>CAMZMU010000040.1:7327801-9913635 GCA_947311845.1 Poa pratensis
AGATTTGAAACAGCGCGGTAGAACGTGTACGTGGTCCCTTCCCCAAGATATATATGTACGAAAGTACACTGCCGACTAAAACAGTACTTATATATGAAGCTACCTCACGAAAATGCCCTTCAGATTTAATTAAGCGCAGCTGGTTGGCCGTACAAATTAAGCTAGGATCCTTCCGGTGTTCAGGGCTGTGCACGTAGGGGTGTTTTTGCATAGCAAATACTCCTACCTAGGTACGCACTGCAGCTGAAAGCAAAAAACTTACGGTGCACCATCGATATACTCCATCTGCAAAAGTTTCAGTACTGCAGCTGCATGCATGCCGCAGTCTATCACTGCCCGTGCATGAGGAACATGACTTGTTGCCCAACACGAGTTATTTCCAACGGTTATTTTCTTCTCTCTTTTTACCCCTAAATCTAGGGCTGGAATCGAGCCGAGCCGAGCCGGCTCGAGGCTCGGGTCGGTAGGCTCGGAAAAACTCGAGCCGAGCCCGGCTCGTCTTGCTCCTGAAAAAATAGCAGAAAGTAGGCTTGCGGCTCGGCTCGACAAGCTTGAGGCCGAGCCGAGCCGGCTCGTCGAGCCGCAGCATCATTTTTTTTTTACACAAATTCATGTATTTTCGTGCTGCAACCTTTTAATACGGCAACATAATTGATGCACATATGGAGTAAATACTGTTTCTAGTCTATTTGATGTATTTGCTTGCTGTAAATTTTATACAGCCAAAAAACAAAATAATGTCAATTGTGCTTATTTGATGTATTTGCTTGCTGGATCTTTCTATACTGCTAAAAACCGATGCAAACTAGTGTAAATGGTTCTTATTTCATGTATTCACTTGCTGGACCTTGCTTGTTGAACTATGTTATGGATATATTCATGCTCTACTATTGATTATAATTATGAATTGTTGCATTTTTTAGCATAGATTATGTCCAATTTTTATATTTCATCGAGCCTTCGAGCCGGCTTGCGAGATTCATCGAGCCGGCTTGTCGAGCCTCGAGCTTGTCCGGAAGGTTTAGGCTTGGCTTGTCCGACCTTCGAGCCGAGCCGAGCCCTGAGCCGAGCCTTGTCGACCGAGCCGAGCCTCGAGCTCGAGCTTTGTGTCCAGCCCTACCTAATCTCTCTAGCTTAGCTAGCTGCTTAAGGGCATGAGCAATGGTTTAGACGGCAGCCGTCTATAATGCTACTCCACGTCATCTATAGACTGCGAGAAAGACGGCCTCTACATCGGGTCGTTTTTTGAGGTGTCTGCAAGAACCACCCACGAGGCCACGACTGTATGCTAGCGTAAAAAAATCTAATAATTGACACTGTTCTTCTTCCCTCCTCCGATGCATGTGCCCCTCAAATCAATATGTTTGGCCGATTCACCATTCATCATCTATTTATATCAAAATCAGGGACTGCATCTAGGAGCCAAAGGGGGGGGGGGGGGGGGGGGGGGGAATAAAATTTGGAGGCAAGGAAGAAATTGTCAACACATTACCAATCCATCTTACTGCAACTTCAGAATCCCCAACTTCAGCGAACGCCGAAACTCTAGACATGAACTCATCTACTAGGTGCAGCGTCCTTGTCCTGGATTGCAAACCCCACCCGAAAGATCTGGTTGTTGGTAGCACTAATCTAGGATGGAACTCAATGGATGGAGTAGAGACGGCGTCACACCACATCTGCCCTGGAGGACCTGCTCCTGGGTGATGGCTATCGGTGGCCACATATCGCTCCGTCAGCAACTCATCGTGCACAAGCTCCGGCAGTCTCGTCTGCCGTCAGCCCGCCAGCCGGGTATGGATGACTGCAAGATTGATTCATCTTCTTATTCGGGAAGATTGGATTCATGGAGCGAGAAAAAAAATTCAAAGTTGCAGACGCCCTCGATACAACGGTGGAAGGCTATCGGTAGCGACCGATTTTTCTGGGCTGCAGACCGTCTGCAAGTTTACCGACGGACTCGTTTCTCTCTCCTCCCTCTCTCTCCTCCACATCATCCAAAATCCTACTCCTCCGTTCCAAATTAGATGACGTGTTAACCTCTAATTGGAACGGAGGGAGTACGTGTTAACCTCTACAGACAGCTGACGTTGTACTATTGTAACCGTGTCCCACTCCCACGCTCCCACTTTCTGGTTCCGTCGCGTCATTTTCACCATCGTCCTATGCTGCTTAGCTTAGCCTTAGCGTGTGGGTTCTCTATGTGCCCCGTGTGTTTCCAGGAACGGCCTAAAATCAAATGCATGTGTGTGCCGACGAGCAAATCGTCGACAGGGAGCTAGCTAGTCATGGAATCCATTTGCTGCAATGCATGATGAAGCAATACTTGAGGATGGTGGCCTGTCTAGTGTATGGTCTTGCTATTCCTCTCCCGAATCAGAAGAAAATAATTAACTAACGTTTCTTAAGTCACTGCTAAAGACATTCACTCTGACAGACATATAGATACATAGAAAATGAATTTTAAAAATCCTATCATATGGTGATCCGAGGTGGCCAAGTAGAGGATGAGTATTGTGAAGCGGAACGAAAAGGGTTCCATAATGAATACTAAATAGTGGTTCGCCTAAGAAACATAAACCCCACCCATCTCGACCGAGCCCCGTCTCCTCTACTTGCCACTCGTGCGGCTGGAGGGCGTGGGGACCTTGGATCATGCGCTCGACGCCGTACTTAGGTCACTAAACTTCGGGAGTCACTGATTCGAAGCGGCGGCTCTGGAATCGTTATCATGTTTGTAGGGTGTCGCCTCTGGTCACTCGAGTGGAAAATCCTTCGACTTGAATGGTGCGTGGCCTCAGGTCAGCGTGTGCCCACTGCAGAGGTTCGAAACTCGAAGCGGATCTTCAAATACTTTACGTGATGGTTGCTCAATCGCTTGGGTGATGCAGCCTCCAACTCATTTTATGCGTTGCCTCGAGACCAATGTGCCATTTCCGGTGGTGGTCATAGAGTGCATAGGCTACTTGTGGAGCTTGGGTTTGAGGGTCGTGTCCTTCGTTTCCAATGTCGGCGCGGCCCAAAACCGCGCCTCTTCACGGTTTTGGTCTTTATTCCCTTTGGGCTAGCGTCGCATGCATGTACTGCGGTGCTGTGGGGCGTGCTTCATGAAGTGTTTTATGTGCTTCTCCGGGTGCGATGGAGGTTTATTCTTCAGCGACATTCGTTGGTGTTTCGGTTCATTTCGTAGTGTGTTCGTCTTAATTCTGTCGATTTGACTAGCTATGAGAGTCTGTTTTTCCTAGTTAATCGGACAACTCAATTTCCCCTAATGAGAAAGGAAGCGCTTCTACCGGTTCCTAAAAAAAAAAAGGAACCAAAGGAATGGAATATGTATTAATCGGTTAGCACACATACTTATATCCATGTAATAAATGAAATTACTGTGTTAGCAAGGTGATGAAGTGTGGTGCTGTGCAAGCATGATTAGCTTGCATCAAGCAAGTGTAGGTAGGATCATGCACAGTTACATGACATGGACGCGATGCGCACCAAGAGACAAGAACTACTCCCTCTTGACGTATATATGCATTATTTGGTTAAATTTGGATGTACCTGCATGCATCACACACACATCTCTGTCTCTCTGTGTCCCACAGATCGTTCATACCATACATCTAGAGTTGAGAATGAGATCCACATAGAACGTTAGGCATGCACTGCACGTACGGGTGTGGCACCGGCCGACTACAGAACACCACGTATGTAGTACGCATAGGATCGATCGTAGATATTTTTAGTGTACTCCATGGACCATGATACACTATGCAGCAGTAAACATAGCAAATCATGCATCCTGAAAACGAACATGCAATGAAAACGCTAGCTGCGCCATTTTGTCGCCATCGATGTATATGATCTGACACCATTCATGTCATATAATTCCAATAAAATTCAATTAGCAATCGAGCTAGGTTTGTCCAGATACACGTACACACTCACACCTCCACACACACACTGCAAACCAGTACTGCGGCCATGTGAACCGCCGTATTATTGGACGATGGTAGATTCCGGTGTACCCATTTTTCTAAAACTTAGTAAAAAACTCGTATTTCCATGTTTCAAGAAATTTACACACCCTATATCTTGAGTTGAAACATAACCATGTACATTTTCGTACAATAATATGATCATTTTGTTGCCCTCGTGTAAATAAGAATGATACACTTCAAGACAATTAATTCACTTAGCATAATTTAGCAAAAACTCATTTTCTAAGTTTGGTTCCGAATCCATTGTACCCATTTTCTACAACTTAGCAAAACTTGTAATTCTAAGTTTCACAAAAATTCAAAAAAGTCACGAGCCTATGTTTTGAGTTGGAACCTACCTACATAAATCTTCATTAAATAATGGTCATTTGTGACCTGTGCGAAAATAAGAATCATACATTTTATATGGTCATATAATTTTACAAAATGTACAAGCGCAAGTTTCTAACCAGTGCATCTAGGTGTGTGATTTTTTCCATATTTTTTACTACCTCTATTCCATAATATAAGCCTTCTTAGCTAGCTAAACTAAACTAGCTAGCTAAAAAGCTTATATTGTGGAACGGAGGAGTAATAATTAAGAAATACTCTCGATCAAATTCACATTTTCCAATTACCAAACCCGTGTATCATCAAGAACTGCTTTATTGGCCTCATATTAATTAGAGCAAAACACACTTAAATAATTTGTCCAACTATCTAGAGTGATTGGCGCTCCGGATTGATCGACGTCGTTTTGGGTTGGAGCTTCTTTTTTCATCCATGTCTCTCAGGCTAAGACGTGGCAGCTATCTAAGGTGTCCGGAATCAGGATGCATAAGTGCTTATAGAACCGAGTACTGTTCAGCTACTCGCTTTTCTATTTTTGATTACGGGCATAGCTGCCTCGGAGACGGAAAGTGGCAGTGGCTCCGAGCTCACTGGAACCTGATTTTTTTTAAACTGAAAACGATAATTTCAGGACTAAAAATAACTGAAACAAAGTATACGACTACATATACATATTTGAACACTCTAGAAACAGTGGTGTATCTTGACTAGACGTTAAAGAACGGTTAAAGAAAACGTAAAATTAATTAGTATGATCTTGTGCATAATTTGAAATAATACTCAAGCGATAAAATATCAACACATATTACTAAGATTTCTGTTCGGATGGAGGCGACACGCATGTTGAACCTTGTGTACGTGAATCTTTGAATGCAAATCGATCGAGAGTCTGCATGTGGTGGAACCCTTGTTTGTGTCCATTGATCGAACGATCAGTCGAAGCACGACGCCTTAGGGGGGCACGGAGCAAAGATCACGGGGTTTGTTACATGCTTGAGATTCGAATAAATAATCTCTATACTTTACAGTCGGACCTTCATTATTAGATCGTTGATCACTGAAACCATAACATGTCGACTTCCAGCTGTAATATACATTGTCATCCTGATACGACGGCAAGATTGATAAGAGCCTTTATTATCAAAAGAACAATAGCTATAGGAAACCTATCAAAGATACTATAGAGCTAGGAGATGATGGGACATCGTGGGAACTACTGAATGGATGGGGGAGGGGCCAAGTGAGGTGGCACTCAGATGCAGTGGCAGATCGTAGGTACGTTTGTCCCTCCCAGGGGACATCCGAAATCAGTATTACGTGTAATGCTTTCGTGCATGGAGTAGCCCTTCCTAGAGCTCCACCATCACGCTAGCTGCATCCCTTTTCTTCCTTGTTGATCAATCGTCACTCGTGAAGGTGCCTTATAAAAGTGAACGGAGCGAGTAGTAGTTCTTATTCGGGCTACCGGCAGGTAACCGTGGTAAATACCTGAATCCAACTAAGAACCTCGTTAAATATAAACTAGGATACTCCATATATATAGCGACGTGGTAGAAAGTACAAGACAGAGGCATGCATGTGACTGTTATAATTGGCATGAAAGTACAAGAGATTTTCTGTAATTTTGTTTTTCAAAGTGAGGAACGTGTATGGTACGAAAATACACACTGCCGACTAAAACATGAATTAGCTAGTTGACGAAAATGCCCTTCAGATGACTTTTGTGTGGCCGTTCGGTGTTCAGGGCTGTGCACGTACGCGAGCTTTCCCTTTTCTCTTTTGCTTTTGCATGGCAAAACGTACTGCGGCTGAAAGCAGTGCACCATATGTCGATCCATCTTCAAAAGTTTCAACAGTGCAGCTGCATGCCTCAGTCTATCGCTACGGTCATGTCGCCCGTCAGTCTTGAGGAATATGACTTGATGCATCATTAATTATTTCCAACGATTTCTTCTTCTTGTTTCAAATTTCTCTAGCTAACTAGCTGGTTAATAATAATTAGGTTAATTCTTGTTGAACTGACACACTACCAAAATATTTTAAAAGTTTGAATCGACGTAAATGGTTAGGCAATATATATGTATAGTTTCAACACTCCCCTCATATTGTCTAGTCGGGTGGGCTTTTTCTTCACTAGGACATGGATTAGTGTGTCCGTGGATATTTATTTTCCTACCGTTGCAAGTATTAATAGATTAGTTCAAATAAATATGTAAAAATACCAAATATTTTGGATAACATCATAATAAACTACAAAGTTCGTCGATATGTTGTCGACGCATCAACGTTTGCCTGTTTATATATTGCGGGTCGGATCCTTCGCGAAACACGACGCACACATTTCATGGCGAGTTGATTCCGGCGGCAGCGCCGAAATGCGCACGGACCACTCTTTTTCTCTCACGTTTTTGTGAGTGGTAGAAAATCCTCCTATATATAAAGAGGTCGAACCACCACTCAACTAGCAATATGTGACTGAATTTTAGTCTCGCCTCTTGACACGCATGAACGAGCCACATGGTATTTTGGGACTTTTCACGAGGGATCCATTTTGTTAACTGAAATACTCCCTCCGTTTCTAAATATAAGATGTTTTAGCATTTATCCGCATTCACATATATATATATCTAGATGTATGTAGACATGTTTTAGTGTGTATGTACACTTATATTAGTATGTATGTAGACAACATGTTGGATAGATAAAACGTCTTATATTTAGGAACGGAGGGAGTATGTATGGATTGGCCCAATACAATAATTCGAACACTGTACTATAGTCGCCGGTCGGCCACCTCGGACTTGTAGGTGTACGTATTTCACCAGAAAGAGCAGTGTGTACTATAGGCTCCCGGCCGGTGTGTTCATTCAGCGATGATTCATAGCCGTCCGTCCGTGACTCCGTCGAACGTACTGTACGTATAGATAGGATGATCATGGATTTATATGCATGACGATGGTGGTGTGGTGAGAGGTCGAGTGCTCGATGATCATGCGACGTACCATCTGCGGCTGGAAGGAAAACATGATCCCCATCTGCAAAAGTCTCAACGTTGCAGGCTGCAGCTGCATGCCGTACCTTAATTCTCAGCGCTACGCTACGCCCCTGCCTGTCCGTGTTGTCATTCCGGTCTGCCTGCCTTGTGTGATGACTGAGGAATATGATTGCCACCAACGGTCCCTTTACCAACAACAACGGTGCACTATTTTGCTCTTTTTTGTTCTTCTCTAGCTGCTTCTCGCTCACTCATGTACTACTAGCTAGTGTATGCGTGTTTTCTGGTTGTTTGTAAGCCTTAGGCCCTTTAATTCTAAGGAGTGGTGTAGGATTTTTAAAGGATTGGTTCTCATAGGAAATTTTCCTATAGATGTTGTTTGATTCATAGGATCACATCCTATAGGAATTATTCCCATAGAAATCTTGTAGTGTAAATCCTATAGGAAAAAAGCATGAGGTCTGATGTAGCCCTGGTCACGACCATCACCATGTCAAGACCCTCAACACATCCCATGTCGTCATCGAACTCAAAGGTGAACTCATTCCTCTACGAGAACCCATTTCGTGTCCCTTTGGATGGTATACTACTTGAGCATCTACCCTTTTGTTATGCTAGGTTTGATACGACGAGTACGGACAACCGGGAAGATGCCAAGGAAGCCCAAGACTCAAGTTCATCCAAGGTGTACGCATGGAAGAGGAGGAGGAAGCGCCAAGACGATGAGGAAGAAGAAGACAAGAAGGGAGAAGAAATCCCAGGCGGCGGTACTACCGCCGGGTTAAGCGGTACTACCGCCCCTGGCCCAGTCAGCACGGACACACCCCACGCCGGCGGTACCGCCAGCGGTACCGGCAGCGGTACCGACCGGTACCGGGGACGTGGGATGGGCGACCCCACGCCGGCGGTGCTACCGCCGCCGCTACCGCCGAAACCCTCCGTCTGATCCTTCTTCCGGTACCTCCAGCTACCGCCGCCGCGGTACCAGTCGGTACCGGGGGCGTGGGAAGCCGCGACGCCAACCCGCACCGGCGGTACCACCGGCTAACCCAGCGGTACTACCGCCAGTGTGGGCACCAGCTCGGGAAGGGACCCGTGAAACCTTATCCCTTCGCCTCGTTTTGGATCTACACTATAAATAGGACTCCTTGGACTAGATCTAGGGTTAGACTATGATTTGGGAACTAAAGTAGAGCCTTGCTCCTTCTTCTCAATGTGTCTCTTTTCTCCTATGGAGATGAATCAAGACCTCCACATGTGGAGATGAACCAAGGCCTCCTCTTGAGGAGAAGATCCCTGCGTGGATACCAAGGCTCCGCTTGTAGTTGCGATTACTTGCTAATCTTCCATCTTTAGGTGGATAGGTTGGATTGGTTGGATTGATCAATTGGACAAACAATCCTAAGAGTAAGGTGTGCTTGGGAGAGGAGGATTGGGGGCTGCCCACGGAGATTTGTTACCAATCGAGTCTTGCCGGGTTGCTACTTGCTATTTACCCTTGTGTGTTTGTTTTCCCCTCTTTTGTGTTCTTCGTTCTTCACGTGTTCTTCGCGTTCATCCTTCCCTCCGCACAAATCCGTGAAAATCGGGACCTACCCGCATCATATGGTATCAGAGCTCTAGGTTGACACGGATTTGTTTTGTGTTTCCACCAAAATCCACCAAAATTTTCTTCGTTTTTGAGAAATTCGAAAATTTCCACCAAAAATAGCCTTGCCTTGATTCGAGCCGATCTGTCGATTCGTTGCGTTTTTGGTAGTTTTTGTCCATGGATCTGTTGCTTTAGGACCCCCTTCACCTTTGTTTGCGTTCCCTAGCCTCAATTTTGCCATTTCCCACGGATTCGTGAAAGTTTTGGAGCCCAAAATCGCAGAAAAATTCGAGCAGAAAAGCCAGCAGCGGTACTACCGCCGGCTTAAGCGGTACTACCGCCAGGGCCCAAATTTTCAGAAAATTTTCTTTTCCTCGGTTCGTTTTGGCATTTCCTCTTGTTTGTTTGAGTCCTTCGCTGGTGTGTACTACACGTCTACGACATCGACAAGCTTCCGCAGCGACTTCATCAACGCCAAGCGACGACGCCACCAAGGACTCGACATTTCCCCCACCATCATTTCCGTTGTGAGCCCTTCTTCCTCTCGCGCAACTTGACCTATTGGACTAGCTCGGTGATATTGCGAGGCATTGCACGTGTTGAGTGTTTGTCTTCAAGTATTGGCGAGTGTGTATCGTTAGAGAGCTTGGCACTAGCAAAAGAGAAGGAGTCATCATCAAAAAGCAAAAATCAAAAAAAAAAAAAAAAGAGAAAAGAAAAGAATCAAGTGGTGCCAAGTATCATCTCTTGTAGGTTGCGACAAAGCTTGAACCGCCAAAGTGAGAGTGAGTGTTAACTCTTGTGCAAATCCGTTGCCCACTAAAAGCAATTGAGCTAGCATCCTTCTTGTGTTGGGTGACATTTGAGCACGTAGTCTTCGTTAGGTTGTCATCTTCGAGTGCTCGCCCTTTTGGTCGCCCAACCCCATCATTCGCTTTTGTGTGTGTTTCTTCATCATTTGTGGTTGGAGTTTCTTGAGTAATTTGATCATTGTGGATTTTCTCTACCTTGAACAACATACTTTTCGCCGGGTTTGCTTGTTTCATTTGCCACTTCATACCTTCCTATCCACATAAGTGTGTGTGTTGGGTGTTAGAACCGGATACTCTCCTCTCAAGCCACATTATACTTGGGATATAGTTTGTCTTGGTTTTTCTTTACCACATATCTCACTTGATCTTGAGAAAATGTTTAGGGGAAGTACAAACGGAAGCTCAAGCTCGGAAGAGGAAATCCATGGTGAAGTTCAAGGTGATCATGCCTATGTTACACTTGACGAGTTCGTTGGTATTGGACACCTTCTTCGTGATGGCTTAGGCCGCTACGAGCGCCGTCTCCAAACTCATGATGCCAACTTCAACGAAATCAATGCGAACATGGAGCGGATGACCGAAGCTATCAACAACCTTGCGCGACAACGAGCTCCTTCACGCTCAAGCCGTACAAGAAGCACTTCAAGGTCGTCACAATCAAGGCATACACGTCATGGTCCTCGTCAAGGTGAACCACAACAAGATCTTCAAGATAACCCAAGGCGCGACGGTCAGGAACGACATCGTCTTCACATGGAACATCCACATTCTCCTAGCGTGAACAATGCCAACGCGCCTCAAGAGCGTCAACGCCCAAATGGGGAACATCATGACCGCCTACCATCACCACCACCTCACCCTAGAGATCGCCGAGACACTTGGACTCCCATATGGCACGAGGAAGAACGCATATGCGACAATTGCCAAGGCCAAGACCATGGTCCACGAGAATGTCCCAATCTCTCGTGTCCAATATGCGATGGCAATGGTCACATGATGTGGGAGTGCCCAAATGGAGATGAGGGCGACAAGAAGATGGTCGAGAATGGGATTCTCCCTTCGACCACGGAGGCGAGCATGAGCAATGCTATCACATTGGTGGATGCGTTGAATGAGGATGGCCAAACTATGGCATGCATCTTTGGAGGCGATGAGCTCGAGAAGGTTGAGCATGGGAGTTGCCCTTCAACCTTGGAGGCGTGTGGAGATGAGGACACCGAGCCTACCCTCATGTGCTTGCATGATGACATAGCACCAATCCCATGTGAGAATGAGAGCCACTTAGCCCACTCGAGTGCGAGCGAGAGTGAGTTGAGTGCCTCCACCATATGTGAGTTTGAGTGTTTCTATTTTGAGGGAATGAGTGATACACCACGTGAGTTGAGAGAGGTAGTTGATAGGTCAAGTGAGGCTACTTTGCATTCTAACAACTTACCATCTTCCTCTAGTGTGTTCGCTCATTGTGTACTAGGTTTCATGGATGATGATGATGCCACCACATGCCTACATCAAGATGAACGAGTCGGACACATAGAGGCCCCTACTTCAACACCTACTTCACATGAGAAGGACGACAAAGGTATGGGTGTTGATGTGACCATGATCCCGCTAGTGGACATGACGAATTTTGATTGCTCGCATGCTATGGATGATTTCCTTGCCCCATCATATGATACATTTTTATTCCCATGTGATACTTCCAATGTTGATCATGTGGAATCACCTATTTGTGATGACTTTGCCATACCCATGTTTTGCAATCGATGTTTGCGCTACTTTCCCATTGTTGCATCCAAAATATTGAACAATTGTTCTTTTAAATGCTTGGTTTGCAATAATGTTGATATATTGGTTTATGAGATTGCCCCCATAGCTTTCTCACCTTGTGGAGACTTTTCATTATCTTTTATGGACCTTTTTTCATCCTTCAATTTGCATAGTAACCATCCACATATGTCATATTTTCCATTTGATTTTGATATGGTTGGTGTTGTGCAAATGAAGAGACGCGTCATGATGGATGACGTATTCATATACCGTGCACATCATTTCTTCACATGGTGTCTTGTGTGTGCCGGTAAGCGCATAATAATGTCAACCGCCATTGAGCATGAGTTGACAATGCGAGCTCTTGAGATCATACACTTGAGTCGTGGATCGAACCCGGCTCTAATACCTTTCCCATGTTTTGCATCAAACAAGTTGACCAATTTATCTTGCATTTGGTTTGTTTGCAAACATGTTTGTGATGTTGGTTTCTCCTATGGCAAGACAAATTTTCCCATCTTTCATATGAATGATTTATGTGTTGCAACAAATATGATGAACAATTGTTCTTTCCAATGGAATGTTTGCAACCATAATGACATTTCGAGCATGTCTTGTCATGAGTGTTTTGGTTCCTACGCATTTGGTGTTGCAACAAATATGTCGAAAACTTGCTCTTTCCTATGGTTTGTTTGCATCCATGTTGGTACTTTGGACATTCTCATCGTGTGTTTTTACCAACTCCTCCGTTTATTGTATCAAGGATATGGACCAATTTCTCTTTCCAATGCCTTGTGTGCAATGTTGATCATATGGGTCAAATTCGTCTTGGAATGCTTGTTTTCCCACATCTTGAGGATATTCCGAGAAATTGCTTGCACATTGACCGTGCCTATGCTATGACTTTCATATATTTTGTTGTGCTAATGGTGTAATGAACATGAGTGGACATGTCATTGATGATATGATCCTCTATCTTGCACACACATTGCTTGCTTGGTATTTGATGTGTAGGTCATTCCCTTGGATGAGCTTCCATGAGTTATGTCAACCACGCATTCCTATGACAGAAGATCTTGCAAGAAGAGTACATCAACATCTTGCTAAGGTGCCTTCCTTCTACATAAGCGTTCATGCGATGCTCTTCAAGAATGGGCTACTCTTTGAGTGTTGTTTTGTCTTCCTTGTCTACTTGAGCATCTACCCTTTTGTTATGCTAGGTTTGATACGACGAGTACGGACAACCGGGAAGATGCCAAGGAAGCCCAAGACTTAAGTTCATCCAAGGTGTACGCATGGAAGAGGAGGAGGAAGCGCCAAGACGATGAGGAAGAAGAAGACAAGAAGGGAGAAGAAATCCCAAGCGGCGGTACTACCGCCGGGTTAAGCGGTACTACCGCCCCTGGCCCAGTCAGCACGGACACACCCCACGCCGGCGGTACCGCCAGCGGTACCGGCAGCGGTACCGACCGGTACCGGGGACGTGGGATGGGCGACCCCACGCCGGCGGTGCTACCGCCGCCGCTACCGCCGAAACCCTCCGTCTGATCCTTCTTCCGGTACCTCCAGCTACCGCCGCCGCGGTACCAGTCGGTACCGGGGGCGTGGGAAGCCGCGACGCCAGCCCGCACCGGCGGTACCACCGGCTAACCCAGCGGTACTACCGCCAGTGCGGGCACCAGCTCGGGAAGGGACCCGTGAAACCTTATCCCTTCGCCTCGTTTTGGATCTACACTATAAATAGGACTCCTTGGACTAGATCTAGGGTTAGACTATGATTTGGGAACTAAAGTAGAGCCTTGCTCCTTCTTCTCAAAGTGTCTCTTTCCTCCTATGGAGATGAATCAAGACCTCCACATGTGGAGATGAACCAAGGCCTCCTCTTGAGGAGAAGATCCCTGCGTGGATACCAAGGCTCCGCTTGTAGTTGCGATTACTTGCTAATCTTCCATCTTTAGGTTGCTAGGTTGGATTGGTTGGATTGACCAATTGGACAAACAATTCTAAGAGTAAGGTGTGTTTGGGAGAGGAGGATTGGGGGCTGCCCACGGGGATTTGTTACCAATCGAGTCTTGCCGGGTTGCTACTTGCTATTTACCCTTGTGTGTTTGTTTTCCCTTCTTTTGTGTTCTTCGTTCTTCGCGTGTTCTTCGCGTTCATCCTTCCCTCCGCACAAATCCGTGAAAATCGGGACCTACCCGCATCAAGGTCCAACCTCATGGAAAATTCCTTTGCCACAATCAAAGAGAATCCCTCTTCCCATAGGATTCACTTAGACATGCCATGTCAATCCTATAGAATTCTTATTGCTATACTTTTCCTATCCTATGAATCAAATGAGCGTTAAATAAGGTTTTGTGGGTCGATTTGCATGAATGGGACGAATTGAAGCTCCGTCCACGTACGCACGCCACGTAAGTAGGTGATGTCGGCAACCTAGGTAATGGCCCTAGGCCCTAGCTGACTGTATTCATGTTATGACTGATTCTCCGACTCTACATACAGGAGTTTCGGATCAAAATTTATAAACTGCCAATCAGCCCTCAAAATTAAACACTTAAGTGTTCCAGCTCCTTAATTTTATCACACATACTTCCACGAGAACAATTGATCAACAAGTCGGGACAAAGGAAACGTAATTTCACTGCAGTCTGCCAGTCAGTTACCTTTTGGCGATAATTAACAGATCCAGTGTGCATGTCCATGCAGGTAAATCACACGTAAATATTGGTTTTGGTCGTACAAATTAAGTTTCGTGGTTGTCCCCTGGGTGGGTAGCACTCTCTCCTCTTCAGACTTGTCATTTCTCAATCGTCTGTGTCTGAATGCCACCTCACTTGGCCACTCCCCCATTCATTCAGTAGTTCCTACGATCCCATCATCTCTCTAGCTCTATCATCCTACCTCTGATTACTTCTCTAGCTAGTTCATCTTTTGCTTTTATCAATATTATAATCGTATCAAGATGACACTATACATTGAAGAAGTCTACATGTTACAATAAAAAAAGTCTACATGTTATGGTATTTTATAGGTCAAGTATTATTTAAAATTATGATATAATTTTACTAATTAACTTACACTTCCTTTGAACCGTTCTTTAGTCTACTCAAGCTCCTTCATTGTTCCCAGGATGTTAAAAAATGGGTTGGCACCAAGGATTGGGTTACCGATTGCCCCCCCCCCCCCCCCCCCCCCCCCCCCCAACCCACCATCCCGGGCCACTTGAATTTGATTCAGATTCTTCCTCCCAAAATAGGTGTAGTTGATTTTTTAATGTTTTGATCAAGATTGCATTTTAATTTTTGTCAGAAAATCTCGTCTAGTAACCGACCAATAATTTTCCGGTAACCACGATTACTGGTAATCTTGGCCCCTCCGAGATTTTTTTTTCACAGGCAATAGTTGCGGTGCAAGAGATATATCCAATCGAGGTGGCTGATTATTGGCTTTTTTTACATTTCTCAATAAAAATAACCAGGAATTCTGCATCGAACCATATATATTTTTCGTTATTACAAATTCAATAGTTGACCCCAACAAAACCGAGATTGTATGCATATGACAGTAATTCCATCATGGAACCATTAACCTTACATAAAAGAATGAAACAAACAAAAAGTACATAACTTTCAGGCCAAGCCTTTACAAAGGAGTCTACGCACCTGCGCCAATGATGATGAATTCAACACAAAATGTAGGTGGTTTATATATATTTTTTGTAATTTTCTGAAACTTAGAAATACGTGTTTTTCTAGGTTATAGAAAATGGGTACACCGGATCTACGGCAAGTGAATTGTCTGTGCCATTCTTATTTCATTTTTTTTGGAGAGATGCCATTCTTATTTCATATGATCACACTATTTGACGAAAAGTTGTATAGATATGTTTCAATTCAAACATATATATATATATATATGTGATTTTTTCGAAACTTAGAAATACGAGTTTTCCTAAGTTTTATAAAAATGTGTGCTCGAGAGCCGACCATCGTTCTGTTAAATTCCGCATGTGATTCACTAGAATACAGTAGTTGGGGAATTATGGTGGTTCACATGGCCGCAGTATACGGGTTTGCAGGGTGAAGAGGTGTGAGTGCGTACCTGGACACAAACCTAGCTTGATTGCTAATTGAATTTTATTGGAATTATATGACATGAATGGTGTCAGATCATATATATCGATGGCGACAAAACGGAGCAGCTAGCGTTTTCATTGTATGTTCGTTTTCAGGATACATGATTTGCTATGTTTACTGCTGCATACTGTATCATGGTCCATGATGTACTGCGTATCTCTCTCTATACAGAAAAAATCTATCATCCTGTGCATACGTGGTGTTCTGTAGTTGGCCGGGGCCATCCATGAGCATCACATCCGTACGTGCAGTGCATGCCTAACGTTCTATGTGCTCATTCGCAGACCAGATCTACATATGATGAATGATCTGTGAGGGCGAGAAAGAGAGAGAGAGGGGCTATGCATGCAGGTACATCCAAATTGAACCAATCATGCAAACATCAAGAACCCCCCACGTAACTCTTGTCTCTTGGTGTGCATCGCGTCCATGTCATGTGCATGTATATTATCCTACCTACACAAGCTTGATGCAAATAGTTTAGACTAGCCACAATGGGGGCATCATAGGTGGTATTATGCATGCCATGCTGGCAAAAAGCTGACGTGTCACTGCAATTAATGATAAGAGATGTGATAGTGGTATCATAGGTAGATACCGTAACATAACGGATTTCAATGCAAGATGAGTCTACAACCTAATAAATGCAGTAGTATATGATACCACGCATATGTTACTACTCATTGTGGCACTGGTAACATAGACTAGTATCATATGCATGATACTAGTATATGATACTCCCCATTGTAACTAGTCTTAGTGACCCCGCACTCCGTTCACCTTGCTAACACAGTAGTTTCATTTATTACATGTGGATATAACTATATAAGTAAGTGTGCTAATTGACTTACTTGGTCTACGTGAAATATATTCCATACCTTTTGTTTCTCACATTTTTTTGAGAAATTAGCAGGAGCGTTGCTTTTCTCGTTGGAAGAAACAGAGTTTCACGGTTGATTAGGGAAAACCGAGCGAAACCAGATATAAAGAGCACGAAGCTTTGACCACTCATCAAAGTGACAGAACCAAAGATGAACACACCGCCAAACGAACCAAAATACCAACGAATGTTGTTGAAGCAAAAAAAAACATCAAACCCGAAGCACCGAAGACACTTCACGAAGCACCACCCCACTATGTTGCATGCGCCGCTGCCGCCGAAGAGGAGACGGACCAAACTGCCAGACATTAGTGGAAAAAAACACGCTCCTCAACCGAAAAAGAGCTTTACAAGGGCATATGGCGCCAGTAGAAAATCTGCGCCTTCGGTTCCATCAATCCGATGGACAAGATTCGTCGCTGACTGACGGACTCCAACGGATTGGTCCGCGGCGAATCTTGTCCATCGGATTGAGAGAATCAACGGCCCAGATTTTCCCCAAGCGCCATATGCCCTTGTAAAATTCCGCTTTTCTCCTCAACCAAGCATCATCACTGGCAAGAAGATGAGCCGGAGACCCGTTGATTGTCAGACAGGGTTAGAGGAGACGGGCGGCAGCTAGGGTTTCTCTTTCTTAGGCGAACCACTATTACTATTCATTCTGGAACCCTTTTCGCTCCTGTATAGTTCAGGTTGCCCCACTGTCACAATACTCATCCACTTCTACGTCACCTTGGATAATCGTCTGAAGGATATTTTTCATCCCTTTTAAATGTACCTATATGTGTTAGATTGAATGTTTTTGAACAGTGACTTAGAAAAATAGTACTTCCTCCGTTTTTTAATATAAGATGTTTTAGGTGGTACACATGATGTCTATATATACACTAAAATGAGTGAGCATGCACACAAAATGTGTCTACATACATTTGTGTGCATGTGGACAAAAGATAAAACATCTTATATTAAAAAACGGAGGGAGTAGTTATCTTCTGATTCGGGCGAGGAATAGCAAGACCATACACTCACTACGGGAAACCGTCAAAACGCCGACGGCGGGCCGCCGTCGGCGTAGCAACGATCGCCGTCGGCGTAGACCTACGCCGACGGCGGCCGTCGGCGTAGCGTCGTCGGCGTAGGACGCTATCGGCGTATGAACAATGCCGTCGGCGTATCCGTCGCCGTCAGCGTATCTGAAGTGGGACCCACAAAACGGACGTCGAACGTCTCCGTCTGCTCCACCTATACGCCGACGGCAGTGCCGTCGGCCTAGGCTGCCACGTGTGCTGATCTGGTGCGTCTGGGAGGAGTCGTACGCCGACGGCAATGCCGTCGGCGTAGGGATGACCATATGGTCCTCCAGCGTCAACGTGGCGCCATCCTGTGCGTCCCCGCAGCATACTACGCCGACGGCAATGCCGTCGGCGTAGACTTGACCATATTTTCAGTTCCTGAAACTTTTTGCTGCTGGTTTCTGGCGCATTTTAAATACAATTAAAATTGCACAAATTATAAAACATCACAGAAACATCAAATAAAACACCACATACATATCCAAATGACACAAACATGATTCAAATTCATCCAAACATTCATACAAACTCCAAACAAGTTCGAATTCACACACGCTACACCCGAACACATCCTACACCTCCCGAGAGCCCGAGGCCGATGATTCCTTGCCTTGGCTCATCTTGGTCAATCACCTGCATTGAGAAAGGATAAACTTTTAAGCATGTTGAAAAATGTAGTAAATAAGAATAAAGACGTAATGCAATTAAGAAGAAGCATGTTGAAAAGTAAATAGTACGCAAAAGGACATAAAAGACCCTCACCCCTAATCATCACTCTCATAGTTAAGTCCTGGGTTGTCATCATCACTATCAACATCACTATCAACATCACTATCACGAGTGTTGTATATTGGAACCTCCTCGCACGGTGGAGGCTCATCATCGTCATCACTATCACTCTGTAACTTGTTGAGCATATCTATATCCTTTAGATTCACCACTACGTCACCACCTGTTTGTGCATTGTCCTCGCTGTCCTCAAGACCTTGTATGCCAAAGTCCCCAAAGGTTTGTTCCTCTTGATAGAAAATCCCCTCGTATGTTTTAGGGTCAATGTTGTTGTAATCGTCTTCGGAGGGCATGGGTAGCTTACCACGTGGCGATACATGGAACACGACTTCCCAACCAATGAGTCCCTCTTTCTTGCATGGGTAGGGCAAATAATAAACTTGAAAGGCTTGGTGAGCCACAACAAAGACATCGGATCCATTGTAGGTGGTTGAAGGCTTAACTTCAACTAACCCAATGGAAGGGGTACTTTTGGTTCCATGCTCAGGGTCGAACCAGTGGCATTTGAACACAACAAGCTTGAGTGATATGTTCGTGTTATTGAACGTCAGCTCATATACGTTCTGTAACCTTCCGTAGTAATCATAATTACCGGCTCCTTTGGTGAAGACCCCGGTATTTATAGTCTTTGCATTAGGCCGACTGTTCTGATGATGCTCTGTATGGAAGCGGTACCCATTCACATCATACTTCTCATACTTCTCGACTCTACGGTTACAACCTTGGGAGACACATCTCAACTCATCTGACATCACAACGTTGGGATCAGCTCCCTACAAGTACAAATTGTTTTGTGCATTAGTACGAGGGATAATACACGAATTGCAAGGTAGAAGGGACAGGTTTGAAATTACCTTTTCCCTGAACCAAACCGTGAATTTTTTCTTTCCGGGGGCAGGCTCTTTCAAAAGAGTGTCCAACGCGGCTTCATTGGGTCCATCTGATGTTCCCGACCACATTTCATCCGTGAATTGACTAAAAGGAGAAAATACGTATTAGAACGAAATCATGATAGTAGTTGCAAAGTAATTTGTTCCCCATTTTACCTAAGGAAACTGCCCTCTTCTCCCTGCTCGTCGTGGGTCACTTCCTTCATGTTCATAAGCACATAGAGCATTATGCACTCCAGCTCATCATTGGTCAAGTTATACCTTGTTGGGCCACCGCTCTTGCCACCGGGACACTGGAAGAGGACGAGCTTGGGGTCTCGCTTGGGCTCGTCGACATTGTACCGAGAGGCCTGGTTATGCATAGTGGGAACATCATCGGGGTAGTACGTTAGCCTGGCGTCTGCCATCTCCTGAAGGATAGTTGCCTCGGCTATGGATGACTCAATCTTATTTTGGTTTCCACATTTGGTTCGAATATACTTAAACTCTCTCTCAATACAAAACTGCCAACGAAACTGCACCGGTCCACCCAAGAGTACCTCATTCGCAAGATGCACAACAAGATGTGCCATCGGAGTAAAGAAGCCTGGCGGAAATATCGTCTCTAAGTTGCACAGCAACTCCGGCACTAGTTCATGCAGCTTCTGAATAATCAGGGGACATACTTGCTTAGCACAGAGCATGCGGAAGAAATGGCTCAACTCCGCGAGCACTCGCCAGACACGGTCGGGGAGATACCCTCGAACCATCACCGGTAGCAGCCGCTCAATCCATATATGATAGTCGTGACTCTTGAGCCCGGTGACTTTTGCCGTTTGTATATTGACTCCCTTACGCGCTAACTCCTTCACTAACAAATGCGTCTTCCATACCCACTCATCTGTTTTGTCAACCAAACTAGTTCGGCCACTGTACATCCACCCATTATGTGCCATCCTCTGCTGCTTTACTGTGAGCCAAATAATAATAACATGAAATTAAATGCATCATATTTTTATTTTCTTGCATGCAATGTCACCATTTTATTACGGCCAAATTTTATCTTTTACAACATGCAAGGGTTCACATACACTTCTAATAGGTAGGGGCCTATCCCGCCCGAGTACGTGTAGATCGAGTCGTGTCCCATGTTCTACCCCGACCCGAGACGGAATTTCGGCAGCACCTCCCCGCTGTTCTTCAGAATACACGTCTCGAGCTTGTCAAGCCGAGAGGGTGTGCATCCGAAGAACAACAGGGAGGTGCTGCCGAAATTCCGTCTCAGGAAGGGGTAGAACGTGGAACACGACCCGATCTACACGTACTCGGACTGTCCAACAGGACAACCCGGAAGTGTTACGGTTATAAATATGCAAAGATGGACAATCCTGCATATTTATAAATTTGTAACCCTTCCGGATGGGATCTGACTCGGGTTACGCGACTGACTTGGTGATCTAGACCAAAATAAACCTATGCAGCAAGAGAGGCGAAAGATTTATACCCTCGAAGCGTGATCGGTGGCCGGAGAAGGCCGAGAGGAAGCTACGTCATCTGAAAAGTACAAACAATCGAAATATATAAGCAAATATCCCTCCATTTTACCTAATAATTAAACATAAAACAGAATAAACCATAGAACGATGTAACCATATTAGCTAAACATAACACATATAGACAAGTAGCACAATAATACATAGGTAGCATGTATGATAAGTCTAGCAGTACAACAGGTAGCAAGATAAGTCTAGTAGTACGACAGGTAGGATGATAGACATCCTAAACTCGACTCGCGCCGGTGTCAGTGACGTCGTCCAAGCGGCCCCAACAAGAGGACAGGCTGCTGCTAGAGTCCTCGCCCTGCTGCTGCGTGCCGGAGGGGCCGGCCTCGCCCTGCCCGCGCTGCTGCCGGCTCTCGCTGAAGACCTGGTACTGGACCGCCATCACCTGGGGATCAAGGAGGAGATCCTTGACCAAGGGGTCATCCTCGCGCTGGTGGCGCGCCCTGAGCAGCCTCTCTGCCTGCCGGTGCTCCCTCTCCTCGGCCTTCGTCGCGATCCTCATGCCATCTGGCGCTAACATGTGTGCCACGCTCCGCTCATCCTCAAAGTTGAGGATCGCTCTCGCCCCAAAGTGCTGGACCGCCGCGCAGTCGTAGGCGCGGGCCGCCTGCCACGGGCACCTGAAAGTACCAAGCTGGATCTTCCTGTGATCCACTGTGATCTGAGCTGCCCAAGTCGGGATCTTCGTGGGTCTCCGGTGAACACCACGAAACTTTCGCTCCGGCTCCGACATGATACTTAGTTAAGTAAAAGCATTTGATACAGGGTTAGTCATATATGAAATGAATATATGAAAAATAATTGTCAACAACATTTTATTTGCTACATTATTTTGCATGTGTTGCGTTATTAATCATTATTATGGTAGCAAAAACTTTGTTACTAGTTATTTCTTTGAAAATGTTCACAATTTAGTAAACCTAACACCAAACCATCCCGCATTAAGATAATAAGACCCATCCAACACTTCCCTAAATACAACATTCTTTTGTACTAAATGAACAATTATTATAACATGGATTTTGATGAACAAAATCTAATTTATAGTGGACAATACTACATTTACAGTGGATAATTTCTACTCCTAAAATCCCTAAAATCCCTAAAATCCTACTCCTAAAATCCTATAATTTTTAACACTAAACACCGACACAATCACTAACACAATCCGTGGTGAGCTCAAATCCGTGGTGAGGACAAGGAGAGAGGAGGGGAAGGGAGGGGATGAGGAGGAATAGGGTGTACCGGAGAGGGGAGGGGAGCGGCGGCAATGCGGGATGGCTGGGCCGACGGGGGGCGGCGCTGCTCGACGCGGGGGGCGCTGCTCGACGCGGGGGCGGCGCTGCTCGGACCGGATGCGGCGCGGGTGGAGGAGAGGAGAGGCTGGGGTGTGGGTGCGGTCGACGTTGGGCTGGAGGAGAGGAGAGGACGAGGGCGGCGCCGCCGGTGGCCGGAGATCGAGCAGGGGGACGAGGGCGGCGGCGGCGGCGCGGGTGGAGGAGAGGAGCGTGCTGTGTGTGTGGGGGGGGGGGTGGGTGGCGTTGGGGACGACCCCGCGCGCGGTTTGGTAAGTGGATAAGACTACGCCGACGGCAATGCCGTCGGCGTATCCTTTTTTTTTTAGTCAATATATTCCCTAATTTAGTCCATATTCCCTAATTTATTTAAGTTGTACTATACAATAATATTATAATTTTTTAGACCTTTATTATAATATATTGTATTATGTGGTAGGCCCACGCGTAAATTATTCCTGCGCTCCGCTATCCTTTTCCAGCGAAACCCTAGGTTTGGGTGGGGCTTGTGAAACCAACTTTTATTAAAATTAATCGATTTGGGGTAGACTTTGGTTTCTCATGTTCCTATGGCCTAACATAACACAACCAAGCAAAAAAGTCCACTGGGCTACCCTCTTTCGACGCACGTCTATGGGGGTAGACGGAAACGTTAGGGTTTTTCCAGCGGATTCAGGGTTTCACCGAAGCGGGGCCCCGGAGCGTCGGAACCCCACCCGAACCTAGGTTGTGACATACCATATGTATACAAGTGTGTTGTGTGTTGTAAATGTGCAAGAATCTACTCCTACGTGTGACCGACATCACCGGCTTCACTTTCTCTCTAGTGAGTTTCTGCACTTAGAGGTGAAAACTCCCCTTTCGGACGAACCGGATGGAATCGTGTGTCGATTTAGGGTAGACTTTGGTTTCTCATGTTCCTATGGCCTAACATAACACAACCAAGCAAAAAAGTCCACTGGGCTACCCCCTTTCGACGCACGTCTATGGGGGTAGACGGAAACGTTAGGGTTTTTCCAGCGGATTCAGGGTTTCACCGAAGCGGGGCCCCGGAGCGTCGGAACCCCACCCAAACCTAGGTTGTGACATACCATATGTATACAAGTGTGTTGTGTGTTGTAAATGTGCAAGAATCTACTCCTACGTGTGACCGACATCACCGGCTTCACTTTCTCTCTAGTGAGTTTCTGCACTTAGAGGTGAAAACTCCCCTTTCGGACGAACCGGATGGAATCGTGTGTCGATTTGGGGTAGACTTTGGTTTCTCATGTTCCTATGGCCTAACATAACACAACCAAGCAAAAAAGTCCACTGGGCTACCCCCTTTCGACGCACGTCTATGGGGGTAGACGGAAACGTTAGGGTTTTTCCAGCGGATTCAGGGTTTCACCGAAGCGGGGCCCCGGAGCGTCGGAACCCCACCCAAACCTAGGTTGTGACATACCATATGTATACAAGTGTGTTGTGTGTTGTAAATGTGCAAGAATCTACTCCTACGTGTGACCGACATCACCGGCTTCACTTTCTCTCTAGTGAGTTTCTGCACTTAGAGGTGAAAACTCCCCTTTCGGACGAACCGGATGGAATCGTGTGTCGATTTGGGGTAGACTTTGGTTTCTCATGTTCCTATGGCCTAACATAACACAACCAAGCAAAAAAGTCCACTGGGCTACCCCCTTTCGACGCACGTCTATGGGGGTAGACGGAAACGTTAGGGTTTTTCCAGCGGATTCAGGGTTTCACCGAAGCGGGGCCCCGGAGCGTCGGAACCCCACCCAAACCTAGGTTGTGACATACCATATGTATACAAGTGAGTTGTGTGTTGTAAATGTGCAAGAATCTACTCCTACGTGTGACCGACATCACCGGCTTCACTTTCTCTCTAGTGAGTTTCTGCACTTAGAGGTGAAAACTCCCCTTTCGGACGAACCGGATGGAATCGTGTGTCGATTTGGGGTAGACTTTGGTTTCTCATGTTCCTATGGCCTAACATAACACAACCAAGCAAAAAAGTCCACTGGGCTACCCCTTTCGACGCACGTCTATGGGGGTAGACGAAAACGTTAGGGTTTTTCCAGCGGATTCAGGGTTTCACCGAAGCGGGGCCCCGGAGCGTCGGAACCCCACCCAAACCTAGGTTGTGACATACCATATGTATACAAGTGAGTTGTGTGTTGTAAATGTGCAAGAATCTACTCCTACGTGTGACCGACATCACCGGCTTCACTTTCTCTCTAGTGAGTTTCTGCACTTGGAGGTGAAAACTCCCCTTTCGGACGAACCGGATGGAATCGTGTGTCGATTTGGGGTAGACTTTGGTTTCTCATGTTCCTATGGCCTAACATAACACAACCAAGCAAAAAAGTCCACTGGGCTACCCCCTTTCGACGCACGTCTATGGGGGTAGACGGAAACGTTAGGGTTTTTCCAGCGGATTCAGGGTTTCACCGAAGCGGGGCCCCGGAGCGTCGGAACCCCACCCAAACCTAGGTTGTGACATATACCATATGTATACAAGTGAGTTGTGTGTTGTAAATGTGCAAGAATCTACTCCTACGTGTGACCGACATCACCGGCTTCACTTTCTCTCTAGTGAGTTTCTGCACTTAGAGGTGAAAACTCCCCTTTCGGACGAACCGGATGGAATCGTGTGTCGATTTGGGGTAGACTTTGGTTTCTCATGTTCCTATGGCCTAACATAACACAACCAAGCAAAAAAGTCCACTGGGCTACCCCTTTCGACGCACGTCTATGGGGGTAGACGGAAACGTTAGGGTTTTTCCAGCGGATTCAGGGTTTCACCGAAACGGGGCCCCGGAGCGTCGGAACCCCACCCAAACCTAGGTTGTGACATACCATATGTATACAAGTGTGTTGTGTGTTGTAAATGTGCAAGAATCTACTCCTACTTGTGACCGACATCACCGGCTTCACTTTCTCTCTAGTGAGCTAGGAAAAGTTTTTATTTGTTTTACATGTATATGTTGTTGGGTTGGGTTCCGGAAAACTCAAACCGTTATTTTACGTGGGTGGGATACTGAAATTGGGAGGGCAATTATAGGTCCAATATATATATAAATTACAACTATATTAAATATTATATAGAGAAATAAAGAAATGAATATTATATACGAAAATAAATAAAAAACAACTAAACGCCGACGGCAGCCGTCGGTGTATAATAACGCGTGTACGCCGACGGCCGTACCGTCGGCGTATCAACGATGCTGGACGGTCCCGTTATGCCGCCCGTTTGTACGCCGACGGGAGAAAGAACGCCGACGGCAGCCGTCGGGCACGTATGTCTACGCCGACGGCGCTTCGTACGCCGACGGCTTGCTCGTCGTCTGCCCTATCCCGTGCTGTACGCCGACGGCCCCGACATTTGGCCGTCGGCGTACAATAAGGCCGTCGGCGTAGTGTGGCTTTCCCGTAGTGACTAGACAGGTCAGTCACCATCCTAAATCATTGCTTCATCATGCATTCCAGCAAATGGATATTCCAGCTCGCAATCATCCCCTGACAAGCTCGTCGTCGACCATTCTCTCGTCGACACCGGCACACCCATTTGATTTGGGGCTATTCTTGGAAGCACACAGGGCACTTAGAGAACCCACGCGCTAAGCAGCATCAGACGTCCGTGAAAATGACGCGGCGGAACAGAGAAAGTTGGACACGGTTGCTTTTCCTCGTGAGAACCTAATTAACCAGCCAGCTATAGCTAGAGATATACATTTGGCATCAAGTCATATTCCTCACTCACATGCAAAGGCAATCGATCCATGCAACCAAACCGAAATCACCGTACGTAGGGATTGACACAGCTGCAGTGTTGAAACTTTTGCAGATGGATCGACATATGCTGCAGCTGCACCTCAAAGTGTTTTCATTTCAGCTGCAGTACATACCTATTACGTGCTTGCCATGCAAGAACCAGTTTATATTAATCTTAAGGATATTTCGTCAACTAGCTTGATAATGTTCTAGTCGGCAGTGTACTTCCGTACATATGTTGGATTGTTGGTGAAGGGACCACGTACACGTCCTACCGGAGTTTCAAATTCACTTACTCTACTTTTATACAAAAAAAAATGGTATGCAAAATCTCTTGCCTATTTATTGAGTTTGATGTAGATTATAACAGTCACATGCATGCCTTCACGAGGGATCTTGTTGGGCCACAGTCAGCTGCTTGGAATGATTTGTTGGTCCGGCATGGTCCAGATGAGCTCCTACATCAAAATAGTAAATTCTCGGTTAGTACATTGTCTAGATGGTGTGGATGATGACCAAGGGAAGTATACGTTCTCTACCATGTACGTGTGGTTTGTTTTCTCGTAGGTAATAGATAATATCTTACTAGTAAGAAAGATATGTCATTTTCTATTATGACACTTTTTTAGCCATACATTTGTTTAGTTCAAGTTGATCATCCCAAAATCTTAGGATCATGCCAGTAGAGAAAACATGTAAAAATAATACAACGTATAACATATTTTCTTGTATTATCTAGATGACGTGGAATACATAAGAAAAAAACGTCTTGTCAACCACCCTAGAATTGATGTGTCTCACTAATTGAAATGTACTAATTAACAAGTACACCTTTGTAGAACACTATGAGATGATGACACATATGGCTCCACATCCATGATTGTGATAATAAGTAGTCTTAACAATAATGTACTAGCTATCATGTGATTATCGACTAGTTCTCTTGTAGTCCAGAAGAATATGGAGAAGGACACTAGCTACGATTCAACATGATACAACATAAACTATATACATGATTTTTCGCATTTTTTAAAACTCCAAAGTGGTCTAATGTTATTTTTGTCAGGATGTCCCTATTAAAGCAGTAGATGGGTATAAGGTGTCGTTGGAAGGGAATTCTTATCTATGCACGATTGGCATAATCGAAATTATTGGAACATATAGAAGAACAGCCGAAAGACTCGAGTTTTATCACAACTGGAACATATTTTGCAACCTCGCGAATATCCCTTGGTTCAGTCCTCCTCATCAAGGTACAGGTCAAGGAGCGGTACATCAAGTTGACAGTTGAGAAGGTTAGTGAAAATGTCGTCCGACCTGACAAGTTCGAGGAGGCGATCGAGGATGAGGTCGAGGTCAAGGACGAGGATGAATGAGATTTTAGTAGTTCAGATAGTTTTTGAGCTTTTGTAGCTTTGGATGTCTTATGGTGGTCAATGTGTTGGATTAGGTGAACCTTTTTTGGACATTATAATTTCTACCCTTTAATTATTAAAATCGTGTATAGTGTGTTGTCAATTTTACATACGGATATTAGTTTTGCTACCCGTTAATTATTAGTATCGTGTATGGCATGTCGTCAATAAAGGGCTTGGGGGTCGTGCGCCAAGGCGCACCCCTAAATCTAGTAAACTTAATTCACCGATAAAACTCAATAGCATCAACCACAAGGAGTAATCAACACTGGGAGAGTATCCCCAATGAACTAAACAAGGCACAACCCTAGATGATACACAGAACGGAGTGGAGCGACGGAGATGATGGTGCTGGCGGTGGAGATGATGGAGATGATGACCCCGATGAAGCCCGACGCGATGACAGTGACGATGGCGACGATTTCCCCCTCCCGGAGGGGAATTTCCTCGGCAGTTTTCTCCCTGTTGGAGAACTTTTCTCTCTCTGTGGTTTCCGCCTCGTGGAGGCGGCGGAAAATTATGTGAAGTCCTCCTTGATATTTTTAGGTCAAGACAAAGATATACGTCAAAGCGGAGCGCCAGAGGTGGACCATTGGGTGCAGGCGGGCCCACGACATGGCCAGGGTAGGCTGCGCCCCAAGGCCGTCTGCAGCCCTCGTGGCGCCCCTCAGGCTGATCTTTGGCCACCTGCCTTATTTCGTGAGGAAATATTTCCTGTAATTTTTCATGATTTTTGGAGCTCCGGAAGTGTGGTATCTTGACGATGTTTTTTCAACTGAATCCTAACTCCGGCAGATAAATCCCGGCTAAAATGACATAAGTATTGTACTCTCACGGCGAAATAAGCCCAGCCCAGCCCGCTGGACGCTACCGCCTCTCTCTAAGAAACGTTAAACCCTCTCCTCTCACGGCGACCCCAAAAAAGACGGCGCAAAACCCTAGCCGCCGCCGGCCTCCCTCCCCTCCCCGCTCTCCGCCGCCCGCCGCCCGCCGCCGGCCGGCCGGCCCTCCCCACATAGCCTCTCCCAGCACCTCGTACTCGCGGGCAGCGACGAGCCATGGAGCTGGAGGCGACGTCGGGGGAGCTGGACTCCATCCTCTTCGGCTTCTACACCGACGATGAGGTCAAGCGGATAAGCGTCAAGCGGCTCACCAAGCCCGACCGCCTCGACGCCAAGAACTGCCCCGTGCCCGGCGGCCTCCTCGACCCCGCCATGGGCCCCCTCAACGCCACCGACACCTGCAAGTCCTGCGCGCAGCCGGCCGGCCTCTGCCCGGGCCACTTCGGCCACATCGAGCTGGCCAAGCCTCTCTTCAACCCGCTGCTCTTCGACACCCTCCGCGACCTCCTCCGCTCCACCTGCTTCAGGTTCCGCATCAGCAGCCAGCTGGTCCGTATCCATCCTCCTGCTAACCAACCAACCCCTCTTCAACACTGACCTTTTATTCTCCATGGATGGATGGATTGATGCGGCCGTTTCGTACCAGGTTTTCAGGTACGCGCGGGAGCTCGAGCTGCTGGCCAAGGGCGATGTTGCCCAGGCTAAAACCTGCAGGATTCAGCAGCTCTTCTGGATGAAGACGACGACGGAATGGTCGACGAGGAGGTCTCGTCTTCTGACCACCGGGAGAACAGGACCTGGACGTCCGTCCAGCTAAAAGAGGCCCTTTCTGTTTTCTCCAGGCTGATGAAGAAGCGAGTGAACAAGTGCTCAAACTGCGGCGCCAAGTGCCCACCCATCAAATGCCAGATATATGGATGGCTTAAGATTCAGGTATCCTTGTTTAGTGTTGTATCCGTGTCGTCATCTGAAAATTGAATTAGGGGTACTTATCTACCTGTACTCGAACTAATAAATTTGGTAGAGGGGAGGGGGATCATAAATGAATTCAGTCGCATTAGGATAGGAGAAACAACTGAGCCAGAGTTTTGTATAAACTGCGGTTATGTCTCCTTTTCACTAGATGAACACCAACAAGAACCACTCCAACTAAAAGGAGTAAACAATACAGTGGAAAAGACGAGGAAAGTTTAATTTACTCAATGAAAGGTAGACATAATTTACTAGCCGGGCCTTTTCTCTTACTCCTCCACGCTTAATTATTCTGTATGTCCTTGCTGGGTTCTGTATGTCCTTGCACTTGTTTTTCGGTCTTGTGCCTTACATTGTGTCTCGATTTCATGGTGCCTTGTTCAGCACTGTTACTAGCCACGTTTATTTCATATCTTGCATGTTTCGTTTATCCTTGATGTCAGTATCTGTACCCTTTATGTGAATAGCATCTTCTTGCATCATAGTTCCTCATTATATATGATTTGCAGGATAAAAATGGTTCTGCTGTAAGGAGAAAAGCGATTTCTGATTATAAACTCGAAGGAGATGGTCATAGTCATGACCCAAATGAAAATGCCGTTTCTGGTCTTTCGGATGATACAGTTAAAGGATCGAGGAATCAAACAAGACACATTTCTGATGGTAGAAGTGACGAAATTCCTCTCTTGACTACAGAGGTGACATATCCCTTTTCCTCTTCGACTTCTAAAGAAACGTTATGCCTTCACCATTGAGATGCCTCGTGCATGTTTTAAAGCACGCGATTGAGTACTTCCTTTCTGATCTGTGTCAGGTTGAATCTATTCTCAAAGACTTGTGGGAAAAGGAAGCCAGGTTCTGTATGTTACTATGCGACTTTCAGCAGAATTTAAGTGTATCGGAAAAGAGGAAGGGCTATGAGATGTTTTTCTTGAAGAGTATGCTTGTGCCACCAAACAGATTCCGTCCCTCAACTGTTTCTAGCCTTGGAGTAAGTAGACCCTAGTTAGTCTAATTGATTGAAATCTTCTTCTAAACTAATCATGTTTAATATCTTTTGGTATAGATTATGGAACATCCACAAAATGTTATGCTAGGTAAAGTGCAAGAGGCCAATCTTGCGCTACAGAATGACAATGCAAATCCGAATCACCGGGATATTCTTACAAGATGGAGGGATCTGCAAACAAGTGTAAATTTATTCTATGATAGCAGTAAAGGCCTTGGTTAGTATGCCTTCTTTTCTTTTCAGATCACCCCATTTCGTTCTGATACTAGAAAATATTAAAGAACATGTAAAAATGTTACAATATCTCTCTCGGTTTTAGTACTTGGATATTGGTTAATTTTTTGGACTATTCTACATGGCTAGGTGTTACTCATTCGTTCTCAGTTGTATAGACACAGTCGCAGTGCAATACATGATAGTATTGCTTCTTGCTGAACAGTTTCGACCCTAGTCAGACTGCTTTTATAATCGGTAGAGTTAGTTCTGCCCTGTATTTTCTTGATTCTATTCTCAGCTTGATCACTTCAGTTTCAATGTTATATGTATTTGCTTAGATCGGGAAGTGCATAGCACCCATACAATTGAATGCTGTGTCCTTTTTGTGGATGGATTAATGTATGTGGCTCTATTGATACGATCTATCAACTTTAGGGAATGCTTGAAGTTAGTTTGCCGCTGCATTTAATAATGATGATGTATCTGCGATTTGTTTCTTTTAATTGATGATGTTTATGATTGTTCTTAATAGAAGGCACATGTTACTGTAGCATTACCTTGTCCTTATACAGCTTATGCCCATTTACTTTATCCCCACTAAAAAATCTGACTCTTCTGAAATGTTCATGCGATGGCAGTAAAAAGCGGGAAGGATGGTCAGGGTATACGACAATTGTTGGATAAGAAAACCGGGATTCTTCGGCAGAAAATGATGGGGAAGAGAGTTAATCATTCCTGCCGGACTGTTATATCTCCGGATCCATTTTTGGCTGTTAACGAAATTGGGATTCCTCCTGCTGCTGCGTCAAAGATGACTTATCCTGAGGTACTCTCTTCATGCATTTCTTCCTTATTGATCATGTAATTGAAATTGATATGTTTATGTTTGTGGTCCTTCTATGGTTGAAATATCCACCAGCCTTTATTTATTTGATTGCCGTAGATTCTTGTATGGTACTATCTCCGTTTTGAAATATAACATGTTTTAGCCTTTTTTAATTCGGATGTATCTAGATAGATTTTACTGTATATATTCACTCATTTAGTCTGTATGTAGTCCATATTGAAATATCTAAAATATCTAATATTTTGGAACGGAGGGAGTATCTAATACGTTACCACTATACAATAAAGCACGTGACTTCTTTGCAATGGAAATTTAACCTGATTTATATGAGCCGATGATGGATCCTTGAAACTTGAACTACATTTATTCATTGAAGGTGGATTGCCTGCTACTACCTCCGTTCCATAATATAAGTTTTTTTTAGCTTTTTTCTGCCTCAGATGTACGTAGACGTGTTATAGTGCATAGATTCACTCATTTCAGTCCGTATGCAGTCTATATTGAAGTATCTAGAACATCTTATAATTTGGAACGGAGGGAGTAGTTATTAAGTAAGGACCTTTTAAAATTGTTGTATTAGCAGTTGTGTGCTGACCTTTTTTAGCGATGCAAGAAAGAGGAAAACACACCATTATACATGGCATATTTTTCTTATTTTCTCGACCTAATGCCTCACAGTTCCACATCAGGCTTTTTTACACATGCGGTGCCCTAGGTGTTATCTTTTTCGTTTGACTAATATGCATGTTTTCGTTGCAAATTTGCTGCTCTATTCAATTGAACTTTGCAGCTGTATACAAGCTGTTTTCATTTTGTATGTAATTTAAAGGATTCACCATGATTTTTTACTGCACAGAAAGTGACACCCTGGAATACCAAAAAGCTACAAGAAGCTATAAATAATGGCGGTGAAATTCATCCTGGTGCAACACACGTCAAGGTTAACAATCACATGTACAAATTGTCGGTTGACCCCCAAAACGTAGGGCTGTTGCTAAGCAGTTACCTGCTTCTAGAGGATCAATTTCTCATCCAGGGAAGGACCCTAAACATGAATTTGAAAGCAAAGTTGTATATCGACATATTCAAGATGGTGACATTGTACTGGTCAACAGACAGGTATAAATATTTTTGGCTAGCAAGTTTTCGTTCCATTTTCTTTGGCAATAATAATTGAAAATAACGGAAAACCTTCGTTCATATCTCATTTAGATGTTGTGTTAGCAAAGTGAGTTTCCAAATATTGTTACTACTTTTAATAGGCAACTTTTCAGTGCAAATACACATATTATTACTGATTTGCAGCAGGATGTGTATGTAATTAACGGAGCGGGCTGGCATGGCTTGAAACTTCTATTTTGGCATGAATTACTTCATTTTTCTATCTACGTAGAGCTAAACAAACAAAACTGTTCTGGCTATATGAAAGTACATGCAAAACAAGGCTTTCATCTCATTGTTTTATTTGAATTTAAGATGGCATTAAGTAGACCAGACAACTACAGTTACGCATATGGCATACATCCCATGACTTATAGGGCTACTTGGCAGGCCAACATCATAATTTTGACATTCAGTTTCAGGAATTTTTTAAATGTAAAGTCAAAAAGCAAACATTACAATCTAAAAAATAACTTGCGGCTTGATTAGCAATCACATTTAGAGACACTGAGAGTCTTCTCTCATACTTGCCAGTTCCAAGGCTGATAAGTAAGGGAATGGGCAGGAACCAGCCTTAGTTGCACCTCGGTAGAGTGAGCCTACTTAGCAAACTGGCAGGACACGGAGATCGATTGATCAATATGCATATCGAGCGTCCCGGTCTAACCCATGAATCACACTGTTTTAGGATTTTGTGGCAGCTTATGTCGGTCTTCTGTGAACTGATTGTCTACAGCTCTAATCCCTTTCTGCTTGTGGTCTGAAGCCTACTCTTCACAAGCCCAGCATGATGGCCCACGTTGTTCGTGTGTTGCCTGGAGAGAAGACAATTCGGATGCACTATGCCAATTGCAGGTATTTGGACATGTCCTGTTATTTTATTTTGCTTACATAAAATGATCAATTTCCTCTTTCTTGCAGGTATTTGGACATGTCCTGTTATTTTATTTTGCTTACATAAAATGATCAATTTCCTTTTTCTTCATAGCACATACAATGCTGATTTTGATGGAGATGAAATGAATGTGCACTTCCCACAAGATGAAATATCTCGCGCAGAGGCCATCAACATTGTTGATGCAAATAAGCAGTACATTGGCCCAAGGAGTGGGGAGGCTGTGAGAGGTCTCATTCAGGTATGTAAATGCAGTTGTGGTATTTTGTTTTTCTGTACACTTTTACCATGGAGCACTTAGTATTCACATATCCATAGCCATGGTTACTGTTGTGTAATTAGTTGCCACGTGCATCTATTAACTAGCAAACTCGTCGTGCCTTTGATATTGACAAGCAATGACAGTTATTTCTTTATTCCTGTAGGACCACATTGTTGGTGCTGTTCTTCTGACAAAACGGGACACACTCTTAAGCCGTGAGGAATATAGTCAGCTTGTCTATGGCTCTTGTGTTTCCTCAACTTGTAGTCCTTGTCAATCTGGTAAAAGGGTAGCTGTTATGAAGGATGATGACACATTGAAACTTCTCCCTCCAGCTATTTCTAAGCCAAAGCAGCTGTGGACAGGAAAACAGGTTAGATGTTACTAGAAAGAAACTCGTGTCACTGTTGGTCTCAATCTTGACATTACTTGGAATTCAGATGTGCAAGTGTTTTGCTTGCAGGTTATAACAACCATCTTGAACCATTTAACAAAAGGTCACCCACCATTTACTGTGGAGAAGGAAGGGAAAATTCCAGTAAAATATTTAACTCCGAAAGAACGCCATGGCGCTGGAGATAATACTATGGATCCTAAAGAATGTGCTGGAGATAAAACTAAGGATCCTGACGAACAAGTTTTATATATTCATGAGAATGAGCTCATAAAGGGCATGATAGATAAGAAGCAGTTCGGAAATTACGGGATAGTTCATACAGTTCAGGAGCTCTATGGCACAGATACAGCTGGAAGATTGCTCTCAATATTCAGTCGCTTGTTTACATTGTTCTTGCAGGTGACGTTTAAAACATAATTCTTCTCCCTCTTTTCATTATAGGTGGGTATCTGACTGGTAGGCTAGCTGCAGTAGACAGTAGCCCTAGGTCTACTCTTTCTGCAATTTGGTGCCACTAAAACAACTGTACCAATTTCTTTAATAGCAACAAGTATTCTAGTAGCCGCTAAAACAGCTGGAAGATTGCTCTCGATATTCAATCAGCTTGTTAACATTGTTCTTGCATGTGAAATTTCAAACATAATTCTTTTCCATCTTTCCATTATAGTTGGGGTGTCTGACTGGTAGGCTTGTTGCGCTAGACAGTAGCCCTAGGTCTACTCTTTCTGTAATTTGGTTCCACTAAAACAGCTGTACCAATTAACATCTGTAGTAACCACAAATTGTATTCCTAGACCTATACGTGCTGCTTAAATGTTTTGTCAAATAAAGCATGTTTTAGTCATGTTTGGCCATTAGATGAGCTGATTAGTCTTCAGTTACTCTTTTTTAGTTGAAGAATCTATTCCTTTAGTACTCCTGACCAGCATTCAGCACATATTGGCGATGTAACTAGATAATCTGCCTTGGAAATCATTTAGATGGGCTATGTGGACCAAATAAAGAAATGAAAAGGAAATATGATCTGGATCTGTACATCAGACTACTTTAAATGGGCCAATACACTGCTGAATTGTCTGTTTGAGCCATATAGCGCTGTCAAGAGGCAGACTGAAAACGTTCAGTCCTGCGGTGAACCATATCATTATCCATAGGTGGATCATAAAGTTGCCCAGCTGCCACAACATCACGATGCAACCTACACTAGTTAATTTGCTGAAATGTAGTTGCATAATTTTACTTAATTCTTTCCTTTTGCCTATTTAAGCTTGTAACACCATACTGTCGCAGCACTCACCTATTAATATGTTTTACGAAGGCCTGCTGTATATCCTTAAAAAACATAATATTAGATCACCCTAGTGCTCAATTAATTTTTAATTTTTTACACCAGAAGATAGGTGCGTAGCTGTCTTTTCTACTGGAACATCATGTTAACCCACCTGGTCGCCTGCTCTCACCTTTTAAATCATTGAATTAGTGTTAACTAACATGTTAGGAAATTTATTCTGTTATTTTGATATATCAGTAGATCTCTCTTGAAGCAATCTTGATCCAGTATATCTTTGAGTAGCCGTGGACCATCAAAATTGTTTTGCTCACTATTCAGGATGACGTTATAATGCTAGTGTTTGGATTTGCTTCGAATGGTTTGCTGCTGACTAATCACTATATGTTAGAAAAATATGTCCACATCACCCCCATACCTTTGGCCTCTAGATTACATAACCCCCAAACCTTTGAAACCGGCTATTGCACCACCTGAACTTTGCGAAACCGTTCAGATAACCCCCGAGGAGTTTTGGGAGGCTGTATTGCAAATTTGGCATGCGCGTGGCGAACCAAATGGCTGTGACTTAGCTTTATGATATGAAACCAAACAGGTTCACATGTCAGTGTATAACCTCTCTTCTTATGTTATCTTTGCTTGCCTCACTGTGGAAATGTATTTGTGCATTCCCTCCTCCCGTCTGCGAGTTCATATCCATGTGCATTTTCTACTGTATGCAACCCTGCCTTCTCTCTTCTATGGAACTACAAATCTTGCTGTTATTGGGCCATTCCCCATTTTTGCTTGATTTGACATATCTCTAGGCACATCCCTGTTCTTGCTTGATTAAATTTGATTTATCTGTAGCCCCAGTTTATGTCTGAAAACAATTTTTTGTGCTCCCAATGGTGAGACTGTTCTTGAACTGTGAAATGTTGGTGATCCAGACGGGGTGCAGATCTGTTTTTTCAGAGCATTGATTATGCCGTGGATGGGAAACTGTTCTCTTCAAAATAAATTTCGTCAGCCCATGGTGTAATTAATATAGGTCAGGGGTTTGGTCGCGTTTCTGTTCTTTGCGCCATTTGTGAGAAGGGAAATAAAGAGAAGATTGAAAGAGAATAGGGTAATACTGGTGGCAGCTCATTATGGGTGTGAGTGGGTGTTTTCCAGTGGGTATCGGGGCAGTAACTTGTGGACGCTTGGTATGGCAGCCCTGTATTCTCAGGGTGGTGACTTAACCGGTCGGTGGAAGTACATGGTTTCAGATGTCAGGGACTAAGTAGCCCTAGTACCAAAGGTCAGGGGGTGATCTGTAGTTTCCTTGTGTTTAAACTGTGGCTTACTTGTTGTCACCTTTGTTCTAAGCTGTTCTATGGTTATGAATTTACCTCCCCATTGGCTTTGGCTCACTGTCATTAGGTTTTGTCTTGTTTCTTCGCAGTGTATTTTTTCAGTTATGATTATATAACTGTTGGTCTAACGTAAATTAAATTCTTGTAGTTTCATGGATTTACTTGTGGAGTAGATGATCTGTTACTATCCCAAGACAAAGATCAGCAGAGGAAGAAAATTCTTGAGAAAAGTGAGGAACACAGTGAAGAAGTCCATATGGATTTTACAAGTGAGGGCTGCCGCATTAAGTAATTCCACCAACTATGTTTGATTCTTGTTGAGCTCTGATAACATTGTTTTACCCTGCAGAACAAGGATACTCTATTTGTGTAGATGGTTTGCCTGAAGGTTCAACTGTTGAAATGGTTGAGAGAGAGCTTAAGAGATTTGGTGCAATGAGACAAGGGGGCATCCAACTTAAAGAGAAGGTTGGTAACAGTTGTTTTTGGTACCAGCTGTGCTATTTTTATCTGACACTCATACTTTGTTCCCGCAGTTTGATAAATCCTTCTTTGGCTTTGTTGAATTTAAATCCAAGAAATCTATGCAAGAAGCAATTGAGGTTCGCCTTTTCTTAAGGTTATCTTCCTATGTATCGATAGAGAAGAAAATCATTATGTCCGTTTTGATATAGGCATCTCCGATTACTATTGCCATTGACGGGAAAGAGAAAGAGAAAGAGAAAGAGAAAAAGAAAAAGAAAAAGAAAGAGATAATCATTAAGCAGAAACACACTGATATAGGTATCCTTCCTGATTTTTCCAATTTGTTGCTGTGCATTTTATTCTGTTATATGGTACTGTGCTACTATGCATCTTGGATTTCCCAACAGTCTACTCACCTAATCATCCTATGTTCAGTTGATGTAGAAGGAAACCCAGAAATCGAACCTATCTTACTAACAAAATAAGAATTCCTCCAAAATTAACATCTCTTCTCTTGAGATGTCCCTAGTCCTGAGGCAGAAACCTTGTCCATCCGTTAATGGTGCTCCAGTCCGCTGTGATACCTGCCTATTCGGCAGGCTTGGTGATGCTGGGTTGTACAATACTGCAAGGGAGGCCAGGCTGATGCCAGATAACACAAACTTTATTTCCTTCCTGATTAAAAAGATCTCGTTGTATAACATACTTATGTGTACCTAATATCCAAGGTTGTCAGTATAGGGATACCTGGCAAGGCAGTATCGCTTTTCTGCTAGCAGTATCGGATCATATTGTAGTATCATGATACTATGGTTTTTTCAGACATAGTTAATTTGTACACTAAAAAGGTGTAATTGTTATGTATTATCTGCACATGTATTTGGAAAATGCAATAACGTTCTACAGATTTTTTTCAGAGGAACTTATTGTATCGTAAAGCACATATTATATACATCAGCTACCATTTAGGAAGCACAGCCCTTGATCAAGAGAGCTCATCTCGTGAATAACCCCATCAATCTGCCACTTTAGGACCATCTCCTTCGCAGTCCTCTTGCCACATCCATCTAGCAACAAAGTATAAGCCAGTTAATATACGAGCTTCTTTGATCTGTGCAGGCCACCTCTAATCTGCGCAGGCCATTTTTGCGAGTAGTAACTGGTTTAGATTCTTCGAGGCGAGGCACATTTTTTCACAAATGTGGGATCGTGCACTATCTCATTTTTTCTTGTGATATTAGTGATTTTACGAGTCATTTGATATTTTGATGATAGTTCGTATCATTGGCCTCCAATCTATATCGTTTGCCTCTGGTAAGATCGTAACATTGTAAGATAATATGATCTATATCCCGATACTGATAACCATGCTAACAACATTTCTACCATTTTCCTCAAGAGAAAAACATTTATACGATGATTCCACAATCCTAATAGCCTGCTTTGCGTCTATGTTATTCATGGGCTTGGCTACATCTTTAGCCCATAGCAGCCTCATTTCTGTTTGTACAATATAAATTGGAGTCGCTACCTTGTTAATTCGCTATTTTTATGCAGATCCAGTGAAACTGCAAATGGATGTCGAGAAGTCCGTACGCAGGATGGGAGAATCCGGGAATGTCACATTGGATAAAATGATGCTAAGTGACCTAAATAAGTTAACATCTGAAGTCAATGAAAGCATGTTTCCTTATGGTCTACAGAAGCCTTTTCCTAAAAATTGTCTCACTCTTATGACTGCAACTGGAGCGAAAGGTTCAGATGTAAGTTTGTTTTTTCAGCAACAGCAGAATAATGTAATATTCTGTGTTGAACTAGAATATATCATCAGATTCCCCTAAAAAAAGAATATGTCATCAGATGACCTTGGAAGCGAACTGTTCCATGCAAGTACAATTGCAAACTCGAAGCGTAACTTACTTTACCTACTTCGACTAACATCCTGCTACTTCATTTATCTTGCTAGGTTAACATGACACAAATCTCATCATTGCTGGGCTCACAAGATTTAGAAGGAACACGTGTTCCACGAATGGTATCTGGGAAGTCATTACCTTGCTTTCCACCATGGGATACTTCTACAAGAGCTGGTGGTTACGTCAGTGACAGATTCTTAACCGGTCTCCGCCCTCAAGAGTACTATTTCCATTGTATGGCCGGCAGAAATGGGTAAGGCTTTCTTTACTCTTTCTAATACAGAAGAAACTACCTTTTATTCTTAATCTGAAGTGCATACATTTTTCCAGCCCAGTTTATCTTTTATATCATTGTTTTAAGCAAATTTTTAGTTTTAAAATGGATAATTGACTTATAACAGGCTACTTGGCTGTTGGTATTTGTTAGAAGTGGAGATAAATTAGTTGCACAAATGGTCTAATTGCTTCCCATTTTAAATCATTCGCTTTTATGCGTTAATTTGAGATAGTGATTGTGGTTACATCCGCACAACATTGCATACTCTCTCTTGCATCACTAACTTGGCAAACAGTGATGCTCATCTCTCAAGATTATACTGAAGTTCTGGTCCGCATCTGTGCGTTAAGCTTTTGAACTTGTTACGTGGACAATAATCTTTTTGATGGACCAAGGCTGTTTTGATTTGGAGATGTTGATATACTTGATAATATGTTGCTGTGGAGTCAGTTGGAACTAAAAGAAATCTAATGTACATCCATTCATTATCGCTTTCTCGCATGTGTTTGCAGTATCCCTGTTTAGCTGTAATTACAAGAAATTGTTAGTAGACAAACAGGAATATTTCTCATATAACAGATAGTTTCATACCCTTAATTGCCAATCTCACCGTTATAATTAGATACATTTTGTCCTTAGAGCCTTTCATTGTTACATCTACATTGGCTTTTGTTTAAGTATGATATATAGCTTTCGTATGTTCATCGCAGGTTGATTGACACAGCAGTCAAAACATCTCGTAGTGGATATCTGCAGCGTTGTCTTGTCAAAAGTCTTGAATCATTATTTGTTTCGTATGATCGTACTGTGCGTAATGTTGATGGATCAATCATACAATTCTGCTACGGAGAAGATGGAGTTGATGTCCATAAAAGCAACTTCCTCAATACGTTTAAAGAACTTGCTGATGTAAGCCATTGGAGTTCATAATTATTCCAAGTTAGATTTGTAGTACGACTTGCTATTTGCATTTGTTTGATCGGACTGATGATTGTTTGCATTTGTTCTTAATTACAGAATAGAAAAGCTGTCCTTGACAGGTTTGGTAGCTACAGTAGCGACGGCCTGACGAAACTGCCTGAAAAACTCACTGTCAGTGCGAAGAAGTTTCTCCGTAAAGAAAAGAAGCCGTGCCGTTATGACATTAAAGAGGAGGAACTGATGGAGTTACTGAATGTAAAGTACCTGGCTAGTCTTGTAGATCCTGGTGAAGCTGTTGGTGTGCTCCTTGCTCAGTCCTTAGGAGAACCTTCAACGCAGATGACGTAAGAGCATTTTGTTTGATCAAGTATATGTGTCCATAACTCCTGGTCTTTGACTCCATTTAATATTTGGTCTGGGGTATAGTCCATTTCTCATCTGGGGACTCGTTAAAATTCATGCGTACATTTTTTTCATGCCCTCCAGGCTCAACACTTTCCATCTTGCTGGAAGAGGTGACATGAATGTTACACTTGGGATGCCTCGTATACAAGAAGTTCTAATGAAAGCATCAGCTAACATTGCTACACCCTATATGACGTGTCCTCTGCATGAGAAAATTCCGAGGTGAGATTTATTTGCTTTATTTTGAAGATGCCCCATACCTTTTAGTTTGACATATGCCTCCTTTAAGCGAAAACCATACTAAAATTTCCAAAAAATCTGTATTTTTTGTTACACATTTGCGAAGATAATTTTTATGAACGTGCAAAATCTTGTTAAAAATTATGTTGTATGTTGGGCTACACAAAAATCACAAAAATGTGGCTCTAAGTAGGCATTAAAAACTACATTCTGGTCTCCACATTTGTCTTCTTTGTGTAGGTCGTAAAAAATAATTCAATGGAACTTACACGTACATAGTAGACATCCATCTGTACCAAATTTCCAAAAAATCTGACTTTTTTGTTACACATTTGCGAAGATAATTTTTATGAACGTGCAAAATCTTGTTAAAAATTATGTTGTATTTTGGGCTACACAAAAATCACAAAATGTGGCTCTACGTAGGCATTAAAAACTACATTCTGGTCTGCACATTTGTCTTCTTTGTGTAGGTCGTAAAAAATAATTCAACGGAACTTTACACGTACATAGTAGACATCCATCTGTACTTGCATATTTTTTTTAGAATTTGTGGAAGTGAAAAATGAACTTTCCGAGTTTTTTGAAAAAAGGCTCCATGGAGCTTGTTCTCCATTTGGAGTGATATTATATCAAACTTTCTTGTATTCGACCGTACTGGCAAGGTGCATGCATTAATTCTACTTTTCTGTATAAACGAGAACAACTTTTGTGAGCCCACTAGCTAGATACTTGCACTAACTCTCTACATGTGGACATTTAGGGATAATGCTGAAAGTCTGGCCACAAAATTAATGGGTGTTAGGTTGTCTGATATTGTGGAGAGAATTGAAGTATGCACAGTTCCTTTTCACAACAGCAATGGGCATGTTTCGAGTCTCTATAAGTTACAGCTACAACTATTCTCACCAAAGCAGTTGAAGGAATGGAATATGCAGTCGGAATTTACAGTAGACGAGTGTCAAACAGCTTTGGGAACAGTGTTTGTTGATGCAATGGAATATGCAATCGAAAAACACCTAACTTTGCTACACAAAGTTAGTGGGATCCAGGAAACTAGGGTACAAGACACTGAGAGCTCACTACCAGAGGGTCCTGAAGAACCTGAAAGCAGACCTACCGAAGGGGATGAGTCTGGTGCGAGTGATGGTGACAATGAAAATGAGGATGACTTGGGAGCCGATGCAGAAAAGAGTAAACAGCAAGAGAATGATGAATTGGAGTATGATGATGATACTGGGGATGGTATGGATAGTGACCCTGAAGAAGAGACAAAATATGAACTTGATAATGAGGACGATGCAGCCGAGTCAGGAGGAGAATCCGAAGTGAATGACGAAGGACATGTGTCAGATTCCGTATCAAGTCATCGAAATTAGAAGGTAAATCTGCAGCTGGTAAACTCAAGAAAGAAAGTAATGAAACCGTGGAAAAGCAGGCACAAACAACCCAGAAACGCAGCAAGAAGATAAAGCTGGCTGTTCATATCGAAGGCAAAGATTTAAATTTTGAGGTTCACTACATCCTGCACAAGGAACCACATATATTACTATCCCAGGTACCTCGTCATAAACTTGTTTCCCTTTCTGAACACGTGCTGATATGACTAATGGCTTCATGGGGAACTTGCATCATTCATACGGCATCCTCTTTACTATTGTAATGCTTGGGCTCGTATGCTTATGTTCTGATCATTCCTCACACTATTACATTACATCACCACAAGCACCTGCTGCTGCTGCCTCCATTGAAATTTAGGCACTTATTGCTTGGGATCGTATGCTTATGTTCTGATCATTCCTCACACTATTACATTGCATCACCACAAGCGGAGGACCTTTTGTAGGATCATGGGTATTGGCTAGGATCATGGTTATGTTGGTTTGATTTTAAAGTTTGTAGAAAATTCCAATCTGTATATGAGAGAATGAAAAATCCGACAGGGATTACCAATCTCACAACAGGGTGTTTCTAAGTTCATTCTTTTGACAATGTAGAAAATTTGATCTACAAGTTTGGTTTCATTTTCTGTCATCATATTATAGAACTTTGAACAAAAACCTGATCGAAGATCTGCTTTTCCAGATTGCCCAGAAGACATTGAGGTCCGTATTTGTTGGTGGATCCCATAACAGAAATATTGGTAAATGTGAAGTGTCTTGGCCAGATGTATTTCCAGAAGAGAAAAAGAAACCTGATCCTTCAGAAAAGGAAGTTGACGTCCCAGAAAAGGAAGTTGACGTCCAGAAAAAAGGTGACGATCAAGAAAAGAAAGGTGACGATCAAGAAAAGGAAGGTGACGATCCACCAAAGGAAAAGGACGTTCCAGAACTGCGAACGGCAGGAGTGGACTTCGAGCTATTCTGGGGTCTGCAGGACAAGCTGAATATCAGCAAAATCAAATGCAACGACATACATGCTATCCTAAAGACATACGGGGTGGAGGCCGCAAGGGCGACCATCATCCAGGAAGTGGAAAAAGTGTTCAAACCCTTTGGCATAGTTGTGGACATGAGGCACCTGAGCCTGGTCGCCGATTTCATGACCTCGGGAGGCTCCTACCGTCCGATGAACATCCTCGGGATGGCCCAGTTCTCCACGTCCCCATTCGGAAAGATGAGCTTCGAGCAGGCCACGAGGTTCATCTCGGAGGCAGCCTGCTACGGGGAGGTCGACACCCTCGACGGCCCCTCGGCGACTGTCTCCCTGGGGAAGCCGGCTAAGACGGGTACCGGTTGCTTTGGCTTGCTGCAGAACATGTGCTTGGTGGAGCCCCCGCAGATGTAACTCGCAAGTACTCGGCGTTCCTTCACCGTGGCTGGTGCTCCTCCTGCTCAGACCACTCGATTTTTGTCCTAGAATTAGTAAAGTGCCCAAGAAACGAAAGGCGGTTGCTTGTCAAAGTTGTGTCGTAACACACGAACAAGTCATGCAAACAACATTTTTGTGCCTTGTAGAAAGTGAAATGTGGCGAATCTCGTGTGTCGTCACGTATCTTATCAGTTACTCTAAGGGTACTACCACAGTGAACTTATTACCCTCTCTTAATTTTATAAGTTCTATATTGGATTGTTGTGCCCACTCAGATTTTGTTCTGGGTACACTATATGTGTCATGTATTTGTAGTGTAGACAACATTTAGAAAATGCCCTCTGTTCTTCTATCTCTTATATATACTCTCCTTTGATTTGAAAATGCCTTTTATGTTCGTAAAAATTAAAACCATAATACAATACTCAAAGAAAATGTATTCTATCGTTCGTTGAAAACTTATCAACCTGTTTATATATATACTTACAATTTTCACTTATGATCTTGAAAGTGCTATTTCATTCACATGGTGATCTTGAGTCTTCGCAATGATTTTTCTCTTATGATAAAAAAATCGAACTCACTGTTTTATTGTGATGTAGAGGCAAACATATTATCAATGAAAACAAATGCCACATTTTTAATTTTTGGTCGGGTAGAGGTGAGATTTTTATGAAGGGTACGACAATCCAGCTCTAACTTACTCTCGGATTATCCTTGTCTTAATTTTAAAAAGGTCTATATTCGATGGTTGGGTATAGTGAGATTTTTTTGGCTACGTTATGTGTCTTTGTATTAGTGGTGTCAACAACATTTAAAAAATGTTATGTTGTTCTATCGCTTGCTGCTAGTCCATTGCTCCTGTGCATCTTCAGGCTGTGTTGCATTGCAATTTACTAGACAGAACATTTAGCTGGTGCACATGGTCGTTGTCATGATCTCTTATTTACTCGAAAAAATCTTATCTGGGAGAAAGCAATTTACATCTTAGCTGGGACTTTCCCTTAAAAAAATCTCTTCATTTAGATTGTAGAATTTGCTGGCAGTGCGATCCTTTTTGTTTGGGAAGTGAGATGAGATGAACTGCATAGCCTAGCTGGTTGAGCAAATTGTCCTGCGAGTTGGGCATCACGCGCTCCGCACTGCCCTCTAAGAAATCCATCGTAAGACTAAGGCCAGGAGAGCAATATGTATAATACCGTGAACGCCTTTGTTTCCGACTTCCGATCGAGGACTGAGCGATGTTGAGTTGCATGTGTTGTCTAACTACGGGTTGCGACTTGCGAATCCGCGTTTTCTAACATTCTCCTCCGCTCATGCAGCCGACTTGCGAAACCGGCGCCATCCGTATCTTACATTACATAATAAAGGAAAGCGCTGTGAATCAGCCGACCGATCGGAAATGGATAGATAGTTGCACACACGAACTCGCTCGCGGCTCATCTTTGTTGGCCGCAGTGTTAGACATTGTAATAGGTTTGTAATATGTTACGTATACAAGTATGGAGTAGTACTCCAACTCGTATATGTCCTCCTGTACATGCCACGCGGTGGGCTATTCATCGCCTATATAAACACGCAACCGACGACCCTAACGGGTACGATCGTTCCACCCAGTTTCACATGGTATCAGAGCAGGCCTCTTCCGAGACCTAGCCGCCGCCACAAAACCCTAGAAGAAACAGCCGCCGCCGCCGCATCTAGCCGCCGCCGCCGCATGATCAAGACGACCAGCCGCCGCCGCCGCACTTAGCCGCCGCCGCCGCCGCAAAGACCACGACCAAGACAAGACCAAGAAGAACACTGCCGCCGCCGCACACACACAACCAAAAGCCCCGCCGTTGCCATGTCGTCTTCAACTTCCATGACCGCACTGGCTTCCGCCCTGGGTTCCCCTCCCTCCCAACAGCTCACCCGGAGCAATTTCTTGTTCTGGAAGGCGCTCGTGTTCCCTCCGATCCGAGGTGCCCGAGTGATGGGTCTGCTCGACGGCTCCGACGTCGCGCCCGCCGAAACTGTGGAGGTTGAGGAAGAAGGCAAAAAGAAAACCGTGGAGAACCCTGCATACTCCGCATGGATCGCTCGGGATCAGTTCGTACTTGGCTGGTTCCTCCAGACCCTCTCGCAAGACATCCTTGCTCATGTCCTTGATCTCCAGACCACGGCTGAAGTCTGGGCTGCCGTGTCCACCATGTTTACCTCTGCCTCTCGGTCGAGGGTAACACATCTCCGGACAGCCCTCAACAAGACCAAGAAGAAGGAGATGTCCGCTGCGGACTACTTCAGCAAGATGAAGGGGTTCGCATCCGAGCTTGCCGCTGCCGGGAAGCCGATCGATGAAGATGAGCTCATAGGATATATACTCAATGGCCTCGGTGGCACTTACAATTCTGTTTTTGCTGCTGTTAATGGCCAATCTGGCACTACTTTAGATGATCTATATGCTCAGGTTGCTGCTTATGATATGCGCCGGGAGATGCTCTCGGATGACGAAGATGAGGCTGTTCCAGCCGTCGGGTTCACCTCCTCTGCCCACCTTGTTGATGGTCGTCCCCGAGGCGGCAGTGATCAAGGACGCAGTGGTGACCGTGGTCGCCGTGATGGAGGAGGGGATCGGCGTGATGATGGAGCTGCATGGCGCCCCCGTGAGGATCGGCGTGATGATGGAGCTGCATGGCGCCCCCGTGACGGAGGGCGTCGAGATGGTGGCTATGGCCGCCGTGATGGACGCTATGATGGTGGCGATGGCCGCCGTGATGTTCGCTATGATGGAGGCCGAGGTCGCCGGTATGATGGAGGCCGAGGTCGCCGTGATGGAGGTGGAGGCCGGCGTGATGATCGCTATCGCCGCGGTCGGGCCCCTACCCCATATGTTGACACAACATGCCAAATATGCAAGATTCATGGACATCCAGCAAGTGATTGCTGGTGGCGTTATCAAGACCGCAACGACTCTGATGACGAAGATGAGCGTGAAGAGAAGAATGCCCACCTTGCTTCCTATGGAGTTGATACAAATTGGTATCCCGATACTGGTGCATCCAACCACATCACGGGGGAGTTGAGCAAGCTCTCCACTCATGACAAGTACAAGGGACATGATCGTGTCCACACGGCTGATGGAAACGGTATGCAAATAAGTCACATTGGTCATTCAGTTTTGTGCACCCCACATGCTTCTTTACATCTCAAAAATATCTTGCATGTTCTAGTGCCACTGCAAATCTTTTATCTGTTCATAAGCTTTCTCTTGATAATCATGTTTTCTTTGAATTTCACCCACATTTCTTTTTGATAAAGGACCAGGCCACAAGAAGAACTCTGTTTAAAGGCCCTGTCATGGTGGCCTCTACCCGCTAGTGCCGTTCTCTACCGGGTCAACCAAGCATGCTTTCATTACAACAAAGCCCTCGTCTGCTACTTGGCATCGTCGCTTAGGACATCCTTCATCTTTGTGGTTCAGCAAGTTCTTAGAAACAACAAACTTTCGTATTCGCCAGAAATAAATCCATACGTTTGTGATTCTTGTCAGTTAGCTAAGAGTCATCAGTTGCCATATCCTGTGTCCACTAGTGTTTCCACTGTTCCTTTGGAACAAGTGTTCTCTGATGTATGGGGTCCAGCACCTGAGTCTGTTGGCAAACATCCATATTATGTAAGCTTTATCGATGATTTCAGTAAATTTAGTTGGATTTACTTGCTAAAGAAAAGATCTGAGGTTTTCCAGGTCTTTCTAAATTTTCAGCAACTTGTTGAGCGTAAATTTGATAGGAAGATTATAACCATGCAAACTGATTGGGGTGGTGAGTATGAAAAACTCAATGGTTTCTTTCAAAAAGTTGGTATTACTCATCATGTCTCTTGCCCACATGCCCACCAACAAAACGGTTCCGCTGAACGTAAACATCGCCATATTGTCGAAGTTGGTCTTGCTTTGCTTGCCAATGCTTCTATGCCTCTAAAATTCTGGGATGAAGCCTTTCTCACTGCCACCTTCCTTATAAACTTGCTTCCAAGCAAGGTCATCAATCATGAAACCCCTGTTGGACGTCTCCTTAATACAAAACCGAACTATGAGTCCTTAAGAGTGTTTGGTTGTGCTTGCTGGCCCAATCTCCGCCCTACAACAAGAGAAAGCTTGCTTTTCGCTCCACACGGTGTGTCTTTCTAGGATATAGTCCACGACATAAAGGGGTCAAGTGTTTGGAAGTTTCCACCGGTCGTATCTACATATCTAGAGATGTTGTTTTTGATGAGAGTGTTTTTCCCTTTGCCTCTTTACATCCTAATGCCGGTGCTCGCCTTCGCAAAGAAATACTTCTTTTACCTTCACATTCATCTTCCTCCACATCACATCATGGGGATGCACATACTGATGACTATATGGCTTTGCCTGTTATACCAAATGTTACTAAAGCTCATGATGCAGCACAAAGTGGACCAGCAGATGCTACTACGGAACAGCAAGAATCAGCAGAAAATTTGATGGAAAATGATGCTGAAACGGAGCAAACAGTGGTTTTAACCATGCAGAAAACGCCAGCAGACAACGTCTGCTCCACACCGATCCCGAGGAGGATTTCTTCTCCTGGATCCCGATGCTGAAGCAGGTGCAGAGGACAATCCGAGGAAGATTCCTCTTCCTCCGATGCTGCGCCAGGTGACGCGCCCGACACCGCGTCGCCGGGTCCACGCGCTCGCGCGGCGAGTCCGTGGAAGCCACGTCGTCGACCACGCCATTCTCTGCCCCGCGCACATGCGCTACTTCTGGCGCTGCCGAACCAGGAGGCGCCACGTCCAGCCCGCGGGACCCGCCGCTGGACACACCAGTGCTGTCGGCCGACAGCAATCATGAGGGCCATGACGAGGCCAGTCCTAGTGGATCTCTGTGGATGGATCTGCTGTGGGCGATTCTACACCAACAACTACGCCAACGCCATCTCCACCGCCTCCTCCACCACCTCCAGAACCTCGGACGCGCTTACAAAAAGGTATTAGTCAGCCACGTAAACTTACTGATGGTACTGTTCGGTGGTGTATGTTTGTTTCTTCAGATGAACCACGTAATCTCTCGGAGGCTCTTGACGATGCTCGTTGGCGCAAGGCGATGGAAGAAGAGTACAGTGCACTTATGCAAAATAAAACATGGCATCTTGTCCCTCCACATCACAGCAAGAACCTCATCGATTGTAAGTGGGTATATCGTATCAAGAAAAATGCAGATGGTACAATAGACAGGTACAAGGCTCGCTTGGTTGCAAAAGGCTTCAAGCAACGATATGGCATTGATTATGAAGATACCTTCAGCCCCGTGGTTAAAGCAGCAACTATTCGTATTGTTCTCTCGGTTGCTGTTTCTCGAGGTTGGAGCTTGCGGCAGCTAGATGTCAAGAACGCGTTTTTGCATGGCGTTCTGGAAGAGGAAGTATATATGAAGCAACCTCCTGGATTTGAAAATCCGAATACTCCAAATTACATTTGCAAACTTGACAAGGCGTTATATGGACTTAAACAGGCCCCTCGTGCATGGTACTCCAGGCTAAGTGTTAAACTTCAACAGCTCGGTTTTATTCCCTCCAAAGCTGATACTTCACTCTTTCTTTACAATAAGTCTGGCATCATAATTTTGTTCTAATCTATGTTGATGATATCATAGTCACAAGCTCTTCTGATCAAGCTATTTCTGCTCTTCTTCGAGATTTAAATGATGACTTTGCTCTCAAGGATTTGGGAGATCTTCACTTCTTTTTGGGCATTGAGGTAAAGAAGACTCAGAATGGTTTGCTTCTCACTCAAGAAAAATATGCTACAGAGATCCTTGCAAAAGTTGGTATGACAAAGTGCACCTCCTCTCCTACACCTTTATCTTCCACTGATAAGTTGTCCTTGGCTGAGGGAACTCCTCTTGGTCCTGATGATAGTACACACTATAGAAGTATTGTTGGTGCCTTGCAATATCTTACATTGACACGTCCTGATATCTCATTCTCTGTTAACAAAGTCTGTCAGTTTCTGCATGCTCCTACATCGGTTCATTGGACAGCTACAAAACGGATTTTACGCTATGTTCAGGGTACATTGCATGTTGGACTGACATTTCAGCGGTCCTCATCTGGTTTGCTTAGTGCATTCTCAGATGCGGATTGGGCTGGCTGCCTTGATGACAGGAGATCGACTGGAGGATTTGCTATCTTCTTTGGACCTAATTTGGTCTCATGGAGTGCACGAAACAGAAAACAGTGTCACGGTCAAGTACTGAAGCTGAATATAAAGCCCTTGCAAATGCCACAGCTGAGTTGATATGGGTTGAAGCTGTGCTACGTGAGCTTGGTGTGTTCTTCGAGAAAGACCATGTTTATGGTGTGATAATTTGGGTGCCACATATTTATCTGCTAACCCTGTGTTTCATGCTAGGACCAAGCATATTGAGATAGACTATCATTTTGTTAGAGAAAGGGTTGCTGAAAAATTGCTTGACATCAAGTTCATCTCTACTAAAGATCAAGTTGCAGATGTGTTTACAAAGATTCTTCCTGTGAAGAAATTACATGAGTTTATGCGTAATCTCAACCTTTCAGAAGGTTGTGATTAAGGGGGGCTGTTAGACATTGTAATAGGTTTGTAATATGTTACGTATACAAGTATGGAGTAGTACTCCAACTCGTATATGTCCTCCTGTACATGCCACGCGGTGGGCTATTCATCGCCTATATAAACACGCAACCGACGACCCTAACGGGTACGATCGTTCCACCCAGTTTCACACGCAGGACCCAGTTTGTTACGTGAAGTACGTAGCAGCAATGCCAAACAGTTCAGAATGCAGACACATTTTTCTTCACTTAACGTATGGTCTCCAAAAGTCGGATGGCGCCGGTTTGTTCTACATGCACATAACGTAAGCATCTACAAAGCTGATGTTGCTTACCAGTTTGTGTACGTGCAGTGGCCTAATCGCCCGCTGCTAACTAGCTAAATGGATACCCGAGCACACAACATGGCTAGGCACTGGGTAGTTCGCTCACCTTGCCACATGTCGTGGTGTTCGCTGATTCGCCACGTTGCCATCCGAGTATGCCGACAACCGTCCTGACTAAGCCGACATCTATCTCCGGCTTTTGGAGCCGCACCGCTATACCCCTCTGACGTCTAGGACTACGACGATCACAAGGTAGACGATAGAGCAGGTGGAAGGGTCGTGGAATCGTTGGATCCAGCGCTGACGGGCCTCCGGCGAGCCGGGTTTGTGGCCGGTAGTACTGAATCAGCGAGTCTAGGGCCGCCATGGACAATGTTTTTTAGGTTCTGATGCATAAGCTCACTCAGCGTGTTGCGAACGCACATGCCAAATGTTGTGAAAAAAATAAGCGAGACGTTGCAAAGTTTTTCTGGGTGTCTGATACAAGTTTGAAATTTCTCTGAATGTTTTGATGTTGCATACGTGATAACAAATTGTAACAAACTTGGATGAATTTTGTTGCAAAATCACACGCCAGATGTTATAAGGTTTTCTGTTTTTTTTGCTGTATGTTTTCTCAGTTTCTCCAAATGATGTTTACTTGATTTTTAAAAATGCTACAAACACATTATTTGTTTGCTGTGATCATTTTTTATATTTGTTGGAATAATTAGTGAATTTTGTATGCTAGGTGCATGCTAGAATCCGTCGTCATCCCACAGAGTCACTCACCGGACACGAGACGCGCAATTGACATTTCAAACTGAGGGAGGATGTGCCAACCGTAGCCATAACTCGGTGGTAATGGGACTACGAGTCTACGACGATCACAAGGGAGACGATAGAGCAGTTGGAACGGTTACGGAATCTTCCGACTGTAGTAAGATGTACCTCAAGATCTCTCAAAAAGTATTATATGCTACACAAAGGCGGAAATTAAAATTGACTCCCGAGCTCATATGTTCCTGGTAGAATAAATCAAAAAATAGTAAAACATTTCAAACAATTCTGAAAACATTGGTGACAAACATATACATGTTTTTTTCTATTTGCCTATTGAGATAGAAAGAATTACTTTAAAACATAGAGAGGCTAGACAACAGTGAACTAACTCTTGACCGACACAAGACGTTCCAGGTGCAAGTTACGGAGAGCAATGTTGCTTGGAAGATATCCTGGCTCCCCGGTAATGTTCGAAAATTTCTCTGTGCGTGGATCATAAACTTGTAGGGCCAATGATGAATTTTTGTATGTGGTACCACATTGCACAAGCAACTTTTCACCACCATGCATCATCCTCAATGGCATACAACAACGTCCGATTGGGCCTATTGGAATCGTGTACAGTTTGCTCCAGCTATTTTTCTCGAAATCGTCCAAGACCCATATGTCGGTGCATGAGTTGGAAAAAGGTGGATGCGTCAGTTTTTCATTATAATCTTGAACCATGCAAAGGGAGCCGTTGAGCTCGGTTATGTAGACGCATAGGGTAGTTGTACTGCACATCTTTGTGCCGACGACTCTCTGTGGACATTCAATAGTGTTGTCCTTCCACCGCTCGCTCTCAAGGTCGAAGCAAAGCAAGGTGCAATCAGATGGTGCCCTTGCGTCAAGAAGTACATGAAGCCATTGATAGTGGTGGGCGAAGAGTTGAGAGCAAGGGAATTGTTTGGGACCGACGACGGTGCCCGTGTCTTCCTCCTCCATCCAGTGTCGTCGCCTAATGTGAGGACGTCGCAGGTGTCTCCATGGACGAGGCGGACCACCTCACCGGACGGGGTGGTACGGCCGATGCCGAAGGCTCTATAGTAGTCCGTGTCGGTGAAAGAATGCATGGCATACTTTATCTCGTAATGTCCCGGGCTGGTAAAGAGCACTTCCCCAGTAGCCGGATCGACGACATGGATGCCGTCGCGAGAACCAGATGCGTTAGGGTTACCTTTCCAAGAACCATTGTTGACGCAGACAAGGTCGTCTAGGCCCGTCGTGGGAAGCATCCCAAAGCCGCCGGCGCCTTCGAACACTCTAACAATGTTGCCGTCCATGTCCATAAGCCGCAAGTCTGCACGCTCAGTATTCCCTCGGAAGTGGCCGTGTCGACGAGGAAGGGCTCGGTGTGACGGGACTTGTGCGCGGCGAGGAAGGCCGGGCTGGAGATGAGATCGCGCCATCCGTTGGACACGCATTGGAACCGGCATGCGGACTTCACCGGCGTCCTGGAGAGGACGTCGAAGATGACGTCGTCCGGTAAGGAGACGGCGGTGGCCTCCGGCGGCATGTCGCCGTCCATATGCAGCTCGGTTTCGCCAGAAAGTACGATCGGTTTTCTTGCTGCTGGATATCTCTTGGGTTGGTTCGGTTGATCTACCCGCTGTAGCGGTGCCCTTTATTGGTTGGAGCCCTACGCAAAGCTTGCCAGCTTGGTAGAAACTAATCAGGGAAGTCATGTAAATTGGAGTTTGAGTTGATATCGGAACAAGAGATAAGGAAAGGATTAATTCCAAGCCGGCCCAGTAAGTATACTGTATGTGGAAACTAAAGGAACAGATCGATTGCATTATTGCACTAGGTATATTACTAGTTCCGATCGAACTACTGGCTAGCCTCTATTAATACAAAAGACACCAGATCTTTAAACACAAAAATTAACGTAGAGAGAGAGAGGGAGACTTGGAGGACACCATGGTACCCTACTTCATCCGAGTATATAGCTAGCTTTCCTTCAAATAAAATTGCATGTTTAGTTTTAAAATTATAAATTGGTCTCATAATATACTCGTTGACCATGCAGCTATTATTGGCAAATCAATGGTGTGTTCTCTAGACAACGTCCCTAGCATTTTTATTTTTTATTCTTTTATCTTGTTTTTCTTTTTTTACATCTGCAATTCTTGTTTCTCTTTTCTTTCTTAGATTCTGTTTTTTTTCTCATTTTATTTTATTTTGTATGTTTTTATTTTACAAGTTTTACCATGGTTGACGAATTTAGAAACCGTCCAACCAAGTCAATCCAATGGTGGAACAATAGGAGGTAACAGAAAGTACTACAAAGAAAAATCTCAATCATCCCTTCACACCTTGACTCTTTCACCCTTCTAATAGAAGAAAAAATATATGCAAATATAAAATGCAAAGAGCGTCCTATTAAAAATCTCAATCATCACATTTTGGAACACACTGTTTTTATAGGGACAAAATGCGCGTTCCTATCTTTTCAACCTGAAATGAAGGCGTACCCCTAGGAAGAGATCAAGTACTACAAAGAAATGAAGGCGTACCCCTGGACATGAGGTGGTAAAGTATGGCGCGCATATTTCTTTCACTGTTTTTTTGGAACACACTGTTTTTATAGGGACAAAATGCGCGTTCCTATCTTTTCAACCTCCCCAGTGGCCGGATCGAGCAGATGGACGCCGTCACAAGAACCATCCGCGTCAGGGGTTCCTTTACAAGAACCATTGTTGACGCCGACGCCTTTGAACACTCAACAGTGATGCCGTCCATGTCCATAAGCCGCGAGCCTGCATGTTTTCTTTTCCCTCGAGAGTGGGCGCCAGTGTCGACGACGACCGGTTCGGTGCGATGGGACATGTACGCGTCGACGAAGTCCGGGCTGGAGATGAGATCGCGCCACCCCTTAGACACACATCGGAACCGCATGAGGGACTTCGCCGGCGTCCTTAGAGGATGGCCAAGACGACTTTGTGCGGTAACGAGACGGCCGGCGGTGACCTCTGTCAGCATGGCGTCGTCGTCCATATGTGGCTCCGCCGGAAAGTCGTCCCTTCGATTCTATTGGTTATCGGATATCTCTTAAACTGAAGGGCATCGCTGCTACATGCGATGCCCTTAAATTGGCTGGAGCCCTACGCAAAACAATGTAAAGTGGACTCGATCGAGTTTGAGTTGCCAAAATACAATTTTTGTCGTATGAATATTTTTTAATTACTTTATAAATTAATTAAATTGCATGGTTAATACTCCCTCCGTTCACAAAAGGATTTCTCAACCTAGCTCAAATTTGCATTTATCTACACAGGTTGATACATCCTATTGTGAATGGAGGGAGTATATGATTTTTCATATATATTTAAAATATGTACTGTTATTCGGTCCTGCAGATATGCACCGCCTAGAAAATGTTTCAGGGTCGGCTGCCGACTCTAAATGTGTCATGTAAGAATAGCCAATCAATGGTCCAAAGTGACAGTTCCCCCTTGAGCACCCATGATAGGTGGATTTTTTTTGATTATTAGTTTCTTTGTTTTAATTTCTTGTCTATTTTGTTTTGAATTTTTATTCGTTATTTCAACACATGTGAACTCATTATTTGATGTGAATGAAAATTTTATTATGAATATCAACATTATGTACATATATAAGGCATTAATGAAATATGTATAATAAACATCGGTATGCATATAAATATTAATTTAAATATACATTTACATTTTAATATACATGAAAAATTATTTTGGTATAAATGCACCCTTTTTACCGTGAAGCCAATTATTTCGTTATAAGTGAACATTTTTTCGTCGTATAGGTGAACATTTTTGCAGATACTTGACAATTTTTTCTCACGTAAATACATGAATTCTCTACTGTTTATACACCTGAACATTTCTATTCTATACATACACATTTTCCTTTTTATTAACTTTTATGAAAATATGCGGATACTTGAGAAAGAATATTCTGTACCAGTTGTTCAACCCCGTCAAATGAGGCACATATAGCTACTCCTTGAGGTGGAGGGGCCCTATTGCATGCACTACCAAAAAACGTCGGTGACCGGGTTGCCGAATGAACAGCTTTCCACTAGGTGAAACTCTTTCCAGCAGCGCCCATCCAAAGCCGCGTCTGCTTCTTGACCTCCTTCATGGAGAGAAGTGCACGCAACGAGTACTTGCAAAGAGAATCGAAAGACTGTTTGATCACACAATGCACCACTGCTTCCCCACGCGTCGCCGACGTGATGGACACCTCCACCAACTTATGTTCCTTTAGTTCCTTTGGGCCGACCATCGGCTCGTCCGACGACGACCCTGAATAGCTGTCTTCGGTCTGCCCCACCATGAGGTAAATGAAATTACCCCCCAACTCCGAGCGCTAGGGATTTACAACTCCTCCCGCATCTCTGTCGACACGAGGTCGACTAAGCTACTGATACGTCTCAAACGTATCTATAATTTTTGATGTTCCATGCTGATATTATATCAATTGCTACATGTTTTGGTTACACTTCATATCATTTTTATGCATTTTCTGGGACTAACCTATTAACAAGATGCCACAGTGCCAGTTCCCTGTTTTCTGCTGTTTTTGGTTTCAGAAAATCTATTAAGGAAATATTCTCGGAATTGGACGAAACAAAAGACATCGTCAATAATATCACGAGGAGATCACAGAGTCCAAAGGGGAGTCGGAGCAGACCCACCAGGGGGCCACGCCACACTAGGGCGCGGCCCAGGGTGGGCCCGCGCCCCCCTATGGCGTGGTGGCCCCCCTCGGCCACCGACGCCGCCTCTTCGCCTATATATTCTCCGCGACGCGAAAACCCTATGACGGTCGATCATATTCCACGAAAAGTTCCGTCGCGGCCGTCATCGTCAATCTCAGATCGGAGGAGTTCTGAAGCTCTTCCCGGCACCCTGCCGGAGGGGAGATCATCACCGGAGGGCTCTACATCATCATGCCTGCCTCCGGAGTGATGCGTGAGTAGTCCACCCCTAGACTACGGGTCCATAGCAGTAGCTAGATGGTTGTCTCTCTACCTTGTGCTTCCATGTTTAGATCTTGTGAGCTGCCTAACATGATCAAGATCATCTTATTGTAATGCTAGATGTTGTGTTTGCTGGGATCCGATGAATATTGATACCATGTTTATTCAAGTTGTTTATCTATGTGCTCTTGATCTTGCATGCTCTCCGTTGCTAGTAGATGCTTTGGCCAAGTAGATGCTTGTGACTCCAAGAGGGGGTATTTATGCTAGATAGTGGGTTCAGTCTCTAGATATCTGGATCGGTGACAGAAAGGTCTAAGATGGTAGATGTGCTGTTGCTACTAGGGATAAAACATTGGTGCAGTGTCCAAGGGCACTTGTATTGATTACATTACACACTTTACTTCATGCAATAATCTGTTGTTAGCAACTTAATACTGAATAGGATGCGGATGCTGCCTTGAAGGTGGATTATTTAGGCATAGATGCGGTTGGAATAACGGTCTATGTACTTTGTTGTAATGCCCAACTAGATTTCATAGTAGACATCTTGGCATGTATTGCATTGTTATGCCCTCTCTATTTGTCAATTGCCCAGCTGTAATTTGTTTACCCAACATGCTAGTTATCTGTTCTGAGAGAGATACCACTAGTGAACTGTGGACCCTGGTCCAATTTCCTCATACTGTTTACACAACCTGCTGCAATCATCTGTTTCCTGTTACTTGCTGTGTTTCCTGCTGTTTTCCACACCATACGTTTAACTCTTTGTTTCTGCAAGACCGGAGAGATTGACAACCTCTCTGTTTCGTGTTGGGCAAAGTTCTGGTTTGTGTCTGTGCAGATTCCACGTTGGTGCAAACTCCCTAGCGCCAGGGGGAGTCAACATCAACAACCTTCCGATAGATCGTCAAGTCCTACTGGTCCGATTAAACCTTGGGTAGATTATTCAAGGGAAAACTTCTGCTGTCTACATCATAACCTTCCTCTTAGGGTTCACCAACACGTAGCCATCAAACTGTTTTCTGGCGCCGTTGCCGGGGAAGTACTCATCATCACCATCATCATCATCCTCAAATACTCTCCCGTCAACCAGGCACCAGCTACCCCAACTACGGCCGTTGTGGACAGTACCTCCTCCGAATCCGACGACGCGAGGTCCACGAAGGTAGCCCATGCCCGATCTCACATGGCTTCCCGGCTGTGAGGCATTGTGCTAATGCTAAATAAACAAAATGGCCATGTTGCTAAAAAAATACACTCCAACAAAAGTAGGCAAAAGACGTGTAACCTTCAAATACACTCCAACTAGCTAAGCTTTCCTTCAAATACAAGTGCATTATTAGACACGTTCACCATGCAGCTATTATTCAAAAACCAATGGGGGTGTTTCCTAGACTACGCCCATAGCATTTTCCTTTTCATTTATATTGTTTCTGTTTTAAAATCCTTTTTACTTCTTATATATTTTTTGTTTATATTTATATTTTTTTTCTCCTTTAATTTCCCTTTTTAGGTTTTTTCTATCATTCTTTTTTTCAACATATTCATGTTTCTTGTTTATTTTCATTTTCATTTAATTTAAATTTTCTTGATTCCATTTTTGTTCTGTATAGGTAAAAAACATTTGGTGTGTATACGTATATATCTTTCTAACCCTTGAACAATGAATTTTTACTGCGTTAACTATTTCTCTCATAGGAACATTTTTTTGACCTCGTAAATAATTGTTTGAGCAATAAAAACATTTCATAAAACCCTGTGAACATTGTTTCGAATGTCGCAAAGATTATTTTGAACAATACAAACATATTTTGAATCTTACAGACAATATTTGAGACATTTTTCTCAACTTCATAAATTTATTCAAGTGCATTTCTTAATATACGATTATTTAAAATATATATTAAAATTGTTCAAAAAAGGTCTATTAAAAACATATTTAAGCACATTAATTTAGAAAGGTGCAAACATTATTAAGTGTACACATATTAGTTTTAACAAATACACGAACATTATTTTAGGAATACATTAACAGTTTAATACCCAAGAAACAATTATTTTGGTATCGATGAATTTTGTAAAACCGTGCAAACTATATATTTGTTATAAGTGAACACATTTCACATTGGAGGATGCTCTTTCTTTTATACACCAGAGCAATTATCTTTTTGTGCATACATATTTTCCTTTTTTTATTCAAATACTTAAGCAAAAAATCGGCCACATCGAATGAAGCACATATAACAACTCCTTGAGGCAAAGGTGCCCTATTGCACGCACTATCGAAGTTGCCTAGTGCCGAACGATTTACCGAGTGCATTTTATCGGACACACTGGGGCTTGTTTGATTTGTAGGGTAGGAAAGACATAGGAATAGGAAAAGTATAGGATTGCTATGTCATGTACATTTCAATCCTATAGGATTTGGTTTGTAGCAAAGTTTGTTTGATTCCATCAAACGAATTGTAAAAAGAGATTGGAGTGGATGTTAGAATTACTATAGGAAGTAGTACAAAGATTCCTATGTGAAAAATTCCTATAGGAACTAATCCTATGAATCAAACCATTAGTAAAGGAAAAATTCCTATGGGATAAATTCCTACAAGAATCCTATGAAGTTCATTTGAATCAAACAAGTAGTCAGTAAACACGTTTGGCAAGATAAGTTTAGAGCAGGCGATAAGGATCATCCTGGAAGCCGCTTGTTATAGAGAGTTTGAAACCCTCGACAGTCCTTCGTCATGTGTCTCCCGGCTAATGTAAAACTGCCACTCGGCGTTCCTTTTTATCTCGAGAGTCGTGTCGTCGCGTGTTGTAACACACGAACAGCAAGTCACGCAAGACTATTGTGGAATGTATATCTCTCGACTGGTTCAATGTATCTACTCATTTTGCCTTTTCTTGCAAGGTACAATACTACAGTTCAGTTGTGATCACCATTCGAGTGCCTTTGTCTTGGTTTGAAAAAAAAAATCAAACCACAAACTATGCGCCAGCGGTAAGAAGCTCTACGGTTGACGAACAAGGCTGCCGTTCGCCAGAGGTAAGTTTTCTTATAGCTGGCGAAAAGGCTTGTTCGCCAGCGGTAAAACTTACCACTGGCGTAGCGCCGTTCGCCAGCGGTAAGCAAAAAGGGTTCGCCACTAGTAGGGTCAACACAACAGAAGGACGGAAATGGGTTCGAGTGCCTTGTCTTAATTTTAAAAAAAAAACTAAATTATGTCATGTTTCATGCACTAAGCAACTATATTGAAAATATGAACATATGAAAATTGTTGGTATAATTCACATATACACTACGGCCGACCGCTCTCCTCTCCCTCAACAGTAGATCGAGAGGCGATTTTTGAGAGCTCCTCCCCCGACCACCTCGCTCGCCGGTGGTCCGTGGGATTCCTCCCCTCCGTCGGCCGCTCCGGCGGCGGGAGGGTGGGGGATCCCCGGATCCCGGCTTGTACATAGTGTAGGTTGTGGTAGGTTCCCGCCGGCGGCGTCGTGGAGGTGGCGATGGTGCCGGAGGTTTGGTGGTGGTCAACGCGCTTCCCTTCCTGCGGCGGCGCTCCTCGGAGCTCCGGCGACGCGCGTGTGGCTTTTGGTGGCCGGGGATCTCCGGATCTCCCGGCTTTCCTCTAGATCTTCCTCCTCCTTGCCGGCCGGCGGGGAGGTCGACCTCCACGTGGTGGAGCTACGAGGGAAGACCTGGAGGCTGGAACTCAGGGCTAGGCGAGCCTCGTGGCTTCTGCCGGCGCTGGGGACGAAGAAGGCTGCGGCAAGGTGGAGGTGCTGGTTCGGAAGGGTGCTCGCCGTATTCGTTTATCGGCATAAGCTCCGTCGCTGCGCGGCGGACGAGCTCTGCGGCGGTCTTCAAGCAAGGAGGTGCCCTTGGGCCGTGGTTGGAAGGAGGTTAGCGTTCTTCGTCTTCATCGCCGGCGTTGTTGCTGGCGCTTGTTCTGCTCTGTTCCCCTGCGTGGGCTTGTTCTTGATCTTGTACTTCATACGTTGGTATGTGGTAATCTGATGTACGCAGGCTTTCAAAAAAAAAAAAATTCACATATACACTTTAACAAATTGGATCCTCGTATATATACCGAGAAACAAAAACGATGGAGAAAAAAAACTAGTCGTCTCATAGGCACTGTTCCCGGCCCATTTCTGTTGGGCTTTCGATGTGTGGACTGGAAATTGATCTGCAATTTAAATTTGTACGGTAGAGGAGCCGTGTCTGACCCGGATTGTGGTGTGTCTCCTGCCTAGGTGAGGCGCGTACGTACGTCCTCCCGACTCCGACTCCGGCCGTCCTCTACGTGTATCCTGAGCCGACTCGGACCGGTAGCCAGTTCTCACCACCACTACAAATAGCAGCACACCCACCCGTTTACGCTCCACCAAAGCAACGAGCCAAACATACGAGGCTCCGTGGATCAAACACTCGATTCGAAGCCAACAACGCGAGATCGAGCTCTCGACCCAAGAGCAAGCGAAGCAGAGATGGGCTGCGGCATGAGCCGTCTCGCCAAGAAGGCCATCTCCGTCCTCATCATCGCAATACTCTTTATGCCCACCGCCATGGCCGCCGCCAGCATCGACGCCACACGGAGCCAGCACCTGCCGCTGCCGCGAGGGACGGTCCGCGGTCCCGAGAGCGTCGCCTTCGACGGCCATGGCCAAGGCCCCTACAGCGGCGTCTCGGACGGCCGCATCCTCAAGTGGAACGGCGACAAGCTCGGCTGGACCACATACTCCTACGGCCCCGGCTATGACGCCAAGACCTGCACGGCGACGAGGCTCCGCCCCGAGACCGTCACGGAGAGCCGCTGCGGCCGCCCGCTCGGCCTCCGCTTCGACCAAAAATCAGGAGATCTCTACATCGCCGACGCATACAAAGGACTCATGCGGGTCGGGCCGGGCGGCGGGGAGGCCACCGTGCTGGTCAACCAGGTCGACGGGACGCCTCTCCGCTTCACGAACGGTGTCGACGTGGATCAAACCACCGGCCACGTCTACTTCACCGACAGCTCGACAAACTACAACAGGGCCCAGCACGAGATGGTCACCAAAACAGGGGACTCCACGGGGCGCCTCATGAGGTATGATCCCAGGACTTCCGATGTCACCGTGCTACAGCACGGCATAACCTACCCCAACGGCGTCTCCCTCAGCGCCGACCGCACGCACCTCGTGGTCGCCTCTACCGGGCCGTGCAAGCTCCTGCGCCACTGGATCAAAGGGCCCAACGCTGGCAGAGCCGAGCCGTTCGCTGACCTCCCGGGCTACCCAGATAACGTGAGGCCAGCCAAGAGAGGAGGCTACTGGGTGGCGCTACACCGCGAGAAAAACGAGCTGCCGTTTGGCAAAGACAGCCATTTACTCGCCGTGAGGGTCGGCACCGACGGCAAGATACTCGAAGAGATGAGAGGTCCTAAGAGCGTGAGGCCGACCGAGATCATGGAGAGGGAGAATGGTAAACTGTTCATGGGTTCCGTGGAGCTGCCTTATGTTAGCGTAATTAAACGCAAATAGTTCATGTCTTCTAGTTTCTTTTGTTTTCCTTAAGTGTAATTTTCGAATTTCTCTTTGGTCAGACTAGTATCCAATGTAATTCACACTAATTATCAGTAAATCAGGAGTTCCTTTCTTCATTTAGATCGTGCAAAAATTAGTATCAAGTTCCTGTTACCCAGACCAAATAATGTAATCCACACTAATTATCAGTAACACGTCTGTTCTTTTCTTCATCTAGATTGTAGTACCGCTCATGGAGTCCTGATACTTGCTGCCAGTGCGATCTGTTGTCTTTTAGTTTCTTCTGTTTATCCGTAAGTGTAATTTTCGATTTTTCTGTAGTCAGACTACCACCCAATGCATTTGACACTAATTATCAGCAACTCATGAGTTCTTTTCTTTATTTACATTGTAAGTACCGTTCCTTGACTGGGTACTTGGCAGTGAATCTGTTCTTTTCGGGAAGTGAAATGAGATGAAATGCATAGCCTAGTTCAGCAAGTTAACCAACAACCCGCGGGCTCCAGCGAGCGGGCATCACGCCCTCTGCCACGAGACTAATAGATTGATGTATCTAATACCCTGTACGCCCTTCTTTTCTATGACCAATCGATGTTAAATTTATATGTCGTGTCTACTAAACGACTGCGAATATGAGTTCTCCAACATTCTCCTCCGCTCATGCACCTCCATCTTATTACATACACATACAAAGCTGGCCAACCGAGTAGCCATACGACACAACATGACAGGTTTTCCAATTCTCCGTGTAACCAGACGCTTATTCACACGCTTCGGCACTTATTGCTTGTCCGGAATCCTCTCTAACAGCTGACCGAGAACTTCAAACAGATCACCTACGATCCACCAATCTGCAACCTGGACATCAGCAACGGAAACAGGCTCAGTAACTAATGGTAAACATTTGGTGTCGATGCTCGAAGCTCGATCGTGGCGGAGTGGAACAAAACCTGGAATATGGGGGCGTCAGCGTCTTTGTTGACGGCCACGATGACCTTGGAATCTCTCATCCCCGCCAGGTGCTGTATTGCCCCGGAGACTCCGAAAGCAATGTAGAGCTCAGGCGCCACGATCTTCCCGGTCTGCCCAACCTGTGAGGTGTTGCGACAATAAATCGAACTGTAACCGGTAGCAACAAATTCACAAAGATGGTATTATTGCCTAGTACATAAGCTAGACAATATCAGGACATGTTTATGGCATAAGTCAGCAAGTTCAGTTCTGAATCCATTTATTATTTGGTTTTTTTTTAGGTTATTTATTATTTGGTTATACCGCTATGGTAGACTTGAGGAGCTTACCTGAAGTTCATTCGGCACATATCCAGCATCAACAGCAGCTCTGGTCGCACCCACTACAAAAAGGGGAAAGAATTGTAAACATTTCAAAGAAAACTGTGCGCAGATGAACGAATTTTACGAAATACTACGATTTCAGTGCTACCTAGGTTTTCAACACAGTTAGGCAAAAGTGCAAACCTGCTGCGCCAAGCTTCTCAGCAAGCTGCTCCAACATTTTAAAATTCTCAGCAATTTTAAAACCCTCTGCCTCCCGTCACTACGACACGTGCATTTGCAAGATCTGGCCTTTCTGTATCTTGGGAAGTAAGATTCACCCATGATGACTTCCTTGAGCTTGCTGCACATTGAAGAGAAGAGTTTAAAAATATGGTGCATCATTTCAGAATTGTAAACTGTTATTATGAGAGATTATAAAAGAGCTAATTTCATCATAACATGTTGCAGATGCACACACACCGACACACCCAAGCATGAACACCTGCTGAAGACTGAATTATAGATCTGTAAACCATAATAAGACCATGCAAAAGAAAATCAAGTAGTAGCCAATCAGTCCTTAGACTTCTATTGCAGAAGTCGGTATATTTTTTCTGATAGACCCAGGCAGGCAATGCAAAATGAGCAAGAACAGTAGCATAAAAAAGGGTGTAGATAACAGAAGAATACGGTGGGGAATTAAACAAACCTTCACTGAGGAAAGAGAGATCAACCTGGGTTATAGGAGCAGCCTTAGCTTCTGACATAGACTCGGTAGTTGGAGAAAATGATGTTGATCGAATACTCATCATACAAGGATTCTCTCAAGTATATCGTACTCTGCAAGGTGCATTTCCAGCATAAATTGGCCTGAAGAAAATAGCAAAGAGCATGTCTCAATAAAAATATAAAATTGCTGATGGGCTAAAATATTGAGTTGGCTATGTTAAAAGATCAAGGCAGATGACAATCATAGTACAAACGAAAGCATATGCGCACCTGGGATGTTGGATGTTTCCATCACATACTTCAGAAACTGCTAAGCACAAAAAGAGCTAGAATATCAAACCTCACAAAGACCCGTGGTTCAGATATGGCAGTGACATCCGTAACAGGGGAGACATCTAGAAGAGCCGCAGCACGTGGTACCAAATTCTTGCCGAACGATGTTGAAGACGCTATAACATGAGAGTATCTACCTTTCTGCTGAACGGAGCGGAGCAGCTCGGCCCAAGGTTCAGCTAGAGGATGCGCCAATACATCTGAATCAGCGACAAGAACCTGTAATGCGAGAGAACGAACTGATGAACAGAGCAACATTTGCTTCCTTTTCACTAAGTTTTCTTCTCTTTTTCTGAATTGAATGAACTCAGAGCAAGGCAAAGACCATTACATAGGGGAATGGAAGGTATCCACACTGCCTCATTGACCAATGAATGGCTGGACGCAGCATGCTCAGCAGCCTTGTGCAGCATCGGCCCGGATCCAGCTAGAAGAAGAGAGACCTTGTTTTCTTTGGCGATGGCCTCGGCAGCAGCCAACGCGCTCAGAGACGAGGGCTTCACGAGCCCACCTTCGTGTTACCCCACGACCAGCGTGCTCACCTAGCAAGCAGGACAACACCAGAGTTAAGCCACGACGCACACCGACAGAGAAAATAATTAAAACCGTGTCTAGGTCAACTAATCCACTGCTAGAGTTGGCACCGCGGGTTCGGATGGCATTGTCAGGTTCAATGTGATACGACTTGGCGTTAAGAGGTTCATAGCAGTCATGTATCGACAGCATGTGAACAGAGCAAATTTGTAGTACGAACTTGAACCTAGTACAAAGTGAGACAATAGTCTAAAATTTAAGATACATGAAATAAATTTATAGCACTGAACTCAACTGCTTCTACGAGCTCGAGACGACATTGAAATCAGATTTTACTCGGCACGTGTAGGAGTACTATGAACAACGGGCATGGCACCGAAACTGTCGGACGAGCACATTAATTCAGAGTTGGATGGGTCCGTGCCCTCCCCTGGCTCCCTCGCTGCCCCGTCGTTCGCTGCCTCCGTGCGCTGCAGAGGCCCCGACTCCCTCGCCGGCTCGCTCTCGCATGCGGTGCGCTCCCGGACGCGGACGGGGATTCAGCCGGCGTCCTTGTGGGAAGGATTTGGTCGCTGGCAATGCCAGTCACGGTTGCGGGATCAAATCCCCGTAGATGATGCGCCATGCGCGGCGGAGGCAGCGATCGATTCGGCTCTGCCTCGGCATGGCTCCCCTCCGCCGCCGACCCCCATGGTGGCCAATCGGATCGAGCGCGCGCAGGGAGGGTAAAGAGAGCGCGCGCATCGAATTCGGTTTCTCACTCGAGTGAGAGTTAAGTTAGATCTCACTCAACTCTAATCCTGTTAGATTTAGATCGTAATTCGTGCAGTAATGTGAGTTGCACATGAGTTGCAATTAAGACTTTTCCAGTATCACTTCAACAATTTTTCTAGATGCGTGTCTTCTAGATAGAAAGGACATGTTTTACATCACAAACACCTCGTGTGAGAGGAGATAGCGCAGCAGGCCTATGCAGTGGCGGAGCTTGGGCCAAAATTCTTGGGGGGGGGGGGGGGGCTGGGGGGGGGGGGGGGGGGGAGGGTTGGGGCTAAATATTGTGCTTTGGGCTGATTTTTCTTTGATATATGGGCCAAATACCTATACAAATTAGGCAATTTCTTCGTGGGCTGGGGGGCGACGGCCCTTTTCGCCCCCCACGAAGCTCCGCCACTGGGCCTATGACCACACTCAAGATTCAGGAGATGTTGTCTTCGCGTAGTTTTTTGTTGTTCCTCAACAACACGGGTGCTTGTAACCCGACCTTGTACATAAACATTCTTTCTATCTAATTGAATGGCAAAACGACTGCGTTAAACCTTAAAAAAAAATTACGGGCCACAAGATATCCGGCCTTGAACTCCCCACTCACACCTAATCATGCTAGGGGACTGCTCGTGTTGATCCACACAACTTCACACGACTCCAATGCTGGAACTCAATTCTGATCTTGCGGCAAACCTCGTGAGCCATTGTCGCTATTTTGTCGAAAACTCGGTGGTTACGCTCCAACCACAGAAACTTCGACAATCAACGAAGGTACATTTTGGAAGGAAATGCAGCTAATGAAGCACATGCAGTCCAATAATAATCTAACTCTGGGTTACGCTAATCCTTGATAGCCAACCGGCATGCAGCAAACGGACCGATCCAACCATGCATTCAGGATAGAAACAGGACGGTAAAACTTGATGTGGTTAATTAACTGATTTGTACTATAGCAATTTACTTTTTTCTTTTACGACTACTACTGCTGCAAATATCAAACTGGTTTGCTGAATCTTGTGATGAAAAATCAATTTTCTGGATTCTATAAGGAAGATGGTGCCTCTCATTTAAATAACAGTGTTAAGTTATGTGACATGCAAAAATATAAACAGGTAGAAGGAGACATTCTAAAACTGAAGCTACTTCCATTTTCATTAAGAGTTAGAGCTAAAAAAAATGGTTGCTACCTTTACCAAAAAATATTTTATTTTGGATAAAATGCAAATATGATTTTATAGGTAATAATTACCCTCCTGCTAAAATTATACAATTAAGAAACCAAATAATGAAATTAAAAAACTTGATAATGAGCATGCTGCTCAGCCTTGCGAAAGAATGAAGTTTATGGTTAAAAATTGGTCCACCTATGTATTGAATATTTGGATTCATGACATAATTATATGTTCAGAAATCTGTTGGACTCGGACTGCATCGAACATTTATGGCAATAACTTCAGGGGCAAAAACTGAACTTATTAATAATATGATGGCAAATTATTAATAATGGCACACTGAAAGAGTTTCAACTGGTAAAAAGGTAAATTCTGTTAAGAATATCTCCTCTTTAAATGAAAGGTTGATATGATCATGTCTATGCTTGCTTCTAAACAATTTATTATAGATCTTAATAATTTTAATTTAGCCTCATTGATAGAATATAAAATAAGGATCAAATTGATGTTAGTTTTATTGCTCGTAATAATTTTAACAACAATGTTTATAACTTTGTATTAACAATTCAAGGCTATATCATTTTAATCTTGCAAAACTATTGTGGTAATTTATGATAATTCATACAATAATAATAGGAGTATACCGACTGATTTTCGTAGTGTCACAAAAAGTTTAAACACTATATTAGGGATTTTAAAAAAACTTAATACTATTGCTTAGAAACTTGATAAACTTTCCCATCTTAGGAGGCATGACTCTAATTAGAATTTAAACGTAACGAGCAAGGTTATCAACTTTCTAAGCAATGTTATCAAGTTTTTCAAAATTTCCCCTCTTATAGTGTTCACTTTTTTGGTGAAGTGATTAAATCTTTTATGACACTCCCAAAATTAATCAGTATGTATACTCCTATTATTATATGAATTATCATAAGAATTACCATAAGAGATTGCAGGATTAGGGATGGTTACTACCAAATTTGTTTATATAAGCATTGTCATTAAAATTATTAAGAGCAATAAAAAATATCAACTTGATCATTATCTTGTTCTACCAAGGAGGCTAAAGGAACATTATAATCATCTATAAAAACTTGTTTATAAGAAAGCATAGACATGATCATATCAACGTTTTCTTTTAAAGAAGAAATAGTCTCAACATAATTTACCTTCTTACTTGTTGGAACTCTTCGAGTGTGACATTCAGAATAATTTGCCATCATATTATCAAGAACTTTAGTTGCTTCCCTAAAGTGGTTACTATAAATGTTTCACCTGCAGCCGAGTTCAACATGTTCATGGACATATAATTAAGTTGCATAAAAAGTTTAAACAACAATCCAAGTATTCAGTCCATGAGTGGGACAAATTTTAACTATATACTTTATTCATTCAAAAGTTTGAGAAACATATTCATTATCAAATTGTCTAAAATTTCTTATTTGTTTTCTCAATTATATAATTTTACCAAGAGTGTAATACCCCTATGAAAATATGTTTATAACCCAAAAATCAATACTATTTTTAAACAAAGATAGCAACCATTTTTTTTAGCTCTAGCTATTAATGGAAATAGTTTCAGTTTTACAATGTCTACTTCTATCTTTTATAATTTTGAATGTCATAACTTAACAAAATTACTGAAATGAGAGGCTGCATCTTTATTACAGGAACCAGAAAATTATTCTTCATCACAAGATTCTGCAAATCAGACTTAATTTTGTATGATTCTACCTTATGTATTTGTAAAGTCGCAGTAGTAACCATAATAGTAAGGTAATACAAATAAGTAAAGATGTTGTACTAATAAAATTACTTCTGTTGTTTTTGAGTTTTTAAACAAGCAAATAAACAAATAAAAGCAAGATAAAAATGACCGAGTAATAATGATAACAAGAAAGTAAAGTGGATGTGTGTAATTCACTTAGTTGATGGTGAATCCCTCAAACAGACATGTATCGTAAGAAATCGGCATCCAGAACAAAAGGCCGATCCATCAATCTCGGCCTTGCTAGGCGTCTGGTCGATAGGAGACGCACGGCGTCGCCGTCGCCGCTGCCGCTCAAGTCAATGCACACAAGGTGAGAGTACCCATCCCCACCTCCGCGGGGCTCAGGCAGCATCATGTAGAGGGCGGAAACATCATCATCCAGCTGCTGCCCGAAGAAAGGGAACTCCGGCACGGTCACCGGAGGCACGGTCCTCGGCAACCCATACGAGCCGAAGCCGTCCAGCAGCCCCCAAACGCTCTGCATGTTGAACTCCTTGTGCAGGCTCCACTCCTCCGACGATGGGAGGTCCAGAGTCCACACCTTCACCACGGTATCGCCGGGCAACGGTACGACGGTTCGATGGCGACGAACCAGACGAGGTCCCCGCCGATGCAACCGATGTTCCTGTCCACGGGCATGATGTCCCGGTCGAGGCCGTAGGGGAAGTACGGGGTTCGGGACGAGCTTCAGCTCGACGGGCAGCTCGGTAGTGCCATCGGTCAGATCGCTGCGATTGCAGTAGAGGATGCCTTGCCGGAGATCGCCCCAGACAGCGTAGCCCTTGCACGAGAAGGACACGCTCGCGTTGAAGCGGTCGGCGGCGTTCTCGGGCGCACGAGCCTTGAGATCCCACGGGCATCTGTTGATGTCCTGAAGATTATCGTTGTCGGCGGACGGCGGCGGCGACCACAGGCAGAGCACGGGGCGAGCGTTATCTGGTTTACCGGGGACAACCGATGTCTCTGAAGCCATGAGGACCAGGGAGTACGGATTGTCTTCTGCTGCGTTGATGATGAGTGGGCACTCCGTACATACGGGCCGGCAGTGCGGGGGCCGGAGCGGGAGCAGGGTGAGCGAGGCGGCGGCGGAGTCGTAGACGAGGTAGTACGACCGGAAGTCGCCATAGCAGTGCTTGGCGAGGAAAGATACGCGGAGCACCATGACGTGGCCGGTGACGGTGTGGACGCGAGCGGAGAGGCGGACTTGCCGCCCGTAGACCTCCGCCGCCTCGTCGTCGATCTCCGAGCCGACGCAGCTGAGCACGTCGGGGGTGGCGCGGATACACAGGCTGCCGACCTCGTCGGGACTCGGGACCGGCCCGCGCGAACAGGGTGAGGCCCTTCGCGACACGGTCGCCGGTCTCCCCGCAGCCCTATGCCTCTTTGCTGCCGCACTCCACGATCCGAAACGCGGTGTGGTCGTCGACGGAGACGGTCTCGCCCGTCACCACGCGCGTGTAATCGTGCACGATGTCGCCCATCACAAAGAACGGTAATTGCCGATCTCGCCGAGAAGACGACGACTCCTCCATGACTAGCTAGCTAGCTAGGGCTGATCGACCAGGTGTTATTTTTTCTTACTGTAAAGAGAAAGAGAGGCCAGCCAGGAACGACCCTATTTCTACTCGACAACGCCAGCCAAATTGGCCACACGGGCACTGCAGAGACGGTCCCGGACACGGTCGGCGCCAAGGAGAGGCAAGTTGGAACTTGAGATTCGGTTTGAGATTGATTAGAGACGGCACATACGATAGCTTTGAGACCAACAGAGACAGACAAATCGGAGAAAAGAAATCAAGCTTGTCAAACCAAGCATATCACTATTCATCATCAATTAGAGAAACAACTGTGAATGATGCTGGTTACATTACACTTGTCTACATATCTGAGCCGCCATCGGCTTCGACACAGATTCTGCTGATGTCGCTGTCCTAGCAGTAAAATCAACTGATCCGTGAACCCCCCCTTCATCAGGATTCATCATCACGTTTGTGTGGTATATGCACCGGGTGTCCTGTGCTGGAGCAAATCCACACGGTGAGTCCGTGACCAACATCGCTGGAGTACATGCCAGCCCAGTCGAAGCTTCAGCTTGGCATCAATCTCATGTGGAAGATGGTACCTGAGTATCACCGACACAACGTCAGTCGCTTTTTCAAAGATAACTCCCACCGCCCACCGGGATCAAACCCAGTGTGGCTATTGGACACGTCAAAAATTTATTTGTGTTATTAAATGGAAGATACCGAAAAATTGGTTACTCGCTCGAATGAAGTTTTCGACAACACGCTGTACCCAATGTAAACAAAATACTTTTATTTCGCGATCCAAGTGGAAAAAAAGGTGAAGCTAAGTTACGTGCAACACCTGCTAGCTACAGCTAGAATTAATCATTACATACCGTTAGTTTCTCGTTAGCAGATGCAATCTGAATCTGCAGCGTCTGAATCGTATCTCTTTGCAATAGGCCTTCTTCCTACACGATTACAATAGATACCCATCTGTCAGTTGTTCAAAAGCTTACAGGTCCAGGAAAAGGGGAACACGAGAGAGATACCTCCAGAGCGGCGACTCTCCTCATAGCATCCTCTAGCTCAACCCCGTATATTCTTGCGACTTCTTTCTGCTTAGCTACATCGGCCATCAAAGACTGCGCCTGGGCTGACGGATAGTCACGGTCCTGACTCACTGTTTCGATCTCACTCTTGAGACGCTTCACCTCCTCCGTCAATTCGTTTTCATCGGAGACTGCCTATGATAAAGAATTTCATTGACGTCAAGTAAACCCACCAAATTTATAACTTTGCAGTGTTACAAAGACAAAGGTTTTTTTCCGTGAAAGATGTATGTATGCTGTGATTGTGAATGGCCACGTTAATTTCTGTTGTGGTTCTGACGAGTGACATGAGAAAATACATATAACCGGACACTGCAATGGCCAGTCAGCTTCTCTTTTGTAGCCATAAAATAGGGCAAGACTGGTGATATTTACACGCTTACTATGTTCTGTATAAGATCCAGATTCGATATTTGCATTCATCATTTAATGTTATTACACATCTATACTGTCTACTCCTCAGCAATCTATAAATGTCATTTACACACCCAAGTAGTTGGCATAGGTAAAGAAAGGAAGCACCCAACAAGATTTATCATGAAAAGAGCTTACCTCGCAACCTTTCAGGCTTCTGCCATCCACCTTTCCAGAATCTATGTTCTGCTCATCTCTCTCAACCTTAACTGCAGGAGCTGGCACTGTTTCCACTTGCTGCAAAACACAGAACATCATAAGAGAAGCTCAGTTAATTACACTGATTCCAGATACTGTGGGATTCATTTAGCCAAGCTATTGATATATGTGTGACAATAAGCTGAAGCTAATGGACAAAAAATATCACAGCTTATCACAATGTTGGTTGGCAAGTGAACAGGAAAGGGAGCTGCTACCATCAAATGCCTAAAAATGACGAACAGCTTGTTCCTAGTAGGGTCTACTTGGATTACATTTGTTGACAGTCTTAAAGTCACCTTATAATCATGACATGGTTAAGGATACTACAAAATTGTGTCCATTTTCTTGAACAGTCTGGTCATAAAAATAAAACTGACCATCTTTTTGGAGAGAAGGGAGCTAAAAGTCATTTTCATTGGAACTAAACCAAGCTCACATGACAACTGGCAGTGCCCTTGTGTATGTTTCTATGTCATGTATGAGGGCACTGAGCCACTTCAGTTGGAAATAGTACTGTTTCGGTGGACATAGTCCATCCTGGCAGACGATTGCAATTTCATAAGAGCAACTCTAACAGCTGCCCTATAGGCATGGTGCCCTAAAAACGGTTTTATAGGGCACGAAAGGGCAAAAACACGTCTCCAACAGCTGCCCTATCACGTGCCCTAAAATGGGCCTGCCCTAAATTTTCATCCTCTCTGCCTCAAATATGGGGCAAATAGGGCAGCGCGCGCCCCGTGCCCTTTCCCTTCCAATTCCGCACGCCAAGCCCAACCGCCACCCTGAACGTTCAGACTCCACCCCGATCCCCTTTGTTCTGCCACCGTACCCGAGCGATTCCGGCCATCTCCGGCGACTCCCGCGTCGGCGGTGACCTACACAGCTTCCCCACGACCTCCCCTACCGATTCCCATCCTCCGCCAGCAATTCCCGGCGCCCCGGCGAGCTCCACCACCGGCGGCCATGGTAAATCCACCATCCACGGCGAGCTCGTCCACCGGCCTCGCGCGCCACCAGTCCGGCCGCGAATCTCCGTCTCCAAGCAGACGAGACCGCGAATCTCTGTCTCCAGCCAGGCCGCGCGCCACCAATCCGGCCTGCGGCCGCGAATCTCCGTCTCCGAGCTCGTCCACCGGCTTCGCGCGCCAACAGTCCGGCCGCGAATCTCCGTCTCCAAGCAGACGAGACCGTGAATCTCCGTCTCCAGCCAGGCCGCGCGCCACCGGCGGCCGCGAATCTCCGTCTGCAGCACGCTTTGATTTGGATGGATCTGATATCTAGCTAGGGGAATTTACCTTTCCGCGTCGCTACTGGCCGGCCGTTGCTAGATCGATCAATCCATCTATGGATAAAAGCTAGCTAGCTAGCTGCTCACCTACAATCAATCCATCGATGGATCAATCGTCCAGTTCGCGGCTAGCTAGGTGCTGCTTGCTCTCGATCCGATCGATTTATTTATTTGTCGGTGCAAAATCAAAATTTATTTGTACAATTTGTTGTCAGCAATTCGTGTTTAGCATTTTTTAGTCAAAGTTTAGGTCGAATTTTCAAATTTGGTTTAGTTTGTGGAAGTTTATGTACAAAATGTCGTCAAATTATGTTAAATTCGTCTCAAATTTAGTTTGAAATTAGCTATGTATGCACTAAAATAGGGCAGCTGTTAGAGAGGAGGTGTCCTATTAATTTTGTTTGGTGCCTTAAAACGCTAAAACAGGTGCCCTATAACTAAAAAAGTGGCTCCTAATTTAGGGCAGCTGTTAGAGTTGCTCTAATGTTCCTGAGACAAGTCGGTATTATGCGGCATTCAAGATGTCATTTCCAAGTGGAGTGCATGTTCCTCCCTATATCGATACCTGATCTATATGGTTTTCCAAGGGCATTTTCTGTAAAGATTGTGCAAAATATTTTCTGTGTGTTATCTATCGAAAGGAACTGATTAAGTTACCTACACGCAAAGTAGCAAATGTATTTCAAGTTCCAAACGTTTTCTCAAGTCTGTCCTTGTCTTGCACCTGAAGTGATGCACTTGGTCCTTCCTTTGCCAATTGTGCCTCTACATCACATACCAACTAGGTTAGTAAGAAATAAACACTGAATTATCAAGTTGAAAAGTTACAGTTTGCTACCATTCTCCGCATGCTGCTTCTTTGTTGATTCAAGCAAACTCCTGAATTCCATAATTTCAGCCATGTCTGCACCTTCCTTCTCAAGAAGCCAGACATAATCTTGCAGCTTTTTAATGTTTTCTAACAGTTTATCCTTTTTCATCTAAATAACCACAATTGTAATGAATCAGAGTTGAGAAATTTGAATATGACATTCAAAATACCAGTCTTCTAAATAACAGCCATTTACAGAACTGCTTGCCGTACAAAAGCTAAAAGTTGAGGTGTGACTGTTTTATTGTTTACTATTATTTAGAATTTAGAACCATGTGAGATATCCATAAAGTCTTCACGATTTACATAGCAAATGAGAGCTCCAAATATTACTGGTTTGCAAATATGTTGGCAATTTAATAAGATTCACTGCTTAACTTAATACCAAAAAGGCAAACAAAAAATAGATTGAATGCCTTTCAGCCAGTCAAGTAAGTGAAAGAAATCATTTGCATGATACTACCAGCCAAGCACTAACCAAACCAAAATCAAGCTATTCCATACCTCCCTCATCTGTATTTTAGCTTCCTTCCATACTTTTCGTCTCATCCACTTGCGACGAGCATTTCTGCTTGGAGCCTGATGAGTAACACGAGATAGATAGGTAAAACAACTGTGGCACCTGTACACAGTAACATTAAGTTTCATCTCGACCTTTGAATTTTGGTGCACTTTCTAATAGAACATGCTGAGATATCGAGGTCTTGTTTGATAAAGTAGAGAAAAGAAGGAGCGTGGAGCTGTTTGTATACGATATTTGGATGGAAGAAAAGTACCACGTAGAAGGATCAACCCCCTAAACAGGCCTAAAAAGGGAAACTGGAAAGAGTGAATCAACCTTATATTTGTCCATGTTACAAGAAATATATATACCAATAAACGTGAAAGGGAAATATTGCAAAATCAAGAAAATAAGAGGGACATATTAACTCTGATAAGTCTATGATAATGTACAATGATATCTTAAATGCTTTCTCAGATATTGTTCTACAAGCATGTAATATGTGTCAGTAAACATCATTGTCTGTCTTTCTAAGTTCCTAGCAAATAAGTTCGTCTGTAGCGGTATAGCGGAAATTTGTTTAAGAGGGAGTTTTAATGCTAACTGTCAACAGTACCAAATGATTTTCAATGGGGTTATAACCACATATCCTCAGTGAGAGATTTTTAGGTCAACTCTTGAGTGCATCAAAACGATTGGTAATGCAATTATAACCACGTAGCATAGATGGTTCCAACTTCCAACAACTCTAAATTGAAGTAAACAGCAACACCGTCTATGAATTTTCACTGATAATTGCAATCCAACTATTTGGTTAATTTAATAGATCACATGTATTCATTCAAATGTACATAAGTTCCTAGCAAATAAGTTCGTCTGTAGCGGTATAGTGGAAATTTGTTTAAGAGGGAGTTTTAATGCTAACTGTCAACAGTACCAAATGATTTTCAATGGGGTTATAACCACATATCCTCAGTGAGAGATTTTTAGGTCAACTCTTGAGTGCATCAAAACGATTGGTAATGCAATTCTAACCACGTAGCATAGATGGTTCCAACAACTCTAAAATTGAAGCAAACAGCAACACCGTCTATGAATTTTCACTGATAATTGCAATCCAACTATTTGGTTAATTTAATAGATCACATGTATTCATTCAAATGTACATCAGGGCAATTTCAAAATATGTAACTGTACACATCAGGAGATCTTTTTCACCTTGTGGTCACTCTGGTTCTTTCCATCCATCTTCTCACTATGCAACTCCTGCTCATCCCCCGGATTGCAGGATCAGGTCTTTTCTCCCCTGCAGCTGATGAAGTTTGTGGATGCTGCAAAATGCAATGTTGCCATGAAAGGAAGTAGGTAAAACGATATTTTTTTCCAGCAACGGTGAGAAGCGAGAGCATTTATGTGTACGCGGTATGCAGCAATTTCGGTCTAACTCGTTATGATAAGAAATTCTCCAATCCTCTCGATGCTAGCAAACCAAATCAAAATCTGGTGCCTAAATGAGATATATTACGAATAAATATAAACAATAGCATATTATATACTAGGTTGGTGTACCACTGAATCTCTCATATATAAATCCCTGAGGCAAATCTCTAAATTCTAAGATTGGAGAAAATGCTGCACCTTGCAATTGCTATGCCTGTGGCTCGGCTGATTTCCCACCAACGCTTCATCCAGTGACGATGGCCCCGCCCTCTCCCCTTCCTCGCTGCCACCCACGGCCGCGTCTTCCGACGGCCGCCTGGCGCGCTGCGGCTCCGCTAGGCTCTGGGTGGTTGATACGTACGGCGGCGACCTCGCTCGACGCCGATCTTTGGACGGCGGCGGCGAGGTCGACCTCCCTGCTCGACGCCTACTGCTAGGCGGCGGACTCGGTTCCCTGCGGCGGCGGCTCCCCGAAGCTTCCGGACGCGTTGGCGACTCCAGGTGACGGTGCCGCTTGGGCGCGCGGGACTCGTCGGCGTCCGTGTCCCGCAGCTTGAGTTGGAGCAAGGGAGAGAAGAAGGTGAGGGTGCGGAAGGAGAAGAAGCTTCCTAGCAAACAAGTTGGTCTGTAGTGGTATAGCGGAAATTTGTTTAAGAGGGAGTTTTAATGCTAACTGTCAACAGTACCAAATGATTCTCAATGGCGTTATAACCACATATCCTCAGCGAAAGATTTTGATGCCAACTCTCGACTGCATCAAAACGATTGGTAATGGAATTCTAACCACGTAGCATAGATAGTTCCAACTTTCAACGACTCCTAAACTGAAGTAAACAACAACACCGTCGATGAATTTTCACTGATAATCGCAATCCAACGATTCGGTCAATTTAATAATTTACCCAGTATTCATTCAAATTTACATACGAGTAATTTCAAAATATGCACCCGTACACAGCAGGAGATCTTTTTTACCTTGCGCTCACTCTGGTTCTTTCCATCCATCTTCTCACTATGCAACTCCTGGTCACCCCCCCGGATTGTGGGATCAGGTCTCTTCTCCACTCCAGTTGATGAAGTTTCTGGGTGCTGCAAAATGAATGCGGTCATGAAAGGAAGTAGGTAAAATGATTTTTTTTTTCAGCAACGGTGAGAAGCAAGAACATCTATGTGTAAGCGGTATGCAGCAATATCTGTCTAACTCGCTATGAACTTATGATTAGAAATTCTCCAACACTCTCAATGCGAGCAAACCAAATATAAATCTGTTGGTACCAACATGCCTAAATGAGATATATTACGAACAGAAATAAACAAGAGCATATCATATAGGTTGGTCAGTTGGTGTGTCGCTGAAACATCTCTCATTCTCTCATATATAAATCCTTGAGGCAAATCTCTAAATTCAAAGATTGGAGAAAAAGCTGTACCTTGCAATTGCGGTGGTTGTGGCTCTGCCGATTCCCCACCAGCGCTTCATCCAGTGGCGATGGCCCCGCCCTCTCCCCTTCCTCCCTGCCATCCATGGCCGAGTATCCCGACGGCCGCTCGGCGCGCTGCGGCTCCGCTAGGCGCTGGCTGGTCGATACGTACGGCGGCGACCTCGCTCGACGCTGATCTTCGGACGGAGGCGGCGAGGTCGACCTCCCTGCTCGGCGCCTACTCCTAGGCGGCGGACTCGGTTCCCTGCGGCGACGGCTCCCCGAATATTCCGGCGGGGGAGGCGACTCCAGGTGACGGTGCCGCTTGGGCGAGCGGGACTCGTCGGCGTCCGTGGCCCGCAGCTTGAGTTGGGGCAAGGGGGGAGCAGAAGGTCAGGGTACGGCAGGAGAATAAGAGGCAGGTGATGAGGAGGAGCAGAACTTACGGTTGCTGGCGGCGTGGGCAGAAGCGGCGGGAGGCGCGCCATGGCTCCGGCGGCGGATTGGCGGAGGAAGGACGGCGACGGCGATTGCACGAGGCGAGACGAGCTGAGATGAGGCAGCCCAACACTCCATGGGCCCTGAGGCGCAACACTCCATGGGCAATTGGTGCACGCGGCTCCTGACAACTTTAAATGTTTTAAAAAATCCGGAAAAAGTTTGGGCATGGACACAACATGAATATACATCGTCACGAAAAGTAAAAATGATAAATTTGTTATCAATATTGATAATTGGCCAAATTCAAATCCAATTTGGTATTATTCATTGATAGATTTATGTATTTTGTTTCCTGATCTATGATATACATTTTGAATTAAAATTTGTGAGCTGTTAGAGCATCTCCACCGGGGCCTCCAAATTCGTGTCCGGCACCCCCAATTGAGACCCAATTGGGGGTGCCGGACATGTGTCCGGCTAAGTTTTCGACCCCGCCCACAGCGGCGCACCCCAAACGTCCGCCCTCCAAAACGCGACGAGATGCCGATCCAATAACAAACACCTTGCGGGCGGATTTTATTAAACGAGATTTAACAAACTTACACTTTCAAATCTAAACGAGATTTAACAAACTAAACCTAAACTACGCCGTTACCGGTTACACGCTACAACGTCTAGCCAAACACTACACGCGCCGGCGGCGAGGAGAGATGTCGCTCCATGGCCTAGCGACGGGGAAGAAGATGCAAACCAAGCGCCGGAATCATCAACAGACTTGCATGCCTCGATTATCCGGCGCCGGAAGTTTCATCCGCTATTGCCGTCGGCTACAACCTTTGGAAACGAAGCCTCGTCGTGGCTGAGGCTACTGGTTTCGTGGCCGGCGCGTGGTGGGATTTCATCTACGGCTGCCCGCCTGATTGGAAGCCTCCCCGGCTTCAGCTGGCGCCCCCTTCTCCGGCGCCGGCGACGCTCCTAACCAAGATGTGCATGCTGTTTCTATTGGTAGATCGGGCAGCTCAGGGTCATCGTCGTCGTCCTCGTCCGATGCGGACAACTCCGGCGTTGGCTCCCGTGCGTCGGTAGGGAGGAAGTCACCGGCACAGCGCGCCTCGTACTCCGCGTCCACCACGGTGTGCCAGTATGCGCCGAGATGGAGTACTTGGGGTCGAGCTTCTGTTCGTACGGCATCGCCTGCCACTTCCGCGTGATGAAGCCGACGCGCTCCTTGCCACTGAGCCGCGCGTTCCTCGTCCACCCTTCGGGTAGGGACGCATCCCCCTCCACCGGCACGCTGTGGCGGCTGCACAGCTGCGCCGTCTCCAGTGACACGAAGTATGGAGGCGCGTTGGCTGCGTCCTCGAGCCACCGCTCGTGTTGATACGCCATGGCCATCTCCGCCTGCTCGTTGCGGCGACGACGTTCCTCCGTCTGTTCGCGACGTTGCTGGTCGCGGCGCTCGCGTTTCGCCGAGAGGAAGTCGCGATGACGCCGGAGCTCGCACTCCTCCGGCGTCTCGCGGTTGCCCGCCATGCTTGGCGGCCGATCTACTGGTGGCGAGTTGGGAGAGGGGAGAAGCGTTGGTGTGGGGAGAGGAGGGCTGCGACACGCCGGGTTTTGAAGGCGGCCGGAGGAGCGGGGTTGGGTGGCCTGCATTAACGCGGCCACCGGTTCGCCTGGCCATGCATTGACGCCGACGACGCGTGTGCAGGGCGCCGCCGCGGGCAGCCGCTGCGACTTCGGCACGCGCCGCTTCCGTCTGCGCCATCGGAACGGGCGCGGCGTTATTGGGAGGCGTCGCTTTCGCTCTGCCCCCGCCTGGGAAACGGGCGGAACGTTATTGCGAGGCGTGCTGACACGCGAGCCGCCGTCTCGTCGCCTCGCCATTAAACGCGGCGGAATGGCCTCGTGCCAAGCCCAAGTTAACACAGGCGCGGGGCGCTGTGCCTATGACGGGCGGGCCACCCCTGTCAGAGCTCATGTCCGCCCCATGTCCGACACCCCCGAGAGGGCCTCCAAGTTTGGAGGCCCTTTCGGGGGTGCCGGACACGAATTCGCTCGGGCCGACCCTTTGGGGGGTGTCGCTGGTGGCGATTTTTGCCGTCCGGACCCCCATTGGGCCTTTGTAATGTGCAACTGATATGTGCTGGTGGCGATTTTTGCCGTCCGGACCCCCATTTACCCAGATAATCTTAAGAACTTCCGCCCAATTAGTCTTTGTAATGTGCTTTACAAGATAGCATCGAAGGTGTTGGCTAATCGGTTAAAACAATTTCTTCCTGATATAATCTCGGAGCATCAGAGTGCTTTTGTTCCCGGCAGATTGATTACAGACAACGCTTTGATTGCTTATGAGTGTCTTCATACTATTAGAAGACAAAGAGTGAAGAAACCTTACTTTGCCCTCAAGATCTATATGATGAAAGCATATGATAGGGTAGAATGGAGCTATCTTCATGGTTGCCTTTTGAAGTTGGGGTTTGCAGTGCCTTGGATTAATTCGGTTATGTGGTGTGTTACAAGGTTCCGCTATGCTGTCAAAGTAAATGGAGATCTGACACAGCCGGTGATCCCTACCAGAGGCATACGCCAGGGCGACCCAATTAGCCCATATCTTTTCCTTTTGTATACAGAAGGGCTCTCTTGCCAAGTCCGAAAACTGCAAACATGTCCTTATGTGAGACATGTTGTCTTCATCGTCTTGAGTTGTGCTTGGCATTGCTTCAAGACCATTATGCTTGCCACCATCCACTATAGCCTTATCGGCGAGCGTGACATCACAAAAAAATGGTATTCGGTGATCCCGGTCTACCACTTTTAAAAGAGCTTGGGCTTCTCTAGGCGTGGAGCCATCTTCGTCCAAATCCTCCGAGCTCTTGTCCTCCGAGTTGGAGGCATAGGAACGTCGGTAAAAGATGTCAAGATCCATGCCATCTTTCCCCGACTTGTGCCTCTACGTCATCAATATGAGTGTCATGGTACTCATCCTCCCGCTGGAGGACATCACCCTCCATGTCTTCATCCTCCCTATCTTCATCCTAAATGCCAAAGACATTGAAGTCGATGAACCCCTCCACTGTGAACGAGTCATCGTGAAGAGACGAAGCCAAACATTGACAAAACGGGGCCTCCAAGACGGGGTCATAACCATGTTCAACATTGACATGATTTTCTTCATCGACTTGATTGCTATCATTCATCTACAAGTCCATTTGTTGGCTCAAAGGAGGTTGGCTCATATAGTTCATCTTGACCGCATCACCAAGTGACACATTTCGAGTGGGGGAGGGCACACCGGTTCAATTCAATATGCAAATGATTGATGATGTTGTTGGGTACCCTCAAGTGGAAGGATGATAGATACACAGCCGCAAGGATTTCCCTCCATACATACCAAGGTTTATCGAACCATTGGCAATATGAAATTCTCAACAAATTGATGGCACTTGCACACGAAACACAAAAACCCCTTGTCCCCAGCTTTCAGGAACGTTGTCAAGCTTCCCGTCTTTCCGAAAATAAGGATTAAACGTATGGTGTAAAAAGTATGGATTTAAAAACAACCAAATTAAAAACGGACCAGCGAGCTAGTGATGGTTAAAAGCAAGGTAAACGAGATTGTAAAATGTAAAAAGATGGACTGGGGTCCATAGCTTCAATAGAGTTATCTCCCCGTACAAATAGAACTGTTGGGTAAACAAATTACAGCTAGACAATTGACAGAATTGGAAACAAACAATTATGGTAGGTACACAAGTTTATACATGTAAGGAATTATTTCTCCCATGTTTTCTAGCTTATAGCATATGCTGGTAGTAAAAACTCCAACTGTACATCTATAAATATAGAGTGCACACTTTCTCCTCAAAGTTAGAACTGTTATGGTGTCTTGCTTGTTTAATTAGGAGTAAAGGTAAGAGATTAAATAGAACCACAAGATCAGGTTTGATGATATTTTATCTAGTAGACCAGAGCAGATGGAAACTAACCAAGAGAACAACATCAATTCACTAGAGAACACAAGCAAGGAGCGGTGATATCACCATCAAGAAAACAACATGAACAAACGGCCATCAAGTCCAGCTTTGCCGGTGAAGATGGACCGCTGAAGAACCCAGGTGTTGGCAGACGCAGAAGCACCACCCTCAATAGGATGGAAAGGGGTCGACCTTGCTGCTGGTGAGATTAGATGTCGACTGGAGGAGGAGCAGGTGTAGCCGTCGTCATGCAAGGGTAGAATGGTGCGTCGCACAGGAGCGATGTGTGCCGCCAACGCAAAAAACTAAGAGTGCACCGAATACACGTCGACCCAACGTGTACCGTGGGGTTTTCTAGGGCTAATCATGGCAAATACAGCCCCGCCAAACTGTCCACTCATGTTTTCTGGCATTTGTAGGTTGGATGGGATAATACTGAAAAAAATCGGCCAAAAACCCTCAACCAATCGAGGCTTTTAACGATTCTGGTGAGATTAGCTCAGCAAAAATATGCTAGGCATATGTGGCAGTTCAATCCTGATCGTGATCAAGATTACCTACACTATTACACATGCGCTTCTCAACCATGGCGGTTCCGATGCAAATTTGAGTCCCGGGCTAATCAAAATTAATACAATTTGTACTAAATTTTTATACTTCTCTACGTCTTATTTTTTAGCATGTTAAAGTATTACAGATATAATTTTCTATTTGTTCACATAGTTTAACCATATAGCTAATAATATTACAAAATATTAATTGGAGTTTTTGTTTGTACTGGATATCATTGAATGTTCTTAAACTGTATTTTGTAACAAAAGTCCGTTTTAGAACATTTTCTACCATGCATAATCTATATAATTTATATGTAAAAAGAGTACGATCTACCAAATATCTCAAATTGCGGTTTCTATTGTATAATAAGTAAGCATATTTATAGAAACTTGTAGGGTATAGACTGAACTGATAATATTATTTTTTCGTTGTCAAAATTGTCTAGCAAGTCAAAAATTTAAATAGGGTGCATGATGTGTAATTAGTATTGAAACAAGATTGTTTAGAGTAATCACCAATAAGAATTAAATGGTGCGGATTCTATATATTTGCATGTGTCAGTTTATTGTTTTGTTGGTGTGTATTTACTTCCATAAATTAACTATTTTATTATGTTGAGATACTCTCTCCATCTCAAAATGAAAGGCGGGCAAGATTTTCCATTATCTTTAATTCATGTATTTGACCACTAATATATACTGTACCTAAATACATAAACTGAGTTTGTATAAATGACATCATTGCATTTTGTGTCGTGAATATTTTTATATGTAATATCCTTTTTTTAGTAAAAATTAGGCATTGTTTATCACAAATTCATCAATTCTCTGAAATTTTCATATAGGAGTATGGATTAGTGATGCATAATATTGTAATGATTACTACTCTCTCCGTTCCGTTTAATAGGTCTTGCACCCATCCCCTAAGTTGTCAGTTTGATCAACCATATTGCAAGGTATGTGTCAGAAAAATGTATCATTAAACTTTTATATTTTCGCATAACTTTTATGTTATATATACAATTTATATTATATTTTCTCATGGTGCTGGGCTAGGTCTATTTCAACTAGGAAAACTATTCCTTGCAAAAAAAAATATAGGAGAACTAAATAAATGGTAGCAGCCTTTATGCCAATGCCGGCTTCTTCTCAGTCTCCGGTACTAGTCCTTGCCATGCATAAGATCAGTGCCGGTTCGAACTTGTACGGGATGCATGCTTTCCGGCTGCATATTTGGAAAAAAAAACTTCTTCTAATCCAAACAGAACTAGGATACAAACCCAGCTGCATTTTTGGAAAAAAAAAACTTCTTCTTTTCGAGTTCGTTGCCTAGCAGATATCAATCTGCTCTACCAAGTACCAACCGATATATAATGCTGGCCGGATTAACTCCTCTGCCTCGTCTCCGCAAACATCTTGTCAATCTGCCCTAGCTAGCTAGCAAACCATGGAGGAGGAGTCTTCTCCGCAAGCCTTCCTTGTGGTGAGCGACATCGTGCACGACTACACGACCGTGGTGATGGGCGACCACGCTGCTTTCCGGACCATCGAGTGCGGCAGGAAGGAGGCCTATGGCTGCGGCAAGATCGGCGACCGCGTCGTGAAGGGCCCAGGGTTTCGGTTACCGGCCGATATTTCGCGGTTACCGGCCGGTAACCGGATTTATCGCCCCCCCCCCCCCCCCCCCCCCTCCGGTAATTGTGTTTCTCGGAAGAAAAATCCCGGAATGGTCAAATTTGGACCAAATTCATGCTTCGAAAATTTGAATTTGAAATTTTTTCGACGTTTTATGTTTAAATCCTAAATTCTTACCGAAATTTTGGGCCGGTAACCGTATCGGCCCCCTCCGGAATTTTTTTTGAACCGGTAACCAAAACCTTGGAAGGGCCTCACCCTGTTCTTGCGGGCCGGAGAGATCGGCAGCCTGTGTATCCACGCCACCCCCGACGTGTTCAGCTGCGTCGGCTCGGAGATCGACGACGAGGCGGCGGAGGTCTACGGAGGAACGTCCGCCTCTCCGCTCGCGTCCACACCGTCGCCGAGCACGTCATGGTCCTCCGCGTCTCTTTCCTCGCCAAGCACTGCTACGGCGACTTCCGGTCGTACTACCTCGTCTACGACTCCGCCGCCGCCTCGCTCTCCCTGCTCCCCCTCCGGCCCCCGCACTGCCGGCCCGTCTGCACCGAGTGCCCTCTTGTCATCAAGGTAGGAGAAGACAAGAAGTACTCCCTGGTCCTCCTCATGGCAGAGACACCGGAAGTCCCCGGTTCAGCCAAGCACACGCAGCCCGTCATGTGCCTGTGGTCGCCGCCGTCCGCTGACAACAACAGTAATCTGGACATCAACAGATCCCCATGGGAACTCAAGGGCCGTGCGCCCGAGAATGCTGCTGAGCGCTTCAACGCGAGCGTGTCGTTCTTGTGCAAGGGCTATGCCATCTGGGGCGATCTTCGGCAAGGTATCCTGTACTGCCATTGCAGCCATCTGACCGATGACACTACCGAGCCCATCGATCTGAAGCTTGTTCCGTTACCCAGTGAGGCCAGAACTCCCTACTTCCCCTACGGCCTCGATCGGGACATCATGCCCGTGGACAGGAACATCGGCTGCATCGGCGGTGACCTCGTCTGGTTCGTCGCCATCGAGCCATCGTACCGTTGTCCCGGCGATACCGTGGTGAAGGTGTGGACTCTGGACCTCCTGTCGCCGGAGGAGTGGAGCCTGCACAAGGAGTTCAAGATGCAGAGCGTATGTGGGCTTGACGTCTTCGGCTCATATGATCTGCCGAGGACCGTGCCACCCGTGACAATACCTGAGTTCCCCATCTTCAGGGAAATGCAACTACCGTAGTAAGTTGGCCTCCCTGCCTATCTCTACCGTCCATTCCGGTGAGATCCGACGGCAGGTTTTCGGCCAAGATTTCACACGCATTTTGCAGAAACGACCTTTACTTTCCAGACTTTGACTAGTTTCTATTTTTCTCTCTCCACAGATTGCAGTTTTTGAACGGAACCAGCACAATATTTCTCATAAAAGTTCATATGATATTTCATAAAAAACATATTCAACATTTATTCGCAGATTTTTTCAATTTTTCATATTGTCAAAGTTTCAAATGACAGAATATTTAACATTTTCGTTCCCAAATTTTTTAATAAAACTTTATATTTTCCTTTCTCAACAATTTATATTTCCACATTTTCTTTTCTTTTACAACCTCGTTTTCTATTTCAAACATTCTTGTCTCAAAAAATTTAAACAAAGAAAATAAATATAAAAAAATTATACTCTTTCATATAAAAAAATTTAGAGAATTTTTTCAGGATCCACAAACGCTAAACCTATCTGTTTTATAGGATCCACAATTTTTTTCAGGATCCACAATTTTCATACACAATTCAAGAGTATTCATACAAATTCCCATATAAGTTTTATAGAACATTTCAGTGAATATTCATACAACTTTCATACACAATTCACAGAGTATTCATACAAATTTCCATACAAATTTTCATACAAATGAATCACATATCCAAAGTATTGACTCCCGGTTGTAGTTCCGTCCCCAACGCCTCCTCCCTCTTGATGCTGCTCTCGGTGCTCCTGCAAAGATCTAGATCGAAAGTCAGAAAACAAAATCGATAAGTGATAGATGGGAAAAATTCGAGCTAGTTGCCGGCCAGATAAAAGAATTGCAATATTTTTTCACAGGTTCTGCAATATATCTTTTACAGAAAGATGCATTTTTCGCACATCTAATTATACAAGAATTTTCAGATATACAGATTCAAATAGAAATTTCTGCAACAAAATATCTACAGAAAACTATTAGGCACATCCATGAATATTCGATGGAATGAGATCCAATCATTACAGAAAATTCGAAGAGACAATTCATTGGATACCATGCGCAGATCCGGTCGTCAATGCATTATTTGTATCACAAATGTTTCAGATTGGTTTCACAAATGTTTTAGATTGGTTTTACAAATATTTTAGATTAGTTTCACAAATATTTCAGATTGGTTTCACAAATACCCACGAATAGGTCCCGATCGGTGAATCATGGTGTATACCCACGGATAGGTCCAGATCGATGAATCATAGTGTATATCAACGGATAAAAAATTTCTGAACTAAATGGTAAAGAAGATGAGATCTAAACAAGATTAAACAACCTGCATAATTCAAGACCATGCATGATGCATACCTCGCAAATCCACACAGAAAATAAACAAACTAGAAATATGAAGAAATAAACAAAGGAAAAATCCCCAGATCGGGGCAACTGCCCGTGCTCAGATCAAAGATCAATGCCCAAAACCTGGGCAGCCCAGCACGTGCCTGGCAATGGGCGACCCGTGGATGTCGGAGCTCCTCAACATATATTTCAGATTAGTTTCACAAATATTTCAGATTAGTTTCACAAATATTTCAATAGGAAATTGGATCCCAATCAAAAAGTCCAAACAGAAAAAGGAATAAAATTCACAAATATTTAGAAAACTTGATATTTCCATAATGCATAGATATTTCATAGGTAACTCAAATCCATTTCATGCATATATACATATACATCAGTTTCGTACATTGACGCATGTAAAATGCATACATGAACTTTGCATTATATTACTTATATTTCAATCATATTTGCATCATATAAGGGTTATATCATTGATTTATATTGATTTTGGGAATATTTCATTGTTTTCCTATTTTTCTGGAATTAACCCTGCACAGGCAGAAAACCCTATTTTCTATATTTTGATGTTTCAGGGACCCAAACGACGTCCAAATGACCTAATAATTTACGAGCATCAGTTTTTGGAAGGAACAAAGCGTGGGAGCGAAGGAAGCGAACAAACGGAGGCCCGAGGGCCAGAAGAGGGTGGCCCACGCGGCCAGATTCCCTGGCCGCGTGGGACCCACCATCTGGGTCCTCATGGCTCCGTTGCCGTCAATCTTTTTTCCCGAGCCTCCCTCTTGACCTAAAAACGACTATAAAAATAGTCCCCGACGCCCATCGGAAAGGAGCGCCGCCGAAACACAGAAACCACGAAACAGAGACCTGGAGTTGCAGATTGGAGGGGGAAAACTCCGGCGGGGCGCTGCCGATGTGGTCTCCATCTTCTCCAACGACTTCTCCACCGTCTCCATGATGAAGAGGGAGTAGTCCACCCCTGGACTATGGGTTTGTGGAAGTAACTTATGTATCTCTCCTCTCTTGAGCTTCACCAATTTGTACCGTATGAGCTGCTGAACATGATTACGGTCATCTATGTAATACCTTTGTGGTGGATCTTTTTATGAGTTAATATATGTTTGAGATTGCAATAGTTTTGTTTCAGTTATGAAAGTAGATGCATATTATGTACCCCGTTCTTGTTTACTTGTTATGATCAAGCATGTGTATGAGAGCGTGTGAGGGGGAACGTGTGCATTAGTTGGAGTAACGGGGGTGGCTAGTACGGTGAACGTGAGAGAAAGTTCCGCGATCCACTTGGGTGTTTTACCTTACTTTGTTGCCTCACTAGGATAAAGAAAAATACCTTGCTACCGGAGATGTGGGTGTGACCATTGCCACTACTCCATGACTAGATCTAGCATGTTCTTATTTTAACTTCATGTCATGAAACTTAATGCTATGCTCTGATTTATCTTAATTAATAAGGTGTTATGATTTAGTTCGCATCTTGGTGGAGTATAAGAGAGATTAATAAACAAAAGATCTCTATGTTAGGACGTGATGCCCATATAATTAGTAACTTGTCATGAAACCTTTTTGTTGCAATCTCATATGTCAATTCTAGTGTTTCATTGTCTACCACTTTATTAAAGAGAGAGTGCATTTGTGAAACCATGAACCCCGGTCCATTTTTAATCATAAGAAACATCTTTCCAACAACTTTTATCCACTTTACATTTTCAGCCATTTAAAAATCCAAAAATACAAAAACACTTTTACATCTTGCATTCACAATACAAAACCCAAAAATATCATCCATCATTGTTTCCACCATCCTTGCATATTTATTTATCATCATTGCATATTTATTTACTGTTTTGCATTCATTTTATTTTGATATCATTCTCACACCTTGTACTTGACAACCACTTGGTGAGGTTGAGGGCACAAAACAATTTATTTTGTTTTGTAGGTTTTCAAGAGAAGGATAAGAAGATAAATCTTTCACTACTGATTCCCCGAGAGTTCGATATTAAACCCTCGAGTCACCCCTCTTGGGAAAACCGTCTTTCCTATACTATACACTCTGCACTTGGAGTCTCAACCTAACCCATATTCTTTTGACACAGGTAACTACGTCAAGGGTCATCAAGACAATTTTCTGGCGCCGTTGCCGAGGAATCATTGCTGTAAAGCTTTATCCAAGGGTATCTCACAACAAAGTCAACTTCATCACCAACTTGTGCAAACACCTAAGCTTGGGGAGGTTGCATCTACGTGAGCATCATCTTATCCATCTTTACCTTCAAATCATTTTATTTTGTTTTGTTATTGTCTTGCATATCATATTTATATTTCGGTTTCATATTTTATTTTCAGTTTTGCATTTTGTGTTGCATTTGTTATTTCGGTTTGCATTGTTTAGTATCATTTTATTTTCAGTTTTGCATAAAAAAATTAAAAACACACATAAAAAACTGCATAATGGAAAAGAGAACCTTTTGACCATTTAGTGTTAAGAACTTTCCTCAAAATATTGAAAATGTCCCATTGCAAGAACTAGTTGGTAATAATCCTGAAAATATTGATGTTAACTTCATTAGGAACTATGGTAATAATGGGTATGGTAATAACAATTATAATTCCTATAATAAAGCCCCATATGTTCCCAACAACCGTCCTTCTATTCCATATCCTAATGCTAGTGATAATAATTGGAAGCCTATGCCACCACGTAATGATAATTTTGAGGCTAATAAAATTCTTATGGAACAAGTTGCTAGTCATAATACCATGATACAAGAGTTGAATAAGTCTGTTGCTTCTATTAGTTCTGATATTAAAGGCTTACAACTCCAAACTGCAGGACTAGACAAAGCCTTGTCAAAACTAGCTGATAACCAAGCCACTTTATTGAGTATGTCTGCAGGGAAACCACAAGCACCACCTATGGTTGGAATGAATTCTATTAATATTGCTGAAAATGTTCCTCTTACTTTGGAGGAAACTCTTAATGAATTATTGAACTATCCTGAATATTTGTTGCCATTTATGTCTCAACTTGTTGGATTAAAAGAAGAAGTTAACGAAACTGAATATGATGAATCTCTTCTGTTAATTGAGTTAGAGAAAAAGTTGAGAAGTTAAAATGCTTAGTGAAGTCAAGGAACCATTGCTTGACTTAGAGAATTGTAGCTTGCATGAATTAATATCTATCTTACAAAAATTTGCAAGTGATCCTTCCATCAATGTTAACCAAGCAGGTTTTGGTTCTTATATTGCTAATCATGTTTTAAAAGAAAAGATTGCTAGGTACAACCAAGAAGCTATGATACCACCTAAGCTTGGGGATATATGGATTCCCAAAGTACTAGTAACCATTGGAAAAGAGACACACCATGCTATATTAGATCTAGGATCTAGTGTCTCTGTTTTATCTAAAGAATTATATGAAGTACTTGAATTAAAGAATCTTGAAAAATGCTCTATTGAACTTGCACTTGCTGATGATTCCATTAAACATGCTTTAGGAAAAGTAAGTGATGTTATGGTAGAGTTGCATATGACATTTGTACCTGTTGATTTTCTAATCATGGATATGGGGAATAAAACCTCTAGTCCAATTATTCTTGGAAGACCTTTTCTTCGTACCACAGGTGCTATCATTGATTCAAAAGAAGGGAATGTGAAGTTTCAGTTTCCACACAAGAAGTGCATGGAACACTTCCCAAGGAAGAGGGACACATCAAAGTTCAAGCTCCCTCATGAGCTTCGTCCACAATAAATATCAAGTAAGAAGCCTAGCTACATGGCTATAAAGAAAGCGCTTTACGGGAGGCAACCCGGTTGTTTTTATTTTTGATTTTCTTTGTGTCCTCTTGCTGTAACAAGAGACTTAGTTTTTAGTTTTGTTTCTGGAATTTTTAATAAAGTGCCAAGTTTTACCTATTTTGGTTTGAAAAAGTTGCTATTTGCATTCGGAGATTTTATTCCAGCACGAATCTGTGCACGGTATGATTTTTAATTCCTATTCTGTAACTCCGAATGAGCTGATATTTGAACTGTAGTTGCAACTTTTCATCCTCTGTAAGCATGAATTTTTCAGAATTTTTCGACATATTTAAGTAGGGTAGAAAAATACGTTTTGCTGCTGCTGTTTTTCTGGACAGATTCTGTCCCATTTTGTTTGATGCATTCTTTGAACTTTTAACTTGAATCTTTTTGATCCAATTGAGTTTATAAGTAGGCATACAACATTATACACTTTCTGGACATTCATATGAATTTTTGTTTAAGGATTTTATGCAGCAAGAATTATTTGTCTATCACTACTAATGTCACCCCACAGAAAAGAAATGGGAGAAACGGTGTTTTGAAGTTTTTTCACAGGGATTAGAGGAGATGCACCAAGAGCTATCCAAGGATGGTGAAGACCATAAGCTTGGGGATGTGAAGACAACCCCACTGGACCAACACACTCTCGGTTTGCACACGTCTAACTTCTGTTTTTCGATCAATGCACTTTATCGCATAAACTTGGAGCGTCTTTTATTTGCTTTTTATTTCGGTTTGATTTTTGTTTGTCTTGAGACCACCACTATCATTTATATATGAGAGAGCTACTGGAAATTTGGGTTGAATTAAGTTGGATGCTATTAAAAAGATTGGGAAAGGGATGTTTGAGTTGATTCAAAAAGATACATATAGTTGCATGATTCATATGCTTTTAATGAATATTAATTTGCAAGTGTTTTATCAAGAGCTATCTTTTATTCATGTTTTGATGCTGAATGTTACTTTACTTTGTTTAACATGGATTGGTTAGTTCTATGGACACTTATGCATGCATTTAGACGGTCAACTTTCTCCCTCTTGCTAGCCCAAAAATTCCAACAAGTAAAAACTTGTTTTCCAACACCTTCAACCAAAGTTTTTCCAGTGAGTCCACCATATCTACCTATTAGCTTTATGCTATTCCGAGTATGTTTATCATGTTATTTTGTATTATCTATACTTCTGAATTAAAATGCTTATGTTATTGATTGTTATGGGAAAAGTTGGTTAAAGAGCTCTCACGAACTTGATGCACACCTTACTTTTATTGCACTTAATAAACATGACCCATTGTGATTAAAATTATGAAGTTGTGAGCTTGACAAGAGTCTTGGTTGGGAGTTAGCTCATATGTGCTGTCACATGGCAAGCTTTCAACGTGCTCTTTATATTTTGTTGATATCATGTACTTTTGTTTATGGATGCTTATCATGGTGCCAAATAAATGTGGAAACTTAGTAGTTTAATGAGTTTGTATAAATGGCTAGAGAGACGCCTGGGCCTAATCTAAGCCATGCATCATTCATGGTGGAAATTTACTTACATGCTATGGTGAACCTTCAGTGATGCACCCCACAATAAAAAGCTATACCAATAGTAAATAAAAAGGGTGTGGAGATTGTTCATTTTGTTTGTTTGTCTTGTCATTTTGACATGGGCTTGTTCCATGTCCTGGGACAAGAGGTACCCCAGTTGACGCTCTTGATGACGCTATTATATTACTTACAATGACCTTAACTTGAACTTGCTTTTGAAGTTGAGTAACACCGTGGTGTAGGTACTCGTATTCACGGGGCATGAGACATTCAACCCATACTTTGTCAAGCATACTACTCATATTTGCTTTCACTTTAAACTTTAACCATTCAAGATGCTATGATAGGGGTAATGAGAGCTTGACACCAATGAATACCACATTGCAAACATTAACTTAAGTAGAAGCATTTGGAAGTTAGATGAAACTTATTCATGTTTTACCTCTACTCATTTATATATCTTTCCAAAGTGTCCACCTTTTATATTCAGATTTACAAGAATACTCTATGACCATTATAGGATGTTTTTACTTTTCATTATGCATACATTTGGTCCATAGTACTTTCTTCTATGTTACACTTTGTGAATTATCATTGAACATCCTTACATTGAATATTTGATATCACTTCATAATCTATCTTGTATATTGCTACTCCTTTGAAGAATGAATCATTTGACTCTATGTAGCAATAGTAATCATCTTTGATATCCTTTGATAGTATTAAATTGCAAAGTCCATGTTAGTTTTATCACCTTCATACTCGAGGACGAGTATAGGTTAAGCTTGGGGATGTTGATGCATGTAAAATGCATACATGAACTTTGCATTATATTACTTATATTTCAATCATATTTGCATCATATAAGGGTTATATCATTGTTTTATATTGATTTTGGGAATATTTCATTGTTTCCCTATTTTTCTGGAATTAACCCTGCACAGGCAGAAAACCCTATTTTCTATATTTTGATGTTTCAGGGACCCAAACGACGTCCAAATGACCTAAAATTTACGAGCATCAGTTTTTGGAAGGAACAAAGCGTGGAGCGAACAAACGAGGCCCGAGGGCCAGAAGAGGGTGGCCCACGCGGCCAGATTCCTGGCCGCGTGGGACCCACCATCTGGGCCTCGTGGCTCCGTTGCCGTCGATCTTTTTTCCCGAGCCTCCGTCTTGACCTAAAAACGACTATAAAAATAGTCCCCGACGCCTTCGGAAAGGAGCGCCGCAGAAACACAGAAACCACGAAACAGAGACCTGGAGTTGCAGATTGGAGGGGGAAAACTCCGGCGGGGCGCTGCCGGCGTGGTCTCCATCTTCTCCAACGACTTCTCCACCGTCTCCATGATGAAGAGGGAGTAGTCCACCCCTGGACTATGGGTTTGTGGAAGTAACTTATGTATCTCTCCTCTCTTGAGCTTCACTAATTAGTACCGTATGAGCTGCTGAACATGATTACGGTCATCTATGTAATACCTTTGTGGTGGATCTTTTTATGAGTTAATATATGTTTGAGATTGCAATAGTTTTGTTTCAGTTATGAAAGTAGATGCATATTATGTACCCCGTTCTTGTTTACTTGTTATGATCAAGCATGTGTATGAGAGCGTGTGAGGGGGAACGTGTGCATTAGTTGGAGTAACGGGGGTGGCTAGTGCGGTGAACGTGAGAGAAAGTTCCGCGATCCACTTGGGTGTTTTACCTTACTTTGTTGCCTCACTAGGGATAAAGAAAAATACCTTGCTACCGGAGATGTGGGTGTGACCATTGCCACTACTCCATGACTAGATCTAGCATGTTCTTATTTTAACTTCATGTCATGAACTTAATGCTATGCTCTGATTTATCTTAATTACTAAGGTGTTATGATTTAGTTCGCATCTTGGTGGAGTATAAGAGAGATTAATAAACAAAAGATCTCTATGTTAGGACGTGATGCCCATATAATTAGTAACTTGTCATGAAACCTTTTTGTTGCAATCTCATATGTCAATTCTAGTGTTCCATTGTCTACCACTTTATTAAAGAGAGAGTGCATTTGTGAAACCATGAACCCCGGTCCATTTTTAATCATAAGAAACACCTTTCCAACAACTTTTATCCACTTTACATTTTCTGCCATTTAAAAATCCGAAAATACAAAAACACTTTTACATCTTGCATTCACAATACAAAACCCAAAAATATCATCCATCATTGTTTCCACCATCCTTGCATATTTATTTATCATCATTGCATATTTATTTACTGTTTTGCATTCATTTTATTTTGATATCATTCTCACACCTTGTGCTTGACAACCACTTGGTGAGGTTGAGGGCACAAAACAATTTACTTTGTTTTGTAGGTTTTCAAGAGAAGGATAAGAAGATAAATCTTTCACTACTGATTCCCCGAGAGTTCGATATTAAACCCTCGAGTCACCCCTCGTGGGGAAAACCGTCTTTCCTATACTATACACTCTGCACTTGGAGTCTCAACCTAACCCATATTCTTTTGACGCAGGTAACTACGTCAAGGGCCATCATACATACATCAGGATACCATTTTTACGGATGAATTTCTAGAATTAGTACTCTGCTCCCGTTTCAAACAAGATCTAGTATGTACAGAAACGAGTTTGATACTTCAAACAAACGAGATCGATTCATTACAGAGACTAGGAGGAATAAAACAAGAGATAACACCACTAAATATTCACAGAAAATTCAAAGAACAATCACAGATGATTCAGGCAATAGAGAAGCATGAACAGGTACATGGAATGATGCTACAAGTACGAACAATTTCTGTTGACGAATTACAAAAAGAAACGGGAAAGTAACAAAAACAAAGAGAATAATAGATTCGGGTCATGTGCAACCCAGATCTGGACAAGGAAATCCAAAAATAAAATATAAATAAATCACGAATCTATCTGCAATACTGGATGAAAAAAATAGCCAGAACAAGAACCAGATCCATGACCTACCGACACCACTTATAAATCGAAGAAAAATAATTTTTTTCAGGGACAATTTTACGATTTATGGACAATTTTACGCATCAAAATCTGAGTTTCAATGTATAACGAAGAGATTTAGAGGATTATTTTCAATTTGTGATTTTTAGGGACTCCTCTCTCCGAATTTGTTTCAGGGGAAAATGAGTCCACCGTAGACAAATTTTCGCGTCTTAATATCCATGCAAAAAACTATACGCCTTACATTTAGAAACGGAGGGAGTACAATATAAGAACTCTGAGGCACATCCTTGAATATTCGATGGAATGAGATCCAATCATTAAAAAAAAATTGAAGAGACAATTCATTGGATACCATGTGCAGATATTTGCTTCACAAATATTTCAGATTGGTTTCAGAAATATTTCACAAATATTTCAGATTAGTTTCACAAATATTTTCTATACATACTTCGGGTCAGGTCCAAAAGATATAGGCAATATTATGACATGCCAGGGTCTTATGGTGTTGAATGATTCATGAGACTATATCAAATAGATAGGCAATATTGTAAGGCAGAACATCAGGTGATGATTGCACAAGTAGACCAGGAAGACTATTGGAGCAAGAGGAGCAACACAAGCATCTAACCTGAACAAGTGAATCTAACATGCCATACCTAACATTACGTAATAGTCCCTGCTACCTCGTGGTAGTCTCGAACAAATTAAACTAGTTCACCATACCAAGAGACTTTTTGACAAAGCATATACCATGGAAAAGCAAGCATGGGCTGACATGAGATACTAATCAACGGACATAAAATTCAGGCATGGGATTCAGGAAATCGATCCACGGTGTGGGGCTGGGGGCATACCTTGATGAAGGCAATGTCCTTGGCGTTGCTGCTGAAGCACTGCTTGCAGCACATCAGCCCGTACTTGCGGATGAGGCCATGCGAGTTGCCGCACACACGGCTGCAACAAACAAAAATCCAAACCACAACGCGTCACAACATGAACAGAAAAACTTAGTAATGGCAGAAAAAGTTTGTTGCATTGGAACTTTGCTCACATCGTCACAACATGCTTAAAACTTAGTAATGGCACAAACAACCCACAAGCATTATCGCTGTCCAATACAAATTATTAATGCAACTGCCTTGGAAGGCTAAAAGTAACAGATGGTCAAAATGAATGTGTTCTCAGATAGTGTCATACAAAGAAATAAACTTGCAGTTCACTCAAGTGTAAAGCACAATGATTAAGTTACCCCCAGGTTACTGGCAGTAGTAGCTTTCATGTGCAAAAACTCACATGACTGCTAAGCATCAGACTAGAGCTACACAAAAGAACAAGATACTAGAACAAAAACATGCATATGACACACGGCCGTATAATTAGTGAACGAGGACTAGTTGTTTCCTAGTTACATGTCATCATTTTCGTGTCTACATCTAGGGAACTTGCAGAACTAAATAGCTACAAGGTTGCAACCGATGGACTCCATCAAGCCCATGTACAGAGAAGTAACTAAATGGATCTGGCACTAGCTGAAATTAGAAAAGACACAAATTTCTTGAAGTTTCAGACACATAGTTCTCACTCTCGAAATTCAAGATTCCATACCATATTCAATATAGTTTCATTCACATTGTTCTTTTGCTTTCAAATTCATACAACATTAATTCAAAACATTATTAAACTTTACAAATTAGAAAAGTCACAAATTTCTTGAAGTTTCAGAAATATAGTTCTCTCTCTCGAAATTCAATATTCCATACCAGATTCAATACAGTTTCATTCACAATTTTCTTTGCTTTCAAATTCATACAACAGAGCACGACAAGATACAAAAAAATCATGTTCATTTTATTAGTATGAAACAAATTTATACACTAGAAGATTCGCCAAATTTCAATGAATCTTGTAGATGAAATCCTCACAAAAAGAATACCCAAAGAGTAAACCAAACAAGAAACTAAGAAAAAAGTATGATTCTAACAACCAATCACACATATGCGTTTGGTCAGCATTGATCCATAGAAGAAACGACATGAACAGAAATAACAGATCCACAAATGAAAACGAATATCAGACAAGTAATAAATAAAAATAATAATTGAAAAGTAAGAAAAGAGAGGAGATCTATCCGGGCAGTACGCCCTCCACGAGCGTAACGGAGAGGTCGTCGGCGCCGCAAGCCACCCTATTCTTTCATTGCGGACAGGGCAGGGTGGGATGGCGCCATGAACGGATCCGTCGACCACAGAGAGATGCTGGGGTCGACGTTGCGCGCTGGAGGACGAGGACCGTGTACCCGCCGGGGAGGAGCTGGGTATGGCGCGAGACGCTGGGACCCGTGCTCGTACTCGCTGGAGAAACGCGGGAGAGGCGCGCGACGCGTCCTTGCCGGGGAGGAGCTCGATATGGTGCGCGACGCCGGCATCAACCGGGGAAGAGGTAGGAAGCTCGAGGTCGAGCTCGATGTCACGGCGGCCGGATCCAGGGTGTGAGGACGGGGATCTCGACCGGGGAGATGTGGGAATCTCGCCGTGGCTCGGTGGAGAAGGGGCTCCGCCAACACCTCCACGGCGGGATCCGGCGCCGCCACAGCCGGATCAAACGCGGCCGCTCTCCCCGACGAATGGAGCCGGCTTGGTGAAGCCCGACGGCAGGCGGTGACGCTGCTTGGTGCCGCCAGACTGCCAGCGGCGGCTGGGCAGCACGGAGCCGGCGGCGGCCGGGACGGGGCGGGCGCCAGGAGGAGGTGGCGGCGTCGCACGGGAGCTGGTGGGGATTGTGGGATAGGGTTAGGGTTTCGTAGCTATATATAGGAAAGGTGGACTGCGGGTTGAATTCGGTGTTTTACAGGGGCTAAAATGAAAACATCATATATCTTTGACCAGTTGACCCGCACGGATCTCCAACAGAAAATGGATGGCACAGATAGTCCGGGGGGCCAACCTACTTGTGTAAAATCCGTTCTCCATCTTCAGGCAGCAGGATGATGATGATGTTTCCGCCCTTTACATGATGCTGCCTGAGCCCCGCGGAGGTGGAGATGCGTATGCTCACATCGTGTGCATTGACTTGAGCAGCAGCAGCTCTGAGGGGGTGCGTCTCCTGTCGAGCAGACGCCTAACAAGGCCGAGACTGATGGATCGCCCTATTGTTCTGGATGCCGATTTCTTACGCCACATGTTCTGATTTGCTGGATCGTGTGATACAAGAATAATTTTCCAGTTCCTATAATAAAGATGATGTCTCTCATTTAAACAACTTTGTTGAGTTACGTGACATGTAAAAATATAAAGAGGCAGAAGTAGACATTGTAAAACAAAAACTATTTCCATTTTCAAGTTAAGAGCTAGAGCTAAAAATGGTTGCTATCTTTGCCTATAATTATTATTAATTCTTGGTTAAATATAAAAAATCTTTTATAGTTAGTATTACACTCTTTCTAAAATCATACAATTGAGTAACCAAATAATAAATTTTAAGCAATTTGATAATGAACATGTTGCTCAAAGTTGGGAAAGAATGAAGTTTATAGTTGAAATTTGTCCCACTCATGGCCTGAATATTTGGATGGCTGTTGAAACTTTTTATGCAAGACTTAATGTCCATGAATACTGCAGGTGAAACCTTTATGACAATCACTTTAGGAAAGCAACTAAACTTTTTGATAATATGATAACAAATTATTCTCAATGTCACACACGAAAAGCTCCAACTGGTAAGAAGGTGTCACACTCGAGGAGCTCCAACTGGTAAGAAGATAAATTATGTTGAGAATACCTCTTTTTAAAATGAGAATGTTGATATGGTCATGTCTATACTTGCTTCTAAACAAGTTCCTATAGATGCTAAAAATATTCCTTTAGCTTCCTTGGTAGAACAAGATAAAGATCAAGTTGATGTTAATTTTATTGCTTAAACAATAATGTTTATAGAAACAAATTTGGTAAAGACAATCCTAGGCCATATCCTCCTAATCCTACAAACTCTTATGTTAATTCTTATTATAATTCATATAATAATAATAATAATAATAATAATAATAATAATAGGAGTATACATACTGATTTGAGAGTGGCATAAAATATTTCATTGCTTTACAATAAAATTTCAAAACTAAAGTGGGGAAAAACTTGAAAATATTGCTCAGAAAGTTGATAACCTTGCCCGTTATGTTTAAATGCTTAAAATAGGAGTTATGCCTCCTAAGATGGGAAAGGTTATCAAAATTGTAAGAAATATTATCGAGTTTTTCGGTACTGTAGTGTTGAAAACTTTTTGTGAAGCAATGAAATCTTTTATGACACTTTTCCAAATCAATTGGTATACTCTTGTTATTATATGGATTATCATAAAATTATCATAGAAGTTTGAATGATTAGAAGGATATAGCCTAGGATTACTACTATTGAAGTTGTTTTTATAAACATTGTTGTTAAGATTATTATGAGTAATAAAATTAACATCAACTTGATCCTTATCTTATTTTACCAAGGGGGCTAAAGTAACATTATTAAGATCTATTGGAAATTTTTAAAAGCAAGCTAGATATGATCATATCAACCTTTCCATTTAAAGAAAAGATTTTCTCAACATAATTTACCTTCTTACCAGTTAGAGCTCTTTCAGTGTGGCACCGAAAATCAATACTCTCTCCGTCCGAAAATACTGACACAGGTTTTTCTAAATACGGATATAATTAGACTTGTTTTAGTGTGTCGATACGTCTGTATTTGGACAAATCTATGTCAAGTATTTCTGGACAGAGGAGTACATTTTAAGGTAAAGATAACAACCTTCTTTTAGCTCTAACTCTTAATGAAAATGAAAATAGTTTCATTTTTTACAATGTCTCACTCTATTTTGCATGTTACATAACTCAACAAAGTTATTTAAATAAAATGCGCCATCTTCATTATACGAACCAAAAAAAATATTTTTCATCGCGATTCAGCAAATCGGGCATACTTTCATATGATTCTTCCTTAGTAGCATGAGGAGCAATATGTGTACATATAAAATCATTTTTATGGTACGTATAAAGTCAGGAAGTTTGCTATATTCAGCAGTAGTAGCCATAATATCAAGGTAAAACAAAAATGAGATGTGCTGCAGTAAAGTATCCTTTTGTTATTTTTGTGTTTTAAGCAAGAAAATAAGCAAATAAACACAAGATAAAAATTATGTAAGCAAGTATGATAATAGAAAGTAAAGTTCAATCATGTAGATCGCTCAGTTGATGATGATGTCTCCCTCGCAACGGTGTCAGAATATTGCCTCAGTCAGTTTATCTTTCTAGAGGTGGTACATTTGTACTGGACGTTTATTTCTACTTGTTAAACTTTTCGATTACCAATTGTCTATTCCGTTTATAAGTTGGCACTCATAATTGCTAGCGCTATGTTGTGCGTTGCCTATTTTTTCAATACTGTTAAATGACCACATCAAGTTTTACTCCTGTTTTGACAGTGTTGCTATATGGATGGATAAGCATGTGTTCTGCATGGATCCCCGTTGGCTATTAAGAATTAACATAATTCAGAGTTAGATTATTACTAGACTGCATGCGCTTTCAAAATGTACCTTCGTTGATTGTTGAAGTGTTCGTTTAACTGGCAGTTTGTTAAATTATCAGGTCTGCGCTCACTTATGCAATGAAAGATGTCACTAGTTTCTTATACTAATGCGCACTAATCGAATTGTTAATGTTGTGCGAACCCACACATGATTGGATGGTTAGGAGTGTGGGTCCCAACCCATCAGAGTCATATTAAGGCGGGATAATTGTAAGTGAGAGATTACGTTCCCGTTGCTACCGAGATGCCCCGATGACTTTGTCGATGTCAAAACCTGATCCGCCGGCACAGTATTTCGAATACGTACATAGGGATAGGATGTGTTAGTGTGAGTTTATAGGGGAAGTGTATGGACGTTTATATGAGCGTTTAGTGTTTGGGAAGAAAAACCAATGTTGTTGTCTCTGATCTCAAACCAATGGTGTTAGCGTCTGACGAATTGTACTGTCAGCAGTTCTGGTGAGCTTATCTGAGAAGTGAGCAGAGTCCCAGGGATCGAGGTGGCAACTCGATCGCTGACGTGATCGAGCTTTACCCACGCAGTTACACGTGCGCTTTCCATAGTTACTACTTCCCTCACGTCTCCGCTCACCTCACCACTGGCCTGCGTTCCCCACTGCATTTCTTCTTCCTCTGAGACGGAGAGCGAGACAGAGGAGCATGGCGGCGGCGTTGGTGGCCGGAGCGCTCCGGCGGGGGCGAGCGGGCAGCCCGCGATACGTGGCCGAGAACAGGCTGCGGAGGCTCGTGAGTTTTCCCCCTCTTCCCTCTCCTTACCCTCCCTGCGCGCGCTCGATCCGATTGGCCACCGAGGTCGGAGGCGGATGGGCGCCATGCCGAGGTATGCCGAGGTAGAGACGAATCGATCGCCGGCTCGTCCGGGCATCATCGATGGGGATTTGATCCCGCAACCGTGATTGGCATTGCCAGCGACCGAATCCTCCCTCCAAGGACGCCGGCCGAATCCCCGGCCGCGGCCGGGAGCGAGGGCCGGCAAGGCATGCGTGAGCGAGCCGGCGTGTGAGTCGGTTCTCTGGTGAGGGAGCCAGGGCAGCGACCGCGGCGGACCACTCTGTTTTAGTGCGCTCTTTGGACAGTTTCAGTGCCGAGTAAAATCTGATTTAAATGGCGTGCGAATCTTCATGAGTAAAAATAAAACCAAGTAAAGTTCAGTGGTTTAAATTTATTTCAGGTATCTTGAATTTTAGACTATTGTCTCAGTTTCTGCTTAGGTTCAAGTTCGTAGTACAAATTTGCTCTGTTCACATGCTGTAGATAATTGCTACGAACCTCTTAGTGCTGCATCGTATCACATGGACCTTGACAACGAGAACCTAACTTCCGCTGTTAGTTATTGCTGAATATCGATCTGACAATGAGCGACGGGGCAGTGAGGGAGCCAGGACACGGTGTCACGTACTGGACTTCCACATGGGCCGAGATGGACTATGGACCAGCACATGGGCCCAAATTGACGGTGCGTGCAGCTACAAAAGGGCAAGCGACGGAACAGAGAAGGACGAACAGAACAGACGTATGAACTCTATTCTCCTGATTCCCCTTCGTCTACCTCTCGATCCCCTGTATCTCTGGATTCTCTCGAGAGATTGCTTCCGTCTACCTCCCAAACCCTAGACTCCCTCTCCAATCCCCCTTCCCTGTGTGTACCCGAGCTAGGTTCGTGACAAATATGGTATCAGAGCTAGCCACACCGCTCTCCGCCGACGCGATGATCGATCCAGCCATGGATCCCTTCGACCGCGCGATTCGCCTTTGCGAGAAGATGTTGGACATGTTGCGTGGAGGTGTGATGCAGCCGGAGGACTCAGGAGTCAGCCAGGAGCTCGCGGACGGCTCCGACAGCGCCACCACCACCCCAGACGGTGCGGCGCCCGCCAAGTGTTCGACGCTGGGTTTCAGCCCCAACGTCGGCGGCGCGGACGTTGGATTCTCGTCTATGCAGACGGAGGACTCAATTGCCGACCAGGAGCCCACCTATGGCTGCGACAACGCCACCAGCAGCCCAGACGCGATGGTGCCCGCCAAGTGTTCGACGGTGGGTCTCGACCCCAACATCGGCGCCGTTGAAGTCGTGGACTCGTCTCAGCAGTCGGGGATAGTATCCACGGTCACTTATGGACCCGTGGGAGCTCCGCCGCCCTCGACCATGCAGCAGTTCGGCATCCTCAAGCCGGGCAAGCACACGCCCACCACCTGCTCGACAGGCATCCTCGACATCGACACTGACGCCAAGAGCGCCACGCGAGACTCAGGCACCCTACAGGAAGGCTTGGCGTCCACCCGTGCTGTAGCTGTACCTCTCCCTGCAACCACGCCACCACATCCTCCAGATCAGCCCGGATTACTTCTGGCTCGGCCACCACCATGGCCTGTGTGGATGGCATCGGCGCGCTCGACAATGTCACCAACAGTCAGGTACACCCATGTTGTGGATCATGTCGTCACTACTAGTGGGAATGGCCAGGATGACTGCACAGGATGGCTACCAGATGGGCTGGTTGATCTGACGGAGTCTCATGTCTTTGGGTTTGTCGCCATGCCGTGGGATCCCGGTGAGCAGCTGATCATACCTTGGTTGTACTCTTGCGTCTGCTGTCCGGTGAACATATTTGAGTGGATTGGACAGCACCAGATTAACGAGGCTACCATAGTTTCTTATGTACCTAGTGCACTTCCTTGTGGTATGCCTCTTGTTGTCAGCTTATTTTACAAGCATGAGTACGTCTACACACACTTGGATGGCAAAGCAACACAGTTGGATTTCAGAGAACAAAGGTCCAGTATACATTACAAGATGCAACTGATTACAAGAAGGTTTGAGATCCTTGATGCTGATACAGTGCAACCTACCCTGCGTGAATGTGAAGAAACATGGTGTATTGGTTGGTTTCCTTCTCAGCAGAACACTTCCAGTGCGCAGCCGAGTCATGGGCATATGCACATGATGGTTTCACTTGCACCACAATTATCCACGATCACCTACACAGTCGCTGCTAGTGTCATGACATGTGCAGAATTTTTTCCACCACATAGCTTGCTATCTAGGGTTGTTCGAGCTGATCATTCCTCTACAGAGATTATGCTTCAACACTTGAGTCCATCTGGTAATCATATTGGCAATCTTGTAATATTGTCTGTCAATGTACCATGGGACCCAGGTGTTTGCAATGAACTGAGTACAAAGGAGTTGAGGTCTGGCTTTGCTGAACACCAGAGTGGTGAGGTATTGGTTACTGCTTTGTCTTGTGATTCTTTTGCTTGTCACATGCGTGCTTGTGCAGTATACTGGGATTGTCTTGGCAAGTGTGACGGAGCTCAACAGAACACTTCCAGTCAGCAGGAAATTCTTGAGGCTATCATGGTATTCTCTGTACCTAATGCGATGCTCTTGTTTGACTGGTCTGCGTACAGCTGGGTCTTAGGCGCCAATGTGGTTACCTTCACTGACTCTGATTTTATGGCATTTTGTGGTGATAGCTGCAGAGATCTGGTCATGTTGTCTGTCAATATACCTTGGGAACCAGCTGTTTGCAACCAACTAACTCAATTACAGCGCACATGGAAGGAAACGTTCATGATATTATTGGTTGATCAGTCAGCAAGTCCTGCACCAAGTACATCTGAACCCATACTTGCATTTGATGTGTCTGCACTAGTCTGCTCGAGCCAGATACTTTTCACTCTAGTGCACATTCATCATGTCCTTGTGGAGAAATGGATACGATGTCCTAGTGCAGCATGGTGCTCTCAGTTATGTCTTGGGACTGCAGAACAGTGGACCAAGTTACAAGAGGTGCATGCAATTGATGTTCAGAGTGCTATGTTGCTATACCTGCTCATGCCACTGCAGACCAAGCATTGTGGTTGGGTCTTTCTCAGAAGAATTTTGGCAACAGCCCAACACTTGTTCCATTGCAACTGTGATTTGGTAGGGTGTTTGGCCAGTTCGCCAATTACAATGCCATGGGATCCAGGTGCACAGCTTAGACAAATAACTGCAGATGTTCTTCCGTATCAACCAGTTCTAGCCATTTGGGCAAGTCATCAGCTCAATGCTCTATGGTTATGGGATCCTGGTGGTTTGAAGACAACACTCGGCTTGAGGGCAAGCCGAAATTCAAGGAGAGGGGAATGTCACGTACTGGACTTCCACATGGGCCGAGATGGACTATGGACCAGCACATGGGCCCAAATTGACGGTGCGTGCAGCTACAAAAGGGCAAGCGACGGAACAGAGAAGGACGAACAGAACAGACGTATGAACTCTATTCTCCTGATTCCCCTTCGTCTACCTCTCGATCCCCTGTATCTCTGGATTCTCTCGAGAGATTGCTTCCGTCTACCTCCCAAACCCTAGACTCCCTCTCCAATCCCCCTTCCCTGTGTGTACCCGAGCTAGGTTCGTGACACACGGACCCATCTAACTCTCTATTAATGTCCTCGTCCGACAGTTTCAGTGCCATGCCTGTTGTTCGTAGTTCGTAGTACTCCTACAGGTGGCGAGTAAAATCTGATTTCAGTGTTGTCTCAAATTCGTAGAAACAGTAGAGTTCAGTGCTATAAATTTATTTCATGTATCTTGAATTTTAGACTATTGTCTCAACTTGTGCTAGGTTCAAGTTCGTACTACAAATTTGCTCTGTCCACATGCTGTCGATAGATGGCTGCTATGAATCCGAACCCGCGTGCCAACTCTAGCAGTGGATTAGTTGACCCAGACATGGTTTTAATTATCTTCTCTGTCAACGTGCCTCGTGGCTTAACTCCGGTGTTGTCCTGCTAGGTCAGCACGCTTGTGGTGGCGGAACACGAAGGTGGGCTCGTGAAGCCCTCATCTCTGAGCGCGTTGGCGGCCGCCGAGGTCATCGCCAAAGAGAACAAGGTCTCTCTTCTTCTAGCTGGATCCGGGCCGACGCTGCACAAGGCTGCTGAGCACGCTGCATCCAGCCATCAATTGGTTAGTGAGGTACTGTGGCTACCTTCCGTTCCCCTGTGTAATGGTCTTTGCCTTGCTCTGCGTTCATTCAATTCAGAGAAGGACAAGAAAACCTAGTGAAAAGGAAGCTAATGTTGCTCTGTTCATCTGTTGGTTCTCTCGCATTACAGGTTCTTGTCGCTGATTCGGATGAGTTCGCGCATCCTTTAGCTGAACCTTGGGCCGAGCTGCTCCGCTCCGTTCAGCAGAAAGGTGGATACTCTCATGTTATAACGTCTTCAACATCGTTCGGGAAGAATTTGCTACCACGTGCTGCGGCTCTTCTGGATGTATCCCCTGTTACGGATGTCACTGCCATATCTGAACCACGGGTCTTTGTCAGGTTCGATATGCTACCTTTCTTTTGTGCTTAGCAATTTCTGAAGGATATGTGATGGGCAACTATACTTGCCCATCCAGCATGCGAGGGGCTCATTTTCCTTTGTCTGTAGTATAATCGGCATCTGCCTAGTGCCTTGATATTTTGACATAGCCAACTCGATGCTATATCCCATCAGCAATTTAGTATCTTTATTAAACGTACTCTTGTCTTCAGGCCAATTTATGCTGGAAATGCACTTTGCACAGTACGATACACTGGAGAGAATCCTTGTATGATGAGTATTAGATCAACATCATTTTCTCCAACTACTAAGTCTATGTCAGAAGCTAAGGTTGCGCCTATAACCCAGGTTGATCTCTCTTTCCTCAGTGAAGGTTTGTTTAATTCCCCACCATATTCTTCTGTTATCTACACCCTTTTTTATGCTACTGTTCTTGCTCATTTTGCATTGCCTGCCTGGGTCTATTAGAAAAATATACCGACTTCTGCAATAGAAGTCTAAGAACTGATGGGCTATTGCTTGATTTTCTTTTCCACGGTCTTATTATGGTTTACGGATCTATAATTCAGTCTTGAGCAGGCGTTCATGCTTGGGTGTGTCAGTGTGTGTGTGCATCTGCAACATGTTATGATGAAATTAGTTCTTTTAATCTCTCATAGTATCTGTTTACCAATCTGAAATTATGCACCATATTGTTGAACTCTTCTCTTCAATGTGCAGAAAGCTCAAGGAAGTCATCATGGGTGAATCTTACTTCCCAAGAGACAGAAAGGCCAGATCTTGCAAATGCACGTGTCGTAGTGACTGGAGGGAGAGGTTTGAAAAGTGCTGAGAATTTTAAATTGTTGGAGCAGCTTGCTGAGAAGCTTGGCGCAGCAGGTTTGCACTTTTACCGAACTGTCTGTTGAAAACCTAGGTAGCACTGAAATCGTTGTATAGTGTAAAACTCGTTCTTCTGCACACAATTTTCTGTGAAATGTTTACAATTCTTTCCCCTCTCTGTAGTGGGTGCGACCAGAGCTGCTGTTGATGCTGGATATGTACCGAATGAACTTCAGGTAAACTCCTCAAGTCTACCATAGTAAATAGCAACTAAACGGATTCAAAACTGAACTTGCTGAATTATGCCATAAACATGTCATGATCTTGTCTAGCTTATGTACTAGGTAATAATACCATCCTTGTGAATTTGTTGCTACCGGTTACAGTTCGATTTACTGTCGCAACACCTCACAGGTTGGGCAGACCGGGAAGATCGTGGCGCCTGAGCTCTACATTGCTTTCGGTGTTTCGGGGGCGATACAGCACTTGGCGGGGATGAGAGATTCTAAGTACATCGTGGCCGTCAACAAAGACGCCGACGCCCCCATATTCCAGGTTCTGTACCACTCCACCACGATCGAACTTTGAGCATCGAAACCAAATGTTTACCGTTAGTTACTGAGCTTGTTTCTGTTGCTGATGTCCAGGTTGCAGATTACGGGATCATAGGTGATCTGTTCGAGGTTCTCGGTGAACTGTTAGAGAAGATTCCGGACAAGAAATAAGTGGCTGTTTCGCATCTTCCAGACAAGAAAAAAGTGGGTGAAGCAAGGCAAGGGAAGCTCTTCGTCGAGCTTCTTATCTATTGAAAAAGACGTGGATCAGTACTATGTTCCGTGATGATAATAAGCGGGGAGGGTGTCGGCTGGTTACGTGGAAAATTCGAAAACCTGTCATGTTGTGTTGTCTGGCTCCTCGGTTAACCAGCTTGTATGTATGTAACTAGATGTGCATGAAGGGAGGAGAATGTTGGAGAACTCATATTCGCAATCCATTTAGTACAGACACCTCATCTATCTATCCTACCTATATAAAAGCCGACCCCTTTAGCCCTCCCCTCGTGGTGCCACGTCATCAGGTACTGATCAACTGTTCGCATGAACAGTATTCACACATGAACAGTTATCTATTTATTTTGGCTCCAAAAACACTTCTCATAGAATCAGGATGATAAAATCTTTAATAGTCCTGTAGTGTTCACTTTGTTGGTTTTGGCATGCCGTCTACGTCTATGTTGCTGTTGAGAATATTTACCGAAATATAATTCGATTTTCTCTAGATTGTAAGGTGCATTTGATTGCCCAAGATGGGGACTCATAGAAGAACCGAATACCCATCCAGATTATTTTGGTACTACCATTTAGATTTACACAAAATGATAATGTTTCCATCAGTGTGATTTTCTAACACTATAGTTGATGTTACACTTCTACAATAAGATGTACAAAGTTTCGAGTATTCACAAGAAATGTACTGCATTGGCATTAAGATCTATGCAGCTCTGATATGTTTTACTAGGTCACTTTATGATACTGTACGTGTTACTGTCTTCTTGAAGGTAAGGTGGAAAGAAACTAGCATTCAAGAGATGGGTTGTTTATGTGTTTTCTTCACCATACGTTCATCTACAGAATGTTATTTCAGTTCATGGTAAATAAACATCAAGTGATGAGTCCCAGAGTGCAGATAGTGCAACTTTCATGTTTTAACCTTTTTATTTTGACAGACATATACATATTTCTCTCTAATCTTCAAATTCGTTGTATTTCTGACGGCACGCGTGTTTTTCTCAGAAAAGTCCCCTCCTTTTCCAGAAATTCTGAATCGGTTCTCCGGCATAAAACACACGCGCAGACCCTCCGTTTTTTGCAGAAAAGTCCCCATGTTTTCCCCTATGTTTTTTTGCAGAGAAGTCCCCGCGTTTTCCAAAAATTATGAATCAGTCATATATCAGAGCGGACCATCTCAGCGGCCTGTCGAGGCGCCCACGTCGCCCCGCACTGTAGAAGTGCAATATCAAAGCTGAGCGTTTCAGCCTTCCCTGAAGACGCCCACGTCACCCGGCGTTGTTCCTAAGTGAATTATTTTGAGGCTACAACTTTTATGTTAACAGATTTTCTATCCATTCAAAGACATTTAGAATGTTAGCACATTGTTATATGCAAGGGGTGCATGGTTTGTTTTGTGACATTGTCGAAACGGATACTACAAAGAAATCGAGATATCACCTTTATGTTAATGTAAGGAAATTATGCCTCCTTTTTTCCCTGCCAAGCAAAGTCAAGTAATGTTATTTTGATGGCAAAGATTCATGTTATTTCTATGGCAAACACAGTTGATTCATGTTATTTTTTTCCTCAAAAAAGATGTCGACGTCCTATAAAAAAAGTCTTAGCATGCAGATTAGTTCATTCCAGTTATCTATTTATTTTGGCTCCAAAAACACTTCTCATAGAATCAGGATGATGAAATCTTTAATAGTCATGTAGTATTCACTTTGTTGGTTTTGGCATGCCGTCTATGTTGCTGTTGAGAATATTTACGGAAATATAATTCGATTTTCCCTAGATTGTAAGGTGCATTTGATTGCCCAAGATGGGGACTCATAGAAGAACTGAATACCCATCCAGATTATTTTGGTACTACGACCATTTAGATTTACACAAAATGATAATGTTTCCATCAGTGTGATTTTCTAACACTATAGTTGATGTTACACTTCTACAATAAGATGTAGAAAGTTTCGAGTACTCACAAGAAATGTACTGCATTGGCATTAAGATATATGCAGCTCTGATATGTTTTACTAGGTCACTTTATGATACTGTACGTGTTACTGTCTTCTTGAAGGTAAGGTGGAAAGAAACTAGCATTCAAGAGATGGGTTATTTATGTGTTTTCTTCACCATACGTTCATCTACAGAATGTTATTTCAGTTCATGGTAAATAAACATCAAGTGATGAGTCCCAGAGTGCAGATAGTGCATTCTTCCTCTTCACCTTCGTCCGTAAGTTAATATGATACCACTTTTGTGCGTCTTTTTCTTTTCATAATCCCAACACGCTCCTCGCTTATCCAAATTTACTGCAAGATTGACTTCTTAATACCTTCACAACCAGGTGGATAGTTTATCGCTGGACTCCACACCCACAAACTGTTACAGCTATTTGTTTTTTTGTAACTTACTGTAATTAGAAAAATTGCTTCAATATTTACCATGCTACTTTTTGATTTAAACTTACTACTTTTTGAATTAAACTTCTATATGTGGAACGAAACAATTACAGAACCTTCTTCACAATTGCAGCTATATGACCATAGTTTAGAAGGAACATTTTACGAACCGTCATAAAATACACTTCAAATTATGCAGCAAAAGTCAATTTTCCTAGTATAAATTAATATCGATTGATCATACACGGTATTAGATACGCAGTAATCTAGCTTGTCTCCTGGCGGAGCGCGTGGTGTCCTCTCGCTGGAGCCCGGTTAATTTCCAAACACAAAAAAAAAAACGCCACAAGTACCAGGACTCCAGGAGAGGTAGTACAATCTAAATGAAGAAAATAACAAACGATTTACTGATAATTGTGTGGATTACATTGGCTAGTCTGACCGGAAAACAAATTCATTCGAAATTACAATTAAGGAAAAGCAGAAACTAAAAGCCATTCTAAACCAACTATTTGCGTTTAACTACACTAACATAAGGCAGCTCCACGGAACCCATGTACAACACTTTACCATTCTCCCTCTCCATTATCTCGGTCGGCCTCACGCTCTTAGGACCCCTCAATCCCTCATCTCTTCGAGTATCTTTCCGTCGGTACCGACCCTCACGGCGAGCAGATGGCTGTCACGGCCAAAGGGCAGCTCGTTTTTCTCGCGATGTAACGCCACCCAGTAGCCTCCTCTCTTGGCGGGCCTCACGTTATCGGGGTAGCCCGGGAGGTCGGCGAAAGGCTCGGCTCTGCCCGCGTTGGGCCCTTTGATCCAATGGCGTAGGAGCTTGCATGGCCCGGTAGATGCGACCACGAGGTGCGTGCGGTCGGCGCTGAGGGACACGCCGTTGGGGTAAGTTATGCCGTGCTGTAGCACGGTGACATCGGAAGTCCTGGGATCATATCTCATGAGGCGGCCCGTGGAGTCCCCGGTTTTGGTGACCATCTCGTGCTGGGCCCTAGTTCATGGAGCTATCGGTGAAGTAGACGTGGCCGGTGGTCTGGTCGATGTCGACTCCATTGGTGAATCGGAGCGGCACACCGTCGACCTTGTCGACGAGCACGGTGGCTTCCCCGCCGCCCGGTCCGACCCGCATGAGGCCCTTATATGCGTCGGCCACATAGAGGTCGCCCGTCTTCTGGTCGAAACGCAGGCCGAGTGGTCGGGCGGAGCCTCGTCGCCGTGCAGGTCTTGGCGTCGTAGCCGGGGCCGTAGGAGTAGGTGGTCCAGCCGAGCTTGTCGCCGTTCCACTTGAGGATGCGGCCGTCCGAGACGCCGCTGTAGGGGCCTTGGCCATGGCCGTCGAATGCGACGCTCTCCGGGCCGTGGACCGTCCCGCGCGGCAGCGGCAGGTGCTGGCTTCGGGTGGCGTCAAAGCTCGCGGTGGTGGCCGCCATGGCGGCGGGCATAAAGAGCACGGCCATGATCAGCACGGCGATGGTGGCCTTGGCGAGACGGCTCATGCCGCAGCCCATCTCGGCTTCGCTTGCTCTTTGGACGAGAGCTCGATCTCGCGTTGTTGGCTTCGAATCGAGTGTTTGATCGATGGAGCCTCGTATGTTTCGCTCGTTGCTTTGGTGGAGAGTAAACGGGTGGGTGTGCTGCTATTTGTAGTGGTGGTGAGAACTGGCTACCGGTCCGAGTCGACTCAGGATACACGTAGAGTACGGCCGGAGTCGGAGTCGGAGTCGGGAGAGGACGTATACGCGCGCTAATTCAACCAATCTCTCACCTCACCTAGGAAGGAGACACACAACAATCAGGACTCAGGAGACACACCGTGATCCGGTTCGATTCTGAATAGGAATCCCCCATGTTTCGGTTCTGAATAGGAATCACCCATGTTTCGGTTTTGTATGTATCATCGGCATTATTTTGTCAAAAGAAGTCAAATTAACCAGCATGACACGTACCTAGCCTCTTCACTTTTACAGAACCGCTACTTGATGCACAATTTGCTTCAAATTTCATAAACTGTTGTACTCAGATTACAAACAACACACACACCACGAGGATCCAAATCTTTCAGTTGCTTTCAGACAAGCAGAGATAGAAAGAGGATTTGAAACTTGTAATACCCAGCACAACATTAACTAAAGAAATAATTTTATTGCTAATGTTACTACATTACACTTGTCTATATATCCATCCATGCCACCGTTAGTTTCAACATAGTTGCTACCCTAACTCTTTGCATATACATGGCGCGTCAGCTCGAGCTTTTCGGTGAACTGATTGGTCTACCAAAGGGGGCAAACGCAGTGCTAACCATGGACGCATACATACAGCCCTCCCAATAATACAAAAACAACGAACATGAAAAACTGTTCTGCTGCTGCCGTTGTTGTAGCGCAAGAGAAATCAACCGATCTGCAATAAGGATTTCAAGATGTTTGTACGATATGCGCTGGTGTCTGTCCACCATGATGAAGAGGATCCAGCATCGCTGGAGTACATGCAACCCGGCCGGAGCTTCAATTTGGAATCAAATCTCTTGCGGGAGATGGAACCTGGTTGTTGCCAAGACACAACGTCAGTGGCTTTCCGGGAAAATCGCAAAAATAACTCCCACCGGGATCAAACAGTGGTTTTTGAACAAGGCGCAAACAAATTGCGTGTTAAATGGAAGACACCAAAACAATCAGTTACTCGCTGGCAGAAATAATATTCGCTAATGCTATCCTGGAGCCAATCTGGTTACAACATACTAACTATTTTCAATCTTCGATCGTGCTATTCACCGGTCCGCACAATGTTGGTTGCACAAATCATGAAATCAATACCAATTACTGAACATCCTGCTCTAATCTAATCTCCCTTGGCGATAGAGCTACAGTCACACAGCAACATTAAGCAAAGATCGCTATTTACATCATAAACAGAAGTCTAACCTATCTATAGCAGAGTTTGACATTTTGGAGGAAATGAAAGAAAAAAGAGGCTCCATATAGTTTATGCAAAAATTACGAGCACAACGTTAGCTGTGGAAAATGCTGCAATTTAATCAAGTTGTTGGTGGAAACGAAAACTACAACTCTAGTTGTTCCAAAACCGGTTTTTTCTTTGCTTCCAAGCAACAGGATTGCACGGTTCAGAAAGGTTCAATTGTTACATACCGTTAATTTCTCGTTTGTAGAGGCAAGCTGAATCTGCAGCGCATTAATCGTCTCTCTTCGCAATAGGCATCCTTGCTACATGATTGCAATAGATACCCATTCGTCAGCTGTTCAACAGCTTGCAGATTCATCCAGGAAAAGGGATCATGACAAGGATACCTCAAGAGCAGCAATTCTCATCATAGTATCCTCTAGCTCGACTCCGTATCTTCTCGCAACTTCTTTTTGTTTAGCTACGTCAGCCATCAAAGACTGCGCCTGGGCTAATTGATCGTCACGGTCTCGCCTGACTGTTTGAAGTTCACTCTTGAGATGGTTCACCTCTTCCACTAATTCGTTTCGTTTAGGAACCGCCTATTATTATCAAAAATTTGATTGATGTCAAGACACAAGTAAACCCACCAATTTATAACTTTGCAGTGTTACAACAAAGACAGGGTCTTTCCATAAAAGATATGTGTATGGTGTGATTGTGAATGGCCATTGTTTTGATTCTGATAAGTAACATTACAAAATAACATATAGCTTGCCGGACAGTACGATGGCCAGGTCACCTTATTTTTTATAGCCACGAAAGAGAGCAAGATGAGTAATATTGACAAGCTTCCTATGTTATGTAGAAGTTCCAAACTTATATTTGCATGCCTCTTTTAATACTATACATATTTACCTCCTGTTCAACAATCTATAAATGTCCATTTTCCTGAACAGTATTTTAGGAGAGAAAGGAGCTAAAAGCCGTTTTTCCTTGGAACTAAACCAAGCCCACATGGCAACTGGCAGTGGCCTTGTGTGTGTTTGTATGGCATGTATGAGGGCACTGACAGGTGGGCTTCAGTTGGAAAATGGCTTTTACCTCCCTTCTCTCTCACAAAGTTAAAATAGTATTGTTTCAGTGGCCACAGTCCATCCTGGCAAAAGATTGCAACTTCATAATGTTCCTGAGACAAGTCGGTATTATGCCGCATGCAAGATACCATTTCCAAGTGGAGTGTACGTCCTCCCTATATCAGTACCCAATCTATATGGTTTTCCTAGGGCATTTTCTGTAAAGATCGCGCAAAATATTTTCAATGTTTTTCTCTAGACAGGAACTGATAGTGATTGTATCCGGGCCATTTCCATTTAATATAGTTAACTACATGCAAAGTAGCAAATGTGCTTCAAGTTCCCACCGTTTTCTCAAGTCTGTCCCTGATTAGCACCTGAAGTGGTGCACTTGATCCTTCCGTTGCCAATTGTGCCTCTACATCACATACCAATTAGGTCAGTAAGATAAATAAACACTGCATTACGAAGTTGAAAAGTTTCAGTTTGATACCATTCTCCGCATACTGCTTCTTTGTTGATTCAAGCATACTCCTGAATTCCATGATTTCAGCCATGTCTGCACCATCCTTCTCAAGAAGCCAGACGCAAGATTGCAGCTTTTTAATGTTTTCTAACAGCTTCTCCTTTTTCATCTAAATAACCACAATTGCAATGCATCAGAGTTGAGAAATTTAAGTATGACATTCAAAATACTAGTCTTCTAAATAACAGCCATTTATAGGGTCTTATCGTATAGACGTTAAAAGGTGAGGTGTGACTGTTTAATTGTTTACTATTATTTAGAACCATGTGAGATATCCATAAAGATTTCACAATTTACACAGTAACTGAGAACTCCAAACATTACAGGTTTACAACTAAGTTGGCAATTCAATCAGATTCAGTAAAGACCTTAATAACAAAAGGCAAACAAAAGACATAGATTGAATGCCTTTCAACCAGCCAAGCACTAGCCAAACCAAAATCAACCTATTCCATACCTCCCTAAATTCTTTTTTAGCTTCTGCCCATATCTGTCTTTTCGGCGTCTTGGGACTACCATTTCTGCTTGGAGCCTGATGAGTAACACGGAGATAAACAGGTAAAACAACTGTGGGAACTGTACACAGCAGCATTGAATTTGATCTCAACCTTCGAATTTTGGTCGCACTTTCTAACAAAACATGCTGAGATATCGATGTTTTGTTTGAAAAAGTAGAGAACAGAAGGGGCGTGGAGCTGTTCATATACGATGTCTGGATGAAAGAAAAATAGCATGTAGAAGGGTCAACCCCTTAAACAGGCCTAAAAAGGGAAACTCCAAAGAGTGAACAATACCATAATTTTTTCCATGTTACAAGAAATATATACCAATAAATGTGAAAGGGCAATAGTGCAAAAATCAAGAAAATAAAAGGGACATATTAACTCAGATAAGCCTATGATAGTGCACAATGAGATCTTAAATGCTTTATCTTGGGTATTTATTCCACGAGCATGTAATATGTGTGTTAGTAAACATCATTGTTGGTGTAGCGGACATTTGTATAAGAGGTTTTTTTTATTGTGAACTGTCAACAGTACCAGAAGTCCAAAATGATTGTCAATTTAATAATTGCCCATTGTTTTCATTCAAACTGTCACTCAGGGCAATTTGAAAATATGTTGGCAATTCAATAAGATTCACTATTGAACTTAATACCAAAATGCATACAAAAGAAATAGATTGAATGCCTTTCAACCAGTCAAGTAAGTGAAAGGAACCATTTACATAATAGTACCAGCCAAGACTAGTCAAACCAAAATCAAGCTATTCCATACCTCTCTCATTTCATTTTTAGCTTCTGCCTTTATCTGTCTTTTCATCTTCTTGCGACGAGCACTTCTGCTTGGAGCCTGATGGGTAACACATATAGATATGTAAAACAACAGGACAAAGTAACATTGAGTTTCATCTCAAACTTTAAATTTTGGTCGTATTTTCTATAGAACATGCCGAGATATTAAGGTTTTGTTTGATAAATAGAGAATAGATGGGACGTGGAGCTGTTCGTGTACGTTATCTGAATAAGAAAAGTAGCATGTAATCAACCCCCCAAACAGCCAAAACGAGAAAACCCGAAACAGAGAATCAATACCTTAAATTTGTCCGTGCTGCAATAAATATATATAGCAATAAACATGGAAGGGGAATAATGATATCTAAAATGTTTTCTCTTGGTTATTTGTTCGACAAGCATGTAATATGTTTGTCGGTAAACATCATTGTCAGTCCTCCTAAACATGGTTCTGTGGAGTGATCTAATGAAAATATGTTTAAGATAGTGTTTTAATAATTGGTTAATTTAATAATTGCCCCATGTTTTCATTCAACCTGACATCACGACAACTTGGAAATATGCACCCATACACAGCAGGAGATCTTTTCACCTTGTCGTTGCTCTGGTTCTTTCTATCCATCTTCTCACAATCCAACTTCTGCTCATCCCCCCAGATTGCAGGATCAGGTCTCTTCTCCACTGCAGATGATGAAGTTTCTGGGTGCTGCGAAATGAAATGCGGCGATGAAAGTAAGTAGGTAAAATAATTATATTCAGCGATGGTGATAAGTGAGAACACCTACGTGCATGCACTACGCATTCTCCTGTATGTTGACTTCCCCTTCTTTCTTGGTTATAAAACGTATTGTACGGTAGCAATTGCAATAAATCACCTCTTGTTGCTAAGGAGTTCGTGAAGGATGTGCACGCACGCTGTATGCAGCAATTTCGGTCTAACTCATCATGATTATAAATTCTCCAATCCCCTAAGTGCTAGAGAACTAAACTAAAGCAGACAACAAAATCTGGTGGTACCAACATGCCTAAATGAAATATGCTACCAAAAGAAATGAACAAAAGCATATCATGTACAGTAGTAGGTTGGTGTACCACTGAAACATCATCATATATAAATTTCTGAGGCAAATCTCCCAAGTAGTCCAAATTTTAAGATTGAAGGAAAACTACACCTTGCAGTTGCGGTTGCTGTGGCCCGGCCGATTCTCCACCAACGTTTCATCGGCTGACGATGGCCTCGCCCTCTCCCATGCCACGGCAGCCTCGGCCGACGGCCGCTTGGCGTGTAGGCGCTGGGTACTCGATACGTACGGTGGCGACCTCGATTGACGCCGGACTTTAGACGGCGGAGGCGACCTGGAGCGACGCCGAAATTTGGACGGCGGCGGCGACCTGGAGCGACGACGAACTTTGTACGGCGACGGAGACCTCGAGCGACGGCGAACATTGGACGACGGGGGCGACCTCGAGCGACGCCGAACTTTGGACGGCGGCGGCGTCCCCCCTGCTCGACGCGGACTCGGTTCCCGGTGGCGGCGGCTCCCCGAATCTTCCGGCCGCGGCGGCGGCTCTAGGGGACTGTGCCGCTTGTGCGCGCGGGACTGAACGGCGTCCGTGTCCCGCAGCTTGAGCTGGAGCAAGTGGGGAGAAGAGAGGATGAGGGTGCGGCGGGAGAGGAAGTGGCGCCGTCAGAGCTGAGGAGGGGAAGTAGGAGAGCTTACGCTTGCGGGCGGCGTCGGAAGAAGCGGCGGCAGGCCCGCCATGGCTGCGACGGCGGATCGCCGGAGGAAGGACGGTGACGGCACGAGGTGAGACGAGACGAGGTAGCCCACAACAAGGCCCTGAGGCCCGAGGCGGGAGGCTTCTTCTCCATGGGCCAGACTGCGTCGTCTCTCAATGGGCCCCCGTTCTCCTCGTCGTCCCTCCTCCCACGAACCGCCGCAGCCATGGCGCTCCTCCCGCCGTTTCTGCCGACGCCGCCCGCCGCAAACGTAAGCTATCGTACTCCTCCTCCTCCACCTCATCCCTGACTCTCCTGCCGCACCCTCACCCTCTTCGCTCCACTTGCCCCAACTCAAGATGCGGGACACGGACGCCGACGAGTCCCGCGCGCCCAAGCGGCACCGTCTCCTGGAGCTGCCGCCCTCTTCGGGGAGCCGCTGCCGGGAACCGAGTCCGCCGTTTAGAAGTAGGCGCCGAGCAGGGAGGTGGCCTCCGCCGCCGTCCAAAGATCGGCGTCGGGCGAGGTCGCCGCCGCACGTATCGACCACCCAGCACCTAGCGGAGCTTCAGCGCACCAAGCGGCCGTCGGCAGACTCGGCCGTGGATGACATGGAGAAGGGGAGATTGCGGGGCTATTTCCACTCGGTGGCGGGGCCGTGGATGGCATGGAGGAAGGGGAGATGGTGGAGAGTCGGCCGAGCCACAGCCACTGCAATTGCAAGGTGTGCAGATTTTTCTCCAATCAACTTCCATCCTACTGTGATCTCCAAAGAGCAACTCTTCTCAAAATCTCAAAACAAAGAGGTGCTGAGTTTGAATCCCATTCTAAGAATGGTCCCGGGGAATCTTAAAACTTAGAGATTTGCCTCGGGGATTTATATACTCCCTCTGGTCCGAAAAAACTGTCGTACGTTATGCAAACGGTTTGTACGTCGTACGCAGTTTCCTCCCGACGCATATTTCGGATCGGAGGGAGTATATGATATGCTCTTGTTTACCTTTTGATAATGTATTTCACTTAGGCATGTTGGTACCACTGATTTTATTGTCACTTTGAGCAGATGGATGGAAAAAACCAGAGTGATGGTGGTTGGAAGAAGGGGAATTCCTTCATCGAGCCAAGAACGAAAAGTCGAATACGAAATTGCTACAATTGTAAGGAACCTGGACACTTCGCCGACGATTGCCCCTATGAGAATAAAGATGACAAGCTAAAGTATGTGAAGAAGGGGAATTCCATCATCAAGCCAAGAAAGAAGAGTCCACTAAGATATTGCTACAATTGTAAGGAACCGGGACACTTCGCCGACGATTGTCCCTATGAGGAGAGAGATGACAAGCCAAGGTATCTGAAGAAGGACGCAAAGCCTAATTTGTTGCCTAACCCCCTGAACAAGAAGAAAAATATCAAGGGTCGTGAGGGCAAGGCCTTCATAGGAGCTACCTATATATCCGGTGATGAAGAAGGTGATGAGAAGGAAGATAATGTGGTTGGAGTTGCCAACTTGGCTATGGCCAATCCTGGCTCAATCTTCAAGTACGACCACAAGGTAAAAAATATCTCCTGTTGTGTACACTTTTTGAAATCGCTGTGACGTCAATTTGAAATGAAAACAGGCGAAAATAGTTAAATATACTCAATATTTGAATTTCGCGTGTCAATGAAAGTTCATCGATGGTGTTGCTGTTTACATCAATTTTGTAGTCGCTGGAAGTTGGAACTATCTTGCTACGTTGTTAGAATTCCATGGCCAATCGTTTTGATACTGTTGACATCAAAATATCTTCCTGGGGCTATGCCGTTATGACCCCATTGGTAACCATTTTGGTACTGTTGACATTGACACTAAAACTCTCTCTCAAACAAATTTCTGCTATACCACTACATACGAATTTGTTTGCTAGGAACTTGGGAAGTACATGCTTGTAGAACAAATACCCAAGACAAAGCATTTAAGATGTCCTTGTACAATTACATAGGCTTACTGGAGTTAATTTGTCCCTTCTATTTTCTTGATTTTTTTTTTTTTTAGAACCATGCAGGAGCACTGCATGTATTAACATAGATAGAAAGAGAGAAAACCAGCGGACTGGCTGTAGGTCTTACAGAACTGGCCGAAGCCAAGGAAAAAATAAAGACAACATATTTACAAACGACCTTACAAGCTCAAAACGACCAAGGGAAGTAAACCCAGTCTAAAATTTCAGTCAAGATTCAAGCGACCTGCACTTGCTAGATTCCATTGTTTGGCCTCATTCTTGATGTGTTCAATTAGCACATTTATGGGTTTGACAATTTTATCAAACACTCTCCGATTTCTTTCCCGCCACACCTCCCAAGCGACCAGCACAATCATCGTATCCAGCTTTCTTCTAGTTGTTCCTGTAAAGAGTACTCTGGTATGCACCCACCATTCTCTTAAATTATCTTGGATTGAGGGTGTCACCCTCTGAATATTTACCCAACTAAGAATCTGTCCCCATATAATGTTGACGACCGCACATCCCATAAAGAGATGTTGTGCATTTTCTTCAACCGAGCCACAAAAAGAACAGCTGGCGGGATGGGGTAGGCCTCTTCTTTGAAGTCTATCGGCAGTCCAAACTCTCCGGCGAATGAAGAGCCACATGGCCAGTTTGCATTTCATCGGCGCCCAAGCTCTCCAGATGGCCTCGGCCAAATCACATGAGATTTTTGTTTTGAAATGGGCCTGATACACCGAGCTAGTAGTGAATAATCCTTTGGGATTCCACGACCATTCCCACTTATCTTCGATGAGAGGTGAGAGAGTGACTTCTTGACATTCCTCCCATATAGCAAGAGCTTGCATGAAAGTGTTAATTGTTACCGGTTTTTTTATGTCCTCAATCCATGCTCCATTGTTGAGGGCTTGTGCCACCGTTCTTCTTGCTTTGATCTCCGGGTTAATGATCTCGTAGATGTTTGGGGCCATGTCTTTAATTGTCTTCCCATTGATCCATTTGTCTAACCAGAACATAGTTCTCTCGCCATTGCCCAAAGCGACCTTTGCTGCAGTGTTAAAAATTGCCCTAATGCTCTCATCTACCGGCTCGGCAAGGTCACACCAAGGCCTTTTTTCATTAGCACGAAGGTTCCATGCCCATCTTGTACGGAAAGCCTTGCTTAGGATTTCAAGATCCAAGATACCAAGGCCACCAACTGCTTTAGGTTGACAGACCGTGGACCAGTTCACCAAGCATTTACCTCCCTCGACCACTTCCGTTCCATTCCACAAGAAGGCACTTCTGATTTTGTCTATTGCCTTGAAAACCCACGCTGGAGGCTCCAGGGAAAGAAGATGGAAAATTGCAATCGCACTCAAAACGGATTGAACCAGAATTAGTCTCCCTCCATGAGTAAGCATATGTGTTTTCCATGATGCAAGCCTATTTTTTATCTTATCAATCAGCGCCTTGTACTCAGCTTTTCTTGCCTTCCGGGTGTGTAGAGGCAGGCCAATTGATTTTTGCCCTTTCACATATATTGGTGTATATATTTCTTGTAACACGGACAAATTAAGGCATACTCTCAGGTTTCCCTTTTTCGGCTAGGGGTTTGATCCTTCTACATGCTATTTTTCCTCCATCCAGACATACTCCACGCCCCTTCTATTCTCTACCTTCACAAAACCTCGATATCTCAGCATGCTCTACTAGAAAGTGCAAGATTCAGAGGTTGAGGTGAAATTCAGTGTTACCGTGTACAGTTGCCACAGTTGTTTTACCTGTCTATCGTGTTTTACTCATCAGGCTCCAAGCAAAAGTGCTTGTCACAAGAAGATGAAAAGACAGAGATGGGCAGAAGCTAAAATGGAAATGAGGGAGGTATGGAATAGCTTGATTTTGGTTTTTGCTAGTGCTTGGCTGGTAGTATCAAATAGTCACACTTCACCATTTAGTTTTATACGGCAAGCAACCATGTGAATGTCTGTTAGACTGGTGTTTTATGTCATACTAATTTCTCAACTCTGATGCATTTCAATTTTGATTATTTAGATGAAAAAGGATAAACTGTTAGAAAACATTAAAAAGCTGCAAGCTTGCGTCTGGTTTCTTGAGAAGGATGGTGCAGACATAGCTGAAATCATGAAATTCAGGAGTTTGCTTGAATCAACAAAGAAGCAGTATGTGGAGAATGGTAGCAAAGTGAAACCTTTCAACTTCATAATTCAGTGCTTATGTATCTTACTAACCTAATTGGTATGTGATGTAGATGCACAGTTGGCGCAGCAAGTATCAAGTGCATCACAGCGGGTGCTAAACAGGGACAGACTTGAGAAAATGGTGGGCAACTTGGGGGTCATTTAGCCAAACTATTGATATAGGGAATCAGTTCAATTAAGTGAGCTTCTTTTATGACTCTCTGTTTTTTGCAGCTTGTGGAAAAAATGCCTTCTCCTGTAGAGAAAGTTGAGGGAGATGAGCAGAACATGGATTGTGGAAAGGTGGAGGGCAGAAGCCTGAAAGGTTGCAAGGTAAGCTCCTTTCATGATAAATCTTTTTGGATGCTTTATTTCTTTACCTTTGTCAGCTACTTGGGTGTGTAAATGACATTTATAAATTGCTGAGGAGTAGCCAGTATAGATATGTATAATAATATCAAAAGATGCATGCAAATGTAAATTTGGATCTTCTACAGAACATAGCAGCGTGTAAATATTACCAGTCTTCTCTTAGCTCTCTTTGATGACTATAGCATAGAAGCTGACCTGGCAATTGCAGTGTGGGTTATATTTTTATTTTCTCATGTTACTTATCAGAATCAAAACAGAAATTAACGTGTCCATCCACAATCACAGCATACATATATCTTTTACAAAAAAACTTTGTCTTTGTATCACTGCAGAGTTATAAATTGGTGGGTTTACTTGTGTCTTGACGTCAATCAAATTCTTGACAATAGGCGGTTTCCCAACAACACGACTTAGCGGAGGAGGTGAATCGTCTCAAGAGTGAACTCGAAACAGTGAGGCAAGATCGTGACTATCAGTTAACTCAGGCGCGGTCTTTGATGGCTGACATAGCTAAGCAGAAAGAAGTTGCAAGAAGATACGGAGTTGAGCTAGAGGATGCTATGAGGAGAGTTGCCACTCTCGAGGTATCTTTCTTGTGTTCCCTTTTCCTGGATCTGCAAGTGTAGAACAACTAACAAAGGGTATTGTAATCATGTAGAAAGGATGCCCATTGCAAAGAGAGACGATTCGAACGCCGCAGATTCAGCTTGCATCTGCAAACGAGAAATTAACGGTATGCAACGATTGAATCCTTTCTGAACAACTGTACCATGCGTACCATGCAATTCTTTCTCAACAGTACTATGAAAACATATTTTATGGTGGATAGTTATATTGATTTGGTATTGTAGATGTTCCTATTTTTTTATAAAATTGGTCAAACCTAGAAGACGTCTAATTTTGACTAGCTAGATTGGCTCTAAGATAGAATAAAAATGTTAATTGGGTAGAGTGTGTTGTAGCAAAATTTCTTAGTTTCTGCTAGTGTGTAATCGGTTTTTTCTGTGCTTCCATTTAGCACACAATTTTTGCCTTTTCGGAAAGCCACGCTGAGTTTGGTCTCAGTCGGAGTTATTTTGTGCTCTGCCGAAAAGTGACTGATGTTGGGTCGGCCCTAATTAGGTACCATCTTCCGCAAGAGATTGATGCAAAGCTGAAGCTCCCACCGGGTTGGCATGTACTGCAACGATGTTGGATCCTCTTCATCACGGTGTCGATTTGCTCAAGCACAGGACACCATTGCCGACACCATCTCATACAGACACCAGGAGGGAGAGAAGGCCACAACAGCCGAAAAACAGTTATGTATGTCTATTGTACTTTATCGGTTCACTGGAAGGTTCGAGCCATGGAGAACATGAGGTGCCATATGTATGTCGACACTCGACAGTTAGGTTGCAAACTGTATCAGAGCTGATAGATATACAGACAATCTTATGACACCTAATTCACAATTGTTTCTCTATTTTCACTGACAAACTCTTTGGTCAATTTAATAATTGCCCCCTGTTTTCATTCAACATGACATCACGGCAACTTCGAAATATGCACCCGTACACAGCAGGAGATCTTTTTCACCTTGTAATCACTCTGGTTATTTCCATCTATCTTCTCACAATCCAACTTCTGCTCATCCCCCCTGATTGCAGGATCGGATCTCTTCTCCACTGCAGCTGATGAAGTCTCTAGGTGCTGCAAAATGCAATGCGGCCATGAAAGGAAATAGGTAAAATAAATGTTTTCAGCAATGTTGATAAGTGAGAAACACCTGTCTGCATGCGGTGAGGGCACAAGGCGAGAGTCGAGATGAGCTAGGCCATAACAAGGCCCTCAGGCCCGAGGAGGGAGCCTTCTTTTCCATGGGCCAGCCTGCATCGTCCAGGCCGTCCTCTGCCCAGAATCTCTCTCTCAACGTGGGCTGTTCTCCTCGACGTTTTGAGTATCCTTAGCGACAATGTTACCGATGTCTATAGATCATGGAAAGAAAAATGCAAATCCTATATATCGTCTGGCAGCGACGCGAGACGGCCGCGTCTCAATGTGGCAACGGGGGCCATTCCCCGATCCCCGGTGGTTAATTCATCTACTAGGGGATGATTTTGGTTAGAGTTTAATCCCTGTTGGATCTTATCAAAGGCAAAATCCTCCTCATCGGGCAAACAGGGCTGGGTCTAAGTCAGCACTACCCAATAACTGGTACCCATGAATTCCTTGTTAGGGCATATGACATGTGGTGCTGCCACATCCTGTCAGCCAATATTATCTCTGCCACCTCCCCATCACAGCGTTGCCACGTCGCTTGTAATATATGCTTGTTGTTCCATGATATATACTTCTCTCCTATCTAAAAAACAATTTTGGTTCCTCCCGTACGTCGTCAACTTCGTCTTCGTCCAACATTTGTTGTACGTCGCCCTGACGCATCTCTCCGCGCACGATCAAATGGGCCTAAGCCCAAAAAAAAACCTGGCTCGGGACCCTCTCGATCCCTCTCCCTGGCGGCCGCCTTGGCGCCAGCAGCGCGAGGTCCCCCGCCGCGGCGCCGCCCACACAGCATTGGTCAACATTGGTCGTACTCAACCACACGGGCGTCGCCGCCCACGCCGGCCTCCACCACACCAGGGTCGCCGCCCACACCGGCCTCCCCAGTTGCTCTGTACCAAATCTCTTCCTCCTCCACGCGCGGGACCTAGGTCGTCGGCGTCCTCCCAGCTCGGCCATGCGAGCTCGCTTCATCATCCTTGCATTGCCGGCTGAGCTCGCCGTTTTCTTCCACGTGCGACCCGTCGAGGGCACGCCGCACTCATGGCCAGCTTCGTCGCCTGCTACGGGCTCGACGACTCCCATACCATCGACCGCAGCCCCAGGTCCCGCCAAGCCACGCTCAAGTACGGATCTCCTCCACAGGCGTCGAGGGCACACCGTTCCCGGATAAAACGGATCTGGGCACCCTCAGCCATGTTTCTCAGTTGCGGCGTCGCTTCAGGAAATCCTTGCTGATGGCTAAAGAGCCCTGTTTGGAAAAGATAAGGAAGAGAAACAGTCGGCGGCGACAAGATGAACAGAAGAACCAGGGCAAGCGTCTGAAGGTTCTATTTGTTTTTCCTGATATTGATGCCTTCATATCATAAGTTGATTGACAATCTCTTGAATATACCAGCAGCATGTTATATTCATCGATAAGCTGGTTAATCTGATCTTTATCCGCTGACAGAAGCAATCATTCTCAAATCAGTTCGGTAGGCTGCACTTAGTATGCTGCTTGAGTGTTACCATGGTTCTGTGGAGAAGGTTCTGAAGTAGTCTCTTCAGATTTTGGTAGGTTAAGCGGTTAAGCCTATATCTGGGTTAAAAATTACAGTGGAACTATTTCCTGTCAGCTCTTTTGTAATCCATCCGGTATGCAACAGTTTTATCACCATCTGCTCTGATGCTGCAGCATCTCGAGGCATAGACGTCTCCGCTTCGCCTGTCGACAACATCTTCCTCCGGGACAATTTCAACTGGGCCAAGGACCACTATGCCGATGACGCCAACCTCATAGATTCCGTCCTCAGCATGGTGCGCAAAGAGACCGAGAACTCCGACTGCTTCCAAGGTATGTAAACACGCTGCTCTGTCCCTTTGTACTCTGATCATTGTTTTGCTTACTTGATTGAATAGTTATGCACTATTTTAGTACAGAAGGATAGAACCATTATATAGAAAAATACTAATTTTCAGTAGCAACTTACAACTAGCCATTGACACATTAAGTAGGACCTCTGAGATCAATTTCCCATAGTTTTTGTATGTCCCTGATTGGACATTGAGCAGGCCATTTTTCAGTAAGAATTGTTCACACCGTATTGTTGTTCAGTTAACGGGGCTGTACCCACGTTGTCCTGGTTTTAACAACTATTGCTAACATTTTCCCCTTGTTTTAGCAATTGAATATCTCCTACTTTTTCTGGTGTTAATTTTGTACCTGTGATCTTGTGTACTTTCCCCTCATTACTTGGTGTATTTTTAAGTCTCAAGTTTCTCCATTAGTAGCACAAAGCATACAATCGATGTATTGTCAAGCACTTTGCCTGCATGCAGTCTTCATTGACAAGCACTTCTCACCATAAATTTAGTAGTACAGATTATGAGGTTATCATATGTATCTGGAATAAAACAATCCTACCTTACTTGATAGCTAGGATGTATGAAGGAGTAAGTTTTCTTGAAAATAAATGTTTATTTCTGTAATTCTGTTGCTTAATGTTGTATACATGGAACGTGGGAGCTTGGAAAAGAGGGGAGCCAAAAAAATCAAGAAGGTGGAGTGCGCCTAGAGTGAAGGAAGGATGTGCGTCGTGTGACACATGAGTTAGAGAATAGACAATAGTTGCTTGAGTGTTCTATAAAAAAGAGGATAATTTCTTCATTGGTTTAAGGGTAGAGATGTTACAACATGGGTGCTTCTGTGGTTGGGAGCAGTATTTACCGAAGAAGCCGACTAGGAAATGAATAAAATACATCAATGTTTATTGGATAATCGGAAACTTCATGCAGGTGTCTTTGTCCGAAGTGCTTATTCACTTGGTTGTTTAATTCAGTAGGATGAACTTTTATTTGCTTACAACATAATCGATTGGCTTCATTGTCCATATTAAACCTCCATCCATCGAACAGGGAATAGGAACCGCCTTTGTATCTTTTCTTTCCAAAGAAAACATATGTGTATGTTGAACATAATCGATCCGCTTCATTGTCAATATTAATATGGTACTTTCAAATATTCAATTATTCTTGTGTCTTTTCTTTCCAAAGAAAACATATGTGTATGTTGAGCTGATACTTACCCTGACATGTAAGAGGACAAAATCACTAATCAAATACAAAGTGATGGTTCAGAAAGTTTCCACATCACATTGGCGATGTACAGTTCGTGGCCACTTTCAATACTTGTAATAGATCAAAATATGACCGAGCATAAAACAACACTTGTAGGAATAGAGATTTTGTGCCCCCGAGCTCCAGTGATCTCATCATTTAAAAAATTCAAAACCTATATTTGAAAGTTTCAAAAAATTGTGAAAAAAAGCTTGCACATTCTTAATGATATATCTTACAAGCGTGGAAAATCGCAATGTAAAATACCTTATATTTTAAGCTACACAAAAATACCAAATGTAAGACTAACAAAATCATGGGTGCAGCCAATATATTTTTAGTGGTAAATTTGATGTCACCGTCAACTTCTGCATTTGAACCCGTTGCAACGCACGGGCATTTTGCTAGTCTTGTTTATATATGGAGCACTATTTTTTTTGTACATAAGCTTGTTGTGTGCTCATTTTGCTCCCATATGTTTGTATCATTTATTTAGCAAGGTTGTTAGGGAAATGTTGTTCTTTTGTTAGACTTAATGTTGTCGGCTAAGTCAGGGATGGGGATCCGGTGATTATTTGCTTACTCGATGGGGATGCGGATAGGGATGGTAAAACAACTGGCCCATGCCAGTTAATGGGGATGGGGAGATTTTTGTTGCACGGGGATGGCTATAATTAAGTAATAACCATCGGATTAGTGTCCCGTTGCCAAATTGACTCGCATGGCCTGAAGGGTCCCGCTGATGGGCTAAACAACATAAGGGTCTCTTTAAATTGGAGAGCCTGCTTCTGGGGGTTGCATTTTGGCACCCAGTAGATATGCTCCCAGTTTTTAAAATACATTTTAAACACATTTGAAATTTCAGAAAAAATCAAACCAAAAATTTCGCATGTACATGTCGACGTTCTATGTGCTCACGAAGTCGTTTCACGGAAAATCGATATTTTTGTGTTGCGTGTAAAAAAAGACAATTTTTTAGTGCTAAAAAGGCTTTTCACGAGACTTTTTTTCTTTTTTTATAGAGACCATAAAAAATGTCGGTTTTCCGGGAAACTTATCATGGGCGCCAAATTGAATTTCTGCTTCTTGTGTTTGAATTCATTTTTCTGATCTTAGTAGATAAGATATTGTAACGTACTCTCTCAGTTCCAAATTAGAAGATGTTTTAGATATTTACTAGAATAATTGAATCTACACACTAAAACACATCTAAATACATTCAAATAAAAAAGCTAAAACATCTTATTTTTCGGAAAGGAGGTAGTATCATATTACTACTACCATATTGCAATGACACTTCATCATATTTTGATTACATGGCAACAAAATGATGCCCCGTTAATGGTAGTACTACATATAATACTAGTTTCGCGGGAGGCTGTAGTGGCCTAGTGGGTCAAGCAACTGAATTTCCACATATATAAACGTTTCGAGCGTCGTGTCCAACACAGCTTAAGTTAAGTTGCTGATGGCTTCACGGAGTGTCGGCGACCTTTCTGATCGATGCTGACAAGCTGGAGAGCTTAGACCAGTTCGATCTCCGGTCCACAATTCTCGTATTAGTTTCAAACGAAATTTCGTCGCTGATGACCGCGTCCGTTCCAGAGGTATTACTAGAATCATGTGGACACGATTTGTTCTTGGATATATAGATCAGTTAGGTAATCAAACTTGTAGGTATACATATGGACGTTGAGAGAGCCCTGTCCAGCCGTCAGTGCTCAATAATTAATTTCCCTATGGTGAGTACATAGCGTTCCAGGAAGCATACGAACATACAAGTAGTTGTTGAGACATCGTTGCGTCAACAATTTCCGACGACTGACTGTGTGCTAGTCATCCAGTAGCCGTCTATGGTCAATGATTGTCTATGGTTTTGTAGACTAGTCTTGCCTCTCCAGGCGGCGCGAACCATAGGACGATCAAGATGTGACCATGTAGATACCTTGATTGTGCAGTATTTATAGGTGACACGATGAAGTTTCACAGGCATACACACAAACCAACTCCCACTAGCTATGCTACTCATGGAGGCCTCCTCTCTCCAAAAGCTCGTCTCACTTGCTCTACTACTAGTACTAGCAGCCTGGTTTACCCCGGCCACGGCTGTGCCATCCATGGAAGAACAAGCTGCGGCTCTCCTTGCTTGGAAAGCCACACTCCAAAGCCAACCAGCCCAGCTGCAATCTTGGGGAAACAACACATGGCCGTGCAGCTGGCATGGCATCAGCTGCAGCAAGAATCAAGCAAGGCCCCAGGAGGAGGTGATCACTGGGATCTCTCTGCGAGGGTTGGGGCTGAGAGGGAAGCTCGACGCCCTCAACTTCACGGCGTTGGCTACCCTCACGAGCATCCAGCTCTCACACAACCAGATAAGCGGCTCTTTTCCATCTGCTTTAGCATCATCCTTGCCAAACTTGCGGCACATGATGCTCCAGGAGAACGAGCTATCGGGTGAAATACCAAGGCAAATAAAACAAATAGGGGGTCTCGTGGGTCTAAACTTGTCGGCCAATAACTTCTCTGGTCCCATTCCTAGTGAATTAGGATACCTAGGGAAGCTGCGTACGTTAGATTTTTCCAAAAACAACCTCACAGGCCCTATCCCAAGAAATTTAGGGAACTTGACTAAGCTCAGTTTCTTGTACCTTTATAGTAATCAGTTCACTGGATATCTTCCTGAAGAACTAGGTTACATGGTGAATTTACAAGAGTTGGATCTTAGCCGTAACAAACTCATTGGTTCCATCCCCCATACCTTTAGAAACTTGACTAAGCTCACTAGCTTAAACCTTGATACTAATCAGTTCTCCGGGCGTATTCCTCAAGAACTAGGTTACCTGGTGAATCTAAAAGAGTTGGATCTTAACTGTAACGAACTCATTGGTTCCATCCCCGATACCTTCGGGATGTTGGTTAATCTCAATGGCTTGTACCTATGGGGTAACAAACTTTCCGGGCGTATTCCTCAAGAACTAGGTTACCTGATGAATCTAGAACACTTGGGTCTTACCGGTAACGAACTAATTGGTTCCATCCCCCGTAACTTTGGAAACTTGACAAAGCTCACTAGCTTAAACCTTGATAGTAATTGGTTCTCCGGGCTTATTCCTCTAGAACTAGGTTACCTTGTGAATCTGGAAGAGTTGGGTCTTAGCAATAACAAACTCATTGGTTCCATCCCTCATACCTTTGGAAACTTGACTAAGCTCACTAACTTAAACCTCATTAGTAACCAGTTCTCTGGACATATTCCTCGAGAACTAGATTACCTGGTGAATTTACAACAGTTGGGTCTTAGCAGTAACAAACTTATTGGATCCATCCCCCGTACCTTCGGAAACTTGACTAAGCTCACTACCTTATACCTCAACAGTAATCGGTTCTCGGGACATGTTCCTAAAGAAATTTGTACCTTAATGGGGCTTGAGGAACTTCACTTCAACAATAACAATCTCTCCGGTCCCTTGCCGACTGAGTTGTGTGTTGGTGGTATGCTTAAGAAGTTAACTGGACAGGATAACAAATTGACTGGACCTCTGCCAGCAGGTTTCGTAAATTGCAAAAGCCTAGTCAGAGTCCGTCTTGACAACAATCAGTTAGAAGGAGATATATCTATGTTGGGACTCTACCCAAATCTGTCTTATATGGACATGAGCTCCAATAAACTATTTGGTCAATTATCTTATCACTGGGGGGAATGCCAGAATCTTACAATGCTAAACATATCATACAACAACCTCACAGGGAAAATACCCGCAAGTATGGGGCAATTATCTCAATTAGGGATACTTGATCTCTCATCAAACAAGCTAGAAGGAGAGCTTCCCAGTGCATTGGGATATCTAAAAGGTTTGTTCCGGTTGAACCTAGCAGATAATTTGTTCCATGGAAGCATACCACAAGGAATTCGAGGATTGACCAATCTGGAGTTACTGGATTTGTCATCTAACAAACTAAGTGGTTCAATACAAGGTTTGTTAGATCACTGTTTCAAGCTTCGCTATTTGAAACTGAGTCACAATAACTTCAATGGAAACATCCCTACCGAGCTAGGGGTGTTATCGAACTTACAAGAGCTGCTGGATTTAAGTGATAATTCCTTTGTCGGGCTGATACCGAGCCAACTTAGTCGTCTGACCATGCTAGATACTTTGAATCTTTCACATAATGAATTGGGTGGCTCAATTCCATCATCATTTCAGAGCATGGAAATCTTGACATCTATTGATGTATCTTACAATGAATTGGATGGACCTGTCCCAGAAAGTAGGCTCTTCAAGAGAGCTCCTCTCGAGTGTTTCATGCATAATAAGATGCTATGTGGCGTAGTGGAAGGATTGCCTACTTGTAATAGTGCGATTCAGAGCGGAGGGAAAAATGAGACACCCAAAATTATTGTACTAGCCACAGTTCCTGTGTTGCTATCTCTTTTCCTTGTAGCGGCAATATTGATATTTCGATATGAGAAGAACACATCAATTAACACGGATAAACTAATGCAAGAAAATTTGTTCTCTGTTTGGAACTTTGATGGGGTTGACGTGTTCAAGCAAATTGCTGAAGCAACTGAGGATTTTAGTGAGGTACACTGCATAGGAACTGGGGGATATGGGTCTGTCTACAAAGCCAAACTTGCAACAGGTGAAATTTTTGCAGTGAAGAAGATGCAGATGATAGACGATGACAATTATGTGATTGAGTTAGTATTCAATCGTGAAATCGAGGCATTGGTGCAGATTCGTCATCGAAACATTGTAAAATTATTTGGGTATTGTTCCTCTAGCCAAGGCAGATTCCTCATATGTGAATATATGGAGAGGGGAAGCTTGATAGAAACACTGAGGGACAATGAAAGGGCAATTGAATTGGATTGGACAAGGCGGATAAGTATCGCGTTGGACGTGGTTCATGCTATGGCATACATGCATCATGATTGTCTGTCACCAATAGTCCATCGTGATATAACAAGCAGCAACATTTTGCTAGATGTGGAATTTAGAGCTTGCGTCTCTGATTTTGGTACGGCTAAAACTCTCAATGCTGATGGCCTGAATATCACAAGGCTTGCTGGGACAAAAGGATATCTTGCACCAGGTAACTAAAATTTAAGTCAAACCATATATATGTATTGTTCTCTAGACTTAGATATGTCCTTGTACACATGTTTATGTACATGTAAACTGTGATGTATTCAGAGCGCATTATTGATAATATGATCTGAATTATTTGGTACTGATTGCAGAGCTAGCATACACAGAGAACGTGACGGAGAAATGTGACGTATACAGCTTCGGAGTGTTTGTCCTGGAGCTTTTTATGGGATCCCATCCAGGGGACTTGCTCTCATCTCTGTTCTCGACAACCGAGAGATATGATGTGTGCTTGAAGGATCTACTTGACTCCAGGCTCATGCTCCCGGAAGCTGAAACTGCTAGAAAAATATACTGCGTGCTCAGTGTTGCGATTCAGTGCCTGGAGCCTAACCCATCGCGCAGACCAACAGCACAGCGTGCCACTGATGAACTATCTGCTGGGACCAAAACATGTGAAGACCATCGTGTTGATTATGTGCACGCTGAACTCACCATTCCTGCCCACTAGTGCCCGCGGCTACGGAAGATAAATTGGTAGTCATGTTGTGTGTATTTTTTCTCTGCTACCTACTGTACTTTCTTAAAGAACCTACTTCTGTTCTTGACTAGCAAGGACCGTAAAGTTCTGATGTTATGGAACTAGTAAATTCATATATTTATCATAACAGTATACTTGCTTAATTTGTACTCCCTCCGTTCGGGAAAGGATGTCACAAAAATGGTCTATCTATAGTTCATTTTTGTGACATCCTTTTCCGAACGGAGGGAGTACATGTCAAGGAAACTGTATTTTTATGGGCAAAATGTTCGCCTCGCTCCTCACTTTTCGGCAAACTTTCTGTTACTCTCTTTCTGAAGGTACATTTGTCAAAATATTCTTATTTAGAGTCTAAAAGTTAATACTACCTCAAAAAGGAAAGCGACGAACCTCTGTATGGTTGTTTTGCACACAGACATGTTTTATCTGTTTATTAGGGTCAAATCAGTTCCTTAATAATTCTGTCTCTCAAATCCCAATCTCACAAGAAAAAGCAATACTACCCACACCAAAACCCACACGCCGCTCCTTCCAGAGCGGTATGGGCATAACCGTAATGCCCTGCGCCAGCCACCCCTTCCGGTACGTGGCCCGTCGCCGCCGGTAAGTAGTGACGATGCCATCTTCTCTCTCGCGCGGCTGCGCAAATTGGTGTGAAGCGCTGGCGTGGGCATTTCAGGTGTTTGCCGACGACCAGGCGTGGTGTTCATCCTGGTAGCAACCATATTAGAAGGAAAAAGCAAGATCGGTTGGTCATCTGGTAGTTTTGGAAGGAGTGTAATCGCACTATATCTTGAGCACCTCCCGGACTACCTTGAGGTTGCCTTTTTATCTTTAATTTCAGGGTTGTGTCACATCATCCGAGTGTTGCGCCTCTTGGGGCGGCCAGCGTGGTTCCTTTTTGGGATTAGTCCCACCGGCTACAATTGGAAAATGTTTTCTCTCCTTTTTGACGAATAGAGACAGTTCTTGCCGTGTTTCACCACCAAAGGAATTGCAATTATCTGAAAATGCAGAACCATATCGCAGACGGAAGCCATGACCATAGATTGGATCATCGACGAGGGCTAGGGTTCGGTCTTCCAAAGTAGGTGGATGGTGGTGCCAGGGGCTAATTTTCTATAATAACTTCACATATATAAGAGAAATTAGTGTGTCCGGTCTGTACAAATATAGAGCCCACACACTTAACACAAAAAGATGATTTATGCCACATAAAACTGTAAGTATAGACGATCACTTAATTGTGGACCAACTTATATGATAGTCGTAATATAACTACCACATGAAGGTCCACCAGATAGAAAACTATCCCAAAACAAATAAATCGACATTCATATTGATCATTACATTAAGCATATACAAGTTCATGTGTTGCTCCAAGTTGGAACTAAATAGATCAATAATGAGACGCTTGAAAACTGAGAACTGGGTAGCACGAACTTGTCATGGCCTGACTGGCGCAGGCAGTGCGAGCACACACCACGTCTCATTGTGAACTGGTACGTTAGAGGGAGGCAGCACCCGCTTAGGTGTTATAACCGCACTGCGGTCGTACAGGTCCTGCACTTTCCGTTGGCTGGGCTTCTTCTTCGTCTTGACATTAGCACTTGATGCCGTGGCTGCTGGGGTGTGGACCGGCGCCGCATTGCAAGGCCGACGACGACTCATCATGTTCTTGGTGCCCTCAGCCATCGTGCAAGTCTGATCATGGTCCATTGCAGTGGCGGGACAGGGCGGATCATCCTCGTTAGCGACCACAAGCGCCAGCTCGGGCGGCTGCCGTCCATGGTCTGGCGAGTGCTCAGCCACGGTGACCTGCGCGCCGTGGGAGCCACGTGAGTACCGGCCCTGCGCGGCGCAGACGAAGAGGCCCTCGGCCACGTGCTTGGCTAGGTAGTGGCGGAGGAGCTGGTCGTGCGCCGGCGGCACGCCGCGGTGCCTGCCGATGATGAAGGCCGAGATGACCTCCTCCGTCGCGCTGCCGCGCAGGGCATCGATTGCCTCGCCGATCATCTGCCATGCGTGCTTTATCAGTTAATCTCAGGTTACTAATACAACAGATTTTGTGTGTAAGTAACCATGCAATGCGAGATTTGTAGTACCCAGGAATACGGTGGGTGATCTGGCGTGGGTTCCCGACGCGCCGTCTCGATGGTCGGCATTGCTGAGACAAGGCAGAGAAGGGTTAATTGCAGGATCGATGCCTAATGTGCGGTTGGGTTTATCTTGGTAGGGTAGATTGCTCTTGGCATGTACGTGATCGGTTGGGTTGTATCCTAGTCGTGTTGGGATTAGTGATATGGAAAGCTTGGATGGCAAGGATTAGTAGTTGTCGATAGGAAGGAGACTCTGAGAAGAAGCCGGCGTACGTTGACATATCGCCGATAGTTGTAGTCGAAGTCCTGTTACGGTTTATTTAGTTCTCCTAGTTGTAGTACATGACGGATTAGAGGTTGTATTGTACGCATACTAGTGAAATGCCCGTGCGTTGCCACGGGCTACGTAAATTTCCTTACATAACGATGCTCGTGAAATACATGTATTTCAGTTAAACATATAACATGATAATTCTCCAGATATTGTTGTAGCATATTTGCAAGCAATCCTATATTCTTCAAAAAAATGATTAAATATTCGCCAATTTTCTGGCAGCGCTATAAAAAGTTATATACAGGCACTGTTTTGTATAAGCTCATAGATTGTAACACGTTTGCAAGAAATAGCACATGGGTAGGCTAGGTACTATTCTGGGCCCAACGCGTGACGCTAGAGGAAAAAAGAAACTCACGGACACACATCTTGACCCTTTTATCTTTTTTTTTCATCCCCTCCCCTCAGTCCCTCACTGGGTGTCAGTCCCCCTTTCCAACTCCATGGCCGGCCGCCTCCATGGCTGCCCCCTCCCCTGCTTCTCCACTGCTGCCGCCGTTTCTTGCCGTCGGCATCTCTCCCTCTGCCCCTGATGTTCGATTGGCTATTCGTCACGGCCCCGTGGTGGCTCTAGGTTGACGAGGGAATATCTCCCCGGCAATAGTGACAGAAACAATGCTTGTAAGTCACACGTCAGTTGGGAACCCCAAGAGGAAGGTATGATGAGTGCAGCAGTAAGTTTTCCCTCAGTATGAAACCAAGGTTTAATCGAACCAGTAGGAAAACGAGGTTTGCTTCGAAGGTGTTGGTGAAGGAGTGTAGTGCGGCGCAACACCAGGGATTCCGGTGCCAACGTGGAACCTGCACAACACAATCAAATTACTTTGCCCCAACTTAACAGTGAGGTTGTCAATCTCACCGGCTTGCTGAAAACAAAGGGTTAAACGTATCGAATGGAAATGATGTTTGTTTGCATAAAACAGTAGAGAACAATGATTGCAGTAGATTGTATTTCAGATGTAAAAGAATGGACCGGGGTCCACAGTTCACTAGTGGTGTCTCTCCAATAAGATAACTAACATGCTGGGTAAACAAATTACAGCTGGGCAATTGACAATTGATAAGTGCATATAACATGCATGTGTGAGCTGTGGTGTCTACTATGAGATTCATTTGGGCATTACGACAAAGTACATAGACCGCTATCCAGCATGCATCTATGCCTAAATAGTCCACTTTCCGGTTAACATCCGTACCCCTTCCAGTATTAAGTTGCAAGCAACAGACAATTGCATTAAGTAATGTGCGTAATGTAAACAATACATTCATCCTTGAATAAAGCATTGCTGTTTTACCCCTAGTGGCAACAACACATCTACAACCTTAGAACTTGCTGTCACTATCCCAGGTTAAATAGAGGTTGAACCCAACTATCATGCATAAATACCCCCTCTTGGAGTTACAAGTATTCACGTGGCCAAGGCTTCAACAAGTAACGGAGAGCATGCAAGATCACAAATGACATAGACATGATAATATAATATTCAGCTCCACATAGGTATCAATATAAGTCAGATCCCAGCAAACACAACATGTAGCATTACAATAAGATGATCTTGATCATGATAGGCAGCTCACAAGATCTAAACATGATGGCACAAGTGGAGAAGACAACCATCTAGCTACTGCTATGGACCCATAGTCCAAGGATGAACTACTCACGCATCACTCCGGAGGCGGGCATGGCGATGTAGAGCCCTCCGGTGATGATTCCCCTCTCCGGCAGGGTGCCGGGAAGAGCTTCAGAACCCCCCGAGTTAGGGTTGACGACGGCGGCGGCAGCGAATATGTTCTGGATGAAAGGCTCGGTGTTTTAGGGTTTTCGCGTCTCGGGGAATAAATAGGCGAAGGGGCGATGTCGGCGGACCCCCGAGGGGCCCAAACCACCTGGCGGCGGGCTGGGCCCACTGCCGCGCCGCCATGGTTTGGCCACCTCGTGGCTCTCTTCGTCTCTCCTTCGGACTCCGTGTACGTGCTGGAAAAATAGGGACTGGCCTTTTGTTTCGTGCAATTCCGAGAATATTTCCAGAAGTAACTTTCTGAAACCAAAAACAGCAGAAAACAGGGAACTGGCACTGTGGCATCTTGTTAATAGGTTAGTCCCAGAAAATGCATAAAAGTGATACGAAGTGTATATAAAACATGTAGCAAATGGTATAATATAAGCATGGAACAGCAGAAATTATGGATACGTTGGAGACGTATCAAGCATCCCCAAGCTTAGTTCTACTCGTCCTCGAGTAGGTAAAACGATAACAACAAATAATTTCTGAGGAGACATGCTTTCACACAATCTTGATCAATATATTGCAAGGCTCATGTCATGAATGAAGTGACTCAAAGCAATGATCTATAGTTTGCTAACAAATAGATAAAGAGTAAACAATGAATCATATAAGCAAAAACTTTTCATGAATAGTACTTTCAAGACAAGCATCAAAAAGTTTTGCATAAGAGGTAACTCATAAAGCAATAGATTCAAAGTAAAAGGCATTGAAGCAACACAAAGGATGATTAAGTTTCAGCATTTGCTTTCAACTTGTAACATGTATATCTCATGGATAGTTGTCAACATAAAGCAATATAACAAGTGCAATAAGTAAATATGTAAGAATCAATGCACACAAAGTTGACACAAGTGTTTGCTTCTAAGATAGAAAGGAGTAGGTAAACTGACTCAACATAAAGTAAAAGATAGGCCCTTCGCAGAGGGAAGCAGGGATTAAATCATGTGCTAGAGCTTTTTAAGTTTTCGAAAGCATATAGAGAGCACAAAATAAGTATTTGAGAGGTGTTTGTTGTTGTCAACGAATGGTAGTGGGCACTCTAACCCCCTTGTCAACCAGACTTTCAAAGAGCGGCTCCCATGAAGGACGTTATTCTACCAGCAAGGTAGATCATCCCTCTTCTCTTTTGTTTACACATGTATTTTAGTTTCTTTATAGATGACACTCCTCCCAACCTTTTGCTTACACAAGCCATGGCTAACCGAATCCTCGGGTGCCTTCCAACATTCACATACCATGGAGGAGTGTCTATTGCAAAATTAAGTTGCTTACTGATAAATCAGGGCAAAACATGTGAAGAGAATTATTAATGAAAGTTGTAATTAATTGGGGCTGGGCACCCCGTTGCCAGCTCTTTTTGCAAATTATTGGATAAGCGGATGTATATGCCACTAGTCCAGGTGAAAGTCTGTCAGAAGTAAATGACAAGATTGAAAGATAAAACACCACATACTTCCTCATGAGCTATAAAACATTGACACAAATAATAAAGTTTTGAATAGTTTAAAGGTAGCACATGAAATATTTACTTGGAATGGCAGGAAATACCACATAGTAGGTAGGTATGGTGGACACAAATGGCATGGGTTTTGGCTCAAGTTTTGGATGCACGAGAAGCATTCCCTCTCAGTACAGAGTTTAGGCTAGCAAGGTTGTTTGAAGCAAACACAAGTATAAACCGGTACAGCAAGAATCACATAAAAACATATTGCAAGTATTATAAGACTCTACACTGTCTTCCTTGTTGCTCAAACATTTTACCAGAAAATATCTAGACCTTAGAGAGAACAAATATGCATCCCAAGTCTCAACAAGCTCTACGGTAGTTCTCCACTACTAGGCTTTAACTACATGATGCAAGAGCTTAAACATGATCTACTTGAGAGCTCAAAACAATTGCAAAGCATCAAATCAAAACAAGACAATGATCTACAAGAATGCATATGTCTTTTCCAATACCAACTACTACATGTAGCATTTTCTTTCTTCCAAACAAACACCAATAATTTATTTAAACATAAACTCTCCAAATGATAATATAATGCAGCAAGAGAGTATTTATAAACAAGTGCTAACAGCTCGAAGAGATGCATGAAAAACAGGAGCTAAAAGCACTGCAGTAGCTAGTTAAGAATACTCAACAAATATAAGTGAAGAACATGAGTATTCACATGAAAAAGCGGAGCGTGTCTCTCTCCCACACAAGGATTGCTAGGATCCGAATTTATTCAAACAAAAACAAAAATAAAACACACAGACGCTCCAAGTAAAGCGCATAAGATGTGAAAGAATTAAAATATAGTTTCACTAGAGATGACCTGATAAGTTTGTTGATGAAGAAGGGGATGCCTTGGGCATCCCCAAGCTTAGACGCTTGAGTCTCTCTGAATATGGTTGGGATGAACCACGGGGGCATCCCCAAGCTTAGGCTTTTCACTCTTCTTGATCACATAATATCACCCTTCTCGCTTGATCCTTGAAAACTTCCTTCACACCAAACTCAAGACAGTTCTCATTAGAGGGTTAGTGCATAATCAAAAATTCTCATATTCTGTAATGATACAATCAATCCCAAAGCTTCTGGACATTAGCTACAGCCACCAATGCTTTGTGGAGCAAAGAAATCCACACAAACACAGTAAAAGAGCGAATGCAAAACAAAAGGCAGAATCTGTCAAAAACAGAACAGTCTGGAATGACGAATTTTTTCGAGGCACTTAAGTTGCTCAGATGGATCTGGCCTAAAATAATGAAAGTTGCGTACATATCTCAGGAATATGCGTGATTTTTCTCAGAATTTTTTGAATTTTCTACAGGGAGATAAGCTCAAATCCGTGACAGCTAAAAATCTGTCACTGCGCAGAAATCCAAATCTTGCATCAACTTTCAATATAGAACTTTACTTGGCACAACATTGCGATAAAATAAAGATACAAAGGAGTTGCTACAGAAGTAACAAAACTCCTTGACACATGGGTTATCTCCCACAAGTGCTTTTCTTTAATGCCTTTCAGCTAGGCTTTAGGATTTTAATGATGCTCGCATAAGAATAAGAGTTGAAAAACAAAGAGAGCATCAAGAGGCAAATATCAAAATCATCTGAGTCTAACCCACTTCCTATGCAGAGGAATATTGTAGTAAAACAAATCATTGAAGCATAAAGCAGCTAGCATAGGAAGATGCAACAAATCCAACTTTAAAACTTCCAACACAAAGAGAGGTATTTTAGTGACATGAAAACTTTTAAAACCATCTTTCCCTCTCTCATAATAATTTTCAATAGCATCATAAACAAACTCAACAACATAACTATCACATAAAGCATGCTTTTTATGATCTACAAACACATAACTTTTATCAAGCAAGATAGTGGGATCAAAAATTTCAAACCCACTTTTAGACATATTGAAACAAGTTGATTGATCACTCTCAATAGTAGAATTAATAATATTATCAAGCAACATAGGACCATCATCTAGAGCTTTATCATAAACATTTTCTAAGCAAACACTCTCATTACCATGCATTTCGAAATTAGGAATAAAAAGTGGATTATCATAAGACTTATCAAAATAGCATGGATTTTCATAAACAACATTGGGGGAAATATTTGGTACTTCTGTTATTTTTGCTTTCTCTTGAGTCAAGGAGCTTGTTACTTCAAATTTATCAAAAGGAGATATTTCAATAGAATCATGACATTCAACAATATAGCATTTTTCCTCCTTAGGTAGGCATGGAGGGCAATTAAATAGTGTAAGAGTTGAAGAGTTACTGTCATTAGAAGGTAGATCCTCCTTTTGTTCTTCACTCTCCTCCTCTTTTTCATCCAATGAGATCACAGTTTCAGCAATTTCCTCTTCCTCAGGTTCCTGCAAGGCACAAGTTTCATCTTTTTGAGGAAACATCCTCTCAAGATGTTCAGTAATGTAAGAATTATTATCCTTGTAGGTATCACAACAATATTTAAGTATGGCAATACATTCAGATTTATAAGGGGCATCAGTTTTATGTTCAAGATAAGAACTAATTTCAAGGGCACCCTTAAAAACAATAAACTCTTCAATTTGTTCAAGATTACCAAAATCATAGTTTCCTTTAGCATAGGCAGCCAAGGTTTCATTATCAGTATACTCACATTGGAAAGGGAGATGTTTGTGCCTTCTATAGCAAAGAGATTCATTAAAGCAGTAGGATTCATCATATGTAGAACACAAGTTCTTAGCAAAACCATTCAATCTTCTTATTTGTTCCCATAGATGTTTCCTTTTGAGAGAAGCGGTAATTCTTATAACGAGACCCAGTTTCATAGAGATAAGACATTGAAAACAACTAGTCATAATAGTAATTCGAAATAAAAAGGAACTAATTTTTTTTGTTTTTTGATAAAGAGAGCAAACAAGACTAAATAAAAATAAACTAAGCAAGACAAATAACAAAGTAAAGAGATTGGGTGTGAGAGACTCCCCTTGCAGAAGCAATTCGTTTTCCCCGGCAACGGCGCCAGAAAACGTGTTGGTGGCTCTAGGTTAATAGTGCCAGAAACAATGCTTGTACGTCACACGTCAGTTGGGAACCCCAAGAGGAAGGTATGATGAGTGCAGCAGTAAGTTTTCCCTCAGTATGAAACCAAGGTTTAATCGGACCAGTAGGAAAACGAGGTTTGCTTCGAAGGTGTTGGTGAAGGAGTGTAGTGCGGCGCAACACCAGGGATTCCGGTGCCAACGTGGAACCTGCACAACACAATCAAATTACTTTGCCCCAACTTAACAGTGAGGTTGTCAATCTCACCGGCTTGCTGAAAACAAAGGGTTAAACGTATCGAATGGAAATGATGTTTGTTTGCATAAAACAGTAGAGAACAATGATTGCAGTAGATTGTATTTCAGATGTAAAAGAATGGACCGGGGTCCACAGTTCACTAGTGGTGTCTCTCCAATAAGATAACTAACATGCTGGGTAAACAAATTACAGCTGGGCAATTGACAATTGATAAGTGCATATAACATGCATGTGTGAGCTGTGGTGTCTACTATGAGATTCATTTGGGCATTACGACAAAGTACATAGACCGCTATCCAGCATGCATCTATGCCTAAATAGTCCACTTTCCGGTTAACATCCGTACCCCTTCCAGTATTAAGTTGCAAGCAACAGACAATTGCATTAAGTAATGTGCGTAATGTAAACAATACATTCATCCTTGAATAAAGCATTGCTGTTTTACCCCTAGTGGCAACAACACATCTACAACCTTAGAACTTGCTGTCACTATCCCAGGTTAAATAGAGGTTGAACCCAACTATCATGCATAAATACCCCCTCTTGGAGTTACAAGTATTCACGTGGCCAAGGCTTCAACAAGTAACGGAGAGCATGCAAGATCACAAATGACATAGACATGATAATATAATATTCAGCTCCACATAGGTATCAATATAAGTCAGATCCCAGCAAACACAACATGTAGCATTACAATAAGATGATCTTGATCATGATAGGCAGCTCACAAGATCTAAACATGATGGCACAAGTGGAGAAGACAACCATCTAGCTACTGCTATGGACCCATAGTCCAAGGATGAACTACTCACGCATCACTCCGGAGGCGGGCATGGCGATGTAGAGCCCTCCGGTGATGATTCCCCTCTCCGGCAGGGTGCCGGGAAGAGCTTCAGAACCCCCCGAGTTAGGGTTGACGACGGCGGCGGCAGCGAATATGTTCTGGATGAAAGGCTCGGTGTTTTAGGGTTTTCGCGTCTCGGGGAATAAATAGGCGAAGGGGCGATGTCGGCGGACCCCCGAGGGGCCCAAACCACCTGGCGGCGCGGCTGGGCCCACTGCCGCGCCTCCTTGGTTTGGCCACCTCGTGGCTCTCCTTCGGACTCCGTGTACGTGCTGGAAAAATAGGGACCTGGCCTTTTGTTTCGTGCAATTCCGAGAATATTTCCAGAAGTAACTTTCTGAAACCAAAAACAGCAGAAAACAGGGAACTGGCACTGTGGCATCTTGTTAATAGGTTAGTCCCAGAAAATGCATAAAAGTGATACGAAGTGTATATAAAACATGTAGCAAATGGTATAATATAAGCATGGAACAGCAGAAATTATGGATACGTTGGAGACGTATCACCCCGCTGTCCGATTCGTGATTTATCGCCGATTTTGGTCGAGCTCTCGCCATGGAGTTTCGCTCCTCTGTTCCACCGTTTCCGGCCACACGGGGCAGGGTCGCGCAGGCTCCTTGGTGACCGCTCGGGGATCAGAACCTCTCGTTAGGTAAGTAAACTTAGGTAAATTTTGTACAGAGATTAGCTATTTCTTGGAATCAGTGGCACCTCGTGATATTAGATAACAATTTGTCCGTCTGCATAATTTGTAAAAGCATTGTGTGGTTTTGTTTTGAACATTGTTTTCGAATCAGTGTAGCATTTGAGGATTGAGTTATAACTTACAAGTGTGCTGTGCTGGAATTATGATTAAACTTCTTTGCAAAAATTATATATGGCTGATCCATCTAGGTGTCTTCTTATTTTAACAGAACATTTGTACATTATAGAATTTAGAGGGAAGGTTTTCTGCATTTCCGTTTATTTTGAGCAGAGTGTCTCTTTCTGTCGTCATTATTTGTAACTTCATTTTATTGTTGCCTCAATTAGTTATGTAGAAGCATGTTTCTGACCTGGAGTAGTAGTTGCGGTTGTCGGCGTGTTTGCTGAGATATGCTTCTTTGTTCCGGCAGGAAAATGTGAAGACGAAGCAGCTCCGTGTAAGGAGAATTATGTATCCCATGCCACCCAATTCTCTATAGCACCATATTTTGCTCAATCAGATTACCCGATGAGTTGTTTGGGAAATATTTTGCATCCAGGTGATTGGGATGAAATTTTTCCTATCAATGATTTTGTTTTGGCTGAGCTTTGAGGATTTGTTTGTCTACTGCGGCAGGAATATCACGCCCAAGATTGTCCTAATGTTGATAGACCAAGTGGTAATCATTGCTGGAGACTGTCTACTTCAGTTTATTAGGTATTGCACTAAACCTGCATTATGTTGTTTTCTTATGGGACTGCTGGTTGGAGAACTCTTTTGAATTACATGCAATTCCTGCAGTTTTTAATATTGTTTTGCTTTCTGTCCTTGCTGTCATGAAGAAGAACATTTATATCCTTTATTTCTAAATGGCACATGTTCTACTGTATTATTTTTCTTTCATAATACATTTCTCACGTGTAAACTGAAAGTGCACATAGATATTCATAAATAATAAAAAAGTTTAAATATGTTTACACCCATTACATTTTGGAAGATATAATGATCATCAAGGAATCTGCTCAAATTTCTGGTCCAGCGAGTTCATTTGCTAAGGACTTCCTTGTAGACAATGTTCAGCGTGGTCGTTACTAAGGACTCGGTTCTTTTTCTCTTCTTTGAATTCTTGGTCTCGTCCTTTTCATTGACCTTGAGGGCGGATTTTTTTCTCTTCTTTGAATTATTGGTCTCGTCTTTTTCATTGACCTTGAGGGCGAGGATCTTGATGTTTCTTTTCGATGTGGCTCTGGACAACGTGACGTACAACTGACATGAGAGAACACTGGCTCCGGCAGGTACACGCCTACGATCGGGATGGTCTGCCCTTGCGCATTGTTGATCGTCATGGCAAAGCTAAGCCTGATCGGGAACTGCTTCCTCTTGAATCTGAACGGGAACATGTCATCGTCTGACGGACAAAGAGGTATCCGAGGTAGAAACACCCTCTCCCCAGCGTGCTGCCCCACCACAATCTCTGCGTCGATGGCATTTCTCTGGAACCCACGGACGACCAGCCTCGTGCCGTTGCACAATCCATTAGCCGGGTCAATGTTCCTCAACAGTATAATGGGGCAGTTGATCTTCAGTTTAAGTGCGTGCGGGGCATCCCAGTAGGAGCCAGCGAGTTAAGAAACTCTTGAGCATAGAAGCCATGCGGATCATCCTCCGCACTATCAAAGCTATGGTAGATCATCTCCTCGCCCTGAAAACGCTCAATCATGCGCATGTTTATTCCATCGACGTTGTCGTTCTTTGTGGAGAGGATCGCTCAAGAAGTCATATAATCTGGATTTTCCATGTTTTGGTCTAGGGCAGGAAACACATGGTCGATCAGCTTATCTATGTCAGCTGCGTCGCCCGTAGACGTGATACAGATATCTTCTGGTAGGTGTATATTTCCTTCTGTGTCAGTTTCCTCGGTGTCGTTACCTATCCTTAGCAAGTAATCCACGAACCACTGGTCGTTTTGCGCCCTCATGTTCTTTACGAGTCTTAGTTGCCGCATGCCCTTCCATAGGTTTGAACTCCGCAGGCTCGCGTCGATTATCTGACCTCGTGACCCTTTCCTCACTACCGGAAGCACTTGCCTGAAGTCCCCACCGAACACGACAGTCTTGCCTCCAAAAGGTCGGTCTTGGCAGCCCATGATGTCGCGCATGCTTCTGTCCAATGCTTCAACTGCCTGTCATTTTGTCATGGTGGCCTCGTCCCATAGTATGAGTTTAGCCATCCACAGGAGCTTGGCTGTGCCACTCTGCTTGGTGAAGCTGCATGATGCCCCTTCTTCAAGGTTTAGTGGGATCTTGAACCTCGAGTGAGCTGTCCTGCCTCCAGGCATGATTGAAGCGGCGACACCGGACGTCGCTGTGGCCAAAGCGATATTTCCCTGTCCACGAACCCTGGCGAGTAGTGCCCTGTAAAGGTATGTCTTCCCAGTACCTCCCGGACCATCGACGAAGAATATTCCTCCATCGTCGCCATCAACTGCCTTTAGTATCTCGTCGTAGGCAAGCCTTTGCTCGGTGTTTAGTAAGGCTGCCAGAGCAGCGTCTTCCTCGTCAACCTTGATGTTGGTTTCCTCGATTATCTCCCTAGCCTCGCCCCCAGTGTTGTCATATGTTTCGTCAATGTCCGGAAGAGGGAACGATTTTATGTCTTTGCCCATGGATTGTAGCATGCCCCTTATATCAAGCAACACCAATTGCTCCACCGCTTTTGGACACGTGTGTTGCCGCCGGTAGTCGTCTGACATCGCCTCAAGGTGTCGATCCCAAAGACCACGCACATCGCCAGGCTCACAAAATACTAAGATCGTTGCGAAGAGCCTCCTGAGTGAGGCTGGCATGGCAAACTGCTCTGACTCAGTAAGACACTCATCAAGCGTGTTGTCAGCCTCGATTAGACCCTTCTTCTCCGCGGCCTCACGAAAGGTATCACATAGCACGCCATCAACGGTTCTCAGGTCTTCGAAGGACGTCGACCCTGGTACGTGGTTTAGAAGCACCCTAAGAAAGTACCGCTCCCCCTCTGCGGGATTGGCTGTCACGATTCGGCCTACTTGGTGAAGATCTCTTTTCCTTTTCTGCCAAAACTTTCCTGGTTGCCATGTGAACCATCCTGGAAAATCCCTGTAGAGAATACCTCGAGCCCACTCATGGTTTTGGTTAGCCACAAAATACTCTGCTAGCATGGACGTGCTCTCCTGGGCAGCGACGTCGTTTAGGTTGTCCCCCTCTTTGAAGTGACTCTTTGCATATCTGGGAGATGAAGAGGCAGCTGTAGTACAGACTGGTGCATCTAAGAGAGATTGAAGCCAAATATCCTCCACATGGCTTCAGGTGGTGTAATCCACCGTGCGTCGATGAATCTCTTGATCTCGTCTATGTTACCATCGGCGTCGGGCTTGTCGATGTTGAATGAAGTCTGATCGTGGCCCTTGTATATGTACTTATATAGGTACTTGACTGCCTTTATGCTGGAGCACACCTCCACGTTGATGTGACAGTTGAACATCTGCAAGAGGTAAGGGTTGTAAGGCACAACCCATCTATTATCGAGTGTTGCACCGCGGACCTTCGCTGAATGGCCGTCCTTCCGTCTCCGATAAATGGGGTATGAGTCCTTTCCCTGTATGGTGGTCTCGTTGAACATCCGTGGGTACCTACACTTGCACGACCCATCTTGCATACACACGATGTTTGGCTTTAGGGCACCGCATGGGCCGTGCATCATATGTTTCACGACCATGGCGTGTAGCTCCGGGTACTTATCCTTGTCTGGGAGCTCTGCTGATATGAGGCGGTCATACTGCTCTGGCACAACGAGCTTATAGTTGGAATCCATGATCAATAGGAAATGAGCATGTGGGAGGCCCCTCTTCTGAAACTCGACCACGTAGACCCACGCCTTCACAACACCCAGTATGTTCTTCTTGGTGAGCATATATTTCATCGTCTCCAGCTTGGCTCTAAACACTCGAGCCACAATATCTGGCCTGTCCTGCGCGGTTTGGCCTGGAAGGAGGGCATTCTGTATCTCCTGCCAGTTTGGGTTGCATGTCATCGTCAGGAAGATGTCGGGCTTGCCGTATGTCTGTACCAATGCCATGGCGTCCATATGCCTCCGCTTCATGTCCGGAAACACCCCTGGAATTTCCAAGGTAGCACAATCCTTGTGCCAACAGCGCTTGGTCGTGTCTCTCCGGCTGTGATGCTATCTACAATGCCTTTATATAGATCAGCTCGTATCTGCGGTTGGTGCTCCCTTATCCAATTCAACCTGCAGCCCTCGATTTTTTATGTACATGTCCACGGCCCATTGCTGGAACAGACGCCCTCCATGCAGTATGGGGTTGAATATAGCAAGGCGTGTCTGTAGTCGGTAACAGTAGTAGTCCCTGACGGAGACGCATAAACGGCCACCCCCCTCTGTAAAGAAAAAAGAAGGTTATGCAACATATGCCAAGGATAGATAAAAAGAATGCAAAAGGATCAGAGATAGCCGAACCTGGATCATCTTCACGATCTGCTCTTGGTAGCTGCGCAAGGTTCCAAGACTTATCACGTTTAGGTATATTCGGATGCCAACCGAGCTCCCCTTTGGGAAGAAGAGGGGGTACGAGAGCGGGTCATAGCATCCTTGTGTGGTATGTATACTATGCCTCTCGTTATTGTTACCGTAGAGGATAATGTTGCGCTTGAACCTATTTGCCAGGTCGCTGCCCTCGACCCATATCGCAGCCACCTCGGACGACACCGGTGTGTTGTATCTCCGTTGGTCTAGCTTTTGGTCGGTGTTTAGTTCTATGCGGTAGTCCTCAAGGTTATCCTTGTGCTCGCCCAACCTCCTAAACGTCTCGGAGTAGGGTTTCCTCTCAGTATTTCCACAACCTTACTAACGACCTCCTGGTCTAGTTCCTTGGTGGCTTCCTTGCGATGGATCAGGGTGGGATCGTTGTCGTAGAAGTATAGTTGTAGATGTTCCGGGCGAGAGCCTGGCCCGAACGAATGCACTTTGTGGTACATTTTGCCTTGTGCTCGGAATGTGTACACCCCGGACCTCATGTTCGTGCAGTCATTGTCGAGACTGACGCCAAGAGTTGTGAAGGAGAAGTGGCCGTTGAAGAATCGTATGCTCTCTCGGAAATGTCGACTGTCCGCATCCGCGCTAGACCATAGCCTGACCAGCTCCGGGATAGGCGTTGATTCAGCGAGTTCGATCTGGCTGTTTCGACAGCAGAAACCGGGCGTCTCATGCTCAAACTTCTTGGCATGGCAGTGTTCGCAGGCGGGGACTTGCTCCAGTATATGCTTTTCTGGAGGTTTGAGTACACAAAGTCAAAAGGATCGATACCACACTCGTCGGATAAGTCTATCGGTGTATCTAGGTCCATGTCATCAGCGTCGAAACCTACATGTAAAGTACGTCACATCATTACGTTCAGATTTGACTATTAACCGAGATGGTTGAAAAGGCTGGCGTAAGTACCTTCACCAGCATACATGTAGCACTCCTCGTCCATGAGGTCGTCGGCGATTGTATTCTCGTCCATGATGCCGCTAAGGAAGGCCTCCATCTCTCCTACAACATTCTCGATCTGGTAAGTATGATAGTGCATGACATAAATAATAAATGGAGGAAAGATCGGTACCGTTTGTTCTGATGGTATACTCTGGTGAGCTTGTTAAAGGTGAATCAGTTCCCTTTTTGGCTGATGATCCGTGTTTGCTTGATGCCAAATTTTTCGAATGTAAAGTTGTTGCATTTGGGCACTGCATGGCTATGGATTGAGGGCACAGGGTGTTCCTCTTAGCCGCAGCTTTTGCATTGCGCTGAGCTCGCAGTTTTGCCCTCTCCTCTTCAGATTTGCTTTGCCTAGATGTGCGTCGCGTGCACTCTCTTCCTGCCTTTTTTCTGCGGATATATTTTGCCCGTTAGTTCTTTTTTCCTGTGTTTTCTTTTGCCTAGCTGCTCTTCTACGTGCATTAATCTCCTCCTTTTTGTCGGGCGTCAAATTATTTCGCCGAGCTCTATCACGTTCACGTCTTGCTTGATTTGTATCTTTTTAAATATTGGAATCCTTTTGGTTGAGTCAATGCTTTGATCCATTTTCTGCAATCAGAAGCAAATTCATGATTAAAAATGCTAATTTGAGACTGTTCTAAGGCTTCCGGGCAGCATTGTTTAGTTCTTTTCATTAGTACAAGAATTAGTTAGCTGCCAGAATTAGCAGACCCAATAAAACAAATTAGATTGAAACAAGTTGTGTAACATTGATCTATCTTATGCAGTATCATCTAAATCACGTACCTTGGGTGGAACGGTGGAGCACGGACAGATTGAGTTCCGGCTGCGAAGTCGGCAGAACTGTGAGCCGGCGGCAAGCAGGCAATGTCGAACGAGTGGGCAGAGTAGAATTGCGAGACGGTGGCAGTGCGAGCAGAATTTTGTTGCAGGATCAGATGTTTGAAGCAGTGATTCGGTGGCTATGTCGAGGTTGTCGTGTTTCCTTGATCAGGCGATTCCGTGCCTTTTTTATATGTGTTTCCCATGGCCGCGTGTTGGTGTGTTCGTATCGGAGTCTGATGTTGAAGCGTGCATTGGGCCGGGCCAGACTAAAGGCACGATGCTTTTTTGAGTCCAGCTTTTGTAGCGACGTAGGCCACCTAGGAATCGGATCGCAGCGCACCTAGGAATCGGATCGCAGCGCGCGTCAAGGTTTTGTAGCGACGCCACGTAGGACGACGTACCACGGACATAGTTAACGATATTATATAGTAGAGTTGTATTGTACGCATATGTAAGTCTTTTGTCAGCAATGAAGCAAGAACAATCAATCAACGGGAGGAGAGGGAGTTAGAGCTGTTTTCGAACCGTTTTTTTATCGCTATGGCGATTACAAGGGCGATCTAGGTTTTGTACGCCGGCCGCCGACGGCGGCTGCTACTCCGGTGCTTGCTAGGCACCGTTGCTATTCCGGTGCCTGCTAGGCATCGTTTGTTGTCCTGCTGCTCCTGAATCGATCAAGTGCATGCAGTTTCTTGTACCTCTGGTCCTGACTAGTTCTTGTCCCGGAAGGAGTTTTTGCCCAGATCGGGAAGATTGCATCAAGTGCAATGAAGATTTTAGGTCTGAATTGCCGTGGTTTGGGGAACGCAGCGTCTGGTCGGGCACTCCAGCACATACAGGAGCGGTGTGATCCTGACGTGATGTTCCTCTCAGAGACTCACCTTGACAAGGTGGGTGGTGAACTGATTCGTGTGAAGACAAGGATGCACGGCGTCCTCGTGGCACCGAGTGACGGCAGAAGTGGTGGTTTGCTCCTCCTATGGAAGGAGGGGGTGACAATTGATCTCAAAGCACTGCACCCTAACTATATTGATGTGCTGGTTAGTGGGGTGAATGCAGCGACAGATTGGAGGATGACGGGGATCTATGGAGAACCTGCGTGGGAGAATAAATACAAGACGTGGGAGAGATTAAGGGAACTACACAGTCAAGTTAATATTCCATGGATGTTGATTGGTGATTGGAACGAAATCATGTATAGCTTTGAAAAGGAGGGGGGCAACCCTCGGCCTTTACAATATATGCAATCGTTTCGTGATGCTTTATCTGATTGTGGCCTAGATGATCTTGGTTACACAGGTGATATCTTCACTTGGAGAGGAAGCGCAGTAGGAGAAGGCCGGGAATTAGGGAGAGACTTGACCGGGCATGTGCTAATGAAGGATGGTCAGCTCTTTTCCCGTACGCTCGTGTAGAAAATATGGGCATGATTCGGTCTGATCATAGACCGATCCTGCTAGACACTGATTTTTACAAAAACACGGCGAGGTCTAATAAGGTGAGGAGGAAAAGATTTGAGGCCAAGTGGTTGAAGGAAGATGGAGTAGGGGATGTGGTCCAGGCAGCGTGGGAGGATGGCCTTAGAGCAAATGATGGAAATATTGTGAAGGCTGTGGCAGCGGTGAGCGAGTCCTTACACAATTGGGACCGGTCAGTTCTTCAGAAACCAAAAGCCAAGCTGCGGTCTTTATCAAGGCAACTAGAGAGTGTGCTCAAGTTAGAGATGACAGAAGAGAATGTAAGAAGGCAGGAAGAATTAACTGAAGAAATAGAGAAAGCGTTGGAGCAAGAAGAAATCTATAAGATGCAACGAAGTAGAGCAAACTGGCTTGCTCATGGTGATAAGAATTCGTCCTTTTTCCACAACTATGCCCGAGCTCGGAAAAAACGTAATATGATTGTCAAGTTAAAGGATGGAGAAGGAAATTGGCACGAGGGAAACAACTTGCTCAAGCCAATTATAACCGATTATTTCTCGGGCCTATTCACGAGGGAAGTGGATGACACCAATCCCGAGTTGCTGCAGAGGGTTAGACCGAAGGTTACACGAGATATGAATGAGATGTTGCTTGCTCCATTTACAGAAGAAGAGGTTAAGAAAGCTTTGCATGCCATTGGCGATTTTAAAGCCCCAGGTACCGATGGGATGCATGCGATATTTTTCAAAAAGTTCTGGATGCTGATTGGAACTAGTGTGACGAATGAGGTACTAGAAGCTCTCCATACTGGGGTAATACCATCCGGGTGGAATGACACAGCGATAGTTTTAATACCAAAGGTAAATACTCCAGAGATGATTACGGACTTTCGACCTATTAGTCTATGCAATGTGTTATATAAGATTATATCCAAGATTCTCGCGAATAGACTAAAGGTAATTCTGCCTGATATTATCAGCTTGTCCCAAAGTGCTTTTGTGCCAGGACGGCTTATCACAGACAACGTGCTAGTAGCGTATGAGTGCTTCCATACGCTGAAGGGAAGGAGACAAGGGAAGAATGGCTATTGTGCGGTAAAACTTGATATGCACAAGGCCTATGACCGAGTGGAGTGGGGTTTTTTAAGAGATATGATGATAAGGCTCGGTTTTGCGCAAAGATGGGTGGATCTTATAATGAGTTGTGTTTCAACGGTAAATTATAGAGTTTGGTTTAATTCTGATGAGACAGATAGTTTTGTGCCCACGAGGGGCTTACGGCAAGGGGATCCACTATCGCCATATTTATTCTTGATTTGTGCGGAGGGGCTCTCAAGTCTATTGACACATGAGGAAGAATCTGGTGGCCTACAGGGAGTCAGAGTGTGCCGGGGGGCACCGTCAGTTTCACATTTACTTTTCGCTGACGATTCTTTGATCCTGATGAAGGCTGATGCGGCAAATGCCACCACTCTTCGGAAGGTGCTCGATATGTACTGTGCCAGCTCTGGTCAGCTGGTGAGTGACCCAAAGTCCAGTGTCTTTTTTAGCCCTAACACAGGAGCGTCAGATAAGGCAGCGGTGTGCACAGCGTTGAATATTGATGTGGAAGCCTTGACAGATAAATATCTCGGGTTACCAGCCCATGTGGGAGTGGATCGATCAGACTGTTTCCAACATCTAGTGGATCGGGTGTGTAAATTGATAAATGGTTGGAATGCAAAAAATCTATCAACCGGAGGTAAGGAAATTTTGTTGAAGGCTATTGCCCAAGCGATACCTACGTATGCCATGTCAGTTTTTAAACTCCCAAAGGGTATCTGTAAGGGCATTTCAGCAGCGATAGCAAGGTACTGGTGGGGAGAGAAGGATGGTAAAAAGAGTTTGCATTGGTACTCTTGGTGGAAGATGTGTACTCCAAAGCAGCAAGGTGGGATGGGGTTCCGGGACCTCCACTGTTTTAATCTCGCCATGCTTGCAAAGCAAATCTGGAGGCTACTATTGGAACCAGAGTCTCTTTGTGCTCAAGTTCTGCGGGCAAAATATTACCCATCCGGTGATCTGTTGAATGCACCTTTGAAAAAAGGAGCATCTTACACTTGGCAAAGTCTTATGGCAGGGAGAGAAACTTTTAAGCGAGGATGCATCTGGCGCCTCGGCAATGGAGCAAATATCAATGTTTGGCAAGATCCATGGTTACCAAATAGCGTTACAAGGAAAGTAATCACACCTCAGCGAGGGATAATGATTAGCAAGGTAGAAGAGCTGATACATCCAGTAACAGGAACGTGGGACACTCAACTGTTAGAAGAAAACTTTTTCCCAGTTGATGTGCAGCGAATTCAAGCAATATCCTGTTCAGACGGCGAGCTCGTAGATGAGATAGCTTGGAACTACACGAAGAGTGGCATGTTCACAGTTAAGTCCGCCTATCACCTTGAATGGCAACATCAATTTGGTAGCCGAGCGAGAAGGCGGGATGATCCATCGAGCTCTCAAGTAAACCCAGTATGGAAGGAGGTATGGAAGATAAATGTGCCAGCTAAGGTTAAAATATTTTTGTGGCGAGTGCTTCATGGAATTATACCATGCATGTGCGTATTAGCCAATCGCCACATCGAGAGGAGTGGGCAGTGCCCATTATGTGCAGTGGGAGCGGAAGACACAGCACACATGCTCTTCTTTTGTGAGTACGCAAGGCAAGTATGGAAACAACTTGGTATTGAGGAAGAGATCAAGCTGGCAAGTGAGGTGGATCGATCAGGGAGCACCATCATGGAGCAGATATTGACTACAAAATGGGAACCTAAACCGGGTCTGGGTCTGCTGCCAATGCGAGAAATTGTAGCGACAGCAGCTTGGTTTATTTGGTGGCGCAGAAGAGAACTGAAGAATAAAGGTGAAGCCCCGATTCCGAGCAGGCTTGCCTTGTCAATCAAAGCTATGGTGGCCACCGCGGGAAAACTAAAGAAGAATAACCAAGCTAATATACCAAAACGGGGATGGACAAAACCACCATTGGGTGCAGTGAAATTAAATACTGATGCTGCTGTAAATTTAGATACAAGGAAAGCTTCCTCGGGAGCAATCATTCGGGACTCAGGTGGTCAGTTCCTGGCAGCATGTAAATTGGAGATCGTGGGTGTTATTGATGTTGCCACGGCAGAAGCACAAGCCCTGCGTGACGGACTCCGTCTTGCCGAGAGGATCGGCTGTAACAGGCTATATATTGAAACCGATTCGATGGAGACGGTGCAGGCAATTGAGGAGCCATGGAATTTTCGGACAGCGGCGATAGGTTATTTAGACGAGTGTCGAATGATCATGGCAGGGTTCGATTCGACATGCTTAGTTCACTGTCCGCGAGAGGCGAATAAAGCGGCTCACATGGTTGCAAGATCCTTAGATGACTGTAATTTTTGGGTTGATGACCCGCCTTTGTTTCTCTGCCCACAGCTTGTGGAAGATGTATCCCTTATGAGTGATTAATAAAGTTTACGAATAGTTCAAAAAAAAAAAAAAAAAGTCTTTTGTCAGCAATGCAAGTTGATCCTGCAAAAAAAAAAAAAGTTGAGCCTGCAAAAAAAAAAAACTAGGTTTTCATCGATTCATCAGGAGAGCAAAAGCCGCCATGGAGGCCCGCCCGCCGCCGACGCCAGAGCTCCCCACCCACACCCAGGGAGACAGGGTTTCTCCGACGGTGCGCACCCCCATCCGCACAATCTTGGGCGCCATCGACGCGCACGATAAAAAGCGCGTAATCGTCGGCGGCTGGGTCAGGACGGGCCGCAAGTCGTCGACCCACTTGGCCTTCCTCGAGCTCAACGACGGCTCCTGCCAGCAGAACCTGCAGGCCGTGGTGAAGGGCGAGGTGTACGAGCTCCTCCGGCGTCTCACGCCGACGGGGACGTCAGTGTATTTGGAGGGCGTTCTGGAGGCGCTCGACGGAGCCAAGTACAAGCAACTCATCGAGCTGAAGGTGGAGAGGGTGTTCAACGTCGGCGAGGTGGACGCCAAGTTCTACCCGCTACCCAAGACCAAGCACTCGCTTGAGAGCCTCAGGGAACTCCCCCACCTTCGCCCACGCACAGACACGGTACGTCCAACAGAGTGTTTTTCTTCCTTTTTTTCTCATGTATGTATAGCTAGTATACTTAAACTTTGTTATATCCATCATGGTATGAATATAATAGTGACATTAATGCTTGACTTTGATCAATCTGTTGCAGATAGCTGCGGTTACTAGGATAAGGAGTGAGCTTGCCTTCGCAACATACATTTTCTTCCGGGACAGAGGTTTCTGGCAAGTACATACACCGGTGATCTCAACAAGTGATTGTGAGGGTGCTGGCAAGATGTTCCAAGTCACCACCTTATTCAGCCAGGCCGAGAAGGTGGCGAAGGAGCTTCAGGAGAAGGCCCCGCCATCAGAAGCCGACATTGAAGCCGCTAAGCTTGTTGCGCGAGAGAAAGGAGACGCCATTGCGCAGCTTAAAGCAGCAAAAGCTACCAAGCAAGAGATACGTGCCGCTGTTTTGGATCTTGAGAAGGCCAAAGAGAACGTTTCCAGCCTCGAGGCAGAGAGGTTGAGATTGACACCAGGGATTCCACGCAAGGAGGATGGAACTATCTCTTTCGAGAACGATTTTTTTAAGCGTCCGGCTTTCCTCACCGTTTCAGGCCAGCTTCAGGCTGAGACCTACGCGTCTGCTCTCGGCAATGTGTATACCTTTGGGCCAACGTTCCGGGCAGAGAACTCACACACATCAAGACACTTGGCTGAGTTTTGGATGGTCGAACCAGAGATTGCGTTCGCCAACTTGGAAGATGATATGAACTGCGCAGAAAGCTATGTGCAACACCTCTGCAAGTGGACACTTGAACACTGCCGACAAGAGATGGAATTCATGGTCAAGCATTCTGGTGATAGCACTGCAATTGAGCGTTTAGAGCTTGTTTCAGCGACACCTTTTGAGCGCATTACATACACAAAGGCCGTGGAGATATTGGAAAATGCAGATAAGGAGTTCGAGAACAAGGTCAAATGGGGAATTGATTTGTCGTCCGAGCATGAGAGGTATGGACAATAGAGTTGGTATTGATATTTTTTTTACTATTTTATATTATTTATGTTCCCCTTTTTTCTATATCTTGTATTTTTTACTATTCCATAAATCTCTTTTTTCCTTTTTTAAATTTATATAATTTTTTTGTATCATGAAGGTATCTGACTGATGTGGTATTTAAGAAGCCAGTTATTGTTTATAACTACCCAAAAGAAATAAAAGCATTCTATATGAGGCTCAATGATGACCAAAAGACAGTAGCAGCTATGGATGTTCTTGTCCCCAAGGTATACAAAAATTTGTTCAATCGTGATATTCAATCTATTTTACACTGTTTACACTTTTAAAGCCAGTGATCTTGCAGTGCAGTTGTTTCATTCATTAAAAGAGATGTGTACATTTTGTGCATATATATGCCTACAAAGCCTTTTTTTAATCTTCCATCATGACAGAAAAACATTCGTAAATTGTGAATGTGTCTTTGTGCACAGTAGGTTCAACCTCTTTTCAAAATTGATTTTGTACCATTTTTAATTATGAAACGGTTTTCTACCCCTCTTTGGAAACTGATTTAGTATCATGTGTTTATCATGACAATAGTTTTATGTTTATTGTTCCCCCTCTTTTAAATTTGTTCTTTTTTGCCTTAATACCTTCCTTAATACTTAAAACTGATTTTTTTCATTTTCGAATATGAAATTGGATTTGTGCCCAATACGTTACAGCTCTTTTTTAAATCGACATTTTTTTTGCAGTCATACTTTTTTGATGTCATATGTTCTGACACCATCTCTGTAGGTTGGTGAATTAATTGGTGGAAGCCAAAGGGAGGAGCGTCTAGATATTCTTACACAACGGTACGGTGCTGAACTTTCGAAATACTCTGTTTTTATTGTTTGTACCAAGAGTTTAGAATAAATATCTGATATACTATAAATTTGCATGACCACTTGACCATGTACTATTTTGCATGCTATTGTTCTTTGGCACACATAGTTGTCAGAACAATTATGGTGGAATTATTTAGAACAAATCTTGGTGGATTTATTAGTGGTGGGCTCCACCATCCTTTTATGGGATTTCTATAGAAAAAATTCGAATACTACATTAGTATTGTAAAATTGTGTAAGTGAAAAATTGTTGAATTTGCTGCATTAATTCATGATTTAGCGTCAACTAGATGAAGAGTAATTGGATGACTCGGACATTTGTTTTATTTTGGTTGTACTAGTATTTCAAAATTACATTATGTACAAAGAATAAATATTTTGTTTTGAATCTTTGCTTTCACATCTCATTGATCGTTGATGCTGACATGTACCATGAACAACTATTCAGCTGACGGTTTAACATATTTGACTACAGGATAATCGATGGTGGTTTGGCTTTAGGGCAATATGAGTGGTACCTAGACCTTCGGCGCTGTGGATCTGTCCAACATAGTGGATTCGGCATGGGCTTCGAGAGAATGCTCCTTTTCGCTACCGGCCTCGACAACATCAGAGATGTAATCCCCTTTCCAAGATCCCTAGGAAGGCTGATCTTTGAAGGGATGCTACGACTGTTACACCTTTTCATGGTCCAAGGCAAACTGGATCTCATCATCTTTACGTTGCAGTCCATTTGGTTGGAGAGGAACGACAGTCTTTGAGAATAAGCTGAGAATGATTCCAATACTGTTCGAGCTATGTTTTTTTCTATCAAAGAAGATCTCTACTTTATTTTTATTTAGACAATTAGCCAGTTACATATTACTTTTTATTTTACAGAGAATATCTCATCAATTTATTGAGAAATATCCGGTTATAACGAGGATAAAAATGAGTGTAAAACCCACTCATCACCAAGCCCACTCATTCTTGCGTCCGGGCACAAGTAATGACCGAATCGAATCTCTGGCATGCCACACGATGGCCTATAGCTGGTTGGATGTAACTGGATGCCACCAACATGGTCTCTACTAGCTCAGACAACATGCGAAATTGGAACATAACTTGAGGTAGAAGGGTGGCCTCAATTCGCTAAGTACAACACGTGACGATCACGGCGGGCACTTGGCGCCACCGGGCTAGTCGAAAACTAGCGAATTGTCCTAAGTGTGACCTCTGCCCTACTCAAAGGGCCATCATTGCACATCTCGTGTTGCTCCCCCTTTGGCATCAGTTGACTAGTCGATAACCGACATTTAGAATTAAGGGTGCCTCCTTCCTAACTCAGAGGTTGAACGCTTCCTCTTCAAAATAACAAAAAAAAAAATAGATTTTCATCTAAAAACAAAAAAATTCCCGCGGTACCTTTTAAAAGGGGTAATCCTGACCAAGGAATTTTTAGTGCAATTTTTTCAAATGAGAAAATTAAGTACTTTTTTGGGTGTAAATTTGCACGTTCTGTATGACCAGTCACTCAAGTGTTTTCTACCTTGTCCACGCCACATAGCGATGCAACATTTGTGCCAACCGGTTACGTGAAATAGATCTGGTGGAAGTGTTTGCCGTTGTTTGATTGGTTTGGCTATTAAAAAATGATTCACTTTTTAATGGTAAGAACTCTTCTCATTTGCAGGTCACTTATCAGCGTACATTTTTGCAGACGCATATTGATCATGATGTCGCAGGCGCGGCTTGACGTCAGAGTCATAGACTCGGGTATCTAATAGGCAATGTCGTGGTGGATCAGAGTTAGAAAAAGGGGTCAGTTTTTTCCTCAACGACAATACCAACTACAAAATCATATCAAACAAGAGAAACATAGGTTTAGTAACTTACAAAGAATACTTTTAATGAAACTTCCGGTTGAAAATAAATAATTGATGGTCAATGAACTTTTTTGTTCACAATATATAAGTGATGGCACAATCTTCAAATGGGTGCTCTGATCAATTTGAAAATAGATTTACCTGAGTGTTGAAGGATGAAAAGGAAATATAGTTGAATCCAAATTTAAACCATCGTGAAATGTGCATGACTTCAGATTGAAGCGGCCTTGAAGCCTCTGATATCCTAACTGTAAACAACATTGAATATTTACTTTGTAAATTTCAGCTGTTTAAATATTCTTGTACTTTACTAAACTACAAATGTCAGGGTCGTCAAGATGTTGCATTATAAATTTTATATGAATAGTAAAACTGGACTCGAACCCTATGAGCAATTACTCTTTACGTTCAGAACAATATTAGTAGTTCCAATTGAAACACAGTTACTAAATATGACGCCTGCATTATGTGTTCCAGAAGAAGAGTAAACAACTTGTTGTGTGATGCCATATTTTTTTTTAGAGCCATACGACTTTAAAAATATATTTGACACTTTAAAAGAACCAAGAACAAAAGGAACTTAGAAGTAATGGGTGTTAATTAGCTTGCCATGAGACATATCCGCATTCCCGCGGGAAAAAGAAGAGCGAAAAATTGAAACCAATAATAAACATTAGCTTACATCTGATATATACTTCCGAACAAACATAACGAATCAACATTTGATATGAGGCTTTATGTGTAGGCATTCTCCCGCTTATAAAATCTGAAAAACATATGCTTACTATGTCAATAAATTGAACAATTTGCACTTCTAAAGTCTGAAGAAATATGTGTACTTACACTCCCAGAGCCAATGATGTACTGGAAGCACCGATGTAAGCATGAACACTAACACAATAGCCTTAGGTAAATAAGATCATGACCCTAGACGCATTGTTGCAAACCACGATAGATTGATAGGAGTATGCTTTTCCTGGAACCCTGGTTGCAAAGGGAAGATAAGAAGCACAGGTAATCAGAAGCAAAACATGCTGCTGGGCGACATCAATACACACACTCGTTGGACTTCTGAACGCAAACCAGCAAGCCTGCAACATGCGAAAGAAATGAGCAGATTCACTAAACATTTGATCGGTCAACCAATATCTCCAATTGCTCCGCTTCTAACAAATCCGCAACGATATACTTGGCCTACTCGCGCACCACCAGTGACGGGCGACTGTGTGCAGCGGGTCGAGGAGTCGATGAGTAGGCAGAATACAAATCAGGAGGTACCTTATGTACATTACCTGCACGGAGTCGGGAGAGGGGGTAGCAGAAGAGTTCCCATCGGAGGCATTGTTGTCGGATGCGTGATAGGAGGCAGATGGAGCGGAGACGGTGAGGAATCGGGATTCAAGGCGTCGTATTCTCCCCGGTGGCCGGTGATACGTCTCCAACGTATCCATAATTTCTGTTGTTCCATGCTTATATTATACCATTTGCTACATGTTTTGTATACACTTCGTATCACTTTTATGCATTTTCTGGGACTAACCTATTAACAAGATGCCACAGTGCCAGTTCCCTGTTTTCTGCTGTTTTTGGTTTCAGAAAGTTACTTCTGGAAATATTCTCGGAATTGCACGAAACAAAAGGCCAGGTCCCTATTTTTCCAGCACGTACACGGAGTCCGAAGGAGAGACGAAGGAGCCACGAGGTGGCCAAACCATAGGCAGGTGCGGCAGTGGGCCCAGCCGCGCCTGCCTGTGGTTTGGGCCCCTCGGGGGTCCGCCGACATCGCCCCTTCGCCTATTTATTCCCCGAGACGCGAAAACCCTAAAACACCGAGCCTTTCATCCAGAACATATTCGCTGCCGCCGCCGTCGTCAACCCTAACTCGGGGGGTTTCTGAAGCTCTTCCCGGCACCCTGCCGGAGAGGGGAATCATCACCGGAGGGCTCTACATCGCCATGCCCGCCTCCGGAGTGATGCGTGAGTAGTTCATCCTTGGACTATGGGTCCATAGCAGTAGCTAGATGGTTGTCTTCTCCACTTGTGCCATCATGTTTAGATCTTGTGAGCTGCCTATCATGATCAAGATCATCTTATTGTAATGCTACATGTTGTGTTTGCTGGGATCTGACTTATATTGATACCTATGTGGAGCTGAATATTATATTATCATGTCTATGTCATTTGTGATCTTGCATGCTCTCCGTTACTTGTTGAAGCCTTGGCCAAGTGAATACTTGTACTCCAAGAGGGGGTATTTATGCATGATAGTTGGGTTCAACCTCTATTTAACCTGGGATAGTGACAGCAAGTTCTAAGGTTGTAGATGTGTTGTTGCCACTAGGGGTAAAACAGCAATGCTTTATTCAAGGATGAATGTATTGTTTACATTACGCACATTACTTAATGCAATTGTCTGTTGCTTGCAACTTAATACTGGAAGGGGTACGGATGTTAACCGGAAAGTGGACTATTTAGGCATAGATGCATGCTGGATAGCGGTCTATGTACTTTGTCGTAATGCCCAAATGAATCTCATAGTAGACACCACAACTCACACATGCATGTTATATGCACTTATCAATTGTCAATTGCCCAGCTGTAATTTGTTTACCCAGCATGTTAGTTATCTTATTGGAGAGACACCACTAGTGAACTGTGGACCCCGGTCCATTCTTTTACATCTGAAATACAATCTACTGCAATCATTGTTCTCTACTGTTTTATGCAAACAAACATCATTTCCATTCGATACGTTTAACCCTTTGTTTTCAGCAAGCCGGTGAGATTGACAACCTCACTGTTAAGTTGGGGCAAAGTAATTTGATTGTGTTGTGCAGGTTCCACGTTGGCACCGGAATCCCTGGTGTTGCGCCGCACTACACTCCTTCACCAACACCTTCGAAGCAAACCTCGTTTTCCTACTGGTTCGATTAAACCTTGGTTTCATACTGAGGGAAAACTTACTGCTGCACTCATCATACCTTCCTCTTGGGGTTCCCAACTGACGTGTGACGTACAAGCATTGTTTCTGGCACTATTGCCGGGAGATATTCCCTCGTCAACTAGAGCCACCAACACGTTTTCTGGCGCCGTTGCCGGGGAAAACCGAATTGCTTCTGCAAGGGGAGTCTCTCACACCCAATCTCTTTACTTTGTTATTTGTCTTGCTTAGTTTATTTTTATTTAGTCTTGTTTGCTCTCTTTATCAAAAACAAAAAAAATTAGTTACTTGTTTAATTCAGTTTGATTTTGTTTTTCAAAATGAGTACTCCTGAGAACACTAAGTTGTGTGACTTCACTAGCACAAACAACAATGATTTCATATGCACTCCTATTGCTCCACCTGCTTCTACAGCAGAATTTTATGAAATTAAACCTGCTCTATTAAATCTTGTTATGAAAGAGCAATTTTCTGGTGTTAGTACTGATGATGCTGCTGCCCATCTTAATAACTTTGTTGAACTTTGTGAAATGCAAAAGTATAAGGATATGGATGGGGATATTATAAAACTGAAACTTTTTCCTTTCTCCTTGAGAGGAAGAGCTAAAGAATGGTTGCTTTCTTTGCCTAGAAATAGTATTAATTCTTGGACAAAATGCAAAGATGCTTTCATAGGGAAATATTATCCTCCTGCTAAGATTATATCCTTGAGAAGTAGCATTATGAATTTTAAACAACTTGATAATGAACATGTTGCTCAAGCTTGGGAAAGAATGAAATCTTTGGTGAAGAATTGTCCCACTCATGGACTGACTACTTGGATGATCATCCAAACCTTTTATGCAGGATTAAATTTTTCCTCAAGGAACTTATTGGATTCAGCCTCTGGAGGAACCTTTATGTCCATCACTTTAGGTGCAGCAACAAAGCTACTTGATGATATGATGATCAACTATTCCGAATGGCACACCGAAAGAGCTCCTCAAGGTAAGAAGGTAAATTCTGTTGAAGAAACCTCCTCTTTGAGTGATAAGATTGATGCTATTATGTCTATGCTTGTGAATGGTAGATCTCATGTTGATCCTAATAATGTTCCTTTAGCTTCATTGGTTGCTCAAGAAGAGCATGTTGATGTAAACTTCATTAAAAACAACAACTTCAACAACAATGCTTATAGGAATAATTTTGGTAGCAACAACTCTAGGCCTTTTCCTTCAAGTGGTAATGGTTATTTTAATGCTAGATCTTTTATGCCTAGTGAGGAAAGGATGATAGAAATTGAGAGATCAACTAAAAGCTTTATGCAATCACAATTTGAGCAAAATCAATTGTTTACAAAAGCTATGAATGAACAAACTGCCATGTTGAAGAATATAGGACAGCAACTCGAAAATATAAATAGTGAGATTTCAGGTTTGCAAACTAAGATTTCCATTGCTGAAAACCGTATTTCATCTATGTCTGAAGCTCAGTCCTCTTTGATTAATAACATGGCAGCGAAACCTGAAGGTCTTGATGAGTCATTTGCTACAGCAAATGCCATCCAAGTTCGAATTGATAATAATATTAGGATGTTGGCTGAATTGCATGCTAGGTGGGAAAAAGAGGAAGAACTTGAAAAAGAGAATAGTATAGTTAGAGTTTGTACTATCACCACCACTAGTAATGCTAATGTTTCACATGCTAGTAACCTCCTACTATTGATGGTAATGTTATTGGTGTTGGTAATGTCTCTACTACTTCTGCAAAGCGTTTGAAATTGCCTAAAACTGCTGAAACTTTTTCTGATAAAAGTGCTGAAATTTTTCAAACTATTGGAGACAATGGTTCCACCACCATTGACAATAATGATTTTGATTTTGATGATTGTAACATCTCTGAAGTTATTATGTTCTTGCAAAAATTAGCTAGAAGTCCCAATGCTAGCACTATTAATTTGGCTTTTACAAAGCATATTACAAATGCTCTTTTGCAAGCTAGGGAGGAGAAGTTGAAACTTAAAGCTTCTATTCCTAGGAAATTAGAAGATGGTTGGGAACCCATCATTAAGGTAAAGGTGAATGATTTTATTGCAATGCCTTGTGTGATCTTGGTGCAAGTGTTTCGGTTTTGCCCAAGAAGCTTTATGATATTCTTGATTTGCCACCTTTGGAACATTGTTATTTGGATGTTTTTCTCGCTGATAATGCTATGAAGAAACCTTTGGGGCGAGTTAATGATGTTTTTATTACAGTAAAAATAACCTTGTCCCCGTTGATTTTATTGTTATGGATATTGAATGCAATGCATCTTGTCCTATTGTTTTGGGAAGACCTTTTCTTCGAACTGTTGGTGCCATCATTGATATGAAAGAAGGTAATATAAGGTACCAATTTCCTCTCAAGAAAGGTATGGAACACTTCCCTAGGAAGAGAATGAAGTTACCTTTTGACTCTATTGTTAGAGCAAGTTATGATGTTGATGCTTCTTCTCTTGACAACACTTGATTTTCACTTTCTGCGCCTAGCTGAAAGGCGTTAAAGAAAAGCGCTTATGGGAGACAACCCATCGTTTTTATTTGCTGTTATTTTTGTTTTCTTTGAGTCAAGGAGTTTTGTTACTTCTGTAGCAACTCCTTTGTATCTTTATTTTATCGCAATGTTGTGCCAAGTAAAGTTCTATATTGAAAGTTGATGCAAGATTTGGATTTCTGCGCAGTGACAGATTTTTAGCTGTCACGGATTTGAGCTTATCTCCCTGTAGAAAATTCAAAAAATTCTGAGAAATCACGCATATTCCTGAGATATGTACGCAACTTTCATTATTTTAGGCCAGATCCATCTGAGCAACTTAAGTGCCTCGAAAAAATTCGTCATTCCAGACTGTTCTGTTTTTGACAGATTCTGCCTTTTGTTTTGCATTCGCTCTTTTACTGTGTTTGTGTGGATTTCTTTGCTCCACAAAGCATTGGTGGCTGTAGCTAATGTCCAGAAGCTTTGGGATTGATTGTATCATTACAGAATATGAGAATTTTTGATTATGCACTAACCCTCTAATGAGAACTGTCTTGAGTTTGGTGTGAAGGAAGTTTTCAAGGATCAAGCGAGAAGGGTGATATTATGTGATCAAGAAGAGTGAAAAGCCTAAGCTTGGGGATGCCCCCGTGGTTCATCCCAACCATATTCAGAGAGACTCAAGCGTCTAAGCTTGGGGATGCCCAAGGCATCCCCTTCTTCATCAACAAACTTATCAGGTCATCTCTAGTGAAACTATATTTTAATTCTTTCACATCTTATGCGCTTTACTTGGAGCGTCTGTGTGTTTTTATTTTTGTTTTTGTTTGAATAAATTCGGATCCTAGCAATCCTTGTGTGGGAGAGAGACACGCTCCGCTTTTTCATGTGAATACTCATGTTCTTCACTTATATTTGTTGAGTATTCTTAACTAGCTACTGCAGTGCTTTTAGCTCCTGTTTTTCATGCATCTCTTCGAGCTGTTAGCACTTGTTTATAAATACTCTCTTGCTGCATTATATTATCATTTGGAGAGTTTATGTTTAAATAAATTATTGGTGTTTGTTTGGAAGAAAGAAAATGCTACATGTAGTAGTTGGTATTGGAAAAGACATATGCATTCTTGTAGATCATTGTCTTGTTTTGATTTGATGCTTTGCAATTGTTTTGAGCTCTCAAGTAGATCATGTTTAAGCTCTTGCATCATGTAGTTAAAGCCTAGTAGTGGAGAACTACCGTAGAGCTTGTTGAGACTTGGGATGCATATTTGTTCTCTCTAAGGTCTAGATATTTTCTGGTAAAATGTTTGAGCAACAAGGAAGACAGTGTAGAGTCTTATAATACTTGCAATATGTTTTTATGTGATTCTTGCTGTACCGGTTTATACTTGTGTTTGCTTCAAACAACCTTGCTAGCCTAAACTCTGTACTGAGAGGGAATGCTTCTCGTGCATCCAAAACTTGAGCCAAAACCCATGCCATTTGTGTCCACCATACCTACCTACTATGTGGTATTTCCTGCCATTCCAAGTAAATATTTCATGTGCTACCTTTAAACTATTCAAAACTTTATTACTCCTTATTTGTGTCAATGTTTTATAGCTCATGAGGAAGTATGTGGTGTTTTATCTTTCAATCTTGTCATTTACTTCTGACAGACTTTCACCTGGACTAGTGGCATATACATCCGCTTATCCAATAATTTGCAAAAAGAGCTGGCAACGGGGTGCCCAGCCCCAATTAATTACAACTTTCATTAATAATTCTCTTCACATGTTTTGCCCTGATTTATCAGTAAGCAACTTAATTTGCAAATAGACACTCCTCCATGGTATGTGAATGTTGGAAGGCACCCGAGGATTCGGTTAGCCATGGCTTGTGTAAGCAAAAGGTTGGGAGGAGTGTCATCTATAAAGAAACTAAAATACATGTGTAAACAAAAGAGAAGAGGGATGATCTACCTTGCTGGTAGAGATAACGTCCTTCATGGGAGCCGCTCTTGAAAGTCTGGTTGACAAGGGGGTTAGAGTGCCCACTACCATTCGTTGACAACAACAAACACCTCTCAAATACTTATTTTGTGCTCTCTATATGCTTTCGAAAACTTAAAAAGCTCTAGCACATGATTTAATCCCTGCTTCCCTCTGCGAAGGGCCTATCTTTTACTTTATGTTGAGTCAGTTTACCTACTCCTTTCTATCTTAGAAGCAAACACTTGTGTCAACTTTGTGTGCATTGATTCTTACATATTTACTTATTGCACTTGTTATATTGCTTTATGTTGACAACTATCCATGAGATATACATGTTACAAGTTGAAAGCAAATGCTGAAACTTAATCATCCTTTGTGTTGCTTCAATGCCTTTTACTTTGAATCTATTGCTTTATGAGTTACCTCTTATGCAAAACTTTTTGATGCTTGTCTTGAAAGTACTATTCATGAAAAGTTTTTGCTTATATGATTCATTGTTTACTCTTTATCTATTTGTTAGCAAACTATAGATCATTGCTTTGAGTCACTTCATTCATGACATGAGCCTTGCAATATATTGATCAAGATTGTGTGAAAGCATGTCTCCTCAGAAATTATTTGTTGTTATCGTTTTACCTACTCGAGGACGAGTAGAACTAAGCTTGGGGATGCTTGATACGTCTCCAACGTATCCATAATTTCTGCTGTTCCATGCTTATATTATACCATTTGCTACATGTTTTATATACACTTCGTATCACTTTTATGCATTTTCTGGGACTAACCTATTAACAAGATGCCACAGTGCCAGTTCCCTGTTTTCTGCTGTTTTTGGTTTCAGAAAGTTACTTCTGGAAATATTCTCGGAATTGCACGAAACAAAAGGCCAGTCCCTATTTTTCCAGCACGTACACGGAGTCCGAAGGAGAGACGAAGAGAGCCACGAGGTGGCCAAACCAGGCGGCGCGGCAGTGGGCCCAGCCGCCGCCTGTGGTTTGGGCCCCTCGGGGGTCCGCCGACATCGCCCCTTCGCCTATTTATTCCCCGAGACGCGAAAACCCTAAAACACCGAGCCTTTCATCCAGAACATATTCGCTGCCGCCGCCGTCGTCAACCCTAACTCGGGGGGTTCTGAAGCTCTTCCCGGCACCCTGCCGGAGAGGGGAATCATCACCGGAGGGCTCTACATCGCCATGCCCGCCTCCGGAGTGATGCGTGAGTAGTTCATCCTTGGACTATGGGTCCATAGCAGTAGCTAGATGGTTGTCTTCTCCACTTGTGCCATCATGTTTAGATCTTGTGAGCTGCCTATCATGATCAAGATCATCTTATTGTAATGCTACATGTTGTGTTTGCTGGGATCTGACTTATATTGATACCTATGTGGAGCTGAATATTATATTATCATGTCTATGTCATTTGTGATCTTGCATGCTCTCCGTTACTTGTTGAAGCCTTGGCCAGTGAATACTTGTGACTCCAAGAGGGGGTATTTATGCATGATAGTTGGGTTCAACCTCTATTTAACCTGGGATAGTGACAGCAAGTTCTAAGGTTGTAGATGTGTTGTTGCCACTAGGGGTAAAACAGCAATGCTTTATTCAAGGATGAATGTATTGTTTACATTACGCACATTACTTAATGCAATTGTCTGTTGCTTGCAACTTAATACTGGAAGGGGTACGGATGTTAACCGGAAAGTGGACTATTTAGGCATAGATGCATGCTGGATAGCGGTCTATGTACTTTGTCGTAATGCCCAAATGAATCTCATAGTAGACACCACAGCTCACACATGCATGTTATATGCACTTATCAATTGTCAATTGCCCAGCTGTAATTTGTTTACCCAGCATGTTAGTTATCTTATTGGAGAGACACCACTAGTGAACTGTGGACCCCGGTCCATTCTTTTACATCTGAAATACAATCTACTGCAATCATTGTTCTCTACTGTTTTATGCAAACAAACATCATTTCCATTCGATACGTTTAACCCTTTGTTTTCAGCAAGCCGGTGAGATTGACAACCTCACTGTTAAGTTGGGGCAAAGTAATTTGATTGTGTTGTGCAGGTTCCACGTTGGCACCGGAATCCCTGGTGTTGCGCCGCACTACACTCCTTCACCAACACCTTCGAAGCAAACCTCGTTTTCCTACTGGTTCGATTAAACCTTGGTTTCATACTGAGGGAAAACTTACTGCTGCACTCATCATACCTTCCTCTTGGGGTTCCCAACTGACGTGTGACGTACAAGCATTGTTTCTGGCACTATTGCCGGGGAGATATTCCCTCGTCAACCTAGAGCCACCAGCCGGATCCGATGATGTCGTGTTCCGCTCAGTGCCCACTCGCAGCTCGATCCCTGGCGTGCTCGTCGACACAATCTGCGCTCGTCGCTCTCCGTACGCACGCTAGCATCCGCCGCCTCCGATTCCTTCGCCATCGTCTTCCACCGTGCCGTCACGGCATCGCCCCACGCCCAAGGGACCGCACAGCCGTCCGTGGCGGGGGCAGGAGGAGGGAGGCGTAAAGCCGCGTCGCCGGCGGCGTGCCGCGCTTCCATCACAGGTGAGAGGGGGTTGCAGCGGCGGCGGCGGCGGAGCGCAGGGGAAGCAGTTAGCTGCGGCGGCTCTTTTCTCTTTCCTTTTTCAGCGACGATTCGATGATGGGTGCGATTAGCTAGCGTTTTCGTTCGTCGGCAGAGTTTTCGTCCGCCTGGTTTAATTGCTACGTGCACACATTGTGGGGTATGGTTAATCTGGGTCATTAATTTTAGTTAGCTAGGTCAGATCGTGTGGTGGGAGTTTGGCCGTGTACATTTGTTGGGGTGGCTGTAGAGAAGAACATGTTTGCTTGTTTAATAGTACTAGTACACATGTACGTGCAACGCACGTCTATAAAATCAGTTAAAAACAATTAGTGTCAGCCGATATAAAATCAACAAAATATTCAGACCTTTGATACCAATGATAGAAAATCATTTAAAAATCATAAGTGAACCGTCGAGCAGAGCACGGGCGTCAGGGTTTCGACATTCAGGAACAATGACACATATAACTGAGTCAACCAGAGTTTCAAAAGTACCAATTATCTCTCAAGTCTTCTTTCTTTCTTTGCACATTGTTTAAACTTTACCGAATCAAATATACGGTCCTCACATGCCAATATGCCACGAGAGATGTTGGCAAATAAAATAACTCATAAATACTGAGTACAGTGCAATGACTACATATGTCTCTCCTTATTCAGTTATTCTTGGACGACAAGGAACAATAATTTTGTGACTTCAACACTCATAAAAAAAACAAATATGGTATATAGATGAGAAAACCCAGATTTGATATAAAGATGTCTCGCTTCATTAAATTTATCCCACATATCACATATATTTGCTAAGGACATGTTCACCAATAACCAGTAGATTTAGCTTTTCACATATGCATTGAATTGCGCTACCAAACTTCAACTGTTCAAAAGCATGGCATGTTTCTTCTTAAGAGGGATGCAGAAAAAAGTACACAACCAGCTCAGTCTGGACTTTTACTTAACCTACCTATGTTAAACATTCCATATCTTTGCTTAGTTTTGAGCTTTCTGTATGAGATGGATTATGGAAATACTACTTCCACAGAATACAAATGCTACATATGATAATAAATAATATATAAATTTGCATCTAAACTACTAATCAGTTTGATTCCTTTTGATCAACAAATTTCAAAGCAACTCACCTGAAAAGAAATGTAGATATCTTGTATATATTGAAGGGTCAATAAACCAGATTTAATGGCTTTCATCACCTAGGTGTCAGGCATCAGCACCACGTTGACAGAAAACAGGTAAGCTCCGAACTGAGCAGAAAAATGGTGGACAGAGGACTCCCCTTCACGATGTGCAGGTTCGGCTGCAGCACCACACTCATCTCTACCCTTTTGTGCTCCAGCACCATGGCTAGCTTCGCAGCTAATTCAATCACCAAACATGCTAAAGAAATTCTTCAATCCCCACTTAATCCTGTATTAGAGAGGACCACGCCGATCTGGACCATGAAAGCACACAACTGGAAGCATCCAGGAAGATTCAGTCATTCAGAGGAGCACCACAATACGACACTCGTCTCCATTCGCATACTGCTTCAGATTAGAATTCCATGAACGTGACCAACATGTCCGCCTCTATGGACTCTCACGGCAGGACATGAGGAGATTCAGGGCCACCCACAGTTTCCGTTAATGGCGCGCGAGGCTGGCCAACTCCAGCGCTGAACGCGCCTCGGGATATGTTAAGAAAAGCGGTGGAAAATCACGATGGCGGACAGAGGCGATAAAGACGGCCACAACGTCCTTGGTCGATGCTGGCACGATCCGCAACTAAGCAGCGTGGCGAGCGACGGTGTGCAATCTTTAGCACCGGAAAACACCTGAAATCGGACTGGTGCAACTTCGCCGTGCAGATCGACGCCGGCGGCTCGGTAGGGGCAGCGGATGTGGTGGGCTGGTGGCGCACATGCACACAGTTTTCCATGGAGGGGATCGGGGACGGGAGCGCGGGTTAATTCACAGGACATGCAGATAGCGTCTGTTGCGGATGCTCAGGATAGCCGGAGATCCAGGGTCGGGGCAGCGGCGGACAACTCCAGGGCAGAGAGCAGGCGCTCGGCGCTCCGCTCGGGGTGCCTCGTCTCGGCTCGCAGTGCAGGTCAGGGCGGCGGTGGCGGACGGCTCCAGGGAAGAGAGTAGGCGCTCGGGGCGGCAAGGGGATGTCCGCAGCGATGGAGATAGAACCGAAAAGTTTGCGCGCGGGGCGAGAGGGCGCCGCTGAAGTCGTCGAGGGAGCTGATCAGCGGTCGGCATGGCCGCGTGGAGGCAGACTCCCCTGTCACTCATCAAAACGCGTAGAAGGTTAGGTACCGTTTCGGGATTGGATCTGGAACGTTGATTAGATTGGACGGCTGTGATTTAATGTATCAACATATCACAACACAAGTTTGCTCTTTTAATAGTACTAATTGGCATGTACGTGCAACGCACGTCTTTACAATTAAAGGGACAATTTATAAGTAGGAAAGCCCATACCAGATTCTGCACATATTACTTCTTTTACATTTTTGCGTCGGTGTTAAATTTTATACTGAAAGATGAAGGATGCTTATGTAAGCAACATAGAGCACATAAACCTCACACAGAAGCCAACATAACTGGAGCCCCGCCATGATGGCGTGCTCCCTGGGCGGATTCTTGGCATAAACTATTTTATATCCTTAATATCACACCCGTATCATTCAACACGACCTTCAGCGCGGGACCGCCTCGGGTATCATCACCTGCATGTAGAGGGGAAGAAGAAGAGCAAGCGAGCAGGCAGAGAACATAAAGGTTGTCGCCATCCTCATCGCCGCTGTCGTGGAATATGCTTTGGGCCTAGGATTCACGTGGAGCTTGCTGAAGCTACACCCGCGACCAAGGAATGATGAACACTTGGTTAGCTGGAGCAGCATCATGTCGGCATAGGAGGTAAGATTGTAGGGATGTGGATTTCTCATCGCTAAATCTCTATAGAAAAGTAGATTTGTTTGCTCGTTGGCGTCTCTCTGGTAGGCAAGGGAAATCGAAAAGAAGATTTTTTTTCCAAATGTGCGATTGGGTTTGTATCCTAGTTGTGTTGGGATTAGTATTTGATATGGCCCGAAACCATCCTGTACATACCGGACGATGCATGCGAGTTCGAATCGGCACAGGTCTTATGCGTGCCTACACGTTGTTTTATACGCGCGACTCTTTTTGTTGATTTTGATCGATTCAGGAGAGCAATACGCACGGTTCGATCGAACCCGCCATGAAAACCGAAAACCCACCGCCGGCGCCAGAGCTGGCCGACGAGACCAGCATCCCCTCCTCCCCGGGAGACCTGGATCCTCCGACGAGTCACACCTCCATCCGGTCAATCCTAAGCGCCATCGACGCGCATGATGAAAAGCGCGTGGTCGTCGGCGGCAGTGTCAGGACTCAGGACCGGCCACAAGCCGTCGAGCCTCTCGGCCTTCCTCGAGCTCAACGACGGCTCCTGCCAGCAGAACCTCCAGGCCGTGGTGAAGAACCAGGTGTACGACCTCCAGCGCCTCACGCCTGTTAGCCTTTAATCTTGATTCCATGTATCTACATGTTTAGTTTTGAGTTCTGCATGTAGTTTAGATGGTCTAGGGAAGTGTACGTAGTCCAACGAAGCTTCAGCTATGTGCGCGAAGGAGGCGAGATGCCGAGCTGCCGTGCGATGCGGCGAGCACGGCGAGATGCTGATGGTGCCGTGTGATACAGCGACGCCGTGAGAAGCGGCAAGGCGCAACGGAAGCTGGAGCATGACGGGCTGGAGTACTGCATGGTCAAGTTGATCCGGGTGATCCGGCAGGTTCAGGCGTGCTAGACATGCATGAAGTTAGTGGAGTTGGTTAGTGGGTTAGTGGGCAGAGTGGCCTGCCAAACCGTGCTTGCCTGAGCCTATTTAAAGTCTGTAATCATGTTTGCTTTGAGTAATGAGAAGAAGGAAAAATGTAGCACTCGTTGGTGTCAAGGGAGAGGGTCACGGCAAAACCTTCTTGTTCTTCCGTGGCCTGGGTGCGTGTGTGTTCTTGAGACAAGAAAATAGAGAGAGTTCCTGTGAGAGGAAGAGAGAGAGTTCAGAGGTAGAAGAAGAAGAGAGAGGCGCAGCGAGATGCTGCGCCAACAACGCCAACGGGGACGTCCGTGGTCTTGGAGGGCGTTCTACAGAAACTCGACGGAGCCGAGCACAAGCAGCTCATCGAGCTGAGGGTGGAGAGGGTGATCGACGTCGGTGACGACGGCGAGGCAGACTCTGGGGTCTGCCCGCCACCCAAGACCAGGTTCAGGCTCGAGGGCCTCACGGACCTCGTCCACCTGCGCCCACGCACCGACAAGGTAAGTCCATAGGTTCTTCCTTTTTCTCATGTATATGTAGGTGCATTATTAGTTCATTACTACCGATGGCCCGTGCGTTGGCATGGCTACCTACTCCAATTGTCGGCTTGTCGCATGCTGATGGGTTCTTTTCTAACAGCTACCATATATCGTTCTCTTGGACGGCGGAGTCATCACTCCACCTGATGAACTTGTGGAATACCCCGCTTCAATCCCCGACAATGCATTATGCGAGGGCTCAACCAACGACTGGCTACTCCTCGGCATCTACAACCAAATCCCGGAGGGCACACGTTACTTTTTTGACAACTATATTTTACACAATCCTTTCTCGCTCGAATACATCCCACTGCCCGAGTTGGACGCAGTCCTCGACCGCCAGTACAATATCCGCAAGTTTCTCATGCGCTCTACCATCCATGACTTCATTGCCATCATCACCACCAACCTGAATACTCCTCTCATCGTAATTCTACCAGGAAAGGGTGTGTGGATGGCAGAACCACGAGCAGCTCCATATATCTATATCGTTGGCATTGCCTTCCTTGGAGATAGACTATATGCCATCACGAAGGCGGAGAACCTTGTCCCCTTTGATCTAGGATTTAATGAGGATGGAAGTCCCAAGGTTACCATTAGAAGGCGTGTCATCCGGCAAGGGCTAGACTATGAAGGTTATGAGTGGTGGCGTACATCTGATGCTGATAATAACGATGATGAGGTGGAAGAAGAGGAGGACGCGGTTGTGGACGCGGCAGCTGCAGTTGATGAGGAGGCGGCAGTGGCGCTTGATGTTGTCGAGGATGATTATGAGAATGATGGGCAAGTAGTGGTAAATGGCGAGGATGGTCAAAATAACCTCAACTATTCTAGTATCCCACATAAATACATATCCGATGAGGAAATCATCATCTGGCACCTAGTCGAATCACGTGGGAAGCTGCTCATGGTGAAGCCCCGGATGCACATCCCGCCGACTTTTTCACGCGATCCATTCGCCAGGTTGAAGTTTTCCAGGCTGATTTTGAGACGGGCAAATGGGTGCCAATGGCTAATGGTTTGGGTAGGGCCAAGCGTTGTTCATCGGCCGTGACTTCTCCAAGTCTGTTTCTGCACCTTGTGGAGATGTGGCCGAGGATGACATCTTTTTTGAGGTCGCTTATCACGTGTACCACGCGATGGCCGAGGATGACATCTATTTTATCGAGTCGGGCGAGGTGTTCAACATAAAGACTTTTTTTTTTTTGCGAAACACAGTACAACGCAAGCGCTCATATACACGCGCACACACACTCACCCCTATGAACGCACGCACGCACACCCTACCCCTATGAGCACCTCCGAGAGACTGAGTCGGCGGGTCGAGTCTTGAGATTGACGAAGTCACCACGGGCGCCTCGCTGTCGACGGGAACGTCGCCTCCCACTGAAGAATATTCCGCCTTAAATGAGAAACACCAGCGTCAAACCTGGGGTTTGAACTCTGGTGGGCTAGGGGTACAACCACCCAACTAACCATCTTGCCACAGGCAAGTTCTCTTCAACATAAAGACTCAAGTTTCTAACCTGAAAAGGTTTCGTAAGCCTTTCCACTGGGGAATTATTGGAACGTGGCTCTTTCCTCCAGAGTTGGTACTTTGACAATAGTGGTACATATTTTTTTTTTAGACAATGGATGATTATAGTGGACAAAAAGGTGGCTTTATCTATTTTACATGGTCACTACGGGAATCGACCAAGACGCCGACGGCCGGACGCCGTCGGCGTATGCACGAATGCCGTCGGCGTACGGCGTCTCGCCGTCGGCGTCTCGAACTGTCGGCGTACCCAAACTGCCGTCGGCGTCGGCGACCGCCGTCGGTGTACGCTGTGGTGGGCCCCAGAACACGGCATCCCCACGTTCCGTTAGCTCAACATACGCCGACGGCATTGCCGTCGGCCTATGAGCGCCACGTGGCCGCTTCCTGGGCGCCTGGGAGATGACATACGCCGACGGCATTGCCGTCGGCGTATGGGTGACCATATGGTCCGCTTCGGGCGACGTGGCGCCATCCTGTGCGTCCGCGACGCACCCTAATGCCGTCGGTGTATGAGTGACCATATTTTCTTTTTTTTGCTGACTGTTGCTGCTGTTTCCAGCACATTTCAAATACACAAATATAATTTGAATTCATACACAAACTCAACAGGCAAGTATTGTCAAAAGTACCACATCAGGGAACTAGAGCAAAGAATTTAAAAACATGCAACGCTCCAATCAGACCCACAGTCAAAACTCCAAAAGGGCTTCTGGGTAACCATGCGCAAGCACTATCTAAATTAACCATGCCCCTTTCAGAACCACGTCGAATCGAAGTTACCTACCTTCTCCAGTGGTCACTCTGACCGGCAAATCGGCAAATCATCGCGTGGTCGTGAGACGGCAAATCGGCCTTCGATCCAAACAGCGGCAAGACGTCTCTGATGATTTGCAACCGTCTGAACAAGTGTTGGGGATGCTGCTAATCATCAGAGATCCTTGCCGCTGCTTGGATCCGACCGAGGGGAGGGTTCACCTTCAGCCTCCGCTCTAGGAACTCCTGCCTCTCAGAAATCTTGCTCTCTGCTACCCGTGTACTGCCAATGATGGATGTGAAGTGTACTCCTGCCTCTCTTATAGACCCGCCTCTCCGAGTGACTCCCTCCAGCCAGCCAATCAGGAACAAGTACGCGGATCGTGTGTTTCCTTCGAGAGGTTGGGAGCCGTTGGATCAAGCGAATGACTCCCTCCAGCTAGCCAATCAGGAACAAGTACGCGGATCGTGTGTTTCCTTCGAGAGCTTGGGAGCAATTGGATCAAGCGAATGACTCCCTTCGGCTAGCCAATCAGGAACAAGTACGCGGATCGTGTGTTTCCTTCGAGAGCTTGGGAGCCGTTGGATCAAGCGAATGACTCCCTCCAGCTAGCCAATCAGGAACAAGGACGCGAATCGTGTGTTCCTTCGAGAGCTTGGGAGTCGTTGGATCAAGCGAATGACTCCCTTCGGCTAGCCAATCAGGAACAAGTACGCGGATCATGTGTTTCCTTCGAGAGCTTGAGAGCCGTTGGATCAAGCAGTTGCAGTTTGTGTGTTTCCTTCGCCGGAGTGCGGTAGTAAAATAATTGATACTAATAAATAAATAAGTATAAATATAAAATAAGATAATAATTAGGCATTTGCCCGTTGGCGTAGAGGCCGGCCGTCGACGCCTTGCTCCATTCCCGTAGTGTCTCGGCCTACTTTGTTTGTTCATCATCCAACTGGAAACAATACGAGGCACCCGGAAACAATACGAGGCACCCGGAAACAATTTGGTTATTTCTCAAGTCTTGCCCAATTGATTTAAATATAGGAAACAATCCGACGCTCCGGGGCCCCGCTTCGGCGAAACCCTGAATCCGCTAGAAAAACCCTAACGTTTTCGTCTACCCACATAGACGTGCGTTGAAAGGGGGTAGGCCAGTGGACTTTTTTGCTTGGTTGTGTTAGGTTAGGCCATGGGAAGGTGAGAAACCAAAGTCTACCCCAAATCAACACAAGATTCCATCCGGTTCGCCTGAAAGGGGAGTTTTCACCTCTAAGTGCAGAAACTCACTATAGAGAAAGTGAGGCCGGTGAAGCCAGTCACACCTAGGAGTAGGATATTGCACATTTACAACACACAACACACTTGTATACATATGGTATGGCACAACCTAGGTTTGGGTGGGGTTCCGACGCTCCGGGGCTCCGCTTCGGCGAAACCCTGAATCCGCTGGAAAAAACCTAACGTTTTCGTCTACCCCCATAGACGTGCGTCGAAAGGGGGTAGACCAGTGGACTTTTTTGCTTGGTTGTGTTAGGTTATGCCATAGGAACACGAAAAACCAAAGTCTACCCCAAATCAACACAAGATTCCTTTCGGTTCGCCCGAAAGGGAAGTTTTCACCTCTAAGTGCAGGAACTCACTAGAGAGAAAGTGAAGCCGGTGAAGCCGGTCACACCCCGGAGTAGGATACCGGACATTTACAACACACAACACACTTGTATACATATGGTATGGCACAACCTAGATTTGGGTGGGGTTCCGACGCTCCGGGGCCCCGCTTCGGCGAAACCCTGAATCCGCTGGAAAAACCCTAACGTTTTCGTCTACCCCCATAGACGTGCGTCGAAAGGGGGTAGGCCAGTGGACTTTTTTGCTTGGTTATGTTAGGTTAGGCCATAGTTGAAATAAAAACACACATATACCCCAACTCTTGCGAAGATTCCCCCCGTTCGCTCGATGTGGGAGTTTCCAACTATATGTCAAAAAACTCGCTAAGGAAACAGTGATGCTCGTGAAGCCGGTCACACCACGGGGGAGGATAAATTGAGCCATATATTTAATATTTATGTTATAGGTGTATATTACATGTGTTGTTTTTATTTATTGTACATGTATATATTGTAGGGTCGGGTTCCGGAAGACTCAAACCGTTATTTTATGCGGGTGGGATACCGTAATTGGGAGTGAAATGCTAGATCCAATATATATATAAATTATACCTACATTAAATATTATAGATCCAATTTATATATAAATTATACCTACATTAAATATTACATAGAGAAATAAATAAATCTAAATTAATTTATAATTAGTTGGAAAAAAAAAATTATACGCCGACGGCCTTTTATACGCCGACGGTAGCCGTCGGCGTCTCAGGGCAGCAAAAGGCCTCCCGTTTGCGCACCGTCAAGGATGGCGTTATACGCCGACGGCCCTTTGTACGCAGACGGCAGCCGTCGGCCTATGTAGGGCTACGCCGACGGGGTTCACTACGCCGACGGCCGCGTTCGTGGCTCCCCGATCTCGCGTTATACGCCGACGGTCCCGACATTTGGCCGTCGGCGTATAATCAGGCCGTCGGCGTCTTGTGGCTTTCCTGTAGTGGGTGTACGGTAATGATATGTGATTTTGAGCTAAAAACACTTCTCCCGAGCTCTAGTGCTCCCCGTTTCTTAAAAAATAAAAAGTTTACTTTTCCATCTCAGAAAATTCTAAAAGAAGCATACAAGTACATATACATGGCTAGTATGTACGCCCAAATTTTGAGAGAAATATCTTTTCATACATGATCTGAACAAAAAAGATAAATTTACCCAGTAAAATAAGTTCTTTTTCATCCTTTTCAGATCCACGACTTTGTGATTTTTGTGGTTTACAACGTATTATTGAGCGTAACTATTCAGAATAGCGTGTCCCGTTTTCCTCATATTAAAAATAAATGAAGCAAAGCATAAAAGTGTCCCTACACAAATATATATTAAATTGTACTTTAGTCTCGAAACATACACACAACTTCTGATTTACACAAGCAAGGCCAGACGAAGAAAACCATAACTCTCGGCTCAAATAAAATATGCACAACATATTTCAATTATCTTCTATATTTTCCCCGATGCACATTTTTTTTTTTTTGACATTTTCAACTTTCTCATTTCACAACCAAATTCTTACAATCGTTTAGAACGGAAGGCCAAACCTGGCTCCGACAAGACTGAACCCAAACACCAGAGGAACCTGCTACTCTACACAGTTTAGCTAATTCATGAGCCACATAATTACCCGATGCACATTCTGTAAATAAGAAAAGATAAACACGTGAAATGAGTCCCGTGAATGTCCAAATATTGTCACATTGTCCATGTTAGCTTGTTACTGCCCGCTTTATAACCTACAAACCATGACAATTCTTGCCAGGGCTAGTCTCGTCAGATGGCTAGATATCAGTTCCCTCCAATATCGCAACGTATTTTGCTTCCCATTGATATCTTATCGACTCGTATTAGCACCATGTCTAAATCTCTACCACTAATAGCTCTGTAGCACTTCCATTGTTCCTGTTGTTGCTAAGCTAAATCGTTAGACAAGTCGACCTAACATGGGTCCGATTATATATAGTAATGTTTCTCATCCCATTTGTGTTACCTCGGCTCCTGGGCCGATACGCATGACTAACTAACAATTGCTAGTCATTCAGTTGGTATGCACGTGACCCGAACAGAGCATCATCTATAACAATCGAAAAGGAAAATATCATGTGGAGAGCATCACATCCGCGTGAAATTTGGACTGCTTGAGAGTGCCGCCTTTTGCAGATTATCGTGCGCATAGGTGGAGGTAGCGGATGGGCCGACGGGCTCACCCAGTAATTAATGGGGGGAGGGTAGCAATAGTTAGCCCATCAGACTGAAGCCCTATCGATAATGAAATCCCACGCAAGGAAAGTATACTACTCCAGCCCTGGACTAATATCCTGAATGCAGCCCATTTGAATCCAGGCCAGTACGATTAGAGCCCATAAGGCCAGAACAACTCCCGATTGGTGGCTTCGTCCAGCTCATTCGCTCCATAAAAAAACAGATCTCTTTTGTGACTATTCCCTTTATCAGGATTCGATTTGTCCCTCAAACGTTCAAACCACTTCTAATTGCCCTCGCAAACCAGTACTTTCGGAAAATATTGACATGCCGAGTTTATTATCTTACAAACCAGTACTCCAAACTGTACGAACCCCGTGCAAGAAAATAAAATGAATAAATTATACTTCCTCCAGTCGGAATTGAATGTCGCAGAAAAGCTAGTAGGCTATTACAAATGGCGAGAAACAATTCGGGTCGGAGGGGGTTGAACCATACCTTCTTCTTTTTTCCTGGCAAAAATCAAAATCGAAACTGAACTTGCCGTGGTGAGTGTGCACTCACACAGAGATGCAGAGGTCCGAGTGAGAGTGAAAGGCGGGTCCTATGAGTATGGAAACATGACCAGATGGCCCACGAGAGTGATGGCAACCATCATCAACAGTAGCCTGTTGCGCTTATGATTTTTTGGTTGCTGTTCCAAAAAATATACGTAGGCAGGCTGCTGGCCGTGGACAGCACGAAGCTTGTCAAAAAAATGCACGTCACGCTGACTGCATTATCGTGAATATATGATGTAAATAAATAATAGCACGTGTCCAAAATAATATCTCACCCGGGAATTCATTTTCTTCAGGACACAAAATCGTCAGTGCCCTGAGTGGAGAGAGAGAGAAAATCACACAAAGTTCATCTAGTATATTAGCTGTTAATTAAGTATTCACATCTCTCCTTTTTCTTGCTTCACGTATTTTTTTTTTACTTTCTCAGAAACTCTGAGGCTAGGAATAACAAAACGAAGAAAATATCCAACATCAACGAATGTTAAAGGCTAGTTTAGAACCTTGGTACAGTGTGATTGTGTGAATACAGAGAAAGGAAAACATGACAAAACGTATATCACCTAGGGCATTGTGTGATGACACAACGGAAACCTTTTTTATAAAGGGAATATATTAATATTAATAAGATATCAATTACACTCAGCATCTGGACCAGCATGATGTTAAGAAATAGTCGAGTCAACAAGAATGCACACAGCCAAAAGGCAAAAAAAAAAAAAAAACCATCAAGTGATCAACAATTCACAAAAGTTAGACCTACCCTCCACCAGTGGCATTGGCAACACCATTACAACAAAAAAAGGTTCTCCAAAAGCGACGATCCCAGGAAGTGAACAGTGCATAAGCGTCGTCGTCGCCCAATCTAACCAAATGGTCAGTTCATATGTTTTGACCCTAGAGAAAGTCCGATCACTCCAGACAATTAAATTTGGGGACAATTTTACTTCTCGGCCTCTGCACCAACTAGAGATGCACACAGCCATTTAATTATGAGTATTAGGATTTTATCTTAGTTAATAACCAAGCATGATCATCAGGATAAACTGTATGAGTATCAGGAAGGCCTGATACTCAAGTATAATTAGCAACTTAAATTTGCATTAGAGACCGTGGAAACTAGTGCAATAACATTCTAGAGTAGATGAGCTATTTTCTTGTAAGCTAGTTCTTTTTCGAAATGGGTGTTTCCGGCCTCTGCATCAAAACGATGCATACAACCATTTATTGATAGTCGCATAAGCGTAAAAAAAGTGTACCAAGTTTAAAGATTACAACTCAAGGGTCACATATCGTGGCTACATGAAACAACTAGCGAAAATAAATTTCAAAACATTATAAGCATCGCCAATGCGGTTAGAATGCCGCCACCCACACTGGTTGAAGATAGCTCGGACGACCGTTATCAACCGGTGCACCCAGATTTCATATGACCACGTTGGTCCACGACAGGAGAACGAACCATTGATGAATCTTGTAAGCTAGTTTATTTGGCCTAGACTGTATGTATTGCATCAATTTGACTAACTCCCATAGTTAAATAAGTACACACAATATCAACCATATTAAACAAACCATTCATGGCATTTCCGTTTTAATTGCCAACGGAAATTATTTTAGCAGAATTAGCCGGTGGCAACAAAATAGCCTGGGGACTCCCTCTTAGGTATGTGTTGGAATATATTCTCGAGAAACAAATTAACGCATCGCCTGTACTGGTCCAAGCACAAGACAGTGAACACGATCGATCTCCTGCACCTGCTGAGAGTGCATTTGGAAAAATAAAAAGATACTAGAGACTAGAGAGACTGGCTGGCGGGTCCCACATAACATGTACCAGAGTGTGCGGGGCCCACGAGAGTGATGCGATGGGATGGCCACCATCACCAACACTGGCCCATTGCGTGTAGGTTGTAGGTATTGTGACTTTTTTTTTTGTTCGCATGGTATTGTCGCTTTCTGGAATTATTTGGGCCGCGAGTGGATGATAGGCATAGATGTGCAGCTGGCCACCTGCATGGAGGACAGCACCAAGGTCACCAAATAATTGCACGCCACGCCATGCCTGCTTGCCTACATTATTCGCGAACAATTTTTTTCGTTCTAAGACGTAGGACGCATTTTGATTACACTAGTGGATTGAAAATATAAAATAGAAAAACAACGAAAGGAGAAGGAATTCAAAAGAAATCCACAACGCACTCTTCTCTCCTCTCTCCGCTCCTTCCCTTGGGTCTCGAGTGTCCACCGCTGCCTCTCCGACATCGCTCCTCTCTCATCCCTCTCCAGCAGCTCTATCAGCCTGGGATGGGAGGGGAGCCATATAATTTTCAGAGCTAGGTTTATTTTAGGGTTTGCCCCCACGTAGTGTATGGCGGAATCTCGCAGCCAGCGGTTGCGAGCCGCACTTGGTGGCTAGCGGTGGTTGTGATGTTGTGTCTACTTCTTCCTAGGGATATGGCAGATGGCAGAGGTATAGCCGGCCGGCAACTCCCTTAATAAGCTCGTCTTGGACCTAGATGTCGCGAGGAGCCTTACTTACTATCGTCTCCATTTGTCGTCGTCGTGGTGGCCTGCGAATAAGGAGGTAAGGAGCTTTAACTTTTGACGATTGGGTTGGAATTCATCAACTCCAGTGCATACATAGAAGATATGGCGCCGGCGACGAGGCAGTGCCGCCTTGTTGTGGGTCTTCGTTCCCCAGCAGGGTATGCTCTTATCGAATGGCGGCATATCTCGAGCTTTTATATGTCACCGATGTCGATGAAGCTCTATGAATCCTTCGGGATCCATCCTTGTTCAAAAAAAGATCCACAATAGCAATAGAAGTTAATGATCTATTAAAAAAGGAGAACGAGGTAAGCCGTGCGAACCAAGCATTTTGGATGGTTCTATCTCGGCTCGCTAGCTAAGAATCAAATTCCAAGTCCAAATTCACGTTAATTGGAATTCTTCCATTTAAGACGGCATTACATCGAGTCATATATAGTGGAAAAAAAATATGCGGCAACTTCCCGATATAATTCTTCGTGTCTAGTTTTGAAGATCCAAAAAGGAGAAATGCGTATTATAATTTGGATTGTGAGTTCAAAAGGTAGTTTTTTTAGTTTTTTGATTTACTAAAAACCAAAACAAACCTACGGTGGGAGAACTCGCTCACAGTGCACCATTTGTCACGTGATAGACAATAAGGCGATCTCTCTACAAAAGGTGTCCCATTTTGGCTAAAACGAAAAAAATAGGTGAAAAGAACCATGTGCCATCGAATCCCAGAAACTAGTGGGAGACACTGACCCGAACGGAAGAACAATTTTGTAACCTCATGAAAAACAATGTCCACTTAACAAGAACCACTTTTTTAGAGGCTATCAAAAGCAAATGGGCAACAACGGCCGCGCTAAAACTAATCAAGCCTTGATTAACAATCGCCACCATCACCAAAGCTTTGTATACAATATATACTAGCCAATCGAGTCCGAATTTGCATCTTCTTTAATTACAATACAGTTGCTAATTTTTAATTTTAATTTTAGAGTAGAACCCGATGCCCGGCACCCCAGCTCGCGAGTGGGGTTGCACTGGCGCCCATTTCCGCCTATAAATACCGACCCTCTGCTGAGCCTTGAGAAGAGAAATCTACCACTTCTCTCTCTCCCGGCCTGCACTGCCTTCTTTCTCCCTCCTCTTCTCGCCGGTGTCGACGAGGCCGAGCGCCATGAAACCCCCTCACTTCACCGGGGAAGCCGCTGGCGCCTCCTGGGCTCACGATGTCAAGCAGACCCTCCGGGACAAGCTCCGGTGGCCCGCTGCCGGTACTGGCACTGCCGGCGTTGCCAGCGCCACGAGGCCGACTGCCTCGGTGCCAGTCACGGCAGCGGCCCAAACGAGCCACGGCGAAGACGGCCGGCGCTCGGCCGCTGCCGCTACGGCCGAGGATCCCATCAGGAGGGTCATGTTCTTGGCCCCCTGGGGTCACACATAAAAAAGGAAATGAAACAACCGAGCGTGTACAAGCATGGCTGCTTGCCTCTGCTTGCATGCGTCGACATGTGCATGTCTCGGTTGGATCTGCAATCACATCTCAACACAAGAAATTATGTAATATATATGGTTATATGGAACATGAACATGCTCAACTCATCAAGGACTAATCAGAAACTAGATCAAGATGATGGGCATGATGGGAGGTGTTCATGTTCTCTTGGCCAGATATGGGGAGATCTTGACAAGTTCATGCATATGCATGGGTGCTGGGTTGAATCCCAGGAGCTGCAGCTTTGTAGCCATGGACCTGTTTTTTCTTCTCTCCAGATAGTTTGTACCAAGAGCCTGTGAAAAGCTATATGTGAGCTAGTTCTGTGTACCAACAATTAAGCCTGTGAAAACTATGAGCCAGTAAAGCTCTCTTCTTCCTCTGCCGAGTTGATTTTGTTCAAGTACTTAAGCTTCTGTGCAATATATGCATAGAAACCAGATGCAGGATACTTTTAGCATGTTTTGGTGCCATGTTGTTGGTTTGAAGTTTGAACAATCAATTTCTCCCTTCACATCTCCTTATCTGGAAAAGGTTGTTGGAGAGGACACCAGCCTGGATCATGGTCATGAAAGACTGATGATCCGACGAGTTCATGCTTGCGCTCTCTCTCTCTCTCTCTCTCTCTCTCTCTCTCTCTCTCTCTCTCACACACACACACACACACACACACACAACAGAAATATCTTAATTTAGAAGCAATAATTCACACTTTGCAGGTCAATTAACAGAAGAGAAAAGAAGGAGACATTGAATTCGATTCCTCTGTTCGTGTAAACTAGTGACCTGAGAATCCTATTCTAGACAAGAAAGAAAACAGAGCCTCCCACTTGCAAGGATAGGCCAAACCAGAGTGGGCCAATCCCCTTGCTTGCTTTCCACAGCACCTTATCCTTCAGATATCTACAAAGAAATTGGCATTGACATTAGCAAAAATAACCAGGTGGATAGGCTTTGTTCGAGGCAACACCTACCAGAAACTGAACTCCCATGAGTCATGCTTATCGGATGTCTCCTTCTCACAAGGCAGAGTTTCACAATTTTGATTCTGAATTCCCGAATATACTATAAAAACACGACCTTTAGGGAAGAAACCCGAAGATATTTTCTTTTCTCTGAAAAAGAAGACCGAAATATTTTGTTAGTCCAAAAAGGACCCTGAAAGCTGGCTCCATCCACAACGCAAGGGTGACCTGGCACGCCACTTGGAGTATATACCAAGTTACCACACTATTGACTAGTCTTACCCAAGGACTCGGCAAAAATTGCCACGGCTTGCCGCGGCAAAAGAGAGGAAGGAAATTGATAGGAATCACTTTGATACTACGGGTTTTTACAGCAGCAACAAATATGGTGACAGCTTTGCGGAAAACCAAATGAAGCCCGGGCTCCATGGATCCCGTTTAAAAAAAATGAAATCGGAATTTTAAGTTTCAAGAGAATTGAAACAAAAATTATAGGTGTACACGAACTCACTGAACATGCAAAATTTCAGTGCGAAATTCATACTCCCTCCATTCTGGGAAAAGAGTCACAACCTAACTAAGACTGATTAGGTTGATTTCCCACGACACTTTCAACGGATCAGAGAGAGTATTATTTTAGGCTAGACAAAATAGACAGATCTGACAAAATTTCAACCTTTTCCAAGCTGTGTGTTGTTCACATGTCTAGATCTATTCATTTGTCATTTTTGCACTGCCCAAAGTATAAGGAATTTCGGACTAAATTTGTACACACTTGTAGATTATATTATTATCAACATCAAGATTTTTTTTGATTTTTTTCAAACTTCAAAAATCGAATTTTGAGCGTTTGAAAATACCGAGCTCCATGGAGCTCGTCCTCCAAAACGCCGCTCTCAACTGTTTTGGTTTTATAGTTTCTGATCTGTTTTTGGCACAACCTTTTACAAGAAACGGTTGAGTGTACATAAAATCTCCCGATCATACAGTTTCCGCCAACTGCGCACTAGACTGAAAAAGGGAACAAAAACATCAAATGGTAGCGCAGCTACACTTATCTTGATTACTTGACTGAAAATGATGGCTCAACCTAGTTAGGACTATCTAACAACAACTGTGTTGGCGAATAAGTTTTTATTTTTTGCGGGAAGGATTTTGATTTATTATATAGTTCAACGGTACAAAGCACTCCAAACATTACTCATCAATATATTAAGGTAGTACACTTTCGCGCGCGGAGAGCCCTCTGGGCACTGTTCATGAAACAGTAAGTACCGTTCCCTGAACAGTGCGTACCAGCGTACACTGTTCACATGAACAGTAGCGCTTCTTTTTTTCTCTTTTTTTTTGTGAATTTTTTTTCAGTTTTTTTTCTAAAAATTACATACACGAAATATATGCGCGCCGACGTCGACAAGTAGGTTTCACCCCCGTCATCGCTTTCGAGTTTTTGTCGACTCTAACTACTCAATTTTTTGATCTAAATTCACATCATTTCACGAATTTTGTCAATTTTTTTGCAGAAAAGCCCCCGCGTTTACAAAAAACTTATATACATGAATATATGCGCGTCGACGAGTAGGTTCCACCACCGTCATCGCTTTCGAGTTTTGTTGACTTTAACTCCTCAATTTTTAGATCCAAATTCGCACAAACATTTCACGAATTTTGCGCGTTCTCCACAAATTCTTCCCTCACGCTGCCATGTCACCGAACACTGTAGATGTCTACAGTACCACGCTTCTACAATGCCTTTTTTTTTAAAAAAATTCAGAAAATTGAAGTATTTCTATAAATACCCATACCTGTCGGAAAAATATGGAAAATACATCAAAATGCTCAAAAAATAAATGCTAACTATTTACGGCAAAAAAACAAACATGTTTAGATATTTTGAGTTGGTGAATATTTGTAAAAAAAAAAATGCACTTCCTCTAATTATATGGAGTTAAATTCATTAAATGCTCACATAGTGTACTTCCTCTAATTATGGACTTAAATTGAACATTTCAATTTGGTAAATATTTGGATGTAATCCAGATAAACTTTCTCTTAATATGGAATTCAATTTGATAAATATACATCAAACATGTTTAAATATTTTGAATTGATAAATATTTGGACAAAAAAACAAAATGCACTTCCTCTAATTATATGAAGTCATCAAAATGCTAAGAAAAATAAATGCTAACTATTTATGTCAAAAACAAACATGATTACATATTTTGAATTGGTGAATATTTTGATAAAAAACAACTGTACTTCCTCTAATTATGTGGAATCTAATTTATTAAATGTTCAAATATTTTGAGTTGCTAAATATTTAGACAAAAAAACAAACCCACTAAAACGGCCAGAAACCAAATTCCACTAGTATTAAAAATTACATTGAGACATTTGTACCACCTAACGATCATTGCCTTCACCAAGTGAGCCACCGACTATTGTGCAGGTTTGCTCCTGTCAATTCCTACCGGCCAATTGTCTTGTGTGTTAGTGTTTACCGTAAAAATTTCTACTCCCCCATACTTCAAATATAAGGTACCAACCGCTGTGTTGTGGTTTACCTTAAAAAATACCTTGCAAATGGTTTTACTGGATCTCATCGGGACATATTTTTCGCTCAAAACTGTTTTTTTATACATTCGCTCAAAACTGTTAAATTGTAGTTGTTTTATGGTTTGAAGCTTTTTGCGGGATGGGCTAACCGGGACTACTGGGCCCTAACGAGCCGGGACTAAAGCGTGCCGTACGCTTCGGCGTTTTCGCGGCGACGTGTCCGGACCATTAGTCCCGGCCCAGGCCGCGGCCGGGACTAATGGCCCGGACGAAAGGCTTGTTTTCTACTAGTGAGATGCAAGGTCTGAACCACTTGGAAACAATTGAAATAAATGCAAGAATAGAAGCTATTCCATCAGATATGTTTCGTCTTCAGGGCTTGTTGCATGGGTCCGGGGTGGATTTTAATGGCCCGTGATCCCGTGACTCGAGTGACCGAAATCGTTAAAACTCTTGATTTCGGGCATTTCTAGCCGTTTTAGTGGGTTGTAACCCGCTAGGTTGTAACCCACTGTTTCGGGGTCCGGGTGGATTTTAATGGCCCGTGACCACGTGACCCGAAATCGTCAAAACTCGTGATTTCCGGCAGTTCTGGTCGTTTTCATGTGCTATAGCTCACTGTTTTGGGGTCCCGGTTGGATTTTAATCGCTCGTGACCTCGTGACCTGAAATCGTCAAAACTCGTGATTTCGGACATTTCTGGCCGTTTTCATGGGCTATAGCATATAGACCGAAATCAATATGAGACATTAGTTATGTGTGATGTTTGGCTCATAAAAATTGTTACCTCGCATAAACTCATTAGGGCATGTACACTGGGGTGACGTCAAACTTTTTAAAGTTGGTCTATGGAATATTTGTTTTGTCAATAGCGAATAAAGAGAGAGAATGTTGGCTTCCCTTGGTTAAGCGGCAATCTCTTGTCAAATAACAAAAGCCTATTATTTTCATCGTATGACGTGTCTTCCATTAATTATACATTTTCTATTAACAAGTTTATTTTAATAGACATACGAACATTAATTGTTAGAGATAACACTAAGTGATAATCCATTGTGCAACATACTTTTGTTACTTCTCTAGATAATGTGTATTGATAAGAGAAGATTGTCTTCTCTAATATTGTGCATGCCCTTATAGATTTGGACACATACATTCTGACCCGTTCCTGACATTTGGGGGCCCTAACCAAAAATAGAACTTGGGGCAATAACATCTCTAGATGCAAAATCACGATGGTATTAATTAGAGAGTTAGTGAAACACCTTTTCACGATGATGGATGTTCACGATGCGGTCTTCCCCCATTGACCCGGGCTCTCGGTGTGGCCATAAGGGGCCAATGAGGGCATCTCCGGCTAGGGCGCATACATGATCACGCATTTGTTGGTAGCAGGCGGGCAATGGTGATCACAAGAGATCAAGCAAAATTCCATTTACCACCGACACGTCTTCTGGGAGGCGAGGGGGGGATGAAATTATTTTTTGTTATGATGAAAATGATAGCATAAGAAAATTATATCACATAAAATGTATAATTAGCCGGATGATAATTACAATCACAATAAAATATTATGACTAAATCATTAAAAGCAGACATAACTAAATCATAGTGGTATAGAACAATTAGATGTAATTTATAACATATATAGGATGAACTTTCAAATATACAGTGAGTTAGTACCTGATAAAAAGCAGCGAAAACAAGAGTATCTACAATGTCGCGTCCTTACTTTGATATCGTCTTGTTATGCGGCCGCGCCAAAAGCAAGTCATGGCCGCACATGTCGTTGTGGTTCTCTGCCTTGAGTTTACTTGCTAGGTTTCAGATCCATACGCCGCTGCTTTCCCGCCACCGCAATCAACAAGCGAAGATATACATCAATCGATCGCAAAGTCTATGTCCTAAAGGAGATGATAGTTTTCTTTGGAGATGATAGCTAGTTCCGCAGAAGAAGTCCTGAGCCAACAAGGAGTTAAATGCATGGATAGTCCTCGAACTTGTCGACCAAACTCACTTTGGTCACTGTACTTTAGGTTTAGGGGTGGACTAACGAGCTGCTAGAATCATTAAGGCTCGGCTCGTTAAGACTCGTGATCGTTAAGGCTCGGATCGTTAAGCTTGTTAAGAATAGCGAGCTAAATTTAAAGATTGACTCGGTTCGTTATATGTTCACGAGCGCTCGCGAGCAACTCGTTAAAGCTCGTTAAGAATATGTATCAGGGTATTCAGCTAATTAAGCAAGCTATCAAGCAAGCATCAGAAGCAACATATTTTTTCGTCCATATAGAGAAGATTTTTTGGTTCTCCTGATGAGCTATTTGCATATTAACGTTAGATGTGCTACAACATAAGGTCAGCAAGCAGATTTGCAGCCTGCTGCGACGATGCTAACAAGCTTAATTAGTAGCTCGTGAAACTCGTTAAATTGATTGTTTAACTCATTAGTGTTAACGAGCTAAAATTGCTGCTCAGCTCGGTTCATTAAGAAAACGAGCCGAGATCAAACGAGTCGAGCTACCGAGCGCTCATTAAGCTCGCCGAGCTTCGAGTTTTATGTCCAGCCCTGCTGTACTTCGGGAATATGCATTTACGGTCACCAAATACGCGTGGAGGTTCATCTACGGTTACTGGTCACCGGCACAGCGTCGTATTTTGATGATGTGTCAAAAAGCACGCCCATGGATCTGCCCCATCTCCGGTTCTTCTCTCTTTTCCAGATCGATAATCAAAGGACCGGGCTCATGTACTCCCTCCGTATCAGATTATATGTCGTTCTAGGATTTCAGTACAAGTTTCGGCACGCTACGAAACTTTCGGACTTTCCCGTATTGCCCCTCCACTCGCTCGCAGGTCGCACCGAGCCACCGACAGCATCCGCTCGCTCTCTCTCTCTCTCCCGTCCCCTCTCCCTCTCGCTCCCGTCGCGGCGGCGCCACCCTCTCGCTCCGGTCCCTCTCCCTCAAGCTCCCGTCGCGGCGTCGCCGCCCTCTCCCTCAAGCTCCCCGTCCCTCCCCATCGCGGCCTGAACCTTCCTCTTCGCTCACCACCGTTGTCTCCCTCCCCACCACCACGATTCCTCTCGCACCCTAATCCTCCTCGCAAACAAATGGTCGTAGGTTGAGGTCAAAGGTCGCATTTTTTTTTTCGCCGGCGACGTGCTGCTGCCCTAGGATCTGCGTGCGCCGGCGCTGGATCTTCTATCCTCCAGCGGGAAGACGGAAGAGGAGAGGCAGTTAGCGACTATGTCCATGGCCGTGCGGGGGTTGGCCCGGCGGAGGGACGTGGCGCTGGAGGCCTCGGCGGTGCGGGCGTCAGACGCGGAGTGGCTGGAACGGCTGCCGGAGAAGAAGAAGAAGCCGCTGTACATGCAAAGCCTGCCGTGCATCTAGGCGTGGCCGTGCACCATCCCAATAGAGTTCTCACCATCGCCTCCATCCCGCAAGAAAGGTCGGTGAGTTTAGTTTGTTGGTTAGTACACCCTGATTCCCACTCTGATTCCAGTGCACCTCACAAAATTGATTGAGATATATCTATTCAATTGATTGAGATTTTGACAGGAAATAGTGGCAATGGCAGTTTAAATTTGTTAAGAACGGGGCCCCATTAATCATAATCGCAGTCTGGTAGTCCTATCCATATTGGATAAGCATTCATGTACGGAATTCCCACTCTAACAATTTTAAATTTGATCCTGATATGAGTAATTCATGTACAGGATTCCCACTCTAACCATTTACTCTATTGATGTGTTAAAAAACTTGATGGATAACGGAGTTGGATTTTCTGTTCAAATTTGAGAAGAACATTCTCCATTGATCACATGCACATGAGTAGTTTCGTAAGTGGTATGATTATAGGCATATAATGGATGATACTAGCAAGACCACTCAATATTGTGGACTGGGAAGCTCTCTCTTTGTGCTGGTAGATTGGGAAACATCAAGCATCTTCCTTCTTTTACATGCTTTTGATGGAGTGTTCTGCTGGGGTTTGTGAGAGTTGTCTGCTTTCATTTCTCTGGTCACTTGCAGTATTTGTAGTGCTTGTAGTAGGAGTAATTATTGCTGGCAGTGCTTGCAGTAGCTTTGCTTAACAGTAGACTATGAACTGTTCATTACTGCTTGTTGATCAGTAGCAGTAGACTATGAACTGCAATTGGTTGTGCTGCAACTTCCAGTAGACTATGAACTTTGTTGGTCAGATTGCGTGTGCAATGAGAAATACTGTCAGTTTAATTGTTGTGCAGGTTTCAATATCGTTTATTCTCGGCGTCGATATCGTTTATTGTTCAGAGACTTGAAATTTAGCGGTAGCTCACCTGTAACTCATGTTGTAGCTCATGTTAGGCAGTTGCTAGCTGTAATTCTTGCTTGCTTGCACTGAATATTTAATTTGTGTTTATCGACTCACTTCGTAGCTCATGTTTGGCAGCAGGTAGCTGTAATTCAATAGGGTTGTGTTTATTCAGCCAAACTGAATATTTGCTTGCATTATCTGTAGCAATTGGAGGAGATTGAAGACGGCGTTCGTCGTCCTCACGGTGCCTCCCACCGTGGTAGCGCGGGTGCCACGGCTCTGGGTATAGGTATGTCCTCTCCTCTCTCTGTCCCTACTGTTTGAAAATTTGCATGCTTGATTGTTTGAAATTTTCTGTTGAAAATTGCATGCTTGTTTGAATGGTGGAGTATCGAGTAACTGGCTTGGATGCTGCAGATTGATTAAAAGTTGCATGATCTAAAGTTGAGGTTATGTGAATTACTGTTTGCTTAACTATCTTGCATAATTAAATTACTCCTTGCTGAATACGTAAGGGAGTACAAACAATATTTTGACACAAATACTTGCAGTCCTAGCAACTTCAGGTGGTGTAAGGTTGAGGTCCAACATTGCAACTTCAGGTGCTGGCATGCCATTTCCTGGGTAAGCTTGATCTCAACTTGAACTCTGCCTTCTTCACTTTCTTCTCAGATTTCTTGCATACTTGTCCAGATATCGTACTGCTGCTTTATGGTCAGGGGCGGATCCAGGATTTGACCATAGGGGGGGCGAACAAGAAATTGACTATCAAAGAGAGAAAAGTTGAAAACATATCAAGTCGTACTTATCAGAGATACATAGAAATTTACCGTGTTTCTACTTGCTTATCAATACACATATCCCAAATCGGTTGGCGCTTTCGGGATCTCGCTCATATGCCATGCTTATAACTATAGCTTGTTCTGGGATTACGATAAACGACGTGATATTTCGCCTGAAAGTTTGCTTATAAACCGGGCTAGGATTAGGTTAGACCAACCGGTCGGCTTACGAAAATTCTAATCCACAGTGTCTTTCTCTTCATGAAAAGCAGCTGTACTAGTAGAAAATAAACAATAATCTGTTATAACTAGCACATCAAACTAGCGAGCAATAATTATTGGATTTGATCAAGCTAGCATGTAGCAATACGTATAGGACAATAGGATAATAGTACCTTGGATCAATCAGGTTTGGAATTGTGTCGGGGGCATGGCGCGCAGGACGGCGACAGTTCGTAGTGCTCGTCGGCAATCCGAACAGATGTCAAGGCAGAGACGAGAGAAGATCTATTATGTGTAGCCTGGCGGCGGCGATGCTCAATCACGGCAGGCGTGCGCGGCTGGGCAGCTGCAAAGGCGGAGAAAATCGAGTAAATGTAGATTGTAGATGTAATCGTGCGTGCGGACGTGCAATACAGGAAGTTCAGGATATACGTGCCCTATGGCCCTTGGCTGTCTAATGGTTTTGGGCTTGGCCCATTCAAATGCCCATGTAGGGCCTTGTCGCTGGGCAGGGCAGAAATAGGATTAGCCAGCGCTAATTGCCGGAGCATTAAGCTAATACAAGCGACTGCTACTGGCCCCTGCTACGTATACTTGGGGGAGGCCGAACCATGGCGGGGGCCAGGCCACCGCTCGCCCCCCCCTGGATCCGCCACTGTTTATGGTACTCTCTACACTTAAGGTCAGATTTCTTTCATACTTCTCAGTTGTTGTTGTTGCTATCTGTTGAACCGCTCTCTACACTTTTCTGCTGTTGATCTTTGTGCTGTTGCTATCTGTTGAACTGCTCTGATCTGCTCTGATGTCTCTAACGTTTTTGTGATGTTGATATCTGGTCCGGCGATCTGCTACTGCTGGGGCGGCGAGGAGAAGCTGGGCGAGGGAGGTTCCAGCAGCAGCAGTAGATCGCTGGGCCTGGGCAGGGAGGTCAACATCCCCAGCAGCAGCAGCAGATCGCTGGCGAGGGAGGGAGTGATGTGCCTGGCTGAAGCTGCCTGGCGCAGCAGCAGATCGATCACGGAAGAGTAGAACCACAACGACGAGGAGGATCTCAGGGGGCGAGTTCCTGGTGGGCGGCCAGCCGCTGGGCACGTGCTGCTGGTGCTCAGCCCAACGGTGCTCCTGGTGGTGCTCCCGCAGTCGAGCTGCTCGATCCTGATGGCGACGCGAGGAGTGGGGCAGGGAGGAGATGGTGACGCGGGGAAGAAGCACGCCTGGAGGTGCTCGCGCGCGAGGGACCTGGGCTGCGACGGCGGCGACGGCGGCGATCTGCGCGAGGGACCTGCGCTGCGACGGCCCGATTGAAATTTTAGATGGGATCGATCGGTTCGCCCGCATGACTGCGAGAGGGTAGTATATGTAATTTAATCAAAAGCTGAGGGTATACATGTCTTTTGACCCTTTTTCACCTGGTCGGAACGTTGCCTAGAACGACATATAATCTGAAACGGAGGGAGTACTTATATATCCTGTAACACAGAGGAGTTAAGGACCCACCTGTCATGCCTCATTTCATTTATTTTTACAGAAAGCACCCCAAACTTAATAGCGAACATTTATACACGAAGGACCAGCTAACCACTGTCCATGACAATTGACAAGGGGGGGAAGCGGGTTAAATTTTTAACCAGAGGGGATCAGCGCATGCGACCTTTCTTTTGTCCTCCTCCACATCGAACAGGCAGCGTCGCCGCTCGCTAGAGACGTTGCCGAGGAGCCACCGGCCGGTATTCCTACTCGTGAAGCCATGCTGCAACGCACCGTGGCGTGTGCTCGTCAACCTAGTTGGCCGGCAAGAGGTCGATGTTGCGCAGCGGCGGCGAGCTATCGTACATGGCGTGGAGTGTCATCAGGACGGAGGAAGACGGAGGGGTAGTGCACAGGAAGCACCTCATCGGATGTCCATGGTTGTTGCTCAGGAAGCACAGGATTCACACGGTCTGGGGGCGTGCTTGAAGGCCGCCACACACGAGCTCTGGCATGGCCCGTCACGTCCCCGCGCCCTGCTCCGTCCCTGCCACGCACGAGGTTGTCTGTCCGCCGAGCAGGGACGCCTCGAGCCCCCCCGAGGCGCCGGCCTCGCGCATGCGTGTGCCGGAGGCGTCGCGGTGCTTGGCATCGTTCGGGTCGAGACCGTGCCACCCCGCTGAGACCGTGCCGTCCATGTTGTCCGCGCCCTGCGTGGTCCCGTGCACTTGTGTTGTGCGACGAGTCCACAGCGAGCCTGCAATCAATCCACCGAATTAACTGCCTGGCCGTTCTGAACAAGGACCTTATCTGCTTGGGCTGCAACCCCTGCTCCCGGTTGAGGTGCATCCTCTGGTTCTCGTTCGGGTGCGTGTGCACTCCTTGAACAACCTGCAACGCATCAGGGGCGTCACCATCCCATCATCAGATCAAACAATTCGAGTGCGCATCCATACGGAGCAGAAAAAAGAGCAAGAAGTCAATTCGTCGCACGCACATACGCCTCGAGCTGCTGAATCTTGTGCGGGTTGTGGCGGCGGTACCGCTTCTTCCATATGTGGGCATCGGAGCCCGACATCAGCGTACACCTGGAGCCACAGGCACGCACGTCCCCGAGCAGCCGTGCGTCGCCCTGATGCGTTCGCCTGCACCGCCGGCCACCGGGGTTGACCACGGCGTCTCCGTCGCTAGAGCTTGCCACCAGCCCACCTCCCGGCCAGACCCGCATCACCGCTGCCTCGGTTCACTACAGCTTGGTCGGTGAGAAAGAGGAGAGGAGTGATGGGGGCGGTGGAATGGAGCGGATTTAGGAAGGAGACTGAGGCAGGGGGCTTTTTTGTAAAAGAAATGCACAGCTCGTACCTACAAGGCATGACAGGTGGGTCCCATCACTCGCCATGTCATCAAATACGAGGCTCAGCCGGTTACCAGTGACCGCAGATGAACCTCCAAACGTATTGGGTGACCGTAAAAATGTATTCCCAAAGTACAGTGACCAAATTGAATTAGGCCGACAAGTACGAGTACTAACGATGCGTTTAACTCGCCAACAACCCTACCAACGCTGCACCACACAACCATTCAGAGTGATTCTAAAAGCCCAAAGCCCTTTCCGTCAGAGCCTCAAGAAAATGGAAAAAGTCTATATTTCATCCTGAAATGTCACGATTTGGCTACATTTCACCTTGATCTTTAAAACCGGCTAATTTCAACCCTGAAATGTACAAAACCGGTCAATTCTCATCCTGGTCTGGTTTTGCACCGATTTGAGCGGTTTTGAGGCTGACTTGGCATTGATGTGGCGCTGACTAGGTGTCTGTTCGTGGGTCCAACATGTCATTGTGATGTGGCTTTCTTCTCCGTCGCCGTCGGGTCCAGAGCTCGCCGCCATGCCCGCCGTCAACCCCTCTACCCTTCCGAGGGACCCGCTCACATACCAGCCGTCGGGTCCATAGCTCCACCAGCCCCGACGGGTGCCCGACGGCCGCGAGCAGCGCAGTCCGATGAACTAGATGGAGATGACGATGTGACGGCGGCGCACGGGATTCAGTCGCGACCAACATAAAGGCGCGTGCTGTGAAGCAGTCAGCTAGCTAGCTAGGTAGCTCGTGTCCATGGCGGCAATGGATTGATCGATCGATCCAGTAGAGGTAGCTAGCTAGATAGCTCGCGTCCACGGCCGTACTCCAATCGATCCAGCAGCAAGCTAGCTACTCACTCCGTTCTAAAAAGGATGACTTCCATTTGTGTGCATACAGATGCATATCTGCGCGCCCACGGAGTGAGTAGCTAGATAGCTCGCGCCCACGGCCGTAATTGATTGATCGATGATTGATCCAGTAAAGCTAGCTACCTGCGCGGCAGCGCTGCGCAGCGGCGAGTGGCGCAAGGCGCATGACCCTGGGTGGCGCAAGAGCTCCCGCACCCATCCATCTCCGCCATCCTCGCCACCGAACAGCCGTCGCCGCCGCCGAACAACCGGTGTTGTTGAACCTCCGCACGTGTGAAGGGGATCAAATCTACTAGGGATTTTTCGTGCCACGTCAGTGCCAAGTCATACCACAAAACCACCTAAATTGACACCAAAACCGCTCCAATTCACCCAAAACCAACAGCAGGGTGAGAATTGACCGGTTTTGTACATTTCAGGGTTGAAATTAGCCGATTTTAAAGATCAGGGTGAAATGCAGCCAAATCGTGACATTTCAGGGTGAAATATAGACTTTTTCCAAAGAAAAACCCGCGTAAAAAGGCTCGCATGCACTAGAGTAGTGAGCTGGCCCAAAATTGGAGTGGTTTTGCTCTCAATTTAGGTGGTTTTGTGGTATGACTTGGCACTGACGTGGCACAAAAAATTCCTAGTAGATTCGATCCCCTTCACACGTGCGGAGGTTCAACAACGCCGGTTGTTCGGCGGCAGCGACGACTATTCAGTGGTGAGGATGGCGGAGATGGATGGGTGCGGGAGCTCTTGCGCGCTGCGCCGGTGCCGCCGCCCTGCGACCTGCGTCGCTCGCCGCCACCCAGGGTCATGCGCCTTGCGCCGCTCGCCGCCGCCTAGCGCTGCCGCGCAGGTAGCTAGCTTTACTGGATCAATCATCGATCAATTGATTAGGGCCGTGGGCGCGAGCTACCTAGCTACTCCCTCCGTTCTAAAAAGGATGACTTTCATTTGCGTGAGGGTGAGAATTGATCGGTTTTGTACATTTCAGGGTTGAAATTAGCCGATTTTAAAGATCAGGGTGAAATGTAGCCAAATCGTGACATTTCAGGGTGAAATATAGACTTTTTCCAAAGACAAACCCGCGTAAAAAGGCTCGCATGCACTAGAGCAGTGAGCTGGTCCAGATTAGACGACTCCATTCTTATTTTTATCTTCTGTTTTCCTTTTTTTTATTTTCTTTTCCTGCTCTAATTTTTAGTTCTTCTTCTTTTCATTTTGTTTTTATTTTTATTTACTTTGTTTAGCTTTTAAAAATTCTATGAATATTATTTTTTATCGTGTAACAAGTAAAAAAAATCTTGTGAATTTTGTACTGTGCAAACATCTTTTTGAACACGTGAATAATTATTTTCTAACTATGTGAACTTTTTTCAACACACGAACAATATATTTGAACTGTGCGAACATTTTTTGACCTCATGAACAAATTTTATGGTAGTACAAACATCTTTTTTAATCATATAAACATCTAACTCTTCTCTTACGAACATTTTTTTATTAGAGAAAAATATTTTAAACTATATGAAAATTTTATAAGTTAGTTAAAATATAATTTATTGTGAAGTTTTTTTTTTTCAAATTTGGTACATTTTTTAACTTACACGATTTTTTCCTACCTTTGTATTATGGCATTTTTTTGGGAGACCAAAAAACTATAAAAAGTACTCCCTCCGTCCGAAAAAGGATGTCTTGGATTTATCTAGATTCGAATATATGTAGACATGTTTTATTGTACACATATCCAAATTTGGATATATGAAAGACATCTTTTTCCAAACGGAGCGAGTAGTAGAAAAAAGTCGCTCCCAAACGAGCCGGTAAAGTAGGCTGGCCAATTACGCCGGCTCTTGTGCGGAAGGTTGATGTGTTGATGTAACACGCGTAAAGACTAGGAGCGCTTCCATCGGAAATCCATTTTGACTAGTGGGATTAGATGCTATCATTATGGAAAACGACAGTTTAATATGGGAAAAAATTAAAAAAAATTGGGTTTATATCTTCACATTTTATGTCCGCACACAAAATTTCATGGAAAAAGTATTTTTTTCTGACCATCGTAAAAATACAAAAATGTCTTGTGAAAAGTCATTTTGGAACACCAAAATTTGTCTTTTTTATACTACTAGTGACCATGCACGTGCAACGCACGTCTCCTAATTTATTATAATATGAACATGTATTTGAATCTATATTTGTTTCATTCAGTTATTTTACCAAGTTATCTAAATAGATTTCTTTGATAAAAAAATTGAAATTAGACCAAATATCTTCTGAGAATTATTTCCCTGTCTCATTCCAGTAAGCAATGGTGATATAGGAAGAGGGTGTCTGTTATTTTTTTGGATTGTCGATATACTTTATATTTTTTCGCTTGTGACCCGTGCGTTGCAACGGGAGAGAAAAATCTGTGTGGTTCAAACGCGTAATCGTCAACTCCAACACTGACGACGCCTAGTTTTTCGCCGACGAATTCTCATCAAATTCGGCCAATGTCGACATGGATGGTGGATAGGACGACCGACCAAAAAAGAGTTGAATGAATATCTTCACCTTCATTTTTTCTTCATCCTCGTGGATCCAATAATTCTCCAACAATAATGTTGGCGCATAGGCGGAAGGGCGAGATTGAAAGCTTTGGGCGTGGGTTAGGGTTTCCGGTCGAGAGACTCCAATCCTTTATATACATGCCTTGGCCTTACCGAACGGTGCAAGGATTCCATATACGGCAGCGCATCCGTGTTCGAACTGAGTTCGTATGAAATAAAACCGTGCTCGCCTGTCTGAACATGGAGCTCCGCCCCGCCCCGCCCAGCTTCTTCCCCACCTCGGTGCCGTCGTGTCCGGGAGGCGATGGACCGTGAGCCGGCAAAGTTAAATCAGGACAAAAACAAAGATAACGTTTCGCGTTGGATTGTGTTGAGGTGCTCAACACCGAACGAGCAATCTGAGCCTTTGATCAAAGATTGGATGCGTACGATTTAATGTGTCCGGTCATGTTTGCTCTTTTAATAGTAGTACCTAATATGCTTCGCTAATCTAACATTGTCCATTGCTTATTAGTGAAAAATTACACTATAAGCAAGAGAATGAACCCAATGAATTTATGTGCTAGCTTCGCCACTGAGTGTCGTGCGACCCAAGCTTCCGTCAGAGCATTTGTGAGTTCCTGCAGTGTAAAGTTATATGTTGGATTCATTCTGAGAGCTGGACAGAGACACGGGCACGTTCACCGGGCACGGGCACGTCCTCTCCTCTGCACCGCGTCGTGCTACCGGGTCCGTGTTCCGGCATGTCTGCCGGCCTGCCGGGACTGGCTCACGGCCATCCGCGCGGAACCCCCGAGGTTCAGCCTCAAGGCTCGCGTCGCCGGCCCGGCGTCTTCACTCCGCTGTCAATCGACATGCTCCTCGACCCGCCGCTCGCCTCGTGCCCTCGTTCGCTGACTGGCCGCGTGTGTCTCCGATTCCACGCCGCCATCAAAACACGCCATCCAGTTGCTAAAAAAAACTCGTCATCCAGCCTCAAGCTTCTGCAGTGGCGGCGCGGGACGGGCTGGTGCCGTGCCCCAAATCGACGAAGTCTGCTACTCTGCTAGTCCCACGATGCCAAGGCGAGGAAGCAAGAGCGGCCCGCGGGATCGCCATCCAAGAAAATGCTCGCTATCGTGGCCCGTGCGACATCTCAGATATCAGTGCTCCTGCTGTGCTAGTCCCCAGCAGAAGCTCGCCGACTCATACGCGTCGCACGGGTTGGATCAAAGGAAGTTGTGCTCCCTGCCGAGATCGCCGTCGTCCTTGTCGCCTTCCGGCTTCTTCCCCTTTGTCGTCTTGGCCGCCGGGGGCAAGGAGGCAGCGAAGGCGCCCGCTGCGCCGGCACAGCAGCGGTTGGATCAAACGAAGTTGTGCTCCCTGCCGAGATCACCGCCGTCCTTGTCGCCTTCTGGCTTCCTCCCCTTTGCCGTCTTGGCCGCCGGGGGCAAGGAGGCAGCGAAGGCGCCCGCTGCGCCAGCAGCCCCGCCGAACATCACGGCGGTGATGGCAAAGGGCGGGTGCAAGGCATTCGCGGCACTGGTGTCGGCCTCGCCGGACGCGCGCAGCGCGCTCGACGTTCCAGTCGGCCGGGGACTGCGGCGTGATGGAGCAGAGTTTCTTCGGTCGTCCAGGGATGGCCTCAAAACGTTTCGGGATAGGACATGTTGAGTTGCTCAACATCAATCGGACAATCTGAATCGTTGATCGGAAATTGAACGCGTACGATTTAATGTATCCGACACATGTTTGCTCTTTTAATAGTAGTATAGATATAGAAGCATAAAAACTGTATTTTTTTTTCGAAACTTTGTGTGATAAATATAAAATGTCGGTAGGTACACTCCATTTTTTCTTGGTAATTTTTGACATTTTGAGATTTAGAAAAAGTATTTTCTATAATGGTACTAGATGGTCCGGTGAGCAAAACATCGTGTCCCTCTTTCGTCTTCATTCAAAGACAGAGCGGCTCTAAAATTTGGATCGATGCATACATACACCATTACACCTGAACAGGGGGACCTTAGATTTCAGTGCCGGCCCTAACGAAAGAGAACTCTTTTCACGCTAAAAAAAAAAGAGAACTCTTCGTAGAAAAAAACAAGGAACGAGGACTCCTGGATTGACTCATTGATATACCCGATCGATCTTATCAATCATGTGATGATCATCAGATGCAGTACATACGAGATGACCATATTGCGGCAATCCGATCCTTGTCCTGCTAGCCAGCATTCGATCGTCGTTGCCCTGGGAGTCTGGGACTGGGACGCCGCCAATATTATGCCACCATCGACGAGCACCATGGACTCTCTCAAGGATGACAACGTGGAGGACATCCTGTTCCGCCTCCCTTCGTGGGACTCCCTCGGACACGCCGTGCGCGCCTCCGACCGCTTCCGCCACATCGCGTTCGACCCTGACTTCCTCCGCCGCTTCCGCGCACGCCACGCCACGTCGTCGCTCCGCAGCTTCCTCGGCGTCTTTGCCCAGAGGCGACCCCTCGGCCTCCCCATCTTCCACCTCGCGGGCCCAGCAGCACGGTCCGACCCTGGCCTCGTCGCCGTCGCGCGCACCGGCGACTTCCTTCTCGCCGGCCTCGAGGACGACCCGGCGTGGCGCATCCACGACTGCCGCAACGGCCGTCTACTCCTCTCCAAAGGCACGTCCTTTACAGTCTACGACCCCATCTCCCTCCACCGCATTGACATAAGTCGCCCACCAGATGACCCCTTCCCGAACGGTTACATCCCCGCCACCATCTGCTTGATCGACGACGGTGATCCCTCCTCCCGCGTCGTTTCCTTGCAGGTAAACTGTCGCCATGGGCTGCGTGCTGTCGAGTACGACTCCAGAGTAGACCGGTGGCGCTTTCACCCATGGGCAGCGGATACTGCCATCACAGCGCCTCCGCCACACCAGACCATGTACGCGGCCGGGCTCATATTCTGGAACCACGACGGGTCCACCGGCACCTCATCGCTCATGCTCGACACCCGCACGATGGAGTTCTCCATGCTCCGCCTCCCAGGCCCGGCCATGGCGGCGGCCGCACGCTGGAGGGTTGCTAGATACTCCATCGGGGAGACAGAGGATGGCGAGTGCTGCCTCGTGTGCGTGACCGTCGACCGCTTGCTGCAGGTGTGGCTACTCAGGGACAACCGTGCTGGCGGCGGCAGCCGTCAGTGGGACTTCCAGAAGGAGAAGCCCTTGATCGTGCTGCTTGCTGGGCATTATTGCGAGCGGCATTACGTCGGGAAGGTGGTCGCGGGACTAGTCATCGTTTGGGGGTGCAATCGTGGTGCGAGCAACCAGTATCATCATTATGCCATTGACCTAAAGAACTTCACCCTCACGGCCATGCTTTCCGATGTTGGCCCTGATGGAAGTGGAAGCGCGGTTCATCCTTTCCAACTACCATGGCCACCTGCTGGATTGGCTCCTGCCAAGCGACACATGCTTCCGATAGAAGCTCGCAAAGGTATGTATGTATCTTTGAATTCTCAGTTTCCGATTTCAACTTACTATCTATTTAGAAGATCAGCTTGCCAAGAAATGTGTTCAGTGGGTAAAAACCAATGTTCAAAATAGCACGGTATAGCTTTTTGACCAATGTCTCGCTACAGAAAATTTGTGTAAAATAATTCGCTATAGCGGATTTTAAGGTTTGCGCTCTTTTGTCGTAGCACACTATATAAAATAATGGTAAAAACATTCAAATATAACATTTCAAATAAAACTTCTGAATGGCATCTTGTAGGTAGGGGAAATAAAATTCTCCACTATATAAATATATTAATATATTGTAATGACAAACATACTTTTTCAAAACCCTTATTAAACTCAGAAATTCACATAAAACAATATAAATAAAGAGGTCACACTCAGTATCCGCACAACAAGGTGCGCACTACCGCATAGAAATAAAGGGGTAGAAGTAAAGGAAAAAAAATACAAAACAACGCGGCTATCAAGATATCTAAAGTCGTGGAAGGTCGATTATGCCGCCATCCGCGTGTGATGAAAACATATGTCGTCATTACGCTAGTGTAGATGATTAGGAAGCTAGAGGGTCGGTCAGTAGACTATGCCGCGGTGTTACAGTTTCTGAAGAATAGACCACTCCCGGAGGTAGCTTACATATTTAAAATCCAATTTGAATGTGAGAAAAGTTTAGCATTAAAAAACATGTCATTTCTACATAGCCAAACTGACTATAGTAAGGCAACCGCTCCCCCGTATGAGCATTCTATCCTTATGTTATATACCTCGCAACCAGTTCCCAAAAATATTTAAAATACTGCGAGGTGGATACAAGTTTGAATCCCCTTGGATGACTGGCCATATATAGTGTGCAAATTGCATTGAAAGAACAAGTGCCCTACATTCTCGTTGTGATGACCAAACCAACATTTTGTATTTACTTGCCAGCTACGCTTTAGAAGATTGTCTTTGGTTAGAATAACCCCTCTTTGAAGGTACCACGTGAGGCCTTGTTTGGTACTAGTGTATTTTAGGAGATTGGTGGGGATTGGGTGAAGGTTGTTTTCCTTGCTCTCTCCATGATAACAAACCGTTAACAAAAGTAGTCTTTGGGGTACCCCTTTTTAAACTTGGAAGAATGATATCATATACTCCCTCTGTTCCAAAATATAAGGCGCTATTTTTGTGATGGTTGTTGAGACTCGGCTTTGACAACTAATATATACTAAATTATATGGATTTAAAATGTATAAATGGTACTGTTGGATTCGTCTTGCAAAATTCTTTCATTTCATTTATCATTATACTGATTTTGTGGACATATTATAAGTACAAATCATGGTCAAAACTGTATGTTGTTGAATAGCAAAATTAAATGGCGCCTTATATTTTTAGGATGGAGGGAGTACAACATAATATTGCTAAGTATTGAATTGATGAGGACAAAATGCCACTGACAGAAAGAAGTTTTCCTTTCCAACTACTTAAACGTTTCCCCTATTTCTCAATGACTTTCCACTCAACATTGAAAGTCTCCGATAATGTGTCGGGATTTCGAAATATCAAATAGGAACAAACTTGCTTGCAACCAAACAATTCGGCATACTGAGGCGCGCATTCCTGTGAATCTCAGCAGAACAATTCAATTTCATGAAAACTAATTTTAAGACCCGTAAGTTTCTCAAACGCTGATAAAATTAATTTTAGGTTCCTAGCCTTTTTGAGGTCATGCTCCATAAACGAGATGTGGCACTATAGCCGTAATCTGACCCGAGTTTTTTGCACGCTCAATAATGACGGTGAACATTCACCACAATGTTAAATAACATTGATGATAGGGGGTCATCCTGGCAGAGTCCTTTTTTGTTTGGAAAATAATGGCCAATATCATCGTTGACTTATATGGCCACCCTATACCTACCCTTAGCACCAACAATTACAGTATTGCAAAGATACTTTAATCTTTTGGGAGTGGATTGAATTGTGTGCAGACAACTAACATTTTTTGTCTTTACTAACATTTGCAGACACTGAAAAAACTTCTTCCAGTAGCTGCAAGCGGTTATGCCAATACAAACGTAGCATGGACCATAATGTAAGAGGAGCAATGCAAGGATGAAAGTCAAGTGGTAGAGGAAATTTGGAGATAATCCGTGACTTCTGTAAATAGTAGGACTGTAGTAGAGAACCTTCTCACCTTCGTATGTGCTCTAGAAATGTGCAAGCTAGTTAGAAAGATGTAAAAACTCTCAACAAGAATATCAAATATAATGCACTGTGCTATGGCTAATGAGAATACCGACTTTTGTGAACAAACATTGTGTGTCACTCTGTTTTTCCTCTGTTTCTCTTTTTCCCCGAGCTAGCTAACCCGACAATCCTACTATCAGTTGTTAAGGGCGCTGTAAAGTCCATTTAAAAACAAGGTTGCTTGCATTTGCTGCATATATTGGATCATAATCATCTTTTTTAGATAAATGACGCGACATCGTAAAATTTTGAACAAGGTATACCATTCAAAACCGTGAGAAGCTTTCGTTTAATGCGGTGAAGTCGTTTCCGATTACTGAACTAGTGTGATGGCACGTTATGCGCCAATGCTTTTCGGTTTGACAGTAGGTTGTGTATGCCATGTCGACTTCTCTCTGTTTGCTATATAGGTTTACAATGGCTCATCCTTCATCATCCTCGCCGCCTTCGCTTTATCTTAATCAGAAGGGTCCACCGGCGTAGTCAAGGACATTTGCTTCGCCGTGTCCATCACCATGCGATAGAGGTCGTGCTGCATGCGCCACAATGCGGAGAAAACAGCTGAAATCACATGATACGAGGTCGGAAAGGTCAACCTAGCCAACCGAATTTGGGAGACATGTGGAGGCCCGAAAGATCTTGTTTCGCATATCAACGGCGAGCAAGTAGTGCGCATCGCCAACGGAAAACTTCACCTCCTCAGGTTCTCACGGTACTCGCCAAGCACAACGAAGATGATTGGTCCTTCCTCCCTGCTTAGTAGCGGCTACATGGTCATTAGATCCTTGGCAGGTCACCGAACCCCTCGAGCCCTCACAGATTCTCCAACTGGATCTTGTGCTCCTTCTCCCACCCATTTCTCTCGAGCCCCATCAGCCTCCAAACCGTGACTATTCCGTCACTGAGCTCTACAGTCTTGGAAGTCGTTGATGGAGACGAATTTGGTCGCGAAGTCTTGGACGGCGCCCATGGTGCAGTACGCGTCTGAGTTAGCCGCCGTGCTCGTGTGGAGATCCATGCGGGCTTGATAGGTAGGAGGATGTGGCCAAATTCCACTATTGCGTGGTTGCCTTTGCGAAAAGGGTGACGATGAAAAGGTCAATGCAGTCAATTTTGACCACCTCCAACGATGTGCCTCGCCGCCGCACACTCTACCACCTCCTCGAGCCGCTCTTGGCCCTCTGTCGCAATGATTTGTCGCCATCTGCTAGGCTAGGGTTAGGAATTGCGGGGAACTAGGGAATTGATTCACTCCGGCTTGTTTTACTAAAACGAGGGTGAGAGGCGTAAATTCCATGAACATGTCAGGTCATGTTTGCTCTTTTAATAGTAGTACCTAATATGCTTCGCTAATCTAACATTGTCCATTGCTTATTAGTGAAAAATTACACTATAAGCAAGAGAATGAACCCAATGAATTTATGTGCTAGCTTCGCCACTGAGTGTCGTGCGACCCAAGCTTCCGTCAGAGCATTTGTGAGTTCCTGCAGTGTAAAGTTATATGTTGGATTCATTCTGAGAGCTGGACAGAGACCAGTCCCTTCAGTATGCCTTGGCTGTCATGGTATGCTCCGTGTTCAGTCTTTGCTCTGTAGCGCAGCACAATCGCAATTGCCTGCTACCAAACCCAATGATTCGTCTCGGCTAGTGTACCTGCGCAAGTTCACCGGGCACGGGCACGTCCTCTCCTCTGCACCGCGTCGTGCTACCGGGTCCGTGTTCCGGCATGTCTGCCGGCCTGCCGGGACTGGCTCACGGCCATCCGCGCGGAACCCCCGAGGTTCAGCCTCAAGGCTCGCGTCGCCGGCCCGGCGTCTTCACTCCGCTGTCAATCGACATGCTCCTCGACCCGCCGCTCGCCTCGTGCCCTCGTTCGCTGACTGGCCGCGTGTGTCTCCGATTCCACGCCGCCATCAAAACACGCCATCCAGTTGCTAAAAAAAACTCGTCATCCAGCCTCAAGCTTCTGCAGTGGCGGCGCGGGACGGGCTGGTGCCGTGCCCCAAATCGACGAAGTCTGCTACTCTGCTAGTCCCACGATGCCAAGGCGAGGAAGCAAGAGCGGCCCGCGGGATCGCCATCCAAGAAAATGCTCGCTATCGTGGCCCGTGCGACATCTCAGATATCAGTGCTCCTGCTGTGCTAGTCCCCAGCAGAAGCTCGCCGACTCATACGCGTCGCACGGGTTGGATCAAAGGAAGTTGTGCTCCCTGCCGAGATCGCCGTCGTCCTTGTCGCCTTCCGGCTTCTTCCCCTTTGTCGTCTTGGCCGCCGGGGGCAAGGAGGCAGCGAAGGCGCCCGCTGCGCCGGCACAGCAGCGGTTGGATCAAACGAAGTTGTGCTCCCTGCCGAGATCACCGCCGTCCTTGTCGCCTTCTGGCTTCCTCCCCTTTGCCGTCTTGGCCGCCGGGGGCAAGGAGGCAGCGAAGGCGCCCGCTGCGCCAGCAGCCCCGCCGAACATCACGGCGGTGATGGCAAAGGGCGGGTGCAAGGCATTCGCGGCACTGGTGTCGGCCTCGCCGGACGCGCGCAGCGCGCTCGACGTTCCAGTCGGCCGGGGACTGCGGCGTGATGGAGCAGAGTTTCTTCGGTCGTCCAGGGATGGCCTCAAAACGTTTCGGGATAGGACATGTTGAGTTGCTCAACATCAATCGGACAATCTGAATCGTTGATCGGAAATTGAACGCGTACGATTTAATGTATCCGACACATGTTTGCTCTTTTAATAGTAGTATAGATATAGAAGCATAAAAACTGTATTTTTTTTGAGAAAATTACAAAAAACCACCACAATTCAGGCTAGGGTTTCAAAAAACCACCGGGATACGTTAGGGTTTCAAAAAACCACCAGTCTAGAGTTAATTACTTTCAGACAACCACCACTTCGGTGCTAACCGTCCGCGACACTCAGTTAAGCACGGAACTGACAGAGGGGACCCACACGTCAGCCTCACAGTGTCATGGTTAACTGAGTGGGACCCATGTCAGTTTCATGGTTAACTGAGTGTCGCGGGCGGTTAGCACCGAAGTGGTGGCTGTCTGAAAGTAATTAACTCTAGACCGGTGGTTTTTTGAAACCCTAACGTATCCCGGTGGTTTTTTGAAACCCTAGCCTGAATTGTGGTGGTTTTTTGTAATTTTCTCATTTTTTTTTGCGAAACTTTGTGTGATAAATATAAAATGTCGGTAGGTACACTCCATTTTTTCTTGGTAATTTTTGACATTTTGAGATTTAGAAAAAGTATTTTCTATAATGGTACTAGATGGTCCGGTGAGCCAAACATCGTGTCCCTCTTTCGTCTTCATTCAAAGACAGAGCGGCTCTAAAATTTGGATCGATGCATACATACACCATTACACCTGAACAGGGGGACCTTAGATTTCAGTGCCGGCCCTAACGAAAGAGAACTCTTTTCACGCTAAAAAAAAAAGAGAACTCTTCGTAGAAAAAAACAAGGAACGAGGACTCCTGGATTGACTCATTGATATACCCGATCGATCTTATCAATCATGTGATGATCATCAGATGCAGTACATACGAGATGACCATATTGCGGCAATCCGATCCTTGTCCTGCTAGCCAGCATTCGATCGTCGTTGCCCTGGGAGTCTGGGACTGGGACGCCGCCAATATTATGCCACCATCGACGAGCACCATGGACTCTCTCAAGGATGACAACGTGGAGGACATCCTGTTCCGCCTCCCTTCGTGGGACTCCCTCGGACACGCCGTGCGCGCCTCCGACCGCTTCCGCCACATCGCGTTCGACCCTGACTTCCTCCGCCGCTTCCGCGCACGCCACGCCACGTCGTCGCCCCGCAGCTTCCTCGGCGTCTTTGCCCAGAGGCGACCCCTCGGCCTCCCCATCTTCCACCTCGCGGGCCCAGCAGCACGGTCCGACCCTGGCCTCGTCGCCGTCGCGCGCACCGGCGACTTCCTTCTCGCCGGCCTCGAGGACGACCCGGCGTGGCGCATCCACGACTGCCGCAACGGCCGTCTACTCCTCTCCAAAGGCACGTCCTTTACAGTCTACGACCCCATCTCCCTCCACCGCATTGACATAAGTCGCCCACCAGATGACCCCTTCCCGAACGGCTACATCCCCGCCACCATCTGCTTGATCGACGACGGCGATCCCTCCTTCCGCGTCGTTTCCTTGCAGGTAAACTGTCGCCATGGGCTGCGTGCTGTCGAGTACGACTCCAGAGTAGACCGGTGGCGCTTTCACCCATGAGCAGCGGATACTGCCATCACAGCGCCTCCGCCACACCAGACCATGTACGCGGCCGGGCTCATATTCTGGAACCACGACGGGTCCACCGGCACCTCATCGCTCATGCTCGACACCCGCACGATGGAGTTCTCCATGCTCCGCCTCCCAGGCCCGGCCATGGCGGCGGCCGCACGCTGGAGGGTTGCTAGATACTCCATCGGGGAGACAGAGGATGGCGAGTGCTGCCTCGTGTGCGTGACCGTCGACCGCTTGCTGCAGGTGTGGCTACTCAGGGACAACCGTGCTGGCGGCGGCAGCCGTCAGTGGGACTTCCAGAAGGAGAAGCCCTTGATCGTGCTGCTTGCTGGGCATTATTGCGAGCGGCATTACGTCGGGAAGGTGGTCGCGGGACTAGTCATCGTTTGGGGGTGCAATCGTGGTGCGAGCAACCAGTATCATCATTATGCCATTGACCTAAAGAACTTCACCCTCACGGCCATGCTTTCCGATGTTGGCCCTGATGGAAGTGGAAGCGCGGTTCATCCTTTCCAACTACCATGGCCACCTGCTGGATTGGCTCCTGCCAAGCGACACATGCTTCCGATAGAAGCTCGCAAAGGTACGTATGTATCTTTGAATTCTCAGTTTCCGATTTCAACTTACTATCTATTTAGAAGATCAGCTTGCCAAGAAATGTGTTCAGTGGGTAAAAACCAATGTTCAAAATAGCACGGTATAGCTTTTTGACCAATGTCTCGCTACAGAAAATTTGTGTAAAATAATTCGCTATAGCGGATTTTAAGGTTTGCGCTCTTTTGTCGTAGCACACTATATAAAATAATGGTAAAAACATTCAAATATAACATTTCAAATAAAACTTCTGAATGGCATCTTGTAGGTAGGGGAAATAAAATTCTCCACTATATAAATATATTAATATATTGTAATGACAAACATACTTTTTCAAAACCCTGTATTAAACTCAGAAATTCACATAAAACAATATAAATAAAGAGGTCACACTCAGTATCTGCACAACAAGGTGCGCACTACCGCATAGAAATAAAGGGGTAGAAGTAAAGGAAAAAAAATACAAAACAACGCGGCTATCAAGATATCTAAAGTCGTGGAAGGTCGATTATGCCGCCATCCGCGTGTGATGAAAACATATGTCGTCATTACGCTAGTGTAGATGATTAGGAAGCTAGAGGGTCGGTCAGTAGACTATGCCGCGGTGTTACAGTTTCTGAAGAATAGACCACTCCCGGAGGTAGCTTACATATTTAAAATCCAATTTGAATGTGAGAAAAGTTTAGCATTAAAAAACATGTCATTTCTACATAGCCAAACTGACTATAGTAAGGCAACCGCTCCCCCGTATGAGCATTCTATGCTTATGTTATATACCTCGCAACCAGTTCCCAAAAATATTTAAAATACTGCGAGGTGGATACAAGTTTGAATCCCCTTGGATGACTGGCCATATATAGTGTGCAAATTGCATTGAAAGAACAAGTGCCCTACATTCTCGTTGTGATGACCAAACCAACATTTTGTATTTACTTGCCAGCTACGCTTTAGAAGATTGTCTTTGGTTAGAATAACCCCTCTTTGAAGGTACCACGTGAGGCCTTGTTTGGTACTAGTGTATTTTAGGAGATTGGTGGGGATTGGGTGAAGGTTGTTTTCCTTGCTCTCTCCATGATAGACAAACCGTTAACAAAAGTAGTCTTTGGGGTACCCCTTTTTAAACTTGGAAGAATGATATCATATACTCCCTCTGTTCCAAAATATAAGGCGCTATTTTTGTGATGGTTGTTGAGACTCGGCTTTGACAACTAATATATACTAAATTATATGGATTTAAAATGTATAAATGGTACTGTTGAATTCGTCTTGCAAAATTCTTTCATTTCATTTATCATTATACTGATTTTGTGGACATATTATAAGTACAAATCATGGTCAAAACTGTATGTTGTTGAATAGCTAAATTAAATGGCGCCTTATATTTTTAGGATGGAGGGAGTACAACATAATATTGCTAAGTATTGAATTGATGAGGACAAAATGGCCACTGACAGAAAGAAGTTTTCCTTTCCAACTACTTAAACGTTTCCCCTATTTCTCAATGACTTTCCACTCAACATTGAAAGTCTCCGATAATGTGTCGGGATTTCGAAATATCAAATAGGAACAAACTTGCTTGCAACCAAACAATTCGGCATACTGAGGCGCGCATTCCTGTGAATCTCTGTAGCAGAACAATTCAATTTCATGAAAATTAATTTTAAGACCCGTAAGTTTCTCAAACGCTGATAAAATTAATTTTAGGTTCCTAGCCTTTTTGAGGTCATGCTCCATAAACGAGATGTGGCACTATAGCCGTAATCTGACCCGAGTTTTTCGCACGCTCAATAATGACGGTGAACATTCACCACAATGTTAAATAACATTGATGATAGGGGGTCATCCTGGCAGAGTCCTTTTTTCGTTTGGAAAATAATGGCCAATATCATCGTTGACTTATATGGCCACCCTATACCTACCCGTTAGCACCAACAATTACAGTATTGCAAAGATACTTTAATCTTTTGGGAGTGGATTGAATTGTGTGCAGACAACTAACATTTTTTGTCTTTACTAACATTTGCAGACACTGAAAAAACTTCTTCCAGTAGCTGCAAGCGGTTATGCCAATACAAAACGTAGCATGGACCATAATGTAAGAGGAGCAATGCAAGGATGAAAGTCAAGTGGTAGAGGAAATTTGGAGATAATCCGTGACTTCTGTAAATAGTAGGACTGTAGTAGAGAACCTTCTCACCTTCGTATGTGCTCTAGAAATGTGCAAGCTAGTTAGAAAGATGTAAAAACTCTCAACAAGAATATCAAATATAATGCACTGTGCTATGGCTAATGAGAATACCGACTTTTGTGAACAAACATTGTGTGTCACTCTGTTTTTCCTCTGTTTCTCTTTTTCCCCGAGCTAGCTAACCCGACAATCCTACTATCAGTTGTTAAGGGCGCTGTAACGTCCATTTAAAAACAAGGTTGCTTGCATTTGCTGCATATATTGGATCATAATCATCTTTTTTAGATAAATGACGCGACATCGTAAAATTTTGAACAAGGTATACCATTCAAAACCGTGAGAAGCTTTCGTTTAATGCGGTGAAGTCGTTTCCGATTACTGAGACTAGTGTGATGGCACGTTATGCGCCAATGCTTTTCGGTTTGACAGTAGGTTGTGTATGCCATGTCGACTTCTCTCTGTTTGCTATATAGGTTTACAATGGCTCATCCTTCATCATCCTCGCCGCCTTCGCTTTATCTTAATCAGAAGGGTCCACCGGCGTAGTCAAGGACATTTGCTTCGCCGTGTCCATCACCATGCGATAGAGGTCGTGCTGCATGCGCCACAATGCGGAGAAAACAGCTGAAATCACATGATACGAGGTCGGAAAGGTCAACCTAGCCAACCGAATTTGGGAGACATGTGGAGGCCCGAAAGATCTTGTTTCGCATATCAACGGCGAGCAAGTAGTGCGCATCGCCAACGGAAAACTTTCACCTCCTCAGGTTCTCACGGTACTCGCCAAGCACAACGAAGATGATTGGTCCTTCCTCCCTGCTTAGTAGCGGCTACATGGTCATTAGATCCTTGGGCAGGTCACCGAACCCCTCGAGCCCTCACAGATTCTCCAACTGGATCTTGTGCTCCTTCTCCCACCCATTTCTCTCGAGCCCCATCAGCCTCCAAACCGTGACTATTCCGTCACTGAGCTCTACAGTCTTGGAAGTCGTTGATGGAGACGAATTTGGTCGCGAAGTCTTGGACGGCGCCCATGGTGCAGTACGCGTCTGAGTTAGCCGCCGTGCTCGTGTGGAGATCCATGCGGGCTTGATAGGTAGGAGGATGTGGCCAAATTCCACTATTGCGTGGTTGCCTTTGCGAAAAGGGTGACGATGAAAAGGTCAATGCAGTCAATTTTGACCACCTCCAACGATGTGCCTCGCCGCCGCACACTCTACCACCTCCTCGAGCCGCTCTTGGCCCTCCGTCGCAATGATTTGTCGCCATCTGCTAGGCTAGGGTTAGGAATTGCGGGGAACTAGGGAATTGATTCACTCCGGCTTGTTTTACCTGTCGAACCGAGAGCGATTCTGACGAAAACATGTCAGCAATACAAGTTGCCGGGCCTTGACCACATTTCGCATGTTCTTGTCATCTTGTCTGTTTTTTTTTTTTTTGCAAATTCAGAGCTTTATTAATCATGTGACAGGATTACAATCACTCCGAAGAGTATCCAAGTTTAACTCTAAATGAAAATACCCGCGAATCTTACTTGTGCGTTGGTCACGCAATACAGACACACACACATATGCTCGCGGCAGGGGCCATGCATGCATCTGCAAGCAAATCTTGGTTAGTGTTTGAGTCAACCAGGATTGTTGAAGTGTCTATTTTTCCTTGCATGGCAGCAGGCAGTCATGGCTTGGAAAGTGAAAAGGTTGAGTCCGCTAAGAACTACTGGAGTAGTACAGTCCGAGTCCAGTTACAAAGCCGGTTAGCTTTCTTGGTAAGTCTCCAGTTGGTGTCTGATTAGGATTGGTAATACTTCGTTAGTCCAGGTTCTGCGTGCGTATATATGCACACAAGGTCGTGTAAAATTTGTAACATGAGATTCGAGAGAAAGAAAGAAAAAGAACGAACGCGCCCGGCCAATTTTTTTTAATGCCCGTTTGTTTATCTAATTTGATGTGATCAATCTGTGGACGACATCACGGTACATAACAACCACCATGACCACATCTTCCCCGTTGTTCCTGGCGGGCAACATCGGGGGCGGGGACGGGACGCTGACGGCGTCGGCCATCGTCGCGAAGGCCGTTTCAGGGTCGCACGTCCTCAAGCTTGACGGCTACTCCCGCACCAAGGGGCTTGGCAACGGCAAGCCCATCGAGTCTGAGATTTTCTCTGTTGGAGGCCATCGTTGGTGTATTCGCTACTTCCCAGACGGCATGCGAGCGAAAGACGCCGATTGGATATCCATTTGTCTGTGGTGCTTTGGTCTAACTGATGCTAATGAAGTCAAAGCAGAATTCAGGATGAGTCTGCTTGACCAAGATAGGCAACCAGTGCCCTTGTACAGTAGATGCACCAGCCAGATACGCGCCTTCTTCAGCAAAGAACCATCTTGGGGATTCGCTCAGTTCATAAAAAGGAAGGACTTGGAAGAATCCCTCTACCTCAGGGACGACGCTTTCAGCATCAGGTGCGACGTCACCGTGTCAAAGGAGATCGTCACCGAGTGGATCTCACCGTCTGTGACAGTCCCACCGTCCAACATGCACCAACATCTCGGACAGCTACTCCTTGCCGGCGACGCGGCCGATGTCACTTTCGAGGTCGGCGCCGAGACATTCACCGCGCACAGGTGCTTCCTTGCTGCTCGGTCATCGGTCTTCAAAGCGGAGCTCCTTGGCCCCATGAAGGAGAAGACAGCGACTCTCGGCGAATCGACGACATGGAAGCCAGAGTGTTCAGGGCTTTGCTACGCTTCATCTACACCGACACACTGCCCACGATAGACGACGAGGGTGACGCCGGAGTGGCGATGGCTCAGCACTTGCTTGTCGCGGCGGACAGGTATAACTTGGAGAGGCTGAAGCTGATCTGCGAGGCCAAGCCGTGCGATCACGTCTGCAGAGGCACCGTGGCGACGACCATGGCGCTGGCCGAGCAGCATGGATGTGCTGCTCTCAAAAAGGCATGCTTCAAGTTCCTGACGTCTCCCGGTAACCTGAAGGGCAGTAATGTCGTCTGATGGGTTTGAGCACCTGAGGAGCAGCTGCCCGTCTGTTCTAGGGGAGCTAGTCGCCATGCTTGCTCATTGACCTCTTTGAGTTTAAACTCAAAGAATCTGGATATTCTCTCTAAATTGTCCTGCTATTTCTGTTTCCGGATGTGATGAAACCATCCTTGTTGGCAGAAACCCTGTTATTCAGTTAGGTTCAGTCTAGGTGTTGTTTTCTTCAGTTTCGACGGTGTTAATTTCTGTCGACAGTTTCAGACTTCCATTTAGCATCAGGTTAGACTTTCTCGTTTTTACTCGTTGCTTTTGTAACCACCTAGCCCTAGTCTGTTGGCTGCACAATTCACTTGTGGGATGATGGACCGTGGGGATCAACCACGTTCGCTGTAACCAGAATAAAAGGAGAGGAACAAGATCAGAAAAGTTGTGCATGTTTATGCAGCACAAACATGGTATGTCTACCGAGACCTTAGTGTCTTTCTGAGGATGAACTTCAGTTCTTTCATCATTTCTCAAGTACCGCGTGATTGTAATAAGTTAGCGCAAGCCCTTGGGGCGCGTTTGGAGCGAGTAGGCAAGTGTGGCCGGAAGCTTTGCCAACTGAACTCCCAGTATCAGTGACCAGCGATTCTTCTGAGTCTCACTATTGATGGAATCATGTGTTCCAGGTCAAAAAAAAAAGGTGTGTCACTCTGTTTTCCCTCTGTTCCCCGATCTGTGTAAGCTGACAATCCTACTGTCAGTTGTTTAGGGCACGGTAAAATCCATTTAAAAACAAGGTATACAATTGGAGCCTAATCGTCTTATTTAGATAAATAAAGACGCATTGTAAACTTTTGAACAAGGTATACAATTCAAAACCGTGAGTCCCTCGGGCCCTGAAAGGCGGCAGGGCGATGATGTCTCTCGGGTCGTCGTCGTCCAAGTCACTGCACACACGACAGTCCAGCATGCAGCCCGACGGCTAGCTAGCACCATCCGACCTGGCCGTCGACTGTGCCGTTGGTGGGTGTACAGACAGAGGCAGGCATAGTCGAGCGATTTATCTATAGTTTGGTGCACAGCTAGCGCAAGTCCAGTCCGATTCAGATGGAAAAGGAATTATCCATGTCGCCGGCGATTCATGTTCTTTAAGAAAAAAAAAACTTTGATTTATGCTCAGTTTCTATCTTCTCTTTTTCGTACGTGCTGTTTTGAGGGAAGCTTTGCTGCATTGCTTTTACATATCAAAATATGTACCTATGCACCACCACAATATTTTGGCTGCGTTAGCATTATGTGATAGGAAAATAAAAAGGTTACTCAGAGAAAGAACTTCACACGAGTTTGAACACGTAAAGTATAAGTTTGGACTGCACATCTTATTTCTCATGGTTTCATGCGAACATATAACTGGACCTGAAAAGGGCAAAAATACAGTGAAGGGCGACAACGGAATTCTAATAGTGTGTTAATATTTGTTCTTCGGTTTCACATCTCAGAAAACACTAGCTATCTCCGAACAGAAGTATGAGAAGACTGAAATATGATAGTACTTAAATTCGAAGAAGATTGTACCACTGCACTGCACTGCACTGCACATGGCCTGAAGTAGAGTAGAAGACATTCGCAGCTGAATGAAATTTCTCTGACCTGGGTAAAACCGAACTGTTCTTTGAATCTTGCCAGCAGAAAAGCTCAAAGACCTTGGTCCTTGGAGGCTCCCACCAGCACGCAGAAACAACAGTTGTGTTTTCCTATCTGTAGATTGGAGAATAGACCGTAAGATAACCCAAAAAGGAACAGGAACCAACATCAGAGTTTGACCTGCAGAAGAATAGGGGACGGAGCTACACATCACACTGAATTACTATTTTGTACCTATTCAAAAATTGTTATGCATGTCGTTCATTGATTCAAAGCTTTTCAGGTTAACACTTGTCTGGTAGGTCTGCTTGATAATCAAGACTAAGAAACTGATAATAAAGCTCGTTCAAAAGATTAACTACTTCAGTCTAATAACATATAAAGTTTCGACACCATGTCATTTTTATTATGTTAAGACTTGGTGTAATTTGGACAAAGGCTAATAAGTAGAGAAACATACAGACCATGCAATTTAAACTGCTTATCTGACTGGCATGTTTACAATTTTAGGGGAAATAGGGAATAAATTGGACGCCTAGCCAATAGAGGAAAACAGTTCGCAAGCCATAGAAAGGCCAAAACTTGTACAGCTGGAGAAGGACATGGAATCAAGTACACACATGGCCACCACTTATTTAAGTACCAGTATAACTTCAATAAGAAAAAATGCATGATATGTCTGACCAGGTAAACCATAGGTCAACAGCAAATGTTACACAGGTGCATCAAAGGAAGAAATTAAAAAAATGCTCATCGATCTGTCAAACTCCAAATTAAAACATTGCTTTGCATCCTCAGTTGGCTTGCAGCCACACCTATGCCTCCTTCAAGTTAAGTCCGAGAATACTAAATGCAGAGTAGCAGCCTCCTCCAACTTGGTTTCGCTATATGAAACGAAAGCAGATGGCTAAAAATCCAGTAAAAATTGATTAAACTTGTTAACTCTACACAAAATCGAAACAAAAACTGCACATCCTCCTGGACCCTTGCAGCTGATTGCCCACTACCATAAGGAAGTGGTTAATTTGGCTTCTAATAGAATCTGTGTAGTCTTTACCTTACATTTCAGATAGCTTGACCCGTCGCCACCACCAGCAATACTACGTGAGCATTGCCTCCTATCTGAGTCCGATGTGTCGCCACTGCTTCTCGGAGGAGCGAGGGTAGGGGACTGCAACAGGTCAAACCACCCACTCTATTCATCCATTGACCGTAGTGCCAGGTCCATGAAGAGTCAGCGAGAGAAATCCTCACACAGCCACCAATGCGGTCAATTTTGGGTACACATGGCAACACGCCATTGACCTAAAACTGCCTCCAGGACCAATGCATGGGCAAGGCTGCAATTCTCTTTTCAAGGGATTCTAGCCCATTGATCAAATAAGACTGCACACCTACTTCCACGCATAAAGGGTTCATACATCCAGTATAATCGATACGGTCTTGGTAAGCATATCTATCATCTGAATTACTCCCTTCGTTTCACAATATAAGATGTTTAAGGCTATTTCCACATTCACATGTAACGCATGTATCTAGACACGTTTCAGTGTATATGTCGACTCCTTTTAGTCCGAATCTAGACAAAATGTGAAACACCTAAAACATCTTATATTATGGAACGGAGGGAGTAGTAGACAATGGAGGAAAAACTGGAGAACCAAAGCATAACCATACAGATGTTATCTTGAGCAACAGAAACATAGGTATCTATCTACTCTGTTATTTGGCAAATACATGTGCATAAATTTTACAGCTATGTCAAAACAAATAGACATATAAAGAACAGATGAAGCAGTTTAACAGAACTACAAAGAAAGACAAGTAAAAGAAAAAAAATGTTAGGGAAGCAAAACTACAGTGCTAAGTATTAACCGATGGTCATAATTAGGATCTGCACAAGGGTGCGTCCTGTACCACATATACATTGCCACCGAACAGATTCCTAGTAAAGCAATATTCGGATTTCTGAACTGTTAGCCTTGATGCTCACGCGTCCAGTTAGTTTAACTACTGCAGTGAAATAATATATTATCGAGAACATATGTTGTTCTTTTTTATTTTAAACTTTTACGGTAACTCGGACAAATGCTATGTACACACCGAGCAACTTAACTGCTTATCTGACAGGCATGTTGACAGTATAGGAGGAAATAGGAAATAAATTGGACTAACCATTAGAGGAAAACAACTAACAAGCCAGAAAGACCAAATCTTCTACGGGTGGAGAAGGACATGGATTCAACTAAACACATGGCAATCACTTATTTAAGTACCAGTACTGTTTCAACAAGGAAAAATGCATTACATGCATAGGTCAACAACAAATGTCGCATAGCTCCAGCCAGGCCTCCAACCAGACATGCACTCGCTACTTCCATTACATGTGGTAGATAATGCGCTCTTGGATAACCGTATTTACCCAATTCTATTATCTGAACTGGTAGACATTGGATGGAAGGCTGGAGAGAACCAAAGGATAATCACCCAAATGATACAAATGATATCTCAACAAGTAGGCAGTTACACAATGAAATTTCATACTTTCGATAAATTAATACCAAGAACATTTATCGCCATCATAAGCATCAGAAACATATGCATCAACTCGTGTTATTTGTCGCATACACGTGCATAAAGTCTACAGCTCTGTCAACACTAATAGACATCTCTCCACAGGTAGGCAGTTACACAATGAAATTTTAAACTTTTCATAAATTAATACCAGGAACATTTATCGCCATCATGAGCAACAGAAACATAGGCATCAAGTCGTGTTATTTGCCACATACACGTGCAGAAAGTCTACAGCTATGTCAACACTAATAGACATACCATAAGGAACAGAAGTGGATTTAACAGTAGTTTAATAGAACAGCTAGAAACCCAAACAAGAGGGGCAAAGAAAAGGATAAAATGTTAGGAAATCAATACTATGCTGCTAACTACTAACCAGTGCTACTCATAATTAGGATCTGCGCGAGGATGCATCCTGTTCCACATATACATTGCCATCGAATAGACCCCTAATAGTGCAATCTTCAGATGTTCTGAACTGTTCGCCTTGATGCTCACTCGTCCAGTTTGTTTGTTGTTCATATCAACATGAACTGCCATGTTTGAAGTTCTTCCCATAGAGAACTGGGAGTCCATGTTTGCAGCCATAGTCCATTCTTTATGCCACCTTACCAGGGATGCGCCCAAAGTTGCAAGACCTTGACCTATGGGATAGTCTTTTTCAAGCAGGTTCGCCACCATATTCACTCCGTATGCAGTATCACCTTTCATGGACACAGCACCAGCGTTTGCTATCAGTGTTAACCAATTACCAACTGAAAGCTTGTCTTCAAACTTCGCTCCAGTCACCATGGTGTTCCCCACGTAAGTCATGGACAAACCTCCCGTAGTGGCATTTTTCTTGGTGTTCCTCAATTTGGTTTCCCTCTGAGAGTGTAAGCAAGCTGGTCCATCATGGTTTGTATGTCAAAGCCTGCGAGGGTTGAAGCATACTCGCTATGCTTAGCTGCTATTGAGGACTCCAAATTAATGGTGAATTCTCTCTTGTCCTTGTTAACTTGGACCCACAGAGAACCTGGAAATGCATTGGCAACATCATGGCTGTATTGGAGGCTCACACCGTCAAACCCACAATCATGATCCCATCCTTCAGGGTTGGTAACAGCACGTACGAGAAGGTTCGTTGCAGGCTCAAGACACCGGTAACGGTATACTGGATCATCAGAATCAAATGAAGATGGCAAGGCCCAATCTGGCATAAGAGATCTATCGTTCTCATACTCATCATCAGGATGATCATTGTCCCCAGGTACATCATGAGTATTGCCCTCGCTCTTCTTCATTTCTTTTAATCTTCTGCGCTGTTCCTTCAACTGTTTCTTCTGAAGAAGCTTGGTTCTGTAGTCATACTCATCAAAATACAATTCCTGTTGCTCCTTGGAAAGTTTTGAAACCTGTGATTTACTCAAAGGCTTAAAGGGAGGAAGTTGATCATAGTCATCTTCTACATCCTCTTGATCCTCATCAAGCAATTCATCAATATCAACATCTGAGTCTACACTCTCAAGCTTCTGTTCACTTGCACGCCTGGGGTGCTCTCTAGATTGCAACAAAGATGATAAGAAGTAAGGAAGTGGAGGCATCTGAAGACGGAAACCAAAGTAGTTTGCAGAAGGAGCACGACGGGTTGAAAGACTGTCAATTTCAGCAACCATCTTCAGTGAGTAGCATAGGAGGAGGAGCAGACGCCTCCAAACAATGCCATTAGGAAGCATCTTTTCACCCTCCGTGGTCCTGTCACAAAGGTGATGGTTCTCCACAAGAGCCACTGGATTCTCAATTCGAGGGTCATTAGTAGTCTGTCGGATGCTTTGCTGTAGCGCACGAGTCCGGTGAGTAATGGCCATCTCATAGTTCATTGGGGAGCCACTAGGTCCTTCAGGAGGATCTGCTGCTGAGTGCGTAAGAGTGATAATGACTTTCGGCCATATTGATAGGCCTAGCACACTGGTAATGCATCGCAATAAGGATAGGTCGTTTGTACCCTGCCGTTCCGTATCGATCCGATCAACATACAAAACGATGTCAGGAGGGCATTTCTTGATATACTTCTTAACAGACTTGAGCACTTTCCTATTTGATTTTTCATCCATAGCTGTAGTCCCAAGTCCTGGAGTGTCAATAACACGAAATTTAACACCACCAACAACTCCAGCGATCTCCTTCACCGAACATGTTGCTGGCAGAAAAGCATTTGTATTGGATTTGTCCTCGCCAAAGATGGAATTTATCGTTGCACTCTTCCCCACACCTGTCTTCCCAAGGACCAACATGTTGCAGGAGAACTCCAAGTTATCTATTCCCTCTGCCTCAAGCTGCAAAGCCCTGTTCCATGCGTTCTCAAGCTCAGAGGAATGGTTTGCCATCCTTATGCGCCTGAAGCCTTCAACGAGACTAAGCCGATACAACACTTGTATAGGTACCTGATGTTCGGTATCATACCCTAATCTAGACACAAGACGCAAATACTTGATTCGTGCCATGTCCACCTTTATGTACAGCTTCTTCTCCTCATCAGTCATTGCACTCTCGGGGTCAGCAACCAGATCCAGCGCAGGAGTAGAAGCCAAACTTGTCCTAGTAGGAGACGATTGCACGGAATCAGAGGTTTCAACAGGAAAGACCTTGGCCTTGCCTTGTCCAGGTGATGTGCTGGCCGCCCTGAGAAGCTCAGCTAAAGCTGCATAATCGAAAAGCTCAACTTCCTTTCCACTCAACTCCTCCTCTTCATAATCATCACTCAGCTGATCCTCATTTGAATCATCCAAACCAAAGCGCGTTCCCTTGGAAGCAGGCACATTGTCCTCCATTTCTTTTCCAGGAAATTCCAGAGCATTGTTAGTCCCAAGGATGGATGCAGGATCATCAGAAGCTTCGTAATCACCATCAGTTTCCCCGTATACCTTACTATGACCATCAGCAAACAAATGTGGGCTACCAACATCGCTATGAACCTCCGCAAGCTCAACTGTGGCATCTCTTGTGGCAACAGGCTCAGGACTGGCACTTTCAACATGTGTGACAACTTCATGCTCGGGTATGTTATCTTTTGCATCAGAGTCAGCATTGCGAAGTTCAGGAGCACTACCTTCTGCTTCTACAGAATTCACCACATGAGGCAATTCAGCAACCTCATGCTTGGGCGTGGTATATTTTGCATCCGAGTCGCCATTGAGAAGTCTTTCAGGGCAGCATATTCCTCCTCTGTAGATTTCACTCCAGGAGCCAATTTGGCAACCTCCTGCTCAGACTCTCCAGCATTCCCCTCTGAAGCTTCCACAATGTGTTCGCCACAACCATCGAGGCCCCCAGAGTCACCAACAGGAACCACGCCGTCGACAGCCTCAGCGCCAACATCCTCACCTCCCTGTTTATCACCCTTCATCATCACAGAATCATCCGAGAGATTTACCGAATCAACAAACGTGGAGCCCTCGCCGTCATCCAGCACGCTCACGGAGCTCAGGAAGCTCCCATCCAGCGAGCCCACGCCACCCCTGTCGCCCGGTGGCACAACGGCGCCGGCATCCTCCTCCTCCAGTCCGCTCCCCGCGCCGGCATCGAGCACGTCGCCGGCGGCGCTCCTGGCGGCCGAGAAGGCGTCATCCGACGAGCCCTCCGCCGCGCCAAAGTACTCGCTCTCCCCGGACGCGGAGCCGCTCCTGGGCGCCTCGTCGTCGGCGGAGTCGGAGATCGAGCCCTCCTCGCCGCCGTCGGGCGGCGGCGGCGGCACCCTGGCGACGCGGAAGAAGCCGTTGGAGACCTCCTCGAGCACCTCGTCCCCGAGGTCGGCGGCGTCGTCGTACAGGTCTCCCTCGCTCCCGTCGTCGTCCGTCGCCGAGGACGAGAGCTGCGCAGCCACCCGCGGCGCGCCGAGGACGGCGCGTGGGCCCGGTGCCGCGGCGGGGGGCGAGGGGGAGCGGGAGGAGGAGTACCCGCCCGAGGAGGCGTACTCGTCGCTGCTGCTGCCGTCGCCGTCGTCGTCGTCGAAGGAGGTGAGCGGCGCGCGGATGAGGAGCGCCATGCCGCCGGCGTGCGTGCGGGCGACGCGGTGGCGGCGAGTCCTCCTAGTACTGGCTGGAGTAAAAATACAATCTTAGGTTCGGCCGGCGTGTGGCTCCGGGAATTTTCTACAAGTTGTTTGGTTTGGAGGACTGGATTCGGTTGGGTTGGTGACACCTCGGCCGCAAGATGCAACGCGACGGGTGAGTTAGGGTTAGGACTAGCTTTGGATCCTTCCTAGTCTCCAATTTACGAGGGTTTGTAATTGGACTCTTTCTGCATATAATTTTTGGGGCTTATATTGTTTCTTTGGCTTTCTCTATATTCAATTATTTATTTATTGTGATTGTGGTCATAGGATTTGTGGTGTCCTATGATTTATTTCTCATCTTCTTTTTTCCTTGGTTGCGTTATAGTTGGGAGTTCCAATTCTTGATAAGGCAATAGTGTACATGTCCAATTATTGATTTTGTATTTTTTTTTAGGCTGGTACCAAAACTTAAACACATGATCAGGGAACTTTAGGACATTCTTAGCGCGTGTTGTAGTGACACTGACTTGTTATTCAGGTTTATTCCCCTGTGTAATCTCTGAGAGTTGATGTCCAAGCTAACATGGTGTTAGGAGAAGACATTAGAGCATTCCCAATAGTGATGTAAAATAGCATCACAAAAACTATTCGATGTAAAATATGCATCACCAAAAATATGATTCTTAAATCACCGAAAGTGTCCAACAAGGTGATATATTTTAGGGCACGACTTTCCCAGTAGGTGATGTAAAATAGCGCCGTGGTGCGGCAGCCTCCACCCAAAAATCATACAAACAGAACACGCATACAAAAATAATTGAAAACAAACATGATAAATAATACTCTACATTGTTTGTATGATTTTTGGCCATGTCTCATGATCGGCCATGGCCTCTAGAATAATGGTGGAATCCTTCTTGTGTCCTTTGACTTGTTCATGCCATGCTTCAGGGAAAAAAATTCACCTCAAGTGCATACAATCAAGGGAAAATCTACCTAGAGGCGCCGCATATCCTCCCTCGCGTGCGGCGGTGTGTGGAGATGCGTGTAACGACTCGTCGTGCATCCTCTCGCGTACTCTTATCCTTATCTCCACGAGTTCCTCCTGACCACACAATTTCTATCCCCCTCTCTATCTCTGCCATTGGGGAGCAGCGCAGCGTGAGGGAGGTTGCGGGACGCCGCGCTGGGAGGCACGAGTGGGTCTCCGCAGGCGAGAGGCGCCGCGCCGGGGGTTGAGGAACTCCTGCACCGGGAGGCACGAGAGGAGATGGTCCCCGCCGCCGTGCTCGCAGCGGAGAGGTGCCTCGGCGGGAGGCACGAGAGGAGTGGTTGGTCGCCGCCGAGATCGCAGCGGGGAGACGCCTCGCCGGGAGGTTGAAGAACTCCGGCGCTGTGAAGCACAAGAGGAGCTGGTCGCGGCCACTGAGCTCGCAGCGGGGAGATGCGTGCCTCGCCGGGAGGTTGAAGAAGGAGTACGAAAGGAGCACGGAGGCGCCGCCCGGGGAGGCACGAGAAGAGGTGGCCGCTGTCGGCGAGCTTGCTGCAGATAGGCGCCGCGCCAGGGCCAAGAGGCATGAGAGGAGGAGGCCGCCATGGAGCAGGCAACGGGAGGCGCGTGGATGAGCGCATGGAGCCACACCTGCGAGGGAAGATGTGTTCATATGCTTCTCCAGAACTGGTGCTGCAGTGTGCGACATGCATCCTGCTATCTGCCTTTTTTATGTACCTAGTTAAGATTTTTGAGTGCAGGTTTATACGCCTGGTAATTTTGAAGTAATGTATTGACAAAAAAATCGGAATATAAATTAATTAAAATTTTGGAATATGCATTAACAAAAAAATTGATCACACATTATTAAAAAATTGGGATCACACATTCACAAATTTTTTTTGAATGATGTATTAACAAAATATTCGGATCACACATTAACAAAAGTTTGAATTATGCGTTAACCGTTAGAAGTGAATATTCTAAACATAAAAATGCAAACTACTGATGGATATGGATTGAACGGTCTAGATAAGCCGTGTGTGTCTAACTAGGCGTGGAAAAATGGTGTGTGCATAATCATGACCATGACATTTGATTCAATTGCATTAATTTGGTGTCAGGACTTGCTTTTGCAGTATTTGTGAGATGGTTCGTAGTATTCTTGTGGTGTTAGTATGTGCTAACTTTGGTTTGTACCTTGTAGCTTTGCTTCTATGCGTCATAGGCTTATTGTCATAGTTGTTAGGGTAAGGCATGTATTTGTCCCTCAAATATCGGCTTGACCTATGAATTTGGACCACTTAACTATTTACATTTAGTCCCTCTCTTAGTCACTGAATGCATATATATATATATATATATATATATATATATATATATATATATATAGGTCACTGTATTAGTAATTGGTGAAGAGAACTATCTCCGCCTCAAGAAGATTAATGGCTTCGAGGGGGCGGCAAGCTGCCAAAGGACATGCACCCCCTTTACCCACTTCTGGGAGAGAACCAGGACTTCATCTTTATCACTCTTAGCGAGTGCCACGAGGTCAATAGGAGGTGGAAGTTGGGCACAAGAAATGATATATGGAAAACCCCTTATATAATGGGGAAAATAAAGAACAATATAAACTACTCTAACACAACCCCTACAAAAAGTTCTGTCACGAAAAAAGCGGTCACCACCGCAAGTGGAAAACACCAAAGGAGTTGACATAGAGCGAACACTACCACATGTAGAAACCGCCACAAAAATCGACGTGGAGCGGCCTGTGGAAGTGATGACCCACAAGTATAGGGGATCGCAACAGTCTTCGAGGGAAGTAAAACCCAATTTATTGATTCGACACAAGGGGAGCCAAAGAATACTTGAGAGCCTTAACAGCGGAGTTGTCAATTCAGCTGCACCTGTGAATAGTCTTGCTCGACACAGATTATCAGTAGCAACAGTTTTATAGCAGTAGTAGCGGTGAAATAATAGCAGCAGTGAAGTAATGACAGCAGTAGTGATTGCAGTAAACAGTAGGATTAAAACACTGTAGGCATAGGGATGGATGAACGGGCGCTGCATGGATAAGATAGCTCATATAATAATCAAGACATAGGCATTGCAGATAATAATGATAAAGCATCCAAGTACTAAGTAAACATAGGCATGTGTTCCGTATATAGTCGTACGTGCTCGCAATGAGAAACTTGTACAACATCTTCTGTCCTACCAGCCGGTGGCAGCCGGGCCTCAAGGGAATCTACTGGTAATTAAGGTACTCCTTTTAATAAAGTACCGGAGCAAAGCATTAACACGCCGTGAACACATGTGATCCTCACATCGCAGCCATTCCCCTCGGTTGTCCCAATTATTGTCACTTTGGGACCTCGGGTTCCGGACAACAATATGTGTATACAACTTGCAGGTATGATCAATAAACAGTGCATATCATTATGAAACAATAACATGTTCAGATCTGAAATCATGACACTCGGGCCCTAGTGACAAGCATTAAGCTCAACAAGTTGCAACAACATCAATAAGTACTAACAACGGATACTAGGCACCATGCCCTAATGATCTTATAACTTATTACATGAACAATCTCATCCAATCCCTACCATCCCCGTCAGCCTACAGCAGGGAATTACTCACACATGGATGGGGGAAACATGGATGGTCAATGGAGAAGCGTCGGTGATGATGATGGCGATGATCTCCTCCAATTCCCCGTCCCGGCGGAGTGCCAGAACGGAGTTTCTGGTCCCCGAAATAGGTTTCGCGATGGCGGCGGCGTACGGTGATGTTTCTGGATGAAGTGGACGACCCCCCGACGTTTTTAGGTCAGAAGGGTTAAGTAGTCGAAAGATGGGCTCGGGGAGGTGGCCGAGTTGGCCTCCTCATAGCCTGGCGTGGCCCATGGGCCCACCGCGCCAGCTGGTGAGGAGGGCGGCTCCTTGCCCCTCTCCGTCTCCCCTTCTGGCTTCGTGAATCTTCTGGTAAAATAGGGGCTTTTAGATCTTTTCTGGTGTTTTTCCCAAAAGTTGACTTTCTGCCCAAAAACAAGACACCAGGGTAATTCTGCTGAAAACAGCGTTAGTCCGCATTAGTTGTATTCAAAACACACAAGTTAGAGGTAAAACAATAGCAAAAGTGTTCGGGAAAGTAGATACGTTTTGGACGTATCAACTCCCCCCAAGCTTAGCTTATTGCTTGTCCTCAAGCAATTCAGTTAACAACTGAGTGCGATAAAAGACTTTCACGAACACATTTGCTTCATATGATGTATATATTCTCACTATATGAACAAATGCTTAGGCAATTCAATATGAGGCAAATGCAAATAATGTCACCAATAGGCATGTAAACTATGAAAAGATACCAACATACTAATAGCAACAAACATGAAACATATTAATTCACAAGATTGTAATGCTCATAATAGGATATGATAAGATGGTATCTCGCTTGCCCGTTTTTGTACAGCAAAACATAAATGCCCAGGCACCTCTGAAGTTCATGGGAAGACTAGAATCAAAGATATCAAAGATAAAAGCATCAAAGTTATATCACAGTTAACCACATTCTGGGACAAGCACATTACACTAAGTATGACAACTATGCTCTCGAGAAAGTGCTCAAAGAAAGGATGGTGACTCAACATGAAAGTAAAAGATTGACCCTTCGCAGAGGGAAGCAGGGATTATCATGTGCTAGAGCTTTTCATTTTTAAAACAGAAGCAAAATTGTTTTGGGAAGTGTTTGTTGTTGTCAACGAATGGCAGTGGGCACTCTAACCCCCTTGTCAACCAGACTTTCAAGAGCGGCTCCCATGAAGGATGTTATTTCTACCAGCAAGGTAGATCATCCCTCTTCTCTTTTGTTTACACATGTATTTTAGTTTCATTATGGGTGACACTCCCCCCAACCTTTGCTTGCACAAGCCATGGCTAACCGAATCCTCGGGTGCCTTCCAACATTCACATACCATGGAGGAGTGTCTATTTGCAAATTAAGTTGCTTACTGATAAATCAGGGCAAAACATGTGAAGAGAATTATTGATGAAAGTTTAATTAATTGGGACTGGGCACCCCGTTGCCAGCTCTTTTTGCAAAATTATTGGATAAGCGGATGTATATGCCACTAGTCCATTGGTGAAAGTCTGTGACAAGATTGAAAGAGAAAACACCACATACTTCCTCATGAGCTATAAAACATTGACACAAATTGAGAAGTACTTTGAAGTTTTAAAGGTAGCACATGAAAATTTACTTGAATGGTTCGAAATGCCATGCATAGGTATTTATGGTGGACACTTTGGAATAACTTGGTTTTCATGGTTTTGGAAGCACGAGCAGCATTCCCGCTCAGTACAAGTGAAGGCTAGCAATAGACTGGGAAGCGACAATCAAGAGAGCAATAACCGTCATAATCATGCTTGCGACAAAATGAAATTAATTGAGGCATAAAAGTGATACAAGAACTCTGAGTCAAAATAAATCATCAAGGCTTAATTGACTTTTGTTTTTCAGTCATATGCATGCATGAGCATGTGCCAAGTCAATTCGAATGAATTATTCAGAGGAGGATACCACAATGTCATACCCTCTATGAATAGAACAATGCAAGCAAACATCAACATAACATGCTACCACTATTAATAAATTGGGACCGATCATGAGAGAACAAGAACTACTAGGCATCCACTAAATGACATATACCTCACATGAACCAACTAAGCATGCTCACATAGATGAGTATATGTACAAAAATGAAAACAAATAGAGTTCGTACCAGCCTCTCACCCCAACTCGAGTTGTTGTAGATCATCCTTATTGCTTTTTCACTTGTGTTGCTTCGAATGATAAGAATGAAAACCAAGCTCCATCGGAGTCACGGATGGCTGTCCAACTCTGAAAACACTATACAAAACCAAAAAGAAACAACAAATATTTTTGGGTTTTCGAGTTTTTGAAACAAGAGCAAAAAGAAACAAACAATAAAGCAAAATATTTTTGGATTTTTGAATAACAAACCGAATTTTAAAACTAAGCAAACTAATACTGAAACTTAAAGAAACAATTGAAGAGAAACAACAGAAATATTTTTGGTCTTTTTGTGTTTTGGAATGCAGCAATAAAAGGTAAACAATTAAAAAGAAAGAAAGAAAGAAAACTGCAACATGGATATACAAAGTATCGACAAGATATGATATGTAAATGAGTGAGATGTCGATATACCTCCCCCCAAGCTTAGGCTTTTGGCCTAAGTGGAGGCTAACAATCCCATGGCGCCTCTTCCTCCTCCTGATGCTGCTGGTGAAAACCACGCAGTCGTAGCTGCTCCTCCAATGCCTCCCTGGAGTATGACCACGGTCTCCTGTGAATAGGGAACAAATCGGCCTGGGGCAAAGGGACCTCGGTTGGCTCCCCGTTAGTATAAAACACTTTATAAACAATGTTCCCCATGCGAGAGCCAGGTGTAGCAAACTGATGCCCTATCATAGTAGCAAGATCAAGTTTAACAGGGGCTAGCACATTATCAGTAGGTGTTGCAGAAAGACCAAAACTAGCAGCAACACGCTTTGCAACAATCCCACCATAGATGGGTCCTGTAGCGGATAAGCGGCGAGCAATAAGAGCACCAAGGTGATATGTAGTGCTACCATTAAGTGCAGCAGCAAGAAAAGCAAGATGATAGTTAGAAATGTTGCTGGTGTTCTCCCTACCAAGAATGCTAGTAGCAAGGTAGAAAACAAAATACTTGATGGCAGGGTATTGGATATTCCTTATCTTGCCGCGATGAGCGTCGCGGCTATCGTCATTGGTCACTGCTCGATAAAGTTCCACCAAGTCGCGGGTGTTTCCTTCAATCTTCTTCGCTGTACCTATAGGAGCAATATCTATGGCAGCACAAAAGTCATTCAAACTCATGGTAACAGGCATATCATAGATCTTAAATTTAACAACAGGTCCATAAGATGAGTTTGTGAATTTAAAACTCTCAACAAAAGTTTTGGTGAGCCAATAATGTTGGACACCCTCATCCTGCATATAAGTAGTTAAACCAACCCTCTGGATGAGAAACATGAAGTCATCAAGCAAACCTGCATTAGTTAGAAACTCAATGCATGGAAAGGATGAAGCATTTGGGATTTGATCATCCCCTCCATCTCCAATGTTTGGTGCAATGACATCTTCATCATAGGAGCGCCTAACTCGAGTGGATGCCCTCAAGGGTCTTCTTACCCTCTGAGAGTCACTCTCAAACACCTCTCCAAAGTTGTGGTTATGCATTTTCCTTTTCTGAAATTTTCAACACATATCATAAAAATTGATTTTGAAGCATACAAATGAGGGGAACTACTATATGGACTTGCTAGAGGACTAAACATGCATCAAAACTGATTATATCAACATAGAACAAGCATGCATACTCACTTAACAAGTCACCTACAGCAGCAAAATACTCAAGGTATACTTTACTAAACAAAATTCTACTTGGATACATGGAGGAGTCACATACCGGAGAGCAATTGCCCCAAATCTCAGCAGCTGAGATGGGCTGAACAAAGAGATCGAAATCGCGAGGAAGAACAGCAAAAACTCGGTGTGAGAGAGAAAAACGAGCTGAGTGATGCAAGAGGAAGAAGTGGTAGGTGGGGGAACTGTTGGAGGGCCAAGGGGCCCCACCTCAGTGGCTGGCGCGGCCAAGGAGGCAGCCGCGCCACCATGTGGTTTGACCCCATGGTGGGTCCCCTTGGTCAGCACCAGGCACTCCCACGATGCTCTTTGAAAAATAGGACCAATGGTATAATTTTTACAGATTTTTGAAAACTTTCAATTTGCACGAAATCTGGATATTTAAATTAATAAAACTTGGGCAGAAAAATTATTTTTAAAATTCAAAACAACTAAACTTTTGCAACCTAATTATCACTACAGGAGGTAAAACAAAGTTGAAGAAAGAAATGCTGTTTAGCTCTTTCATGTATGCAAATACATTTGATAACAAGGTTGATCAAGTCTTGGCACCAAATAAATTTACATGACACAAATGATTTAAACATCATGAAACACTCATGTTACCTTGTATTGTATTGATATGGATCCAATCATAATGTTTTGATATCCTTCTTGATGATCATATATAGGGCAATCAATACTTCCCACTTTGATAGTTTTAAAATTGGAGATGGTATTGACTCCATAAATCTTGTCAACTTTCTTGGGGAAATAAACAGTATGTTCTTTATCATTAACATTGAAAGTTACTTTTCCTTTATTGCAATCAATAACAGCACCTGCAGTATTTAGAAAAGGTCTTCCAAGAATAATAGACATATTATCATCTTCAGGCATTTCAAGAACAACAAAATCAGTCAAAATTAAACAATTGTTAGCCACTTGAACAGGGACATCCTCACAAATGCCAACAGGAACAGCAGTAGATTTATCAGCCATTTGCAAAGATATATCAGTAGGTATCAATTTATCAAGATAGAGTCTCTTATAAGAGAAAAAGGCATAACACTAACTCCTGCTCCCAAATCACATAAAGCAGTTCTAACATAATTATTCTTGATGGAGCAAGGGATGGTTGGTATACCTGGATCTCCAAGCTTCTTAGGAACCTTGCCATTGAAAGAATAATTAGCAAGCATAGTAGAAATTTCCTCATTAGGAATTTTCCTCTTGTTAGAAACAATATCTTTCATATACTTTGAGTAAGGAGGCAATTTAATAGCATCAGTCAAAGGAATTTGCAAGAACAAGGGTTTCATCCATTCACAAAATTTATTATAATGTTCTTCTTCCTTTGATTTTAGTTTCTTAGTTGGAAAAGGCATTTGCTTTTGAACCCAAGGTTCCCTTTCATTACCATGTTTCTTAGCAATGAAGTCTTCCTTAGTGTACTTTGTGTTTTTAGTATGCTTTTCAGGTTCCTTTTCACTAACTTCTTTATCAAGAGCATCATTTTTATCCTTATCACTATCAAGTTCATTACCACTTTCAGTTTCAGCATCAGAGATAGATATACTATTAGGATCATTAACAGTTTCAGAGGATTCTACAACATTTTTATGTTTCTTCTTCTTCTTTTTCTTAGAAGGAGAAACTGGATTTTCAGCTAGTTGAGAATCTTGTTCAATTCTTTTAGGATGTCCCTCAGGATATAAAGGATCCTGAGTATGAGCTCCACTTCTAGTGCTAACATAGACAGGTTTTAATTTTTCTTTAGAAGCATTGGCTAACATGTCTTGTTGCACTTTAGTGAGTTGATCAATTTGAGTTTGAACCATATGGAAATGTTTAATAAGCATCTTAACATCATTGGAGGTTCTCTCCACAATATCATGCAACTTACTAATAGCTTGAGAGTTTTCATGCAAATGATTCTCTACTCTCATATTAAAATTATCTTGCTTAATAACATAATTATCAAATTCATCTAAGCATTGATCAGGTGGTTTAGAGTAGGGAATATCTCCTTCATCGAACCTGTGGAGAGAGTGAACCTCAATTATGGATGGATGAGGAATTGGCTTACACAAATCTTCAATAGGTGGAAGGTTCTTCACATCTTCAGATTTAATACCCTTCTCAATGAGAGTCTTCTTGGCCTCCCTCATTGTTTCATCATTCAATTCAATCATACCTCCCCTCTTCTTTGATATTGGTGTCGGTGTAGGTGTGGGGGTCGGCGCAGGTAGAGTCCAATCATCATAATTCTGGCTGATTTTAGCCAATAATTCTTCAGCTTCTTCAGGGGTTCTTTTCCTGAAAACACAACTAGCACAACTATCCAGATATGCTCTAGATTCAATAGTTAGTCCACTGTAAAATATATCAAGTAGATCATGCTTTTCCAAATCATGTCCAGGCCGAGCTCTGATAAGAGAGCAAAACCTTGTCCATGCCTCTGGAAGTTTCTCTTCATCTTCCTGGTCAAAGTTATAAATTCTCTGCAAAGCATCATGTTGAGCACTAGCAGGGAAATATTTCTGAAAGAAAACATTAAGCAAACCAGTAGGACTAGTAATAGAACCAGGAGACAAGTTGTTATACCAAGCTTTAGCATCATCTTTTAATGAGAAAGGAAAAATCTTAGCAACAAAATAGCTACGCTTCTTAATATCATCAGAAAATAAGCCACTCAAAGTAGAGAGCTCATTCATGTGCTCTACAGCACTTTCACTCTTAGTGCCACAAAAAGGAGTTTTCTCAACAATAGATATATGAGATAAATCAAGAGAAAAATCATAATCCTTATCTTTAATGTTTATAGGAGAAGTGGCAAACTTAGGATCAGGTGACAACTTGTATTTAACAGCATGTTGTGCAAGAAAATTTCTAATATTACTTGCACCAGTAGTAGCATTACATTTATCAATAAAATCATCATCAAGTTCCACATAAGTTTCATCAGGATCATCATCACAAGTATAATCCCTTAACTCAGGTGAATAAACAGGAGTAGTAGGACTTCCATTAGGTGTTCTAGTATTTTCAAGTTGTTTAGACTAGCAATAGCAGCATCTAAAAGTGGACCTAATGAAATACTCTCATCAATCACAGTAGAAGCATCATCAATATTATCAGAGGCAATTTCAGATTCAGCAGTAGTACCAACACGTGAAGATTGTGGTGGTGTAACAAGTTGACTCAATACAGATGGTGAGTCAAGAGCAGCAGAGGTACTAAGTGTCGTACCTTTTCTTGTAGTGGATGGCAATACACGGACCCTCTCATCACGAGCTTTACCCATGATGAATAAATTTCAGCGAGCAATATAGATCACAAGTGAACTCACAAATAAAGCTATGCTCCCCGGCAACGGCGCCAGAAAATAGTCTTGATGACCCACAAGTATAGGGGATCGCAACAGTCTTCGAGGGAAGTAAAACCCAATTTATTGATTCGACACAAGGGGAGCCAAAGAATACTTGAGAGCCTTAACAGCGGAGTTGTCAATTCAGCTGCACCTGTGAATAGTCTTGCTCGACACAGATTATCAGTAGCAACAGTTTTATAGCAGTAGTAGCGGTGAAATAATAGCAGCAGTAATAAGACAGCAGTAGTGATTGCAGTAAACAGTAGGATTAAAACACTGTAGGCATAGGGATGGATGAACGGGCGCTGCATGGATAAGATAGCTCATATAATAATCAAGACATAGGCATTGCAGATAATAATGATAAAGCATCCAAGTACTAAGTAAACATAGGCATGTGTTCCGTATATAGTCGTACGTGCTCGCAATGAGAAACTTGTACAACATCTTCTGTCCTACCAGCCGGTGGCAGCCGGGCCTCAAGGGAATCTACTGGTAATTAAGGTACTCCTTTTAATAAAGTACCGGAGCAAAGCATTAACACGCCGTGAACACATGTGATCCTCACATCGCAGCCATTCCCCTCGGCTGTCCCAATTATTGTCACTTTGGGACCTCGGGTTCCGGACAACAATATGTGTATACAACTTGCAGGTATGATCAATAAACAGTGCATATCATTATGAAACAATAACATGTTCAGATCTGAAATCATGGCACTCGGGCCCTAGTGACAAGCATTAAGCTCAACAAGTTGCAACAACATCAATAAGTACTAACAACGGATACTAGGCACCATGCCCTAATGATCTTATAACTTATTACATGAACAATCTCATCCAATCCCTACCATCCCCCTCAGCCTACAGCAGGGAATTACTCACACATGGATGGGGGAAACATGGATGGTCGATGGAGAAGCGTCGGTGATGATGATGGCGATGATCTCCTCCAATTCCCCGTCCCGGCGGAGTGCCAGAACGGAGTTTCTGGTCCCCGAAATAGGTTTCGCGATGGCGGCGGCGTACGGTGATGTTTCTGGATGAAGTGGACGACCCCCCGCGTTTTAGGTCAGAAGGGTTAAGTAGTCGAAAGGGGCTCGGGGAGGTGCCGAGTCGCCTCCTCATAGGCTGGCGCGGCCCTGGGCCCCCGCGCCACTGGTGGGGGCCACTCGTGGCCCATCTCCGTCTCCCCTTCTGGCTCCGTGAGTCTTCTGGTAAAATAGGAGGTTTGCGATCTTTTCTGGTGTTTTTCCCGAAAGTTGACTTTCTGCACAAAAACAAGACACCAGGGCAATTCTGCTGAAAACAGCGTTAGTCCGCATTAGTTGTATTCAAAACACACAAGTTAGAGGTAAAACAATAGCAAAAGTGTTCGGGAAAGTAGATACGTTTTGGACGTATCAGGAAGTCGCAAGGCGAGTCGACGTTAAGCGTCATGTGGAAGCCGGCAAAGGGAGCCGAATATGTGGTATACCTTGCTAGCATCAGTATTTTAGTGTTCCTACATGACCTTAGTTGCAAATTATTGGTCCTACTTTTTTTGGTTAAAATGAAATGGAAATTACAATATGGATGGACTTGGAAACTAATTTGTCAGTATTCTATTTTCATTAAAAAAATCGCTCAAAGATGCACACGGCATTTATTAACGCCGCAGCTTATCTATAGATGGCACTAAATTTGTCAGTTTTTAGTCTATCAAGGTGCATCAGCCAGCTGCCGCGTAATGGATCGCATGGAGAATCCTATGTGTGGAGCAGAAAAAACATGTGTTCATTTCCCCGACTCGGTTATTCCTTGCGCCTAACTCCAACCCTGGCCTTTAGACGTGTGTCTCGGTGTTTTAAACCGTAGGCACGCCTGCGTTGGTGTAGTGTATGACGGTGTTTCAAATACCAAAAGGAATAGGCAAACATATATGGTAACGCGATTTCCAATTTTGGTGTGAAGATGATGAAAAAGTAGCAAACGCTTGTTTCGCATTTGTCATTGAGTGACAACATAATTATTCTCATGAGCTTGAGGTGATAGATTTGTCATCGAGTGACAACATAATTATTCAGAAAGTTTCATATGTTGCTGGTGTATCTGGAGTGGAAAAACAAAATCAGGGGTATGCACGTTCATGGAGCTGGAATGTGGAATAGTACGACGAATCAAAGCTACAAGATGCAGCCTTTTCTTTTGCACCTGCAAGTTTAATGTAATAATTGGAACAGTAGGATGGATCTTAGTTTACATTGCTTTCGAACAGATGTTAATGCTGGAACTTTAGTGCATTTTCTTTTGTGTAACCGGAATGGTGGTGAAGGTATGAGTACATCCTAGACTAAACTGGCTTTTGCCATGCTGAAAATATAACATCAGTAGCACAAACCAAAACTGAAATGAATTTTCCATGATTCATGATCAGAACAAGTGACAACGAAAAGCTTTAAAATCTTTATACGATTTATTAAGAGCAGATGATTCTCATATATTGACTGATGCAAGTAGAGGAATAGCATTACAAAACTGAACATCTCATACAAATTGCTCTTTCACTTTACATCCCCTTCTCGTTCCTTTCACCACCGCTCCCGAGAGTTGAGAGTCATCTCCCGTTTGGCCACCCCAGTTCCGGCCGCTCCGGCCGCCGGCGGTCTCGCCGGTCGGTTGCGAGATGGGTTAGGACGAGGGCTGGCTCCTATACAGGTTAGAGAGTCTAGGTTTAGGTGTAGTAGTAGATCTAGGTTGGTGTTACCCCGTGTGGGTGTCTTCAGCTTTATACTGTTCTTCCTTCTTCCCCGGAAAGCTGCAGCTTCGACGCTCGGACGCGGCGTCAAGCTCGCCATCGACCTGTGCTCTGTTAAGCCTTCAAGGTGGAGGATATGCGGAGGTAGATCGACGGCGGCTTTCTTCAATAAGCGTCCTCGCTTCCGTCTTCTGTGGTTTCTTCTTCTTCTCCTGGCCGGCCTTGGTGGCAAGGGGGAGGAAAGCAGGAGCGAGCAGAAGCTGGAGTGCAGTGGCTATCCCGGCGGCGAGGCGAGCACGCCGCTGGAGTGCGAGATCCTGATGTTTGATCCAGCTCCATGGAGGAGATCCTCTGCATCAGGTACCGAGCGCCACTGTTTTAATAATTGCTCGTTCTGTGTGGAAGCTGCTGGATCGAAGATTGCTTCTCTTCTATGTCGCGGAGGATGCGGTGAAGAAGATTGGAGCCTGAGATCTGAAGCTTTCTGGGGAATTTCGGCTGCAAATCTCGGAGTTCATCAATGGCAGCGAAGATGCGCTGCTGTTACCTTTGGCCGATGGGGCCACTCCAGGCTGTGGTGCTTCTTGCGCCATAGCTCCATCAACCTCCAGGCCGGTGTGCCGTTGCGGAGGCCCCTCTCCAGTTCCATGGCGGCGATCAACGTCGAGTCGTTTCGAGGTGGTCTCGTCCCCGGAAGCGGCGCCGGCGGCCGTCGTGTTGAGCTGCTCATCCTGTTCGGTGGAGAAGGACCAAATTGCATTCCTTTTCTTTTGGTTATGGTCCTTTCTGAAAAAGCCAAGGGCTTGGTTGTAATTTTCATTTACTTTGTGGTCCTTGATGTAAATTGTACCCCCACCGATTAATGCAGTCGGGATCCTTCTGGATCCCTCCCCTTGTTTCAAAAAAAAAAAAAAAACATCTCATACACCCAGCACAATGCGTGCATAATTTCTATACTATTTATGATAATGTCTTCCTCCCAAATGCTTCTGAGATTGAGATACAGGGCTATGGACTTGATGCAAAGCTGTCCGATCATCAGCATATGTGTCACTCGTGAGTCGTGACACATCTCAGCTAGCTCCTGCCTGCCGTGCCCGTGCTAGCTGATTTTTTTTTTTTTTTTTTGCGAAAATAGCTGATTTTTTTTTTTTTTTGCGAAACACAGTACAACGCAGGCGTTCATATACACGCGCACACACTCACCCCTATGAACGCACGCACGCACACCCTACCCCTATGAGCACCTCCGAGAGACCGAGTCGGCGGGTCGAGTCTTGAGATTGACGAAGTCACCACGGGCGCCTCGCTGTCGACGGGAACGTCGCCTCCCACTGAAGAATATTCCGCCTAAATGAGAAACACCAGCGTCAAACCTGGGGTTTGAACTCTGGTGGGCTGGGGTACAACCACCCTCCTAACCATCTTGCCACATGCAACTTCTTTTAATTGGCTAAATTCATTCACGAGATTGCTGGAGACGGGATTGCTGGATCCCTGGTTGTGAAGTACGAAGTTTTTTTTTTTTGACAATGTAAAGTACGAAGTTGAGGTAGGTGTAGACCAGGTTTTTCCCGTAAGTATTTTTAGGTAGGTGTAGCATTAGAGTTCTGTAAGGCAGTTTAACGAGAATATGTCGGGAGTTTTATAGCGGATTGATCTGCAGATCCACCGTCGACTGCAAGCACAATCCGCATCCAACCACGATTCCCCATCGATCGAGAACTACTAACAGAAAGGATTGCGCCGAGCCCGGAAGGAAACTTAGCTAGCCTCTCGTACGTACGTACGTCCCCCGCCGCCGACGCCTCCATAGATCCATCCTCATGGCACCCTCTGAGTTCTTCCTTGATCCCCGCGTGCGTACGGGCCATGTCGCCACCAGCGACCTACCGCTCTTCATCCTGAATTGCAAGGACAGGAAGGCGGAGGGCTATGCAAACGACGAACTCCTCGAGCGCTACAACAAGAGGCTTCAGAGCATGGTCATCGGAGTGCGTCTCGCGGACGCGCCTCCGGCTGTCTCCTACCTGGCCATCCGAGGCCCCCCAGTGTTCGCCGAAATCGTAGCCATCGACAAGACCGTCATCGTCATCAGTCTGGCTTACACCGGCGAGGAGGCAGACCCAAGGTCTTATCTCATCTACGACGCCGTCGCCTTGTCGCTCCGCATGATACCCCAGCCCGAAAATCCCTATTGTTGCTCCCGCGTCTCCATCGCGCGCCCAGGCCATGGAGACGACTACGCCCTGGTCATCTCGGGGGTTCTGTCTGACGACGAGGATGACGACAGCCAGGACGACGAGGACAGCGACGAGGACGACGAGGACAGCGACGCCGACGACGAGGATGATTCTCTCTTCCTGTGGCGGCCCTCGTCGTCGCTGCCCTGGTCGTTGAAGAAGTGCAGCTTCCCTGACACCATGGACTGGAGCGTGGACAAGATCGACACGGAGTTCTCGTTCGATGGCCACGTCTACTGGGTGGACCTCCTATGCGGTATCTCCTACTGCAGCTGCGACGCCCTCTTCAGCGACACAACCAAGGTTGGCGGCTTCATCCACTTGCCGCCCGTCGAGCGGATGTTCTACAGCTCCCACACGGCCGAGCCACGCACGTACCAGACCATGGGAATTGTCGGTGACTCCTTCATCAGGTTCATCTCCATCGACGGCTTCAGAAAAAAGAAACACACCGTGACTGTGTGGAGGCTGCTGGGTCACGACAAGGGGTGGGAGAAGGAGCACGAGCTCACCATGGAGACCCTGTGTGGCTTCAAGGGGTTTGGCGACCTGCCCAAGGACTTGAAGCCCATGTATCCCCTCCTGAGCACCAAGGACACGGACGTTGTGTACCTGATGCTAGGCAAGTACCGGGGGTTCATCCCGTCCGCCATCCGCTACCACCTCGCCATTGACATGGGCAAGAAGATCGTCTCCTCTGTGCCTCAGGAGGATTGGCTTCCCGAATTCATGTCCTGCGGTTTCAGCTGTAAAGCTCTACTTGGACCTTGTAATGATAAAGGAGTCCCCATCTCCATGAAGAAGACCAAGCATATGTACAATGGAAGAAATGTAGCAGAGGCCCCCATCCCCGTGAAGAAGCCTAGACCGGAGATGCGTATCTGCTACTGATGTTGGAGGCCTACATCGCCCCAAGTTGGCGAACATCTTAAAATGATCGATTCGTCAGTTCCTTGCTGTTTACAGTACGTATTTCTTAGGTGTGGCTTGTGATGTTTATTTTCTTAATTTGTTCTTCAGTTACCGAGACATCGACTACTATCATCCTGTTGTGGACGATGTTGAATATTTATATGCATCGATCCTACTGTAGTAGTATCATGTTTCTAGCGGCTTAATTGGATTCTGCAGCTTATGTTATGCGGTTACTGTGAGATGGATGGTTGTTTATCTCTAGTTTTATGCCCCTTCAAATCCATCCTTGTTTTTTGTTCATTAGTTTGACTAGCTTAACCAGTTCTATGTTTCCAACTTTGATGCATAATCATCACCAGGTTCAATTGCATTAATTGGGTGTTGTTTTTGTTCATTAGTTTGCCTAGCTCAACCAGTTCTATGTTTCCAACTTTGATGCATAATCATCACCAGATTCAATTGCATTAATTGGGTGTTGCTATGCTGATGGATTATGTTGGGTTAATTTTAGGGACCCCTTTCCCCTTTAATTTTGGGAAGGTCCTTGCTTTTGTGAATTTTCTAGTGGACATGCATATGACTCGTTGCATGCATCTTGTTACTCTTATAGTAATAGTATCATTTTGTGGATGCTCAGTCCATAACTCAATTACGTTCATTCGTGTGTGTCAATGCTTATTTGTTGTTATTCTCTCCCTGATGTTGGATATTGCATGGCAAACAACTAGTTTGAATGGCACGTTTTTTGTCTACTCGATTTTTATTTTTGGCTCACGTGTTTATCTTTTCGTTGGCATTGCTTGCTTTTGTGTGAGTGAGAAAGTCTGATGATGTGCAATTGATGCTATATTGGTAGGTATTTACTACGTTTGAAATTAGTTGACTTTTTTTAAACGTGGCAAAAGCTTTGCCTTTTATATTGATATAGGAGAAGAAAATATGATACGGCCGAAGCCAAAAGAAAAAGAACCATACAGGTCAGGCCTACCAAATTAGTTGACTTCCATTTATCTAAATACGGATGTATCCAGACGTGTTATAATCTCTACTATATAATACGGCTAAGCGACTGTGGTACGTCGTGGAAGTTTTCCACTTTAGCCCCTACCAAATTTGGAAATCAACCCGCAGTACCGCATGTGTAAGTTGATCACTTTTGCACTTTAGTCCAACCCGCAACACGGCACCTTCCCCGATCCACTCGCTCCTCTGACCGGCGGCGATCGATGGGCGACACAGCCGCCTCCCCTACTACTTCCTCCGGTGGTGCTGCCCTAGCAAGCCCGAGTACCTCTGACGTGGATAGGAGCGCCACATCACGCCGGCCGAGGTAGGAGCGCCGCCTCGGGCGGCCGCGCCACGCTTCGCGCCTGGGGCTGCGCCTCGCCTTGAGGGAGACCGTGCCGTGATGTGCCCGTTGCGAGGTCTCCGGTAGAGCATCCTCCGCAATGGGAGGACTCGCCTGGCCATGGACGCATGCTGGGCGCTGCCTATTAGGCTATTATGAAGAACAAGCCAACACTGAAGACAGAGGTCTCCTCGTCTCTTCTCCTTCTTGGTTAGAGTATGGAACAGTAATGTAAGGGGAATCTGAGATTGCTCTGCTGTTCCATATCACCTTATTTCATTGATTCGGGAGCAGCTGATTCGGGCCCTTCTTTTTTTGTAGATGGACATATTCAGAGTTTCAGACACATCCAGTGGATGTTGTTTAGATCTTCAGATAACTGCACTCATTGTAGCTAAGTGAAACATACATATACACCAGTGGCGGAGCTTGGGCCAAATGGCCGGGGGGCAAATGTGTTGCTGGGCAGTGTTGGGCCGCTGGTGGGGGCAAATGGGCCTAAAACCATCGATTTCTGAGACAAAATGGCCAAATAGTACTACATTGTTGGTAAAATTTGCTTGGGCTGGGGGGGCGGTGGCCCCCCCTGAACTGCACATAGCTCCGCCAGTGATATACACCCTACTGGGAATTGGCAGTAGGTGGTTACACAAGTAGTATGAAATGATGCCCTATTTTGTGCGATTTACTCAATCAGGATTTGAATCAGGATGGCCATATAAAGTTTCAGTTCTTGTGGCACTCCGCAGTCTGCATTTCCTGTTAAACCCACTGAATTCATATTTGCTACTCGACATACACGTATTCAGATTGTTATTTGGCTATCTCATTGTCGGATCTTGTTCTTGACATATGACAGCACAAGTGGAATTTGGCAGGGTGCAACAGATTACTTATCGAAAAGAAAAGGCCTCTCACAGATTTGGTTCACGGGAAAGAGAAGATTTGCATGGCAAAATGTCTTCTAGAGTCATAACTAAATAAGCATGCAAGGTCAACAGTGAAAAAAGATAATCTTTTTCTAGTTGTTGTACCCGATAATCTAATTTTCCCTTCCGGTGCATAGTAGTATGGATTGGGTGCAAACTAAATTAACCCCGTTTCCTAAACAAAAAATCATATAGGTCCTTTTTAGAATAATGGAGAAAGGGGCACATGTTGTAAATTTTGTCTCCGGTGCTTCGACTTGGAACTGCATCATACCTACTTGGAAGTGCTAACTGACATGGGATGTACAAATGAAATCACCATACCTTTGGGTATTTGGTCCGAGAAAGTTTAATGATAGTTAGTGCATTGTTATCCATATATAGGTTTCTTTCATTATGTTCCATCGCATTGTCGCGTTCAAATCTTTCAAATTTGCTTGATTGTTGAATCATTTAGGTATGTATTACCGTTGTACTAACCTCCTCGTCCGCCGTCTTCTAGGCATAGTTTTTTTCATGCCTCCGCTAGGTTGACCCGACATGTAACTTTGTTTATAGCAAGCATAAGGCGATATTTGTCTCAAGACAATTGCTAGGCACACGCAAAACACATGTTGTGAATTACAATATTATTTAGATCACTGTCCTGCTTAGTTTCTCTGTTGCAACGCACGGGCATTCAGCTAGTGTGTAGATATATCTGTATCTACACAAATGGATGTCAACTAATTCAAAGTAGAGGGAGTACCTTTTATTTTCCCGAATCCCAAACGGGTTTGGTAAAGCAACAATTCTCTTGACTCGCATACATAACATAAATCGTATTGCGCCTAGGTGTGGTCAGAAAAGCAAAAGTTTCTGTTTGTTCTCAACACAAATGCTAGTGGAAACTAATTATGGCACGGTTTATTTTGAAGATTTAGATTTAATACAATTTCCAGTTCTTATGCTCACTATTGTATTCATGCACAAAAACTACCCAATGGGCCTATGTTCTGAACAAGCTGCTTGTGGAATCTTTTTATTTTTTTGCACATACACAAGAATATAAATATTTTTTGGGAGTGACTATTGGACAGCAAGCTGTTTTTTAATTTAGAAAACAGACAGGTTTTTATAACGAATTAGAGGCTGTCAGCTATACAAAGCAAGCAAATGAGAATGATTTAAGACTGTCTTTTTTGATTCACTAAAACAATCAGATTTTTGGCCTTCCTCTCCCGATTCATCATTTCTTAAACGCACTCAGTTTAAGCCCATATCAATGGTTAAGTGTTGCTCGACAAGTCACGACTAGTCGCTGGACTAGTCTACTGTCTGTACCGAGCGACAAACCCAAAACCTCGACTAGTCGTGAGTCGTGACTACTTGCGACTAGTCACGCGATTTGTAGACTTGTCGGTACCTTAGCGACAAGTTGCGACTCATCCACTCGTAATTCTACACTACGGGAGAGCACCAGAAAAACACAAGGTAATTCCTTTGCTGTGTGCCGAGCTCTTTGCCGTGTGCTGGATATCGTGGCACAACGCAAAGCCGACAAGTGGGCCCCACCATCACTTGACGCGGACGACGGACGGTGATGGCGGGCTCCTGCCAAATGGGACCCACCAGTCAACACACGGCAAACCCCCTTCCCTTTACCGTGTGCGAACACACGGCAAAGACGGGTGACCTTATAAAGAAAACGTCCCTCGCAGGGATGGGCTGGCGGCGCCGGACTCTAGGGCGAAGAGGATGGTCGTGTCCAAGAACACCGCCGATGACATAATGCGTGTGATGTCCACCTGCGACATGTGCGTGCTTCCCCTGTCCCTTCTAGAGGCGTACAACACAGATGAGAGGGAGGAGGAGGATGCGTTTGCGGCCGCGAAGGATGCAGGGGAGAGGCGCGGCGAGCTCCGGGCCGTACCCGGCACGCAACATGCATTCCCCGACGCCACAGACGGAGGCGGCCACGCGCGGGGATAGGCGCTGCTTCGTCGTCGACTAGGTCGTCCTAGTAGGAGAGGTCGTCGACCAGGTCCTCCAAGCGCGGCATGGCGGCCTGCACGGCCACGGCAGCGCGGGAGGCGAGGGCCGCGAGAAGCTTCCAGGGGAGCTTGAGACCGGCTGGTGAGCTTGGAGGCGAACTGGCGTAGCCGCAGGACTCCCGGGGTGGCGGAGGCGTCCACGCAGCGGTGTGCGTCGTCGAGGACCTAGAGCTCCTCCGGTGGCACTGAGGGCCGGACGGTTGCGAGCTGCCTCGCTTAGACGCGGCGTGGTTTCTCAGCCTGATGCGAGGCAAGTCTGTGGCGTTCGTCGGCGACTCGCTGGCCCGGAACCAGATGCACTCGCTCGTGAGCCTCCTGTCGCGCACTGTGGACCAGCGGCGGATACGATATGCCTCTAGCCTCCAGGCACACGGATCGTGTGCTTTATTAGACATGCTGGGAGCCATTGAAACTTGCTGATCAATCATCCAACCGCTCGGACGCGTGATACTAGTCCTAGCCAATCAGCACGCATAGTTTATTTGCCGTGTGGCGGCACACGACAAAGATTATTTTGTTTTTTTAATTATTTAGCAGTGAGTATTGATATAATACTTCTTCTGCAACTTAAATAATGCAATGGCCAGCATGGCTATTGATTGAAAGAGGTCAAAATTTCAAACTATCGACGATTCCGTGATATAATATCTACTTTTGTAACTTAAAATGATTTGTTGAAAAAATTCAGAGGAAATTATCACACATTTATAGTTCAAATTTGAATTACTTTCGAAAAATTGGTATAAAGTTATTTAAATATGCGAAATTAGTTAAAAGGCGTGAAAAATCCTAATACTTGGGAATTATCAATCAAATATGGACTAGTTTGTGTGAAAATTGGATGGGTGCCATTTTGCACCATATTTTTGTACTTGCTTCACAAAAAATCATTTTTAGCATTTAGAAAATGGAAAATAATATTTCTAAAATAATTCGAAAATTCAGGTTAGCACCATTATATTCCATGCAAAGATACACCTATGTGCCAAAATACACCTATGAGCACGGGAATGATCAAAACTTGGTCATTTGGGTTCAAATCTATACACATTTTTGTGAAGGATATTTTTGTAAGGTTTTTCGAAACTCAAGTTAATCATTTTTCCTATCAAATAATACATAAAAGGACTCCATGCGAAATGATTTCTTTTTCTGAGTATTTTTCACTTTCTTTTAATTTTTTGAAAAAATGGTCAAAATGGGCAGCATGGCTATTCATTGAAATGGGTCGAATTCTACAAAACTATCTATGTTTCTCTGATATAATCCCTACTTGTGTACCTTAAAATGATTTTTGGAAAAAATCCAGAGCAAACTATCACACACTTGTAATTCAAATTGGAACTAATTTCAGAAAATCGCCATAAAGTCATTTAAAAGGCAAAATTAGGTAGAAAGCGAGAAAATTCCTAATTCTTGGAGATTATCCACCAAATATGGACTACTTTGTGTGAAATTGGATGAGTGCTAATTTGCATCATATTTTTTTACTTGCTTCACAAAAAAGACATTTTTATCACTTAGAAAATAAAAAAATGATATTTACAAAAATTATTTGAAAACTCAGTTTGGAACCATTGTTTGCCATACCAAGATACATCTATGTGTCAAATATGAGCATTTTATCACAAATTATGCCACGGGAATGGACATACCATGGTCATTTAGGTTGAAACCTTATAAATATTTATAGATGATAGACTTTTTTGTGAATTATTTTTAGTAAAGTTTGTCGAAAGTCAAGTTTATCTTTTTTGTAGCATTTAGTAAACATGAAATGACTCCATGCGAAAGGATTTCATTTTTTATTATTGTTTCACTTTCTTTTATTTTTTGAAAAATGGTCAAAATGGTCACCATGGCTATTCATTGAAAAAGGTCGAATTTTTCAAAACTATTTACGATTTTGTGATATAATCACTACTTGTGTGCTTTAAAATGATTTTTTGGAAAATATTCAGAGAACACTGTCACACACTTGTATTTTAAATTTGAATTACTTTCGAAAAATCGAAATTATGTCGTTTAAATAGGAAAAATTAGGTAGAGAGCGAGAAAATTCCTATTTTGTATGAAAATTGGATGGGTGCCATTTGCACCATAATTTTTGAACTTGCTTCACAAAAAATCATTTTTGGCAATTAGAAAATGAAATTTGGTTATTCGCGACACACGGCAAAGACCTGCCCTAACTACGCCATTTGCGCGGCCGTTTGAGTGGACACGTGCCCATTATTTTTCCGTGTGCTTATATTTGCCATTGGCATGTGCATTTCTTTGTCGTGTGTTTTTTGTGCTACGACGCCGTGCATTTTTCTTTGTCGTGTGCAACACACGGCAAAGCTTAATTTGTCGTGTGCCCGATATCCAGCACATGGCGAAGAGTGTTGGCACAGGGTAAAGATGTGTTCTTAGTGCTTGGCCCATATTCTGAATCCTCGGTGAAAATTCCAGACGACTATTTTGTCCTGTGCAAAATGATCTGTTGCCCAGCATTGCACAGGCTAAAAGGACAAAAACAAATTGAGGGAAAAAAAGGACAAAACATTCTGTGTGCATTATTGTTCTGTAAGGCACTTTAACGAGATTTTCTTGGGAGTTTTATACGGATTTGATCTGCAGATCCACCGTCCACTGCTAGCACAATCCACATCCAACACCGATTCCCCATCGGTCGAGAACTACTAATAGAAAGGATTGCGCCGAGCCCGGTAGAATACCTAGCTAGCCTCTCGTACGTACGTCCCCCTTCCGCCGGCGCCTCCATAGATCGATCCCCATGTTTCCCTCCGAGTGCTTGCTTGACAGCCGCGTGCGTGCGGACGGCGACGATGACCTTGCCGCCACCAACCTCCCGCTCTTCATCCTGAAGTGCAAGGACAGAAACGCGGAGGGGTACGCAGAGGACAAACTCGAGATCTTCAACGAGAGGCTTAAGGACATGGTCGTCGGAGTGCGTCTCGCGGACGCGCCTCCGGCTGTCTCCTACCTGGCCATCCTAGGTGCCCGAGACCGACTGATCGCTGATATCGTAGCCGTTGACAAGAGCGTCATCGTCATCAGGCTGGACTTCCACGCAGCCCCGTTGTCCTATCTCATCTACGACGCCGTCGCCTTGTCGCTCCGCATGATCCCCGCTCCGGAAGATCCCTCATGGGCCTATGTAGTTACCTCCACCGTCTCCCTCGCACGCCCATGCCGTGGCCTCGATTACGCCCTGGTCCACACGGGTCGGCTCCTCGCCAGCGGCGAGGATGCTCTCTTCCTGTGGCGGCCCTCCTCGTCGTCGCCGCCCTGGTCGGAGTACAAGAAGGCCAGCCTCCTGGACCTCATCGGCTGCAGAGACTGGACCGAAACCACGCAGTTCTCGTTCAATGGCCACGCCTACTGGGTGGACCTCCTATGCGGCGTCATCTGCTTCAGCTGCGATGCCCTCTTCGACGACGAGACCGGCAGCGTGCTGAAGTTCATCCCACTGCCGGTCGAGCCAAGGGACTTCGACCAACGCAGCGCTGAGCCGGTCGCGTACCGGACCATGGGCGTCGTAGGCGACTCCGTCGTCAGGTTCGTCTCCATCGACGGCTTCCAGGACGAGTACGTAGAACTCAAGGAGCGCACCGTAACCGTCTGGAAGCTGCTGAGCCACGAGGAGGGGTGGGGGGAGGAGCACAAGCTCAGCCTGGAGACGCTGTGGGGATTCGAGGGGTTCGGCGACGTGCCCAAGCACTTGACACCAATGTACCCTCTCCTGAGCACGAACGACACGGACGTTGTGTACTTGGGGCTCGGCGAGTACCGCGAGACCAAGATCGTCCGGGCCTCTCTACCTCCAGAGTGGGAGTTCGTCCCGTACTACCCGAGCTACATGCTCGCCGTTGACATGCGGAACAAGATTGTCCGGACTATTATACCTATGGATTCGAAGGTCTGGAATCTCGGCCTCGTCTCTTGCGGTTTCAGCTGGTATCTCCGTAAAGCTCTAGTTGGCCCTTGTGATGATGAACGTGCCCTCATCCCCATGAAGAAGAAGCCTAGGCTTGAGAAGCCTATCTGCCGCTGATGTTGGAGGCCTACATCGCAAGTGTTGGCAAACATCTTTAAAAGATTGCTTCGTCGCTTCCTTGTTGTGGACCCTATGTCCATATCTATTTCTTATAAGTGTGGCTTGTGAAGTTGTGATGTTTATCCGGATATTCATAACGGTGCATGGGTCTAGATGCACCCACTATGTATTTTATTTTTAATTTTTTTTCAGAATGTCAAAAAATTCCGAAAAAAAATCCGGATGCAAATTACAGCGTGATGTGTTAGCACAAAAATTGGCATGGTGAAAAAACTTTTTTTGCAACCTGTACAAAAAAGACAAATTTCGAACACGTACATATACTTTTCGGTATGTCCGAATTTGTCTTTTTTGCACAGGTTGCAAAAAAAAAAATTTCACCATGCCAATTTTTGTGCTGAGTGCAAATATGTTGGACTACATGCAAATATTTTTTTTCGAATTTTTTGACATTCGGAAATTTTTTTTCTGGCTAGCGGGTGCAGCTGCACCCGCTAGCCAAATCGCCGTGTCCATGTTTATCATCCTAATTGTTACCGAGACATTGTTTATCATACGTAGACCATGTGGAATATTTATATGCATCGATGGTATTGTAGCCTTACATTTAGAAATCATCATGTTTCGGGCAGCTTAATTGGATGCTGCAAGCTTATGTTAGGCAGTCGCCCGAGTTTCCAGTAGTGGTGAGGATGGATCCGAGGGCGCATGCATGGGAGCGGGGGAGAGGAGTCGCTGGGTCACGACTAGAGGCCGAATAGATAGCTAAGAGAAGGGGCGGGGTCGGACTGCTGGCGGTGGCAGCGATAAGGAACGGGACGTATAGGAATTGATTTCGGCGTTTGGTCACTCAATTGGATCGCCGGAGGCCTTGAATCGGACGGAGGCGCGGGTGGAGTCGAGAACCGCTAGGGTTCGTGTGGAAATTGGTCGGGAGAGGCGATGGGTAGGAGGCATGAGAGATAGGCAGGAGTTCAGTTGTTCGTCATGAAAATGATGTGTGTGAGCATAGAGTACAACTACTACGAGATACTAGTCAGTATAGGTTTAGACCGGGTGAGTTGGAGTCAATTTGGTTTTGGAATCAGAGTTGTATGTGTATGTAGCTCCTGTGCTTGCATGATTTTCATATCCAGCTCTATGGTGTTGCATTACAGATGGGGCCACAGTCTAACTGTGATTTGGCTTCACAAACCAACGATTGCAATGATGGAGACCGACATAAAATGAATTTGAGGCATACATTTGTTGTAGTATGCATAATCTAGTTGAAATCCATCCGCCAACTGATGTCCGCACAAAAGGGAGATGCAAGAAAATTAAGGGGCATTTAGACAACTAAAATCTCTACAGCCGTAATTGCCCTAACATCAACTAAATTCCTTGTTCATAATATTTATTAAAATTGTACTCCCTTCGTTCAAAAAAGGATGTCTCAATCTTTTCTAGATTTGTATGTATCTAGAAAAGATTGAGACATCCTTTACATACAAATTTAGAAAAGATTGAGAAATCCTTTTGTGAACGGAGGGAGTAGTATTGATGTGCTCATGCCAATCTCCAGGTTTAGTTGAAGGTGCAGAATATTTCTCTGCTCAAAGTTCAATCTCGTGTGATTGCTGAAAGTTCCAGTTGCTTGCTTTGGTGCAGTACAAGAGGTTCATGATTGTGATTTTAAAGATAAATAATAAAGTTCTTAGATCTCTGATTTTTTTAGATCCTTAGAGCAGTCTAATTGTAACTTTGAAGTACAGTCTAGTCTAGTAATTTCGTTGTCAAACTATTCACTGTTGTACTCCAGAATGTCTTTGTGAAGCTGGGTATTTATCTTCCTTTTGTCCATGTTTGTACTCTGAGCTGCCAGCAAACATGCCATGTACTCAGCATGAAAAGAGCAATTCACAACCACCGAATCAAACAAATCAAATTCACATTCAATATTCAATTTCATACATCCATGGATTACATCAGAAATCAGAAGAGTTGCAACGTGCCACCATATTTCATACATGCTGCAAAAGAAGCTAGCACATGAGCTACAGATGGAGTGTGCATCAGCAACGCTCTCTGCTACTGCTTCAGGTACAGCACCAGTTACACATTCAGTTAGGTATAGGTCAGGGTTGCGCCGAGGCCGCCGGGTTACCATCGGGTGCAGCAGCGCCGCGGCCCGCTGAGGCTGCCAGGTCGTCCTCGCTTCGAGCAGCGCTGAGGGCGTCGGCTCGCCGTCGCATCGGGGCAGCGCGGCCACCGGGTTGATGTCGCGTGGGGGCAAGATCAAACTCTCCGTCTCGTGGGGGCAGCGCCGCCGGAAGCCGGGACGCCGTTGCGTGGTGGAGCGCCGTTGCGTGATGGAGTAAAAGCGCACCCGGGACACCGCCCTTGGTGGGGCGCCATCGCCGTGGAGCGGACGGTGTGGAGATTTTTTTTAAACCCAGTGGGGAGATTTGGTGAACCTGGATTAGAAGATTAGTAACTTTGAGGAAGAATAAACACGGGGGTTATCTGCTAAAAGTCGTTTAAGTGGCTGGTTATAATCCCACCTCGAATCTGTGTCCTTTATTCACCATCGGATAGCTCACGGCTGTAGTTTTCAATTTTGCATCGAACGGACGTTTTCACTTGATATGTCGGCTATATAAATATAATTAGCTGAATACCCGTGTGATGCTATAGAACATAAGTTTAGACGTAGACACTTGTCCGGGATGCCCCTTTTCTAAAAAAAAAAGACGTAGACACTTGTAAAAACATCATTGTAATTCATGACCAGCACGTGGCGTGTGAAGATTGTATTGTGATAAATACCCCATGTTGTTCAGAAACCAAACAAACTATCATCAATGATTCTATCCAAAAAAGTTTATACTGATACTACTTTTGATCAAATGTCGTGGGAAAAAATTAACTTCACATTAATTGTCCTTGTATATCAGCCGATGTACCATTGATGGTAAGCATGCTTGCCCGGTCGATGAACGATCGCCCGACCAGGGCAAAATCTGTCACCCGACCCAATAAAAAGGAACTGTCACTATCATGATCCATTTCTTGTACAAACCATGTTCTAATTTGTGGTAGTGAACAATGCTAGCTGCATTCACGGAAGGTTCGTCTTGTTGGTCTTCTGCCCAGTCTTAACATAGTTTTTAAAAATGGGATATGCTCAGGCTACTCTTAAACTCGACAAATTATATAGAAACAACAATTGTTTTCGCATCACACATTATATGTTTTGAGTATACAGTTGTTGGTGAGCATACATGCAATTCTTGCACACAATTGAAAACAAATCAAATGTATTTCCCTTCGATGTAGTTCTTTTTCTGCGTACCTTCCATGCAGTTCTTTAGGAAGTCAATTCGTTGCATGCTAGAGTTATAGCACATATTATAAAGTAGGTAGGAGTAGCTTGGTAAGGAGTAAAATGTAGAATTCGGTAAACTTGGTGATATGCATACCCATATTTGCTTGTCAGGTGTACGTCCTTTGGTTATTAAACACCTTTTTTAGGCAAGAACCGTGTTCTACGGTATGATTTTCATTAATATAAATATTTACAAAGTACAAAAAAAAACCACAATTGTATATCCAATGCCAGTTTTCTGTAATATGGAAAAGGAATGGAAATGTTTAAGAAAGAACTGAATCAATCCGGTTCTTCAACTCATAGAACTTCGACTTAATTTTGTAGCCTAGAATTATGAGATCTTTCATCAATTTGATTCTCAACGCCATCACATTGGGTCTTTCATTTTTGAAAAGTTTTCCATTCCTTTGCATCCATATTCCTTGAGTTCGGGAGGACTGTACCTTGGTACTTTATTTGGCTGGTGCAGTCAAAGTGGTATAAAAGCAGTATTTGAGAAGACAACATCGTCATATCTGCAGACGAAATAACGTTTATATCTTTCCACGAAATAGGCATTCGCTCCGCTTTATAAATAAAGCAACCAAATGGCCGAACCGATACATAGAGGTGAGGGAATCCTCTTACAAAGCAGATAAAAGATAAACAATAGAAAAAAAAGGAGTAGCCACAGCCTGACAAAGAAAGCTAGACTACCGACAAGGGGAACTCCACACCTCGTCTATAAAGCACCGGACCTAGTCACACCACCTCCACCAAATTGTCGCCGGAAAGGGCCGCCTGCCCTCCCGCTCCGAACCGTGGAGCGCCGATCCTGTCAGCGGACAACGAGGACGGAGATATGTGAAGACAGAGTCACGTGTAGAAGATAAGAGGCCGCCAAGAGCGCTCCACGCCATCGCCGAGAGTTCCTTGAAGCAGGATCCCGACTTGCCCACCGTTGCCGATGCCACCGAAACGAGACCAAGAGGTAACAGGACTCGGACTCCACGACGACGCCCCCAAGAGGGTAACGATGATGTACGCCGCCGTCGCCGAGACCAAAGGACAAGGGTTTTCACCCGGAGCCGAACATGGGGAAGGTGACCACAATGACGCCCCCAAGAGGGTAACGACACCCGCAGGCGTCGCTCCGTCGGCGCCGAAGCGCTGAGCTTTCGCTTGGGGAACCTTTATCCCACACCATGTCACCACGGACCGCCCGCCGCCAACAACAAGTTGGACCTCCAAAACACAATCTGGGAGTCTCCGCTGCAGAAGCACCGTAGACGCCAGGATCCCCCGCTGCCCACTCCTCACCACCCACATGGCCGAAGATAGAAGCCACCACCGCCGACACGCCGCTCGTCATAGAGTCGGCCGTGCAGCCTCTCTTTCTAGGGCCGCCGCCCCGGCATCCACGAACGCAACCCCGTGGCATGGAAATCGACCACCGCGAGATCGACGAGCCAAAAGAGGGGGGTCGGCGCCAAGTCCACTTCCGCCTGGTTCGGATCCAGGTAGCAGATGGACAGCAACCGCAGCCAACCGGAGGGGATCACAGCCCACTGCCGCCAACGACGGCCGCCGACTAGACAAAGCAGTAGGTCCCATCAGGCCCAAGATCAGGCCCGGATCAGACCTGCCTGGTCCAGATCTAGGCCCAGATCAGGCCGAGAGGTCCCGCCGCCACGCTGCAGCGTCGTGGCCGCTGCTGCCGTCCGTCTACCAGGCTCGCGCCTCCCTGGCCGTCGTTGAGCCCCACCGCCATGGATCGCCACTGGACGACCACCGGGCCGAATTCGCCGCACCGCCCAGATTCGGGCCCACTGCCACTAGGACAGCCGCCGCTGGTCCTGGATGCGCTCACTGGTCATGTAGCCACCACGCCGCCATGGCCGCGCCGGCGCGCCCCTCGCCTAGCACGCCGCCCGTCTCGGCCGCCACGACCCACGCCGTCGCGTCATGAGAGGTGGGAGGAGAAGTCCCGCCGCTACCGGCACCGCGTGAGGAGGAGGGGAGGAGGAGGAGGCGGCTGGCGGCGCTAGGGTTTGGACGCCTCAGTCGCCCGCGCGGGGGGCGACCAGAGACGCGACTCGTTTTCTTCTCCTCGCTCTCTCCATAAAGCTTATACTCAGGTTCTAGCTAGCATACCAAAATATTCCCAGAATAGTGATAATATATAGTGCTGGATAACATTAATTGCCAAACATGTCTTTGTACTCTTGTTCGCTGATGTTGCTTCTTCTCTGCCTCTTTCACGCTTTTGAAGCAGAGGCTAGTGTAACAAGCGCAGTTGTCCCTACCACAACGTTAACGGTTTTTCTTCCCGGGAATCTCTTGATCAACTCCCTGCAGGTAGGTAAAATGACAAACAGGAAAAGAAAAGAAGAAATAATTTACAACTGCCTATTTTTTGTATTGTACCAGTAAATCTGATGCGTTTTTAGGCGCTTGACTCTGTCACGGAGTTCCTTGTCAAGCTTCTGCTCAATGTCACGCTTGATTTCCTGGATACACATGACAATTAATTTATATATAATTACTAAAGTGTTAACTGATTGGTAATATAAGAAAAATAGTAAGGTATGATACAAATAAAATGTCATACATACATACACGCACAGATGCAGCCAATGCCCTATACATGTTTTGTTGCTAATTAAGAAATGGATTACTTGGAAGTAGGGAAGATTGGGCTAGTCGCTAGCATGCATAGGAAATGAATTATTGACCAGTATTGGGAATTGCCAGCAGATGAGGAGATGGTTCAAGATATGAAAACAGCAGCAGCGATTGAGGGGATGCTGAGTAAAACGCAACATCCTAAAGATGACCAACCAGGAAAATAAGGCTGCTTCCTTAATAATGTGCTACTTTGGGCAAGTAAACTTTGCTCTTTCCTTTAGAAAAAAGATAAGGTAATATTGCTCCTGTTTCTAATAAAAGAGATCCACTTAAGATGTCGTTTTAACACATGGATGTTGCTGTTTCGATCGCAAATAATTGGGTTATCGTGACATATTTGCACAGCAAAACAAATAGCAGGAAATCATGCGAGAAAAAAGATTGATTTTTTGTTAAGATACCTCCTCGATACTGTACATGCGCCTTGGCAAGAGCAGGCGTCGCTCCTCGGCAACCGCCGGTGATGTGATCGCCACCTGGGTTCGCTGGAGAACGGAGCCACCGATCCTCCTCGCCACCTGTCGAAGAAGCGCCGCCATCGTCGCTGCCTGCAAATAAATAGGGATTAGGAGGCACGAATCACCGCCGGCCGTAACCTCCGCTGACCGCTCCTCCTCCCCTAGCTAGGCTCTTGGGTTGCGATCGGTTGGAAAGGTTGGAAATTTCGGTAGATTTTGGTGCTTACCTCGCGGGATCTGGGACTGCTTCCTGCCTAGGGTTAGGGTTCCTCGCTCGCCTGTCTTCCGCCTCCGGACTCTCCAAACACAACACGAAGGGGTGGGGCGGCCTCTTGCGATCGCTGGAAGGTGCGGTGCAGTGTGGCGCGCAGCGCCATCTTTATATTCTCGCGAGCAGGCCCAGCCCAACCATGATTCACGCACTTTTTTTCGACATAGCCATGCAACCTCACTTGTATATATGCCAACTCCTGGTTTAGTAAATGTGCTTGCTTCGCCATGGAACAATGCACCACTTGCCATGAAAAAATGCTAGTTTATTTTAATTGAACCAAGTCATCACAAGAATTGATGACAGCAACAAATCACAAGATGTAGGCAAACTGGCAAAGAGAAAATTTCAGCATTCTCAAATACAGTTTGGTACTACAAGTAACTTTGCAAATCATTAGGAAATACAAATCGGAACATTGTTCCACAAAGTTCACCTTCCTATTTCATACACATTTCCCTTCAAGAACTCCCAATGCTTTCAAAGACTACATGGAACCCACACTGCGGCAGCTACCTGATTTGTGGGCATTTCATTTGAGAATATCAAACAATAGCAAAGAAACTTACATAAAAAAGTACGAAAACATGATGTACATGTTTTCGTGTTTTCCATAACTATCTCCATTCACGTACATCAGCTAAACAACTATTACAATTCGAACTTTCCAATGAACATCTCAACTCTAAACCACAAGCTTCTCCAAGGATAAGCGACAACGGTATAAGTAAATTAGCTATGCACGATATTCTGCAAATATAATGAAAATCTGAATGATGTCACTTGAAATCCAATATAAAGGCATCATCAAAGAATCACTGGATATGTGGTATGCAATTGTTTCAGGACAATCCTGTACATCTAAGCGGAGAGACTTCCCAGGTTTCATCCGAATCTGTATGCTCACATTCAAAAAATAATTTTAAATATTTGAAAAACTGGTGTAAGTTCATAAGGTTCTTTTGCAAACATAACTGCTTTCAATGGTTATGAAACAGCAAAGAGGAAACTAATTTAATCATAAGGTTGATGCTGCTTAAAAGAACCTTGGTACAGAAAAATCGTGGAAGTATTTCTAAGTTATCTTTTCAAAGTGATTTTTACCCCTCACTGCCAAGCAAGGTTTGCCAAAATCTCTATCCCCCATGGAAACACCACCAATAGTAAGCATTATATAAGCATCGGAACATATAGATCAGCATCCATAAGCTCAATAAGACTACACTTCTGATGAATAGCACCAACAATTTTTTGTTGAAAAAGACAGGTCATGCATTTTAGTAAATATGGAATGCAAAGAAGTGAAGGTTGAAATATTGTGGAATAGTAGAAATAACCTGAGCAGAATTCAGAGTATCAATAGCTGGCTGAACCAACTGGTCCCTCGTAGAAAATACAACAATAGTAGGTCGACGATATGCCTGCACATGCAAACACAGAATGCTTAATCAGAAGATATTCACCTTGATCATAGTTATTCCCACAGTGTTGCAAGTAGCCCAATTTCTGCAGGACCTTATATTCGCACCGGGCTTCAGCACTACCGAATATTTCTCTATGTCAAAATCCTGCAATGTACGCATAGATTTAGAAAACCACCACACCAAGTTATATTAAAAAAATACTTCACCAAAAATGAGCGAAGTATTTTTTTTAAGAAAACATAAATCGACTTAATAGACGGTGCCCAACTCTGCATAATACTCCCTCCGTCATATATAAGATGTTTTCGGAAATTCAGTTCGGCTCCCGTGTCCAGATAAACCCGATATCTGTGCCGATGACTTGTCGTGAGATTCGCACTGGTAGCTATATTGTAACGCGTATCTCCATTTTGGATGGCTATTTGCTACAGTTGCACAACCCACGTCTGTCAGAGCAGTAAATGCGCTTCCGGCCGTTGGAGCCCGACGGACGTTCGCTGTACTTCACGGATTCGGATTCACGTGTAGTCACGTCGGGAAACAAGAGAACCGGCAAATTTTGAGTTAATGGCACTGGCGGTCACTGAAGTCGTCGAGTGGGTGCACTTAAGTCACCATTTTCAAAAATCTTGTGACCCCGTCACTCAAGTCCACATCTATGTGCATTTTGGTCACTCAGCCGGTTTTTGACCGGTTTTGGACCGACAGTCGTCACGTGCGACTCACGTGTCCTAGCTGATGGAAGCCGGCGAGGTCATCCCGATCGGGCGGATCAACGTCTTCGTCGGCATGGTACACGCCGCGAGACCCGCCACAGAGGAAAGTGAGTACGACTCTGTATCAGGAGCCGCCACCATCGTTCAATCGGACAGAGAGGAATCAGTAGGCACGACAGAGATCGATTTAGCAGTCGCTGCACAGGAGGAACAGCCGGAGGAGACGACATGGACCACGCGCAGCGAGATCGATGAGGATACAGAATCAATCTTGTCCTTATTTGATGATCGGTTCGGATATGATGTTGAAGAAGAGGAGTACGAGTCATCCCCAGGTCCTATACGCCGGGTTGCCGTTTACACAGCACCCGCCACCAACCTTGACCCGGCCTTGTTCTCCGCGGCAGCAACGGCGACGGCCGCTGCGTTGGCTCAGAATCAGCAGCAGCAGCAGCAACAACAGCTGCTGGTAATCCAAGAGCCGCCACGGCCCTGGGTCAACGGGGGTTCGACATTTGTTGCCAGCGAAAGTGAAGAAACAACACGTCATATGAACACATTTGGATTTCTGATGAATAGAGCTTCGGGAGAGGGAACCTCCAACGCACCAAACCTGGCTTTGTTCAGTAACAATCTCGTTTTGGATCCTAGCGCACTTATGGGAGTGGTAACTCAAGAGAACGCAGCAACACGTGCCAGGCAGCTGGACACCGCACGCCGTGCCCTGGAGCAACAGCGGCGGGAGGTCGCAGCAAAAGAGCAGCAGATGTTGGCTAGGCAACAGCAGTTGGATGAGCAGGAAAATCGTCTTCGCCACAACGCAAGTATCTTGGAGAATCGTCAGAACGACATGACCAAAGGGCAGAACAGGAGACATCAGAGCCAGTTCCCCCTTAGAGGAGAGACACCAGATACGGCTGCCCTGTTTATAACACCACAGGATCAGCCCATCAGGACAGTATAGGAGGTCCCCGCTGCTGGAGCCGGTGCAGGACAAACCAGATGAACAGGCGGAGTGAGACCCGGCAATGTTCCAGCCGGGTCATCGATAGTGCCTACCGGAGGAGCCGGAGGCAACAATGGAGCTATGCCACCACCACCCCCCAGGTTTCATACGCCACCAGGTCATTACAACAACCCAATGGATAACGTGTATGCCGCAAGTTTAGCGCTCGATCGTATTCCCTTCGGAAATTCGCCAGCAGAAGTAGAGACCCGGTGCTCCATAGACATGTTAGGTACGGCTGTGGTTCAGCAAGCCAATTATTCAGATAACAGGAGTGCGCTTCATGGCACACCATATAATAGCCGCTCGGAGTCGGCGGGGAGAGAGCCTGAGGCCGCCCTAGACTAGCTCATCACGACGAAGGGCAGCACAAGAAAATCAGCAACCACCACCACCCAGGCAGGCCGCTCCCGCGGCATCGGCTGCGCAAGCTATTGTTGATAGTTCGAGAGCGAGGCGTGCAGCAAACTCCGCAGCACGCGCCGGAGGAGCCGGCGCGGTCCCAGCTGCAGGAGCAGCAGTAAGTTCACCAGCACCGGCAGGGAGGGTGGCTCATGTAGTCATTCCCTCAACCCTGGCCAGGCCCAAGTGCCTTTCAGACGTAATCAGAGCGAAGCCTTACCGGAAAAGTTCAAGGAGCCCAGCAAGATCGCTAATTACGATCCTAGCATGGGCCCGGTAACATGGTTGAGCAGTTATGAGATGGCTATGTGTATTCGTAATGCCTCAGAGAATCTTCACGCCAAATTCATGTACCTCATGATGTCAGATGGAGCAGCAAAAATATGGTTTAACACCCTACCCAAAAAGTCCATCAATTCCTGGACAGAATTGAAAGCAGCTTTTATCAAAAATTTCCAGGGAACTTGTAAGAGGCTCTACACGATTGAGGATTTGGATTGGTGCGTGCGGAAAAAGAATGAGTCGGCTCGCAGTTGGATGCGCTGGGTCACATAAATCCTTCACTCATCCACATATATTCTTCCCATAAACGCAATACAGTCCATGGAGAAAACTTGCAGATACGACCCACTCGTTCAGAAACTGGGACGCATGAAGTCAAGCAACAGGGTTGCAGAAATCACCATGGGAGAGCTGATGGACGCAGCTAATAAGCATGCTTCCACAGACAAAACCAAAGATGACAATGAGGAAGAAAAAGGAAAAGACAATGTGAACAATGGAGGAAAGAACCAAAACGGCAGTGGACAGAACAACAACAACAATGGAAACCAGAACAAGCGTTCATATGGTGAAGGAAATTTAGACCTGGTTGCCAATACCAACTCCGGGTTCCAGAGGCAGAGAAAGGATGGAAATTACCAAGGCGGTGGAGATAATTACAATAGAGGCAATAACTATCGAGGCCTGCACTAGTGCATAACGACACATCGGATACCCCTCTATGGTAACGACACGAGATAGGTGACAGAAAATCGTGATTTTAGCGTTGCGGACGAGGCCTGGCAGAACTGGGCCGCGGCTGGTCCGTCAATATTGCTACGGAGATTTTCTGAGCACCGTTACTAATAGTATTGGCAACGGTCATAAATTCACCTCCGTTACCAATATGTATCTCTATGGCAACGATTGTTGAAGGATATCAGTTTGCGATGTGTTTGCAAAATTGCAGTTGCAAACTGGAAGCGCTCCTGTTCAATGCGGCTTAATTCACGAGGGATTGGAACCGCCTGCTCGCTGCTAATAAAATGTGACTGGAACCACGCGAAGCCAGGCCGTTCTCGCATTCTCCCCTTCGTTCTCTCACACGTTCTCTACCACACTAGCACAACCGCCATGGAGGAACCCTGGTGGCAGAACGAGGAAGTCTCGAGCGACAACGCGAGCGGTGAAGATCGCGGTGAAGTCCCATGGTGGGATCAAGACGGGCCACCGGACTCGGACCCCGACGACTCGGACCCGCCGTTTTCACGCTCTTTAGACACTACTGCAGAATAGGCTATCAGTGACAGGCTGAAAAGACCCATTAGTGACGGGCAAAGTGCCTGTCACTGATGACTAGTCACTGGTAAGAGGTTACTAGTGACGGGCAAGTGCCTGTCACTAGTATGTGCACCAGTGACAGGCATTTGTGCAGGCCTGTCACTAGCATGTGTATACTAGTGACAGACAAAATAAAAGCATGTCACTAGTTGTGATCGAAGGCCACAGCCCTGTGGGTTTTGTAGTGACAGGTCCATTATTCTGCCTGTCACTGGTTTGAATTTCGGTAATAAAAAAAATTAAATCCATGTATTAGATCTCGAATTTGCTCACAAAAATGTCAACTAAACATAGCAGCTAGCACAACACTTTAAAATATTTGGGCAATCCAACAGACATACTAATTGATTCCTAAATCGTGAGTTGAAAGAATTGAGAAAAGAAAAGTCAAATGCACAATAGTTTATAATAACCAATATGTTGGTGGCATTCCAAAAGAATCCCCAGTTGCACTTGCATTAGCGCCAGCACGTCCGAATGGTTAGTATGTGCAAGTTCTTCAGCTTTGGGAGAAGCCAACATCAGAGTATTACCAGCTTGCTCGTAGACTTCAGTCCGGTCACCTAAAATATGAAAATGGTACAAATATGAAGTATATGACTATATATGCTAGCAGTAACTTGCACGTCACTGTACATGACACGTTACAATCTGGACTTCAGTCCGGTCACCTAAAATGTGAAAATGGTACAAGTATGAAGTATATGCCTATATGCTAGCAGTAACTTTGCACGTCAGTGTACATGACACATTAAAATCCATTAGCTACAAGTTTCTTCACAATTAGTTGTCCTAAACAGATTCTCTGATTTCGAAGTATCAAGGGTAATAGACCTACATACCAGATCACTGAAAGTAAAAGATAGCCTAGATAGGAAATCAAAACCAAAAGTATTATCATGCCTTTAGCTATAATATGCAGCTCTCAGAATCTGAATCTGTTGGAATATACATGCACTATGATACATTTAGCTAGCCGAGAGTGGATGATAGAACAATTGTTGTCGTTCCGCATGCAAACATGCATCTAAGAGTAGAATCAAATGCACAAAAGAACTTGCAGTGTACCTTGTACTACAACGGCATTAATTGTGCAAGTGGAACTAAATTTCTGAACCTTGTACTGCAGCAGTATTAAGCTTGGAAAGTCATCAGTTGGCAAAGAGCTGATATGCTGATTGTATGCAATCCAAGATTTTAAGCAATTAGCACCTGAGAACATGAAATAAAATATTCAATCAGAAACTAGAAATCAAGTGGTATGCATGAGTTGAAACGATACACTGTGCAAAGACTGAACAAGTCTAGTTTGATCACAAATACTGTTAGATTATGATAATACACGAGGAAATTCTCATATACTTCGAGATGTTGCAGTCTGTTCCTGCCCATTGGTGACCTTTACAGATTTTGTATGAATAAATGTATTTGTTGGTTAGAATATAGTTTATCTATGGTTTCTTATTTGCATTTACAATTCTGAAGATTTAGTATTTCGAGATTGACTCCAAGGTTCATTCTACACTACAGGAAATCTGATTCCGGTTTTGAATTAACAAAAGCATTTTGAACTTGTAAATTTATCACAGGGTACTGCACAAAATATAAGTAGCTAGTGAAGAAACACTGGGAAATAACATATTTTTTAAAGAACTCTTCTGATTACTAACTGAACAACACACTTCAGTCTTGAGAAAAAATAACATGCAATGCAATATTTGTTCAATTTGTTCCTTCAGACTTCACAATTTGGTTGAATACATGGAAAAAGAGATGGAGATATCACTCATTATGAACTACTTGGCTGTGAACCTAAAGAGCCCTATGGCACCATGAGGCCGACACACCATAGGCAGGGAGGGAGCGACTAGACCAGGAACTTAGTCATGAACAAATAGTAATGCCCCATACCTCAGTCGGTGATCCTGCGCTTGATCAATTGGGTTGCGGCCGCCTTTGTGCGTGAATCATGAACCTCAAGTGAGTCATCACCGCCATAGAAAAGCCCAGATTCCGAGGCGACCTCTGTGTTGATGATTTTTGTGAAAATGTCCTGGATGTGTTTAAACTCTTTCTGCCATGCAAATGGATTGGACTCCAGACTAGTATCAAACAACTGAATGTCTAAGCCTGAGTAGGACTTACGTTGGATTGTACGGCACTAGTATGTACTTCTTGTCCTTGTTCTGTTGGAAAGATACACTCCCTCAAAATAAGCTCAACACCTTCACGGGAGCTTAGGTTGTCTTGGTGCATGTGAATAGAAAAACAGAAAACAACTAAAATCTGAGCAACGGACAACTCTGCTTAGTATGAGACATGAGCAAACACTTTGTTACCTGAAGAAACAGAAGAAAAACAGTTCCAGTTCCTTATAAGTGAACCAAATTAACCACTGCAGGGATGCAGAGAAACACACTCTCTTTTCAGTAACTAGACTTATCAGTTCAGAAACAATTAAATAATTTTGTTATCTCTATTTTTTCTTCTCTCCTTCCAGAATTACATCCAATGCCGTCAGAACCAGTTTTAATAGAGCTTGCCTATTATTGCTATGTTACAATAATTCCAGAATTTTCTATCTCTTTAATTGTTTAGCATGGGATTTTTCTATCACTCTCTGTACAATGTATCTCAGTACATAGATTCAGAAAAAGAAAAAGATGCTAAGTACACCTCAACAATCGGATCGATGAGGTCCTTGACACCACCCAACACAAGGCAGATTGAATAAGTTCTTTTGTCCCTGTATCTATTCTAATCGCAGGAACTAGATGGACGGACACAGGGCATAGAGGGGAGAGGGGGACAAACTGTCATTGGCGGCAGAGCGGCAGTCCTCCGTTGATGGCGGAAGAAGGGCAACCAGCAGCATTCCCGGCGATGACGGCGACAAGCAGCAGCCGCCCCGGTGACGGCAGCGTCGGCGGCGGTTGGGGCTGTGCGACGGTGGCCGGAGGCGTTGCAGCGCGGCGTCGGCGAGGAGGACTGGCGGCGCGGCGTCGGCGGGAGGTCTGGCAGCGCGGCGTCGGCGGGGGTACTGGAGGGCTCGGGAGAAAACTGGGATGGTTATGGAGAAAATTTAGGATCGTGGATTCGTGGCCATGTCCACTAGATTAGCGAGTCCCGCCAGTTTTCCTAGCATATCCCGCGATTTTTTGTTTTGTTTTTTGGTTCCCGCTGGATATTTTTTTTTGAATTTTTCCACATATATTAAACCGACAAAGAGTACACGATTACATCGATTACAAAAACAAAACTAAAAAAGACGAGCAAATCTATGAGATCTTCAAGCTCTTTCTTCATCCATGACACAATCTTGTACTTTTCTGAAGGCAGCCGTAGAACAACGCCGAAAACACCAAACCACATACCTGTGAATACCACCGAAGGTTCTCCCTTTTTAATTTTGCAAGTCTATGTTGCTGATTATGTAGACTTGCATGACGAGCAGTAGGGATATACATATTGTGTGTGAAATATAATTTAGGATCTTTCGACAATACTATTTGGACACGTTCTAAGATACAGGGTTGGGGTTCTATTATGTGATGGAATGAGAAATGCATATTTGTTGAATGTCAAGTGGAAATAGATTATATATATTTCTTGAAAGTTTATAATAATACATATTAGTTTTTTAGAAAAGCAAAATAGTACATCACTGATGCATGCACACAATTACAACAAACAAACGAAAATCACATTCAATAGAACATCACTACATTTAAGACTCTATTATATGATGTAAAATAAATATTAGTGATAAATCTAGCCGCGCAATAGCGCGGGCCACCCCTGGATATTTGGTTAAGCTACAGACGTACTTGCGTAGCAGCTTGCTTTAAGGGGATCATTGAGGGCAAGCTGGCCGCCGCATAATTTAAGTGGGATGTGGCATTATGCTGAACTCCCGCGTGTATTCCCACTTATACACTCCACTTATAGACTTATAGATGCCTAACAGAAACACTAGCGACGATTATATAAACCAGTCTGTCACTGGTACTAGTAACATCAGCGACGGGCAAGTCTACAGAACCGTCACTGGTAATACCATTGACAGGCGTGGATATTCCACCGTCACTAGTATATTCTATAGCCACCTGCCGAGCTTTACTAGTGACGGGCTTAATGCTGCCTGTCACTGATAACTGCTACCAGTGACAAGCATATTTTTCCCCGTCGCTAATGCGATGGCATCTATAAGCTACTCTGCAGTAGTGAGAAGACAACTCTGACGACTCGGACCTGCCATCTTCACGCGAAGGAGAAGACCACTCCGACGAGGACGAGGCGCCGGAGGAAGAGGAGCCGGAGGACCCGCCGGAGCCGTATTCTAGCCAGGAAGAGGACGACTCTGATGAGGAGGAGGAACACGCATCGGAGGAGGCGCGGGAGGAGGAGCACGTGCCGGAGAAGGAGGAACACGCTCCGGAGAAGGAGGCGCGAGAGAAGGAGTCGCCGGTGTAGGACGCGCGGTCGGAGAAGGAGGAGCACGAGCCGGAGGGGAAGGCAATCGGCAAGAAGCGACGCCACGCCATGGACGACAATGGCGCGGAGGCAGGGCGGAAGAAGAACAAGTAGAGTAGATAGTTAGTTCAATTATACTGTTAAGTAGGCGCAGTGTGCCAGTGAGTAAATAAAAGGAAACGGTTGTGTATCGCCTCCGTTTCCATAATTTTACTTGTGCTATAAATACGTCATTCCGACAACCCTAACGCTCTCGCTCTCACCCTCACTCTCACTCTCATAGTGTGGCGGCGGCAGATCTAACCCTTACCTCGCAGATCTAAGCAGCGCAAGATATAAATACGTCATTTTTTGGAAAATATTCAGAGAACACTGTCACACACTTGTATTTTAAATTTGAATTACTTTCGAAAAATCGAAATTATGTCGTTTAAATAGGAAAAATTAGGTAGAGAGCGAGAAAATTCCTATTTTGTATGAAAATTGGATGGGTGCCATTTGCACCATAATTTTTGAACTTGCTTCACAAAAAATCATTTTTGGCAATTAGAAAATGAAATTTGGTTATTCGCGACACACGGCAAAGACCTGCCGTAACTACGCCATTTGCGCGGCCGTTTGAGTGGACACGTGCCCATTATTTTTCCGTGTGCTAATATTTGCCATTGGCATGTGCATTTCTTTGTCGTGTGTTTTTTGTGCTACGACGCCGTGCATTTTTCTTTGTCGTGTGCAACACACGGCAAAGCTTAATTTGTCGTGTGCCCGATATCCAGCACATGGCGAAGAGTGTTGGCACAGGGTAAAGATGTGTTCTTAGTGCTTGGCCCATATTCTGAATCCTCGGTGAAAATTCCAGACGACTATTTTGTCCTGTGCAAAATGATCTGTTGCCCAGCATTGCACAGGCTAAAAGGACAAAAACAAATTGAGGGAAAAAAAGGACAAAACATTCTGTGTGCATTATTGTTCTGTAAGGCACTTTAACGAGATTTTCTTGGGAGTTTTATACGGATTTGATCTGCAGATCCACCGTCCACTGCTAGCACAATCCACATCCAACACCGATTCCCCATCGGTCGAGAACTACTAATAGAAAGGATTGCGCCGAGCCCGGTAGAATACCTAGCTAGCCTCTCGTACGTACGTCCCCCTTCCGCCGGCGCCTCCATAGATCGATCCCCATGTTTCCCTCCGAGTGCTTGCTTGACAGCCGCGTGCGTGCGGACGGCGACGATGACCTTGCCGCCACCAACCTCCCGCTCTTCATCCTGAAGTGCAAGGACAGAAACGCGGAGGGGTACGCAGAGGACAAACTCGAGATCTTCAACGAGAGGCTTAAGGACATGGTCGTCGGAGTGCGTCTCGCGGACGCGCCTCCGGCTGTCTCCTACCTGGCCATCCTAGGTGCCCGAGACCGACTGATCGCTGATATCGTAGCCGTTGACAAGAGCGTCATCGTCATCAGGCTGGACTTCCACGCAGCCCCGTTGTCCTATCTCATCTACGACGCCGTCGCCTTGTCGCTCCGCATGATCCCCGCTCCGGAAGATCCCTCATGGGCCTATGTAGTTACCTCCACCGTCTCCCTCGCACGCCCATGCCGTGGCCTCGATTACGCCCTGGTCCACACGGGTCGGCTCCTCGCCAGCGGCGAGGATGCTCTCTTCCTGTGGCGGCCCTCCTCGTCGTCGCCGCCCTGGTCGGAGTACAAGAAGGCCAGCCTCCTGGACCTCATCGGCTGCAGAGACTGGACCGAAACCACGCAGTTCTCGTTCAATGGCCACGCCTACTGGGTGGACCTCCTATGCGGCGTCATCTGCTTCAGCTGCGATGCCCTCTTCGACGACGAGACCGGCAGCGTGCTGAAGTTCATCCCACTGCCGGTCGAGCCAAGGGACTTCGACCAACGCAGCGCTGAGCCGGTCGCGTACCGGACCATGGGCGTCGTAGGCGACTCCGTCGTCAGGTTCGTCTCCATCGACGGCTTCCAGGACGAGTACGTAGAACTCAAGGAGCGCACCGTAACCGTCTGGAAGCTGCTGAGCCACGAGGAGGGGTGGGGGGAGGAGCACAAGCTCAGCCTGGAGACGCTGTGGGGATTCGAGGGGTTCGGCGACGTGCCCAAGCACTTGACACCAATGTACCCTCTCCTGAGCACGAACGACACGGACGTTGTGTACTTGGGGCTCGGCGAGTACCGCGAGACCAAGATCGTCCGGGCCTCTCTACCTCCAGAGTGGGAGTTCGTCCCGTACTACCCGAGCTACATGCTCGCCGTTGACATGCGGAACAAGATTGTCCGGACTATTATACCTATGGATTCGAAGGTCTGGAATCTCGGCCTCGTCTCTTGCGGTTTCAGCTGGTATCTCCGTAAAGCTCTAGTTGGCCCTTGTGATGATGAACGTGCCCTCATCCCCATGAAGAAGAAGCCTAGGCTTGAGAAGCCTATCTGCCGCTGATGTTGGAGGCCTACATCGCAAGTGTTGGCAAACATCTTTAAAAGATTGCTTCGTCGCTTCCTTGTTGTGGACCCTATGTCCATATCTATTTCTTATAAGTGTGGCTTGTGAAGTTGTGATGTTTATCCGGATATTCATAACGGTGCATGGGTCTAGATGCACCCACTATGTATTTTATTTTTAATTTTTTTTCAGAATGTCAAAAAATTCCGAAAAAAAATCCGGATGCAAATTACAGCGTGATGTGTTAGCACAAAAATTGGCATGGTGAAAAAACTTTTTTTGCAACCTGTACAAAAAAGACAAATTTCGAACACGTACATATACTTTTCGGTATGTCCGAATTTGTCTTTTTTGCACAGGTTGCAAAAAAAAAAATTTCACCATGCCAATTTTTGTGCTGAGTGCAAATATGTTGGACTACATGCAAATATTTTTTTTCGAATTTTTTGACATTCGGAAATTTTTTTTCTGGCTAGCGGGTGCAGCTGCACCCGCTAGCCAAATCGCCGTGTCCATGTTTATCATCCTAATTGTTACCGAGACATTGTTTATCATACGTAGACCATGTGGAATATTTATATGCATCGATGGTATTGTAGCCTTACATTTAGAAATCATCATGTTTCGGGCAGCTTAATTGGATGCTGCAAGCTTATGTTAGGCAGTCGCCCGAGTTTCCAGTAGTGGTGAGGATGGATCCGAGGGCGCATGCATGGGAGCGGGGGAGAGGAGTCGCTGGGTCACGACTAGAGGCCGAATAGATAGCTAAGAGAAGGGGCGGGGTCGGACTGCTGGCGGTGGCAGCGATAAGGAACGGGACGTATAGGAATTGATTTCGGCGTTTGGTCACTCAATTGGATCGCCGGAGGCCTTGAATCGGACGGAGGCGCGGGTGGAGTCGAGAACCGCTAGGGTTCGTGTGGAAATTGGTCGGGAGAGGCGATGGGTAGGAGGCATGAGAGATAGGCAGGAGTTCAGTTGTTCGTCATGAAAATGATGTGTGTGAGCATAGAGTACAACTACTACGAGATACTAGTCAGTATAGGTTTAGACCGGGTGAGTTGGAGTCAATTTGGTTTTGGAATCAGAGTTGTATGTGTATGTAGCTCCTGTGCTTGCATGATTTTCATATCCAGCTCTATGGTGTTGCATTACAGATGGGGCCACAGTCTAACTGTGATTTGGCTTCACAAACCAACGATTGCAATGATGGAGACCGACATAAAATGAATTTGAGGCATACATTTGTTGTAGTATGCATAATCTAGTTGAAATCCATCCGCCAACTGATGTCCGCACAAAAGGGAGATGCAAGAAAATTAAGGGGCATTTAGACAACTAAAATTTCTACAGCCGTAATTGCCCTAACATCAACTAAATTCCTTGTTCATAATATTTATTAAAATTGTACTCCCTTCGTTCAAAAAAGGATGTCTCAATCTTTTCTAGATTTGTATGTATCTAGAAAAGATTGAGACATCCTTTACATACAAATTTAGAAAAGATTGAGAAATCCTTTTGTGAACGGAGGGAGTAGTATTGATGTGCTCATGCCAATCTCCAGGTTTAGTTGAAGGTGCAGAATATTTCTCTGCTCAAAGTTCAATCTCGTGTGATTGCTGAAAGTTCCAGTTGCTTGCTTTGGTGCAGTACAAGAGGTTCATGATTGTGATTTTAAAGATAAATAATAAAGTTCTTAGATCTCTGATTTTTTTAGATCCTTAGAGCAGTCTAATTGTAACTTTGAAGTACAGTCTAGTCTAGTAATTTCGTTGTCAAACTATTCACTGTTGTACTCCAGAATGTCTTTGTGAAGCTGGGTATTTATCTTCCTTTTGTCCATGTTTGTACTCTGAGCTGCCAGCAAACATGCCATGTACTCAGCATGAAAAGAGCAATTCACAACCACCGAATCAAACAAATCAAATTCACATTCAATATTCAATTTCATACATCCATGGATTACATCAGAAATCAGAAGAGTTGCAACGTGCCACCATATTTCATACATGCTGCAAAAGAAGCTAGCACATGAGCTACAGATGGAGTGTGCATCAGCAACGCTCTCTGCTACTGCTTCAGGTACAGCACCAGTTACACATTCAGTTAGGTATAGGTCAGGGTTGCGCCGAGGCCGCCGGGTTACCATCGGGTGCAGCAGCGCCGCGGCCCGCTGAGGCTGCCAGGTCGTCCTCGCTTCGAGCAGCGCTGAGGGCGTCGGCTCGCCGTCGCATCGGGGCAGCGCGGCCACCGGGTTGATGTCGCGTGGGGGCAAGATCAAACTCTCCGTCTCGTGGGGGCAGCGCCGCCGGAAGCCGGGACGCCGTTGCGTGGTGGAGCGCCGTTGCGTGATGGAGTAAAAGCGCACCCGGGACACCGCCCTTGGTGGGGCGCCATCGCCGTGGAGCGGACGGTGTGGAGATTTTTTTAAACCCAGTGGGGAGATTTGGTGAACCTGGATTAGAAGATTAGTAACTTTGAGGAAGAATAAACACGGGGGTTATCTGCTAAAAGTCGTTTAAGTGGCTGGTTATAATCCCACCTCGAATCTGTGTCCTTTATTCACCATCGGATAGCTCACGGCTGTAGTTTTCAATTTTGCATCGAACGGACGTTTTCACTTGATATGTCGGCTATATAAATATAATTAGCTGAATACCCGTGTGATGCTATAGAACATAAGTTTAGACGTAGACACTTGTCCGGGATGCCCCTTTTCTAAAAAAAAAAGACGTAGACACTTGTAAAAACATCATTGTAATTCATGACCAGCACGTGGCGTGTGAAGATTGTATTGTGATAAATACCCCATGTTGTTCAGAAACCAAACAACATCGAGGTGAGGATATTAACTATCATCAATGATTCTATCCAAAAAAGTTTATACTGATACTACTTTTGATCAAATGTCGTGGGAAAAAATTAACTTCACATTAATTGTCCTTGTATATCAGCCGATGTACCATTGATGGCAAGCATGCTTGCCCGGTCGATGAACGATCGCCCGACCAGGGCAAAATCTGTCACCCGACCCAATAAAAAGGAACTGTCACTATCATGATCCATTTCTTGTACAAACCATGTTCTAATTTGTGGTAGTGAACAATGCTAGCTGCATTCACGGAAGGTTCGTCTTGTTGGTCTTCTGCCCAGTCTTAACATAGTTTTTAAAAATGGGATATGCTCAGGCTACTCTTAAACTCGACAAATTATATAGAAACAACAATTGTTTTCGCATCACACATTATATGTTTTGAGTATACAGTTGTTGGTGAGCATACATGCAATTCTTGCACACAATTGAAAACAAATCAAATGTATTTCCCTTCGATGTAGTTCTTTTTCTGCGTACCTTCCATGCAGTTCTTTAGGAAGTCAATTCGTTGCATGCTAGAGTTATAGCACATATTATAAAGTAGGTAGGAGTAGCTTGGTAAGGAGTAAAATGTAGAATTCGGTAAACTTGGTGATATGCATACCCATATTTGCTTGTCAGGTGTACGTCCTTTGGTTATTAAACACCTTTTTTAGGCAAGAACCGTGTTCTACGGTATGATTTTCATTAATATAAATATTTACAAAGTACAAAAAAAAACCACAATTGTATATCCAATGCCAGTTTTCTGTAATATGGAAAAGGAATGGAAATGTTTAAGAAAGAACTGAATCAATCCGGTTCTTCAACTCATAGAACTTCGACTTAATTTTGTAGCCTAGAATTATGAGATCTTTCATCAATTTGATTCTCAACGCCATCACATTGGGTCTTTCATTTTTGAAAAGTTTTCCATTCCTTTGCATCCATATTCCTTGAGTTCGGGAGGACTGTACCTTGGTACTTTATTTGGCTGGTGCAGTCAAAGTGGTATAAAAGCAGTATTTGAGAAGACAACATCGTCATATCTGCAGACGAAATAACGTTTATATCTTTCCACGAAATAGGCATTCGCTCCGCTTTATAAATAAAGCAACCAAATGGCCGAACCGATACATAGAGGTGAGGGAATCCTCTTACAAAGCAGATAAAAGATAAACAATAGAAAAAAAAGGAGTAGCCACAGCCTGACAAAGAAAGCTAGACTACCGACAAGGGGAACTCCACACCTCGTCTATAAAGCACCGGACCTAGTCACACCACCTCCACCAAATTGTCGCCGGAAAGGGCCGCCTGCCCTCCCGCTCCGAACCGTGGAGCGCCGATCCTGTCAGCGGACAACGAGGACGGAGATATGTGAAGACAGAGTCACGTGTAGAAAATAAGAGGCCGCCAAGAGCGCTCCACGCCATCGCCGAGAGTTCCTTGAAGCAGGATCCCGACTTGCCCACCGTTGCCGATGCCACCGAAACGAGACCAAGAGGTAACAGGACTCGGACTCCACGACGACGCCCCCAAGAGGGTAACGATGATGTACGCCGCCGTCGCCGAGACCAAAGGACAAGGGTTTTCACCCGGAGCCCGAACATGGGGAAGGTGACCACAACGACGCCCCCAAGAGGGTAACGACACCCGCAGGCGTCGTCTCCGTCGGCGCCGAAGCGCTGAGCTTTCGCTTGGGGAACCTTTATCCCACACCATGTCACCACGGACCGCCCGCCGCCAACAACAAGTTGGACCTCCAAAACACAATCTGGGAGTCTCCGCTGCAGAAGCACCGTAGACGCCAGGATCCCCCGCTGCCCACTCCTCACCACCCACATGGCCGAAGATAGAAGCCACCACCGCCGACACGCCGCTCGTCATAGAGTCGGCCGTGCAGCCTCTCTTTCTAGGGCCGCCGCCCCGGCATCCACGAACGCAACCCCGTGGCATGGAAATCGACCACCGCGAGATCGACGAGCCAAAAGAGGGGGGTCGGCGCCAAGTCCACTTCCGCCTGGTTCGGATCCAGGTAGCAGATGGACAGCAACCGCAGCCAACCGGAGGGGATCACAGCCCACTGCCGCCAACGACGGCCGCCGACTAGACAAAGCAGTAGGTCCCATCAGGCCCAAGATCAGGCCCGGATCAGACCTGCCTGGTCCAGATCTAGGCCCAGATCAGGCCGAGAGGTCCCGCCGCCACGCTGCAGCGTCGTGGCCGCTGCTGCCGTCCGTCTACCAGGCTCGCGCCTCCCTGGCCGTCGTTGAGCCCCACCGCCATGGATCGCCACTGGCCGACCACCGGGCCGAATTCGCCGCACCGCCCAGATTCGGGCCCACTGCCACTAGGACAGCCGCCGCTGGTCCTGGATGCGCTCACTGGTCATGTAGCCACCACGCCGCCATGGCCGCGCCGGCGTGCCCCTCGCCTAGCACGCCGCCCGTCTCGGCCGCCACGACCCACGCCGTCGCGTCATGAGAGGTGGGAGGAGAAGTCCCGCCGCTACCGGCACCGCGTGAGGAGGAGGGGAGGAGGAGGAGGCGGCTGGCGGCGCTAGGGTTCGGACGCCTCAGTCGCCCGCGCGGGGGGCGACCAGAGACGCGACTCGTTTTCTTCTCCTCGCTCTCTCCATAAAGCTTATACTCAGGTTCTAGCTAGCATACCAAAACATTCCCAGAATAGTGATAATATATAGTGCTGGATAACATTAATTGCCAAACATGTCTTTGTACTCTTGTTCGCTGATGTTGCTTCTTCTCTGCCTCTTTCACGCTTTTGAAGCAGAGGCTAGTGTAACAAGCGCAGTTGTCCCTACCACAACGTTAACGGTTTTTCTTCCCGGGAATCTCTTGATCAACTCCCTGCAGGTAGGTAAAATGACAAACAGGAAAAGAAAAGAAGAAATAATTTACAACTGCCTATTTTTTGTATTGTACCAGTAAATCTGATGCGTTTTTAGGCGCTTGACTCTGTCACGGAGTTCCTTGTCAAGCTTCTGCTCAATGTCACGCTTGATTTCCTGGATACACATGACAATTAATTTATATATAATTACTAAAGTGTTAACTGATTGGTAATATAAGAAAAATAGTAAGGTATGATACAAATAAAATGTCATACATACATACACGCACAGATGCAGCCAATGCCCTATACATGTTTTGTTGCTAATTAAGAAATGGATTACATGGAAGTAGGGAAGATTGGGCTAGTCGCTAGCATGCATAGGAAATGAATTATTGACCAGTATTGGGAATTGCCAGCAGATGAGGAGATGGTTCAAGATATGAAAACAGCAGCAGCGATTGAGGGGATGCTGAGTAAAACGCAACATCCTAAAGATGACCAACCAGGAAAATAAGGCTGCTTCCTTAATAATGTGCTACTTTGGGCAAGTAAACTTTGCTCTTTCCTTTAGAAAAAAGATAAGGTAATATTGCTCCTGTTTCTAATAAAAGAGATCCACTTAAGATGTCGTTTTAACACATGGATGTTGCTGTTTCGATCGCAAATAATTGGGTTATCGTGACATATTTGCACAGCAAAACAAATAGCAGGAAATCATGCGAGAAAAAAGATTGATTTTTTGTTAAGATACCTCCTCGATACTGTACATGCGCCTTGGCAAGAGCAGGCGTCGCTCCTCGGCAACCGCCGGTGATGTGATCGCCACCTGGGTTCGCTGGAGAACGGAGCCACCGATCCTCCTCGCCACCTGTCGAAGAAGCGCCGCCATCGTCGCTGCCTGCAAATAAATAGGGATTAGGAGGCACGAATCACCGCCGGCCGTAACCTCCGCTGACCGCTCCTCCTCCCCTAGCTAGGCTCTTGGGTTGCGATCGGTTGGAAAGGTTGGAAATTTCGGTAGATTTTGGTGCTTACCTCGCGGGATCTGGGACTGCTTCCTGCCTAGGGTTAGGGTTCCTCGCTCGCCTGTCTTCCGCCTCCGGACTCTCCAAACACAACACGAAGGGGTGGGGCGGCCTCTTGCGATCGCTGGAAGGTGCGGTGCAGTGTGGCGCGCAGCGCCATCTTTATATTCTCGCGAGCAGGCCCAGCCCAACCATGATTCACGCACTTTTTTTCGACATAGCCATGCAACCTCACTTGTATATATGCCAACTCCTGGTTTAGTAAATGTGCTTGCTTCGCCATGGAACAATGCACCACTTGCCATGAAAAAATGCTAGTTTATTTTAATTGAACCAAGTCATCACAAGAATTGATGACAGCAACAAATCACAAGATGTAGGCAAACTGGCAAAGAGAAAATTTCAGCATTCTCAAATACAGTTTGGTACTACAAGTAACTTTGCAAATCATTAGGAAATACAAATCGGAACATTGTTCCACAAAGTTCACCTTCCTATTTCATACACATTTCCCTTCAAGAACTCCCAATGCTTTCAAAGACTACATGGAACCCACACTGCGGCAGCTACCTGATTTGTGGGCGTTTCATTTGAGAATATCAAACAATAGCAAAGAAACTTACATAAAAAAGTACGAAAACATGATGTACATGTTTTCGTGTTTTCCATAACTATCTCCATTCACGTACATCAGCTAAACAACTATTACAATTCGAACTTTCCAATGAACATCTCAACTCTAAACCACAAGCTTCTCCAAGGATAAGCGACAACGGTATAAGTAAATTAGCTATGCACGATATTCTGCAAATATAATGAAAATCTGAATGATGTCACTTGAAATCCAATATAAAGGCATCATCAAAGAATCACTGGATATGTGGTATGCAATTGTTTCAGGACAATCCTGTACATCTAAGCGGAGAGACTTCCCAGGTTTCATCCGAATCTGTATGCTCACATTCAAAAAATAATTTTAAATATTTGAAAAACTGGTGTAAGTTCATAAGGTTCTTTTGCAAACATAACTGCTTTCAATGGTTATGAAACAGCAAAGAGGAAACTAATTTAATCATAAGGTTGATGCTGCTTAAAAGAACCTTGGTACAGAAAAATCGTGGAAGTATTTCTAAGTTATCTTTTCAAAGTGATTTTTACCCCTCACTGCCAAGCAAGGTTTGCCAAAATCTCTATCCCCCATGGAAACACCACCAATAGTAAGCATTATATAAGCATCGGAACATGTAGATCAGCATCCATAAGCTCAATAAGACTACACTTCTGATGAATAGCACCAACAATTTTTTGTTGAAAAAGACAGGTCATGCATTTTAGTAAATATGGAATGCAAAGAAGTGAAGGTTGAAATATTGTGGAATAGTAGAAATAACCTGAGCAGAATTCAGAGTATCAATAGCTGGCTGAACCAACTGGTCCCTCGTAGAAAATACAACAATAGTAGGTCGACGATATGCCTGCACATGCAAACACAGAATGCTTAATCAGAAGATATTCACCTTGATCATAGTTATTCCCACAGTGTTGCAAGTAGCCCAATTTCTGCAGGACCTTATATTCGCACCGGGCTTCAGCACTACCGAATATTTCTCTATGTCAAAATCCTGCAATGTACGCATAGATTTAGAAAACCACCACACCAAGTTATATTAAAAAAATACTTCACCAAAAATGAGCGAAGTATTTTTTTTAAGAAAACATAAATCGACTTAATAGACGGTGCCCAACTCTGCATAATACTCCCTCCGTCATATATATAAGATGTTTTCGGAAATTCAGTTCGGCTCCCGTGTCCAGATAAACCCGATATCTGTGCCGATGACTTGTCGTGAGATTCGCACTGGTAGCTATATTGTAACGCGTATCTCCATTTTGGATGGCTATTTGCTACAGTTGCACAACCCACGTATGTCAGAGCAGTAAATGCGCTTCCGGCCGTTGGAGCCCGACGGACGTTCGCTGTACTTCACGGATTCGGATTCACGTGTAGTCACGTGGGAAACAAGAGAACCGGCAAATTTTGAGTTAATGGCACTGGCGGTCACTGAAGTCGTCGAGTGGGTGCACTTAAGTCACCATTTTCAAAAATCTTGTGACCCCGTCACTCAAGTCCACATCTATGTGCATTTTGGTCACTCGGCCGGTTTTTGACCGGTTTTGGACCGACAGTCGTCACGTGCGACTCACGTGTCCTAGCTGATGGAAGCCGGCGAGGTCATCCCGATCGGGCGGATCAACGTCTTCGTCGGCATGGTACACGCCGCGAGACCCGCCACAGAGGAAAGTGAGTACGACTCTGTATCAGGAGCCGCCACCATCGTTCAATCGGACAGAGAGGAATCAGTAGGCACGACAGAGATCGATTTAGCAGTCGCTGCACAGGAGGAACAGCCGGAGGAGACGACATGGACCACGCGCAGCGAGATCGATGAGGATACAGAATCAATCTTGTCCTTATTTGATGATCGGTTCGGATATGATGTTGAAGAAGAGGAGTACGAGTCATCCCCAGGTCCTATACGCCGGGTTGCCGTTTACACAGCACCCGCCACCAACCTTGACCCGGCCTTGTTCTCCGCGGCAGCAACGGCGACGGCCGCTGCGTTGGCTCAGAATCAGCAGCAGCAGCAGCAACAACAGCTGCTGGTAATCCAAGAGCCGCCACGGCCCTGGGTCAACGGGGGTTCGACATTTGTTGCCAGCGAAAGTGAAGAAACAACACGTCATATGAACACATTTGGATTTCTGATGAATAGAGCTTCGGGAGAGGGAACCTCCAACGCACCAAACCTGGCTTTGTTCAGTAACAATCTCGTTTTGGATCCTAGCGCACTTATGGGAGTGGTAACTCAAGAGAACGCAGCAACACGTGCCAGGCAGCTGGACACCGCACGCCGTGCCCTGGAGCAACAGCGGCGGGAGGTCGCAGCAAAAGAGCAGCAGATGTTGGCTAGGCAACAGCAGTTGGATGAGCAGGAAAATCGTCTTCGCCACAACGCAAGTATCTTGGAGAATCGTCAGAACGACATGACCAAAGGGCAGAACAGGAGACATCAGAGCCAGTTCCCCCTTAGAGGAGAGACACCAGATACGGCTGCCCTGTTTATAACACCACAGGATCAGCCCATCAGGACAGTATAGGAGGTCCCCGCTGCTGGAGCCGGTGCAGGACAAACCAGATGAACAGGCGGAGTGAGACCCGGCAATGTTCCAGCCGGGTCATCGATAGTGCCTACCGGAGGAGCCGGAGGCAACAATGGAGCTATGCCACCACCACCCCCCAGGTTTCATACGCCACCAGGTCATTACAACAACCCAATGGATAACGTGTATGCCGCAAGTTTAGCGCTCGATCGTATTCCCTTCGGAAATTCGCCAGCAGAAGTAGAGACCCGGTGCTCCATAGACATGTTAGGTACGGCTGTGGTTCAGCAAGCCAATTATTCAGATAACAGGAGTGCGCTTCATGGCACACCATATAATAGCCGCTCGGAGTCGGCGGGGAGAGAGCCTGAGGCCGCCCTAGACTAGCTCATCACGACGAAGGGCAGCACAAGAAAATCAGCAACCACCACCACCCAGGCAGGCCGCTCCCGCGGCATCGGCTGCGCAAGCTATTGTTGATAGTTCGAGAGCGAGGCGTGCAGCAAACTCCGCAGCACGCGCCGGAGGAGCCGGCGCGGTCCCAGCTGCAGGAGCAGCAGTAAGTTCACCAGCACCGGCAGGGAGGGTGGCTCATGTAGTCATTCCCTCAACCCTGGCCAGGCCCAAGTGCCTTTCAGACGTAATCAGAGCGAAGCCTTACCGGAAAAGTTCAAGGAGCCCAGCAAGATCGCTAATTACGATCCTAGCATGGGCCCGGTAACATGGTTGAGCAGTTATGAGATGGCTATGTGTATTCGTAATGCCTCAGAGAATCTTCACGCCAAATTCATGTACCTCATGATGTCAGATGGAGCAGCAAAAATATGGTTTAACACCCTACCCAAAAAGTCCATCAATTCCTGGACAGAATTGAAAGCAGCTTTTATCAAAAATTTCCAGGGAACTTGTAAGAGGCTCTACACGATTGAGGATTTGGATTGGTGCGTGCGGAAAAAGAATGAGTCGGCTCGCAGTTGGATGCGCTGGGTCACATAAATCCTTCACTCATCCACATATATTCTTCCCATAAACGCAATACAGTCCATGGAGAAAACTTGCAGATACGACCCACTCGTTCAGAAACTGGGACGCATGAAGTCAAGCAACAGGGTTGCAGAAATCACCATGGGAGAGCTGATGGACGCAGCTAATAAGCATGCTTCCACAGACAAAACCAAAGATGACAATGAGGAAGAAAAAGGAAAAGACAATGTGAACAATGGAGGAAAGAACCAAAACGGCAGTGGACAGAACAACAACAACAATGGAAACCAGAACAAGCGTTCATATGGTGAAGGAAATTTAGACCTGGTTGCCAATACCAACTCCGGGTTCCAGAGGCAGAGAAAGGATGGAAATTACCAAGGCGGTGGAGATAATTACAATAGAGGCAATAACTATCGAGGCCTGCACTAGTGCAGAACGACACATCGGATACCCCTCTATGGTAACGACACGAGATAGGCGACAGAAAATCGTGATTTTAGCGTTGCGGACGAGGCCTGGCAGAACTGGGCCGCGGCTGGTCCGTCAATATTGCTACGGAGATTTTCGAGCACCGTTACTAATAGTATTGGCAACGGTCATAAATTCACCTCCGTTACCAATATGTATCTCTATGGCAACGATTGTTGAAGGATATCAGTTTGCGATGTGTTTGCAAAATTGCAGTTGCAAACTGGAAGCGCTCCTGTTCAATGCGGCTTAATTCACGAGGGATTGGAACCGCCTGCTCGCCGCTAATAAAATGTGACTGGAACCACGCGAAGCCAGGCCGTTCTCGCATTCTCCCCTTCGTTCTCTCACACGTTCTCTACCACACTAGCACAACCGCCATGGAGGAACCCTGGTGGCAGAACGAGGAAGTCTCGAGCGACAACGCGAGCGGTGAAGATCGCGGTGAAGTCCCATGGTGGGATCAAGACGGGCCACCGGACTCGGACCCCGACGACTCGGACCCGCCGTCTTCACGCTCTTTAGACACTACTGCAGAATAGGCTATCAGTGACAGGCTGAAAAGACCCATTAGTGACGGGCAAAGTGCCTGTCACTGATGACTAGTCACTGGTAAGAGGTTACTAGTGACGGGCAAGTGCCTGTCACTAGTATGTGCACCAGTGACAGGCATTTGTGCAGGCCTGTCACTAGCATGTGTATACTAGTGACAGACAAAATAAAAGCATGTCACTAGTTGTGATCGAAGGCCACAGCCCTGTGGGTTTTGTAGTGACAGGTCCATTATTCTGCCTGTCACTGGTTTGAATTTCGGTAATAAAAAAAATTAAATCCATGTATTAGATCTCGAATTTGCTCACAAAAATGTCAACTAAACATAGCAGCTAGCACAACACTTTAAAATATTTGGGCAATCCAACAGACATACTAATTGATTCCTAAATCGTGAGTTGAAAGAATTGAGAAAAGAAAAGTCAAATGCACAATAGTTTATAATAACCAATATGTTGGTGGCATTCCAAAAGAATCCCCAGTTGCACTTGCATTAGCGCCAGCACGTCCGAATGGTTAGTATGTGCAAGTTCTTCAGCTTTGGGAGAAGCCAACATCAGAGTATTACCAGCTTGCTCGTAGACTTCAGTCCGGTCACCTAAAATATGAAAATGGTACAAATATGAAGTATATGACTATATATGCTAGCAGTAACTTGCACGTCACTGTACATGACACGTTACAATCTGGACTTCAGTCCGGTCACCTAAAATGTGAAAATGGTACAAGTATGAAGTATATGCCTATATGCTAGCAGTAACTTTGCACGTCAGTGTACATGACACATTAAAATCCATTAGCTACAAGTTTCTTCACAATTAGTTGTCCTAAACAGATTCTCTGATTTCGAAGTATCAAGGGTAATAGACCTACATACCAGATCACTGAAAGTAAAAGATAGCCTAGATAGGAAATCAAAACCAAAAGTATTATCATGCCTTTAGCTATAATATGCAGCTCTCAGAATCTGAATCTGTTGGAATATACATGCACTATGATACATTTAGCTAGCCGAGAGTGGATGATAGAACAATTGTTGTCGTTCCGCATGCAAACATGCATCTAAGAGTAGAATCAAATGCACAAAAGAACTTGCAGTGTACCTTGTACTACAACGGCATTAATTGTGCAAGTGGAACTAAATTTCTGAACCTTGTACTGCAGCAGTATTAAGCTTGGAAAGTCATCAGTTGGCAAAGAGCTGATATGCTGATTGTATGCAATCCAAGATTTTAAGCAATTAGCACCTGAGAACATGAAATAAAATATTCAATCAGAAACTAGAAATCAAGTGGTATGCATGAGTTGAAACGATACACTGTGCAAAGACTGAACAAGTCTAGTTTGATCACAAATACTGTTAGATTATGATAATACACGAGGAAATTCTCATATACTTCGAGATGTTGCAGTCTGTTCCTGCCCATTGGTGACCTTTACAGATTTTGTATGAATAAATGTATTTGTTGGTTAGAATATAGTTTATCTATGGTTTCTTATTTGCATTTACAATTCTGAAGATTTAGTATTTCGAGATTGACTCCAAGGTTCATTCTACACTACAGGAAATCTGATTCCGGTTTTGAATTAACAAAAGCATTTTGAACTTATAAATTTATCACAGGGTACTGCACAAAATATAAGTAGCTAGTGAAGAAACACTGGGAAATAACATATTTTTTAAAGAACTCTTCTGATTACTAACTGAACAACACACTTCAGTCTTGAGAAAAAATAACATGCAATGCAATATTTGTTCAATTTGTTCCTTCAGACTTCACAATTTGGTTGAATACATGGAAAAAGAGATGGAGATATCACTCATTATGAACTACTTGGCTGTGAACCTAAAGAGCCCTATGGCACCATGAGGCCGACACACCATAGGCAGGGAGGGAGCGACTAGACCAGGAACTTAGTCATGAACAAATAGTAATGCCCCATACCTCAGTCGGTGATCCTGCGCTTGATCAATTGGGTTGCGGCCGCCTTTGTGCGTGAATCATGAACCTCAAGTGAGTCATCACCGCCATAGAAAAGCCCAGATTCCGAGGCGACCTCTGTGTTGATGATTTTTGTGAAAATGTCCTGGATGTGTTTAAACTCTTTCTGCCATGCAAATGGATTGGACTCCAGACTAGTATCAAACAACTGAATGTCTAAGCCTGAGTAGGACTTACGTTGGATTGTACGGCACTAGTATGTACTTCTTGTCCTTGTTCTGTTGGAAAGATACACTCCCTCAAAATAAGCTCAACACCTTCACGGGAGCTTAGGTTGTCTTGGTGCATGTGAATAGAAAAACAGAAAACAACTAAAATCTGAGCAACGGACAACTCTGCTTAGTATGAGACATGAGCAAACACTTTGTTACCTGAAGAAACAGAAGAAAAACAGTTCCAGTTCCTTATAAGTGAACCAAATTAACCACTGCAGGGATGCAGAGAAACACACTCTCTTTTCAGTAACTAGACTTATCAGTTCAGAAACAATTAAATAATTTTGTTATCTCTATTTTTTCTTCTCTCCTTCCAGAATTACATCCAATGCCGTCAGAACCAGTTTTAATAGAGCTTGCCTATTATTGCTATGTTACAATAATTCCAGAATTTTCTATCTCTTTAATTGTTTAGCATGGGATTTTTCTATCACTCTCTGTACAATGTATCTCAGTACATAGATTCAGAAAAAGAAAAAGATGCTAAGTACACCTCAACAATCGGATCGATGAGGTCCTTGACACCACCCAACACAAGGCAGATTGAATAAGTTCTTTTGTCCCTGTATCTATTCTAATCGCAGGAACTAGATGGACGGACACAGGGCATAGAGGGGAGAGGGGGACAAACTGTCATTGGCGGCAGAGCGGCAGTCCTCCGTTGATGGCGGAAGAAGGGCAACCAGCAGCATTCCCGGCGATGACGGCGACAAGCAGCAGCCGCCCCGGTGACGGCAGCGTCGGCGGCGGTTGGGGCTGTGCGACGGTGGCCGGAGGCGTTGCAGCGCGGCGTCGGCGAGGAGGACTGGCGGCGCGGCGTCGGCGGGAGGTCTGGCAGCGCGGCGTCGGCGGGGGTACTGGAGGGCTCGGGAGAAAACTGGGATGGTTATGGAGAAAATTTAGGATCGTGGATTCGTGGCCATGTCCACTAGATTAGCGAGTCCCGCCAGTTTTCCTAGCATATCCCGCGATTTTTTGTTTTGTTTTTTGGTTCCCGCTGGATATTTTTTTTTGAATTTTTCCACATATATTAAACCGACAAAGAGTACACGATTACATCGATTACAAAAACAAAACTAAAAAAGACGAGCAAATCTATGAGATCTTCAAGCTCTTTCTTCATCCATGACACAATCTTGTACTTTTCTGAAGGCAGCCGTAGAACAACGCCGAAAACACCAAACCACATACCTGTGAATACCACCGAAGGTTCTCCCTTTTTAATTTTGCAAGTCTATGTTGCTGATTATGTAGACTTGCATGACGAGCAGTAGGGATATACATATTGTGTGTGAAATATAATTTAGGATCTTTCGACAATACTATTTGGACACGTTCTAAGATACAGGGTTGGGGTTCTATTATGTGATGGAATGAGAAATGCATATTTGTTGAATGTCAAGTGGAAATAGATTATATATATTTCTTGAAAGTTTATAATAATACATATTAGTTTTTTAGAAAAGCAAAATAGTACATCACTGATGCATGCACACAATTACAACAAACAAACGAAAATCACATTCAATAGAACATCACTACATTTAAGACTCTATTATATGATGTAAAATAAATATTAGTGATAAATCTAGCCGCGCAATAGCGCGGGCCACCCCTGGATATTTGGTTAAGCTACAGACGTACTTGCGTAGCAGCTTGCTTTAAGGGGATCATTGAGGGCAAGCTGGCCGCCGCATAATTTAAGTGGGATGTGGCATTATGCTGAACTCCCGCGTGTATTCCCACTTATACACTCCACTTATAGACTTATAGATGCCTAACAGAAACACTAGCGACGATTATATAAACCAGTCTGTCACTGGTACTAGTAACATCAGCGACGGGCAAGTCTACAGAACCGTCACTGGTAATACCATTGACAGGCGTGGATATTCCACCGTCACTAGTATATTCTATAGCCACCTGCCGAGCTTTACTAGTGACGGGCTTAATGCTGCCTGTCACTGATAACTGCTACCAGTGACAAGCATATTTTTCCCCGTCGCTAATGCGATGGCATCTATAAGCTACTCTGCAGTAGTGAGAAGACAACTCTGACGACTCGGACCTGCCATCTTCACGCGAAGGAGAAGACCACTCCGACGAGGACGAGGCGCCGGAGGAAGAGGAGCCGGAGGACCCGCCGGAGCCGTATTCTAGCCAGGAAGAGGACGACTCTGATGAGGAGGAGGAACACGCATCGGAGGAGGCGCGGGAGGAGGAGCACGCGCCGGAGAAGGAGGAACACGCTCCGGAGAAGGAGGCGCGAGAGAAGGAGTCGCCGGTGTAGGACGCGCGGTCGGAGAAGGAGGAGCACGAGCCGGAGGGGAAGGCAATCGGCAAGAAGCGACGCCACGCCATGGACGACAATGGCGCGGAGGCAGGGCGGAAGAAGAACAAGTAGAGTAGATAGTTAGTTCAATTATACTGTTAAGTAGGCGCAGTGTGCCAGTGAGTAAATAAAAGGAAACGGTTGTGTATCGCCTCCGTTTCCATAATTTTACTTGTGCTATAAATACGTCATTCCGACAACCCTAACGCTCTCGCTCTCACCCTCACTCTCACTCTCATAGTGTGGCGGCGGCAGATCTAACCCTTACCTTGCAGATCTGAGCAGCGCAAGATCTAACCCTTATCTCGCAGATCTAAGCAGCGCGGCCGGCCGGCATCGCCGCCACGCATCTACCCCCTAGGCGCGCGTCGGCCAGTCGCCGCGCATCTTCTCCTAGTGTCGCGTCGGCCAGTCGCCGCGCATCTTCCCCCAGCGGCGCGTCGGCCAGCCGCCTCGCATATTCCCCGAGCGGCACGTCGGATCTTCCCCGAGCGGCGATGCCACTGCCGGTAAGCTCATCCATGCACTGGACAAGTCGGATAACGCTATGTGTAGTTGCCACAGTTTGTTGCTCGAATGCCTAGCCATACGTAAGATGTATCACTCTAATGTAGAGATAACGCTATTATACACCTACATGTCTCCAATATGTAGATCTATACTGACCATGCATCTATATCCTCATAATATGCACAGATGATGTGTCTGTACTAAAGATGTGTTTGCCAAGGCTGATGCTCTTCCGTGGAGTATCAATGATTATCCAGCTTTGGCCACTATGGCTGGAAGAAGAGTCACAAGAGGTTATAAAGCATGATGTCAGTGCTACAAAAATCATTTGTTTATAGCAAGGAGAGCTGAAGATGTATCCCAGTTTGCTACATCTATCCTTACTAGAGATGTGCTTGCCAAGGCTGATGCTCTTCTGTGGAGTATCAGTTCCATGATTGGCCCCGCTGCAAACGGGCTGGTAGGACAAAAGATGTCGTGCAAGATTCTTACTGAAGCACGTACGGCTAAATTCGAAACACAGGCCTATGTTTGTTTAGTACCTGGATGCTTTTATTATTGTTTACCTACAAATGCCCTGTGCTATGACTATTACATGAACTATCTTATCCATGCAGCACCCATACATCCGTCCCTATGCCCACAGTTTTTTTAATCCTGCTGTCTACCGCAACCGCTACTGCTGTTTTTACAGTTGTTCCTATTTTGCTACTGCTGCTGCCCTATTACTGTTGCTACTGATAAATTGTGCCAAGCAAGTTACTTCCAGGTGTGGCTGAACTGACAACTCGGCTGCTAAGACTTATAAATATTCTTTGGCTCACCTTGTGTCGAATCAATAAATTTGCGTTTTACTTCTCTCGAAGACTGTTGCGATCCCCTATACTTGTGGTTCATCAAGACTATTTTCTGGCGCCGTTGCCGGAGAGCATAGCTCTATGTCATGTCACGACGAACGGACACTGGGAGTAAAAGATACCCCTTTTTAGGTTCGGCACGGGACGCGAAGGAGGCTGAGAACCGTCTTCTCCGGATGAGGTGGATGGAGCTCTTCCTCCCGACGATCAAGGCAAGCAACACAAAGACACAACGATCTATCCAGGTTCAGGCCGCCCGGAGGCTAACAGCCCTACTCCTCATATCTGGATTGATGGGTTCATCATGGTGTAGCTTACAAGAGGATCTCGGGTGTGAACCCGGCAGGGTGATGGCTAGAGGTAGACGACGAGCAGATCCTGACCCGGAGGAGATCACCTCTCTCTACCCTCTATGCCCTAGACTAGCTCTGGTACGGATGCTAATATGATCCCCCTTCTTTTTCTCTCTCGGTGGCCTTGGCCCTCCTTTTATAGGTTTAGGGGATACCACAAAGGTCACACGAGGAGCGTGGGGGGGGGGGGGGGGGGTTAAGGCGGGAAAACCCCCCGGTGGTCTTGGGAGGCGACGTGGCCTCTTCTCCTCTAAGTATTCTGCTCCGGTTAGGTGAGGACGTCCGCATTTGGGGAAAGCGGGGTGGACAGTGTCTGACAGCCCCACGGACCACGCTCCATGGCGACGTAGCTGGGCGCGCCCTTCGTCTTGGCGCCCAAGTCTTCTACAACTTCCAGCACGCGCTAGCATGCTTATCCTCCACGTTGTACGGAAGCGCACCCGAGAGCGAGCCAGGCCTCCTGCCGGGCGCTCGGGCTCTCGGGTCATGGTCTTGGTCTTCGGGTCGCGGGTGACCCCGGGGGGTCTCCCAGTCCTTAGCCGCAGGTTGTCCATAAGGAGAAACCAATGTTCCACTGTTGCGACAGTAGCCCCCGGGCATGGTCCCGGCGGGTACTTCCTTCAGCTACCGGGGCTATGACCAAAAACGGGTCAAAGTGGGTCCCCGGTGTCTTGTCTTGACTGTCCTGTCCCATCAGTCATCGGGCATGTCTTGGAATTACTCCACTAGGGGAATAACTGCGCCCGCCTCCTTGATTCCTGGTGGCGGAGAAGCCGAGGAGACGCTGGAGAGAGAAAACGATGGGGATTTAAGGGCGAGGGGCGAGCCCATCGCATCCTATCGTTCCTCCTGCTCTTCTTCTTCTCCCCGCTCTCCCTATAATTTTTGATGTTCCATGCTTATTTATATGTCAATGCCACATGTTTTTATAATGTTTTAATATCATTTTTATACATTTTCTGAGACTAACCTATTAACAAGATGCTGTTTTCTGCTGTCTTTTTGTTCCAGAAATCCTGTCTAATGTTTCAATAGATTTACATGAGCTTTACTGTATATGGAGTGATAAAATGAAGTTATATTCACAAACTATCATATATATATTGGAAATCATTCAAAAAAAATTCCAGTACACTGACACTGGTTAGATATGAAGTGAGAGTAGAGCAATCCATAAATAGCAAATGAAACTATGCACTGTGAAGAAACTTAAACCAGTAGGTAGGAAACTAATATGTTAAAATTAAGAATGTATCTTCAGTGCGTTGGACACATTGATAATCCAAAACATGAAAAATGTCATTTACTGATGTATGCTATATATTTGTATATCCAAGCATGAATACTCAACCACCACACACATATAACCAATCAATAGCTATTAAATTGCTAGTTGTGAAGCAAACCGAAAAATGATTGGTTAATCCTAACCCATTGTGAAAACTCTTGACTAACTCCACCAGTTTAGGGAAGATATTCAATGTAATCATCTTTCCAAGCAGATCATGATTATGTGCCAAAGAAATCTTTTTGCGACAATAAAGAAGGCCGAAATGGAGAAGTTTGTGGCTGCAAGGCTCTATCTTGCCATAATATGACTACAAGGATGCATATGGGCTAGACCTTCCAGAAAAACATGATCTAATTCAACGAAATGGTCAAGCTAGAAAAAATAAAGAGTGTAGGAAACAATGTGGGCACCCGAAGAAAATGAAAAAAGTTGTAGCTCGGTTGATGTTTATCCTAGATTGGAAGCAATCCTGGATGACAGCAAATTATTCTTCAAGGGGTGAACGGAGCTGCCAACTCAGAGTCCTGAAACGCTGAGAAGTCAAATCCAAACCTTCAAGGTTGCCTGAACTTCTGGCTAAGACCCTCTTTGAAGCTAACAGTAACAAGCTTAATCAAGTCTAATTTCAGCGCTGCGAGATTGCAGTTGAGCTCTTCCTATGCAAATGAGTAGAAAATCGTTCAAGGAAGTAGATCAAGAATGTGTAAATGGCCTTAAATTACATCAAGAATAAGACATACTTTGTTTGTCCCGAGAAATTTATAGCTGTAAACCTTTAGCGATGCAACATGGGTAGTACGATAATACTATATACTCCTCCGATCCGTTAAAATAGTCGGGAGAAAGCAACTTAGCCGGCACAAATCGTATGTACACAGTGCGAACCTTTTTTCGGATCAGAGGGAGTATTAAACAACACTAAAGCTTTAGAACAAAATGCTGAAGTCCTCTACAAGTACACAAAAGTAAATGTGCACAAGGAATTGCGCCGCTACGTGCTATCATCATGAGTAAGTTTCTATACTCATCAAACAAACAACTAACATGTCCACATTCTAAATCATGGAAGAATACTAGGTAGACTGTTCTCTCACAGGAAAGTTTGCAACGGTAGCCATACTTGAGAATACAGAAATCGAACTACATATGCTACGTTTGGGGAACAAATACCTGCAATGATTAGTTCATTTTAGGGCTCAAGTAGTACTGCGGATCACAGAAGAATGTGACAACTGTCTTTCCCTCCGTGGAGACGTCAGTGTTCTGTAGAATAAAATCCTAGGATGCTTTTGCGATTGCTTCAATAGATCCAGTAGCTTGGGCAAGCTATTTTATTAGAAAAATACGAGGAATGGAGGTGAACAATTGTAAAAAAGCCTCCTTGGATGAACTGCTTGCTCCCGCTACAAACATAAGTGAGAAAACCATTTAGCTTCAAATAGTGAACAGATGGTTTAGAAAACATGTGAAAGTTCCTCATTCCTAATTGTTGAGCTACTGTCCTGCTTGCAGACTGAACAAAACACATGTATTGGCTGGTGTCAGCTGCTTGCAACAGGGGCGGATCTAGGATTTGAGCATGTGGGGGGGGGGGGGGGGGGGCCAAAAAGACATTGACAATAAACGAGATACAACATGAAATATGTCAATTCTCTTATAAGTATACCATGAATATCAAATTCTAACAATATATGTTTGAAATTGAAAAGAAACCTAGATTTTTATTGAATCTAGACCTTCCCATTGTGACCCCCACATCCCAATTGGCTTTCTAGAAAATAGGAAATAAGTTGAATAGTATGCTCTCCGAAAGTGAAACTCTAGCCAAGTAAATCCCTTGAATCGACGACGATGTATATTGGTACATCAGTATTACATGGATAGTCCCAACTCGGCAACTCCCAAGTATGGCTGGTATGGCCCCTCGGAAACATAGAATTGATGTTCTTCCACTTCCTTATCAATATTTTAGATAGATGACTCAATTTTTTGACCAGAAGCTTGCATATTAACCGAAACAGGGTCAAAATCTGTGGGTATAGGGTGGTACGAACTAGCGTGTGCTCGTCAATGGACTTCGATGCCATCATGTGCGTTATTTTTTCCGTGGGCAGGGAGGTTTTTGCGGGACGGCAAAGAAAAATGAGGGAAAACCGTGCGGGACACGTGCCAAGTTGTCGAGGCGGCGGGGTCAAAACTTCCAATCCCGAGGGGACGCTTAGCATTGCCCCAGCTTTTTTTTTCTGAATGTTGATTTTTTTTTTCCTTTCTTGTTCTAAGGGGAGACTAGATACTCCATGATTCTCACATTTCTTGGACATTTGTGATGCCAATAGTACCTTCCATATTATGTATAGTACATATCTTCCATGATTTGTTCTTCTATGGGATTTTCTTTCCTTCATACATTAAATGTGATTTTCTTTAGTGAACATTTACTAATTCGAGCAAAATAAGGAAAGTTCAGAACAGAATTTTTCGGAGCAAGATAAGGAATATGGCACAGATTTTCTTGTGTTGGAGTTCAGAACAAATTCTGCTTGTTAACTAATCGTGAAATTTGTAAAGTGGTTTCGGGATTCAATATTGGAGTAATCTTGACCGAGAATGAAAAAAATAACATAGTTGTTAAAAGATAATCATGAACTTGATAAAGTTGGGAAAAAATTGTTTTGTCGTTGGATTATCATGAACATTATAAATAGAATGTATATGTTATGTTGTGCAAATTTGTCAGCGACCTTCCTGCTACTCAAGATATGGACGAGAGCCGTCATTCGTCGTCAGTCACCAAGGAGAGGCCCAAGAGGGTAACAAGGCCCCCATCACGGTTTGCAGGCCAAGAATGGGCCACATACGCCTTGTAACGTAGCTAGGGCGTGGCTGAGTGCTATTAGAGAGTAAGGTGCTTGATCCGATGAACTTGGCTAGGAAGTAAGAACCTGGACGGCGGTGCCGTAGGCTAGAGGATTAGGCTGGATCTCAGCGAGGTCAGCTGGATCTTCCTGTGTATCTTCGTTGAATTATCGTATATGTGAGTGAAATCTAAGCCAGTAGCTTACAAAAATTGGATGGACCGACATATTAGAAATGGTTGCAACGTGCACGTGAGGGAGTTTTCTGCAATGTCGAGAATTCAGTGTACAGATCTCAAAGCAATTTTGGACGTCCCAATAGGCAGGGACCCGAAAGGGGTTGTAACGTTTGTTTTCCTTCCATGCTTTCCTTTAATGCCGATTTTTACTCAGGTTCTATAGGGCGGCTTTACGAGATTACGAGGCGAGTTTTATAGCGGCAACAATACCACGTCCAACCGCGATTCCCCATCGATCCAGAACTACTAATAGCTAGAAAGAAGGGATTGCGCCTTGCCCGGAAGAAAACCTAGCCGAGCCTCTCGTTCCCCTCCGCCGACGCCTCCAAAGATCCATGGCCATGTTCCCCTCCGAGTGCATACTTGAACGCCGCGTGCGTACGGACAGCGACACCCACTATTACCGTGAGCAGGACCTCGCCGCAACCTACCTCCCGCTCTTCATCCTGAAGTGCGAGGACAGGACGGCGGACGGGTACGCAGACAACGAGCTCGAAATCCACAACCAGAGGCTTCAGCGCATGGTCATCGGAGTGCGTCTTGCGGACAAGCCTCCGGCTGTCTCTTACCTGGCCATCCTAGGCAGCAACGGGTCGCCAAAATCGTAGCCGTTGACAAGACCGTGATCGTCCTCAGGCTGTACTTCCTGTACGGAGATGAAGGCCAGCCAGGACAGTCACCGTCATCCTCATCATCCTCGTCGTCGTCGTCATCGTTTGAATCGTATCTCATCTACGACGCCGACGCCTTGTGGCTCCGCATGATCCCCCAGCCCGAAAATCCCTACACCTTTGGCTCCCGCGCCTCCATCGCGCGCCCATATCATGGCGGCGACTACATCCTGGTCCATGCGGGGATTCTGGCTCACGACTATGAATACGACATCCAAGGCGACGAGGGTAGCGACGCCGACGATGAGGATGCTTCTCTCTTCCTGTGGTGGCCGTCCTCGTCGTCTCTGCCCTGGTCGGACAAGAAAAAGTCCAGCTTCCCAGACGCGAGCGTTTACGAGTCCCACACGGAGTTCTCGTTCAATGGCCACGCTTACTGGGTGGACCTCCTGCGCGGCGCACTATGCCACTGTCAACTTTTTGGGGCACTTTCTAAAGTGCCCTAAAATATTAAAATTAGGCGCATTTTGGCAAAACGTTCCAATAGATATTTCCTTTTGAGGTATTTTGGCAAAGTGCCCAATATATATTACCTTTTTTCGAAAAGGACAGCCCAGCCTCTGCATCGATTGATGCATGCGGCTTTTATTTCATTTATTCAAGTTCAGGTCTTACAAAAGATTACATCATGGGTCGCACAAGGTTGATACATGTATCAACCATCTAAATAAAACGGACAACATGCAAAGACACTGCATCAACATGATATCCTAAGATCAAAACGCCAGTGAATCGGTTGTACAAATCCCGTGCCACCAATTCCAGCCGGTTGCACCCAGAATCCAGAGCGCTGCGGTGATCCGTGGACTGTAGGTAGGACCACGTACGGATCCAATGGGTAGCCAAAGGTATGACCTGCATAAAGGAAGTTGATTTTGCATTGTTAAAGATATAATCGTTGCGTATGTTCCATATAGCCCAGAGTAAAGCACATACACCCACTCGGATTTGAACTTTCTCTTTTCTATCCACTCCCCTCAACCAGTTACCAAACAAGTTATCTATATTATTAGGGGGATGTAGGTTGAAAGCCATGAAAACAATACGCCACACTACCTTAGCTAAGGGACATGATATAAATAAATGCTGAATTGTCTCATCTTGATCACAAAAGCAACATTTTTTAGAGCCGTCCCAGTTCCTCTTAGCAAGGTTATCTTTAGTTAGAATCTCTTTACGCATAAGAAACCACATAAAAATCTTAATTTTTAGTGGCACTTTCATCTTCCAAATATATTTACGGAGGAACCTAGTATGATCGCTCAAATAATCAAGATACATAGATTTAACCGTAAACTTTCCCGATTTAGTTAAACACCATGTAAATTTATCCGGTTCATCCGAAAGTTGAATGCCCATTAACCGTTAACGAGGTGCAGCCATCTATCCCATCTGCCCCCAGTTAGAGCTCTCCTAAAACATAGATTAGGAGGAAGCGCATTCCCCAAAACAGAAGATACTAAGACCTCTTTTCGATGAACAATGTTATAAAGGGAGGGGTATTGGCTAGATAGGGGCTTGTCCCCCAACCACGTATCCTCCCAAAACCGAATACTTTCGCCGTTACCAACAGCAAAAGAGCCTCTGACAAAAAAACTCATTTTTTTACTTTCATGAGGCCCTTCCAGAAGGGTGAGTCATTAGGTTTCACTTTAACCTGTGATAGAGATTTAGAATGTAGATATTTATTGTGTATTAGCTTATGCCAAACACCGTCCCTGTCACAAGTTTGAAAAGCCATTTGCATAACAAACTTTTATTTTTAATTCTAAATCCTCAATACCGAGACCCCCCTGATCTTTTGGTCAACAAATGATGTTCCATCCAGTTAGTCTATACTTTCTTTTATGGCCATCACTTTGCCAGAAAAATCTTGATCTAAAATAATCCATTCTTTGCGTACCCCTTTAGGTACCTCAAAAAATGATAACATAAACATGGGTAAGCTAGTTAGAACCAAATTAATTAGAATTAACCGGTCTCCATAAGACAATAGTTTTCCGACCCAGCTAGCTAACTTCTTTTCGAACCTATCTTCTATAGGTTTCCATTCCCCATTTTTCAGCTTTCTGAAATGAATGGGAATACCAAGGTATCTAAAAGGGAAGGAACCAGATTCGCATCCAAAGATACTTCTATATGTTCTTCTACCTCCCTAGATTTACCAAAACAAAAGAGTTCACTCTTGTGAAAGTTAATCTTCAACCCCGATAGTTGTTCAAACATACACAAAATGAGCTTCATATTCAACGCCTTTTCTAGGTCGTGACTCATAAATAGGATAGTATCATCAGCGTATTGTAAAATTGACACCCCTCCCTCTACAAGGTGCGGTATCAATCCATCTACCTGACCATCCTCCTTGGCCCTCGAAATTAAGATGGCTAACATATCCGCTACGATATTGAATAAAATAGAGATAGCGGATCTACCTGTCTCAAACCTTTTTTAGTCTGAAATAATGACCTAGATCGTCATTGACTTAATCCCAACACTTCCACGACTAACAAAATTTTCGATCCAGCTACACCACTTAGGATTAAAGCCTTTCATACGCAAAACTTGTTGCAGAAAAGGCCACTGGACTTGTCATATGCTTTTTCAAAATCTATTTTTAACAACACACCATCCAATTTCTTCCTTTGAAGTTCATGAATGGTCTCATGTAGAATCAACACTCCCTCTAAAATGTGACTCCCCGGCATGAAACCAGATTGAGTTGGTCGGATAACCTTTTGTGCCACTCCCATTACTCTATTAGTGCCAACTTTAGTAAAAAAAATTAAAACTAACATTTAGGAGACAAATAGGTCTATATTGCTGGATTTGAACGACATTCTCTTTTTTGGGCAGAAGAATAATATTACCATAGTTTAGATGAAACAATGGAAGTTCCCCTTTTTGGAAGCTTACAAACAATTTCATCAAATCCGGTTTTAGAATATCCCAAAAATGTTGGTAGAATTCAGCTGGAAACCCATCTGGTCCCGGTGCTTTATTCTTTTCCATTTGCATTATGGCCTCATACACTTCTTTCTTAGAGAAATCAGCTGTAAGAAGAGCATTCTCCTCTGCTGAAATTTGTGGAATATCTGAAATTTCAGATTCCACCAAAAAGAAATTATTTTGGGCCGGTGCCCCAAATAGTCTCTTGTAGAAAGTTGTGATGTAATTTTTAATGTTCTCTTGTGCCCCAATATATATTACCTTTTGGGGCATTTTGTTAAAGTGCCTAAAAGTCATATATATTGGGGCACTTTGGCATTGTGCCCCTACAGTTCATATCTATTGAGACATTTTACCAAAGTGCTTTTAAAGATCATGGCTATAGAGGCAGTTTAGCAAAGTGCCTCAAAAATTAAAAGCATCCCAAACTTTAAAAGGCGATCAAGTCTAATTAATTAATTACCTGATTTAATTAAACCAGCACAAAGCTGGAACTAATTCCGTATACACACGTATCATTTACGACGATGCTGTCCCGTTCCGCGTATGCAGTCACAACCGCACGCACCTAAGCCTAGCATGCACACCCCATGTAACAGCTAAGCAAGCAGTTCGATGGATAATCCAGCCGTCTAGGATAGATGCCTTCCGTGCATAGCTATATTAGGATTAAGGTCCGGTGCACTGCTGGACGCTGTCAGTGCAGGCAGGCACGCGGATCATGGCGGGAGGTGATGTGAGCGTTCAACAAAAAAGTTCTACAAGACATTTCATTTTTAACCCTCATTGTATATTGATACATTCTGTCCTGGATCTTAGAGCATCTCAACGAGCTCTCACAATAGAGCGTCCGACAAGTGTGTCGGACAAGTGTTATTAGGAGCGCGGCACACGTTGCCGGCGTATTGGGAGCGGCTCCCCCACCGTCCCGTCCCAATAGGTTTTTTATTAATATGGACAAATCGAAGATATTTCTTTGAAATTTGAAGAACATTTAAGAAACTTAAAAAAAATTAGCAAACGACATTTAACAAATTTAAATGAATTTTAAACTAAACCCTAAACCTTAATATCTAGCGGCGCCCCGTCACCGGAAGTATCATCTGCTATTCGCGGCGGCGGCCTTAAGGAACGTAGATGCCCCTTTAAGGAACTTGCATGCCTCTAGGTCGCCGCCCTTACTGGAGTGTGGTGGGATTTGATCTAGCGGCGGCGGAGGAAAGCCTCGATGGCCGCCTACATTAAGAACTTGCAGCGACCGCGTTGTTCCCTCACGATGTTCTCACCCCACTGACACCCCCACTGACACCGTACTCTGTTAGGTGCTTGATTCTCATGACGGCAACCGCGAACGCCTCGGTGTGGAGTGTCCGGCCGTCGCCCGAGCCGCCGACAAAACACACCTAGGCCCCGTGCTTGGGCGGCTCCGACACCACCCTCGAGCATGTATCTGAATCTTTTTGGTGCAAAAACATTTTTTCAATTGTATTAAGCGACATTGTCATGTATAGCATAGTTGAATGTGTGTGCATGCGTGCATTTTTTAATACCAATGATGAATGATACTCTTGTGGCGTCGTGATTTTGTTATCTCAAAAGTATCAAGACATATCTCTATATTCTAATTATTTTATTTACCTCTAATGTTTTGTGTGATATGAATTTGGTTTGTCATAGCAAAAAAAAAACATTGCTAGACAATAAACATGATAATGTAAAAACAAATACACTTATAGATAAAGAAGTTATTCAAACGTATTGAGTAATAAAGACATGTTATACTCCAATATCAATTGGGCGCGGCACCCTTCTAGTTTCTTATTCAAATTACAACATTTCTTTTGTCAAAACAAGACTTTAAATTTTAACTATGTTTATTTGTGTAACACAAATATCACAAAAAACATATTTACACCTGTCACACGAAACAATATTTGATTGTGATTTTTATTTGAATTATTAAGATATTTGTAATTCTTGATTTGGGTTTTTTTTTTGAGAAAAAATTCTTGATTTGATTGAGTATTTGTATTTATTTTCGTAGGAAAATGCATTAAAAGTAGAAATTAGCTTTTTTCGTAAAGTTTTTATTGGGCTTTGGCTCAGATGAAATTGGGCTCAGGCCTACTAGGTCATTTACCTAGCATCCCCCCTCTCTCTCTCGCTCTCTCTCTCTCTCTATCTCAGTCTCTCCCCTTTCTCTCACGCATGAGCGCGACCCCTCTCTCTCCCATGGCGATGCGCCGCCGCCGCCACGCCTTGCTCCGGCCGTCGACGGCCTTCCCCGGCGTCGCCGTCCCATGGGATAGCTCCATTGCCTCTCTATCCCTGGTTCCCCGCCTCTGATTCGTACTGCACCGCCCCTGCCGAGCTCGCTCGCGAACCCTAACCCTATTTCGCCTCCGCCTCACTCGCGCCACCACTCGCCGGCCTCTTCTCCACGGCGCCCGCGCCTCCGGATGCTCCTCTGCAACAACCCCTCACGCCAATCCTCCGACCCGATCTCCTCGAGCTCAATCCTCTGCTCCTTCTCCTCCACGAACACGGCTCTCTCAATCTCGACGCCGGCGTGACGGCAGTGAGCTACTGCAACCCGGCATCCTCCTGTGGTTACTAGGGAGGTAGTGGTGAAGCTGGTGTGGCTGTGGTTGTGCCGATGCCGGCTGGAAGGTGATGTGGCCGCAACCCCGGCATCGACTACAACTTCTTCTAGTACAGTTCTACCTCGGCTACAACTTCTCAAGGTGAGCTCTCCGGTCTAGTTGCTACTATGTGCTTGATTCGATGTTCTGTTAAATGTACAGATGGATGCATCTATGTCCTACACATGCTTGGGTTGATAAATGGGTCATTTAATGGATTGCCCTTAGCAGCCTCGCTGAACTCATTTTTGCCCCTAGTTCCGAATCGTGCTCAGTTTTGCCCTTAGTTCGGTCACAGCTACTGCCAAACGGCAAGTCTGAAGTCCATTCCGTTTGACCGTTAACTTCTGACGGGTGGGACCCACATGCAAGTCTGAGGCCACAGGACGGGTTTGACCGTTTGCCCTTAGGCCGGGCTGGTCGCGTACTTCTCCGAAAATACGTCTTCGCTCCAGGGAAGCGCATCCACAGGAAGGCGCCTCCACTTATCCCAACAGGTGGGGCCGGGGCCCACCTGTCGGCGACTCTCTCTCTTCCCTCCCTTTTTCTTTCTTTTTCTTTTTCTTTTTTCCTTCTTTCTTCCTCTTCCTTCCTCACACGCACGGACAGGAGAGCACGGGCAGCGCGGCGCTTCGCCGGCGTGGCTGCTCGGAGGGGCCAGGGCGCCGGGGAACGGCGGCGGCGGGTGGACGCGGTCCACCGCGCCCAGGGAGGAAGCTCGACGGCAGGGGAGAGCAGGGGGCGGCGCCGCGAGCTTCGGCCGTGGTTCGGCCATGGCGGGGGCGACGGCAACGCGTCCCCCAGGGCGGCTCGGGCACGGGCTAACGGCGGCTACCGGCTCGTGGTGGAGGACCGCGTCCAGGAGAGGGGTAGCCGACGGCGGGGAGGCTTCCCACGCGTCGCGCGCGAGCTCAACTTGCTCGGCCATGGTGGTCGAGCACGAACTCGTCGCCGCGGACTCCCAAACGACGAGCTGGTGGACTGGGGAGGGGGAAGTGAGGGGTGCGAGTCTCCCAGGATGGTCGGGGTGCTCTTATACAGGCAGGGGAGGGGAGGGTTAGGTCGTGGCCGTGGCGGCCATTAAATTTCTTGCTGAGGTCATGGCTTGCGTTCTCCGGCCACAGGGGAGGGATAAGGAGGAGGAGCGGATGGGGAGGCCGAGCTGGAGGTGCAGTAGCGCACGTGGACGTACTGCAGCAGAGGATAGGGCTGGGGTTAGGGTTTGCACAGTACCATGCCGCCAGAGCGCGACGCGAGCGGCGTGGTTCGTGTTCCCGATGATCTAGGGCACTAAAAAGAAAACGGGTCGCGTCACTGGGTTGCACTAACACTACACACAACACACAGCAAGCAAAACATCAAATTGGAACAAAAGGCCAGTGCAAAGTTTTGAAAACTTCAAATGCCCTCAAGGTGTTCGATGCAAAGAAAAGGGACTTCCTCTACCCCAATGGAGCTGGGACTATTACTGGTGGTGTTCTACTTGTATGTGAGCAATGTGGTCCAGTTTCACTCAATTTGGAGAAAGTTTCATGTGTAAACATTTTCGGGTTTCGAAAAGGGCAGAAGGTGTTCGATGGGTGTTCTACAAGAAAAATTTGATCGAAATGATCCCAAATTTCTTGGGGTGGCTTATAATGGGATATGAAACACTTCCTCAGGTGGGCAAGATTTATGGTGGAGTGGAAGTAGGGTTTTGGATTTAATGGCCCGGTAGTGGCAGATTTGGTAATTTCTTCAATCGGAAAAGTTGCATAGGTCATGGCTATGTTCATGCATATATGGGATGGTGTCACAGACCTACCCCCCTTAAAAGAATCGCGTCCTCCACCATAAATCCAAAACCCTACTGAAAGGACATATCCTTCCCCACAGTGTTTTGATGTTTGTTGACAACACACTTAGATGTCTAATGTGTGTGCTAAAAGTGTGCAGGATTGTATCAATTAATATTGCACAGGTTTTGTCTCAAGAAAAGGAAGAGAAGCAGTCTTCATTGCGTCAGCCGGTACTACCGGGTTCACCCCGGTACTACCGGGTGTTCTGCCGTGCGGAACTACCGGGCCCAGTACCGGGCCCAGTACCGAATCTCCAAATGCTCTCTGGACTCGCTCGATTTAATCCGGTAGTAGCCCCGGTAGTAGCGCGGTACTACCGGGTGGGGAGCACTACCGGACCAGGCGGTCCGGTACTACCGATGCGCGCGTGGAGAGGGCGTTGACCAGTCTGGCGACAGGCCGTCAGTTCCCTGTCAGCCGGTACTACCGGGCGAGGCCCGGTACTACCGCTGCGGGCTGTTTACAGCTCCAACGGCCAGATTTCTGGGAGGGGTATTTATACCCCTCCACCTACCTCCGGTTGACCAACCTTGATTCCTCACTCTCTCTCCACCATTGTTGCAAGCTTCAATCTACTAGAGCTCCCACTCCAACCACTCAAACACGTTGATACTTTGAGGAGTGAAGGAGGAGCCCTAGATCCGCATCTCCACCGAGCCGATTTGTCTACATCGACGTAGTCACTTGTAGATCTTGTGTAACTTGATACATTGGATACCTAGAAGATACTTGTGATTCTTGTGGCTTTGGTAGCCACAAGGATTAGCCGGGAGCCTCCAATTAAGTTGTGGAGACGCGACCCGGCCTTGTGATTCTTGTGGCTTTGGGAGCCGCGAGAATTTGGTGAGAGCCTCCAATTCGGTTGTGGAGTGCGCCTCATCCTTGTAAAGGTTTGTTGCCGACCTCGAGGGCATCATATAGTGGCTCGTGGATCTCCTCATCGGAGGATAACACGAGGGAGATACGGTGTGCCATATCAAGGCTATTCGGAGTTCACTTTGTGACTCCGCACCGCTCCAACGGAGACGTAGCTTCCATTTGGAAGTGAACTTCGGTAAAACATCTCCGCGTCACCGTGTGGTTATCTCTTAACCTTCCTTTACTTGTATTGCTAGCTTATCTTGTGTAGAATATCTTGCTAGCTTGTTTATTGCTCATCATATAGGATTGTTCATCTAGTTGCATATCTAGAGAACTTATATTTGAGCAATTCCCTAATTTGTATTAAAAGAAAAAGAAAATTTGTAGTTGCCTATTCACCCCCCCCCCCCCCCTCTAGTCAACCTACTCGATCCTTTTAATTGGTATCAGAGCAAGGTCTCTTTATTAAGGGCTTAATCGCCTAAAGAGGAGGATGGCTAGTGCGGAGGATGTACAACGTGCTAAAGATGAGGAGTTAAGACTTGCTAAGGAACAAGAAAAATTTGATAGAGAACAACTTGACAAAGAACTAATCGAAGCGGGAATAATCCCTCCCGAGGGTGATGCCCCAATCACCATGAAGTCCATGATTGAACTTTTTGGGTTCATGAAAGGCAAAATGGTGGATGAGGTGTATACTCGGGTATCTAGAGGCTGTTTGGATTAGAGCCCCCAGCCTCCGTGCCAAAATATAGGCGTTGACTGAGTGGTTGATTGCCTGTTTGGTTCAACGCCAATAAATTGGCGTGCCCTCGTTCCCTTGGAATCGCAGTTCAATTCACGCCAACTTTTTGGCGAGACGCGGGCGCCGGATTGCTTCGCCAAAAAATTGGCACGCCCACGAATTGGCAAGGCTAGCTCTGGCAGCATCCAAACAGCCCCCTAATCAAAATGGCTCCTCATCATCCGCTAGCCCTATTAAGGGTGCTAGTGACAAGGATAAAAATGATAAACCTAATGAGAAGCCTTCTCTTAACTTTGCTCCACCTAGCTCTTATCTCACTCAAGTTTCACTCACTCAACCTCATATAACCAACCTTGGTAGACCCCCTCCTAAGCTTGATAATACTCGTTATTTCACTTGGAAGAAATCTATGGAGTCTTATTTTCGCAGCTCATCGGTGCATCTTTGGAGGGTGGTTCTACATGGTTTCAACCCAGTTGATCCCAACAACTTGACCAAGCAAGAAGAGATTGATGAGCAACTTGATGCAAATGCCAAGTACATTCTTGAGAGTGCTATGACCGCAAATGATGAAGATCATGTGCGGAATCTCAAAACTTGCAATGAGGCTTGGCTCTATCTTGAAACCGTGTATGAAGGAAATGAGGGCATTCAACGCTCCAATGCGGCCGTCCTTCAACATCAAGTTGACAACTTCATCATGCTAGACGAAGAGACTCCGACCGAACTTTACCGAAGACTCTACAAGCTTGTGGTGACATGTAGGGAAAATGGAAAGAAGGATATGGATGATGAATGGGTCAAGGCCAAGTTCCTTCAAGCAATTATGCCATATAGTGAAACTATGGTGATGAACCTCCATGCAAGAGCGGATTACACAACAATGACTCCCAATGACATCTTGGCTCAATTTGTCACATATGATACATTGAAGTCCACATCCAAGTCTTTCAACCAAGTCCGTGGCCCAAAGACTCTTGCTTTGAAGGCTCGTGTGGTAGACCATCCAAGATATGAAGAAAGCCCGGTCTATGAAGGTGAAGAAGACTTGGAGGGTGAGCTCAATGAAGTTCTTGCACTTGCCGCCACCCGGTTTTGGAACAAGAAGAACAAGAGCGTCAACCCTTCACCAATAAAAAGAATGTGCTTCAATTGTGGAAAGGACACTCATCTTGTGAAGGATTGCCCCTATGAAAGAAGAGAGGATAATGGTGGTCAACTCATTCTAAAGAAGAACAAGTACCACCCCAAGCCTACCTACATGAAGAGATCACCTCAAAAGGCTCTTGTGGCATCCCATGAAGAGGAATACGAGTCCGGAGGTGAGGAGGATAAAGAACCAAGTGAAGAAGTAGGAATGGCGGCTCTTGCAATGGGCACCCTTCCTCCATCATTGGCCAACCTCTTCTCATCTCCAAACGACGACAAGATCTCCAAGCCCATGTGCCTCATGGCCAAGGAAACAAAGGTGAATTCCCCACCAAAAATTACTATCTCCTCTAACCCATCACTATTGGATTGTGTTGAGGATGTAGGGAAAATTGAAGAAGAGGATAAAATTTCTATCTTCATTAGCAAGCTCCAAGGTCCAACCAAGAAAATGGTTGAGGCCCTCATGTATCAATATGGAGAAGCCAAGCATCTTCTTAATGAGAAGGATGTTAGGATTTGTGAGCTCGAAGGGCATGCATGTGATCATGCCGACAAAATTGGTGAGCTAGAAGATCAACTTGTTGAGGAACAATTGCTCCGTGAGCAACTTGAGGAGACACATGCCATGGATCTTTCCAAGGCAAAAGAAACTCGTGAAACCTCTATTCAAATTGCTATTGATCTAAAAAGTAAAAATGAGGAACTTGTAGAGAGTCATAACAAACTCTTTGAGGGTTTTGAGCAACTTAGGGAAACCCACAAGGTGACCTCAAGTGAGCTCACTACACTCAAGGAGTCATATGCCAAACTACAAGCTCAATTTATCTATGCTAGCTTCACCACTTCTCATAATGATAAAGATGCAAATTCTTGTACCACTAACCCTTTATGTGTCAAGGCATCTCTTATTGAGGAAAACACTAGGTTGAAGGCCCAACTTGAGAAGGGCCTAGCCACTTGTATCCAAGGGGAAAAGAACCTCAATGATCTTTTGAGCAATCAAAAGGGAGTGGTTGGCAAAGAAGGAATTGGGTTCACACCCAACTCTAAGAAGGTCAACAACAAGAAGAAGAAGGCGACTCCCCCTTCCAAAGATATTGTTTTTGTGAAGGAGGGGGAGTTAGCCAAAGCAAATGACAACTCTATTGGGAGTGGTAATGTCACTAGGGGCAATGCCACTCACAATAACTTTGCGGGAAAATACAACCCCTCATATGTTCTTTTGAAATCTACAAATGGTTGTGTTTTTGCTAAATATGTTGGCTCTTCATATGGAGATGATTATCACTATGCTATTTGGGTTCCAAAGACCCTTGTGACTAACAAAAGAGGACCCATTCCAAAATGGGTACCTAAATCAAAGACTTGATTTATTGTAGGGTTTCTCTTCCGGTGGATCTTCATGGCTCATTGATAGTGGATGCTCATCCCATATGACCGGAAGCAAAGAACTAGTAAAGGACTTATTGAAACAACTACTCTCATTCTCTCATGTCACCGTTGGCAACAATGCAAGACTCAAGGTAGTGGGAGTTGGTAAAGTGGTGATCACTCCGGAGTTATCCATTGAGAAGGTCCTCTTGTGAATCTCTTTCATACAATTTACTTTCCGTTGGTCAATTATGCAATGCCGGTTACACCGTTATTTTTAATAAATACCACGTGACCATCCTTTTCACTCAAACACTCAATGTCGCCTTTGTTGGATTTCGTGAAAACGGTTTGTATGTGGTTGATTTCTCAAAAGAGACCACTCAAATCGCTACATGTTTAATGGCTAAAGGCGACAAGGGGTGGCTTTGGCATCGCCGACTTGGCCATGTCGGTATGAGAAATTTACAAACTCTTGTAAAGGGTGGACACGTGGTAGGACTAACCGATGTTAATTTTTCCAAAGATCGTCCTTGTAGTGCTTGCATAGCCGGAAAGATGCATGAAAGAATCACCCCAAGAAGACCATTATCTCCACTAAGAGGCCTTTGGAGCTCCTTCATATGGATCTTTTGGGCCTCCCACATATGATAGTCTTGGTGGCAAGAAATATTGTTTGGTGATTGTGGATGATTATTCAAGATATTGTTGGACTTTCTACATCAAGAAGAAGAGTGAAACTCAAAAGATATTCATTGACTTTGCAACCCTAGTTCAACGCCAATATGACTCCAAGATTTTGGCAATTAGAAGTGACAATGGTACGGAGTTCAAGAATTACACTATGGATGATTTCCTAAGTGGGGAGGGCATTCAACACCAATATTCCGCTGCATATACTCCCCAACAAAATGGTGTTGCCGAAAGGAAGAACCGCACTCTTATTGATATGGCAAGAACTATGATGGCCGAATTTAATTCCCCATACAACTTTTGGGCCGAAGCCATCAACACCGCTTGTCATTACTCAAACCGGCTCTTCTTCCGTCCTCTCAAGGACATGACACCATATGAACTCCTCACCGGTAAAAAGCCAAATGTATCTTACTTTCGAGTCTTTGGATGCAAATGCCATGTTTACATTAAAGGTTGCAAAATTGCTAAATTTGAATCTAGATCTTTTGATGGTATATTTGTTGGATATGCCGCAAAGTCTCATGCTTATAGGGTCTACAACATATCCACCGGGTGTGTTGAAGAATCTATGAACGTGGAGTTTGTCGAGGATAATGGCTCCCAAGCGGAGCATATTGATCATGATGATGTAGGTGATGATCTCCATCTCAAGCCATAAGAACTATGGGGATTGGAGAACTAATTCCTATTGAAGGACCCATTGATGATACTCAAGAAGAAGGAACAAGTTCTACTCAAGTTGAGCCATCCACCTCAAATATTGATCAAGAAGATGGTCAAGACCCACCCAACTCTAGTGGTGAACAAGAACATAATGAACCCACAACTCCAAGAACTCCACTTCGGGTTGACCATGAGCAAGATAAAGGCAATGATGAAGATATTTGTGTTGGTGAAACAATTGGTCAAGCCTCGGAACGCCGGGTCATCCGGCGTGCATCAAAATTGGATTACCAACAACACTTCAAAGAAAATATCCTTGGGAGTATCCGTAGAGGTGTGTCCACACGCAATCAATTATCTAACTTTTGTGGTCATGTCTCTTGTTTGTCTAGCTTAGAACCTCTCAAGGTATATGATGCTCTTGAAGACATGGATTGGGTTGCGGCTATGCATGAAGAGTTGAACAACTTCGAGCGCAACAAAGTATGGTCATTAGTGGAAAGACCCAATGACTCCTCCCATAATGTCATTGGAACCAAGTGGATATTTAAGAACAAGCAAGACTCACATGGTCAAGTCATTCGCAACAAAGCAAGATTGGTTGCACAAGGCTACACCCAAATCGAAGGAGTCGACTACGGTGAAACCTATGCCCCCGTTGCTAGACTTGAATCCATTCGCTTACTAATTGCTTATGCATCTACTCATAATATTGTCTTATATCAAATGGATGTTAAAAGTGCTTTCTTAAATGGTCCACTAAATGAATTGGTGTATGTTAAACAACCACCGGGTTTCGAAGACCCTAAATTTCCTAACCACGTCTACTTACTACATAAGGCTCTTTATGGGCTCAAGCAAGCTCCACGTGCTTGGTATGATCATCTCAAGGAGTTCTTAGTAGACCGTGGCTTTGAAATTGGGGTAATAGATCCCACTCTTTTTACAAAAAGGGTAAATGGAGATTTTTTCGTATGCCAAATATATGTTGATGATATTATCTTTGGTTCCACTAACCGTGAATTTAGTGATCAATTTGGCAAGCTAATGACCAAGGAATTTGAGATGTCCATGATGGGAAAATTGAATTATTTTCTTGGCTTTGAAATCCACCAATTTCGAGAAGGAACATTCTTATGTCAAGCCAAGTATATTAAGGACATGCTCAAGAAATTTGATATGAACAATGCCAAGCCATATAAGTTTCCCATGGACTCCAAGGCGGATCTTCACTTAGATCCGGATGGTAAGGAAGTTGATCAAAAGCTTTATCGTTCTATGATTGGATCTTTGCTTTACCTTTGTGCATCTAGACCGGATATTATGTTTAGTGTGGGTATGTGTGCAAGATTCCAATCAAGTCCTAGGGAAAGTCATGAAACCGCGGTCAAAAGGATTCTAAGATATTTGTTGGATACTCCCAACTATGGTCTTTGGTATCCCCATGGTACAAGCTTTGATCTTGTTGGTTATTCGGATGCGGATTGGGCGGGTTGCAAAATGGATAGAAAATCAACTTCGGGTACATGCCAATTCCTTGGTAGGTCCCTTGTGAGTTGGTCTTCCAAGAAGCAAAATTGTGTGGCCTCGTCATCCACCGAAGCCGAATACATCGCCGCCGGTAGTTGTTGTGCACAATTATTATGGATGAGGCAAACTTTAAAGGATTATGGTGTCATTTGTGACAAAGTGCCTCTTTTATGTGACAATGAAAGTGCTATTAAAATTGCACACAACCCGGTTCTTCATGGCAAGACCAAGCACATTGAGATTCGGTATCATTTTATTCGAGACCATGTTGAGAAGGGTGATATTGCAATCAAGTATGTCAACACCAAGCATCAACTCGCCGATATGTTCACGAAGCCTCTTGGTGAAGCAAGATTCAAGGAGTTGAGAGGAGAACTAAATGTGGTGGACATATCCAATTGGATTTAGTGGATTTCTTGCATACCTACCCATATTAGACGATACTTATTTGGTTTAGATGTAGGCATGGACATAGGGGGAGTGCGGTCCTAATCCATTGGACCATCCCTCCCCCCATTATGCCGATAGTAAGAATTCATTTGCATCTCTATATTCGTTCTATGAATTGTGAGCTTAAATGACGAGTAGTGGCCGTGGACCAAGATATATCTTCGCGGTATCACACCACATACTCATACATGGTGGCCTCGGCCACCGCCCTCTTCCTTGTGAAGAGTTGGTTTCATTTGGATTTTATTGGTTTTCTAGTGCTCCTATGGAAAACATGCTCAATTTGGTTTTTTGTGTGTTTGATTCTTGCAAATTGAGTATGAAGTACCATCTCCAGTGTGTTGATCTAATCCTATGCCTTTCATCTATCTCAAAACAACTTCCATCTTGCACAAGTTCAAATTCCTTACACAAAAAGAGAAAACTGGGGTTTCTTAGGAGGCCCCGGTAGTACCGCCGGTGGGATCCGGTAGTACCGGGCTCTGAATCTAAGCAGTTCTGCTGCTCGCAAAGATTCAGGCCCCGGTAGTACCGGATGTCCGCCCCGGTACTACCGGGAATCACGGGTATCTAATATCACCGTGCGGGCAGGGTGGGGGTTATTCCCCATTTTCCCCACCCGCACGAACCACCCCGTCGCCTCCTCTGCTCCTGCTCCGGCCGCCGCCCTAGGCCGCCGGTCTCCGCCATCTCCGGCCAGATCTGCTCCGTGGGAGCGATCCCCTCGTCGATCTCCTCCATGGCCTCCGGTATTTCCCCGTTCTTTGCATTCTTTGTTTCTAGATCTTGAAACCTAGATGTATGGAGAGGAAATGTTGGTAGCTCCGTTGGCAACGGTTAAAGTTGGATGGATGATCACCTAGGCCTTGTTAGCTAGCATCTAGTGTAATGTATGGTTGAATCTCTCGATTTTGTGCCATTTCAGTCTTGAATCGGCTCAGCCGGTACTACCGGGCTAAGCCCGGTACTACCGGGTTTTCCAAATTTGCTCGATTCAACCATTCTTTACATCTATTGGCTAGTTTTTGATTCCTTATCCGTGAACTTGTGCACTCATCTATTCCCTGCCCTACCTATATGCTGTTTCACAGGTAGCCGCCGTGGTACCAAGAAGCCACGTCTTGGAGGATGAGATGAGATTGAAGAAGAAGAAGAAGGAAGTTTGCCTGCTCGCACCACAGCCAGAACTCAAGCAAGAGGAAGAACATCAGCTGCTGCTCGTACCACCACTGCTCCCCCGAGAGCCCGCAAAGCACTTCACTTATGGAAGAATGAGACTATCAGAAGCTCAGAGAAGAGAATCCCTATGCTGAGGAGAGGTCACCCTTGTGCGGAATCCGCACTTTTACACAAATGATCAAGAAGCCATCTACAAGGAAATCTATCTCCACAAGGATTACTCCGTGGTTGTCCAACACACTCTTGATATTCCTTACATGAGAAACTCGAAGCACAAGGGCTATTTTGATGAGACACTTGCTATGTGTGAAGAGTTTGGGCTGATTGACATCATGAAGGAGAACCATCCCTACATTGAGTACTACATCATTCAGTTCTTTGCCACCGTCTACCTTGACCATGATGAAGCCCGGACCCTATGGTGGATGACCAAGGACACCTTGCTTTCTGCCACCTTGGCGGAGTTTGGAGAGCTTCTAGGCTATGAAGACAAGGGTGAGAGTGTTGCTAGTGGATGGAGATGCCATGACAATGATCGATCAAGCTCCAAGGATGTTCTTGGACCAATCACTATGGAAAGAGGCACCACCGGTAAAACTGCTCATCTTGTGCGTCCTTTTGAGATTCTCCACCGTGTCTATAGGAGAAACTATTGCTCCCGTGTGGGAAATTGGGATGAGGTTCATGGCTTCATGTTTGACCTTCTCAAGCTCTCATATGAAAATCAAGGCAAAGGCAAGAAGCTTGATGTGATGGATTGGATGTGGAATGACTTGTGGTCCACAATCATTGATAGAAGGGCCCCCATCTATGGCCCATACATTATGAAGCTCATTCGCCGCAAGTGGGCTCTCAAGAAGAATGGAGAAGATATCATGAAGGATGGCAGCCCGTTGTGGCTCATCTGTGAAGGAACTGCGTATCAAGCCTCATGCTCCTCCCAAAACCAGCCCATTGATCCTGAGGCTGCTGCTGAAGCTGAGAGAGCTAGTGGGAGTGCACCTCCTCTTGAGGAACCTTCATGGTTCAAGAAGCTGCAGATTAAGGCCAAGAGGGCCTTTTGCCTCAAACTGGATTTGGAAGACCGTCTGTATGAAGCTCATGTGTATCACAAGAAGGCAGCTCAGCGACACAAAGCAATGATGAGGCATATGCAGATTACCGTCTCCGATGGTTCTGAAGAAGTATCACTCCAAAGGAGGAATGGGTGTCCAAGCATGGTTACTGGAGTGATGAAGATGCTCCTCCACATGGTGATCGCTTTCAGGCCTCCTCTTCGACCCACCACGGCGCGGGTGGAGCTTGATGCTCCTAGGGACGTGTTAGCATCGCGCTTCTCCCTTTTTGGCATTTCGATGACAAAGGGGGAGAATGTGTTCTATTTAGGATGAGCCGTGGGATTTGCATGGGTGGAAACACAAGCTTGCACTTCGTTTGATCTTTATGCTTGTGTTTCATCTTTTATCTTTATTTGGATATTTGCTTTGAACTTCTCTATGCATGATGTAAGACATGCCTTGAACTTATGGTATTGTAATAAGACCTATCTAGTATGTTACTTGCTTATTGTTGCTTATATTGTGCAAGTTGTTTTAATTGTTATCCATATGAACTTGCTTGGTTTGTAAAATATAGGGGGAGCTCCGCCCATTTTATATGGTGTGTTTTTGCATTCAAAAGCAAATTCCTAATAAACACACAATTTGGAGAGCCCCGTCTATCTTTTGCAAATCATTTGTTTCTCCTAAGTGTGTTGTCATCAAACACCAAAAAGGGGGAGATTGAAAGGACATATCCTTCCCCACAGTGTTTTGATGTTTGTTGACAACACACTTAGATGTCTAATGTGTGTGCTAAAAGTGTGCAGGATTGTATCAATTAATATTGCACAGGTTTTGTCTCAAGAAAAGGAAGAGAAGCAGTCTTCATTGCGTCAGCCGGTACTACCGGGTTCACCCCGGTACTACCGGGTGTTCTGCCATGCGGAACTACCGGGCCCAGTACCGGGCCCAGTACCGGATCTCCAAAAGCTCTCTGGACTCGCTCGATTTAATCCGGTAGTAGCCCCGGTAGTAGCGCGGTACTACCGGGTGGGGAGCACTACCGGACCAGGCGGTCCGGTACTACCGATGCGCGCGTGGAGAGGCGTTGACCAGTCTGGCGCCAGGCCGTCAGTTCCCTGTCAGCGGTACTACCGGGCGAGGCCCGGTACTACCGCTGCGGGCTGTTTACAGCTCCAACGGCCAGATTTCTGGGAGGGGTATTTATACCCCTCCACCTACCTCCGGTTGACTAAGCTTGATTCCTCACTCTCTCTCCACCATTGTTGCAAGCTTCAATCTACTAGAGCTCCCACTCCAACCACTCAAACACGTTGATACTTTGAGGAGTGAAGGAGGAGCCCTAGATCCGCATCTCCACCGAGCCGATTTGTCTACATCGACCTAGTCACTTGTAGATCTTGTGTAACTTGATACATTGGATACCTAGAAGATACTTGTGATTCTTGTGGCTTTGGTAGCCACAAGGATTAGCCGGGAGCCTCCAATTAAGTTGTGGAGACGCGACCCGGCCTTGTGATTCTTGTGGCTTTGGGAGCCGCGGGAATTTGGTGAGAGCCTCCAATTCGGTTGTGGAGTGTGCCTCATCCTTGTAAAGGTTTGTTGCCGACCTCGAGGGCATCATATAGTGGCTCGTGGATCTCCTCATCGGAGGATAACACGAGGGAGATACGGTGTGCCATATCAAGGCTATTCGGAGTTCACTTTGTGACTCCGCACCGCTCCAACGGAGACGTAGCTTCCATTGGGAAGTGAACTTCGGTAGAACATCTCCGCGTCACCGTGTGGTTATCTCTTAACCTTCCTTTACTCGTATTGCTAGCTTATCTTGTGTAGAATATCTTGCTAGCTTGTTTATTGCTCATCATATAGGATTGTTCATCTAGTTGCATATCTAGAGAACTTATATTTGAGCAATTCCCTAATTTGTATTAAAAGAAAAAGAAAATTTGTAGTTGCCTATTCACCCCCCCCCCCCCCTCTAGTCAACCTACTCGATCCTTTCACCTACTTCCACTCCACCATAACGGGCCATGTTTGAGTAGGCAAATGAATTTTTCAGAATGTAAAACCTTGTCAAATAGTTAGAGGGCTACTAGAATATGCCATTTATTATTTTTTTACTTATTTTTACCCACTTAGAAAAAGGGTTCACTTTTTAGGTAGATAAGTAGGTGTAAATCCCTATTTTAATTGAATTAAAAAAATCAAATAAATGGGAAACCATGACATAGTTTGTCGAAACGAGGCCATATTTCACACACTCATGGTATATTTCACACACTCATGGTAATGCATCAATATGGTATAGCCAAAGGTGTGAGATTTCAAGCATTGCATGAAAATGCATCAATATGCACCAAAATGAGCTACAAAAGAGTCCCAAAGGTAGCCCAAACAGCCCCATTTCTAATCCTGTCATTTTCGACCTTCTCCAAATGATCTCAAACTCTAGGGTTAACATCTATTGTACTAATATAGTATCCTTGACCAATATGGAGTCATTTCTCAAAACATAAACCATCTCTCTTCACACATGAGAGTTCATAGTTTGAGATGTGAGATTTCACACAATATTGAAGCATTTCTTGTTTGATATATATCTAGACCTTATTTATCAGTTGAGCTGTTAGTACATGACAAACTAAGACCATGTGCACTGGATTTTCATTTTTTTGAAGTTTTATGAATATTTTATGATTATTTCAAAATCGGTCAAACCCAAGTTTGACCAACATTTAAACAAGTTTTAAATACCGAAATGAAAAACTAAGCATGGGTCATTCTTAGTCACACCAAAATGAAGCTTTGGTGATTTTTTCAATTTTTTTAAATCTTCAAAACATCAAACCCTCTCTCACTTCCTTGAACTCTCTGCAACTTCTTTCGTGGTAAGTCATTTGTGTGAAGGATTTCTCATGAAAATACTCATATACCAAGTTTATATATTTTTTCTTAACTATGTCATGTAAGTAGACCATGTGCGCTGGTTTTATGTTATTTTGATTTTTTTTTGAATTATTTGTGCTCATTTGAATGTTTGGTCAAACTTTGCACAAAACCGTTGACCGACTCAAAATCAAAGCTTATATTTTTTTTTTGATAACTATGTCATGTAAGTAGACCATGTGCGCTGGTTTTATATTTATTTGATTTTTTGAATTAGTTATGCTCAACCCTAACTCATTCCATCGATATCGTGAACGTGTGAATGTTGGAATTGAAATGTGATATAACAAGTTTTATATTTTTTATAGCAACTTAGTTGCATAAGTAGACCATGTGCGCTGGTTGTATGTTGTTTTGATTTTTTTTGAATTAGTTGTGCTCAACCCTAGCTCATTCCATCGATAGCTTGAATTGTGTGAATGTTTTTCATTTAACTGTGGATATAACAAGTTTTAATTTTTTTAGCAACGTAGTTGCATAAGTAAACAGTGAGCGAAAGTTTAATATTTATTTGATTTTTTCTAAATTATTTATGCTCAACCCTACCTCACTGAAACCCTAAACCCCGGAAACCCTAAACCCCGTCCGAAACCCCCGGAAATCCTAAACCCCGTCCAAAACCCCCGGAAATCCTAAACCCCGTCCGAAACCCCCAGAAATCCTAAACCCCGTCCGAAACTTGAAAAATTCGAATTTTTTAGATCTAGATCTAGATCTCATATCCAAAAATTTGTCATTTTTACATAGACCAAACTACACAATATTTCACACTCAAATTTTGCACATAAGAATAAATGTTCATTGTTGACATACAGGATTTTTTTCACATTTTTATCTAAAACTTGAAAAATTCGAATTTTTTAGATCTAGATCTAGATATTAGATCCCGAAATTTGTCATTTTTACATAGACCAAACTACACAATATTTCACACTCAAATTTTGCACATAAGAATAAATGTTCATTGTTGACATACATGATTTTTTTCACATTTTTATCTAAAATTTGAAAAATTCGAATTTTTTATCCAAAAATTCGAATTTTTTAGATCTAGATCTAGATATTAGATCCCGAAATTTGTCATTTTTATATAGACCAAACTACACAATATTTCACACTCAAATTTTGCACGTAAGAATAAATATTCATTGGTGACATCCAGGATTTTTTTCACATTTTTATCTAAAACTTGAAAAATTCGAATTTTTTATATCTAGATCTAGATCTAGATATTAGATCCCGAAATTTGTCATTTTTACATAGACCAAACTACACAATATTTCACACTCAAATTTTGCACATAAGAATAAATGTTCATTGTTGACATCCAGGATTTTTTTCAAATTTTTATCTAAAACTTGAAAAATTCAAATTTTTTAGATCTAGATCTTAGATCCCGAAATTTGTCATTTTTACATAGACTAAACTACACAATATTTCACACTCAAATTTTGCACACTAGTATAAAATCATTATCAAAATTCGTAATTTTTTTCAAAAAAAAATTCGAAACTTGAAAATTTCGAATTTTTACTGTTTAAATTTCATATTCAGATTCGTCAGTAGTGGGTCTACTGTGAGAAATTTAAACATTTCCAAAAAAAAAGCTGAAACTATTAAATTCATGACATGTGGGTCCCAACCGTCAGAAGTTAACAGTCAAACCATTGACCAGATTGGAGACGACAAGAGTCACGGAATAAGTCTTTGCACACAGACTATGGGCAAAACTGAGCACTATTCGCAGCTAAGGGCAAAACTGAGTACATGGCGACATCTGAGGGCCGCCTGATAATTAACCCTTGATAAATAGGGTCCTGGTGTTAGTGTTGTGCATGGTGTGATCCTCAAATGCTTCCTAAATCATGTTTTGTTTAAAAATGTATCATAGATTGGTTTATTGGTTTTATCTGATCACATACATATTACTTGCTTTATTGTGTTCTGGGTTAGGCTTTAAGCCGCAAATTCTGATGAGCTCAGATCTGTTAGTACAATATGTCCAGGTGGGATAATGCATTTCCTCTGCTGTGTAGGATGCAGGTGAGCCTCGTCGAGGCTGGCGATCTGTTGGGCCTACTATTGATCGTACGAGGATGGTTCTTAATGGTACTATTTGCTGGTTTGTATATTATTTCTACTGAAGTTTGCAACTTATTTTCACTTCATGGCATTACTGGCTAATTATGCCGGACGAGGATAACTAAAATAGCAAACAATAGCGCAGGATTACTTTTGTTTCCCATGAACATTTTCTTATGTATCCTTAAATCTTATGCTGCCAGACAGAATAGTTCACTGGTTGCATAATTTGCGCCATGAATTCCAATGCGATATTTATAGTTTGCCCATACTGTATGCCCTCCTCTTTCGTATCTGACTGGAACCCTGGTTTTGACCAAAGGAGGGTGAGCTGGAGTCGCTAGACAAGGCAGGGAGCGGCGTGGGGAAAGTTGGCCATCCCGCTCGAGCGTGTCGTCGATAGGCTCGAGGTCGTCTGGAACATCAGTGGCCATCTCAAGGCTGTCAAGGACTCCGCCTACCTCGCCGCGGTCAAGCACGTCCAGGTACCCTCTATCTCCTGTCCTCTTGCCGCACGCCCGCACCTCTTATTCGAATTTTAAGGCTTCACTGGTTCCTGCATTATTATTTGAAAACGGAGATACTGATCTAGTATGTTTTACTGGATTAATCACTACTAGGAAATAGGCTATAGGTGGATCCACTTTCTGTGGTGCACCTTTATAGCCATGCGCCACAGAAAGTATTCAGTGGCGCACCTGATGTGGTGCGCCACAGAAATCGGCCACTTTCTGTGGCGCATAACTCGCCCAGGCGCCACTGAATACAAGCTTTCTGTGGCGCATGCAAACTCATGCGCCACAGAAATATGGTAGGCCCCCCACCAATGGTTGGATTTGATACTCCGGTGCCTTTTCTGTGGCGCACGGGACTAGATGCGCCACATATATCAACATTTCTATGACACATGGGGCAAGATGCGCCACAGAAATCTTGATTTGTACGGCGCATCTAGTCCCATGCGCCACAGCAAGCACCATTTTTGTGGCGCATGGGGTTAGGTGTGCCACAGAAATGTTTGAAATCAGATCCCACCCCACCCCACACCCCTGTGGATCGCCTTTTTTAGTTTTGTAGAAATAAAAGAAAATGATAAAACCTTCAAAAAATAAAATCCTTTGAGATGTAGTTAGGTTTTAGTGTCTAGTTGGTATAGAAATTTTGAAATATGAATTTTGACCTTTTTTGTAAAAAAAAAAATTAAAACGGCCATAACTTTTGCACATGACGTCGAAAAAATGAGTTTAATATCCATGCAGCGCCCGTACATCCGTCCCTATGCCTACAGTTTTTTTTAATCCTGCTATCTACCGCAATCGCTACTGCTGTTTTTACAGTTGTTCCTATTTTGCTACTGCTGCTGCCCTATTACTGTTGCTACTGATAAATTGTGCCAAGCAACTTACTTCAAGGTGTGGCTGAACTGACAACTCGGCTGCTAAGTCTTATAAATATTCTTTGGCTCCCCTTGTATCGAATCAATAAATTTGGGTTTACTTCCCTCGAAGACTGTTGCGATCCCCTATACTTGTGGGTCATCAAGACTATTTTCTGGCGCCGTTGCCGGGAAGCATAGCTCTATGTCATGTCTCGATGAACGGACACTGGGAGTAAAAGATACCCCCTTTTTAGGTTCGGCACGGGGCGCGAAGGAGGCTGAGAACCTTCTTCTCCGGATGAGGTGGATGGAGCTCTTCCTCCCGACGATCAAGGCAAGCAACACAAAGACACAACGATCTATCCAGGTTCAGGCCGCTCAGAGGCTAACAGCCCTACTCCTCATGTCTGGATTGATGGGTTCATCATGGTGTAGCTTACAAGAGGATCTCGGGTGTGCACCCGGCAGGGTGATGGCTAGAGGTAGACGACAAGCAGATCCTGACCCGGAGGAGATCACCTCTCTCTAACCCCCCCTTCTTTTTTCACTCTCGGTGGCCTTGGCCCTCCTTTTATAGGTTAAGGGGATACCACAGAGGTCACACGAGGAGCGTGGGGGGGGGGGTTAAGGCGGGAAAACCCCCCGTGGTCTTGGGAGGCGACGTGGCCTCTTCTCCTCCAAGTATTCTGCTCCGGTTAGGTGAGGACGTCCGCCTTTGGGGAAAGCGGGGTGGACAGGGTCTGACAGCCCCACCGACCACGCTCCATGGCGACGTAGCTGGGCGCGCCCTTCGTCTTGGCGCCCCAGTCTTCTACAACTTCCAGCACGCGCTAGCATGCTTATCCCCCACGCCATACGGAAGCGCACCCGAGAGCGAGCCAGGCCTCCTGCCGGGCGCTCGGGCTCTCGGGTCATGGTCTTGGTCTTCGGGTCGCGGGTGACCCCGGGGGGTCTCCCAGTCCTTAGCCGCAGGTTGTCGATGCCTAGCTTGTTGGGTTCCCGCGAGGTAGTGGGCTGGCCCACCTACCAGTCTTGACTCCTGGCCTTGTCCAACTTTTTGGTGGGCCCACAGGTGGTAGACCCACTTTGGCAGCATAAGGGGAACCCCATGTTCCACTGTTGCGATAGTAGCCCAGGCATGGTCCCGGCGGGTACTTCCTTCAGCTACCGGGCCTATGACCAAAAACGGGTCAAAGTGGGTCCCCGGCGTCTTGTCTTGACTGTCCTGTCCCATCAGTCATCGGGCAGGTCTTGGAATTACTCCACTAGGGAATAACTGCGCCCGCCTCCTTGATTCCTGGTGGCGGAGAAGCCGAGGAGACGCTGGAGAGAGAAAACGATGGGATTTAAGGGCGAGGGGCGAGCCCATCGCATCCTATCGTTCCTCCTGCTCTTCTTCTTCTCCCCGCTCGCCCTATAATTTTTCATGTTCCATGCTTATTTATATGTCAATGCCACATGTTTTTATAATGTTTTAATATCATTTTATATATTTTCTGAGACTAACCTATTAACAAGATGTTGTTTTCTGCTATCTTTTTTGTTCCAGAAATCCCGTCTAATGTTTCAATAGATTTACATGAGCTTTACTGTATATGGAGTGATAAAATGAAGTTATATTCACAAACTATCATATATATTGGAAATCATTCAAAAAGTTTTCCAGTACACTGACACTGGTTAGATATGAAGTGAGAGTAGAGCAATCCATAAATAGCAAATGAAACTATGCACTGTGAAGAAACTTAAACCAGTAGCAGGTAGGAAACTAATATGTTAAAATTAAGAATGTATCTTCAGTGCGTTGGACACATTGATAATCCAAAACATGAAAAATGTCATTTACTGATGTATGCTATATATTTGTATATCCAAGCATGAATACTCAACCACCACACACATATAACCAATCAAAAGCTATTAAATTGCTAGTTGTGAAGCAAACCAAAAAATGATTGGTTAATCCTAACCCATTGTGAAAACTCTTGACTAACTCCACCTGTTTAGGGAAGATATACAATGTAATCATCTTTCCAAGAAGATCATGATTATGTGCCAAAGAAATCTTTTTGCGACAATAAAGAAGGCCGAAATGGAGAAGTTTGTGGCTGTAAGGCTCTATCTTGCCATAATATGACTACAAGGATGCATATGGGCTAGACCTTCCAGAAAAACATGAACTAATTCAACGAAATGGTCAAGCTAGAAAAAATAAAGAGTGTAGGAAACAATGTGGGCACCCGAAGAAAATGAAAAAAGTTGTAGCTCGGTTGATGTTTATCCTAGATTGGAAGCAATCCTGGATGACAGCAAATTATTCTTCAAGGGGGTGAACGGAGCTGCCAACTCAGAGTCCTGAAACGCTGAGAAGTCAAATCCAAACCTTCAAGGTTGCCTGAACTTCTGGCCAAGACCCTCTTTGAAGCTAACAGTAAAAAGCTTAATCAATCTAATTTCAGCGCTGCGAGATTGCAGTTGAGCTCTTCCTATGCAAATGAGTAGAAAATCGTTCAAGGAAGTAGATAAAGAATGTGTAAATGGCCTTAAATTACATCAAGAATAAGACATACTTTGTTTGTCCCGAGAATTTTATAGCTGTAAACCTTTAGCGATGCAACATGGGTAGTACGATAATACTATATATTAAACAACACTAAAGCTTTAGAACAAAATGCTGAAGTCCTCTACAAGTACACAAAAGTAAATGTGCACAAGGAATTGCGCCGCTACGTGCTATCATCATGAGTAAGTTTCTATACTCATCAAACCAACAACTAACATGTCCACATTCTAAATCATGGAAGAATACTAGGTAGACTGTTCTCTCACAGGAAAGTTTGCAACGGTAGCCATACTTGAGAATAAAGAAATCGAACTACATATGCTACGTTTGGGAACAAATACCTGCAATGATTAGTTCATTTTAGAGCTCAAGTAGTACTGTGCGGATCACAGAAGAATGTGACAACTGTCTTTCCCTCCGTGGAGAGGTCAGTGTTCTGTAGAATAAAATCCTAGGATGCTTTTGCGATTGCTTCAATAGATCCAGTAGCTTGGGCAAGCTATTTTATTAGAAAAATACGAGGAATGGAGGCGAGCACTTGTAAAAAAGCCTCCTTGGATGAACTGCTTGCTCCCATTACAAACATAAGTGAGAAAACCATTTAGCTTCAAATAGTGAACAGATGGTTTAGAAAACATGTGAAAGTTCCTCATTCCTAATTGTTGAGCTAGTGTCCTGCTTGCAGACTGAACAAAACACATGTATTGGCTGGTGTCAGCTGCTTGCAGCAGGGGCGGATCCAGCATTTGAGCATGTGTGTGGGGGGGGAGACATTGACAATAAACGAGATACAACATGAAATATGTCAATTCTCTTATAAGTATACCATGAATATCAAATTCTAACAATATATGTTTGAAATTGAAAAGAAACCTAGATTTTTATTGAATCTAGACCTTCCCATTGTGACCCCCACATCCCAATTGGCTTTCTAGAAAATAGGAAATAAGGTGAATAGTATGCTCTCCGAAAGTGAAACTCTAGCCAAGTAAATCCCTTGAATCGACAACGATGTATATTGGTACATCAGTATTACATGGATAGTCCCAACTCGGCAACTCCCAAGTATGGCTGGTATGGCCCCTCGGAAACATAGAATTGATGTTCTTCCACTTGCTTATCAATAATTTAGATAGATGACTCAATTTTTTGACCAGAAGCTTGCATATCAACCGAAACAGGGTCAAAATCGGTGGGTATATGGTGGTACGAACTAGCGTGTGCTCGTCAATGGACTTCGATGCCATCATGTGCGTTATTTTTTCCGTGGGCATGGAGGTTTTTGCGGGACGGCAAAGAAAAATGAGGGAAAACCGTGCGGGACACGTGCCAAGCTGTCGAGGCGGGGGGGGGGGGGGATCAAAACTTCCAATCCCGAGGGGACGCTCAGCATTGCCCTAGCTTTTTTTTTGTTCTGAATGTTGATTTTTTTTTCCTTTCTTGTTCTAAGGGGAGACTAGATACTCCATGATTCTCACATTTCTTGGACATTTGTGATGCCAATTGTAGCTTCCATATTATGTATAGTTCATATCTTCCATGATTTGTTCTTCTATGGGATTTTCTTTCCTTCATACATTAAATGTGATTTTCTTTAGTGAACATTTACTAATTCGAGCAAAATAAGGAAAGTTCAGAACATAATTTTTCGGAGCAAGATAAGGAATATGGCACAGATTTTCTTGTGTTGGAGTTCAGAACAAATTCTGCTTGTTAACTAATCTTGAAATTTGTAAAGTGGTTTCGGGATTCAATATTGGAGTAATCTTGACCGAGAATGACAAAAAATAACATAGTTGTTAAAAGATAATCATGAACTTGATAATGTTGGGGAAAAATTGTCATGAACATTATAAATAGAATGTATATGTTATGTTGTGCAAATTTGTCAGCGACCTTCCTGCTACTCAAGATATGGACGAGAGCCGTCATTCGTCATCAGTCACCAAGGAGAGGCCCAAGAGGGTAACAAGGCCCCCATCACGGCTTGCAGGCCCAGAATGGGCCACATACGCTGATGGGGGGATAATAACCCGGTAGGCCCATGGAGAGGGAAGCATGACCCGCCAGGCAGGAGGCCCGGCCAGGCCAGCTAACCATCAGCATGGGCCGGGTTATGTTGCTGGGCCAGAGGCTTTGGCGGTAACCCGGTTCAGGAAGGGAAGTTTCTAGAAGACCAGAGGCGGTTCGGGACTTGGAGGACACGAAGGCTAGAAGAGCTAGAGTAGGATTCCGAGTCTGGGTAGAGCCCGGGTTCGTATTGTAAAGTGCCAGGAAACCCGGTCGTCTATATAAACCGGTCCCTGAGCCCTAGTTGAGGAGAACCTTTACGATCCAAGCTTAGGCGGGAGAACCTTTTCGATCCAAGCTTAGGCGAGAGAACCATCGAGAGAAACACCCCAACCTTGTAACCTAGATCAAGATCCGGATCTGTTGTCGTAGCCGGGTTATCGAGATCGAGATCAATAATAAGATAGCAGGAAGTAGGTCTTTATCTCTAATGGAGAGGCCGAACCTGGGTAAACCCTTTGTCCCTGCAATGCTAAACAATCTCCCAGACGCCAGTGTCGCCTTGCCCATCAACTCAAGCTACCCCAAAGTAGCATCTGCCGTGTTATCTACCCCCACGATAGTTGGCGCCGTCTGTGGGAACCGCGTCCAAAGGTGTCACCATCATGGGAGAAGCAAGGCAAGGAGTAGAGAACTATGTTTTCGGCGAGATCACCCTCAACTCGCAAGGAGAGCCCATCGTTGATGATTCTGGCTGGGGGCCGGAATCAGATCTACTTGAATCAGGTGATGTTATTCCAATTGGCAAGTTTAACGTTTTTGTTGGTATGATTGCAACTAGATCTGCTAGTGATGGAGACTATGAATCTGTGTCAGGAGCTGCCACAATTGTTCAATCTGATGGGGAAGAATCAGTTGGCACGGCTGAAGATGAGCTGCCCCTAGACGTGCACGAGGAGAGATCGGGAAACCCGGCTCCAATCCCGGGTGATGTGGTGGACTATGCAGATTCAGAATCGATCTTGCCCTTGTTCGAAGGCCGGTTCGGATATGGAGTAGAGGAAGAGGACGAAGAGGAGCAAGAGTCCGTTCCAAGCCCGGTCAGGAGGGTGGCGGTTTAAACCGCCCCTTCAATCAACGCGGGAGCATCACCGTCAACGGTCGTGCCTCCAGCTTTTACTCCGGGTCAACAGCCGCAACAATTGCCACCGGTGTTGGAGCTGGCGGGTCAGAGGGTTGATGGAGACCCGGCTTCGGTGTCAGAGGAAAGTGAAAACACGGCGCGTTACAGGAATAGCTTCGGTTTTCTCAATAACCGAGCTCAGGGTGAGGAAAGAAACAATGCAACTGCGGCCCAGGCCATGTTTAACAATGGCCTGGTCCTAGATCCAACAGCACTTACGAGGATTATTACTCCAGAGAACGCGGCAGCCAGAGCTATAGAATTAGATACAGCACGCCGGGCCTTGGAGCAGGTGCGTAGAGACACAATGGCAGAGAAAGAAGATATGGAGGTTAGGCGAAAGCAATTAGAGGATGAGGAAAATCGTCTCAATGAGATGACCCGGGCACACCGGAGGAGGCACCAGAGCCGGCTGGCTCCTGGAGAAAACGCCATAAATCCAGCAGTATTGTTTAGAACCCCAGAAGATCAACCAGTTGGTGTAACCCAGGTGGCTCCAGTTGTTAGAGCAAATGTAGAACCAGACAGAGGAACAGGAGCAACTGGAGTTACAGCTGCAGCGGTGCCGGGTCTTCTCGCTGGGGGAGCCAGGGGAAATCCGGGTTTGCCGCCCAGGACGCCAAGATTTCACACGCCGGCGGGTCACTATTCCAATCCAGCAGATAACGTGTATGCCACAACTTTAGCACTTGAACGTATTCCATTAGGAGACTCGCCAGCAGAGGTTGAAGCTCGGCGTGCCATTGACATGTTACGCACTGCGGTTGCTCAGCAAGTTCAGTATTCAAAAGAGAAAAGCGCGCTTCATTCCACAACATATCGTAGCAAGAGTCGCCACGGGAGGAACCCGCCAGTGGCCGGGTTTGCCGCGGCACAGCAGCAAAACCCGCCCCAGCAGAACCAGAACCAGAATAATCAGCAGTATCAACCCGCCCCTGCAATTTCTGTGGCTCAGCAGATAGTCAACAGATCGCGGGCGGGAAGAAGTGCAGCTAATGTAAACCCGGCAGTACCTGCCGCTGGAGTGCCACAAGGAGGGTCGGGTCCCGTGCCAGCAGCATCTGCAAGCTTGCCGGGTAACAACAACCTTTTAGCAAGTTCTTCCACTTTGGCGGGTCCCAAGTGTCTTTCAGATGCCATTAGAGCAGAGCCTTTCCCTGAGAAGTTCAAGGAGCCAAGCAAGATTGCCAATTATGAGCCGAGCACAGACCCGGCGAGTTGGTTGAGCAGCTATGAGATGGCGATGTGTATACGCAATGCCACAGAGAACGTTTGTGCAAAGTATATGTATTTGATGATGAGTGATGGTGCAGCAAAATTGTGGTTCAAGAATCTGCCAGAGAAATCTATCAATTCTTGGGATGAGTTGAAAACAATTTTCATCAAGCACTTTCAGGGCACGTGCAAGCGGTTATTTTCTATTGAAGATCTTGATCGTTGCGTACAGAGGAAGGGCGAGTCAGCTCGTCACTGGATGGGCCGGGTCACGGAGATCCTTCACTCTTCATCAGGTATCGAGCCCAAGGATGCGATTTCATCGATGGAGAAAACTTGCAAGTACGCTCCCCTGGTCCAGAAGCTGGGCCGCATGAAAGAGGGACACCGGGTTAATCCTGTTACTATGGCAGAGTTGATGGATGCGTGCAATAGGCACGCAGCCACGGACAACACCCAGGATGATAGTGAGGAAGAAAAAGGGAAAGGTGCTGCAAATAATGGAGGAAAGAACAACAATGGCCCGGGAAACAATAACAGCAACAATCAGAATCAACACAAGCGTGGGCATCAGGAAGGAAACTCAGAGCTAGTTGCTAATGCAAATGCCGGGTTTCAAAGGCAAAGGATGGACGGGGATTATCAGGAAAACAGAGGTTATCAGGAAAACAGAGGTTATCAGGGAAATAATGGGAGTTACGGTGGTGGAAATAGTTATCAAGGAACACGCCCGATGAGCACTGAAGAGGCCTTCAGGATGCCGTGTCCTCGTCATAGCAAGAACGGCAGACCCGCCAATCATTCATTGGCCCAGTGTGTAGATTTGAACAGGTGGAAAAACAATGAAATTCAGAGAGCTTTGCAAGGAGCAAACAGGAGTGGAGGACCCGGCCCGAGTGCTAACCCGGCTACGGGCCTCTAACTGGAGCAAACACGGTACCAACTGGAAATACAGGACCCGGCCAAAATACAGGTAATCAGGGTGGATTCTCGAACCAGCCGAGGCAACTTGGCCAATATCATATATATACCAGTGGCACGACCAAGAGAGAGAGAAAGATAGTCAAAAGGGCAGTTAATTCAGTGGCTGTAGGGGTACCAAGGTATTTAAGATGGTCAGAGCATACTATCACTTGGAGCAGAGCAGATCACCCAGATGTGGTGGAACACCCGGGTCTGCTTGCGTTAGTTGTGGCTCCTCAAGTTCATGGTTTTGAGTTAAAGAAGGTTTTGATGGACGGTGGCAGTAGCATTAATATCTTGTACTGGGAAACGTTTATGCGTATGGGTCTGAAGGAGTCACAGTTGCAGAAAACGTCAACAATATTTCATGGTATAGTTCCTGGGAAGTCAGCTACACCAGAGGGAAAATTTCGTTAGAGGTTGCTTTTGGCGAGTCTATCCATAACTTCAGATCAGAGTGGCTCACTTTTGAGGTGGTGAAATTTCCAAGTCCTTATCATGCGTTGTTTGGAAGGCCGGCTTTTGCCAAGTTCATGGCAAGGCCGTGTTATGTATACTTGCAGTTGAAGATACCGGGTCCCAAGGGGATCATCACTATTCATGGTAATAGAGAAATTGCGGCAGAATGTGACGAGGGAGATGCAGCCCTGGCAGAACGAACTTGTGCTAGAGAAGAGTTGAAAGCTTACAGGTCTGAAGAAAAATAATGAGTGGAGGATGTGTATCGATTTTACAAGTCTCAACAAGCATTGCCCCAAGGACCCATTTGCACTGCCGCGCATCGACCAAATTGTTGACGCAGTAGCAGGCAGCGAGCTCTTATGTTTTCTGGACGCATATTCAGGTTATCATCAGATCAAGCTTAACAGGCAGGATTGGGAAAAGACATCGTTCATCACCCCTTTGGTGCTTTTTGTTACAAGACCATGACTTTTGGGTTGAAGAACGCAGGAGCAACTTATCAGAGGTGCATTCAAAATTGTTTTCATGATCAGATTGGGCGCAATGTGCATGCTTATGTGGATGATGTGGTGATCAAGTCAGAAAAAGCCGGGTCATTTATCAGTGACCTTACAGAAACATTCAAAAATTTGAGGAAGTACAAGATGAAGCTCAATCCTACAAAGTGCGTGTTTGGAGTTCCAGCAGGAAAATTGCTCGGTTTCATTGTGTCAGAGCGTGGAATTGAGGCAAACCCGGAAAAAATCAGAGCCATCCAAGTTTGAAAAAACCTGAGGAATTGGCAGATGTTCAGAAGTTGACAGGATGTGTGGCTGCGCTAAGCCGGTTTATATCCCGGCTCGGAGAAAAAGCAATACCTTTGTACAAGTTACTGAAGAAAACAGACAATTTTGTGTGGAATCAGGAAGCAGACGAGGCATTTGAAGCTCTGAAGAAACAATTATCAAAGCGCCAGTTCTGGCGGCCCCGGGTCCCAAGGAACCCATGCTGTTATACGTCGCTGCCGGGCCTCAGGCTGTGAGTGCTGTGGTGGTGGTCGAGCGTAAGGAGGAAGGCAAGGAAAACCCGGTTCAGAGGCCGGTCTATTATGTTAGTGAGGTGTTATCAGAAGCAAAGCAGCGCTATCCGCATTGGCAGAAGCTAGTATTTGGTGTTTTCATGGCAAGTAGAAAGTTGAAACCATATTTTCAGGAGCATCCAATCACAGTGGTGAGTTCAATACCCTTAGCAGATATTATCAGGAATTCAGAAGCTACAGGAAGAATTGCCAAGTGGGCAATAGAGATGGGGCCTTACCACATTGACTATGTGCCTCGTACAGCTATCAAATCTCAGGCATTGGCGGATTTTCTTAATGATTGGACACAGTTGAGTGCACCACCCTTGCGCCGGGTCTCAAGCCTTGGGTTATGCACTTTGACGGGTCTAAGCAAGCACAAGGTTCAGGAGCTGGAGTTGTGTTAACTTCTCCCAAGGGTGATAAGCTGAGCTATGTTTTGCAAATTCACTTTGATTGCTCTAACAATGTGGCAGAATATGAGGCCTTGTTACATGGTTTGCGTATGGCAAAGGAGATGAGCATCAAGCATATTAATTGTTATGGGGATTCAGATCTTGTGGCACAGCAAGTTTCAGGAACATGGGATAGAAAAGATGCGACAATGGCGGCTTACAGAGAGAGGTGGACAGGGTAGCCGGGTTTTTCTCAGGCTATCAGGTGGATCATATTGACCGCAGGAAAAATGATGCTGCAGATGCTTTGTCAAGACTCGGCTCACGCAGAGAGCCGGTTCCACCTAACGTTTTCTTGGACGAGCTATGGACTCCATCAGTCAAGCCTCAGGGCGTAGAGGAACTGGCGGGTCAGGAAGACCCGGATTCGCAATTGGTAGCAGCAACTCATGAAATTCCAGAGTGGACAGAACCTTATTTGGCGTATCTTTTGCGTGGAGAGCTGCCAGAGCAGGAAGTTATATCCCGGCAAATTGTGCGCCGGGCTAAGGCCTACGTAGTTATTGATGGCGAGTTATATAAGAGAAGTGTTTCTGGAGTATTTCAGAGATGTGTGTCTGGAAAGGAAGGCCGGCAAATTTTGAAAGAGATTCATGAGGGAGATTGTGGTCATCATGCTTCAACAAGGTCTTTAGTAGCAAAAGCTTTCAGACACGGCTTCTTCTGGCTCACAGCTCAGGCAGATGCAGAGCGCTTGGTGAGTAGATGTGATGGTTGCCAAAGATATGCAAGGCAAATTCATGTGCCGGCTCAGGAGTTGCGAACAATACCCTTGACTTGGCCCTTTGCAGTTTGGGGGCTTGATATGGTGGGTCCTTTTAGCATGTCTCCTTGCAAGAAAACCCACCTCTTGGTTGCCATTGATAAGTTTACAAAGTGGGTTGAGGTGATGCCTGTTACTAATTGTGAAGCAGCTACAGCAGTCAAGTTTTTGAAGCAGATCATACACAGGTTTGGGTATCCTCATAGTATCATCACAGATAATGGTACTAACATGTCCCTTGGTGAGATGGCAAAGTTTTGTGGAAATCAGGGTATACGTTTAGATGTTGCTTCAGTTGCTCATCCACAGGCCAATGGACAAGTAGAACGAGCAAATCAGGAGTTGCTTCGAGGTTTGAAACCACGTCTCCGGGTCCCGTGTCTCAGAGCCGCTGGAGCGTGGGTTGAGGAGTTGCCATCAGTAGTTTGGGGAATCAACACAACACCAAACAGATCCACAAGATGACCCCTTTCTTTATGGTGTATGGGGCAGAGGCAGTTTTGCCAAGTGATATAATTCATGACTCGCCTCGCGTGGCGGCTTACGTTGAAACAGAAAATGAGCAGACCCGGCAGGATTCTGTGGACCTGCTTGAGGAGAACAGAGAACAAGCACTGGAGAGATCAGCAGTATATCAACAAGATTTGAGGCGGTATCATAGTCGCCGGGTTAAAACTCGCACTTTCCAGGAGGGAGATTTAGTGCTGCGATGGGTGCAATCCAAGAAGGGATGCACAAGTTATCTCCCCCTTGGGAAGGGCCCTTCATCATAAGCAAGAAATTGAACAATGGTTCATATTATTTAGTGGATGCAAGAGAAAAGTCCGAGTCTGTGAATGACACATCGCACTCTACCTTTTCATTGGAAGAGCGTGAGAGGCCATGGAACATTGCACAGCTGCGCCCATATTATACTTAGCATGAGAAAGAGATATGAGATGTAAAACACGATGTAACAGGCAGCAGGTTTCAGACGCGCTCTTTTCCTTACCAGGGTACCTAAGGGGACTGGAAGGTTTTTAATGAGGCGGCTTGCTGACCTAACCTTTTCTATCAATAAAGTGAAGGTTGAACAGAAATTTGTGTTCTTTCAGTTTCTTTTTTATGTTTGATAGTAGTGTTGCATAGTTCTATGTTAAGTTTGGTCTTGGGGGCTTGTCCCAAGACCCGGCTTTTTACGGTCGTCCGGGTCTCGATGTTTTGTGACCCGGCTGTGCAGTTTTAGCTACAGTATCCATAACTTTGGATTCAGAAGTATGAAGGTGAAGTTTACATTTTAGTTGTTTATGTTTTTGTCATAGAACAAGTGCATAGTTATCTTTGAGGACGCCCAGAGAGCGTGTCCCACCAGTATGAGGATCAATGGGGTAATGTTGCATAGTTAAGCCATTACTTTATAAACATTGATCCAGGTCTTGGGGGCTCTTACTTCAATAGTTTGCAGCTGCAATCCCAAGACCCGGCTTTATGCCACTAGTTTATTCTTGGTTATCTTGCTGTTGAGCTGATGTGACTCGCAATTTTATGGCCTGATTGCTCACCTGGAAATTCAATCAACCATGAAGCCCATTGGGACTTGGTTCGACCCTGTTTTTCTCAGAGAAGTAGCGACAGGGTATCCATGCGAAAGCCGGCTCACAGTTAAAGAAATCAAAAGGGTCATCAAAACCACAGAAGAGGCATATTTCAAGCAAAAGTTTGAGAGTAGCATAAAAGTTTCATCAGGTGCATAGGCGCACCATCACAGGCATAGTGCAAACAGTGCAAAAGTTATTACAATAAGTGCCCAAAGGGCCGAATAAATTGTTTTCTTGCAGAGATAACAGCATCTGCGTAAGTTTTCAAGCTTCGGCTTCAGGAGCCGGGTCACGGGGAGGAGAGCCGGTTGGTTGTTCTCGACGGTCTTTGCCGGGTCTCTTCTTCGGCGGCCGCCGGGTTAGCCTCTGGCTCCTTGGTCTCGTCGGTTTCTTTGGCCTTGGTCTTGCGCCGGGTGATTTTTCGAAGTGGCTGGAAGAAGTTTTCATCATCTTCTTCAGCTATCGCCCGTGACGGAGGAGGAATAACTGGCGTAGAGGAGCTGGGAGCAGTGGAGGTACCAGGAGCAGTTTTTGCCGGGTCAATGGAATCCTTATAGCTTTGGAGGAGATCGACGCGTTGTGGCTCGTCATCCATGATCTCTTCATCATTTTCAGTATATCCAAGCTGCAAAGTGGTGAGCTTCATCTTGCTGGCAATTACAGTGGCAACGTGCCGGGTTTGCTTCACAACCCGGGCGTAGCACTTCTTATCGAACTCCTTGCCATCAGTGTCAAACTGAGGAAAGCCCTTCTTCAGTGGAGCCGGGTTTAGCTGGGGATGGTAGGCCTTTGCCAAGGCAAGACCTCGCATCACCCCGGCCCTGCAAGCAGATCTCTTGAGCAGATGGATCCATTGTGGCATTGTTGACAGATGCCCAAGGACTTCAGTGTACTTGCTTGGCGGGTTCTCCCAGAGCCTAGCGGCTTTGATGACCTCGCAGCTGCCAAAGTACAGCTGACGTGTCAGCGTGTACATGCATTTGATCTTCTCTGCAGCAGTTTTGCGGAGGTTCCCATCACGAGGGCCTGTGTAAGGAAAAGAAGAACAGTGAGATTTCAAAACCGGCTTTGCTCAGTTTAGGTTGAAATTCAAAGGAGTAGTGCTTACCCACTAAAGATTCAACCATAGAGTGATCATTCTTTTTAGCCGGGTCAGCTCTGTTGGTTTCATCCAGCTGCTTCTGCAGGGTCTCCTGTTGCTCCTGGAAGTTCTCCTCGTTCTCCTGCATGTCCTTCTTCAGATCAGAGTTTTCTTGCGTCAGAGCAGTAATTTTTCTTCTAAGGCCTGGAGTTGAGCTGAGTGATCAGCCCGGGTCTCAGATTCAGTTTTGGCAGCGTCATGAGCCGGGTGATTTCAGCCTGGGCCTTGGCATGGTCTTCCTGTTAAGATGCAAAAGTTGTGTTAGTCCCAGGTCGCCGCAGGCGTGCAACCCGGCACTTGGGGGCTACATGCGCAAAAAGTCTAAAATTTTCTAACTGTAAGTCCCAGGTAGCTGTGGACAGCTAACCCGGCACTTGGGGGCTACTCAGTTTGAAGTTCAATTGTTCAACGTAATAAAGAAGTCCCAGGTTGCTGCAGGCACACAACCCGGCACTTGGGGGCTACAGTGTTCAAAGTTTTGATGTGAAAATGGGCAAGTTTTAAATGATGGAAGTTTTTTAGTCCCAGGTTGCTGTAAACAGACAACCCGGCACTTGGGGGCTACAGGTTTGAAGTTTTTACCTAAGGAATGCATATTGTAAGCACCAAGCTCATCACAAGTGATGAACTTAGAGCTTGGGGGCTACTCAGGGTATAGTTATGCAAGAAAATATACAGGCAAGAAGTAAAAAGGGTACCTGATATCGTTTTTGAATTAGGGCGACCAGTTCTGTCTCCAGGGTCTTGTGTTGAGCAAGGCGAGAAAAATATTCGTCGCAAAGTGCTGGAACAGACATGGCGTCCAGAGCCGGTGAATTTGAGGAGGAAGCCGGGTTCTTGTCCTTGGCAGGAGTTGCCGGGTCAGCATCTGGGGCTGGCACCTTGGCAAGAGTCTCAGGAGCATTTTGTACTGGAACGTGCCGGGTCCCAGTAACCTGCACTTCATCTTCTTTAGTCCCAGAGCCTAACCCGGGCGAGTGAGCAGCTGGGGAGGATTCTGGCACCGGGTCAACAATATTTTTTGGAGAAGCCGCGGGGGTTGCTTGCTCCCTTGGCTCGTCTTTGTCCTCCGGTTCTTCAATATGTGCCTCCATAGGAGAAGGCTCTGTGGTTGCTGGAGGAGGAGACGCCGCGGGAGGAGATTCCGGGTCTTCATCCATAAAAGCTCTGGCACTGGAACAAGATAGTGTCTTAGTTAAACAAGAATGGGACAGTAAAGTATAGAGGTATGGAAAAGATGTGTGAAGTATTTCTAACCCGGCGTTGATCTGGAAATCCTCGGGTGTGCTAACACCATCCGAGGAAGAATCTGACAAACGAGATGGTTTAGGAACCCGGATCTTGCCAGCTAAAGGGAACTGTTTGCTGGGCGTCTTCTGGATGGATTTGGCCCAGCTTGATAAAGAGCGTTGAGGGATACCTGGGCTCAGGGAAGCTTGGCTTGTAGAAGACCGGGTTCGGCGTCTCTTGTTCGCCTCAGCCTCCTTCTCAGCCTCCTTTTCCTATGTTTATGCTTAAGTTTGAGATGAGTTCATCATGAAATTGAGAAAAGAGAATGTGGTACCTTGGCAATGGTGGCCCGGGTCCTCTTCTGAGTAGGAGCTGCAGCAGTTTGGGGACCCGGCGCTACGTCAGAAGCCGGGTCAGTGGGGCCTGGAATAAAATTTGCCGGGTTATCAGTAGAGGTGTCCTTGTTGGGGACTTCGTTGTTAATCAACTGGAGGAAGAGCCGGCCTACGGAGTCTAGCTCACCTTCTTCTTCTTCTTCGTCGTCTTCACTTTCTGTGTCCTCCCCATCAGGAGAGGATGTAGGGGTAAAATCCACGCTCCACCACTTGGAGTCCTGAGAAAAAGCAGTCACAGTAAATAACAGTCTATGGATGAGTTTACCGGGTTAAAGTAAGCAAAATGATTGAGTGTTGGCTTTACCGTGGGGGGTTTGTTCTTGGCACTAAATGGGGCGAGCCCGTTCAGTGCAATGGCATCTTTCTTTTCGCCAAGCAATCTCTTGGCATTCTTCACGAGCTGATCATCAGTAGCGTCATCTCGAGTAACGCATGTTGTCTGTGGTTTCACCAGTGTACTGGCAAATTAGCCGGGTCCTGATGCTGAGTGGCTGGATGAACCAACCGATCCAGCACTTGACCAGATCTGTGCCCTTGAGGCCATGGGCGAGTAAAGCTCTGGCCCGGCGAAGGTGGGCTCGAGCTTGACCCGCTCGGCGTCATCGGCATAACTGTTCATTTTGGCTTCATATGTTAAGCCCGAGTTCCGGAAAGCCGGGTAACGGGCATCGTCAGATTCTGGTGAAGTGTCTTGCAGTAAAAATATGTGTTTTGCCACCCCTTGGGATGGCTGGCTAGAAGAAGAGCCGGGAAATCGCATTCCCTTCGGCGCTGGATTGCAACTCCCCCATATGGGAGTACTTGGTCCTTGCGAGAGGGGTTGCAGTAGAAGAACTCGAGGAACAGCTCGAGGCTTGGAGCCATTTGCAATAATCTTCACAGAACACCACAAAGTTGCTGATGTTCAGCATGGAGTTGGGCGCGATGTCTTGAGGCCTAAGGCCGTAGTACTTCAAGACCCGGCGAAAAAACAGGGAACCCGGGGGGCGAAGGCCGCGCTGAACATGGTCGAGGAAAACCACCACTTCACCTTCTTGGGGCTGGGGCGGATTTCTTCTCCAGCAGCACGCCATTGAATCTCATCCTTGAGAGGGAGCTCGCCGCAGTTCACGTATTCTTGAAGCATCAAGTTCGTCACCGTGGACTTGGTCCAGTTGACCTGAGTAGCAGCGGGGGCGGCGGAGCCAGATGCACCGGCGTGGGTGCTGTGAGGCTTCTTTGCGAGCTTCTTCGCCGCACGGGGACCTCCGGCCTTCGCTTTGTCCTTCACCATGGCTGAGAGCTTCGAAGTTCCCTGGGCGCAGCAATGGAGATGTGAAACCCTAGTTCTAGATGCAGATGCGTGAGAGGAAATGCAAAGCAAATCTGGACGAGATTCAAGTTGGAATCAGTGCGGAGCACGGATGTGTGGGAGAATCGTACCTGTGGATCTTCTCGCAGAGATTGGAGGCTCGATTGGAGATTGAATCCGCGGTTGCTACAGTGCGTGCGCGAGGAAGAAGATGAACGGATGGGGAAAAGTGACCGCGGTGTCTCCTATTTATAGGCACAGTAAAAACCCTAGGGGTGTTGTGGTAAAAAGTGAAGAGATAAGGATCTTTGACTAAAAGTCAACGACAAACAGAATGAGATAATCACGGGTATTAAATGATAAGATCGTGATTAAGATGGATAAGGATGGATTATAGTTGGGCGATAATTTTCACTAAGTGTCGAAAGTGAAACCCGGGTGTGAACCCGGCAAGAGATAACCGGGTTACGGCGTGAACCGCCAAAAAGACTGGCCAAGCTAAGGAGAAAAGAGACATGTTCTGATATTGAATTTGTTACGTGTTATTTTATGTTTCAGGTGATTAACCCGGCTGGCCAGGATATCAGTTCTGCTCAAAGAAGCAATATTCAAGAATAAGAAGCAGAGCATGCCAACCTGGCAACCAGGTTAATCTGGGGGCTACTGATGGGGGGATATAACCCGGTAGGCCCATGAAGAGGGAAGCATGACCCGCCAGGCAGGAGGCCCGGCCAGGCCAGCTAACCATCAGCATGGGCCGGGTTATGTTGCTGGGCCAGAGGCTTTGGCGGTAACCCGGTTCAGGAAGGGAAGTTTCTAGAAGACCAGAGGCGGTTCGGGACTTGGAGGACACGAAGGCTAGAAGAGCTAGAGTAGGATTCCGAGTCTGGGTAGAGCCCGGGTTCGTATTGTAAAGTGCCAGGAGACCCGGTCGTCTATATAAACCGGTCCCTAAGCCCTAGTTGAGGAGAACCTTTTCGATCCAAGCTTAGGCGGGAGAACCTTTTCGATCCAAGCTTAGGCGGGAGAACCTTTTCGATCCAAGCTTAGGCGAGAGAACCATCGAGAGAAACACCCCAACCTTGTAACCTAGATCAAGATCCGGCTCTGTTGTCGTAGCCGGGTTATCGAGATCGAGATCAATAATAAGATAGCAGGAAGTAGGTCTTTATCTCCAATGGAGAGGCCGAACCTGGGTAAACCCTTTGTCCCTGCAATGCTAAACAATCTCCCAGACGCCAGTGTCGCCTTGCCCATCAACTCAAGCTACCCCAAAGTAGCATCTGCCGTGTTATCTACCCACGACATACGCCTTGTAACGTAGCTAGGGCATGACAGAGTGCTATTAGAGAGGAAGGTGCGTGATCCGATGAACTTGGCTAGGAAGTAAGAACCTGGACGGCGGTGTCGTAGGCTAGAGGATTAGGCCGGATCTCAGCGAGGTCAGCTGGATCTTCCTGTGTATCTTCGTTGAATTATCGTATATGTGAGTGAAATCTAAGCCAGTAGGTTACAAAAATTGGATGGACCGACATATTAGAAATGGTTGCAACGTGCAAGTGAGGGAGTTTTCTGCAATGTCGAGAATTCAGTGTACTGATCTCAAAGCAATTTTGGACGTCCCAATAGGCAGGGACCCGAAAGGGGTTGTAGCGTTTGTTTTCCTTCCATGCTTTCCTTTAATGCCGATTTTTACTCAGGTTCTATAGGGCGGCTTTACGAGATTACGAGGCGAGTTTTATAGCGGCAACAATACCACGTCCAACCGCGATTCCCCATCGATCCAGAACTACTAATAGCTAGAAAGAAGGGATTGCGCCTTGCCCGGAAGAAAACCTAGCCGAGCCTCTCGTTCCGCTCCGCTGACGCCTCCACAGATCCATGGCCATGTTCCCCTCCGAGTGCATACTTGAACGCCGCGTGCGTACGGACAGCGACACCCACTATTACCGCGAGCAGGACCTCGCCGCAACCTACCTCCCGCTCTTCATCCTGAAGTGCGAGGACAGGACGGCGGACGGGTACGCAGACAACGAGCTCGAAATCCACAACCAGAGGCTTCAGCGCATGGGGGGGGGAAGACATTGACAATAAACGAGATACAACATGAAATATGTCAATTCTCTTATAAGTATACCATGAATATCAAATTCTAACAATATATGTTTGAAATTGAAAAGAAACCTAGATTTTTATTGAATCTAGACCTTCCCATTGTGACCCCCACATCCCAATTGGCTTTCTAGAAAATAGGAAATAAGGTGAATAGTATGGTCTCCGAAAGTGAAACTCTAGCCAAGTAAATCCCTTGAATCGACGACGATGTATATTGGTACATCAGTATTACATGGATAGTCCCAACTCGGCAACTCCCAAGTATGGCTGGTATGGCCCCTCGGAAACATAGAATTGATGTTCTTCCACTTGCTTATCAATATTTTAGATAGATGACTCAATTTTTTGACCAGAAGCTTGCATATCAACCGAAACAGGGTCAAAATCGGTGGGTATATAGTGGTACGAACTAGCGTGTGCTCGTCAATGGACTTCGATGCCATCATGTTCGTTATTTTTTCCGTGGGCAGGGAGGTTTTTGCGGGACGGCAAAGAAAAATGAGGGAAAACCGTGCGGGACACGTGCCAAGCTGTCGAGGCGGGGGGGTCAAAACTTCCAATCCCGAGGGGACGCTCAGCATTGCCCTAGCTTTTTTTTGTTCTGAATGTTGATTTTTTTTTCTTTTCTTGTTCTAAGGGGAGACTAGATACTCCATGATTCTCACATTTCTTGGACATTTGTGATGCCAATTGTAGCTTCCATATTATGTATAGTTCATATCATCCATGATTTGTTCTTCTATGGGATTTTCTTTCCTTCATACATTAAATGTGATTTTCTTTAGTGAACATTTACTAATTCGAGCAAAATAAGGAAAGTTCAGAACATAATTTTTCGGAGCAAGATAAGGAATATGGCACAGATTTTCTTGTGTTGGAGTTCAGAACAAATTCTGCTTGTTAACTAATCGTGAAATTTGTAAAGTGGTTTCGGGATTCAATATTGGAGTAATCTTGACCGAGAATGAAAAAAAATAACATAGTTGTTAAAAGATAATCATGAACTTCATAATGTTGGGAAAAAATTGTCATGAACATTATAAATAGAATGTATATGTTATGTTGTGCAAATTTGTCAGCGACCTTCCTGCTACTCAAGATATGGACGAGAGTCGTCATTCGTCATCAGTCACCAAGGAGAGGCCCAAGAGGGTAACAAGGCCCCCATCACGGCTTGCAGGCCCAGAATGGGCCACATACGCCTTGTAACGTAGCTAGGGCATGGCAGAGTGCTATTAGAGAGGAAGGTGCGTGATCCGATGAACTTGGCTAGGAAGTAAGAACCTGGACGGCGGTGCCGTAGGCTAGAGGATTAGGCCGGATCTCAGCGAGGTCAGCTGGATCTTCCTGTGTATCTTCGTTGAATTATCGTATATGTGAGTGAAATCTAAGCCAGTAGGTTACAAAAATTGGATGGACCGACATATTAGAAATGGTTGCAACGTGCAAATGAGGGAGTTTTCTGCAATGTCGAGAATTCAGTGTACTGATCTCAAAGCAATTTTGGACGTCCTAATAGGCAGGGACCCGAAAGGGGTTGTAGCGTTTGTTTTCCTTCCATGCTTTCCTTTAATGCCGATTTTTACTCAGGTTCTATAGGGCGGCTTTACGAGATTACGAGGCGAGTTTTATAGCGGCAACAATACCACGTCGAACCGCGATTCCCCATCGATCCAGAACTACTAATAGCTAGAAAGAAGGGATTGCGCCTTGCCCGGAAGAAAACCTAGCCGAGCCTCTCGTTCCGCTCCGCCGACGCCTCCACAGATCCATGGCCATGTTCCCCTCCGAGTGCATACTTGAACGCCGCGTGCGTACGGACAGCGACACCCACTATTACTGCGAGCAGGACCTCGCCGCAACCTACCTCCCGCTCTTCATCCTGAAGTGCGAGGACAGGACGGCGGACGGGTACACAGACAACGAGCTCGAAATCCACAACCAGAGGCTTCAGCGCATGGTCATCGGAGTGCGTCTTGCGGACAAGCCTCCGGCTGTCTCTTACCTGGCCATCCTCAATTGTATCTATATTCTTCAGGGAGATGCTGGAGGTCGAGGTCAGGCCAAGGGCGTCAATTTGATTCAGTAATGCAGCCAGTAGATAATAGATACCATTGCCTGAATATTGGCTGGTAGTGTATGCTGAAGTTGAACCCTGTTGTATATTTGAATTGTCATTTTAAAGCTTGTTGACTAAATATTGGTGCTTATACTGAAGTTGAACTTACATGGTTGTAACTTTGACTATTGGTGCTGATACCGAGGGTGACCAGCAAACGGCTCTGGAAGCTGTTGTTGTATGGCATCAACGCTGATGTATAAATTTGGGGGCAGATTCTCAAAGTGCCCCAAAATGTATTTGGGGCATTTTGAGAAAGTGCCCCAATAGGTATTAGGGGCAAAATCCAAAGTGCCTCTAATAGTTACATTTTGGGGCACTTTTTGTGGCACATTTGAAAGTGCTCCAATATCCTTTACCGTCATGAGCATCCGTTGCATTTGTACAAAATGCCCCAAAATCAATTTGAGGCACAAAATTGACATATAGGGGGACTTTGAAGTGCCCCAAAATATCAACCGTGATGTAGTGGCGTCTCCTACTGCAGCTGTGACGTCCTCTTCGACGAGTCGAGTCAGGCGGCTTCATCCACTTGCCCGTCGAGCTGTTGGGCTACCACCGCAACTCCCAGGGGGTGGTGGAGCCGTGCGCCTACCGGACCATGGGTGTTGTGTGTGACTCCATCAGGTTCGTCTCCATCGACGGCTTCAAAAAGAGCAAACGCACAGTGACCGTGTGGAGGCTGCTGGGCCACGACGAAGGGTGGGAGAAGGAGCACGAGTTCAGCATGGAGACCCTGTGGGAGTTCGAGGGGTTCGGCAACCTACCCAGGAACTTGGCGCCCATCTACCCACTCCTGAACACCAAGGATAAGGACATCATGTACTTGGCGCTCGGCGAGTACCAGAAGTTCCGAGGGGAGTTCACCGCGCGGGGAGCCCGCTACCTCCTCGCCATTGACATGCGGAAGAAGATGGTCACCTCTGTACCTCGGGACGACTGGTTTCCCGAATTCTTCGTCTCCTGTGGTTTCAGCCGTAAAGCCCTAGTTGGACCTTGTGATGATCAAGGAGTCCCCATCCCCATGCAGAAGAAGAAGCAGCAGCATAGGTGCGATGTAGCAGAGGCCTCCACATGCCTGCGGTTTCAGCCGTAAAGCCCTAGTTGGACCTTGTGATGATCAAGGAGTCCCCATCCCCATGCAGAAGAAGAAGCAGCAACATAGGCGCGATGTAGCAGAGGCCTCCACATGCATGAAGATGGAGCCTAGGATGAACAAGCATATATGTTTCTCTTAATTTTCTGTTAAGTAACCAATACATGCATGTTTATCATTTGTGAACCATGTAGAATATTAATATGCTTTCGTGTTGTTCCCTACAAAAAAAGCAACCAAAGTTATGCAGTTACTATTAGATGGTTCGTAGTATGTATTATACTAGAAAAATACCACACGCGTTGCAGTGGGAATCTCTTTAAAAATATTATGTAAATGAAAAGGGTATAAGAATATTCAGTTGTCAATATTCAACTGATCACAATAGTCAAGACACTATTAATTCGTGTGGAATTATCGTATATATTTAAGGACTAAATATTAGTGACGTGGACAATTATATGGCTGAAAAAAGACGCCATGGATAGGTTGCATGAAAGACGTACTATTATTAATTATTGTTAGTGGAGATGACATGGACAAATGATTGGCTAAAATAGTGGCTGATGTGTATAGCTTGCATGTTGAGATAGAAAAATAATTAATGCACTTAGTTGGGTTTTGCTTTATAAGAGGTATAGATATATTCCCTTGTGGCCGGTGTTAGACTACCCACAGTGGGGGTATCATAGGTGCTATCATGCATTTCATGCATGCAAAAATCTGAGGCAGTGTAATTAATGATGAGAGAGTAGGTAGTGGTTGAAACGATCGATATGGCCACCTAGAGGGGGGTGAATAGGTGTTACTCAATTTTTAGCTCTTTTTCGAATTTAGGCTTGACACAAAGGTAAATTCTCTAGATATGCAACTACGGTGAATTTACCTATATGACAAGTTAATACTAGACAATGCACGATACAAGTAAGAGCTGACGAGTAAGGAATAACCGAACGGGAAGCACGTGGAGACAAGGATGTATTTCCGAGTTTCTCCTTTTTAGGGGAGTACGTCTCATTGGACGGGGTGTGAGTTTCAAACTCAAACGCCACAAATGGCCTCACCCTATTCTCCGATGAACCTTGCCCAAAAGCTCGGTTCACCTTCCACTATCGGAATCCTTCAAGGCGGAATCTGGAGCCCTTACAACAAACTTGAGACTCAACCCACAAAAAGATTGGGGGCTCCCAAGAACCACAACACCTGCTACACAAAAGTAACAAGCAAGTAAGTATAACAAGATGGCTAGATTTTCCTAGTGGAAACCCTAGGCTCAAATCCCTCAAGTGAATGAGGGGGAAATGAAGAACGCTTTGGTGAAGTTGTAGATCGGGGCCTTCTCCTTCAATCCTCAGAAGATCAACAAGTTTGGTTGGAGGGATTGGGAGATCTAGGTTGGTGAAACTTTCACTAATGGAGGAGAAAGAGTCTTTGAATGCTTGCTTGCATGGAGGTAGGTGGAGGGTTATTTATACCGCTCAAGAAAATCTGTCCGTTGCAGTCTTCAGGGGGCCGGATATCTCCGGGCTAAGTTCCGGAAATTTTCGATCGGGGCGGATATTTCCGGTCCGCGCACCGGATATCTCCGGGCTGGCCGGAAATCTCCGGCTATATTTCCGGCCTGCTGCTGAGGGACTCCAGTACCAAAACTTGCTAAAGACTTGGCCGTTTTCTTGCGCCCCGGATATTTCCGGCCACCACACCGGAATTTCCGGCCTTGCTCCGGATATCTCCGGTCTACTCAGAATTGAAGCTTACTCTCTTCCTTCTTATTGATGAAACCGGACAAGCTAAACCTGACAACATATAACAGCTTATTAGGACTCTATTCATGTTATCTTTATTCTCCAAAAGTAAGATGAAAGATATGCTCTTTCAATCTCCCCCTTTTTGGCGAATAATGACAACATGACTATAGGGATCCAGGCCAGATTTCCGGACCGCCATCTAGACAGTGATGGATGTGCACCAGGTATGTGAATTTTCTTTCTGTTCCTGTTGCGTTCCCAGCTGTATGTAGCCCCCAAGGCCTGAGTCGTGTTCGAAGAAGGCGGCTTGGGTCTTCATAGTTTCCTGGATGCGGCGTAGGTAGCAGCGTAGCCCCCGGGTTTGCCATAGTGTCGAAGTAGATGCAATCCGGGGCGCAGCCCCCAAGTTCCTGACTCGGTCTGTATTTTTGTCTTGTTTTGGGGATAGCCCCCGAGTTGCCCGAGTCGTTGTAGATGCAACCCGGGGTGCGGCTCCCATGGCACTCGAACGTTTGAATAACCGGTGCGGCGATTGTTTGTTGCAGGAACCGTCCTGGCTTCTTGAAGCCGAGCAGCAGGAGACCCAGCGCCTACGCGCCGAGTTGCAGAAGGCGCGCGAGGGTTTCATCTCTGCCGCCGAGCATCAACAAGTGTTGGCCACGCAGGAACGCCGACACACCGAGGCGTTTGCAGCGGTTCAGGATTCCTGCGTGCAGCTCACCAAGCAGAAGGAGCAAGCGGATGCCGCCCTCACTCTGGCGACCAAGGGGTACGGCGAGGATCTGAAGAAGCTTGAGTGCAAGACTATTGGGGCCGAGCGCGAGATGAAGGAGCTGACCGACCCGCTCGCCGATCTCGCCGTCGGTATCTGGGGTGAGTGTCCGTGCGCCTCTCTTGTATTCGCACCGACTATGCGTTCCTTTTGTTGAGACTTTTTGCCTTGCATCAGGTGAGGAAGCGAGTGGCTTGACGGCGGTGGAGCAGTTCCATCGGGTCGGCGTCTTCCTTCGTGAAGTGTGCGCCTTGACAAACGCCATCGTCGAGACACTTTCGCCCAAGGAGGGAGTCACCGGACCCATCAGCCGAGTCGTACGCGCTCTCCAGCTGATGCCGAAGGTGATTACCTGGGTGCGGGAGTCATCCGCCCGGAGCGGTGCTGCCGTGGCGCTGGGCCTCGTTCGCGGCCGCTACAAGCAGACGAACGTCGACAAGATCATGGCGAGCATCCCGACTGACAACCAGGGCCGGGAGATCGACCTCGACCCGGTGTTCGAGTTCGTCGCTCCCTACGCTTGCTGTGCCGCGAACATGGTTGACCACAGTGAGTTCCTCTTCGACGAGGTGGTGCCCAACAACGACCTGGGCGAGGTGGCGGACCATGAACCCGCGACGGAGTTCCTGTTCTCGAGAGCCGCAACTCTCTCGGAGCCGGCTTCGAGGTCCGAGGCGTCGACGTCCACGGCACCGGTGGCTCCTTCGTCGTGATCCCGTTCCCCTGCTTGTAAAGAGGGGTTTATTTATAAGTAGTTAAGGTTATTCGCCTATGGGCGAAAGTTTTTTGTAATGAACAAGTATTCCAAGTGTCGGGTCATGCTTGTGCGTGCGCCTCCGCGGCATGATTTAATTTGAACCCGCACTTTTGATTATGTTCTTTAGTTGTGCGCTTTTTATCACATGCTTGTTTTTCGCTTGTGTTGAAGCTAGTCGATCGTGCGACCTCGCCAAGTGTGCCCTCACGTGATGCTTTTCGTGGCGTGCGCGGTACCCATGGTGACAAAGTCCGATTGCGGCTTCATTGTCAAGTTAGGTTTGAACCGGCTGCACTACTTGCTCACGTTTGCGAGTTGCTGACGACTTGGGAGAAAACGAAACATTTGAGATATTGTGCTGCATGAGCAGGGAGTCCAGTGGTGAGTCGCGCATCATGGCGTCCGGCTCTCTTTGACGACCCGTCAATTATATAACGTGCGAGTAGGAAAGTAAAGACTCGAAAGCATGTCTGAGACGAAACTGTAGCCCCCGAGCATGTCGGGTGTGTACCGGCTTTATTTCCTTGATTGATTACACAGCATTACAATGTATGCTATGTATAGTAGGGGCGAAGCAGGCTGATGTTCCATGGACGCTTGGTCTCCTCTTCCGACTTGGAGCTTTTGTTTGGCTCATGCAAGTCGACGAGGTGGTAGGAGCCGCCCATCGCCTTGCTGACGACGAACGGTCCTTCCCATGGTGCCGAGAGCTTATGCATCCCTTTCGACTTTTGGATGAGTCGAAGAACCAAGTCGCCTTCCTGGAAAGAGCGACTTTTAACCCGGCGGCTGTGATAACGGCGCAGGCTTTGTTGGTATATCGCCGTCCTGGAGAGTGCGAGTTCGCGAGCTTCTTCTAGGAGGTCGATGCCGACTAGGCGGGCTTCTTCATTTTCTTCCTCGTTATAGAGGGCGACTCGTGGTGAGTCGTGTTCAAGATCTGTGGGCATGACGGCTTCCGCACCGTACACCATAAAAAATGGCGTATAGCCGGTGGAACGGTTGGGAGTCGTTCTAATGCCCCAGAGCACTGCTGGTAACTCGTCCAGCCAGCAACCCGGCGTCCGCTCCAGGGGTACTTGGAGTCGCGGCTTTATTCCGGCCAGCACAGTTTGGTTCATCCTTTCCGCCTGCCCGTTTGATTGCGGGTGAGCGACTGATGCAAGGTCGAGACGGATGCCTTTTTGTTGACAGAAGGCCTTCATCTCTCCCTCGGTGAAGTTTCTGCCATTGTCGGTGATGATGCTGTGCGGGTAGCCAAACCGGAAGATTAGTTCCTGGAGGAACTTGGTTGCCATCTTCCCGTCGAGTTTCTTGATGGGCTTCACCTCCACCCACTTGGTGAAATTGTCGACTGCCACGAGGAGGTGTGCCATGCCACCGCGAGCCGTCTTGAATTGTCCCACCATGTCCAGCCCCAGACCGCGAAGGGCCAAGTCAAGGGATGGTCTTCAGAGCCGCAGCAGGTAGGTGATCTTGCCGAGCGTACTTCTGGCATCCGACGCAGCGACGGACGATGTCGACTGCATCTTGGTGAGCCTAAAGCCAGATTAAACCGTGTCTGAACGCCTTGGCGACCAGGTTGCAGGCGCCGACGTGATGGCCGCAATCGCTCGAGTGGATCTCGTGAAGGATGCGCCTCCCTTCTTCTGGCTCGACGCAGCGTAGGAAAACACCCGATGTACCGTGTTTGTAGAGCTCGTTATTGATGATGGCATAGGCCGAGGCCCGACGCACGATTTGTCATGCGTGGACCTCATCGGCTAGCAGCTTCTTGGTGGTTAGGAACTCGATGTAGGGCTCCCTCCAGTCGCTGGTGTCAGAGGCTATCGCCACCAGAGTCGTGTCTGGTGACGGCGGGTTGGTGAGGACGACTTCCCCCGGTGGCCTCACTGACGGGTTGTAGAGGTGGTCGAGGAAGACACCCGGTGGGACTCGGTCCCGTTTGGATCCGAAGCGAGAGAGTGCGTTGGCTGCTTCGTTCTTCCATCGGTCCACGTGTTCCAGTTCCAAGCCGGCGAAGTGGCCACCGACTTGGTCGACAAGCCGGCGGTAAGCCGCCATGTTGGGATCATTTGCATCCCACGTCCCCATCGTTTGCTGAGCGACGAGGTCTGAGTCGCCGTAGCACTTGATGCGGCTGACTCCCATCTCCTTGGCCACGCGGAGGCCATGTAGTAGGGCTTCGTATTCGGCGACGTTGTTGGTGTAGGTGAAGTGTATTTGCAGCACATATTGCATCTTGTCGCCTTGGGGAGAGGTGAGAACGACTCCAGCACCCGATCCTTCATACATCTTGGACCCGTCGAAGAATAGGGCACACCGGCCGGCCTCGTAGGTTGGAGCCGGTAACTACGTCTCCATCCAGTCGATGATGAAGTCGGAAAGTGCATGCGACTTGATCGCCGTGCGGGCGGCGTAGTTAAGGCCAAAGGGCTGCAGCGAGGAGGCCCATTTGACGACTCGCCCGGTGGCCTCCCTGTTGCGAATTATTTCAGCTAAAGGAGACGAGCTGACCACCGTAATCGGGTGGCCCATGAAGTAGTGTCGTAACTTTCTTGAAGCGAAAAATACACCGTATACAAGTTTTTGGTAATGCGGGTATCTTTGCTTTGAGTCCGTCAGAACTTCGCTGACGTAGTATACGGGCCGCTGAACTAGCTGTTCATGGCCTTCCTCCTTACGTTCGACGACAACCGCCACGCTGACGACTCGGTTGGTCGCCGCGATGTAGAGGAGCATCGGCTCCTTCTCCAGGGGATGCAAGGATGGGTGCCTCGGCGAGCGTCTTCTTGAGAGCCACCAAGGCGGCGTCTGCCTCGTCGTTCCACGTGAACGTGTCCGACTTCTTGAGGAACCGGTACAAGGGCATGGCCCTCTCACCGAGTCGCGAGATGAAGCGACTCAGGGCAGCGACACAGCCTGTGAGCCGCTACACATCCCGGAGGTTTTCCGGCTTCTTCAGAGCTTCGATCGCCTTGATCTTCTCTGGATTGGCCTCGATGCCTCGCTCAGAGACAATGAAGCCCAGGAGCTTGCCCGCGGGTACGCCAAAGACGCATTTTTCTGGGTTTAGCTTTATCCTGTACTTGCGGAGATTGTTGAATGTCTCCGTCAGGTCGGTAATCAGGTCCGTTTTCAGCTTGGACTTGACGACGATGTCGTCCACATAGGCGTGCACGTTGCGGCCGATCTGCTCGTGCAAGCAATTCTGAATGCACCGCTGGTAAGTCGCTCTGGCGTTCTTCAAGCCGAAGGGCATGGAGACGTACCAAAACGCGCCGTATGGCATAATGAAAGACGTCTTCTCCTGATCTTCGGGCGCCATCTTGATCTGGTGGTACCCAGAGTAGGCGTCGAGGAAGCACAGCGCCTCGCAGCCTGCCGTCGAGTCGATCAGCTAATCGATACGAGGCAATGTGAATGGATCTATGGGGCAGGCCTTGTTCAGGCATGTGTAATTGATGCACATCCGCCATGTTCCATTCTTCTTCAGAACGAGCACCGGGTTGGCTAACCATTCCGGGTGCATGACCTCGGCGATGAACCCGACAGCTAGGAGCCGGGCTATCTCTTCGTCGATAGCCTTGTGTCTTTCCCCGGTTAAATGGCAAAAAAACTGCTTCACCGGCTTCAGCTTGGGTCGATGTTGAGCTTGTGCTCTGCGAGCTCCCTCGGGACGCCTGGCATGTCAGACGGCTTCCATGGGAAGATGTCCCGATTCTCACGGAGGAAGTCGCAGAGCGCGTGGTGAAGGGTGAACCTCTAGGGTGACCCGATCTTCACGGATTGACGGCGGAAGTGGTCGAACGCACGCAAAAACACGAGGAACACGAAGAACATGAAGAACATAAGGGGAATTCGTGGGAAAAGTGGGGATAACTAGAAGAGCCTGCAAGGGTTCCCACTCAACAACAACTCTCTCAAATAGAGAAGCCTTTGAATCAAGAAACCAAACCAACTCAACTTTTGATAGAACCGATTTCCTCTTACCGGCCGGTCAACCGATCCAATAGAATCCACAAAGGTGGACGATTGGCTAAAAGTCTCAACTAAGAGAAGAGGATCTTGATATAACTCAATAGATGGATGATCTAAGGAGAGACCTTGAATCCACAAGAGGGATCTTCTCCACAAGGGGAGGAATCATCTCCACAAGGAGAGGAAGTGAGCACAAGCTCTAACTCTATCTCATAGCTTGTCTCCCTAAAGAGGACGTCAATATATAGTCTAAGAAAAAGGGAAAAAGGGGAAAGGGTTACATGGGTCAAAACCCAGATCTGCACACAGGCACGCGCAGGGCCAGTAGTACCGGGCTGATGGGGCCGGTAGTACCGGACAGGCGAAGGTCCGGTAGTATCGGGCGATTTCCGGTAGTACGGCTTAGGGGTGGTCGCGACACTCGTAGCTTCTGAGCTTCGGCGGTAGTAGCTCCGGTAGTACCGGTCGGACCGCGCCGGTAGTACCGGACATCTGGGCGGTAGTACCGGCGATGCAGCTGCAACTCTTCTTCCTTCTCCTCTTCCAAGCCACCGTCTTGTCGGGTTTCGCTCCTTGTGCACCTTGGTCATCCTCCCATGTACATGTACTCATCGTGACAAACCTAGCCATGCAATGGGAACAATGGTCAAGTAGTATACCATTCCAAAGTGTCATATCGAGGGTCACATAGAGGAAGGAGTTCACCTTTGATGTCCATGGTGACTTGTGATGTATTCGAGTGCTTGACATGGTGATGGTCCTAGGTTGCACTACATCATATCCCCCCCCCCCCTTCAAAAAGAGTCGTCCTCGACTCTTGCTCATCATCATGACAAGGAGGTGGATGCGTAGACCTTGTCGTGGGGTTCACCATGTAGTCGTGCTTGATAGAAATGATGAGGTACTTCTTCAATGTCCCTTCGCCTTTCAAGTAACCTACAAAACTCACAAGGAAGATGAAACAACACTCAAAGTGTAGCCAATTCTTAAAGGTCATCGCATGAGCGCTTATGTAGAAGGAAGTCACCTTAGCAAGATGCCGATGTGCTCTTCTTGTAAGATATTCCGTCATAGGAATGCGTGGTTGAAAAAACTCATGGAAGCTCATCCAAAGGTACGACCTACACATCAAAGACCAAGCAAACCATGTGTGTGCAAGATAGAGGAGCATATCATCAACGACATGTCCATTCTTTTTCATTACACCATTAGCACAACACAAATATGTGAAAGTCAAAACATATGCAAGGTCAATGTGTCAACAATGTCTCATAACATCCTCAAAATGTGGGAACACAAAAACTCCATGAAAATTTGAGAAGGCTATGGTAGCTATCTCATTTTGAAGCATATGATCAATATTGCACACAAAGCATACGAAAGAACAATTTGTCAACATCCTTGATACAATAAGAAGAGAAATTGGCAAAAGCACAAGATGAAGAATGTCCAAAATATCATCATGGGTGCAAACAAACCATAAGAAATAGCAAATTGTCGAAATATTTGTTGCAACACCAATGTACTCATGACAAGACATGCTCAAAATGTCATTATGGTTGCCAACAAGCCATCTTAAAGAGCAATTGTTCATTATATTTTTGGCAACACATAAATCACTCATATGGAAGATAAAGGAAACATTCTTGCCATAGGGAAGATCAAAAGCACCATCATGATTGCAAACAAACAATAAGAAAGAGAAATTGTTCAACTTGTTTGATGCAAAACATGAGAAAGATTTTAGAGTCGGATTCCATCCACAACTCAAATATATGCTCTCAAGAGCTCGTATTGTCAACTCATGCTCAATTGAGGTTGACATTATCATGCGGTTACCGGCACACACAAGACACCATATGAAGAAGTTATGTGCACGGTATATGAACACATCATCCATCATGAAGTGTCTCTTCATTTGCACATCACCAACCACACAAAAATCAATTGGAAAATATGACATATGTGGAGGGTCACTATGCAAAGTGAAGAATGGAACAAGGTCCGTAAGAGAAAATGAAACATCTCCAAAATGTGAGAAAGCTATGGGGGCAATCTCATTATCAAGCATTTCAACATTATTGCAAGCAACACATATGAAAGAGAAATTGTTCGACATATTGCAAGCAACAACGGGAGAATAGCACAAACATTGATTGCAAAACATGGGTATGGCGAAATCATCACAAGTAGAAGAATCCACATGGTCAACATTGTTTCCAAGCAAGGTATCACAAGTGAATATGAAAGTCTCATATGTGACATCAAGAAAATCATCCAAATCATGCAAGCAATCAACATTCATCATGTCCACTAGTGGGATCATGGTCACATCAACACACATACCTTGATAGTCCCGCTCATGAGAAGTAGGTGTTGAAGTAGTAGTCGCTTCCATGTAGCCGACTTGTCCATCTTGAAGTAGACATGGGGTGACATCATCATCATCCTCCATGTACATCTTCTCTATTTGAGGCACCGTCATGTCGAGGAGTGAGGTCTCATCATCTATAGAACCTAGCACACAATGAGAAAACACACTAGAGGAAGGTGGTAAGTTGTTAGAATGCAAAATGGCCTCACTTGACCTATCAACTACCCTATTCAACTCAAGTTGTGTATCACTCATTCCCTCAAAGTGAAAGCACTCAAACTCACATATGGTGGAGGCACTCAACTCACTCTCACTATCACTCAAGTGGGCTAAGTGGCTCTCATTTTCACATGGGGTTGGTACCATCTCATAAGTCAAACACATGAGGGTAGGCTCAATGTTCTCAACTCCAAACGCCTCCAAGGTTGAAGGGAAACTCCCATGCTCAACCTCCTCAACCATCGCGCCTCCAAAGGTCAATGCCATAGTGGAGGCATCATCACTCGACTCCATTGCCGAAGGGAACATCCCATGCTCGGCATCATCATCACTTGACCCATGGTCATAGGTCATAGCATACTCCATGCACGCCTCCTTGGTCGAAGGGAAAGTCCCATGCTCGACCTTCTTGTCATCGCCTTGGTCACCATCTTGTTCACCAATATTGCACTCCCACATCATGTGACCATTTGCATTGCATAGTGGGCACAAGTGCTTGGGGCATTCTCGTGGATCATGTCCTTGGCCTTGGCAATTGTCGCATAGAAGGTCTTCATCTTGCCATATGGGGACCAATGTGGTGGTGGCACTTGGTGTAGAGACCATATCATGTGAAGTGCTTGAGAAGGGCGCCATCTTGGTTGTGTCCTCACAAGTGTTGCCATGCTTCTTGTGGCGTCGGCGTGATCTTGACCGTTGCTCGAAGAACTTGTCGATGTCGGCCATGAACTCGTCAACAATAGAATCAACACTAGAAGGAGACACCATAGGATGTGCACTTGCCGCCACCTTGGATGTGGAGGTTGCACCTTGAACTTGGAGTGTAGGCGTAGGTGCTTGATGGCGTGCCTTCCGTCGTGACTTCTCTTCATGTCGGCGTTGGCGTTCTTGAGAGGAGAATTGACGTCGAAAGTCGTTCGGATGCTTCTCCTCATGTCGACGTCGGCGTGCTTGTCGTCGAAGGTCCTTTGTGGTTCCTCTCGAACTTGGTGATATGTTCCGAAGCTTGGCGAGTGTGTCGATGTCGTCTTCAAGCTTGGACATGATGTGGTCCACCTTAGTGTCTTTCTTGTGGCGCCTTCTTGAACTAGATTGGCCTTGGCTTGGGATGGCCTTGTCGATGCACTTCTTGTGACGCCGTTTTGTTGATGTAGAATGTCGAAACTTGGCGCTCTTAGCAATTTCTTTCTCATGACGCCTTCTTGAAGTTGATGGAGCTTCATAGGATGAATGCATGGTGGTTTTCTCGTTGTTCCGTCTTGAGCTTGAACCATAGTGGGTTGTGCGGCCCTTGAACATGGTTGTGATGGGGTTCATCTTCTCTTGCATGTTGTCTAAGGTGTAGTCGATGTAGTCACCCATGCTTGAGAGGTCGTAGTTGTAGATGTTCTCCACCATGTCGTCGGAGTGGTAGTCATGGTAGCGTTCCACCATGGGGTCCATGCTCGTGGAGTCAATGTCGGTGTAGGGCTCCATCATTTCCATGTGGTCGAAGTCGGTGTAGTTCATGTCGTTGGCGCTTGCGGAGTTGGAGTCATAGTAGCGGAAGTCTTGGTGATGCTCCATGTAATGCACGCTTGCGGAGTTGAAGTCGGTACCATATGATGGAGGTTGGTCAAAGTCGTGGTACCGCTCCATGTTATTGACGCTTGTATAGTCGGAGTTGTGGTAGCGGAATTCTTTGTGATGATCCGTCATGTCATGGGGGTCATAGTCGGTGTAGCATTCCCCCATGTCCTCTATGCTCGCGTGTGGAACTGTTTGATTCTCTCCCCCTAGACATGTTAGCTCACAAGCACAAGTGTATATATGGGTGGAAAGGAAACTAAGAGCTCAACCTCACCTTGAAGATAGTATTGGAACTAGTGGACCAAGCCAAGAGGAACCGATACACAAAGAATAGAGTGCTTGTGTTCAAGTATCCAAATCAAACTCCAAAACACACACGGCTTAAAAGTGGATAGGAAGATATGGTATGTGGAAAGCAAATTGAACCAACCGGAAACCAAGATATTGTAAAGGCAAGTAGAGAACCACAATGATCACAAAGCAAATACAAGTCAATCTCAAAAGATAGGAATGTAGGTCATGGAAACACACGCATGGAGAGATAAATGGGACTCATGCAACCAAGAAATGAGCTAAAGAACCATATGATCCTAGCGAAGACTATAACCTCGTGTTGCACAAGTACAAGGAGAGCCACTATCTCGATTGCAATTTATTTGTGGGCTACTAGATTTGCACAACAATGCACCACCTACTAGATGTTCATCGAGCTTGCGCGCTTCCCACAAGAGATGGCAAGTGGTGTTTCTTTCTTTTCTTTTCTTGCACTTTTTGCTTCTTTTCTCTTTGCTCTTTTGATTCTTTTCTCTTTTATCTTTTGATTCTTTTCTCTTTTGCACACCCACTTCTTTTGATGCCAACAACAAGATATAAGATATATGAACTAGCGCATACAACGGTCGCTCGGAAACTACACGGTACAATTATGCAAAGCCCAAGCAATCATCAAGAGCTAGCCTCAATAGGATATGGTAATCGCAAAGATATAGTGTGGCTCACAAAGGAGTGGCAAGGGGTAAAGATTGGTGATGTTATACCTTTCGTCGACGATCTTCACCCTTTGTTGTAGAAGCTTCGTGCTTGCCCACGGATTTTGGTGGTGGTGGATGATGGAGCAACCGCAATGGTGATGTAGGCCTTGATCGTAGCTTCTAAATGAGCCAAAGAACACCAAAAATGAAGTCCAAAAGCAAAAGATATGGCCAAAACCGTGGTGCTGAAATGCTGTTTTTGCGCACGGTCGGTAGTACCGGGCAGAAACGGTCGGTAGTACCGGGGCTGCGCGTTATCGACACCTGCTCTGAGTATCCGGTCGGTAGTACCGGGCTATTTGGATCGGTAGTACCGGTCGTGGTCGCTGTTCGTGCCAGAGACTCGAAATTTCGCGATTTTGGGCGGAAAAATGGAGCAAAAAACACCAAATCGAAGGGCCAAATGATGGAATTAGGCTATGGGAACGCAAAGGAAGGTAGATCAACAAGTTTAGCAATAGATCTATGGATCAAAACCTGCAAAAACGCACTCAAATCTCAGATCGATCCAAAAGCAATTTGGGGATGTTTTTGGTAGAAATTTTCGAATTTCACAAAATCAAAGAAACATTTGGTGGATTTGGGGGTGGAAACACAAATCAATCTGTGGCAACCTTTGCTCTGATACCATATGGTGAAGGGTGAACCTCTAGGGTGGCCCGATCTTCACGGATTGACGGCGGAAGTGGTCGAACGCACGCAAGAACACGAGGAACACGAAGAACACGAAGAACACAAGGGGAATTCGTGGGAAAAGTGGGGATAACTAGAAGAGCCTGCAAGGGTTCCCACTCAAAAACAACTCTCTCAAATAGAGAAGCCTTTGAATCAAGAAACCAAACCAACTCAACTGTTGATAGAACCGATTTCCTCTTACCGGTCGGTCAACCGATCCAATAGAATCCACAAAGGTGGGCGATTGGCTAATAGTCTCAACTAAGAGAAGAGGATCTTGATACAATTCAATAGATGGATGATCTAAGGAGAGGCCTTGAATCCACAAGAGGGATCTTCTCCACAAGGGGAGGAATCATCTCCACAAGGAGAGGAAGTGAGCACAAGCTCTAACTCTATCTCATAGCTTGTCTCCCTAAAGAGGTGGAGGGGTACGTCTATATATAGTCTAAGCAAAAGGGCAAAAGGGGAAAAGGGTTACATGGGTCAAAACCCAGATCTGCACACAGGCACGCGCAGGGCCGGTAGTACCGGACAGGCGAAGGTCCGGTAGTACCGGGCGATTTCCGGTAGTACCGCTTAGGGGTGGTCGCGACACCCGTAGCTTCTGGGCTTCGGCGGTAGTAGCTCCGGTAGTAGCTCCGGTAGTACCGGTCGGACCGCGCCGGTAGTACCGGACATCTGGGCGGTAGTACCGGCGATGCAGCTGCAACTCTTCTTCCTTCTCCTCTTCCAAGCCACCGTCTTGTCGGGCTTCGCTCCTTGTGCACCTTGGTCATCCTCCCATGTACATGTACTCATCGTGACAAACCTAGCCATGCAATGGGAACAATGGTCAAGTAGTATACCGTTCCAAAGTGTCATATCGAGGGTCACATAGAGGAAGGAGTTCACCTTTGATGTCCATGGTGACTTGTGATGTATTGGAGTGCTTGACATGGTGATGGTCCTAGATTGCACTACATCAGCGCGCTTTCCTATGCGACGTCCATGTGCGAGCCGATCACTGTTGTCTTAGAGGAGTCGCCCTCGACCAGCGAAATGCGCTTGGTCTCCTGTGCCAACTGGAACTTGTCGCGAGTGTCTAGCGTCGTCTTCTTGACGATGGTCATGTCATTGGGGTCGACCTTCAATTTTAGCTGCTCCAACTGCTCCGTGGCGATGACGGACTCGGCGAAGACGGCGTTGTCCTTTTTGCACTCGATGGCACGGTCGACGTCGCCGTGGACGGTGATGATGTCGTGTGGACCCGGCAGCTTCAGCTTCATGTAGGCGTAGCAGGGCCTTGCCATGAATTTGGCGAAGGCGGGACGCCCGAGGATCGCGTGGTATGAGCTGCGGAAGTTTACCACCTCGAACCTGATCTTCTCGAGCCGGAAGTTCTTGGCGGTGCCGAAGACGACGTCGAGTGCGATTTTGCCTAGCGGGTAGGCCTTCTTCCCCGGGACGATGCCGTGGAAGGTGGTGATGGTGGGAACCAACTGTTCATCACGCAATTTCATGCGCTGGAACGTCTCGTAGTAGAGGATGTTTATGTTGGATCCTCCATCCATCAGTGTTTTGATCAGGATGTAGCCCCCTTGACCTGGGGTGCGACGACCAGGGCGAATTTGCCTGGGTAGTCAACACGGGGCGGGTGGTCTTGATGGCTCCACGTGATCGGCTGCTCGGACCAGTCGAGCCACTGGGGCACGTCTTGCAGAGTCGCGTGGACGGCACGCCGGATGACCTTCTCCTCCCGCTTGGAGTCGAGGCCGATGAAGGTGTGGCCCATGAAGCCGGCAGTGGGAGGCATGCCCTGCTGCTGCTCACCATCGTCGTCTCCGTCTGGGGCCCGTTTCTTGGCGCCAGTCTTTGCTTTGACGATCTCAGCCGTCCAGCTGCAGTCGTCAGTGGTGTGGGCGGCCAGCTTGCCGGGTAGGCTGTGGTACCTACACGGCATGGCCAGGATCTCCGTGGCGGTGAGTTTCTTCCGTGGGAAGCTGACACGTTGGCTTTTGAAGCCGCGGCCTCCCGTGGTCGTGGCGGCTACAAGGTCGGAGCCGCCGTCGCCTTTGCGCTTATGGGCGCTGGAGTGCTTGGCCTTGCCTTTGTTCTTGCCGCCCTTCTTCTCGTCGTCCTCCTCGTCGGAGTCGTCCTTAGTGGCGTCAGACTCGGCGTACTTGTGCACGATGGCGAGTAGCTGGCCCATCGTCATGTCGCCCTTGTGTGAGCGCCTCAGCTTCTGCTTGAGCGACTCGAACGTGGTGTTGTCCTCGAGGTGAGAATGCACCGTGTCGACGCTGAGGTGTTCTGCCGAGTTGATGAGGTCGGCCACTCGGCGATACCACTTCCTAGTGGACTCGCCCTCCTTCTGGACGCAGCGCTTGAGGTCCTCGACCGTAGTCGGGCGCTTGCAGGTCCCTTCGAAGTTGGTGATGAAGATTCTCTTCAACTCGCCTCAGGAATTGACGCTGTTCCTGGGGAGGTTGTTGAGCCAGGTGCGAGCCGTTCCCTCAAGCATGAGAGGGAAGTAGCGCGCGCAACAGAGCGAGGAGGCGCTCTAAATGCTCATGGCGGCCAAATAGTCCTGGACCCAGGTTTCCGGGTTCATGGCGGCGTTGTACTTGGGTGCCTCCCTCGGCCCCTTGAAGCTGCTCGGGAAACGCTCGCCACGGATGGCGGGTCCAAAGCACTTGGGGCCGACGTCATCGTCATCGTTGCGCGTCTCCTCGGCACGCTTGTCGTTGAGGTGCATGCGTAGATCTGGCGTGGAATGGTTGGAGCACGCCTGCGCCTGATTGTTGTTGATGGTGTGCCGGGCATCGTTGCGGGCGAGCCGGGGCGGGTTGCCTCCAGCCGCCGCATTGCTCGACGCGGCCGGCTCCTCGTTCCTGCTGCGTTGTGGATGCGGAGCAGCGTCGCGCCTGGGGGAGTTCTTGTTTCCTTGGCTCCGGTGCGGTGCCGAAGCCGTCTTCTCGCTGGGTGGCGACTTGGAGTAGAGACTGCCATCGGACTGTGACATGTTCTCTTGCAACTCCATCGCCTTGTCCACCAGTTTACACCCCTTGCTCCAGTAGGGGTTGTCCTTAACCCGGATCCTCTTGAAGAGAGAGGCGGCGGCGATCATACAATCGACCGGGGTACCAAAGACCGCGAGATCGGCGTCATCGTCGTTCCACGGCTGGGGTTGAGGACAAGCCGGGTTCGGCGGAGGCTACGGCGCCGGAGGCGGCATCGCCGGGCGAGGTTGAGGCGGAGCTTGATTCGAGCCGCCGGGCTGAGCCCTGCGACACTCGTCACGCTGCCTCTCCAGTTCAGTCTCGCATGCGAAGGCGTTGTCGAGCACGCGAGTGGGTGCATCAGGGTTGAGTCGTGATTTGCGGCTCTTGTGATGCCGAGTGACCGCGGAGAGGGCGGTCGACTGAGCATCTACCTCCAGCTCCTTCAAGCGGATCTCCTCCTGCTGGTGAGCCATCTTCCGGCGCAGCTGCTCGAGCTGCGTTGCCTGGTCGATGACGTTCGCCGGCGTGATCGGGGTGTTGAGCGGGTCAGCCACCCGATCTGCCTGTCCGCGCAGGGCGGCGAGAGATTCGTCGCGCTGCTTCTTTTCGCGAGCCTCCTGCTCGCGATGTGCCTGGTCGCGCTGTTGCTTCTGCGCGTCGGCCTCCGTTGCGGCAGCGTTTGCTGCCGCGGATTTTGCGGCGGCAGAGTTTGCCGCCTCGCCCGTCATGTAAATGAGGGCGGGTGTCGCTGAGCCGTCCGAGGCCAGATCGGTCGAGCCCTCTGACTCGTAATCAAGGACGGGCAAGATTGATCCGGTGACGTCGTCGTCCGAGATCTGGACGGTCCCGGCAGGTGAAGCGGGTGCGAGGTAGTTCGCAACCGCAGTGTCGATGATGTCCTCGTCAACCGAGTTGAGCGGGGAGGAGGCGCCGTTGTCGCTGTTGGCGGCGCCTTCTTCGCCCGAGCCGCAGAAGCCGACGTAGACGGTGACGGCGGTCCCGAACGGGATGTTCACCGCACGAGTGATTGGGGCGTAGTTGGGCCTGCCCCAAGTGTGTGGATCGGCGACGTAGCCGATCCCTCCGTGCTCGAAGTAGTTGCCGGTGACAATGTCGCCGCGACCCGGAATGGCTTGAGGGCTGAAGTAGACGCCGGTGCCGGGTTTAGGACTCTCCATGAAGTAGATTCCAGCGATCGCTGGCCCCACGGTGGGCGCCAACTGTCGTGGGTTAATCACGGCAGATGCCATACGGGGTGGCTTAACTCGGGTGTGAGCCAGGCGACGTAGGATTCACAGGGAGGTAGCACACGCAGAGTTTACCCAGGTTCGGCCCCTCGGTACGAGGTAAAGACCTACTCCTGCTTGTATGTATTTGGATCTTGATGGGGTGTACAATGGTGTGCGCACCAGATCTTGAGATTGCTCCGGAGGGGATGGAATGAGATGAGTCTGCCCTAGGGTTGCGCCTAGCCAGCTTTATATAGGGAGCCGGCATGGGTTTACAGGGAAATGACGGGTGCCCTAGGCGGCGCTAGCTAATCTGCTACAAGTGCGGCTTCGTGGAGCGCACTCTTCGGGATACGCAAATCACAAACTGATTCGGAGATATCCGCTGCCGCCTTCCCGAGCCGGTGTACCGGGATCCTCGGGGACCCGGTACCCTGGAAGATGTCCTCCGGGTGGGCTCTGGGCCACCCGGCCTTGTGGACCGACTCGGGGTTTTGGGCCTACCCGGTTGGGCATCCCCCATCACTAACCCTAACTACGAGGCCAGAACGGAGGAGAGAGGTCCCCCCCTCCCTCCTGCCGCCGCCGGAGCGGCAACGCGGAGGAAGAGGGGACCTGGACCAGCGTCCTGGCCGGGTGGAGATCGGGAGGATTTGGCCGCTGCCGCCTCTGTCGTGAGAGAGGAGGAGAGGAAAACTATCATTTGTACTGGTTTTACGAGATTAAGAGGGAGTTGTATAGCAGCAAGGAGTATTTTTCTACTGTCATCCACCCCTGTCGGATCCACCGTCCGCTACTAGCAAACCTAGCCCGATTCGACATCGATCCAGAACTACTAATAGCTAGAAATTGGATTGCGCCTTGCCCGGAAGAAAACCTAGCCGAGCCTCTCGTTCCCCTGCGCCGACGCCTCAATAGATCCATGGCCATGTTCCCCTCCGAGTGCATACTTGAACGCCGCGTGCGTACGAACGGCGACACCCACTATTATCGCGAGCAGGACCTCGCCGCCCCATATCTCCCGTTCTTCGTCTTGAAGTGTGAGGACAGGAAGGCGGAAGGGTACGCAGACGACGAGCTCGAAATCCACAACCAGAGGCTACAGCGCATGGTCATTGGAGTGCGTCTTGCGGACAAGCCTCCGGCTGTCTCTTATCTGGCCATCCTAGGCAGCAATGCGGACGCCAAAATCGTAGCCATCGACAAGACCGTGATCGTCCTCAGACTGTACTTCCTGTACAAAGACGAAGGCCAGCCAGGACAGTCACCGTCATCATCGTCGTCATCCTCGTCGTCGTCGTCTTCATCATCGTTTAAATCATGCCTCGTCTACGACGCCGTCACCTTTTCGCTCCGCATGATTCCCCAGCCCGAAAATCCCTACACCTTTGGCTCCCGCGTCTCCATCGCGCGCCCATATCATGGCGGCGACTACGCGCTGGTCCACCCGGGGATTCTGGCTCACGACTATGAATACGACATCCAATACGACGAGGGCAGCGACGCCGACGCCGACGATGAAGATGCTTCTCTCTTCCTGTGGCGGCCGTCCTCGTCGTCGCTGCCCTGGTCGGACAAGAAGAAGTCCAGCTTCCCAGACGCGAGCGTTTACGAGTCCCACACGGAGTTCTCCTTCAATGGCCACGCCTACTGGGTGGACCTCCTGCGCGGCGTCTCCTACTGCAGCTGCGACGCCCTCTTCGAGGACACCACCAGCGTGGTCGAGTCAGGCGGCTTCATCCACTTGCCCGTCGAGCTGTTGGGCTACCACCGCAACTCCGAGGGGGTGGTGGCGCCGTGCGCCTACCGGACCATGGGTGTCGTCTCTGACTCCTTCATCAGGTTCGTCTCCGTCGACGGCTTCAAAATAAAGAAACGCACCATGACCGTTTGGAGGCTGTTGGGCCACGACGAGGGATGGGAGAAGGAGCACGAGTTCACCATGGAGACCCTGTGGGGGTTCCAGGGCTTCGGCAACCTGCCCAGGAACTTGGCGCCCATCTACCCGCTCCTGAGCACCACGGACACGGACGTCGTGTACTTGGCGCTCGGCGAGTACCAGAAGTTCCGTGGGGAGTACAGCGTGGCCGGCGCCAGCTACCTCCTCGCCATTGACATGCGGAAGAAGATGGTCACCTCTGTACCTCTGGGGGAGACCTCGGATGAATTCGTCTCCTGCGGTTTCAGCCGTAAAGCCCTAGTTGGACCTTGTGATGATCAAGGAGTCCCCATCCCCGTGCAGAAGAAGCAGCAGCATAGGCGCGATGTAGCAGAGGCATCCACATACATGAAGATGGAGCCTAGGATGAACAAGCATATACGTTTCTCTTAATTTTCTGTCAAATAACCCATACATGCATGTTTATCATTTGTGGACCATGTTGAATATTAATATGCTTTCGTGTTGTTCCCTCAAAAAAAAATGCAGTTAGTGTTAGATGGTTCGTAGTATTCCCTTGTGGCCGGTGTTACTATGTGCTAGATTTACTCCCTACATACAGCTTTGTTTCTATGCATCCTTCCTAGACTTGTCATTAGCTGTTGGAGTAAAGTATGTTTTCCTCCCTCAACTTACCGGCTTGATCGACGAACAACTTAACCCTCGAAGGCTCGAACTGACCAAGGAGTAGTCAAAAACCACTTTCCCAAGTTTTGCAAGTTAATTAGTCAAAGACGGAGAACCAAAAAAAACCTAGTATGTGCACGCCATCATTCCCAACCCTAGAAGCCGTCTGGCGGCCAGACTAGTGGGACCCGTCCTTTTCACCGTTTTTCACTTGTAGGTCATGATTTTCTTCGATTTTTGTCTCCCTAGCAGCATCAGCGAGAGGTGGCGGTGGTGATGACCCGGCGTCTCTCCCTACCTCCAGGGCGTTTTATTTGGCGTCAACAAAAGTTGTGCGGAGGGTTTGTGTCACCAGATAGGTTGGTTCACTTCAGATCTTGCCAATTGGTGTGTCTATCAAGGAGTCAATAACATAAAACTACCACTTTGGTGGTGAAATTTAACATTTCGTACCACTTCACATTTTTCGAACACAAACCTAATGGTTCAATAACGTGAAATCGAGGGAAATTACGCTGAAACTGAAATATTTGGAAGTTTGGGACCCACCAATCAGGCACACATAGCACGGGAAAAATTTGTTGAGTGAGGTGGGCGAATTGTCAGCTGAATTAAGAAAATAAAAATTATCTTCAAAAATATCATCAAAATATTTCTTCTTATCTCCTTTGGAAATATCAAGCCTTGTTTTCTGAAATATGATTCTCGCTTATTCTCTGTATTCTATGCTAATGCGTAAATTACAGTCATTACTATTGAATTTGATATCTGAGAGTTGTCTCTTTATTCTTCTTATACATAGGTCCAAATATTTTGGTTCCTATAGTTTGGTTACACCAAGATACAAACAGGCACCTGCAGATGCTTGCTCTCCACTAAGTTCCCTTCTACATTTTGCGTTTTATGATAGGACACATCACATCTTTAGCATACTCTACCCATGCGATGCACCCCATATTCTCTCACATCTTCTCCAATAAGTACCCAACCTTTACAATAATCTATCCCAAACATTCCTTTCCCACTGATAATCCATTCTCGAACACGACATCAAGCAACAACGGCTGTTTCGACAGCAACAGAAACAGGAATAGCATCAGATTCTGACGAATCATGGTCTTCCCATAACTCGGGTAAAGCCTCCTTGATGTTATGGATGCTCTCCAGGGCGTGATCCGCTCCTGGGACAAGCTCTGACCTGCCAACCTGCAGCAAATTCACAAGAGTTGCAGATGTAACATTTTCACTGAATGTGGGAGTGCAGTATGTTAGTTCGGAATTGCGGTCTTACAATCACAGTGTGGAAGCCTGCGGCCTTTCCTGAAGCGATGTTCCGGGTGCTGTCATCAAAGAAGATCTAGAAAAAAGAAATTGAATTACCGACTACCGGAATGTAGTTGCCATTAAAAAGTGTTCTTGGCCATGTTATTAAAGAGGGATTGTTCATACCGTCTTCTTGGGATCAACATTTGCAATCCGGATTGCAGCTTACATGGATTCGATAGTGGGTTTGCAGAGGATGGGGGATTTAGGTATGTCATCCGAATCATTGAGATAGTCTAAGTCGGAAAATGGTTCACCAGAGAGCACCACATAATCCTCCTGGGACTTGCATAGGCCATTGCTCAGCACAGCTGGTGGATTCAGCGTCTCGAAGCATATCACACCCTCAAAGCAGTCCTCCAAACCCAGCCTGCGAAGAACCTCCTCCGCGTGAACCTTGTCTGAGTTTGTGAATATCTGCAACAAGCAATTTTCGGTTGATACTGATACTGCCCGAAAGTATTTCCCTAATTAATTGCTAATACAAGGCATTAAATTTTACATTGTAAGAGCAAATAAGGCAACTTTGCATACTATTTTTCTCTGTGGAATGGAAAGCAGAAGGGTCCTCAAAACGGGGTCTGGCCTCTAGATTGTCATATGGCAGTCTACCATGAACATTTGCATGAAATTCATCGTTGTCAAACTCGTAACCTAATGCCTGCAGAGAAGTAAGAGTCATATGATTTGGGGGGCATCATAAGCTCTTCCGCTGAAAACAATAAAAATAAACACAGATTCTACCTTAAGACCAGCCATTGTCGTGCCATATTCCCTGTAAAGTTCCAGGCACATTTCTGCTATTTGGCTTTCTTCAATTTGCAGATGATCACGCATGTAATCTGGTTACCATTTATTTCAAAGTTAATCTCTCCGATTATTTATCAAGAAGTTCTGGACATAAGAATTCGTAAAGAAGGAAGCTATGAAGAAATGACTATTATCATTCACACCTTGTATATTTTTGCGGCAAGCAAAGTTAATGCCAGCACTTAGGAGATACAGGGTATCATCCAGATCTGCAGTTGCAAATAGCAAACAACTTTTATTGGAGTGTACAAGATAAAAGGAACGAAAAACTTCAACAAACAATAACTTCAGATTTTTAAAGCATGGTACATACCAAACAGCAAGCACTCGTAATTAGGAGTAGGACCTTCAACAATAGCAGCCATCTTCTATAGTCAAAAGTAGAGGCAATTGCCAAATATAGTTAGAGAGCAACCTGAAAGAACAATAAGCAGTTCATAAATAAACAAGATAGTCCCTAGGAGATTAATTAAAACAAATTCTGCAATATGCCAGGTACAATCAAGCACGGCAGGCAAAACAAGTCATTCCATACGAAATCTTCCGACCAATCAAACTGAAGCAGCCAAACTAGAAACTTTAGCAATCTACAATCACTTTATATCACTGCAATCTAAACAATTGTTAACATTAGAAACTTTAACAATCACTTTGACTGGCATGGTAGGGAACTTAACCCTCATGCTAAACATTTGTTAACATTTGCAATCTACAACTCAGTATAACAAATATTTATAAGGTTAAACTTTGGTATGAACATCTTATATAAGCATTGTAGATTACACCTCACTATGTTCCCACCCAGTCGAAGGTATATTCTGAATTTATGATATTACCTAAGTGTTAATACATCTACACGATACCTCGATCCAGCATGATAAGCCAAAAAAAAAGTCCTTGCTCCAGTGAACATGAACAGGGAAATAAAATATTTGCAGAACGCCAAAATATTGTGGAGGACAACGAGAGAGTCGGTTACCTCACAAGAATGAACACTGGAAAGGCTTCCAATGAGGCAATGGATGGTGTTGAACCTGGTGGATTTGGTACTTATAGCAGCCCAAGCTGTCAATGTACAGAACAGAACAGAACAGATGCTTTAGTAGGCTGATGGCATGACATGCAGCATTCAGAATGATCCGAGTGTTCCACCCTCGAGGCTCCATATGCCCACAAGTCATAACTGCAACTCGGTTCCTAAAAATGTGGCATGAGAATATATAGCACCAGTTGGAAGAACCATAGAATATTACAAGCACCTGTGTTAAATACCCTAGAATTCTGCATATATGAGGAATATGTCCACTTGGTACCACTCCAAGTGCTGTTGTATCCAGCCGCCTATGTTGAAGTCATAGAATGTAGAGAATAAGAATATAAGATAGGGCGAATCAGGCATCTCCAAGGCTCCCTTACTAGCACACACACCCATTAAGCATCCAACAATAACCCAAATGGCACAACCAACATCAGAGTTCAGAGATATGTTCCAGTATTGTGGTTCAAATGATACTTCTCGATTTGCTGAATATCACCAGCATGCATGACACAAGCTAATGTAAAGTCTCTATGCTACATTAAAAGATAATACAATGCAGAATTTGCAAACCAACATGATTAACATAGCACATATTGGAACATAAACTCACTAAGTTCAAGATCATGGAAGAGACATATGTATACTTTATGAGCAAAACCAATCATGCACTGACATCTTTTCATATTATAGCCAAAAGGCGATGAAATACTTGCTGGCCTCCATCATGGTTTACAAAGCGTCCGCTTCAGGACGCCTAAGCGTCAAGGCGCCCCCCCTCCGCTTTGGAAAAACGCCCGCTTTAGGCGCTTAAGCGTCCAAAGCGCCCGCTTAGGCGTCGCTTAAGCGCCAAAGCGCCCCCCATCGCTTTGAGGACGCTTCACGCTTTGTAAACCATGGCCTCCATGGGACATTCAGCAGGAAGAACCGTTAGATGTGAGTAAGCTGAAGCATTGAAGTTCATTTTCTAGATTACAAGACAAAAGCCTAAATTACAATCATAGCATAGGATTGACATATTCCAAGTGATCATCCATTCTTCCTGTAGCTCGTAACAGCTTCGTCCGGTGATCTTGAGAACCAGAGCAATTCCAAATTTAGATGAAAGAAATAGCGTGAGGCGTCGCATGAAATCCTGATTGCTTTCCCAGCACCAATGGCCTTGAACTAGAACTACCATGTGTGAAATCAGAGCTTGAGCTCCTGCATACTTGTACAGCAGACCTGCTCTTCAGACCTTGTCCTGAAGCACCTATAACGCACTTGGATTCCTGTTGTCATCCAGTGAAATACGAATGGAGAAGATATGGATCAACATTACAGTCTTTCTTAGTTTCAAGAATTGTACGCAAGTGCAAACTGACATATTTCTATCCAGCCAAATAAAATTCAAAGCATACCCAAAAAAAAAACTTATGGTCAATTTCGCCCTATTCTAGTACCACATCTTAAAGCGTGTTCACTGCCCCCTGCCCCCCTTCTGAATGGAATATTACAGTCTTCCTCACCCTAACAGTTATTTGCGCCATTCATGAACACCTGTACCACAGTACCATGAGTCCATCTACAGAGAGGGCTCACTTGAATGCACATAATGAAGAAGGATATGAAATGGATGGAGCAGTTGCTCAAATAATGTGTTGACCAAATTTTCACCTAATACCATTCATACTTAACAGAGAATAGTAACTTCCAGGAAATGTATAAATTAAAAAAAGGAATATTATAAGAGAAAAAACAGAAAGAGAGGAAGAGAGTGTATGTGGTGTGTCATTTATTTTGCATTATTTTTATTTATTTCCTTCTTCTGAAAAAAATGTGAAACCAATAAAGGTGTAGAAGGAAGGAATGTCCATTTGAACAATGCGAGACAAATAGTACAAAGCCTAGGACTAGCACCCACCTTCTCTGTAGATCCTGGTATGTTAGCTACTGGTGTCAAAAGCTTCGCTCTGAGGCAAGAAAAAGATATCATTTTACAGGTGCATCGATGTTTATGAGTTTATCCATGAGATACAAGGCAGATTACACTTACCGCACTGGTGAATATCTATCCTTAGCAGCCTTTATTTTTTCTACCGCCTAGTAAATAAACACATAAATATTTCAACAAATCCATCATTTGATAATTCAAACTACGAGAGATTAAATAAGAGTGGAGAGGTGAAATAAAGATGCATTCGTACCTTTTCTACTCGATCAGAACTGAAACTGTTTTCGAATGCCAAGAAATTCACAAGGCCCTGAAAATAGAAAGCAAAGAACTGTCAGCTTGCGAAAAAAATGGACCATATAATATGAGTTATCAAGTATTACCTCTTTGTCTGCTGAGGTCCACTCAAAATCTGAAATTTCTGTAGAAACATTAGGTTCCTTAAACAAGGTCCGAACTTCCTGGTAAGGCCAATCTTCTGGAACAGTGTACCTATTGATCAAATGTGAGTGTGCTCAGTAAAACCTAGCATTTCAAGATTACTCGTACCTCGTTAAAACTAGGCAGAGCTATCTACCCTGAACCCCAAGGAATTCCAAGTTCTAGGCGGATTTTAAATTTCAAATTACTAAGAGTGCGTCGAGCTTTTGACAAAACTGAGAATTTCCACCTCGACACCGGGAGGCAGTAAGCAACTGCCCACTAAAATTTTACATTGTAAGAAACAATATTTAATGCATTAATCACGAACTAGTCATCAAAAGTCAAGACATGCTGGACACAAGGCAAACAGCAGTAGGCAAGGTGACAAAGAGCAGCAGCACAGGAGCGACATAGTGGCATGATATGTGCAGGAACATAACAGCGTCATAGGCAAAGCACCAGAACATAGTGCATTAAGCACAGTGCCATGGCAACAGGGCAGTTCAAGAGTGGGACGGTGACAGCTGTTTAGGATTCGTTGTACTGGACACAGTGGCAGCACAGTTAACATTCAAAGGCATATATTGTAGCATTACCGAATCTATGTTAAACATGTTTTAGAATGTCCACATGGAAAATCATCATCAAAATATCATTATTACATTCGAAACACGTGCATAATGTTCAACAACATAGTTTTTGCCACAAGGAGTTTGATTGCACAATGAAACTGATGGACTGAAAAATAATACTTTGGTGGCAACATAAATCACAAGCAAGGATCAACATACCTCTTGTTAAGATTTTGCACAACTTCTTCTATGCAGCCATGCTGACGTATTAGTTTCAAGGCTCTTTGTCCCCCAATACCTATTCGAACCAAGATGGAGGTACTACAAATATTAAAAGGCTGTGGATTTCGGACCAATTTTATTGAGTTATGGCAAAGATTTGTCAAGAATGGAAACACCATACACAGCAGCCAATTTCTCTGCACTATAAGCAAAATCCATCCACAACACCTTCAATTAACGCTAATTCACCTTCTACCTAGCAGAAGCATACATTAAAATTATACTCCCTCCATTCCGGACCTATAAACTGGAATGCAGGGTAGAAAATATGATTCTGAAGCCTGCGACATTACACTTCCACAGTTCTGCTGAAGCTAGATTTGAAACTGAGTACGTTGTGTCCACCCAAGACATGACCAACTAATAAAGAGTCTTCAACATGTTCAGAGTTGTGCCAGCTTTAAGCGAATCATGAAGTACTGCATCATATTCTAGGCCTATCTAATATCAATAGGTATAAAAAACATATGAAGCAGTTAAACCTTTAAGCAAACCATGTACTGCATCATACTCTGGGTCATCTATTATCAGAAATTTGTAAGAGAACATATGAAGCAGTAAAACCTCTAATATTCTCGCAGTAGTCGCATCCACTAAGGATACATAAGTCGATGAACTGATCCATTGTGAGTCCAAGTTCCTCCAAAACCTGTAAAATAGAGAAGAATAGCCATTATACTCTGAAGGAAAAGGCATTAGATAAAACCTGTTCAATTCGAACTGCCAAAACGTCTTATATTAAGGAACAGAAGTAGAAGTTACCTTGGACACTTCAAACTCTGTTACAGGAGATTTTTTATAACTAAGGTCAGTTACGTGGCGAAGAAATCTTCGCGCACCAAAAGTCAGTGAGTCCATATCCTCTGAAGCAACAGCATACGCCTGGCACTCACAGTGAAATATAGTTCATTCATGGGACTTGGTAAAAGAGATAGAAGTTCTTACAAAGTCGTTTGTTTGTTACACCTTATGGTTCTCACAAAGTGATGCACACTGTGCTTCTGCCTCACCTGGTGCCTGCATAAGCAGAGTGCATAAGTATTGTATATACATTTAACGGTAAAAGCTCATAAAGGACAAGTAACATGCTTGCATCTTTGCCATGGAATTACAGCACGGCATGTTTTTCAGTCAGAAGAATATTTCTCCATGAGGAGCAAATCCCAATCCAGTATACTTTCATTTCAGGATATTGCATATATAATGGGGAACACCTATTGATTGCCAAAGTATCACTATTTCTCATGTGGTATACATACCAGTGACCAATTTGTAGAAAGAAAAAAAAGAGACAATAACACAGACAATATTTGAGAAAATATAACTCGTCTGCTTGACCTCCCAACTGAGAAACCATTTTCAGACCCTATCTAGGACAACTTAGATTTGAGGCAGATTTAAGGCCTCCCAAGCAGGCACTGTGTAAGCGAGGCTGGTTTTTTTTTCTCATGTGGAAATCCGGTGATTATTTCTCTGTGTGCAAAAGATTATGTATGTTCAACTAAATCTCACGGCATTGAAAAAGCACATCAATTAGGAAACTATGGGGCACTATACAAAAATACTTGAAGCAACTGATGGACGAAAGTATCAACGATACCTCCACTATAGGAACACCCATCAATCTCAACAGCCTCTTACAGTCATCGTTGTGTTTTTTTGTCATCTGGAAAGAAAAGGAACAAAAAAAAAGTCAAAATACATGCTTGGAAGTTGGAACCACTTGAAGACATGGCAAAGAATATTATCGAGTTTGCAGACAAAGCTCAAAATGGCAGAATAAATGTGAGGGTTACTATATCCAAAATAAATATACACATATTTATGAAGTTAATACACGCAAAATATTACTGCCTCCTTCCCCAAATTGTAGGACAATTACCTTCACAGTCCTTTTGCTAAATTTTTCAATTGAATCTTCATCTCCATCCTGTAATGCAACTGCCACCTTAGAGTCCAGCAACACAACAAATAGAGAAGCATGGCGAGTAAGGAGGAGGGCTGGAGAAGCTCAAACTACGGTGAGGAGCAAGTGACCTCAATAGCATTATGAAGATCTTTGGAAGCATCATCCCTCTTCAAAGACCTAATAAACAGCAAACATATGGCAACATGTGTACTGAGACTTGGGAATGAAAGTGAAGAATGGAAGCGAAGGAATGATTTACTGCATACCTTTTGGCCAGTTCCTTTTTCTTCAGGTCAGGTGGCTCACCATCAAACACAAAGCTGGCATAGAGGTTCAGCAGTTAATCCCTCTCAGAGTGACATATACAGTACAGGCGACCACAGAAATGGATCAAACTTACACAGGTTTTATTCCTGCTTCTAGCAATCTTACAGTCCGGTTCAACATGCCTTGCAGATGACTGCAATTTACAAATGACAAATCCATATGAGCTAATAAACATCATCAGTTCATGACCAGTCAGATAAAAAATTGATAGGCAAACAATTAACTAAAATTGCTTGTTTCCTTGCCTTGTAACTTCACCAGCTTCATTTGTCAAAACATCTGTTCCTTTCCTTCCAACCACGACCTAGAGAAATGGATCACAGTATTAGCATTATACAACAGACAAAGCAATCAGATGGCCTAACCACATGGTTTAGACTTTAGAAAGGCTCATATAATACACAAGAACATGCGAGCGATTCAAATGGCGTTGTTATTTGTTACCAGCAGATGATATAATTGTTTACAAATGAGCATACCCTTTCATGAACATATGGATATCTGGCACATGCTAACAGTATATTATAAGCATCTTTTTTTGTCAACACTCAACACATGAGAAAGCTTGCACATGCTAACAACGTTGCGCTTGGAAGAAAACGACGTGTTCATTAATTTACACTCTCCGACATAAATTAAACTAATGGCAACCACTGAGCTCCTACACAGAATACAGATGGAAAATGTGTTGGCATATGCTCGAACTGTTGGTGGGCAGCATGCAGCATGGCACAATGCTACTATGTGAACCAACACAAGCACAATCGATCACCCAATGGCATTGGCAGCAAGCATGAACCGATTGCACAATTACGACTCACAGCACCCGAATCGAATCGAAGCGGAAGGGAGTCAGTGGAGTAGGTGGAAGGGGGCGACTCACGAGGAACTGGTAGATGCTGAGGCTGGCGTCGATGGCTATGACGCGTCCCCGGTAGTCCTCCACCCGCCGCAGCGCCGCCGCCCTCGGCGCGTGCTCCGCCAGCAGCTTCGTCAAACCCTAGCGGCAGAGACAGGGAGGGAGGGGTCTGTCACATCGAGAGCCCACGGGCGAGCGAAACGGGAGGCGCGAACCGGAAAATCGCTGGGGGAGAGTACCTTGATGCCCATGGCGCCGGCGGCGAGCAGCCTCCGAGATAGTCCCGATGCCGCCGCTCGAGTTTTCCCGCCCGGAACGGGAAGTCAGGAGGAGAGCAGAGCAGAGGCGGCGGAGGAAGTGGATAGACTTTTTGGGCTGCCAATGCTCAACTTTTCGAATTCAGAATGGGATTTTAGAAAACTTTGGGCTGCCACTCGAAATGGGCCTGCACGTTCTATAAACCTTGCTTACAGGTTTCCCTCAAAAAAAAACCTGCTTAAAGCAACTCTAGCAGATCGATAAAAGAGCCGAAACCGAATAATAGCCAGGTTTTTTTCGTATTAGACGGAAACCGGGCCCGACCAAATCCCGCAAAATGGATTGTACCCTAATTTTCTTTTGCAAGAAACACGAACACAAGCTCCGCGCACCTCATATCACCGGTGAAATGTTGTAAAGGGGTGGTCATGCATGATTCGGAGCATCGACTGCATGTATCGGAGGTGAAAATTTTGTTGCGTGACATGGCATGGCCAGTACAACGTCATCGTGATCCAACAACCATACCGGAAGTAGTGTCTGATGACTTGTGGTTTTGGCATTGATTTTTCTGATTTGCCAGACTCTCTGAGTGATATTGATGTTTTGCAGAGATATCATCCATTTTCTATGCTTGCAAATGGTGATGCTACGTCTTGCAATTTCATTGTTAGTGGTCATGCATATGGCATGTGTACTATCTACCTGACGGCATCTATCCTTCATGGTCAATTTTTTCGTGAAGAATGTCTCAAATCTACAAGCTAAAAAAGGTTCAATTTGCTGCTTGTCGGGAGGACATTGAGAGAGCATTTTGGTTCAATTTGCTTTTGTTTGAGGCCCTGCTTGCTATTGCAACAAAATATTTCAAACGAGTATCATTACTACTTGTGTGATTCTCCACAACATGATAATCTAGAATTAGCGGAGTTTGGACCTAGACTTCGTTATACTTTGATCTACATTTTTGTCATTTTTGTGTAGGTTGGCATACAAAGTATTATTGAGATTTTGCACTTTATATATCATTTAGACTACATACAGACTTTTTTGGCAAAAAAAATGGTGATTTTTAAAAACAATATTAATGGCTACATTGAGCTCGAGCTCCATTTTGAGTTTCCGCTTGCTTATTAGGTTATATTCAAACTAGTTCCTAGGGTTTTTGTTACGTCACTCCCTACCAATGCAAGCCTTGTATGATACTCCTCCATTGTTACGCTTGCACAATAGTACTTTCACGATATAATACTATCTTACTTGTTTAAAACAATTCAATACTCGCCGTTGTGGTTTGCATATTATTTATGTGCCAAATACCATGTAAATTATTGGGGTTTCCTTCAAATTTGCTTGGCTGGCTTTATTTTTGTAACCGGACGACTGCAGTTTTTCTTAATTCCGAACGATTTTATTTCTTTAGGTTAACGAATTGTGTATCAACACAATAAAATGAGATATTATTTTGAAATAATCCTGGTCGGCATGTACAGACTCGATGATAAAGTTTAAAAGACAAAGCATTCTAAAATCTCGAAAGTAATTATGAGAAGTGATATTGTTTCTCCATTGTGTGACTCCCATCGTCTTTTCGGTTTTGCTGATGATTGATACCATCACAACCGTTTCGCAAAAAAAAAAAAAGATACCATCACAACCGGTGGACGGTAGTTGTGCCACGAGTTACACATATGGCATATACAATTATATCTTCGTTTTGTTTGGTTTGAGTAGCTTATCACGTGTACCACGCGAAAAGCGTAAAAATCTTCAAGATGTGGATCTGTTGAAATACAAAACGAGTCGACCACGTTTGACACGAGGAGAGCGGTGCCTCCGCGGCGGCCAGTGGGCCCGTACGTACATGGCTTTCCACGAACACGGCGCCGGGCCCACCGGACAGTGGCCCACCGCGGCCTTATTTATACGGCACGGACGCGAGACCGCCGGCCAGATCAACCAACCGGACACTCCTCCTCCAACCCCCACACACAGGCACGCGCATCTCGTCGGAGCTCCGCCGATCCGCTCCCCCTCGCCAGTCGCCCATGGAGGAAGCAAAGGGTAAGGCCACGCTGCACGCTTGCGTTCTGAAGCCCGCCCCTCGTGACCGTGTCGTGCGTGTATCCATCCTCTGTTCCTGCGATCCGCGGGAATGTCGATCGGCAATTCTGCTCCGGATCGCCGGGAGATCCAGCGGGCGTGGGAAACTGGAATCGTGCGGGTTTGGTATGGCTGTTTGGTTCCACAAATGGGGGTGGGCAGAAGGAGTCAGTTACCACAGGCACTGCACTTAAGGCTCGTCAGTGTTCTATTTCAGTAAACACTGGGTGGGTGGGGTGGGATTTCGGGTTAATTTTCCGGTACTTGTGCTGTTGCAATGTTCAATTGGGGGCACACAGATCATGTCTTCCTCGTCAGTACCAAAACTGCGACTGTTAGTGCGGGTCCCATAACAGAGAGACAGGGTGCTCTGCATTTGCCAGAATTGGGAGTTCTGGTAGCTAGTCTTTGTGATTTGTCAAGGATGCAGACTATGCGCAGTCATAGAGTCGAGCAATGGCGCATGGATGTGGAAAATCATCTCGATATGCCAAGTAATTTGTGCTTCCATAGTTTACAAATTGGGATGGCCAGGGGGGTCAGCTACCATAAGCGCTTGCGCTGCACTGAATACTCACCACTTTTCGGTCAGCGTTCTGTTTTGTTCCGATGTTCAATTGGGGGCACACAGTTATGTCTTCCGCGGGACAGAGTCAGGTTTCTGCATTTTGTCAGAGTTTGGTAATGGCCCATGGAAGTGGAAAATTATCCCAAGTAATCTGTGCTTTCCATAGTTTACAAATCTTCTGAGTTCCTAGGGATCTTGTTTGTTCATGTGCTAATTACTTTATTCATTTCATAAGTTGTTCTACCGAGGTGCTAGATTTTTACACCTTTTTTTTTACTAAAATCCCATGCAAGATCTCATGTGACCGCCCCTCATGAATCATCTTCCTTCATTCTTCTGCAGTTGTGGAGGCCAAGGATGGAACCATCTCAGTTGCTTCTGCATTTCCTGGACACCAGGAAGGTACTAGTCATTAGTTTCCGAACTATGTGGTGGTGGTGGCTTCATTAAGTTAAAGCCGGCCTCATCTTGAGCCTATGGTCTTAGTTTCCGCCTGCTATCTCTCGTTCTTAATGCACGGCAAGATATCGCATATTTGACCAATGGACTTCTGCCCATTTTCCAACGTTTGTTACTTTTCTGCAATTTGGGGGATTGCTCAAAGAGACTTACTTTATGTCTTGCTGCATTAAACAGCCATACAAGACAGGGATCACAAGTTCCTATCAAAAGCGGTAGAAGAAGCTTACCGAGGGGTTGACTGTGGCCATGGAGGCCCATTTGGCGCGGTTGTTGTCCGGAATGAAGAAGTAATAGTTAGTTGCCACAACATGGTTATGAGTTACACTGATCCAACTGCCCATGCTGAAGTTACTGCAATAAGAGAGGTAAGGTGCCCTGTGGATTCTCACCAACTACTTGGTGCTTACTGTTTACCTTGGCCTCACCTGCCGATAGGTTGTAACCCAATCCATGCTTCATGCTTTTGGAACTAGTACCACTTTCTTCTTGCAAAATTACTACATATTGTGTTCACCTGACTACACAACTGAGATGGCATTTTTTAGTTCAAACTTCATCTTTCTAATGTCCCTGGCTCTCATATTAGTACCCATATGATCTTGTATTAAACTACCAACTCTACCTCATTCCAACTATATAAATTTGACTATTCAAACATGTTATATACTCTAGTAGAGACAGGCTAGGTTTAATAATTATAGTAACAGATTCTACCAGCCTAATAAGTGTTTGTTTCCATCAAAAAGTCAAGTGCTTTATGACTATCATTAATAGTTCTTATTCCTTACCAATGGTGTAGACAGAGTAGGTACTCTCAAGATCAGTAGATAAAACAGAAGAAATTCATTTTGACATGAAAATAGCCATTTATTTTTCTAAATAACCCACTAAGGGCACTAGGTTGTATGGCTGGCGTTACCTTTAGGCCCATATATATAATGCATGGTAGTTATTGCATTGTATATTGTTTCTTTTCCGTTGTTTGGTTATCTGTCTCACATAATTAATGTTTTGCTTTTACTCAAGGCTTGCAAAAAGCTTGGAAAAATTGAGCTCTCGGATTGCGAAATGTTTGCATCCTGTGAACCATGCCCAATGTGCTTTGGTGCTGTTCATCTATCCCGGATCAAGGTTTGCTCCTTACATTAGCATTCTTCATCTGGCAGAATATAGTTTAATCCTTAATAAACAATCTTGTTGAATGCTGCCGTGCAGAGGCTGGTATATGGAGCTAAGGCAGAAGCTGCTATTGCCATTGGATTTGATGACTTCATCGCTGATGCTCTGAGAGGAACCGGGTTCTACCAGAAGGCCAACATGGAGATAAAGCGCGCAGATGGCAACGGAGCCCTGCTTGCCGAGCAAGTCTTTGAGAACACCAAGGAGAAATTTCATAACTTACATAGCAGGAATCACTTGCTGCAGCTTTTCTGCCCTTCTTGTGTTTTTGTTCAGTTTCTGATCCTTGCTTTTCCAGCCGGGAAAAAAATCCTGAAACCGAGTTTCCTCCTGCATTTTCGCCGGCATGCATCATCCACAATGGCGTACAACAATGTCTGAATGGGCCTATTGGGATCGTGTACAACTTGGTGAAAATTCTGCTCCGGATCACGTAGTTTTTTCTCTGTTTGTTTCCTTCTTTTTTTGAACCTTCTCCGTTTGTTTCCTTTCCAGACCGCAGATCGCCTCTTGCGTTGGTCAGGACAAGGTTATCTTGTGAGTTTGGGAGACTGTTTTCCACTTCAGCAAGACTGTATAGTCTGGTTGTTGCAGTGCTCTTCCACTGGGACACAGTTATGTATGTTTCTAGTCATCATTACCAAGGTCCCAAATGCTGGCCCTTCGTTGGCAGTCACCCAAAACAGAGCAACGATTTCAGGAAAGCAGAGTCAAGGGTTACTTCTGCATTCGTCAAGATTGGGTATTCTGCTAGCTCTATACTATGCGCAGTCCTAAAGTAGGCCTTACATGAGGCAATGAGAGTGAAAATTTGTCTGGATTTGTCAAGTAATTGTGCTATATATTGTAGGCATGTCGATTGTTTTTTCTTTTGCTTATTGTCATAAACTGGTTACGCGCAATCTTCCATAAACTGGTTACGCGCAATCTTCCATTGTCCTGCATAGCAGAGTAGTGTTTACAATCTTCTGAGTTCATGGAGATCTTTGTTTATTTATTTGATATATTTCTAGTTCATTTTTTGTCCTACCTTGGCGGCTTGGCACCAGATTTCACCCCTTCCATGTGAAATATCACGCAACCCTGCCTCATGAAATATCTTCTCCTTTCTTTTCTACTTGTGGAGACCAAGGATGGAACCATCTCAGTTGCTTCTGCATTTCTTGGTCATCAGGAATGTAGTTATTATTAGTTTACATTTGGCATCTCTGGTTCTTGCTGCACTGCAAGACATGCATATCTGACCAATGAACATATGTCCATTTCCAATGCAATTGGAGGACCTGTTCAAAGAGAGTTACTTGTGTATGCTTTGCTGTATTAAACAGCTGTACGAGACGGGGATCACAAGTTCTTTCAAAAGCTCTGAAGAAGCTTACCGAGGAGTTGACTGTGGATAAGGCAGAAGCTGCTATCGCTATTGGATTCAGTGACTCCGAGGAACCAGGTTCTACCAGAAGGCCAATATATGGAGATAAAGCGTGCAGATGGCAACGGAGCCCTGCTCGCTGAACAGGTGTTTGAGAACACCAAGGAGAAGTTTCGAATGTACTCATGTGCAGGTAAGACATGGTGGAATTTCACATTAAGAAAGCCCCTGATGCTCAGCAAAACTAGTCTAATTGTCAACATTCTGCCATTGGTAATGGGTCAAAAACTATGAGTTCAAATATAAACACATTGATTCTCGTTATGCTTCTATTTCTGAGGAACAAGTATTACTAATTCCCTGGAGTATGTACCGTGAGGTAATACTAATTTGGGATGGATTGTTGCCTTTCTGATGACAACAAGACCTTCATCATAAGCCGTGAAGGCCAACATGGAAATAAAGTGTGCAGATGGCAACGAAGCACTGCTTGCTGAACAAGTCTTTGAGAACACCGAGGAGAATAACGAATGTACTAATGTGTAGTTAATTAAAGTCATGGTGGGATTTCAAAGCCCCTGATGCCCAGAAAAAAAATGTATTTGTCAGCATTATATCATTGGTGTTGGACCGCAAACCGTCAATCTGAATAGAAACAATTGTTTCCATTAAGTTAAGCTTCAGTTTCTGAGAAACAAGTACATTATTTTTCGCGAAAACACAAAAATCAATTTGTATCGATGCATTGATAGAAAAAGAAGGTTTATGTACAAACCTCTAGAGAAGAAGGTCACCCTACACCATACAACAAGTATGTTATTATTCATTTGCATATTTCAGTACTGTTCACCAAAAGAATGAAGACTTTCGTATTGATTTCCCTGGAGTCTCTGCCATCCTCTTTCATCTGATCTTACTTTAACTGTGAGGAGTACTAATTTTGGAAACATTGCAGTAGCAACAAGATCTTCATCAGCCAACAATGCAACTTTTCAGAATTGCATAGTGATTTCAGTTTTTGATCCTGCTTTCCTGGCTTGGAGAAGTTACTGAAACTGAGTTTCCTCCTGCAATTCAGTTCACGCATAATATCATTTCTTTCTACTCAGCTTGCAACGGAGGATCACTACTCAGAACTTTGGACACATTCAAATGTTCTGTTCTTAAATCTTTGTTTCAAAAATCAGAACTGGAATGATACTATAATCTTGCTTGTTCTAATGTTCCAGCAAACCTCTGAAAACATCGAGCACAAATGGAAGGCTAGATATATACAAAAAGCAAACTACATCCTATGCAAAAAAGAAATGTACATGACTAGTGAGGCGCATCCCATGAAGTAAACCCCTTTGCGACACGCAACAAACATCTGTCTACCTACACTATATAAAGGCCAATTTTAGTAAATGATTTAACAATCCACTGACACTGGTCCTATGAGTGGTCGCCTCCTGTACACGAACTGCTAAAGGTCTGCCACCGTCGTAACAGACTGGTGTCTGACCACAATCTGTACTGAGTTGCTCGCACGATTCTGGGGTCACAGAGTTTGAATAGCCTTGAATACGTGAGCAACTCCATGGATGTATGGACCGTACGCTGAGTGAAACATTGGAGATGCAGATGCTACTGAAGTTGTCACCCTGAATGCCCTCCAAGATGCCAGCGACACCAACATCAACACCGACAACGTTCTCGACTGTGATATTGCTTATCACGGGGAGAGCATTTATGTCATAGTAGTTATCAGGATGTTCGCCGTAGTTTCCGGTGATCCTGATGGCCATTGAAACATTGTGCATGCTCACATCAGCTATATAAATGTTCCTTACATACCCTCCACGTCCTGGAGCGGTCTTGATTATGATCCCATGCAAGGAGTTCACAATGCGGAGGCCCTCAGCCCGGACGTCGGATATGCCACCTGACATCTCGCTTCCGATGGCTATTCCTGCACCACCCCCTGTCTCTCCTATGATGTTGCTGATGCTGATATTGGAGCTAGGTTGAGCAAAAGAAATGCCATACTCATCCCAACCACTTTTGATGCCAATACCATCGTCACCGTTTCTGACGTAACAATGATTGATGCAAACATTCGTGGACGAATCTGGAAAGATATGGAGTTGCATTAGTACCACGGATGCAAATATTCTAAATTTTCATATTGTACCACCCAGATCATACATACTTAAGCTTAATGTGATTGCATAATAAAGGTGGCCTCTTAATTATTGTTGCATCGCAAATCTGAAAACTAGGTTCCAGTTGCATCTCAAGCAAAGATTTTTAAAAAGCATGGGCATGCTGCGAAGAGATACTTAATGTTGCAAATATTGTTAAATGATATTGCAAGAACCAATTCCGTTATCCTTTCATTTTCCCAAGACTATGTTATATGGCGACATAAACATGTAGAACATTACGATTCAAACTTCATATTACCTGGAGTAATGCCGTCCGTGTTTGGTGAATCCAAAGGTGCTAGGATGGTGACATGCTCGACAAGCACTTGGCTGTTTAAAGAGCAAAAGGCACTCTAGTTATGAAATTTTCATTTGTCGATGAATTATTATGTTTTAACATAAAGCAAAGGCTGTTTAAAAAACAGACCTGCAATATACAGGATGGATATTCCAGAACGGGGAGTTCTTGAAGGTCAAATTGGATATAACAATATTGGAGGAGTACTTTAACTCAACAAGATGTGGTCTAGTATAGTTAAGCGTGTGGTTATGGAACCAATCCCACCAAATGGCTCCTTGACCATCAATAGTACCATTAGCCCCTGTCAAGAGTATCATGTCAAGAGTATCATGTAAAAAGTATCAGATTTATGCACTTGCAAATTAACTAGCATAAACGATGCAAACATAGTATTTACTTACCAGTAATTATTACATCTGTCAGATTCCACCCAAAAATTAGGCTCTGGTGCCTTTCTCCAGGGAGCTCTCTACCACGCCCATAGGATGGGAGAGGGTCTATTACTGGCCAATCAGATGAATCCTACAAATGAAGTATTTTAATTTGATGAAGTTGGCAAAACTGTATTTGTAAAGCATATAAGAATATTACATATATACTTAGTTGCCCTGATTCATTGTCCGTGTTCTTTGTTAAACAAAACTTAGATCAACATGGCATTATGTGCATGTTCCCCATGTTATAAACACACAATTCAAAATCGTAACAGAGAGCAGATTATTATGTGCAAAAGCTGTGATTGGTATTTACCGGAGATCCAACTATTACGGCATCCTTATCCAGTGACAAAGTGAGATGGCTGATAAGAGCAAAACTCCCTGTTAGCCACCTTCCAGCAGGCACAAAGAGCTCTGCGCCGCCTTTGTCCGCGAACGAGTTGAGGTAGAAGATTGCATTCTGGAAAGCTTTTGTATTGAGAGTCTTGCCATCCCCCACAGCGCCAAATTCAGTTAGCGTGACACTATGGGGTCGATACACGGTCGATGCCATGTCCTTGCAGTATATGCCGGATACGCTGGACCATTGGGTCTCAACTATGGTCATGAAAACGAGAAGGAACTGAACCTGGCAGAAAATTCCAAGACAAAAAAATCAATAGACGTAACATATTTTGGATGCGCTAAAGCTAGATTTAAGCCCCATGTAAAAAACAGATGATACCAAGAAACTCAAACAGACTTTCATTAGACGCGGAATAATGCGAACCGACCAGAATCACGCCTCGCCCAGAATAAAATTATAATAAATCTGAATGAACTAGTGCTAGATTAACAGAAGAGTTCAGCACGATCTCACTTCGTTTTCTCTCCTGTTTCCTATGTATGAATGTCCCTCACAATCAACCGTCTTAAATCAATAAACCCCTGCTAACCTGAACCATTTTCACCCTGTCACCTCCACCCAATTCCCAAAAGCATGCAGCACCGAATTGTGTACGAGTATCGCTGCAATAACCATATGATATCTCAGGCCTATAGTCAAATTCCCGAACCAGCATTCCAACTGTGACATGACAGTACAGGCACAGTCAGTATGAACGTCACTGACCCTGGACACCGAAGCGTGACGCAAACCCGGGTACAGATCACGCCCCAATGCCAGATCATTCCGCTCGAACTACGCCGCTCAAACCCGCCGCCGCCGGCGGTGCCGCCGACGCCAACCACCCACCAGGCAAGTGTGGAAGGAGCAATGGGGACGGATCCTACCGGCCAGCACCGCAAAATCAGGCGGCTATTCCGGCAGGAGATCAAGGAACGAGGAAGTGTGAGGGATCAGCGGGCACATACCGATACGGATCTCCCCATCTTCCGTCAATGCGACAGATCTTCCTTCCTCCTCTTCGTCCTTGTCCTCTCGCTTGACTGAGAGCGGGCTTCAATGCCAGACGGCGCCTTGCGCAGAGCAGAGTCCGTGAGAACTGCGAACGAACCAAGAACACAGACGCCTTGTCAATAGAAGAAACACGCAAGAAGATGCATACCAAGAAAAGAAGTGGCGCCGCGGCGCAGCCTGCTCACCGGAGATGGATCGATCGATCGGCGAGAGTCTCGGAGGAGGGGAGAGTCAGTCGGTCAGCTGCGGCAGGACTGAGCGAGTGCACGAGGGAGTGAGGGGAGGAGGGACAGTGCGGCAGGAGCTGGTGGGGGTAGGAGGACGAAGGGTGGCGTGGACCGAATCATGCCGTGGTGCGCGGGCGGGCGGATGGCGCGAGGCAGAGGAGGAGGAGCAGTCTTTATAGCCAGCCAGCCGCCAGGGAAAGGAGGCAGACGGAGCAGAATCTAAGGTAATCTTTTTTTGAACGGGAATTTAAGGTAATCGCTTCAGCAATTCCTAAAACCCAGCCGGATTGACGTTCATCCCGTCGCTATATCAACGCGCCCAACTTTCTCTTTGTATTTTTTAGCAACAAATCGGCCCGAAAATTACGGAATTTGACATAACCGGAGGGTTTTGGTGGAGAATTGTGAGGTCTTTTCTAGGCAATCGGATTGGGGTGGTCTGATCATGTCATCTCGCCTCGCGTTCGATGTAACCTGAGATTATATCGGAAACCTACATTGGAGCCTGAGCTACAGGGCTTTTGGTATTTTTTGAAATTTAAATTTAACATTTTGAAATTTTAGAAAATTCTGATTTTTTTTTCTAGATGTGACCAATGATGCATTCTACCAACAATGAAAATCTCAAGGTGAAATACATTATATTTTTGGCTATACAAAAATGACAAAATTTGACAAATGTTATAGGTTTCAAAATCTGCACTGTTCAATTTTTCAGATCCACGATTTTGTCATTTTGCACAGCCCAAAATACAGAATTTTTCGATTTGGATTTTTGCAAACTGTTAGAATACATCATCATCTACATCTACGTTTTTTTTTCAAAATTTCTGAAAATTTAAAATGATGTTTTTGAATTTTTGAAAAATCCGGGTTCCAAGTAGACCGGGCTACAAAAAATCCACTCTCGATATTATATCTTGTTTTAAGCCTCTCAGATTCACGTTCGATGTACCCCAAGAGTGATCAGCATAGAGGCATGAGCAAAGTAAAGCCGAAGACTATGGCTAAAATCTAGTGAGAGTAATAGGAATATAGAGATCTCAGGAATATAATAGTTAGAAGTCATTCTCTAAGAGTATGGCCCTCATCATGTTGTCCCCATGGATTGTCTTTGCGTCCATCTGGTCACCGAAACCGTTCACGCCTCCTCGTTGAAGGAATGAACCCCATATATCCAATTTCTGCCTTGCTGGTATCATGCCCCCCTTCCCCGTCTCCGGTCATATATTGACATGCGGCGATCTCCTGCTCTAGCAAGTCTCCAGCCTCGCCTCCCCTCTGCATGCCATATGCACGTATAAACCGACCCGGGACCGGTGTGTGTGACCAAACCACTTATTTCGGATGAGTGACCAGCTCACTCATGTCATAATAGTTCATTGACCAACAATGCGTTTATCTTATTTGATTATGTGTTTTGTAGGATTAATCTGTTTTTTCTTATTCCTACAGATCAAACAAGAAATTTGCAAAAATCATGTATTTTTCACAATCCTCGGTTTTGTATATGGAACCCTATCCTATTTATGGGATTTACCATTCCTATGTTTTGGAATTGTCCAAAAGCGTTGAGGCAAAATCGAACAAGCGCTCTAAGTTATGGTGCCAACGTCACCGCGCCGTTTTTCCGCAGAGAAATACGTGGGTTGTATGTTGTTGAGCTAGGTTGTCCCAATCGAGTTACCGATGTATCATGATCGATGCTTTGTAAGATCAAATGTCAGAGGAATCAATATTTATCATCCGACCGGTAGCCGAGGTACTATCATTTTTCCAAACAAAAAGAAAACATTACCCCTTTTGCGGCTTCTTATTTAATTCAAAAAAGACTAGGAAACGTGTCCGTGCGTTGCAACGGGAATAAAAGCGAGGAGTTGGGCGGTTATCTTTCAACTCTCAAAGAGCTCAAGATTTTCTTCCCCTTCGCCTTGTACCGAGCCTCGAGGTATTATGCTATATGCGTGGTCTTGACGAAGCATGTCTTTCTAACTCTAATTAACACTTAGTACTCCTCGATGGTCTTGAGCAGATCGATCATCCTTGAGTTTGTACACGGGCATGTTGTCATCGGCCTCGGCCAATTTGTCCATATCACCGTCGGCATTGGCGCCTGCCTACAATTTATTTGACGAACAAGTTCATCATCCAAGATCATCGTCGTCCCGGCCACATTTGATCTGAACTGTAACTGAGATTTGCTTAGCCGCTGCTCTTCCCTTCCTCACGCGATGAGAAATTTCTCATGTTGCTACTTTTTCTTAATATATCATGCCACGCAAAATATTTACCACTGTAAATCAATTTTGTTGACATGGACTCGGCGACTTAGGGTCGCTCTCTTGTCGTGTCGTGCTACAGTCTTTTTGAGTCTGCATTAAAGCGCATCAAATATTTCTCATCTTGTTAAATGAGCCAATTTTTGTGCATTTCATTGGTAAGAAAAAGAGAAGCGATACATACTCCTGATCCTACCGGGTCAAATTCCCTTGCCAATTCAGCAGTAGCAAGAGTTAAAAGTTCGCTCTTCATGTGTAACGGGCCACCGTTTTAGTTTCACCCAGCCACACACATAAAAGCAGTAAAAGAACATCTTGCTCATTATATTAAAAAAAACATATTCAAAAGGTCGTGGTGTGCACATGTACTGAAACGTCAATATTTACCTACTCAATTTGACGACAATGGCCTACTTCTTCACATTCACCGTGAGTATATATTTTCAACTCAATTTGACGCTTTCTTGTAATTTACCTCCCTCTGCACATTTGCACAGCCTCGTGAGTCATGACGCTGTTGCTTGTCATCAACAGTGATTTCCTTGGCATATGATACTATGTTGCTTCTTGGGTTGATAATCAAGAAATTTTGCACGATGCAATTCCTCCCAAATTCGAATGAAATTCCTTCATGAGCATCATAGTCGTTATATGGTACTATTTCCATTTACTACCAAACTGTAGTTGTATAAAACTGTAACAAAGCGAGGTAAACTGTTGAAAAAATGTAGAAGTCTGAACAGACCTGAATTAAGATGACGGTGATATAGTAAACCTACTAACGGAACTCATGCCAGCGATATAGGAGCCCCGCTCCCCCCCCCCCCCCCCCCCCGAGGGCGACCGGGGCGTCCCCAAGCCCTTGCCAGCGGGCTCTCCCTCTAGCCTCCTCCCTCCTTCGCCGCCGCCGGCAGGGGTCGTCGGGCGCTGCCCCGGCGACGCCGGCGGCGGCGGACCTTCCTTCCCCGCGTCCTGGGTGGGCTGGTCGGGGCCTCTCCGTCCTGGGCGGCGGTGCTCGTCGGGAGCTCGTGGTCCGGCTCGGCCGGCGGGTTCTGGTGGCGGTGTGGACCTGCAGCGATGTGCGCGGCGCCGGCGGCCGGCTTGGCCCTGGTCTGAGTCGCCTCGGCCCTAGATGGGCTCGGGCGGGCTCAGATGGGCCTGAGCGGGCCGGGGCGTGCGTGCAGCTGCGACTCCCTCTGGAGATGGTGACGGCGACGGGGCGGGGTAGGGGACGGCGGCGCTGCAGCTCTGCCTGTTGCAGCAGGGCGGAAGGAGCTATACCGGGCCAGGCGGGCCTGGTTTGCTCCGGCTGCTCTATCCGGTCGGCTACCGCCTCTCGGTGGTGGAGGTTGTTCCCTCCCGTGGTTCGGCGGTGCTGCTGTCCCTCGCTTCGGCGGTGTTGTCTGATCCGTTCTGCGGACCGCGGTCTAGTGCTCGTGGAGAGACGGCGATGATGACAGCAAAATCGTGGTGGTGCATGCTGGCGGGCGGAGAAGCGGGTGGTGGTGCTCCGGATATGTCCGGGTGTTTTTGTGACTCGGGCTCGGGAGAAATCCGTGTTGACTCGTTCGACACCGACGCGGTGCCGCCTTCGGGTGGCGTCATTCCTTGTTGGAGGGCGTCGTGGGTAGCCCGAGTTCACCTTACACCGAGTGCCGGGTGAAAGGACAAGGATGTCGCCTAGAGGGGGGTGAATAGGCGATTTAAAACTTTTCCGGTTTAGGCTTGATAATTGCGGAATAAAACTATGTGTTTAAATTAACAAGCGAACAACCTAAATAAACTAGGCTCATCTATGTGCACCAAAAACTTATGCTAAGCAAGACAAGAAACAAAGTGATAGCAACATAGAATACTTCAACCACGAAGGCTATCACAATGTAAAGTGCATAAGTAAAAGGCTCGGGTATAGAAATAACCGAGGCACGCAGTGACGAGGATGTATTCCCGAGTTCCTCCTTGTTAAGGGAGTACGCCTCGTTGTAGAGGTGTGAACCAACACAATGGTTCAACAACCACAAAGATTTCACCTTCTTCTCCGATGAACCGCATCACAAAGGTTTGGTTCACCTTCCACTATCGGAATCCTTCGAGGCGGAAATCCGGAGCCTTTCAACAACGATTCGGGGCACAACCCACAACAGGATTGGGTGCTCCCGTACAGCTACAAGTGACCACACAGGGGTCTCAACCACCACACGGGCGTCTAGGGTCCAAAGACCCAAGAGTAACAAGTTCACAAGCTTTCAACTTCCACGAATCCTCGTGGAGAGCACAAACCGATGCAACGAAGCAATGGCAAGAGCACATGGCTCAAATCCTTCACTCTTGAATCCCACCACAAGCAACTAATGCTTATGGGGGGAGAAGAGAGGAAGAACAACGAAGAACACAACAAATGGAACTTCAAGATCAAGATCTACTAGGTTCCCCTCACTTAGAGGAGGAATGGATTGGATGAATATGTAGATCTAGATCTCCTCTCAATCTCACTCAAAGATATGCAAGAATCATGGGAGGGAATAAGAGGAAGGCAAGCTTTCAAAAGGTCAACAATGGAGGAGAGAGAGGGGAAAAACTTGCTCAAAACGTGTTGTAACCGTTGGGGAAGAAGCCCCTTTAAATAGGTCACCCGAAACCAGCCGTTATGCACAGAAACTGCGAGCCCGGCCTGGGAGCCGGTTTGGCCGGCCTAGAAACCAGCCAACCACCCGACCTGGCCGGTCTGGGAGCCGGTCTGGCCGGCCTGGGGCTGGCCAGACAGACAAGACCGATAAAAGTGCAATATCTTTTTCATCCGGACTCCAATTTCGATGATCTTGGGCTCGTTGGAATCGTAACGAAGAGCTTTACAAGATCATGCAGAGAAACATCATAGTCCAACAATGGAGGATAAAACCAAATGGGGAAAGGTTGGACCTCTCGATAAAAGAACAACCGATAAAACCTCCAAACCAAAACCGCAATATGTTTCTCATCCGGACTCCGTTTTCTATAATCTTGGGCTTGTTAGAATACTCACAAGCTCTACAAGATCATGCGTATACACATCATAGTCCATCATGTGAGGAGGAAACCAAAGTAGAGAGTTTGACCTCTCTTAGAAAAGACAAACCGGTAAAACCTCGAACATCAAAAACGCAATAAGATATACAAATGAAATTCATTTTGATGAACTAGAGCTTGGTATGGAGATGAACACAAGCTCTAAATTCTCACATGGATAAAAGCCAAATAAAAACCAAGAAAGATGATATGCCAAAAATGCAAAGGTTTGAGCTCTCCACAAAGATGCGATCAAGTTACTCACTTGAGAGCCCCTCTTGATAGTACGCCGTCTATCCTATAACCCGGTCTCCCACTAACACCATGAGACCGGTAAAATAGAAAACCTATCAAGATCATACCTTTGCCTTGCGCATTCCACTTGAGATCGATGATGACGATCTTGACTCTCTCAAGTTGGAACACCTTTCTTGATTGTGCTTGCTAGCACATGCTTGATGAAGACTTCTCCAAATACTCCCCCATACACCATTACGGGAGAGCCTTGCTATACTCCATCTTCATGAATCCACTTGCACTTCATCTTCTTATCTTGATATAGATGATGGCTTGGAGATAAACATGAAGTTCACTCAATCTTCTTTTCCAAGCCATGCTTGCAATAAGCTCAACTCTTCACATGACCATTCTTCATATAAACCCATTGGATAGAACCTTGGTCATCATATAATCTTCTAGAGTCCAACACATGAACTCCAAACTTCTTCATGGACAAGATCTATAAAGATATCTCAATGCAAACATTAGTCCATAAGGATTGTCATTAATTACCAAAACCACGCATGGGGCAACACATGCCCTTTCAATCTCCCCCATTTTGGTAATTGATGACAATCCCTTTTACGAGGGTTTATATAATGAATTAAGTAACCATGCAACACAAAGACAAGGATGCAAGAGAACAAAGAACAAAACCAAACCATATTCCCTTAAACCCTCTAAACTTCTCCCCCATTGGCATCGATTGCCGAAATGGGAGGAAAAATTTAGAAGGCCAATATAGGAAGAGCTCCCCCATAATGTGTGCATTTCTCATAATATGAGTGAAATCAAATGCACATATCCAATGACGAATATATGGAGGGAGATCAAACTATATGAGGATCCAAAAGTTGCAAAAGAATATCAAAGAGAAAGATACTTCGACGAAAGAAGCAAGCAAACAAAAGGATCCGAAGAAGTGTTCTAAAATCAAGAGGGAACTCCCCAAGGTACGTGCACAAAGTAGGATTTTCATTTTAATATGTCGTGCACAACATGGAATCCTCACTCCTCTTAGATCATTTTGAAACACAAACAAGTGCAAGAAGGTTTAAAGATAGAAAAGAAGCAAAACAACTTGCAACAAGGAAATGTTGAGCAACAAGAGAAAGAAGCGACAATAAAGACTTGCCCAACCGAAAAGAGATGGATGTGACATGGAGAGACATTTTAGGAGACTAATGCAAGGATAAGCAATAGCATTATCATAGTCTTTCAACATAAGGCACATAGTGCATATCATGTCTTTCCAATAAACACAACCCAAAGAAGATGTAGCACCTAGGTCCACAAGCTATTAAGATGCAAAAGAGATACCAAGTGAAAAACAAAGCTTGTGCCTTTTAGAAACCACCAAAGAATCAAAAGCAATAAAAGGTGGTGACTAGAGGATTGGAATACTAATTAAACATGTAGCTACTCTCATGTGTATAAGTTTCTAATTAGACATCAATCATGAAGATATAAGTCCAAAAAGAAACATGCACACAAAATAGATACAACGGTGAAGAACATGATATCCAAGAGGAAGTCATATATATACCAATAAGATCATTGCTTAAAAGCATAGCACAAAGCTCAATTTTATCTTAGAAGGATATAGATGAACTTCCAACACATACTCATCATAGCATCAAAAATATCCACAAGGGATAAGGTGATAAATGGGATGCTCCGAGAAAGATAACAAGTATCGCAAAAGGCAAATGATTTTGAAGAAACATCAATATTGCATATGTGAGACATAGAGTAGAAAGTGCTAGATTAACATATATGGGATTGATGAATCATGAAAATGATTATATATATTCCCCTTGATGCAATCATCCCGGCTTGCCCACATTTGCAACAAAGTTTTTTTTGCAAGAACCAAATGAATTGCAACAAAAGAGATTCATGCCATGAAACAACCTCCACAAGGTTGAAAGCTAGAAAAGTATGCATGAGGTAGATACTTGTTACCGAGATAGCATTGGTGATGTAGAAGATAAGAGTTCACGATCATCCGAGCTTGGCTCTAATAAGCACATGGTGATAACACCTTCCTTGTAAGTGAGACAAGCTTCCAATGCATCTCCGATGTACCTAAAACAAATTCAAGTACAAAATGGTACCCAAACTCATTGGGTCCAAAGTAGTTAGAGCAACTACAATACATAGGACAAACTCCACATAAATATGTGCATGTTGATATGAAATTGAATTTCATGCACATCTTAGCCATTTAGGATTTGATGGAATTTATCCTATATATTGGATCAACGAAAGTAAGCATGCCATAAATATACATATAGTAAATATGCATGCACAAGACTTCCAAGAACCAAACGAGATACAATTTGGACAAAACACCAAATAAACCAAGAAAGCACACACAAGTGTGACAAGAAAGAGAATTGTCCAAATTATATCAAAAAACCCAAATCAACACATGATTGAAGATACCACTTTGAAAAGATGCCAAATGAAAGTAAGATACCAATTGATGAAATATCATCAAGGAATAAACCAAACCCTCTACACTTTTCATGATGGCACAAGTACCAAGACGAAAAATGTTTGTCTTCCAAAGAGACACGTCATTGGGATCGAATACCAAATGAAGACAACTAATGTTCAAAAGCATATAGAATTGCTCCCCAAGATTTGTGCATTATTTATGATCTTGCATTTGAATACAAAATGCACACAAATGGGATTATCACTCTCCATACATATTATTCAAACACTAGTCATGTTCAAGGAAATCAATAAGATGCAAAACCAATTTAAAGAATGATGTTCTACTCAATGTAGGATAGCTTCCCCAAAAATAGTGCATTATCAAGAAGTATGACTTTTGAGTGTAAATGCACAGATTGGGATCATTGCTTTTCCTAAAGAAGAAGGCATAAAAAAATTTTTGAGAGCACAAAGATCCAAAAGATACAAGGAAGACAAAAGAGAGTTAGATCAAAATAATTTCTTGGCAATAAAATAAGGCAATTCAAAGCAAGAGACAAAGTGAAGATGGTCCACAAATTTCACCACACATATGAGTATCACTTGTCAAGGACAAGGAGTATATAGAGATATTTCTCGGTGGTGTATAGAAATGATATTGAAGACCAATTTCACAACAAATAAGCATATGGCAAAAGATAAGATTTAAAGACCAAAGCTTAAAAAGATAGATATTCTTGATAGCTTCAAGTATTCACGCGATCATGCAAAGCCACTACAAAGAGTAGCTTGAAGCAATCGATTTCCAAAAAGGATATGCGAACATATTTGGGGAAAACCGTACCAAGAAAGTCCATCACAAACAAGATCCAAAAGATTGATTAAACAAAATCATTTTACCAAAAATAAAACTTGTTTGAGCAACATGCCACATAGGAATAAGATAATGAAGAATATCAATTCTAGGTGACAATACCTCACATGTTCACATTTTCTAGGTTTGTAATATGCACATAGCTTATTACTCCCCCATAATGTGATAATCCATTTATTTTAAAACAAGAGGCAAACAAAACCAACTCGAGAAACTAATGGACATAATAGAATTTGAATTTCTCATGAGCAAGACATACCACATAGAGAATAGATAATATAGATGTATCATCACTAAGTGATATTCCTCATGTACACACATTTTTAGGGGGGAAGACTTGGGTAGGATCTCACCCTTAGGTGAGATCGTAGGATCAACTTTTTTTGAAAATTCAAAACATGTCGAAAAATTCCGAAAAAAATAGACAACACGCATCTATGTTACATATGCAACGTCAAAAATTGGCAGCTCAAAACTCGACCTACAGTTAGAGAAACAAAAATGTTAAACTACACTGTGAATAGTGTCCAGATCTGAGTGACACTATTCACACCGAAATTTCTCTTTTTTGCCTCTCTAAGTATAAGTCGAATTTTGAGCTGCTAATTTTTGACGTTGCATATGTAACATAGATGCGTGTTGTCTATTTTTTTCGGAATTTTTCGACATGTTTTGAATTTTCAAAAAAATCGATCTCACCTAAGGTGAGATCCTACCCAAGTCTTCCCCCGTTTTTAGGATTGTGAAGTGCACGAAGCACATCACTCTCCCAAAATGGAATAGTCCATTAATCTCTCAAATAGAGCCAACAAGATAAGATATCAAATAAAAGCAATAAGGCTCAACACAAGTAAATGGTGTGCAAACCAACATACACATTCTTGATTACTAAAGATAAGTAAGTAGAGAGCACAACACATACAAACACTAGCAAGGTACAAAACCTAACACATGCAAGGGTGCAAGCAACTTTCAATGTATATATGATTTAAAATAAAAGTTATCGCAAGGAGGAACATTGGATATGAGATAGAACAATATAATCCAAATGACTTGGCTTGAGATAATATAATTGATGAAGATCCATTAATTCTTCATGAAGTAGCCAAGTCTCCAATGCCCTCCAACAACACCTATTGATCAAGTTTTGACTTGTTGGTCCCCAACCAAGTTGGATCCTAAGAGGTTAGTCACAATAGGTTTGGCAACACAAATGGTTCTTTTCTTGACACCACTTTGAGTACCAACATATTTGGCAAACACATTGCCAACCTTATCCTTCCGAAGAGAATAATCATCATTAATAATAATGTGGTTGGATAAGGTACCATTTGTGCATGAAGAAGCAACGTGACCCTTCTCACGGCATAGGTAGCAACATCTACTTCCTCCTCTCTTCTTAGTTGGAGTCTTGACTTGAGGAGGGGTAGCTTGATTCTTCTTGGGAAGAGGCCGTTCTTCAATTTGAGGAACTTGAGTTTGAACTTGAGGCTTCTTTCCTTGTTGCTTCTCACTAAGAGCCTTCTTCTTCAAAGGGCAAGATCTAACATGGTGCCCTTCAACTTTGCACTTGAAGCAAACAGTCTTGGCCGTATCCTTGACTTGTTCTTGGCCCTTGTTCTTTTTGTTATACTTGGACTTGATCTTACTATTGGAGTTGAATCCAAGTCCACTCTTGTCATTGTGGCGTCTTTAAACACTCAACATATTGTCAAGTGTAGAATCCCCAACACGACGCTTTTTCAAGTCTTTCTTCAAAGAAGTGACTTGGTCCTTGAGCTCATTTAATTCTTCTACATGGTTAGTATCAACACAAATACTAGAGGAAGTAGAAGCTTCATTGTTAGAGCAACAAGGCATGGAAAGTAATTCATCACAAGATGTAGCAACATTGTGAGTGGATGAATTACTAGGACTAGCACATGGCAATATAGCATTTCTAGTAGAAGTTGTGCCATTGTCCACATGAGGCTCACACGATGTTACCTTTGACATAATAGCCTCATGAGCTAACTTTAGCCTCGCATGGGATGCTAGAAGATCCTCATTAGAGCTAGAGAGCTTTTCATGACTTTCTTCCAATATCCCATACTTGCTAGTTAGCAACTCAAGTTGAGCCCTTAGCTCAACATTCTCCTTCAAAATAGATGCTTCACGATAAATGGAGTTAGTAGCACAAGCATCATCAATTTTAGGTAGTTGAGTTTGGAGTTGATCATGAGACTTGATAAGGAGAGAGTGTTCACTTTCCAAAGCCTTGTGGGCTTTGTCAAGTCTCTCTATATCCTCACTTAGTCTAGCATTGCCAACACCAAATTCAACTTTTTTCCTTTTTAAGCACTTTATATTTAGCAATAGCATGATCTCTTTCCTTAATAATTTTAGCAATAATAAGATAATTTGATTCATCAAGAGATTCAAGTTTCTCTTCAAGAGACACTCGAAGCTCTTGCTCTTCCTCAAGGGCATTCATTAAGGATGCCTTTTCATCGGCATCCTCTCTCTCAATTAGACATTTCTCGAGAAATTGAGTTTCCAAGTCCTCAATGATTTCCCTACTCTTAATAGCATAAACAATGATTTCACTTAGAGGAGGGATAGCTTTGCTACCTTTGGGGAGAGCACCAAATACCATCTCACCCTTCTTTGTTATGGTTTCAACATCCATAAGCGCTCCATGAGAATCCCCATCCACATCATCACAAGATGTAGAGGGTTCCAAAGGTGGAGAAACCTTTGAATCCTTAGCCATAAGGCAAAAATTAGTAGTGGGCAAAGATGGTGAAGAGATACTTGAAGCACCATTGAGATCCACGTCTTGTTCCAACAAATGTTGTGATTCCTCTACATTGTTAGCCACACTAGAAATAGAGGATATGGAAGTATTGTTTTCATGGCAACAAGACGAATGAAGCATATCATCATGAGATTTAGTTAAACAACTATTACATGATATGCAAGGACTAGCAACACTAGCATGTAAGACATTTGTAGTGCTAGAAGTGTTTAAGTCCAAAGATAGATCATTACAATGAGATAGAGATGAAGTATAGTCAATGGAATATTCACTATCAACAAAGCAATTTCTATCACCACTCACCATATCATTACCTTGTGTCAAAACACATGTTGGTGAAGTGGAAGAAGATGTGAACTCATCACGGCCGGAAGTGGAAGGAGAACAATCATCCTCAATAATGTCGGATACTTCATATATATCTTGAAGCTTGGTCCATCACTAGTAGGGAAGTGCCTTTCTGTGGCGCACCAAAATAGCTTTCTGTGGCGCATGGTGGGTGCGCCACAGAAGTCTCGCCACAAAAATATTATTTCTGTGGCGCACTTCCAGAATGCGCCACAGAAATATTGCTCATGCGCCACAGAAATATTAGTCCATGCGCTGATGAATTTGACAATAATTTATCTGTGGCGCACTTGCTTCGTGCGCCACAGAATATGGTGCGCCACAAAATTATTTACCATGCGCCACTAAATTATTTGCTGAATTATCGATTATTTGCTGTATTAATTTGACAATAATACATGTATATTACAGTATTTATACAGAAAATAATAGAAACAGTAATATATTTTGACACGGTATTAAAACAGACAGATAAATATGTCATTACATCAGTTAGAGCCCGAGATACATACATATATAGTGACAATTAAGTGCCAAATTAATTGTACAAAAGTTCATCTTATGTCACATAAGTCATAGTACAAATAAAGTTGTCATCGATTTCCCTCTGATGCAACCCTGGAGATGGATACAACGATGTGCCATTTCACCGTCTCTTCTTGAGTCGCCGCTGGAGTCTCTTCTTCTTGAGTCGCCGCTGGGGTCTCTTGCTGGGTCGCTGACGGAGAACACGTCTAGCTCCACTGGTAGGATTGAGCCTTCTGGTGTATCGGCTCCGGGAACGGTTTATAGCAGTCTTTCGTCATCCACGTCCTCATGTCATTTTGCTTGTCTAGGCGTTCTTCGATCTCCCACTTAGACAACCCTGGAGATGAATTGGAATATATATTTGATTAATAATATAAATAGAGTATGATTTATTCATCTAATTAAGTGGATAAGTCTATAATAAAGAAAATAAAGAAGCACTTCTATCGAGTGAGGCAAGGCTTTTCTTTTACAATACATCCTACCTCTGGCGTTGTGTAAGGACCCCCATTCTTCCATGACATCTTCCAAAATGATTAGCGATAACTGCCTCTGGATGCGATGGAAGTCTTCTCTAAGCTCAGAATCGGTGATTTTCCCCGCATTTGTGCTCCATTCTTGGAGACTAGATGGCCACCTCGTTGTCTCTACATCCCGGACAAGCCCTTTAATGTGATGGAGGACGTAGAAGGCATCCTTCACGCTGCCAGACGCATGCTTGATGCAATGGAACCCGGTCCCATGCCAGAAAATGTGTTTGTTGTCCTTCGTTAAACGTTCCCCATTCTTTTCTTTGTGGAAGTGGCCTCCCTTTTGGGCATAGCCCTCGAGAGCCTCATCGAGAACACCCTTTATTCTGGTGTAGTCTTTAAGACTCCCCGAGTCGAAATAAGTGGCAACGGACCACCTCGGGCTTACGACGATGAGTACTGCGTACTCGTCACTGCTCAACACAATTGAAACGGAATGTTGGAAAGGATCAACAACGGAAGAAATCTATAAGAAATCATAAGATACGACGGCGGCGACCGGATGTGTACTTACTCGGAAAAGAAAGGAATAAGAAAGCTGTTCTTATCCTTGTTGTTCAGCATGATTCTCTGGAGGAACTTCGTGGCCTTGGCCCGTGTCGTTGATCCTTCCACCAGCAGGCTGTCACGCATGTAGTAGGGATCCACTACCTTGATGTACGGGGTATTATCTCTCCTGATCCTCATCGCTTGGTTGAGCGCGTATAGGCGGACCAAGTTATAGTCCAGCCGTCTAAAGTGAAACAGCTTGAAGACGTCCTCGTACGATATGAAAAACAGATCCGCGGGGGTTTCATGGACGAACTCGGCCAAGTCTTTTGGCACCTTGACAGTGAACACCGGGTAATTTGGATTATCTTCTTTAAGAAGGTTGCTCTCTCGCGTCAAGATAGCATTTTGCAAAGAGAGCATGCATCCGTCTGCGAGGTGGAGCAGCTCCCGAGACAGGATCGGTTGACCAGCTTCATGAACTCGGCTCAAGCCATCCGCACGGGGTGATACCATGTCTTCATACCCCCGGATAGTCGTCTTAGGAGCTGGCTTACTTCTCTTCCTGTGCTTCTTCTTCTTTACCTCTGGGGATGCTGGGGGTGCATCTTCTGTAGTAGGCACATTGATTGAGTACTTGTTGGAGCCGAAGCTGATCACTGGGGGAGGCCCTTTTCTCCCTCCCTCAATCCAAACCCTGACAGACTCACAGACGGTAGTAAAGATCGACGTGAACGTCGTTGTCACTGCCTGTGCGATGACCGTCTGAATCATACTATTTTCCTCTCTCGGTTCCTCGCCTCCTGTTCGAGAACCCCCGGCCTCGTTATTGTCAGCCATGTTCGTCTCACCTATAAGAAAAAAATGTCGAAGTTAGTACACCAAATATAAGAAAAAAATCACTTAATTAAGTACTAAGATACCCGGCCCATGCATTAGTCGCAATACCCCATATGTCTTGTTTTTAGCAAAGCCATGCCAAAATTCACGAAAAATTTCGGCATGACCTTTGCTAAAAAAGGGACATATGGAGTACCCGAATTTGCCGGAACGGAAGTTAATCGACGTTCCGGCAAACTCAAGGGCCTCATGGGTACCTGCAGACATTTCACAAATCATGTTGCCGGCATCTCCGGCCGGACAACAACAAACACATATCCACATCTGCCGGCCGACAACAAACACAATACCACATCCACATCTCCACGTGTCCTATTTTTAGCAAAGTCATGCCAAAATTCACGAAAAATTTCGGCATGACCTTTGCTAAAAAAGGGACATATGGAGTACCCGAATTTGCCGGAACGGAAGTTAATCGACGTTCCGGCAAACTCAAGGGCCTCATGGTTACCTGCATAGATTTCACAAATCATGTTGCCGGTATCTACGGCCGGCAACATCCACATACACGACACGCTGGTCGGAACAAACAACCACGACACGATGATGGTCGTGGTAGCACAGAACACATGGTCACCGGGTTAACCAATAGCTCACCAAAGAGGGAACTGTAGTTGAGGAGATAGTTGATGTAGTCGAAGCCGGTGGTCTGCACAAGAAAAAAAAAAGAAAATTCACATCCATATATATCTTCATTTCCTTTAAAAAGTACCAACTTTGGAGCATTTCTAAAGCATCAAATCTTGATCCTATTTCACATTAACCCTCATGGATCTCTTGTACTAAGTTAGTACTTCATAATTAACCCCAGAAATAATTTTTTGAATACATCTAGAACCTTAATTGAAGGCATTTTTGTAGGTATGTTTAAACAGTGACCATATTTAACTTAGCAAAATTTTAAATTTTTTTGGTCTCCAAAATTTTCCTAACACCACTAGCACCAACTAGAAGCATTAGCAACTACTTGCAGCAAGCACTCAACAACCAAATGAATCAAATTCTGTAAAAATATGGGTTTGGCATTTGACCAAACACCTTGTGTGCCGGTGTGGAGGGGAGGGAGAGGGGATGGAAGGAGCAGCACCTCGGGGAGGGGATGGTGGAGGGGAGGGAGAGGGGATGTCGAGGGCGTCGGCGGCGTCGGCGTCGAGGTGGCGGGCCGGTGGCGAGGACGCGGTGGAGTGGCGGCGAGGACGCGGTGGAGTGGCGGCGAGGACGCGGTGGTCGTCGAGCGCGCGGGCGGGAGCTGCCGGCGGCGAGGGCGCGGCCGGTGGTCGTCGAGCGCGCGCGCGGTTAGGGACTTGCGAATTTTGGATGAAGAGGCGCAGCGCGATGGCGGGTCCACATGTAAGTGGGCACAAAAGATTTCTGTGGCGCATTCTGTGGCGCACCAATCCAACGGTGCGCCACAGAATTGTCTAGTACAAAATTTAAAAAGCTGTGCTGCTGTTTGATGACACAAACAGCAACACAGCCCAGTGGTTTCCAACAGTCCGAATTAACCCTGATAGCCAGGTTCGAATCCTGGCAAACTCACTTTTTTTTAACTTTTTTTCTTTAAAATTTGCATTGTCTCACACACAATGTATATTCAATTCATACACATATTCAATTCATTGACTCATACATATTCAAAAACTTGCATTGTCTAGTACATATTCATGATCATACATATATATGCTTCCATTGTCTCACACACACACACACAAATTAAATACACCAAAAAAGTATTCTTCGTCTTGTTGGTTCCGCGAGCTAGCTTCTCTTCTTTCCCTTCTTCGCGGTTGAAAACTTTAGGCCGGTCACCTTGAGATTTCTTCGCGTGAACGGACAACCTTTAGTAGGTAGGGAGGTCTTCCTTCTTTGTGTACTAGTAGTAGGCATGTCGAAGAACTTGTCGAATTCCTCCTCGATCTTTGGCTCGTTGTCCAAGTCTTCCTCGGTGGCGTCTCCTTCCATTCCGATGATGCTCCTCTTGCCCCTCCTCACGACAACACGGCTAGGCTTTGACGGGTCGGTAATGAAGAAGCATTGCTCAACTTGGCTAGCGAGTACCCATGGCTCATTTTTTGCGGAGGCGTTCTTCGATTTGGCATCGGGTATAACCATGGTGGTAAAATACCGGTCTTCTTTGACGACGTCCTTGGCCCATCTCACACGGAACATTGGCACCAACTCTCCACAGTAGTTGAGCTCCCATATCTCCTCGATCCTTCCGAAGAATCTTTCCTTGACAGTAGCCTCGTCATCGGCGTAGGATAGCATAGTTACTCCTGAGTTTTGATATTCGCTATACCTGTCCTTTTCCTCGGTGCAGAATCTGAAACCGCCGATGTCGTACGACTGATAGGTCTTTACGTTCTGCCCGGGGCCCTGTGATAAGGAGAATATGAGTTTTTCCTCTTCCGTAGATGGCTTCCTGCTCTCTGCTTCAAGCAGTTGCCTTTTCTTGAACCAACGCGTCAAGCTGGAGTTGTGCTCTCTGATTACGTCTCCCTTCTTCCTCTGCCGTCTCATGTCGACGTAATTCTGCTCGATTAAGATTTTGTGCTCTTCCACAAAATATTCGGTCACTTTTAAGTGTTGTAGCGCGACCCGGTGAGCCCTGTCGAGGTCGTCTTTTTTACCATGAATGCCAACAAAGATTGAGCGGTAGCCGTCGTGGTGACCAACTCCATCGAGCCTGCCGAGGTGTGTCCTGGTGGGCAGACCGACATCCTCGTTCTCGGTCCTTAGATAATTCTGGCAGAAGGAGATGCACTCGTAGGTTAAAAATCCCTTGGCCATGCTTGCGTCTGGACGGGCCCTGTTGCGAACGTATCCTTTCATGACACCGTTCTGCCTTTCGAACGGCATCATGTAGTGCAGGAACGTCGGACCGAGCTGCCTGATGTCATCAACGACATGGAGAAGGAGATGCACGCAGATATCAATGAATGCGGGCGGGAAGTAAATCTCGAGCTCGCATAGTATCACCACGATCTCTTCCTCAAGCATGTCGAGCTGCTTCACGCCGATCGACTTCCTGCTGACGACGTCGATAAAGTTGCAAAGGGCAGACAACGTATCACGGACGTGCTCATCCATTAACCCTCGGATCGCAACGGGAAGTATCTGTGTCATCAGCACGTGACAATCGTGAGACTTCATGCCGGTGAACCTCTTCTTTGTTGCATCCAGATATCTGCTTATCTTCCCCGAGTAACCGTGAGGAACTTTGACTCCTAGAAGGCACCTGAAAAACTGCTCGAGCTCCTCCGGACTCATACTGAAGCAGGCAGCGGGAAGCATCACCGTGTTCTTCTTTGCCCTTTTGCGGCGACCTTGAGTCCCTTCTGTCTGATCATCATCATCATCATCGTCGTCATCACTATCGGGGGCCTGAAGTTCTGTCCTGATGCCAAGCCATTTCAGATCGTATCTTGCTTTCGTCCCATCCTTGGTCTTATCCGACATGTGGCAAAGTGTGCCAAGCAGACTCTCGGTAACATTCTTCGTAATGTGCATCATATCGAGGCTATGTGGCGTCTTGAGGACCTTCCAGTACTCCAAGTCGTGGAAAACAGACCTCGCTTTCCATACACCCAGCAGTGGATCTACCTTCGGTCGCTTCTTTCCCGGCGCTGGGCACTCCTTCCAGTTTTTCAAAAGCTCGTCGATTTCTGTGCCGCTCCTCGGGCACGGGGCTCTTTCGGGCTCGTCTTTACCATTGAACAAATCACCGCGTTTTCTCCACGGGTGATCCATGCGAAGCCACCTTCGAGCCCCTGGGAACACGGTTTTCGAAGACCCGGGATCCCTTGGTAGCTGGAGATGCGGGGTCTTATCCATGCACTTGACACATGCGCAAAATCCGTGACCTACCTGGGCCGATACATATGAGCAACCAGGATAGTCCTGCACCGTCGTGAACAACGCGGCTCTCATATCAAAATAATCAGCTGTGTAGGCGTCCCACGTACGGGCTGGCGTCTCCCACAACGTGGCTAACGATACCTGGTTGTTTCGGCCCCTGAATGAGAATACTCATGTGTATGTACCTTTGCTTCGTGCACAACCACGGGGGAAGGTTGTAAGGCCATACAAATACGGGCCAGGTGCTATGGGTGCTACTCTGGTTGCCGAACGGATTGAGTCCATCGGTGCTCATACCCAGCCTGACGTTCCTTGCGTCGCCCCCAAAATTTTCGAAGGCCATGTCCAATTCTTCCCACTGGCGAGCATCTGAAGGGTGTGTCAGGATCTTTCCCTTCTCCGGATCTTCTTGGGGCTTCTCCCTTTCCGCATGCCATTGCATGAGCTTTGCTTCCTTAGGGTCTACGAAATACCGCTGCAGACGGGGAGTGATAGGAAAGTACCATACCACTTTTCGAGGAACTTTCTTGTCCTTCCCACTCTTGTACCGTCCTTGGCCGCACACCGGACATGTGTATCTGTCCTTGTACTCGCCCCGATAAATTGCGCAATCATTGATGCAGGCGTGGTATTTAACGTGCGGTAGGTCAAGAGGGCACACGACTTTCTTGGCATCCTCGATACTAGTTGGCAATGTGTTCCCCTCGGGAAGACGATCGTGGAAGAATTTCATGTTCTTGTTGAAGCTCACGTCGGTCCATTTGTTTTCCGTCTTCATCTCCAGAGCATCAAGCGTTACTTGCAAGCGCGTATCCTGTGGCCGGCACCCAGGATACAACGGAGTCTTCCCGTCTATCTCCATTTGCGCCAGCTTGGCTTTCTCTCTGGCTGCAGCTCTGTCGTTGCTCGTCTCCTTGAGTAGCAGTTCTTGAACATGAGGGTCCTGCAAGGCCGAAATTAGCGAGGTCTGCGTGTTCGCGTCTTCTCCACCACCATCTACTCCTTCATCATGACCGTGTCCGCCGGCATCTCCTTCGTCACCATGATGATCTTGTTCGCCGGCATCTCCTTCGTCATGATGATCTTGTCCGCCGACATCTCCTTCGTCATGATCATGATGATCTTGTCCGCCGACATCTCCTTCGTCATGGTTGAAGCCTAACATGAAACCGCGCCTGAGCAGGTGATCCTCCAATTGTCCGGAATCAGGGTCGATCCAGCTCACGAGTTTACATTTTCGACACGGACATCTTATCTGGCGCCTGTTGCACCGAATCATGTCCGCCTTCGCTTTTTCCTTGTATCTACTGATTCGACCGGAGCTCATCCTGACGACCATGGTTGCGGCCTACGCGGTATACATAGAGCACAAACAAGAGTATGTTAATTAGAACCGCAACATGCATGCACACACATTAGTTGGCCCATGCATTAGTCGCAATACCCCATATGTCCTATTTTTAGCAAAGTCTCATGCCAAAATTCACAAAAAAATCGGCATGACCTCTCCTAAAAGTAGGACATATGGAGTACCCGAATTTGCCGGAACGGAAGTTAATCGACGTTCCGACAAACTCAAGGGCCTCATGGGTACCTGCAGACATTTCACAAATCATGTTGCCGGCAACATCCACATACACGACACCATGGTCGGAACACAAACAACCACGACACACATCCGGCCATACACACACCGTCGGCGCCACCAAACATGCATATGCATGTTCATCATCCATGTAGATCCATGTCTCACCTAGTAGATTCGGTGCCGAGACGTGACCGTGATCGATGAGAGAGCGTGTGATGTTGGAGAGAAACTAGTGGACAAAAAGAGATGTATTGGAGGCTCTCCTAAACCCTCACCAATAATCTATCAAACAAAATAGGTTTTACTAAAAAAAATGGAGAAAACTATGGGCAAAATAGGAGGGGAGGGAAGAGAAATACGAGCTAGGTGGAGGTGGAGGAGGAAGAAGAGAAGAAGTAAATGGTGGTAGGTAGAGGGGTTGCCACCTTTTTGTAGATCTGGAGGCAACATTCTGTGGCGCATGCATCACGGTGCGCCACAGAAACATGTCTTCTGTGGCGCACCACCATGCATGCGCCACAGAATGTTGCCCACTTAAATTATTGGTGGGGCCGCACCATGTTTTCTGTGGCGCACAATTCTGCATGCGCCACAGATAAATTACCAATGCAATCATTGGAGGGGGCCCCACCGAATTTTTGTGGCGCATCTGGATGGATGCGCCACAGAAAGGTCACCAGATATTTGTGGTGGTGGGACCCACCATTTTTCTGTGGCGCACGCATGCACGTATGCGCCACAGTATTTTGTGGCGCATTAGGAGTGGTGCGCCACAGAACATTTTTTGTGGCGCATGGTAGGTTTGGTGCGCCACAGATAGGGAATCCACAGAAAGGCACTTCCCTACTAGTGCATAGCTCATGAGCGTTCCGAAAAGGCATGATTGATGCAAGAACTACATCGCTCAAAACACATATAAGACCATTAGATACAAGAGTATCGAGACAAGAGTTTTCTTCATCCTCCTTTGGAGAAGAAAAACCCATATCTACAATTCTCTTAACATGTGGGTCTATATCCCGAAGAAGGTTAAGCACGCGAATTTTCCAAACATCATAATTTGTGCCATCGAATTTAAAAATGGGATTGTGCACTAATTCTCTAAACGACATCTTTACTCTCTAGGCGGTAAAGCCCAAAAAGAGAGCCCAGGCTCTGATACCAATTGAAAGGACAAGGATGTCGCCTTGAGGGGGGGGGGGGGGTGAATAGGCGATTTAAAACTTTTCCGGTTTAGTCTTGATAATTGTGGAATAAAACTATGTGTTTAAATTAACAAGCAAACAACCTAAATAAACTAGGCTCACCTATGTGCACCAACAACTTATGCTAAGCAAGACAAGAAACAAAGTGATAGCAACATAGAATACTTCAAGCACGAAGGCTATCACAATGTAAAGTGCATAAGTAAAAGGCTCGGGTATAGAAATAACCGAGGCATGCGGAGACAAGGATGTATTCCCAAGTTCCTCCTTGTTAAGGGAGTACGTCTCGTTGGAGAGGTGTGAACCAACACAATGGTTCAACAACCACAAAGGTTTCACCTTCTTCTCCGATGAACCGCACCACAAAGGTTTGGTTCACCTTCCACTATCGGAATCCTTCGAGGCGGAAATCCGGAGCCTTTCAACAACGATTCGGGGCACAACCCACAACGGGATTGGGGGCTCCTGAACAGCTACAAGTCACCACATAAGGGTCTCAACCACCACACGGGCGGCTAGGGTCCAAAGACCCAAGAGTAACAAGTTCACAAGCTTTCAACTTCCACGAATCCTCGTGGAGAGCACAAACCGATGCAACGAAGCAATGGCAAGAGCACAAGGCTCAAATCCTTCACTCTCGAATCCCACCACAAGCAACTAATGCTTATGGGGGGAGAAGAGAGGAAGAACAACGAAGAACACAACAAATGGAACTTCAAGATCAAGATCTACTAGGTTCCCCTCACTTAGAGGAGGAATGGATTGGATGAATATGTAGATCGAGATCTCCTCTCAATATCTCTCAAAGATATGCAAGAATCATGGGAGGGAATGAGAGGAAGACAAGCTTTCAAAAGGTCAACAATGGAGGAGAGAGAGGAAAAAACTTGCTCAAAACGTGTTGTAACCGTTGGGGAAGAAGCCCCTTTAAATAGGTCACCCGAAACCAACCGTTATGCCCAGAAAAAGAGACCCGTCCTGGGAGCCGGTTTGGCCGGCCTAGAAACCGGCCAACCACCCGACCCGGCCGGTCTGGGAGCCGGTCTGGCCGGCCTGGGGGCTGGCTAGACAGACAAGACCGATAAAAGTGCAATATCTTTTTCATCCGGACTCCGATTTCGATGATCTTGGGCTCGTTGGAATCGTAACAAAGAGCTTTACAAGATCATGCAGAGAAACATCATAGTCCAACAATGGAGGATAAAACCAAATGGGGAAAGGTTGGACCTCTCGATAAAAGAACAACCGATAAAACTTCCAAACCAAAACCGCAATATGTTTCTCATCCGGACTCCGTTTTCGATAATCTTGGGCTTGTTAGAATACTCACAAGCTCTACAAGATCATCCGTATACACATCATAGTCCATCATGTGAGGAGGAAACCAAAGTAGAGAGTTTGACCTCTCTTAGAAAAGACAAACCGGTAAAACCTCGAACATCAAAAACGCAATAAGATATACAAATGAAATTCATTTTTGATGAACTAGAGCTTGGTATGGAGATGAACACAAGCTCTAAATTCTCACATGGATAAAAGCCAAATAAAAACCAAGAAAGATGATATGCCAAAAATGCAAAGGTTTGAGCTCTCCACAAAGATGCGATCAAGTTACTCACTTGAGAGCCCCTCTTGATAGTACGCCGTCTATCCTATAACCCGGTCTCCCACTAACACCGTGAGACCGGTAAAATAGAAAACCTATCAAGATCATACCTTTGCCTTGCGCATTCCACTTGAGCTCGATGATGACGATCTTGACTCTCTCAAGTTGAAACACCTTTCTTGATTGTGCTTGCTAGCACATGCTTGATGAAGACTTCTCCAAATACTCCCCCATACACCATTTCGGGAGAGCCTTGCTATACTCCGTCTTCATGAATCCTCTTGCACTTCATCTTCTTATCTTGATATAGATGATGGCTTGGAGATAAACATGAATTTAACTCAATCTTCTTTTCCAAGCCATGCTTGCAGTATGCTCAACTCTTCACATGACCATTCTTCATGTAAACCCATTGGATAGAACCTTGGTCATCATATAATCTTCTAGAGTCCAACACATGAACTCCAAACTTCTTCATGAACAAGATCTATAAAGATATCTCAATGCAAACATTAGTCCATAAGGATTGTCATTAATTACCAAAACCACGCATGGGGCAACACATGCCCTTTCACCGGGGGAAACCCTAGGAGCAGTGTGCTGATCCGAGTAGCAACGCCGTGACGACGGTGCCCCCTCCGAGGGAGTTGCTGCTTGGTACTGAGTGCCGGGGGAGACCCTAGGAGCAGTGGGCTGATCCGAGTAGCAGCGCCGTGTCGACGGTGCCCCTTCCGAGGGAGTTGCTGCTTGGTACTGGACGCATCGGGGTGCCGTGAGTGTGGTGGGACAATTTTGGAGGGCGCAGCGATGGAGGGTCATTTTCGCTTAGTCGATTCGCCATGTTCTTCATTTCTTTTCGTTTTGGGCGCTGTGTCTGTTGATGCCCCAGCATGTGTGGTGTGTGTGGTGTTCTTGTATCGGTGGTTGTTTGTTGGTCGTTGCTTTATTTATAAAGCGGGGCGAAAGCCTGTTTCGTGGTAACGGAACTCATGCCAGCAGACTATGCTAATCTGCACGCTTCACCACCACCTCAACTCCACGCCACCACCGAAGAGGTAGAGGCCGCATGCTCGAGTAGCAGCATTACCAACAGCAACATACTACCGGGGAGCCGAGGCCGTGAAAGACCAGGAGGTCGACGTCACCGAGAAGGAGCACGTCGCCACGTCGGTGGCGGGGAACTTGGAGGTTGGAGCTGCGCCTCACCGACGCGAGCAACAGGCAACAGCAACAAAGAGGAGCAGGATGTTACGACCTTACTTGTATTGGGCCGTGACACAAGAGGCCGAAGCGACGCGAGCTCGCCGCCAAAGCGGAGTCAAGGAGAGGTGAGCTGGGGACGGGCAACGCTTGCGCGAGGAAGCGGGAGGTGCTTGGGAGCTGGTCGGCGGCCGCGGTTTGGTGTGGCAGGCGCGCGAGATTTCCGAGTAACGCGGAAGAGGAGGGCGCGGGTGAGAGCGAGCGGCTAGCTCCAGACACGAGTATGACGGGTGCGTGGAGGACAGCAAGCCGGGCGATGCTCGGGACGGCGCCGGCCATGGCGCGGACGGAGGAGAGAACGGCGGGGCTGGAGTTCAGCACGATGGAGTGGCCATGCGGTCCGAGTACCTGACGGCGGCGTAGGCGAGAAAGCAGGGGATCAAATCGTATGTAGTCGTGATTTGTTTGCTCGCTGATGCATGTAAAATGCATACATGAACTTTGCATTATTTTACTTATATTCCAGTCATATTTGCATCATAAGGGTTATATCACTGTTTTATAATGATTTTGGGAATATTTGATATGTTTCCTATTTTTTATGGAATTAACCCTGCACAGGCAGAAAACCCTATTTCTATATTTTAATGTTTTAGGGAACCAATCGACGTCCAAATGACCTGAAAATTTACGAGCATCAGTTTTTTGAAGGAACAAAGCGTGGGAGCGAAGAAAGCAAACAAGCGGAGGCCCGAGGGCCTAGATGAGTGGGCCCACGCGGCCCATGTACCTGGCCACGTGGGACCCCCCTTTTGGTCCTCGGAGCTCCGTTGCCGTCGATCTTTCTTCCACCGACTCCGTTTTGACCTAAAACCGCCTATAAAATAGTCCCCCGACGTTCTCTGGAGGGAGCGCCGCAGAAACACAGAAACACCGAAACAGAGACCTGGAGTTGCAGATTGGAGGGGGAAAACTCTGGCGGGGCGCTGCCGGCGTGGTCTCCATCTTATCCAGCGACTTCTCCACCGTCTCCATGATGAAGAGGGAGTAGTCCACCTCTGGACTATGGGTTTGTGGAAGTAACTTATGTATCTCTCTCTCTTGAGCTTCACTAATTAGTACCGTATGAGCTGCTGAATATGATTACGGTCATCTATGTAATACCTTTGTGGTGGATCTTTTTATGAGTTAATATATGTTTGAGATTGCAATGGTTTTGTTTCAGTTATGAAAGTAGATGCATATTATGTACCCCGTTCTTATTTACTTGTCATGATCAAGCATGTTTATGAGAGCGTGTGAGGGGGAACGTGTGCATTAGTTGGAGTAACGGGGGTGGCTAGTGCAGTGAACATGAGAGAAAGTTCTGCGATCCACTTGGGTATCTCTACCTTACTCTGTTGGCTCACTAGGGATAAAAAGAAATACCATGCTACCGGAGATGTGGGTGTGACCATTGCCACTTCCTCCATGACTAGATCTAGCATGTTCTTATTTTAACTTCATGTCATGATACTTATTGCTATACTCTGAGTTATCTTAATTACTGAGGTGTTATGATTTAGTTCGCATCTTGGTGGAGTATAAGAGAGACTAATAACCAAAAGGTCTCTATGTTAGGACGTGATGCCCATATAATTATAACTTGTCATTAAACTGTTGCGTTGCAATCTCATATGTCAACTCTAGTGTTCATTGTCTACCACTTTATTAAAGAGAGAGTGCATTTGTGAAACCATGAACCCCGGTCCATTTGTAATCATAAGAAACACCTTTCCAACCACTTTTACCACTTTACCATTTTCTGCCATTTAAAAATCCGAAATACAAAAACACTTTTACATCTTGCATTCATCATATAAAATCCAAAAATATCATTTATCATTGCTACCACCATCCTTGCATATTTATTTACCACCATTGCATATTTATTTCTTGTTTGCATTCCATATTATCTTGATATCATTCTTACACCTTGTGCTTGACAACCACTAGGTGAGGTTGAGGACCAAAACATTTACTTTGTTTTGTAGGTAACCAAAAGAAGGATAGGAAAGATAAATCTTTACTACTGATTCCCCGAGAGTTTGATATTAAACCCTCGAGTCACCCCTCGTGGGGAAAACACGTCTTCCACTTACTACGCACTCTGCACTTGGAGTCTCAACCTAACCCATTTACTTTTCACGCAGGTAACTACGTGAAGGGCCATCACTCGCGGAGAAATTTGGGACGAAGCTCGGCTCACCTACGGACCCCAGGAACAGGTGTCTGGTGGACTTCCGGGCGGCACAAGTTGGATTCCCCGGCGGCGCCACCGCCATGGACCAGGTCCCGCACCGCCGCCCTAGACCGGTCTTTCACCGTCGGAGCAACCGTTTCCTCCTCCCTCCAGCCTCTTGATCTGTTGGTGACGACCTCCCCTGGCCACGCGACGGAAGCAAACGATAGCTCAGCTGCGAACATTTTTTATTTTTGTGATGTGACTCGGCGGTAGCAAGGCTGTAAACTTGATCAAATCCAGGGGTAAGTCTAATGACGTACCACAAGAAACCTTAATGCTTTTATTATTAGGTATAGAATTACACGCTTCAACGCACTAAAGAAATGAATATTATAGGGAGATGCCCGCTCGATCAATGAGCAAATCAAGCGAAGCAAACCCTAAACAAAGCCAATCTTAGAGGCCCGGTGAAATTTACATTCAAGTCGAAAGGGAAAAGGGAGAGAGAGAAAGGACACGATGTTTTGCCCCATTACGGAAAAATTCATTTTAATTATATCTTAAATTTTTAATAAAAGTCGATTGTACGTCCGAAAATTTTATGTTGACACAAAGTTCACGAAAAAAATTGTGCTATGTGTAAAAAATATAAATTTCGGTGATTTAAAATGGCTTTTCACGAGACATTATTTGTATTTTTTACACATGCCCTAAAAATGTGTTTTTTCTGGAACTTTGTATACGAACATAAAATGTCCATATATACACTTGATGCTTTTCAAATTTTCCGAAATTTAAAATGTGTTTTCTCACCGGAAGGTGCATAGTCCCGCAGCCAAAGTGGATTTCGATCTTAGAGAGACGCGTCGACAGAGCACGGTGTTTTCCTGTCAGCGCCGCACTCTGTCCAGGGATGGGCACTTGGGTCGGTCCGGCCCCACTGTTAAGACAAAGAGAGGCAACTAGGCGTACCCCTGCCTGGGGTGGTCCCACTGTCAGCGCCTGCCGGATGGCAGCGGCAGAACGTGGTGTGTTGCCCTTCTCGGGCCGTCGCCGCGACAGCCACTGAAAAACCACAGCACAATAGCGTTGGTCATGGTCGTGAATGAGAGGGAATCTAGCTTGTCTCAGTGGCAGTGGTAGTAAAAATGAGAGGATCTTCTGGACGGGTCTGGTCTCTTGTGATTCCGATGGCATGACCGTCCAAAGAGTGTGTCTTCTTCTTCGTCACCTTGTTGTTGCTGGTAGTGGTAACCACTTAATAACAGTAGACTAATGCTTTGCAAATAAATTACTACTGCCAAACCGCCTCTGGAGATGCTACCTACTAGTAACACTGATTGTCGTCTCCATCGTCGTTGCTGTCACTAACCACGTTTTGTTAACATGTCACGATTGATAACTCTCAAAAAGAAAATACGGTATCATCTCGTTTTATGTATAAAAAAACCATGACTATAAAAGGAGTTAAAGAGAAAATAAAATATGTGTCTGAGGTAGGTAACAACGCAAACAACACACCTAACAAGGAGAAAAAGTGAAACCGAGGAGATCAACGGCTAGACGACGAGGCAAGATGGCGGCGTGCCACCGGAAGATCATCACTCATGCCGTCTAGCCGTCTTGTCCCGCCATACATAGCGGGTGTCTTTACCGCAAGAAGGCCAAAAAAAATAAACATAAATTTAGAAGCACATCATCGTAATTTAGAAGCACCCCGAGAGCGACCGAGGAAGAACATGTGACAAATAGGTCCAAGCTAAACGTCCCAAAAATCAATGCAACCAACATCATCGGATCCGATCAAATCGCAAGTTCGGAGCGGAGTGGGATCAAGCTGGTCGAGCCATTGACCATGCTGCATGCCCTGGATGGCAGGGCGATGGAGATTGATTATTTTGCCTGTTTCTACACACTACAATGTTCACTCACCTGTTTCGGAAGCAACATGTCGACGTACGTGCATGGCGACGGAGATTGATTGTTTTGCCTGTTTAACTTATAATCAATATATCTCGCACGATCTTTCTGCATTGTTCAGTCACCTGTTTCGGATGCAACGTGTCGCACTACAGTGTACACGCAAAGGGTCTGGAAACGCCCAGTCAGAAGAAGCCTGTATCTCAGATTTAGGCGATCTCGATGCAACCACGACCCAGGGATCAAACGAGCCGGCCGGTCCTCCGGTTGATTAATTTCCAGTCGCCGGCCGTCAGCTGGCTCAAAGCATAGTGGCCGGCCTCGATCTCACTGCCGAGTGCTTGGACAGTTTCAGCTAAAAACACAACTCACTGAAACTTTTGCAACTGTCAGCTAGCAGCACGGTGGCAGGGCCCCAAGGCAGTGCACGCGCGGGAGTACGCAGGACACCATCGGCTGGCAAGTCCAGCCACACTTGCCGGCCAATCTTTCTTTTTAAGCCGGAAACCAGATTATCATGGATGTTCACATTATCGTACCTTAAAAATCGATGCTAATTGCGGTAACATGCTTTTCTCATGTGGTTACAGTAATCGATTAGTTGTGGCGAGGCATGCAGCAAAGCCACCATAAAGATATTAATTATGATCGAGTTAGCTCAAGTGTAAATGTGCAATTGATCTTTGTCTTAGTGATCACTGGTAGGTCCCAGTAGTACGCTGCTGCACTGTATATGCATCATGCATTATGGATGCGGCGGCAAAGTGACCCTTTGGGCGAGCACACCTAATGATCCATATATGCATCAACAGTAATTAAACTAACGTTTTCTAGTAGACAATTAATATGGAAGGATCATCCATGATCGATCTGGCCGGCCAATGGATGGGAAACTATAGCACTTTTCGAGACAGTGATCTTCCTAGTTAATTATAGCTGCAACCGGCGAGCAAGGTTAGTACTACTACGTAAACAGAGGAAGAATCATTAGGCTGATTGGGACCTGCTGGCTACATGCAAAACTACATCACAGCAGACAAGGAGGCGGACGTATAGTGAGCCGGCCCCAAAACAACGGAAGGCCGGTGCACATGCGTATGTACCTGAAGATGGTTTCTAGATCGATCAGACCAAGGGACCCATGGGAGGCGATCATTGAAGGGTAAAAGGAGATGTCTCCTGGGATGCAACTGTTAGATGCACATGGACTCAATTATTCAGATCTTGACAAGAATGAAGGTTTTGTGGTCAGGAAAATTATATATATACACGTGGTATAAGTAGGCATTTTTTGAGAGGACGAGGGTAATAAATCTTCTATTTTCTGTAAAAAAGATATTGAATAATGGAAAGTGTTTTTTTACTTCTGAGCAACAATGATCCTGGTGTTTTAAAAACATCGAAAAAATATTTAAGAGTTTCAAAAAAAGATGAAAAAAATCCCGGATATAGCCAATGATATATCCCACAAGCGTGCAAAATATCAACATCAAATACTTTTTATTATGCACTACACAAAAATGACAAAAGTTAGCTCAAAATACAAAGTATTTGAAGTCGATCTTTTGCCTATTTGTGCGGTACATCATTGGCTGCATCTGAGATTTTTTTGGAACTCGTAAATATTTTTTTTCTTTTTTTAAAACACCAGATCACTGATGCTCGGGAGCACAAAATCTACTCTCGTTGAATAAAGTACTCCACAATTCGGAAATACAAAGCCGTATTTTTGTGCTCCAAGTTTAGACTTTGGTCAGCAATTAATACAAACTCCATTGTTGGTACTTCATTGTCCTCCTGGATAAGCAACTAGCTAGCTAGACTGTACTTCGCTAGTGTTTATATGCTCCATGTTCCATGGAGTGCTACACATTTAGTTATCTTAATTACCTCAGGGAAGATACTCCCCTAGCACGGATCACTGCAGGAGGGCAGTAGCATGTCCATTATTACGGCAGTGCACAACACTGCATCTGCAATTATCTGCATGCATCGGCACCAATAATCACGACGCTAGCTAGGATTATTAACTGGTGTCACCGGCATGACAGGACGGACTCGGCCGGAGGCCAGCTGCCAGATGCATCTCCCGGACAAGAAATGACATTCTAATTAAAGTCTAGCTCATCCGATCTGTCCGACTCTGGAGTTGAGCTCAAATGAAAGATCAAGCTGGGCCTGGTAGCTCGAACACGCATGCAATGCAAGCATGGAAGATCAAGATGTACATTTGTACACGAAGAAGAAGATGCACACTGGAGGATGTAGTGGAAACCCCATTGCTTGTACGTACATAGAAAGATGGTAAAGATGTATACATGCATGTACCTAGCCCTGGGCATCATCACCAGATCTGGTATCTATGGACTATGGTTGTCAATTTTTCCATGATACATACACATGCTGTGGGTATGAGTGTGTGATAGTACATCTTGGCATGCATGTTGTGAGGTTTGTCATGGTACATCTTGGCATGCATGCATGCATACATGCCAACGGGCACATGCCTTTCCTATATACCCTCTGTTTTTAAATATCTCTGTGGTTGTGTGAGCTCGTGTTGGTGTCTGTTGTATGGTTTTTGTCCGGTTTCTTCCGCTAATAAACCGGACACCTTCTTCTTCTTAATTAATGAATAAGTCAAAGCTTTTGCCTTCGTTTCAAAAAAAAAAGTGTTTCACATATTGTTTAGATGTATACTAAAATGAGTAAATATATACACTAAAACATGTTTAGATATATTTGTATACATTTGAATGAATGTGGACAAATACTAAAACATCTTATATTTAAAAACAGAGGGAGTACGAGCGAAAATCATTTGTACCTACTGAGCTCTGGTGACTCTGCTTTAAAAAAAATGACAATTTTATTTTTACTTTTCCAAACATTCTAAAAAAAATATACAAGTGTATATGTACATGTATCAAAATATTCTTTTCATATGTAGCACGCACACAAATGACAAATGTTGAATAAAAAGTAGTTATTCTTTTGCTTCAGATATGTAAATAACATATGTATGTAAACATTTTCTTTTCAGAATTTTGTGAAACTTTAAATACCAATTTTGAATTTCTAAAAGTAACGAGAGCACTGGATATCGGGAGGCAAAACACTTCGTTGAGCCCATACAAAGTTGTGTGATGGGACCTGTGATAAGCTGACAAGGTTGGAACCTGAACCAAAACCACTTATTGGACTTTGGACAATTGATGGAGGACCCATTTATTTTGCTAACCGGTTAGGATTTTTAGGTTCATGTTCACATGCTTAGCGGTGGCGTCCTCAAGATGCTATACATGCTCTATCGTACTATATTTTAAATAGCGTTTAAAAAAATAACATATATAGCTTAAAATTAAAGGATTTCAATAAAAATAAATGATATAATTCAGAATGTCATAACAATATATGCATAATCACATAACAAATTTGTTTTGCAATTATTTATAAGCCTAACATCAACATTTGTCGGGTCAATTACATAGTATAAATTATTTATTTAAAATCTCGAGCGGTGTCAGCTTCCGGTTCAGAAGATGAACCGACAGATTGATGTTCATCATCACTACAAACAGGTAGCAACTTCTTCTTCTTTCTAAGATGGAAAATTCGATCCTTTGAGGCATTGAGTCGATAGGTTGGAAAAAAATAGCATGCTATAACGCTATAATGTTTTAGCACGATATATCGTGCTATTTCCCCAATAGCGAGCTATTTTTTTTCGTGCTCAAGAGTCGAGTATTTGTTTTTTTAGGGGATCCTCAGAAGTCGAGTAAATCGAATGTCCATGAGATATGTGCCCGTGGGATGTATTCGACTATTCGTTGCGGTGGCTGGGCCTGGCTCTCCAAACACGGAAAGCGCCATAAGTTCCGTATAACAGGGCTGGTGCCTCTCGCCCACCGCAACACCACCGTCCCGCCGCCGCGCGCCAAAACCCTAGCAAACCCTCCTCCCCGCCTACGCCGCACTCCCAACCCACCGTCCACCCTCGGCGCCGGCGGCGAGGATGGGTCGCGACAAGCCGCGGAGGCTCTCGGGCAGCCGGCACTTCCGGCTGCGGCTGGTGCTATCCACGCTGACCTCCACGCCCGTCACCATCCGCGACGATGCATTGAGCCTTTATCGAGCGTAATGTAGGTTCTGACGAACACTCGCAATGCATCCATGTCCTATGGTAGAACATTACAGGAGCATGACTCCATCTAGCAGTTCAGATCCATGTGGTCACATGCTAGCGTTGCGATAGGGTCGGTGAGATTGTAGCCATTCGTGCAGGTTTATCCTTGATCGGTGAAGGTGCAGTGACCCCTTTCCCAAGCATAATGTAGGTTTACCGCCAAGCATACATAAAGATTATTAAAATGATATCCTGTGTCATTTTTGACATAGACCATACTTTATCGGCGTTCTGATTGAATTAAACGTCAAATTTACTAAAGTGATCTAGAGTCGATATGTTTTCATTTTTTTGGCAGAAAAGTTTTCCACGATCTCTCTTATATGTATTGTTTGTGAGCACATTGTGAGAGATGGAATAAAAAAATAAAGTCATAACTGCCTTGGTTTTTTTTTACGCAACTCATTATCTGAAAATACTTTTGATTATTATTGGATGGCATCCATTGATTTGGGAGACGACCAATCAAGGATTAACATCCAGCCCAACATCATCGGAATACTGACAAATAACATCACATATGCATAAGCAAAAAATGTTGCTTTTATGCTGCAGTAACTACGATATTGCCTTTTATTCAACATTGATTAATCATCTGGGAACAACACTAGCGATTATCACTTCTGAATTAAGTCTTATAGGAGGTCAAAAGAGGATTGTTTGTAGGCGCTAGTATGCCTGAATAAGATGATTTGATACATCCCTTCTTGCAATCATCCACTGTCTTATAGCATTGATTGGTTACCAAACAGCAGAAGCATAACCCAAAGTAACAACCATCATGGTGGGAGCATAGTCCGTCGGGAAGATTAATCTTCTTTCTATCCACATGTTCCATCATTCCGCCTATGGAATAGAGAAAAACCAAATTTCCATATAAAAATCATATGATAATATTGACTAACAGACAATTGATCGATCCAACAAGACACAAACATATGATTATCTAACAAACTTTGTTGATACACGTCCAGAGAACAAGAACCTATAGACAACACATCCACCCAGATGATTATACTGGAAGAAGACAAATCAACACGTATAGAAATAACATGGTATCTGCCACTTACACTGTGCATGGGTAGTAAAGTACATGAGAAGAAGCACCAACAATATGGCTAGTGCGTATGCATGCTTCATGTACATGTTGATGCAACCAATACCTCGCGTATGAGACATAATGATTTAGACTAACACTACCGGATGCTTGCTCTCATGATCATGACAATATATGTATATATAGTTACACGGGATTGCCTACCCACAACAAATATTTTTTGGAATATAACATCCATATATCCATCCGATATTAAGAGTAGTGATTATTTTTGTTATTAATTATCTCTTACTTATAGACGAGTTTACCAAATATAGTAACCAAAATTAGGGAAAATTTTATCTGATTATCTTAGCCATCACATTTTTTAGTTGGAATATAATGTCCACATATCCACCCCGTCATTAAGAGTAGTGGTTCGCACATTATTTTTTATCTTAAATGATATCTTATTTTTAGACAGGTGCACCCATATAGTACCAAAATTAAATGGGCTGGAAATAGCTCCGTCTATTCTTAGATACTCCCTCCTTGCCAAAATAAATTGCATATTAGATTTTTTAAAAGTGAAACGATGCAAACTTTGACCAAGTTTATACATGAAAATATCAATATTTTGAATACAAAATCAATAATATTGGATCCACCTTGAAGTATATTTTCTGGTATACAATTCATATTGCATACATAGATATCTTTCTCGATACACTTGGTCAAAGTTAGTCATGTTTGACTTTTGCGAAAACAAAAGCGCATCATATTATGGAAAGGAGGGAGTATGCGGGGCATTAGGGAATTTTTAATTTATGTCACGGTCGTGGGAAAGTTTGTAGTACTAGAAGCACCAAGAGCTAACGGACAAGAAGACTCAATATAGTATGGGTTTTACCTGCTCGGTCACTATGAAATAAGTGGTCCCTGTTGGACTGTTACCCCATCCTTGAGACACGTAGAGGTACAATACAATGCTTATGGTTGATGCCTTCCGTCAGTAGATACTGAGATGAAATATTTTAACCCATACCCACAGACCAATGTACCCGTCTAAATTTTTGACAAGTAAGCCTCCCATTATATCATAATAACATATTAACTCTCCCCTCACCCTAATCACGCTATGTAATTTTTTATTTATTTTTATACCTTGTCACGAGTTTGTGAATTTAAAGTGTATGGCAGTGTGTTGTTGTTTAATAATATTTATAATGTGTAGCTGTTTATGAGCAAATAATGCTGTTTATGAAAGTCGTTTACATTATGTAGTTGCTTCTAAATATGTGTTGTTGTTTACAGCATGTTGTTATTTATATGTTATGGTATGTTGTTGTTTACAATCATCATTTTCTATCAATTTTCTGTGTTGCAACCATTTACCCTATCTGTTTACGGATATGTGAAAGACTTGTACAGTTGATTCGTACGGGTACGGGATGGGTAAGCTCAGGGTAGACATTTCCATCACAAGGATAGAAGGACCCTTCGAAAATCGAACGTCCACGAGATGTGTCCGTGGGCGTATTTTGGTGCGGTGACTGGGCCTTGCTCTGCAAAAACGGAAACTGCCACTGGTTCCGTATAACTGGGCCGGTGCCTCTCGTCCACCGCAGCATCACCGTCCCGTCGGCGCGCGCCAAAACCCTAGCAAACCCTCCTCCCCGCCTCCGCCGCACTCCCAACCCACCGTCCACCCCGGGCGCCGGCGTCGAGGATGGTCCGCGACAAGCCCCGTCGGCTCACGGGCAGCCGGCACTTCCGGCAGCGTCTCGTCCTCTCCACTCTAACCTCAACCCCCATCACCATCGTCGACATCCGCGCCGACGGCACGCCAGGCCTCCGCGACCACGAGGTCTCCCTCCTCCGCCTCCTCGACAAGATCTCCGACCGCAGCGACGTCGAGATCAACGACACAGGCACGCACTCCACCACCCCCCCCCCGACCCGTGTCGGCCTCGATTTCGGCTGCTGATAGGGTTCGTGGTTTGCTTCCTCGCAGGGACGAAGATGAGGTACAAGCCCGGGGTGATCGTCGGCGGGAAGGACCTGGAGCACGACTGCGGCCTGCAGCGCGGCATCGGATACTTCCTCGAGCCCCTCATACTGCTCGGCCTCTTCGCCAGGTCGCCCTTGTCCATCCGGCTCAGAGGTGAATTTCTTTAGCGTCTTCTTATATCTAGTTTGTGCTTGAGGTGTGTAGAATTAGCAAAACAATTTGGGGGAATACTGCGCTGTTCGGTGAATTGAGATTGTCATGTTGTGTCTGTCAGGAAGTACTGTGATATTATTTCAGGCAGAGGTTGTGTGGTTATGCTGTTTCTAGACCTGTGAGTTATAGAGCTTATTTCATTGTTCAGTTAAATGGGTTGTTTTAACTAGTGTATGTGATATGTGAGTGGACCCTGTTCTTGTGTGGATTGTTTTACTAGGGTTTAGTTAATTTGGTTGAATTCAATGTTGCTGGGTAATAAAGCTTTTGCTTTGTTTCATGAACCTATCATTCTTATTGCCATTTCTGTTTATCAAATGATGGTGCTCGATGGTATGTGTTTAACGTAAAATTAACCAAGGACCAGAAAGAAAAGAATACTTTTTGTACTGTAGTATCTTTTGCACAAAATTTATGATCATTATTGTTACTGATCAATTGATCATGCACTGTATTCCACTTGTAGTTTTTCCATGGAGTCTAAATTTGATGCCATGTTTATAGGAATCACAAATGATACAAAGGACCCTTCTGTGGATACTTTCCGGATGGTCACGTTGCATATGCTCAAGCATTTTGGCGTTCCTCTTGAGGGACTGGAGCTAAAAATTGAAAGCAGGGGAGCTCCTCCTCTTGGTGGCGGTGAAGTGCTTCTTCGAGTTCCCAATATACAGCACATTGACGGTGTGTTGGGACTTTACTTCTGCTATATCTGTTGACATTCTCCTTCTAATGTTAAGTGTTTCTACAGGCAGTCAATTGGGTTGATGAAGGCATGGTAAAGAGGATAAGAGGTGTAACATTCTCAACCAGAGTGTCTCCACAGATTGAAAACCGTATCCTGTATGCTGCACGTGGACTCTTCAATAAGTTTATTCCAGATGTTCATATATTCACTGATCATAGATCCGGTACATCTGGTGGAAGGTACTTTCCAGTTTAAACTAGAACCTGTTGAATATCATTGGTGGTGCACTATGCTGTTATCTCCTGGTGTCTTGCAACTCAAAAAGTAACATGTATTCATCTTTGTGGCAGGTCAGCAGGCTATGGCGTATCTGTAGTTGCTGAGACCACAACAGGCTGTCTAATTTCTGCAGATGCTACTGTGAGTTATACAAATGTTGATGAGTTAAGTACAGAATCTGAGAAACCTGAGCTAATGTCTCCAGAGGATCTTGGTGAAAAAGTTGCATCAACGCTACTAGAAGAGGTTGCTCAAGGAGGAGTTGTTGACTCGACACATCAGGTTTGGCATTTCATACCACTTATTTCGTTTCTTAAATTATTAGCAGGCTGGTGTCAGATATTTTTGAATTAGGGCTGATAGTTTTTGGTTCCTTGTTATGTACACCCCTCTCTAACTATTCTTGATTAGTACAGTGTTTTCTGTCTGCTCTTTGATACACCTAGACAGTCTGCGACATCAATGGTCTTGTTCTTTTGGCTGATGCATGTTGCATGAAGATGTCTTAGTATTTCTAGTACTCCCTCTGATCCCAACTAACAGTCGCAAGTTATACATAGAAATTGTACATGCTCAGTTGAAATCCACAACATTTGTAACGGATCAGAGGAAGTATATTTTTCCTTGAGGGCACATGGGGAAGAATCCTTTCCTCCATTGTTTTAACTCCAAATGCCGCCACAAATGCTGGATAAGAATTACAGATTCAAGCTGAACATAGCACACATGGATTCAAGCCATTAAAATGACTGTTTATGCAATGTTTTTCTGGCAATCTAATTCTTAGTTCTTTTTGGTAAAATAATTCTCAGATCGTGTTGCCTTTACTCTTATGGCCCTTTTCAGATCTTGCTTCAAAATGCACCTTCTCGTTTTGTTTCATGAGGCCTCTCTTGTAAATATTTTGCAGGGCCTTCTGTTTCTGCTGTGCGCTCTATGCCCGCCTGATGTGTCAAAGGTTCGCGTGGGGCAGCTGACACCATACGCCATAGAAACACTTCGAAACATCAGAGATTTCCTTGACGTCAAGTTCATCATCAAGCCAGATCCAAATTCAAACACGGTTACTTTGAAATGTGTTGGTGCGGGAGTGAAGAATCTTGCTCGGAAGATCTCATAAGCAGAAGGAGACCATGAATCTCATCGAGGATGGAAGGATGCAGCAAAATTTTGTAACTGCAACACAGCAATCTTCTTGGCTGCGGTTGTAGAAGTCTATGTAAGCTATTTGCTCTGGAATGTATTTGCCTGATAGCATAGTAGTCATGTACTCTCAACTGTATCACATTGATCTAATAGAGCAACTACTCTTCAGTTTCTGTTTCCTGTGAAAACTTGGGTGTGAGCTTTCACATGGAGATTTCTGGTGAGTGTCATCTGTTGACTGTTGTTACATCGTGTTTTTTGGTGTTAAGCAGTTCAGCATGCACATTGATGTGGCTATGAGTCAGGTTGCCCTTACAGAAAGGCCATTGGGCTATATTATAGGAGTGAAAAGATGATGAAGCTGGCAAAAAGATAACTGAAACCATATCATAGTTCATAGAGAATGAACTCTATGCTCACCTAACACATATGATGGCTGAGCATCATTCGGCTCAGCTCAGCCCCATATCAATATACACACAAGCTCAAAACATCTACTAGTCTTCTTCCCCCTATAAATTCACCCATCCATGTACACAACTGAATGTCAACAAGAGAAGAACACATTATCATCATACATCATCACAGGGATGGATGCTACGCTTTCTCCTTGACATATGCAAAGGTGAATATCCAGATCAGAGCCAAGACCCAGCCGCAGGAAAGGGAGGCAGAGGCGGCGCCGCTGCTGCTGCCGGAGAAGCCGGTCGGGTTGCCCGGGCCATACATCGAGGTCCCACCAGGGTTGTTGTTCGCGTTCAGCACCGTCGATCCCGACCCTCCGTCCACCGTTCCTGTTGTCGGGCCGGTGCCGTATCCTGGCGTCATGCCCACTGCCCCGTTGCTCGGCGTCATGCTCACCGGCCCGGTAGTACCCGTCACCGCCGGAGTGTAACCGGTGCTGCCCGAACTGCAGCACATGTGGCAAATGCATGATCAGCATAGAAGACTCGCTTGAAGTTAATTGTTTCACAGACAAAACCATCTATTTCGGATATGATTTGAACAAGTTACAGTTTCTTACCCTGATGATGTCTGGTACACGCAAGCTCCTGAACCTGAATTTTTTTCCAGCTTGTCAGTAATAATCATGAGTTGAAGTTCTTGACAATTTTGGTGCAAGTGAAAGAACATCAAGTGAGTGAGACGGTGAGTGTGAACACTGCTCACTTGGGTTGGTGGCGACGAGCATGCCGGCGCCGCCGAAGTCACAGCTTGCCGGCGACGGGTTCCGCTGGAAGTAGCTGTTGAAGGCGTAGGAGGCGTGCGCCTGCATCGTGTTTGGGTTGTAGCAGCTGCCCATGGGCTGCAGCGCCGAGCAGTCGGCGCCGCCGATGCCGCAAGCATAGTCCAGACCGGCCTGTAGCGCCGCCTCCATCACCCCTGCCTTCGCCACGCACCACGTGTACTGCCCCGATCCTGCCACCGTGGTCGCTGGCGCCGGGTACATGGGCGTCGCCCCGATGGGCACCGTCGTCGCCGGCGCCTGGAACACCGGCGCCGTTGGCACGGCGCCCACACCGCCCTGTGGTGGGTATGGGTAGGTGGCCGGGTTGGTGACCGGCGACGTGCCGGGCAGCGGCGTCGGCGTCGTGGCCGGGTTGGTGATCGGCGCGGTGACCGGGTTCGTGAACGGCGCCGGCATCGTCATCGACGGGTCGGGCGTCGTCGACGACGGCTCCGGGTACAGAGGCGGGAGATTGGAGTTGGTAACGAAGCCCGGGCTGGTGGACGGCACGGTCACGACGCCCGGGTTCGACGCCGGGTTCGTGGCCGGCACGGTCACCGGGTTGGTCACTGGCGCGAACCCGTCGCGCACCGTCGTCACGCCGAGGAGCTCCCGCCGGCTCCGAGAAGGGCACGATGCCTCCGAGACATGACCAGATATAGAAGATGAAGTTGAGAGCAGGAGAATACAGAAGACGCAGTTCAGAGCAGGAGCCGCCATTGACGAAGCAATGCCGAAGGTATGGCTGACTAGGCTACGGAGGAAACGGAGCTGGAAATGTAGGAAGCGGAGCTGGAAGTGTGGGAGAAAGGAGCGAATGCAGTCTAACAAAGTGGAAATTTAAAGGCGGTGTGTTGTGTGTGATACAACGTGGAAAAGCATAAACATTAGGGCAGAAAAAAAGCGGCAAAAGCGGATCATAATTTGTTCTAGATTATTGCAAATTGCAATGCAATGCACTGCATGCTCCTTTTCTACTTTCAAAAAATATTTGAATTTTCAACTACATGTGTATATCCTTTGCCGTCAAGAAAATTTGTCTGGTGATGAACATAACATTTCCTGCTCCCATTTCTTCATTATGATCATTCTCCTTCGATTTCAGAAATTATCTCTTGCGCCATCGTTAAATATGTACAGTAAAATAATTTGGTATATACTAATTCGGAAAGGGGTGGCGTTCGTTCTCAGGAGAAAAGCATGTGGATAGAAGGCGATGAGAGTGATGTAACTGCACACTGGCAATCGACAGCATTCGCCTCCTGTTCTTGGCAGCAGACAGTCACACGCGCAAAAGGAACACATGTTTTTTTTTTTGAAAGGGAGTTCGTGTACAAGATCATACAGAGCAAGAACACACACGCACGAACAGAGGCAAAGGCCTCACCAAACACGGCGAACACGGCACCACCAAGCAGTAGGCCACCTTCGACCACCAGCAGCACGCTGCCGGGAAAGAAGGAAGCGAGCTCACCTCGCACCGAAGCAGCCAGCTCGACCAACCTTGTTGAGAAGCCGCAGAAGCCATCCGACGCAGGCGCCGGAATCTTGACGCTGAACGAGCATCGGCTCCGAGCCGCCGCCAGACCGCCGTCGCCGCCTCACGCCGGAGACGAAGACGAAGGCACCACCCATCTTCCACAGAGCCCACCGAGTCCGCCGACGAAGGAGAGCAACCCGCCTGCAAACTCCCAGCGAAGTTAAGCAAAAGCACCACCCTGCACGTCGGCGAGGGAAGAAGGACCCCAAGAACAAGAGCCGCCACCGCCACCACGGACGCCGGCTCGAGGGGAAGCACGCCGCGGCTCCAGAAAGCAGCGGACGCGCCAGAGACGGCAGATCTGCCCAGGGCCTCCACCGGAGCACCGAGGACAGAGGAGAGGACCGCCGCCTCCAAAAGCTTCTCCGGCCGCGCCTCCACCTCCACAGCGCCGCCGGCAAGCAACCCACGCACACCTAGACTATGTACACGCCGGGATCCGTCGATTCCCCGTCCTCCCGCCGCCGGAGCGGCCGCGGAGGGCGAGGAATCGAGCGGATCGCCGGCGGCGAGCTGGTCCGCACGGGTTTCGCCCAAAAATCGCCTCCTGTTCACTGTAGGTGGGGAACGAGGGAGAGGTCCAGGTGTTTGCTTCAGTTATGTTAAGGAAAACATGCTTTGCTCTCGACAAAAGTTTACTTAGGTCCAATTCACAAAGCGCTTTCTATGGTGACCCTCACACAATGATCCTGATCCAGTGGGGGTCTCGCACTGATCACTGTACATATGTTCATCCCAATCACTCATCATCCTCAGTCCAATCCAAATAGATGCACACACATCCTGACAGGAACTTTGCACACTTGGTCTGGTATTGCAGGCTCAGCTTTGAAGAGGAAAAAATGTAGTACTATGCTGCGACTCTTTGAGGAAACACTAGGAACATTAATCTTTTAGCCAGCTGGGAAAGATCAGATTGGTATGGATGCTTCTGAAAAGGCTGATCTTGGTTGCTCATGCCATGTGCATGCACCTCAAGCAAGGATCCCTGCCTGCATTTGCACTCTGGAATCACTTTGTGTAAATGTTCAGTTGTATGTGTGCCTCTCTACCCAGAGAGAGCTCTTGCTGTTTTGCCTTTGCGAAACGGCTGCACGATCTAGTTATCGCCAAATATGGTCGGAAAGATCCGGCCAGAAGATTACATGTAAGAAACATAGAGATGATAAACCACTAAAATAGAGCTATTGCCCATGATTCTTCTATGATCCCACAAAGGTTCCGATGGACCAATGCAGGGATGAAGCAGCCACTCAAGCCTTTCGAAACCTTCAACTGTGAGGCATTGGAAGATGCCTGCCTGCCTGCACATGTCAGAGGAATCTATTCTGTTGCGTTCCTTGTTGGTTGCCAGAATCGGGAGGAATCAGTACCTAACTGGCTACATCGGCAAGACTGCAGGTTGGTTGCATTCCTCGCCTGGTATGTCCACCTTGAAAAAAGTCTCGAGAATCATTTATATGAAAAATAGCTTGATATCAACTTGATATTATAATATCACTTTATCAGAAAAATCTATACGAATTAATAGTGTTGGTTTTGAGACACATTTTTTTTTTTTTGATAGGAAGCTCGTGTACAGGATCACAACAACACAGCACACACACGCACGAACACAGGCGATGAACTCACCGACGACGACGAACTCAGAACCACCACACACACCACACACCGAAGCAGCGCCGTCGACCAACCTTGTTGAGCTGCCGCAGAAGCCACCCGACGCAAGCACCGGGATCTTGACGCTGAACGAAAACGGCTTCGAGGCGCCGCCAGGCCGCCGTCACCGCCGGCCTCCACCCTTCTTCCACCACGCCCACCGAGATCGCCGCAGAGGGAGAAGAACCCACCTGCAGACTTCCTGAGATTTTGACCAAAAGCTCCTCCCCGCACGTCGGCGGGGAATCCAGGACCCCATGTACAGGAGCCGCCACCGCCACCACGGTCGCCAGCTCGGGGAAGACACGCCGCGACTCCGGGGAGCAGCGGACGCGCCAGAGATGGCAGATCTGCCCAGGGCGACGCCGAGGGAAGAGGAGAAGACCACCACCTCCAAAAGGCCTCTCCGGCCGCGCCTCCGTCTCCATAGCGCCGCCGGCAGACCACCCACACACACCTAGCTATGTACACGGCGGGATCCGTCCATCCCCGTCCTCCCGCCGCCGGAGCGGCCGCGGAGGGCGAGGAATCGGCGGATCGCCGCCGGCGAGCTGGAGTGCACGGGAGACGCCCAAAAATCGCCGCTCTTCCTTTTTCGGTGGGGAACGAGGGGAGGGTGGTTTTGAGACACATTGATTTGACAGGGAAAATTAAGGGTAGCAGATTGCAGGGATTTGGCTGCTACATTCGTCAGTGTCACTGTGTCAGCAAGTCAATCTTCAGTTGATCTATACCTCTCTTCTTACTAAAGTTTGGATTAGGATCTGACTCCTGCTTTTTGTCAGCAAATGCTAACAGTGCCAGCCATCCAAATCCAAATGGCCACACCAGAGGATAGCACTTGCTGCATTACACATGAAAATTTGATCTAGGAACACTTTTGATTTGCGTAAAAGTCACCGAATCGATCGGCGATAATCTTTTCATAGGATATCATCACAGGTAGATAGGGTTACAATACTAAGCCTATAGCACACATATGGATGTGGGGCTGTCGCTTTGCTGACAAAAAACGTGCTGACTAGAGAACTTTGCGCTGCTTGCTTTGCTAATTTTCGGGGGTTATTTCGGTAGAAAATAGAGTGTGGTTTCTCTTATCTCACTCTGGTATATGCTACATTGCCATATTGGCATCTTGATTAGCAAAGAGCACATCATGAGATCAGCTCAGCATGTTGCTTTGGCTATCATTTCCTTGTAAAAGCAACTAATCACGGAATGACACGGATTCAGGTGCTTATGATAATTATTATAAAAAATTGATAAATCAGCCAGTTCTACTATATTTTCGATGGGTAGAGAGAATCAGGGGTAGGATGTATGTATAGGGAAGGTATTAAAGAGTTAGTGTTTCTTATATTTGTTTCCAAAAGGTAATATTTTTTATTATTTTTTAATCAAAAAAGGAGTGCATCCCTATTTTTGCAATGTCATATCCAAAGTGTTACAGTTAGAGAATCACATAAGGTGGATACAAAGTATTACATCGATTTTTTAGTACCCATGTGGTATCCGACCACGATATGTTTGAAGTATCCACATAACCAATTAACCAGGGCAAGAGCCCAGACTCAGATGTAAAATACATGAATGATCTCGGGTTCATGAGTACACAAGTTTCACAATGATTAAAAATTTAATATTTCTGAGTTTCAATGTTTATGAATGGCTTGAAACTTACTCGTACAAATTTTCAACAACAATGCAATCTTATGTGGCCTCCAGAAAAAAAGAGGAAATGGGATTTCGATAGTACGTGCAATATGCGAAGCTAAGAGTTCCGCACGCACTTTGTTATTTTTGCTCAAGGTATATAGTTTTGTATTCAAGTTTTAAACTGTGTACTCACATATAACTGCATACATTCTCTACCTGCATGATTTTTTCAGTATTTTTATTTTACTTTTACCGAATTTAAAGTGTTCACACCGAATCACGAGTAACTATGGTCCAATATTTTTTGACCTTGGATGGTTTTCTTTCCTTGACAAATTTGAGTGATTTTGGATTTATAATCCGGTTCTCCTTTTGAACTAAAACCGTTTTTTTTTCTTGGCTAATGATGTAGGTGTGCTGGTGGTTCCCCAATATATATATTTTTTCGCTTTTGCTAGCGCTCGGTTAGCCGAGAAATAAGCTGCCGCTCGGTCGATTCCTCTGCCCTGCAAATCGAGATGGGGAGAGAGAGGAGGCAGAGCTCCTCGACGGCGACGGCGAGGGATGGAGCCAGCCGGAGCCACCGACGACGCGGCCGCGGCGGAGGTGGTGGAGGTGAGCAAGAAACTTAACTTTGGGGGGTGGGGGCTGCCGTGGCCGGAGAAGACGCCGGAGAATCGCCGGATTTAGAGGGATGGCCGGGGGTGGCGGAGGACCGGCGGAGGAGGAGCTTGGGGCAGGGCGGGGCGGCGAGGCGTCGCGGCAGCGCGCCGGCCGCGGGTGGGGAGGACGGCGGTTAGGCCGGCGGCTGCAGCGGGGGGTCGCCGGAGGAGAGGAAGAAAGGTGAGAAGGAAGACGACCGAGCGCTAGGCGCTCCCATATTTTTTTACTTTCCGACCCACCTGATATGTCAAACTCTTGCTCTTTGTCTATGTTGACCCTTGGTAATTAAGCTCGACCCAATCTGCGATTTTTTCACCATGGATGAGGTGGAGGGAGAGAAAGAAACAACACTAGTTATCCAGCCATTGGCGGAGCACCATTCGAGTACAATGGCAGAACGTAAGCTAAGATCGATGAGCCAAGTAGACGAGCATGCAGAAAAGGTAGCGTGCACTTTGCTTAATAGCTAAGGTGGATGAGAATGGATCGGAGGCTAGACAGAAAATGGGGTCGTTAAACTAAGACAGAGGATTAAAGGTGACGCGATATGCAGGAGAACGAGAATTTTAAAAAGCAATGGCATGCACACGTCGGTACGACTGACTAATCGGAAAAGGAAGACGAGGAAAAGAGAAATTGGGAGGAGTACTATAGTATGGCCAACTAGTCCAACGACCCACCGTACCTTGGTCGCGTTGACACATGGGCCCCTCGCGAATCACGTGCGTTTTCGCTCCGACGTGCATAAGCACGTGACACGCGGCATTTTTTCCTGAGCGCTGCGCTAGTTGTTGCGACGGAAAAAAAGTCGGAGAGAAGATCAGGTAACTCATTGCCTAGGGAGCTCCCAAGGGCCGAATGTTCAAACAGAAATTAGATTTTGTCTCGAATAAGAGTCAATCTTATCTCAATGACATAATTTAGGACATTTTTTTTCGAATAGGGAGCATCGCCCGTGGCGCCGCATCGAAACAATGGACACAACCATTTATTTATAAAAGTTAAAAGTATATAGTGACGGTCACAACCAAAAAAAATACGAGAATAGCAAAACGACTTGAATGTGGTAGGAATGTGTGTCCAAAACACATACGGTTAAACAGAGGGAGTCTTTAAATTTATGTGTTTAGTTCACAGGAATAGACAAACATACGAATTATAATAAAATATGGTCAATTTAATTAAAATAAAAAGTCATTATGAAACTAAAGGCATTGGTCTCATTCTCCGTGTGTAGTAATTTGGAAAAGAGATCCTAATGGACCGTAAAATTCATACGATTTTCTTTGAAACTTAAATCACATGATTATGTTCCCGTGGTTTTCCTTTCTTCCATTCCTTCGAACCAAATATATTAGTTGTGCCATCGAGAAAAAAATATTCATGTCTTATTCCTCCATTTTTTACTTTGAACCAAACAAGCCCTTAATTTGCCATTGCGTGGGAGCGTTTCAACGGTCTTTATGGACGACAAGTTGGTTCTTGTTGCTATCTGTTGGCGTGGCTCTCTAGCAACCTTCAGCAACACCGTCGTCTTTCGCAACCCCTTCTTCGAGCCTTTGCGAGCAAGATCGCAAGTCTGGTCTTGCAACAACATTATGCCTAGGCCGTCGGGGCAGTGCATCCCTGATAAGCTTATCGCTAATGTGAATCTATTTCGTGCGCGCCAGTCTACTATTGTGGCGATTAAATGATATATCATCCCATATCGGCTGGTACCCTAGTGGGCGAATTTCGATTTTGTTCATCGCTCGCGAGAGCATGATGGAAAAATGGCGACAAGTTTGCGTGCGAGCTTAATAAGAATTTTGAGGCTTTTGATCATACTAGTAGTTCCCCATTGCTTAGGGTTTTCTTAGCATATGTGGGCTTGGCTACGCATTATCTAGTGTAAACGATGGTATCTTTGTCTAATATAAAAATATCTTGCTTATTAAGATTAGACAGGCGATGATGGTTGATGGTCTGTATATGCGGGCCATCTTTTTTTCCCGCCATTCCATTCCGCTTGAAAAACACCTCGATTGTACGTGAAAAGAATCAGGTCCGACGTACGAGCTCTAATGGATAGATTAGGATGCAATGATAATCTTATTGGGACATATTAGTATACGATCAAGAGATCTACACATACATTAGAGTAACATATCAGGTAATGGTGTACCCAGAGGATCTCACCTCAGCGATGTACATGGTGGCTGGCTCGTGTCTTGGCTGTCCTCTCCTCAAGCTCCTTTACCTTCTAGCTCACCACAGGATTGGGCCTCATGGGCCAATTTAACGGTTCAACACTCCTCCTTAAAATGGGTGGTAGCCATTTATCAATTTCATCTTCCCGCATGCCAAGTGATAATCCTTGAGTCCTAATCCCTATTCCCTTTGTCGACACCTCCAAAGTACTTCCCACAGCTAACATGAGTAAGATTGATGATCTTAGCATCAAGTTTCTCCTTAATAAAGAAGAAATCAACTTTTACATGTTTTGTCCTATCATGTTAAATTGGGTTATTTTAAATACTTATAGTTGACTGATTGTCACACGACATTCTCAAGGGTCCCTTTCTCAGAAGTGTCAACTCGCTCAGGAAGTGCTGCACCCAGACCATCTCATTCAACTCTCGAGATAGGGTTGTATACTCAGCTTCTGCTGTTGATCTAGACAAAACTCTCTATTTATTTCTTCTCCAGAAGTGTCAACTCGCTCAGGAAGTGTTGCACCCAGACCATCTCATTCAACTCTTGAGATAGGGTTGTATACTCAGCTTCTGCTGTTGATCTAGACAAAACTCTCTATTTCTTTCTTCTCCATGACACCAAATTTCCCCCCACAAACACACAATAGTCCGACGCTGATCTTCTATCATCTTTACAACTGGCCCAATAAGAATCACTATAGCCATCCACCCCGAGATGTTGACTCTTTACAAACCACAATCCATTTCCCGGAGTTCCTTCAAGTATCTCATGATTCTGTGCACTATATCAAGACGCCTAATTCAAATGAAATTAAATGCAATGGAGTCATCAGCTAGGATAGACTATTCCCCACAAAAGAATCTATTATACACCAAATATTGGGCAAATAGATGGAGAACTTTCAGACGTATTGCAATTGTTAACGAATCGTGGCCATGTAAAAAATATGTCACAATGAGTGGTTTTTGCCAAATATTACATTTGTTCATTTACAATAATGGTCCATCATTCATGGAACTTAACTATACTTAATTGGTTGAAATCTAGAACAAGCAATTAACTAGTGTACATGACAACTAATGTTGTGAAATATAGAAAGTTTCTTCACTCATCACATTTCCCGTGCACGGTATCTAGAGGCACCTAGCATGAAGATAGATATTGGTCTATGTTTCTTAAAGACACTCTTCACATCACAAGCATTGTTTTGCATATTCATTAATAATGAGACGTACGCTTAACATGCCACTACCATCCTAACAATGAAATGACACACTGGCCAACCCATCTTACTAAACAACAAATCATCATTATCGAATTTTTCCAATGATTTTTCGCATGTTTTATGTGTCCATGTGTCCATTGATCCAGAGGGAGAGGGGCTATGCCCCCCCCCCCCCCCCACCCCCGCGTAACAAATAGAAAATATAAAGTGAGCAAGATGAATGTCGTATGTTCAGAAGAAAATGGATATAGTGAAGAGAAAATTTGTATTCATACAATTCATGTATCTTTGTTACACCGCAGTATAGCTAGGGATCTTCCATGCAACCATGCTTTATATGGTCGTTTTAAAAGTGCAATTTATTCTTTGCAGAAAATATCAGAGCGCTAGCCTAAGAATGTTCTGTGGGTATACTTCCATCAGACCATACATATTTTTTTACACAACCTATCTGCAAAATGTGGCCACTAATTATTTGTAGTGAACACACACTAACATGCGGAGTTTGTAGGCAACTAACCTCGAGGGAGTGTCCTGGCTTAACAACCTGGTCATCGAGACTGACCAGATTCCCTCTCAGCGCCTCCACCTCCTTGACTGACCATTGTACTAACAGTTTGCCACCATGATCAAGACAAATCTTTGTTGAAATTTAATTAACTTACATCAACTTGCAAATTTACTGAAGAAAACTATACACTTCGAAAATTAGTTCAACCTAACTGAGCATTTATTTGATGAAATGGACAACTAATAATTATGTATGCTTGGTTACCTGAATTCTAGTCCACCCCTTGGCCAAATCATCGCTGATACCGTCGAGCGCCTAGCGCCACAAAATAGATGATCCTTCACTGGGTGGTAGAAGATTTTTGAAGCATATAATTTCTTGTAGTCGTACTCGAACAAGGTGTCAGCGGCGGAGCTATGTGTAGCTTTGGGGGGGGGGGGGGGGGGGGGGGGGAGGCACCGCCCCCCTCTCCCTCCCAGCCCCTAGAAATTTATCAACCATGGCAGGGTAGTTTCTACAAAAAAAACTGGCCACCTATTACCCTTCTTCCGAGATAGCATGCTGCATCGGCAGAGAAACCACGTCATGACTGGTTTGTCTACAAAGTAGTCATAAATATTAGTTGTGTGATCATTTTTTCAGGAAAGTTTGACGAAGGTGGTACTATTTGGACGTACATATGTTCTTTGGTCAGATTATCGACGATCACCTTGAAAGTGATTTTAGAAAATAGTGCAGCTAAAGACAATATTATTCAGAGTGCAACAGTAACCATGTTGTGCGTGTTCTCAAATAGGCTGCCACCATTTCTGCTTTTATCATTTTTTTTTTAGAATACCAAATGGGTTTCTAAACACCAGGCTTGTTGTGGAATAAATCGCAAGGTGGGCCCTATGGTGTGCGTTCCATCAAGTTTCCCCTTTTTGTTTTTGAGCTGATCCTTTCTCTTTTCCTTTGGGCCAGCACTATTTGTTTTGTTCCGTGGGAGGTTTGGATCCAGCTGGCTTATTTGGGCCTGTCCCGCCGGTCCAAACCAGAGTTGATCCTTGTCTCTGACTTTGGTTCCTCTAAGAAAAAATGCTGTGCATCATGTGCTTATGTATGTAGGAGAAAAAACACACGTGATTCTTAGAGGCCAGGTGTCAACACGACAATTTGTTGTTGTGAGAATTCATCACTTTATTAATCAAATCACATCAATACATCGTTTGTCGCATATACAACCCGGAACACATGTACCGGGGGCGGACCAAGACAAGATTTTGAGAGGGGGCAGAAGATGTGACGGGGGGCATTTTCTTCTATAAATTCACATAAAGTCGAATAACTGTAAACAATGAACAAATTCTATTGAAATTTCATTTTTTGAGTGGGGGCCAAGGCCCCCAGTAGCTTGTACTTGGGCCCGCCCATGATGTACGAAAGAACACTACCAGAAAGTTTTGCTCGACGAACATGAAAGTCACCGACGATATAGTAGCTGCATAGTAATCACCGTACCATCATACTATAATCGTCCTGTGCATACAACTGGTACGCTATATCTCCATTTTTCAACTATTAAGATTACTGATAAGTCAACCTATATGAAAAAAAAACATCGATCTAATCTATCTGAATTCCATCCATTTCTTCCTGAAAAACAAATTTACTCGTTTCATTTGTGTGAACTTTCTCATACTATAAATTTAATGTGTATTTCCTTGTAATAAACTGGAAATACTACATTTTATCACGAAGCCCTTTTGTGAAATGAACTGGCTCTCTTAAAATGGAAAGAGCCAGCAGAAAGTGTGTGAGCGGACAGGATGACAACTCGTAGCACATTTTGAAGGTATCGATCGATCCAGTTGCCGGTATATGCAGTAAGCCAGTAACAGTTTACTCCCCCGATCTGGGCGGAGTCCAGTGGGGCAGGCCGGTGCTGAAGTGGCTGGACAGCGCGCGCGAGTCGAGCAGCTCGATGACCGGCGGGAGCGCATGCACCGCGGCACCTTGAAGTGCCGGGCTGCACCACGATGGATCCGAATGCGACGCGGCTCTGCCTGTCAATCGCGTTCAGGCTTCCTCCATCTTGAGGCAGCACCTAGCTGCTCTATCAGTCGCATCCTCCACCATGGCGCCGCCGGCCGCGCCCTTGGCGGTGGTCAGAAGCAGCTCCCAGTAGACGACGTAGTGGCCGGGGACTTGCTCCGTGCACGCGCGGCTGGTGTACTCCGCCAGGCCGCCCGGCGTTTTGGTCTCCGACATGACGAGGAAGAAAGAGCCCTTGTCGCCTTTACCCGTCTCTGGGATATCTGCACACAACATCAGCGGGTCGTTAGTCATGTGTCCATATCTTTACCCTCGTGACATCTTCAATCGTGCGCGTGGATGGGATCCCACATGCCGAAGAATAAGCAGTGGTTGACATTCATCAGGAACGATTGCACCTGGACTCTCCTGCTCTTAGGATTAGGTTTCAGTTCTGGGTGTTGTAGTTTCGGTGACTCCAGTTATCTCTGTTTGCTTACTGTACCTTTTTTGATTTCTGTAATAATGTTGTCGCTGTGCTCGCTTGTAACATAGTGACAACAAAAAACCCTGGATCCTTGTAGTTCTGGTGTGTTTCGTTAATGAAACAGGGGGTATCCCCTTTAGTCTAAAAAAATATATCTTTACCCTCGTCCGGCACGATCGTAGATGGATGCCAAACGGATGTTCCTTGAGTGAACAAAGGTACAAAACGCCGGCCAGCTTTGGTATATAGCTATAGCACGCAGCCAAAGCACCTGGCTTGCTGGCTCTCATTCTCTCCACCCATGGGATGGGAGCACGCATAGTCGCCATCTGGAACAGGTGCACGCATGATGAGCCCAGACAAATCTTGGGCTACTTGACAAAACAAACAAACGAAAGACAAGAAACAAGACTAGACATGTTTCCTCGTGAAAAACAAGACTTGGCCTGCAAAGCCTCCCTAATTTAAGCATCCCCACTAATCATTTCTCGTGTGGATTTTACTGCATTCGGCACTTACGGCGGCATTACACTCACAAGTCAGAGCTTACGACACCCGTCGAGCGGATTCTTGTTGCAGATACTAGGAACACGTACGTTCGAAGTAACTTCTCACATTCTTCCGGATGGCTGACGTCTGACGAGGACTGTCACCAAAGTGTGCCTATATTAAGCGACTAGCCATCGCCCATTCGCCATTGGTACCTAGCCAGCGTGATCACGTGAGGGCGCGAGAGCCTGGTCGAGCGGCCAAGTGCGCGCGGCGTCGATCGAGATGACGACATCACAGGAGTACATGGACAAGGCGCAGCTCCGGCAGAGCTACCGCAACGTCTAGCACACCGACCTCACCAACGCTACCCAGGCAGATTTCCCATGTGCGTATCATGCCAACTTGTGATGTGCCTCAATCTTTCCGTCCATTCTGGGTTCTTAATTTCTTCAGATTGGTTTGGACTTGATGTGAATTTTTGTTTTTCTGTCTTTCTTTTCATGCAGACTGCTGTCTGTCGCTGTGGTGGTTAGTGGACACTCTTTTCATTCTCTATAAACCTATGTTGTTCAAGCTTTCTGTTGCCAAATCAAATCCTAACTGCAAATCTGCTCTTCGCTTCTTTGCAGTGGCCCATGCGTCTCCTACATGCTTCGCAGGCGTGCTCTCTACAACGACATGTCAACGTAACGTTCTCTGAAACATTCTTCTTCTTCTTCTTCTTCTTCTTCTTCTTCTTCTTCTTCTTCTTCTTCTTCTTCTTCTTCTTCTTCTTCTTCTTCTTCTTCTTCTTCTTCTTCTTCTTCTTCTTCTTCTTCCTTGCAACAGAGGTGCGTGCGTGATCTACACCTTTTCCTCTTGGCTTCCTCTTTAATTTCAGCTCTTCTCAACGGATACTCTACCGATTAATTTACAGGTGTTCCTCTGCTTCGGCAGCTCAGTTGCTTCGACCAGGTTCCTGCTGCAGGACGAATTCAACATCCAGACGACCCAGTGCGACAACTGCATCATCGTACTACCACTACCTCCATTCCGATCACCAAAATTTTCGCAACTGTTGTTTCAGAACTCGCAACTGATCACACTAAACTCAGAACCCGCTCTGGTCTGGTTACTGCGTGCAGAGTTTCATGTTCCTCCTCAAGAAGCTGGCATGCATCTGCTCCCTGGTCGCCTGCATCGTTGGCAACCAGGAGCTCTCCAAGGCATCGCAGGCGATCTCCTGCTTATCTGACATGGTCTACTGGACGTAAGACACTCTTCCCTGAAGCATTTTGCAAAATGTTGTCTCTGAACTGAAAAGGCCACGTCTGATTGGTCTCTCTGAATTTGAGCAGGGTCTGCTCCTGTATGCAGGTAATGGCACACTAGCTTACTTCACTGAACAATTGAAGTTTTCTTGTTTGTTGGCAATGACACTTAACACATGGCGACCAATGAATCTGTGCTGGAACTTCAGACGCAGCACAAGGTGGAGATGGACAAGAGGAACGGCAAGCTCGGCGACACCCCGATGGCGGTTCCTCCAATGCAGCAGATGTGGCGCATCAACCACTAGGTGCCGCCTAAGGTCAGCCCGCATACTACAGGTAGCAGGGTTGATGTTGGAAAAACGGATGGCGATCGTATAGCTGGATGAATATGTTGTTCGTACACCACTCTGAACATGTAAACTCTATCATGTTTCATTTGGGGATTTTAAGGGTTTAGGTTAGTTGCGAACTTGCAAATTTCTCTATGGGGCTGCAAGCTCCACCTCACCGCCCCCACTATAAATTTACCATGCAATTTTCGTTGTAATAGACCGGCAATACTACAGTTAACACGAAGCCCTTTTGTGAAATGATTTTTTTTTTTTGAGAAATGAATTGGATCTCTTAAAATGGAAATTCCTTTTGTAGCACATTTCGAATGTATACATGTATCAATCCCGTTGCCGGCAGATGCAGTAGCCGTTTAGTCGCCCGACCTGGGCGGAGACCAGTGGGGCAAGCCGGGGCTGAAGTGGCTGGACAGGACGCGCGAGTCGAGCAGTTGGATGACCGGCGGGAGCGTCACGCACCGCGGCACCTTGTACTGGTTCACCGACGCGCCGCGGGAGACGGCGTAGCCCATCACCTCCTCGAAGGTGCCGGGCCGCACGACGCGGATCTCCAGCGGCCCGATGGAGCCGAATGCGACCCTGCTCTGCCTGTACATGGCGCTCAGGGCCTCCTCCATCTCGAGGCAGCACCTGCTCATCACAGTCTCATCCTCCGCCGTGGAGCCGGTGGTGATTCGACTAGGGCGATTCGACTCCGGCCCACCTCCCAGCTCTCTCGCTTCGCTCCTGCCTTGCTCCGATCTCTCGCCTCCGCCGCGGCCGTCGCCTTTCCAAGGCCGCCGGCGCTGCTGCTCAGGTCCGAGCCGCCCTAGGTAGGTTAAGGAACCACTTTCCCTTTGCCTCTACTGCTTGCCTGCTGGGTATCTCGTCTCACTGGATTCCGCTGATCGGTTTCCCCACCTGGCCGGGAGGGACAGGTACCCCTTCCACTCCCCTAGATTTACAGTCTGTCTCCGCGTCCGCCATAAGGGTAGTGCTCATCCCCTTCTTGCTTATTATTAGCAGCGGATCCCATCATTGAATTGCATCTATGAGAAGTGAGAGCACCTGAGACTAGACTGCATCCCCCGTGACTACTGTTAGTATATCTTTTTCTTTTTTGAACCAGTACTGTTAGGCTGTGTTTGGGACAGCTCTACTCCACCCAACTCCACTTCATTCCTAAACTTCACTCCACCAATGAGCTCTAGAGCAGCTAAAATGTGTTTGGCTAGTAAGATAGCTCCAGATTCAGATTTTAGAGAGATCGTTGTAATTATCTAGACTATCCATTTATTTATTTTCTCACTTATTTATTTTTCTACCGGTTTGGTGTTACAGTTTCGTCAGGTGTTTGGGTGTCTGACGTAAGATAATGGTAGCAGTATCACATAGCTAGATTGCAGGAAAATAGCACCGATTGCATCTGTTACATCACAGAAATAGAACATGAACTGACTAGAAAATCAAAGTAGCAGAAAAGCATAGCATCCGGCCTAAACTCCTGTCCATAAAGTTGGCGTCAGGGTAGGCGAAGGTTCGCTGGTTCAGGATGGCATGGAGAACGTCTTCGACGAGTCTGCGCTGCAGGAATCAGCCATGGCGGCAGGTCTCCGGCCGGCGACGACGACAGGTCAAAGTATGAGAAACAGGGGGCGGCGGGGAAAAGGGAGGGTGGCTAATGAATCCATTACTGAGGGGAAAACAGATCGGGAGACGGGGAAGGAGCCTCGGTGGTCTCCGGGGCGGCCCTATACGGCGAGGATCGTGCCGGAGAGGGTGGCGGCGCCCTAAACGCATCCAGGACGAGTTTGAGGTGAGGAAAGAGAAAAACGTTTCGGATTTGAGGTAACATAATGGCAGCGGTGGGTAATTTTACCCGAACTCCAGGGACAGACAAATATTAGGTTGGACCCGAGGCGTGGAGTGGAGCAAGCGAAGCACCTTTTTTTTTTTTTGAACAAGAGCAAGCGAAGCACCTATTCCTTTGCTCCAGTAAAATGAACTAGCGGGGGTTTCAGCTCCGCTTTGGGGCAGCTTCACCTGCTCCAGCTGTAGATTGCTGGAGTGGAGCTGTCCCAAACACAGCCTTAGTATACCTTAGCTTGGGTGATTATTCATTCATCATTTTTGGGTTGGATGGCTCGGCTATTTCAGTCCTGGTTATCACTTCTTTGCCTTGTTCTGCATCCTGTACCTGCATAGGTAGGTGTTCCTGATTCCCGTGCTAGTAGGGATGCAAAGCGAGGCCTGATCCCTGATTAGTTCAGTTTGTACTGCATAGACAAAATCAGTCATGTTAGTTGTAGCAGCTTTTACCAACTAGTTCAGTTTGTACTGCTCCCTAATTTAGCGCGCGGGCTTATGCGGGACGCCGCTTGCATCCTTACCTGCTAGCTAGCATACTTAAGTTCCTACCGAACGGCTTCTCTTTCTGGCTTCAAACTTGTACTATTACTCTTGTCATAAGGTATATCTGTTTGTACTAGCACAGTACTAAGTCACTAACCTCATGTTTTTCATTTCTCATAGGTGCAGTGTTCTATCCTTTTAAGCTTGGAAGATCACTAGGTAGGTGATCCATTGACTCAATGGGCCTGGAGGAGCAAGATGTGCTGCCGGATGACGGTGGAAGCCCGTCACCATCAAGCCACCGACTCCGGATAACGACCAGAAACCGTGCACCCCACGTGTATCAAACTGCAGCACCGACAGAGACTCCGGCCTACCCCTCTGCCGGGTGTGCCACTGCACGGAGCCCGATCTGAGAGGCGAGTCCGCTCTCGGTTTCCTTGGCATTCTACCACCTTCTCCGTCGTGCACCGACAAGGACTTGAGCGACACCACTGCCAAGACGTCCGCCAGCAAGGATGGTACCGACGCTCCCGCGTTCCTCGAGTTCATAAGTCCCGAGGGGGAGATATTCGTGTGTGCCACTGACGTGGAGTCGGGCAATCTGCGTCCGCAGGACGACGTCGTGACCCTAGGATGCTCTTGCAAGAACGAGCTAGCACTTGCGCACTACGCATGCGCGCTCAAGTGGTTTGTCAGCCACGGATCCACCGTGTGCGAGATATGCGGGAATGTTGCTGCGAATGTGAGGCCTGAGGATTTCAACAAGGTCCTCGCGTCATTGAAGGATTATGAGGCTCTGAGGGAGAGGACGTCTACTGGGCAGCTGTCTTACTCGCAATATAGCGCGGATGCAGCTGTTGATCCGGTCGCCCTTGTGGCGATACGGAGACAGCGGCTTTGCGAGATATCGTCGTGGTTCAATCCTCACAATACACATGTGGTTTTCTCTCAGAGGCATAACGAAGAACTGGCAGTTAGCCCAAGTAATAATTCTGTAGAACTCGGCGTTGTGGCTGCAAGAGCAGCACAAGCAAGGCGAAGTTTGGGGGGACTGGATTATTTGTTGCTATTGCCCTTGGTTTTGTTCTTCTTGCATGGTTTGTTGCTCCACACGTTGGCAAGGTATCTATCCTTCTTCATTCTTATTTTCTAGGTTTGCTTTAGCATTCTGAAGTTATGCCACTCTTTCTCGGCAGGATCATTCAAATTTCGAGTTTTATTTCACAAGCACAGATAGACAAACCTTATATTTATGTGCAACAAAAGTACATACAATCATTTTGGATGAACATTTAGCTGCACATCCATTCTGTTAGAACTAATCTTGTCATATGTATATGCAAGAAGAAGTTTCTAGCTTAATCATGAAGTATTCAGGGTATGTAGGAGAACTCTAGAATTAGAAATGTTCTAGAGTAAGATATTTAGGAGTAGTATGAAATATCTAAAGTTTGTAGAGTATTCTAGAAGTATGGTGTAGGGTTTGGATTGTGCCACATGGCAGCAATCTTAAGGGTCATGTACAAGTATAAATAGGGGTACCACCCCTCCCATGTAACTAAGTTGGAAAGATTGTAGCCAAGATGTAGCCTCAAGCATATCTATGAAATATAGAGCATATATGTGTCTGTCATATATGCATATGTGTTGGTGTGTGTGAAGCACAACCTTATTAGAAGTGAGCTAAGTGATTTAGCTCCAACAATTGGTATCAGAGCCGCAAGGTTCGGGGCCATGGTGCGCGGCGGACGGAGGCTGCGGAGGCGCTGCGTGGTGGCGCAGCGGCCACGGCGGCGCGGCGAGAAGGCCGCGGAGGTCCTGTGTTGTGGCGCAGGAGCCGCGGTGGCGCGGCATGGCGGCGGCGTGGAGGTGCTGCGCGGCCACGGAGGCCGTAGCGGCGCCATGCGACGGCCATGGAAGCGGCGACCAGCGTGAGCACGGTGGCGACTGGCGTGTGTGTGCGTTCCGGTTGTTCCGTGTGTCACCGGCGGAGAAGAAGCTCGGCGTGTCGCCGAGGAAGAAGACCGCGTACTGGGCACGCAGGGCCGGCCGTGTTGATCGCGTCAGCGCGCGGTCATGGTCACGAGCTGGGGCGTGTGGAGCGTGGAGTGCGCGGCATGTGCGTGAGCTGAGGGTGTGCCGATTGTGGCGTAGTGGGTGCGTTGACGCGTGAGTGCGCGTCGTGGTCGCGGCCGTGGCGACGTATGTGCGAGCCACGACTATATATCCCCACCCCCTGTAACTCCGTTGAAGCACCACGAGGTTGAGCTCAGGTGGAAGAAAGGGCGTCAGTGCGCCGAAAAGAGAAGCTGCAGCGTGTGTCGCCGGAGCTTGGCGTTTGTTGCCAAGGAAGAAGATGGAGTCCACGTCAAGCTTGGTGGTGGTCGTGGTGGCAGCCACGACGACGACGATGACGGGAGCTGCAACAACTCCGGCGACGGCAACGGATATGACAAGATTAAGGGGGAGATTGTTAGAACTAATCTTGTCATATGTATATGCAAGAAGAAGTTTCTAGCTTAATCATGAAGTATTCAGGGTATGTAGGAGAACTCTAGAATTAGGAATGTTCTAGAGTAAGATATTTAGGACTAGTATGAAATATCTAAATTTTGTAGAGTATTCTAGAAGTATGGTGTAGGGTTTTAGAAGTGAGCTAAGTGATTTAGCTCCAACACATTCTAGGATGAACTGGTGATATTTTTAGAGGCATACATCAGCAATTTTATTCTTGTTGTTCCTATCAGTTTTATCTTTAGAATGTGGTGTGCATCTCAAATTATCAGAATGTGGTGCGCATCTCAAAATTATCAGTGGACATTGCTGTACACGCAAACTTGTACTTTTCCATGTTATGATAGGCCGCTTGTTTTTCTGACATAACCGTATATAGTAAGAAATTTCAAAAGTTTACGTGTGCCGTCTTTATTCATAAGTTGTGTGGTAGAGCATTGTAGATCTGAAGTATGGTAGTCTGATGAAGAAAACGTAGGTGTAGCTGTGACTTCATATCCTCAGGTTTTGCTCTCGTCATGCTTATCATGTGAAAATTCTTTCAGTTTTCTGTATGTGTATGGTGCTATATGCATGTATTATTGTCAAATCAGCATCAACAGTTGATCAGAAGAGTGATGGTTTTCCTCATTTTTTGAAATTTCTGTGCAGAAAGCTGCTGCAATTAGTCTTCATATGCTTCTCGGAGGTCTATGTTCATTGACTATAATAATCTCGCTGAGATTTGTAAGTAAACTATGGTTCTCGACTTATATCGCATTTTCTTGGCATATCCTGAACTTTTGTTGCGAGCACTTACTCAGAAACAACTGATGATACTTCCTGTTTATGTGACTGACTATGGTGTAATTTCCACCATCCTCTTTATTTGCAGGTCTTTCCAAGAATCACTACGGGAAAGGCCCAAAACGCCGACGGCCGGCCGCCGTCGGCGTACGCTCGTATGCCGTCGGCGTAGGCCTAGCCGTCGGCGTATCCCCGTCGGCGTAGAGGCCCGTCGGCGTAGCAAATTTGCCGTCGGCGTACGCCCTCATACGCCGACGGCAGAAAAGTTAAATTTTTTAAATTTTTTTTTAAAATTTTTGAATTTTTTTAACTTTTTTTCTATTTCGAATTTCTAACTCAGCTACATACTAAATCTCTAATTACACATTTAATCATAGGTCAAAGTACTTACGTTGGTCAAAGTTCCCGTTCGGTCACCCATCCTCAAATTGCTCCACCCCAAGCACGCTTAACCTTTGAGTTCCTTCATTGTTAGCTTCCAAATGAGAAATGAGAACTTACTGATACTTATATCATATCAATCATGTTAACCCCTGATTTAGAATGTTACACTTTTTCATTGTTTCAATTTCGAAAATTCATTTGAATAAGTTACAATGATTGTAAAATAGGATATATTTTTAATAAATGAAAAATAAAATTATTTTTACTTTTATTTCCTTTTTACATTTAATAAGGAATAATTCATATCTTTAATTCGTTAATCGGAATTTGAAAAACAAAATGTCTATGTCAATAAGAAAAATGAGAGGAATTAAAATATGACATCCATATCATCCTTTGCATTGTATAAACATCGATGGTTTTAGAAAAAATGATAAACATGAGTTTTGACAAATATTTCGAAAAAATGCTTCACAAAAAGGTCTATCATCTATAGACATGTATAACTTTCGTGTCAAATGACCAAGTTATGGCCATCCCCATGCCATAGTTTGTGATAATGTGTCCATACTTGACACATAGGGGTGTCTTGGTGTGGAAAACATTGTTGCCAAAAAAATTTCCAAAATATTTTAATAAATATTATTTCCCATTTTTTAAGTGTAAAAAATGACTTTTTAATTAAGCAAGTAACAAACATATGTTACAAAATGTCATGTGCACGGTGAAAAAGATTTTAAGGATGTCATATTTGGATTCCTCTCATTTTTCTAATCGATTTAGACATTTAATTTGTTAAATTCCGATTTACGGATTTAAAGATATGAATTATTTCATATTAAATGGAAAATAGAAAAAAGTATACGCTGACGGCATTGCCGTCGGCGTATCAAATGTAAAAAGTTGAAAAAGTATACGCCGACGGCTGCCGTCGGCGTATCAAATTTAGAAAATTGGAAAAGTCTACGCCGACGGCCAAAAGCTACACCGACGGCCGAAATCTATAGGCCGACGGCAATGCCGTCGGCGTAACTAAAAAAGAAAAAAACATCAAGGTTGGCCTGGTCGGGGTCTACGCTGACGGCCCCGACATTTGGCCGTCGGCGTATGTCCTGGCCGTCGGCGTTTTGTGGGTTTCCCGTAGTGAATCCAGTTTGGATCGTTGCGATGCTGGGCAATCTTGTTTGTGTCATGGTTCCTGGTCTTTGGAGTCTGGGCTTCACGGACACGCCCTGTACGCTCTTCATGATTTTGGAGTATATCCGCTGTCATATTGAGGAATTAGGATCGCGTCACGAGAGTAGCATCCACATCAGTGTTAGGTATTGCATCCTTGTCTATATTCACCCCTATACCATTTGTGTATGTTTCTTACATGAAAATATTTCACGTGTATGTGCTTGATCAAGAAAACAAGGAAGGATATGGCAGTGGGTGTTAATAGTTAATCTGCCACTCATTAGTGAAATAGTTTGACTACTATTCATCGTTGTAAAAAAGGAAAACAAGTAGTCTAATTTTTTTCCTGAGATTCGCATCAGTCTTTTATCTTTCTGCAGCGTTTTCTCTGCCTAGTGGCACTATCTATCGATTCTCTATTGCTTGGACTCGAGTAGAAGCTATCTTCGATGTCGCTTACACTTCTTGGAAAAAGAATAGGTTTATCTTTTTATTTATGCCTACTGCATACAGGGATATTTCAAATTATGCTTCGGGTCCTACACTCTTCACCACCTTAACTACTATATTTATTGAGGCGAAGGTCTATTTTTCCGCCGTGCGTGTTTGACATCCCTCATTTTGGCGCAGGCGCGAGTACCTATTCTAGCACGCAAGAAGGAGCCGGAGACGTTTGACCGGAGAATCGTGGGGACCCGGTGGCGGAGCAGGTGCATACGCCCAGCTTGTAGACAAGGTAGAACCGTAGAAGAACGCCAGGACTACATGCGTATAGTATGTCGAGGAAGATGTTATATGTAATGTAAGCTGTAGATGTGAGTCGCCAAAGCAGATGCTTGTATAGGTGTGAGTGTGAGCGTGTGTGTGTATATATATCTACCTACCTAGGTAGAGGAGGAAGAACGCGGTGGCCGTCTTTGCAACAATACTCGTGGCGCATAAGTTCTTGATGTAGCAGACGACATCCCGTGTCGAACTGCAGGCTCGAGCTGGAACCTGAGCGGCTTGCCGAGGATTTCGGCGCCGGCTCTGGTGAAGCCTGAGACTGGGGAGTCGATGATGTTCCCCATAAACCAGTTCCTCCCTGGACCCTCATCCCTAGTATGTGTTGAGTGAACCGGTTGATGCATATGCTGCCATGGCAAATATTTTCTGCGATTGTGGCGTACAACTCTGGTAGTAATAGTTTTTGGAATTTCGGGAGTGACCTTCATTAGCTGGAAAATGTAGTGTTGATCCGCAAAATGATGTAATTGGTAGACATGCAATACAAACTGTATTAGGTATCAAGTACTCCTCTGTTTTTGAATATGAGATGTTTTATATTTTGTCCACATCCACATGTATACAAATGTATCTAGACATGTTTTAACATGTATGTTCACTCGTTTTATTATGCATCTAGACAACATATATCACATTTTACATTTAAAAAAGAAGTGAGTAGTACTCTGTAATTGCCTATCGAGGGGCTCTACTCGCCAATATACCACGAATCCGATGAGCCCATCGCTCCTATCATTAGATAAACAAAACGGGGACGCATGCGTCATACCCGACGACAATACAAATCTTCATCTATGTCCTTACTCCACCATCGTACCTCGCGGTAGGAAACAACAAAGAAATTAGAATAAATAAAAAGGTACACATATCTCCCTCACGCAAACATCCTAAAAAAGGTACACATATGACATATCTTCCTCCCGCGAACGTGCTAAAAAAAGGTACACATATCCCCATCACGCAAACGTCCACCCGATAGGAGCGTAGATATTTGGCTCCGAAATTCCAGTTCTCCTATTTTTAAAATATCGAAAATCATACGCATCCAAGAGTGCATCACACCAACATGCAAATTTAAAAAAAAATTTGTATTTTGAGCTACAAAAAAATAGCGAAAGTCTGAATTTGAGTATGCATATTTCAAATCTCTAAACTTACCGCTTTTTTGGTAGTGTTATGTAGCCCATTATAAAAAGTATATGAAACCGATATTGTTTCTCTCCCCTTGTATGTGAGCGATTCCACGAGAGAAACTGGTTTAAGTATCGTGTTGTACGAGATTCTCCACATGCATGGAAAGCTCTACGGAAACTGAAAGTGTTACTGATCGAAAATTAGGAGTTTTTTGGTGGAGAGGTTTCAAGCAGATGCTGTCCTGTTACAATGAATTGAATAGGCGGCATATCATGCAGCGGGCGACCTGTACCATAGTTTGATCAAGTGTGACCATGCTGGGAGTTGTTGGGATGCAGCACAAAGGACCTTCTCGTTAAAGAAACCAAAAGCTACACCCGTTAACTTGGTCAGAGGACATTCTTGATCCTGCAGGTTGTGTTCCTAAGAAGGATGCAGCGTCGATGGTTACCGTTATGTGGGCTATCTGGCATAACCGTAATAAGTAAGTATACTCACGGGGAAGAAACCTATCAATCACGGCAATCCATGCAGCTTATTGAGGACATTGTCAGGACATTGGAGTTGCCTGTGGAGGAGGGACAAAGCTGGACCAAGGCGGTGGTGAAATGGCAGCCGCCTGAACCAGGCTGGGTGAAGATAAATACTGCTGGCGCCGTGAATGATGTTGACGGAAGAGGAGGAGGAGTTGGCGTGGTCGCCCTGGATTCTGCCGGGGATGTCATTGTAGGCCGCTGTGCTCGATTTGAAGGAGTCGCAGACCCGGATTCAGCGGAGTTGTTAGCTTGCCGGGATGCTATGCTGCTGTTAAAGGAGAAGAACTATCAGCGAGTGGTGATTAAGGAGAAGAACTATCAGCAAGTGGTGATTGAGACAGATCGCCAAAATATTCAGATTTGAGGTTTACTTTGTGGGAGTCGAACCATGGCGAGCGGATGGTGTGGGTGTCTATATTTTCTGTGAGATGCGATCTCTTGTTAGTTGTTTCCAGTGTGTTCAGCTTCGATATGTCAGTAGGAGTGTCAATCGGGTAGCTCATAGTGCTACAAAAGAAGCTTTACGATCAGATTATGTTATAAACTTCGATCGATCTAACCCCTGGCTTTCTGATTTACTTAGTTCAATCAGAGAAGCTCTCACCTGTATATTGAATAAATCCATTTCGAATAAAAAACCTATTGAATAAATGCCTGTGAGGTGGAGTTGTCAGAAAAAAACTATTAACACATAATGCATGGATCACATTGACGTTGACGTGTGCGGTAGGAAGACATTTCTGCTAACGAAACCTCTTTAAGTACGGCGTTTCTTGCCCGATCATGTACGACACATGAATCCATCATGCCTTACTGGTAAGCCGATGCAATCTGTCGGTCACAACAGGTTGTCGGACAAAAATCATATAAAAAAGTGTAGCGGCGAAATACCTGCAGGGTGCAGCCTACAAGTAGCAATGTAGTTAACTACTACTACCTCTGTTTTTTAATACTCCACCCGTTCCAAAATAAGTGTCTCAAATTTGTTAAAAAAAAGATATATCTTACATGTTTCATGTCTACATACATCCACTTTTAGTAAGATTTGAAACAATTATTTTAGGACAGAGTGAGAATAAGATGTGTTAACCTTTTTCCATATTCACATGTCTAAACTTGTATCTAGATATATTTTAGTGTACATATTCACTTATTTTGGTGTGTATTTAGATAATATGTGCAATAGCTAAAACATCTTCTACTCCTTCCGTCCCAAAATAACTATCTTAAATTTATCAAAAAAAATAGATATATCTAGACATGAAACATGTTAAGCTACATCCACCTTTAGTTAAATTTGAGACAGTATTTCGGGACGGGGGAGTATTAAAATACAGAGGGAGTGAGTAGCAAAGTAGCAGATCACAACCTCTAATTTTCTCCATTTCGAAAAAAAGAAATTATTGAATAAATGTCGTGAGGTGGAGTTTTGAAAATAAAAAAACTATTGACACAGCAGAATGCATGTACAGTATCACGTGCGCGGTAGGAAGACATTTCTTCTAAAGTGTAGCGCCGATGAGGCTATAAAATACCTGCAGCTTACAAGCAGCAAATGTAGTTAAGTAGCAAGTAGCAGATTGCAGCTAGAATGGTGGGAGCACCTGTGACCTCCAATTTCTCCATGTCTGATGTCTACCCGCGGCCAGCCAATGCTGTTCATGCTCCAAGATCAAAGAAGGTCTCCAGCACCTCTCCTGCAGTTGCTTCTTCTGCACCGATCACCCCCAGCTACAGAAGAAAGAAGAAGCATTTTGAGCAAGGTGAGCATAACATGGTGGTCAAGACGAACACAGCAACCACGAGATTCGCTGCTGCTACAGCTACTTCGCTGGCGGTGACGTTGTGCAACGCGCTGGAGGAGGTGATCAATACGTTCATCGACCCGCCGGCGCTGCGGCCGTCTGTGGATCCCCGCCATGTGCTCTCCGGCAACTTCGCGCCCGTGGACGAGCTGCCGCCCACGCGGTGCCCCGTTGTCCGCGGCTGCATCCCCCGCTGCCTCGCCGGAGGAGCCTACATCCGCAACGGGCCTAACCCCCAGCACCTCCAGCGTGGGCCGCACCACCTCTTCGACGGCGACGGCATGCTGCACTCCTTGCTCCTCCCCACGTCCCCGTCTTCCGATCCCGTCCTGTGCTCCCGCTACGTGCAGACGTACAAGTACCTCCTGGAGCGCGACGCGGGCGAGCCTGTCTTGCCCAACTTCGTCGCTGCCTTCCACGGGGTGGCCGGGGTGGCGCGCGGCGTTGTCGCGGCGGCCAGGTTGCTGACCGGCCAGATGAGTGTGGCCGAGGGCGTGGGAGTCGCCAACACCAGCCTAGCCTTCTTCGGAGGCCGTCTCTACGCGCTCGTCGAGTCCGACCTCCCCTACGCCGTGCGAGTCGACCCGGACACCGGCGAAGTGACCACCCACGGCAGGTGGGACTTGGGCGGCGGCATGGGCATGCGCATGACTGCGCACCCAAAGAAGGACCCCATCACCGGCGAACTCTTCGCCTTCCGCTACGGCGTGGTCCCGCCATTCGTCACCTACTTCCGATTCGACGCAGCCGGGAACAAGGCCGCCGACGTGCCCATATTTTCCGTGAAGCAGCCACACCTGCTGCACGACTTCGCCGTGACGGAGCGGTACGCCATCTTCCCGGAGTCACAGATGGTGATAAAACCCATGGCCATGGTGATGGCAAACGGCGCCCCCGTCGCGGCGGACTTGGGCAAGGTGCCACGGCTCGGGGTACTCCCCCGGTACGCCACAGACGAGTCGGAGATGCAGTGGTTCGAGGTGCCGGGCTTCAACATGATGCACTCGGTGAACGCGTGGGAGGAGGCCGGCGGCGAGGAGCTGGTGCTGGTGGCGCCCAACATGGTGCCCATCCAGCACGTGCTGGAGCGCATGGAGCTGGTCCACGCCTGCGTCGAGATGGTACGCATAAATCTTCGCACCGGCACCGTCTCGCGCACGCCGCTCTCCGCAGAGAACCTCGAGTTCGGCGTCATCCACCCGGGTTGCCTTGGCCGGCGAAACCAGTACGGCTACTTCGGCGTCTGCGACCCCATGCCCAAGATCGGCGGGGTGGCAAAGCTGGACTTTGGCCACGCCGGGGAGGGCAACTGCACCGTGGCTCGGCGTGACTTCGGTCCAGGGTGCTTCGCCGGGGAGCCATTCTTTGTCCCCGACCAAGTTGACGGCAGTGGCAACGAGGACGACGGATACGTGGTGTGCTACGTGCACAACGAGGCCACTGGAGATAACCGGTTCCTGGTCATGGACGCACGGTCGCCGGACCTGGATATCGTGGCGGAAGTGCAGCTGCCCAGTCGTGTCCCTTACGGTTTCCATGGTCTCTTCATCACTCAGGCCCAGCTCTGGTCACCACACTCCGATCCATGATCCATGTTTAAAATCAGAAAAGATCAGCGTCGGGCAATCAGCAAATTCCTGCCAGTCTCTTATTATCCAGCCTTCCAAATTTCCGATTGTACTCTTCCACTCTAATCAACAACACATACATCCGTAAATATCTTAACCGATTTGATAAATCACAGCATACTGATTTTTTTCTTAAGTCTCAGCCACTTTTTTAAAAAGTGCAATCGCAGTTTAAAGAACGTATAATTATTATTTTTTCTGTCTAGAAAGGACACTTGTTTCAGTTGCACTTTTTTCTTTAAATTGTAGTTACACTTTTCTGAGATGATTGGGCTTAAAAAAAAATTGATTGCGACATAAACACTTCCATATCTTAACAAGCAATATTTGTCGTAGTTTGTGTGGAATATGTGTATAACCAGTTGAAATCAGATACACGGAAGTGTAGTGTTGGAGTCGAAAGATTGTACCTGCCTATTATATAAAATACCCCGCGCGTTGCAGCGAGTATCATAAACAAAAGATATTTGAGGCATGTAAGGGAAAAAATCTCATAAATATATAGGATTTGATTAGCCATAATAGTAAAAATAATAATATGAAATATGCTCGTGCATTTAACCTCTAACAATTGATGATGTGAAAAAATAAATGGACAAGAGAAATTATAATGTGAATAGCTTGCATGTATGGTGAATATCATTAATAGATATAAAATAACATGGATAAATCAATGTCTCAAATAGTGGATGATATGGTGATGACATGAGTAAATGAATGACCCAAAAAAAGATGATGTGAACCCCTTACATATAGAGATAGATTAATTTAATGCATAATAATGAAGTTTTGTCTTATAAGAAGTATAGATCTATATCTATATGTGACTAAGTTTTCTTATGGTACCTAATTGAAAGTACCGATAAACTCGTTTTTCTTTTACGAGATTAAATTTTTGGCGCCCAAGAGATAAAGGAATAGGAAAAGAGTAGCCCAACTTAGGTGTTTTTCGTTCGTGCTCGACCTGTAAACCACGTCGTCTCATTCCCCAAACCACACAGAAACGCCACCGCCTCGCCCAATTCGCCCAATTCCGCTACACCCTCGATCTCGACTCCGTCCGCCGCCATACCCACACAGAAACTAACCCACGCCATCTACGCCACCCGTGCTTGCGCGGGCTCATCCTCTCCATTCTCGAATTCACGCTCTAAGGCCGCCAGCAACCACCGTCGCGTCGCCCCGCATGGTTGTTTTAGTCTCCTCCGTGCTACGCTGTTGCCAGGGAAAGCTTGAACCACCGTCGCCGCATGGTCATATCTAGCTACAAGAGATCCTGGTGAACTGTCATAGATACTAGATGACCCGTTGCGCGACTGCGCAACCGCCGGATGCAACTACCACACTATTTCAACATCATTTGATTTTGAAAGTTTTGGACCTAAATTTATTTCCATGTATGAATTAACAGTGAAAATTTGAACACTGCACTTGCACTACGCAACAGCTGAAAGCAAGACCACATTGTTATCATAGGCTATGAGAATAAAAAGGATTCCATATTTGTCTATTACACAGAACATAGTCGCACAGACATTTTCAAGCAAAATGCAAGCAGTGAACATACAATGGCCCTAAAATTTGATTTTCGATTAACACAAACACATACTTTAAGGTAACATTGTTACATGGATCTGCTCTATCAGTAGTACAACGAAGGCAAGGTGAAGTGAGACAGGTCATAACATAAGCAAGGATCAAGCATGCCTTAGGCTTTCTTCGAGCAATTTTTTGACCCATTTGATTGCACCTATCATAAATAGGCAATAAGGGGATAAAACCAAGCTAAGCATCATTTCCTAGCCTTACAGGACCAAACCAAGCTATCAATTACTAATTCAAGCCTACAATTACATATCTGGTTATTTCTAAAATAAGAACCTTTCTTGAATTATAGCTATCATTTGCCTCTTTTAGATGTACAAAAAATCCAGCAGAACCTACAATGAACATGAACCAAAACCGGTAGAGCAGAACTAAAAAGCAAATGAAAGGGTTCCAATAGATTATACCAAGCACCCTTAATTTTGCTGCTTATTTCAAGTTCGTAAAATATTGAGCCACGACCAGAAAAGCAGGTGAATAGGCATGTTCATGAGAGGAACTAATTTAACATATATGCAGTTCACAATCTCCTACAAGAGCAAAGGTAGGATGAAGAAACATATTAAATATCACAGGACGGGAGCACATATGCATCCATGTATCATTTCTTTTCCCAGAATGAAACTACTAATGGAAAGCTTAGTGGCAGTAAGATAACAAATGCAAGATTGATCAAGGGTCAGACATGTAAAGAAGTTAAACTGGTTGACAATGGTATAAGTGAAGTGGAAGTACCCAAAATGCATGTAAAGGAAAAGAAAGCAGGTCACACAGTTTGAAATGGAACAACTAATGATTTCTCTGACAGCAAAGGGGCGCATACACAAAATTAAATAATTGGGCTCGCACCTAGTAAGGGAAATGAAATATGGCAATCAAAACCATCACTAAGTCAACCTAAAAATTAATTGTTTGCATTAAAACCTTGGTCTATTGTGACACTGGATGGACAAGCATCATGCAGTGCAAAACAATCAAAATCAGGTATGTCTGAAAAAGAGGCAAAAAAGATAAGCAGAAATGCTATATAGAAAGAGTATTGATTGTCTTAAACTGAAGCCCTGCCCACAAAAATCTTCAGTATGGTAGATTCAGCAACAAATTTGTGACAACATAGTAGAATAGATTAATGAAGAATTATCGGAAAACCTAACAAAGGATGCACATGTATGCATCCAATTTAGAATTCATCATAGGCAGACATGAAATGCAGTTCGATTAACCTAACAATCCTAGTGTTGCATTTCTAAAGCATGTTTCTGTGTACCTGTGTGATAGAATGATTCATTCTGTGATTCTGTCACACAGAATGCATGTCATCTCATCACTTTCACTCTTAGCTTCAAACCAACATTGGAAACAACACTAATCCAAAATCAAATGGATGGGTATGTAAATCATCTACGGTAAAATAATTGCCTTTCTTGGGATAACCCAAAACAAGGAGATCAAGCTAGAAAAATATAAGGCAATGCGTACATCCTCAATAAAACTAAACCCGCGTCGAACCTAGAACCATTTGATTGGCATCACTATGATTTAACATGATTGAGGCAAGCATTGAACAGAGAAAACAGAACCTTAGCCACTCACCTGTCTTGGCTGGGCGATGAGAGAAAGTGTGCAACTTCTTTGCATTCTTCCCGGCATACCACAATTAAGGCATTGTCGCTATCATGTGCTCGTGAGACACTCCTTCATAGTCATTTTTATATCATAAATTTCGATGGGTTAATTGAAAAGCACATGAATAACAAATACGACACTTCACAGATGGAGTTCCATTTTCTGAATCAAGAAAACACTGAAAAGAGAGAAACAAAACCTTAGCCACATAGATCTGCATCTGCTTCCTTGGTGTTGCTGCTCACTCGATACCATAATCCTATGACTCCTTCAGCAACCCAGCCTTGCTGCCCCATCCTTGCAGCTCGCCGGCCACCCGAGCGGTGCCACCTTCTGCCCGGTCGATGTCCCTTTGCAACGCCACCATCCGCGCTTCCCCTGTTGGCCAGCGCAGACGAACCAGACCGGTTTTGAGCGGCTTAATTCTCCTGGTCCTCCCTGACATCCTACTTCGCACGGCTGCCCTGCTCCTTGCCGGTTAGGTACATCGGTCTCAACTCCGGCAATCATCCATGATGACCTGTGGTGGTAAGGATGTAAGCAATTGTCAAATAAAAAATCAACAAAGGAAAACAAAAGTAAGAAATGACCATGGCAGCACACATTTATATAAGCATGGAATCACACATATATGAAGATAGAAAAGATTATAGAAACCAAAGGAAAAATATGGAAACTGAAATTAAGATGTACTTAACGGCAGCACACCGACCTACCGGTTCTCATGTTCAAATCACACACATATGTAAGGGCGAGAGGGTATACATGTGTAAGTTTCTCACAAAAAAAACACATCTGTAAGTTTTAATTCTAAAACCAATAGACCAAGCTAAATGACCAGAGCTAAGCAGATAGAATCATGACTACAAAGTGATCCCTCACATAATGATAGAAGTGATCTTAAACCAATAGACCAAGCCAAAGTTCAGTATACCACATTTTATAGTCAAAAAACCAATAAGTACTACCTCCGTCCCAATTTATAAGACGTTTTGGTAAGCCAGAACAGCGTACCAAAACGTCATAATTTTAGACAGAGGTAGTAACTCTTAAATGGATGCTGGATAATGAGTCAGATGGGGGTGTGATAAAGGAAATATCAATAAATTTGTAAATGCAAGTTTCATGGCTCTTGATGACCCACAAGTATAGGGGGTGTATCGTAGTACTTTCGATAAATAAGAGTGTCGAACCCAACGAGGAGCAGAAGGTGTTGACAAGCGGTTTTGATGAAGGATTCACTGTAAATGCTCACAGACAAGTTTTTAGGAGTTTTTGATATGACAGATAAATAAAGTACAAGTAAATAAAATGCAGTAATAATAGTTGCAGCGAGTGGCCCAATCCTTTCTACAGCAAAGGACAAGCCGGTTGTTGTACTTATAATGACCAAACGTTCTTGAGGACACACGGGAATATTGTCAAGTGCTTTCGCTTCATATAGTTGATTAATCTTCATTGTTTTGATAAGTGTTGTGTGGGTGAACCTATGCTAATGCACCGCCCTTCCTAGGACTAATACATACTTGTGATTATACCCCTTGCAAGCATCCGCAAATACAAGAAAGTAATTAAGATAAACTAACCACAGCCTTAAACTTTGAGATCCTGCTATCCCTCATGCATCGATATACCAACGGGTGTTCAGGTTTCTGTCACTCCGGCAACCCCACAATTGGCAAACGAATACACAATGCATTCCCCTAGGCCCATAAAGGTGAAGTATCATGTAGTCGACGTTCACATGACACCACTAGAAGAATAACACCACAACTTAAGCATCAAACCATTAAATATTACTCAACATAGTTCACTACTAACATCAAGACTTCTCCCATGTCCTCAAGAACTAAACGAACTACTCACAAGACATCATACGGAACATGATCAGAGGTGATATGATGATGAATAACAATCTGAACATAAACCTTAATCCAATGGTTTCACCCAATAGCATCAATAACAAGAGTAATCAACACCGGGAGAGTTTCCCCTATGAAATAGACAAGATTCAGCCCTAGATGTTACAGCGGAGACGGGGTGCAGCGGCGGTGATGATGGTGTTGGCGGTGGAGATGATGATGATGATGATCCCGATGAAGTCCAGCTCGATGACGGTGATGATGGCGACGATTTCCCCCTCCGGGAGGGAATTTCCCCCGGCAGATTTCTTCCTGCAGGGGAGCTTTTCGCTCTCTGGTGTTTTCCGCCTCGTGGAGGCGGCGGAATATTTCGATGGCCGTCCTCTGTGTGTTAGGGTTCCGAGGGGGTCAAGTACGCGAAGGGGGAACGGCTGAGGTGGGCCAGGGCCCCCAAACCACCTGGCGGCGCGGCAGGGGGCCCACCGCGCCAGCTGTGGAGGGCCCCCATGGCCCTCTCAGCTCCCCTTTTGGCCTCCTCCATCTTCTGGTAAAATAGGAACTTCCATATGTCTCCTTCGATTTATTGATCTTCAGAAATAGTGCATCTCGACGGTGCTTTTTCCAGCAGAATCCTGACTCCGGTGTCCAATTCTCCATTATTCATCAAACATGCAAAATAGGTAAAATAACATAAGTAACACTTCTAAATATGAAATATATCGATGAATAGCAGTAAATTATGATATAAAATAGTGATGCAAAATGGACGTATCAACCCCCCCAAGCTTAGACCTCGCTTGTCCCCAAGCGAAAACTGAGCTCAGTAAACATGACCACAAGTTTATGGAGCAAAGTGTCGATAAATAAAATACGGACAAGAAGCATCACATTCATTGATACACAAGTCATTCTAGACAGCAACTTCCCTTCATATAATCTAACTTGAAATAAGTAAAGGGAACCACGATGAAGTGCATAAAGAGAACCATGATTGGTGAAGGCAAACTTAAACTCTTGGTCAGAGAACAATTAACAGATCATACTTATCTTTCGAGAAGAGTCTTTATATCAGAGCTTATATAGCAGAACTTACATGCCTTAATCATAACAGTCTCCTTACAGTCATTGATAACTTTCAAAGTTATATTCATTCGGATAAAAGCTATTGTGCGAAACAAGGAAATGAGAGATATGATTAGAAGTATCAACACATATAACTAATTGGATCTCAACAACTCAAATGCTTGCTTGAGATAGAGAGGAATGGGTTTACTGACTCAACAATAATGTAAAAGATAGGCCCTTCGCAGAGGGAAGCAGGGATTAAATCATGTGCTAGAGCTTTTAAGTTTTGCAAAGCATATAGAGAGTATGAAAATAGTTGTTTGAGCTATGTATGTCGTTGTCAACGAATCGTAGTAAAGTGAACACTAACCCCTTGTCAACCAGACTTTCAAGAGCGGCTCCCATGAAGGACGTTATCTCTACCAGCAAGGTAGATCATCCCTCTTCTCTTTTGTTTACACATGTATTTTAGTTTCTTTATAGTTGACACTCCTCCCAACCTTTTGCTTACACAAGCCATGGCTAACCGAATCCTCGGGTGCCTTCCAACATTCACATACCATGGAGGAGTGTCTATTTGCAAATTAAGTTGCTTACTGATAAATCAGGGCAAAACATGTGAAGAGAATTATTAATGAAAGTTGTAGTTAATTGGGACTGGGCACCCCATTTGCCAGCTCTTTTTGCAAATTGTTGGATAAGCGGTGTATATGCCACTAGTCCATTGGTGAAAGTCTGTTTGACAAAAGTGCTAGAGAAACTCTACAGAACCCTCATGAGCTAATAAACAGTGACACAAAACTAGGAGTAATAAGTTTTGAATAATTTAAAGGTAGCACATGAAGTATTTACTTGGAATGGCGCAAAATACCATATAGTAGGAAGTTATGGTGGACTCGAATGGCAATGGTTTGGCTCAAGGTTTGGATGTATGAGAAGCATTCCCTCTCGATACAGGTCTTTGGCTAGCAAGGTTATGTAGCAAGCATAAGAGTTGAGGGATACAAACAATTATACAAGTGATAAGAATAATCATGCAATCTTCCTTAGAAGCACAAATAGTTTAACTTAAGAATACTAAGCTTATGAGCTACAAAGAAAGAAAGATCATGGAATAATATATTTGCATGCACTCCCTCTCTCTACTTAAGTCTCAAAGTATTGTCTACTACTGACCAATGCTAAGTTTGCCAAAACCAAAAAGATTAACTTGGTGCTCTAAAAAGTGATCCCTATACTAACAACAAGGTTATCAATATGAAAGAGAATTGCAAGCTAAAATAAAGTATGCAGAAAGTAAATGATAAAACTTCTCATTAATATTTCATAACGGCAACTCACACCAAGGGATACATAGATAACCAACTAAAAGAGAGATACTTCCACATTGCAAACCATCATATAAGATAACTTCCCTACTCACGATATGACTTTATGGAAAAGTAAAAGGTAAAGATAATGATGTGATACCGCGGCACTCCCCCAAGCTTGGAACAAACCAAGGGGATGCCAATACTTATGATGAATTACTCCTTCGGTGGTGGTGGTGAATTGTTGATAAGCTTATCAACCAGCTCCTTCAGTTCATCAATCTTGTAGGTGAGGGCGCGAATCAGCTCAGAGTTGTGTTCGATGCGATTCATAAACTTGTCAGACTGCGAGTCCCAACTCTTGGAGTTGTTTCCCCACTCCTCAGCAGCAGAATCCCTCTTTCCTGTATTGTTAGAACGATCTATATTCCAACCACTAGGCAATTCAGCCTCCGGGATCCTCTCAATTTGATGCTTATGGATAAGAGTATGGAAGGGGTTATTTATGCCTGGGGAAGATGTCCTGGGAGCCAAGAAGCGTCGTGGAACCTTCCCTCCGGTGCTCATCCGCGCCCCTTGCCTGGGCTTGAATGGATTTGCCACCACTCCGATGCTTGCAACGGTAGCGCGCGGGTATTCGCGCGGGTCTTCCTCCACTTCTCCTTCATCTTCGCTCTTGACTTCCTCCTTCAGCTTGGGGTCTTGAGTCTCGTCTTCCAAAGGCTCCTTGCCCTTGTTGTTGTTGTTGGAGACCATGGCGCTTCTAAATCTGAAAACAATATCTGGACAGAAACAGCTCGAAACGAAACACGATGAAAAGGCGAGATACGAACCTCGGGGGTTCGGGTGAGTTATATAGCAAAAAGTTTTACAACATAAGGAAGGTACAGGAGGAAACCTGATCGGAGACGAGCTCCGGGGTGCTCAAACCACCAGGCGGCGCGGCTGGGGGCCCACCGCGCCGACCTATGGTTTGGGCACCACGGGTGCCGTCTCCCATCCGGTTCGGTCTCTTATTTTTCCATATTTAATAAAAACGACGAAAATATCTTCTAGAAAGTTATTCGCGAAACTTTTCTTACCGAAACTGTTACCTATTCGAATCGAATTCTGCAGTCCCAGAAAAATGTTCTTCAATGAAAGTTTCCGGAGTCACCACTTTAATTGTATCAACCTCTTCATTAATAGAATCTCCAGAAATATAATGCTTGAGTCTTTGACCATTTACCACTTGTGTAGAGTTATCTTTCAATGAAGCAATTTTTATTGCACCTGAACGATACACCTCCACAATAACAAATGGTCCTTCCCATTTTGAGAGTAACTTTCCTGCAAAAAATCTGAGACGAGACCTATACAATAGAACTTTCTCACCAACATTAAATTCTCTTTTAAGAATTCTCCTATCATGCCATCTCTTAACTTTTTCTTTAAAGAGTCTAGCATTTTCATAAGCCTCACTTCTCCATTCATCTAAAGAACTTAAATGCAACAACCTTTTCTCACCGGCAAGTTTAAAATCTCTATTAAGTTCTCTCACTGCCCAATAAGCTTTGTGTTCTAATTCTAAAGGCAAGTGACAAGCTTTACCATAAACCATTTTATAAGGAGACATGCCCATGGGGTTCTTATAAGCAGTTCTATAAGCCCATAAAGCATCATTTAACTTACTAGCCCAATTTTTTCTAGATTTATTAACAGTCTTTTGCAAGATAGATTTAATCTCCCTATTTGACAATTCTACTTGTCCACTAGTTTGAGGATGATAGGCTGAAGCAATTCTATGATTAACACCATATTTAGCAAGAGTCTTTCTAAAACCACCATGGATAAAATGAGAACCTCCATCAGTCATAAGATATCTAGGTACACCAAACCTAGGAAAAATGACATCTTGAAGCATTTTTAAAGAGGTCTCACCATCAGCACTTTTAGTAGGTATAGCTTCTACCCATTTAGTGACATAATCAACAGCAACAAGTATATGAGTATTACCTTGTGAAGAAGGAAAAGGACCCATGAAGTCGAATCCCCAACAATCAAATGGTTCAATAACAAGAGAATAACTCATAGGCATTTCATTGCGTCTAGAGATATTACCAACCCTTTGACATTCATCACAAGATAAAATAAACTTTCTTGCATCCTTAAAGAGGGTAGGCCAATAAAAACCTGATTGTAGAACTTTCTGCGCAGTTCTATCTCCAGCGTGATGCCCTCCATAAGCACTTCCATGGCATTTCCTCAGTATTTCCTGTTGTTCATATTCAGGAACACATCTTCGCATAATACCATCGACTCCTTCTTTATATAAGTGTGGGTCATCCCAAAAGTAATGCCGCAAGTCATAAAAGAATTTCCTTCTTTGCTGAGCTGAAAAGGTTGGAGGCAAGTACTTGGAAACAATAAAGTTAGCATAATCAGCATACCAAGGACTATCTCGCGAACTTACACTTATTGCAGCCAATTGTTCATTTGGAAAGCTATCATTAACAGGAATAGGATCATAAGGAATGCTTTCCAATCTAGACAAATTATCAGCAACAGGATTTTCAGCACCTTTTCTATCTATGATATGCAAATCAAATTCTTGCAAAAGAAGTACCCATCTAATAAGCCTTGGCTTAGCATCTTTCTTTTCCATAAGGTATCTAATTGCAGCATGATCAGTATGAATAGTGACTTTCGAATCAACTATGTAGGGTCGAAATTTGTCACAAGCAAAAACTACAGCTAGAAATTCTTTTTCAGTAGTGGCATAATTCTTTTGAGCAGAATCAAGAGTTTTACTAGCATAATGAATAACATTTAACTTTTTATCTACTCGCTGCCCAAGAACAGCGCCTACAGCATAATCACTAGCATCACACATAATTTCAAAAGGTAAATTCCAATCAGGTGGTTCAACTACAGGAGCGGTGATTAAAGCCTTTTTCAAAGTTTCAAAAGCTTCCTTACAATCATCATCAAAAACAAAGGTACATCTTTTTGAAGAAGATTAGTAAGAGGCTTGGAAATTTTAGAGAAATCTTTAATAAACCTCCTATAAAAACCAGCATGACCAAGAATACTACGAATACCTTTAACATCTTTGGGACAAGGCATCTTTTCAATTGCCTCCACTTTAGCTCGATCAACTTCAATACCTCTTTCAGAAATTTTATGTCCAAGAACAATTCCTTCATTAACCATAAAGTGGCATTTCTCCCAATTAAGAACAAGGCTAGTTTCTTCACATCTCTGCAAAACTTTGTCAAGGTTGTGCAAACAATTATCAAAGGAAGTTCCATAGACGGAGAAATCGTCCATGAAGACTTCCACAATTTCCTCACAAAAGCCATGAAAAATAGCAGACATGCATCTTTGAAAAGTAGCAGGAGCATTACATAAACCAAAAGGCATACGTCTATAAGCATAAGTTCCATAAGGACAAGTAAAAGTAGTTTTCTCTTGATCTTGCGCTCTCACAGCAATTTGAGAAAACCCAGAATACCCATCAAGGAAACAAAAGTGAGTTTTCTTGGACAACCTCTCAAGCATTTGATCAATAAAAGGCAAAGGATAATGATCTTTCTTAGTTACTTTGTTAACCTTTCTAAAATCAATGCACATCCTATAACCAACTACTACTCTTTGAGGAATTAGTTCATCATTTTCATTAGGAACAACGGTAATTCCTCCTTTCTTAGGAACACAATGCACAGGACTTACCCATCTACTATCAGCAATAGGATAAATAATACCAGCTTCAAGAAGTTTTAATACCTCATTTCTTACCACTTCTTTCATCTTGGGTATTAAACGACGCTGATGCTCAACAACAGGCTTTGCATCAGGTTCCATGTTGATGGCGTGCTGACATATAGTAGGAGAAATTCCCTTCAGGTCATCAAGAGTATATCCCATAGCTCCGCGGTGTTTCCTCAACACTCCCAATAACCTTTCCTCCTCTGTACCTGAAAGTTTAGAGCTGATAATAACAGGATATATTTTCTTATCATCAATATAAGCATATTTAAGATTATCAGGCAGAGGTTTCAAATCAAAAACAGGATCCTCCTTGGGTGGCATTGTGGTACCCAAATCTTCCACAGGTAAATTGTGTTTGAGCATAGGTTGACGAAGGAATACTTCATCAAGCTCATTCCTTTCTTCCCTGAAGTTCTCACTTTCATGATTCTCCATATGTTGCTGCAAAGCATTGTTAGGAGCAAGAACAATAGATGCAAGTTGAGCAATTTCAAAATCCTCACTAGGCAATTCAGTTTCATAAGGTGCTTTAGCAAATTTAGAGAAATTGAATTCATAAGATTCACCAGCAAATTTAGTAAAGATTTTCTCTTTCTTACAGTCTATAACAGCACCACAAGTATTCAGAAAAGGTCTACCAAAAATAATAGGACAACTATCATTGGCAGCCGACCCAAGTACAAGAAAATCAGCAGGGTATTTAGTCTTACCACAAAGGACTTCGACATCTCTAATGATACCAATTGGAGAGATAGTTTCCCTATTAGCAAGCTGAATAACCACATCAATCTCTTCAAGTTTACAAGGAGCAATTTCGTGCATAATTTCCCTGTAAAGCTCATAAGGAATAGCACTAGAACTTGCACCAATATCACATAAACCATAATAGCAATGATCACCTATCCTAACAGAAAGCACAGGAACACTAGACTTCCTAGAACTTTTAGGATGTGAGACAATATTAGAAGCATCCTCACAAAAGATAATGTGTCTATCTTCTAAATTTTCAGTGACAAGATCTTTAACCAATGCTACAACAGGTTCAACAGTTATTTGCTCATCAGGTTTGGTAGTTTTCTTATTACTTTTACTAACAACACCAGTTATGATAGTATGTTCCTTAATCTTATTAGGAAAAGGAACTTTTTCAATATAAGGTTCTGGAATAATGCGATCAACAACATTAACCTCAACACCTTTAGATATATGAGAAACAGATTCATCTTTATATGGTTCATGATAATTTTTAAAACCCTCCTTCGGCAAACCGAAATAGGAAGCAAAGGCTTTATAAAAGTTTGCAACAATTTGAGAGTCAAGACCATAAGTAGTGCTAATTTTGCGATAATCATCAGTATCCATAAAATTTTTAACACACTCAAAGTCATAGTTTATACCTGACTCCCTACCTTTGTCATTCTCCCATCCTTCAGTGTTCTCCTGAATCCGATCAAGAAGGTCCCACTTAAACTCTTCTTTATTACGAGTGAACGATCCAGCACAAGTGGTATCCAATAGAGTTTTATCTTGAAAGGAGAGTCTTGCATAAAAGTTATCAATAACAATATTACCAGGAAGCTCATGAATGGGACATTTGAGCATTAATGCCTTCAATCTCCCCCACGCTTGAGCGATACTCTCTCCATCATAGGGCCAGAAGTTATATATGAGGTTCCGATCCTTATGAATCTCACTTGGAGGATAGAATTTGGAGTAAAAGAGAGGTACAATTTCCTCCCATCCAAGAGAATACCCATTCTTCAGCAGTTTATACCAATGTGCAGCTTTACCAGACAGTGATAGAGAGAATAATTTCTTCTTAACTTCTCCCATCGAGATACCTGCACACTTAAATAACTCGCACAATTCATGCAGAAATAACAAATGATCTCCAGGATGGACAGTTCCATCTCCTGCATAGCGGTTATTTGTGACACGTTCAACAATTTTCATAGGAATTTTGAACGGTATTACCTGCTCATCTGGCGCCTCCTCTACTACCTTAGCAGTGGTAGTTGTTTTCCCAAATAGGAATTCAAGAGAAGACCCCTCCATAATGAGATATAGCAGCAGGCAAAAATAAAAACAGCACGTACAATAAATGTTTCCCTTACCAATTCCACTTACCAATAGCGCTACACTCCCCGGCAACGGCGCCAGAAAATAGTCTTGATGACCCACAAGTATAGGGGGTGTATCGTAGTACTTTCGATAAATAAGAGTGTCGAACCCAACGAGGAGCAGAAGGTGTTGACAAGCGGTTTTGATGAAGGATTCACTGTAAATGCTCACAGACAAGTTTTTAGGAGTTTTTGATATGACAGATAAATAAAGTACAAGTAAATAAAATGCAGTAATAATAGTTGCAGCGAGTGGCCCAATCCTTTCTACAGCAAAGGACAAGCCGGTTGTTGTACTTATAATGACCAAACGTTCTTGAGGACACACGGGAATATTGTCAAGTGCTTTCGCTTCATATAGTTGATTAATCTTCATTGTTTTGATAAGTGTTGTGTGGGTGAACCTATGCTAATGCACCGCCCTTCCTAGGACTAATACATACTTGTGATTATACCCCTTGCAAGCATCCGCAAATACAAGAAAGTAATTAAGATAAACTAACCACAGCCTTAAACTTTGAGATCCTGCTATCCCTCATGCATCGATATACCAACGGGTGTTCAGGTTTCTGTCACTCCGGCAACCCCACAATTGGCAAACGAATACACAATGCATTCCCCTAGGCCCATAAAGGTGAAGTATCATGTAGTCGACGTTCACATGACACCACTAGAAGAATAACACCACAACTTAAGCATCAAACCATTAAATATTACTCAACATAGTTCACTACTAACATCAAGACTTCTCCCATGTCCTCAAGAACTAAACGAACTACTCACAAGACATCATACGGAACATGATCAGAGGTGATATGATGATGAATAACAATCTGAACATAAACCTTAGTCCAATGGTTTCACCCAATAGCATCAATAACAAGAGTAATCAACACCGGGAGAGTTTCCCCTATGAAATAGACAAGATTCAGCCCTAGATGTTACAGCGGAGACGGGGTGCAGCGGCGGTGATGATGGTGTTGGCGGTGGAGATGATGATGATGATGATCCCGATGAAGTCCAGCTCGATGACGGTGATGATGGCGACGATTTCCCCCTCCGGGAGGGAATTTCCCCCGGCAGATTTCTTCCTGCAGGGGAGCTTTTCGCTCTCTGGTGTTTTCCGCCTCGTGGAGGCGGCGGAATATTTCGATGGCCGTCCTCTGTGTGTTAGGGTTCCGAGGGGGTCAAGTACGCGAAGGGGGAACGGCTGGGTGGCCAGGGCCCCAAACCACCAGGCGGCGCGGCAGGGGGCCCACCGCGCCAGCCTGTGGTTTGGGCCCCCAGGGCCGTCTCAGCCTCCCCTTTTGGCCTCCTCCATCTTCTGGTAAAATAGGACTTCCATATGTCTCCTTCGATTTATTGATCTTCAGAAATAGTGCATCTCGACGGTGCTTTTTCCAGCAGAATCCTGACTCCGGTGTCCAATTCTCCATTATTCATCAAACATGCAAAATAGGTAAAATAACATAAGTAACACTTCTAAATATGAAATATATCGATGAATAGCAGTAAATTATGATATAAAATAGTGATGCAAAATGGACGTTCAGCTCTCTGAGAACACGGATCCACTTATATCACATGAACATAATAAGCATTGACTTCCCCACTTCACCGCTAGACAACAGCCAGATAATATGGTATATTTTCATTTACTTGCGCTCCAAAATACATTGTTTGCGATGCAAATGCTGGCTCCTATTCAATAGAATGACTTCGATATATAACTTCATTTGTCATAAAAAGGGTTTCTCTAGAACAAAATGACACAGCTGCTTTGATGCTTCAAATAGGTTCACACTATCCATTCCTAAAGCAAGAAGAAACAATAATTAGCTGATAATTTGCGACTCAGTTGTTTTTTCTGGAAAATAGTCCACTAAATTTCATATCATTGTACTTTACTTCACTATCTCCAAACTGAACGGTAACACGAAAGGAACCAAGGGGACAGGTCGCACAAGTCGAGACAAATATATATTATGAAATATCGATTTATGTGGAGAAAAACCTGTAACGACTGCCACAATCATTCTCTGCAGCATGAGGATGCAAGCCAAAACCATAGGAAGTCACCTGTGAAGAAGTAAAAATGACCAGACAGACGAAAGGAAACAATTTTCATGTAATGCCTATATGCTGCAGCTCATATCAGATTTTTGTACAAATAAATGCCATTCTAACTGGAGCTAACATGTCATATCAACAATTGGGAACTTTTTTTTAGTGTATTGAATCATATTAGAGTCAAAACTACAGACAACATTTTCTAGCATGATCACTACGTTTAGACCATGTACTACTTCCACTTTCCTGTAAGCCAATATTAATGGTATAAAAGGAAGAAGCAATATTTGTTGGGTACCTATTGCATAGATATACTGCAAGCAGATCTGCTTAACAGGAGTGTCAAGGGTACAGACCTAGTCTTTATAATGTCTGACTAAATATTCACATCATTTCTTAAGTCTTAAAAGCATCATATCCTCAGAATTTAGGTACAGCAATCACGTATGCTTGTTCTTATCAGTAAGCACAAATTAAAGAACCATAGCATTGGTAAATCCTCTGCACCTCTCATTTTGCATCTTTAATTCTGCCTCGACCACCAAAGACCAATCTACAAAAGTAGGAACAAGAAGAAAAGGCCCCCGGAAGGTCCAATCTGTCACAAATATAGGAATAAGAGGCATGGCAAATTTGCAGGTAGTGTGAACTATGGAATAATATGTATCAATCAGTGTTGGGTTATCATCCTCTACACAATTAACATATATTTATGTTTCATAAAGGACTGGGGCTATTGCATCGTCGCACACACTGATCATAAAACAATCATAATGTTGCGGCAGTGGATTAGGTTTCAGATCATCACGGCCTAGGAAACACTAATCAAATCCAACAGATGGGTCGTCTCTGCTGATAATGTTGTGATAGTGGCTTGGTTTTTATATTACCATGGCCTAGCTTTCACAGAATTTTGCAGAACTGAAAATGAAAACCAATGTTGGAAATTTCTTTATATAAGAAGCATTATGTTTCATAGCTGGGGAAATCTGATATGCATTTAAGATGAAAACATGGATACAATGAATTTGACTGTAGTAGAAAGCAGAACATTTGGTATAGTTTGAAACAACCAATTTACAACTGTGGCGTTAAAACTAAGTTGAATAAAGGTACACACGTGTATCTTTCTTATGATCTTATTTACCTAAATTAGAGTAAAACATGTAGAGAAGCTTGGGACTGAAATTGTAGTCAATTAGCTTGGGACTGAAATGAAGTAGTTTGCTAAAATAAAATGCCAACCTATCTAATATGAGTAGCTAGCAAATAAAATGCAATGATTAAAACTGTAAATTAGTTCTTCAAAACAACGTGTACGTAAGCCAGGCCAATAAGTAAAGAACTATAATTTGTTGATGAGAGAGTAACACTACACACATACAGAGTTTCATAAAAAATGGTGATTACATTAGGACATACATAAAAGGACACTGTTACACAACTCACTATAGTAGGCCAAAATAAGAGCGCTTGCAGATCAAATTAAAATCATCATAGCAGTGAAAAGATAACAACACAATTGCAAGAATCTTATATCACCTTGAGCAACTCATTGGCGCACACAAGAATTAGTTATTGACTCCAGGACTAAACTCGCATAGGTAGTACAAATTCAGAAACACATATATCTCTGTAAAAGGGGATACACACAAAACAAGCAGAAAATCAAGCCACGCCTCGTTCAGAGCTGCTTAATCAGTAGCTGTAGACCCAATGACCTGGCACAATAGTTCTCTTAATAAATCTTACTGTCTCTTCGATGGTTGAAAAGCAGGGAAATGCAGAATAAAGTTGTCCAACAGAACGGTACATAAGTCTCTTCGATGGAAAGCAGGGAAATGCAAGAGAATTGCAGAAATAGATACACACGTAGAAATAGACAAGGCACACGTTGAAAACAATGGCTTTGCATTGAAATATTCGCCATGGTTGATAAAAAAGGCCAAAACTGCATTCTTTTTGTTCTTTAACAATACTCGACACACATAAAACATCAACGCAAGATCAAACCATCAAAGCATCTATTCGTTAATGAACCTAAACTATAAAAAAATCATAATTAGTGGAATGAGAAAACAATTAAGATTGCATTGCATCAAAATTAACTTCAGAAACTAAACTCTTTTAGCACTCTTGAAATTACTTTTTAGAAAACGACTCATAATTAATGGAATGAGAAAAAGACTAACGCTCTCATAACCGTATAGTTCAGAGGCAAGTACCAACACCCCAAGCTGAAAATCAGGCAAACACAATGTACTTATATCCTCAGGACTCAGGATCCACACACTCTGGAATCATCGATTGGCATGTTTACTGACATGGTATCACGACAAGGAATTAAAATGACTGCAGGCGAATAGCGTACAAACCGATCCACAGCTAGTATTTTCTGCAAACAAAAATATCAATGGTAAGTATGGTGACCTGAACGCATTTCATGGAAATAAATTTGGTACATCTGAAAGCAACCTATCACAAAACCGATCCACCGCTAGCAATATATCTGAAAGCAACCTGTCACAAAAGAATCAGAAAAACTAATCATCAACTGGATATTCAAAAGAAAAAAATTATAAACGCAAGCAATTGACCTGCACTTGTGCTGCTCATTGTCTAGCGAGAGTTCGAGCCCGTAAACCGCTGAGAACACTGCAAGATAGATCAAAAGGACATCAGCAATACCAACCAATGCAATAGTACACATTTGTATACTGACCTACAAAGAATAGAGAAAAATAGATAACCCAAAACTAATCTACTTTTAAGCACCATAACAAAAAATCTTTGCTGCTCGTAATAGATCAATTCCAAAATTTTATTTAGATATTGTATAGAGGAGGCAAAAAGTCTAGCTTGTGCAAGTTAATGATAGGATATTCCAACAGGTCAAACTAATGCATTCTAGTGGATATGCTAACATGCCAAACATACTGTACAAAAATGCAATTACAAAACAGGGGAGACAAGCACCTTATTCAATACACATGCAAAATAAAAACTACCAAACATGAAACTCCATTTTTAGTAAAATAAAAAAGGAATACCATCAATGCAAGCGTTCGATACACTCGAAACCTTACAATGATCCATAAAATGACAGAGATTAAGTGGAATGAAAATTATAAAATAAAAAGATAGGAATCGAACAATAGCACGAAAGGAAAATACTGCTCAATTTCAAACAACGGGAAAGGAAAATCATCCTTTTGCAAAGTTTAAATATAAAGTCTATATCAATTACGCATGGATTCTTCTTGCTCTGATTGATAACAGGGCGAAATAATTCAGGACAACAATCTGGCAAAGTACTACAAGAGTTGAGGTGTTTGCCCAGCTTGAACAGAAACATCTGCTTTAGTAGCACACGAACATGAAATCAGCCAAGCAGAAAACATACATTATAAACAGATTAATTGTAGAAATATGAAAAAGATAAATATGATACAATCTGCTCAAGAGTAAATACACCGGTGTAGGTGCAAGTAACAGAATATTAATTACCCAAAGGTTTTTGAAATGATTGAGAGATGCCCGAACCAATTAGCTATCTCATCACAAGACGACCAGTTCTGATTTTTAACTTGAGATAGAACTGAATATACATCGTTCAACTCATTATACCAGTGGTGAAGAATTAACACTGGATTTTCTAATTAGTATAGGCATGTCTACGGCACAACCATATCCTCACCGATCCAATAATAAAGTAGGCACTGTACTCATCATATCGGCAAGTAAATCAATCAATGATGCTGATATTTGCCAATATCATATACAAGAATTTACTAAAAAAATGGGTTTGGATCTGTAAGAGCAAATTCAATTGGAAAATCGAACCTAAAGTTGCATAGTTGATTAGAATGGGAACATTTCTTCAGTTACATAGCTTCCATTGGCCTCTTCTAAATGTATAAAGTTTAAAGCTGCTATCACATCAATCATTAGTGCACTGGAAAATCAAGATTTGGGGCATTTGGATAACAAATAATTCACAATTTAGAGACATCTCACCCACTGGAAGCACAAACACCAATTATTTTCATGCACTACCTGAAGGTATAATCAAATCAAACATAGACATGGCAAGGCCTAGAAAAAAGCAGGAGCAGATGGGAATTAGAATCTGAAGATGCTCACCTTGGCGTCATAGGCACAGCAAGTGCACGAGGTCACATCCAGCGCGTGCTGCTCCGCCAACACCATGGTGCCTGGGTGGTTCGTCCCCAACTGGTGGCTGGGAGAAGCAAGCGGCAGGCCCGCAACGAGAGTCAATCGACGGGCGCACGACCACAACATCGCACCGGCTTACTCCTCGCTGCCGGGGAGGGACAAAACCATGAGTAGGGAAACTCATGAACACCTCCGATCTGAGTCAGAAATCGAAGCACAAGGCGTGGACGGGAGTTTGGGAATCATCAACGCCCTCCGATCTGAATCAGAAATCAAGAAGACAAGACGTGAAGGGGAGTTTTGGCACGGACCTGTACGTCGGAAGTGCCCTCGCATCAGCTCCGTCATGGCCTTCTCCTCCATCTAGCCCTCCGCCCGCATCAGTTTCGTGCCTGCAGCAGCAGCAGACCGCATCAACTCAATGATAAAATAGGAAATAAATAAGTAGAACAAAGAAAGACAAAAGAAAAGAAACAACAAAAAATTCACCATGAGCAAGCACGAGCTCAGCTTGGAGAGGACATTGACCTGCCTGGTCCGGCCGCCACCGTGCCGCATCTCCCAGCTGCCAGCGTCGTCGGCACTGCCGACCTCTGCCGCCGCTCGTCCTTGCCAGCAGGGGAGAGGAGGCGGAGGAGAAGCAGCACCAGGCCCGCGGCGGTGGTGGACGAGATGGAGGAGGAGGGGCGGCGGCGGCTGAGCAGGAGGAGGAGAGCACACACGGGAGGGGATTGATGGGAGACGCGAGCGAGCGCGATTGGAGGCTAGGGTTTGACCCCGAGCTCCGGTTTTGTCTACTGCGGCCTGCGGGCGCGGAGGGGCGCGGAGGGGCGCATGAACAGCGTAAAATGCGCATCTAACGGCTAGAGGCGAAACCGCGAGGCGGTTTTAGCCGATCTGACGACCCAGCTTTATGGGGGTGACGTGGAGGGGGCAAACATGGGAGGTTGGACTGAGGCTTTATAGAAGTAATGTGACCCGGTCCGTACTAGATGTTAAAGGAGTCATGACCGGTGACATCTACCATATTTTCCCCTCGGTTCTTGCATAAAGGTCCAACCATCAAGGAAACACATTGGCACCGGGGTGATCTATTGTAGAAATGAACTCGGACTTTTTTATACCGGTTTTTCTCATTTAGCCGGTATATCCTTGAGTGTGATGCGATATTTTCGTAAATGTGGGGATGTGGTGACTTTATCAATCTTAAGACTGGACCCCTAGGTCCAGTCTTTCGGAGATGCTTATTGAGGTAGAGTGTGTGTGCGCGTTCGTTTATAATTGATCTTTCGCGACTAAACAAGATTAAGACCTATCTAGCGGGTTTGGATGTCACAAAAGATCCGAGGTAGTAGGACATCAGCCGTGGAGGCCCCCCAAGAGGTGCATCCGAAGAAAAATAGGCCCCCCCCCCCCCCCCCGAACTAAATGAAGCACTGGGGTTACAATTTTTCTAGCCGTGATCACTGTTATGCTCGAATCCAATTGCCGTGGTCGCCATGGACGAGCTCGTCCATGTGCTTCTGCTGCTGCTCATGTGTCTCATCACGCTATCACACCGCCCACACATCCAGCAGCACCCCGAAGCACTCCCAGCTGCCCCTGCCCTCTTGAGCTCGCTGCAGGTCGAGTATTCAGTCGCGGCCATGGCCGATCTTCGTCTCCGTCCAGCATAGCCGAGGCCGAGCTCCCCTTGGAGCTGAGGATGAGCTCTCCCCCACGAGTCAGGCGACGGCGACCTGACGGCGTGGGAGGCGGCAAGCTTGACGGAAAAAATGGGGAAAAGAGACGGCGCGGTAGGTGGGAAAAAATGGAGGAGAGAGGGGGCACGGGGTAGGGAGAGAAAAAGGGTGATAGAGGCTCCAGGTGGGCCTTTTTGCATGCAAATTTCTAGCCGGCGTCCCCGGCTGCCCCAGGCACACTGGGTTCGGCCTGGGTGTCCGGATTCAACTTTGCTCCAATCCGGGCGAAAATTACGTCCTGGGAGACTAACTGGGGAACGGGATCCTCTAACTTTACTAATCCTAACTTTCCATAACTTTAGGTCATTGACACGTGGGGTCCAACACAAGCGGGACCCACCTGTCAGTGACTCAAAGTTAGGAAAAGTCAGGGTTGCAAAGTCGGAGAATCCGCGTCTGGAGCCAAAAAGATGGGGAGACTCTTGGGGTACGGCTGGAGATGCCCTTACAATTTTGTTCTAGTCCTTGTAGGCTGTAAGTATACACATCTACGACTTTATCTATAGTTTGGGGGCAATTGATGATAACCCCCCTAGTTCGCGCACCTTCTATCATATGCCCCCCTTGTGTCACTGACATGTGGGGCCGGACCCCACATGTCAGTGACACAAGGGGGGGCATATGATAGAAGGCGCGCGAACTGGGGGGTTACGTAGATTTTGCCTATAGTTTGTCCGATTTAATTCTACATTTTGCACGCACGTATCAGATCGGCGCCGCCGGTGGGTCGAGATCGAGCAGCGGCGGCATGGCCTTCTGCTGGACGACGATCACGGAGCCCATGTCCAGTGACTCATCCGACGCGAGGATGTCCCCGACCGGGCCCATCTCGTCGCCCTCCAGCCCTGCCACTAGCCCCGCCGGCTGCCGCCCGCCGTGACCCACCACCACAAGCGCGTACGCCCCGGCCATCCCGCGCAGCTCATCCACTACGTCCGCCGGCGCGCTGACCGCCTTCACCACGTACGACGCGAGCTCCTTCGCCACGTACTCGTGGTGGAACGCCACCATGCAAACCTCGTCGGGATCGTCGCCCGCGACGCCGGTGTCCACCACCACGGACACTTCGCCGTCGGAATGAGAATGGTCATGGGCGCGTAACGTCTGCCTGCTTCCGTCGTCGGCGTGGTCGTCGTGCTTGCCACGCTTCACGAAGCGGATGACGGTGAGGCTGACGGTGTCGTTCTTGACGAGGCGGCAGGCGAAAGCCACGGCCTCGCGGTCGTCAGGCCCGCCGACGAAGACAGCGGCCACGTGGGTCGGTGCGGCGCCCCGGTCGTCGCGCTGGTTTCCCAACGTCTCCTCGCTCGTAGATATCTTTGTTGGCAGCTGGAAGCTCGTGCCGCTGCTCCGGAACGGGCGGTCGGCGAGGACGGCTACGGTGCATGGCGCGCGCTCCAGCGCCCCAAGGCACAGCCGCCGGCGGTCCTCCCACCGGCACACCATCTTCCCGTCGTAGAACTGCTCCTTGTGGTACGGAACCAGTAGTACGTCCGCGCGGACCTCCTCCGTGCAGCGGCAGACGGTCTTCAGATTCGTGACGGGGCCGCGGTCGCCGGCGTCGATCTGGCGGATAACGAGTCCGGTCACGGAGGCGAACAGGTCGACGGTCCAGTTCACCTGCGTGGCGGCGTCGTTGATCCGGTCCAGGTGCTTGTCGCTGTCGAGCTGGACCCTCTCGTGGTAGCGCTTGGCGCCGCCGGTGCCGTCGCGGGCGTGCTTGCGCGCGGTGTCGTAGAGGTGCAGGATGTGCACGGCTGGCTGAACGCCGGGATTGCTCGCCAGCAGCTCGACTAGGCTGAGCATCCCCGGCGCTCCGCGGGCGCCGTGCACGCAGGCGAGCATGTGCAGCTCCGATGACTGGTCATCGGGCACCACCAGGCGCTCGAGCGACCTGTGGCCGCTGCTCAGGTACGCTTCCCTCTCCTTGCGGTAGATCACGGAGAACACCGACCCGGCGATGACGGTGCTGATCATGCTCCCAATCACCATCGCCATCAGCGCCTGCTCCGCCCATATCCCTTCCGAGCTGGCGAAGCTCATGTCGATCATGTTGACGTGGCCCTTGATGTTGAGGACGACGCCGAAGCGCGCGACATCGCCGAGCGGCATGCGGAGGAACCTGGCGACGCCCATGGTTCCAAGGCACTTGCCGACGAGGCCGAGGATGGTGAGGAGGATGGCCGGCACGACGACGGCGCCTGACATGGCACTGAAGTTGAGCCGCATCCCCATGGTCGCGAAGTAGAAGGGCAGAGCCAGCGCGTGCAGCGGGTACGCGAGCGCGTGCATGATGGTCCTCGCCACGGGGCCCTCCCTCGGAAACGCCAGCCCCAGCAGGAGACTGGCCGGCATCCCGTCGAACCCGGCCCGCCGCGAGAAGTTGCCGACGAAGGAAACGGCGATGAGGATCAGGGCCAGCTCCCAGTTCCCGATCCGGTGCCGCCCGGCGTTGCGGCGGTTCAAGAACGCCACCGCCGGCCGGAGCAGCGCGAGCGCGATGCCCACCTTGAGCAGCGCCAGCACGCCGAGGCCACGCGCTGTAGCCGGGCGTCCGGGAGGAGGCCATCTTCACGCAGGAGAAGACGCCTATTATAAACGATAGCAAATAAACGACGAAGAGCGGAACGATCAAACCAAAGGGGACACGAGATTTTAACGTGGAAAACCTCTCCAAACAAAGGAGAAAAAAACCACGGGCGCCAGCCAGCAATACTTCACTATATCGGGGTGAGGTTACAAACGCTGGGATTTACACAATGCGACTTTTTTTCTCAGCCGGCGGCTTACAAGATGTATATATAGTGGTAAAATCCGAAGTCAACTGCAGTCCGGGACGCTCCGCTCTCCTCGTCACAAGTCAGTCTTTATCAGTATATACGAATTTGGATCACCACAAAATAACAACGCCCTCGCCGACAATGCAGATGACGTTGGTAGCGATGGCGGTGGCGACGAGGAGGCGGCCGGTGCCCGTGGCGGAGAGGCCCATCTCGTGGACCATCTGCGACACGTCGACGGAGGAGGTGTTGGCGATGGTGAGCATGAGCACAGCGGCGAGCAGCTCGGGCGACCTGACGGGCGTGTGCATCATGCTGCCGTACATGCCCCCGGAGACGAAGGCGGCGAGGAGGAGGCAGGTGGCGACGCTGGCGTAGGTGGCGACGATGCACCGGCGGCTGTCGTTCCAGAGCGCGGAGAGGTCGGCGTCGAGGCCGACGTAGAACATGTAGAAGATGCGCGCCTCGGAGACGTACCACTCGTACGTGTCCTCCACGTTCACCACGTCCACGTGCACGATCACCTCGTGCAGGCCCAGGCTACCCACCATGACCCCGGCCTGCAAGCGCAAACGCTAATTGATCACCGGAGACACAGAGACGTACGAGAGGATGCGCGTGTGCAATTAATGGGGGAATGTGCCTGCGTACGATGATCTGGGAGATGGCGCTGGGCTGGTTGTGGCGGCGGAGGGAGAGGTGGATGAACTTGCCGAGGGCGATGACGACGGCGGCCTGGAGGACGATGAGGAAGAGCGTGTCCAGCGACACGTTCTGGAGCTCCGGCCGGGTCCAGGTCGCAGTCCACCGGCCTCCCCATTGGCTCCTAAATTAGTTCGTCCGGCTCGCTGGCCGGCTCCTGTTCGTCGTGCTCGTGGATGAAAACTTCGTCGGCGGCGGCAGTGCTCCGGCTTGAAGATGCCGAGGATCGTCTCGTCGGGCTGTTCGTCGGTTCGTGAGGCTGGTGATCAGTTTGGCAATGGATGGTCGTGGTCTCGTGGACGGCCACGGTTCAGGAAAAAAAGTGACAAAGAAGCTTTCGTCCTCCGTAGCTGGGCCTGAAACTGCTACGAACCCATGAAATCTTGATCGGCCTCATCGTCTGATGAGTTGGCCCGACTGTGCCACATGACAGACGAGAGCCCACTTAATCTTTTTTTCGGAGGGAGATTCCAGTATTCTACAGTCTCCATTTCCTGCAGTAATGTTGCAGCTAATCCTGGCCAGATCAGCAAACAACCACGGTGATTTTATCTTTAGAATATGCCAGGCTTAAACTTTAGGAATGAGTTTATGCATGGTCAGCAGGTTTCATGCTAATATGTTTATTCACTTTCTACTGCTGCGTGAAAGCGATAGCTGCATAGCACGCTTCTAGTTATTCTTGCCGCTTTCGACTTTGTTGGTCTCTAATCACTGTTGCGAGAACCGAGAATGCAACATCCAATGTATGTTAGCACTGTGGCGAGAATGACCAACATTGTCGAAAGCGGCAAGAATAACTAGGTGCATAGCATGCTTTGCAGATTCTAATCACTGTGGCGAGAATCGCAGATTCTGTTCACACGTATCTGACCCGCGTTTAATCAAGACCCAGAACAATGTATGTTTGCATCATCGAGTGTGCAGTCGGACCAGAGCAACTTGTCCCCGGGAAGTTAATTTTTTTGCATGGAAAGCAGCATCCAATGCTTCATCTACAGAGATGAATAAACACTCACGAGGTATCCAAGTAACAGGTACATGTTTAATCCGTGGCCGGACACCATGCACGCCTTGTTTACAATGTACACATGCAAGCCAGCTTTGGGCAACGTCGCAACGATGCAGGCCATTTGGCTCCTGCCAACGTTAGTATATCTCCGGCTGAATTCCTCTACGTGGCTAAAGCATGTTCTACTCTCAGCTAACCCTTAGGTTATACTCCCTCCGTTCGGAAAAGGATGTCACAAAAATGGTCTATCTATAGTTCATTTCTGTGACATCCTTTTGCGAACGGAGGGAGTACTACTTTATAGATGCATTGTTGTTGACCATCTGGCGGATCTGGTATGCACACAATGAGGTAACCCATGCAAAACCCTTGCCATCGATCAAGGGATCCAAGTGGTTCCTCATTAGCTATATGCAAACCTTGAAAAGGATCCCTGGTCATTCTACGGAAGAGGTAATTAAAGGAAAACAAATTTTGCTTAGTGGTATGTCACACGTCCCTAAAACATCACAGCGGACGAAACAAATTTTGCTTAGTGGCATGTCACACGTCCCTGAAACATCACAGCGGATGAAATCTCCTGAGAAAAAATGGGTCAAGCCCTCCCCTGGATGGGTTAAATTAAATTGTGATGGATCATTCAGCGTAAAGGATGGTACCGCAGGATCCGGGATGATTCTTAGAGATGAAGAGGTACGAATTGTGTTCTCGTCCTGTCGACAGCTATTCCAGTGTTCCGATCCTCTGGAAGCGGAAGCTAAGGCATGCCACGAGGGATTGATGTTAGTGCTACAATGGAGTAACAAGCCTATTCAAGTGGAACTGGATTGTTCAGGTCTGATAGAAGCAATAAAGGAGAAACAGTAGAACCGATCTACGATTCTACATTTCATCTCGGAAATTAAGGAGCTAGTTTTGGGTAGTACAATCAATTTATTTTGTAGCAAAACAGGGCCGGTCACTACCTCGCAAATCTCGCGAGAGTAGAGGGTCGTAATGTCGTTTCGATTGGGTCAGGGCCTGAGGGATTGTCTCAGGTTCTCATCAAAGATAACTTTGTAGTTCATGTTGCTTAATATATAGCCCTTTTACCCGCAAAATAAAAGTATATACACCTATTCAAAACTTGAGTGTGATAGAGTAAGTACACTTATTCATTTCATTCCAGTCTTTCTCTTTTTCCCGAGGCGTTAGGGTTTGAACCCGTCCGACGCTTGTGGCTCTAGGGCTTGAACTCGTCATGTGTTGTGACCCCTACCTGCCTCCACATAACATATGGCATACACCCCCGCCTGGCGCACGCGGTTGGTTTGTCGTGTCGCATCTGGTGGCCTACTAGGGGTTGTCAAGCGGTCACGACGGATGGAACGAAGAGACGTGTAGCCTCCTAGGAGTACTAGAGTCACACGACAAAACGAAAACTAGCCCGACTTCAACAACATCACCCACCACACTTACGAGATCTTGGTATTTAGCATTGTTTCCTAGATTTGATGTGGTGGAGGCTAGGATGATTTCTCATCGGTGTGGAGAGTGCTTTTTGCTCGTGTTGAGAGTTATCTATCGTCAACGTGGAGTGCCTGATGTATTGGCTCGGCTGTTGGGTGTATAAGAGAGTGGGAAGCATGCAATCATTTGCAAATCCAATTCTAATTTTAGTCGGTCTTATCAATTGATTTAGTCACATATCTCAACAGATGAGTGCTACATCTATACATGAAAATGCGATTAAATACTACGTTTAGATAATTGATGGGGTTTGGAATGTGAGTACGGGATTTAATTATGGTCAAAGTAAGTGAATTATTGGATTTTTAGTCGTTTGAGATTATTCTTAAAATATTTTGACTATTAATACAATTTTACATATTCTGGATTTGTCGTTTTAATTTTGGTGATGTGTGATACTTGGTTCATTTTGGATTGGTAGATAGACACTGCTGAAAATCTCTTTATTTTGTATTGGTAGGCTAGAGAATCGATAGCTTTTTATGGTCAATATCTATGATAGTCTCTACATGTTTAATTGGTGGATTGGAATATCTACAAGGCCCTATGTATGAGTGGTTGATGGACTTGGATAAAAGAGGTAGACATGTGGTTTTTAAAGTTGATAGATTCAAAGAAGATATGCACTATTGGAGGATTAATGTTAATGCTTACTATTGTGATTTAGGTTTTTAACAATGATATTGTTGGGTAGTAGTATACTATTGTTGGATAGTCCATCGAAGAGAAATATTATTGGCATTTAAATTTTATGGATGAAACAATTTATTGGTATTTTTAATTACTGTGAAACTTTGTTTTATGTCTTGATATCTATGTATAGTTGTGATAGTTTGATTTGCATTTGATAAAATATTTGAATTCGGAGGAAAAAATATATTGGCAGGGACTATTGGTGCCGTGGGTGGGGAGCGGCGCCCCCAATAGCCCGCGGCGTGTCCGGACAGCGTCACTAGCGCCTGTCCGGTTACCGGACACAATTTAAACGTCGCAAGTGAAATGCCCTACTGAACTGAAATGCGAAGCTTTTGTGTTTCGTCTAAAGAAATATTTTTTATGCTTAAACTCGGTTTTATTTATGGTCAATATACATCAATGGTTTTGGTTACCAGCAATAAACTTTGTTACAGTCCGGCTCCCGAGTCCCCTCGGTAAATGAGCATACCGAGCAAAATAGACAAATCATTTAAAGAAAAAATAATTTCAAACTTCGCATTTTTAATTCAATTAGAAAACTAACTAGCTCTTGCTGACAAATTATTAGCTCAAAATTGGTTTGAGAATTCTGGTCCTTACCAGACGGTATTTCCCAATACGAGGTATCACAAATCGTGACCCCTCTCGGTAAAGATATTCCATTCGATAGTCATGTTTTTTTATTATAGCAACTAAACATTTCTGGCGTGGGGCTACGTTTCAATATTTCTGAAGTTCAGAACAAATTTACTCGTGAGCGTAAAATCAAAATGCTCACGCTCGGAGGAGCGGAGGCAATCATTGCAAGATACATGCGTTAAATTAGGAAAAAAGGGATTACTTTACCGATGAATTTTCATTTCTGGAAAAGAGCGGGAGCAGAGCCGAGGGAAGCTAGGTACCAGCTGGAAGACAGCCGACGTGGCACGTGTGGGCCAGTGCTCGGTACCAGCTCCTGCCGCACGATAGACATCCAACCGTCGGGCGTGAGCCTCTTTTATATGGTGGAGCCCACATCCTTCTCTCTCTCTCCCAATACCAGCCTATTCTCTCCGGCGAGCGAGCCCAGACGTGAGAGGCCAGTCGCCGACCAACTCCCGACCCTAAAATATTTGCCATAAAACGAGAGGTAACTCCTCTTCTATCCTCCTCCTCTCCCCACCCCACACGTTCTCCTTCCTTCCCCAGTCTCGCCGTTGATCGTCTTCAGGGTGTGCACCCTATACTGTCCAACGATAGGCTTGCGCAAGAAGTCTGTGGATCGCGGCGTACTTCTTCGGGGGGGTCTCCAACTGGCGGGTGTTCTGGGAGGACATCCTGAAGGATTTGGACAGTAGGTTCCGTGGACAACTCGAGGAGCAAGGGATTGGGTATAACGAGGAGCTTCCTGGAGTGGCTGCGGACTCGGAGGGATCCGGGAGACTCCGGGGAGCGGCGCGAACTCACCGTCAAGGACGTCACCTCCCTCGGCGAGTACCTGTTGGAGAATATCGTCTACGCACCCCGCTCTCCTCCGCGGTTCCTGCACACCGACAGGTGGACACACCTCACGATCCCTAGTTTCCACATCGAGCACATCGAGGTTCCCGACTCCTTCTCTCTACCGACATCGGGCTCATCTTGGTCCCCAAGTTCGTCGATGGACTACCGCGCCTCGGTCCCATCCTCCGATGCGGGTCTGCCCTGCTCCGTCAACCCAAGTCCACCCCGACGGTCCCGCTCTCTCTGTCTCGAGCTCCCACCGGACACGCCATCTTCGCGTGAGGACGACATAGGGGTCATTTCTTCGACCACCTCTCCACCTGGTTCAACCACAACCGCCGCTTCTTTCACCGCCTCTACACCGGGTACGACCACGGCCATCGCTTCTTCGACCACCTCACCACCGGGTTCTACCATGGACGTCACTTTTGACCGTCTCTGCACTGGATTCGAAAGGACGCCGCTTCTTCGACCGCCTGGTCCAATACAAGGTTGTCCCGGGGCAAATGAAAATGAATACAATTTATATTAGACTTTTATACTTATTTGTCTCTTATTTTAATCATGTTATAGTACTACAAGTATATAATTTTTATATTTGTTCGCATAGTTTAACGAAGTAATAGGCAATATTACTAAATATTAGTTGGTGCGTTTTTTGTTTGTAGAATTTATCGTAGATACTGAGCTGCATTTTGTAACCAAGTTCATTTTCACAATGCATAATCTTCATAATTTAGTAATATTTATGTAAGGATCAAGAAAGAATACCATCTAACAAATGTCTAAATAGAAGTTTCTAGTGTATAATAAAGTAAGATTTTTCACTGAAGCTTGTACAATATAGTCAACCAAACGCTACTTTTTCATGGTTAACATTGCCTATAGAGTCAAAATTGTGCATGATTTATACATACTATCGATACTATCGAAACAACGTCGCTTAGAGGGATCACCATGAGAAATATAGTGTGGATCCTACTATGTTTTATCATTTTGAATGTTCTTATACAATGTGCTTGCTATCATATGATGCATACAAGTCGCCCGCAAGTTTATTATATAGGTTTTTTACACAAAATTAAACATGAAAAACTAGTTACATATATTATCGTAACTTGTAGGACTCACCGGAGAGAAAATACCATGATAAATAAACTTGTTGTCGCCGGTCGTATCTGTTTCTTCTTACGTCCCAAAAGTCCCATGGTGTGTATCTGCTTACCCAAATTAATCATTTTATTATATTAAGATACTCCATTCGTTAAAAAATGTAAGACACACATGAAATATTTACACCATCTTACGTCCCATCCCAGGCTGTAGTTCTCGCCTATTCCGTCCTCCCAGGTCGACCTTGAGGCTCCCGTTTCAGCTTCTTCGACCTCTGCCTCGAGTCCAACTGAAGACGATCATGGGTGTGCCTACTAGTGTTGGGTGTGTTTATTTTGTTTTGGGTTTGGAGTTCTGGGAGTTGTTTTCGAGGGACTTAAATTTGTTGACATGATGGTTAATTTTTTGAGCACGACAAAATAGTTGGGAACTTGCGTTCATTTTAAATATACATAATATATACGAGAGAAATAGGGGAGACATTTTGTCTACCGGGTGCATATGCACACCCTTTATTAAAATGCTTTTTAAACACATTTCAAAAAATGTTAATAAAATTATAAAAAAAATTGCGTTAGATCTTAACATCATGTGTGTTCACACATATGTTTTACTAAATATCGGGATTTTGTGTAGCCTGTATAAAAATATTGGTGCTAAAATAAGCCTTTTCACGAGACAATCTTTTGAGTTTTTTACATATGCCGCAAAAAAGCGGGTTTCCACCGAATGACTTAGTGAACACATAGAATATGAAAATATATCCGCAGACTTAATTTCACATTTTTTGACATTTGAAAATATTGTTTTACATACCAAATGCAAATGCAAAGTGGATATTACAGAAAATAGAAGATGTCCATGGCTTGTTGACAGTGAGTAACAAGTTTATTCGTCCGATCGGGAATGATTCACACAGTTTAATCTAAATAGGACTGTATATAGACGTATTTTATTGTGTAAATACATCCATATTTAAATAAATTTGTCAACCATTTCCGACCGGAGGGAGTAACAAATGAGGTATTTGTTTTGTTAGAGGGTGTAAGCGCGCTATTTTGTGGTTGTGCCTCAGCCATATTGTTAGCACTTGTATTATTTTTTAGTTGGACAGAAAACCTGACACCGTTTATCGAGCAGTTTAAACATGTACTATAACAAAAGGAGAGGGGACATTCAAATTTTCTGATCATTTAGCAGCAACAGGAGAAAATGAGAGGAGATTAAAAAAAGTACTCAGAAGGAGTGCAAATTATCTGAGAAGAAGCAAACAAGAGCCACGGGCCACGGCCTGACAACGAAGTTCGTCCTGCGTACCTGGGCCTGAAACTTCTCCGAGCCCATGACATCCTTCCTGATCGGGTTCGTCCTATCATGGGCCGGCCGGCCTACGACTACAGAGCCCCTTCCTCTATCATTTTTTTCTTTCTGAAGAAGCACATTCGACCGTCGCCGTTTCCTCGAGCTCGAACTAGACAGCCATGGCGTCCGAGCTAGGGTTACCGCCGCCGGCGAAACGCCCGCCATCGGCTCCCACCACCATTACTGATATAGGCGACGACCTCCTCTGTGAGATCTTCATTCTCCTCCCGTCCCTCCCGAGCCTCGTCCGCGCCGCCCTCGCCTGCAGCACCTTCCTCCACGCCGTCCGATCCTCCCCCGCCTTCCGACGCCGCTTCCAGGCGCTCCAGCTCCTTGGATTCTTGAGCTTCCCTGTAACACTATCCCTCCCATTGCCCCCCTCCGCAGCCGCTCTGATCCGGACCTCGCCGCCGCAGTCCGTGGTGCGGAATTCTTCCTTACCCGACTCCCGGAACCGGAAGACAGCAGCAATTCCTTCACTAGGTGGGAGCTACAGAGATGCCACGGTGGCTACCTCCACCTCCTCAACCCTAACACGGATCGGATCGCTGCCTACAACCCCTCGCGCTAGCGCTGGATGTCTTACCTCAGCCTGTCAGCCACCTGAGGAACTCGTCCTCTCCTGCTGCATTGAGTTCCACATTGTCTTCTCCGAAGAGGACCAGGGTTGTTCCCTGTGGTCTGTGTTCCATATTCGCCGCTGTACGTTGCTCGCTGTCTTCTCATCAGCCACTTGCCACGGTTCAGATTGAGGCATTTATTGATGGGTTTGTGTACCTGTCTACTGAGTATGACAAAAATGATCTGATTGAGTATGATGTGTATGTCAAGTGCCTCCTAACCTTCTGCCTCAGAACAGCAAAGCTGAACAAGCTCTATGATGGTGAGTATGCAAGCCCTGTCGATCCCTACATCATGGCGTGGCCTCCTTCTTTGATATGCAACAAGGTGAGCTATTTCTTGATTATCATGGTAAAATTTCTTCATCAGACGCCTGGTCCCTGGATTTTATGTTGTTAAGTTACCTGAGGGTGTTACGGTTCGTGTGACTTTCACTTCCCATGCATCCTAGATATAGGTGAACCATCCCTTTGAAAGTAGCTAAGTTGCGAGTCATATACTGAAGTTTCTGAATCTTTACACTTCTCTTGTCTGAATTTTCTACTTGCGCCTATCACCTATACACCACATTAGCTCTAGATTAATAGGTAAAGCCATACACATGACTTGCCAGATGGCACACCTCACACAAAGCAATCTCTGAAATATTTGTGCGCGGACTTCGGACCATAGCTTGTTGAGAGTCTTAGAACCGCTATAATAAAGATAGCAGAGGAAACTGTCAACAATTGTAAGAAAGGCAACCCGGAAGACATTACTGCTATGATGTCTATTAGGTAATACAGATTTACTCATTCTTACATTATTCTTCCAACTATACATGAGAACATCACTACTTTCTTATTGTTTGTGTAGAGAGCCACCAAAGAAGAAGACAAAGACAACCAAAACAGCTGAGTCATCCATTGTGCCTTGCGTAGATGGAGCACCTACAAGAATGTGTTTTCCCCCTAGGTTAATAATTTTACACTTACACTCATGATTACATGAAAACAATGTTTGAATTCTAAGTAGCTTTCTTCTCACCGTAGCCAAAGCCTGGAGAATACAAGTAACAAAAAGGAAAAAGGGATCAATTCTGAATCGGTTGGATCCAAGAGGTAGTGTTTCTATTTTTAGTTCACATGTTATGTATAGCTTTTGTTTTATGTTGCTCAAACTATTGCTGCCATACATGTATATGTTCAGATCAAGAACCGGCTCAAATCAACCAGAACCAATTTCCATCGAGTTTCCTATGCCCGCTGATGAAACAAATGTTCCTGTGAAGGTAAGAGGCAAGAGTAAAAAGAAAAAGTGTGATGAAAAGATACCTATGGTGCCACTTGACAGCCCAGCAATGGGCACAAGAAGCAAAAAAATTAACCCTCCAAGTCCGGCAATGAGCACTAGAAGCAAAAGAAGGCTCAGCCTGTGATTCTAATGTATGGTCTCCTAATGTAATGGTTAGTTCCGAGGTTCTTTTGTGCTGATCATGTGATGTATATGTAGACTTGAATCATGTGATGCTTTTGAACTAGTACCGATGTATGTGGGAATATGGATGTTTCTGGTAGTTATTGTGATGCATGTGTATACATATATATGAATTGTGTGAGCTATGGCCTCCAAAACGGTAAACATATATATGAATTGTGTGAGCTATGGCCTCCAAAACAGGGGAGGTTTTGTCCAATTTTTGAATAAAAAAATGAAAACTAAATTTTGAATTGACATATGCTCGGTGACCAGATTATGTGGTCCCAATTGGTCATTTAACCAAGAACAAGTATGTAATATTTTTGTAGCTATTGTCTTCTACTCACTCCGTTCCAAATTAATTGACTTGGTTTTGTCCAAATATGGATGTATCTATACTTGTTTAATGTCTAGATACATCCATGTGTAACAAAATGTGTGTCAATTAAATCCGAACGGAGGGAGTACCAGTTTTCGGTCACATTATACACCAAGGGTAAGAAGGTCTTTTTATGCCTCTCTTTAAGACCATGAGTGAACAAAATACACTATAGTGTCATATAAGGAAAGAAATTTTAAGGAGAGGTCATATAGGAAACAAAATTTTCACCAGTGCCAAATAAGGAACATGATTTTAAGGGAGTGTCATATAAGGAATTTTCTCCTCAAACGGGCACCATTTGGAATTTTAATCTAGTGACATATCTAACTTGAGATCATAGCCTTGATTTGTTCTCACAATACTTGAAACTAAGTGAGACGACAGTTCTTCGTTTATTGTCTTCTCAACAATTATTCACTGTCACAGCAGACTGGGTGGCTCTTCCCGTGGACGTAATTGTCCATGGTCTTGTCTATGATGCATGTTACTGGTCATTGCTTTGGTCTCCATGTTCAATTGTATATTGTTATAGTACTAGGTAAGAGGTATTAGCACCAGCCATACAACAACTTGTCAGGTGGGAGCAAAATCATACAACAACTTGTGAAATGGGGTGGAGTGGTACACAAACTTGTGTAGTGGGAGCAAATTCATACAAATCCACTGACCGACACGTGTCTGCCACGGAGGATTTGCGCGCGCATGCGACAAAGCTGTAATTTTGCGGAACCCCCCCCCCCCCCCCCCCCCCCCCTCGGAGTATGTGAATCAACATGCAGGCGTCCAGAGCAGAAAAATCCCCAATTCGACTCGCGAAATCCCTAACCCTACCGGCGGCGACAGCGAGGCGACGCGACACATCGACGAGGCACGGCTTACGGCGGCGGAGGCGGCGGAGATGTCGTGGTTGGCTTCTTCTTCCTCAGCTCCTGGTTTCCATCGAGCAAGCGGGAGGAGGGATTCGGAGGCGCGGTCGCCGGTTCCATATCGGGAGAGCGCCATGGCGTACGAGCCGACGAGGTACTGCGGCTGCAATCCACAGCGGAAGGCCCCGCGATGGATCTCGTGGAGCCGTTTGAACCCCGGTAGGAGGTACTACGCATGCGTCAATGCAAAGGTGAGCCCGATTCCTCTTCTCTGCCTTCCAGTTTTGATGCTTTGTTCATTTCTTCCCGCAATCCCTCTGAATTGAAATCATCCTTCGATAGCGTGGTGGATGTGGATTTGTGGAATGTCATGATGATCCACTGCCCAAGTTCTTTAGTGACTTAATTGGAGATCTTCGTGATGAAGTCTGGAGGCTGAGAGGAGCTGGAAATGCTGCTGGGACTGAAGATGCGAATGCAGGTGTTGCTATGACTGGAGAAGAAGCAGCTACAGAGATGCAGTTCCTGTCTCTGCAAGATCAGCTGAAGGAGAAGAATGCTGAGATGGTAGCAATGAAGAAGAAATATATGACAGTGGTCTTTGCTATGTTTGTGTTTCTGGTAGGCTTAGTGTTAGGAAAATTACTAGGTCAGTGAACCATTTGTTGGTTAGCTTGTGTAATGTATGTATCTGCAAGTGCTTGGTTGCAGTACCTATCTGTGAACATCAATGCATGGTTGTGTGCCAGATCAATAAAAGTACTTTGAATGAATTTGTGACCATATTGTTTTACTATTTGTATGCAAATTGCAGTAAATAACATGAAGCACAAATAAGAGGTCTGAATAATGTTCACAAGCACAACACTGAATTTATGGTGCATTACAAAACTTCTTTGAATTTATGAAGCACAAATAAGAGGTCTGAAAAAAAACTTCTTTGTGGTGCATTACAAAACTTGGTTCACACAAATCCAGTCATGAACAATGTTCATTGTGGTGCATCTTGAGTAATCTGCACCTCTTCTGGCATATCTTCATGTGTGAAAGCTTCATTCAAATCTGCTTCTCTTCTTCTTCCTCCCCTTGCAATTCTTCTTTGTTGTGCAGAAGTGCTTGCTCCAGATTCTTCTCCTCCTCCTTTTTTTCCCTTTCACTCCTCTACCTCTTCGGAGAGCTAATTCAGTACTAAGACATCACCGAAACACTAATTGTTTGATCTATAAAACACGTAATCTTAAGAAACGCCGACGCCTTCATCCGCCAGAACTGCGCGCCTTAATTACCACTCAAATCATGGAAAATCGCGGCGATTTCTTGCACAATAGCGAAGGGAACATCATCCCGTGTAACGATCAACCCAAATCCAAGTGATTTCCTGACCAGAACTACCGTCGATCATGGCGCCCTACAACCCTACTTCGACCCACGACCGCGGTGGAGATATAAACAGCAATTCAGTGGAGGTGGAGACACCTACCGTACTCTGGAGCCTCCATGTCGTACCTACGGTACACAGGATCGTCCTTCATTGGCGCCGCCGCCGAGGCGCGGCGAGATTCCAGAAGGAGCGGCGCAGCCTTCGCGACTGCCAAAAGCGAGAAGAACGACGAATCAATCGGGCTCCTTTCCTTGTATACACAGCCTCCAGGGATTTATGTGCAAATTGAAAACAAAACGGGGACCTAATAGATTAATCATACACGCCCCCGCTGAACAGTGGATTGAAAATCAGTTCCTTAAATATTCTAGGCTTTTCTGCAAAAAAAACTGTCCACCGTGGCAGCCAAGTGTCCTTTTGAGTGGATTTGTATGAATTTGCACCAACTAGACAAGTTTGTGTACTTCTCCACCCCAATTTGCAAGTTGTTGTATGATTTTGCTCCCACCTGACAAGTTGTTGTATGACTAGTGCTAATACCTGTGTGTTGCTACGGGTGTGAAAAACCTGCTAAGGCCCCGCTTGGAATGTCGTTAATTAGCCAAAACGACGGATAAAAATACGGAGGTGCGGACCTCCTGCTCAAAATACTGAGCGAGCGGGGTAGATAATTCCTGGCTGTAATCCTAAACTCCAATCCAAGCGAGCCCTAAAGGTAAGTTCTCGTTGGCACTGTCACAACAAAAACTTGTCAGTTTCGGCGGGTCCGCGACACATTGTGCTGTGTGCCAAAAAAGGTGTGATGACATCTCCACCTTACCGCACATCAGGAAGAAATTCACCTCCCTCGAGGGTCAAGAAGTAAAGGAAGCAGAGGAAGATGGGTAAATTGTTGGGGGAGGAGTCGGGATGTAGATCACCCGCTCTAACACTGGCATCGATGAATTGTCATCAAGTTAAAGAAATGACATGCAACTCCCGAGAAAATGGTCATTGCCTATAGGATTTGGACATGATGGATTAGGCCTTTTGAAGACTTACGCGGTTGCTTAGCACCTTGAGGTATGATGTAAGACTTGGCCATAACCATTCTCATTTATGTTTTTTATTCGATAATAATGGATTTGAGTTATGGTATTAGTTCGAGTTATGCGCAATGACACACTGATCATGTGAATATGTGATCATTCTGGAAATGCATAACGGGTGTTTCCAACAGCTGGGACCCCACATTTTGTCATAATTTTCATAGTGTAGCGCCTAAATTAGGGAATATCTATTTTGCCTTGTAGGTGCTGGTGCACTCAATATTCAAAAACCGCATTTTAAAATGTCAAGAAAATGTAAACTAAAAATTCATTTAACGGTGCATCTGGACCTATGAGCCAAAACATTGTGTCCCTAAATTAGAGATTTTCCTCAAGCAAAAATCATAATGCTGCAAATACAACTTTGAAGGTTGCAAACTGTGAACTGCAACTCTTTACACGGTCCAATGTAGCTGCAAACTTCATGCAGGAAAGATAATATGTACACCTGCGTACTCAATACCTTGCTGAATTTGCAAGAATGCAAGCTATTGTCATTATTATTCTGAAGAATAATATTAGGAAATCAACCAAGTGAACAAGTATATAGTACTTGCCTACGTGTAACCAATAAACATGAGTGAATTAGTCCATTTGGATGAAAGTGATTTAAGTTCTAGATTAAAAGGGTGGTTATAGAAATCATCCTATAAGAATAAACATAGACAAAGTTTGACCAACACTCAGTTTTCCTACTGACTTTAGAATTTTCAGAGACAAACAATACAAAGTAAACATTGATCTGACAAAATCAAAAGAGCGATTCTTGTCCTGCTATCTAGCACCACTAATTTATGAAATCGAAAAAGAAAATCAGAGCCCATCCCCGGTTTCAACTGATGTGTTATAGTGATTACAAAGTTGACAAAATCCAGAGTCCAACGCCAGCGGGAAGGGACCTTTAGTTCTGCATAAAGCATTCAATTAACAATCGCGGGTATATATGTACAAACACAACAGTAAAAACTCTATAAGAAGAAACATGGAAAAATGATCAGAACCGAACAACTGTCAACCAACAAATAAAAATAAAGGGTGCAATATCTAACCAGGAAATCTAAATTACTAAATAAATGAACTATTGACGAAGTAAAAACATGACACTTGCATAAAGAAAGTTGATTTGTGCCTAAGTAGCGAGATTTACATAGGGTAACAGTACCAACATGACTTCGTTTTCTGCAACAAACCTTCTAGGTATGAAGGACTGTATGTCAACATATTTTAAGCAAACATGCAACATGTACCCGTATAGATGTTGATTATTATTTTGCAGTGCTCCATTTCTTCTAAGCAACCTCCGGTGATTAACCTAGCCTTGTGAATTTTCTAATGATAGTAACAAAGCCACCGACAAAATAAAATACATTGAGCCCTCCTGTTTTTAGCATTTATATTGTGTATTCATCGTTGGGAGAAAGTGTGACTTTGAACAAAAATTGTAGTATTGGATTGATATAAACTGAAAGGCGGGACAAAGAAGCAACATGAGATTGATATAGAAACCAAAAAGGTTCTTCACATCTATAATAACAGCAAGCATGAGTGACAATGATTTTGTATAGTGAGATGGATGCTTAACATACCATGTGGCAACTGTGTTCAGAGAAAATTTGTTCCTGATGAAGTATTTGCGCCTATCCTTCTAGCACCGGATGGTCAGCCTGCCCCTCATGCACTAGCCTTCACCATCTGCACTCGTGTTACTGCACCTGCAAAGAAATAAAACATCATCATGCACACTGCCCATAATATGAATGCCTGCAGATATATATCATAATAGAAAAGGAACAATCTAAGTGGATTCAGGTTGGATGATTAGCATGAGCAGGCAAAGCACCATTGGATGCTCATTATGTTGGAGAACTCTCTGTATTATTTTAACATGATTATCTGCGCTACGACCATGTATTGTAGATTTCCACTATGAAAATATTTATAATGTACCATAAAAAACATCCCTAATTTTCTACAATATGCCTCGTGGAGTAAAACATTCACTCATCTTGTAAATTTTTATAGTATATGCCTCGTGGAGTAAAACATTCACCCAGAGGGCCTAGCCGGCTACCGACGGGCGCCTTGCTGCCTGCCCGAGTCGGCTCAGGGTTGGCCTTTCCTTTCCCGGTCTGCGCTCTGTCGCGGTCCCGGTCGTCATCTTGTCGGGTGTCGGCGTAACGGGTGCGATCGCCGGTATCTCGGCCGTCCTCTCGCCGACCATCGGCGTGGCGGGTGCGGTCGTGCTCGTCGGGACGGTGCTTGTCCTTGCCCGAGTTGACGCTCTTCTCGGGTCCGCTGGGTGCTCGAGGCTTGTTGCCGGCTAACGAGGAGGCTCCTCTAGACTTGCTGGTCTCCGGGTGGGGGGTCGCGTCAGCGTCCGACGCAGCCTGCATCCGGTTGGCGGCATCGAGAAGCTGCTGGACTCGCTGGCACTGGGCGGCCAGCTCGTCGCCCTGGAGGTTATCGAGCTCGCGCGAGGCAGCTTGGGCCGCGCGCATGTTTTTCGCGGGGCTGTCGTAAACGGGCATGGCGAAGCTCGGCCTGATGGGATCATCGTTCAGCCGGCCGCCGAGCGCACCTCCTTTGCGGCGGATCTCCTCCAACCGGCTGGGGTGGTCGCTGGCCGGGGTGATGTTGTGGGCAGAGTCGTATTCGCGCATCTTGGCGGCGTTTGGTGCCGGCGACCTCAACGGCGCTGTCGACGAGGCGCTGGCGTTGCGCGTCCAGCTCTGCAGCTACGACAGCCGGGTCGGCGTTGATGTTGAGAGGCGTGCGGAGCGCATCGATGGTCGCCTGGAGCGCGCCGTCCTCCGCTGCGGAAGACGTGCTCCCGTGCTCGCAGCGAGTGGTACGCCCGTCCGCGTCGTGGTCGACGCCGGTGGTGAAGACCTCCGCGTAGACGCGGGACTCGTCGCTGGAGTCGAAGCAGACGAACAGAGTGTCCGAACAAGAAAGTACAGTGTCGGGGTACTCACTAGGGACAACGTCGATGTAGACGCGATGGTCGCTGAAGTGGACGATAGAGCCTCCACCTGTGGGAGGGACGTCCGCGAAGCTGGCGGCGTTGTCCATGATGCAGTCGAAGGTGCCGAGCGTCAGGACGAGGCCTGACACGACGCGCTGGCCGGAAGCGGTGAGAGGTCCCGTGCAGAACGTGACTCCGGTCACCGCGCTCGGCCCCACGGTGGGCGCCAAATGTCGTGGTATTGTGCACGGCATATGTCACGGGGGGTGACTTCTTGCGTGGGGACACAGGTGGCGTACGACGGCGTATGCACGGATCGGATACGAGCAAGGTGAACACCGAGACGTATCCAGGTTCAGGGCCCTCGTGAGGAGGTAACACCCCTACTCCTGCCTAGCCGTGGTCACAAGGTGTTACAATGGTGCTCCTTGAGCTGTATCGGGTGTTCTCTTCCTTCTAGGAGATGAAGTAAGTCTCTGGGGTAAACTAGGATCCAACCCTTGCTATGAGGAAACCGGCCCTCCTTATATAGGCAGAGCAGCCGGTTACAGAGGCGGCTACCCGACAGTCGGGTAGCGGAGACAGGCCGCCGGTGAGGACGTGGCCAGGGTGGGAAGCTGTGCCAGCATGCGTGATGATGGTCTGTCCTCCCCGTCTTGTCGATCGTAGGCCGCGTAGTACGGCCCACGGCAGCCGACGTCATCTTTGACTCGGGGCTCGGGGCAGTACTGGGTCTACGCTTCCTTTGTCTTCTAGTCCTTGGACGCCTACGAAGGGGATCCAAGGTGCCAGCGGGGCCAGTGGCCGGTAGCCGGATCCGGATCACCGGCTGGGAGGGTGAAACCTGGAAGATTCCCTGTACTTGCGGTTATCTGGGGAGGATATCCCCGACATATATGTATAGTGTTATATAATCACTAACCCAAGACTAAAAGTTTGACTTGCTTATGTCCATTTGCCCTTGAATACTATATGTTTTAACATGGCATGTGCAACATAGAGCATCATGCATGGCGTTACCTATCAGATCGAAACCATCGTATTGACATAATGAATATTTATTACATTATGTGCTAAGTTGAATGTGTATGCCCCTCTTACATACTTTAGTTCAACTTCAGAACGACGCAAGTTTGACTATTCACAAGATCCATCTTTCATGGCCTGCAAACTTTGGCATGGGTAGTGTCACGTACATAATGCAGGTTGCTTCTTGGTGAAGAAAACGTCCTCAAGTTTTCAACACCTGAGAACATAAGGTAAAACATATTCAACAACCCACGAGTCTTTTATGGAACCAGCTTTGGTAGTTTGTGGAAATAATAGGTCACTTGAGAAATAAGGTACAAAATATTCAACAACCCAAGAGTCTTTTATGGAACCAAGTCTTGTTATTTGTCCGGGAAATAATAGGTTAGTTGTTGCCATCTTATATGGGGGTCATTTGGAGTCAATCCTTTATTTGTAGCTCGGCACTCTTGTTTCTGAATAACTTATGAAGAACTTATACAAGAACAATATACTGCTGTCATGGCATGTTTTCCACGAGATGTTAGTGACCCGTGTAGGCAACAATATAGCCGCATTTTACGAGATAATGATATTGTTCTTATTTGTGACAATATTATAGTTCAGTTATGATTTTGAAGTAGCAAAAATACACCTCCACTATGTGACGAGTAGTTGTTGATAAACATGACACAAAATCTTGGGAGGTTATCATATAGGTTTATTTCTTGAATGACTTGACATTTACTCCGTCCTTATGGAAGCACACATTTATATAACACATATAACCAACTATTCAGTTTCCTATATCTATAGTTAACATATTACTGATATATATACCAAGTATCAAATGAATAACTATGCATTACTTGCCACATACTTATCAAACATATTCATAAAAACATACTTATCAAATATTCAAATATATGCATAAAATACATAATTATCACAGAGTAAAATGTCACATATCCCAGGGGCGTACCTAGGGTAGAGCTAGCAGGGGTCACATGACACCGAGTATTTTTTTTTCTTTGGTATACTCCATGTAAATGTAGTGTGTGACACCGCGAATCAAAATAAATAATTTGTATGATTTAGTGCATGACACCGGCTCAATTTCTTCCTGGGTCCGCCCCTGACATATACTACAATGTATGTACTTGAGATAAGTCTTAATTTTGCCTAGTTTTTCTATATTATAGTGCATACCTAATATTATATAGAAACTTAAGACTTAAAATTTGTCTGGCTTACGTCCATCGTCCCTTTAATAGCGTAAATTTGTAGATGATATGTGCAACACAAAGCCTTGTGAAGAGCGTTGCATGTTACATATCTACCAAACAATCATATATGACACAATGGATGCTTATCACGTTACGTGTGCGGTTGAATGTTTCCGTCTAAATGACGCAATATTGGTCGTTCACAAGATCCATCTTTTATGGACTGCATACTTTGGCATAGATATGACTGTCATTTACACCTGGATGCTTCTTTAATCTTGTACTCACTTATAATATTTCATATTTATTCTTCTACTTTTACTATGAGATTGTTTTAATTACGAATTGGTTATAAATCCAAGATTCAAAGTTTGACGTGCATACGTCCATCGTCCCTTTCATAGCGTAGGTTCCATGATGATATTTGCAACGTAAAGCGTCATGAATGGTGTTACTTATTACATATCTATCTAACCATAGATGCAATAACGACTACTTATCACATTGTGTGGGTTGCTGAATGTTTCTGCCCCTCTGACATAACCCGATTTGGCCGGGCTCCGATATAAGAGTCAGAAATGACGTAAGTCTCACTGTTCACAAGATTCAATCTCCATGGGATGCGTACTTTGGCAGTGGGTATGCCCATGCACCATGAACATTTGGATGATTCTCTACTAGGAGGCAAAATAGAGCATACTAATGTGGTACTCATATGTTTTAAATCGGACCATTTGTTTCAAGATTTTCGTTGGATCAAAATCTTGTGGTACTCGGGGCACAAAAATGACGTAATAATGACCGTTCACAAGATCCATTATTCATGGGCTGCATACTTTGGCATAGCTTTATTTTTTTGGATCATAGCCTTTGGCATAGCTATGAGTGTCATTTACACCTGGATGCTTCTTTAATCTTGTACTCACTTATAATATCTCATATTTATTCTTCTATTTTTACTATGATATTATCGTAATTACGATTGATTGTAAATCCAAGATTCAATGTTTCACTTGCATACGTCCATCGTCCCTTTAATGGTTCCAAGATGATATCTGCAACGTAAAGCGTCACGACTGGTGTTACTTATTACATATCTGTCGAACCCCATATGCAATAACGACTACTTATCACATTGCGTGGGTTGTTGAATGTTTTCGCCCCTCTGACACAACCGGGATTCGATTCAAGAGTCAGAAACGACGCAAGTCTGACTGTTCACAAGATTCAATCTCCATCGGATGCGTACTTTGGCAATGGTTATGCCCATGTATCATGAACACTTGGATGGTTCTCTATTCGGTGAACAGTTAGACTTAATTAATTGTAAAACTATGCATTAACTGCCACCTACTTATCAAAATATTTATAAACATGTACTTATAAATATTCAAATATATCTATAAAAAATATAATTATCAAATACTAAAATGTCACATATACTACAATGTATGTACATGTGATAAATATTAATTGTGCCTAGTTTTTCTATATTATATACATACCTAAATTATGTAGAAACTCAAGACTTAAAATTTGGCTGGCTTACGTCCGTTGTCCCTTTTAATAGCGTAAATTTCTAGATGATATCTGGTATCTGCAACAAAAAGCCTTGTGACGAGCGTTGCATGTTAGATATCTACCAAACAATCATATATGGCACAATGGATGCTTATCACGTTACGTGTGCTGTTGAATGTTTCCGCCAAAATGACGTAATATTGGCCGTTCACAATATCCATCATTCATGGACTGCATACTTTGGCATAGGTATGAGTGTCATTTACACCTGGATGCTTCTTTAATATGTGTACTCCCTTATAATATTTCATCTATTGTTTTAGTTTTACTATGAGATTGTTGTAATTATGATCGCTCATAAATCCAAGATTCAAAGTTTAACGTGCATACGTCCACCGTCTCTTTAATAGCGTAGGTTCCAAGATGATATCTGCAACGTAATGCGTCATAACGGGTGTTACTTATTACATATCTATCGAACCATATACACAATAACATGGGTTGTTGAATGACTTTGGACGGGCTCCGATTCAAGAGTCAGAAATGACGTAAGTCGGACTATTCACAAGATTCAACCTCCAAGGGATGTGTACTTTGTTAATGGGTATGCCCATGTGTCATGAACATTTGGATGATTCTATAATCAGTGCTACTCATGTATTTACATAACCGTTTAAATCGGACCATTTGTTTCAAGATTTTGATTCAAACCCAAAATGAGAGAGATACATCGGCTGAGGCGCAAAACGTCGTGTAGCCTGGCGCGTGGCCATACCATTTCGGCGGGCCTATTTGTACGGTGCCGTCGCGCTACGCGTCCCCATCGTCTCCACTCTACCATCTCCTCTCCCTCGCTCTTTCCCCTCCCCAGTCCTCCTTCGTTCTCTCTCGACTCCGCTGCTTCCCCAGTGCATTCCCACCAGAATCCCGCCCCACCAAATTCGCCGGCGCGCCGCCGGAATTCGCCCGGCCCAACCCTCCCAGACCCCGATTCGCGCACCGAATCCGCCGCCCCCGCCGCCAATTCGATCGCTCCGTCGGCTCCGCTGATCCGCCCCGCCCACGGCGGTCCGAGCCGCATGAGCTCGGGTCCCCGGTGACTCCCGCCGCGGGCATGTGGGTTTCGCTGGTCTGGATCCGCGGCTGCGTCGGCGTCACCTTCGTCGACTGCTTGGGCGGGAGGGAACGCGACTAGATCTCTCGGCCCCAGCGGTTGCCGCGCATTTCGGCGGTTTGAGCAAGGTTGGTTTCGATACGAGCTTCCGCTAGGGTTTCGGAGGTGCGACGAAAAGGGCCATGGAGGCGGCCAGGGTAGGGTCGCAGAGCCGCCAATGTACGGCGGCGAGCTCGACCAGGCCAGGCGGGAGAAGAGGGTGTTTGGCTGGGACCTCAACGACTGGAGCTGGGACAGCGAGCGCTTCGTCGCCACGCCGGTGCCTGCCGCGGCGGTGGCGATCGGCCTGTCGCTTAACACCTCGCCTTCTTCCTCGGAGGAACCAGAGGTCGAGGTGGTTACCCTCCGAGCCGACTCCGATAAGAGGAAGCGAGTGGTGGTCATTGACGACGACGACGAGGAGGACCCGGCGGAGAACGGTCGCAGGGTGCTCAGCTTGAGGATCGGGGGTGGCGCTGTTGCCAGAGAAGAGATGGAGGATTGTGGTGTTAATGAGGAGGACAGAAATGGTAAGAAGATCAGGGTGCAAGGTGGGAGCTCGAATGGTCCGGCTTGCCAGGTGGAGGGCTGCTGGGCCGACCTTAGTGCGGCCAAGGATTACCATCGGCGGCACAAGGTCTGCGAGATGCATGCTAAGGCCAATACCGCGGTTGTTGGAAATACTGTCCAGCGCTTCTGCCAGCAATGTAGCAGGTCAGTTTTGTGGTTGAGCTGCTATTAACTTTTGTTTACTTGTGATTATTTGTTCGTGTGGGAATGTATAGGTAGTATCTGATGGAGGTTTTATTTTGTGTCGCCAAATAGATTTGTAGATCATCGCAAACTTCTAAGTATGATGATCTTTTAAGCAATAACATTTGATATCTTAGAATCACCATAATCTATGTCAGCTGTTTTTACAGCATGCTCTCATTTGGAGACTGAAACATCAAACGCATGTAGAGATTGTTTTCAACCCAAAATTAGTACGTAGTAATAGTAAAAAACCTCGAACATCCAACTTCAATAGAGGCCTACATTCATCAGTTTGGTTCATCAACTCTGCATGAGTCGATTATAGCCAATTGCTAAACTACATATGCGCTGCTGTACTCATCTCATCAGTTTTCCCTTTCAGTTCAACAGAATTAATATAGTTTTAATACTCCCCTATGTATGAGGATTAGCTGATGTTGATAAACTTGGAAACCTCTGGTACTCAGATATTAAAAATTGAAGAAATTTCTGAAATAATTTCTGTACGCTGTCTAGCAATCAAGCCCAACTGCCTGCAGGAGACCACATAATATATTCCACACAGTCTAAATCTTCAATTATATTAAGGATCGAGCATCATGTTTTTTTTGTAAAATGTAATTGTCACATCGGAACCAAATGTACGCATATTTTGGACAGCACATGGCCAAAACGAATGCCCTTCTGTAGTTCATTCTTTCTTGTTCTTGTACAACTTATATATCTGAAGGCATGTCCACTTTTTGGATATACTGAATTCATCCGGCCTGGGCATCCGAGTACTGCTTTTGACAGCATTTGATTTACACAGTGTATTTTTTCTCGTATGATTATAGACACAATGTGTGCACCTTCTGAAATATTAACAAATTCTCTTGAATATAATTTGCAGATTTCACCTTCTTCAAGAATTTGATGAAGGAAAGCGAAGCTGTCGTCGGCGTTTAGCAGGCCATAATAAACGGAGGAGGAAAACCCGCCCTGAAATAGCTATTGGCGGGACTCCTATTGAAGACAAAGTTAGCAGTTATTTGTTGTTGAGTCTTCTTGGAATATGTGCCAATTTGAACTGTAAGTAATGTTTGAGGGTTTCGAAGTTGCTAGAGTAACATATACAGTTAACTATTCTGCGTATAATGGTACTGGAACTTCTATAGTTTATCTATCCTTAAATCACTGGAAATGATTTTAACTCGATAGCTTTGACTGAATTTTACTTCGCATTGACCTAAAGAAGACTTATGACGGAGTTCTTAATTGTTTTCTTGTAGATCTAGTTGTAACATGAAAGTCAATGTTCTTGCTGATTTGTCGGATATTTTGATTGAAATACTAGTCTCTCTAGGGCCATAAAGGTTATGTAAAGGGGTGCTGGGTGTTCTTGAAGTTTACTATTACTTGATGTCCAAGTTCTAAATTGCTTACTGGAGCCTCTGCTACAAGCTATGTAGTATACTAGTATGACTATGATGCCAATCACATTTCTTAAATTTGCAGTGGTATAGTGCTGCAATTCTAGCTGTCTGACCTTAAATCTTTGTAATTTACTGGCCATTATTGGCTGTATATGATAGCTTGTCTCTTAAATACAGTTTAGGAACAGTGTCTATGCCTGAACTGGATTATTAGCAGCATACTAATGCCCTTCAGAATCACTCTTATGGTAATACTCCGGAAGTGACATGACCCCTAACATGGTTCTTGCAGCTGAGAACGCCGATAATTTACAAGGTCAGGAGTTGCTATCCAATCTTTGGAGAAACCTGGGGACTGTTGCCAAATCATTGGATCCAAAGGAACTTTGTAAACTTCTGGAGGCATGCCAGAGCATGCAAAATGGATCAAATACTGGGACCTCTGGAGCAGCTAATGCTTTGGTGAATACTGCTGCAGCAGAGGCTGCAGGACCATCTAACTCCAAGGTGCCTTTTGCGAATGGTGGTCAATGTGGGCAGAGTCCATCTGCTGTTGTACCAGTACAATCAAAGGCTACCATGGTGGCAAGTCCCGGTAAGGCATATAAGCATTTTTAACCCCCAGGAAATGTTTGCTCGTGAAAAATTAGCTTAGATATGTATGTTGTGTGTTTACAGAGACTTCAGCTTGCAAGTTGAAGAATTTTGATTTGAACGACACTTGCAATGATGTGGAAGGCTTTGAGGATGGTTCGAATTGCCCATCATGGATACGACAAGATTCTACCCAAAGCCCACCACAGACTAGTGGTAATTCAGATTCAACGTCAGCTCAGTCATTATCAAGCTCAAATGGAGATGCTCAGGTTTACCATTTTTCTCCTTTCAACGGGCTCATAAACGAAAGCTAAAGGGTTAATTTCCAATAATTGTATGGCATAGCCTATACCTTATCTATTGATAACAGTTACATAATGATTTTGAAAGGGATATTAGCAACTTGGTACCTGCAATTTGCTATTAGATATTACTTGAAAGTTTTTTGTACTACCTCCGATCCATATTAGTGGGCACAACTTTGTCTAGATACACATGTATCTAGTCTAAATACTTAACTAGATACATATGAATTTAGACAAAGCTATGCCCACTAATATGGATCGGAGGGAGTATTAGAAGAAAATGCGAAAGAACCGTCTGTACAAGATTACTCATGGTGGCCACAACCCAACAAAGAAAAAAACAAAGACACTAGTTGTAAGAAATACTAGGTTGCCCAGATATAGTAATTTTACGGAAAAAAACACAATTTGATGACCTGAGCACAGGTTCACAAACAGTCCACAACTCAGCATCCAACAAATTACTAATAAATTAATAAGGTACGAAGGTAGATAGTTATCTTAGGTAATCTTGAACTCAAATGGAATGTTTGATGCTGAAGGGTGAGGACTGGAGTGATATGTCAAAATATGCTTAGTTTATGCAGGACTAGATTTTATTCCACTTACTGTGCTTTGAGGGTATAACAACTCCTAGTTGTAGTGTAGGAAGTTGGAACATATGTGCTTCTACACGTGTACATCGCTTCAATTACTCTACTAGAAATAGTGATAGATATCAAGAAGCAAGCCTCAACAAGTCTCCAAGAGTAAATTTGAATGAAGTTCTTTGAGCCAACGAAATAGGCATCAAAGATACATAATAAATAACTGATTCATCACATCTTTTTTTCTCTTGTGAAAACGCAAAATCTTTGCGTTTTGATGCATTGATAAATAAGAAGAGTTAAATACATGCTCAAGAAAGAGCAGACACCACCCCATACAAGTTGTAGAACGACTACAACTTGCTGCAAACAACGAGTGTCCCACGTCCAGCTAGCCTGAAGACAGCCACCACCGACATCAGAACTACAAAACAAAAGAGTCTGTCCTAAATTGAGCAGCATGGGTTTACAACATGAATACTTCAAATCCTCAAAGCTAACTGAGCAGCTGTTAAACCTGTATATAAGGGCATCATGAAAGAGGAGAACCTATGTTGAGAACAATAGTCTTATTGGTGTATACTTGCAGACATCCAAAATGTCAGTGATATCTTAATATTCAGTGTGGATTTACACCTAAATATGCTCACACGTTGTATTATTTTTCTGCCAGAATGTCGGTCTACTTCTGACATACATTGTTATTGTTTTGCTTGCAGTGTCGGACTGATAAAATTGTATTCAAGCTTTTTGAGAAAGTTCCTAGCGATTTACCTCCAATTTTGCGATCACAGGTAAACATGCATTCTCTCAGCAAATCATAAGGGAGCATATCTTGATTCTAACACTTAAACTCAATTTCAGATTCTTGGTTGGTTGTCCACTAGCCCTACTGATATAGAGAGCTATATTAGGCCTGGCTGTATTATCCTGACAGTATATCTTCGGTTAGTTGAGTCTACATGGAGAGAGGTACCTTTCTTACATATGATCATTTCGTATCAGCATAGTGATCTTTTTTCTGGCTGGTGGATCATATCTCTTTTCTACAGCTCTCTGAGAATATGAGCTTATACCTGGATAAGCTTTCGAGTAGTTCCGCTGATAACTTTTGGGCATCTGGTTTGGTATTTGTGATGGTACGGCATCAACTTGCTTTTATGCACAATGGTGAGTCCAAGCTCTTGTATATTTCTGTATAACTGTTCAGGTTTTATTTAGGCTTTACGTTGGGATTTTGCTAACCTTATGGTCATATTACTGCAGGTCAAGTTATGTTGGACAGACCACTGGCACCTAATTCTCATCATTACTGCAAGGTTTTATGTGTTAGTCCGGTTGCTGCTCCTTATTCAGCAACAGTTAATTTCAGGGTAGAAGGCTTTAACTTAGTCAGTAATTCCTCGAGGTATTTTATCATATACAAACTACATTCGCTCATTCTTGCAGAAGATGAGTACAGCTTGATGTTTAATTCAGCCGCTATGCTGTTATCTAAAAATACACCATGTAATGTTCGCAGGCTAATTTGCTCAACTGAAGGCCTTTGTATATTTGAGGAAGACACAGCCGTTGTTGCTGATGACACCGAGCATGAAGATATTGAATATCTCAGCTTCTGTTGTTCTCTCCCTGGTTCAAGAGGAAGAGGATTCATAGAGGTACAAGTATGACTTGTTGGGTTTTGTTTTGATGTAGATTCTGTTTTTCAATCACAACTCATTAACTTATTTTAATTTCATTGAATATCATTGTCAATTTCAGGTTGAAGATAGTGGATTTAGTAATGGTTTCTTCCCCATCATAATCGCTGAGCAGGATGTATGCTCTGAAGTTTGTGAGCTGGAGAGCATATTTAAGTCATCTAGTCATGAACAGGCAGATGATGACAATGCCAGGAGTCAAGCTTTTGAGTTTCTTAATGAGCTGGGCTGGCTTCTTCATAGAGTAAACATAATTTCTAAGCATGATAAAGTGGAGCTGCCTGCAGCGACCTTTAACCTGTTGAGATTCAGGAATCTCGGTATATTCGCCATGGAGCAGGAGTGGTGTGCAGTGACCAAAATGCTGTTAAATTTATTATTTGATGGATTTATTGATACTGGGGTGCAGTCTCCAAAAGAGGTGGTATTGTCAGAAAATTTGCTGCACACTGCTGTGCGAGGGAAATCTGTCCGAATGGTTAGATTTCTGCTGAGATACAAGCCGAATAAAAACCTGAAGGAAACTGTGGAGACATACCTATTCACGCCTGATGCTCGAGGCCCTTCTACATTTACACCCCTCCATATAGCAGCTGCTACTAGTGATGCAGAGGATGTATTGGATGCATTGACTGATGACCCTGGACTGGTATTCCCTCATCTACTTTGTGGAATATGATTCAAATACTTGCTCGTGTTCTATTTTTGCCTATTTTCCCGACCTCGAAGTTTCATTGACCAGACGTTTAAGCTATAGCCATGCCGGCATACACCTTATTATTTAAGTCTTTTTGATAAATTGAACACTAGCAGAGAGCGACACCAATTGAACGATGAACAAAAAATTAGTGCTGCTATACAACATGCATTACTTATCTAAGTCTAGTTTGTTTAGTTAATTTTGAAGATCCTGTCTAACCTCCCTACCCGTTGCTTCTTGTAGGTTGGACTCAACGCCTGGAGAAATGCGCGAGATGAGACAGGCTTCACCCCTGAAGACTACGCTCGCCAGAGAGGCTACGAGGCTTACATGAATCTGGTCCAGAAGAAGATTGATAGGCATCTTGTCAAAGGTCATGTTGTCCTCGGTGTTCCCAGCAGCATGTGCCCCGTAATAACTGACGGGGTGAAGCCCGGCGATATTAGCCTCGAGATCTGCAAGAGCATGCCATCGCCATTATCCGCGGCAAGGTGCAACATCTGCAGCCGTCAGGCTCGGATGTACCCCAGTTCATTCGCAAGGACCTTCCTGTACAGGCCGGCGATGTTCACGGTGATGGGTGTCGCCGTGATCTGTGTCTGCGTCGGCATACTCCTCCATACCCTCCCCAAGGTATATGCGGCACCGAATTTCAGATGGGAGCTGCTAGAGCGTGGGGCAATGTGAGGAGTCTGTCTCAGAATAAGTATAGATGTGTTGTTAAGTTAAAGAGTCTTAGTGTGGTGGTGGCTAGATCAAACAAATGTAACTGTGTGTGGGGAGGAAGTTCTTTTGTATTTAAAGGCATGATTGTCTCAGCTGCTATAAGCTTAAAATACCGTTAATAAATAACAATTGATTGTACTTACACAACATCGTAACACATGTGAAGAAACATATGCGGCATTTGATTTTTTCTTTTTGGTTGAAACTAGGCTGTAAAATTCACTTTGAAAACAGTGTGTTTAGAAGAGAATCGGAATAAAGCGTATTCTTTGATCGTTGTTTGTAATCTGTGTATATGTTAAATTCTTATTGTCCATTTTCTTCCCAAGTCTCGGACTACAGCCTTAAATCGAGGGAACTACTATAGAAGACTTGAATAAGCAACAAGGCAGGCCCGTATGCCAGCTAAGCAAATTTACGTTAAAAAATATAAATATTCTAATAGAACATGTGCAACGTGTATGTATGGAATTTTGTCATGGCATGCGAGAGATCACCGTCCACACCCACATCGACGCAAGTCTTCCTTTCGGTTTTGCTTAGCACAGTCTTGTAGCATGATTATTGACTTGGAGAGGCAATTTGCCTTATTTTAGCTAAGAGCCGATCTTGTAAAGTCAAAGACAAGACCATTCTTTCTGTTGCACCAGCTACCGTATTTCATAACATATTTTCTTAACTGGTTTGAATCATCACACATTTTTATATGCATGCAAGCATTAATTGTGAGCTATGACACTAAGGAAGGCGATCTGGTCTATCCGAGCTCCTGCAAAAATTAAAATCCATGTATGGCGGGCCATGATGGGAGCCATTCCTTGTCGAGGGGTATTGGCAAATCGACATGTTCCTGTATCTAGTCAGTGCCCGATGTGCTCCATTGATTGTGAGAGTATATCTCATGCATTCTTTAAATGTGCTCGTGCAAAAGAGGTTTGGAAAGGCCTTGGGATGACCGAGCTCATATCTGATGCTATAGTCCTTGAAGCCCAAGATGCCACGATTCTGGAGACGTTATTGTTGAACTCCGGATCAGCTGCAGTGGCGCCAGAAATTCGGATATGCGATTTGATGGCTGTAGCAATTTGGTACTTGTGGTGGGAGAGGCGGCGAGCAACCCATGGTGAGTCTATTGCGGCTCCGATGAGATCAGTCCAATCGATTTTGGCTTTATCACTTAATTATATGAGAGCTAAAAAGAAAGGGCCAGTACCAATGGCGAGGCATGGATGGACAAAACCGCCTGAAGACATAGTGAAACTCAATGTCGATGCGGCTTTCAACATTATCTCGGGATCCGGAGACACGGGTATGGTTATACGGGATCACCTTGGCTCTCTTATTTCATGTGGAAGGCACAGGTTACAATTTGTTGAAGATGCGGCGACGGCCGAAGCTAGTGCTCTACGAGACGGTCTTCTCCTTGCGGGTGATGTGGGCTGCAACAAGCTTCTTGTCGAATCCGACTGTATGGAGGTGGTGGAGATCATGCAGAACGGAGGAAACTCTCTGGGAGCGGCGGCAGCAATTTACGAGGAATGTTCTTTTCTATGTCGTAGTTTCTCTCGTGTTTCTTTTGCTCATTGTCCTAGGGAAGCCAACAAGGCGGCTCATGTTTTAGCTAGCCTAGCGGATGGATCCTCGTCAGATGTGTGGCATGAGGAACCTCCTGATTTTCTTGTAAGAGTCCTTGCGGACGATGTAACTATTTGGTGACCCTCGAGGCGGCAAGTTTCAGACGCGCTCTTTTCCTTACCAGGGTACCTACGGGGACTGGAAGATTTTTAATGAGGCGGCTTGCTGACCTAATATATTGGTGGAAAATTTCAAAAAGAAATACTAATATACTTGTATAACATATACTTTCTTGACATGGATAATGCGAAACACACAAGGCGAAGCCCATCTTATCTACCAAGTGGCACGGCAAAAATAGGAGGAAGAGAACAGCACCCAACTTTTCGGTGGAATTAGCATACTCAATGTTGAACCTGCCAACCTTGTCCACAAAATAGTACTCTCTCCTTGCCACAATGTAGTGCATATAAGATTTTACCAAAAGTAAAAATTACTACGTATGTAGAAAAAATATCAATACCTTGAATACCCAATCAATATCATTAGATTCATCATGATGTATATTTTCATATGGTATATATTTGATATTCTAGATATAAATAATTTTCTCAATCAACTTGGTCAAAATTGACATTGTTTGAATTTTGATATAAATCATATGCACTACATTGTGGCAAGGGGGAGGAGTAAGTAACTATCATATTTCTCTATGCATGCCCACTTTCCACCTCACCAAATATGTCCGGCATCATCAAATAATTACCGTTTTATTGAAAAAAATATTATATGGTAATGCTTTCCTTAAATATGATCTCTATATTGTCACGTCTCTTCACATCGGACTTACCGCCGTTCCGCTTTCTACGGTCCTACCAGGCTATTCGGACTCAATGAAAAGGGGTGACACCGCTTGTTACCAGGACATGGTTGAGTTTGTAAATTGTTTGGAATTTTTAGCTGATCACTGATCATGACATTAATTTTGGATAATCAGGTGAGATGTGAGCGTCCAAGTTCGATAACAACATATGGATTATTTGATGGGTGGTTGTCCCGTATTACACCGGTTTTGTTGGATCTCTCGCTTCACCCACAGAGGGAGTGCTTGAATCGATGGCGTGTGTTAGTCAACGGCGGAGACCTATGACTAAACTCTTGTCGAGCTCGTTTTTGTTGCATATGTGTGGTTAACCCGATCGGACCGAACTAAATTAAGATTTGGTGGGTAACCCAAAACCTATGTTTAGTGTTGTTATGGATAAATTGTAACATGTTACATTTATGGTGGACTTGGTGTGGTTACATGTTCATATGAAATATTGTTACTTCACAATGTCGTTGCTCACTTGCCATCACATGCTTATTTACATGTTATGTTATTTCTTGTCCATGTTCATGTTGTTATTTAATTTCCTATGAATTTGAAAGTCGTGCCATTTCCAAATTACTCACTGAAATTTCAAATCCCAATATTTTTATGTGAACCTAGTGTAGGCGATTACTTGGTTCCGAGTCATGTGGGCTATATCTAGTTATTTTTTCGGGTTGTGATTTGTTAATATGATAGGTTGCCATCTTGACTTTGTGGACAATCATCGAGCCACTTGTGTGAGTTTAAAGAGGTGGCCCGTGACTTGTATATATGGATGATAACATGAAAATTGCATGAGAGCATATCCAATAAGAAAGGTTACATATGCTAATGTATTAGAATCCACACCATTTTATGTTCATTGGTGACTATTTTAAGAATTATCATTTCAATACCAAGTACAAAGTATGCACACTTTGTTAAATTTTGACTTGTAGACAATTTTGACCATGAAAAAGGAGTAAACAATAATGTCATTTGTTCAGTTTATACTCTAGAAGTTTCTATAAATATGTTTTCTTAATCATAAACTATAAATCTCTATTGAGATATCAGTTAGATCGTACTGTTTAGAGACCATATATATGTCTACAAATTGTATATATTATACCGTGTAGAAAAATAGTTCTAGAATTGATTCTTTCTACAAAATAAAGTTTAATATCTTAAAATGATATTCAGTACAAACAAAAAACAAACCAACAAATATTTAGTAACATTGTCAGATATGTGGCTAAACTTTGTAAACAAATAGAAAAAACTACTCGTAATATTGTAACACGATAAAAATAACATCTGAATAGGTATAAAAGTTTAGTACAAACTGTGTTTATTTGGCTGTCGATTTAGAATCTTTCAATTCTTCTTAGGGGGTTTGCGCACATTGTCTAGAAGTTTGTTCTTATGCACGGCTACACGCCAATCTTCCTTGACAGCCCCTCTCATCATCTTCTTCATCCTTATCTTGTTCTCACCGTTCTCTTCCTTACCAACTGAGGAAACAAAAGCCTGTATTTTCTCTAGAACAGGCGTGGGTGTCCTTGATAGATGATGTTTGGGTGCCTGGTTCCTCGGATACCACCAATGAACACAAATTTAGTTTGCATTGGTGTGATGGTCTCCAAAAACTCAGGAAGGGTCACCGTTTGCATCAAGATCTTCTGATGCTTGCTTTGTTGTCTTAATCTGAAATGAAACCGAAAGAACAAATTGACATGTTGTGCTGAAATTTTAAGATACAACTACAATGCAATAGGCAAGATTAGGCTTACTAGTTCGTCCCAAGTTTTGGCTTCTTCTGCAATTCCTTTCATGACCACAAGAGGACTCAACGTAGGACCTTTTGTTCGACAAGTATGTCAACACGGGTGAGGTAAACCAAGCGACGGGCCCGAGAGCAATGGCATGATCAGAGTGTGCGCTAGACCAGCTCCAGTTAGAGAGGTTCTAGCCCTAGCGGACAAGGTGGTGGGAGTCATTTGCCATTCGTCTTTTATCGAGATGCCCTCTAAAATCCTGACTTTCGAAGTTTTATTTCCCTGTGTCGTAAATTGCGGTGTCAACACCCTTGATGTTCCGGGGGAAGGAGTGTCTGGCCGACCTCCGAACTGAGCATTTGTCCTTTCAACTTGGAGTTGCCGCATGTGGTGCAACTCTCTGTTAGCGGGCAAGAAGTTAGGCCGAAAGTTGGGCCAGAAATTCCGATAGCCAGATCATCCGGCCAACCTCCCGACTGAGCATCTGACCTTCGACTCTAACTTGCCGCATGTGTGCAACTCTTTGTTAAGGGGACGGAAGTTCTGGCCACTTACCCCGGAACATCCAGCCTGCAACCTGTCTCCAACAGTTGGATTTGGAGTTCATCTATAGAAGGCCTCCTTCTTCCCAAAGAGGAGGCAAGTTTCTCATTCTGTTTTGTAAATAGGTCACTACGGAGGCTCTTGTTGGTGGAAATCTGTACCATTTGGCCCACTTTCTTCCCTTGTGGTGACAGTTATAGTTGAGAATTAAAGCATGAAAGACTTTTTTATGCATGTCCAAGTTTTTTTTGAAATTGCTTGAGGTTTGGTCGGGTATAATTAATGTTGTGTTACCTCAGCCCCTTGTTTATATTGGTATGATGAAAGCTATTAGATGTCTCTACCAATATGGACCTGAGTTCGAACTGAGACCGGTAGTTTGTTATGACATCATTGTTATCATCATATATAAGTAGCAAGTGGTCATGAATCTAATGGTTTTCTGCTCTTTGTTCATCAGATGGGAGCTCAGGTAGGTATACGAATATTTATCATGCCGCCCCACGAAACTTCACCATGCCTGAGAAGAAGCGGCAGCGACTTTCACAGACAGAACCAGAAGAGCAGGAACCTGCATCACAGCTGACAGCTCCTCATCAGCTAATAAATAGTGGCCTTCACCAAGTTTTGATGTACTAGTTGAACAGTTCTCTCTTGGCATAAAACTTGATAGAATACTCCCTGCATTATTGCTCTCTAATGTGTGTACAATTCATGTCAAAGTGATATTCCTTGTCGTGTAATTAATTTTGGAGTCGACGGTTTTCTCCTTTAACTTGTGTAGCTAGGGATGATGTGGACACTGCACAGTACACCTTTATCTGATTTCCTAAGACTGATGATATAACTCATAGATGGCTCCAAGGACATCAGCCATTCATACTGGCGGTTCCCATCAGGCGGCCAAGATGCGTTGGCTTTGATCAGACTGCAATTTGCCACACACACACACACACACACACACACACACACACACACACACACACTACAGTACTGCTTGATTTAGGAGCAGCTACGACCAAAGGAAAAAAAAAGGCAAATCTGTGGCAAACAAAAATTCAAGGCCAAGTGCACGAAGGATTTGCTGAGAACCTGCTTGCACCGGCCTTTCTCAGGGATTTTGATTTCTCTTCTAGTTCTAGGGTATCCAGTAACAGAATATGTAGTTTACACGCATTGTTGTGGTGTTTTTCTTTATAATGTATAAAGCTCAATATGTGACTTTTTTCTTTCTTTTGAACTTGCAATTGTTTTGGATACAATCACGTTTGGCTGTCTCCAGCACGCAGGCTGGAGCAGAACCCAGCACGCCCAACGCACGCACTACGGCCTAGGACGGCAAGTTCATGAGATCGATGAACCTTGGCGCAAACAAAGTCAGCAAGTTGTTTCAGCTATGAGTTTGATCTCCTTCACCCGTTCCTTCTGAGTAGCAGATTTGGAGAGACCCTTGCGGTTAGTTTATCTCTCCAGATGAGTTGGACTTAGTCAGCAGGGTAAGTACAATGTCATAAGCATGTCCGACATAACCACATATACGACTTGCATCATCTACACCAGACATATTATGCAGAGCTGACTGGCATCATCACCGCAGCTGCACAAGTTAAAACGAAAACTATCAGCCTGAAAAACAAGGAAATATCACAAGACTGAATTATACATGCGCGACTTAGAGTGCGGGGAGCATTCTATCAAGTATCATGCCTAAGAGAACCAGATGTTTGAAGTACTAATTCAATAACTTGTGAATGCTACTCCACACTAGTACTCAGCTTGCTAAAACGTAGTCTTATATTGTGGAACAGAGGGGTATCTTTTGCCTGATGAGTGCTACAGGAGTTGCGCTCCTCCTCGTTGGTGCTCATCTAGTTCTGCCTGTCGACTTGTTCAAGTTTCTTGAAGGTGGGACATGAGAAGCATTTTGCTTGCCTGCATGGGCTTCATCTCGCAGAGAGCTTAAATCCATTAGATTCATGACCACTCAAAAGAAATAACAACAATAATGTAATACTATTCGTACCAAATACCAGTCTGTACATTAGTACAGCTATCTAACAGCTGATTGAAATCATACCAATTTAAAACGAGGGGCGCGCACTTAATCATACCCAACCATATCTGAACAAACAAAAAAGGCCTATCTTGATTTAAGTCCGTCAGACACTCAGACATCACAAGTGAAGAAAGTCGGTGCAGGTTATTAATGCCACGGAAACACATTGTATGCTTCAGGAAACAACGTTCAGAGTTGTGACCAATTTTTTAAAATGCTTTAGCACTCAATGGCCCCAGTTATAACCAATGTAACACGGGGTATGCTCTAACAAACAACGTCCCCAGATTTAAGACGGCTACGGTGTAGATAATAGAAAGAGAACCCTCGAGGTTGAAATGTGCCTGAACCACATGTACTGACACAAACATCCGTATCCCATAGTTCAATTGGTGCGGGAAACTGAGGCCTCCCAGGGCACCTCCCCGACCAACGCGTCCTGGGCCGTCCGATCGAGCGTGTGGACCGATGCGATCGGTTCGGGAACTGTTTCGCTGCACCGCGGTCGTTTTTCACACGTTGTGTGTCTGTGTAGGACGCTGGAAGGTGGGGTCGGACGCGTTAGGGTCCCCAGGTGCCAGACACTGCAGCTACGCACGCTCGCGTCGCGGGCTGGATGAGGCGAGGCCGCGCGGTGGCAGTCTCAGTAAATTTTTCGTTGGGCAGGCCCAGTTCAGGGATTTCCGGTGTACAGTCGTCCTTCGCCTCTCGGGCCGTACGCGCGTGGAGGCACGGTGGTCGCCGGCTGGTACGGGAGCTACAGGCGCTTCCTGCCCCGCCCCTGCCCTCCCTGCCCGGCAAGCCCCCGTTGCCCTGCCCTAAATGCCTCCCCGCCTCTGGATCTGCTGCCCTATAATGTCTCCCCGCCTCTGGATCTGCTAGGGTTCATGTTCTCACTGACGCACAGCCGCCGCCGCCGCCGAGGAAGACCAGGCAGTAGGCCACTACGCACGCCGCCGTTAGTCCCACCGGACGATGGTGTCGCTCCGTCTCTGTGCGACCAAGGTGCGCTCACTTGCTACCTCTAAAGTGCTGTTTCCGCTCTTTTTCTTTTTTCCTCTTATTACTTCATCGCGTTGATTCTTCTGGAGTAAAAAGCCGCTCGTTCGTCTCCTCAGCAAGATCCCCATCCTCTCTCACCCGCGGTCGCCCGCCGCCTTGGTCGATGCCAGAGAGGCTGCTCCGGTGCTTTTGCCGCCGCTGTGCTCCACAGGTCGCTGCCGCACAGCATGAGGAAGGCGACGCCTAGGTCACCGCGGAGCCGGATGAGGTCGCTGGGCACCGCAGGTTTGTGTTCATGGATTTTTGTTTGCTTCTTCCTTCTGTCCAGTGAAGCGGGTGAGCTGATTTGGGGGCTTTTCTTCTTGGTCTGTGCAGCCATTGGAAGGGGAGTGTGCGAAACTGAAGCTTCCAGTCTACTCTCCCGTCGGCGCCCCCATACCTCACCAGCGACACCTGCGGTGCTGCACCACATCCACCAGTAGCAGCAGCGGAGGTGCTGCACCACATCCAGAGATGAGCTCTGCCCCCCTCCCTTTTGGGGTTCCCCTTTTACATTTAATTTACGTGATGTCTGAATGAGTATCCCTCAAACTCATCTATTCATCTCAACTGCAGCACCACTGGATTTACAACTTTGTATTGCTCTGTGCAGAGTCGATTTAATTATCTGAATCCCTTTTATTTGGTTTCCAGTTTACACAAGCTAGAGAGAAGTTAGGCAGGGAACCATGCAACCTTTGCTAATGGTGGTGATAAAGTTTTTGTTTGTTTTACCCGATAATGTTCAGTTTTCTAATAGCCAGCTTTTTATAGTGTTATGTGTAGACACTTTCCCATGGAATATCATCCTTTATTTTCAAATGGTTGGTGTGTGAAACGATTTCTGTGTCTATTAAATAAATGACCAACCATGATAATTTCTTACAGGCACATAGCGTTTAGGTTATTGTTAACTATAGATGTCATTCTTTTTATTGCTCCTTACTGAAAGTGATTGCCATTTCTAGGACAATTGTGTGTCTTTTACTTCCCGTGCCAACAGTATTTAACTTTAGTATGAATGATTGTTGGAGCGGCTAGGAACTTGTGCGATTCTTGACTGAGATGAAAGCCAAGGATATTCAACAATTGGTGTGTATAGAAAGCATATCTAAGAAAAATGAGTACCTTTTAGGGAAATGATAATATATAGAAGCATATCTCATTTTTGTTGTGCAGTCTAGCAAAATCTACTGATTCCCTGTTCTTTCCTTGACTTCGTCCTTCTAGGCTATGATTCACTGGTAGTGTTAGGTACCGGCTGACCATTATTTACAGAACTTTCCATATATGCATTTCCCCACCTCATGTTTTTGATCTGGGCAGCAGCGAATGGTGGACTGAATGGCGTGATGGCATCTCCTCAGGCGGTGGCTGAGCAGTGGGCAACTATATATGGGGCATCAGGATTTCAAGAATTCTGCCATGTATTATGCCGCTGACAGCTACCTTATTATTATGGCTATAGAAGGAAGGCAATCAGTTGAACTTCTAGAAAAAAATTATCCTTTAGTTATACTTGGTCCAAAGTTGAAACAAATACACGCATGAGCAAGATCATACAAGTTTAAGCTGGTTAATGTGTTTTTGCATTACAACCTTACTAAAATTAACCCACTTTATATAGATACTGTGTTTTGTTCATTGCTTTAAGTATTATCTCTGTTTAGGTACATGTCGTTCTCTTTGCTGCTGCTTTTCTTATGATCGGATGGCCCAAAATGCATTAGCAGAGAGAATACTTAAAGCCGCGCCTCTGTGTTTCATTTCAATTTGCATTGTGGCCATTCCACTATCTAAGATAAATCCCGCCAGCAGGTGGATGTGAAGAATTCATTTGTGCCTTTCTTTCAAGTTGACTGTACTAACTTTAGCCAAGTTTGAAATTTCAGATTGCAGGCTACCTTTCATTGGTGCATTTGCAAGCTATCATGGTTTGCCGTGATGAGGACTGCTGACTGGCCCAAAGGGTGAGGTGAGGGATAATTTCGATCCGTGTTTTGCCACGATTATATGCTATGTTTTTCTCCCGATTCACCTATTTCATCTTTGCAGGTTGGGATCTGTTCTGATGAATTAGTTCACCGTGGCCAGTCATGTGTCCCTGCTTCTTAGGTGTGTCCCCGTCTCAACGAATTAATACAATCCAAATGCTTCTTCTAAACTGATGTTTAGCTTTGTCTACAAAAAATGTGCCAATGAATTAATGCACTGTATGATCGGGTTTTCATATTTATTTTTTGTATCCCTTAAGTGATATGAGATGCTAGCTCCAATATGAAAGGCAGCTTTTGTCTACAAATTCAGCTGGTCTTTGAATGTTCTTTGGTTTTATTGTTTTATGAATTCTTCTACATAGTTTGAATTGATAATGTATGCTTAATTGTAGCTCAGTAACCTTGCAGTTCACTCTCTCCAGCTAATGGATCTATATATTGTAAATCTGTAACCTTGCCTTTGTTCTTTCTTTCTCTACCTTGCTTTGTTTGAGGTTCAGAAATAAAGAGAAGAACAAAATTTTATGGTGATCTGTAGGAAAATTTGGCACATGGAATATATGATTTGGGAACATCTACCTTGAACACGTCTGATACTTGGATTTGGGTTTCTTTTAACCAGGTAAGTTCCTTTCTCTGATTCTTATTATGTTCCTAGAACCTATAAGGATGCAACCTTGAAAGGGCTGTGCATATTGATTCACATTTGCACTACTTGCGTACCCATTGTTGTAAGTTTTGACTCACTATTTGAGTGCCCATTGTTGCAGGTTTTTGAATAATTGGACATTCTTGGTCCTGCTTTAGTACGCTCCAGTTGGCTGGAAAAAGATTTCGGTTCCATTTCTTCGAGACGAGGCTGCGATTGAGGAGGACAGGATGAGCCTCTCTGCCGCCAATTTATTTGGCCGCGCCTTCGCCATTGCGGGTGACCGAGGTGAGGAACAATTGCTCACATTTTCTAATTCAGATTAGTGTTCTAAGGTTGTATTTGTGGTCTCACGGAATGCGTAATTTGGGTTGCCATTTCATGTTTCTATTTGGGGTACAGTAGCAATGCTTAGGTTCAGTACAGAGGTGCCATGCAGCATTTGTTAGCCGTGATGCAGTTTTAGTGTTTCGGTTCAATATATATTTTTGAATTTCCTGCAAGCTTACTCCCTATGTCACAAATTAGGCATATAACTACTGCATTTTTTTCTTGTGCATCATTAATTAATTGTTACATGTGATTCTTATGATAAAAATGACTGACACATATGATTTAGTCTATTGCTGTGTTGTGCACCACAGTTCTTTGCCATTTGCCCATCATGATCATTATTTTTCTATGCAAGCAGCAAATAGCTATAATGTATAGGTGGTAGCACATTAAGGTTATTCTTTGGTTCTTTCATCCTGTTTTAAAATGTAACCGTGCTCTGACGAATCTTTATTACCGTCTGTTGTAAAATTAGTCTTGCTCTGACGAATCTGTTGTGCTTAATCTTGGTGTGTACTTACCAGCTATTTAGCGCTTGATAGAAATGCTTAGTTAGTGTTGCAATCTGATGTATAGGTTGTATTGTAGGAGTATTTAAGTTCGCTACAGCTTTTCTGCTGTCATACTTGATGCATGTGCAGGGAGGACAATCAACTGAAAGTTCTAGAAAAATAGGCTTATCCTTCAGTATGCTTATCTGTTATTACTCACTGTGAGGTTCACGCACTCATTCTCTGAACAAATCAAGAACACATCAAATGTTAATTTCTCTCACGGATGGAGCATCATAGATGAGATGATAAACACGCCTCTTCTCAAGATTGCCGAGCTATCACATAAGGATTGGAAAAACGGCTGGGAAAAAGAAGATTCCTAACAGGCTAGAAAACCACGAAGTGTTACTTCTCACTTTTGTACCTACGTATTCAGACCCTCTATGTAGTTTAAGGCCATCTCCTTTTCTGTATTATTGTGTAATGACTTATAATGTCTCGAGTCCAATGTTATCTACCATTTGGATTACCGGGGGTTTGGAATGATGTGAGATATGTCTCGCGCGGCAAGCCGCGCTTCCTACCTAGTTAATATTAAAGAGCAGAAATCGTGGGAGTGCTAATTGATAAACAAGTGACATTATGATTACCTGATTTAGCATCCAGATATTTGCTCAGCACACATGGAATGAAGGTTGGACAGTAAATTGAGGACCCATCTACAGCAGTGGGCATAACCTCTTTTTTTTTAGACGGAAGGCTCGAGCAGAGCCCAGCTTTAAATTAATAAAGCCATCCGGCCAAGGTCCAAACAACACACATGAAACACAAACAGTGGTCACAAGGGACCCAATGTAGCACTAGGTAGCACGTAGGCTACATAAATGTACTCTCACCCAAGAGAGTCGATAACAAGAGACAGACAACAACACCACTGAAAGGAAGGATAAATCAAACATGGCGGTCCCTAGTAGTGTTGTGAAGCTCGCGGATGCGGCGAATCGCAAGCTCCACCGCGCCCCGGTCCTGTCTCCTAGCCACTGGCTTTCACACCTGCATATACATAGCGAGTTTGTAAAGACAGTCAGCCGGCTGGGAGGGGAGCACCCCTTCCATCGCTAATTTGTTCCTTATGTTCCACAGAGTCCACAACAGGGAGGCACAGCAAATCCATAACACTCTACGGTCCTGACCCCTATAGCCCTGGAGAAGTCTAAACATCTCTGCGAAACACGAGGGGTTCCAAGTGCAGAGCAACATCAGTGTCAAGAGTGAGGCAAGGAGACAATCCATGCAGCTTGGTCGTCCTCTTTCAGCTTGGACATGAGGTAAACAACATCATCATCGCCACGCAGAGTGGGAGAAGCTGTTCTCAGGTTCTTTAGTGGCACATTTAGAGCACCTCCTAGCTGAGGCAAGGAGACAGTACCAAGGTCATCGGAGTGAACCATGTTCCCCCTGCGCCAACCGTTCCAATCCAGTGCCCTATACCATGTGATGAGCCTCCAACCAACGGGGTCATATACTTCCTCTGGGGGTGGACTGATGGCTAGTTCAGAGTCATGGAGTTCAGGCCTGTCCCAGGGATCAGGAACAGCTGTGGGTCTGAGTTTTAGCAGTTCCTCAATCTCGACACACTTGATGTAACCACGACTGAATGTGACGTCGCGAACTGGCCGCGCGCAATGCTGGTCGCAGTAGAGTTCGTTGTTGTTGGGCAGCAGCTTGGGCATAGGGACGAAAGAAGCCTTGGTGGCATCAGGGTTGAGCACGTCACAGATCACTATGCCCTTCCGGACATCAACCCAGCCTAGCAGTCCATCTCCAAGGGCAATAATCTTGTTGGGACATATCATTGCCGATTTCGCGGTAAGGCCATCAGGAATCTCCACCTTGAGCAGCTTCTTGGACCATGCTGAATGGGGCTCGGAACCAATGGTATGGAGATTGTAATACTGCCCATCACGTTCTGGTCCGTAACTAAGAGCCGCCATGACAAATTGCTTGCGGTTGTCATGAGAGACGAAACCGATGGGGGGTCCAACAGAAGCTCTGTCCGAGAGTACTGACGCAGGTGAAGCGACGGCCCACCGTTGGGCCCTCTGGCCCGGTAGAGGAAGTACTGACGCGATTCTTGGGTGGTGAACACGACTCGGATGAGGGCCGTGTCCTCCATAGAGCAAACGACCGTGGGCGTGTACGCGAACGGAATCTCGTCGCGGTTGGGGCAGTGGACGCAGAAGGAGGAGAGGCGCGGCGGGTCGGCGAAGACGAAGGATACCTGGATGACGTGGCCTGCTCTCGTCAATGTTCCCGCGGTGGTTTCGTTCTGGACATCGCTGACGTGGGTCTTCGAGTCGAGGAGGGCCCAGCCGGGAACGCCGGAGTTGCTGGCGGCCGGAGCCGGCGGAGGTGGTTGCGCGAAGCTGTGGAGGTTGGACATTGTCGCCGGTTGGGATTGGGGATTCTGGGGGTTAGGGTTCGTCTTCCGTCGATCCAAAATTCCAAATCAAAAATCTCGGTGGGCGGTGGCTCCGGAATTTCAATTGATCGGTTCGATTCAGACTCGGTGTCGAATTCTTTGAGCCAAGTCTGTTTTACTCGCCTTGATCGATCCTGGCCGTTGAGCCCTCCTGAGCGATGCGGGCCTTTGGATAGCTGAACTCCGGTAAACACCCTGTTGCTTCTTCAGAGTAGCAAGCAGGGCTGGGAATTCCGATATAGTGCGTCGCGAGGGGGAGGGGAGCTCCGGCCGTCGTCCGTGCGTGTCTTTAGTGCTTGGTGTTCTAGGTATTCGAGTTCCTCCGTCAGCGCAATGGTGGGGCTAATGTCGATGGTGTTAATATGTTAATATAAATAATGGTCTCCCAGCCCGTCCTCCTACTTGCCGGAGGTGTTGCTGGCACCGGCGACAGGCTTGTGGAGTCCAAGTTGTTGGAGGGGCTTCAGTCTGGCGTGGCGTCTTGGCGTGACGGCGGGGATGATTTCTCTTGGAGTGCAAAGGTGATGACTATTGTGGATCCGCGGAAGATGGTGGGGGATCCAGCCATCAGTTGAGGGCGGGGTGGCGTTGACCCTAGATCTCGTGTTGAAGAGGCTCGAAGGGCTCCACCGGCCGATGTACATTATCGGGTTAGATCCAGCTTTTCGGGGTTGGTGGTTATCACGGCTTGTTAACACCTCATGGCTAGGAGTTTATTCAGCGTCAAGATGTGGACTGGCTAAAGGTGATCTTCTTCTCCGGCAACGGCAAATGACATGAGTATCTGTTTCAACTCTGTATCGTTACTATTATTATGGATACAAGTAATGTATGCTTACGGTCGTACATCTTAAAAAAAATCATATATAGCTTTGTAAATACTTTATGGAAAATATATATAAATGGCAGGGGGATCTTTCCCACTACTAAAGCTTCAAAAAAAGTAGCTTTGCTTTACACAACTGCACCCATGTACATCCACCGGCATCCAAGGCATACATTATTTTTCTAAAATACACACTGGCCATATTCAGGGATTGTTTACTGGTAATCTATTTGAACTGTATTTTAGGCGAAGGTAGGGGATTATCCCGGTTCATGGAAAAATCTCAATAGTCGTAGTTTTGGAGGGGATAATAATCAGATATTTCCGACGAACCGCTCCATTTTAGGCTTTGTTTACTTTCAGGGTATTGGAAGTGCATTTTAAGGGAATTTCGGATATCTGAAAATCCCAAGTAGTTCGTTTACTTAGACGGCTTTGAAACGGATAGTTCCAAGGTATCCCACAAGAACCGCCTAGTGGTAGTGTAGATTAAAAGCTCTACCTCACATTAGTGTATCTGAGTGGAAAATATGTGTGGGGATTGAAGGGATTGGGTCAATGGAAAGATTTCACGAAATCCTCTCCCATCTCCATTCCCCTCGGGATGAAAATACATCCCTAATAAACGAGTGCGTAGTGTAGATTAAAAAGCCTACACAATACTAGTTTATTTGAGTGGAAAAGCATTTGTGGAAATTTGAGAGAACTAGGTGAAAAAAAAGGATTTCACCAAATTCCCTTTCATCCCCAATTCTCTTTGACACAAAAATACACCACTAATAAATAATGCCACAATAAAAATGGCAGGTCCCAAAAACACCCACGCGTCACTCCTCATAGACGAACGGGCCCGTGTGAAAAATGTTCCAATTAAAACAAAGGAGACATTTCTTTGAGATCTGGCTTCTCTGATATTTACAACAAAAAATTATTGTGGTGATTTATCCTAGTATTGCCACAAAATTTCGAGTACTGCAGCAAAATCCATCACCCCGTATAAAAAATGTACTATTGTGAAAATCATCGCAACGTTTCGAAAAACATAATACAACAACAACAACTAAGCCTTTGTCCCAAGCAATGTTTTGAAAAACGTAATGACACACAAAAAAAGTGCTTAAACAACTTTTTTTCTACAGATTGCTTTGCAACAAAACTCACCAATTGTTTTTAACAAAAATCACAAATTGAAATGGCGACAACTAAATCGGATCAAAAGTGCCTCTAAAAAAAGGATCAGAGTACCTGATTTGCAGAAAGAATAACCAAATTGCTCTTTCTAACTCGTAATTCATAGGAGTGGAGTCAGACGTGCTTTGACCGCAAGCCAGTGAGCCGTGATCAAGGGAGAAAATTTCAAAAAACCACCACAATTGCGGTTAGGGTTTCGGAAAACCACCGGGATACGTTAGGGTTTAAAAAAACCACCGGTCTAGAGCTAATTACTTTCAAAGAGCCACCACTTGTTCGTTAACCGTCCGAGGCGTTCAGTTAAGCACGAATCTGACAGAGGGGCCCAGTTTAAGGCGTGACGTGGCAAATTAAGACAGCGCGCCGTTAACGGCCGTTAACGGCGCGGTCGTTGCCCTAACTTACCCCCGTTTGGATAGCCCACTGGCTCGCGCATTCATTCCCCTCCCGTGCGAAGAGGCTAACCATGGCGGCGGCGAGTTCATCCGGAGCGAGCTCTCTGGGCGGCGCCGGCACCGGAGACGGCGGCGGAGAGGCCGGAGACGGCGGCGGAGAGTTAACCCACGGTGGCGCAGTCGTAGGTGGTGGCGTTGCTGATGGGGACGACTGCATCGGGAGCTCGAAGCCGGCCGGCGTGAAGCAAGTTTCGTCGGCGAAGGCTGCCGCGGCCCGCGTCTGGAAGGAGCAGCCATCCCGCGTCCAGACTGAAGGGTTACTTCACAGCAAGCAACATTGACAAATTGACCTTGAAGGACATCAAGAGGCAGAACAAGGAAGCTGAATGAATATTCACCTGTCAGCAAGCAAGTTATGAAGTTGAACCTTATATTATTCTGTGTGTCGATCCCTTTGAAAAACATATTATGTATGCACCTTTATGTCCCAGTTGGTCTGTTCCAACTGGTGTGTGTTGAACCATTTCGTCTTATGTGCTGAACTTGGTTTGTATTATGTTGAACCTTATATTATTATGTGAACCTATGTTTGAAATCTCCTGTTTGTTCTACCATGTTGTTGTTTTCTTTTCAGTCATCAGTTTGTTGAATTACCAGTTTCTTTTCAGTCATCAGTTTGTGATGCGCCTATCTGAATTTCACTGCGACTGGTGGTTCCTTGAAACCCTAAACCTGAATAGTGGTGGGTTTTTGTGAAACCGCACCGTTAACGGCCGTTAACGGCGCACTGTCTTAATTTGCCACGTCACGCCTTAAACTGGGCCCCTCTGTCAGATTCGTGCTTAACTGAGCGCCTCGGACGGTTAACGAAGAAGTGGTGGCTCTTTGAAAGTAATTAGCTCTAGACCGGTGGTTTTTTGAAACCCTAACGTATCCCGGTGGTTTTCCGAAACCCTAGCCGCAATTGTGGTGGTTTTTTGTAATTTACTCTGATCAAGGGAGGTCAGACGTACCGTCAGAGCGACTAAATGAAACCCATCATCAATCAGTGAAGCTTTAACCACCCATTGACTTTACACAGAAAACTCGCGATCACGACGACAATGGCGCCGGATCCGACGAAACAGGACCTTTGACCACCACCATCTCTGTCTCTTCTCTGGATCCTAGCCGTGTGTCTCGATCTCTAGAGTAAACCTTATTGTATTTTCACCGGCCGGCCGGCGACGGCGACCCGTCAGCGTCACCAACAGGTTAGCAACCGCCCGCGACGAACGGCCTCAGGCAAGCAAGCGCAGAAATTCCAGCGAGCCCGGCGCCGCACGCCTCGCGTTAGTTCGCGTCTGATTTGACCGCCGTAGAACAATGCTGCCGTTTTCTCTACATTTTCTCGCCGACATGACACCATGGTCACTTATCCAAGCTTCCTTCTAGAACGACGCATGGATCGCAGATCACAGATCCAGCTCTAGATTCAGTTGTCCATGTCACACAAATATGATAATGTAAAAATGTTACTGCTGCGTGTTGCTGGAACTTGGAGAGGGAACAATGTTTTTTCCACTAAACTTCTCTCTCGACAGCTACTCTTCTGCATGCGTTCAACGCTCATCCAGATTCTCACTAGTGCAAATTGCATAGCGTAGACACAGCACAACTGCCTCTCTGGATTAACATTGCATTATATAAAATGCTGACACGGATGGATTAGTTTGATAATATAAATCAGCCCTATATAAACGCACCGAAGCACGTCGTTCCGACCCGTGCTTAGAGTTCAGACAGCGCGGTGCAGATCAGAGCAGTCGTCGCCATGTCCAAGCCAAGGTGAGTACTCTGTTTCGTTCTGTACCAATTCCTCTAGCTCGATCGAGCTGCTGGGTACGACGTGAGATTGATCAGTGATGCGATGATGGTGTGATGGTTAATTTGGGCAGGATGGACGGCAAGGTGGCGATCGTGACGGGCGGCGCGAGCGGCATCGGCGAGGCGATGGCGCGGCTGTTGGCGGCGAGCGGCGCCACGGTGGTGATCTCAGACATCCAGGACGCGCTGGGCGAAGCCGTAGCGGCCTCCATCGGCCCGCCCTGCACGTACGCGCGGTGCGACGTGACGGACGAGGCCCAGGTGGAGGCCACGGTCGGCGCGGCAGTGGCGGCGCACGGCCGCCTCGACGTCATGCTCAGCAACGCCGGCGTGCTGCTCCTCACGGGCTCCGTCACCGACATGGACCTCTTGGACCTCGACCGCGTCATGGCCGTCAACTTCCGCGGCGCCGCCGCCTGCATCAAGCACGCGGCCCGGGCCATGGTGGCGGCCGGCACGCGCGGCGCCATCGTGTGCACGGGGAGCGTGGCGTGCGTGCAGGGCGGGTACGGCCCCGCGTCGTACACGGCGTCCAAGCACGCGCTGCTGGGCCTGGTCCGCGCTGCGGCCGGGGAGCTGGGCCGGCACGGCGTGCGCGTCAACCTCGTGTCCCCCGGCGGCGTCGCCACGCCGCTCAGCCTCGCGTTGGCGCCCGGGATGGGCGCCGAGGAGTTGGAGGCCATGACGGAGGCCATGAGCCCGCTGCGCGGGAAGATGCTGCGCGCGGCGGACGTGGCGGAGGCGGCACTGTTCCTGGCCTCCGACCAGGCCGGGTACGTCAGCGGGCACAACCTCGTCGTCGACGGCGCCACCACCGCCGTCAACCCCGCCGTGCTCAGAACCCTCGGGTTGTGAACCCTCGGGTTGTGATTTATTCATCCAAGCCTCTGTCATACTTGTGACTTGTGGACACTTAAGTCTGACGAAACTGAATATGTATTCTACACTGTTAACTGAAGAAATACCTTTTTTCATGGTAATATTCCTGTCAATTAACTTCAGAGAGAGAATCTAGATAATTTGCTTATCTAGATGGTGTTGTGGATGCTTGCCACGAATTTTAGATGATTTGCTTGTTTATTTGGGCGATTTAATTGTTTCTGGACAGCACCAAGTAGCTGTCCAGTAGTAGATATAATCTGGAGTTTATTTTAGATGCATTACCAGATGATTTACTCATCTAGTAGTTGTTTTAATTAATAATTAGCTTGCTGACTTTGATTTACAGATGGTTTAGCATGTTCTTATGCTGTAGGTGAAGGTGATGAAGAAGGACAACGTCGTCGCCATGGCCAAGAGTATGGTCTCCGTTCTGGTTCATGCTTACCCTGCCTTGCATGCTACTGTTTTGATAGTACTAGCTATGATATATTCAGAAACTTAACTCTGAGTGGAGAGATAGTCACCATCTGTACATATATATATAGTTAGGCCATTGACATGGCATCATATTATTTTGTTGATGAATGGCTAGCTGGAGTCGACTCGTCTAAATTGACATGCAGAACAAGTAATTTTTATTCACATGACATGCTCACTAATTTAGTGCTAGCTGGCAGCTAGCGCAACAGGTGTAGATGGTAGTGCTTATAGCTTGAGATACCATACTGATCAGACCTCAAGTCAATGGCTTGAACCAATACAAATAGAAATGTCAGTACAATTTCCCTTTGTGATATCTCTTTTTTGCTCTTGTATTTCAAGCAGCCTGGACGTGTATTATTCTTCAGTTGCATATGAAGATCGGTTTATACACATTGCATGACTTATAGATATATTTGCCCCTCTTTATGTTTATTTGTGCAAAAACATGAACGCAGTGAGGTTGGCATCTTCTACTCATTTAACATTTTAATCTTTTTCTGATATTTTAGGAATTAATAATGAATTAATTGCATTTCTTGTTGTGAACAGAGCAGAATGGAGCAACCATTGACTTAAAACCTGTGGTGTTGGGGGTTGTGAGGTGGCGACCGTAGTCACCTTCGTGCTTCTACCTCCACTGGTCTTGCGTCAGCTCAACCTTGGTGAGGCCCAGCTGCTTTGCCTTCTTCAACTACAACTACGGTGAGTTGCTCCATGTGGTCATGAGTTCCTTACTTCGTAGTAACTACATAAGTTGTTGCTGACTGAACCATTTTTCTTTGGTGATATGCATGTAAGTGGATCTGAGCTTTGTTTGGAGTAGTTGATGATATTCTGATGCAACCTGCATGTAGGTTTGCTGATTGACCATATTCGCATACTAGTATAACATCCACAAATACAAGAATTTGGATCTGATCTGGTATGGCTGCACGATTTTTTCCTTGTGGGTGTCAAATTCAGTTCTGGCAGGAGGATGCAACCGTTGCTATGTATCATTCCTCTGCAGTGTATGTTGTTGCCAAATGCTAGGAATATCCTCTGTCCTGACCCATGTTTGCATACATATAGATACTCTGCTGCCAACAATTTATTTGCCTAGACCACTAGCTATTGGCTGCCTGGTATATATGGCCCTTGTGTTTTTCAACTTGATACTTTGTCCGTCTAGTGCTTGAGCGAGGTGCTATCCTAGGGGTTCTAGTGCTGCTCTGGTTCATCCCGATGATGAAATAGCTCATGTTCGTGATGCTGATTTAGTGGTGCTCTCTGTGGTGGTCTTAACTAAATATTTAAGGTTTGAGTTGGGTTGGTGGTCATGTGTCGTTCTTTTTACTGGCCATATTTTTGTTTCGACTGAAAACGGTGGCTTCCATTCAAATGCTTTGTGGTTAGCTTTGACAGTAGGAAGTATACTTGATGGTCTCCAATTAATGGCTACATACACTTCTACACTTTATGAATTTTCTGTTACAAACTAAATTCTTATGTTCTCTTTTCAATTATAATATGTGTACCTCTTAGTGCTCCTGATCATGCTGGCAGTGCTATGCACAAGTACTAGTTCTAGATGCAACCTATTTCAAACAAGGTGTTTACATCTCTAAAGGTCATGTTATGCTTGAGTCTGCTCAAATGTATCTGTGTATGTGTAGTGCTATAGTGTTGAGGATGTATGTAATCATACCTGGATTAAGTTCTATGTTTCCAACGATAATATGTTCCATGCTGCTTAGTTTCGGTCCATTTGCCATTTACAAGTGATATTGTGGTAATGCTTAGTCTAAATAAGATCACCTTTCTAGAAAAGTGATATCTAGACAGTATCATTGTTGGCAGGATGCCCAACCTACTGAACCCTTCTAAATAATAGGTAGTGTGTGTGGCAAGCTGCTCCATGTGCTTTTCTCTAATCTAAATAATCACACTATGTGTGATATATTTTCATGTTTCCTTTGCATCTACTTAGCAGGTGACTTCTTATAACTATCTATTTTTCTTTACTACGTAATCATTTCATCAGTTTTGTGTTGTTAAACATCTTATACTACTGATAATTTTCATCAGTTTTCCTCCCCCGTCGATGCTCTGATTGTTATGCTGGCTATAGAGTTATCATGCACTAGTTATTTATGGCCTGGTTAACTTTAGTTGCTACTGTGTGCTTGATTTGATGTTATGTTAAATGTACAATGGGTGCATCTATGTCCTACACATACATGCTTGGGTTGATAAATATGCTCCTAGTGTTAGTGTTGTGAATGGTGTGATCCTCGAATGCTTCCTAAAGCATGATTTGGTTTAATTATATTTCATAGCATTTCTGATAATTACTTGACGATATATTTTCTTGTATAAATTATGCAATGAAATAGTTTGATCCATTACATATTACTTGTTGTTATTGTGGTCTAGGTTAGGCTTTAGGATGCAAATTCTGATGAGCTCAGGTCTGTTAGTACAATATTGTCCAAGTGGGCTCATGCCTTTTCCCCTGTTGTGGTATAGGCTGCAGGCGAGGCTCTTTGAGGCTGGGCAAGCTTGCTCTATATCGTGGTGTTGGGCCTGCTATCCCCAGCAGACGAGGTTGGTTCTTAACGGTACTATTTGCCGATTTCTATATTCTTTCCAGTAAAGTTTGCAACTTACTTTCACTCTATGACATTACTCGCTCAGTATGGCAATACACTACTATATTAAATTCTGTTACATAATCATGCGCAGTACGTACTGTCAGTAAATTAGTCCTAAGCAAAAGAAATAATGCTTCTGTCAAAAGAAAGTTTTTTCTTGTTTTGCTGCGCAAATACTTAACTAAAATAGCAAACAATAGCGGCAGGATTGTTGTTGCTTCCCATGAACATTTTCTTAAGTTTCTGTAGATCTTATGCTGCACAACCTTTATAGTTTGCCCAGACTGTATGCCCTCCTCTTTCTGGATCTGCCTTGAACCATGGTTTTGACCACATGAGGGCGAGCTGGAGGCGCTATAGAAGGGTGTGGAGCCGGCGTGGGGCAAGTTGCTTGTCCCGCTCGAGCACATTGTCGACAGGCTAGACGTTGTTTTGGAACATCGGCGACCACCTGAAGGCTGTCAAGGACTCCGCCAACCTCTGTGTTGCCTTCAAGCAGGGGAATCTACATGGTTTGGCTTATGTGGAAAGTACTCATTTGTTTTCTGCCAGCAAAGTGTAGTTTAGCATAAGATCTACCCCTGAGTTTCGTTTAGTTAATTTCTTGTACTGCTATAAAATATGGCTCTAAATTGTGATATACAGGTATGGAATATGTGATTTTCAATCATTTGCCAATGGCTCATGAGTATGTTGTTACCAAATTTGTGTCATCTGAAATGGTTTCTGAAATTTATATGCACTGTTGAATCATTTGTTGAAATTTATATGCAATGAAATCATTTATTTTCTAAAATAATATTTGGGGCATTTTTTGAGTTTACCTATAATTTAATTAGAGGCAGATTCTCAATATGCCCCTAAATGTATTTAGAGGCATTTTGAGAAAGTGCTCCAATCGGTATTGGGGGCACTTTCTCAAAGTGCCCCAAAATGTATTTGGGGCATTTTGAGGAAGTTCCCCAATAGGTATTAGGGGCAAATTTCAAAATGCCTCTAATAATTACATACTGGGGCACTTTTTGTGGCACTTTTGAAAGTGCCCCAATATCCTTTACCGCTATAACCGTCCGTTGCACTTATATAAAGTGCCACAAAAACAATTTGAGGCAGAAAATTGACATTTTGGGGCACTACTTTGAAGTGTCCCAAAAGCTCTACAGTGATGTAGTGTGTGTGCGTGTGTTCTTGTGTGTGTTCATGAGATAAACAAGAGGGTTGAGAGGTAGAAGAAGAAGGGGGCTGCGAGTTGAAGCTCCATCAGCGAAATCAGGCCTCGCCATCCAGCTATCCCTCGTGGCGGCCGACCCGCCGCGCCTCTCCTACTTCTGCGCCTACTGCGTCGACCGCGACGGCGAGATCCCCTTCGACGGCGAGCCCGAGGTAGTCTGCTCCGTCGGCGGCCTCGCCCTCATCCGAGTCGATTTCACCACCGCCGGCCTCGACTCGCCGCAGTACTTCGTCTACCGGGCCAGTCGGCCAGAGGGCCCAACGGACGGCCGTCCCTTGACTTGCTCCCGGACATCAGTCTGTATTCTCGGGCAGAGCATCTGTTCGAAAACTTCGGTTTGGTCTCCCACGACAGCGGCAAGCACTTCGTTGTTGCGGCTATAAGTTACGGAACAGAGTATGACCACTACTTTCTCCACACCCTCAGTTCCGAGCCGCATTCCACCTGGTCCAAGAAGCTGCTGCAGGTGCTGCTTCCTCATGGGCTACCCAAGGATTCGGCAGTGATTTCTCCAACCAAGGTCATCGCCCTTGGAGGTGGACTCCTTGGCTGGGTCGATCTCTGGAACGGCGTTGTGAAATGCGATGTGCTCAACCCCGTGCCGACGGCGTCTTTCATTCCAATGCCCAAGCTGCTGCCCGGCAACAGAGACCAATACGTCCACCAATCTTGTGCGCGTGGGATTCGCGACGTCGCCTTCAGTAATGGTCGCATCAAGTGTGTCGAGTTTGAGCAACTGCTACAGCTCAGGCCCCCAACTCTACCAGATCCCTGGGACATAGATGAATTCCATGACTCAGAATTGGCAACGGGTCGCCAAGCCCACGAGGAGGAGGAGGAGGAAGTATATGATGTAGTTGCTTGGAGGCTCATCACATGGTATAGGGAACTCGACTGGGATGGTTGGCGTAAGGGGAGCATGCTTCACTCCGATGAACTTGCCACTACTGTCTCCTTGCCTCTGCTAGGAGGTGGTTCATGTCTAAAAGTACGACTCAAGGACCTGAAAACAGCTTCTCCCACTCTGCACGGCGATGATATTGTTTACCTTGTGTCCATGACCAAAGCACTCAACAAAACTGCATGGATTGTCCCTGTTGACACCAAGAACAAGTGCGTGGGAGAGGTTAGGCCGTTTCCTGTCGAGGACTCATTAATTTACGATCCAACCTTCATTCCATGTGAGCTGACCAGATATCTTGGTGCTAAATCAGGTAATTATATTGTCACTTGTTTATCATACGACACTCCCTCAAATGTTTTTTTTCCTTCTGTTTCTTATAATATATGTATGTGATGTGTCTCAATACATTTGGTTAGGGCACATTTCAATTCATTTAAGTCTGGACGATTCTCATTCGGTTATCTACACTGTACCCCGTTTTAATTGGTCACGGCTGGGGACATTGTTTCCTGAAGCATACTGGTGTGCTCTGGGGCATCGATGTGTACCCACAGACCCACTTTCTTCACTTGTAGTGTTTGGCAGTATATTTAAGACTTGAATCAAAATAGACAATTTTTTGTCCGTCTTTATGAAATTGTATCAGATATGGTTGGGTATGATTAAGGGTGTGTTACTTTTGACCCTTGTTTAAATCGGTATGATCAATCAGCTGTTAGGTAGCTCTACTAATATGAGCCCATATTCAAACTGATATTTGGTATGACATTGTTGTTATTATATTCATTGAGTATTGAGTGGTCATGAATCTAATGGATATCTGCTCTATGTGCATTAGATGGAGCACTGAAAGGCAAGCGGAATGCTTCTCATGTCCCACCTTCACGAAACATCAGCGAGTCGAAGAAGCAGCGGCCGCAACTTTCACAGGCAGAACTAGAATAGCAGCAACCAGTACCGCGGCTCCTGCAGCACTCATCAGGTAATAGATAGTTAGCATTCACCAAGTTTTTGCTGTAGTACTTGAAATATCTGCCGTATACATAGTTCTCTCTTGGGACTATAAGGTGCATCTATTAGGGTGTGTATAATTCGGTCTTCTGATTTTAGCTTGTCATGTAATTTTCAGGCTGATGGTTTTCCTCTCAACTTGTGAAGCTGAGGCAATGATGCCAGTCAGCTCTGCACAGTATGTCTGAAGCCTCCTGAACTGCTGATGATATATGGCGTATATGTGGTTATGTCGGACATGGTTGTGGTTTAAAAAAGAAAGATATATGAGCGCGTGGATCGAACGATCTCAAGGATTCACCAAGTTATTGTATTAGTACTTGAAACATCTGGTTCTCTTAGGCATGGTACTTGATAGAATGCTCCCTGCATTATTGCACTTTAAGGCGCATCTATCAGCTCGTGTATAATCCCAGTCTTGTGATATTTTCTTTTCATTTAATTTTCAGGCTGATATTAGGGAAGAAGGAACAGATGGAAGATGCCCCTGCTCCAGGATGGGCAAAGTTGAATATTGATGCAGGTTTTAATGATGATACAAGATCAGGTTCCTGGGGAGCGATCCTACATGATATTGCTGACAAAGTCCAACTCATGTGGAGAGATAAACTGCAAGGGGCTCTCCGAATCTGCTATTGCAGGAACGGTGAAGGAGATCAAACTCATAGCTGAAACACTTGCTGATTTTGTTTTCTCTAAGGTTCATCGATCAGACTGCTCATGACCTTGCCTCCGTAGTGCGTCGAAGTGCGTCGAGCATGGCCAAACACGATTGTATCCAAAACATGCTCTGATTGATTGAATACAATTGCAAGTTAAAAAATAAAATGTTACTTGCATATGTTACTTGCATATTGATCTTTATACATTATAAAGAAGAAGCATAACAGCTACAGCTATGCGTGTAAACCACATTTTCTGTTACTGGATACACTAGAACTATGACGCACTTAGAATCCTTGAAAAAGGCAAATCCTTGGTGCAATGCCTTGAACGCTGTCGACATAAGGTAGCAATCTTTATATATTGCAGCCACCTCTCGACTGGCCACCATCTTGCACAGGACCTACGAGCAATCTGAAGTGATGATAAGCCTAATGGCCTCAGGAGCATGCCCAGTCTGTATATTATCAATGTCAAATGCCGCACCCGTATGTGTTTGAGGAAGTTGATAGGCGGACAGGTCCATCCGTGCCGTCACATTTTCATTCCTTCCTTTTTCGTCAACTCCATGGTATAGTTTATCTCTGTGTCTATGATTATTTATCAGAAGTGCTCAAGTTATGGGCAAAGCAAAGAAGAAGAAAAAACTTCCTTAATCAGATCCATGCGTTCCACCACAATTTTTTGCACATTTTTGTATCGGTATAGCATGTATGACAGGCAGTCTTGAGTTTCATCGTCCAAAACCTAGATGTACATGGCGATATTCTTATGGTAAATTCCCTCTGGTTTGGAGTCCAAAATCTTGTCGCTTGGCATTGTTTCTTTGCAATGTGATACACGACACATCTTCGAGGGTGCATTCTAGAAAAAGAAATTATACTACGTTGGATGACAGTCGGTGTGCATGTGTTGTGTGAAATAGAGCTAAACCCTCTGTTGATTAATGAAGCATGTTGAGTCGCAAAAACAAAAGGTGTACCGTTAACAAAGGAATTTGTTTTTTTAGATGTTTAACCAAGTATTTGGTTACCCAGCGATGCATTATAGCGGAATTGCCAGCCCCTGTGAGGCTGTATCCATGCTGCTACTCTGAAGAAGCAACAGCCAACAGGTGTTAACCCAATTTCAGTTATCCAAAGGCTCCCATCGCTCAGGAGGGCCCAACGGCCATGATCGATCGAGTTCGACTAAAACTTGGCTAAAAGAATAAGAGTACCGTACGACACCGAGTCTGAATCGAACCCTCTGTTGATTAATGAACCGAGATTTTTTAGATGACTAGTAATCGTGCACGTGCAATGCACGTCTCCATTAGGTAATGCAATACAAATAGCATAAGTTTTCTGTCATGTATTCATTCACCATTTCATGTCCCTCTCTTACAACCATCTCCACTATCAATTTCAAGAGTATGCTCGCACCTCCACAATGACATATTCTTGTTCTTCCTTACTTTCTCTTGATCAAAATCACATCTCATTTATAATTCAAATCTTATGTTTATAACTCTACAAAAAGTTTCACTGAAATTTAAAAACATTTAAGCCCCGGGATATAGGAACTTTGACAAACAAAATGATCATCACTGACATGGAGTTCTCTTCTCAGCATTTTTCTGGGTGCCAAAGATCTGCATATATAACCAACAAGAAAAATGAACTGGTAAGTATGTTTCTTCAGCGGCTAGTAGGAAACAAAAATAAAATATTTTCTAAAGTGGTAATCAGAAGTAGCTATGAGCTGACACAAATTGTAAATAACAACAAGGGACACACATATGCGTACATATGATTGCCATACCTTAATACATAGAGCAACATATTACAAACGGAAAACCTGCCCAGGCCTGAAAACTTTTCAATAAGATGGGAGCATTTTATTGTATAAGTTTAGAATATGATATGGCACTAAGTTAAAATAAGAGAAATTCTCTAAACACAGCAGATAATACATAGACAAAGTCTTTCACAAGCTAAACCTGAAGGAAGGTTAATTAACTAACCTGACAAGCTAAAGAAATCATTTATGATTTGCTATCCCCTAAAAGGCGGTGTGGGCATAAAAAATGAATTGATCAACAAGACAGAATGATAAACAAAGCTGCTAGCCAAGTTAAATATGGATCAGGATGTAAAACAGTCAGCACATTTTTTTTTCCTGAGGGTAATTCAAAGGTTCATACTTCTCGATTGGAGAAATCACCAAAACTAATCCTGCACTGGCCGGATGTGGCTTGGCACGATTTAGACCTTTGTAGGGAACAATATACCAACGAAAATAAGCTACAATTTAGAAACAAAATAATGTAAAGAATACAAGGTGCAATGTTCCATGCACCAGAAACGCATATTATCCCAAAGAAAATAACATTTGGTCATGAAATCCTTAATTTAGCATAATACCATTTCTTTATACTGCAGATGCCTTAGCAATAAAATTTTGTAGCCTAAATTCAAGCATAGGACACCATTGCAAGAGAAATGTAGCACATGAATGCTTACGGAAATGTAGAAACAAATAAATGAACTTCACCTGGTTGGATGCTACAAAAGAAATACAAACTATTTCAGTTAGTGAACCTGTAATTTACATAGTTTTACGGATCTGTAACGTATCATGAAAAAACAAATTTTAGTAAACTCATGTCGTGAGAATATGCATAGATCTCTATTGTTCCTAACGTCTAAGGCAGAAAAATGATTCAGTCATAAGTGTTGATGTTAAGCAAGATCCAACTCGTGATGTCATATATGCACTCACGCTCTTGAAATTTCAAATGTTAAGGCATGGCTGGATCGTTGATCATGCAGTTGCATCTGCATCTTTGGCCTTCTCCTTCCTGGGTTCAGCCTCAGTTCTCCCGCGATTCACCTGCCCCGCTGCAATGGTTTACAGAAACACGGATTGCCCGACATGTTGTCTTGGGATCATGGGTGTCGTATGTGAAGAACAATTCTAAATCCCTAGTCCCCCAATTTAAGAAAATAATTATCAGTTCATTTGTTCAATGGTTAATCACTATGTCTTGGTGACGCCGGCTGCATGTGGAGTGGAGTGGACTGGTGGGTGCGGTGGCGTGCAGACTTGCTGGTGGCACAGTTTGACAGATCGAAGCCGCCGCCTCCACGGCAGCTTAGCTGTGTCTCAATCTTTGACAACCTAGTCATCAACTGTAATTAAGTTTAACTGCTACTCAGAACAAAATTGCTGGAACTCGTGAAGGAAAAACTCTAAAAGGGAATGGAACATACCAGTTGGCCTGCGCGTTCTTGGAGAACACCACATGCCGGCCGAACCTCTTCTAGAACCTTAAATCAGAAGCGATGGGAACATACGCCCAATTAATTAGTGCCAGAAGCACAAGTAATAAGCTGCAGCTGCTGCTGCCAATTCATCAGGTTTATGAACATACGTTGCCGTCCGCTGGAAATTGAGGATCTCGTGGCCGAGCGCGGCGTCGATGCGCGCTGGCAGGCGGCATCGGACTGGTCGGAGCAGATGCCGCACAGGAACACGGCTGGTAGGTGGCTGCAGATCCCGTCTCAGCGACGATCCAGACGGACGCGTTTGCATGAGTAATGGGAGGCGCAAATCGCGTCTCAGCGACCTTCAAGCCAACGGGTCGGCCTGAAGAATGGGGCGGCGGCGACGTCCAGACTCCTTACGCGTCCGAGCGATGACAGCGGCGCGTGGGTGGGCGGCGATGCGGGGAACGACGGCGTCGCGTGGGTGGGCGGCGATGCGGGGAGCGACGGCGTCACGGGTGGATGGTGCTGGGAGCGGCGCCTGTGGAGACGGTTGTGCGGGTGGGCGGCGTGCGAGTCGTGGGTGCGGGGCTGATTTTGCCTTTTTTTTCCGTTAATAATTAAGTGCACAACATACATCATTGAGCTTACATGGGACGTCGGATCGGACCTGATGGACGGTTCAGATCCTCCGGATCTGACAGACTCTGTCTTTTAATATTAGTGGAGATTTATATCGACGGAAGACGAAGCCTAACACCCAGAATCCCCAATCCCAACCGGCGCAATGTCCAACCTCCACAGCTTCGTGCAAACACCACCACCGGCTCCGGCCACCAGCAACGCCGGCGTTCCCGGCTGGGTCCTCCTCAACTCGAAGACCTACATCAGCGATGTCCGGAACGAAACCACCGCGGAAACCTTGACGAGAGCGGGCCACACCATCCAGGCATCCTTCGTCTTCGCCGACCCGCCGTGCCTCTCCTACTTCTGCGTCTACTGCCCCAACCGCCACAAGACTCCGTTCAAGTACACGCCAGAGATCATCTGCCCTGTGGAGGACACGGCCCTCATCCGGGTCGTGCTCGCCGCCGAAGAATCGCCTCAGTACTTCCTCTACCGGGCCAGAGGTCCCAACGGCGGCAGGCCGTCACTCGACCTGCTCCCGGACATCCGTCAGTACTCTCGGGCAGAGCATCTCTTGGAACCCCACCTCGGTTTCGTCTCTCATGACAACTGCAAGCAATTCGTCATGGCGGCTCTCAGTTACGGACCAGGGTATGATGGGCAGTACTACAATCTCCATACCATCGGTTCCCAGCCACATTCCACGTGGTCCAAGAAGCTGCTCAAGGTGGAGATTCCTCATGGCCTTACCGCGGAATTCACAGCAATTTGTCCCACCCAGGTGATCGCCCTTGGAGGTAAAGGACTCCTTGGCTGGGTTGATCTCCAGAAGGGCATTCTGATCTGCGACGCGCTCAACCCGGCAGCAACCACGGCGTCTTTCGTCCCTATGCCTAAGATGCTGCCCAGCAACAACCAACTCTACGGCGCCGGTGACCACTATTCTGTACGGGGGATCCGCGACCTCACCTTTAGTCGTGGTTACATCAAGTGTGTCGAGTTTGAGGAACTGGTAAAGCTCAGACCCGCAACTGTAGTGCCAGCAGTTCCTGATCCCTGGGACATGCCTCAACTTCTTGACTCTGAACTGGCCATCAGTCCACCCGAGGAGGAGGAGGACGCATATGACCTCGTCGGTTGGAGGCTCATCACATGGTATAGGGAACTAACCTGGAACTGTTGGCGCAGGGGGAACATGGTTCACTCCGATGAACTTGGTACTGTCTCCTTGCCTCAGCTAGGTGGAGGTCCATGTGCTATACATAAGCTATTCAAGGACCTGAAAACAGCTTCGCCCACTCTGTGTGGCGATGATGATGTTGTTTACCTCGTGTCCATGCTGCAAGAGGACGACCGAGCTGCATGGATTGTCAGTGTTGACACTAAGAGGAAGTCAGTGGGAGAGGTTATTCCGTCTCCTGCACAGGGGTCCTTCATTTACGAGCCAACCTTCATTCCATGTGTGCTCAGCAAATATCTGGATCCTACGAGGCGAGGAGGGTGAGGTGCTTCTGCTTGGGGGAACATACAACACTGCCACTGTTGTGGCTGTCGAAGCCATGGCTGGCTTACATGATATTGCTGACAAAGTCCAACTTATCTAGGCCATGGCTGGCTTACTTGACATTGCTGACAAAGTCCAACTTATCTGGAAAGATAAACTGTAAGGGGCTCTCCGAATCTGCTATTGCACGAACTGTGAAGGAGATCAAACTCATAGCTGAAACACTTGCTGACTTTGTTTGCTCCAAGGTTCATCTATCAGACCGCTCCTGACCTTGCCTCCGTAGTGTGTCGAAGTGCGTCGAGCGGGGCCAAACGTGATTGTATCCAAAACCCGCTCTGATGATTGAATACAATTGTAAGTTCAAAAATAAAATGTTACTTGCATATTGAGCTTTATACATTATAAAGAAGAAGCATAACAACTACAGATATGCGTGTAAACCACATTTTCTGTTACTGGATACACTAGAACTATAACGCACTTAGAATCCCTGACAAAGGCAAATCCTTGGTGCACTTGGCGTTGAACTCTGTTGACATATGGTAGCAATCTTCATATATTGCTGCCACCTCTCGACTGGCCACCATCTTGCACAATATTCACATTTTCTTTCTTTCTTTTTTCGTCAACTCCATGGGATAGCTATCTTTGTGTAGAAGTGCTCAAGTTAGGGTCAAAGAAAAGAAGAAGAAGAAAAAACTTCTTAATCACATCCATATGTTCCACCATAAATTTCCGCACATTTTTTAATCAGTAAAGCATGAATATCGTGCATAATAAACACTCTTAAAAGAGTGCAAATTATGACAGGCACTCTTGAGTTCCATCGTCCAAAACCTGGATGGACATGGCAATATTCTTCTGGTGAAATCACTCTGGTTTGGATTCCGAAATCTTATGACTATATTTGTGTAAATACAAAGTGTTTTACAACAAAATCCCGCCCAATTTCCCAGAATTGAGATACAAGTTCCTTGTCCCAATCAAGACCTACACTTGGCGATGAGTAAATGGTTCTCCGGCGAAATATTCCATGGAACATAGCTTACAAGGTCTGCTTCTAGACCCTTGGATCTAAGCCATAGCAGCCTCCCGGTGTCAATAATATCTTTACACATAAATCCCAGAGCGCTCCTCTCCTCCCCCGGTATGCCGCGGATGATTCTCTCGATCCCTTTGATCTCCAGATCAGGCTTCTTGGGTGCTCTGTTTGGTGGCAAATAAAACATGGTATTAGAAACATGTCAAGGTTTCAGTGGCACCATTAGTTGTGCCTAGGTTTCAGTCTTCCGGAATGATGGTGCGGAATCTTTGAAGTGTTGGCCGAATTTAAACTTTTGCTAGACAGACATAGCGCAAGGTTCAGTCTTTCGGAATGATGGTGCGGAATCTTTGAAATGTTGGCCGAATTTAAACTTTTGCTAGACAGACATAGCGCTAGGGTGATAACAAAAACGTACCAAGATTGTACCACAATATATTGTCTTAACAAAGAATCAAAGATGCTACCAAGATTATAATTACATATCTTTTACAACTATCGAATTCTAGAGCAGAGTTAAGGCTTAGTCAACACGTGTTTAGTTTTTGCTATGTTGCTCAAGTTCAAACTTTTGCTAGCAAGACATAAAATCTGAGGGTGATGAACTGATGATAAAGATCCAACCAAGATTCTAACAGAAGGCCTTCTAAAATTATCAAAATGTAGAGTGGAGTTAAGGCTTAGCTAAGTTGTTTAATGATTCCTTACCTGACTTCAGAAGATGAGTCTTGAGCCTCCAAAGAGTCCTGGGAGCTGTGATCACCATCCACGGCCCAACTGCTAAACCATGTCATGGCATGGAACTCTTCCTCCGCAATCCCTAGTCCCGAGAGGAAAGCTTTATCTGCAATCGCAAGATAAAGTTTATTATCTTCAAAGCAATTCAAACAGCTTTGATATAATTTCAAAATATGAGTATGACAAACTTTATAGTATTACATATGTAATTAAGCAGCACATGGCATGATATATCCCAAATAGAAAGGCAAGAGGCAATTACTTGCATAGTGCTTCCATTGGCAGAGATGGTGGCAGCAGGTGGCTAAGGCCCCGGATACGACATTTGCCTTGGCCTTTCTCTTCTGTATAATTGTGTTGTTCATGAAGACAGCACATTATGGTCATATCTGGGAGGAAATAAAAGGTTTCTTAATACATTCAGCTAGTCTCTCATATCCCCGAACATGAAACATTTTATAATTTTCAAATGCAATAATGACCTGTCGCAGGCCCACATAGATGTTTTCCAATTGCTAGATACTGAACTCCACTCAATGCTTGTACTCCATGCAGGTTCAAATCTTCAACTGCATTTAATCAAAGTACAAAATATTAGTGTATGAAACTTTTGGTTTGCAAATGCATAAACTGTAGCACGCAGATAACTGAGCAAGTCCACGGATAAAACACTCAGCCCCACGAGGTGCTCGACAGCTATCCAAATGCCCTTATGTCAACTGTGCAATATAGAAAGAAAAAAACTTACTATCTATTCTCAAACGCTCCAACAAAACACCCTCATTTTGCCTTAAACTTCGATCAGCCTATAAGTTATAGAGAAAAGAAAGAGACAGCAACAGCAGTTAACGAGGAAGTGATAGGACTAATCGTGAATTCCTCCAAAAAAGGGAATAATCCTTACAAAATTAGACTTAACATAACAAGTTGTCTGGCTGCCAGAACTGTCAATATCATATTTGCTATAATGACCAACATGCCAGCAATGCCTCAAAATTAACTTCAATGAATCTAAGATGGTCATATATTCAGCAAATATTGTGCTCTGAAATTGTAGTCATAATCACTATAAACAACCTATACGGTTACATATGTTAGTAATTTGGTGCAGTGCACAAGTCGAGGTGGTTTTAGTGCCCGATGCAAACACTATGAGTTAATGATTATTGCTGAGCATAACATAAGCCAACATATTCTAAGCACTGACAATTCATATTCCAGAATTTTAGAGAGAGGTTATGATAAAGTCATAGCACAAAAGACCAGCCATCGCATTCAAATCCGAGCACCATTAAATTAACAATGCAAGTTTGCTAGTACATGATAAATCTTGAAGACTGGCTGGGCACAAATATTAAGCTCTGCGGTTGCAAGGTTCAACACCAAAATTAAGCTGCATTCAGCAAAAATGAGGTAACCAACAGGACCAACTGACCTTGAGCTTGTACGATCGTCTCTCGACCAAGAAGATATTCCTGATCCCATAACAGTCTGCCAACATCTGAGTCAAGTAACCCCTCCCAGCACCAAACTCCACAACTGCCGGAGCATCCTCCACCGCAACCTCCTCCGCCGCATCCTCAGCGGCGCCTCCCCTCGGCAGCAAACCAAATGCCTCCATATTCCCGACAATGGACACCTGCTGCACGACGTGCTTCTCCTGGTACGGCACCGTCCTATCCAATGCACCAACCGATATGTCACTCCAAAATCCTCACACAAACCAAGCATTTACACAACTACTGCACCCCTCTCACGCACCTATCAACCTGCCCCTTCATCCATTTCTCGCAGGCGTCAGGGGTGATGTGTGACTGGCGCATTTGGACGGCGGCCGCCGCATGCGCCGACCGGATCTTCGCGACCAAGCCCCATAACTCCTCCTCGGAGAGCTTGTGCATGGAGGCGCGCTTGGCGGCGGAGGTGACGGCGGCGCCATCTCCGCCGCCGGAGTTGATGCCCTTGGAGTAGTACGGCTGCGCGGCGAGTGCGTCGGCGTGCTTCCGGAAGGGGCACTTGCCGACGTGAGCCTCCAGGTTGTCCTCGAACACCGTGCTGCAGTGCGCGGGAGAAGGCGGGGGTCAGCGGCGTGGCGATGGAGCTAGCTGGGAGTGGTGCCGGGCTTACTGGGAGGGGTCGACGGGGCAGGGCACGCGGCGGCGCAAGGCGGAGGAGGACTCCGGCGGGTGGTTCCCGCAGTACCTGAGGAGCAGGGGGTGGTGAGTAGGGTTTAATGGGGTGATATGAGGGAGGTCGGCTGCGGTTGCTTACTGGGTAGATGGGAGCGGGGAGTTGGCGCAGTGGCGGCGCTTGCTGGGGAGCCAGAAATGGCAGCGGCCCGGAGGAGGCGGCGCGGGGTCGCCGTTCGCCGGAGGGCGGTCCATCGGTGACGGCGGCGGTGGCGGAGCCGGAGTGGGAAGAGAAATCGAACGTGCTGGTGGAGACGAGTGCAGGAGGGCCGAACGAAGTAGTCGAGTTGATGCGCGGCCCAATAAGCCCAGTGGAATGTCCTGGGCCTTGCGACTGTTGCAAGTGTAGACAAAGATTTACGAAAAGAAAAAAACATTCGTTTTGGAGCACCAATGTTTCTTACACAAGCCACAATAAATTCCTTTTTCATTGCACATGAATTTTTTATGGGTTTTTTTATACATTTTCAATGCATTTTATATGATGGGATCATCTGCTCCTGTGAGGCAAAACAGCACCTACGTAGCATGATGGAATTTTCAGAACCGGGCCGGTACTTCAGATCCTGGATGAACCGTATCTTGGATAAACTGTTATATAGATTAATAATGTAAAATAAATCATGCACGTAGAGAATGGATGCAGTATATGCGTGCAAACTTTAGAACTTAGACACGAAAGATTGTAACTTAAGCAAAAATAACAAAATGTCTAAAGGAATAGCGCAAGCTTCCACATAAATTTATTTTCTCTTTTTTTGTGTAGGGTGCATATGATCGTACTTTTTCTCGAAATTTTGCACGAATAAGTTTCAACTGGTCAATGTGTACGTGCATGATTTATTTATTATTTTTTATGAAATTTACAAATACGAAATAAAGGCTTTTGCATCTTTTGAAACTTGCGATTGGAAGCACCATGTCCATTCACGTTAGATACTTTAGTAGTTGAGCTTGACCAAGCCTAGGTCAACGTTCTAAATTGTTGTCAATCTCAGAGCTCGGGTCAAGAAGATACACTCAGCAGGTCTGAATTGAGGGGGCTAATCCGATCCACTCCTGTGAACCTATGCTATATACCTGTTTTCTTTCTTAGAAAAGACATCCGAGGGCATATTATATCGGATATTTATCAAAAAAATATTTGTTACAAAGGAGATACAGCTTGACGCAACATGGCGAGTACAAAATAAAATATACTAAAACGCATACTAGTTGTTTTCTTCTTTGTTACCCGAAAGTCTGGATCCCCTACGGGGCTGTCATGAGCCCCTACAAGTTGTAAAAATAAAGTCGAAACCAGATACAAGAAGTGTTGACTCGGATCAATTGACTGCGAGCCCTTTTATCTTGAGCTGATTCTCCTTATTTTAGAGTTGTGGCGGAGGTAAATTGAGCTCTGGCCTGTGGGGGAAGGAAAAGGCTCCAAACGGTCATAAAAGAAGATGGTCCCGTTCTTATAGGAGTAAGAAAGAACCAGTCCTCTTATTTTCTGTCCTCTATGAAAGAATGTACCTCTTGGGGAACTTTTCTAGTTTGCGCATCCACCCCGTTTCTTTTTGATTATTCCTCTTACGACTGGGGAAAATGTGCGTATTAATGTAATATACTATCGACTTGTCTAAAATCATATTTATAAATAAGCTTGTGCTCGGGCTGAATGAATAAAATTGTGAAGAATACATGAATGCAGTCAAGCGGTCAAGCCGACCTTATTTCAAGCTCGAGCTCAAGCCTACATTTGAGACACGAGCCGGACTCTGACCTACCGAGCCTACAAGAGAGTAGAGACTATAGCGAGCCGAGCTCAAATCGAGTCTATCAGCCTATGTTTTTTTTCAGGCAGTCTTGTTCAGTCAAACAGTTTTTTTTTTTTTTGAAGGAAGGATCCAATTCACATGAAAGGAGGCTCAGCACTTTACAGACAGGTCCCCAAAGAAACAGAAAATTACAAAGAGACCCCATAAAAGTGCAAAAAGCACCCTAAGCCACCGTGAAGAAACTCGATTGGATCCTCAGCCGCACCCAAAGCTCCTAGACGCCGGCGAAGACGCCGTACCACCGTCCGCTGGGAAGAAGGCACACCCACACGTTGTAGAAGGCCGCAAAATCCATCCGCCGCGAAGCACCGGAATCTGACCTCGATGAACGACCACGGCCGCAGCGCCATCTCCCCACCTCCACCCAACTTCCAACCGCGACGCCGGCGACCAAGACCACCAGCACCAACACCACACCACCTCCAGAGCCCACTCCCCTCACCACCACGGCAGGCCAGAGCAGAAACACCAGAGGAGACCAGCAGCACCACCTGCAACAAAAACGGAAGCCCGACCACCTCAGAATTGCGAGTTCGTACTGTGTCACTCCAGGTTTGACATTTTCCATATTTTCTCTAGTAGAGTACTAGTAGTAGTATAACATTATTAAGGACATCGATCGATCCAGTGCAGCTTAATTAGCATAATATAATACCACGGCAAGCTTCAATTTTGTGCTCCAGAGATACACAAATTATGCAACAGCAATCTAAGCAGCAGTGTGTTATTTTTGACGTTTAATATCTTTGAGCTTACAGTATTTAGTACTCCCTCCGATCCATATTAATGGTCTCAACATTGTCTAGATACGGATGCATCTAGTCGACTAGATGCATCCGTATCTAGACAATGTTGAGACCATTAATATGGATCGGAGGTTGTAGTATTAACTGTTGTATATGAACAGATTATATAAAGAGCGCTGACAAAAGGAAACGGCGTGCGGTGCGGCACAGCGCACAGATCAGTGCTGCCACCCCGTGTTGACGGTGGTGGTGGCGCCGTCGACGACGAGGTTGTGCCCGCTGACGTACCCGGCCTGGTCTGACGCCAGGAACAGCGCCGCCTCGGCCACGTCCGCCGCGCGCAGCATGTTCCCGCTCAGCGGGCTCTCGGCCTCCGTCCCGCCTTCAATCTCTTCGGCGGTCTTCCCGGTCACCGCGAGGCTCAGCGGCGTGACGAGGAGGAAGGGGGACACGAGGTTGACGCGCACGCCGTGCCGGCCAGCTCCCCGGCGGCGGCGCGCACCAGGCCCAGCAGCGCGTGCTTGGACGCCGTGTACGACGCGGGGCAGAACCCACCCTGCACGCACGCCACGCTGCCCGTGCACACGATGGCGCCGCGCGTGCCGGCCTCCACCATGGCCCGGGCGGCGTGCTTGACGCAGGCGGCGGCGCCGCGGAAGTTGACGGCCATGACGCGGTCCATCGCCGACAGGTCCATGTCGGTGACGGAGCCCGTGTGGAGCAGCACACCGGCGTTGCTGAGCATGACGTCGAGGCGGCCGTGCGCCGCCACCGCCGCGCCCACCGTGGCCTCTACCTGGGCCTCGTCCGTCACGTCGCACCGCGCGTAGGTGCAGGGTGGCCCGATGGAGGCGGCCAGGGCCTCGCCCAGCGCGTCCTGAATGTCCGCGATCACCACCGTGGCGCCGCTCTCCACGAAAAGCCGCGACATGGCCTCGCCGATGCCGCTCGCGCCGCCCGTCACGATCACCACCTTGCCGTCCAACCTATCCAGATTTAACCATCACACATAATTCTCGCGTCGCATTGATCGAGCTAGAGGGATTGGTAGAGAAGGAGCAGAGTACTCACCTCGGCTTGGACATGGTGCCGACTGTTCTGGTCTGCAGTGCACTGTCTGAACTCTGTACACGGTTAGCTTGGCCAGAACGACGTGCTTTGGATGCGCTTATATAAGGCTTAATTTATCTGTGATCTGCGATCCATCGTTCTAGAAATGACCATTTTGTAATGTCGGCGAGAAATTTCTAAAGAAAACGGCAGTATTGTTTCTGTCCCATTTCTACGTTTGTGCATGCGGGCAAGCGCATGGAGGCGTGCGGCGCCCAGATCGCTGGAATTTCTGCGCTTGCTTGCTTTTTTTTTTTTTTGATACATCTGCGCTTGCTTGCTTGAGGCCGTTCGTCGCGGGCGGCTGCGAACCTGTCGGTACTCGGTGACGGGTCGCCGGCCGGCCGGTGGAAATTACAATAAGAGCATCTCCACTCTGGCCGTCTAAACGGCTGACCAAATGCTTTTGGGGCGTGCCAGACAGAATTTGGCTCTCACTCACAGCGCCTAAACGCGAATTCGGACCGGCGCGACCCATTTTTCTGTCCGGCACGCCCACCTCACGGTCTCATATTGGGGAGTCCTCGGGTGGCCCCGGACGCAATGGAGCGCGTCGCCACGTATGCCTCCGACACGTGCGCCACGCATGTCATTGAGACACGAGGCTGAGTGAGGCCTGTTCAGCTGAATTAATGGCGGGTGGCATCTCGGTTTTCTAGCCGGACGCAGCGACGCGTCGTGTCGGGGGGCTACCCCCGGGTAGGGTAAGTTGTGGTGTAAAGAGCTCTAAAGAGTGGACCGGGTCAAGGTCAAACCGGGTCAACCAAGCCCCGGAGGGACCGAGACTTGGCGTAATACAAACCGGTTTATGACAACCGAGTCACTTAGGCCGGGTCATGTTAACTGAGTCACACTAACCGACATATCACCGTCGGTCTGCTCTTGTTTATTCTCATGTGCAGGAAAGGGACGAAGATGATCCGGCACATACTTGCCGGGTCAAGGAAGGAAACCAGGCATATCCATGCCGGGTTAAGGAAGAGAAGAAATCTACCTCGGATAGGAAGTCAAGGCTTTTGTCTTTTCGCCTGGCAGAGGAGCACGCCTGGCCGGAGAACCCGGAGCCTGACAGACCGACATCCCGGGATGGGACAGCCCGGATAAGCTGGGACAAGACAGAAAGGGTCCTGTCATGGCAGAGACGACCCGGAGATCCCGGAGGCGCGGGTCTCCTGCAGGAATCCCGGAGATCTCTGCAGGAGCACATGTGCCACCGTGGAGGACAGAGCCGTTGCCACCAGGACTGCTATAAGTACCCCTGTACCTCCTCCTGCGTGAGGGACGGAAGAAGAAAGAGCTCATTTGCCCCCTTTGTGTTTAGCTTCATCTTCTACCTCGTACCACTGTTCATAGTCTAGCAATACAGCTCAAGGAGCAGATCTTGTACTTGTGCTTGTGCTTCACCCATATACATCGAGAGGCAGGCAGGAGTAGGGGTGTTACCTCCTCACGAGGGCCCCGAACCTGGGTAAATCGCTGTGTGTGCTTGTGTGTTCTTGGTTCGATGTTCGTCCGTGCGCGCTTCTCAGCGTGCAAGCCCTCCCCGGATACCTCCAGCGTCCTTTCGGCCCCACACTTAGCCATACCTATGGCATCTGCCGTGACACCACCACGACAGTTGGCGCCCACCGTGGGGCCAGCAGCGGCGCTGGCTGGAGTCTTCATCCGGACGGGTTCCATCACCACCTCCGGCGAGCGTGTGCTCAGCGGGTTGGTGTGCAAGCTCGGCGACATGCACTTCGTCAGCGACAACGCCGGTTGTTTCGGCGGCAGGCCTCTCCCGGTCAACGGCTGCCTCATCGCCTTCGGCTCCCTCCACACCTACGTCGCCACCGAGCTCGTCCGCAAGTACCCCGCGCGGGTGCTGGAGGCAGAAGATCCTCCTGCTCTTTGTGCGGCTCGCGGTCGGCGTATCACTCCCGAGAGCTGCGCAGAGGTCATGATGACCGGAACTGCGGCTGGAGCTGGTCTGGAGGATGATGCCGAGACTCCGGAAAATCGGTTAGGACGGCCAGGCCACCCCTGGAGAGGGTGACCCGGGAGCAGGGCGGCACGTCCGCGGTCAGGCCTCTTCCTCTGGATAAGGTGATCGAAAGACTCGCTGTTCCCATAGTACCTGGTACGGGTGTAGCCCTGACCGAGGAAGAGTTAGAGCAGCAGCGCAAGGACCTGCATGCTGAGGCCTTGGAAATGGCCAAGACTAGAGAAGAGTTTGATAGATCATGCGTGAGTATAACAAGGCTCATGGCCTTGATGCTGCTCGCATGGCTGATGTGCGTAAGAGAGGCAAAGGCCTCAATGTAGAGATGGCTAGGGATGGTAGATCCGGGTCAAGTACGACTCGGGTAACGGCAGCAAAGCCGAATTATAGCTCCCTGCCAAGACCCTTAGGCTGCAGAGGCAGCAAGAGCTGAGCTAGCCGGTTTAACCGGCGAAGCTTACCAGAAGCAACAAGCAAGAGTGAATGAGTTGGTGGCAATAGCCAACCGACAGAATGAGGCATGTTTGAAGGCAACACCATGGCTGGGGGTTCCCAGATTGTACACTCGGCTAAGGCCGGCAGTCAGAGGTCCAAAGGTCAAGCTTCCTCGCCGCATCCGAGTAGAGATCGTAACCCGAGTGTAAACTCGGGAAAGAACAAGCAGATCCAGACCTACAACCCGGACTATGCTGAAAAGCAGATGGCCGGGCAGAACGGTGCAGGCCGGGCTAGGAGTAACCCGGCTCAGGGAAATCCGGGTCAGGGGAATCCCAATCCAGCTGGCCGAGGTCAACCACCTCGGTATCCGACTCAAAACCATGGTCAGCAACACCCAAATGTTGCGCATGTTCAGGAACCGCAAGGTGTTGACCAGAGGAACAACGTATGATGATGGCAATTCGGCTCTGGAGAGAGCCGGATATCAGAGATATGACAATGCACTGGGAGACAGGTTAGGACCGCGCATGTTGGCGCCGGGTGATGCACGCATCAAGTTGGACAGGCTCCATTGGTCTGAGATACTGGAAGAGCAGGGCCCACCTGGACCTAAATGCTTCGGGCCCCGAATCATGGGGGAGCCGTCAGTGCCGCACTTCCAGTTGCCCCGAGGTTCGAAGACCTATGATGGTAACTCCAAGCCAGAGGACTGGCTGTCGGATTATCTTTCGGCAGTAAATGTGGCCGGAGGAAACCGCCGTGGGCTGTGAGATACATACCTCAGATGTTGGAAGGACCAGCCCGAATTGGTTGAACAATCTGAGTGAGGGCAGTGTCAACTGCTGGCTGGATTTTGAAGAAGCCTTTGTGAGTAACTTCTCTAGCACATACAAGAGGCCGAATCGGCCACAGCAGTTGGCTATGTGTGTGCAGAGGCAGAATGAGACTGACCGAGACTACTTGACTCGGTGGAGTACAGTGCGCAATTCCTGCGAAGGAGTTGTGGAGGCGCAGGCCATTTCATGGTTTGCCCAGGGATGCCGACATGGCTCCATGCTGTGGCAAAGGTTACAAAGGGAGATGCCAGCCACTTTGGCCGAGACAATTCGGATTGCAGACAGTTATGCACTTGGAGATCCAATGCAGCCTCTGCTCAACGCGGCTGAGCCGAGTCGACGAAACCCGGGTAACAGCAGACCCGGACAGTTCGGGCCTAATGATAGCCAGAACTTTGGACACAAGAGAAGGGAAGATCGGCCGGATCTTCGGTACGGGTCAAACATGGTTGCTGCGGTAGATCAAGAGCAACCGAGTGCTGGTAGCAGCCAGAGGCCGAAGAACAATGGCCCACCTTGGGGCCAGAACCAAGAGGGAAAGAAGCCCTGGCCAAGATACACAACTGCCTGCCACTTATGAGGCAATGCTGGATGGACCATGCAGATACCACACCAATGATAAGCGTGGGCCAGCACATCACTCGACTCGGCAATGCAGTTGGTACCATAGGACCTTGAGGGAAGGAGCTGGATCCGGAGGAAACCAGAGGGTGGTCCTCCGAGGCCGCCACTGCCGAAACCTCAGCAGCGTGTTGCGCTGACCGGGGCAAACAACACTCCGGTGAACCGGCCGAATCAACAGCAGCAACAGAGGCCGAATGATAACAGGAGGGAACCGAATGATGTGAATCAGGTGAACCACGGAGGCAACTATGGCAATGCCGGCCCTAATCGCCAGAATGAGTATCACGAAGCTCATCATAGTTATGTGGTGTTCGTGACCGAGGCAACTGACAAAAAGAGTCGGGCGCGGCGCCAGATGGAGGTCAATGCTGTTATGCCGGCTGTGCCAAAATATATGCACTGGTCGGATCAGGAGATTACCTGGGGGATAAAAGATCACCCCCGAATCATGCCAACCCCAGGAGGCTATGCTCTGGTGGTGGACCCAACATTCATTGGGCCCAACCAGAATGTCAGATTCAGCAAGGTTCTGATTGACAATGGCAGCAGTATCAACATCATGTACCGAGATACAATGGTGAAGTTGGGTATTACTGCCAACATGTTGTTACCAACCGACACAACTTTTCATGGTATAGTGCCTGGTGTCTCATGTGCACCTATGGGCAAATGTGGATTGATGTATGTCTCGGCACCAAGGAGAACTCCAGGACCGAGACTGTCCTGTTCGAGATAGTAGACCTCGAAAGTCCATACCATGCTCTACTCGGCAGGCCAACTCTGGCCAAGTTCATGATATCCACCCACATGGCTTACCTGAAGATGAAGCTGCCAGGACCGAATGGTATCATTACCATTGCGGGTAACTACAAGAGCTCCATCGAGTGTGCCTCGGCTGGCTCTAACTTGGCCGAGTCTCTGATCATAGCTGCTGAGAAGAAAAAGATGAAGCAGGTGGTGGCCATGGCTCAAGCTGCAACTCGGCATGCCGGGAATGGCCCACATGGAGCAAAATGCGGCGTTCGAGGCGCCCAAGGAGACCAAGAAGATCACTGTTGACCCGGAGCACCCCGAGCGCAAGGCTATCATAGGGAGCGGGTTAACGGAGAAATAGGAAGGCGAGCTCATCCAATTCCTCCGTGAGAACCGGACATCTTTGCATGGTCGAATCATGACCTGGAAGGTGTTCCGAGGGAGTTGGCTGAGCACTCATTATTTGTGAGGCCCGAGATGAAGCCCGTGAAGCAGCCGATGCGGCGACTTTCGGACGAGAGAAGGCAAGTGATACAAGATGAGCTGACCCGGCTACTGGCAGCCGGATTCATCATGGAGGTACTGCACCCGGACTGGTTGTCTAACCCGGTCCTGGTAGAGAAGAAAAAGGATGACCCAAATGTAGCCAAAGTGTGGCGTATGTGTATTGATTACACGAACCTGAACAAAGCATGTCCTAAGGATCCATTCCCGCTGCCTCGGATAGATCAAGTGATCGATTCCACAGCCGGGTGTGAGCTGTTATCCTTTGTAGATGCTTACTCTGGTTTTCACCAGATACCGTTAAATCCGGATGATCAAATGAAAACTGCATTTATCACCCCGTATGGGGCTTATTGCTATCGTGTCATGACATTCGGTTTGAGAAATGCCGGTGCTACTTATCAAAGGTGTATGCAAAAATGTTTGCAGAATCAAATAGGAAAAAATGTGCAGGTGTATGTCGATGACATAGTCATTAAAACTAAAGAGAAATCAACCTTGATCGATGATCTAAGAGAAACATTCGCAAATTTGAGAAAATACCGGATGAAACTTAACCCGGATAAATGTACATTTGGTGTACCAGCAGGAAAATTACTCGGTTTCCTTGTATCTAGCCGAGGTATCGAAGCTAATCCGGTAAAGATTCGGGCTATTGAGAATATGAGGTTGCCTCAAAATCTTAAAGATGTGCAAAAATTTACTGGTTGTCTTGCATCCCTAAGCCGGTTTGTAAGCCGGTTAGGAGAAAAGGCCTTGCCCTTGTATCAATTGATGAAAAGAACCAATAACTTTGTGTGGACTCCACAGGCAAATGCGGCTTTTGCCGAGTTAAAAAAGATGTTGGTCACTGCTCCGATACTTGCTTCCCCACTGCCCAAAGAGCCGATGTTGCTCTATATTGCAGCCACAAACCGAGTTGTGAGTGCTGTAGTAGTGGTGGAGAGGGAAGAAGATGGCAAAACCGTGCAGAGGCCGGTGTATTATCTGAGTGAGGTGATATCGACATCCAACAGAATTACCCTCATTACCAGAAGATGGTGTATGGTGTCTATATGGCAGCCAAGAAGTTGAAGCACTACTTTCAAGAGCATCCAATAAGGGTGGTGTGTGAAGCTCCTATCTCGGAGATCATCGGATGCAAAGATGCAAATGGCCGAGTTGCCAAATGGGCAATCGAGTTATCCCCTTACACTCCACAGTATGAGAGAAGAGATGCAATCAAATCTCAGGCACTGCCGGATTTCCTTGTGGATTGGGCCGAGATGCAGTATGAGCCACCAGCCCATGACCCGAATTACTGGACAATGCATTTTGATGGATCCAAGACAAAGATTGGTTTGGGTGCCGGAGTAGTTCTTACCTCACCGAAGAAGGATCAACTGAGATATGTGCTGCAAATTCATTTCACCGCATCCAATAATGTAGCCGAGTATGAGGCACTGATCCATGGGCTTAATGTGGCCAAGGAAGTGGGATTCGCCGAATTGAGTGCTTCGGTGATTCGGCTCTGGTTATACATCAAACCTCGGGAAATTGGGATGCAGTGGATGCCAACATGGCATCATATCGATTTCATGTCCAGAAAATTTCGGGATTTTTTGAAGGATGCGAGTACACACATATACCTCGGGCAGAGAATGAAGCTGCCGATGTACTATCCAAACTCGGTTCATCCAGAGATCCAATTCCACCCGGAATAGCTTTGGAGCATTTGAGAAAGCCGTCCATTAAGCCATCGCCAGAATCCGAATCAATTTATATCCCGCCGATGCCAAATCAGATGCAGTTCCAATGGATGTTGATGTCGGTTATGTCGGGGATAACTCGGGGACTGCCAAGCAGAACCCGGGGACTGACGAGGAAATGTCGGACGAGCCATAGATGCTGAGCCAATGGATATAGATATGCCAGTATTTCCTGTAAGACCTGTCCCGGAGTGGGCACAACCTATAATGACATATCTTGTTGATGGGAGCCTGCCGGATGATAGAACCGAGTCTAGGCAAGTGTTGAGAAGAGCAAAAGCATACACCATCATCAATAAGGAGCTTACAAGAGAAGCACAACCACAGTGCTGCAGAGGTGTGTTGACCCGGCAGAAGGAGAAGAAATGCTCCTAGAGATTCATCAAGGGGAGTGTGGACATCATGCCTGCTCAAGAGCCTTGGTGGCCAAAGTATTTCGGCATGGGTTCTACTGGCCCACTGCTTTGCAACAAGCTGAAGACATAGTCAGAAAATGTGAAGGATGTCAGAGATTTGCAAAAAAGATTCACATGCCAGCCTCGGCACTCAAGACAATTCCAATCACTTGGCCTTTTGCTGTTTGGTGCCTTGACATGGTGGGAGAATTCAAGCCAGCCCGAGGTAACATGACTCATATACTGGTGATGGTGGACAAATTCACCAAATGGATAGAGGTAAAGCCAATCCGGAAATGTGATGGACATACAGCAGTGACTTTCTTGAAGGACATAATTCTGAGATATGGTTATCCACACAGTATCATCACAGATAATGGAACCAACTTTGCTGTGGGAGAATTTGCTCGGTTTTGTGCCGAGAAGAGAATTAAGCTGGATGTAGCTGCAGTTGCACACCCACAGGCCAATGGGATGGTAGAAAGATCAAATGCCTTGGTGCTAGATGGCATAAAGGCTCGGTTAATTGCACCATTGTTACGCACTCCGGGTTGTTGGATAGATGAGCTCCCAGCAGTATTATGGGGTCTCAGGACCACACCGAATCGATCGACTGGCTACACACCATTCTTCTGGTTTATGGAGCAGAAGCTGTTCTGCCAACCGACATACAATATGATGCACCGAGAGTGAGCTCCAGCAGTATTATGGGGTCTCAGGACCACACCGAATCGATCGACTGGCTACACACCATTCTTTCTGGTTTATGGAGCAGAAGCTGTTCTGCCAACCGACATACAATATGATGCACCGAGAGTGGCAATGTACACTGAAACCGAGGCAAAAGAAGCCCGGGAAGATGGTGTGGACCTACTTGAGGAGGCCCGAGAGTTGGCCTTATCTCGGTCAGCAATATACCAGCAAAATCTCCGACGCTATCATAGCCGGAAGATCAGCCCTCGGGTGTTCCAAGAGGGAGATTTGGTACTGAGGCTGGTGCAGTGCACTGCAGGCCGACATAAGTTGACACCTCCATGGGAGGGACCGTTCATTGTGAGCAAGGCTCTGCACAATGATTCATACTATCTTATAGATGCACAGGAACCGATGAAGCACAGGATGGACAAATCCAGAGAGGAAACTAAGCGTCCATGGAATATAGCTCTACTCCGGCCCTTTTACTCATAAAGGGTGCAGTGTATGTATCTCGGTTTCTATATGAATGAAATGTCGGCACCCCGAATCAAAACTCGGGGACTGCCTCGTCTATATGCTTGGGTCATCTGTTGTTTTTTCATTTATGTTTTTCCTATGCCGGATGATTTGAAGCCTTGCCTCAAAGTTCAAAGTACTGTATGCTATCTTATTGTGATCTTGTGACTCGACTGACAAACGCCAAAAAAGGCAGTCAAGAGCTGAGGTGATGGTTCGTAGTGAACATGAAAATGAACTCGGAGACTCGGCCAAAAATGATTCGGCATAGCTTGTTTACTAGCCCTGCTTTTCATATTTGTTTATGTCGGATGACTTTAAACCCCAACTCGAATGTTATGAAGTATTGTATGCTATAATTCCTATCTTGTGACTCGACTGTCGAACGCCTAAATGGTAGACAAGAGCAAAGATTGACAAGTATAGTGAACAAGAAAATAAACTCGGGGACTCGGTTTAAATTGATCCAACATAAACCTCGTCTTGTTCGATTTAAACAAAATAAAAGTAGTCTCGGAAGAACTTAAAATATATATTACATCTGCACCCGGCATTCCGAGGATTTAACAGTTTGAGTTCATGTAAGTTAAGCAGCGGCTTCGGAGGAAGGAGCAGCTTTGGTTGCAAGAGCAGACCCGGATGACGCAGGAGCCTCGGTGGAAGGAGGAACCTCGGTCGAAGGAGCAGCCTCGGTTTCAGGGACAGACCCGGATGAGGGAGCAACCTTGGTTGAAGGAGGAACCTCGGTTGCAGGAGTAACTTTGGTCGGAGGAGTAGCAGATTCGGGGGCAGTTGGGGTAATCTTGCTGCTTGCTGATGCATCGATAAGATCAGACATTGTCTTCAAGGAGATATCGGTAGCGCTTTGCTTGGCCGGGTCAACCGCTGGCTCTTTGGAAATCTCGGCAGCAGATGGTTTCGCAGTCTTAGCCGAGTCATCGGGAGTTGAAGACTCGGAATCAGAGGCACCATATTCTTGCTCAGAATCACCTTCAGCGTTGACTTCTTCTTCTTCCTCTTCATCATCCGAGTAAACCACACCGGGTTCAACAGACCGAGTATTGGCAAACCTGGCCATGAAGGTAGCAGCTTCCTCACGCTTCGCGATCAATGCTGGTCAGTAGCCCATGGGGAACTATCGCGAAGGGTGCGCAAGCCGTCGAGGTTAATTTCCTCATACCAGGACATCAGAAAAAGCAAGGATGCGTCGGCCCCGGCACGAGCAGAAGAAGACCTCCATTCCCTTAACCGAGTCTCGGTTTGCTGCAAGCATGTGGACAACTCGGCAATGGTCTTGACACTGGGAGATTCGGGCCACAAGACATTGTAGGCTCGGATACTGGCATTAAGAAGCTCAACGCCGATGCTCTTCAAAGGAGAAATACGAGCTTGGAGTGCGATCAAGTGATCGTCGATGTCCCAAGCCTCGGGTAGCGGAGCTCCAGATGCCTCGGCCCTCCTAGCTCGGGCCTTCTTCACAGTGTTGGCTGCTGCAGCTTGACAGTGCTCTAAGTGTTCTGAGAGCAAATAGGCTGACACTGAATCAAATGAGACACCGACACAAAGTTTCATGTGAAGATATAAACAAAAAGGATATGATTCGGAGAACTTACTGTCCATTTCGGCATTAAGTTTGGTGAGCTCAGCCAGCCACTTGGCAGCATTTGCCTTGAGGGCATCCGACTCTTCTGAAGCTTTGGTAGCCTTAGCCTCGCATGCAGTGATGTGCGCTTGAATCTTCTGGTCACCAGCGGCACGCTTCTCCAAAGCTGTCTTGAACGTGTTCCTCTCCTTTTTCAGCTCAATCTTATCTTTCTCGACCCGGTCAAGCTCTCGCTTGAGCCGATTCACCTCGGACTGTTCTTCTTTAAGAGCACGCTTATGCTCTGTTTCCTTCTTCTTCATTTCCTCCTGCTGGTTCTGGAAGGAGAGTTTAAGCGCCGGTGCTCCAAGGCTAGGTTCTTGAAGATCCGGCTCCGAGTGTTGGTGCAATCCTGCAAGAAGGAAAGATGTTAGTAAGGGTAAAAAGAATCTCGGGGACTGGAGCCCGAGATTCATAAAAGGTCATACCGAATCAGCTAGACATGAAACTCGGGGACTGGTTGTCCGAGTTTAATGTAAGCTCATGCCGGGTAAAACTCGACATGAGACTCGGGGACTGGAATCCCAGTATTTTTAACAAGTTAAGATTAAAATGATCAAGTTTTTGAAGATTCGCGCCGAGTTACCTATTACTCGGACGAGTATCAGTTACTCAGCCTGAATCTCGGGGACTGTGGATAGTGTGACTGTTGATCATTTTAGAGCAAGTGCTAAGTTCCGAGAGATTTACCTCGACAACCCTGCTGGCCTGAAGGGCTGAGACCTGCATGGAGTGTAGGGATTGTGCAACCAGGCCGGGGCCAACCGGGTGTGGATTTGCCGGAGTAGAAGAAACTTCACTCGGGTCCGCGGCGTTCCAATCCATCACGTACTGTCCAACCGAGCCGAGGCTCTTATCACTCGGAGTGCGGAGACTCGGAAGAACATGGCTGTTGACCCGGGGGCGGGAAATCATCTCGGAAAGGTCTTGGTATGCCCGGTTTGCTGTTGGAGTCACAGTAATTTGTTTGCTCTGGACAGTTGAAGGTTGGCCAGAGGCTTGCTGAGTTGGCACACTTGGAGGCGGTGGTACCGGAGTATGGACCGGCACTGGGGGCTGCTGCTGCTTCCGAGACTTGTCTTGCTGCAGTTTCTGCTGTTTCTCCTGTTGCAGCCTTTGCTGTCTTTCCTGTTGCTGTTGCTGGTCCTTCTCCTTCTGCTGCTGCGGCTTCTCCTTCTGCTGTTGCTGCTGTTGTTTCTGCTGCCGCTTCTGCTGTTGTTTCAACTGTTGCTGTTGCTTGGTGTGCTTCTGAGGTGAGGGTCGAGGCTCCAACTTAGACGAGGTCTCAGTTGAAGTCTTACCCCGCTTCGTCTCCAAATCCTTAAGAGGAGAGAGGGGAGATTGGTCTTGACCCGGAGCCGAGGTTTGCTCGGGGCCTTGGTCCCCTCCCAGATCTGAATCAAGATTCGGTGGCGGAATGTCGGCTGAGCTAGCGTGCACCGGGGAAGGGATTGCCCCTCCGGGGCTGCTAATCTCGATGTGGGTCGTCAGAGGTGGCGATGAAGGAACAGGAGACCGAATAGAACTGTGGGTCTGTTTGGTGGCGATCGGGTCACTGCATAAACCGAGGTAGAATGTTAATTCAGATAAGGTTAACTTCGGTTAAAGGAAAGAGAGAAAGAAGGAAAGCCGGAAAAGTTATGCGAAGTTTATCTTACCCTTTGCTGGTTGGAAGGACCTTAGCTTTGCGCTTGGTAACAACCTTCTTGGCTTTCTTAGCCGGAGGAGCCGCTGACCCGGACGCACCGGCGCGTTTCCGAGATGTGCCTTGCACACCCGGATTGGCTGTAGCAGGAGGTGCAGACCATGAAATAGGAATAGCATCAATGGGATCTAGGATTTGACAATCATCATCTTCGTCGTCGGACAAGTCTTGAACGAAGACACGGGCGGATGGCTTACCCGAGGTAGAAGCCTTGGCTCAAGGAACCGGCATATAATCCTCGTTGTCCGGATCTTCAGTCAGGTCGCGGACGGCGATCTTTTGTCCATTTCCTGGTCTTCAAGTCCCCATCTTCGGTGGCTTGTCGAGTAAACAGCTGCAAGAAAAGCAAAGTAGATTCGGATTAGTCATAAGGTGCATTACCGAGATAAAAGTAGCCTCGGGAGGCAGAACTATGTCGATTCAAAGGTGACAAAACTAACCGGAGGAGGAAGCCGGGATCGCTCAAACGGCTCTACGCCCCATTGCCAATCATCCGCCATCTCGGTCTGCGCGATGGCCTTGACCCGTCTCCTGACTTGGGGGTGGGTGAGATCATGGGTGCTGACCCGGATAGGGTCCAGCAAACCGCTCATGTGGCAAATCTTGTGCACACGGTACTGAAGAGGGTTCACTCGGCGCATGATGAAAGTCCTCAAGAGGTCGTCTGCGCTCATCTTCTTCTCCAGCAGCCCCTCAAGGGTTTGGTGGATCAGTTGGACCTCAGGAATGCTGTCCTGCGGGTCATAGTTCCAGTTTAACTCGGTTGTGGGGGGAGCGATGTTGAACTCCGGCAGGTTGAGCACATCCCGATCAGCCGGGCTCTTCACATAGAAAAAGGACCTCTGCCACTTCCGGCAGGATTCTAAGCCGGTAATCCGGGGAAAGATGGAGTGTTTCCTCGGAGTAATGCTAGCAGCACCGCATGCGGTCATATCCTTCACAATCTCCTCCTTATTCGGAATGGTTTGCTTCCGAAGGCGGAAGTACTTGGCCCAGGCGGCAACAGTGGGCCAGAGGCCGAGGTACCCCTCCATGAAGGAGGTAAAAGCTGAAAGAGATGTAATGGCGTTGGCAGGGAGATGGTGAGGTTGTAGACCGAAGTAGTCAAGAAAGTCCCGGTAGAAGGGGCTAGCTGGGAGTCCAAATCCGCGCTGAAAGTGCGCAAGGAACACCACTCGTTCACCCGATTCTAGAACCGGCTCGAGTTCTTCTCCCGGAAGCCGGCATATGGCCTCGGCCGTGATGCGCCGGGTCTTGAGCAGCCAATCGAGATCAGCTTGCACCACGTCAGATCCCTCCCATCCGCCTCGTGCAGCCAATGACTCGGCCGGGTCGGGAGTACTGCGGCCTGACATCTCAGGGCCAAACCTGCAAAAAAGTACAAATACAACCGAGATAAGTAACTCGGAGTTGTGAATCCAGAGTCGGAGTAAGTGACTCGGAGAAACGATGCAAGTAACTCGGAAACCGAGGTAGAATCACCCGGAAGGATGATTCGGAAAGATGAGTGTTAAGTGATTCAGAAAATCGAGTTAAGTGATTCGGGTAAAAGTTACAAACATGAATTTGCATGAATCTGTGAGCAAGCAAGATCTACCGAGCAAGTAAAAAAGAAAGTAAAATATGAGTCTAAGGCAGGGAAGAATGAAACTACCAGGAGCCAACTCAGGATATCGGTGCGGAAAAAATCTAGAAATGAGATCTAATTAGGCTCGTCTATGAGCAAACAAAGTTAATCCTGGCAAGTCTAGCGATTGGAGATCTAGAATACCCTAAGGATGAACAATGAAGAACACGCTAGGAAGAACACTCGAGATGATGCGTGAAGAAGATGGAGATTAGGGATTCATACCAGAATGCAGATTCCACGAGAAGGAATTTGGCGGCGGCGCGCGGTCGATTCTGGTCGTCGGCGACGGAGAAGCGCTCTCGGGGTCGAGCCGGGGCGGAGTGCTCTTCACGGCGGCGGCGGAAGTGGTTTCGCAATGGAGAGGACGAAAGAAGAAGAAGCCCTCACCGTGCCTTGTTTCCCCTATTTATAGGCCCGGAGGCGTGCGGAGCGGCGGGGGCAGTTCCCCAAACTGCGCTCGAAACCGTCCGTTAGTGGGGTAGTGGGGGGCCCGTCATCATTGGCGCGGTTACCCAGGCGCCGCACAGGGTGGTCAAACATGGTCAAAGGCTGTGTTTGAGGTGACCGGACACGACACGTGTGACGTGTGCAACGTGCGATGCACGGCGCGTGCAGAGGCACGGTCGGCCGTACGCGCAAATCAAGGCAAACCGAGGTATCTTTTGCATCGGATTTCGAGACTGGGACTCGGTGGAGTTAAAAAGAATCCCATTGTATCGGTTAGACCAAGTTGAGGAGGAAACTCGAACAAGGTTACTTGTTTGACTCGGAGAAACTCGGCTAGACCGAGACATACTTGAGTCGGAAAAGCTGTTGGTAGGTTTTGTTTGGTTAAACCTGGTGTGGCTCTCCATCCGAGGCTGTAGAACCGCACCAGCTTCGGGGACTAATGTCGGGGGGCTACCCCGGGTAGGGTATGTTGTGGTGTAAAGAGCTCTAAAGAGTGGACCGGGTCAAGGTCAAACCAGGTCAACCAAGCCCCGGAGGGACCGAGACTTGGCGTAATACAAACCGGCTTATGACAACCGAGTCACTTAGGCCGGGTCATGTTAACTGAGTCACACTAACCGACATATCACCGTCGGTCTGCTCTTGTTTATTCTCATGTGCAGGAAAGGGACGAAGATGATCCGGCACATACTTGCCGGATCAAGGAAGGAAACCAGGCATATCCATGCCGGGTTAAGGAAGAGAAGAAATCCTACCTCGGATAGGAAGTCAAGGGCTTTTGTCCTTTCGTCTGGCAGAGGAGCACGCCTGGCCGGAGAACCCGGAGCCTGACAGACCGACATCCCGGGATGGGACAGCCCGGATAAGCTGGGACAAGACAGAAAGGGTCCTGTCATGGTAGAGACGACCCGGAGATCCCGGAGGCGCGGGTCTCCTGCAGGAATCCCGGAGATCTCTGCAGGAGCACATGTCGCCACCGTGGAGGACAGAGCTGTTGCCACCAGGACTGCTATAAGTACCCCTGTATCTCCTCCTGCGTGAGGGACAGAAGAAGAAAGAGCTCATTTGCCCCCTTTGTGTTTAGCTTCATCTTCTACCTCGTACCACTGTTCATAGTCTAGCAATACAGCTCAAGGAGCAGATCTTATACTTGTGCTTGTGCTTCACCCATATACATCGAGAGGCAGGCAGGAGTAGGGGTGTTACCTCCTCACGAGGGCCCCGAACCTGGGTAAATCGCGTGTGTGTGCTTGTGTGTTCTTGGTTCGATGTTCGTCCGTGCGCGCTTCTCAGCGTGCAAGCCCTCCCCGGATACCTCCAGCGTCCTTTCGGCCCCACACTTAGCCATACCTATGGCATCTGCCGTGACACCACCACGACACGTCGCTTCACCTCTCTGCGGCGAGGAAGCATCTGCGCCACGGCGGCGTCAATGCAGGCGAGCGCGCCTTTTGAAGCGTCGCCGTAAATGGTGTGACAGGCGAGCCGTTGGCCGGCCGGAGTTAAGGGGATCTCATCCGTTCGCCTCCCCGGCCGCTATATAGAGCGGGTTCCTTGTCGTCTCCACCACAAACATCTCCACTCCACCACCTAGCCATGGCCCCTCCCCGTCGCGACATCGGTGCTCCTCCCGTGACAGAGGAAGAACGCGAGCGTCGTCGGGCGGAGACGGCAGCCCGCAGGGTCCGTCGCTGTGAACAAGCTGTGCGGAGCGTGCTGCGCGACGCCCGCCTCCGCGCAACCCTGCCCCTGCGAAACGACCACGAGGCAGGCTCGTCTGTCAGCGTTCCGCCACCTCCCCCGCCACCTGCTCCGCCACCGGCAGACCTGTTCACAGAAGCCGAGGCGTGGGAGCTCGTCCGCATGAACACACCGGTGCCGGCGAACAGCCGCCTCCCGGAGGGATGGGCGACGAACCCAGTGCACGTGCCGGTTGCACCACGGCTAACCGGGCAGGCGCGCCTCGAGTACATCGAGAACAGCCAGCAAACCCTCCCGCCGGAGCTCTTCGATGATCCTCGATACGCGACGAACTCGCCGTATTGGGACAGGCAGATCAAGGTGGAGCACAACTACCGCCTCAACACCTTCATCGCCAACGAGCCGCCCGCGAGCTGGTTCGAGTCCGACGACGACGTCCTCAACACCTCCGACGAGGACTTCGTGGCCGGCATGGAAAGGGAGAGGGTTCGCTACGAGGCGGCCGAGGTGGCTCGGCGCGAACGAGAAAGACGAGGCCGCGTGCAGCCTCCTCCGCCGCAACCTCAACAAGAGGCGGAGGAGGTTGACAGTGATGATGACGGCTCCGACGACTGGCTGTCGATGCCGGAGTGGGACCCAGGGCACATGCAGCTCGCCATTGAGGCAGACATAGCCTTCATCGTCGCCCAGCCTCCTGAGCCGACATCCGCAACCACCGGCTACCTCTACTACTGCCTCTGCTCCGGCTACCACCGGGGTCCTCTGGTTGCCGCCGCGTTGGCCGGCGCTTGCCCGGGCTGCCGGTGCCCGGCGTGCCACCCTACCTATTAGATTTAGGTCTAGATTTTAGTTGCATGAATTATGTTAGTTTTAACGAATTTTCAATGAAATGTATTCACTTTCGTATCGAAATTTCGAATTTGAATAATATTTGGGCGTCGCGAGTGGGTAACGACGACGCATAAAGGCAACAGGTAGTCCGGACGGCGCCCAAATGGCCCGTCTCGAAGTTCTTTGGGCGGTCATTTGAACGCCGCGACTGGAGATGCTCTAAGGTTACTCTAGAGGTCGAGACACGGTTCCGATCCAGAGAAGAGACAGACAAGTCAACGGTCCTGCTTCGTCGGATCCGACGCCATCGTCGTCCTCATCTCGAGTTTTCTGTGTAAAGTCAATGGCTGGTTAAAGAACTTAAAGCTCTGTTGATTGTCGCTTTGACCTCCTCTTGATCGCGGCTGGCTGGCTGGCTTGCGGTCAAAGCACACCTTTTTTTTTTCTTCCTTGCGGACAGAACATGTCATCTCCCTCGACTGTCTCCCGCTGGCTAGTACACCCGTCTGATTGGAAAAGTTTGGTGTTCTAGAAATTGGGTATTTGAAAGAGAGATTGTTTTTTCCCTGCAAATTGAGGTTTACTAGTTGAAATCGGCGCGACGGCACGCCGCGCCCTTCGTGATAAATTTAATGTATTGTATTTTTTGTTTTAGCGGATAACATACTTTGTAAGTAGGTTTTGGGTGTGTCGATCTGTGCAGTAGTGACATTAGCTGAACCGTGGTTGTTAAAAAAAACGCAATATGTATAAATATATGGAGATGTAGGATCAAAAATTATTGAATTTACAAAATTGAACAAATTTCTGAAATTGTTAGTATGAAATCAACAAAAAATCACAGCAGAGACCTATTGTTTCCCACAAAAGAAAATCATAAATGGATCTGCAAAAAGAGCTCGATCAGCTAGTACCTAAAAGAAACACTGTCACTTTACTACTACTGAAGTATGTAGGTGACTATAAAATTGAAGCAGTAAAAACAAATAGAGAAAATAGTGTACATTGTGCGTACGACAGTTCATGATAAATTGATTCTGACAATAGAACTAACTATGTCTGTTTATGTTTTATTACCAAGTTAACAGTAATCCACAATCTCGATGGGTTTCTTATAATCTACAAATACTTCGGATTTAGATGTAACAATCAAGACAATGCATATGTATTTCTTAACTTCTGGAAAGCTAACGCATGCATCAACTCTGTCTTTCAGACATATACGAACATAGTGTCATATTTATAAAACAACACTGTTCATACATCCTACCTCTTAATTTAAAGAGTAAACAAAAAAGCTGGTTGTCATCTGTCAAAAGTTTACAGAATAAATTATGGGAGATGATAATATCCAACTATTGAAGAAGTAGGGAAGTAAAATATAGCGATACCGCAATTTTTCATTGGAACCGTAATTAGCACAATGAAATAAAAAAAAAAATCCTTGAGAGGCAGAGACAATCTAATACATCAGAAAATGTTAATGCTTGAAAGCATTTTTGTGGCATATCTTAGACACGGGACAAAACTTATATGTGACACAATTATGCACAAATGGAACTTTTCACTGGAATAAATACCTGCATTTATTGAACCGTTCCGGCTGTCTTTGTCCTCTGTGCTGAAGAGCATCTCCCTTTCGTTTCCTCCTTGGCCACATCGGTCTTTCTGTATGCATGTCTAGCTGTCTCTGCACACACAAACCAAATCAAACAGAGAGCGTCAATGTACTAAGTCTCGAGTGCTCCAACACGTGAGAAATTAAAAATAAACACCACGGCGTGAGCATCACAAACCTTAGGCCACAATCGACGAAACGCCCCAGCTCAATGGCTGCTTCCCCAGATCGCCCAGGCTCGTAGGAAGGATCAGCCATGGGCGAGAACTCGCGAAGATGGCCAGGGGCCCCTCGTTCGGCATGTCCTTGTACGGCTGGACCAATTGGGCAGAAACACAATCCATCACACACGTTTGACCGATCTCCACCTCCGCCGATACATCCTCCCTGCAGCATCCAACAACAATTTGAGGAAAAAACTCAAAGCGCGGACAAAGTCGTTCGCCGTCACGGTAGCGGAGCTCTGCCAGAGAAGGAAGAAGACCGAGGCAGGGGTAAGCTCGCTTAAGCCAAGGAGACCGGGCCAGGAGGCACGTTGAGGGTGACCCACCTGCTTCCGTCGCTCTCGGCTGCCGCTGCCTTGCCCTTGCTCCCGGCCGCCACGGTGCGGAACCGCCAACGCCAGCGCCGTGCTTGTCGTCATGTGCCGCTGCCTCCGCCAACCGCGCGTGGCCGCCGACCATCCGCTCGTCTCTTCCCTCAAGACCATGCGCCGCCTCCTCTTCTCCCTGGGTGCCGCCGTCTCGCCCTCGCTCCTGGCCGCCGCGCTGCGACCCTTCGTCGACGCCCTGCGCTTGGAGGAGGCTAAGGAGAGCGGCGCTCGGTGGCTCGGCGGCTGCGGCATCGGGGCGGAGGCGGCAACGCCAGGGAGGAGCCAGGGGGAAAATGAGAGTGCGCACGATCTAGGGTTAGGGTCCGGTTTATGTACAAAAGGACCTAAACGTAAATTTCGTCAAACGGAAGGTCTTTTGTGCAAAAAAGCCGCACGGACCGTCGGATCTGGATCGGACGGCGCGGAGGCGGACGTGAACTGTGTCTTTAGCGAATGAACAGTAAATGGAGCGCTGGAGCGCGGAGGGAGCGCGGATTGCAGCAGCAGCAACTGGGTATTTACAAAGTTGCAAAGTTAGAACTAGGGGACGTGTTTGGTTCGCGTTTTCAACATGTCCCTGAGCGTGGCATGTGTGGATTGATACGGGTTTTGAGCCATTGTCTGCAGCTTGTTTGGTTGACTACCATTGATCAATGCAGAGTTGCAGACCCGGGAGAAAAGCAAGCATCGACGTTTGGTTACAAACTTGTGCATGTGCCTAATATTCACTCTAACCACTTCTCGAATATTTAAAATGGTTCTTGGTTTGCTAATTTCTTTCTTTAGCAAGCTGGCACACGTCAACACCACACTACTCGATACTCCTCCGATGTCGGAGGAGGACGTTGAATCCTTTGTGCACTTTTGGTTTGTAATAATAAGCAGTGTGTAATTTTTGGACCCGTGATGTTACTGTTGTACTATTCTGAGTGATGTCATATTTACGAAACGGTGCTTCCGTGGGTGTATGTTAACGACTTATAGAATACAATATGCAGTGATGTACAGGGTCATCGCACCACGCCGAGAAATACAAGTAGAGGGGGAGGGGTAGTACAGAAACGGTCATTTATGCAACATCGTCGCACCACGTCCTCAGGGTGGCGAGGTCGACACGTTAGGGGGGCATGAACCATATAGAGGCACAGGTGATCTACAATCAGGGCAATAATCCGATTAGTTGACAATCGGTCGTTGTCGAATGCCATGTTTTTTCAAATCCAAAAAAACCACAGGATAGAGGGCGAGACAATGTTGAGCGCAAAGGGATATATGCTCGGGAGGTGGGTCTAGAACTCTTCCAACGACGCAGCAACGTCAGCGTCGGCGTCGGGACGGAGGCGCATATCGACGATAGACCATGCCCATAGCTTGGCGAAACGCGGGCACCAGACTTTTTCTACTGAACTTTTTTGCTTATACACAACTTGATTTACTACCTTAAATACTATTTTCAATGCACAACTAGCGGTTAATGATGTAATCACACTCGTATACATCAAATATATGTATTTGTCGCAAAATTCCAATACTTATCAATAGAAATACATTTTTCTAGTGCTAAACATAAATTACATTTGTCACAAAAGATTTTTATTTTATTAGTCCAATTTGTGTTGTTTAGGACAATCTTATTTGTGATGATTTTTCTCTAAATCAAATCAACCAAAAGTATCACGTTACTACAATTATACCAATAATAGTGTGTTTATGTTCATATGTAAGGATGCAAGTGGGTCGTCATTAGGTACCATCTACTCTCTCTAATTTAAAAAATGAATTGGCTTTTTCAAAATGACGATGTTATCAGAATAGTTAGTTCAATTTTTCGAACTAAAGAGGGTGAGGATACCTAACAATGACCCACTTGCATCTCTATTCATAATTTCATATGTCTTGGTTCATCTCATTGTTAAACATGTACTGAACTTTGTTCATATCATTGTTAAATATAATTGTTTAAAAATTTAATAAACTTGACTTTCTTGTTATTTGGTTAGATCATAAGTTCACTCGTCTTCTACATGTGAACTACTACTACTACTCACTCCGTTCACAAAAGGATGTCTCAACCTATCTCAAATTTGCATGTATCTAGACATGATTTAGTGTGTAGATACATACATATTTGAGATAGGTTGAGACATCCTTTTGTGAACGGAGTGAGTACATTCCAATAATGGTCTGGTGGGCATGCACAAGAGGGTTCGAATGAAGCAGCAGACGTACACTTCTCACAATTATCTAAGCTAGATTTATAATATTGTTGTTCAAAAAAAAGGAGCCAACCGACGGACAGCCGTGGCCAACTGGCCATGCTCTTTACATGCTTGGGTGTATCATCTAGCAAGAAAATGGCCGAGTAACTAACTTCAATGTTTCGAATGCAGAGTAATATCACCAAGAGAGGTGATTAAGTTTAATCCAAACAAAAAAATAACCCCCCGACCCCCTCACGTCATCCCTCGGGCAACACTAGGGGAAACAATAGTGTCGTCAGCTCCCCTGCTACCATGAGCCTATGTCATATTCTCATTTTGCGGGTGTCGGTGGTCATCGGGGTTGGGGGCTGCTGCGCTTGATATCACATTCCTCGCATGGGTCGAGGCGAGCGGATCTAGTAGCCATGCCCGTGGATCTGGTCCTTGGCGGAAATGTGGTCGGTGCGTGCTACATCGATGACCCGGCCGGAGGTTGTGATACTTCGGTCATGGATCTAGTGCTTGGTGGTTGGCACTATAGGTTGGCAGGACACATATCCCCCAAGATAGGCATCCTTGCCATAGGGACACTTGAAAGTGCATGTGCCCTCATGTGTGGTTTTGGTAATTAATGACAATCTCTATGGACTAATGGTTGCATTGAGCTATCCTTGTAATGCTTGTCCATTGACAATGCTTGAACACCATGTATCAAGATTGAAAGAAGAAGATAAAGTGGTGACCAAAGTAATATTTAAGTCATCTTATATATTAAGAGAAGAAGATGAAGTGCAAGTTCAAGAGAAGCATCTCGAAGAAATCCTATGATTGAAGCTTGTCACCCATTTGGAGATTTTGGTCAAGTGAAGATGTGCCTAAGAGAGGCTCTCCCATATTGGTGTATGGGGGAGCGATTTGTGAGTTTTCACCTAGCAAAGCGCAAATCAATAAAGGTGGTCCACTTGAAGAGATCAAGATCGTCATCATCTAGCACAAGTGGAATGCGCAAGGCAAAGGTATGATCTTGATAGGGTTTCTATTTTACCGGTCTCATGGTGTTAGTGGGAGATCGGGTTATAGGACAAACGGCATACTATCAAGAGGGGCTCTCAAGTGAGTAACTTTATCGCATATTTGTGGAGAGCTAAAACCTTTGCATACTTGGCATATCATCTTCTTGGTTCTTATTTGGCTTTTATCCATGTGAGAATTTAGAGCTTGTGTTCATCTCCATAGCAAGCTCTAGTTCATCAAAAAGGATTTCATATGCATACCGGTTTGCCTTTTCTAAGAAAGGTCAAACTCTCTCCTTGTGGCTTCCTCCTCACATGATGGACTATGATGTTTCTCTGCATAATCTTGAAGGGCTTTTCGTTGTTGCGATTCCAACGAGCCCAAGATCATCAAAATCGGAGTCTGGATAAAAAAGTTATTGCAGTTTTTGTTTTATTGTTTCTGTCAGTTTTCAGAAAATCGGATATTCCGGGTTTGTTTTGGACCGAAATATCCGGCCCCCAATTTTGCTTGAGCTGAAAACTGCTAAGGACCAGAACGCAACCTTCTAGTGTGCACCGGATATTTCCTTAAGGACCGGATAATCCTATGAACCGGAATATCCTATCCCAAATTGAACCGGAATATCCTCTTTTCTCTGGGTGCAACGGCTCTTTTTCTGGGGACCTATAAAAAGGCTCCCTTCTTCCCCAATTAGTCAAGCTCTTCCAAGCACGAAATTTCCCCTCTCTCATCTCCATTGTTGAGCTTGAAAAGCTTGCCCCTCTCCAATTCCTCTCATGATTCTTGCATATCTTTGAGGGAAAAGAGAGAGAGATCTAGTTCTACATTTCCACCAATCCATCCCTCCTCTAAGTGAGGGGAACCTAGTGGATCTTGATCTTGGAGTTCCATTCGTTGAGTTCTTCTTTGTTCTTCCTCTCTTCTACCCCCACAAGCATTAGTTGATTTTGGTGGGATTTGAGAGTGAAGGATTTGAGCATTTGTGCTCTTGCCATTGCATTTGGTGCATCGGTTTGCTCTCTCCACGAGTATTCGTGGAAGTGAAAGTTGTGAGCTTGTTATTCTTGGGTCTTTGGACCCTAGACACCTTTGTGGTGGTTGTGACCTCTTGTGGTCATTCTGGAGCCCCCAATTCGGTTGTGGGTGTGTGCCCCAGTGTGGTGTTGTAAAGGCTCCGGATTCCGCCTCGAAGGATTCCGATAGTGGAAGGTGAACCAAGCCTTGGCAAGGTTCATCGGAGAATAGGGTGATGCCAGTTGTGGCGCTTGAGATTTGAAACTCACACCCCTCCAACGAGATGTACTCCCCTAAAAAGGAGGAACTCGGGAATACATCATCGTCTCCGCGTGCCTCGGTTATTTCTATACCCGAGCTCTTTACTTATGCAATTTATATTGTGATAGCCTTCGCGCTTGAAGTCCATTTATTGCTATCACCTTGTTGCTTGTCTTGCTTAGCATAAGTTGTTGGTGCACCTAGGTGAGCCTAGTTTACTTGGGTTGTTGGCTTGTTAATTTAAACACCTAGTTTTATTCCATAATTATCAAGACTAAACCGGAAAAGTTTTAATTCACCTATTCACCCCTCTCTAGGCGACATCCTTGTCCTTTCAACACTGACACATGGGGCCCACCAAAGGTGGTACCTACATGTCAAAGTCTGGAAACTATAGGGTTACGCACGTCAGAGGATCCTAGTCCAAGTTGGCAAGCAAGTCTTGCGATGTGTGGGCGGTTGACATGGTAGCGTGGCGAATGGTATTTCATTGTCTATGCATCTTTTGGCCCCCATTTTCTCGTAAACATGCTGATTGGTAAGTTTTTGGGCGCATCTTCCTTATAACTCAACCAACTCTATTCTACCTATATGAATCGTAGGAGTGCTATACCCTTTTATTGCTTCCTAAAGAAATTTTTAATCCAAATATAGCTCTTTTTCTGCAAGTAAGACATTCAGTTTTAGAAGGATAAGTTATTTTTGGAACACTTTTATGTCTCCAAAGCGGTATTGTTGTTTTCCCGTGGTTTCTCTCCCCCCAACCCACACAACCCATCACACCGCGCCACGCGATATAACTCCTCCCCCCACCCACAACAACTAGACGACAACATAAATAATCCAACTAGCCGCGATTCACCCTCATCTACCTCTTTGATCCACTTGCGGCCGCATCCCTATGGCCCCGTCGACCGGAGCGTCTCCGCAGCAAGAAAACTGGTACGCTCTCCGAACCAACCCTTGCTCAAATATGCAAGCAGCTAGATCCATGGGAGAGGTTGCTCTCGAGCACTCGAACTTTACGTAGGTTCAACATGGTTTTCGGTGGGGAAGGAAAGCGCAATCGTTGCATCATAACAACATTGGGTTACTAGGTCGAGAAGAGCAGATCTAGTTCCCCTAAGCATAGATCTAGCCCTCTGCGAGAGCTACTATATTTGCCTCGTGCGTCGTAACAACATTGGGTTATCAGGTCGAGGAGAGCGATCTAGTTCCCCTGAGCGTAGATCTAGCCCTCTATGAAAGCAGCTATGTTTGCTGCGTGCTACAAAGCTGATCATTGCCAGAGGTGGTGAGACGCCGGTCATGGATCTGGATCTGACACTTGGTGGATGACATGTCCATGTCCAGAAATCGACCGTCTATGTGAGGCGGCGACATGGAGTGGTACATAGGTTGGCCAGAGAGCCTCGGGATGTGTGCCCGACTACCAAGCCATGCTATGTGGCACATGGTGATTGTGTTGTATCTTTTTCATCTTTTTGGCACGTTTTTCTCGTTAATTTGTTGTTTTGTATGCTTTTCGATCTGTCTTACTTATAAACTGGACCTCTCCGATCCGCTTGCGGCCGCATCCCTATGGCCTCCTCGACCGGAGCGTCTCCGCAACAAGAAAACCGGTACGCTCTCCGTACCAACCCTCGCCCAAAGACGCAAGCAGCCAGATCCATGGGAAGGGTTGCTCTCGAGCACCCCAATTTTATGTAACAACATTGGGTTACTAGATCGAGGAGAGCAGATCTAGTTCCCCGAGCGTAGATCTAGCCCTCTGCGAGAGCTGCTATGTTTGCCTCATGCCTCGTAACAACATTGGGTTCACTTGGTCGAGGGGAGCAGATCTAGATCTAGCCCTCAGTGAGAGTTGCTATGTTTGCCGCGTACTAGAACGCTGATCCTTGACAGAGGTGGTGAGACGCGAGATCTGGATCTGACACTTGGTGGCTAACATCTCCATGTCCAAACATTGACTTACGCGACGACATGGTGTGATACATAAGTTGGCTAGCCAGAGGGCCTCGGGTTGTCTGGCCTACTACCGTGCGTGGCGCATGTTGATTCGTGTTGTATTCTTTTTTTCAGGTTTGTCGTTTTGTATGCTTTTCGACCCGTCTTCCTTATAAACTGGATCGGCTCTATCCTATCTATAAAAATAAAAATTGTAGAAGGGCTCATCTGTCTCAATGTTTTCCTGAAGGGAAGTTTAATCCAATTATAGTTTTTCGATGGTATAGACATATAGTTTCCTTTTTTCTACAAGCAAGGTAGTCAGTTCAAGAAGGCTAGGTAATTTTTGAAACTCTTTTATTGTACCTCTCCGCGTAGAAAACAAAAACCGAAAGAGGAAGGCGGACTCGTTGTTTTTTTCTCGTGAAGTCTGTCCTCCTCTTCCCCCCCCACCGGCCCACGCTGACCACCACACGGAACCCGCAACGACTAGATCTGATACTTGGTGGCCGACATGTCCATGTCCAAACATCGTCCGTCTATTTGACGCGGCGGCGTGGTGTGGTACATAGATTGACCAGAGGGTCTAGGATGTGTGGCCGACTACCAAGGCGTTCCACGTGACACACCGTGGTTCGTGTTGTCTCCGCATCTTTTCGGCACGTTTTCCTCATTAACTTCTCGTTTTGTATGCTTTTCGACGTGTCTTACTTAAAAACTGGATCGACTCTATCCTATCTATAAAAATTGTAGAAGGGCTCTGCTGTCTCAATGTTTTCCAAAGGGGTATAGTTTTTCGATGGTATAGTTTCCTGTTTTTGGCTGCAAGCAAGGCAGTCAGTTCGAGAATGCTAGGTCATTTTCGAAACTCTTTTACTGTACCTCTCTGCGTAGAAAACAAAAACCGAAAGAGGAAGACGGAATCGTTGTTTTTTCCCGTGGACTCTGTCCTTCCCCCCCACCGGCCCACGCCGACCACCACACCACACGACGCACCAGCAGCGACTGGACTGGAGTGGAGTGGACGGCAGCGGAGGCAACCCAAGCAAGCCGATTCGCCCTCCTCCGATCCGCCGGCGGCCGCATCCCCATGTCCCCGTCCACCGGAGCGCCGCCGCAGCAGCAGCAACCCGGTACGTGCACCGAACCACGCCTAGCTGGAACCCGCGAGCGGCCAGATCCATGGGGGGATCGGCGGCCTAGCGTTGTACTTCAGACTCCGGAGCACTCGAATTTCGCGTAGGGCCGGTGGGTTTTTGGCAGGGGCCGGGGAAGGCGCGATCGGTAGCTGCGTCGGGGCAGGCGGCATTGGGTTCCTGGGTCGTGCGGCGTGGGGAGGGAGGGAGGAGCGTGTCCCTGAGTTGCTCGTCCGTGGTCTCTTCCAGAGCCATGAAATTGCAAGCTTTGATTTTTCAGTCGAAGTTGTTGTAATTGCAAATGCATTATGCATATACTCCTAGCTCGCAGTCGCAGCCACTTAACATCAGTTCTCAGTACACCTGCTCAATTTTTCCCAGTTCTTCCCTCCCCTCTCTTGGGAAACGGGGAGCTCATGCTGAAACTCAAAGTATGTGAGGTAGTGCAGTTAATAACCAAAGGAGTTAGCAAGCATGAGTTGTGGTTCTTTTCTATTAATGAGGTATTACTTGTTAGTATATTGATAAAAAATTAGAGTAAATGCATCAGGGGCTCAGATAATTCTGTCTTCTCTACCTGAGAAGGAAGGGTTTCTACTAATCGTAATCCTACTAGCCACTCTTCGTGGGTTGTGGTACCAGGGAACTGTTCTAATAAATCGATACACAAGTGGTGTGTATTGAGATGTTGTTGATGAACCGTTAGTGCACATTTGGGTTGTTTGCTCTAAAACCTTGGATTCCTTTTCTTCTTTCTGTCAAGTAACTCTTTCCATGTAGTAGTGATCCAGTAATTTTCTTTTGTTATCCACCATTTATTCCAACATAATTTTTTCTTGGCACCTGCACAATTTCAGCCAAAACATTCCATGTAGTAGTGATCCAGTAATTTTCTTTTGTTATCCACTATTTATTCCAACATAATTTTTTCTTGGCACCTGCACAATTTCAGCCAAAACACGTAATTTCTTCTTGGATACATTCATGTTATAGCATTGCCATATTATCGTCAATTTCTTCTTAATTACTTATACTCGGTAGTAGCTGTGTCTGAGTTTATCGATTCTGTATGTAGCATTCTGATTCAGGAATTACCCTAAGTATCTGTGAATCCTTATGCAACCATTTACTCAAGTGTTTGTGTTTCGCAATAAGAAAGCCTTGCTTACCTTCTGCTGATAGTTAGTCTGTACTCCTGAAGGTTGGAGGTCTATTTCTGTTCATGTCAGATATACACACCTCTATTTTTATACTTCCCACGTACAGACTTGTAATAGCAACTCAAGTTCCTTGCTTGCGCTTCTTTTGGTTTCAGTGTTGTGATACCAAGTCAGCTACCAATGGCCTCACTTGGAGTGGCACCGGCATCTGGTCTGAGAGATGCTAGTGGCAGTACTCTCGCAGTGGATAGATTGCCGGATGAAATGAATAATATGAGAATAAGAGATGAGAAGGTATGATCTATCTGTTATGGTCTTTCTGTTTACAACGCTAGGCCAGATTTGCTGGAAATTTACACTTATCTAATTCATACATTTGTTGCAGGAAGTTGAAGCAACAATCATTAATGGGAATGGAACAGAAACTGGTCATATTATTGTCACAACTATAGGAGGCAGAGATGGGCAAAGCAAGCAGGTAGACGTGTCTTAATTTTCTTTGATTATTGCGAACTTGACTTCGGTTTCTACAGATTCTTATACTAGCATTCAATTGTTGTCAATGGCAGACCATAAGTTACATGGCTGAGCGAGTTATTGGGCAAGGGTCATTCGGTATTGTGTTCCAGGTATGTTAAATAAGAATCTTTCGAGGGGATTTAAAACTGCTCCTTCTTTTACTTTGTCATAGAACACACAACTTAAGCATAAGTACATGATTTTACTTCTGGCTTGGCAGGCAAAATGTTTGGAGACAAGTGAGACGGTAGCTATCAAGAAGGTCCTTCAGGATAAGAGATACAAGAACCGTGAGATGCAAATGATGCGTCTGCTTGACCATCCAAATGTCGTTTCTTTGAAACACTGCTTCTTCTCAACCACTGAAAAGGACGAACTTTATCTGAATCTTGTGCTTGAGTATGTTCCTGAGACAGTCCACCGTGTCATCAGACACTACAACAAGATGAACCAACGCATGCCACTCATCTACGTGAAGCTATATATTTATCAGGTAACCATTACCTTCAGTGCTATGTTTTCTGTAGCTTGATATGTTGTGCTTCCCTATTGATGCAACTAGACACTAGAGTGAGCACATAGTCTTTGCAAGCAAATAACTTCTGCACTAAATTGATTTTGACATAGTTTAGAGTCTCAGATTATGGTCCTATTTTGAGTTTTTGGTTTATTTGGTGAACTTCACAAAATTAGGCGGGATACTGCCTACTACTTTCGTAGGCAGATTTTCGATCTATTGTGATTGAGTTGTTCCTTTTTTTTTGAACCATGCAGGAGAACTGATTGAGTTGTTCCTATTTTTACAATTTCTGAATTGCGCTTCTAATATGTCAAATTTCATACATAGTTCAAGTGGACCTGGCTTTATACTTTAATATGAATATATGTGAATACCCTTATTTAAATATTGGCTCTCCAACCCATTTTTATTGGATGCCTTTCTTATTTATTTACCTTGACAGATTTGTAGGGCACTGGCCTATATCCATCGGACTGTTGGTGTTTGTCACAGGGACATAAAGCCACAAAATCTTCTGGTAAATTGAAAACATCATGTCCTTTCTATGAGCTTCTTTTGAGTGGTTTCATAGGGTATAATTATTTAATTTTCTGCAAAAAAGGTAGTTCGTGTTTGAACCCTCCCCATTCCCCTTCCATTGCCAAATACCAAAGATATATCTTGAACATCTGTACTGTCCTATGTTCACCAACTCCACATTGCTCTTGATAATACTTACTGTGATTCCATTTATTGTGATGTTTGTGGTTCATTCAGAAGTTCAGGATCAGGTCCAAAACACAAGAACTTGTTCCATGCTAGTTTTAATAAGCACATGGCCCTTAGATTATATCTAGCCCTACATGTGTTGTCTGGTGCTTGTAGTCAACTCTAACATCTAAACACAATCCACAATAGTCCATGAACATAATACCAAGTGTCGCAGGCACCTATATCTCTGAGGCATCATCTGCAATGTACTTTATCAGCTTCTCATGCCTCCCTCTGGATTCACAGGTTTGCTTCTTTTTACCAGGTTAACCCGCACACTCATCAGCTGAAGATCTGTGATTTTGGGAGCGCAAAAGTTCTGGTATTTATGTTGACCATTTTTTATACTGTTGTATCCGAGCCTTCTCGATATTGGTGTATTTGAGCGTAGGATATCCGAACTCTTCTGTAGGTGAAAGGCGAGCCGAATATATCATACATCTGCTCTAGGTACTATAGGGCACCAGAGCTTATTTTTGGTGCTACTGAGTACACAACAGCAATTGACATCTGGTCTGCTGGATGTGTTCTTGCTGAACTTCTAACAGGACAGGTGAACATGAAAATCGGGGAGTCCTAATTATTATCTTTCTATTGAAAAACTACTGTAAATAAAAAATATATTTTTGTGTGGAGAAATCATGAAGCTCACATCTATATCTGTCTGATTAACAGCCTCTCTTCCCTGGTGAAAGCGGAGTTGACCAGCTTGTTGAAATTATCAAGGTGATTCTATGGCTTGATCTTGCTATCAATTCATACTGCTATATGTCATTCATGCACAACAAGTTTGTGATGGTTGTCGCAGGTTCTGGGCACACCTACAAGGGAGGAAATCAAATGTATGAACCCGAACTACACAGAGTTCAAGTTCCCCCAAATCAAAGCTCATCCTTGGCATAAGGTATGGCTTTATACATGAAACTCTGGTGCTCCCAAGTTACCGTATGCTGAAATCTTGACAAATTTTCCACTTAATTTTAGGTGTTCAGCAAAAGAATGCCACCTGAAGCAACGGATCTGGTCTCCAGGCTTCTTCAGTACTCGCCGCACCTGCGGTCCTCAGCTGTGAGCACCTGCGCACCACACACTTCCTTCCATGCAGACGAAACACAGTTTCACATGTCCAAATCTCTAATGCTGCGTTATGATGCTCATGCAGCTGGATGCTCTGGCTCACCCGTTCTTCGATGAGCTCCGTGACCCGAACACTCGGCTCCCCAACGGCCGGTTCCTACCTCCGCTCTTCAACTTCAAGGCCCACGGTACGTGCATGCATCTGTCAGTCGTGTTACAGTCACCGACACCATTGATCTTCACCGAGTTTCTTACCGTTTTATCTGTTGCGTTTGCCAGAGCTGAAGGAGGTTCCAGCAGAGGTTGTGGCGAAGCTGGTCCCGGAGCACGCGAGGAACCAGTGCCCCTTCCTAGGAGCACAGTAGAGTCTGGCTTCCGTGCTACTCATGTGGCGCTGTCTCTGTCATGCTAGCGAATAGTAGCTCATACCTAGACTAGGCGTCGGAACAACAAGGTCGTGTCATCGTGTGGTATCCCGAATTTTACTGCTTTGGCAACAGTTTGTGTGTCTTGAACTTAAGTGAGTCGGAATGACTGAGAAGTGTTGATCGTTGTTACAGAAACGTCGGAATTATGTGTGTGACAGCGTTCTGCTGTAGATGATGATGATGCCATAGCCTATTTGACAATCTGCAGCGCCCAGAGTCTCTGATGAATTCCGTTCATGTCATACAGTTTCGTTGAGAAAAAAGGGCACGGCTTGGTGCTGGCCAAATGCAGAACATGATTGAATGACTCAAAACAGCTGCATTCATGGCTGGTTTGGATGAATAGTAAAACTAGAACTAAAGCATCCGCTACTAAGTTACTACAACCCAAGTCATAAAGACTAGTATCAATTAGCAAATAGCAATAGACAAAGCTTGAGGACCCAGTTTCGCTTCATCGATCGGTCTTCCTCCTAGCCGCTACTCATCGTCGTCTTCGTCGTCGGTGGCCCAGCCGAGAACGTAGCCCTTGGTCTCCAGGTCCCGGCGGACGGTGTCTTGGAGCTCACGGATCTTGTCGATGCCGAACTGGCGACGCCTCGTTGAGGCGTTCAGCAAACGAGAATGGGCGTCGTCCTCCGGATGAGGACGGACGACGACCAGTTTGGGGTTGATGGCGAGCACGCGGCGCACCTTCTCCATGGACATCGGCTTCTCCACCATCCTCTTGCCCTCGAACACCATACGCCGCGGCCCCTCCTTCACGTCAGCAATCACCTCCGCCGTCGGCGCCTCCTCATCCATCTTCATCTTCTTCGACGCCTTCTCCCCATCGGCCGCGTTCGTCTTTGTGTGCCGTGGCCGGCCGTCGGCCGTCGCCTCCACTTTCCATCTTCATCTTCGATGTCCGGTGCCTTCTCCTCGTCTCCTCGGCCGATTTATGGCGGCTGATTATAACACTAGCAGTTCGGTTAGGAGTTAGGACTCGGACTCGACATGTGAAAAAAAAAACCCAAGGATAAATACAGATACTCTGCCCGTCTGCCGCCTCACCGTAATACTGTACGATACGGTATAATTTAGGACGCGACTACGTACCAAACGTTCTATAGTTAGCGCTAACTATAGAACGTTCCGACAGCCGACCAAGTAGACACACGTGCAGGCAGCAGTCGCGCGCCCAGCGCCAATTTCACACGAACTTTTCCGACCAAGAGCGATTAGGACGGGATTAGGACGTGCGTGAGTTGCTGGCCGAAAGGGAGGAATATTCCACGTACAGTACGCATGCACACAAAGAGACAAAAATGATTACGTCATCAAATTAAATGCGAAAATCTAAAATTCAAAAGATTTTATAGACCAAACCGTGTATCCGATGTAGGATCTGTTTTCACCATTGGACTAGTCGCGACGAGATCTTCGAAACTAGATCCCATATTGATATGTTCCGACAACTTTTTTTTGGACCCAAAAGTTACCCACGAGTAACACGTGAGTTATCCAGACCGCGGTATGTAAGTTACCCACCATATTAGTGATTAGTTTTCGGATCGAAACTAGATACCACTTTTGGTTGTTCATTTTTATTTTTCCGAGTTTTGAAGTTTGCACCTAGTTTCATAAGTGAGGTACCAACTTCGGTATACATAATCGCACCATAAAAACAGATGGACAACTTCATAAGTATTGGGTTGATAACTATTATTTAGAGGACATTGATTCATGGTGGATAACTATATTATGAATAGACATGGAACTCAATCAGAACTGGTGGGTAACTATTAGTATGAGAGTATGGTAACTACAACGATTTCGTGGCGGATAACTACACCCTGAACGCATGAGTAATTTCGTCAGTACTACGTGGGTAACTCTATCAGTACAGGATGGGTAACTATCACCGAGAGAGAAGGGTAACTACATTGATTTCGTGGTGGATAACTGCATCATGAACATATGGATAACTTTATCAGTACTTGGAGGGTAACTCCATCAATACAAGGTGGGTGACTATCACTGAAAGAGAAGGGTAACTTAACGATTTCGTGGTAAATAACTGTATCATGAACACATGGATAACTTTATCAGTACTGAGTGGGTAACTCCATCAATACAGGGTTGGGTAACTATCATCGAGATAGAAGGGTGACTACAACGATTTCTTGTTGGATAATTACATCATGAACACATGTGTAACTTTATCAGTACTTGATGGATGGGTAACTCCATCAGTACAGGGTAGGCAGCTATTAACGAGAGACGAGAGTAACACATGAGTATCTTTATCAGTACTGGATGGGTAACTGTATAAGTCCAGGGTGGGTAACTATTAACGAGAGAAAAGGGTAACTATATCGATTATTTCGTGGTGGATAACTTCATCGTGAACACATGGGTAATGTTATCAGTACATTATAGGTAACTCCATCAGTACAGTACGGGTAACTCTTACCGAGAGAGAAGGGTAACTATCTCGATTTCGTGGTGGAAAACTCTATCACAAACACATGGTATCAAGTTTGGGTGGGTAACTATTACCGAGATAGAAGGGTAACTACAACGATTTCGTGGTGGATAGACACATCACGAACACATGGATAAATTTATCAAGCTTGGGTGGGTAAATATTACCGAGATAGAAGGGTAACTATACCGATTTCGTGGTGGATAGACACATCATGAAAACATGGGTACTTAATTAGTATGGCGTGGATAACTGCATCTGTACTTGGTGGGTAACTATTACCGAGAGAGTAGGGTAACTATATCGATTTCGTGATGGGTAACTATATCATAAACACATGGGTAACTCCATCAGTACAGGGTGGGTAACTATTACCGAGAGAGAAGGGTAACTATATCGATTTCGTGGTGGATAACTGCATCATGAACACATGGGTAACTCCATCAGTATTGGGTGGGTAACTCCATAAGTACAGGGTGGGTAACTATTACCGAGAGAGCAGGCGCAATCTCCGTAGTCGACGAAGATGCAGGTGCGCGATCGGAGAGTCGAGTCGTCCCCCACTTGTTCACATGGAAATTCATGCTACCAAAAGTAAGGCACATACCTCCGTAGAGATCGGCATACACCGGTCGATGGGCTGGCGGGTGGGGGACGAATTCGAAGGAGCCGAAGCGGATCGGCGCCGTGATTGTTGGCGTGTCGATGATCATTGCGGATGGAGCCGGTGCAACCATGATTCCAGCACTCTTCTTTCCCACAGACGGCGCCAGTTGACGTGGGGTGGCCATGACAAATCCCAGGTTCGAGTACCCCAGGTTGATTGAGAGGGAGAAGAGTTGGAGTGCTGGTAGTTACCACGGCTGACAAGCAAGGCGGTTTACCCTGGTTCAGGCTCCCGGAGGATAATACCGTACTTCCAGCTTGTCTGTTATTGATATTGGGGAGGTGTTACAATGGCGATCCCGGCGAGATGTCGATCTCGCTAGGGTTTAGGTGGTGGAATAATAGCGTGATTGTGAGCGTACCCTAGATCGGCGGCCCTCCCAGCCTTTATAAAGGAGGCTGGGTCTCGGGAGTTCACATCCGACTGGCTTTACAAGTATGGTAGGTTCTACCGACATAGTATTCTCTGTCTTGAGGCGTACTCTATTTTCTTGGGCTCCGTTCGTGGACCTTGAGCATCGTCCTCCGGCTGGGCCCTTGTCTCTGCGTGCACCAGGTACCTTCATAGTGGGGCACCCGATAGGTAGGCCCACGTCACCATGACTACATGGTGCTTAACTCGATCAATACTAGATGCATAATTATTACAAAGAGAGGGTAACTATATCAATTTTGTGGTGGATAATTATAGCATGAATACATGGGTAACTCAATAATTTTTGGGTGGGTAACTACATCTATACTTGGTGGGTAGTTATTATCGAGAGAGTAGGATAACTATATCGATTTTGTGATGGATAACTATATCATAAGCACATGGATAACTCCATCGGTACTAAGTGGGTAATTGTTACCTAGAGAGTTGGATAACTAAATAAGTAGATTTTATGAGGATAAATATATCATAAATGAATGGGTAACTCCATCAATATTAGGTGTGTAATTACTTTTAGACTACATGAAATCCAATCCACATGAAGCAAGTAGATACTTAGAAAATGGTGCCCATAGTCCCTAAATCCGAAAATGTTAGGCCCCACGACAGCGACGCAGCGAGAGCCACACATCATAATTAGAAACAAATACATATATGGACTCTTTAACTTCTCTTAGGATGTGTTCGGTTCTAGAACCAGAGGAACGAAATGGAATGGTTCCATTCCGAGGTCACGGAATGGTTCCGACCCCGTGTTCGGTTTGAACTAATTCGAGGAACGGAATGGTTCCGTTTTTTGTTCGGTTGGGAGCAAAAAAGAGGAATGGAACAGCGGTTTTCTGGTTCAGCTCACCTCTTTCCTGGACATGGTGAGCATACCTCCCGTTTTGTCAACAACAAAGAGCAACAAAATCACACTCCCAATCTTGTTAATCTCAATTTGCTGCCGGTCAAGATTGGCCGAAAATTGCAGGGGAGAGTTGCGGGTGGGGGTGGGCACGTCCAGGCACACCACGATGTCGTAGCTGCCGTCCAGGCTCTCCAGGTCCCTCACCTCGAACCGCGGCATGTGGAAGTCCGGCGCCTGCCGCTGGGCCTCCGAGACCATGGCGGCGGAGATGTCGGAGGCGAGCACGGAGGCGCCGTCGGAAGCGAGCGGGATGGAGAGCGACCCCGTGCCGCAGCCGGCGTCGCACACGGTGGCGCCCGCGAGCGGGACGTCGGGGGCGTCGCGCAGCATGGCGAGCGTGGCGGCGACCGTCTGCGCGTGGCCCTCGCGGATGTCCAGCTGCACGCGGTTCACGTCGTCCGTGGCCGAGCCGTAGATCTTGCGCCACCGCTCAAATCCCGTGGAGTCGAAGTAGGCGCGCACCGCCTCCTTGTCCCCGCCAGCTCCTGCCCCGCCGCCGCCGGCCCGCCAGGTCCTGCCCCGCCGCCGCCCCGCCAGCTCCTCCCGTGGAGAGGGAGAGGCTCGAGCGCCGCCAGAAGAGAAGACGCGAGGGTGAGGGGGTGAGGTACGAGCGGATAGGGTGGGACGGGGGTGAGGAGGTGAGGTTACGTCTGTTGTTTTCGTTGCCTCGCTTCGGAACCAGGTAATTCCACCGATTTGGAGGAACCAACGGATTCGGCATCTCGGTGGAATATTCGTTTTTCAGGAACCATCGGATTCTGGTTCCAGTACCAACCGAACAAAGGAATATGTCCTGGGTGCAGGTCCAACCCGTTATATTCCACGCGGTGACACCAACCGAACACACCCTTACGTAATTTGTACAGAAATCATCCCATTCCGAGACACAAAAGACCAAAACGTAGTAATTGAACGGAAAAAATACTAAGAATGAACTGACAAAAACTGCTAATGCACCGATAGAAATTAGTTGTGGTTACTCGATTCTCATTAAACAATGAAATGTGGATCTACAGCTTCGTTTACACACATGAAAATGGATACAGGGCGGTAGCAATCGGATGACCAAGATCCAAACACAGTAGAAAAACTAGTATTGCGTCAGACTAGTGGCTAGCACCATCATCGCCTCGGTCAAAATTCCCTGCTTCCGGCCAGATGCGCCGTGAGGCCAGATGACCTGCCGCCTCTAGGCTGGGTGAGGAGAAGCTACCGCCGCCAGTTTGAGGAGCAGCTCCGGCCAGATGCGCTACTGTCGCCGGGGTGAGAAGTAGCACCCGCAAGATTCGTGGCCTTTGCAAGTGTGAGGAGCAGCTACGGGGAAGAAGCCATGGTGGTTCTCGACATGAGCGGTTGGTGGCGATGGAGATGCGTGGTCGGCAAGGATGGATCCGGTGGAGGTAGAGGCCGGGGAAGATGGAGAGAGACCAGAGCCCCAGCCTACGGCGAGCTCAAGCAGCAGATCCACTAGGATGGGCGAGTCACCTGCGCCTTTTGTGGCCGCGACTGGAGTAGCAGCGGGCCACGCCAGTAGAGGAGGGCGCGTCGCCGTTGGCGTTCTAGACCGGAGGAGCAGCCGCCGCGCCGAAAGAGTAGGGGCGTGTCGCCGTCGCCGTTGGCGGCCGGGGGCCCGAGGAGCACCTTGGATGGGAAATGAGTCGGGATGGAGGAGGCGCGTGACGAGACTCAATCTGCGTCGTTGCTTCAATCGTTGATCGGACGGTAAACGGGCGACTGCCGAGTTTGGCTAACTGCCGACCGTTCTAAAGATAGAAATCCCCATAATTTATTTTTAAATCTCTAGCAAGCAACCAGATAGGAGCAAGCAATGGATGTGTTGGGAACTTGGGATCAATGGCTTTGTCACACTTACATAAATTCTCTATGAGCGCTATAGGCATGATACACAAAATAAAAATTCCACACGATATCAGTCAAGGCTATTGAATCTAGGGTTAATTGGATCCATGCCATTGGGCAATTCACAGATTGGAAAAATGCCATTACAAAAATCTAACTTGGAAATATGCCACTCTAACTTCCTCATACTCCCACATATGCCATTTTGTTCACTACCCAACCAAATATGGAAGTTATACATTGGTTGATACCCTTTATACACATGTACAGTACTAGACAGAAAAAAACTCGATCCAAACCTTATCCAAAGCTGTAACCGCACGACTAGCATCCAGAAAATAAAAAGGAAAGGGAGCCAGCTCTCCGTAGAGGCGGCGGCGGCCCAGCAGCGGGAGGCGCTCTATGCAGCGAGACGAGAGCCGGCGACTGTGCCAGTAGGAGCGCGCGACTGCGGCAGTGCAGGGCGGTGTCGAATCGAGCTCCTCCCCGACGGCGCGGGACGCGGTGACTTCAGGGAATACTCTGGAGCGCATCTTCTCGGAGAACGGCGCCCGGGCGCGACGGAGATGCTCGCGGAGCGTGACACCGTGGTAGTGGACGAGCGGGATGAAGGGGAGGGCGGGGTGGGCACGCCGACGAGCAGGGATGGGCGAGGCCAGGACGGGGTTCAAGAGCACTGGCCATGGCGGGTGTGGACAAGAAGGTCGAGGCAGCGATTTGGCTCAGAGCGGACCCGGGAAATCTCCTGCGAACGGCGCCGTCCTCCCGCCGCTCTCCAGCCGGCGCCTCCAGCCGCTGTGCCCGCCGTCGGCGCCTCCCGCCGCTGTCCGGCCGGCGCCTCCCGCCGCTGGTCCCGCGTCGGCGCCTCCCGCCGCTGGTCCACCGCCGCCGCCTGCGACGCGCTCCTCAGGGTTCGTCGAGCGACGGGGCGGGAGAGATGCGATTCTGGGACGGTTCTGTCGATCGATTCTCAGCTAGGATTCTTTTTATGTGCTTGCGTGGGTCCAGTACATGACTCCACTTCGTATAAAGTACATGTACAAATGTATAACTGTCGTATAAGTTTGGGTAATGAACAAAATGGCATAGATAGAAGTATTGAGAAGTTTGAGTGGCATATTTGCAACTTCAGTTTTTGTAATGGCATAAGTCCAACCTGTGAATTGGGGAGTGGCATAGATCCAATTAACCCTTGAATCTATTGGTACCAGAAAGAGGACTTATCTCTAACTCGTGGAGACCGGAGCATATGAGGTACACTAACACTTATGTAATCTCATTGTGTGGATAAGGTTTCGAGTCTGCCTTGGCTACTCAGATTGTACTCATTTTGCAACACTTGTGATCTTAGTCGTGTGCTGCTTCGAATAGTCGAAGAATAATATTAGACATTAGCTGAGACATTCTCATGTCATTCGCTCGTAGTGTCTATAGGATTTAGCTAGGTTCAACAAGCATAATGCACTATCCGAAGGAACCTTGAGGTATGAAATTCACTACACAAAATATCCACTTGAATGGTACAGTGAGTGGACTTGAACCGGAAATCCTAGATCCGGCCTTCGGATCGTGCAGCTGGCGGCGTGGTTGTGTCGCTCGCTCCTTGGAGGTGTCGCCTAGCTAGCTCGTGGAGTCCCCCATGCGCCAGTTGGAGTTGGTGTTAGCCGCCCCCCCAAGAGCATGGGCTCCCGGGACGCTATGTACACCGTCGGCGGCGCTTCTTGTCGACCCATTTTTCGGTATGGTGCGGCCCCGTTGTTCACTCGCCGACTCTTAAGCGCTTATGGCTAGGCAGTGCGTTGGCTTGTGCCATTTTGGAGTTGGAGTCGATATACTGAAATTCGCTTCCATTGGGCGTGACACGACCTAGTAGCTCGGTGTACCGCCTTCTCTTTATTCATGGCGGGAGACGGTGCAAGGAGAGTCCTTGTCGCTCGACTGGCGTGGGTTGACTTGTAAACCGTGTGACGTCCGTGTAGCCTTTTGACGTTGTATCGGCTGTCTTAGCCTCTTCTTCTGTGAAATATGATACACCTCCTAGGATGTATCCTCGAAATTTGTTGGTGCTCTTGTAGGTTTGTAGGTGGCCCTATATGATTTCGTTAGTGTAGATGTGGTGGTGGATCCGAGCTGGAGTAGAAGGCCATCAACGGTGAGATAAGGTTCCACGTCGAACCCATTTGACCATACCATCGCCGCGACACGGAAAAGACCAATCTACCCCTGCCCACGCCCCCGCCGCCGACGCCGCCCTCCCCCCCGCAACTCCGGAGACCCGAGCACGCTCTTCCCTCGGAGGTCCGAGGCCGCCAGGCCCCCGCTTCCGCCCTCCCCGTTGAGCCCCGGCGCCGCGCCTCCCTCCCCGTCCCCGGCGCGCGCTTGGAGCTCGGCTTCAACAGACGCTGACGCTGCGAGGTATGGGTTCTTGGCTTCTGGTTCCGTTGCATGATTTGCGCTATCCCTGAGTAAATAAACCCTAGGTTCTGGGGTGGAGGTTGATCGGAGACGTGGAAGGGATGAGATGCTGGTCTCTTTCTGACCCGTGGACTTATTTGGTGGACTCGTGAACTTATCTGTGGAATGCGACTTGTCTCTGTCATGCTTGAGCTTGTTAATTTATCTGTGAAATAGTAGTTTATAGTTATGTCCATGAGCAGCCATGCACACTCGGATCAGTTGATATTTGTTGTGTTAGATAGAGAGGGTTTCTCTGGCTGTCTAGTCTTGGATGAACCTTGTGCCATGGCCTAGTAAAATTTTCAGTTTGGAGTTTGAATCATGGGTGTACTATTGGGGAAATTATGTGCTCAAGCTCCGTGCCATCCGACAAGCAGCTTAGGAAGCAAAAATTGGTATTTATTCGTGGTCTGGGTATCAGGATAAGTGCTGCACTTTAGCATTTAAGAACGCACTTCTCTGCTTGTTTGTTTGCCTGCCATGGAGTGTGTTCGGAGGATATCCTCATCATGTACTTGAAGTGTCCTGATCAGATGTATTAGGAAACTCGGCGTATCTCAGTCTGTACATATAACTGTGCGTGCAAGTGCCAGCATCTTTTTGAGCAATGTACTTCTCTGGTTACAGCGACATTTGAGATTTTGCTTTGCTGCTCAATTTAAAGAAAAGTTTACACAAATCCTAAATAAAGTTAGTTACTATGAGCAGGGGCCAAATAATGAATATCAGCTGCCTTGTCTAATGACTAGTTCTAGCGGAAGTTAGTTCACCCATATCTGATCCCACCCTGATTCTGAAGCCCAGTATTTAAACCCCAAAGAACAAAACTCACTTCTTGCTCTTTCGCACGATTAGTCCAGCCCCATGGTTTGTTCAATACAGATTTTTTTTTCTAATTATGAATTCCACTGTAAATCCATGATCCATGTAAAAGATATTGTTTTGAAGGCCAATGAAGATCTGGCGGAGTTCTGCTCGGTCATGTCGCAGTGGAGCCTCACAGTAACATAGTGAGCATGACGTGTTGGAATAGCCAAGAACAGAAAGCATGAAAAATAGCAAAATAAGGAAATATAAGAAAACAATGATTAGTGACAAACAATGTTTAACAAGGAGTGGATGATTACGAAATTATGAGCACACTGGATAATGTCAAGCTAATTTGCAATCTGTACTTAATGGAGTAGTGCAACAGGTTTTAGTTTGCTGAATAGTGGTAGGAGTAAAATGTGAAGTTTAACTGAACAATCAGTTAAGCTTAACTTTAACTGACACAAACTTGTTTGTGTGATTATGATTATGTCTTTACCATCATAAATTTTTCAAGTGTCAGCTGAGAAATTTTCCTCAACACCAAGGACTCAAGTCTTCGAACTTTTTGGTTGAAAAATGAAATTGCTGCCATGGAGAAAACATAAGGTGCGTAATTTGGAACTGCACTTCTATACTTGCTTGCACTGCCCATTGATTGTTTGTCATGAATCTGCACCCGTGGTGATGTACTTGTACACAGCTAGCTTCATATAAAATGTAAAACATCGAATTCTGCAAGCTGCATGCAACCTGCTAGCAAATTATATGTATAAGGGCAACCTACTGTTTCATCTTTAGCAAATTAAATGTACAAGGGCAACCTGCTAGTTATCTGCAAGGGGCGCCCAACATTGTCGCTCTGCAAATTTTCGACGCTCCTTAGAGAGGTGTTCTCGCTAATGTTTCGGAACAAAAGCAGGTACAATGTCGTCGTGACCCTACATCATAGCTCCAGGTTTCGAATTCCCATGGGGAGCCCCACAACACATTGGATTGGAAAAGGGCTGGTGCCCACAAACTCGTGGGTAATTCATCTTACAGAATGGGTACGGGGAAATTTGGTCTTCGTCATTTAAAATGGGGATGGGGATTACAAGGTCTCCTCATCCTGTCCCCTGCTATACCTCGTCTTTAGCTTGGCATGCTTTATAATATATTTAGCTCGTATAAATCTATTTTATTACCATTTTATCATGAAGGTATTGCATAAATTACATATGTTTATGTGTACAAAATGTAGCAAGGTGAGAAAAACAGTTCATTGTTGGAAGAAATCCTGGCTCTCCCTCCTACCGTTGGCACGAATCTCCAGGCCCAAGGCACAGCACAAGAAGAGGGGTCTCAACTTCGTCCTCACCTCGCCGCGCCGCCGCAGGGATGCAAGCAGCTTCACGGAGGGCCGCGGTAGCTGCGGCGGCGAGCTTCCGCTCCACCGCTGCCGCGGCGCTCTCCAAATCCACGGTACGCCCACCCCATCCTCCGCTCTAACGTCTCCCTGCCCTGCCCCTCTTTCGCTCTGTCCGAATCAAATCACCCCTCCAGCTCTTGAATCTCGACGCCCAATCCTGCCACGATTTGGCTCCGCTAGATCGACAAACTTGCAGAGCGATGTAGCTATTCGATTATGTGGGACTTGGATCTGACGATTCTTGTGCAGCCACGCATCAGTTTCAACGTCCACGAGAAGCGCACCGACGCCAAGAAAGCTCTCAAGAACATCCTGCTCAACGGCGGCCCATGTCAGGTACTGTGACCATCTCCTTTGATTCCTAGCTTGTGAACCTGTCCGTAAATGGCAGCACCAGGCTGGTTTAGCCGCGAGGTTGAACAGAAAGGGCATTCAGATTTTATTCCATTATTCAATCCGACATTTTATCATTGTTTCACCAAGCCATTGGGAAATCAGATACATAGGATACATGCACTGAATACTTCTTTAATCAATTGCTTAGAACGCGTTGCAATTTTTTGTAAAGAGAAAGATTATATTTTGTGACTGACCTGAACATTGTCAACAGGAAAGAAGCAATAAAACAACGAGGCAGCAGAAAGCTGGTGGCAAATCGAAAGTCCGCTCCGGTCCTGGAAATAGTCCACATAGCAAAGGCAGAGGTAAGTTTACTCTCGAACCAGTTTTTACCTTCCAATTCACTGTATTTACTCAAGAACAGCTTGTGTTTTCTCATTCTCAAAAGAGCCTGCTACTGAACATCTTTTAGCGTCCATGGTTGCAATTGTGCGACAGCATTAACTATCTTCTCAAAATTATCTTTCCAATCTTCAGACGGATTTTCATTGATGCAATGTGCTTGCCTTCCTAAGGTCCATGCCGTTATGGACTTCTACTTGTAGTATAATAGCACTGAATTAAATGCACATGAACTATCATTCGAAGCATGTTCATTTGAACTGTGTTTGGAGCATAGTTTATCTTTCTCTTGCATTAAAAGCATAAACAGCATACGATTATTTTCAGTATATCTGAGCGATAAAAAATGCACCATGATTTTTTTATATAGGTGGAATAGACTGGCGAAACTTTGACGACGATGACTGCAGTGATAGCCCCCACAGGACCTTTGGCGGCAAGACATCTTTCACCTGGTACTGGCCCGGGGAAGATGATGATCTTGGCGGTACGCCTAGTGGGTTTCAGTGGAGGGATGATTCTCGATCAACTAAATCAAGGGAAGAGTTTGGAATGAAAGTGATGTAGACGAGGAAGAGGAGTCTTGCCGCTATGATCTGAAGAGCCATAGGATATCTCTTGGCTTGCCAGCCTCGGGTCCCTTAAAACTTGACCACATCAAGTCTGCGTGAGTCTTGGAGCATCTCTATCATATTTGCAATGTTTCAGATGATGTGATTCTTATTTAGTTTTTCTTCCTCGATATGATGTATGTGCAGTTTTCGCGCATCGGCTCTCAAATGGCATCCGGACAAGCACCAAGTATCTTCACAGGTCAGTATTGATTGTCTTTGCTTGCAACTCTGGCACACTGATTGCAAACTCTGAGCTAGAAGAAAAAACCTATATACTGTTATTGATTCTCAACACTGGTTGTATGTATCGCAGCCTGAAGCAGAGGAAAAGTTCAGACGCTGCGTAGACGCATACAAGTCGCTGGCTGGCGCTTTCAAACCGAGTAAATAACCAGCCACCAGTTCGGTTTATGTCATGGCACGAAGGAGCACTCATGAAATTGGGATTTGAACAAGTTGTTCATATTCATAGAAGCATGAAGAATAGGAAGTGGATAGATACATACATATCCTTCGGCATGTGTTGCCAAGGAGAGCTTGTTGTTTTGTAGTACTCATGCAATATATAATCTTGAAGTAGGACCAGACTATTTCTGAGTGTCAGCTAATGCACAATGTTCTAATAAAACGAAGCTGATTTTTGTTGACTCTTCAAATGTTTGCAACATGGTATCGTTCGTAGTTTTTTTTGTTTCATCAGGTAACTGAACCTGAACATGAAACCCTTCACAACACCTTCAGATTAAATAAACAGTTTATGATCCCATCGGAAGAGCAGTTCATACTTCATCTATGGATAACCACTGTAGTACACTTTCAGATCCCAAAAAATCCACCACAATTCTCCCCCTTGAGAGCAATATAAAATACATATAACTTACTATAAGATATTACAGACAGCTTGCACCAAATCCAATCATGCCAACCAACCAAGTCTGACAACCGATCTCACAAACACACAGTGTGACATGCACAAACATAGAGAGTGTACCTGCACTTGCACATGGAGCCAGCACACATCCTGAGAGTGGTCATGTCTGAAATAAAAACATAACTTGAAAATTTTGCAATACATATCTAGAAGAATGAACCAAACATAACTCCAAGGCTTAGACGATAACTGCGGAGGCACTCGTGGAGATCAGAAGCACTTCCTTCGCGGGGCCAGATTCGTCGTACTCATCTTTTGATATCCACATCTGGTACAAACATAGGCACAGAAGTTATAACATGATTCAGATGATGGTTTGACTGAAGCCTGATATGTACTCCCTCCGTTCCTAAATATAAACATAAGATGTTTTAGCTATCTCACATGTTGACTAGGTGCAAAGCCAAATGAGTGAACATATACACTAAAGTATGTCTAAATACATGTAGATATATGTGAATGTGGACGATAGCTAAAACATCTTACATTGTGAAACAGAGGTAGTAGTAAGTAATAAAGGGGAAATGACAATCCGCAACTAGTTGCACCCGCAACTAGTTTTCGGATATCCCACTTCCGAGTGTCCAAAAATCACGAAAAAAATCATGAACATGGGTTATGTCGAATCTTCGACACCCAAAAAATTTCATCCAAAAATATGAACATATGTGGCCTATGCAAAAAAGACAAATGAAAATTTCAATAGTGTCACACTGTACTAGTTGCGGATAATTCCCTTTAATAAAGGTGAAGCTGAACGAGAGGTGTACCTGTTGGAAAGTGCTGAGCGAGGTTAGAATGGACCCTCCGATCCAGACACTGTACTTCCTCTCGGGTGGAGCGACGACCTTGATCTTCATGCTGCTCGGAGCGAGCGCGGTGATCTCCTTGCTCATGCGGTCAGCGATACCTGGGAACATGACCACTAAGCACGATGTTGCCGTACAGGTCCTTCCAATATCCACGTCACACTTCATGATGGAGTTGTAGGTCGTCTCGTGGACTCCATGCCAATCATGGATGGCTGGAAGAGGACCTCAGGGCACCTGAACCTCTCTGCACCGATCGTGATTACCTGACCGTCAGGTAGCTCGTAGCTCTTCTCAACCGAGGAGCTGTTCTTGGCAGTCTCCAGCTCTTGTTCATAATCAGAGGCTCAGCTGAGGTTGTGAAGGAGTAACCTCTCTCTGTGAGAATCTTCATAAGGGAATCCGTGAGATCGCGACCAGCAAGATCCAAACGAAGGATGGCGTGAGGAAGCGCATGCATATCCTTCGTAAATGGGCACAGTGTGGCTGACACCATCACCAGAGTCAAGAACAATACCTGTAGATGGACAAAACCTTCAGCCACAAATTACTGCACTAAACTAAACTCCTAAAGCATCGGGGTATGATAGTTACAGTTATTTTCTTCCTGACTGCATATGGTATAGTTAGCAATGAGCAGTAATCACAATTGGCATATCCAACTTATGCAAGCCAGTGAGCATGCATTACGAAGTTTGTCAACATCAATTTTGATTTAAGTATGGGAATTTGACAAAAAAAATCTAAATAATTGGTGGATGGCAGCATAAGCAAAGCATCAAATTAAACAAGAAAGTGGAAATAGTTCATACCAGTAGTACGACAACTTGCATAGAGGGAAAGCACGGCCTGGATTGCGACATGCATGACAGGAACATTGAAAGTCTCAAACATGATCTGGGTCATCTTTTCTCTGTTGGCTTTTGGGTCCAAAGGAGCTTCGGTGAGCAACACAGGCAGGGTGCTCCTCAGGTGCCACACGGAGCTCATTGTAAAAAGTGTGATGCCAGATCTTCTCCATGTCATCCCAGTTGCTCACAATACCGTGCTCGATTGGGTATTTCGGTGTGAGGATACCTCTCTTGGACTGCGCCTCATCGCCAACATAGGCATCCTTCTGTCCCATCCCAACCATAACACCAGTGTGCCGAGGGCGGCCAACTATGCTAGGGAAAACAGCCCTTGGTGCATCATCTCCTCCGTCGGGCGTGACGCGGCCTAGTAGCTCGGCGTATCGCCTCCTCTCCATTCATGGCGGGAGACGGTGCAAGGAGAGTCCTTGTCCCTCGGCTGGTGCGGGTTGAGTTGTAAACTGTGTGGCGTCGTGTTTATATTGTGTAGCCTTTTGACGTTGTACTAGGGAACTTAGCGCGGCAATGCCGCGCCTGTGCGGTAAATAAAATTTTAGAAATTATGTAGGTTTGGAAATTTTTGAAGTTTGGAAAAATTTGTGTTCTGAAATTGTTTAGATTTTGAAAATTGTTCATGTTGGGGTGTTTTCTAGATTTGATTTCTGTTTACTTTTGCGAAGTGGTCAGATTTGGAAGATATTTAAAAGTTTGAAATATCTAAAATTGAAATTTAATCATACGCCATAAATAGTCAGGATTTTTTTTTGTGTTTATTCAATATATTTTTCGTTGGTGAATAATTTTTTTTGATGGCTATAGTTTAAGTTACTGATTTTGCAGCATTTAGTAGATTTTGGAAGTTGTATAAATATCCTAAAACAATATTAATAAAAGTTTTAAAATTGTTTAGAACATGTTCTATTTTAATTTTTGTTTGTTGATTCAACTATGTTTATTTGGAAAATAAGTTTGGCATAGCTACAGATTATTGGAAATCAATCTAAAATTATGCGGTATTAATATTATTTTTCGTTGGTGATTTAGTTTTATGTAATTTGTGTAAGTATGGAAAATAGTCATATACATTTGAATATATTCTGTAGCTGGTAGAAGAGTGGAAATATACTCGTATATGTTTGAATTATCCAAAAAAAAATACATTGTGAATTAGGGGGAAGTTTTGGTATTTTAAGTATGTTTAAGAGTTGTTTAATTTTGTTGTGTCAAATAACCATGGTTAGTTTTTTTCGAGCATTCGTGTATTCGATATAAATAGATAGGGTTTTATTTTTTTAGAAAGCATTTAGGTATGTTCAATTTTTTTTCCCGATGGACTATGAATTAGTTATGAATTGTTTGGAAATTAATGTAAAATTTTGTGGTTTTATTATTATTTTTCCGTTGGTGAATTAGTTTATATGGGAAATAAATTGAGAAAATAATGTTGTAGTGCAATATGAAATATATGTGCTGATAAAAATAGTGTTAATAAAATTAGTTTTGGAAAAGTTATGCGGTGGTGATGTCACTGAAATTACTATGTGGTGGTGATGTTACTGAAATTATTTTGTAATATCTGGAGAACGCAAGGACCTTTGCCTAAAAGAAATGCGTGTTTTTATTCTGAGGGGGCCATTATATATAGTAGTGATTTTCTCAAAATATTTCACTGAATTAAAATATTTAAATATGTTTGCATTAGGACATAAGTAGTTATCATTCTAGAGTCGACCAAAATCGAAATCGATTACGGGAATGGAACCTACTCGTCGGCGCGAATTTTTTTCGTATATATATTTTCTGGAGGTTTCGCAAAAAAAAAGAGAGTATACTGTAGTAACGCACTGTAATACTGTAGCACGCTACAGTGTGTGAGTACTGTTGATCTACAGTAGCAGAAGGCCTGAGAGCGCGCGGAATGGACGCGCTATTATATATAGTATCTATGGGCTGTCTTAGCCTCTTCTTTATCTATGGGCGGAGAGTTCCGTGTGTGCAGGTTCGCCAGAGGAGGAGCGTGGCGGCGGCGATGCGCGTCGGCGGGGTCACGTGGGAGGAAGGAGGAGAGGAAGGGGGGATGTGCGTGCATTTTGCATCGGGATACCTGGGGTTCCTGGAAATTCCAGACAGGTCCTTCGTACGTGGAGGATGCGGACTGCGGGCGCAATTTCTGGAAAGGACAGATAAGGTTCCACGTAGAACCCGTTTGACCATACCATACCATCGCCGCGACGCGGAAAAAGACGAAGCTACCCCTGTCCGCCCCCGCTACCCCTCCAATCTCGCTCCGGTCCCCTCTCCCTGTTCGCTCTCTCCCCCGCCCGCTCTCCGGCGCCGCCCACGCCCTCCCCGCCGAACTCCGGCGTCGCCCAGACCCCCCGAACACGCCCTCCCGCCGGAGTTCACACGCCCCCCCTTCCGCCCTCCCCGTGGAGCCCCGGCGCGGCGCCTCCCTCCCCGTCGCCGGCGCGCGCTTGGAGCTCGGCCTCTGCGGACGCTGACGAGGCGAGGTACGGGTTCTTCGCTTCCGGTTCGGTTGCATGATTTGTGCTACCTTTTGATGAATAAACCCTAGGTTTTGGGGCGGAGGTTGATCGTAGGCGTGGGACGGGATGGGATGCTGCTGTGTTCCTGACCCGTGGACTTATTTTGGTTGACCCGTGAGCTTATCTCTGGAATGCGACTTGTCTCTGCGAGAGGAATCCATGCTTATTCGTGCGATAGTGGGGTTTAGTTATGCCCATGAGCCATGCACACTCGGATCAGTTGATATTTGTTGAGAGATTTTCTCTGGTTGTCTAGTCTTTGATGAATTTTGTGCCATGACCTAGTAAATTTGTTAGTTTGGAGTTAGAATCATGGGCTTACTGTTGGGAAAGTGATGTGCTCAAGCTCCGTGGCATCCGACATGCAACCTAGGAAGCAAAATTTGGTAGTTTTAGTGATATTTCGTGGTCTGGGTATCAGGATAAGTGCTGCACTTCAGTATTTAGTAACGCACTTCTCTGGTTGTTTGTTTGCCTGCCATGGAGGGCTAAGTGTGTTCGGAGGAAATCCTCATCGTATACTTGAAGTGCCCTGATTGGATGGATTTAGGAAACTCAGGTGTGTTTCAATCTATACAAATAACTGTGCATGCAAGAGCCAGCATCTTTTTGAGCATTGTACCTTTCTAGTTACAGTTCCATTTGGGATTTTGCTTTGCTGCTCAATTTAAAGAAAAGTTTACACAAATCCTAACTAAAGTTAGTTCCTATGAGCAGGGGCCAAATAATAATAACAGCTGGCTTGTCTAATGACTAGTTCTAGCGGAAGTTAGTTCACCGAGATCTGATCCCACCCTGATTCTGAAGCCAAGTATTTTAAACCCCAAGGAAAATGTTCAGTCTGTGCTCGATTAGTTCAGCCCCATGATTTGTTCAATGCAGTTTTTTTTTGCTAATTACGAATGCCACTGTAAATCCATGATCCATGTCATATACTGTCTTAAAGGCCAATGAAGATCTGGCGGACTTCCGCTTGGTCATGTTGCAGTGGAGCCTCACACTGACATAGTGAACATGACGCGCGGTGGCATAGCCAACAACAGAATGCATGGAAATAACAAAAAAAGAAATATAAGAGAAAACAATGATTAATGACATACCATTTTGTAACAAGGAGTGGATGATTGCAAAATTCTGAGCACACTGGATAATGTTAAGCTGTGTGTCCATCTGGACCGAATCTGTATGGATCAAGACTAGGATCAACTCAGAAGAGAAAATAAAAATCCTGTTACTAGTTATAGCAGTTATAAATAATCTTGAGCCTTGACCCTTTAGTTTCTTTGAAGTATGTGAGTGTTAGCATAATCGTTGCTGCTTTTACTGGACCAATTTTGAAATCAATATGTCTGACATGTTCTGTTGTATCTGCAGGTAGGCTTTGACCAAGGGAAGATGGAGCTCCTTGCGGGAGAGCTGCTGTGACGCATCGACAAAACTGTGAATTTACTACGTCTTGAGTGAAATCATGGCTCGAAAAGGAAGCCAAAATAAAAGTGGTCCGAATCACGCTTCACCTAACCGACAAAATACAACTAATGGGGATATACTAAATACACCAGAAAGAGAGGCAGTGCATGGTGAAGACCCAAGTTCACATCTTCAAGGTAAATCAGATGGTTCTGGAGGGAACAGTGGCCAGAAAATAAGAAGCAACAAGAAGAATAACAGAAGCAATGGCACCTCCTTGGGTAAATCTGATGGCATGCCTTCATGTAAACAGCAACCAGTCGATATCAGTACTGATGCGAAAAATTCAGAAGAACATGAGCCACCTTTCAATAGTACCAAATTAAGAAGAGAGAGCAAGAAATCCTCACGGCGTGGCTTCGGCAAAAAACCATCAGCAGTACAGACTTCATTGCGTATTTTGACAGAACAAGTCAAGGAGAAGACCAGTCAGGTTGCTTCCATGGCTGCATCCTTTTTCAGAGCCTCGATGATGTACGTGATGGAAGAAAGCAAAGTATTGGTTGAGAGAAATAGGCCAGCTATCACAGCTTTCATGGCTAAGACAGAGAAAGGGCGTGCCTATGTCCTTAAAAAAACTGAGCATGTTTATCCTATTGTCTGGGCCTGGATGTGTAGTGCTGGAAAGTTGATGTTGCTCTTATTGACTGTTTGGTTAGACTGCAACATAAGGGGCTTCGATTCTTTGCTACGTCTGGGGACAAACTCCCTTCTTGCAGTGCTTTGGTGCAGCATGTTGTCAATTTTTGCAATGATTGGGATAAAGAAAATGCTCATGTTGTGGTACGTCTCAACTATCTTTCTTTCTTTTAGTTGCCTTGCTGACAATTTAAATGTTTACTAGGCTGCCGACAGTAGTTTTCACTTGGTCAATATTTATTTTCTGCACTTCCCTTTCATGAGTGTAAATGTAGTTTCAGTATTCTGATCACCAGTCTGTTTCGTCCATGTAACATGTATGGTTTTCTGCAGGCGGCGATGCCTTTCAAAGTTTTTTACTACACTCCCTTGCTTGAAATTTTTAATTTTCAATGAAAGCAGATATGCTTAATGTCTTGGCGATGTTTTCATCTTTGCATCTAGGTGATTGCTGCTTCTGTGGCTGCCTTTATTGGTCTTGGTTTTGCTGTCCTGATTGTCGCTGTGCTTGCGGTCGTGATTTTGTGGCTGTATGGAAGCTTTTGGATAACAAGCACTGTAATAATTGTTGGAGGTCATATTCTACAACTTATTTACTATTCCTCTGGGACCAGTCTTACTAAACATTTTATAGTGTGTAAAATTCTCTAACATTGCTTAAAATACAGGTGCTTCCTTTTTGTTGAAGCATGAACGATTTGCTCTCCTTGTGACCTGTCTATATTCAATGTATTGTGCAAGAAGCTACATTGGATGGCTTGGTTTACTTTTGAGTCTCAACTTGTCTTTCTTTTCAAGTGACGTTCTAGTCCAGTTCCTGAAGAAAAATGTAGACAATGAAAAATCTAACGGTTCTTCAAGGAATTCTGAGCAAAACTCAGACAGATCAGGCAACTTCTTTGGGGGATTTCAACAAACATCAAAAGATAGCACCTCACAGTCTGGATATGGCCAATCATTTGATCGCGGTCCAGGTGATCCGTCAACAAGCGGGGCTGAGAAAGAGTTAACTTCTGAAGAAGAAGTGGCACGTTTATTGAACTGCACCGATCACTATTCAGCATTTGGGTTCCGTCCCTATGAAATGATAGATGTGTCATTACTCAAGAGAGAATACAAGAAAAAGGTGATGCTATTGACTGATGTCAGCTGTATGAGTGCTTTTATTTTTCTAAATGATGCATTTTCATATGAATATTCATCCGCTGCAAAGTTTTCTGTATCTTTGTTAATTGTGATTACTGATTTTGCAGGCCATGTTAGTCCATCCCGATAAGAACATGGGCAACGATAAAGCTGCCGATGCATTTAAAAAGCTTCAAAACGCATATGAGGTTTGCATCCATTCCTTGTTGAAATAGCCACATATCCAATTAAAATGCATATTTGAAAGAGATCATTTATTCACGAGGTCGCAACTCAACACACAGGTTCTTCTTGATTCTTTGAAACGGAAGACGTATGACGATGATTTAAGGAGAGAGGAGCTATTAAATTACTTCAGGCGGTTTCAGGGTGCTTCTCAAAAGGTTTCCTTGTTATTCTTTACTAATGATGTTTCATATTTAGCTATTTATGCTTTGCTTCACTTCCCTTATATTTTCTTTAGTCAAAGTAGTACCTGGCATCATTCTTGTAACTACCTTCACCTGCTGCTAATCCATCCACACTAGTTGGTTCCTTTAGAAGAAAACTACCCAGTTTAGCTGGACTGAAGAATCACCAATTCTGATCAAGTTTCAATTAGTTCGACATGTTTTTTGAAGTGCATGTGAGAAGGTTTTGCATTTGAACTATTCAAATGCGCATGGCAGTTCATGTTTTTCACTGTAACATGGAGTAAAGTGAAACTGACAGAAGTCACTTCACTACTTACCGTTGGAATCGGGCTTGCTGTTTTGTGGTTACTGGATTTGCCATGTTGCAATGCAGTTTTTTCATTTGATCTCAATTATTTTAGGACCTACTTGAAATTTGAAGACCTGGCCCAGGAATATTTATAGTTGTAGTTAGTGAAAGTTGATTTGACCAAGGAATTTGTATGGATTTTACCGGTTAGTTTTGTTAAGTTAAATGTTTTTGTGTGCATGCCGTGTGTTTGGAAACATCATATTTAGCTGTATATAGCACTGATATATACATGGTTGCTGGATGGTTTCAAAACCTGCTCAATTGTTTTAAACACCGCTGTAGTTTCCTTGATTATACGGATGCAAATTGCAAACATGAAGTTTGCGTGATGGTTTCGCTGCCATGGGTTTGATGTGAAAGCGATTTTATACAGTAGACAGTTTGAATTGTTGGAAATAAAAACATCATGTTTTAGATGAACACACGTTAGGTTCATGTGCTTTCAGTGCAGCCTTTTTACTCAGTCTGAATAGTGTGACATTCGTAATATTCTTAATCATTTTATGTTAGAATTTTAAATTTATTCTTGCAAATTTGCCATCAATTGTGTATGTTAGTTTAGTATTTATGTTATGTTGGTTTAGCAACCCATACCATCAAGGTGGTATTTGCTTTAACCTTTTTGCAGAGTATCAAATTATATATATTCATCTGATAGCCGTCATTTGTTTGCTGTTCTATTTTAATTTTGCTAGAAAGGAGGACATGGTACCTTCCAACAAGGGTTTAGCCCTTCTGAAGGTGTTGACGAAGGACCTTCTGGTCTATCAAGAAGAATAGCCTGCAAGAAATGTGGCGATTTCCATCTGTGGATTTATACAGGAAGACCTAAGTTGCAGGGTAGATGGTGTCAGGTATTTTCTTTTGTTATATGGTTGTGGTTGTTTTGGATTCTGTGCTACTAGTAAATGTTTCTCTAACAGTTATTTTATATTCTGCATCACAGGATTGCAAAGAGTTTCATCAGGCTAAAGATGGCGATGGATGGGTTGAACAGTCATTTCAGCCCGTTCTGTTTGGGATGCTGCACAAGGTAAGCCAGATTAATGAAACTCATGATGTAAACACTTGCAAAAACTTTAGCCATCACAAATGTGTTGTGACTGACGTGTTACAATATATACTTTTATGCAGCCCGATTCGCCTCATGCATTTGTTTGCGCGGAAAGCAACATTTTTGACGTCACCGAGTGGTTCAGCTGTCAGGTGATTCGGATCTTTGATGAAAATTTAGATGTTTCTCTGTTGGTAGATAGAATGCTCATAAATATGGTCTCTGGTCAGTACATATTCATGTGTCATGACTTGTGAGGCACGACTACTATGCAGTATGCTAGATGCTTACCTATTTCAACCATTAAAATCCTCTGCTAGGTCACGGGAACTGTGACCAAGGGTTTCTTGCTAACTCCTGCCTTAATTTCAGTAAGGTGACCAGTCACCGATGTTAGTTCGAAGTTTAGCCAAGCGTCTGGGTGGACTGGCTCCAGTTCTCCATGTATTATTTATGAAGATATAAGAGATTACACCATGGATAGGAAATCAGTAGACTGATTATAGTTACAGCTAGACATTCAAAATTTGCATGTTATCTGAAATCTCAGGTTCCAGTGGAGTAAGACACACTCCCATGCGTAGATGCAACTTCTCACTCCGCCTAGTGAGTAGATGGAGAAATGAACGAATTTCGGAACCTGACATGTTCAAATTTCTGTTTTTCTCATCAGGGAATGAGATGCCCGGCGAACACCACAAACCCAGCTTCCATGTCAACGCGAGCTTGACGAAGCAAGGCAGTGGCAAAGGGAGCTCCTCGGGCCAAGGGGTGGAGGGTTCCCAAATATGGACGCAGGATTCGACGAGGAGTTCTACGAATGGCTGCAGAACGCTATGCAGTCTGGTGCGTTTGAAGCTTCTGGCGATCCTCCATCTCCGGGCAGCGGAAGCAATGCAAAGAGCGGTGGTGGCAGCGGTAACAAGAAAAAGAGGAAGGGCAAGAAGCCATGGTAACCGATGGTGGTAACTCCTGTGGGCAGGCAGAAGATAAATTAACGATTTTGGGTATATCCACGTGATACGACAACCGGTAGGGTGAGACGCCATCGGGACATCCTGATTCAACCTGGTAAGATTTCCAAATTTCGAGAATCGAAATTCAGACGAAAAAGAGCATGTATGCGTGGCGGTGCTGGTAGGTGTATGACTTTCTTACCAACTTGTTGAGCACAGAAATGTTAATTACTCTAAGTGCAAGAAATATATATCATCTTCTGCAAACTTGTCTATTATTCATGGGGCAAATTTTCCATTTTCCTTCTGCGTAAGATTAGTGCTGGAATCAAAGCAGACTTTTTAGCTTGATTGACTTGGCTATGCTTGTCATAGTTTTATGACTGAACATGATTAATGCTAGCTGCTGAAGTGTCAAGTTGTGCGTCGCCATCGCCCATCAGTACCATTAAGCACCCCAGCTAAGTGGCGGAGCAAGAGCCACGGCTACAGTGACGTGTCTCTGCTTGGCCACTGTGGCAGTGACGTGCCTCTGCTTTGCACGATAATGATGCAACCTTAAAATTAACCCATACCATCGTCGCTTTAGCATCGAAACTTTTGCAAGTCTTTTCACAACACATCCCATCATTCTCATTCCCAGCTCACTTTCCTGGCCTGCCGGCATTTCTAGTCTTGTATCCTCGATGCTCTGCTCTTGTCATCGTGTTGCAGAGACCGGGTCATCGGCGTATTGTTTTACTTTTTTTTCTTCCAAAATATAAGCATGTAGTACTATTAACTATCCTTAATCCCCTCGTGGTTGATTTTCAACATTAGATTATAAAGTAAGCACAGAGCAACACTGCAGCAATCGCAAACCGTGCCTAAAACTCAAATTGCATATTCTTTCACCGTAATCCTAGCGATGCAAGATTTCGCACAACATTCTTATTTTCTCTTTTTAAGGATGCATTCGAAAAGTTCAGCTAGCCAAGTGAGAAGAAAGCAAAACCGTTATATTACATTACTTCTGTCTGACATTTGCATAAAGCACTCCAGACAACACAAGATTAACAAAATAAACCCTGGCGAGCCACGCCCACGACGTACGTACGTGTATGCATGCACTGTTGTCGCCGTCGGCAGCGATTATTGATTCTTCTTGCCACCGTCGTCAGCAGCGGCGCCGACGACCCCTTCGTTGCCGGCGAGGATGAGGTACTTGTCCCTCCTCGTCAGCCCGGTGCGCTCGTACCCAAGCGCCTCCGCCACACGCCGCTGCACCTCGTTCGCCACCGCCCGCGCCTCGTCCTTCCCGGCGCCGTCGCCGGTGACAACGGGGTCCAGGAACTGTACGAGGTAGGACGGCACGGGGTTCATGAGCAGGTAAAGCGGGTCCAGCATCTTCCTGCCCCCCGCCGTCGTGCCGTGGAACATGTCCACCGCAAGGTGCAGCGCCACCGGCACCACGTCCACGCCGCCGCCGGCCGCCAGCTCCGCGAACAACGGGCTGAACCGCAGCAGGAACGGCTCCCGGCACGTCGTACCCTCCGGGCACACCACCAGGCCCCCGCCGCCGCCGGAGCCACGCGAGAGCTGGGCCTGCATGGCGGCGCGGTCGGCCGCGCGGTCGCGGGTGAGCCGGAACGTGGGGATCGGGGAGAGCAGCTCCGACAGCCGGCTGATGCTGTAGGTGGCCGCGGCAAGGTCGCGCCGGCCGGCGGCCGCGGACACGCAGAGTGGGTCCAGCAGCGACCGGTGGTTGCACGCGAAGAGGCTGCTGTTCTTCTTCTTGTTACCTTCAGCGGAGATCGCTCGCGACGAGGAGGCGATCATGCGGTTGTGCATGCCGAGGGCGGCGAGGAGGGGCACGGAGAGGGAGAAGGGGAGCAGGAGGAAGACGGCGGTGCGGAGCACGGCCAGGGGCGCGCCGAGCGGGAGCCACATGAACATGGAAAGCGTGGCCGTGGGTGTCGGCCGGAACGCCGTGCGGCCGTCGTGGAAGACGAGGGGCTTCGGGTACCGCCGGGGGTGGAGCGCTCCGCGCCGCCGCCGCGCGGACTCGGTTGGCACGTACACCTCCTGCATGCAGACGTGCAATAGTTTGTCAGTGACGCTGCCACGGTTCATCCAGAAAGTTTTTACCTTTGAAATGTCGTTCTAGAGTATAGACTCAAAAGAATTTCAAATTTAAGCAAAAAATCATCAATTTTCACGATAATTGGATGATATTTAGAGGAAATAATTCTTTTTTATAATTTTAAATGATATTTCACTGAGCTCGGGATTAATTGTGACTCCGATATTTTAACCCTGGCCCTATCCAATATATAGACACCTTAAATTAACATTTTACCAGTTAAACATTTCTCAAGTTGACTATCTAAAAGCATCAAATTTATTCGCAGAGACATGTCCGTTTTTATAATGTATACCGAGTTTTACGTCAGACAACGTGTTGTAGAAATGATCGATCAAAGTTAAAGACTATGCATGTCGATATCCTGAAAAGACACCCACATTTACTAAAATGTCGAAGTTGTAGATATGGTCTATCGAATCAAGGGACCAGATGTCGTTAACGAGTGGAACCAGCTAGCTGTAGAAGTCATTTTCCGAAAGGCGTTGAAGAACTAGTTATCTCTAGCTGTCGTGCACTGTTGGGACAACAACATAGATCCACCACCACCAGGACTATGTTTGTACTGAACCATGAGTGTCATCACACAAACATGATGTATACTTTCTTCTGTTACTGAAAGCTGACATTTGTGACAACCGAACGTACAATCTGCAAGATGCAACTGCGACCTCGGCATTTGTTCACAAAACGTTAAAACTATAAATATCACTCACTCACTTTATAATACCACAAAGATGTTTTTCAGGTAAAGTACATGAGTAGTTAACTAGATCTTCTCACGACAAAGATAGCTAGTACTTTTAAGTCGACATGTATTGGTTTGGCCGTGTTGATTTATTTATAATTCAGGCCGAAAACCCGTTTCGAGGAGGAAGTCGACACGAAACCTATTAAAGTTATCATGAATAGTGCTTGAGAAATGGCAAGACAGCTAAATCACAATCATGCATGAGTCATGCATTAGGTCCTTTCTAGATCTTTCTAGAAAATAGAATGTAGCTAGGTGGCACGATCATGTACAGCTCTATACAAACTCTACACGTACTGTAGCAGTACCGTGGGTGGCTGGTTCGCAATTACTGATCGAGGTGCATGTGGCATTCAGGCTAGAGGAGACGTATGATCCATGCAGCTCACGGCCGACATGCATGGACACGTACCGTGTTCAACCACTTGTTTTTTTTTTTTTTTTGCGAGAAAGATCAACCGTATGTAGCTACCAGAGGATGCACATCCCAATCAGGAAGACACTCCTAGAGAGGCTAGCTAGATAGAATAGTTTTCTGAAAAGAAAAAGGAGAGGCCAGCTATAGGAGTGTATGCTAAATTGCTAATTGATGGGCTTGATTGGTGCATGACATCCATGGAGAATATACTAGTATACCTATATGCTTGACCAATGAAGTCGACACAAACCTATAGCTAATTAACGTCAGGGAGAACGTACACGTTTCAGAGGGACTGTGATAATAGGCTCAGTAATGCACTGTTTTGGCTTCTTGAGCGAAAAGTTCGCGCAACCGAGAGTTACCAAAAAATACAAACATAAAACCTAGAGTTTTTTTTTTTGAAACGAACATAAAACCTAGAGTGATATTGTCTAAGTTAGGCTTTAAAAAAAACTCCTTTATGAGAATTCAATTCAGGTATCTGGGCTAACAAATGGGCCTGCATATAGCAATTTAATAGTGGCTCCATTCTTAAATCGATGACATTGGTCATTAGCATGTGTGTAGTCAATGCAGCTTCTCTTAACTTTAACTCATACTCCTTTTGCATTGAGAGTATTATTATTATTTTTACTTTGGCCATGTAAAGTATTTTTTATACAATTCACTCAAACCTCCTTTTGCATTGGGTACTCCTTCTGTTCGGATTTAAGACTGAGCCAAATCAGCAGCACCAAGAACTTTTTTTAATGGTCACCTTAGTCAAAACAAATCCCCAATCAAATCCCCGTTGCATGTCCTGATTTTCCGCCCTGATTTATTGCCCGATTTTTTATGCCGGTCAGAGCCTTGATTAATGCGGCTAGGCGTTAAAACGATTGGGTAATACGGTCGGCTGGCAATGCGTAGAGGCGTTAATTCACCACGATTTTGGGGGAGAGTAAAACGAGGGAAACACCACCGGCAGTGGCAGAGCCAGAGTACAAAATTGTGATGCCAAATACATGTATTTGTATGAATTTTGTATTTTGCGCATGATTTTTACCGTATAAATGAAGTTTATACTAAAGTGCTTCGTAGTCAATTGACAACCGGCCTTCCATATTTAAGTGTTTTCACAAGTAGTCATTTGCGTTTTACACATGCACTTGAGCAATTATATCATATTTATGTGTTTGTATATTTTTACGTTTTTTGAATAATATGAATCAATAATTCTCAAAACATCTATAATGAATTATATACATGAATGCCATGCCCTCTAGTAATAAACCACGTGACGAACACAATAATACATTTCCGTTTTCAAAATAAAAAACTAATTAACGTCTTTAAGAGGTATAATCGCTCACCTTGCAATATTTTTGGAAGAGCTGCTGAAACGAGCACCCCAGCCCAACAATGCCGACGACGGGGCCGCCCTTGTCCCCGATGACCTCCTCCACGTCCATTTTCCTCACCACCTCACCTTCCTCCTCCACGAGGCCCAGGTAGTACCCTCCGAGCTCCTTCAGCTCCGGCGCCACGACGGCGTCGATGGCGAGGTACTCCCTGAGGAACGGCTCCACCATCGCCCTCGGCATGCCGCTCACGCACACGCACCGCCTTCGCCGTCTCTGGCGCGCCGCCGACGCCGACGACGTGGCCGCCTGGAACACCTCGGCGCTCACGTCCTCCAAGAACAGCTTGGGCATGACGGCCATGCCCAGCCGGCCAAACGCGTCTTTCCGGAGTCCGGCGAAGGTCACCAAGATCACGGCCTTCATGGCAAGCTCGTCTGAGAGGAGGCGCAGTAGAGGGTAGAGCGTGAGGAGGAGGAGGCCGCGGAGGAGCCCACCGGCCTCGAGGGCGATGAGCATGAAGTACGGGAACGTGGAGGCGGACATGAGCAGGCCGCCCTCCACCGCGCAGACCACGGTGCCGGCACCAGCGCCGCTGTCCCCGTCCATCGTCGTCTCAGGGGTTGGGAGCGCGTCCAGGGGCGGCGTCGGCGGCGTCATGGACGACGCGCGCCTGTGCGCTGGTGGCTGCCTCTCGGTGGCGATGGCCGACGCTGACGTGGGCGGCGCGCGGGTGATGAGGGACCTGAGCCGCCGGACTAGGATCTTGTTGTAGAGGAGGAGGGACTTGGTGAAGGCTTTGGACATGGTGGCGAGAGCTAGCGCGAATGTACTGTTGAGGCGGCTAGCTAGTTAGCTAGTGTTGAAGTATGGTGCAAAGAGGAAGCAGACGCTGCATGTGTTTATATAGATACAGGGAGAAACGGAACGTACATGGATCTGGGAGTACGGAGTACATTTAGGGGGTTAACAACTATGTTTTGTCCTTCTAGCAAAAAAGAAAAAAAGAAACTCTGTTTTGTCCTTCTACTATTAGAAGAAAGCAAAAACACATACACGGCCTTTGACCAATAGTTACTCTATTAATTTTGGTTGATGTGATACAAAATCATAATCATAAGTATTCTTCGGAATGGAGCCTATTGGCATTAATTGATTGTCATGAATTGTACATATTAATATAGCAATTCTTGCTCTAACATTTACCTTAATAAAAAATGTCTTACGTCTTGTATCTTTGGACCGAGTGGAAAAGTGTCGGTGTGAGCATTCGGATTTGAACCTTTAGACCTCTCACATTGCACATTGTCATGATCTATTCTCATTAGTGCGTCATACTAATTTAGTTTCTATTGTCATATTGCATAGTATCATACCACCACTTCGTCTATTCATTTGTAGAATCCAAGTACGAAGTAGTGGATTTGGGACTATTTCTTAAAATTTTGTCGTTTGAATGTTACGGTACTGTATCATACTAATATGATTATAGTAATCTCTCGTGTCTTTTGTTACAATGCCACATTTTCTCTTTGCTTAGGTGGCACTACATGGATGTACTATTGCAGTTTGTGTCGAATATGTGTATAGCCTACAGTTGGATTTGGACTACATGGTAGGTTACGTGTTGGAGTCGAAACACTTGTAACTTGAGCCTAATATATAAAGACACCGGTAGTAGTCAAAATAGACTAGACAAAACCTATAATATAGATAATATCACATTGGAGGGTGGCAGATGCTCGTGGCAGGGGAGCCGGACCGGCGTGGCCTTCGTGCTCTGATGAGTCTGTATACCGGAGCGGGCTTATCGTCGACTACTATAATTAGTACATGGGGAGCATCGCATGTTAAGCATGCCTCGCCGATGTAGGTGTTGGTCGACATTCAACTACTATACCGAATATCATCCCTCCCACTATTTTCTGCAATGATCTAACTGCGTATATGCGTGGTGTCGGAGCGAGGTTGCAGGTTGGATCATGGTGCAGATGATCTAGAGGAATGAGATGAGGTGATGGCTGTTCTTGAGGGGAGGCGGGCTTCTGCCGAGCGGAGGTCGAAGCATGGTTCCCAGAGTGCAGTGAGGGACCAAGTGGACAGCGGATGAACAACATCGACAAGCAGCATGGATCATGGTGATGGCGAGGCGGTTGGTCGTGGAACGTAGATCTGATCGGTAGGCACTGTCGGTTGTATTAGCCTCGTGCGCGAACGACACTTCGAGCGCCAGCGAGCGGCGCTCAATGGCGAGGCTGACTGCAGCGGCGTCGAATTCCTCCCATCATCTACCTAGATTAGGTTATGAATGTTTAGTTTAAATTTCATTGCAAAATATTCTTAAATTTAAATTAATTTGAGACATTTGCTTAAATTTTAGTGTTTGATTTAAAATAGTATGGAGGTGCTGCTGGGAGCAGCTGTCCCTTTCGGTCCGGTGTCTATACGCCCCAAAAAGGCCACCATTTCAAGGGTGCATGATACATTTCCAGTGGCGTCGGTGGAGATGCTCCAAGGTTCCAACATCAGATATGTGGACTTATTCCTCTTCTCCCGTTCATTTCTTAGGCTTACCCCAAAATGTATGAGCGTCAAGGAGTTATAATATTTGTAAAATTAGATCGTCGACCTGTGTAAAAGAGAATTCTCATCCAATGCCTCATCTCGGATCGTATGAGTGGACCGATACTTGTGCCCCTCTGATCCGTAGATGGGATCAATGTAGTTATTACTTATTAGGCATACTCTCTATGCGTTGTGTGTTCAAAAGTCTCTTCCATTCCATCTGATTCGTGTGTCCTTCCAAGTGGCCAATGGTTTGTCTATGTTGTATGAGTAACTAGAACTTACTTAAATTGACCGGTGACCATAACCAAACAAATACATGTAGGCAAGGGAATTTATGTGAGTGTGTGAGAGAGTCATAACCTAAACATGATCACCACACGAGGGATCTAGATTATTCTATATATATGCATATGTATTGCATTTGTCTGTGATCACCACACGTGTCCAGATCAAGCAACAGTATTCCATCCAGAGCTTACCTTGTTGATGAGTGTCATCGTGCACAGTATAGGCATGTTGCCTATGATTGAAGCTACCACATCAACCGATCCATTTAAATCAGAGATAAGTTTATTTTCTGGTCTTCCATTATTGTCATAGTATAGCTTATAGCTTTCGTATCTCACCTCATCCTTCCTCAGTGCCGTGTAAGTTTTGACAATGCATGACAACGGTCATCCATGGCCAAACTTATGTTATGTTCACGTGGTCTAAGTTTGATAGCAGTGCTGTCAAGTAATAGTGGAACCCATCGTACAAACCGACACTCTAGCTTACAAGTACAAAACGATATATATGAACGTGGGTTAAAACCCCCACTGACAACGGTCAACAATGGTTTGTTGTTGAAATCGTATAGTATCACTCTTGTGGAGGACTTATGGACAACGGAGGCACGGTTGACAGTTATTATATATATCGAGAGTGGCCAATCCGACTTGTTTCTTCTCGATATTTTCCAAAAGTAATAGAAGGTCTTACACCCAGAATAGACTTTGTCCTGGCCTTTGCATGGACATATTTTCACAAGTTAAATTGGCGCACCTTTTGCTCACGTTCTTATAGTGCAAATTATCAATTTAGTGAATACGTTAGGTCAGATTGAAGAGACCGAAACAACATAAAATTTTCATGAACTCTAAAGTTGCATCAAGCACTCTGAAGTCGCCATCTGTAACTTTGCCGATGACATATGTTTCTAATAGCCGAGGTGTGAAAGGTCGCTACTTCATCATCGGACAGTTGAAGGATAAAACCATGCCGATAAGACGAAACAGGAGAAACCAAGTGACTCTGCGATGTCGACGGTACGCCGGAGATGGCGCAACAAAGACAAAATACCAACTGAATCCAGGGTCCACCTGTTAGCAGCTGTAAGACTGTCAATCAGTCATCAGAGGAACATACATGCATGTATGCTAACCCTGTTTGTCCCGGTCTCGCCGGATTCATCCAAGAGGCTTGCTTCCCGGGCTTGTGTGCAGAGCTGTGACTAACTGCTAAAACCCATGCATGCATGGTCCTCGTCCAGGAGCCCTCATCAACAGATGCAGAGGAAAATTCAGATAAAAGGCCAAATCATGGGAACCGTGGTTAGAGTCATCAACAGTTTCTTTTGGCTTCGTTTGGTGTAATTGAACTGTTGCCTCCCTGTCGATCTCAAAAAGATCATGGGAACCGAGTGGCACCTGCAAGCTTGCTAGCTGGTCCGCGAGGCACCCTGTTTTTTCCAGCAAACCCGTGTGCCATCAGCAGAGCTCCATATGCATGTATATTTTCAACAAGAAAACTGAAATCTCGAGGAGTTTGCAATCATGCACATGTGCACATGTGTTCACCATTTAGGATGACATATAATCGCCTCTTATCTGCATGTGAATAGCTAGCTGTATAAACACGCACACAATGCGTAAATGCTAAGAACGTGAGCTAGTCATCTCGAAGTCAGGATTTTTCATATAAACTTCTAGCGTGCGTGTGTATATGTGTACCGTAGCGGATGGGTACTGATCATTAAATTTCCAGTTGCAAGGCCCCATTTCTCAAGTTGTTGAGATCCTCTGCCCCCAACGGTCTGCATTCACTGCACAGCGTCCTCCCAACGACAAGGCAGAAAAATGAACGGTCGGAGCAGCTGACGCAGGTACATGTAACATCGGCCATCGCCGGTGAGCGAGACTGATATGCAACGATATCATGCAGACATCCATCCAGGGAACTACTCAAAGCCCCCATGCCTTCTTTTTCTCTGCAAACATCGGAGCAGCTTCAAGTTTTTTTTTTTTGGACAACAGAAGAGTAGCTTCTCTGGCGTCTGTATCCGAAGGTACATTCAGCCTAGCTAATTCTTGTATGACGTTCAAGTCTCAAGAGTCGTGAAAATGAAAGGGAAAACAGCAAGCTAACTGCATGGCAGAGAAACGAAAAGGACAATTTTGCGTGTTGGTTGTGGTCATGGGTCGAACTCAGCCCAACTTGAATTCGCTATGGCTCACAATCTTTCTCTCTCCAGCTGCTAGTCGAATATCAATGTCAATTTCTATTTCATGGCAGTTGCCTGTTCTATATACTATGTGCTTAGGGTGATTTTCGAGGAAATGACGAATAACCACCACAATTGGGGCTAAGTTGTCAGAGACCACCGAAATTGAGGCTAGGGACACAAACCACCTATCTTTGGGGCAGGAGTGTGACAAGGAGTACTGATTCTGAATTTTAGTTGTCTTAAGAGCATTTCTGACCGTGCGGTCCCACTGTCAGGCCTTCGCCCTCTTCCTCTGGCTGCGGCGCGGGCGGAACCGGGCCACGGCGGCGACACAGCCCGCGCCGGCGCTGCGGCGGCTCTCGTACAGCCAGCTGAGTCGCGCCACGGGGGGCTTCGCGGCGGGGAGCAAGCTGGGGCAGGGCGGGTTTGGCCCCGTCTTCCGCGGCGCGCTGCCCCAGCAGCCGGTCGCCGTCAAGGTCATGGACGCCGCGGCGTCCCTCCAGGGCGAGCGCGAGTTCCACAACGAGCTCGCCCTCGCCTCCCACCTCGCCCACGCCTCCGCGCCCTCCATCCTCCTGCCCTTCGCCTACTCGGTCTCCGTGCGCGCGTGCCGCCGCCGGATGATGCTCGTGTACGAGCTCATGCCGAACGGGTCCCTGCAGGAGGCGCTGCTGGGGAGGAGGAGGTGCCCCGAGCTGGTGTCCCAGTGGCCGCGCCGCCTCGCCGTCGCCCGGGACGTCGCCGCCGGCGAGCGCGAGGAGCAGAGACGCGGTCTACGGTGCGAGGAGCAGCTCCGTGACGGCGCGAGGGGCAGCTCCCTGGTCCCAGCTCCGGCGAGCACGCGGTCGACGGCGCGAGGGCATCTCCCTGGCGGCTGCAGCAACGGCGAGCACGCGCGGGAGCAGAGACGTGGGCCGGGGCGTCGAGCACGCGGTCGACGGCGCGAGCGGCAACACCGGCGAGCACAGGCGGGAGCACCCGCGGCGGCCCTCTGCGTCTACGATGCGCAAGCACAATTGAGCGTTGACCTTTTTTTTTTTTTTTGGCCACGTTGGTTGGCCTGACAGTGGGCCAGCTCGGTCAGAATTGCTCTTAAGACAACTAAAATTCAGAATCAGTGCTCCTTGTCACACTCCTGCCCCAAAGATAGGTGGTTTGTGTCCCTAGCCTCAATTTCGGTGGTCTCAGACAACTTAGCCCCAATTGTGGTGGTTATTCGTCATTTCCTCGGTGATTTTCAGATTGGGAGTCCACAAGGCTTGAGCACCCGATACACCCGACCGACCTCAGTTTACATTAACCGTAGGTACAACATAATGTTACAAGGTTCAAGTCTTCAATTCTTGAAAGGTAAAAAAATGAAAAGGAAACAAGTTAAACAACTTGATGAGAAACACATGTTACAGAGGAAATCCACTTTGGGTTATAGGTGTATAGGTGTAGATGCACGGGATAGGGGAGTGTACATATAAAATTAAAAAAGTCAAAATAGTCTGAAAAAACTCGGATGTACATTCGGACATTCTATGTCCGCACACGAAGTTTCGTGGAAATAGATATGTTTTATGGTCTGTGTATAAAAGACAATTTTCGGTTCTCCAAAATGACTTTTCACTAGACATTTTTTTTTTGTTTTTTTACACAAACCACAAAAGAAAGTTTTTTTTTTTGCAAAATTTTGTGTGGGAACATATAATGTTTGTATATACACTCCGAATGTTTTTTCATAATATTTGACATTTCAAATGCATTAAAAATACTTTTTTATAATGGGTGCATCTAGACCTACTAGTAAAAATATCGTGTCCATGTTACATAGCCTAATGCTAAACCACCATCAGTGTCGGTACATAATATTATTAGAAACATTCCCGAGTGCGATGTTCCCCGACTATCATAACCATCTGATTTACAAAGGGCTGGATTTGTTTCCCCTCAAACACCACATCATTACAAACTTAGCCAAATTAACCAGCATATTGCAATGAAGCCAGCCAATTACTTAAACATATGCAATATAGAATGAGGACGGGTTGAACTAAAAGCCAGTCGAGCAACAAACCAAGTCATGCCCGCGCAATGACAATCAAGAAAATATGTTGAATAGTTACTTTTACATATGACAAAATGTAAAAGGCTTGCTACCATTCCAATTCCATTTCAGTAAATTCTCCTTGGTCAAGAGGGCACCTTGAAATTGGTACCACTAGTACATAATTGACAATCACACATGTCTAAATGTATCATCACACATTATTTACTGAACCGTTACCCTGCATAGGTGGGCGATGGGGTAGTCAATCCCATGTGTGGTAGGGCTCACCATTCCAGCCGAGGATAGGTAAAAACCATGTGTGGAGCTATCACACACAGTTATCGCTCCTCACCCATGTGCGTATTGGCAAGATCACACACAGTTGGACATAATTGTTCGTGTGTGTTTGGTTTTTATGGCCAACAATTTAATTGAAATGGGTCGTGTGTGTTTAAAAAATCATCGCACATGGTTTGAATTTGCAGGATCATACTTGTAGTTGTTCCTCAATTGCAACCCATGCATATATCTAGAATATATTTCATCCAATAGAAAATCTCAATTATATTTTACTAATTATACATTTCATACACCATGTATTCATACGTTGGGACAAAAGTATCAATTTTACATATACAAATGCGAAAGATACAAAAAAAAGTAGACAGCCTTTCTTGGTTACGTCTTTATTTCTATCACAAAAAATTGGGTTCGAGGTTTGTAATATAAGGTGGACATTTCTTTCCCTCCCTTTTGACACAATCTTCATGCAGTACACTCTACAAGATGTTTCTTTTGAACCAAGCTGCAAAAGAGGTGACTTATGTAACATCGGCCTTCTCTTTGAAGGGTAGATGCCAAAAGGGTAGACGCCACTTGCATGTTTTGATGATAATTTGGTAATTCTTCAAGTAGATGCCCTTCTACTAATCTACCTCAAAGCATTTTGCACTCTTTTGCCGAATCACTAGTCTGAAATTCAATTAACACACTTCAAACATGATCCTTATGAGAGCAAAGAAGCCAACGTTTTGCTAGTACCAGAAATTAAGGGTAGGATTCTTCCCCTTTACATATCTGGGACAACCTTTGGGCATAACTAAACCCAAAATGGGGCATTTTCTGCATATGGTTTCGAGGAGGGAGAACTATTTTCTGAGACCAACTTATTTATGGTGGCATACTGTTCAAGATGACATCAATGCTTGCCTCTTTACCTATTTTTTCATGCGTACACTGGATATGTCGGTGACTGTTAATTCAGAACCAAGTAACAAATATATTGATACAATTTTATGGAAATGATCTAACCTTCAGGATGTAGGACCTACTCTTTCTACTTGGTCCAACGCCCGTGGGATAAAGAATCAAAGGTGGGCTGGGTTCCTAGACATTGATGTGCATGATAAGACCCTAATGCTCAAAAATCTTCACAACTTCCTCAATAGATCCCCAGGTCGGCTTGATCGATATGAAACACCTACTATTCTATTGACACAATTCCTAACTGGGCATCAGCCATCCCCTCTCTATTTTAGATGTATTTGACAATGTTCCTGCCAGCCTAAACATAGAAGTCTTTCTTGCTTCTCGGAAATGATAGCCCCAACACTCGAAACCTACTATACTGAGAGAAAAACTTCCAAATAATAATTGTGCAATTTTACCTTTTCTTGCTCCAGTGTTGCCCTCTTTCTACAAATAGTTGAGGTTATGTTTGTCCTAGACGAAGAAGAGATCTTTCGCTATTGGAAGCATTTGCTGGGATCAAGGAGAAGCTGAATGTGCATTTGCCAATGAAGATTACCATTTTAGCTGCAAGGGTATCTAGATAGTAAAAAATATTAAATTTCTGAGATGAGGAGTGATAACCCACAAGTGCAGGGGATCGCAGCAGTCTTCGAGGGAAGTAAAACCCAAATTTATTGATTCGACACAAGGGGAGCCAAAGAATACTTATAACCCTTAGCAGCTGAGTTGTCAGTTCAGCCACACCTGGGAAAGCACTAGTAACAGAAGTGATGTAAAAGCAGCAGAAATATGAGAGAAATAGTAGCAGTAACATAGCAGCAGCAAAAGTAACAACGGAGGCAATAGCGCCAGAAAATAGTTGGTGGTGTGTTCATGGGAAAGCTATAATGATTAAAGATGGACCGGGATTCACAGCTTCACTAGAGGTAACTCTACAAACAAAATAACATGTGTTGGGTGAACAAATTACAGTTGGGCAATTGACAGAACTGAAACTACATTAAGATAGAACATCCGGTCTATAAATCATATGTAGGCATGTTTTCCATATATAGTCATACGTGCTTGAAACAAGAAACTTGCATGACATCTTTTGTCCTACAAGCCCGTTTGCAGCGGGGCCAATCATGGAACCTACTGGTAATTAAGATACTCCTTTTAATAGAGCACCGGAGCAAATCATTAACACTTGGTGAAAACATGTGATCCTCATGCTACAGCCATCCCCTTTGGTTGTCCCAATTGCTGTCACTTTGGGGTCTCAGGTTCCGAACAGTAACAGGGGCATACAACTTGTAGATACAATCTAAGCAACAATTATAGAGCTTACATCTAAGATCATGCCACTCGTGCACTAGTGACAAGCAATGAACACAGCAAGATTGCAGCAACAAATAACTCACAAACTTAATGTATAGACTGATCATAATGTAACAATTCATCGATTTCCAACAAACACAACACCAATTACATCAGATGGATCTCAATCATGTAAGGCAGCTCATGAGATCATTATATTGAAGCACATGGGAGAGAGAGAGTACCAACTAGCTACAGCTAGAACCCGTAGTCCATGGGGGAACTACTCACAAACCATCCTGGAGGCGAAGTGGAGGCGGCGTGGTCGATGGAGATGGCTCCGGGGGCACATCCCCGTCCCGGCAGGGTGTCGGAACATAAACTTCTATCCCCCGAATTAGGGTTTTTGGTGGCGGCGGAGCTCGGATGCGTTTTTGGAAAAATCCTCCGGGTGTCGTCGTTTTTAGGTCAGGAGGGATTTTATAGGCGAAGACTCGACGTAAGGCGGTAACCAGGGGGCCCAGGCGGGCTGAGGGCGCGGCCCCACCCCTGGCCGCGCCCAGAGGCCGCCTCCTCCACTGGAGGGTCCCCTCCGTATGATCTTTGGGCTCCGTGGCTTATTTGTGCTGGAAATAATTCACGAAAATTTTCATCCAATTCCGATCACTTTCATTTTTGGCCCTTTTCTGCAATGCACAGACAAAACATACAGAAACTGGCACTGGGCACTAGGTTAATAGGTTAGTCCAATAAATGTCATAAAATGTGGCTAAGTGGTCTTGGATGATTTGTTTTCATGTTTTAACTTTCATTAGCACTTTTAAAGATATTTAGTTTATAAAAAATGGAACACCGTTTCTTCTAAAATGATTAACACTTTGAATAATACTAATGCAACGGTAAGGTCGATGCAAACCTCGAGTGTTTTTTTTTTCTTCTCAAAATAAGCTAGCTGAACCCCTATCATTCAATATAGATTTGCAGAAAATATTTAACATTAAATCCACGATTTCTCTCGTGACGTAGAGCGTCAAGAAATTGACATGGAAGTTGGAACACAACTTGCTATACACCCCTTCCTGGCGGTCAGTGCGTCAGATAGCAGTAGCACTGCAGTTACAGTATACCAATTACCAAAAAGTACAAACAGTTTGTGCATTGTACGGTAACTAGCTCAGCATTAAAAATGCTGCAGACTAAGCTGAGCAAAGTATAGCCGATCGAGGCAAGCTAAGAAAGTGCATTGTGTACTTCGCGCGCACTTACACAAGTGCCAGCATGCGTGTATCACATCAGTGAGTTGATCGACCGGGCTTTCACAGGCTTCCTCCACCTCTTCTTTAACGGGCTCTTCCTCTTCTTCACGTCGCCGGTCCATTCACCGTTGCAGCCGAGCGCGTCATCATCATCGCTGCTGATCAACTCGTCGAATCCCGCGATCCCAGCCATGCCGTCGTCGTCCCACCTAGGCTCATCGTCAACACGTGCTGGTGCTGCCACTTGATGGTCTGCAGTACCATCTTGTGCTTGACTCGTAGTAACATCGATGTGCTCTTCAGGCAGCCAAAGCTCCCCTTTCTCGTCAGCAGGCACTGGAGATTCCGGCACACTGCTGCTTGATCCGCGCACGCGGTGCCTCTTGCCGTGGCACGGGCCGAACCCGCTGTAGTAGTAGAACCCCTGGTCCACGTCAACAGCAGCCCTCTTCCTTCGTGGCTCCATTCTAATCGACCGTGCCGGCTTCTGATGGGAGTGGTACAGGCAGAGCGAGTCGGGGCGGCTGACCGGCCGCCGGCAAAACCACCCCCTGCCGCTGTTCTTCTTGCACGTCCACATTTGGGCTCCGCCTTGGTCCATCCCAGTCTCCTCATCCTCCTCCTCTGGCTCCACCCTCCACCAATACCTTTCTCCCTTCGTCTTCGGCTTGCTCTCGCTCTTCTTTCTCGCTGTCATTCTTGCAGCATTGTTCTTCTCGGCGGCGAGGTGCGTTTCCAAGAAAACCTCGTCTACCGTGTCCACAGCCATGCCCTCCTGCTTCTCCTCCTTGTGCTTGACGGAGCCGGCAGGCATGATGGGTGCGTGGAGCAAGCTGGCTCGACATGAGACAGGGACGGAATAAGTCTCCACGAAGCGCTCCTCCTCCTGAACGAGATGGAAATTCAGAAAATTATTGATATACAAGTTCAGCAGCAGGTTGCAAGCTACCGAGTATACTGAAATGGGCCGTGGACGTGTGTAGGTAGGACATGGTTAGCACCAACTTTCCCAGGGCTCGATCGATGGATGGGCTGCACGATTTCAATCCCTAGCCACGGATTGCCTCGAGCGAAAATATTATCGTACCCTAGACGACTCAGTTAATTCGGAAGCAAACAATTAAGCAAGCGCCGGTGATTACAGCCGTAGCCGCGGCCGCGTCAGTCTAGACGGAACTCGGCGCGACGCCATCCCAGTCGCTCGCGCGCTGACACGGAGGAAGTGAGGAACCGTAGCTCGCGGTCGGACGCGAGCAGCAGCAGCGGAAGGGACCGTCAACGGAGTTGGGGTAGCTAGGGAGGCGCCATACAGAGAAAAGCGCTCGGCGTGCAAACAGTAAAGGCAAGCTAGCTCCAGGAGAGGATGGAGCAAGAGGAAGCAAGGGGAAACTGATTACCTTGGGATCCGAGAGGTCGAGCAGGTCCATGAGGTCCCACGGCGAGAAGCTTTCCTTGCAGGTATCCGGCGGCGGAGAGGATGAGGAGGTCTTGCACGCGACGCCGGCGTGGGATTCGTGGGCTGGCGGCGGCAGCTCGACCTCGAATCCAGACGGCGGGGGCAGCTCGAATCGGGGCGGCGCGGAGACGGCGGAGCCGAGCAGGCGGGAGGCGTTCCTGCGGATCCGCATGCCGGGGCTGCTCGTCGCCGCCGGGATGAGCGAGGGGAGCTAGGGATCTGGAGCGGGAGCTAGCTCGCTAGGGTTTGGGATTTGGATGGCTGGGCTGTTGGCTGTCGACTACTGCGTGACGAGGCACCACAGGACAAAGAAGATAGTGTGATGCGAAGAGGGCCCACTTGTCAGCGACGGCCGCCGATCTTTCTGAAAGAGTGAGTTAAGGACACGTGTACGACCGGAATTTTGTCCAACTAATTGACTCGATCGATCAACCTGCGCGCTACTCGCGGCAAGCCAGCGCCAGATTCTAAAAAAAATCTACACGTTTCCGTTGTCAAATTTAGATTCAAAAAAGTAAACTATGGCAATCCATATACAGTCCTTCCTACAAGCATCTAGATCTACATCTTGGCCGGACCCGTTCATAGATTTAACAAATGCAAACATAGAGGTGGATTTATTTTTTGGTGAAAGGATTTACACGCCTTCGATTTACAGTACTACCTCCGATCCATATTAGTGGGCACAACTTTGTCTAGATACACATGTATCTAGTCTAAATACTTAACTAGATACATATGAATTTAGACAAAGCTATGCCCACTAATATGGATCGGAGGGAGTACTATAAAGAAATACAAAATTAGATACGGAATTTCCAACATCGTCACACAACCGAGAATTATCCAAACTGAACGTAGTTATTCAAGAAAAAAGAAAGCAACGAGCACAAGCGAGCTAAGTATTCCATTCATGTAATTAACATGACCAAATAATTCTCCTCCTTACTTTAAAGAAGTCAGCTGCGTGACAATTTTCGGTAGCTTTGAGCATAGGTTGAGTCGGCACCTTTACATTTCATCACCACGAATTGTTCCAATGGTAAATGCTAAATATAAAAGATAGGCTGCTCAAACATTTTTTCTAAAATAAATAAATCTATGTTTCCCGCCTTCCAAATCGCTCAAATATAGCCGAAGTCTCGACACTACAAGGCCTCTGTTTTTTCTGCCGGTCAAACAATTAATGTATCTGCCAGATTTTATCTCTTTTTAGAGTTCAAGTGGAGACAAAGATTGGGGTTTGTTCACCAACCTTTTGTGATCAACTCTGATGAAGGGGAAATTAATAAATCCAAATTGTATAACATTCATATAATAAACATGACAAAATAACTCCCCTTCTCGCTTTAAGGAAGTCAACCGGTTTCGGTAGCTTTGAGCATAGTACGAGGTCGCCCCCTTGCGTTTCATCACCATAGAGCCGTACGAAATATTCTAATGGTAAATGTTGAATATAAAAGATAGGTTTCTCAACCATTTTCTTAAAAACAATCTATGTTCCTGGCCTTCCAAATCCTCCAAATGATAGCTGAAATCTTGATCGTGCCAGGCCTCTATTTTTTCTGAAACCTTCTGGCCAAATAGTTAATGTATCGAACAGTTTGATCACCATCCTTTTGTGATCGACTCCGGTGAAGGGAAAATTAAGTATTCCAAACTTTATAAAAAAACAAATAAAAAGCTATGCCCTTCCATCTCTTGGATAGATAGAGAGTTCAAAAATAACCAGTTTGTTAGGGTGAGTTTTATAGGGATGATTTGTAAAAAATGGTTGGAGTTGAAAGCTTCCTCCTAGTGGTCCAAACATGGTAACAAATATTTGGAATCATTGTATAGGGTCTTTAGAAAATGCTTAAGAGTTTGGGATCTAATTTTAAGGGCCATGTTTAAGAGAGAAAAACAACTCCATGAGAGGATCAAAGCCACTAATTAACCAGTCAAAATGGGCTCTACGCACTGTTAGAGGCAGACGAGTAATGTACAATGGCTTAAAAAAGGCGATAATAACACAATTTATTTCTTGTTTTTGGTCATGGGAGAAGAAGGAAATATGTCATTCATTCCCTTGACATTGATGATGGGGTTATGTATGTTAAATATGGAATGGTGAGACAAGTTTATGATTTCTACAAACACTCTTTGGAAGGGAAGAGAGTGAGAACCAGGTTATATTTATCTGTTTGGGGAGTCCAATTGTTGGCAAGATTCTACAAAACTTGATTTGATGTAGACTCAACCTTTTAGCCTAAAGGAGTTTGGGAATGCCATCAAAGATATGAAAACCTATATAGTGGAGTTATTTCTCTATAAAGTTTTGGGGATCTGGTGGAACAAATTTTGGATGCTCTGTATGACTAAGATGTATATGGAAGTAACTAATAATGCTATATGTACTTTGAAGATCAAATAGGCACCAACATCAAAAAGCTTGGATCAGTGTCATAAAACATGAAACCAAAGTCCAGAGTTGGCTTTAGATCTTCCTTCATGCTTGCTTCCCAGTGGATGGCCCTACTTTCACCTTCCTCATCCATTTAGTGAATGACTGATGTACAACGGGAAGAGCCGCAGACAATACATCACCTTAAAAGCTACCTATATGTATGTTTTATATCCAAACAGAAGCCTCTATAGATGACCCAGAAGACAGACACGAGCAAACATCTCTGCGCAGAAAGTAACCGGGCTCAAACAGAGATTGATCATATCCTTTTCGGTCTCGATCCTCTTGAAATCGTTTGAAGGTAGATTTTGCGAATAACAAGTGTTGTACTGATGACGTGCTCCCATGGCGACTGCTTAGTCGACAAACAAACACTTGTACGAATCGCTAGAGCTCTCAGGTGGGATCAACTAGCATACCCAGGCACTGTCACATTCAAAGTTTCTACCCAATTACTCTTGGTGATACGAGCTCTCATGTAGCTAATAAAGCCATTCAGGTTACTCGGGCAAGTTTTATGAAAGGAAGCTTCATCCTGGACGAGATTTTGGTTATGCATGAAGTTAGTATTGTAAAAAAAACTTTCATATACTTACCAAACATGATTTTGACAAGCCATATTAGTTTCTAGTAGTGATTTAGAGAGCCGATGATTAGAAAATGGTTTTCTCAATAAGAGATCAACTCGAGGATGACAACAATGAGAAATGGAAGTAAGGTAAGGGAATCCACCATCTTTTTAGATTTCGACTTGGTAGTGGATCTTATAACATTATGGAATCTACTTTAAGTTGTTGGATTGCTGACATGATCGGTACCACATTTGGTGTATCAAGGATTATCTTTTAGATAATATGCAGATGATATAGTGATCCTACTTGGCATGATTGAAAACAACATATTAGATATATAGTGTCTGCTCTACTACTTTGAATTGGTCTCAGAATTAAGATAAGTTAACACAAATATGAGGTATTTTTTCTTGGTTTTGACATGGATGAGCAGGAAAGAATAGACAATATGTTTAAATGCAAATGATATAATTTTCCCATAACTTAACTAGGAGTTAATATTGATGCCCAATAACTTGCAATGAAGAAGTTAGACATTAGGTTGAGAAGCTTATTAGGAGGAAGGATCATTCTTATGGGAGGAGAATGATCTTATCAAGGCCTATCTTGCCAATATACCCACATGTACTGAATGGGTTTTAACTTCAGAGGAAGGAGTGTATCCTGAAATGGACATACTAAGGGGAAATATTCTTCTAGGAATGTTGTTACAGTAAGTTTAAATACATCATTTTGAAATGTGAGTCTATTTGCAGACCAAAGGACATGGGGGGCTTGGTATAATTAACCCCAGTTTTGTGCACATTTCTTTACTATTGAAATGGAATAGGAAATTTTTCAGGGGTCAGACAGTACTTTGATCACGGTCTCTGGAGTATGGGGATAACTAGTAAATATTTTAGAGGATGGGTATATTAGGCACACTGAATGTAAGGGGTCTCAACTGGGAGATGGGGATGGAGAACAATCCTTTTCTTACATGATGCTGGGTTGCTAGGATCTCTTTAAAATTATAATATCATACTTTGTTTAGAATTGCTCCTAAACCTGATAACATTGTTAGGCATGACTTAGATTTTAAATCAGGCACGTGAAAGATTACGTTTAAGAGATCCTTCTCCATGGAATTTTTTTCTTGGGAAGGCCTCATGCATTTAAAAATTTTCATACCTACAAGGAGTTTTGACATAGTAATATAGGCTTTTGAAAAATCTAGGCAATATTCCGTTATATCTATTTGTAAATGGTCAAATTTTCACTGTCCTAAGTAAAAATAACATGGAAAGTAAACTGCCTTTGAAAATTTATGTTTTTGTTTGCCAGATTATTTGTTTTTGAAACTTTCTATCGCAGGGGAGCCCCCACAGTCTCACTTTATTAAAAATAAAAGCACCATATATATCGTATTTACAAAGAGAACAAAAGCAAGGAGAATTAAGGAAGGTTGTCAAATCAGGCCCTCCATCATCTAAATGTTGGCTTTAAATTCCTGAATATTTATCCATTACTCTGTTTCCAAATGCTCCAACATGCAAGGATAATTATCTCAATTAAAAGGGTCCAGAAAAACTCTTTTTATTTTGCAGCAATGAGGACCTGTGGAGAAGAACCACCCGTCTCTATATTAATTTGGAGGTAATTCCAGACTCTGGTGTTGAACACACAGTTGAAGAACAAGTGCCTCCAATGCTCCACCTAATGAGATGGGCATAGCACACAATTAGGATTATCAGACACAATCCAGTGTCTCCTAATCAACATTTCCTGCTTATTAATTTTTCATGAGGATGAGCTGGAAAATAATTTGTGTTTAGACTGACATCTGCTTTTCCATATCCAACAAGAAGGGGCATTCATACTAATATGCAGGAAGTGGTGCCTATAAATCTCACTAGGCCTGGATATGCCATTCCCAGGTGTCCTGGTCCAGACATCATAGTTATCTTGAACCAAATTAATATCCTCTAACAAAACCTGCCACTGCTGATATTCCTGATGAGCCACTGATAAAGGAGATAAAAAAGGCTCCAACCGATTATCGGCCTCCAAGAATAGCCTTGGGAATTATTCCTGATCGTCTGTCATTCAGGGATTAAATTCTACACCAAAATGGGCCATCTGATGGTATTTGTGCCATGCATGGACATGCTGAATCTATTTACCACCTATTATTCGAGGCCCCCGGAGTGATGGTTGTGTGGGCTATAATTTGGGGAGTTTTACATCTCACTGATTGCATAACTCACTCTGGGAGTAATTGATGTGCACATTCTTGCCATGGAAGATATTTGTGACCACCTACACATGATCAGGCTAGGGACACAACCTTCATGTATGGTCTTACATTTGGGAAAATCAGCAATATTCTCTTTAAAAGTATATAAGTTTCCAATTGGGCATCAGCCAACTCCTCCCCATTTTAGATGAATTTGCTACCAGCCAAATATAAAGTATTTTCCTATCCCCTCTTGCATGATAAATCCAACACTCGAAATCTAGTACACAGGAAAAATAGCTTCCTTGTTCAACTTTTCTTTGAGAAGAGAAAGAGACCCTAATTAATCTTTTCCAATCATGTCCTTTAGTTACAAATTGATGATATTATATTTGTCCTCGAAGAAGAAGAGATCTTTCAATACGAGAAGCTTTTGCTAAGATCAAGGAGTGAGTATACAATTTACAATGAAGATTGCCATTTTAGGAGCATGGGGCATCTGGCTAGTCAGAAACAATAAGATTCTGAGAGATGAGGAACCTAGTTGTCAGAAATGGAAAGCAATTTACTTGCATGAGTTGGTTATGGTTGCTCACATAGCTAGGAAAAAATATGATTAACAATTCAGTGAGTGGCTAAGTGGCCTTGGGTGAATTTTTTCCATTTTTAAATTTTCTTATAACACGTTAAATATCTTTAATTTATATACTTCGAAGTTTCAAGAATAAACGCAACAGTAATGTCGATGCAAACCTCTGAACTTGTGGCCGGCAATTAAATTAACCACCCACAACAAACATGGCTACAGTTGATTTCAAGATCAATCCATATAACGATGACCATAAATTATTCTCAGTTTTCTAACGGCAGTACGTCAGCTAGCACTGCAGTTACAAAGTCACAATGTACCAAAAAGTACAGACAAGATTGTACTACATTGTACGGCAACCAAGGCAAAACAAATCCGCTAATTAAGCCGATCGAGCCAAGCTAGCAAATACTACCAAACTTGTCTTCAACTAGCCACGGAGACACCCAAGTGCGCGCGCACGTACACATGGTGGTATTACATCACATCACATCAGTGAGTTGATCGACCGGGATTTCACACGCCGCTTCTGCACCTCTTCCTCATCGGGCTGATCCTGATCCTTGTCTTGACTTTGCGGGCGGGTTCACCATTGCACCAGAGCGCGTCCTCATCATCGCTGCTGATCTCCTCATCCAATCCTGCGATCCGGTCGACGCCATCAGCAGCACCAACTTGGCCTCAGTTGGAGTAACATCAATGTGCTCTTCCGGGAGCTGTGCCTCCTCTTTCTCTTCAGCAGGTGGAGTTCCGGCACACTACGGCTGCTTGATCCCCGGTGTTGCCTTTTGCTGCGGGACGGGACGATCCTTCATAGAATAAGAACCCCTCGTTCACAGTGTTGCCAAAGGCGGAGACCCTCTTCCTTCGTGGCTTTGAAATGTCGGGGAGCTTCAGTCAGCGTGCTCCGGGCAGAAGGAATCAGGCTGGCTCACCGGCCGCCAGCAGAACCTGTTGCCGTCGTTCTTCTTGCACATCCAGACTCCTGCTCCTCCGGCGTCGTCGGCATCGCTCTCCTCTGCCTTTTCCTTGCCCTTCTTCGTCTTGGGTTTGATCTCGTCCTTCTTTCTCGCCGTCTTTATTGCAGCTTTGTTCTTCTTCTCGGCGAGGTGCAGTTCAGCGTTGACCCCGTCGACCATTTCCACGGCAATGTCCTCATCCTCCTTGATGGAGCCGGCAGGCGTGATGGCCGGGAAGATCCAGCTAGCTCGCCTTACGAGAGGCACGGAGTATTTCTCCACGAAGCGCTCCTCATCCTGAACGAGATGGAAATTCAGAAAATAAATACAGGTTGGTAGGTACTTGGTACGTACAGTTTGTAGTGGTACGTACCTAGTACTACTACCTAGTACGCTGACTGTAGATAGGTTCGACGGGTGGACGGGTGTGCGATTTCAATCCCACCGGATTAACGCGATGGAAGTCATGGGAACACAAAACTTGCCCTAGATAGACGGACCTCGACACGATTACACGACTCTGTTCCGTTCACTTGGATACAAGCAAGCGCCGGCCACTTAACCCTAGCTAGCCGCGGCACCACCTGCCGGACACAGTTCGCTGACGCGCGTAGACAGATCGATCATAGGACTGGATCGATCCTATCCATTTCGAATCAAGCAGGTGTGCGGAGGAACCAGCCCTAGCGAGCGCGGGGACGACAACCTGCCGACCCGCGGGCGAGCGTGATGACGGGCGGAAACTTGGGCAGAGCAGAGGTAGCAAGGATGGTGGATACGCTACTATACAGAGAGCAGCGGCGGCGTGCAAATCAAACGTGCAATAGTACGAGAAGAACGAGAGAAGCAAGGGGGAACTGATTGCGTACCTGGGGATCCGAGAGGTCTAGCTGGTTCATGAGGTCCACCGGATTAAAGCATGTCGGGCAGAGTTCCCGGAGGAGGAGGTCTTGGACGCGACGCCGGCGTGGGATTCGTGGGCTGGCGGCGGGGGCAGCTCGAATCGGCAGGGTGACGGGGCGGCAGCACGAATCGGGGCGGCGCGGGGACGGACACGGCAACGCCGAGCAGGCGGGAGGCGCACCTGCGGATCCGCATGGCTCGTTACCGGGGGACGGACGGAGTGGAGCGACGAGGTCTGGAGATCTGGACAGGTAGCTGCTGGCTAGGGTTTGGGAATTGGTTGTGGAAGGTGGATATATGTCGCGACGAGGCAGCAGGACAGGACGAAGAAGCGAGTGTGATGTCGTGGAGGGCCCACTTGTCAGGGAGAGCACCGTTTTTTTTCCAGAGTGTGAGCTATGGACAGCTGTACTACGACCGGAACTTTGTGCATACCTGATGCCCTGATGGATCGGTCAATCAACGTGTGTGCTGCTTTGTCGACTAAAATAATCCCCAAAGAAAGAATAAATTCCCATATTCGGATTCCAAACGATCAAGATCGTGGCCGGACACATCCACAAATAAGGAACAAATGAAAACAACTAGGTAAATTTATTCTTATGAAAGGGTTTACAATGATTTTCATTAAAAGAGACAAGAGTTCGCCACAGAGTTTTCGACTCGGCACTACCAATATCATCCAAACTGAACATGGCCATCTGTAAAAGGAAAAAATCAGCAAACTTGAACAATCTACATACAACATTCAGATGGTAAATTGGACTGAATCATGCTCCTTCTCACTTCGAAGATGTTAACCCCTACGTGATACGTTCAAAGAAGTCTAATGGTAAATGTATTGGAACAAAAAAAAGGGCTGCTCAACGATCTTTCCTGAAAACAATATATGTGTCTGGCCTTCCAGATCGCCAAAATGATATCTGAAATCCCGACCAATATCGGGGCTCTTTTGTTTACTGAAACTTTCAACCAAACTTTATATCATCCAAACTGGTCATGGCCATTTATAAAAGGAAAAAAGAAGCAGCATACTTGAACAATCTACATACAACATTTGGATAGTACATTGGACCAAATCATGCTCCTTCTGTATTCGAAGATGTTAACCCAACGTGATGCGTTCAAAATTGTCCAATGGTAAATGTGCAACACAAAAAAGGGCTGCTAGACCATATTTTCTGAAAACAATATATGTTTCTCGCCTTCCGGGTCGCCGAAATGATAGCTGAAATCCGGACGAATATTGAGGCTCTTTAATTTCCTGAAACTTTTAATCAAAGATCAATACATTCATATGTTTTCCCTCTTTGTGGAGTCCAAGTGGAGACTAGACTTGGTTTTGAGCACCGTCCCCTTGTGATATACTCTGGCGAAGGGAAAATTAAGATAGCCAGTATGGGTTTACTTTTGAAATTCAGTGGTCTGTTAGAGTGGGTTTTAAACAGATATTTGTAACAAATGGTTGAGCCTCTTATCATGGTCAGCTTGAAAAAATTCTTCAGAGGTTCCGGAGCTAATTTATGGAGTCAGGTTTAAGAGAGAAAGCAACAGTAGCTTCAGAGGATTCAATCCATTGATGAACAAGCAGAAAGAGGGGGGCACACTGTTATTTTGCACGAGGGATATAAACTTAAATCAACTTATACATCTGTATAACATGCAAGAAGTATATTGGTGGGAGAAGATATCCATATACAATGGCCTCAGGAAGGGTATAATAACTCACTTTCTTTTCACGCTGTGGCTAATGGGAGAAAAAGGAAATGCGTCATTTATTCTCTCCACAGTTATGAGATTTATATATGATAAAGAAGGAATAGTGAGGCACATATGCTACTAACACTATTCACTAAGGAAGAAACAAGAAGAGCTAGATTATCTTTATTTGCTTGGGGAGTCATATAATGTGATGTTCACTCAACCTTGTAGATTGGTGGAGTTTGAGAATCCAGCAAAAACATGCAAACCAAATTTCCACCTAGTCCAAATTGTTTTCCAATGTTACTCTGTGAAATGTGTTTAGGCTTGACTAGGGATCTTTTGAATGAAATTTTGGATGATTCGAAAGGGGGCTACCTTCGCCAAGCAAAGAGACCAATTGTTGTCATAAATGTAACATTCAGAGTTTTTAGTCTCAGTACGTAAGACTGTGTCATGTTGCTAATAAGACCGTTCTGGATAATCAGACAAGATTTATTGAAGGAAGATTCCTCTTGGATGGGCCTTTGTTTTCGCATGAAACTCGATCTGTATGAAATGAGGATTATAAACATTTTGGTATCCATATCAAGTTAGATTCTGAGAAGCATATGATATAGTTTCTTGGATGGTTTATAAGAGGTGATAATTAGAAAATGGTTTTCTCAACAATAGATCAACGAGGTGATGGAAACATTGAGATGGACTCATTTAGAAATTAACATTAATTGATAGAAAAGAGATGTTCTCAACAACTACAAGGGAGTAAAGCAGGGAGATTCACTCTCTCCTTTACCTGTTAACCTGGTACTAGATGGTATGACTAGGATTTTGGAATCCGCTAAAACTATTGGAAATTTGGCATGATGGGTACCATGTTTCAGCGATCAAGGATTATCTTTGCTACAATATGCACTTTACAACAGTGAAAAAATGTCTGACATCTGAAGTTTATATTCTAATGCTTTGAATAAATGCCAGGAATGGAAATCAATTATCATAAAAGTGAGGTAGTTATTCTTTTCTAACAAAAGGTAGTTATTCTTGTTTGTGAGTTGGATGAGAAGAAAATAATAGCTAATATGTTTAACTGCAAAATATGGAGCTTTTCCATATGTTATCTGGGTTTCGATTTATTTTGAAGCTCTATCTGGGTTTTTGCTATTGATGACCATATATAGTTTTTTAATTAACAAGCCATGCATTTAGGTGCATAAAATTGCTTAGATAATGGATACATGGGAGGTGAAGAACCTTTCATCTGAGTGACGAAAAATCTTATCCAATGCATATCTTGCCAACATACCCATGTCCCATGGTAAGGAGATTCTTCTGGGAATAGTGTTCTAGTAAATTTGAGTACCAACTGTTGAAATAGGAGGATGTTTGCATAGCCAAAGACATTGGTGAGTTGGGTATAATTATTACCAGATTTGTAAACATTTCTTGACTATATAAATGGATATGGAAACTTTCTTAAGAGCCAGGTAGTCTTTGAAGATGAAGCAGCAATATTACCAGATTTGTAAACATTTCTTGACTATATAAATGGATATGGAAACTTTCTTAAGAGCCAGGTAGTCTTTGAAGATGAAGCAGGAAGATAACTAATTAATATCTCACACGGAGGGGAGATTTTGTTATGCAGACTGAACGTAGGGGGTCTCACTTCTAAAATGGGTTGCAAAAAGATAAATATTAGTTTAAATGGGGATAAATTATGATCTGAGAGATGAGAGAAATCATTTTCTGTTATATGTTTGGGATGCAAAGATACCTTTGAAATTATGTTATCTTTCTAAACCATATAACATTGTTGGACATAGCTTTGATTTTAATTCTGACACTTGGGAGGTTACTTTTAAGAGGTCCTTATATGTGGAAGAATTGGAGTGTTGGGAAGGACTGATGGATAGATTGGAAAACTTCGTTTCAAAGGGGTTGTTCAGATTAAATGGGATCTGAAAAGTACGGGAAATATTTCCTGCTAGATCTATGTATCACCGGTTGACTTTTTAGGGGATATCTTTGCGTATCTGAAAGTAATTTGGAAAGTAAAATTAATTTTTAAAATTGTATCTTTGTTCGGCAAGTTTATTCATGGTCGCGTTTTGACTGCGCCTTGGATGTGTTATGCGAGCTTGACATTGTGGTGTTCTGCCGTCATCTTGAATATGTGGTGCCCTTTGACTACGGCTATGGCATATAGGTGTCATGATGTTAACTCGGTTGACCGACGACTTTCGATCTATCCATCATTGCATATGGTGTGTTATGCGCTTGACGTTGGCTTGTCTCCCGGTCCTTTGGTGGTGGATGCTCTTGTTGCGTTGACTCGGTTTGTTCCGCCATTATACCATGTTGTATCTCCATTTTTAATTGAAACAGTTTAGGCTGGTTAATCGCCGCCATAATTCACTTTTTTAGATCAAAGGCATCTAGTGCCCAGCCTTAAATTAATAAAGCGTCAAGTGCCATAATTCACCTCAAAAAATAAAAACCGAGATTGATTCAAACATGTGAATTCAAGTTATAAGACAGTGAGATACTGACATTCATGAAAACACTGTGAATTCAAAACCTAAGAGAGTGAAATACTAAGATTGATGCAAGCTTGTGAATTCAACACCCTTATGTACACATATACTCGTGAAGCGCACTAAAGCCATTGGTTAGTCTCGTCGACTATTTTTCTAAGAGCTAGCAGCAGATCTGGCGTCCCAATTATTACAAAAAAAATGATCTACTAGATCTATCAACAGTGTATCTGTGTTCTTCTCTTTCCATCCAAAAAGCATTCATTACTTCTGTTCCTCTTTGAGACGAGCCAGTCGGATTGTCCATAAATAACGTACGCACTAACTCGTGGCTGGTAATTAAACCAGCTGCAATAAAACAATTGGTGTATCTCGCCATCACGATGGCATGCAAGACACCATATACCCGAAATTAATATCAGTTCTAACGGCCAGCACAATCAGCTAAGAATGGCAGTTACAACACACATACTAGTTCCGAAAAGTACACTGTTTGTACATTGTACGGTATCTCAAAAAACACCAAAACTGGAGCAGACTAATTAAGCTGAGCTAACTAAGCCGAACCAAAAGCTTCTCTTCAGCCACGGAGGACCCAAGTACAAGCTAGCCATTACATCAGTGACTTGAGCGACCGGGCCTTTACTGGCTTCCTCCACCTCTTCTTCAACGGGCTCTTCCTCTTCATGTCGCGGGGTTCGTAATCGCTGCTCTCCTCGTCGCCGCCCGCAATCCCTGCGATGTCGTCGCACCTAGGCTCGTCGTCCACGCACGCTGATGCAGCCGGTTGGTGGCCTGCACCATCAGCTTGTGCCTGGCCCGCAGTAACAAATTCAGTGTGCTTTTCCTCTTCGGTTGGTGTCTCCTCTTTTCGTCCAGCAGGTGGCACGGTGTCGCTGCTGCTTGATACGCGGTGTCTCTTGTTGCGCGACGGGCCAAAGCCGGCGTAGTAGTAGAACCCCTCACCTGCATAGGCAGCAGTCCTCTTCCTTGGCTTTATGCTGCCGGCCGGGGGCTTCTGATCGGAGTGGTACGGGCAGAAGGAGTCGGGCTGGCTCACAGGCCGCCGGCAGAACCACCTCTTGCCGTCGTTCTTCTTGCACGCCCACACCGGTGCTCCTTCCCCGGCACTATCCTCTTGCTTCACCTTCTTCTTGATCCCATTTTTCTTTCTCGCGGCCACACGCAGCTCAAATATGACCCCGTCGACCATATCTGCTTCATCCTGTTCCTCCTCCTTAATGGAGCCGGCGGAAGGCATGTTGGGTTGGAAGAGCCAGCTAGTTCGCCATGCAACAGCTACGAAGTAAGTCTCCAAGAAGAGCTCTTCCTCCTGAACAATTTGGGAAAATGAATAAATACAGCTGAATTGATTAACTAGTGCTACAGTTACGGGGTGATTCTTACGGAAACACTGTCCGTACCGTACCCATTTGGTACTGTGTTACCTAGCTAGTACGCTGAAATGAAATGGGGGTGTGGACGTGTGTGCAGTGCAGGTAAAGCTCACGGCCTAGCTGCCATTGCCGAGTACGATTTCAACCCCAGACTGCGCGCGCCGCCACCGGCCGGCCACATTGATAGTACCGCGAGGGAACAAATGAACGCGCCCAAAACGGACCTCGGGTATACGACTACTCCATCTGGAAGCAAGCGCCGGCGAATTCAACCCTGCCGCGACTACTGCGCTAAGCCGCAAACACCACCCCCAGACGACTCGCTTCACTCGCCCAATCCCTACGGCCATTCGGAAGCACGCAAGCGCGCGTGCGAGGAACCCTAGCTCGAGCGCGGACGGCGAACCACACCCGCGCGCGAGCAGCAGCGACCGGACGGGAACATCGGCAGAGGAGAGTACAGAGACAAGCGGCGGCATACATGGAAATGCGCGAATGCTAGAGACAGATCACGGGCAGCGGGCGGGCAGCTGGCGAAGCAAGAGAGCATGGAGCTACCGGGAGGGGGTAGAAAATTACCTGGGGATCCGAGGGGTGGAGCTGGGCCATGAGGTCCCACGGCGACAGGCTGAGCTCGCAGGGCTCCAGGCAGGTCCCCGACGCCGCCACGAAGCCGGCGTGGGACTCGTGGGCTGTCGGCGGCGGAGCGGGCGGGGGCAGCTCGAATCCGGGCAGGGCGGGGGAGGATGCGGAGCCTAGCAGGCGGGAGGCGCACCTGCGGATCCGCATGGGTGGAGCTGGGGATCTGGGCTACCGAAGCTGGCTAGGGTTTGAGATTTGGGTGAGAGGCAGCACCAGCAAGGAAGGTGGATGGATGTCGAGACGAGACGAGGCAGCAGCACCCGAATATTATGATTTTTTAACGTGCCCGAATATTATGATGAGGGGTCCACTTGTGTGGAGACGAGGGGTGAACATCGCTAGTGTGGAGACGAGGGGTCCACTTGTCAGCGAGATGACGTCCCACCCGAATATTATGATTTTTTAACGTGCCCGAATATTATGATGGATGGAGCTTGTGAAGGTCGACACATACGACCCAAATATAATGCGGCTGATCGACTCATCTGGCAACAAGCAAAGTATATATACTCACACCCAATCCATCTAATTCATCTGAGTCAACGAGTCCCGTACCGTAGGAACAACTCGTTAGTTCAAACTTTTGGTCATATTCTACTTATCCCACACATCCTTACTCGTCGCACGTTTTGGTTGGCCGTAATGGAACATTTCTAGTACACCGGAACCTCGAACATCCTGGGGCGAGGAAAAATCCCCGTATCGACGCGCACTATCGATTCCTATGTCGCACCGCTCGAATCAGGACCTGGGAGAGCTCCCGAGGTTGCTACCTCTGCCGCCATGGACGGTTTTTCCGCACCGAGTGGGTTCCTACTGCCCACGCCGATGTATTCATTCTGAATATGGAAAGTGTTTGAGCATAATAATGGAAGACGAGGGACTATGAAGCTCCTCCACCGAAAAAAACAGGATCAAATAGAGCTTGATCTATCCAGAGAACGAAGATGATGATGAAGATAATGAGGAAAAATATCGACATTCAGCTACAGAGATAGGCAAGGGGATGCCGGTGGAAGGAAGGAGATAAAGAAGACTGCGAAGAGATATGCCCAAGTTGTGGGCATGAAAGAGAAAACTCATTGTAACTGAAAATGGAGTTGCTCGTGAAGTGGCAACAAGAAAATGTCATAACAAGTGAGGACATGAAGGTTGAGAGACGAAGTAACACATTGTCCACTTCGAGTCTCGAGGAGACCTGAATGAGGCAAGACATGATAGCTGAGGAGGACCAGATCATGACGATAGATCCAAATGAAATGGATGAGAAGACAAGAGATATTGGGATAGAGCGCTGCAATTTTGTACGATGGATAAAATCAACCATTAGATTGCATCATTTTGCTAATCAATGTCATTCAAGTAGGAAACGTATCTAAATTGTACGTGGACTGTTGTAGGTAGAGCACTTTAGATATGGATATTAGGAGGGCGGAGATATTACAATTGAGGATATGAGTTGGGGCGGCACCACCACGGGGAGGAGGTTTGGCCAGATGCAACAAGGCCTGATGATCTTGGGAGGCAGGTTATCTTTCATTTGTTTGATTTATGTTTGTTTACGAATTTGTTCTAGGTTTGATCATGCATTTAGACATCAAATTAATATTATGTGTTTAAGATATTATTAATAAATATTGATGTCAAAGTGCTCTGCTAGAGTTCCAAAAGAGTGCTTTTTTACATTATCTGGAAAACAACAGAATACACATGCCTAAGTTTTTTTAGTATCTTGCTTTAAAAAAAAGTTTTTTTTTTTTTTGACATTTTCTTTAATCTATCTAATTAACACATAACAGCATTGCTTATAACAAGTTTTGAGTTGCTTACAGAGCCTACCGCTCTGTAAAAAAAAAAAAAAAAAAAAAAAAAAAAAGTTTTTTTTAGTATCTACTAGAGTTGCTCTGACCATCTAAAAAGAAGAGCGAGGAGGTACCAAGTTTGATGCAAACGTAGTGAAATCCAAGCCTAACGTACACGCGTGAGACGCAACAAAGCTCAACTATTTTTCGAAGAGCTAGCAATAACAGTTCTGGACTCAATCCACAGTGTAACTAACTGCGCTCTCCTTACATCAAAGGAGTAGTCTGCATCAACACCCTGCCTCGTCGATATGAAAAAACGAGATCATGTTACCTGATAGTCATATTTGGCATAAATAACGATAGATACATTGTATAATTGTACATTCAGGCACGCATGGCTAGACTAGATTAGCTAGGGGAGTGTGCTCCCCTCCGAGCACCTCTTTATTTCATCCATACCAATAAGTCACAGGCGAGTATGTGTTCATGTACAAGTGACCTCAACCACGGTGCAGTCGTCAATCTACAGCTTCAATATGGCTGCACCACTTGACGGCTTCGATGCGAATACATACAGCCCAAGATCGCTCTGCTCGATCACTCCCCGGTCGATCCTCGATTTGTAGTACTTCTCCTGCGAAAAGAAAAACGAATCCGTGTTAGTTTCTTATGATACTTTCTTAAGATTCTGACCTCGTTAGGGCTTAGTCGCTTAGACATTGGGCATTCTCTGCCAATTCGTATAGTGCCTCAAGTTCCAGGCCTATGTATTCAGTATACCTTCAAATTGAGAATGAACTGTGGGACGATGCCCTCCTTGACCAAGGCGACTGCACAGCCTCCCCACCCGGCTCCTGTGAGCCGCGCTCCGAGAGCCCCATTATCCCGGCACACTTTTACAAGCTCTTCCAACTCAGGACAGCTGGCTCGGAGAAATGTATCAGTATGTTGTGATGTTAATATTATTTTTAAGAGAATTTAATCCATGATATAGAAGTGTCTGCAGATTTAACAAACACTAGCCTACAATACATAAAAAATATACCTGCATTCATACAGCACACTGCAGCTATAATGGCTATCGTTCATAAGATCGCCAAGCTTTTGTAGCATATCTTCCTCGCTGCAAGAAAATAATGGTAAGTTCCAGATGACCTAGTTTGGAAGGGAAACACTGGTCTGAGCAATGACGACCCAAACCTATTCACCCATACTGAATTCCAAAGTTCAAATGTGAGGGTACATGTGGAGTAAAGAGGAAGAAGAGTCTTGAATTATTAAACTAGTTAACGGACCTGAGTTTTGATAATACTGTATCTCTAAATGCATACACCCGCCTTGCTTCAGAGTACACATGAAAGGCGCGCTGAAATTAAGAGCAAGCCGGGAAATTAGACTGGATTGTAAAAGCATCATGCAGCACAGATCATGTGCACTGAGTTGATTAGACTAAAGTGAAATGATCAGTAGCGCTGACTTGGAATGATAGCCTGCAACTTAGTTGGTGGTAAACAGAGGTTCATGGGTGCCTTAGCAAGGAAATGAAATTCACCTGAAATAACTTGAAATGCTTGGCAGCTCTCAAAACATCCAAGGACGTTTGAGAGCTCTGGAAGACAGATGCAAGGCTTCGACCTGTGATTTTCTCTATTTCCTCTGTTGTATATGGTTCCTCATGCAATAGGTTCTGCAAAGTTGCATAATAGTCAAAGAAGCGCATGATTTCTGCAAAGTTTGCAAACAAAAGCACATGATTCACAGTGATAGCCTGAATTCCTTGTGAAGTTCTGTACCTTCACAGCAACTCCAGGATCAGAAGAACCTTCTTTGCCGGCAAAAGTGACACATAGCCCCTCAACATCAGAGAGGGTAGTAACAGAGGACAGAGCTTTATTTGTGTCCATCCCTAGTTTGATGGCAAGAACAATCTGTAAAAGCGTAGAAGAAAAAAATATCAGTTCCATAAATGAAATTTTTGGATGGACTACATTCGGTTGTTTTTGCTCAAATAGCAACAATAAAACTAAAAATAGCAGAAAACATCCTCTAGAAGATAAAATTACATACTGGGAACCTTCGATATTCTTAAGGCACTCAGTTCAAAACTAGAAATACATTATAGCTGTATATAGCCATACAGGTGCGATAACAGGTTTGTGTAATCATCCGTCATTCACATGCTCATTCTGAAACCAAAGAATCTCTTACCGCTGCCAACCGACACTCCACAACACGATTGTTGTAGTTTGTAGCAGCTGTCTCTGCTTTCTTGGACTCTGCCAGGCAGTGGGCAATAACAAATGTACCACCTGAAGGCAGTTGAACATCGGTTGCTTTGATTGGATTGAAATCTATCAGCTCAGCAAATCCAGGTTTGGCCATGATAGATATGGCCTGGAACAAAAATGAAATATTTAAATGAGTACAAGGTCAACTGTACGAAGAAAAATAAAGTAACTCAAAACAAATAAAACAGTATGCACAGAGAATGCAGTCATATATCAAGTTTTGCAAGCTTAAATGAATGCATATTCCTCTTCCTCGTGAATAATAACGAAGATCCTAACACAATCCTTGGAATCGTGTTGTTTTCTGCATGCAAGTATGATATACAAAAATGATCTCTGGGAAAATAAAACCAATCCTTCGGAATCTACCAGGAATAAACCACAACAAACCTTGTAACCTGTTACTAAGATTCCAGAGGTGCACCATATTTATTAAGAATAAGATATTGACTGCAGAATCAGCTACAAAACACTGTCGTATCCAAAAGCCACCTCCGTAAATGCCATTTTAAGAAAATACATTGAGTTCACTTAAACAGTGTGAAACAAAAAAGGAAAGGAAATACCATGAATACTCCATAAACAGGTAGAGATGGCTTCATTTACCTGATCCATACCCCCCGACTGTGTCCCAATATGGCGCTCAGACTGACAAGTGAACTGAGCAACTTCTTTCTGCACGATTTTAGTGCAACAATTAGGAATGGGAAAGAATCACCAGAACCTTGTGTAAGAATACACACCAAATAGAATTTGGAGAAGTGTTTCTGGGAACTCCTAGCTACGATTCCATTGGAAATCATGCCAATAACAGAAATTCAGAATCAGTTGAGCAGCCAACTCTATAACTTTGTCTCCCCAATTCAGACTAGTCAAGTTATCAGGCAAGTGTAAATAGACATATCACATCTGTTGCGTCGACACTACCTCAGCACATGTCTATTTCATCTATAACAAAAACATTAGATGTCGATTTGACACAAAAAGAACATTTGATTTGTGTAATTTTGTGGGGCAATTAGCATATCAATTTTCCATCACAAGCTTGCATCACGAACAATAATTAGTAAATTCCTTCCACACATGAACAGGAATGATGACAATGTCATTAATAGAGCTGTTTGCTTCATGGCAAGGAATACCTTTGGGAAGTTTTTCTCAAGAATTCCCATGATGGCAATTGTTGCTGAACAAACAAATGCTGCTGAGCTTGAAAGTCCAGATCCTAAATAAGAGCGACACCACACAAGGATGAAAAACTTTGGTACAAATCATTCACGGCAACCATATTAACTAAAATTAAATCGCCGAACACTACCTTGAGGAACTGTGCCATCTACAACAACATCAAGAGCAACGGGTTCACCCATATCTATCCCTTTTGACCTAGCGTACTCGTATACTCCCTTGTATCTGCAGACACAGGATTAAGCAGATAAGATATGTTCACGTTTTGCAGGCAGCAGTTGACCAATGAATCCTATGGAGATAAACTTACCCACACATAAAGTAGTGGCCCCACTTGTGGTTTTTTATGTCAATATCCTGCACGCCAAAATATTTAGCTGTCAATGACCGAATCAAATGGTCTCAAACAGAAACAATCATGTAGGTGAAGATGATCGCAGATAGCAACATGGAAAAAAAGCATATCTGCTGCCACTACAAACCTGGAGATGGTGCTATCAGTATCTATCCCAAATGATACTTAATAAAAAAGAAGAAGGCGCGCTTACTTTAATTTGATTCTCAAACACGACAGACTTATTTTCTTTATAGGGACTAGTTCCGACTCGACACACTCCTATTGCGTTTGCTGCATTAGGCATCTTGGCACTGCATTCTTTGAATTGTATGCGTTCCAATTTGAAAGATCCATCTAAATTCGATCATGTTGCCCTTCACGGTGCTTTGACCAAAATTGGCAAGTAAATTGCAGATAAAAATAACATCAAACTGATTGTCTATAGCATCCCCTTGCCGAGATTTATGGAGCTGCCCACAAGCCTTGGACTAATTGACACTTTGACAGTTGACCTCATTGCCCACCATTGGGAGGGGAATCTGAGCCAGGGGAACAGCTGGTGAACAAGCAGGAGGATCCACACGCCACCGCAGGAACACTAACACAAATTACTGAATTCACGGTCTGGACATTCAACTGGACCAACGAGTCCATGCCAGGCATCACGGGCCTCTTGTCATAATTAATTGACTGCTAAGTATTAATTTATAGCGTGATACTGCAACCACCGGGCATCCTAAGTTAGGAACGAGATTCGCGTGCCCTATCTTCTCCCCGTCAAAATAAAATATAATAATAATAATTCGGTGCACCGCTGGAAAAGAAGACTATCCCTTTTTTCGTTTTACTTTTGGCAGATAAGGATCGTCTCCTTCAATCACGGCCCCGGTGCATGGAAGGGAATATTCGGGAATCGGAAGCAGGAACCGATCTAGGAAGAGTAGAGCAGAGCGGGGCGGGGCAGAGGAGAGGGAGGATGATGAATTTACCTTGTCGGGGTCGGCCGGGTAGACGCAGGTGGGGTACTTGCCGTCGACATTGGCGACGCGGACCTGGCCGCCGCCGTCGGCCCTCCGGATGGCGACGATCATGTCCTGGCGGATGGCCATGGGCAGCACGGAGTAGCCCTCGTAGTCGATGTGCTCCCCGATGAGATTCACCCGCCCCGGGGAGCGGGCGAAGAGCGCGGGGCGGGCGCCGGCGTAGAGCGCCCCGAAGCGGTCGGCGAGGCGGTCGAAGCGGAGGCGTGCCTCGTCGAGCGGCGACCCCAAGCCGTAGACCGGCTCCAGCGAGGTCAGCGATGGGACGAGCTCCCCCGCCAGCACGTCCTCGCCGCCGACTGCCACCACCACCTGCGCCATCGGCTCGATGATGGAAAAAATTGGACTATCTGCTGCTTGGAGTTTTGACCTCCGATGGGGGTGGAGCGACAGACGGGTGTTCTGTTTTGTTTGTTTGCTCTGGGTGGCGAGTATATAGGGGTCGCTGCCACGAGGAGGAGTTATCCGTAACAAGTTGTAGCTGAAAAAGGACCGGATTTTCGTTCGGTGACTTGGAGTAAATATCTAGTGATCCACACTTTAAATGGTACCATGATACCACTTTTCAAAATCCTAATTTACAAGTGCCAAAAATTCTGAAAAAATTGTAGGTATTCACAAGATGCTTGTTTACGATCCCAAGAATTTTCAGAAACAAATTCGAAATACACGCAGAGAAACAAAAATGACAAATTCAACATCAATAGTGTCACAAAAAGACAAAAGCACAAATGATACTATTCACATAGCAGTTTATCTTTTTTGTTTCTTTGTGTGTATTTTGAATTTGGTAATGAAAACTGTTGCGAATGTAAACACACATCTAATGAACGTCCACAATTTTTTACGGAATTTTCTGACACTTGTAAATTCGAATTTTGTGAAGTGGTATCATGGGAGCATTTAAAGTTTGGCACACGGTGACTTGTCGCGGTTGAAAACGATGACCAGCCTTCTGCCCAGATCGAGGTGGCACGATGATCCACGGGAAAGGGCCATCCAAGTCAGGATTTTCGCCTATGTCTATGCTGAGAACTTGCCTGTGCCATTATGGTTAGGAGGGTGGTTGTATCCTCAGTCCACCAGAGTTCAAACCACAGGTTGACAGCGAGACGTCCGTGGTGACTTCGTCAATCTCAAGACACGACTCATCGACTCGGTGACAAGGATATACATCTCGGGTACCCTACCGTGAGGGTACCTGGTGCACGTGATGACTAAAGGCCCAATAGCGAAGAGACAACTCGAAGCCCAAGACGAGAGGCCCAACAAGATGGAGTACCCTCCAAGTTTAGACATAGACATAGTCGGTTTATACTTTCCTTATGTGTAAACTAGGTCGGTTACAAACTCCCGAGACCCAGCCTATTTAAAGGCTGGGAGGGGTGCCGATCTAGGACCAAGCCATACTCGAACCACCAAAGCTCTAGCGAGATCGATCTCGCCGGAGCTCCCCTGTAATCGCATAATCCACACATCAATACCAGACAAGCAGGAAGTAGGGTCTTTACCTCCACCCGAGGGGCCTGAACCTGGGTAAATCTTTGCCTCTGCTTGTCAGCCGACGAAACTACCAGTACTACCACGTTCTCTCCCCATAATCTCAACCCTAGGTCCTTAACCATGGGATTTGATGAGGGTACACCTCGTCAATTGGCGCCGTCTGTGGGAAAGAATAGTGCTGGACTCACGGTTTCTTCGGTTCCATCGGAAAACGGCGACTCGCCGATCGGATCTACAAACGGCAACTCGCCGGCTGCATCGACAAACCAGAACTCGCCGACTCAGGCGGCACACGGCAACTCGCCGGCTCACTCGACAAACGGCAACACGCCAGCTTCACCCGCAAAAAGCGCATCGGATCCTCTGATGGATTTCGAGCCACACTCGCCAGGATTCCAGGAGGCCTTCTCCGATCTCGAGTCAGGTTTGGGTTTAACCGTTGGTTCGTTCAATTTTTTCGTCAACAAGCTTGGTGTGCAGGACTTGACGGATCCACGCCAACTCGCGACTTCCGCACCCGAGGCTCCATCGGTTGCGGTTCCTTCGACTGCGGATCCCTCAACTGCGTCCATACCATCGTCGATCCTCCAAGCTTGCTCGTCTGCAACAACCATGTCCACACGAGAGATGCACGAGCTCATGAAGAACTTCAGGGCGAGGAGGCCGAATCAGCATACCGCACAAACGATCCCGAGCTCGATCTCTCACTCGAGGATAGTTTCGACTGCGGGATCTCCTTCAGCGACTTCGACGAACTCGAAACTCATATCGACAACCACGTCGACTCCGAGATCTGCACCAACAACAACAACCTCGACTCTGAGATTCATAACAACTTCGTCGACGCCGAGATGAGCATAGGCGATGAAGGCATCAACAGCGAGATCCGTCCAGACGGACCACTCGATGGGCATATCGACTCCGACATGAGCCTTGATGACGATGTCGAGTCCATGACGGGACTCGAAGACACACATACATACCCTCGGGTGATACCCCAGCAGGTCTACGTCGCCATCGCCGCAGAATCATCAGATGCTGCGGCCAGCCGCAGGCCTACAGAATTCCCGTGCACAGTTACTATGCCGGACGGAGTCACAACTCTCACAATCACTGCTGAGATGGCAGCAAAAGCAGATAAAGTCATCAAGGAGTGCACAATGATGCCAGCAGACGCAACACAAGAGGAGATGTTGACCTTCCAGTACTTCAACTGGCAGGAATCACTTCGACTGCGGCAGGTCAGAGCAACACTCGAAGAACGCAAAAAGCAAGCTAGCTTGTCGAGTGCGCGAAGAAGACAGCTCTCCCTGAGCTCCACCGGGCGAGCAGACACAAGACCCAGATCAAGGTTGTCACACCTCTCGCCAGACGAAAGGGCGGCACTCACCCGCAACTTAGGCAACTCTTTCATGACATACGACGAAGAGGAGTGCCAGTACCCAAAACAGCTGCGGGTGCCCTCTTCACCGCTGCAGCATACCTAGAGGCAATCAAGCCTCCAGCTGATGACCCCAATGCAAAACTGCATCGCCAGCAATCAAATCACTCGCCTTAGCGGCGAAGGCCATACGCCAAATTCCAAGAACTCCAGGTGGGAGTCGAGACCGTGCCCTAGTCGACGCACGTCGGGAAGAGCATAATCACAGTGGTCACCGCCACCACTCGAAGGAAAGAAGCGGCTCGCGAGGCGCAGGTCCAGGAGCAGATCACGCAGATCTTACAGTAGCGACTCATACTCTGATCGAGAGCCTGAGCCACATGGAGCTCTGTGCTTCACTCGACGCGTCCGCGAGACACGGATGCCCAAAGGGTTCAAACTCACATCTGAACAGCCCAAGTACACGGGTCGACAGGAACCTTCTGGGTGGCTGGAAGACTACAGGCTGGCTGTCGCGTGCCAGCGAGGTACAAACACCACGCCATGCAATACATACGACTCATGCTCGAAGGCACAGCCCGCGACTGGCTCAAGGCCCTACCTCCATCAAAGTACGACTCGTGGGATCACTTCCGCGATGACTTCATCAAAAACTTCGAGCCTCTATGTGAGCGCCCAAAAACGTTCGAGGAACTGCGGGCCTGCGTGCAACGTTCAGACGAAACGCTGAGGTCATACATCAGACGATGGACTGAGATACGCAACTCAGTCGGAGTAATTTCAGAAGATATGGCCATGGATGCTTTCATAATGGGACTCGCCAGGCGGACCTCAAAGAAGCACTCGGTCGCAAAAAGCCAACCTCTGTGGCTAACCTCTTGATGACCGCGACTGAGTGGGCAGACGGAGAGACATGGCGCGCACCACACGCGGGTCCTCACCCCGTGACAATCATGAAAGCGGCAGTCGAAGCCGCAGAGACTCGTACAGAGACGACCGAAGGCGCAAACGTTCAAAACGTCACTACGACGATGACAGACCCGAATTCATGGCGGCTGGGTTCTCCACACCCCGCAATGACCAGGACAGAAGCGACCGACGGTCGAAGATCGGCGAGACAGTCGAGATGATCGCGGGACAGTCGAGATGATCGTCGGACAGTCGAGACCGCGGCCAACGCAGTGATAGCTACAAGAGGAAGGACTGGCGCAAGTCACGGGCACAATCTGAGCGATCATTCGAAGAAAAGATGGATGCTGATTGCAGATTCCACCTGTACAAGGGGGACGACGGAAAACTGCGCTCCAATCACTCGATGAGAAACTGCAGGGAGTTCGACCAAATGGCGACTGATTACGTAAATCTCAGAAAGGCAGCAGCCACACAAGCACCTGCACCCGTGCCTCAGCCAAACAATGTGCCTGTTCTGATGGCACCACCCCACCACCACAGCCTGCAGGCGGAAACTCGCGGGTGCCATACAGCACATACCTCGGGTGGACGAGCCACAGTACCCTCCGCCCCAAGGGCAGATGTACATGATACAGAAAGGTCGACCTTCCAACAGGGAGCAAAAACTTCGCACTCGACAAGTAAACATGGCGGTCATGTCACCTCCCGCTGTAACTGAATTTTGAAGGGTTCTGAAACCACAATAAGCTTCAGCAAGAGGACCACCCTCCATCGGTTGTTCGTCCAGGGCACTCTGCTCTGGTACTCGACGCGCAAATTGGAGGCTACGCCATGTCCAAGGTATTCATGGATGGTGGAGCGGCATAAACATCATCTTCGCAGATACGCTCCGCAAAATGAACAGGTCAGTCGAAAACCTGCCAAGATCTCAAATACCTTCACGGTATCGTCCCAGGCAAAGCAATAAGCCCAGAAGGCACCATACAACTCGACGTAACGTTTGGGGACAAGAACCACTTCAGGACAGAATCGATTGAGTTCGAAGTTGTCGACTGGAAGTCACAATACCATGCTATACTTGGACGCCCGACGTTCGCTCGATTCATGGCGGTGCCACATTACGCATACCTCCAGCTGAAGATGCCTGGACCAAAAGGAGTAATCACAGTCAAGGGAACTTCCAAAAGTCTGACTCTTGTGACCGAGAATTCAGCAAAATCTCTGAGATGTTTGGCATGGAAGCAACACTCGCTGATCTAGCGGTCTCCAACGATCGAACACTTATGCCAGAACACAAAAAGGTGGCAGTCGACAGAGCATTCAATGCCACCAATGACACAAGATCGCATCAGGTGCACCCGACTGACCCGACCAAGACAGTCAATGTCTCGTCGAGTCTGCCTATCGCATAGGAAAGCGCGCTCGTCGAATTCCTCCGTGAGAACTGGGATATATTTGCATGGTGTCCAGCCGACATGCCAGGTATTCCCAGGGAATTCGCCGAGCACTCTCTCCAGTTATTTCCAGATGCTAAACCAGTCAAGCAAACAATGCGCCGCATATCCGGCCCAAAAAGAACTGCAGTCGAAGCCGAAGTCGACAGGCTACTCGCAGCAGGATTCATCAGAGAGATCAAGAAATCACAATGGGTGGCCAACCCCGTACTCGTAGAGAAGAAGCACACAGATATCCTTCGGATGTGCGTAGATTTTACAGCACTCAATAAGTGTTGTCCAAAGGATCACTTTCCACTACCTCGAATCGACCAGATCGTCGACTCCACCGCCGGGTGCGCTCGCTTGTCCTTCCTGGATGCTACTCGGGTTACCACCAGATAAGGATGAAGGAAGAGGATGAAGAGAAAACGGCGTTCATAACCCCACTCGGGGTCTACTGCTACACCACAATGCCTTTCGGGCTCAAGAACGCAGGCGCAACCTACCAGCGCATGATGCAAGATTGCCTCAAGAAGCAAATTGGGCGAAACGTCCAGGTCTATGTAGATGACATCGTCATCACCACAAGAGAGGAAAACACACTACTCGATGACTTGCGAGAGACATTCGCAAACCTCAAACGCTTCCACATCAAGCTCAACCCGAAGAAGTGCACGTTCGGCGTGCCAGCCGGGCAACTCCTCGGGTATCTAGTCTCAGCTCGAGGAATCGAGGCAGACCCGGAGAAAATACAGGCCATCTTGACGATGCAAAGGCCTTCAAAGCTCCATGACGTGCAAAATTAGCGGGTCGAGTGGCAGCGCTCAGTCGATTCATCAGCAAGCTAGGCGAAAAAGCACTCCCGTTCTATCGACTGATGAAGAAAGCAGATAAATTCGAGTGGACGCCAGAAGCCGAAGCAGCCTTCACGGACCTCAAGCGAGTCCTCACAAGCCCTCCAATCCTCGTCGCACCAAGGGAACGCGAGCCATTGTACCTATATGTCTCTGCAACTAACAGGGTGGTAAGCACCGTACTGGTAGTCGAACGAAGGGAGGAGGGACACGCCCAAAGCATACAACGTCCAGTCTATTACTTGAGTGAAGTGCTCTCCACATCAAAGCAGCGGTACCCGCACTATCAGAAGCTGGCTACGCCGTGTTCATGTCCTCAAGGAAGCTGACGCATTACTTCTCCGAGCACCCGATCACTGTAATCAGCACCTCAGGGATCGGGGACATCCTCACAAACCCCAACGCAACTGGGCGAGTAGCAAAATGGCTCATCGAGCTAGCACCAAGAGACATCAAGTATGATTACCCGAAGGCCATCAAAGCACAAGTTTTACCTGACTTCCACACCGAGTGGATTGAAGCTCAGCTCCCAGGAGCACCAGATGTGTCCAACTCATGGACTATGTACTTCGACGGCTCAAAGAAAAACGAAGGCGCAGGCGCAGGTGTTATCCTCATATCACCAAAAGGCGACAAGCTCCGCTACATCCTACAAATGGGGTTCGAGTTCCCGTCCAATAACGAAGCAGAATATGAGGCTCTGATCCATGGCATGAGGATGGCCAAAGCCCTCGGGTGCACTCGACTGATGATCTACGGTGACTCGAATCTGTGGTGCAGCAAACAATGAAGGCCTGCGACGCAATCGCAGATAACATGATCGCCTACCGTGACCTGTACAACATCATGGAGGGCAGCTTCGAAGGCTGCGAGTTGCGGCACATAGGGCGTGAGAGCAATGAAGAAGCAGATAAGTTAGCCAACATTGGTGCGACCAAAGCACCAGTGCCACCTGGTGTCTTCTTCGAGCGCATCGAGCACAGATCCATCAAAAAGAAGCGAGCAACTCCTACATCAGCCGCACCAGCCAAGAGCAAAGCACCTAGCACAGAGGACCCACCAGTCGAGGTACTCCTCATCGAGCCAACTTGGACTCAACCTTTCCTCGCATACATACTCCGCGGCGAGGTACCCGAAGACATAACAGAGTCAAGACGCGTCACTCGACGATCTAAAGCATACACTGTCATCAACGGTGAACTTACAAACGCAGCATATCAGGTATGTTCCAACGTTGCATAGCATTTGAAGATGGCCAAGCCATCCTTCGTGATATTCATGCAGGTACTTGGGCATCACGCCAGCAGTCGATCACTCGTAGCCAAAGCCTTTCGCGCAGGCTTCTACTGGCCCACAGCACTCAAAGACGCGGAGGACATAGTCAAAAGGTGCATCGGCTGTCAAAAATTCGCCACAAAGCCGCACGCACCCGCATCGGCGTTGAAGACAATACCATTGGCCTGGCCCTTCGCCCAGTGGGGGCTCGATATGGTTGGGCCACTCAAAAAATCCTCCCATGGAGGGCATACTCACCTTCTGGTGGCGGTCGACAAGTTCACCAAGTGGATTGAAGCAGTCCCTATCACAAGTTCGACTGCCACTACAGCAGTCAATTTCATAAAATCCATCATATACCGCTTTGGTGTGCCAAGTAGCATCATCACTGACAACGGTACAAACTTCACGGCTGAGAATTCAAATTTCTGCAAAGAGCAAGATATCACGCTCAATTATGCATCTGTGGCACACCCGCAGTCAAATGGCCAAGTCGAAAAGGCCAATGGGCTTGTGACGAGTGGAATCAAGAAGCGCCTCCTGGTCCCACTCAAAAGAGCAGCGGGTGCTTGGGTCGAAGAACTTCCGTCTGTGCTATGGAGCTTACGCACAACTCCCAATGCTTCAACACAATTTACCCCATTTTCATGGTCTACGGTGCAGAGGCAATCCTGCCATCAGATGTAAGATTCAATGCACCAAGAGTCGAAGCATACAACGAAGAAGATGCAGACGAGCACTCGAAGACGCAGTCGACTTGCTAGAAGAAGCACGTAACACGGCGCTCGCACGCACAGCTGTTTATCAGCAGACCTCCGCAACTATCACAGCCGTCGACTGCGTACCAGGTCCTTCGAGGTTGGCGACCTGGTACTTCGACTGAAGCAAAAGAAGGTGCACAAACTCGCTTCTCCATGGGAAGGACCCTTCATCATCACCGAGGTCATTGGTGGTGGAGCATACAGACTGAAGCACGCGAAGACAGGAGAACTCTCGCATAATCCTTGGAACGTTGCGCAGCTGCGCCGTTTCTATGCTTAGATTGCTCAGTCGCACAATGTAATAGGCACATATGTCGGATGGCTGCAGGTTTCAGACGCGCTCTTTTCCTTACCAGGGTACCTAAGGGGACTGGAAGGTTTTTAATGAGGCGGCCTGCAGCTTAACATTCAAAAATGGAATATAATCAATGATTCCTCATATTTCTCCCTGCTTACTACTCGCATAACTTGTTCTCACAAAATTAGCCTCACCCGAGCACTCGGGGGCTGCGCTATCTCAAAAAGCATGAGCTTCCGCTTTTCACAACATAATACCCCAGCCGCACTCGAATACTCGGGGGCTGGGTCATAAAAATCATACATAAACACAAAAGTTGCTCAACCCCACTCAATTATTCGGGAGTTGAGCCTAGAAGCATCAAGTGAAGCTTCAAGTACTGCAAAAATTCACAGCCGTACACGAATACTCGGGGGCTGTGCAGTTTATGTTTTATACTATAAAGTATTTCTATCAACCTCACTCGAATGCACGGGGGCTGGATAGTCATAATTTTACAACAAGTACTTCATACACCCCACTCAACAGGCTCGGGGGCTGGAGATACGAATCCTTAATTCATAGATACTCACAAGTGTTGCGTTTTACACTCTGGGGTCACCCCCCATACATAACCTATTCAACAGGTTCTTCCTTGGGCTCGGTCCATTTTTCCTCCTCCTTCAGCACACGATGGATTAGGACCAATGCGTCCACCCGTGTCTCTTGGTAGTGCTCCTCCATTGGCACAGGACCACCACCTGGTATGGGTGCGGGTCCCATCGCAATCCTTTTCAAATCAAGGTGCGGAAGGTGCGATCGCACAAAGGCAAGAGCAACATTAGCCCCGCTAATCAGTTGCTCGCGCACAAACTTCTTGATCGCCTTGCCTTTTCGAAATTTCTTCAGCAATGCAACAAGGCCCTGTGGTTGCTCATTCAAAGGAAACAAAGCTTCGTGGACTCGAAATAAAGCCAACCTGCAAGTCTCCAGTCGAATGGCAGTGCGCCAAGCCCGGTCCAGAAGCCTTACCAAAATGGCGTCCTCGCCCTGTCTGACCAAAAGGGGTGGGCAGAGTACTCAGTACTACTCGCATGACCGTCGAGTCGATCCTGTATCCGTGCCTCCTCCTTTATTGGGTCAGAGCAAACACCTGCGCAAAAACAAAGGGCTCATCATCGCCCAGTCGAGTCACCTCGCAAAGAATAGATCTCGATGATCCAAAAATATCTTACATTCGAGTTGCAGATTTACTCCCTCCAACCGTACACGTGGCAGCCACGGAGGGCAACCGTCACCGGCCACTCCGCCCACTACGTACGGGAATCTAGGAACTACCATCATGGCCCCGGAGAAATCGTGCATGAACGGTCAAATCCAGTCCAAACGGCTGCACAATGGGCCCACAAGATGTGCCACGTCCCATCTATCGCAGCATAGCGCACGCCACCGCGTGTCAGGTGGCGCAGTCGCCATAAAACGTCATCCCTGACGTCATTGCAGCAGATTTGTTCAGAAAAGATATCGGGTTCGCCCAAAGCATATTAATCACTCGATTGTTTTCGAGTGTATGGTCACTCGACTGTCTCTTCGATCAAAAACATATTACTCCCATCGGGAGCGTATCAAAAATTTATTCGACTAAAGATGCTCAAGACCAAGTGATTCTGAGATTATCCTCCATTACAAGTAATAAAGCACAATCTCGGGGGCTACTCCCATCGGGAGCGCTGTCGCGCACCCGATAAAATAGTGTCAAAGGGTCAGTCGACGAATATATCGACTACGTTCATATGCAAAATCATACTCGAAACATTCCCGAGTTGCGTCCGTCGCAAATACCTCGGATGCTGCACGCATAGTGCAAAGGTAAGACCCGCCGAACTTTCGAGCTGGGCTAAGGACCGTTCCAGCAACGTCAATCCTTATACTTTCCGTGTCAGCAGACATGATGAAAAATCCCGACGGACGCGTTGGGTAAAATTCAAAGTTATACTGCAGATCGACTCAGTAAGACCTCAGCGGCCTAGTCGAATCTGACCAGTTTGTTCCAGATTCGAGTCCGGGGACTCGAGTTTGATTGAAAGCTAGTGAGGTTTTACCCAAATGTGTAGTTAACCAGTCCCGATCCGTCGAGTGAACTGGGCCTGCTAAGCTATTATCCCTTGATCATCATAAGCAAAAACCACAGTCGATGAAATACTCGACATAGCCAACATGTGCTATCCATACAGGAATCCCAATTATAATATACATAATACTAAGCATATGACGTGCACTTACGAACGAGTCCATGCCCGATTCTTCGAGTCAGACAAGTACTCGGGGGCTACTGACAAGGATATACATCTCGGGTACCCTACCGTGAGGGTACCTGGTGCACGTGATGAATAAAGGCCCAATAACGAAGAGACAACTCGAAGCCCAAGACGAGAGGCCCAACAAGATGGAGTACCCTCCAAGTTTAGACATAGACATAGTCGGTTTATACTTTTCTTATGTGTAAACTAGGTCGGTTACAAACTCCCGAGACCCAGCCTATTTAAAGGCTGGGAGGGTTGTCGATCTAGGACCAAGCCATACTCGAACCACCAAAAGCTCTAGCGAGATCGATACCTCGCCGGAGCTCCCCTGTAATCGCATAATCCACACAATCAATACCAGACAAGCAGGAAGTAGGGTCTTTACCTCCACCCGAGGGGTCTGAACCTGGGTAAATCTTTGCCTCTGCTTATCAGCCGACGAAACTACCAGTACTACCACGTTCTCTCCCTATAATCTCAACCCTAGGTCCTTAACCATGGGATTTGATGAGGGTACACCTCGTCACTCGGTCTTTTGGAGGTGCTCATAGGGGTAGGGTGTGCGTGCGTGCGTTCATAGGGGTGAGTGTGTGCGCGTGTATATGAGCGCATGTACTGTGTTTCCAAAAAAAACATATCTATGATATCCGATCGTCACCACATGAAATCTTTGTGGCAAGAAAAAATATGCGTAAACCATAGGACGTGTTTGGTTCGTGGTTTTTAGACCGTCGTCGCATTACAGAGGCATTTGAAACCGTTACATGCGTTTGGTTCGATTGGGTCGTAAACGGATACCACGTAATCAAATAACGGGCTTATGCAAAATCGATTACGCCCACCTCCGATTGGAATCGAAATGATACCGCTTCGTTTTCGTCGCCTCCCCCGCAGCCGCGAGATCCCCTCTCCTCCTCGTCTGGATCCCTGTCCTCGATCTCTCGTCCCCATCCCTTCCGGCCCGATTTGCTCCCATAACTGCTTCCCCGCTGACAAGCAGCGACGGCGCTGGTGCCGACTCCTGTCATCTCTGCTGCGAGCAGCGGCTCCATTGGAGAAGGTGCGCCGCCTAGCAGCCGACTTCTCTCTCCTCCTAGCTGAGGGCATCTCCAGCTGTTGTGCCCCCAAGGGCAAAAAAGGCGATATTTTGGCCCGCCTAGGGGGGCAACGGCGCTATTCGGCGCACTAGGGGGCGGCGTTTCCCAGTCATCGAACCTAGGCCGCCCCCCAGCCGGCGATTTTCGGCCAAATTTGACATACAAAAATTTCACAAACATTTCGGCATACAAATCCACACATAAATAGTTCAACATATAAATTCACACACAAATAGTTCAACAATGCAAGCAAATAGAACATATCAAACTAGGCATTGGCATTGCCATTGCCTTTGCGCCTCCAAAAGTGCTTCACTAGATCATTCTGCAGTTGTGTATGCATCACGGGTCTCGAATCTCCTAGCGCATAGCGAGAAAGGTTGTCCATGTTGCCGGCACCTGGTGATCTACATCTGCAAGAGGACCATGTCGGTAATATGGCTCAGTGTCATCCATCGGATCATTCCGCTCGCTCTCAATGATCATGTTGTGCAAGATCACACAACAGTTCATCACCTCAGACATATTGGCCTTCGACCAAGTCAGAGCTGGGCACCGGACAACAGCGAATCGAGACTACAGCGCACCAAATGCCCGCTCAATATCCTTCCTGCAAGCCTTTTGGCTCTGAGAGAACCAAGCTTTCGTGGTTCCTCATCGTCACCGTGCACTTCTGAATTGAGGTAAAGCTTACTGTGCCGGTGCAATCCTTCTTGCATTTGAAGTAGGCGTCAAACTCCCGGATGGCATGCATAATGTCGAGGAAGAGCTTCCGTTTCATCCTGAAATGGCGCCAAAACACCGCCTCGTCCTGCAGGGGATGATCGGCGAAGTAGTCGGAGTAGAGGATGCAGTAGCCTTCGTAGCGCTGCCTCAGCTTGCTCTTGCGGCGATCGGGCGCCGAGCCACCACGCCGCGGCCTCGCGGCCTCGTTTGCGAGCAGCCGGCAAGGCAGGTGAGGATGAGCAAGTGTTCTTGATCGTCGATGTCGGCATCGGCTTCCTCATCAAGCAGTTCGGCGAGCAGCTCCTTGTCGTCGGAGTCCATGGTTAGACGAACAAAACGCCGAACACCTAGCAGGCGAGGTGGGCGCGAGCCTTCCCGAGAGCCTTCCTTGCGGCTAGATCACGGCGGAGGGAGGAGAGACGGCGCCGGCAGCGTGGATTGGGCGAGATGGTGGGCTGCCTAGCTGCTTGTGTGCGGCGGAGGGGGGAGGGGAGGTGCCGACGGCGACGAGATGGGATAGAGGAAAGGGCGAGGCGTGGGTGGGGAAATGCGATGTCTCGCTGACAGTGCTGGCCCACGCGCGTTTTCCCTTCCCCCCCCCCCCCCTCCCCCCCGGCGGAACCCAGTGGGCTGGGTTTGGCCTGGGAGCGCCGGCTAGTTTTGGCCGAAACGATGCTATTTGGCTTCCTGGGGGTCAACTGGGAGATTTTCGGCGCTAACAGGGCGAAACGGCGCTACGCCTGGGAGCGCCGGCTAGTTTTGGCCGAAACGATGCTATTTGGGTTCCTGGGGGGTCAACTGGGAGATTTTCGACGCTAACAGGGCGAAACGGCGCTATTTTCCTCCTTGAGAGCGCTGGGGGCACGGGTGGAGATGCTCTGAGCACGTCGTTCTGGTTCATCTAGTTGGTACTTGATTGGGTGATTAATTCGAATCTGAGATGCGTTCTTGGTTGCCACGCACACGCAGCTTCATCCTCTGCCCATCTAACGTGATGTGTTCTTCTACAAAACTCTGTAAAATAAGTTGATACCCTTAACGGCTGTGAACCAAACAAAACAGCTTATTGCCCCATTACACCCTGATACCACCCTAATGTCATACCATTTCCATTTACGTTACAATCCAACGACGCTCGGCAGTGATTGTCTCTGAAACTGGGCCGTAGCAAATGAAAGCCCATTAGCACTCCGTAGTCCACCAGGAAACAGGCCCACGGCGTAACACCTCGCGCGCGCCTCTGAACAGCACCACGGCGCTCTCGTTCGGTTTAGTCCCACCTCGGCCAGCCGAGGAGGATCGCACGGGAGAGGTCGCCTATAAGAGGAGGGCGGGGTGCGACCTAGCTACATACTTACCTGGACGGGGTCGACGGTGGATCAGGAAGCCTCGTGGCCTAGATCAATGGCTCACATTGCACATGGTGAGCGCGTTGGCCTACCATCTCCCCAAGCGGGAGAGTGGACGTCATAATTTGTGCTAGAGGGGGTACGCGTCTGCGCGGCCCCTGCCAATTTGAAGAAATTAAAATTTGGTCCCTGTGCTTGCTGTCTGTTTGAAGAGCTTCGTTGGTTTTTCTTAAGTTCCAGTACTTTTTTGTTTGTTTATTTTATATTTGGGTCCTCACTTTGGTGTTTATTGGCTCTCTTATCTATTTTGCTTTTAAGTTGAAGGGGGCAGAATTATATCAAGCTCACGTACTACGTGATGTCAAATGTATCTTAGGCCAAACTGGGATCTTGTGGTTAATCTTGTCTCAGAATTAACACATTAAAATCATGGATGAAACAAGGCCCGTTTACTTAGCGTCAACATGACTTAATCAGACGTGGCCACTAATAAGAAATCCCATGGAAAGGCCACTAACATTTTGCCCAGATCGAACCACACGTCGTCCCAGCAAAAAAAACCCATTAGAAAAACACGATCATCAAATCTTCAACTGATTAGAACAACATTCGGTTCCGGTGGCAGATGCTGCTCACATAACACGATCAACGCATGAGTCACCAGACACGGGCAAGGCAATGCCATGATCCCGACCCACCCAAATTGGGTCTAAGGCTTACATTGCAACATGAAATATTTCCCTTCTCGGCTACCGGCGAATCCTTGCCTTGTCATTGTCGGCGTACCCTGCGACCCGCTTGTTGGTGTTCGCAATGGCCACCGTGAAGCTCTCGTTCTGGAGAGTGAACAGATACATTGCCTGCTCGTCCTGGTGGTTTACATCAAAACAAAAAACTCCAGAACAGATACATTGCCTGCTCGTCCTGGTGGTTTACATCAAAACAAAAAAAACTTCAGTCAGAGCTGCAAACTTGACAGGGCTGTACATGAGACCTGACATGCTGAATGAAAACGCTATACCTCAGGGAGCTCCATATATTCATCAGGAGATATCTGAAGGAACTCTACAGCCGTTTGCCCGACACACCACGTGAACACCTTCTCGCTGTCGTCTGCAATGGTCAAGTGCAACTGAAACCCATGTGTGCACCCATTCTGGCAGGCGACTTTGCAGAAGGGGCAGTGCAGTCCATCCGGCTGTTCATCCAGAACATAGCCACAAAGATTGTGGAATAATGACAACTTCAAACTGTTGCAATCATGTGGTCAAGTCGAACATGGCATATCTGTACATTGAGATATCAAACAATCACAGGATGTTAGCACAAAGAAATAAACAACTGAAGAATGCAGTCGAATTTTTAGAAGCATTGGTAAAAGAAAGTATACATAGACTGCTTACTAGCTGCATCTATGACTCATAATCCATTCACAAGATAGCTTCCGGGTCTCCCATGAGTATTAAGTTGCAAGCAACAGATTATAGCATTAAACAAAGTGTGTAATGTAAACAAACGCATTAGACTTAACAGCAGTACCCTTAAGCTAAGCATCGGTTATTTTATCCCTAGTGGCAACATCACATCTACAACCTTAGTTGTTTATGTCTATCAAGCCCAGGCTTCTAGAGGCATTAACCCACTATCTAGCATAAATACCCTCTCTTGAAGTCATTAACATCTACTTGGCCAAAGCATCTACTAACAACGGAGAGCATGCAGGAACATAGATAAAACATAATATAGATAGATGAACAAACTTGATCATAACTTCACAATTTATCGGATCCCAGAAAACACAACATGTAGCATTACATAAAGATGATATTGATCATGTTAGGCAGCTCACAAGATCTAAACATGATAGCACAAGGTGGAGAGACTACCAACTAGCTACTGCTATGGACCCGTAGTCCCATGGAGAACTACTCACGCATCACTCCGGAGGCAGGCATGGTGATGTAGAGCCCTCCGGTGATGATTTCCCCTCCGGCAAGGTGCCGGGAAGAACTGCAGAAACCCTCCCGAACTAGGGTTGAAGACGACGGCGGCCTCGGAACTTTTCGTGGATTTTTGTTCGGGTATCTAGGGTTTCCCGATTAGATGCAATTTATAGGCGAAAGGGCGACGTTGGTGGCCAGCCGAGGTGGGGCGGTGGCCTAGTTGCGCGGCCCCACCCTGAGCCGCGCCGTGGGCCCGCCGGCCTGCCTGGTGTGGCCCCCGGCTCCATCCTCCTGGCTACTGCTCCGTCTCGGTCCAGAAATAAATCAGTTAAATTGGCGTCCGATTCCGAGAATATTTCCAGAATAGATTTTCTGAAACAAAAAGACAGCAGAAAAGAGGAACTGGCACTGTGGCATCTTGTTAAAAGGTTAGTCCAAGAAAATGCATAAAAAATATATAAAGTGTAAGATAAACATGTGGTAATCAATATATAATAGGCATGGAACATCAAAAATTATAGATACGTTTTGGACGTATCAATAACTTCGACAACAAACAATAGCACAATGTTGAATGTTATGCAAACAACACTATTTAGTGTTCCGATCTACACAAATTGTGAGGGAGATGACGTCAATCTGGGATGGATGTAGTGGTCATGATGAAGATGGTGGAGATGGTGACGAAGATGGCCCTCCTTACGCCAAGGAGTTGTCGGTGTTGATGACGACCGCGATTTACCCTTGGTGGTGATAACGGGACACAAGGACTGCCCTCTCCCGCATAAGAAGAAGACTTCCGGGTCCGCCACCACCTCAACAAATTCTCATAAATTCTGGCATAAGACTTTTTCGCGACACGAAGCCGTCGATAAAGAGGAGGTTGCAAGGGGAGCTTAGAGGCTCCTAGGCTTGGACCCCCTCCCCACACACACACCCACCCTTGGTGACCGACGCGTCGTGGGCCCATCTAGAGCCTCCTGGCTCTACATGTGTGGGCCTCCACCGCCGGAAGTATTCGTTCCTATGAAAAAAACTCACGTGGTATTTTTCCTTGATTTTTGGAGCCTAGAAGGTCCCTAAAACAGAAAAATATGAAAAGGGAGATTCTTCCTTCCGGCATTATATTAAATAGCAATGCAAAGAGATTTTTGAGGAAATTCCTATACATCATCTAAAAACACAGCGGGCGGCCGGCTGGATCGCTCCCGATGCCGGGTGCATGAAAGTCCATGTGCGATCGGTCGAAATTCTTCACTGGGCATCCATGTATAAATTTAACTTTCAGGATGTGAAATTTCTTCAAGTATTTTCTCCTTAATGTTTTGAACTTACTGCTTAATCTATTTGATCAGCCCTAATAGTAAATCGTATTTTTTGTGACACCCGACAAGTCGACATTCATCAACTCAACCTTAATAGGAAAGACTAGCAGTAAGTAGAAATTAAACTAATTTCTTGCTAGGAATCTAGCTGTTTACCTCCAAGCACATATATGCTAGTACTACAGCATTTTATTTATTTATTTATTTTGCGGAACACCGAACACACACAAATATGCAATGCTTAGAGAGCCTGCCTCGTGGCGTAACATTCGCCCTTCTTTTATCACCTCCTGGAAATGAGCTAAAAATTGTAAAGCGCACAAGCAGCACGAGCTGAATTGGAAAGAAGATCGATTTCGGGCCCATGAGAACGTTCAACAGTGCTACTACAGTACTATTCTATATGTTACTTTGCGGCCCAAGACGAGGCGCACCTAGCAGCCCAGGTACAGCGCGCTATCCAGCTCACGCCAGCAACAATGCGGCAGGGACGGGGAACTCCTCACGGTTTAGTCCCACCTCGGCCAGCCGAGGAGGATGGCGCGGGAGAGCTGGCTATAAGAAGAGGTCGGGGTGCGACCTTGCTCCATACTTACCTGGACGGGGTCGACGGCGGATCAAGAGGCGTCGTGGCCTAGATCAATGGCTCACATTGCACTTGGTGAGCGTGTTGGCCTACCATCTCCCCAAGCGTGAGAGTGGACGTCATAATTTATGCTAGAGGGGGTACGCGTTCGCGCGGCCCCTGCCAAATCTAAGAAATTAAATTTTGGTCCCTGGGCTTCTGGTTTGTTTGTACAGCTGCCTTGATTTTTCTCTAGTTTTGTACTTTTTCGTTTCATTCTTCACATTTCGGTCCTTGCTTTTGTATTTGTTGGTTCTCTTGGCATTTTGTTCTTCAGTTGAAAAGGGCAGAATTTTCTCAAGCTCACGTTGTATGTTATGTAAAATGCATCTCACACTCGGATCTTTATTATAAGAAAAAATGCCATGGAAAGGCGACTCACATTTTGCCCAGATCCAACCACACGCCGTCCCAGCAAAAAACCATAAGAAAAACATGATCATCGATCATCAACTGGCTAAAACAGCATTCGGTTCCGGTGGCCTGCTTACATAGCACGTTCAACGCATGAGTCACCAGACACGGGCAAAGGCAATGCCATGATCGCGACCCACCCAAATTGGGTCTAAGGCACACGCTTCAAAAAAAAAATTTGGGTCTAAGGCTAACATTGCAACATGAAGTATTTTCCTTCTCGGCTACCGGCGAATCCTTCTCATCGACTCTCGACGCGAGGAGCTCATTCGCATTTCTGGGCTCTCGTGATCTCCCACATCGGGAGGGCCTTGTCATTGTCGGCGTACACTGCGACCCGCTTGCTGGTGTTCGCGATGGCGACCGTGAAGCTCTCGTTCTGGAGAGTGAACAGATACATTGCCTGCTCGTCCTGGTGGTTTACATCAGAAAAAATAACTTCAGTCAGAGCTGCAAACCTGAAACATGAGACCTGACATGCTGAATGAAAAGCGCTATACCTCAGGGAGCTCCATATATTCATCAGGAGATATCTGAAGGAACTCTACAGCCGTTTGCCCGACACACCATGCGAAGACCTTCTCGCTGTCGTCTGCAATGGTCAAGTGCAACTGAAAGCCATGTGTGCAACCATTCTGGCAGGAGACTTTGCAGAAGGGGCAGTGCAGTCCATCCGGCTGTTCATCCACAACATAGCCACAGAGATTGTGGAACAACGACAGCTTCAAACTGTTGCAATCGATGTGGTCAAGTCGAACACGGCATATCTGTACATTAAGATATCAAACAATCACAGGATGTTAGCACAACGAATTAAACAACTGAAGAATGCAGTCAAATGTTTAGAAGCATCGGTAAAAGAAGGTATATGATTCCTTGAAAGAAAGGACGTCTCTGGGACTGCTTTTATTGTATGTTTAAATATTGGAGCATGCTAAGGGTGACACAGTGGTTGTTTTCTAAAGTATTGTCAACGTCTAAACTTGAAAATGCTCTACAAGAGGTCTCATAGCAGTAGTTGTCTAGTGGGGAAGAGTTACATGTGTCCTGTTTGCTGAATAGGGAAGATCCGACAAGAGTGATAAATTATGCAGGCATGTTGAGTTCAGCAGCGCTGGCAGCAAGCTCAAGTTAACGAACAGAGATCCTGTCTCCTTCTCACGCCATGAGACTTCAAGACTGTTGATAAATAATAACCCATCAACCAAAGCTTTGCACAAACTGTGGCAATTAATACAACATAGAGATGCGTATAAATGTAATATAGGAACATGATGCTTACATATTTGTTTTATTCTTGGTACAAGTCAGACCAGAGATGTATACCATATGACCAACTCCAACTCTACCTAATGACCTGCAGAGGTATTGATACAATATAATGGGTTCAAATGCGTGGAATAACCAATTGAGTTGACAGAGCAAACGATAACAGTAAAAGCAACTACAGATAGTTACCAGTGTCCAGTAAAGCTAAGCTTTGTCAGAGCAACTCCAGTTGCGTCTTCTATCTCCAAATAGAAGGTGGTCCCAGATGTGCTTACTTTGCAAACACTTGTTACGGTGCCAAACAGACTAACCCCCACCATTTTATCATGAAGATCACTTACATACGACTACAAATGAGGCATGTCAGACAACTACCAGAAGAAAGATATTGCAGAAGGTTACTACAGGTGCAAAAGGTACATGATATATCAGGAGTTATATCAGACTGTAAGCAATGGTTTCCAATGGTTTTCCTTTATCTAAAGATTCACGAAAAAGATAGTGGAAACCGTGAAAAGTCAGGTATTATTTTTTCAAAGCAGGTTCAACAAAGGGAAACATCAGGTCAGACCTATATTTATGGTGCTTCGTATGTTGCATGTGCACATGGAATGAAAGTACACTATGCATATAAACAGAACTAACAGAAATTAAACAAATTATGACAGGTAACAATTAATAAGATATTAAATTCTTTTAGTTTTATCAAGTATCTATTAAGCGCTAGGCACTGATTGAGCGTTTTGGCTCCACTTTTCCATTTTACGAAGGACTAAAGCGCTAAGCGCAATTAAGCGCACGTTTAAGCGCTAAGCATTTTGCCTCCGCTGGGCGCCTAAGCGAGCTTAAGCGTGCGCTTCTTATAACCTTGGTTTTTATTGTGGTAAATTCAACAAGTTACATATACTAATGTTAGGATTCAAACATTATATATAACTCAATACAAATCAAAGCTTCAGCAGAATCAGGCTAAGCTGCTAAGTGTTCGGGTTGCAAGCAACTCAATGACAGGAAAATGTTATCTTCTGAAAATAAACTGTGACGAACCAAGATAAGGTTACATACTCGAAATGGATATTTGGTGAAGTCAACTGAACCATGCAAATCACGTGGTAATGTTACTTGTGAAGCCATATTATCGATCGGAACACACGACAGCCGAGGTCCTTGGCTCCTTACTTGAGTAGGTGTGTGGAGTACCTAGCACATTATCTTTCTGTCTTGGTCAATGGTAGTGCAGAAAGAAGTAGCACTAAGATATTCCAACCAACCTGTTCCTCGTGTTGAGCAATGGGCACCAAGTAAACCTGTGTTGCACTACCGTACTCAAGGCATAATTCCTGAGACTCTTCAGAATTTGCAACAAAAGGACTGTCCAGTGCAAGCATGCTCCCTACACTGAAAGTTCAGAAAATATTTAGCTCGCTATAACTGGACTGAGCAGCTGGTACTTGTATTGAGCGAAATGAACCTGAAAAGATTTGCAAGCGAAACCTGCTCTCCCCATAAGATAAAATTAATCTTCTCACCACCATCTTCTACAAGTACAATCTGCTTTCTTTCTGTACATTTAAAAGGTTCCAAGGACTCGATCTTCTCAATCCTGCAAGAATGAAAGGACGTGATGTTCTGAACCTTTCTCTAACAAGTCGATGTTGATGGTTCATCGAATTCAGTTTTATCATCAGGAGTAGCAAATCTATTCCTTTTTACTCTTACTACCAAAGGAGAGTGATGTTCTTTTTACCACAGTGCAAACATGAATATATACAGCTTTAAACCAGTAAACCCAAACTCCCCCCTACATGTTCACCAGTAAAGAGAACCATGCGCTGGTTTGGTGGCTAGAGCTCAGGGTGTTGAGCCGGCCCACCTGGGTTTGAATCGCAGGTGAAGCGCTCGGGTTAAACAGGGTGCTATCCGTGGTTAAAAAATCGCCAGAGAGGTCTCATCTATCTAACAATGTCAATGGAGGGATCCATCCCCTGTTGGTCAACGTTTGTTCACCAGTAAAAACTATTGAGGTTTGATGTTTTGAGTGATTCCACGGTATATAACACTTGGAAAGAACCTTCAGCTGTTATCAGTTATGGACTTGCCAATAGTTGAGAGTTGAGCACAAAAGAGTAAGCAAGCCTCCAAATTAAGTTCAGTGCTATCTTTTATTCTTTTACCGTCAAACATCTTTGGCTAAAAAGAAAGCTTATTTTACCGCAGCCAAATACTAAAGAAGCTTGTTTCTGCTAGAATCTTGCATGTACAGAAGTGTAACAAGAAGTCAAGAAGGGAAATAGTTACAAACTAACGCAAAAGCTACAGTCATACTGAATTAATTCTACTAGAAACAATACAAGGGAAGCACTCTATCTAAGGAGATTGCCAATGAGATGTTTTATATATCTTATTTTACCTGGCATAAAATGAGTATACAACATCATTTCTACCTTCCTCTTGCTTCATAGAGGAGAAAGAGTATGTGCAAAACTGTGCAGCAAGTAGCATGGCATCTTCATCTTGATCCTACATAAATCAAAGGTAGTAAAAATATTGTGCATGGAACTCCAACATTCCATACTCCACAGAGAAAATGTAAAAATTAATTTTATAACAGCTTAAGGTTGAACTATTTAGCTATACAGTAACAGAAGTGAATCATTGCAGTTGATCTTACAAGTGGTGATAATATAGCTTCACGTTATATTAAAAAAATGTAATTCCTAGTCAATTAGCAGGGTATGAGGAGTCATCTCAGGAGTCAAACTGCAACTGAAAAAAGGAGCACATATTCTGACAAATTGCATTAACCTGTATGTTCTGAACAAACAACTTTCTTAATACACCTACAAGCTTTGGATGGTCACCTCATCTAGTAATATCACCATGTATTCTGTTGGCAAAATACGAGCGCGGCCAGATCCCTCCACGGCTGTACGAAGACAACATCCTGTGAGCACAACTTCTCGACCCTTCTTCAAGATACAATGTTGTCCTATATAATTGTAGTACCTAGAGTAAAAGTTGTGAATCAGCATATGAACGAAGTGGGGCCAATGAAAAATAAGCCTCGTCCATTCTACATTTCTTTATGTATTTGTTAATGACTTTTACCATGGCATTAGTCTAACAAAAAGGAACATAAACTAATAGTTAGTCAGACCTACCTTCGGTGTAGATACAGATCAATAGTTGATGTACTCCACATGTCTCCCAAGGTAAGCATGTATATGTTTGTACCTACAAGAAGTCAAGAATGACACACAATTGAGGAGGCATCGAAGTCATGTACAAAATGGCATTTCAAATGGTCACTGATTTCAACAAATCGTTAACTCATGGATATTGTTAAATGAACTGATAACACCGATGAATCATGGACGTTGTCAAAATTGGGGGATGCTTTTAATCCCTTTTTGAATGGTTGCAACTTGCCAGGAGGTGAGATTCCCACCTGAATTTTCACTGAGAGGGGCCTAAGAGCTAGAGTTTACAGCATATAGACATGAGAATACAGAGAAGAAACTAAAGGTCATGGAGTTCCACGTGAAGGCACACCCACCAAGCATAGCAGGTGTGCCGGATGCCAGCAAGGAGGCGGACTTGCCAGAGGAATGCATTGTTTCTGTACAAGAACAATTGACAGGGAAAGCTCAGGAACACCAGCTCATTCATGTGCACACACAGCTGCCAGCAGCATGAAGGGTTATCTGATCTCTTATTGGACTTATGTTCAGTTACTGAGACATCCTACATAAGTACTAGGCTACTACAGTGTCATCCTCTTTAGCAAAGATCTCTTTTGTGGCTTACAATTGCTAGCAGGTACATTTTTTTATTCGACAAAGGAGAGTGTAAGTGCTCGAGTATACCAGGAAGAACGAAAACATCGATGACGACTGCTTCAAGGACACTCTTGGGAGAAAGGAAGTTCTTCTCGTGGATGGAGTCGATTGTGATAGTACGGGGAAGCCTCCGCCTTTTACTCCTTGTGTTTAGAAGACTAGTCACCTCAACCTTCTTCTTTGCAGTAAGAGATTTACGCTGTTCTGTCCAGGACTATGAAAAGCAGCAAACATTTAACCCTCTAAGGCATCTGTCTATTTCACGAAAACACAAAAGAAACCTCCAATCCAATGGGCAGAAGAAATGATGATAAAATACAATGTGAGAAGATAGATTTGCAACATGTTTATATATGTGAACAAGCAAGGTGCATGCAGTTGCCATGGCCAATATCAACGTACAAAACTCAGCAACCGGTACTCAACCAGACACCAAGTCAAGTAGCCATTATGTTGTACTACAACCTATCCGGCAATTATAAGGTGACAGACAGGGCACCTGTTGATGTGTACACAGATTATTATACCCTTTTTAGTGCACATTAACATTTTCTTCTGTATAACCTTGCGTAGTTGAGTAAAATACATTAACTGAATCCTTCACAAACTCAGTGCTAAAACTGTGTGCTAAGACTGAGCTTAACTAGAGCGATTCAGTCAGCAGAGAAACCTGATGACTAGAACAAGTAACCACACTTAGAAATGGCGGGATGGCGGCAGCGAAATCTGACTGACCTGGAAGAGGTCGGAGAGAAGGATGGCGGCGGTGACGCCGCTGGAGTAGGCGCGGCAGGACTTGAGCACCTGCGCCACCGTCCACCCCCACGGCGGCCGCGCCGGCGCCGGCCCCGCGCCGGGGGACTCGTCCCCGTCACCCCCTGAGGAGGAACTGAGGACGGAGATGGCGTAGTCGACGAACTCGAGGAAGGCGCCCCGTCGGCGGAGGGAGAGGCGGCGGCTGGCTCCATGGAACCCTAGGCAGGGGAGGGGAGGAGGGCGGGAAGACTGGAGAACGAAAACAGAGAGCGGAGACGAGCGCTGGGTTCTCTTTGCGTGTCGATGACAGGTGGGGCCAGGTGACAGCATTTTGGCAGCCCTGCCCCTGATGATCTCGATGGTATCTCTGAATAAATCTGTCCAATCTAAAAGATGTCATTTGGAGCTTCTGTTCTTTACCACCAGGTAATTTTCTCTACACCAGCTAGCTAGTTGAGAACTTCAGACCATTTCTCTTGCATCAACTTTAGATTTTAGTGGATCGTCACTCGTCAGGTTTAACATCTCCAACACATCAACTCATCAAGCTATAAAACATAGTTCGCCGCCTGATAGACCACGCTGGTCACATTTCATTACACATCGAAACGACGAACAGATCATTGACAGACGTATATTATGCATCTGAATACCTGCAGTCTCTAGTGAAGTGCATCAAACAATTCAGCACAATCCACTCAATTAGGGGTAGACGATACATTGAAAGATGTCACTCAGAGCTTCTGTTCTCTACCACAAGGTAACTTTCTCTACAGCAGCTAACTAGTTGAGAACTTCAGATCATTTCTCTTGCATCAACTCATGAAGCTATCAAACATAATTCGCCTCCTGATAGCAAGACGGCACTGGTCGCATTTCATGGCACATCGAAATGACGAACATATCAGTGACGGTCATATATTATGCATCTGAATATCTGCAGTCTCCAGTGGAGTGCAGCAAACAGTTCAGCACAATCCACTCAATAGGGGTAGACGATACATTGAAAACCCTTATCATTCTATGCATATAAGAGCTTACTGCTGTCGGTGCCAGCACATGAGCTAAAAAATAGATCTAAAACAAACCAGATTATGTAAGTGGGAGAATGAATCGATTTATGGTTACAACATCCTTAACAAAGGTTCCATCCTCATAAACATCTTTCTAGAAAAAAGGTTCCCTCATAAGCTCTAGGCAAATCTCCAGGCCTGAAGAATATCCACACTTATCCGACATCGTTGAGAGTGGGAAAACCGATAATTTAGGGGAAAACTGGTAATTTAACAAGTAGTCAAATTTTATGTGCAGGAGCAAGAGAAAAGTAAGAAAAAAAGGAGAAGGAAACAAGTGCTGCAGGCCGGTTGCGGTGTGCACTGTCCATCGAGGATTGGTTGACGAAGCCTACTCACTGGCTGAGTTCTGCTGACAGAAACGGAGCATCCATGGACGGACGAACTAGCTCGTGATCAGTTATCTAAGGGGCATCTGATGGAAAGGGGCTGTACTTGGGTGCTTCCTTTCGCTAATAGATCATGATTAAAGAATAAGACAATGACAGTGATGTCGTCATGGAAATGCCTGCGGACTTTCTTGTCGATTCTCATGAGGTCTGAGTAACGCATCTCACGCTTCCGTGCTGCTTCTTGGAGAGCCGCTTTTATGAGCCTCTTCGCGCTTCCCTGAACAAAGAGAGAGTATGCCAGTCATGATAAATGAAAACTCACCATATATGCAGGAAGATTTTAACTATTTACCTAACAGCTGAAAAACCGAACTCAACATTGCAGCTATGCTGAGTGCCCAACTTCTACTAATTTGGTAGAACTAACATGTCAAACTGTCACCAGTATCCAACAATTATTGTTTTTTGGCAAGAAAGTATCCAAAAAAGTTTACTTAGTAGCTTTCACCCATGGCACATATGTGCATTAACATTATGTATGGAATAGCAGTAAATGCAAGCTTGTGAGACATCAATATCCAGGGTACGTGAACACAAATATATACGGCCAAAACACAAGTTATGAATCCCCAAATTGAAGAACGGCCCAGAACTGTTATTCCTTCCATGTAACCAGTCACATTTTATTATTGGTTTGGTCCATATGGACCTACTATAGTACAGTAGAAGCTTTACATCATTACAATAGTTATCATGACATGGATGCTCTTACAGGAGGGCAATGAGCCAACTTTTTGTCTAAATGAGTGCAAAAAGTCATCGGGGCTGCCTCAAACTTCCTACAGTAATAGGATGATTCTAACTCAAAACATTCAAGCGTAAACCCTTGACTTGAAAGTTTTGCAGCCTTGTAACTGTGAGAATCCAAAACCACTGACACAGTCGCACACCTGTAAATACTTCACATCCAGCACGTTACCATCACCAGCAAACATCAATAAATATTGCAGTGAGAACCCTGGCAGTACTTAACTATTCATGCTGGCGTCGACAAAACATCAAAGCATCATCTTGATTTCTAACACACAAATTTAGATTATATACTCCATTGCTTAGATGTAAATGGAAATATGACGAAACGGTACACCCTGCACACATTTACTCTAATTAATAGAATAAAGAGGCTAGGAATGAGTTCCACTGAATATTCCCTGGTACTCCATAATTTTAATGATAACAAAACTGGTAGAATTTCACGATTGGGTGATTTAACTGATTACAGATCATCTTAGGCAACAACAAAAAGGTAATGTGCCATAGACACAGCTAACTTATTATCTAAATGGGTGCAAAAAGTCATAGGAGATGCCTCAAACTTCCTACAGTAAAAGGATGATTCTAACTCAAAACATTCACGCGTAAACCCCTGACTTGGAAATTTTGCAAGCTTGTAACAGGGATAATCCAAAACCACTGACAGTCGCACACCTGTAAATACTTCATCCAGCAGGTTACCATCTCCAGCAAAAATCAGTAATTAATTTGCAGTAAGAACCCTGCCAGTACTTAACTATTCATGCTGGCGTCCACAAAACATCAGAGCCCATCTGGATTTCTAATACACAAATTCCGATTATATACTCCATTGCTTAGATGTAAATGGAAATATGACGAAACGGTACACCCTGATACACATTTCCTCTAATTAATACTATAATAAAGAGGCTAGGAATGAGTTCCACTGAATATTCCCTGGTACTCCCAATTTTAATGCAAAACAAAACCGGTATAATTTCACAATTGGGTCATTAAATTAAAGATCATCTTAGGCAATAACAACAAAAAAGCCAATAGAAATATGAAGAGATGAAAACGGTGTGTGGGATGAATCTTACAGCGCGTTGATTGTTGTGAACGATCTCTACAGCTTCCTGGTTACTCAAGTGCTCCCACAAGCCATCCGATGCAAATATGACGAAACAGTCGGTCGGCTGAAGACTGCGTGAGACGATGGACGGGTCGGCACTCATTATCGGCCTGCTGAACGGCTCGGAGACCCTGAACTTGGGCTTGATCAGTTCGTTGTTATACTTCGCGTCTTTCAGGTACGCATCACCCAACGATCGGGACACCTGCATTGCATTACATAACCCACAACGTAAGAGCACCGAGCAAGCATACATACATGGTGCCTTCAAACACGGCGACGAACACGAAAACTAGAAGGCGACCTGTATGATGCCCTTGACTCGCCAGACGCCGTGCTTGAGCGCGACGATCTGCGGGTCATCAGGGTGCAGGGCCACGAGCTCCTCCCTGACGGCCTCCACGTTGGCATTGTGCTCGCTGGAGAGCTGCTCCGCGACGATCTCGCCGCGGCCGCCGGCCTTCCTGCCGAGGACGGCCCGCGAGTCGCCGAGGTTGGCGACGAAGAGCGTGCGGTCGTGCACGACGCCGACGAGGCAGCAGGAGCCGACGGTGGCGGCGTCCGGGTGGGTGTCGAACTGGCGCTCGACCTCCGCGATGAAGGCCGCCTCCGTGGCCGCGAAGGCGTCCCTGATTGCGCCCTCCGTCACGCCTGCCGGGCCCGACGCCGCCTCTGCACGCGCACACAGAGATCAGACGACCTAGGTTCGGCGTTCGTTGGGTTCGCGCGGCTAGAATGGAATAGAATATGATTGACAGTGGATGGGGGACTGACCTCGTAGGTTTGGTACGAATTGGTCGCAGGCGAAGCGTGCGGCGGCGTGTCCGGCGTGGCCGTCGAGGAGGGCGATGACGGTGCCGAGGGGCGGGGCGGAGTGGATGCGGCACTGGTCCTCGAGGACCTGGTTGGCCTGGACGAGGGCGGCGGAGATGTCGCCCGCGGCGCAGCGCGCGAGGTCGCGCCACCAGAGCAGGCCGTCGCGGCCCTCAGCAGAGGAGTCGGGGAGGAGGAGGAGGGGCGGGCGAGGTGTGCCAGGCCCCGCCGCACGCCGAGAGGAACCTGAGGAGCGGGCCCAGCATAGCAGCGCCACATCGCCGACCGGGGCGTCCCCGGCGGCGGCGGGAATGGGTGCGCGTGGGTGGGGGTGGGGAGGTCGCAATCGGGTGCGTACGAGAAAGAGGAGGAGGAGAATTGGAGGAAAAAGGCGAATAGAAAAAGGCCGCCGGGTGGGGAAGGAAGGAGGAGGCGTGGGTGTGGTTTGGTTTGGTGCGACGCTGCGGACTGCGGTGAGCGGGCTCGGTGGGAGTGGCCGAGTGGGGAGGGGAGGACGGCAGGGGCATTGGACGGCCGTCGTTTTTCTCTATTCGCTTTTTCTTTTTGGTTTGGTTTCCTCCGGGTGGTGGGCTCCGGCCGTATCATCACGATGCGGCGATGCGGTCAGCTCTGTTGGACTGTTGCGGCGCGCCTTATGCGTGCGCGTGCGCTCACGAACACGGCACGGGTGTGCGTGGAACAAATATTACTCTATGGTTAACTAGATACATCCGTATCTAGATAAAGTTGAGTCCATTAATATGGATCGGAGGTTGTACCATATTACTCTATCGTAGAGTGGATTTTTTTTAGCTCCGTCTCTATTTAGAAAATTCAAAAGTCATATTTACATGTTTTAAAACATCTGAAAAACAATCGTGCATGTTATTAATGATTTATCTCATTAACGTGTAAATCTCAATTTAAAATAGTTTATTTTTAGAACTGCATAAAACTGACAAATATGTGGACCATTCAAAAAAACATTTTCAGATCTCCAGAATATACAAGCTTGGAGAGAGATTTAGAGCAATTAAAGCTTGGACTAATGATGGAGATAGTGTGTGTGAAAGAAGCAAACCAACTCTTCGAGAAGAAGGTGGTTTTGATACATGGTCTTTCGATTTCAGACTGTTACTCCCTCCGTTCAGAAAAGGATGTCACAAAAATGAACTAGAGCTTTTCCGAACGGAGGGAGTAGAATGTTTGGGACAACAAGAGTTCTAGAGGAACTTCTTGCCCAACTTTCAGTGCAACTTTCGGACCAATTTCAGAGAGTTGTGCAGTGATATGGCTAATTTATGAGGCAATATGTATACCTGATTTTTTCATTTTATGCATGTTTGCTACACTCATAGATAGGTTACTTTGTATGGACCATTCTGATTGATTCTTGTTTTGTTGTATCGGGCTAATGACGCTTTCGAATTTCTTCAACAACGAGCATAGTGTTGAGCTACCTTGATATGTTGTTGTTGCAATATTTGTTTTTAGTTTTAGCCAACAAATAAAGTTATGAAGACAAAAGGGAGAACCCCAATATCAAGTACAGAGTTCGTTTCACAATGACTAGTTGTAGGGAATAGATAACGTTGGGCTAAAAAAACTATCCTGAGCCTGGCCCGATGGGATGATGTGGTCTGGTCCGGTCCAGGATTTTTGGGCTGGGCTGCCCATGGCCAGGTATAGGGGACTACAAGTGGAGTTGGTTCATGCGATCACGTGGCGGCCACCTCCATGATGCTTCCGCTTGCCTTTGTTTTGGTGACATGAGAGGACAACTACAACTCATCCCGGTTCATGCACTTGCTCGGGACTAAGATAGTTGGTCGGGACAGGGTTGTTTGTGCGATATCACACTATCGGAAAATGGAAATTTGCCGTGAGGGCCGTGTTGTGCCGTGTGCATCATTTTCTCGGAACACGGCAAAGAGTTCTTTGCCGTGAAGGAACAGACGGATCACGACAAAGAAACGAGGCACGGCACAGAATCTCGAAGGCACACGGCAAAGACAGACATCTCGGCAAAGATATCTTTGCCGTGCTCCTTCATGTAACAGCACAGCAAATCGGTTGACCAGGATCCGAAACTTTGCCGCGGTCGCCAATAATTCGCGGGAAATATTTTTGCATTGGCGGGAAATCTCTTTGCCGTGCATGTATAGCAAAACGCACGGCAAAGAGTGGCCAAATTTTCCCGCGCTTTATATTAATTGGCGGGAGATGCTTTGCCGTGTGGCTTTGAGCGCAGCACACGGCAAACACTTCTTTGCCGTGTGTCTTTGTGAGCTGCACACGGCAAACCATGTATTTGCACTAGTGCATGGTTTTTTTTTTCGAGTAAAATTTGTTTCTCGGTCAATTGTTCCCGCCATTTTGTTCCCGCCCTTTGATAACCCCCAAGAGCAGGGGATCACTGTAGCACCTCTCAATGTGGAAGTAGGGTATCGATCCGCAGGCGCAAGAAGGAAAAGTTATCTATTCCCTACAACTAAAGTGTCACAAGTTTTAGTTGATTATGCACTAAACAAGTTTAAAGAATAAGATGGTTGATTTAATGGATGGAAGTTTTAATGTAACAAACAAGAATGTAAAAGTGTCCCAATCCTCTTCAATGCAAGAGGACAAGACAAAGGTTTTCTCTTATAGGAACAATGGACATGGGTTCATGGGTTCACTTAATCCTCTCTCTCTCATCTACGGTGATTATCATGTTATAGATAAAGTACACACAATTGTCATGTTTTAATGGTAGCTTTTATGACGGCTATATGTCCTAAAACACATAGTTGAAAGAAGTACTCATTTGTGTTGCTACGTCACCCTCGTAAGGCTAGCGTGGTTGTTGTCACTCTGTAATACCCCGTAGTTTAGAGAGTCGGAAGGGTAGAATTAGAATTTGTGCATTTGCATGACATGCATCTGAAAACACGGGAAATTTTGGCGCGTTAAATTAAACGATGCAAAGTGATCGATGTTTCTCTCGACACGATGAATTAGGGTTTAGATCATCTGGTGGAGTGCGATAAACTTCGACATGATCTTTTTAACAACTAAATTGAGACGAGAATATTTAGTCGAGACAATCCAGAATTGGACATGACCTTTCCTAATTCTCGACATTTCTAGTCACAATTCAATAACATGATATGTTCATAGTTTAAACACTCATAGAAACAATAAATTCAAATCCCCATATCTAGGATCGTCTCATTACATAATTCATCCAAACATCATCTCACAAGAATGAGTTTAACACCTCAATTCATCATCTTATCTCACACACTGAAATAACTCATTTTACATCCATCCCAAATATAATGTGATATTCAAATGTCCAAAGTCTATTTAAGTTACATCATATGGAATTTAAATACAAGATCAAAATGAAAGAATCAATATTACAAGTTTAATCGAATATGTACATATCTCATCCAAATACAAAGAAAGTTACAAAAGATTAAAAGAAAAGCCTAGCTAAATCTTTATCTTCTTATTTTTCCAATCTTCATCTTCAATTCATTTCCTGCAAAATAAACAAAGACAATAGGAAAGGGGGTTGTGATTAAAATGTTTGCCTTCACCACAAGGGTGAGGCAATTTAATATTGGAACTTAACTAATGAATATTAGGAACTTGTCCTAATATCCAAATATTGACTAGAGGGATCAATATTGAATCGAAGGCAACAATGGATCATATTTTGGATCATCCTGAGGCAACTAGGCAACAAGGGACAAGAGGCAATAATAATTCAATTGAGAGAAGGGACAAAAGGCAACACTGATTCAATGAGGCATATTCATCTGATCCATATCTATTTATCATAGGCAACATACTAATCCCTCTAATCTAGTCAAGCTCCTAAACAAGAAAGACCACATTAAAATATTTCTCCAATGGTATGAATTACCAAGGAAGAAACTTGGGAAATTATAAATTTCCAATTGGTCATCACCACCCATAATTGGTACAGCCCACAAATCTGAAATTATTAAGACACATGATCACCACCCATAATTGGCAAGGGCCACATAAGAGAGAAGCCGAACCAGCCCAACACATTTAGTGTCAAATGCCACTTGGCAGCATTAAAAATAAAGGCGAAGCAAGGATAAGAGCAACCAGCCGAAGCCTTGTTCATGAGGTAAGGACTTTTGGTTCAGTTCACACCAACCTTAGGACCAGTTCATCTTTTCTGTACTAAAAATAAAGGACAAGGCTTGGATAAGAAGGGAGCAGCCATAGCTTGCTCAAGGAGGTGAAGGACTTCACTTGGCAACCCAAAAAGGAGTCAAAGGAGCTTATCCATACCAGCTCAAGGCTTGCACAAGAGGGAATGCACCTCAAACCTAGAAACTTGCACCAACAAGGGGCCACTGCAAGCAGGTGAATCACCACCAGCTAGTTATCCTGGTGTCACCAGCACAAGAAAACCCAAGAGGGTATATAATTAGGACCAGATCGAAGCCCAGCTCACAAATCTCACAGCAAACACAAACCACACTATTTCACAAGCACTAGCACATCAAGCACCACCATACCCATATGTTCTTCACCAAGAACAACCAAAAACCACAAGCCAATCATGGAGATCACCTAAACCATCTACCACAAGCCACTAAACCCAAGAAGGAGGCCAGTAGCAGAAGAAGACAGTAGAACTACAAGAAGCAGTCCAGAAGAGGTGGTTGAACCCTGGAGCAAGATCAGACTCTTCCATAGCTTAATCTGCTCTACACCCAAGGTTGTTAAACATATGAGCTAGAGAGTGATTTAGCAGGTTCTGTAAATGACAGAACCATGCATGAGTGATTCTTAGCATCTGTTCTTAACAGAACCTTGCAAGCAAGGTAGGGTGCTATAGAAAAGTAATTAGCACAGCAGAGAACTTCTGTTTTGTGCTAGGAATAGGACAGAGTGAGACAGGAAGTGAAGTTGAGTGCAATATCATTTTGTTTGAGCATCTACAGAAGCAAGGGGTTGATCTTAGTGTAGCATCTGTTCTTATTTTGCTTAATAAAGCATCACCCACATGACAGTGAACCAGCAGAGCTGGATTAGCTGTTCATATCAAAGCTGTGCATCTAGAGGAAGCACAGGAAAACATAAAAACATCACTAATCGAGCAAGCTTGCTGTGTAACTCAACATGGAGGCATCACAGCAAACAAACATGATTAAATCATGCTATAAATAAACTAATCAGCACTGCTAGTATTAATTCTAGCTCAGAAATAATTTTCCTTTCACACATATCACATCTGTGAGCAAGAAATGATCTTCACAATACTCCAGATCAGGCAGTGGGAAGATCTATACATGCATGATCTACACCATATACCTTTACTGCATACACAGAGAGGAGACAGTACTCAAATTGAGCAAATCATCCACCAAAACATCGTCTGCTCATCCAAATCCTAAGCCAAGGAGGCGTGTGAGCATGCGTATCAGCTTCTAGAGCTAGCAGGGGATAGATAGAGTGACCAACTAACTACGGCTCGATGGTCCGGCCTAACCATCGGGCCGCAGAAATCAGGCCCAAGCCCAAAAAAGCAACTAGGCCCGATCGGCCCAACCCAACCGTTGGGCTAAAAAATCTATCCTGAGCCTGGCCCGATGGGATGATGTGGCCTGGCCCGGTCCAGGATTTTTGGGCTAGGCTGCCCATGGCCAGGTATAGGGGACTACAAGTGGAGTTGGTTCATGCAATCACATGTCGGCCACCTCCATGATGCTTCCGCTTGCCTTTGTTTTGGTGACATGAGAGGACAACTACAACTCATCCCGGTTCATGCACTTGCTCGGGACTAAGATAGTTGGTCGGGACAGGGTTGTTTGTGCGATATCACATCGCCATCAAGGCATACTGAATGTCGTGAAGGACAAAATACCTGGGCATCCCTTTTAAAGCACCGATGGTGCATTAGGCATTTCGTGGCTAATTTCTATTGTGCTTTGTCGTAACAGGGGAAATAGCCGAGTATCTTCGTAGGCTTACAATGGTGTTCGAGCCAGATGTATTGGAAGAGATGTATGCATAATTGTATGGCCTGAACGACAGAGTTCTTGTGAAACTTGTGTGGTCTTCAGCTGCCTGATTTTTAAGGTCGAATAGTACAAATGAAATCGTTAGCTTCAGTATCAGTATTCAGATTTCTGCACTCTTTTTCTCTCTCTTCTGTTTCGGAGGGAAAACTGCGGCGCACGTTTCACGAGGTACACATGTTTTTTTTTCGATAAACGAGGTACACTGCCTGATTAACCAAGAGAAGAGTGTACTTATGTATCTTGATCCATAGAGTTTGATATATACTGAAAAAACAAATCTCTGAAGAGCGAAAGAATATGTAGAGAGAATCCGTGTTGTGTTTTCCTGCATTGAGCGATGAGATCGCACGCACGGTAGCCTCTCTACCGTAGCACGACGGAGGCGAGGAAGGTGAGCACGACGACGGCGCTGACGGCGGAGCAGCACAAGTCGACGAGCACCTCCCGCCTGGCCTTGGACTCCTTCCTCCCTCTCTTGCTTCTCACGAACTCCTCGTACCTCCTCTTAGCCTCCTCTCGTTCCTTCTCCCCTCCCTTCCTTGGCCCGGCCATCGCCGTCGCAAGAAGCCGCAGGCTGCATTCGCCGCTCGCCGCCGCGCCATCGGCGTCCTCGACGGTGAGGCTGACCTCCCTGAGGCATCCGGCCTCCTCCGAGCAAGTGACGGTGGCCTCGAACTTGCACCCGCCGAGCAGCACCGCGTACCGCACCAGCGTCTCGCCGGTGTACCAGTGCCTGTCCACGGCCACCGGCCGCCGGCTCGACACGTTCACCGCCCGGCCGCTGCGGGGGTCGACCACGATCCAGCTCAGCTCCAGTTCCGCGGGAGAGATCGAGGCCGCCGGCATCGGCACCGGGTTCTTGCAGTCCACGGCGTCGACGCGGAAGGGCGACGTGAGGAACCAGGAGGAGGACGTGGAGGTCTCCATGGCCCGGGAGAAGATGGGCGCCCCCTTGTGGTACACGTCCACGGCCGATATCAGCTCGCTGGGGAGGCACTGATCCACGGGAGGACAAGCAGCGTCGTCAGACGACGGGAACGGGAAGGCGTCCGCGAAGAGGCGTTGCGGGGAGCCGAGGATGGTGTTGTGCTGCTGGGTCTCTAGCGACGGCCAGTGCGCGATGCAGAGGGCGCGCCACGTCTCCGGGTCCGCGGCGAGGGCGCGAAGGCCGGCCGTGGCGCAGCTCGCGGCGGCCAGGGACGGGCCGTCGAGGCGGCGCAGCGCGCAGGCCAGCACATCGGCGGGCAAGTCCTCCATGGTGGTCGTCTGCATTTTCCTGACACCTGGATCGATCAGTCCTCTTGCTACAAGCCGGAGGTACAGTGTAGCACTCTCCAAACTCCACACGCCGAACGGGGATGCGATCAAGAAGTCCTTTTATAGGCGTGCGCAATGCGCTGCACTAGTTTCATTTTCATTGCCGGGAAGAAGAGGCACGCTTAATTTGTTTATGTTTATATGGCGCCGTGGCTGCTGATGCTAGCTTGTCGTGCCTTCCCTGTCGGATTGGCCACGGTGAAAATGACGCCGTTGCCGTCCGAGCACCGCTTGCGCCCTGTCAGGCTGTGGATTGAGCCCTTCCAAATGGAAAGAAACGGTTGAAGCAGTTGTGTTCCTGCTGTAATTCTGACTAAAAAACTACATCTTGTAGGCATGCCAGACTGACATAGGCCGTCGCCGAATGAGCTATCCAGCTCAGGATTAGTTGAAGCGGCCTCTTTGACCTCCCGACAAAGTAGCCTTATTAGGTTAAGTTTTGCGGTAAGGATAGAGACATTCTTATCTCATCCGCACTTTGTGTCTATGGTCCCTGAAGCATTTGCCGGTTATTAGTGATGCCCTTTTCCTACGATAGCATAGGAGGCGGCCGGCCTCGTTTCTCTGCGACATTTGTTTATGTCCGAAAGCACGTTCGTTTCATCATCCGTTCAACATTTCTTCTCCGGTCGTTATCATTTGATGAGGTGATAACACCGGTCATACATATACTTGTCCAGCGGATACAAATTCATGTGCGAGATAGTTTACAATCTTGTCATGCGGTGCAATTTTGATCCAAATTGACCTGGTGAAAAACCCTTGAATTATCACATATATCTCCCTAATCGAAGAGAAAACACGTCGGATAGTAGCGTCGGATTTGTTATACCATAAAAACTAAGAGCATATTCCACTACGAGATCAAACTCTCGGAGGAATTCTAAAATTAGGCACCATCATGTCAAATTTTCTCCGGTGTATATCTATATGAAAACCCATGTGCCATTCATTTAAAGCGTCTAGAAAATGTCATCGGTATCCTAGTAGATTTTCTATACAAGTCGAACCCTTTTTCGTATTTTATTATACCCTTTTTGTTCTCTTTAAAATTGAGCGTACTAGCCAATCAAGCGAGCCACCTGGATTGGGATCCACAAATTTAGTGGCTGGTGAACAATGGTCAAAAAGCGGATTTTAAAATATTCTTCATTGATCTAGTGTGGAAAGTCATTTTGACTCCCGAAGTCCAGTGCTCGCTCTATTTAAAAAATTAAAAATCATATTTAATTTTAAAAAAAAATCTAAAAACAATCCTGCATATTGTCAATGTATCCCACAAACGTGTAAAATCTCGATTTAAAATACTTTATATTCCGAGCTACACAAAAATGACAAAAAAAATTGGAGATTTAAAAGTGTGTACATTTAAATCCACACACTTGTCATTGAATTAAAGTACTCCCTCCGATCCATATTAGTGGGCATAGCTTTGTCTAAATTCATATGTATCTAGTTAAGTATTTAGACTAGATACATGTGTATCTAGACAAAGTTGTGTCCACTAATATGGATCGGAGGTAGTATTTCAAATAGAGATTTTGCACGTTTGTTGAATAGATCATTTACATCATGCAGTATTTTTTTAAAGCTTATAAATATGGTTTTCATTTTTCAATAAAGATATCACTCAAATCTCTGCTCGATATAGTGGCCGGTGAATCACTGATCAAACAGCGAGCAGCCACCAGGTTTAATGTATCCCCTTTGCACAAATCTCAAGGCAGTATCGGCGGCTAAACAAAACCGGAAAGCCCCATCCACCCTGACGGCCCTCCTCAGTTGCGCACACACGACAGACGAAAAAAGTCCATATAACCCCCACAACTTTCAGAAATCGGACGCTAAACCCCCCCAACTTTAAATCGGCACACTTAACCCCCTCAACTCTCCAAAACCAGGCAACTGACCCCCTATGCGGTGGTAAGCAGTTTTGCTCAGCTGTTTTGCTGACGTGACTGAGGGAAAGGTGACGTCACCTTAGCCTGGACGTTACGGAGGTTCAATCTCCGTCCTATTAATCCCATCCTCTGCGCTCGGCCACCGGCGCCCTTCCCGCCGCCGAACATGACGCCATGGATGCCCCCGCGTCGGACCGACCAGTAGAAAACATTCGCCTCGACGTCCTCTTCCTCCCCATCTCAGCAATTTATTCGAGGAGCTCGGAAATCGAGCTCACGTTCCTCTTCTTCCCCGCCTCCGGCCGAGCTTCGCCGTGTTCGATTCATCGCCGTCGTTCCTTCTCCATCCATGTCGACCACTTCATCGTCCCCACGGCGATCTCGCGGTCCTCCCTGACCAAATCCTGGTCGTTTTTGTGCACCGTAGCATCCGGCCGACGAGCGCCGCGGCGCGTCTCCGCTCCGGTGGTCACCGACGTCGCGTCCGGTGACCATTCGTTCTATCCCGCCGCCCAATAGCCTCGCCGCGTCGCCCCGCTCTCGATCCGCGCAACCACGGCCGCAGGCTCACGCCCTCCGACGCCGGCGCGCGGTGGCAGAAACGGGGATGCCGTTGTGCTTAACGGAGTTGACTTTATGAGCGAATGAGAGAGTGCCACGTGGCAAAACCGGTATGCAAAACAGCTTACCTAACGCCAGGGGGTCAATTGCCTGGTTTTGGATAGTTGAGGGGGTTAAGTGTGCCGATTTAGAGTTGAGGGGGTTTAGCGTCCGATTTCTGAAAGTTGTGGGGGTTATATGGACTTTTTTCCACGACAGACAGGGAGAAGGGGAATTTTTCTAGCTAGGGTTTTAGGCAGCGATGGGTTCGGCGAGCGACGAGACGGCGGCGGCTGCTGCTGCTGCGGCGGCGGCGGCGGCGGAGGGCGCCCCCGCGGGGGAGGCCGGGCCGGACTCCAAGGACTTGCAGCAGCAGAGCAAGGCCCTGGACAAGCTCACCGACCACGTCGAGGACCGCCAGCTCGACTCCTCCCGCGTCCAGTCCGTACGTCCTGCTCACCCCACGCTCTTCCTATGGATTCACTAATTCCGTCGCGGAATTAGTGAGGATTACGTGTAGATTCGCGATCTGCTGGCTCGTTAATAAGCATCGGAGCGAGGAGCTGGAGGATCTGGGTATTGGTGGTGACATGAGGGCGTGCTGAATCGTTGTCACGAGTTATTGATGTTTCAGCTTAATCTTCCGTGCAGAACTAGTCTATGCCTGCATGTTTGTTTATACTCTTATTATCATTCCCTTTGTTCTTTCAACTCAGAATCATTCCAATTTCCCCGCAAAAAATAGTCGAATCATTTCAATTGTCATCTGAATCCAGGTCCATTAGTTCAGCATACTGTGTGTTCCTTTTTGTTGGGTGCAAAGTTCAAACAATAAAAGCTGTCATATACAATATCTCTATTCCGTAAGGAAGACATCAGACCGTAGCATGCAGAACAAACGACATACATTTGATAGCAGCTCCCCGTAATCTGTCTGTCTACCCACTGTAAAATTTCTTTAGTTCTGCTTTTATATAAACCTTTATTTCTATTTAAATTTTTGAAAGACCATAACATTTTGTTAGATGTTTTAGATATTCAGAACTAACATTTGAAGGTTGCTAATCGATTGCATCATTGCTTAATTGCAATATTATCCAAAATTCGGGTAACTTGGAAAACTATTGAATGCGGGTATGGCCTCTGAAAAGTGCTGCTTGGGCAGAGATATTATTTAATTTTCAAGTCCGTCCATAACTGTTTTTATCAGATGTGTTTGAATGGGTGATATTAATGTCTCTGAAAGAGACACCTACTAGCAGTTGAATGGCGCCTTCTTATTGTAACTCCATGCTAAAACATCGATATCAGGAAACTAGAAATCTAGAAGTAAGATGTAGAAGGTAGAACCATAGAAATATGTTTATGTTTAATTGTGATACATTTGGTCAGTACCTTGGTGAAGCTGAATAGCTGATATATCTTCCTTTCTTTTACAGGCCATGGCAGCTCTTGCTTCATCTAAAGAGGCCGACTTGTATGCCATGAGATTGAGGTTGGTGTAAAAATATTCACAGCTATTATTCCGTTCTCAAGAAACTTACAATAAAGTATCCTTTTTTAGTTCTAACTGATTGTACAAATACCACTTTTTCGGTGCATGACAGAGGTGACTAGTAACTGCACATGGAAGACTAAATCTGAAGTTCAGTTTGAGGAACAGATTTCCCTGCTAAAAAATTTAGGTTCATTTATAAAGGCCGTTAACAAATTAGGTTAGCATTTTACGTAGAAGAGAACAAACCTGCAGTTTTGTACCTTAATATCTTGTCTTCTCAATCTCATAGTTTTCCAACCCGATGAAAGGAAAAGCCAAGTAAGTATAAATAAAAACGAACAGAAAATACACAATTCAAGCATGATGATAATAGAAGTTAGAACCCCTGTTATTCACTATTTATGCACTTGAGTTTGCAATATCCCATGATCCATTTTCTTTGGTAATTTGGGGATTCCATGTTTTTGGTATGATGGTATGTTTGGATTGTGACCCAAGTGTACCTTGCCAATTTCTTGACCATGACCAAAAAATAGGTCTGTTTGGATAGTTGCCAATTTTTTGGCGTGGCAGTGCTCCTTTCTTAATTCTAGTTCTTTTTTCTAGCCAGTGTTGGTCAAACGTAAGGGATAAGCAAAACGCGTAGGACTACCTTGGGCATAAACCAGTCCCACACATTAGTGTTTCTATGAGCCATATAAACTCCAATGTGAAATGAAGACAATGACCTTGCAAAGAAGTACACTCATTTTTTAGACAAATGGGTTGATCTTGTTCTCCTGAAAATATTGTTCACAACTCATGAGTTTGTTATAACAAAATCGACTTTTTTTGCTCTTTCACCAGGGAGAAAGAATTAGCTGCTGTCAAGATCAACCCTACTGATGTTGAGGTTATCGCCAACGAGCTTGAGGTGGCATCTGAAACCTTCACTCACAGTTTTTCCCCCTAATTCTCTAAAGGCCCCTTCTAAAGCATCTCTGAATGTGCAGTTGGACAAGAAGATTGCAGAGAGGACGCTACGGGAGCACAAAGGCGATGCTGTTGCTGCTGTTCGGTTCTTGCTAAGCAAATGATTTGGTTCAATCTGTAGACCATGGGAATGGGTCTTGTACTTTGTCTTCCTGTTTAGCTGGTTTTCTGTATCACAGCGAGAAACGAGCATTTTTGCGATACATGTTGAACTTATCCTTCCATGGTTCTGAAACTGGTATTTTGATCTTCCATAAAACTTGAAAATGGAGCTCATTGGTGTTACATCTGCCTGGTTAATTTCGAGATCACCATAATATTTTCGTGAGAACAAAAGTGGTATGATAGTGGATTGTGTACAAGATGATGAGAAAGAACAGGGGATGGTTTGTCTCATCTTAGGCCCCCATGTTTTACTGGAACAATGTTAGCGTCAGATCCTGGCTCGTGTGCAGTACGTTATGTAAGCAGAGTGTTGACGCATCTGCCATCGGGAACCAAGTGCTGTTTTACTCGTTGAGTTTCTGGCATGGGCGGTTGTGGTTTCAGTTTGGACACAATTGTCTGCGTAGCCTTTCCATGGCATCGCTAATTAATTGACCAGGTCTGATTAAGCCGTGTCGACCTAGAGATTTCTAGAATCAATGTTTTTATCAAACACTCAGAACAAACAATAAAGGACAGGACCAAAGATAAGCCATTAGACGAACAGACAAGAAGCCCAGGGACCAAAATTTAATTTCTTAGATTTGGCAGGGGCCGCGCGAACGCGTACCCCTTCTAGCACAAATTATGACGTCCACTCTCCCGCTTGGGGAGATGATAGGCCAACGCGCTCACCAAGTGCAATGTGAGCCATTGATCTAGGCCACGACGCTTCTTGATCCGCCGTCGAACCCGTCCAGGTAAGTATGGAACAAGGTCGCACCTCGCCCTCCTCTTATAGCTGCCTCTCCCGTGCGATCCTCCTCGGCTGCCCGAGGTGGGACTAAACCGTGAGGAGTTCCCTGCCGCATTGCTGGCTGCGGGCGCGCGACGCGAGCCTGTGTGGGCTGGCCAGATGGCGTGCTATACGTGGGCTGCTAGGTGCGTCCCGTCTTGGGCCCTGAGCGAAGTGCCGGAACATGGGCTGGTGTTGCACAAATCGATCTTCTTTGCAGTTCACCTCTATCGGATTTGCTTTTTTTTTTTACTAGTTGGAATGTACGTGCAACGCACGTTATCACAATTAAAAAGGGCAGTTTACAAATAGGAAAATACTACCAGATATATGTGGATTTTTTTACATTTTATATTGCGATGAGAATCATGCATATATAAACATTACGAAGTACACAAACCTCAGACATAAGCTTCAGGAACGTGCACATCGTTGTTTGGGTGCTACAAAAACCATCTCTTGATGAATTTCTTGCTTTGTCTGGACATTAACAAGACTAAAAAGATGACAACTTGAAACGGCGACCTAATGTAAACCTCATGAGATTATATAAGAATACTTTACTTAGGCATACCTGAGATTATATGGCGCCACTATTGTTTGCTTGGCAAAGAACCCTGGATAAAAAGCTTTGAAACTTGCAGCTCTAGATTTTATTTTGCATTCAGACATCTTAAAAGTTTGAGTGATAAAAGAGGCGCATATATGCTTATGGGAATATTAAAACAACAGAACAACATATATAAACATCTGGACTGTCTATTTTCTAGCACTGATACACATTTGGAGTATTTTACAGTGATGCTTGATGCACCTAACTAATATATCATCTTGATTTGAGGAGTAATATAGATTCTTCAAGTGCGCATGACACCACTCTAACTAATATCTCACCGTCATCCTCAGATCTCCCACCAGAGATAGACGTGGATCCGCCACGTACTGCTTGAATAGCCTTAAAATTGTACACACTTCACAAAGAAACTTGTAAGCTCTAGCAAGTATAAAATCCATATATTTCATGAAAAAGAATGAAGTGAATATATGAAATTGTCAAAACATACAAGATACATAATTGAAACTTTAGTAATTTCAAAAATGAATATTCTCGTGTTAAAGGTAGTCAAGTCGCCTTACCTATGTGACCAACTAATGAACATCGACAAATTCTGTATACACACATAGAAGCGTAAACTGATACTGCAGTGTTCTTAGTTCATGTATGTGCTCTGGTTCTCTCCAAGTGATCGTGTTTCCCAGCTTCCTGACATCATCCACGGATACAGCAGCTCGGCTTCTGTAGAGCTTGCTTGATGCCTGATACACCTAAAAGAAACAAAACAGTGCTTGATTCCTGCTACACCCTTCGAACCCATGGTGCTAAAAAGCAAATCCAGCGCCATGCCTTCTCTGTTCACCAGTGACGGAAATCCGGCAAATGCCAAAAGAAAGTTCATGAAGACGCTAGCTCGCCCCGAGTCAAATCCCATCCGTCTTCGTTGTGCTGGAGAATGGTTGTACGTCTGCCAATGCGTTCACTGATCGGAGCTCACGCCGTCATTGGCCTTGTGCGTCTCATTGGTGTACGACTACGACATAGGAAGCCGGCTTCAAGGCTCAAACTATCGCTGCCGGCTCAGTGGAGTCTCGTCCCAGGCGGATCCCAGGCAAGCGCGACGCGGAGGCGTGCGCCGGCAGGGCTCTAGCGGGTGCCGCCTTGGGGGCTCTAGCCGCGTCAGGAGCGCTCTCGACGGCGTCGCCGCAGGGCATGGTGAGAACTACGTCGGGAGATTCTCGCGGGCGGCCGTCTGGCAGCTCCGCCCTCCCCTGTTTGATGCGCGACCATGCCGTCTTCCCCTATCTCCTGCGAGTCCCGACACGGTAGAGCCGACAGCTGCCGACGGCGCTCCTCCAGTGACCAGCGGCCATGGCCCTCGGCCTGATTAATTCTCCTCCAGCGTCCAGCGGCCATGGCCCTCGACGATATCCTTGGATCGCATAATTTCAATCCCAGGCTCTACTTATTGGATTAGACTTGTACTCGTACACGCTTCAGGTTCTGTTTATTGGATTGGACTCCTGCTTCTGTACGTTGCTTTGCCCAAATATTCCTTTCAGGATGTGCGACGTTCTAAAGTACCGAAGATTTGGTGGGAGGGCAAAACGGTCTAAAAGGGACAATATTGAGTTGTCAAACATTGGGACGATCTGAGCCGTTTGATCAGATATTGAAGGGCTCAGATTTAAAGTATCTCAACAAGACAAGTTTGCTCTTTTAATAGTAGTATAGAAAAAAAAACCTCTATCGGGTTTGCTGGCGGCAATGACGTCCATTGTTTGGGTTGACTGGTACCCCGAGCCAACGATCATTCTACGTGAGGTTTGACGCAGCTCAATGCGTTATCCAGTGATCCATCACGCTAGTACAGTTTTTAGCTCATTCCCAAGAGGTGATAAAGAAGGGTGAATGTTACGCAAGATACGGGGCGTGTATGGTTTAGGCCATTTGCATTCGTGGTTTTTAGGGTTTGGCTCGGTTGAGCCATATTTTGCACTATATTTGTTTGTTTTATTTTTTTGTATAATACGTTCGTCTACTCTTATCATTTGGCTATGTGGTGAATTAATCTTACACCACCACACATGAAACAACGACTACTTAACACGCGAGGAGTGGAGAGCGGGACATGACGTGGTTTGGCGATAGACGTCATGGTAGGAGCGGCGCCGACACCGAAGAAGTTACAACAACATCAAACGACACATAAATAGAAGACCACAAAGAGTTTTGAAGGTAAGGTGAGAGTAGTGACACAATAAACATGCTCACATGTTATCCTAAACACAGCATGTTGAAGAATATACGTACATCCATAACAGTCTAAACTCTGAAGGTGTACGTACATACTGTATAAGATTTACTCGTATATTTCCGCTAGAACGAAAACGTATCTACTCGACAAAGGAAATTTCAAACGGCCGAATGAGTGTGACGAATTTGTCTAAAAATTGCACGAACTTCGGTCTAAATTAAAAAGTTACAATCGACAAAACTCGAAACCTATCATGGGAATGGAACCTACTCGTCGACACACAAATATTTCGTGTATATATTGTCTTAATCAAAACACGGTTGTATAGGCAGAGTAGATTAATTAGGTGAAGTATTTTAAGTGAGGTGTGGGGAATGTAAAATAAGGTATTGGTTCCATCGAATCACCAACTGTTATCTATGAAGATAATAATACTTATACTCCTCAGATGCAAACATGTTATATAAAAAACAATATCACCAAAAATATATGACATGCCTCCTATTATTTCCACCAGTGTTTTTTAACGGATATATACATTACATATTAATTGTCTTCTAAAGTTACCATTGAGTTTTATCTTTTCGAGAGTATATGTTGTATCATATTATTCTTATTTTTTCCACTATGATTTTTTAGGAGTTTTAACAACATATCAAATTTATTCTCCTCGCATTGTTTCCAATTTCGGGGAGAAACTATCAACCTAAAAGATCATATGTCATAGTACTAATTTATGTTTGCCCACAAGATATATTTATTGTTCTCTAAACCAGCTTATGGGTTTTCGTTTAAAAAAATCTCATACGAGGCACCGAGGAGACAATGACCATTATATGTTGCACCATTTTCTTTTTCTTATTTTCCCAATGAGTTTTAAGAAGTTTTATCAACATACTATACACACAACCCTACTCATATTTTTCAGACAGAGTTTCTGGATGAATTATTCAACATGATATGATATTCGCTTGTAGTCAAGACCAATATTCTCAACCCTTCTCGCGCGGCAACAAGTTTCCTCTCCATCATTTCCATTCTTAACAGCGACCGCCGCCGCCGCTCCCCAGCTTTTTTTTTTTTTTTTTTTTTTTTTTTTTTAGAGCCTCTCCTAAGTATACAAGCTGTAGTATCTGTTTGGACACACAGGAACTCACACCACACACACACCACACACACGCACGCCCCACCCTATGTGTCTAAACTAGACCTACAACTTATATCCCTAATACGTCCTGAGAGACTTGCCGAAGACCGCTGCTCCCCAGCTTTGCTCCCAACATCGGAGACCACCTGGTCCAGCCGGCGTGAAGCAGGATGCGGCTCGCCTACCCGTGCCCCTTCTTTTTTTTTTTTTGCGAGTGACCTACCCGTGCCCCTTCGTCCGCCGCGTCTTCCGCACCCTCGCCCTCGACCTGCCACAGACCTTCGAGGTCTTCGCCCACACCGGCGGCCACGGCGACGCCGCCGTGCGCTTCCGCACTCCCCCGGACCGCGAGGCGGCCATGCGCCGGCAGCCCTTCGAGCTCGACGGCGCTACGCTGACGCTGCTGCGAGCGCGTAACGACATCGTTCCCGCCGACCCCGTCCCCCAGGCTTCGGCGAGCGGCGAGACGGCGGCGGCGGCTGCTGCGGTGGCGGCGGCGGAGGAGAAGGAGGCGGAGTGCGCCTCCGCGGGGGAGGAGGCTGGGTCGGACTCCGAGGACCTGCAGCAGCAGAGCAAAGCCCTGGACAAGCTCACGGACCGCGTCGAGGACCGCCAGCTCGACTCCGCCCGCGTCCAGTCCGTACGTCCTGCTCAACCCCAACCCCATTCCCACCATTTCCGTCAGAACCAGTTCAATTGTCTTCTGAATCCTAGTGCATTACTCGTACTTAAGCATACTACGATGTTTCCTGTTTGCTGAATGCAAAGTACAAACTATGAAAGCCTTTGTTAGATACAAATATACGCATCCCGTAATCCACCATATGCTTGCTATTGTGCGACGAAACTAATGTTTGTCAAATCTACCATTCCATTTGCTAGCAGCTCTCACCATAAATCTTCATACTTCTGTTTGTTTTGTCTGTATGACTGTATGCACAAACCTCCCTTTCTTTTTAAAATCTTCAAGAAGATAGCATGCTGTTTCATGTATTAGAGATTCAGTTGTAACAACTGAATGTTGCTAATCAAGTTATTATTGCTGAACTGCAATATTATCCAAATTATGGTGACCTGAGTGGTATTTCCATTAGTTTTATGTCACAAGGATAACTTATAGTTCTCAAGGCACCGTATTTTTATATATTTTGGAGAACTATTGAATACATAGCAGTATGGCCTCTGAAAAGTGCTGCTTGGACAGATATACGAGGCGGCAGCGGAGGACGCCTCCGTGGCGGATGCCAGGCCGGATTCCAAGGACCTTCTGCAGCAGAGCAAGGCCCTGGACAAGCTCACCGATCACGTCGAGGACCGCCAGCTAGACTCCTCCCGCGTCCAGTCCGTACGTCCTGCTCCAACCCCAACCCCAACCCCAAGCTCTTACCGATGAATGCATTCCCTTTGTTAATTCCGTCATAACCATTTCAATTGTCTTTCTGAATCCTAGTCCTTTAGTTAAGCATACTATGTGTTTCCTGTTTGTTGAATGCAAAGTTCAAACTTTGGAAGCTTTGTTAGATACAAAGTTCTGTACTTTTGTCTTCCTGTTGAGAGGATTTTTCCTGTATCACAACGAAACCATGATGCTTCGAACTGGTTTCTGCTCTCCACTCAAATTGAAATTTTACTCGGGTAGTTTATTGGTGTTTGTATGAGATGCTTGGTTCATTTGGAGACCCAGATGCTATTTCAAGAGAACGGAAATGAATTTGTGTACAATATGTTCACAAACGTTGCGTGACGGATTCTCTAAGCGTAGGCACCTGCATGTTTATTAAAGGTAAAATCAATATTATCAAAGGTATCATTCGAAGACATCAGATCGTGGTTTGCTAGCAGCTCTCACCATAAAAATTTCATAGTTCTGTTTCTTTCATCTGTATGCACAAACCTTTCTTTCTCTTTAAAATCTTGGAGATGCATGTTGTTTGATGTATTGGAGATTCAGTTGTAACAACTGAAGGTTGCTAATCAATTTATTATTGCTTAACTGCAATATTATCCAAATAATGGTGACCTGAGTAGTATTTCCATTAATTTTATGTCGCGCGGATAACTTACAATTCTGAAGACACCCACATTTTTATATATTTTGGAGAACTACTGAATACATATGACCTCTGAAAAATGCTGGCTTGGGCAGATATACAGCTCACCTTGAGCCCAGCCGTAAGTGTTTTAATCAAATGATTTTCAAGGCTATAGAAATGGCTTTGAAAGAGACACATAATAACAGTTGAATAGCGCCTTCTTATAATAACTCCGTGCTAAAACATATATGAGGAAACTGGATATCTAGAAGATGTAGAAGGTAGAACCATAGAGATATGTGTATGTTCAATTGATATGTTCTTAGGAGTACAACCTTGGTGAAGCTGATATCTTTCTTTCTTTCTACAGGCCATGGCAGCTCTTGCTTCATCTAAAGCGGCCGACCGGAATGCCATGAGACCGAGGTTGGTGCAGAAATACTCATAGCTATTATCTTGTTCTCAAGAAACTTGCAATACATCAATGTACTGTTCTTTTTTTTAGTTTTTGCTAATTGTACAACTACCACGTTTGTAGTGAATGACATAGTTTACTATCAACTCAACGTAGAAAGATTGAATGTGATGCTCAGTTCAAATATAACAGCTTTACCACCTACAGATTTTAGCTTCATTTTATAATGAGCGTTTAATAGATTAGGTTAGCACCTTATGAAGAAGAGAACAAAACCAGTAACTCAGACCGGTCGCTGTTTTGCTCCCTCAATATCTTGTCACCTCCTAGCTTTTCAACCTGATGTAAGGAAAGGTAAGAGGACAGAAAAGAAACAATTCTGGCACGATGATCTTGGAAGTTTGATTCTTTGGACTTCGCAATTTGTGTGCTCAAGCTTGCTATATTCCCCGTTTTATAGATAAATGAGTTCACCTGTTCTCCTGAAAATGTTGTCACAGCTCATGAGTTTGTTATAACAAAATCGATGTTTTTTTGGCTCTTTCAGCAGGGATAAAGAATTAGATGGTGTCAGGATCAACCCTACCGATGTTGAGATTATTGCCAACGAGCTTGAGGTGGCATCTGTAACATTCACTCACAGCTTTTTTCTTTCTAATGGTCTGAAGGCCCCTTCTAAACCATCTCTGAATGTGCAGTTGGACAAGAAGATTGCAGAGAGGACCCTTCGGGAGCACAAAGGCGATGCTGTTGCTGCTGTTCGGTTCTTGCTTCGCTAGTTCTGACACTCATTTCCCGCAAGCAAATGATTTCATTCAGATCATGCGAATGGGGCTTGTACTTTTCTTCCTGCTTAGGGCGCGCTTGGATTCCAGGTTTTTGGGCCGGAAACGGACGGGAATAATCTACGGAGCTCGATAGGTCCGTAAATTTAGGAAGGAATCGGTCGTTTTTCTCGGAGGGGAAAAATAAACTGCGAACCAATCGGGGCCTTAGGGGACGTATCACAGCAAGAAACGATCATTTTTGCCATACATGTAGAACTCAGGAGGTCCGCCTGCATCCCAGTCTGACATGCATCGAGGATCAGCTTTAGACTGTAGCGAAACGCCATGGTGCTGAAACTAGTTTCTGTTCTCCCATAAAATTTGAAAATGGAGTTCACTGGTGTTGTATCCAAACGGTTCATGCGCCTGTATGACGTGCTTGGTTAATTTAGAGAGATCCCCATGCTATTTTCGCGAGAACAAAAATGGTTTGATAGTGGTTTGTGTTCAAGATGATCAGAAAAAAAAAAGGAGATGCGTTGTCTCAATCATAAGCACCTGCATGTTTCATTATAAGGTGAAGTGCCTTCGAAGCGATTTTTTTTTTGATTCAGTTAAAACCCTCTGCACAACTTGCACCTGTCAAACTTGAATATGTTTGGTTCCTTGTCCTACATTATTTCGTGCAGACCGGCTTTGTGGCACATAATTGTGCAGCTTCTTGAGCAATGAACTGTGGCCCGTGAATGAATTCTCTCTTGAATTTTTGTGTGCCTATTTCCAACTACTCAACAATCATATTTGGGTAGAGCCTCACAAATTTGAGTTGTACGTTTAGCATCACAAGAACACTGATATGTTCCAGACCATTTTGATGTTTTGTGCATATTCACATAAAACGTTGAACTGAGAATCATCATTCCAGGTGAAAATGTATAACTACCTCAAGTTTTACAAAAGATCAGTAGTATCTACTATCTAGAAAACAAAACAATCAAGCATAATATTAGACTCTGAGCTTTAACTGCTTTGCTAGTCAACTACAGTTTAGAAAAATCAAGAGGATAAATCCAGGTACTAAACAAACCAGAACATCGACTACTTGACTATCAAGTATAAAACCAAGGAAATCTATATGAACGGATAACAAAATCTGAAACAAATGCAAACGCAAGACGGTAACAAAAAATACTGACAGAAGTATAAATCTAAGTTTAACATCTGTTACATCACAGATAGACAGCAAAACATAGTAGCAATGTACAGATAGATCATTCCGACGGACACCGAGACCGACTCATAGAAATAATTCACAATATAACATGTTTCATTGATTAAATTGGTGGTCAAATTTACAACTCAAAAACACGTAGAGCACCACCTAATAGGAACGAAGGAGTAACTATTTAACTTGTAACCTCAATCATATTTGGGTAGAGCCTCACAAATTTGATTGTATGTTTAGCACACAAGAAAACCACTATTGATGTGATGTGATGTGGTGTTAACATGATTGTGTATTCACAGAAAACATTGAATCAAGAATAACTTACAAGGAGATCATATATAGCTAGTTCACGTTTTACAGAAGAGAGGTATCTAGGAAAGCTATGTGTTTTATAGCATTTCTCTCTTTATAATTGGTCAAACATAGAAACTGTTGAATTTTTAAGTGAGTTTATACACCACCTAAATAGGTATGGAGGGAGTATCTAGGAAACTAATCAATCAAGCATGATGGTATACACTAGACCACGCTTCACTTGCCATACTATACTGCATTGCTGAAGAACTGACAAGCAAATATCAAAAGCACAAATACTACAACATGCAGATAACAAGTACTCCCTCCGTCCAAAAATAAGTGTCTCAAGTTTGCTCAAAAGTGGAGGTATCTAGACATGTTCATGTCTAGATACCTCCACTTTTGAGCAAACTTGAGACACTTATTTTTAGACGGAGGGAGTACGTAGAAGGGTAAATGACAGGTGAAGATCATAAACACAGCTCCTGAAACTAAACAAAACAGAACATCAATGGAATCGATACTACAGCAACGAACAACCAAAGCAAAACTCAAGATCTGAAACCAATACAAACACAAGACAGAAATAAGTGGACGACAGATATTTAAATCTAGGTTTTAACATCTGTTACATCACGAACGACAGCAAAACAGTCTCCAAAGTACCAATATCACGACACAGATAGATCATTCCGACATTACAACAAACTCAATAGAAATAAGCAGCTCTCCTAAACAGCAAGAGCAAGTAGTAGCAAAACTCGACCTCCAAAGAGAAACTTAGAGCTTGTCCTCGAAATCAGACAGGGGAGTCATCTGTTCCTTGAGCCCCTTCCTCTTGCGGATCTCCTTGACGAGGGTAGCAGACTGCGTCTCGGGGTCCAGAGGATCAGAGTTCATCACGTCCCAGTGGTCAAACACGCACTGGGGGAAAGCCTGGCCAGAAGTCGCCGCCCTGAGGGTGGCCGAGAAACCGAAGGACTCGATGACAGGGAGGTAAGCCTTGATGTTGTAGAGTGGGGTACCTGGCCTCTGCATCTCCTCAAACACGTGCCCTCTCTTCTGGTTCAGGACGCCATAGATGCCACCAAGGGCACCCTCGGGGCCTGGATCTCAACCAGGTAAACAGGCTCCAGCAGCCTTGGCTTGGCAGTGAGCTGGGAAGCAAAGATGACCCTCCTGGCCGTTGGGATGACCTGGCCACCACCCCTGTGAATGGCGTCAGTGTGGAGGACGACATCACAGACCTCAAAGCAGATGCCACGCATGTTCTCGTCAGCCAGTGCACCTTCCTTGGACGCCCACTGGAACCCAGCCACAACAGAGTCCTTGATTTCATTCAGGTACTGCACTCCCTTACACATGTCAACCACCATGTTGGGGCCAGTGGTCTCAGGTCCAAAGCACCAGATCTTCTTGGCGAGATCCTTGTCCCACCCAAACTCCTCAGACAGGATCTTGGAGCGCACCTTGGGGTCGTCACGTGGGCCAATGCGTCCCTCGTCAATGGCCTCAGGCAATCCCTCCTCCAGCGGGCGAGCCTCCATGTAGAGACGGTTGTGCTTGTTTGGGGACTTGCTCATGACAGTACGGCATGACTTGTCCAGAACAGTCTCGCGGAAGGAGACGACAGGAGGGGAAACAATGATTTCAGCACCACCCATGAAGTCATCCTGCAGATCCTTCAGGCAAATTTCAAGGTGAAGCTCACCAGCTCCAGCAATGATATGCTCACCAGACTCCTCAATGGAACAGAGGACCATAGGATCAGACTTGGCCAACCGCTTCAAACCTTCAACCAGCTTAGGGAGATCAGAGGCCACCTTGCACTGAACAGCAACACGCACAACAGGGGACACAGAGAACTTCATTGCTCTGATTGGGCAGGCATCAACTTCCTTCTCACCTGTCAGGGTTGCATTCTTCGTGATGAACTGATCCAAACCAACCAAAGCAACAGTGTTTCCACAAGGAACATCCTCAACGGACTCCTGCTTCTTTCCCATCCAGATAACAGTACGCTGGACACTCTTGGTATACAGATCTTTCTTCTGGCCAGGAACAAAGTTGGGACCCATGATACGGACCTTCATCCCAGTTGCAACCCTCCCAGCAAAAACACGACCAAAGGCAAAGAATCTGCCCTTGTCAGATGCTGGAATCATCTTGGAAACGTACAACATAAGAGGACCATCGGGGTCACAGTTTCTGATAGCATTTGCATATATATCATCAAGGGGGCCCTCGTACAAGTTCTCAACACGATACCTCTGAGCCTTCGAGGGAGAGGGCAGGTGGTACACCATCATCTCAAGTAGAGCACGACTGGCAGGCAACCAAGCTTGCATGACACGCTTCATGAGTGCCTTGCCCATCAGGTCCTTCTCATCATTCTTCATGGTCACACCAAGCTTCTTCAACATAGGCCACAACTTATCCTTCTGATCATTCATGCAGATTTCAATGATTTGCTTGATTGGCTCGTAGCAGAACTGAACAAAACCTCTCTTGCAGGTACCTGAGCCAGTGTTCTTGGAGGTCCATTTCTTTGTGGCTGGGTCAAAGAAGTTCTCACCCCACAGCCTCTCCATCATCTTTGATTCATCAACTCCAAACTTGGATGCATACATCTTAGCAAAGTTTGTAAGGGTAAAAGCCCACCCATGCAAACCAGCAGAGAATGCAACAGTCCCCTTCTCTGGGTACACTTGGACATCACCAAGAAGCGCATCTTCATATGTTGCCATGATGACATTGGCATTCTCAATGACACGGGAGAAAGTCTGATAGGCTTCCTCACCGTCAACTGAAGCTCAAGGAAACACCTGTCCATCTTGTTGACGGTAAGGACAGGTCTAATCCTCTCACCAAGAGCCTGGCGCAGAACAGTTTCAGTCTGGACACAGACACCCTCAATACAGTCAACCACCACCAAAGCACCATCAGTGATACGAAGAGCAGCTGTGACTTCAGAAGAAAAGTCAACGTGGCCAGGTGAATCAATAAGGTTGATCAAGTAGTCGTTCCCATCCCTGTCGCCCTTGTAACTGGCGAGGGATTCATCACTCATCTCATAGTAGAGAGAGATACCCGTGGATTTGATAGTGATACCACGTTCTGCCTCATCTGCACGAGTATCAGTCATGCGAACATCACCAGCAACTTCCTGGGCAATAATCCCAGCAGCTGCCACGAGTGAGTCCGTAAGGTAGACTTGCCTGCAATCATGCAAGTAATATGTAAGAAGGGTGCACAATTTAAGTATTCACAAGTACCATGTTTAGTATGACAAGTTATATAAATAGACAAAATTGAACAAATTAACATTTAGGACGGAAGTAGGACATACATGACAAGACACTGAAATAGACAGCAGATGAAAATAAGATAATTCAAACATTTAGTAATTAAGTTTAAGAGTGCAAAATTCAGTGCTTAAAAGCTTAAATAAATACAGGTATTTACACAAGAGCATGTCACTAAACTGGTAGAGTTTGAGACCTGGGGCAAAACGTTAATGGTTGCATTTAAGCATATTAAAGCAGAAGAACAATTATATAATGAGCAGTACTAGCAGACTCCAGATCACACAATAAGATACGCTGATATTTTCAGAGATGAAATTCATTATTAGAAAACAATGCTCAACAACTAATTGAACTAAACAAATATAAAGAGAGAGAGGCTATAAAACATATATCAACAAGATTCAACAGCAGCATAAACTCAATAGTTAGATACAACTGTTCACTGTTCAGGCACATACCATGGTCGACATGAGCAATAACAGACATGTTACGAATGTTATTTTTCTTGTCCATAATGTTGCGGAGCTCCTCCGCTGTAAACTTCACCATCTTGACAGCTTTTGAATGTCACTCTGGAATATAAGTTCCTGCTCAAAGAATAGCAAGCTATTAGAATCAAATAAGAATCAGGTTTGAATAGGTAAACGAAAAGTCACTCTGGAATATAAGTTCCTGCTCAAAGAATAGCAAGCTATTAGAATCAAATAAGAATCAGGTTTGAATAGGTAAACGTGAAAAATGTTTTAACCATAATTGCCTACTCAAAAGTGATCTTAGAATTCTTGGACATCCAGAAGTTATAAAAACTACAGCAATTTCTGTATTAACACTCAACACCACTCAGTCAAACTAACACATACGGGCAAATGAGACACTGTTAAGAAACTTAATTGTAGAAAGTGCACAAATAACACAACAACAGTTACAGGGAACTTAGCATAACCATTGGTAAAAAAACTAATGGTTCAGAAAACTTGATTGTCCAAAGTGAACAAAGAAGGCAGCAACAAAAATTCAGAGCATATAGCATGCCAGTTTGTGAGAAGGTAACACGTCAAAATATGAAAGGAAAACAATCAATTATGAAAACTGTACTTTCATAGAAGGGACTGCACCGCTAATAAGCACCAACGGGTAGTGGATTTAACTATCTTAACATTCTAGTTCTTCAGATCCATAAGACTTACTAAACAATTACATTGTCAAATAATTTTCCAAGAGTCAAAACTAGAAATGATTGTTAAGTACATAAGCCAAAGTTCTATTACATGACGAAGCAAGTATTTGACGACTATTAATTAATTAGTAAGACATGGAATTAAAATTTCATTATCACAGACCACAAGGCTATAATCAAACACGCAAAAACAAAATCTGATACTCCCTCTAATAAACATTAATTGCTGCTGATTAAGTACAGGGACAATTAATATGAATCAGAGGGAGTATTACTCGTACACAAGACAACTCATGATTAAACAGAGAAGCAAGCACAGATGCAACGATTCTTCCCTTTTCACACATCAAAATTAAACTAAACATGCAAAGCAAGCAGTGATATCTATCTCCATCTTCTCCACGCTTAAAGTGCGTGAACAGAGAACAAAATCGAACAGTCATGCTAACAAGCAAGCACACTATCCTACAGCTCGAACAATGCACCAAAACCTGTCATGGTGCAGCAAAATCGACAAAGTGCACCAACAGAACACCGAAACGACAGATCCACGCTAAACACGACGGAATAACGCAAGTCTACCACCGCAACTACTACTACTACTAACAGGCGAGCATCTGCTACGCCTTAGCGAGCACAACTTGAAATCGGTGGACTGCATGAGGTCAACGACGAGCATCTACCGAGCAGGACGAACGGGACAGTAGATCTGCTACGTTTAAGAACTGGGAAAACACACACACATGCACCGACGGATCCAGGAAACTAGAGCGCATCGTGGGACTAAGCCCAGCAAAATCGACTAGTATCCAACCCATGAAACTCGAGCGCATCCAGCGAAATCGACCGGCTAGCACGGCCGGACGCAAGGACGAAGCAACCGGAGAAGTAACGGGGGTCTCACCTACGCTTCCGCCTCCCGATCGGAGACGAGACGAGGAAGCGGCGGCGGCGGCGGGTTTAGGGGACTGGGGGAGGAAAGGAAGGATGGAACTAAACCTAGGCTGTGCCTGACCGATATATATATCCTGCTGCTAACGCGCTGGCCACGAATGCGCTATCGTCACGGCAAGGCGGAAGCCCTGCACGCGAAGCAGGCTGTGTGGACTGACGGCCCGGCCCAAGATACGTGTCACAACTTTCTTTTTGGAACGAGAATTTCCTCGACACCACGTGTGAGAAGTTCCTTGTTGCACACTTCTTCTTTTTTAGCTGGGATGGACGAAGAGAAGATTGTTAGAGCATCTCCAGCTGTTCGGCCCCACAGTTTGACGACCGATCGAATCAAAATAGCCACATTCGACTACACATAGATGCATAAATCAAATGGTCAAAAGCGCCTCCGCCACATCCTCTTCCGTAGTGCTCGGCGATGGTGTGGTCGATGGAGATGGGGCAGAGCTCGGGGTGGCCGTAGTGGTAGAGCTCGGCGCCGGGATGGACGATGTCATTGCGGCAGAGCTCGGTGTGGTGGCCGTAGTGGTAGATCTCGGCGGTGGGGTAGGAGTGGTCGTAGTGCCGGAGCTCGGCTCTAGTGTTGGGTTCGCCGCCGGTGGTCGCATCTGGTTTATGATCGCGCAACGCTCCGTCATGAACCACACCTTCACCTCGTCGTCCATCGTCACTGTGTCACCTCCCATTAGAAACGCCAGGTCGGTGTTCCTCTTCTTGGCCGCGATGTTGGTCTTGAGGAGGTCGAGCTTGACGTTCTGTTTCGCCAGCATCACCGTCCACCTCGCCTCGGACTTCTCCTTGATAACCCACAAGTGTAAGGGATCGCTTGTAGCCTTTTTGATAAGTAAGAGTGTCGAACCCAACGAGAAGCTAAAGGTAGGATAAATATTCTCTCAAATTTTTAAACCACTGATATAACTCTACGCACACTAAACGTTTACTCTATCTAGAAAATAAAACTAGAGGAACAACACGGGTAGCTTTGCAAGATAATAAAGAACAAGAAAGTAAAAGTTCATTGTTGCAGCAATAAAGAACACTAAAAAACCATTGATACGTTTCAAACGTATCTATAATTTTTGATTGTTCCATGCTTATTATATATCATTGCCACATGTTTTTATAATGTTCTTATATCATTTTGGCATATTTTCTGGAGCTAACCTATTAACAAGATGCCCAGTGTCAGTTCCTATTTTATGCTGTCTTTTTGTTTCAGAAAAGCTAGTCGGGGAAGTTTCTCGAAATTGGCTGAAAATTTACGGGAATTATTTTTACATGAAAACAAAGACTGCGCCAGGAGGGGAAAGGCAGGGGGGCCCACAGCCCCCAGACGCCACCCAGGCGCGGTCCAGGGGTGGACCGCGGCTGGGTCCCACATGGGCGCCTCGAGAAGCTTCTTGCGCCGCCCTTTCGCTTATAAATTCACCTCCTCCCGAAAACCCTCGGTACCCGGTCACTTTTCTAGAAATACGTCTGAGGCCGTCGTCGTCGCCAACCCTAGATCGGGAAGGTTCTGACACTCTTCCGGGCACCCTGCCGGAGGGGGTGATCGTCACCGGAGGCATCTACGCCACCATGCCTGCCTTCGGAGTGTTGCGTGAGTAGTCCACCACAGGACTACGGGTCCATGGCAGTAGCTAGATGGTTGTCTCTTCTCCTTGTACTCCATTGTTTTAGATCTTGTGAGCTGACTAACATGATCAAGATCATCTATATGTAATGCTACATGTTGTGTTTGCTGGAATCCGATGAATTGTGGAATCATGACATTCTTGTTCAGTTTATCTGTGATATGTTTTATTTATGATATTGCATGCTCTCCGATGTTAGTGTATGCTTTGGCCGAAGTAATTGCTAGTATCTTTAGAGGGAGTATCATGGTAGATAGTAGGTTCATGTCTCTTTTTGTCTGAGCTCGAGTTGACAGAAATGATTAAGATTAAATATGTGTTGTTGCTACTAGGGGTAAAACAGCGATATTTATTGCTTTATGTAGTAACCATTGCTTACATTATGCACCATGTTTATTGCAATTATTTGTTGCTTGCAACTTAATACTTTCGGGTGACATGCTTGACAGCGATCCTGGGTGGATTATTAGTCATAGATGCAGTTGGATAACGGTCTATGTATTTGGTCGTATTGCCCATATTAAATGAAATGGTGAACTTTATGTCATGGTAGTATTGTTATGCGCCTATGCTTTGTCAATTGCCCGTCTGTAATTTGTTTACCCAACATGTTTATCTTTTGGAGAGACACCACTAGTGAACTGTGGACCCTGGTCCTATTTTCTTATATTGCTTACAACTGTTTTCATAGCTTTTCCTAGTCATTTGCTCGCTGGTCATTTTTCTCTCATATTGTTTTACAACCATACATTTAATTATTTGTGTTCAGAGAGCCGGAGAGATTGACAACCTCTCTGTTTCGTTGGGGCAAAGTGATTTGTATGTGACTGTGTGCAGGTCCGCGTTAACCTCCTAGCGCCAGGGAGGGAGACACCTCGTGGGGGCCTTCTCCAAGTTCTACTGGTTCGATAACATTGGTTTTGTATCAAGGGAAAATTTCTGCTACGCTGCATCATACCTTCCTCTTGGGGTTTCCCAACGGGCTAATTGAAGTCGCATCAAGCAACTTTTTATGGCGCTATTGCCGAGGACTCGGAAGCTTCATCGAGGGGAGTTTCGCATGTCCTTACACTCCATTTTGTTATTGTCTTGCTTAGTATATTTTTTGTTAGTCTTGTCTTGCTTTTCGTTTGCTTTAAAAATCAAAAACACAAAAAAAAAATCCAGCAAGTAGTTTCTTTTTGCTTTGCTTAGTTATCATGACTAGTCCTTCGGATATGTCATCCTTAGGAGAAATTCTCACTTTTGAACAGAAAGTTGGGGAAAGTTTTAAAAATGTCTGGGAAAGAATTTTCAGAACCATATAAAAAGATGCAACCCAGGATAGAATTAAGTGTTCTCCTAAAATTTGTCTACTTTGGTCTTACATCTGTGTACCAGCATGCTTTAGATGTTATGGTAGGAGAAACTTTTGTGGAATATGATGCAATGAAAGCTTTTAGAATTATAAATGGGTTAGCTATTTTTCCTATGATAGATAAAACTGATGGAGTCATTGAGAGATTGGACAGGATAGAGGAAAGTTTAAGTAATCTCGCAATAAGTAAAAATGGGAATACTTTTGAGATCCAACAACCCCTAGCTGAACTAAAAAGTGATTGGGAACCTTTTAGTAGAATTGAAATTGATAATCAAAAATTCTTAGCCTATTGTGACATAGGTTCTACTATATCAACCATGCCTAGAATGGTGTGTGATTCCTTAAAACTTAATAATATGATTTATTATCCTTTTTACCACTCTCATGCTGATGGTACTATTTCGAGAATCTTGGGGAGAGTTAATGTTCTTGTCACAATTAAAAATAAAACGGTTCCAGTAAAATTCATAGTTTTATCAAGATCCCAAGGAAATATTGCTCTGGGTAGATCCTTCCTTAAAGTTGCGGGATGTTTTATTGGTGTTAAGTATGGTTTTTTGAAACTCAATGCTCCCATTAACCGTAGGATGTTTTTCCTAATCAAAGTAAAAGATGAACTTATTGAAGGGAGTAATGATTTTGATGTTGGTGATATTGATAATAATTGATCTCTTGCTATTGTGCCTAGCTAAAAGGCATTAAAGAAAAGCTCTTATGGGAGGCAACCCATTATTTTTACTTTTGGTTTGTTTTTTTCTTTGTGTTTGGGTTTTGTTATCTCTGTAGCAACTCCCTTTTATCCTTTTTATTTTTGTTTTTGTGCCAAGAGTAGCCTCTAATGAGAGGAAAGTAAAATTTTGAGTTTGCTGTCCAGAAACAGATTTATGTTCGTCACTGTATGAAAATCCAAAAAATCACGGAAAGTGATCTGGTTCTGAATTGTTTTGACAAGCATCTGAGTTTTGTCTAACTTTCATTAGTTTTTAGTTTTCTAATTCGAGGTGTCCTCTACGAGTTTAAGAGATTCTGTCTTAGTTTTGCATTGTGTCTTTTACGAGTGTTCAATGAGGTTCTTTTGATCCAAGAACACCACTTAAGGCTATGTGAGAGTAGCTAATGTTAAAAGAATTTCATGCAATTTGTTAAGTGAGAACTGAAGGTGGATTATTTTGTTTGAGTACTAACCCCTCTAATAAGTTTGTCAGAAGTTTTGTGTGAAGGAAGTTTTCAAGTGTTGAGAGAACGAGGTGATGAAAGAAAATCAATAAGGGATTAAAGCTCAATCTTGGGGACGCTCCCCTGGACCTCCTCCAAATATTCAAGAAGTCTCAAGCGTCTAAGATTGGGATGCCCAAGGAATCCCCTTCTTCATCAACAAATTATCAGGTCGATCCCATGAGACTATATTTTTATTCCTTTACATAATATGTGATGTTCTTGGAGCGTCATTTCTATTTTGCTTTCAGTTTTGTTTTGTTTGCTGGTCTTTGCAATGTTGGATCCTAGCATTCTTAAGCTAATGGTCCTCTTTATCTCATACATGTAAAACTCCGCTTTGATTTCTCAGGTTTCTGTCGCTCCGGCAGAACTTCCCCCTTCCTCTACACGTACTACAAACCCTATGATGATGATCCATGCGCGCATAAATATAATGGTCACCATAGGACTGTAACATATCAACATACAACTCTAATGAACCATAGATATTCAACAATGCAACCAAAGGACAAAAAGATCTACGCAAATATAGTATAGATCATCTAGAAACACCATCAAAACACCATGTATTTTTCACAATAAATGTGCAACTTGAGCCGATTTATGATAAGAATTGCACTTTTAATGCAATTCACCACAAGTTTTCAAAATGATTTGCATTTTTCTCCAAATATGTTTTTTAGTTACACTTTTTCACAAAAAGGTGCAACTAGCAACCAGATTTCCATATGCGTTGCACTGTTTCTCAAGATATGTGAACTCCAACTGATTTTTGATGTTGAAAGGACAATGATGTCGCCTAAAGGGGGGTGAATAGGCGATAAAAACTTTTCCGGTTTAGGCTTGATACTTGCGGAATAAAACTAGGTGTTTAAATTAACAAGCGAACAGCCTAAATAAACTAGGCTCACCTATGTGCACCAACAACTTATGCTAAGCAAGACAAGTAACAAGATGATAGCAATATAGAATACTTCAAGCACGAAGGCTATCACAATGTAAAGTGCATAAGTAAAGAGCTCGGGTATAGAAATAACCGAGGCACGCGGAGACGAGGATGTATTCCCGAGTTCCTCCTTTTTAGGGGAGTACGTCTCGTTGGAGAGGTGTGAACCAACACAATGGTTCAACAACCACAAAGGTTTCACCTTCTTCTCCGATGAACCGCACCACAAAGGTTTGGTTCACCTTCCACTATCGGAATCCTTCGAGGCGGAAATCCGGAGCCTTTCAACAATGATCCGGGGAACAACCCACAACGGGATTGGGGGCTCCCGAACAGCTACAAGTGACCACACAAGGGTCTCAACCACCACACAGGCGTCTAGGGTCCAAAGACTCAAGAGTAACAAGTTCACAAGCTTTCAACTTCCACGAATCCTCGTGGAGAGCACACCGATGCACAAAGCAATGGCAAGAGCACAAGGCTCAAATCCTTCACTCTCGAATCCCACCACAAGCAACTAATGCTTATGGGGGGAGAAGAGAGGAAGAACAAAGTAGGAGAAACACCAAGAACTCCAAGATCAAGATCTAAAGGGTTCCCCTCACTTAGAGGAGAGATGGATTGGTGGAAATGTAGATCCAGATCTCCTCTCTCAAATCCCTCAAAGATATGCAAGAATCATGGGAGGAATTGGGAGAAGGGCAAGCTTTCCAAGGTCAACAATGGAGGAGAGAGATGGGGGAAAACGTGCTTGGAAGAGCTAGTTGGCTGGAGGAAGGTGGAGGGGTATTTATACCCCTCCCATAAAAAGAGCCGTTGCAGCCAACTTACTCCAGAGACTCCGGACCACGGAGGCCGGAGATTCCGGCCCGGGCAGAGACTCCGGACGCAGAAAGGGCAGAAAAATAGCCGACGCAGGAAACTTGCACCGGAGACTCCGGACCACAAAGGCCGGAGACTCCGGCCAGGGCGGAGACTCCGGGGTTACTCCGGACCAACTCCGGACCCCTACACCGCACGCGCCGATGCCTGGAGCAGAGAAACTTCGAAAGCAAGGGACCGGAGACTCCGGACAGGAAACCACGGAGACTCTGGACCCAGAGGTGCGGAGACACCGGTCCTGGCACCGGATACTCCGGTCAGGAAAACCAGCAAAACAGCAAAGCCTGAAATGCAATAACTTTTGCAAGGAAGCTCCAAACGAGATGAAACCAACGAGATTGGAAAGGTAGCGACAAGAGCTTTCTCGAGGAGGACCGGTAATATTTCCAACACCGAGAACGCAACAAGTTTTCCATCCGGACTCCGTTTTCAATGATCTTGGGCTTGCTAAGAAGATGATCACAAGCACTACAAGATCATGCATATACACATCATAGTCCATCATGTGAGGAGGATAACACAAGAGGAGAGTTTGACCTCTCTACCAGAGACGAACCGGTAAAACCTCCAACATCAAAAACACCACAAGATATTCAAATGAAATCCGTTTTTGATGAACTAGAGCTTGGTATGGAGATGAATGATACGTCCATTTTGCATCACTATTTTATATCATAATTTACTGCTATTCATCGATATATTTCATATTTAGAAGTGTTAATTATGTTATTTTACCTATTTTGCATGTTTGATTAATAATGGAGAATTGGACACCGGAGTCAGGATTCTGCTGGAAAAAGCACCGTCGAGATGCACTATTTCTGAAGATCAATAAATCGAAGGAGACATATGGAAGTTCCTATTTTACCAGAAGATGGAGGAGGCCAAAAGGGGTAGCTGAGATGGGCCATGGTGGGCCCTCCTCACCCCTTGGCGCGGTGGGGCCCCCTGCCGCGCCGAGAGGTGGTTTGGGGGCCCTGGCCCACCTCAGCCGTCCCCCCTTCGCGTACTTGACCCCCTCGGAACCCTAACACACGGAGGAGGGCCATCGAAATATTCCGCCGCCTCCACGAGGCGGAAAACACCAGAGAGCGAAAAGCTCCCCTGCAGGAAGAAATCTGCCGGGGGAAATTCCCTCCCGGAGGGGGAAATCATCGCCATCATCACCGTCATCGAGCTGGACTTCATCGGGATCATCATCATCATCATCTCCACCGCCAACACCATCATCACCGCCGCTGCACCCCGTCTCCGTTGTAACATCTAGGGCTGAATCTTGTCTATTTCATAGGGGAAACTCTCCCGGTGTTGATTACTCTTGTTATTGATGCTATTGGGTGAAACCATTGGACTAAGGTTTATGTTCAGATTGTTATTCATCATCATATCACCTCTGATCATGTTCCGTATGATGTCTTGTGAGTAGTTCGTTTAGCTCTTGAGGACATGGGAGAAGTCTTGATGTTAGTAGTGAACTATGTTGAGTAATATTTAATGGTTTGATGCTTAAGTTGTGGTGTTATTCTTCTAGTGGTGTCATGTGAACGTCGACTACATGATACTTCACCTTTATGGGCCTAGGGGAATGCATTGTGTATTCGTTTGCCAATTGTGGGGTTGCCGGAGTGACAGAAACCTGAACACCCGTTGGTATATCGATGCATGAGGGATAGCAGGATCTCAAAGTTTAAGGCTGTGGTTAGTTTAACTTAATTACTTTCTTGTATTTGCGGATGCTTGCAAGGGGTATAATCACAAGTATGTATTAGTCCTAGGAAGGGCGGTGCATTAGCATAGGTTCACCCACACAACACTTATCAAAACAATGAAGATTAATCAACTATATGAAGCGAAAGCACTTGACAATACTCCCGTGTGTCCTCAAGAACGTTTGGTCATTATAAGTACAACAACCGGTTTGTCCTTTGCTGTAGAAAGGATTGGGCCACTCGCTGCAACTATTACTACTGCATTTTATTTACTTGTACTCTATTTATCTGTCATATCAAAAACTTCTAAAAACTTGTCTGAGAGCATTTGCAGTGAATCATTCATCAAAACCGCTTGTCAACACCTTCTGCTCCTCGTTGGGTTCGACACTCTTATTTATCGAAAGTACTACGATACACCCCCTATACTTGTGGGTTATCAATGAACACAAGCTCTAAATTCTCACATGGATAAAAGCCAAATAAGAACCAAGAAAGATGATATGCCAAATATGCAAAGGTTTGAGCTATCCACAAAGATGCGATCAAGTTACTCACTTGAGAGCCCCTCTTGATAGTACGCCGCCTATCCTATAACCCGGTCTCCCACTAACACCATGAGACCGGTAAAATAGAAACCCTATCAAGATCATAGCTTTGCCTTGCGCATTCCACTTGAGCTAGATGATGACTATCTTGATCTCTTCAAGTGGACCACCTTTCTTGATTGCGCTTGCTAATACATGCTTGATGAAGACTTCTCCAAATGCTCCCCCATACTCCATTATGGGAGAGCCTCGCTAAGCTCCGTCTTCATGTATCTACTTGCGCTTCATATTCTTCTCTTGATATAGATGATGGCTTGGAGATAAACATGAAGTTCACTCAATCTTCTTTTCCAAGCCATGCTTGCAATAAGCTCAACTCTTCACATGATCATTCTTCATATAAACCCTTGGATTGAAACTTGGTCATCATGTAATCTTCTAGAGTCCAACACATGAACTCCAATCATTTCCTATGGACAAGATCTACAAGTATATCTCAATGCAAACATTAGTCCATCAGGATTGTCATTAATTACCAAAACCATGCATGGGGCAACACATGCACTTTCAGATATGAGTTACATTTTTTCGCAAGAAATGTGCAACCAGCGACCAATCTTCGATGCGAGTTGCATTTTCTATGAAGTGAGCAATTCTGATCGGTATTCGACACGAGTTGCCATTTTTGACAAGAAATGTGGAACCAACAATAAATTTTCTATACAAGTTGGAAAAGTGCAACTCCAACTATTTCTTATATGAGTTGCGCTTTTCCCAAGAAATTGCAATTCACATCTAGTTCTCTAGATTTGTTATAGTCTAATTAACAGATATGCAAGTACCAACTGATTTTCGATATCAGTTACACTTTTCAATAAATGTGTAACTCCAACGATTTTTGATACAAGTATCATTTTTCTCAAGAAAGGTGCAACTAGCATTTTCCATCATTTTCTTTGTTTGTTGTTGCTTTTTCCTATATTTCAAATCACTAACACTTCTCCATCAAGAAACGAGTTACAAATTTTCAAGAAAACTGTCTAAGAGGAGAAAAAAACATACTTTTGCAAAATGGAAAATTGTGTGCACACATGTTTGGGATTTTTTTTTGTTTTTGCCACACTAGTTTTTGCCCATTTTGTTTTTAGCACTCTAATTTTTACCATTTTGTTTTTGCCACTGCAGTTCTTGGTAATACATCACTTATGCCCCCTTTGCTAATTTTTTGTGAAACTGAGATAAGGTGGCTTCGAAAAGACCATTGTGCCCTTGGCTACCAATTTGATTTTAGACTATAGTTTTTGCCCATTTCTCTTTTGCCACGGATGGTGTCCGTTTGTGAAGAAAAATAAAATTTGGTTGCATGTAAACCCTTGAAACAATCCGGAACATGAAAATTTCTTTTTTTGCATGTTCTCGTCAAAACAATTCAAATGTTCGAACTGACCTCATAATTTTTCAAACATCACAACAGAATAATAATAATAGCACGATATGCTTCACAATAATGATGAAAAGCTTACACCTAATCAGTTTTCCTAATTTTAATCAAATTCCAATGTTCCCGTGACATCCACAAACCCATGTTCACAAGATAACATCACTTCAACACAAGACAACAGCGAGGTTAGAACCAAGTTTTGACCAATTATAAACAGAATATATCATTCCTGGTAAGAAGTTCATGTGACATCCAAATCCCCAGAGCGCACAGGTCAACGCCTTCTAGGGTTCTTTTCGGGTTCGGGAAGAGTAGGGTCTGGCAGCCGGTGCGTGCCGAGCGTTTTTGGTCGGGTCAAAGTTGGGAGATTTTGCCATCCATTTTTAGCGGGTCCCATATACTAACAAACAATTCTTTGATCAATTTGTCAACTGAACGGTTCACTAACAGATGACTAACGAAAGGGGCATAAGTGATGTATTACCTAGAACTGCAGTGGCGAAAGCAAAATGATTTTTTAGAATGGCAAAAATAAAATGGGCAAAAACTATCGTGGCAAAAACACAATTTTTCATATGATTCTGCGTATACATACATGGGTACGAGGCCCACAACGAATTCAGTCTAACAATAAACACACGGACCGACCCAAAGATATACTCAGGCTTGTTACGTCACAGGCTCACAGTCACAGAGAAACAAGCACAAGAAAAAAAGATGGGCCAGGTCAGCTGACACAACGCACTAACACACAACCAGCATCTATTTGAGAGGGGAAAAGCTATTCAATTGAACAATCAGGGTGCGTCGACTGAGAAGTGAATTCTTAGCAAATCCTTAAAACTGGTTAAACCCGTAAAATAACCGTTATTTTAACGTTTTACACAAAAAAGTGTCCATTTCAGATCGGTAAACCGGACTGATCCATCTATATATTATTAAAAGAGCAAACATGTATTGATAAATTAAACCACAACCGTTCGATATTAGATCAACGGTCTAGATCGCTACAATGTTTGACAACTCGAAATAGATTGGGATTGGACGAGAGATCAAGCAAAAACCATGTGGGCGACCACGATGGACATTGACAGAAACAAAGTCGAGGAGTCACGAGATCGAGGGCGAGAAGACAAGACGATCACGCTGGTTTGCTCTAAAGGCGACGACTTCGAGATCGCACACGAGGTGACGACGGTCGCATCCACCACATGATCATGGACGATTGCGAAGAGCGGCGACAGAGCCCCCACCGCCGACCCGGCAACACGCACGCCCAGAGCTGAAGACGGCGCCGCACCTCGCGGACTGGACCATGGGATTTGGGGAGAACAAGGGAGAAGCTGTGTGGGGCAAGGGAGGGGATCGGGAGGCGTGGTCGCAGGATCCAGCGTTGCTGATATAGTGCTCTGAGCGCCGGAGCTGTAGATGTAGAACGCGTGCGTGGGCCTTGTGCAGGGCACCACCGTACAGGACGTCGTCGTGGACGTCCCCGCTGATACGTCTCAAACATATCTATAATTTTTGATTGTTCCATGCTTGTTATATAACATTGCCACATGTTTTATAATGTTTTTATATCATTTTGGCATATTTTTATGGAACTACCCTATTGAGAAGATGTCCAGTGCCAGTTCCTGTTTTCTGCTGTCTTTTTGTTTAACAAAAGCTAGTCGGGGAAGTTTCTCCGAATCGCATGAAAACTTAATGGAATTGTTTTTACAAGGAGACAAAAACCGCGCCAGAAGGAGACCTGCAGGGGGGGCCTGTAGGTCCCAGACGCCACCCAGGCGTGGGGCCCACCTGGCGCCCTCAGGCGTCTCTCCCCGAGTTGCCCTTTCGCCTATAAATTGCCTTCGTCCCGAAAACACTCGATACCCGATCATATTTTCCAGAAAAGTTTCGAGACCGCCGCCGTCGCCAACCCTAGATCGGGAGGGTCCTGAAGCTCTTCCCGGCACCCTGACGGAGGGGGAGATCATCACCGGAGACATCTACACCACCATGCCTGCCTCCGGAGTGATGCGTGAGTTGTACACCACGGGACTACGGGTCCATGGAAGTAGCTAGATGGTTGTCTCTTCTCCTTTGTGCTCCATTGTTTAGATCTTATGAGCTGCCTACATGATTAAGATCATCTTTATGTAATGCTACATGTTGTGTTTTGCGGGGATCCGATGAATTATGGAGTCATGATATTATTGTTCAGATTGTTTATCATATGTTTTATTTATGATCTTGCATGCTGTCCGATGCTTGTGGATGATTTGGCCGAAGTAATGGCTAGTATCTTAGAGAGGGTATTTATGCTAGATAGTGGGTTAATGCCTCTCCTGTCTGAGCTCGAGTTGAAAGAAACGATTAAGACTTGAGATGTGCTGTTGCTGCTAGGGATAAAACATCGGTGTTTATTGCTTTATGTTGTTTACATTGCTTACATTACGCACCATGCTTATTGTAATTATCTGTTGCTTGCAACTTAATACTTTCGGGTGACAGACTGGATAGCGATCCCGAGGTGGATTATTAGTCATAGATACAGTTGGATAACGGTCTATGTATTTTGTCGTAATGCCCATATTAAATAAAACGGTGAACTTTGTGTCATGATAGTATTGTGTTGCGTCCATGTTTGTCAATTGGCCCGCTGTAATTTGTTTACCCAACATGTTTATCTTTTGGAGAGACGCTACTAGTGAACTGTGGATCCCGGTCCTATTTTCCTATATTGTTTACAACCTTTCTAATAGCTTTTCTAAGTCATTTTTCTCGCTGGTCATTTTTGCTCTCATATTATTTTACACACATACATTTAATTCTTTGTGTTCAGCAAGCCGGAGAGATTGACAACCTCTCTGTTTCGTTGGGGCAAAGTAGTTTGTTCAACTGCGCGCAGGTCCACGTCAATTATCGTAAACAGCGCCGTTGACACCTTTTCGAAGCCTTCTCAAATCTTACTGGATTGATAATCTTGGTTTTGTAGGGAAAACTTGCTGTTAAATTATATCAAACCTTACACTTGGGGTCTCACAGCGAACATGTTGTTCCACGTCATCACCCGTCGCGTTGCAGCACGCCTGAGACGAAACAGCCAAGGAGCGCCCGGCGCCCGCCGTCAGCCAGCCTACATCCCCGCGCCCCTCCCAGCCACCGGCCGGAGACACCACGCCGCCATCCGCTGCACGATTAGGGCCGCCACGCCCTCTGCATCCAGGCTACCACGCTTCCGTGCCGTTGCGCCGCCCTGAATCCACGCCGCTTCCACCGTCCCCGACACCGACCATGGATGCGCATATGTATCAGGTTGCCGGATATCTAATACTGACAATAGTTAGTACTCCACTACATAATAGAGAATGATGATACAGTAGTCCCCGACACCGACCATGGATGCGCATATGTATCAGGTTGCCGAATATCTAATACTGACAATAGTTAGTACTCCACTACATAATAGAGAATGATGATACAGTAGTACAGAGTCGTCATGGCCAAGCCTCAAGTTCCGTTTAATGACCATTATATTGTATGGATATATACTGATCATGGCTAACAAGCATTGTCTTAGGACGTTAACTGGCCATGGTTCAGAGTCGTCATGGCCAAGGCTCATGGAAACTGATAGCTGCCAAGCTGCCATGACGATTGCTTATGCGTTCTGGCATGGAAATTGATAGTTGCCAATTGGCAACTTGATTGTTTGGAGCGAATTTCCTTTATACATTTGAGGTTTTTTGCTTCGTGCCCTTCTTCCTGTAAATTTTCTTTTCGGGAGCTAAGCACACTCACATCTGCCTATTTTACATGCATGATTGACTGCTTGTATATCCAACCAACAAGCTAGCTATAGTTAAGAGTATCTTTGTGGTATCATATTAAGATGTTGAATTTATACTATGCTGTGATTCAGGCTATTACTAATGGTCTATATTTTCTAATTGAAGGTCACAATATTCGGTTGAATTGTTTCCCCAGTATTGTGCATGCTTCAGGCAAGAGGATAAATATGTATATATCTTTACCGGTTTTGGACAGAGGTCATTTGATTACATGATATCGGATTATCCGTTACTCCAAGTGATTTGAAGATTCAATATAAGCAACATGCATATTGATATCCGACGCCTTCGGTTTCATATTATTTTCTTCGTAGAGATGCTACCTCTTGCAAAGAAATATTGAATTCATACGTACATTATTGTATATGTGCGCATATGTGTGACATTTTTTTTTTGCATATTAGTTGATTATCATTTTTAAATAACAGTTGGTTTTCACTTGGATAATGATAGTAAACTTATTCGATGAATTTGTTGATACATGTCCTAATGTTGCATGTTTACTGGACTTATAAGTGTAGATGCATATACTATATCGCAATCATTTCTCCTTTCACCGTTTGCCAAGCCAACAAACGACGATTCGACTTAATAGATGAACTTTGCTTGTGCATCAATATGGTCGATGATGTCTCTGTAATGGAGTAAGCCGATTTTTAAGTTTATTTTGTGTTCTGATAAATTACTCTCGTGACATTGTAATTGAGATTTTTTATCAGTACAATATACATCGTTGGCCATGAGACATATTTAAATGACTCAGTAAAAAACTCACTAAGAGAGAAATAAGATTCAAAACAAATGTTTTTATTATAGATTATTATACGTGCGTGCACGTGCATGTTTACTATGAATGTAAAAACTAAAAAGTGACATTCAACTTAATCATAAGACGTGTCTTGTAGAGCGACGTGCGTGCACGTGCAAGGCTACTAGTATTTCTTAAGTTGAACCTTAAAACAAAACTCATATCCCTTAGATCGAAACTTTTATAGTTTCGCTTAACCATGTCAATGGTTGGCATGAAGGAAATTTCAGCTCGAACCGTCGGCGTAGTCTCCATTCCGACCTAGATCCATCATACCAGTCTCAATTCTGGCAATTTTCGGCGGACGACCCGATTCAAAGCCATTCTTGTTGATTCCAACGGCCCGACGCGGGGTTCACGCGCGGCTCCTTGCGGTGCCTCCGTCGCCGGTGCCCATAGCTTCCTAGAAAAAAAGAAGAGTCATCGTCGCCGGTGCCTTGGGAAATCCCATCAATATATTCACGAGCAGTCGTGTCTCCGGCCGATGCTCCTCCTCGCGGCCGGTCGCGGGCAAGGCGGCCTGCGCAGTGTGCGGCCACTTCGGGGGTTAGGTTGTTGGCACTTTTTTTTTTGCGAAACACAGTACAACGCAAGAGACATACTAGGATAAAAAAAACTAGATCAGCGTATTGTTGGTCGAGATATACTAGTAGTAGGATACAAAACTAGAAAACCACATGAAATATTCAAAGAATATTCGGTTTTACGGTAAATTTTTGCGGATCTATTGGCCGCAGTCCGCACGGTACCGTTAAACATGTTTTATGGTGCGTTCGGATGTTTGCATTGAGGCTAGATATTGGATATTCGGGTGGTTTCAGCCCCGAATATCTGAAATCAGTGCGTTTGGATGTGCTAGATATTGAAACTAGGTATTGAGGCTCAATATCTAGCGCTGGCTCGGGAAGGCAAAAACGAGGGCACCGAATGTCGAGGGGTTAGCCTCGACATCGCGAGATATTCGCGACCCGTACCTGTTCGCGAGAGGTCGAGTCCCTCCGTTTTGCCTGCTTCTCTCCCCGCAGCCCTGCTCGTTAAGCTTAACCAAGCAGCGGCGGCGGCGGCGCAGGTACACTGCCTCCCGCGCCACCTCCATCTCCGGCGAGGCAACGGACCCGGCCGGCCTCCCGACTCTACTCCTTCCCGGCGCGAAGGCTAAACACCGCGGCGGCGCAGGTCATCTCCTGCTCTCCATCCCCGCGCGCAAGACCTAGGGACGGCGGCGCCGCGGCGGCGCAGGTCCTCCCCTACCTCCCAGCCACCCTCCCTCCATGCTGCCTGCTGTCTCTCCCTCCCCGCCACCCTCCCTCCATGCCGCTTGCTGTCTCTCTCTCCCGACCGCATCTGCTCTCTCCATCCCCTCTCATCTCTCTCTTATCCAGTGCAGGACGGGAAAGATTGGAGCTAGCCCGGCGACCGGAGCACCTGCAGCTCGAGCTGGTCTCTTATCCCGACCTGGAGCCCCGGCGGACGGGAAAGGCTGGGAACGGATTGGACCGATGCACGTACACCTGCTCGCCCCAGCTAAAGAAAACTGTGGAGAAAAAATTGGAGTTGTTACCTTCTGCTGATGGATATGTGCAATGCACTTTGCCGAGTTCAAGATGACTGTCTACCTTGTGTAAATCCATCCAGTGTGTATATTACTGTGTACTTTGGTGAAATGTGATTTTTCTTCCTAGATAAATACTTGTTGATTGCTCCTAAATTTCGTATGCCAGTAGTTCTATCTGTTGCATCATGTTTTAAGCGGGGATATTGGCACTTGTTTCCGGCGTTGCAGCTTCGCTGTGAGGTACGGATCGATAGATCTTCTTCCCCTTTGTGTATTTCGACAACCTTACGTATTTGTCTAGCTGTTGTTTGTACCATAATATGTGGTTGTTTTGCACATTTTGTCATGAATATAACAGTACAATGATCAATGCCTCGAAAAACTGCTTTTATAACATCCAAACAGCATTTGATATTCAAACTCAATATCTTGTCTAGGTCTGAATATCTAACACATCCAAACAGAAAATATTGACATTCAGACTTAATATCAATATCTTCAACCCAATATAATATCGAGGCTCCCAATGCGAACATCCGAACGGAGCATTAAGGATTTTACGGTACCAGATATGCCGGATCTGCTGGAGATGCTCTCAGTCGACCGAGACCAAGGCGCTCCCCAGGAAAAAAAAAGATGATAGCGCATTCGTGGCCAGCGCGTTAGCGGCAGCGTATATATCGGCAGGCGCAGCCTAGGTCTTCTCCCCATCCATCCTTCCTCCCCCAGTCCCCTAAACCCGCCGCCGCCCCTTCCTCGTCTCGTCTCTCCGCTCCGCTCGGGAGGCGGAAGCCAAGGTGAGACCCCCGTTCCCTCTCCCCCGCTTCTCCGGTTGCTTCGTCGTTGCGTCCGGCCGTCCTAGCCGATCGATTTCACTGGTTCTAGTCTCGCTGGATGCGCTCGAGCTTCGGTTACTGGTCGATTTCGCTGGGCTTAGTCTCGTTGGATGCGCTCTGGTTCCCTGGATCCGTCGGTAGGGGTGCACGTGTTTCCCCAGTTCTTAAACGTAGCAGATCTACTGTTTCCTTCATCCTGCTCGGTAGATAGATGCTCTTCGTTTTCCTCCCGCAGTCGTCTACCGATTTCAATTTGTGCCCGCTAGATGTTCGCTTCGTAGGTGTAGTGGAGTAGACACGCCTAATTCCGTCGTGTTTAACGTGGATCTGTCGGTCGGATCCTCCGTTATTGTGTACGTACGTGTCGATTTTGGTACACCGTCACGGGGTTCGCTGGACTGTTCGAGCTGTAGGGTACTTGAGCTCGCTCGCTTGCCTGCCTCGTGTGTTTTGTTGCTTGAACGTGGAGAAAGTGGAGATAGATGTCACTGCTTGCTCAGCATGCTTTTTATTTGATGTGTGAAAAGAGGAGAATCGTTGCGTCTATGCTTGCTTCCCTGTTTAATCACGAGTTGCCTTAATGTAGTTTAATTTGGGGTAACTAGAGCCTTGTAGTATGTGGTAGTGAAATTTTAATTCCATGTCTTAGTGGTTAACTAATCATCAGCAAATACATTCTTATTCATGTAACAGAACTTTTTGGTGTATCTACTTAATAATCATTTCTAGCTTTAAGATATGATTGATGATCTATCGTTTTGTAAGTTTTACTTGTTCTGGAAGTACCAGAAGGTATAGTTAGTTAAATCCATTACCTGTTCGTGATATATAGCTGTGCAGCCCCTTCAGTGGTGGAGCGCCAGCGTTTGCTATGTTGTTGTCTTTTTGGTGCACTTTAGACTATCAAGTTTCCTGAACATTCTCTTGTTAGTTTTTTTTCAAACAGTTATGCTAAGTGCCCTGAGTATTTGTTTGCTGTCTTCTCTGTGAACTTGACAGTTGAGTTTCTGAACATTGTCTCATTAATTCTTACGTATTAGTTTTATCGAGTGTGGTCGAAGTGTTGGTAAAGAAATGGTATAGTTTTCAAAACATATGGGTGTCCAACAGTTTTCACGTTTACTTATTCAAACCTGATTCTTGTTCGGCTCTAATAGATTGCTATTCTTTCAGCAGAAACTTATATTCCCAGAGTGACATTCAAAAGCAGTCAAGATGGTGAAGTTTACAGCGGAGGAGCTCCGCAACATTATGGACAAAAAGAACAATATCAGAAACATGTCTGTTATTGCTCATGTCGACCATGGTATGTGCCTGAAAAGTTAACAGTGGTATCCAACTATTGACTTTATGCTGTTGAATCTTGTTGATTTATGTTATAGCCTTTTTTCTCTTCATATTTGTGTAGTTTAATTAGCTCTTGATCTTGTTTTGTCATCATTAATTTCATCCCTGAAATTACCAGTTCATCTTATTGCGTGACCTATAGTTTACTAGTACTGCTCATTATATGATAGTTCTACTACTTTAATATGCTTCAACGTAACCATTAACTTATTGCCCAACGTCTCAAACTCTACCCAGTTTAGTGACTTGCACTTGTGTTAATGCCTGTTTTTATTTCAACTTCTAAGTTATCCATTTTGCACTCCTAAACTTAATCACACCTAGCCATGTTACTAAATGTCTGAATTATATTATATTCATCTTCTATTCTTTCAGTCTATTGTGCTGTTATGTCTTATTTCCGTCTTATAAATGTTAATATGTTCAATTTATCTATTCATATAACTTGTGCTATACTGTACTAAACATGCTACTTTTTATTTTGTGAATACTTAAATTGTGCACCCTTCTTACATATTACTTACATGATTACAGGCAAGTCTACCCTTACGGACTCCCTCGTGGCAGCTGCTGGGATTATTGCCCAGGAAGTTGCTGGTGATGTTCGCATGACTGATACCCGTGCAGATGAGGCAGAACGTGGTATTACTATCAAGTCCACGGGTATCTCTCTCTACTATGAGATGAGTGATGAATCACTTGCCAGTTACAAGGGCGACAGGGATGGCAACGACTACTTGATCAACCTTATTGATTCACCTGGCCACGTTGACTTTTCTTCTGAAGTCACAGCTGCTCTTCGTATCACTGATGGTGCTTTGGTGGTGGTTGACTGTATTGAGGGTGTCTGTGTCCAGACTGAAACTGTTCTGCGCCAGGCTCTTGGTGAGAGGATTAGACCTGTCCTTACCGTCAACAAGATGGACAGGTGTTTCCTTGAGCTTCAAGTTGACGGTGAGGAAGCCTATCAGACTTTCTCCCGTGTCATTGAGAATGCCAATGTCATCATGGCAACATATGAAGATGCGCTTCTTGGTGATGTCCAAGTGTACCCAGAGAAGGGGACTGTTGCATTCTCTGCTGGTTTGCATGGGTGGGCTTTTACCCTTACAAACTTTGCTAAGATGTATGCATCCAAGTTTGGAGTTGATGAATCAAAGATGATGGAGAGGCTGTGGGGTGAGAACTTCTTTGACCCAGCCACAAAGAAATGGACCTCCAAGAACACTGGCTCAGGTACCTGCAAGAGAGGTTTTGTTCAGTTCTGCTATGAGCCAATCAAGCAAATCATTGAAATCTGCATGAATGATCAGAAGGATAAGTTGTGGCCTATGTTGAAGAAGCTTGGTGTGACCATGAAGAATGATGAGAAGGACCTGATGGGCAAGGCTCTCATGAAGCGTGTCATGCAAGCTTGGTTGCCTGCCAGTCGTGCTCTACTTGAGATGATGGTGTACCACCTGCCCTCTCCCTCGAAGGCTCAGAGGTATCGTGTTGAGAACTTGTACGAGGGCCCCCTTGATGATATATATGCAAATGCTATCAGAAACTGTGACCCCGATGGTCCTCTTATGTTGTACGTTTCCAAGATGATTCCCGCATCTGACAAGGGCAGATTCTTTGCCTTTGGTCGTGTTTTTGCTGGGAGGGTTGCAACTGGGATGAAGGTCCGTATCATGGGTCCCAACTTTGTTCCTGGCCAGAAGAAAGATCTCTACACCAAGAGTGTCCAGCGTACTGTTATCTGGATGGGAAAGAAGCAGGAGTCGGTTGAGGATGTTCCTTGTGGAAACACTGTTGCTTTGGTTGGTTTGGATCAGTTCATCACGAAGAATGCAACCCTGACAGGTGAGAAGGAAGTTGATGCCTGCCCAATCAGAGCAATGAAGTTCTCTGTGTCCCCTGTTGTGCGTGTTGCTGTTCAGTGCAAGGTGGCCTCTGATCTCCCTAAGCTGGTTGAAGGTTTGAAGCGGTTGGCCAAGTCTGATCCTATGGTCCTCTGTTCCATTGAGGAGTCTGGTGAGCATATCATTGCTGGAGCTGGTGAGCTTCACCTTGAAATCTGCCTGAAGGACCTGCAGGATGACTTCATGGGTGGTGCTGAAATCATTGTTTCCCCTCCTGTCGTCTCCTTCCGCGAGACTGTTCTGGACAAGTCATGCCGTACTGTCATGAGCAAGTCCCCAAACAAGCACAACCGTCTCTACATGGAGGCTCGCCCGCTGGAGGAGGGATTGCCCGAGGCCATTGATGAGGGACGCATTGGTCCACGAGATGATCCTAAGGTGCGCTCCAAGATCCTGTCTGAGGAGTTTGGGTGGGACAAGGATCTCGCCAAGAAGATCTGGTGCTTTGGACCTGAGACCACTGGCCCCAACATGGTGGTTGATATGTGTAAGGGAGTGCAGTACCTGAATGAAATCAAGGACTCTGTTGTGGCTGGGTTCCAGTGGGCGTCCAAGGAAGGTGCACTGGCTGACGAGAACATGCGTGGCATCTGCTTTGAGGTCTGTGATGTTGTCCTCCACACTGACGCTATCCACAGGGGTGGTGGCCAGGTCATCCCAACGGCCAGGAGGGTCATCTTTGCTTCCCAGCTCACTGCCAAGCCAAGGCTGCTGGAGCCTGTCTACCTGGTTGAGATCCAGGCCCCGGAGGGTGCTCTTGGTGGCATCTATGGCGTCCTGAACCAGAAGAGAGGGCACGTGTTTGAGGAGATGCAGAGGCCAGGTACCCCACTCTACAACATCAAGGCTTACCTCCCCGTCATCGAGTCCTTCGGTTTTTCGGCCACCCTCAGGGCGGCGACTTCCGGCCAGGCTTTCCCCCAGTGCGTGTTTGACCACTGGGACGTGATGAACTCTGATCCTCTGGACCCGGAGACGCAGTCTGCTACCCTCGTCAAGGAGATCCGCAAGAGGAAGGGGCTCAAGGAACAGATGACTCCTCTGTCTGATTTCGAGGACAAGCTCTAGGCTCTTTTTGGAGGTCGTGTTTTGCTATTACTACTTGCTCTTGCTGTTTAGGAGAGCTGCTTTATTATTGTTTCCATGAGTCATCTTAATGTCGGAATGATCTATCTGTCGTGGTATTGGTAATGAGGTCCTGAGACTGTTTTGCTGTCTGTCGTGATGTAATAGATGTTAAAAACTTAGATTTACATGTCTGTCGTCCACTGGTAGTTCATGGCTTCTTGCTGTTTTGCTTTTGTTTTTGATCTTGTTTGCGTGCTAGTCTCGATTTCGTTGTTCTATGCTTTCGCAGCTCATGTCTTCCTGTAGCATTCATGTTAGTTTTGTTATGTTGTGTGATTTGTTATAGGTAAGTAGCAGATGTTTTCGTTTGTTTAGTTCCATCTGTGTTCTATTACTCCCTCCGATCCCCAAAAATAGTCGGAAGTCATACGTACCAATTGTACTGTTTGCTTTGTTTTCCAGCGAAACTTTTAACGGATCGGAGGAAGTACTTGATTATTTGTTTTTGCATGATCTTCACTTATGTTTCTCACTGGTTTGGGGCGTCTTATATGTTTTATGCTCTTATGATATTTCCAAACTTGGTTCGTATGTTCAGCAAAGCTGTATAGTATGGCAATTGAAGCTCACAGTACTCTAATATACCATTACGCTGGATTGTTCTGTTTCCTAGACACTAAACTTTGGTAAAACGTGAGCTAGTTATATATGTTCTCCTGGGATGATGTTCTCAGTTTCAAGTTTCAATGTTCTATGTGAATACTCAAAATCATGTTTCGAAAGAAAACAGTGAACGCGCATCAAAGTGTTGTGGAACATAGAGATCAATAGGCTATTTCTTGTGTTGCTAAACCTTGAAATCAAGTCCGCATGGCTCTAACCAAATATTATTTTGATTGTTGTTGAGTAGTTGGAGGATAAAATAGCTTGAACTCTTTGCAATTAAAGTTTTTTTTTTACTTATGGATCACTACAAATAGACGTTAAAATATGTACGTTCTCTCTTTGCCATAGCCACACAAAAATCCAAGAGGAAATTCAATCGCAGCTCGCAATTCATTGTTCAAGAAGCTACACAATAACGCATAGACAAGATGTCCGCGCACCACCAACACTGTTTGGTTTCCTAGGGTTTCGCGCAGCTCTCGCGACGTGCGACTCCAGGACCGTAACTTCCAGTGAGATCGCGATCTTGATCGCTATTCTCCAAATTTCCACGCCAATTCTCCGCGGATCTCGTCTACCTCGCGTCTACGTTCTGGTTTCTCTCCTTGTTTTGGGTTCGGGGTGATCAAGGGGCGCTCCTGGTAGTGCTGCCCACCCTTGGCCTGGCTGGGAGGAGATCTGACGTGCGACGGTGATGGCTGGACAACCGGTGGACAGGGCGAAGGAGGCTACGGGGAAGACGACCTCTGGCATCGAGGGTGGTGGGGTTTCCAAAATCCTACCGCAGGCGGAGAAGGGGAAATCGATCGGCAATTCAGTGACGGCTGACGGGGCTGGCTCGTCAAAGCCACGTGAGAAGGTGGAGACGATGATGGCGCGACTGCGCCTGACTGCTGTGGAAGCGGCAGCAGTGGTGATTGATGATACTGAAGATCTGAATCTGGTGGATCCGGATAAAGCGTTCGTGAACAAGGTGATGGCTCCGAACAAGTTCCCTAAGGGGCTGATTCTCAATCCGTATGGGGACAATCTCTTTCTTGTTGAATTTGGCTCCAAAGCGGACCGTGATCGGGTGATGGACGGGTCGCCCTGGACAGTGGGTAGACACGCTGTTCTGATGAAAAAGTTTGAAGTGGATGTACATCCGCAGATGGTTGAGTTTGACCGATTTGCCATTTGGGCCAGAATCCTTGTGTTACCAAACAGGTTGATGAACTCACAACGAGGCTTCGAGATTGCCAAACCCATTGGCACTGTAAAGAGGATATAATCTGATGCTCTAGGGCGGTGTTGGGGAGGCTATATGCGGCTGAGGGTGGAAATCAAGGTTCAAGAACCCCTAGTCCGCTTCGTCACTGTTTTCTCCAGTAAGTTACAGGTGACAGAGAGGTTTGCAGTGAAGTATGAGCGTCTGCCTATCTACTGCTGGTCATGTGGGCTTATAGGGCACTCAACTCTGATTTGTGAGAATCCAGTAGAGAGGGACGAGAATGACGATCTCCCATATTCAGCGAAAAAGTTGTCCGTCCCGGATGAGAACAGGAAATCTGGAGGTGCAAAATCTGGTAACAATACCACGTCCACGGATGGAGAGGGATCGCGAGGTTCTAATGCAGGTCCTTCAGCTGCAGCAGGCCGTGGACGGGGTAGAGGTGCCAATGGTGGGACAGGACAGACATATGACCATGGTGGCAGGGGCCGTGGACGCGCTACCCGCGGTCGGGGCAGGGGTGCTGGGAGCACTGAGCGGGAACTGTTCCCGAACGCGAATGCTGGAAAAGCAACTGGACAGAAGCGTAAGGCTCTGAAAAACCAAGTCCAGCCTGTGTTAACCATTGAACAACACGAGGGTGTGGACACCCGTGCGCTTTTGGTGGTGAACAATCAGAAGGTGCATGGCGGGGACGAGAATGATGCTCTGAGCACAGACTCGAACAAGAAGCAAAGGACTACCCCTACTAGATCGGCGGATCCGGCGGAGACTGCAACGCAGTCCCGCCAGATGCAATGAGTATCCTGGCATGGAACTGTCGCGGGTTGGGGTCTGACGCGACAGTGGGAGAACTTCGCTACTTGGTGAAGAAATTCAGACCTGCCCTCCTCTTCCTGTCTGAGACGAAGATGTGGGATAACAAGGCAAATAATTTCATGTGGTCTTTGGGCTACACAGGATCCTTTGCCGTCAGTTGCGAGGGTCGCAGTGGCGGCCTTGCACTCTTTTGGAAGTTGCCGTATGTGGTGTCACTCAAGGGTCTCAATTCGCATTTTATTGATGTGATGGTGAAATCCGAGGACTCTGCACCATGGAGGGCTACTTTCGTTTATGGTGAGCCGAGACGGGAGCTTCGGCACATCTTCTGGGACATGGTACGTCGTTTGAGCCGTGAATGGAATGACCCTTGGCTGTGCTGCGGTGATTTCAACGAAGTCTTATGTCATGATGAACATTACGGTGTGCGAGACAGGTCAGATGCACAGATCGAACTGTTCAGGAGTTGTATGGAGGATTGCAGCTTAGTGGATATGGGCTACACTGGTCCTAAGTTTACATGGTGTAATAGGCAGGATGCCCAAAGCAATGTCCGAGTCCGTTTGGATCGAGCTGTAGCCAACAATGCTTTTGCGTCTCGCTTCGAGGAGTGCTATGTTGAGAACATCATCACGACCTCGTCAGATCATTATGCACTGATGATTCATTTTGAGTCTGAGAGCAGCATGCGGCCCAGTGGGCCGGTGCAACAGGCTTTTCGCTACGAGGCCGCGTGGAGAAGAGCAGATGACTACAAGTCGACTGTTGAAGAAGCTTGGACGAGCGGGGTTAATGGGCCTAACCCGCTTCATTCGGCAAGGGCCTCGCTTTCTCATACAGCTAGTTCCCTCCAAAATTGGAGCAAGGAGACCTTTGGCTCCGTCAGGCGCAAGATTCAGCGACTCGAGCGACAGTTGCGAGTGCTGCGTGAATCTAATGTGAATTCTGATGGGCTTGCTCGAGAGAGAGCTATTGAGCGGGAGCTATGTGAGCTGTTTGAGCGTGAAGAAGTTATGGCTCGGCAGTGATCAAGAGTTGAATGGTTGCGGGAAGGAGACCGTAACACAACTTTTTTCCACTCGAGAGCGTCAGCAAGGAAAAAGAACAACCGCATTGATGTTCTGGTTCGTGAAGATGGTTCCAAATGTGAGGAACAAGACGGGATCAATGCAATGGTACATGGGTTCTATGAGAACCTGTTCTCCTCCGAGCCCTCTCTGAATATGGATAAGGTCCTTGATGCAATTCCAGCAAGGTCGACGGCAGGATGAATGAGTCCTTGTGTGCGTCTTATGATAACCCACAAGTATAGGGGATCGCAACAGTCTTCGAGGGAAGTAAAACCCAAATTTATTGATTCGACACAAGGGGAGACAAAGAATACTTATAAGCCTTAACAACTGAGTTGTCAATTCAGCTGCACCTGGAAAAGCACTAGTAACAGGGGTGATGTGAAAGCAGCAGTAATATGAGAGCAATAGTAACAGTAACACAGCAGCAGTAACACGGAGGCAATGGCACCAGAAAATAGTTGATACTACTTCTAATGACATATAGGACCAGAGAGCAATGATGATGACAAATGGACCGGGGTTCCCAGCTATCTACACTAGTGGTAACTCTCCAAACAAATAACAGGTGTTGGGTGAACAAATTACAGTTGGGCAATTGATAATTGTAAGGGCATGACAATGCATGCTTATGATAAGATAAGGTTTACTGTAGTATTTAATTGGGCATTACGACAAGGTACACAGACCGCTATCCAGCATGCATCTGTGCCTAAATAATCCACCTTCCGGTTAGCATCCGCACCCCTTCCAGTATTAAGTTGCAAACAACAGATTATTGCATTAAGTATTGTGCATAATGTAAACAACACATTCATCCTTAGACAAAGCATTGCTGTTTTACCCCTAGTGGCAACAACACATCTACAACCTTAGAACTTGCTGTCACTATCCCAGGTTAAATAGAGGCTGAACCCAACTATCTAGCATAAATACTCCCTCTTGGAGATACAAGCAACTACTTGATCAGGGTAACCACAAGTACCGGAGAGCATGCAAGATCTTAAATAAACAATAGTATGATAATATGATGAACAATCTGATCATAATGTAACAATTCATCGGATCCCAACAAACACAACACCAATTACATCATATGGATCTCAATCATGTAAGGCAGCTCATGAGATCATTGTATTGAAGTACATGGGAGAGAGAGTACCAACTAGCTACAGCCAAGAACCCGTAGTCCATGGGGGAACTACTCACAAACCATCATGGAGTCGAAGTGGAGGCGGTGGAGTCGATGGAGATGGCTCCGGGGGTCAATCCCCGTCCCGGCAGGGTGCCAGAACAGGAACTTCTGACCCCCGAAACGAGGTCTCGCGATGGCGACGGCGCTGCGGAAGTCTTTCTGGAGTATTAGATATATATTTAGGGTTTTCGCGTCGGGGTGACTAAATAGGCGAAGGGGCAACGTCGGTGGAGTCCTGGGCCCCTCCTCACCTCCCGGCGCGCCTGTGGCCCAGCCGCCAAGAGGTGGTTTGGAGGCCGTGGGCCTCCCCCTGGCTTGCCCTTCTGGCTCCGTGTGTCCCTCGGAAAAATAGGAGGTTTGGCTTTTGTTTCGTCGAATTCCGAGAATATTGCCCGAACAGCTTTTCTGGAACCAAAAACAGCAGAAAACAGGAACTGGCACTGTGGCATCTTGTTAATAGGTTAGTCCCAGAAAATGTATAATAATGATATATAATGCATATAAAACATGTGACAATGATACATAAAACAAGCATGAAACATCAGAAATTATAGATACGTTGGAGACGTATCAAGCATCCCCAAGCTTAGTTCCTACTCGTCCTCGAGTAGGTAAACGATAAAAAGAAAATAATTTCTGAAGTGACATGCTACCAACATAATCTTGATCCAATAATAATGTAAGGCATGTGAGCTGAGATCAAATCATTCAAAGCAAATGTCTATAGTTGATATAAGAGATAATAAAGCAAGAGTCAAACAAGCTAAAAGTTTTCATGAATTATCGCTTTAAAGACATGAAACCGTACAAGGTTCATTAAAGATGGTTTAAGTATCCAGCGTAGAAGTTCTATCCTTCAATCCAAGCATCAAGCAAATTTTCATAACATAGAAGGATTCAGCCAAGTAAACATAAACATGAACGTCATGAATCAACTGTTTCGAAGTCTACTCAACCGGTGAGCGCAAGCATTTGGTATTGGCACCAGGATGTTATGGCAAAGAGAACATTAATGGGGGTTTGGAAGGCCAATGGAAGAAAGTCTCACAAAGCTATAAGTGATCATTAGACAAGAGGAAGTCTTATAATCGAAGCTATGTAAGGAGTAGTGATTGCCATGCAACGGATGCACATAGAGCTATATGTGTATGAAAGCTCTCCAATGGAACTAGTGGGGGTGCATCCAACTTGGTTGCTCATGAAGACCTAGAGCACTTTTGAGGAAGCTCATCATTGGAATATACAACCCAAGTTCTATAGTGTAAATTCCCCACATAGTTATACTAGTAGAACATGAAAACTCTCTCACATGGAGTATAGGTGCTAAACACGAGCACAAATGATGACTATGAATACTGCAGGTGCTAAACATGAGCACAAGTGTGGATAAAGGATAGTAATGTTGCCCCCTTTTTCTTTATTCTTTTTCTTTTTTTTTCTTTTTTCCTTTTTTCTATTTTTTTTTCTTTTTCTGTTTCTCTTTTCGATGGCCACATAGCACTTTTCACTTTCAGGGGCAACATTCTAATATGACAACACACTTTTTGGTACATATAACTCATAACGAACAAACATGATGTATGAAACTGTATGCCTCTGCCAGTGTAGCAGGATATGCAATGATCTAGCGTAACATGGGTAAACCACACATCAGCTGTATAGAATCATGCAAAGCAATATATAAGTGATGAATGACAACAAGTCATGTAATGTAAATGGAAGTTGCATGGCAATATATCTCGGAACAGCTATGGAAATGCTGTGGTAGGTAGGTATGGTGGTTGTTTTGAGGAAGATGTATAGGCTTATGTGTAGGAGAACAAGAGGAAGTCCTCCCACGGGGTTGGATGTACCGGCGAAGTATGCACAACTCTCAATGTGAGCAGAAGGCAATGCACAGCACCGAAGAGGCTAGCAAATTTGGATGGTGGAAGTGCCAAAAACCGTAGCTTAACATTAGTCAAAAAGAACTCACAAGTTTATTGCAAACAACTAGCAGGTTCAACATTAAGAGCATGATTAAAATTCACTCCAAGAAGGGCCGTTCACGGCGGCACAAGTACCCCGTTAGATCCCTCGACCTTCAGCACAACTTAGTTATTACAATGAACTTTCAGACATGGAAAGCTATCAAGTCCAACTACACCTTCAACAATTTTAGAGTTTGTAGTACGGTACAAGCTTAAAGACAACAATCCACTAATGATTTTAACTTAATTAACCAGCAAGCTTTACCATCTAAATACCTCAAAACGTTTGCAAAGAATCAGATTATCAAAGTTCAATGATCTACAAGATTATGCAAGTTTTTCATTATACCACTACCACATGCAAAAATTTCTGGACCAACACATCAACCAAGCAACTCTCCAAATAAATATAAGTGAAGCAAGAGAGTACTTTCTATAAAATAACTAATAGCTCTGAACAAGAGATACATGAAAACCAAGAGCTAGAAGCTAAACAGTGCGAAAATGAATACTCAACAATATAAGTGAAGAATAGGAGTATTCAAATGAAAAAGCGGAGCGTGTCTCTCTCCCAAACAAGATAGATAGGATCCGACATTGATATGATCAGAGAATAAAACTAACAAACTAAACACAAAGACGCTCCAAGAACAGCACATATGATGTGAGAATTAAAATATAGTTTCACTAGAGATGACCTGATAAGTTGATGATGAAGAAGGGGATGCCTTGGGCATCCCCAAGCTTAGATGCTTGAGTCTTCTTGAAATATGCTTGGGTGACCACGGGGGCATCCCCAAGCTTAGGCTCTTCACTCTTCTTGATCACAATATCATCCTTCTCTCTTGACCCTTGAAAACTTCTGCCACACCAAACTTCTCATAAACTTCATTAGAGGGGTTAGTACTCAAAAACATTAATCCACTTTGGTTCTGTAGTGACACATTGCAATACTCAATAAAACATTAGCTACAGCCCTCCACGTCTAGAAACCTTACTTAAAGTCCACAAGAGACAATGCAAAAAAACAGAGACAGAATCTGTCAAAACAGAACAGCCAGTAAAGACGAATTTTTTCGAGGTACTTCCGTTGCTCAAATCGGAAAAAGTGAAGTTAATGAAAGATGCGTACATATCTGAGGAAGATGCGTGATTTTTTATAGAATTTTTCGATTTTCTCCAGGAGAAAAGCTCAAATTCGTGACAGCTAAAAATCTGTCCCTGCGCAGAATCCAAATCTAGCATCATCTAATCATTAAAGGCTCTTCTTGGCACAACAATGCAATAAAATAAAGATACAAAGGAGTTGTTACAGAAGTAAGCAAGCTCCTTGACTCAAAAAGCAAAAGAAAAATTACAGAAATAACACATGGGTTGTCTCCCAAGAGCGCTTTTCTTTAATGCCTTTTAGCTAGGCTTGATAGTTTTAATGATGCTCTCATGAAAATAGAAAATGAAGCAAAAGGAGCATCAAGAAGCAAATTCAAAACACATTTAAGTCTAACCCACTTCCTATGCATAGGAAACTTGTACACAAATAAATTCATATAGAACAAAGTGACAAGCATAGGAAGATAAAACAAGAGTAACTTCAAAAGTTTCAGCATATAGAGAGGTGTTTTAGTACCATGAAATTTCTACAACCATATTTTCCTCTCTCATAGTAATTTTCAGTAGCATCATGAATAAACTCAACAATATAACTATCACACAAAGCATGCTTTTCATGATCTACAAACACATATTTTTATCAAGCTCATAAGTAGTGGGATTTAAAATTTCGAACCCACATGTAACAATTTTATAACAAGATGATTGATCATCTCAACATATATGGGACGCCTAGATAAAGTCAAGACTTCTCCAATCCCATTTTCATTAGTAGCACAATTAATATTATCAAGTAACATAGGACCATCATCTAGAGCTTTATCATAAACATTTTCTAAGCAAAACTCTTTAGTACCATGCATTTCGATATCAGCCACAAATAAAGGATTATCATAAGATTTATCAAAATAGCATGGATTATCATATATAACAGTAGCATAATTATTCTCACAAGTTTTACTCATAGGAAAAATTTCAAGAGAATCAACAGGAACATAACATTCATCCTCCTTGGTAAGCATGGAGGGCAATCAAATAATGTAAGAGATGAAGAGTTACTCTCATTAGAAGGTAGGCATGGGTAGCTAATCCATTCTTCCTCCTTTTGTTCATCACTCTCCTCCTCTTTTTCATCTAATGAGCTTTCAGGTTCAGCAATTTCTTCTTCCACAGGTTCCTGCAAATTGTGAGTGCATTCTTGTGCATTAATGAGTCTCTCTTTGTAATCAACGATATAAGGATTATTGCTGTAATGTTCTATGCAATAATCAAGGATAGAAGAGACATAATCTTTAAGGTCCTTACAAGCAATACAAGTTTCATAATTTTTAGCCATGAAAGATTCTATCTCAGAGGCTCCCATAAATAAAACAAATTGTTCTACTTCTTCGAACCCAAGATGAATATAGTTATTCCAATGATAGTTCACAATTAAAACTTCTTCACTAAAGCACATTGGAATTTAAGATGTTTAGTATCCTGTTTAGAGCAACAGTTTATATCATGGCGTTTAAGCAAGATATTAGCAATTGTATTCAACTTTTCTAACACAGCACTCATGACTTCACCCTTTTTTGATTCTCTATACTTCATATATAATTCTATAAGCTCCGTATAGGTTGTGGGTTCTTCCATAACAACAGTTTTTAATTTTTCGGTTTTTCAAATTTTTATGGATTTTCGAATTTATAAGAAAAACAAAACAAAACAAAAATAAACTAAACAAAAGTAAACTAAACAAAACACAACTAAACAAAAATAAACTAAGCACAAATAAACTAAGCAAAAATAAACTAGACACAAGTAAACTAGACAAGACAAAATAAAATAAAAACAGAGAGAGAGGTAGAGTGTACTCCCCAGGTGAACTTATGAGTAGAGCTATGCTCCCCGGCAACGGCGCCAGAAAATAGTCTTGATAACCCACAAGTATAGGGGATCGCAACAGTCTTCGAGGGAAGTAAAACCCAAATTTATTGATTCGACACAAGGGGAGACAAAGAATACTTATAAGCCTTAACAACTGAGTTGTCAATTCAGCTGCACCTGGAAAAGCACTAGTAACAGGGGTGATGTGAAAGCAGCAGTAATATGAGAGCAATAGTAACAGTAACACAGCAGCAGTAACACGGAGGCAATGGCACCAGAAAATAGTTGATACTACTTCTAATGACATATAGGACCAGAGAGCAATGATGATGACAAATGGACCGGGGTTCCCAGCTATCTACACTAGTGGTAACTCTCCAAACAAATAACAGGTGTTGGGTGAACAAATTACAGTTGGGCAATTGATAATTGTAAGGGCATGACAATGCATGCTTATGATAAGATAAGGTTTACTGTAGTATTTAATTGGGCATTACGACAAGGTACACAGACCGCTATCCAGCATGCATCTGTGCCTAAATAATCCACCTTCCGGTTAGCATCCGCACCCCTTCCAGTATTAAGTTGCAAACAACAGATTATTGCATTAAGTATTGTGCATAATGTAAACAACACATTCATCCTTAGACAAAGCATTGCTGTTTTACCCCTAGTGGCAACAACACATCTACAACCTTAGAACTTGCTGTCACTATCCCAGGTTAAATAGAGGCTGAACCCAACTATCTAGCATAAATACTCCCTCTTGGAGATACAAGCAACTACTTGATCAGGGTAACCACAAGTACCGGAGAGCATGCAAGATCTTAAATAAACAATAGTATGATAATATGATGAACAATCTGATCATAATGTAACAATTCATCGGATCCCAACAAACACAACACCAATTACATCATATGGATCTCAATCATGTAAGGCAGCTCATGAGATCATTGTATTGAAGTACATGGGAGAGAGAGTACCAACTAGCTACAGCCAAGAACCCGTAGTCCATGGGGGAACTACTCACAAACCATCATGGAGTCGAAGTGGAGGCGGTGGAGTCGATGGAGATGGCTCCGGGGGTCAATCCCCGTCCCGGCAGGGTGCCAGAACAGGAACTTCTGACCCCCGAAACGAGGTCTCGCGATGGCGACGGCGCTGCGGAAGTCTTTCTGGAGTATTAGAGATATATTAGGGTTTTCGCGTCGGGGTGACTAAATAGGCGAAGGGGCAACGTCGGTGGAGGTCCTGGCCCCTCACCTCCCGGCGCGCCTGTGGGCCCAGCCGCCCCAAGAGGTGGTTTGGAGGCCGTGGGCCTCCCCCTGGCTTGCCCTTCTGGCTCCGTGTGTCCCTCGGAAAAATAGGAGGTTTGGCTTTTGTTTCGTCGAATTCCGAGAATATTGCCCGAACAGCTTTTCTGGAACCAAAAACAGCAGAAAACAGGAACTGGCACTGTGGCATCTTGTTAATAGGTTAGTCCCAGAAAATGTATAATAATGATATATAATGCATATAAAACATGTGACAATGATACATAAAACAAGCATGAAACATCAGAAATTATAGATACGTTGGAGACATATCATCTTACTCGGATGAGGAGATCAAGGCAGCTCTGTTCCAAATGGGGCCTACCAAAGCCCCGGGGCCTGACGGGTTCCCAGCTCTCTTTTATCAAACACATTGGGATCTAATTAATAAGGAGATCTGTGACGCAGTTCGGTGCTTCCTATCGGGTGCTGATATACCTGAAGGTTTCTGTGACTCAGTGGTTGTCCTCATCCCCAAGGTATCGAGAGCTAAACATCTGTCTAAGTTTAGAACTATCAGTCTTTGCAATGTCCTTTATAAGCTGGCTTCAAAAGTTCTTGCTAATAGACTAAAAGTGTTGCTACCTGACATCATCTCGGAGTACCAGAGTGCTTTTGTTCCAGGTCGGCTAATTACGGATAGTGCACTTATTGCCTATGAGTTCCTCCACACAGTCCGTAAGCAGAGGAATAAGAAGCCTTTCTTTGCTTTGAAGATTGATATGATGAAAGCCTACGATCGTATCGAATGGGCTTATCTTCATGGCTGTCTCACTAAGCTTGGTTTTGATTCTGGCTGGATCGCTTCGGTTATGAGGTGTGTGACAACAGCTAGATACGCGGTGAAAGTTAATGGAGAGTTGACCTCTCCGGTGGTACCCTCGCGTGGAATTCGTCAGGGTGATCCAATCAGTCCCTATTTATTTCTTCTATGTACAGAAGGATTGTCATGTCTGCTGCAACAAAAGGAGGGCCTTGGTGAGCTACAAGGGTTACGTAATGGAAGGCAAGGACCCCCTATCTCTCACTTACTGTTTGTCGATGACAGCATCTTCTTTACCCGGAGTGATGATAGGAGTGTGAGTACGCTCAAAGATGTCCTCAACAAATACTGTGAGGCGTCAGGTCAGAAGATCAATCTACAGAAATCTTCTGTCTTTTTTGGCAACAAGCAAAGGGTGAAGAGTCTCTTGGAAGTTGATAATGAGATTCTACAGGACACATACCTGGGTATGCCCACCGAAATTGCACGAGAGATCTCTTCCTCGTTCAAATTTCTTGCTGATCGAGTGTGGAAAAGTGTGATGATCTTGGATGACAAGCCAATGTCTAGAGCAGGGAAGGCTACGATACTCAAGTCTATCACACAGTCTATTCCAAACTATGTCATGAGTTGCTTCCAAGTACCTGTTGGAACTTGCAACAAGATGAAATCAAGTGTGGCCAACCACTGGTGGGGTTTTGAGGATGGCAGACGAAATATGCATTGGAGGTCCTGGGAGTGGCTGTCAACTCCAAAATCCTTGGGTGGTATGGGTTTCAGGGACTTTGTCCTATTTAATCAGGCAATGTTGGGGAAGCAGTGCTGGCGCCTAATAACCGAACCAGAATCTCTCTGTGCTCGTGTGCTGAAAGGACGCTATTTTCCAGATACAGACTTTCTGTCAGCAGTACAACCTCGGGCTTCTTCTTTCACGTGGCGATCAATTTTATTTGGTCGAGAGCTTATTCTGAAGGGCCTCAGGTGGGGTGTTGGCAATGGTGATCGTATCAAGGTGCAGCACGATAGTTGGATCCCTGGTTTCCTGCCGGGCATGTTTAAACCCTTGGAGAATATGCCGACAGATACCAAGGTTCGTTTCTTGCTAAATGCAAATGCTGATCAATGGGACGTGGACAAGCTCCAGCGTTTCTTTCCTGATAATATGGTGGAGGTAATCAAGCGGATCCCTATCAGCCGCCATGGTTTTGAGGATTTTGCTTCGTGGCCGCACGCCAAATTCGGAGTGTACACTGTCAGATCAGCCTACAACCTTGCAAGAACTGCAAGTTTCTTTGCAAAGCGTTGTGCTAAGGGCCAGGGCGATTGTTCTGACTTGAGTAGCCAGTCGATCTCCTGGAAATCAATTTGGGCAGTTAACTCTCCTGAGAAGATGAAGATTGTCTTGTGGCGCATGGCTCATGATTGTCTCCCCACGGGTTATCAATTGCGGCATCGCAATATTCCAGCAGATGACAGGTGTGTGTTCTGCGGGAGGTCTGAATCTGTTGAACATACGTTTCTATTTTGCCCCTTTGCGAGTTCAGTTTGGGCAGTGGTGAAGGATTTCTGCCCGATCAAACTGGGTAAAGGAACCTTCTCGAACATGAAATCCTGGGTGTTCGATTTTCTGGGCAGGGCCTCACCTATACAAGCGACTACCTTGGCAGTCACTTGTTGGCATTTGTGGTAGTCCCGTAATGATGCCAGGAACGGACAACCTCCTCTACTTCCGGATCGCGCCGCTAACAAGATCAAGGCGTACGTGGATAACATTGTGCAGTACTGCTTCCCTTCCCCAAAGGCTAACAGGTGTGATTCCTCCTCGTCATCTCGTTGGAGTCCACCACCAGCTGGCCAGGTTTGTGTGAATGTGGATGCTGCCATCTTCAAGTCGGAGGGAAGAATGGGCTGGGGGGCTGTGGTGCGTGATCACCTAGGCTCGCTCAAATTGGCTTGTGATGAAGGCATCGGGAGCATACTGATCCCGGAACTTGCAGAGACTGTAGCTGTTCGCCGTGCTCTGGAGATTACCAAAGGACATGGGTTCAGCAACATCTCTCTAGTGTCAGATTGCCTCTCACTGATTCAGAGGATCAGATCGCCGGTGATGGATCGGTCCCTTGTCGGCTCTGTCGTGGGGGATATCAAGCGCCTCGCCACAGAGTTTGCTGTCTGCTCGTTCAAGCATGTTGGACGGAAGTTGAATGTCGCGGCGCACCTTTTAGCTCGTAGTAGTAAGCTTAATTCCTGTAATGTTTACCTTCAGTGTGTTCCAGATTGTATCCGGGAAGAACTTTGTTTTGATGTTATTTAATCAATAAAGCGACTAAGTTATCAAAAAAAATAACGCATAGACTCATGTAAGTTTGTCGTGGGGATTCTCTGACTTGGTGTGACAAAGTTAGAGAATTGAAAACCGACAGTCTAGATTGAACGCTACAGAACCCGCAGAAGCCGCAAACAATACTTTGTCCCCAATCTAGACCGTCGATTTTTAACCCTGTGGCAAAGTCATCGCAACAAGTTAGAGAATCCGCGACACAAGTTTGGCGGGTGCTTGTTATGCAAAGGATTTGTACCGTGAAATATTTTTTTTTAACTTTTAAGGCACTTCACCTTATAATAAAACATGCAGGTGACTAATATTGAGACCAACCATCTCCTGTTCTTGATGAACATTTTGTAGAGAAACTACTATGATGCCATTTTGGTTCTCACGAAAACAACACTGGGATCTCCAAACCGATATGACACCAATGAGCTCCATTTCTTTAAGTTTTATGGGAGAATATAAACTAGTTTGATGACAAAAATGACCGTTTCATAGTTGCAGTGTGATAAAGAATATTCGTCTAAAAAAAGCACAAGCCCCATTCTCATGATCTACGGATTGAACGAAATCAGTTGCATGCGGGCAATATGTGCTAGGCGGGCTGCTAGATGATGGTTACCCGTGGGCACAGTCGCTTATCCGACAACTTACGGGGGTCGTCTCCTATCGAAACTACGGGGAGGGGGAGAAAATCGCCGGAGAGGAGGGAGAAGTTGCACTACCGCTCATCATATAGCCTTTGGGAAAACTATTGGCATGCTATAGTTTGGTCGATAAGATGGTCGGAGAGAATGGGCGCTGAACAGTGGCGGAGGCGCGCTCTGTGAATCATGCAAAAAATATATCAAATTTTTATAAACACATGTATTTGACATCATAAATTTGAATTGACATCACATGTTTGTACTCCTGACTTGTGGATCGTGCCCACCGGTTGGGATCCGCGTGCTTTATCGAAAGGCCAACTGTGCCTTAAATCGAAGGTAAACAATTCTTGATCACTTCACAGTCAAACCATGTAGCACACGCACATGGCAAAACCGCACCTGCTTGATCCCTTCAGCTGCATCGTCCGAACCTAGAGACTTTTCTGACACGCGGGGCCCATGCAGCGATATCTCCAAGGCGAGCCGTCACGGGCGCCCTGAAACACGTCGCCTTTTCCACGCGGCGCGCTCCCATTCGCTGCCCCCGCGCGCCACCGCTGCCACGTGTGCAACCATGTGCACAGTCAGCACTCCCGGCCCACTCTGTCAGTGAGAGAGCGTGCTCGTGCGGGTAACGTCGCCCCCAACCACTCCGCTCGTTATTAAAGGCGCGTCTCGCGCTCGCTATCCATCGATCGATCAGGAGGTTTCTGGCGTGACGACTGGGAAGGATCGGGTGACTGTGTTAGCTCCGAAGGGTCTGGAAGCTTCCGGTAGAGTTTGGTGGTGGTGGGTGCTCTGTGGCCGGTGATGGCGAGGTCCTCGTCGTCCTCTGCCGCGGCCGTCGCGCTGGTCGCGCTCGCGCTCGTGTCGGCCGTCGCCGGCGAGGTCTTCTTCCAGGAGAAGTTCGACGGTGAGCCCCCGGATCTGAACCCGTCTTGTTTCTCTTTCGCCCGTGTTTTAGATCCGGTCGATCGGTGCGTCACGATTGCGGCGTACTGCCGTTTCGTTCCGCACGCGTGGATCTGTTGCGATCGTGCTATTTTCGTTCGTCTCGTCGCCGGGTTTAGGAGTTTAAGTTTCCATTCCGTTGTTAATGCCATCCTCTTGCGTGATTCACCGTGTGCTACTGCTGTCACGTATTCGTCGTTCTATCGGCAAATGCATCTTCCTTTGGTCTTCAGTGAGTATTGTTGTGCCTGAATACTGAATTCTAACCGCGAATTGTGCCTGACAAACGACAGAGGGGTGGGAGGAGCGGTGGGTGAAGTCGGAGTGGAAGAAGGACGACGGCACGGCCGGCGAGTGGAACCACACGTCCGGCAACTGGAGCGGAGATGCCCAAGACAAAGGTAATAATCGATCATTAGTATTTTTGTTTTCAATTAATGCTGCCGGATTTTGTTTTGTTTTTTTGTTTGTCTTGAAAGCAGGCAAAAGCTTTTCTGTCCTGTTCGCCGGCCGTATGCGGTATGCTGATCTGATGAGTAAGTACTCTGTTTCTGTAAACGTGTGCAGGCATCCAGACCTCGGAGGACTACAGGTTCTACGCCATCTCGGCGCAGTACCCGGAGTTCAGCAACAAGGACAAGACCGTGGTGCTGCAGTTCTCGGTGAAGCACGAGCAGAACCTCGACTGCGGCGGCGGCTACGTCAAGCTCCTCGGCGGCGACGTGGACCAGAAGAAGTTCGGCGGTGACACTCCCTACAGGTTCGTCGTCGTGACCGTTATCTGCGAGTTTGTTTGATCAGTGGGTTGGTTGGTCATTCGTTCCTTGCCGGCCTGTGCACATTTTTTCTTCCTTGGAACTGCAGCATCATGTTTGGGCCGGATATCTGCGGGTACGCCACCAAGAAGGTGCACGCAATCCTCACCAAGAACGGCAAGAACAACCTTATCAAGAAGGAGGTGCCCTGCGAGACGGACCAGCTGACGCACGTGTACACCTTGGTCATCCGCCCCGACGCCACCTACAGCATCCTCATCGACAACGTCGAGAAGCAGTCCGGCAGCGTCTACGATGACTGGGACATTCTCCCCGCGAAGAAGAAGAGGGATCCTGACGCCAAGAAGGTGAAGTTCAGACACTACTGTTCTGTTGTCTGTTGTGAGTGAGCAGCCATGGTTGCTGTGTTTTCAACTTTTCGTGACAGAGGTCACTAAGTGGTGTGTGCTAATGGTTGCAGCCTGAAGACTGGGAGGACAACGAATACCTTCCTGATACTGAGGACAAGAAGCCAGAGGTGACTTTACCTTCGTTGCTACACAACTTATATTCTGCAGTATGCTTTGTGTCTGACAGGGCTCCAAACGCAAAACTGTCATTACTACTCTAACAGCACAATGCAAGCTTGACATTACATTATGAACTTCTGTATGTCTTAATGCTCTGGTTTCTTGTCTGACTCACATTGTTCTTTTTGAGGAATGACTCACATTGTTGTTTGCAGGGCTATGACGATATTCCCAAGGAAATTACTGATCCTGAAGCAACGAAGGTGCCTATTTCCCCATTCTGAAACATCTGTATACTATGTGCTGTGCTGTGTCGTGTTGCCTCCAGTATGTAAAATTCTCACGTTGTTTAATGCCTATGACAGCCTGAGGACTGGGATGAGGAGGAAGATGGCGAATGGACAGCTCCGACCATTCCAAACCCCGAGTACAAGGGACCATGGAAACAAAAGGTATAACACTGTATAACTATGGCATGGCAGTATGACTAAGTAGTTAATTTTTTTGATAAGCAGCGATGTGTATTGCAAATTCTGACATGAGACTTCTGTGTATTCAGAAAATTAAGAACCCAAACTACAAGGGCAAGTGGAAGGCACCTTTGATCGACAACCCAGGTAACCTGAGCTTACCCACTGCTGTACATTCAGACAAACCGCTGTCCATTCATCTTTTCTGCTTAATTAATTCAGTGAAACATCAAAGCTCATACGAATTTCTTGTTCTGCAGAGTACAAGGATGATCCTTACATCTACGCTTTTGACAGCCTGAAGCACATCGGCATTGAGCTATGGCAGGTTAGTGCTATGAAATTCGGTGACACGTCGCTACCATTTCCTGAATTTATTGTTGCAGCCATGTGTATTGATTTCTTATTCGACCGACACTAGGTTAAATCCGGAACTCTGTTCGACAACATCCTGATCACGGATGACCCCGAGTACGCAAAAAAGTTTGCAGAGGAGACCTGGGGCAAGCATAAAGATGTATGCCGTCTTATGATAAGCATTTTCAGTTTTGTTTCGTTTAAAATGTCTGGCTGTTCAGAGCTAAGGCACTTCTCTTTTGCAGGCTGAGAAGGCCGCCTTTGATGAGGCCGAGAAGAAGAGGCTTGAGGAGGTACGCAAAGATCCTCTGTTCTTCATCACACTTGCACTTTGTGACCTTCTACGATAAGTTCAGCACTAACTAGTCGATGTTTTCTCGTCGCCAGGAATCCGCAGGCCTCAAGGACGAAGACAAGGACGAAGCGGCAGATGTAAGCTCCAAACCAAATTCTGTGCCCTGAATGTTTGTACACTTAACACGAAACAACATTCTCTTCTTACCTGCGGCAGGAGGACGAGGATGATGCAGAAGACAGCAAAGCTGACGGCATCAGCGCCGAGGAGACCAAGGATGACTCCGCCGATGAGAAGCTGCAGCAGGCGTCCGTCGACGAGCAGGAGGAGGAAATTAGCAAGGATGCTTCCGAGAAGAAGGACGAGCTTTAGAGAATGGGGGTGTTTGGACAGTTAATTAGTCAGTCAGTGAGGCTGTATTAAAAATTTTCAGCTGGGGACAGTTGTAGAACTTTCCCATTCAGTAGGAGAACATTCTTTCTGAAAGAATGATCGAAAAGAAGTAATGCGATCTCGGCTCTAGTAATCTGTTACGTTTTCTTCTCAATGATGAAAAAGAATGTAGCATAGTCATCCAATCTCGGTACGTGATCGTGCCTCGTGAGTTTGCTAGATCTTTTATCGTCGATACTGCGAACTAAACACGCAGAGAGCATCTCGGAACTCAAAAGTTTGCGGGGTGCATGCGTTCGATGGATCAAACTGTGCGGATTGCATGCAGTGTTGCATCATTTGTCCTTTACACGCACGCAATATAAAACTCAAACCTTAAACAATTTGTAATAAGTTATCATCTCATGATTTGTGTCGATGCGACCTTAAAGACAACTAGATCTCATGCCTATGTGTTTCTTGATGATTTTTTTCTGGCCTACAAGTTACTACCCTGTAATTGTGGACCTGAATTATCACATACTCCTAGTTACTCTCTCCGTCACACATTTTACAGGGCACACACTCAGTTTAAGAAAAAGTTTGACTATTAAATTCGGTCAACAAAAGTATAAATTATGTGTCACAAAAAAACTATACCCTTGGATTTATATTGAAAAGAAGTTTTTATGATATAATTTTTTGTGATATAGTAATTAAATTTCATTGACTAAACTATTGGTCAAAATGTGTTTATAAACTGTGCCCGGTAAACTGTGACGGAGTGAGTATTACATGTCATACGTTATTATGCGAAAAGTCCAAATATAGTCCAGGCTACATGTATCCTGTTCTTTGAAAACATCATTTTAAAGTTTACAATGATAATTAAGTATTCTTCCAACATTCAAAATCTCAATTGGAAACACACCATATTTTGATCCCACACACAAAAAAAAGACAAATATGACAAATTTGGGGGATTCAGATTCGTGTAATGTTCACTACTTAAATTTTTCATTTTTTACACAGGTTAGAATGCAATGTATTTCGAATTGAAACTTTGCGCATGTATAAAATACACCATTGTCTACATCTAGATTTTTGAGAATATCATTTTCGAATTTTTGAAAAATAGGGCTACATTTAGCCCGGACTACAAAACACCACACTCGATATTATGCCCCTTTTTTTTGAGATCCGATATTATGCCCTTGGGAGGCGGGGGATGGATGCAATCCAGTGATACCACACCTTATGTGATACCATGATACCACTTCCCAAAATTTAAATTTGCAAGTTACATAAAAATGCGAAACAAATTTGTGGGTGTTCATGAGCTGTATGTTTATGACTACTAAAATTTGCGGAACCAAAGTCAAAATACACTTGGAGAAATAAAAAAGACAAATCCAACATGAATAGTGGCACAATAACACAAAAACACAAAATGACACTATTCATATAAGAATTTGCCTTTTTTTTCTCTGTGTATATTTTAAATTTGGTTATGAAAATCTTAGAATGTAACCCACATCTTGTGAACAACCACATTTTTTTTGATTTCTTTGATACTTATAGATTTGAATTTTAAAAAAAATGGTACAGTATGGTATCATTTTACACGTAGTATCACTAGATATTTTCCCGGCGGGGGATCGGTCGTGGTTCAAAAAGAGAATTTCCAAGAGAAAGAGAGCACCGTGTCGCGAGTCCAAACCTCCCGCGACCGTCCCCAAAGCTGGTTGAGCCGAACCATTCCACACGCACCCCAGACCTAGCCAACGACCGCCATGGCAGCAGCGCCGCCGCGCCTTCGAGACTCGCCGCCGGCGCTCCCGGTTAAGCTCCTCGAAGAGATCCTCCTCCGCCTCCCACCCGATGACCCAGCCTGCCTCCTCCGCTCCTCCCTTGTCTGCAAGACCTGGGGCGGCGCCGTCTCCAGCCCCGGGTTCCGCCGCCGCCTCCACGAGCTCCACCCAACACCCCTGTGCTCGGCTTCCTCCACAACTGGTACGACGACGAAATCCCCCGGTTCATTTCCACCACCGCGTCGTCCTTCTCCCTCGCCGTCCCGGACCTCCGCTTCTGGCGGGCCCTCGATTGCCGCCACGGCCGCGCCCTATTCTTGTCCGAGGGCCAGGAAATCCTCCTGTGGGAGCCAATCACGGGCGCCCAGCAGCGCATACCGGTGCCCTCGGCGTTCGAGTGCGGCAATTCCAACGCCGCCGTAGTCTGCGCAGCGGATGGGTGCGACCACCGCGACTGCCACGGGGGTCCCTTCCTCGTGGTCTTCATCGACATCCAGCCAGACGGTGGCACGTCGGTGTGCGTGTACTCGTCGGAGACAGCTAGGTGGGGCGAGCTGACCTCGATGGACGACGAGGACTACGACTGCTTTACATTTTATTCCAGCGTCTTCGTTGGGAGGTCTCTGCTTTACTTCATGTCCGACGACGATAGGATTCAGGAGTACGACTTGGCCAGGCACAGCCTGCATGCGTTCGATACACCAGACTGCGTGAGATCTAACCTCATGCTGGCGGAGGATGGTGGACTGGGAGTTATCCAAGACTTGGATCCGCAGCTCAAATTATGGGGAGAAGAGTGATGGCACTGATGCACGATGGGTACCGAGACGGGTCATCAACTTGGAAAATTTGCTCCCAAATGATGTTGTCGTGGAAGGTTCAGTGCATGTGTTGGGTTTTGCGGAGGGAGCAAATGCCATTTTTGTGACCACGGGCTGTGGCCTCTTCACCATCGAACTACAATCACAGGCTCACAGCGGGTCAGGAAGGTGTGATGATCATGACTTCTGCAATCTGATTCCAGTTGTCAGTTTCTACACTCCACATTCTATGCATGAAGCGCTCGGGGGTGAACACCACTACCCGCCACTGCCGCTCAGCCTTACCGAGGAGGAGGTGGGTGGCAAGGAGGGTGGAGGGGAGGAGGAGAAAACACTAGAGCAGACACGGGAGCTGTTTGATAAGTGCAAGGCCATGGAAGAGGGGAATTTTGACGATGCCACTGACTGCTTCAGCCACTCCCTCGAGATCAGGTTAGGGTTCTACTGCCACTCCTGTTCTCCCAGATAGGCTGTAGGATAGGTACGAGTGGATTGTGGGCAAAATTTTCCAATTAGTTCAGTGATATTTTATTGTGTCTGTAGTTGTTTTTGCGCCTTTGACATTTCTAGTTAGCTTAGTAAGTTTAACATGTTATATGCAAGATGGTTACCAAGTGTGGTACTTTGATTTCATTTGGTTAACACTTAACAGTGAGCCTGATAGTATGTTGGTGTCTGAGGGATTAGTACAGTTAGCCAATGTGACCTGATAACAGTACCTGCAAGTTAGGGCCTGGCATCTTTTGTTATGATGCATGTACTGCGGTAAGCATCAAATCAAAGTGCAAGGGCTTGAGGACCACGCGACAAGCATGTTTACTGGTTAGCCATCTCAAACCAATTAAAAAAAATTCCAAGTGCTTGAGGGTAAGGTGTTATGCTGTTTATACGGTACTGGCTAGTTGCAAATATTTTATCGCTGTGCAGTTTATTTGTATGGTGCTTCAGAATTGTACATAATTTGTTTCCAAGCAATACCTGTTATAGATGACATGGAACGGATCGTGGTCAGCCCTTTGTGTCATGAATTGCTGATGAAATAATATGGTTGTGTTGTTTTACATCAGATTACATTAAATGTTATAGCCTTAGCAATGATACATCGACAAATTTACGCCTTGCTGTCACGTAGGGTTCCACATCATGAAGAACTTCCTCTGGACTCTGCTAGATCCTTTCTATGCAAAACTCTGGAGGCGACCGATCCTTTGGATAATGTTTCAAAGAATGCACCAACAGAAGAATCAGTAAAAAATACAGCTATAACCAGTAGAGATGATCCTGGGAACTCAGAGGCCTCTAGTAACAAGCATGGTGATTCTGATGAAGGTATACTGCATATCACTTGCATCACTGTGGGGTAACTTCTATCGCTGTGTTTTGCATTATTCTCTTGTATGGATTTGTTTCTTAGAAAAAGCCACGCCTTAAACGTGACACTGCCGCCGCACCGTACGTATCCGACACACGTATCGCTCCGATTCTTCCTGATACGCGCGTCGCCAGCGTGTCCAGTTTTTCCGGAATTAAAAAAAAAATTCCGATACGCGGCGGGGACGGCGGCGACTCGTCGGCGACACGGGAGGAGCCCAGACCGGTCGAAGCCCATGACTAACCCTAACCCCACGACCCCGCCCTCTCTCTCTATCTATTCCTTCACTTCGCAGGAGTGGATCGAGCGCCGCCACTGCTGCTTGGACTCGATATCACCCGCCGCCGCCGCCTGAAATCGCGCCGCCGTCGCTGGAATCGCGCCGCCCTCGCCCAGATTCGACTCGCCCTCGCCCAGATTCGCCCATCTCCGCCGCCTGGAGTCGCCTACGTCCCCGCCCTTGGCCAGCAACAAGGTAAACTCATCCCGCCCTTCACCTTCTCTGCTCTGCTTGCTGTGCTACTGTCTACTGCTCCCTCTGCTTGCTCTTGTGGACTTGTGGTCGTGGATTCATGGTTGATGTGCTGCTCTGCTTTCTTTCTAGGGAGCGAGAAACCAACATGTCATCTGCTGGCAGTGGCATGGCAGGCAGCCAGTCTTCAGTTGGTGGGTGTTGGCATTCTTGAAGGTGCTGATCTTTCGCTTGATGAACCGCTGCTGGAGGAGCAGATGATAGAGGATCTCTCTTGAATCTTGAGCATTGGGTCTATCAAGTTCTGTTGTTGTTATGTAATGCACACTTAAGTTTTCATTGCTGCACTGCTTGACTATTATTTATGGCCTTCTGAGCCTTGTATCTTCCTTAATTGTCATGTAATCTTATTGAGGCGTGTGGAAATTGATGATCATTTATGCACACTTAAGTTTTCATTACTATGTTTCTCTCAAATTCTAACACTACCATCTATCATTTGATCTATTTTGCAAGTAATTCTCGCCTTCTCGGAGTGTGGAAATTGATGATCATTCAGTCATCGATGACTTGCAAAGGAAACTGGGGCAGTATTTTGATCTCATCTCATGCATTCAATTATTCTCGTCTTTATTACATGGCAATTTTACACACTACATTTTATTATTTTTATCTATATACTCGCCGTATCGCTGTATTGCTGTTTTCTGAAATTGCCGTATCCCGTATCGCCGTACCGGTATCGCCGTGTCCGTCTCGCCGTATCGGTGCTTCGTAGGACACTGCTACTGCCACAGTCTTGTACACTGAAAGACAGTCCCTTTTATCAATATTCCATGTAGTTATTAACACCCTACTGATTACTATCATTTCTCATTTTCTACTCATGCCTACTGAAGAGTACCTAATAAAGTGCTAATGCTAAGTAATAATCTTGTTTGGACTTTTGCTGTTTTCCATTTGGAAGTATCTTGAAAATCATCATTCCACATATGATGTCATTTTTAATAGTTCTTAAGGTGCAATTCGTATACCGGATGATGTTGCAGAAAAAGATAAAGATGCTTTTATTGCTCATAAATAAAAGGCTTGTTATGGGTGCACCACATTTCTGGTGCCACATGTCGACTAGTTACCTTCTACATTTATCTATGTTGATTTTTGTCTTTCTTGTACACTTAGAATGACAGTGCCAGATTAAGTAGGTAGTGATATATGAACCACCAGCTTTCTTCTATTTATTTTGCATTTGTCTGTCTAGATAGTGTACTTGTTGCTACATAAGAATGTCCTCCTTTTAACAACCTTGTGTTACAAAAGGTGAGTAATTATGTGAATAACTGGTGTCTTACATCTCCATCAACCAACTATCCGCTCTTAAATGCACGGTCGGATTAAGCTGGCGAAATTAAACCTGAAGACATCGACCCTGTTTTTCTCATTATCTGTTCATGCCTACTCTAATAAACTGCTAATGCAAAGTAATGTACTCATGCTAATGCAAAGTAATAGTCTAGTCTGTGACACTATCTGTTGGCTATTCGGATGTATCTCTCGGATCCTCATCATCATTCCACACAATCGTATACTAGATTATGTTGTAGAAAAACATAAAAATGCTTTTATTGCTCATAAAAAAAGCTTGTTATGGGTTGAACATATTTTGAATGTGTGCCTGGTGCCACATGTTAGCTAGTTGCCTTCTATATTAGTATATTTATTTTTTGCATTTCTTAGTTGTACAATTGGAATGACACCAGATTAAGGATGTACGGATCCATGAATCGCTGGCTTTGTTCAACGGATTTCACATTTTTCTGTCTAGATAGTGTACTTGTAATTACATAAGAGTATCCTCTTTTTAACAACTTTTTCTTACATCTGCATAACCAACTTTTCGCTCTTAAATGCACAGTTTGATGAGGCTGGCCAAATTGAACCTGAGGACATTGACCCTGATGGTGCTGCTATGATGGATTTCAAAGGGTTCAGACATGTCGAAGAAGTGAATGCTGGCGTGTGGATGCTGCTGAAAATGCTGTGGCTATATGCACCTGGATCTTAGCAGAGTAGTGCCACAACTCCGATTTGATGATGCAAAGGTGCACAATGGGAACCAGTGTCTCTTGGGATGAAAAAAAATCGTTTGTAACTGCTACCTGCTGGCTGGAGCAGCGTAATTTCGGAAACAAATCCAGACTCAGTAATGAAGGGTGACCTCATTGTAAGCGAGCGAGTGATCCTTGGAGAAATGTTTCATCTATGAGAAAATAGGGTTGCTATCGTTTTATATGTTGCGTCCTCTTCCTCCTCCTCTGCGAGCTCTGGCCGGCCAACTCTGTGGCCTCGCCACCGGCGTTCTGCTACCGTCTCCAGGGCGCCACCGTCCTCCTCCTTTGCAAGCTCCGGTCGGTGCCGCTCCGCCGCCATGGCCTCGCCACCCGCGTTCTCCTACCTACTCCAGAACGCCGCCCAACTCCTCTGCGATCTCCGGCCGGCGGCGCCCGAGTTCCTCCTCCGTCCGATCTGAACCTTGCGCGGGCACGCGTGGCGTCGAACTCCGCCGTCATGGTCTCGCCCCGCCGTTGCTGTCTCCTTCCTCGACCACCGCCTCCGCCCGAGCTTCACCTTGGGGGCGAGCGCCACGCAGGCCATGGCTCCCCGAGCTGCAGCGCACCGCCGCCCAGGAAACGCCACAGGGTGTTCGACGAAATGCCACCGAAACATATACCAGTAAAAAAATGAAAAAGAAAATCCTATAGGGGCAGCGAGTGGGAAGAGGCTCACCCCATAGACACCATTTCGTCCGGACAGCCCCCCATAGCTCTGATTTCGGCTTTAATCCGGACATGATTTGGGGAGCACGAGTGGAGATGCTCTTACGGTCCAGCTTTTGCGGCCTCGTCGTGAAACCAATCTCATCAGGACAGCGGGCGTTCCATCGCAAACCAAGAGGTCAACTGGGTTCATTAGTCACCTATGACCTAAGAAATTTTCGGATCTGAGTTTGCACTTCTATAAAATTAGGACTAAATTGGATCCCTCAATTACTTTTTGGGGCCTCCAATATTTCCCTTTATCTTTTTAAGTATACGATCCATGTTAGGAGTAACAAAATGATGGTTCCTTTCGAACATGAAATTATATATGCATAAATAGTGTAAATGATTTCTATGTATATGTGCATGTTTATTTCCATTTTTTTGCACTTTTTGGGGAATTTATTTCAGAGAACTTAAAAATGGATTGTATAACAAAGAGAGATAATTAGTGGAAGAGTTCAAGAGTCCATCGTCCCCAACCAATTCCTCCACTCCCCACACACACCCAGACCTAGCGAACGGCCACCATGGCAGCAACGCCGCCGCCGCCGCTCCCGGACGAGCTCGTGGAAGAGATCCTCCTCCGCCTCCCACCCGGCGACTCAGCCTGCCTCCTCCGTGCTTCCGCCGTCTGCAAGACCTGGGGCTGCGCCGTCTCAAGCCCTGGGTTCCGCCGCCGCCTCCACGAGCTCCACCGCACAGCCCCCGTGCTCGGCTTCCTCCACAACTGGTACAAGCAGGACATCCCCCGCTTCATCCCCACTACCTCCTCGTCCTTCTCCCTCGCCGCCCCTGACCGCCGCTTCTGGCAGGCCATCGACTGCCGCCACGGCCGCGCCCTCTTCCTCTCCAAGCGCATCAATGAACTCCTCGTGTGGGATCCTATCAGGGCGCCCAGCGACGCATGCCGGTCCCCGCGTTGATTGACTACCGCTGTTGCCCGAGCGCGGCCGTACTCTGCGCAGCTGACGGGTGCAACCACCGCGACTGCCACGGGGGGCCCTTCCACCTGGTCTTCGTCTTCTACGTCGAGGAAGACGGTGCCTATGTCACGTCGGCGTGCCTATACTCGTCGGAGACTAGCGCGTGGGGCGAGTTGACCTCGATGCACGACGGTTTTGACTTCACATTTTCTTCCAGCGTGCTCGTTGGGAGGTCTCTGCTCTACTTCATGTCTTACGATGGGTGGATCCTGGAGTATGACCTGGCAAGGCACAGCCTGAATGTGCTTGACCCACCAGAGTCCAAGTACTACTACAATGGTGATAGATTCAACCTCATGCTGACGGAGGACGGTGGACTGGGACTCAGCCAAGCATTGGATCCACATCTCAAATTGTGGTCAAGGAAGGCGAGTGACGGCACTAACGCACAATGGGTACTGAGCAGGGCCATCTACTTGGAAAATTTGCTCCCAAATGGTGCTCTTGTGAATGCAGCAAGTTCATTGGATGTGTTGGGCTTTGCCGAGGGAGCAAATGTTATTTTCGTGAACACGATTATTGGCCTCTTCTCAATCGAACTACAATCGGAGCGGGTGACGAAGGTTTGTGATGATCATGGCTGCAGTAATTTGATTCCAGTTGTCAGCTTCTACACTCCTGTGCCCCGAGGCGAGCACCAGGTGTCGGGCCCTAGTGAGGAGGCAGGTCGTAAAGAGCAGGGAGAGGTGGAGAAAACAGTTGATCAGGCGCAACAGCTGTTCGACAAGGGGTCCAATGCTATTAAGGAGGGAGGCTTGGTCAACGCCTTCAAATGCGTCAGCCACAACCTTGAGATCAGGTTAGTAGAAGTCACTAGCCGCAGGAAGTGTGCCAACGAATGAAATGCGGGAACTTCCAAATAGTTCAGTGCTCTTTTGGATCTACTGTTGTTTTCATGTCCTTAGCTGCTCATGTCCTTAGCTGCTCACAGCCTTTGAATTTTGTAGTTTGGGAGGTGTGTTTAGTGAGGTTAAAGATCTTCCGCAATCTAGTGCTCGTTAGTTTGTTGTTTGAGGAATGTGAATCCATTTATCCCAGTGTTACCGACAGCAATACTTGCGAGTTAGAGAGCAGCATCATTTCGTATGATGTGAGTATTGCTATTAGCATTGAATAGGTTTTACCCTATTTGAGAAATGCTATATTCGGATGCGATCATACCAGCACTAAAGCACCGGATCCGATCAGAACTCCGAAGTTAAGCGTGCTTGGGCGAGAGTAGTACTAGGATGGGTGACCTCCTGGGAAGTCCTCGTGTTGCATCCCTCTAAAACCAGCTGCCACCTCTTCATCGACTGCCCATGGGTTCACCAGGTCTGGAGCACGATCGCCTCCTGGCCAAATTGCACGGGGTTTGCTTCCGCTCTTCAAGCAAAGCCGACTTCAATGGAGCAGTTCCAGCAAGGGATTGTGGCGGCTACTAGAGGCGATCACCAAAAAGGAGTCCGATCTCTCTTCTTTCTTGCGCTATCTGCAATTTGGCGCGAGAGAAATGAGAGGATTTTCAGAAGCAAGGAGAAATCAGTGCAGCAGACTTTGGCATTCATCAAGGATGAGGCCCAAGAGTGGGCTTTCGCAGGTGCAAGAGCATTGCGACGGCTGATGTGGGAGCCTCCTTGAACTATTTTTTTTCTGTTTTTAGCTTTAAATTCTGTAACATTTTTTGGTACCTAAGGGTGCCGTGTAACCTGTTTTCCCTCTGCTAATATATATGGAAGCCAGCAATTGCTGGACCTTTCGAAAAAAAAAGAAATGCTATATTCCTCTCCAGTAGTGGCTAGTGTAAATATCTCACTGTCACACAATTTATTGGTACAATAGTTGAATTGTACTACTTCATAAGCTTTGCAGGCACTAGCCAGTTGTTAGAAAAGGCACTCCACAGGACATAGTTAGCACCTTGCATCATCAGTTCGTTTGATGAAATAATTGTTGTTATGCTGTTCTGTCACATATTACGGTAACTTTCATACCTATGTTATAACCTTGACAGTTAAACACTGACTATGTATGCACTAGCCAGTTGTTAGAAAAGGCACTCCACAGGACATAGTTAGCACCTTGCATCATCAGTTCGTTTGATGAAATAATTGTTGTTATGCTGTTCTGTCACATATTACGGTAACTTTCATACCTATGTTATAACCTTGACAGTTAAACACTGACTATGTATGCCTTTTTACCTAGGGATCCGTGTTATGGAGAAGTTGCTCCGGAGTGTGCAAGCATGGAAGACAAACATGGACATGCCTTGCCATCAGAAGCTCAAGAGGTGACCCATCCTTTGGGTGATGTTCCCAACAGTGTACTAAATGAAGAATTGGTGAAGAGTACATCTGCAAGCAGCAAAGATAATGCTGGGAACTCAAACACCTCTGGCAGCAATGTTGGGGATGCTGCTCCAACTTCGGAGAAAGGTGATACTTAAGAAAGTACTGTATAGTGTATATCATTGTCCCTTTCCTCAGACTGGTGTTTTTTCCAGGGCTGAACTACTGTGTGATGACATGCATTCCGAAGTTTGCATCATCCTCTATGTTTCTTATAAATTTTTACTCGTACGAAATAGTTTCTTAAACAGGCTGTGCGATCAGCTGACCCCACAGTTTATGCCATTGCACTCCTGCATGGCTTTATATGCAAACTTATGTTTGGAGCTTAGAACTATTAGCTCCTTGGACTTATCTGAATTCTCATCATTGTTCCGTAGGAGATCATTAATCAATTTTGATTTCCCAATAGTTCTTACTCAACTTTGTAGGTGATGTTGCAGAAATCAGAAAAGAAATGCTTCATTGCTCACAAAAAGCTTGTGCTGTGGGCTGACCATATTTTGAATGTATGCCTGGTGCCATTACTTTTTTAATGTATCTTCTCTTACCTGTACACTTGGAATATCATTGTTATTCTAAATATATATGCGTCTATTTGAAGCACAAACTCATTCTTATTTTTTTTCTCATGCACTTAGCTGTCTAAACAATGTCCCATAATGTAGGTTTTATTACTTAGAACTTCCTGGCTAATTGGTGTCTAGAATTTCCTCAGATCTGCTTTTAATGCACTGATCTATGATGATGATCTTGGTACAGTGATTTAGTTGCCAGGTGGGCTTCACGCCCCGCAAGCCTTTAAAAAATTATGATTGTGTTGGGTCGTTTATGCATTCGTGTGCATATCTTCCTGTTTCTGTTTGTTTAGGAGCAGTCAAATAGTATAACAAACCTTTGGTTTCTAGGCAGAGGCATCAAACGATATATTGTCAGCTCTCTGCTGAACCTTCTCCAAAAAGATTAGTAACCGATTATTCACCGTCTCGGAATTGTAATGCCAACTTGATAAAAATGCCAGAATTGCCAAGATATGCCTGAGACCTTGTAACAAGATGTTCCTCTCCATTTTCATATTGTCTCAATGGTCAAAACTCATCTATTTATCTGTATACACGTGGTAGATAAAAGTTGCTTTTATGTATTTGATTGGTTTACCTTTTAGTATGCACACAATTAGTTGCTTTTATCTACATGTGTCTACTCATGCATTAGATCATCAGTGGCTGCCTGGAAACAAATATTCATCCACTGTTTGCTAACTGTGCTTTTAATGTACCTCCTATCATGTTCCAGATACAATTGCATTGTTTGTGATGCTCTGAAAGAACCGCCATTGTTTCTTTGCTGTCCGACTGTCATATTTGCATTAGTCTTGGATGGTTGTAGGAACCATTTTGAGTGCTCTTCTGCCTGTGTGGAATGTATATTTTTAAGCAAAACTCATATGTTATACAGTATATTTTTCCTCACTTAATTCACTCTGCTACCACGACATGCCTGCTGTAGAAGTTTAGCTTTCTGTATAGAACACAGTTGTACTAACATCTCAATCTGTTGCTATGTGTTTTTAGTGCTGCTTTGCTAAGCTGATGGCCAAGGGGGATGTTTTATCAATACGCCAGCGCCTTCAGTAGGATCTCCTTCTCTGCAGTTGCGACGTCTACCTCTCTTTCTCATGGTATTGCAGTTTAGGATCCAGTCTAAATTCTGACATAATGCACCAAAAAATGTGGAGGCCTTTAACACCTCAAAGACCTGAATGCCGCTCAAGATTTGTCTCAACTCTCCAGAGAGTGTTGCAACTGGGATTCAATGATGAAACACTGCATAGTGGGGATTAACCTTGTACGTCTTCAAAAACTATTGGGCAACGCTAGGCGTAGGTCGCCCTAAAAGAGGGAAACGTAGGTCCCCTGCAAAGCCATCGGATCGTGATCTAACGCCCAGAATTAGTCACCGCGTCATTTTGCATTTTCGCCCCTATGTATTTTGAAAAACAACCTGCACTCCACATCTGCCTCAACTAAATGAAGGGGTACATCGTGTTGCCCCTGGCCTTCTTGATATTTACAGCGAATCTGCCACTGCGGTGATTTTCCCTCGGTACAGCAACAATTTTATTAGTATTTCAACAAAATAGTTATCCCGTGAACAAAAAATGGTATTACAACAAATTGTCGCAATATTTTAAAAACTAATAATGCAACAAAAAAGTGGTTAAACAATATTTGTTTGCCCATAGACAACATTGCAACAAAAATCATCAACAATTATGACAAAAATTACAAACGATTACAACAAAAAACCATGTGTTTGTAGCAATCAAAAGAGTGAACACTTGTTGCTGAAGATTCATTTTCAACAAAAATCACCAACTATTTCAACAAAAATCACCAATTATTACAACAAAAACCCATATATTTGCAGCAATTAATTAGTGGGTAAGCATCAACTATTTTGCCGCAGATTCATTTGCAACAAAAATTACCACATATTCAACAAAAACACAAACGACGACAACAAAAAATCCACATGCTTGTATCATTTGAAGAAGCACATAACCACTCCAAAAAAATCCTAAGAAACACACATTTTTTTACAAATCACCCAGAAAAACATTGCAATATCTTGCGTGTGATTTCACAACAAACGGCATATGAATTTGTTACAAACTGGAAGCCCATACACATCATCAAAAAATCCTGGAAAACGCACAATTTTTAGAAACACACAGAAAAATTGCAACAACTCGCGTATGTTTTCACAACAAAATTGGTGCGATTTTGTTACAAATTTAAAATAAGTATGCAACATTGAATAAATGATGAAAAACTTTACAAACAGATGGCGCTAGATAATCTGGGTGTTCACAAGTTAAAACTGGGTCAGAAATATACGTTTGTTGCTTAATGGGCCAACATATCTGAGCAGACGACCCAAGAAGGAAGCGCGCGGGCGAGCGAGGCAAGCGACCTACGCACGCCGGAAGCGTTTTCCAAAACTATTTGGAGCAACGGCTAAATTTACCCTTATTGTTTCCGTGGAATGATGTTTACCGGTGGAAAGATTGTTGTAAGACTAGAGTCTGGTCATTTCAGAAACATGTTTCTTAAGTTTCATCGTACCTAAATACTAGCATGCTGATGTAGCTAATCTTTGATTGCCGAAGATGATGCTGGAAACTCAATAACCTTTGGTAGCAACTATGTGGTCAGTGGCGGACCCAGTAATTTTTTAAAGCCTGGGCAAACCCTTGATTAAAATCTTAACACGTTAAAATCTGGTTAACTTTTTATCAAAATTAGCTTTGCCGGCCGGCCGAAAGCCCGGGCAAGCGCCCGGGCTGCCGGGACGCTGGATCCGCCAAGCTTCGTGTTCAGAGAAAGGTGAATTTTGGTAAGGTGTTGTATTTCATTCCCCCATAACTGCACCACCTGTGTGCTGAAATGCATGTCTTCCACGGTAGTTATGGTATCTACTGACACCACAACTTTAACGTGGCGCTGCTACTGCACCAAGATAATTATCCAAGGGCTGGCGGCCGAAAGAGCGAGTACAGCATAAGTCGTGTAGAAGAAGGCCACGTACAAGCAGAGCCTAGAGGAAGAAGTACACAAGCATACACACTGCACGGGCACAAACTGCAGGTGTCCCCCACACCCTATGTAGGTCCCCTTCAGGGCCATGGGTCGAATGACGTCATGTCGGATCCGCCGCAAGACACTATCGTGGGAAGATATGGTGCTCCTAACCCCTCGGAGAAGACGGCAATGTTGTCTGGAAGCCACATAAGAAGATACAAGCCCAAGCGTTGTTTGGTCACCTCGGGTGCAACAGTTGCATACAAAAACTTTCGCCTAGCGTAACACCAGAGATCCATCCAAGGAGATAGGCCATGGATCTTACCACTAGGCGCACGGTTGCGGAACTCGAAGAAGCGCCTTGGAGCAGTGCACTCCTCTGCTCCTCAGTCGGGACAACTCCACTAATCGTGGATTGCCGTAACTCTGCCTCGACCCCACTGCCTCGCCTTGTGTTAATCCCGTAGGTAGACTTCCGCAACAACCTTTCCTCACACCTTTTCCGCAACGATAACCAGTGGAATGATGTTTACCGGTGGAAAGATTGTTGTAAGACTAGAGTCTGGTCATTTCAGAAACATGTTTCTTATGTTTCATCGTACCTAAATACTAGCATGCTGATGTAGCTAATCTTTGATTGCCGAAGATGATGCTGGAAACTCAATAACCTTTGGTAGCAACTATGTGGTGCTTCGTGTTCGGAGAAAGGTGAATTTTGGTAAGGTGTTGTATTTCATTCCCCCATAACTGCACCACCTGTGTGCTGAAATGCATGGCTTCCACGGTAGTTATGGTATCTACTGACACCACAACTTTAACGTGGCGCTGCTACTGCACCAAGATAATTATCCAAGGGCTGGCGGCCGAAAGAGCGAGTACAACATAAGTCGTGTAGAAGAAGGCCACGTACAAGCAGAGCCTAGAGGAAGAAGTACACAAGCATACACACTGCACGGGCACAAACTGCAGGTGTCCCCCACACCCTATGCAGGTCCCCTTCAGGGCCATGGGTCGAATGACGTCATGTCGGATCCGCCGCAAGACACTATCGTGGGAAGATATGGTGCTCCTAACCCCTCGGAGAAGACGGCAATGTTGTCTGGAAGCCACATAAGAAGATACAAGCCCAAGCGTTGTTTGGTCACCTCGGGTGCAACAGTTGCATACAAAAACTTTCGCCTAGCGTAACACCAGAGATCCATCCAAGGAGATAGGCCATGGATCTTACCACTAGGCGCACGGTTGCGGAACTCGAAGAAGCGCCTTGGAGCAGTGCACTCCTCTGCTCCTCAGTCGGGACAACTCCACTAATCGTGGATTGCCGTAACTCTGCCTCGACCCCACCGCCTCGCCTTGTGTTAATCCCGTAGGTAGACTTCCACAACAACCTTTCCTCACACCTTTTCCGCAACGATAACCAGCCCTATGGCTGCACACGCAAGTTTCCCTCAACACTAATCGAGCACAAATCAAGAGCAGAAGTGAAAGTAAAATTTAGAGCAATTCTAGAGAAACATTGATCAATTACCGAGGTCTTGAACCGTGGCCTTGGTGTGTTCTATTCTAAAAAATACTTTATGCCGTTAATGTGTGTGTGAGCACCTATTTTAGTTTTTGCAAATATCCTGTTAAAGGGCTTTAAAGAAGTGAAAGTAGTATATTTCTAAGGGGGATTCCACGTTTGAAAGAAATTCTCTATAATAAACACTTGATATCACTTTGTACACAAGTCTAGGGCTTCCCATATTTTGGATGGACACAATTAACCGTGTAATTGCACTTCAGGACTAATCAGACCTAGTGTAATCATGTTTCCGTTTCAGAGTGAGACTAGGCAGTAGGCTCCATCCATCCATTATATATGCTAGGTAGGTATACGCGTAGACATGCTCGCGATAGAAAAATTACACCCACAAAATTTCATGCATATTTTCAGTATGAATGCTTGTGACATCACAAATATTTCATAAAAATTTCACACATGTAAACCATTTTCATGTGCACTTTATTTATAAAATATATTTTCATGAAAGTAAATAAATAAATGTTTCATAAATTTTAAAGTTTAGTTTTCCTAATTAAATTTCTTATTATTTTTGGCGATATGTTGTTTTTTAAAAAAAATTCGGAAATTTCAGAATTTACCTCCCACATTCTAGTTATCTGATAAACATTCCATGTAGATTGCACATATTTGGATTATTTCAGTTATGTTTTGAATAAATTACGGTTGTGTAAAAAGTTTTTACAAGTTTTATTATGGGTTCATATATTTTGAATAAATTTGTAAAAGGGTGTGTTCCAAACACGATGAAAATCCTTTACATGTGCACAAAATTTATGACATATTTGTGGTTTCAATACCATTTTCATAGTCAAATTTTGGATTTTTTCAAAATATGGCCAATATTAATCTTGTTTTGAAGATCTCCTCACCTGAATCTCAAATACAAAAAATATCAAAAACCGGACATTCATTCAAAATATATACCTGATACAATAAGATTGAAAATAATGGGTGGGTGGTTAGAAAAATTACACTTTTACATTTTAGATGTACACGTTACTCACTTACGTGTAGGGTACACATTATTTGTACCCACATGTCACCACACTTAAATTGTGCTGTACCCATATATCACCACACTTAAGTTGACTAATCAATTTTACCACAATTAAATTAATGTCACCACACTTAGTTGACTAATTAACGTCCACCAGACTTTTAATACACATGCATGTTAAAGTCACATATTAAATGAACCATACTACGATGTTGTTCTATGTTGTTTGTACGACGTGAGCACTCAATATTTATACGATCGGCCCGGGCCGAAAACGATACTTTCTTTCCTAATCACGAAGCAGTCTCAATGGATTCCCTCCGCTCACGTTGACAAGAGCCAAAAATCTGGGTGGGCTATAGAACACCTGGACCTCTCCTCCTTTCCCCATCTACAGTGAACAGGAGACGATTTTTGGGCGACTCCCGTGCGACCAGCTCGCTGCCGGCGATCCGCTCGATTCCTCGCCCTCCGCGGCCGCTCCGGCGGCGGGAGGACGGGGAATCAACGGATCCCAGCGTGTACATAGTCTAGGTGTGCGTGGGGTGCTTGCCGGCAGCGCTGTGGAGGTGGCGGCGTGGCCGGAGAGGCTTTTGTTGACGGCGGTCCTCTCCTCTGTTCTGGGTGCTCCGGTGGAGGCTCTGGGCAGATCTGCCGTCTCCGGCGCGTCCGCTGCTTCTCGGAGCCGCGGCGTGCTTCCCCTCGAGCCGGTGTCCGTGATGGCGGTGCTGGCTCTTGTCCGTGGGGTCCTTCAGCCTTCACCATGGTGCAAGGTGGTGCTTTTGCTAAAGATCTTTGGGAGTTTGCAGGCGGGTTGCTCTCCTTCGTCGGTGGACTCGGGTGGTTCTGTGGAAGACGGGTGGCGCCTTCGTTTTCATCTCCGGCGTGAGATGGCGAGGGCGATCTGGCGGCGGCTCGGAGCCGATGCTCGTTCAGCGTCCAGATTCTGGCGCCTGCGTCAGATGGTTTATGCGGCATCTCAACAAGGTTGTTCGAGCCGGTTGCTTCGGTGCGAGGTGAGCTCGCTTTCTTCCTTCCCGGCGGCGTGCTGCTGGTGCTCGAAGGAGGTGTGCTGCTTGGTGGTTCCGTTTTCGCCGTGCGTGGTGTGGTTCTTGCCTCTGTTCGTGTGTGTTCGTGCATTCTCCTGCTGATTTGTACACGAACTCCCTTCTAAAAAAAAAAGATATGTAACTGAAAAATATTCTAGTGTAGTATATTTCTAAGGGGGAATCCACGCTTGAAAGAAATTCTCTATAATAAACACTTGATATCACTTTGTACACAAATCTAGGTCTTCCCATGTTTTGGATGGACACAATTAACCGTGTAATTGCACTGGGCTAATCAGACCTAGTGTAATCATGTTTCCGTTTCAGAGTGAAACTAGGCAGTAGGCTCCATCCATCCATTATATACGGTAGGTAGGTATACGTAGACATGCTCGCGATCGAACGACGGGCTAACCCTAGCTACGAAAAAACTCAACGCACATTTCCAAGACGATGACGACGTCGACGTCGTCCTGCGGCGACTCCTCGCTCGCGCGAGGCGTCACCTTCTGCCCGACGGAGCGCGAACTGACGGACCTGTACCTCCACGGCAAGATCACCGGCGAGGCCCTTCCCGACGTCGGCAGCCGCTTCATCCACGTCGCTGACATCTACTCCGCCGAACCCGAGAAGCTGGTGGAGGGGTTCGACGAAGCTCCCGGCACCGGCAAAGGCGACGTCGACAAGCTGCCGGTGTGGTACTTCTTCTCTCCCGTGCGCTACGTCAGAGGCCGCAAGACGAACGCGCGCGGCGAACCAGGGAATAAGTCACGCACGATCGACGGCGTGGCCGGGAAGCACTGGTGGCACTCGGAGAAAGGCGAGATGCCGGTGAAGGGTGGATCCGAGTACGGCGGCTACGAGCAGTACTTCTCTTATAAGGTCAAGAACGCGTCAACAGGCAAAAACGAGAGAGCCGGTTGGATCATGAGGGAGTACGGCATCTCGCCGGAGCATGGAGGCGGCGACCTCGTGCTATGCAAGATCCACCGATCACCACGCACCGGGCTAGAGGATGAAGTGCCCGTGTGCGGTCCCGTCGTCAGCTCCAAGAAGAGGAAGGCGGCAGACCGGCCCGAGGATCCTATGGCGAGCGGGCGGCCACGGCACACTGTTGATCAAGATGAGCACCAGCTGCAGGCGGCAAGCACCATGGAGATGGAGGACGCCATGACGCCAAAGGACTTCGCCGAGCAGCATCGGAACACTGGAGATGAATTTATATTCGAGGAAGACCCTATGGCGGAGTTCCAGATGAAATTCCCTTTACTGTTCGACCATCAACATACAGATCAACTGGTTGCCCCACCAAGCAACTTCATCCAGAACGTGGAGCAAGATTTCTGGAGCTCGTATCAGCACGACGTGGTGATGCCACTAGGCGATCTGACGGTGCCGCCATGCGCACCAGCAGCTCAGCCGGAGGACGACAACGCCGGGCTCTTTCAGACAGTCACCGCAGACGAAGTCCCAAGCCAGAACTACAACGACGACGGCCAAATGGACGCGAGCCTGGGCGAGAAGCAGCAAGAGCGTGACAGGAGTGCAGCCAACGAGGTCATCTACGGCACGATCAGCAGGTGCAGCGACGACATGATGATGCCGTGGCAGTCAACTTCTTCCGTACCCATGATGTTTGGCATGTATTAGTTTTTGCGGTGCATTTTTTGGCCAGTCTACTGATGTTAGATCTGAGCTTGTTTGCCATATTGTACTCTACGCAATCTGTGAAAGAACATGGTTTTTAGCCAGTGATGTCCATGTAATCGATACATGTAGTCTGTAGTTTACTGTGTAATGGAAATTCTTTTTAGTAAAATTAATTGTTGATCTGGGAAGGCACATAATATAATAATTGTCTATAATAGCAAGCCTGCCTCTCTGAAATAGAAACTTGATCATCCCAGTTTATATCAAGTTCGACGAAACTCTTACACAGATGTTTCAAACAGACAACCACCGGCAGGAGCTAAAAGGGATTCTAACAGAGAAACATAAGAAAAACAGAGACTTGCAGGGACGATTCAATCCTATTTCCTGATATTTTTTTTCATCAAATGGCTACTGACTTAACAGAGTCTGAATACCAAGGATTATATCGCCCCGCTATCTTCCTTGCGTTACAAACATTTCTTTTTCGAAATTCCCACTCTACACCTTTGCATCTTTGAGTTCTTCTGTCAGAGTGCAAAGATACCACCTGAAGCAGCATTCACTTCCTCAAAGTACCGAACCATCCTTTTCTCCTTTTGTTTGTGGTGACACCTCCTCTTCTCCTTATCTGGTTGTTTCAATATTCTCTCGTCCAAATCTGAAGAACAAGCCAAGTCATCTCCTGCAGCTATTGCTTTCGCAACACTAATAACCATTAGATATTTCTTTCACCTAGTGAGTCTAACTGGTATCAGTTTGCAATGAAATTACACAATAAAATGATCTGCCATGGTTTCCAGAGATTGCGATAAGGCAATTCTGTTGGTGCATCATTTTTGCACCTTTGAACATTTGTCTTGGCTTGGGGCAGTAGCAGTGCCATGTTAAAGTTGTGGTTTCAGTAGATACCTTGACTACTTTGAGAAAGCATTCCATACAAGTGAAATTTTATAGGAAATCTTGCATTTTCACCACATATATGTTTTATATGTTTCTGAAATTATCACCGACTTACAACGATCGTTCCAATGGTAAGCATCATTCCACAGAAACAACAAGGGTAAATTTAGCAGCTACTCCAAAATAGTTTTTTCAAGTCCTAGGAGGTTAATCCCCACTCTGCTGCAGTTTTTCATCATCGAACCCGAGTTGCAACAAAACCTTGAGCAGCATTCACTTCTTTGAGGTGTCAAAGCCTCCACTTTTGGAGCCTTATGTCAGAGTTCAGACTGGAGCCTAAACTACAGTACCATGAAAAAGAGAGAGGTAGACGTCGCAACTGCAGAGAAGAAAGAGATCCTAGTGAAGGCGCCGGCGACTGATAAAACATCCCCTTGACCATCAGCTTAGCAAAGCAGCACTAAAAGAACATAGCAACAGATTGAGATATTAGTACAACTGTGATACATACAGAAAGGTAAGCTTCTACAGGGAAAATGGTAGCAGAGTGAATTAAGTGGGGGTAAACTTCTGCAGATTAGTATCTATCTCCGGGGAACCACTAATGATCCAACGGATGGTTAGATACAAGTAGATAAAAGCAACTAGTTGTATGCTAATACTAAAAGAATGAACATATGAAGTATAGAATGAAGGGAACTTTTATCTAGCTATTTGGATACGGATCACCAAAAAAGTATTGTCTACTGAGGGAAAGGAACATGGAGCAGAAACATCTTGTTACAATGTTGGCAATTTCAGAACTTTATATCTAGGTGGAATCACATTTTATAGATCTATTGATAGTCTCTTCTGGAGACAGTTCAGCAGAGACCTGACGTTATCACGTTTGAATGTTTGATGCATGTATCTACAACCCCAAGGTTAGTTATAGTACATCCAGTGCTTCCTGTTGTTCGCTAATGAATGACTATGTCAGTACTATTGTTAAAACAAAATGACTACATCAATATTTATACTAGTAGGAAGAACACATCGAGGCATGCCAATAAATTTATTATACTATTGTTTTTTAGGAGAACAACATTCATATGCACAAGAGAACTCATACAAGACACTAGCAGAATGAACTGTGTGAGGTAAAAATATAAAACACATGTATTTTGCACTTTTGCTTAAAACGCAACATTTTAACATGCAAAAGAACAGGCAAAACGGTTCTGATGCAAATATGACTTTTGCATCACAGCAGAGCAAACAATTGTTCTTAAGAACATTGCAAACGGTGCAATAGTATATGGAATATGATAGGAAGGTATATTAAAAGCACAGCAATCAAATAGTGAATGCATATCTCGTTGCAAGCAGCTACTGATGATCCAGTGCATGAGGTACATGCAGATAAAAGCAACTAATTGTGTGCCAATGCTAAAAGGTAAATCGATAGAATACACGATACAGAATGAAAGCAACTTTTATCTAGCTACGTGTATGCATATGAATAGATGAGTTTTGACCATTGAGATAGCATGAACATGGAGATGTCCCAGCTATATGTTGGCAATTCCAGAATTTCTATCAAGTTGGTATTACATTTCGCAGATGCTGAAATTTGCTGCTGTTCTATTCGGATAAAGTTAAGCAGAGATCTGACACTACAGTTTGATGCCTCTGCCTAAAACCAAAAGGATCATTATACAGTTCGACTACTCCTAAAAACAGAAAAAGAAAGAGATGCACACAAATACATATTCCAAGTGTACCAGTAGGAAAATATACGTTAAAAAGGTAAATAGCAGATATATGGTACCAGAAATACATTCAAGATAGTCAACTAATAACACAAGATTTTTTGTGAGTAATGAAAGCATTCCTGATCTGATTTCGGCAATATCATCTACTACCTATAATACTACAAAGTTGAGTAGGAACTACTGGCAAAACAACACTGGTTAATGGTCTCCTATGGAACGATAATGAGGATTCAGATAAGTACAAACTTTTGCTTGTTTGTGCTGGGACCTGCCCGTGGCTTCTGTTACTGTTGTTAGGTGCATGTATCAGTGGACTAAGTTTGTGGTTCCTCACTGGTTAAACAGTTCAGAGATGTTTTGGTTCTCTCTTATACCTTCTGTGGGTCTGCTGGGTGTTAAATGATTGAACAACTCCCAAACATTTTGGACTGGAATGTGCGGGGCCTAAATGACAAGGAGAGGCAAGATACTGTGCACGAGACGGTGGCTTCGTCGTCTTGCCACATTATTTGCCTCCAAGAGACAAAACTTGGTCCCATATCTCCCTTCGACGCTTCTTATATTGGTGGCAATCGTCTTAAAAGCTTCGCCGAGCGTCCCGCCACGGGCACGAGAGGCGGGATCCTTCTTTTGTGGGACGAAAATGTGGTTCAAATCACCAATGTTGTCACTTCCGAGTTTTGCCTTTCGGCAATGGTGCACATAGTCAACACCGACGACGAGGGCGATTTCTTGCTTACCACCGTGTACGGGCCTACGGCGTCAAACCGTAAAGATGACTTCTTTGGGGAGCTCACTAACCTTAAGCCTACTGTCGGTGTCCGTTGGTTGGTCCTTGGGGACTTCAACCAAATCCGCCGCGCTCAAGACAAGAACAACCGCAACATCAACCGGAGCCGTATCAACCGTTTCCGCGCCGCCCTTCAAACTTGTGAGCTAAAGGAATTGCATCTCCAAAACCGTCGTTTCACTTGGAGTAATGGGAGAGCAAGTCCCACCCTTTCAAAGCTCGAGCCTTCTATTGCAACCCCGAGTGGGACATCCGTTTTGACACCCATGTGCTTCATGCTCTTTCTTCCTCCTTGTCGGATCATTGCCCTCTCTTGCTTGCCGATGATCGTGGACCGAGACGTCCTCGCTCCTTCAAGTTTGAGAACTTTTGGTTGAGACTTCCCGGGTTCAACGACATCGTCAAGGAGGCATGGGATGAGCCTACCACGCACACGGAGCCTTGCCACATCCTCTACCACAAGTTACACATCACCGGTAAAAGGTTATCTCGGTGGAGCCGTAGCCTATTCCCTAACACCAAGGTCATGGTGCATGCCGCGCTACTCGTCATTCTCCACTTCGATTTGGCTCAGGAGAATCGAGTGCTCTCCGGAATGAGAGGACTTGTATGCTAGGCTCAAGAGGAAGGTGGTTGCTTTGGCCGTTGTTGCGAGGGCTAGGAAGAAGCAATGTGCAAGAATTGCAAACATTAAGGAGGGTGACGCCAACACAAAAAATTTCCATATGAGGGTGAACTCGAGGAGGAGAAAGAACCATATTCACCGCCTAAAGACAAATAACGCTTGGGTCACCGATCACGCCGCCAAGGAGGGTGTGGTTCATGCTCATTTCAATTCGGTTCTTGGCCATGGGGAGGCAAGGACACAAGATTTCAATTGGGAGGGTCTTCACTTTGAGGAGACGAATTTGGAGAGTCTTGGAGAGCCGTTTTCCGAAGACGAAGTGAAGAATGCAATCAACCAAATGCCATGTGACAAGGCTCCCGGCCCCGACGGTTTCACGGGTGCTTTCTTCAAGAGATGTTGGGACACTATTAAGGTGGATGTTATGCGCGTCATTCACCTTTTCGGAAACCTTCACACCGGCAATTTCCATTGGCTCAACTCCGCTCACATTGCACTTCTCCCTAAGAAGGAAGGGGCGGAAGAGGTCTCCGATTTTAGGCCTATTAGTCTCATCCATGCTATTGCAAAGATCATATCCAAAATGCTTGCTCTTCGCCTAGGTCCGCTTATGAATGACCTTGTCTCCAATGCCCAAAGTGCTTTCATCAAGAAGCGAAGCATACACGACAATTTCCTCTACGTCAAAAATCTTGCAAAGCGGTTCCACAAGGGAAAGTTTCCGGCTCTACTCTTCAAGCTTGATATTCGGAAGGCTTTTGACTCCATCCGGTGGGAATATGTTTTGGACCTTCTCCAACGCCGGGGGTTCCCTACTCGGTTTTGTGATTGGATTGCCGCCTTGCTCTCAACCGCATCCTCACGTGTGCTCCTCAATGGTGTGACCGGCCCTCCCATTTTGCATGGCCGCGGGCTTCGCCAAGGTGACCCGTTGTCTCCCCTCCTCTTCGTCTTGGCCATTGATCCCATCACCCAAATTTTGGAGATTGCAACGAGAGAAGGCCTTCTTCACAAGCTCCGGGGAGAGGCACCATTTTGAGAACCTCGCTTTATGCGGACGACGCGGCTGTTTTTGTGGCGCCCTTCAAGGAGGACATCGAAAACCTTGCGGCCATCCTCCTTGCGTTCGGTGAGGTCACCGGACTTTGCACCAACTTTGATAAAAGCTCCGTCGTGCCTATTCGTTGTGGGGCGATCAATCTTGATGAGGTTCTTGAGGGTATTCCGGCAACAAGGGCCAACTTCCCTTTGCGGTACCTTGGCCTACCGTTATCGGTTAGAAGGTTAAAACGAGCGGATTTTCAACATCTTGAGGACAAGTGCGCCGGGAAGTTGCCTACGTGGAATGGCAAGTACATTGCCACGGCCGGCCGGGCGGCTCTTGTCACGTCGGTCATTGCCTCTCAAGCCATCTACTATTTGACGCCTCTCATCATTCCGCCGGGTACTATGGCTTTCCTTAACAAGATTCAACGTGCTTTTCTTTGGTCCGCGAAAGACAAAACCACCGGAGCCAAGTGCAAGGTCAATTGGGAGCTCGTTTGCCGTCCCAAGGAGCTTGGGGGGCTCGGTTGCTTCATTTGGGCAAGTTTGCCACGGCTTTGCGTTTGCGTTGGCCATGGCTTGAGTGGAAAGACCCCGGAAAAATTTGGGCGGGTTATGGAAACCCTTGCACTAGGGATGACATGGATATCTTCTACACCGCAACATCGATTTCCGTCGGAGATGGGCTAAAGACTCCCTTTTGGCATGCTCCATGGGTGGAGGGTGAGAAGCCAAAAGATATCGCGCCTCTCATTTTTAATGCTCTAGCAAGAAGAATGTTGTGGTCGGGAAGGCTTTGTTCGGTGCTAGTTGGGTACGGAATGTGCGGCTCGATGAAAACTTCACAATCGAGCATTTCGAGCAATTTGTCAAGCTTTGGTCCCTCCTCACAAATGTTCACCTCAACCCCAATGTGAGCGATGAAATTTGTTGGAAGCTCACGGAGAATGGCGAATATTCGGCAAAGTCGGCCTACAAGTTGCAATTTATGGGCACCATCTCCTCCACCATGAAGAACTCGGTTTGGAGACCTTGGGCTCCACCGAAGACAAAGTTTTTTGCTTGGCTTGCAAATCAAAATAGGGTGTGGACGGCCGACCGGCTAGCGAGGAGGGGTTGGCCAAATTGTGGCCTTTGTCCGTTGTGCAAGCAAACCACGGAGTCCATCAACCACCTCTTTGTCCATTGTCGTGTCACTAGAAGAATTTGGGACCTTATCAAGGGTTGGCTCGGCCTCCAAAATGTCAACACCGGTTCGTGGTTGGGCCTCAATTTCAACGATTGGTGGCTTTTGATGACAAGTTTACCTCCTAGCCGGAAAGCCGTCGCCTCCCTCACCTTGCTTGTTACTTGGGAGGTGTGGAATGAGAGGAACGATAGGGTCTTCAAGAATAAAAGTGCGCCAACTTTTGTCATTTTAGATAGAGTTAAGAGAGAGGCTCGCCTTTGGGTTCTCGCGGGCGCCAAATGTTTGGGCAACTTGATGCCGCGAGAGTAATCGTTTTGTAATAGTGGTTGCGGTCACAAACTTATTGCATTCTTGCAATCTTCTTCTTAATTAATATATGGGGCAAAGCTTTTGCCCCCGTTTCAAAACTAATAGTTCTAGGTCTCAGACGAGACTATTAGTTGCATATGCAGCATGCAGGTGTGCATGGGCACAAAGTTTGGGGTCAGCTGATCCCTATTCCATACAAGTAACATTCCAAAAGAAACCTAGAAGACGATGCAAACTTCAAAAAATCATATATGTCACCACACGGCTGTAGCTCAGCCCTGGCACAGCCACTGGTGCCGGAAGGGACAATGATATACAATACCTTCTTCACAATCATCTTTCTCATTGCTACCAGAGGTCTTTGAGTTCCCATCATCATCTTTGCTAGTTGTAGATCTCTTCACTAGTTCTTCATTTAAAGGACTGTTGGAAAGATCACCCAAAGTAGCAGTCACCTCTTGAGCTTCTGATGGCAAGGTATGTCCATGCTTGTCTTCCATGCTAGCACACTCCGGAGCAACTTGTCCATAACACGAATCCCTAGGTAAAAACAGCATACATATTCAGTCCATAATTGTCAAGGTTATAACATAAGGCATGAAAGTTACTGTAATATGGACAGAACAGTGTAACAACAATTGTGCCTTTCCAACAAGTGGCTAGTGTTTGCAAAGCTTATGAAGTAGTACAATTCTAATGGTGTTGTACGAATAAACTGTGTGACAGTGAGATGTTTACAACTAACTACTACTGGCAGTAATATAGCATTTCACAAATAGGGTAAACCTATTCAATGCTAATAGCAATACCCACATCATAAGAAAAGGTGCTGCTCTCTAACTTGCTATCGAGCAACAGAGGGATAAATGGATTCACGTTCCTCAAATTACAAACTAACAGAGCAGTAGAAGCTTGGTAACCACATTGTGGTAGAACATCTTAAACCCCACTAAACGCACCTCCCAAACTACAGAAGTCAAAGGCTCAGAGTAACTAAGGACATGGAAACAACAGTAGATTCAAAAGAGCTCTGAACTATTTGGAAGTTCCCACAATTCATACGCTGGCACGCTTCTTGCGGCTAGTGGCTTTTACTAACCTGATCTCGACGTCGTGACTGACGCATTCAAAGGCGTTGACCAAGCCTTCCTCCTTAGTAGCATTGGACCTCTTGTCAAACAGCTGATCTGCCTGATCTACTTCCTCCTCTCCCCCCTCCTCGGCACCTGGCTCCTGACTAGGGCCCAACAGCAGCGGACCCTGGTGTTCGCCTCGGGGCACAGGAGTGTAGAAGCCGACAACTGGAATCACATTAGGCCTTGTTTACCTCTAGTGTATTTTAGGGGATGGGAGGGGATTTTCCGGGTATCCCCACCAGTCTGTTTACTTCTAGTGTATTTTAGGGGATGGGAGGGGATAATCCCCAAATATCCCCTACCAACCATCTCATTTTGCCTAACACAAAAACTCTAGTCCATGCTAGTGTATTGTAGGGGAAGAGTATTTGTGGGGATTTGTGGGGATTGGGTGTTCACCAAATCCCTTCTCATTCCCACTCTTCCCATCCCCTAAAAAACTCTTGGAGTAAACAAGGCCTTACAGAAGCCATAGCCATGGTTATCAAACACCTTTCTCGCCTGCTTCGATTGCCACTCGAGCGTGAAGATGCCAGCAGCGGTGTTAAAGAAAATGACATTTGCTTCCTCAGCAAAGCCCATCACTTCCACTGTACTATCTGCATTTACGAGATTACCAATGGGGAGCAAATTCTCCAGGTAGATGCCCCGGCTCGGCACCCATTGTGCATCGGCGGCCTCCCTTGTCCACATTTTGAGTTTGGGATATGAGTATTGACAAAACCCCAGTCCACCGCCCTCGGCCAGCAGGATGTTAAATCTCCCCGGGTAGCCATACTGCTCTGGTGTGTAAGCTCATATCCGGGTGTGTCGAGCACAGCGAGGTTGTGCCTTGCCAAGTCATACTCCAGGATCAACACATTGTCAGACATGAAATAGAGCAGCGACTTTTTCTCAACGAGCACACTGGAATAATGTGTAAACTTCATGGAGAAGACGCCTTGCATCGAGGTCGGCTCGCCCCAGGTGCCGGTAGCAGAGGAGTTTTTTAGGGGATTGGAAGTGTGGGGATGGGAGGGAATTTGGTGAACACGCAATCCCCACAAATACTCTTCCCCTACAATATACTAGCATGGACTAGAGTTTTTGTGTTAGGCAAAAATGAAATGGTTGGTAGGGGATATTTGGGGATTATCCCCTCCCATCCCCTAAAATACACTAGAAGTAAACACACTAGTGGGGATTTTCCGGGATCCGAGATAATCCCCTCCCATCCTCTAAAATACACTAGAAGTAAACAAGTCCTGAGCGATTACCTGTCATTTCTTAGAATTTCGTTCAATAAATGATCTGGGAAAAGCATCAGCAGAGGAGTAGTTGGAGATGTGGGTTCTGCATTCGGTCATTCGTCAGGGAAAATTTACTATGTCACTGTAATTTGTAAATTTTGGTAGCACCTGATATCGTTTTGTTTAACTGGAAATTTGCCAGGATAAGCCACATGCTACAAATGTATGTTGGAGCTTGAATCCGACACTCGCATCACTTTGGTATTTAGTAAGCAGAGCGAGGCGATCACTAGGAATTCCAAATGTACTAGTTCTTCATATTTGATAAGTCTGGTGGAAAATACAAATGTGGAGTTTGGAATAGGAAATCCATTCGGCTTGGTTAACATGCTTGTTCATTGCCAATTTCCATGGTCAGGCAGATGAGTATCTTATTAGCACATTGAATTCCTGATCTGAATCACATTTTCACGTCCTACATGTATTCTGTTGGGTCGGTACAGCCACCTTCCGCGCCGTCCAATCCACTTAAGTGAATCGATCACGCGGGTCCGATCAATCCAACAAAAACGTTTCGCGTGTAGCATTTTTTGTGTGCATGTAACATCACATGTAGCCAAAAATATTTTAGAAAATGTTGCGTCAGATCAATGTAGTAAAAAATCCGTCAGCTACAAAAATATTTTGCACATGTAACACGGTGCGTAGCAAAAAAATCCGGCCGGAACAAAAATATTTTGCACATGTAACATGGTATGTAGCAAAAAATTCAGATCTGTAAAACTTGCGACATGTAGAAAAAATGTTGTAGCAGTTTAAACACAACCATGTAGCAATAACCAACAATTTATGCAACAAATCCCCAACTTGGTTGTAGCAAAACATGGAAAATCATGTGACCGTTTGCTACATTTTTAACACGCTCATGTAGCAAAAGGCATATGTGTATGTAGCACACGTCGAAACACCGTATGCAACATACGCATATCTCTAGTGTCACTTACCTCGAACCATCAACAATTGAGGTTGGATGCACCGTCCCTTCACCGATTCCTGCTCGCCAACCATGATTTCGGCCCCTGAAGTCTCATCTAGGCTAGATCGGGTGAGTCCCGACGAAATCCACTCGTGGTCGTCTTCTTCCAAGGTCCGGTGACCTGTGGGGAGCTCTAACACGACGTCCATGGCGAGCTCGCCAGGCTTCACGCGAGGACGACGGGAGGAGCAGCGGCCGCAGCAACAAGAGTAGTAGATGGAGGAGCAGGTCGTAGCTGCCGGAGGAGCAGGCAGAGGTGCAGGGCCGTCGGTCCATGCTTCCATGGCGGATCTCACGGGACGTCGGCGGCATGTGGGGAGGTATGCGTGGGGAGTTGGAAAGCAGGAGGTGGGGGAGGATATGCATGAGGAGGTAGGGCGCGGTGAGCTTGAAAAGAGGCAAACACGAGGAGGACACATATGTGTCTAACTTCATAGTTATCAGGTAGCAGTAGCACCACCACCACTGGATTCACAAAAGAGTATCACTTTTGTCTGAAAAAGAAAGACAGAGTGAAACGATTGGAGACCTCAAGAGTGTCTAATAAGGATGGGGGATGGCTAGTTTTTGCACGTTCGATCGTTAGCAATCAGTCGCACGGTTTCCGACCGTCCCGATACGGAAACATCGTACATACGTGTGTTTCTTTGTCCTATTCCCTTTCTGGCACGATACGATCTCGTGTGTACCGATCCTTCTGCCTCTATTCCCTTTCTGCGACAGCGCAGATGACTTCCGGCCCACTTGCGCTGTTTTCTCGGCCTATTCCCTTTCCACGCGGGGCGCGATGACTTCCGGCTCATTTGTGCTTTGTTTTTGCCTATTCCCTTTTTTCGGCAATATAGTTTCAAAAAAAAGTACTACAACAACTTTTGGCGCTAAAAAAGTATGAATTTTTCTCTATTCCTTTTTGGGCAGTAATATTTTAGGGTAAAAAAGGGTGGGAGGTAGAAGCCCACTTCCAACTAGTTCAAAAAATTGGAACATAGATGAACTGTCACTTCCAACTAGTTCAAAAAAATTGGAAAATAAATGAACTGTTACTTTCTACTAGTATAAAACAAATGTGAACAAAAAAGAATGAACTGCCAATTTACACATTGGTAAAAATGATTTAACCAAATACATAGCACATGGTGTTGTCACCCCTAAAAAACTAGTATTAAAAATGTGAAATAACTTGGATGAATTTTTTGAAAAAACTATAGATCACAAAACTTTAATGCGAACAAAAAATGGATTCTTCCAGTTCATACCATTTATTTTGAGTGCTTTTCGCAATGCTGATGGGGCGTCCTCCATTTTCAGTTAAACAATATCAACACAAGCATGCCAGCATGAAGATCATTCGACGAAACAAAAATTCCCCATCCAGAAATGCAAAAGGTTAAAATTTAAATGCAAAAACAGAATATATAATTTATCAAAACGAACTGAAAAGATCACGCACTCGAAAGCATAAAACATACCAGGAATAAAAAGGGTTTCAAACACACCTAAAAATATTTATATTTATTAAACTGGGAGAAAAATTTAATGATGTCAGCCAGATTCTCTCCTAATTCAAAATTCATTATGTTTTATCTCTCAAAGGATAAATCCGATTGAAAATCCGTTTTCACTAATAAATCGGTCGTGACAAGATCTTCAAAACTAGATCCCATTTTGATATGTTTCGACAACTTTCTTTTCGGGCTAAAAGTTATCAACCCCACGATATTGTCGATACATGAGTTATCATGGGTAAAAATATAAGAGTTACCAACCTCAAAATTATATGGACTTTTCTTTGAGAGCGCCGTTTTGGCTCCCGGGAGCATATGCTCCCGGTATTTTAAAAAAAAATTCAAAATTTGAAAACTTATCAAAAAAATCTGAAAAAAACCATGCACATACATGACCATGGTACGCACCACCGTGTATTTTTTCGCGTCGAAATGATATCGTATGCGCCCTGTACAAAAATGACAAATTTCTGACAGGAAAATGAGATCTAAAAATTTGAATTTCGGACAGGAACTTTGTCATTTTTGTACAGGGCGCGTACGATGTCATTTCGGCGCGAAAAAAACACGGTGGTGCGTACCATGGTCAGGTACGTGCATGATTTTTTTCAGATTTTTTGATAAGTTTTCAAATTTCAATTTTTTTTTGAAAATACCGGGAGCATATGCTCCCGGGTGCCAATGCGAATTTCCCCTTTTCTTTCGACATTTTTGTTCGTCTCACATGATTTACGACACTTTGGTAACTTTTACATGTCCGGTGAGCCATTTACAAAAAGTGTTGCATGCATAGTGCGTGAATTCAAAATGGTTTATCTCTCACACGATACATCCGATTTAAGATCCGCTTTTACCAACAAATTGGTCATGACGAAATATTTCCTAGAACTTGATAAAAGTTACCAACACCCACTACATGAGTGAGTTATCAATGTTAACCACACCGATCAAAAGAAATTTTATTGGAACGGCTAATGTTTATGTTGGTGTTGATTACCGGTAGAGTTCTTTGGTTGGCGATTTTACGGGAGTTAAAAAGCGCTTCTCTCTAAGCACATCTTTCACTGAACAACCTGCATTTCAGGAGCAGCATTATGCATGCTATTTAGTACCATGAAATCCTTGGGAACATTTTTCTAAAAAAGAACAGGAATGGGTGAAAGAAAATCACATGCTAGACAACAGAGAGTTGTTCGCTTGCAACTGATGCAACACAAGATAAAGCGCTATTGCAACTGATGCACCAATTATATAAAACGATAGTAACCCTAGTTTCTCATAGATGAAACATTTCCCCAAGGATCAATCGCTTACAATAAGGTCACCCTTCATTACATTGTCTGCATTCGTTCCAAAAATCAAGCATGCTTCCACTCCTCCAGGCATTATCAGGGAGCAGTTACCAACCATTATTTTTCATCCCATTCTGCACCTTTGAATCACAAAATCAGAGTCGTGGCACTATCGTGCTGAGATGAAGGTTTTCAGCAGCAGCCACACGCCAGCATTCACCTCTTCGACCTGCCGAACCCTACGAAATCCATGCAGCAACATCAGGGTCAATGTCCTCAGGTTCAATTTGGCCAGCTTAATCAGACCGTGCATTTAAGAGCGACTAGTTGGTTGCTGGAAATGTAAAGTTATTCACATAATTGCTTAGATTTTCTAACACAAGGTTGTTAAAAAGAGGATACTCTTATGCAGTATCAAGTATACTATCTAGACAGAAAAATTGGAAATAAATTGAACAAAGCCAGTTGTTCATAGATCACTACCTACTTAATCTGACACTGTCATTCTAAGTGTACAAGTAAGAAAAACAAAAATCGACATAGATAAATGTAGAAAGGCAACTAGTCGTCATGTGGGACCAGAAATACACATTCAAAATATGGTCAACCCATAACAAGTCTTTTTTATGAGCAATAAAAGGAATTTTCTATTTTCTGCAACATCATGTGGTATATTCATTGCACCTTAAGAACTATTAGCAAAATGACATTTATTAAATGGTCTCGTGTGGAATAATGATGAGGATACGAGTGATACTTCCAAATGGCAAACATATAAAGTCCTGAACAAGATTATTACTTTGCACTAGCATGAGTACATTACTTTGCATTAGCAGTTTATTAGGTATACTCCTCATTAGAAATGAACAGATAATGAGAAATGCTTGTAATCAGTAGGGTGTTAATAAGTACATGGAATATTGATATAAAGAACAGTACTATCTTTCAGGGTATAAGACTGTCTGCCGCGGTAACAGTGTCAAGTTAAACGGTCAAAGCCATGGCTTCTATAAGAAACAATTCCATGGAATAAAATTTCCATACAAAACCTAGAGAACAATGCAAAATACAGCGATACAAGTCACTCCACAGTGGTAGAAGTCATATACAGTATACCTTCTTCAGAAGCACCATGCAAGCCACGATAGGCCTCTGAGCTCCCAGGACCATCTTTACTGGATGTAGATGTATTTTTTACTGATTCTTCATTTGGTGCATTCTTTGAAACATTTTCCGAAGGATCGTCCGGAAGAAGTTCTCCATGATGTGGAACCCTACTTGACAACAAGGCGTAATTTGTCAATGCATCATTGCTAAGGCTATAACATTTAATGTAATCTGATGTAAAACAACACAACATATTATCTCATCAGTAATTTCATGACAGAAAGTGCTGACCACGTTCCATTCAATGTCATCTATAACAACTGACTAGTGCTTGGACAATTATTATGTACAATTCTGAAGCACCATATAAATAAACTGCACATCGATGAAATATTTGCAACTAGCCAGTACCGTATAAATAGCATAACACCTAACCGTAAAGAACTTGGAATTTTTTTTATATTGGTTTGAGATGGCTAAACATGCTTGTCGCGCGGTCCTCAAGCACTTGGACTTTGATTCGGTGCTCATGCAGTACAGACATCATAACAAAAGACACCAGGCCCTAACTTGCAGGTATTATTATCAGGTCACGCCGGCTAACTGTAGTTTTGTACTAATACCTCAAACACCAACACGGAGACCGTCAGGCTTCCTGTCAACACATGAAACCAATGCACCACACTTGGCAACCATCTTGTCATATAACATCTTAAACCAACTAAGTTAACTAGAAATGTCAAAGGCACAAAACAACAACGAACACATGAAAATAACACTGAACGGATTAAAAGTTTTTGCCCAAAATCCATCCGTGCGTATCCTACAGCCTATCTGGCAAAAGAAGTGGAGTTCGGAGTAGAATCCTAACCTGATCTCGAGGGTGTGGCTGAAGCCGTCACTGGCATTGGTGAAGTTCCCTTCTTCCATGGTCTTGCACTTATCAAACAGATCCTGTGTTTGCTCTAGTGTTTCCTCCTCCTCCCCTCCTCCCTCCTCGCCATCCACCTCCTCAGTAGGCCTGGACGGCAGTGGCGGGTACTGGTGTTCACCCACGAGCACTTCAAGCCTAGAGTGTGGAGTGTAGAAGCTGACAAATGGAATCAAATTACTGTAGCCATGATTATCGCAAATCTTCGTCACCCGCTCCGATTGTAGTTCGATTGTGAAGAGGCCAACATCCGTGATCACGAAAATGACATTTACTCCCTCGGCAAAGCCCAACACATCCAATCCACCTTCTGTGTCCACAAGAGCATCATTCGGGAGCAAATTTTCCAAGCAGATGACCCGGCTCAGTACCCATTGCGCGCTAGTGCCGTCACTCGCCTTCCTAGACCACAGTTTCAGATGTTGATACACTGCTTGCTGGTGTCGAATTGTATGCACTGCTTGGCTGAGTCCCAGTCCACCGTCCTCCGCCAGCATGAGGTTGAATCTATCATAATCGGACCCAGACTTTGGTGGGTCGAGCACAGTCAAGCCATGCCTTGCCAAGTCACACTCCAGGGTCCTCCCATCGTCAGACATGAAGTAGAGCAGAGACCTCCCAACGAGCACGCTGGAAGAAACGGTGTAGTCTATGTCAAAATCACCCGAATAAAGCGAGACAAAATCGCCTTGCATCAAGGTCAACTCGACCCATGCGCCAGTCTCCGACGAGTATAGGCACGCCGACGTGAGATGCCGATCAGCGTTAGTGTCTTCCTCGACATAGAAGACGAAGACCAGGTGGAAGGGGCCCCCGTGGCAGTCGTGGTGGTTGCACCCGTCCGCTGCGCAGAACACGGCCGCGCTCTGCCACCACCAGTAGTCGCTCGACGCGGGCATCGGTACACGGCGTTGGGCGCCCGTGATTGGCTCCCACACGAGGAGTTCCTTGGTATCCTTGCCATTGGGCAAGAATAGGGCGCGGCCGTGGCGGCAGTCGATGGCCGACCAGGAGCGAAAATCCGGGGCGGCGAGGGAGAAGGACGAGGCGGTGGTGGGGATGAAGCGGGGGATGTCCTGCTTGTACCAGTTGTGGAGGAAGCCGAGCACGGGGGGTGTACGGTGGAGCTCGTGGAGGCGGCGGCGGAAGGCGGGGTGGGAGACGGCGCCTCCCCAGGTCTTGCAGACGAGGGAGGCGCGGAGGAGGCAGGCTGGGTCGTCGGGCGGGAGGCGGAGGAGGATCTCTTCCACGAGCTCGACCGGGAGCGGCGGCGGCGGCGGCGGCGCTGCCATGGTGGGTCGCTAGGTATGGGAGTGTGTTGGATTGGAATGGGATAGCGTGGAATGGTTCGGCTCAACCAGGTTTGGGACCCGGAGCACGCCTAGTGGTCTCGTTTACAGTTTACCACGGCGCGGAGCCTTCCGCGAAGCAGTTGTTGGCTTCTGGTCTTGTACCACCTGGCGGTCGCGCCCCCATCCCGAGCTCGCAGCTCCCCCGGCCATGGCGGCGGCGGCGCAGAGGCTCCTCGCGGCGAGCACGAAGATCGTCGGAGTCGGGCGCAACTACGTCGCGCACGCCAAGGAGCTCGGCAACCCCGTCCCCAAGGTCCGCCTCCCCCTCTGACTGGACCCCCTCCGATCCCGAGGCGCCCTTCTCTCTGACGCCTGTTTCGGTTGCTTGCAGGAGCCGGTGCTGTTCCTGAAGCCGACCTCGTCCTTCCTCCACGCGGGCGTGGCCACCGCCGCCATCGAGGTGCCCGAGCCGCTCGAGTCACTGCACCACGAGGTCGAGCTCGCCGTCGTCATCTCCCGCCGCGCGCGCGACGTCCCCGAGGCCTCCGCCATGGACTTCGTCGGAGGTAACCAGGAACTCCCGTGCCTTCCCTGCGCGATTACCTATCCATCCATTCTTCAGATTTGATAAGCCAAAAGTGGAATGTGCAAATGTGTAGTTCGGAATCGAAGATATGTGTCCTATTGATCATCGTGGCTTGTTCAATGCCTGTTTCTTCAATTGCCATGGGCAGGCGAATGACCATATATTTTAGCACATTAAATTCCTAATCTGAATCACGTTTCCATGTCCTTGGTGTATTCTGTTCTGAAATATGAATACTAGGCCAATGGTTTGACTTGGATATCTTTTTGTGACTGTATGTAGTCCTGTTTGGTGGGTCTGTCTATTTTCTTTCACTTCTGAAAAATGAGCAGTACATAGCCGTCAGATATTTTCACTAATGACATGATAGTTTCGACATAACTAATTGTATCCTCTAATTTTCTAGGTTATGCGCTTGCTTTGGACATGACAGCAAGGGACCTTCAATCCGTTGCTAAGGTGTGCATTGTGCACTAACTGTTGTACTCCTAAGTGTTGCTTTATTCGGTCCTATTCTACATCTTATTTTTTGTGCCATCTTCCATTTCCTGTTGTAACAACTTACATAAATAAAACCGTTGATAAAGTTGCCAGTGTAGTCTCATAAGTTGCATCTTGTGTACTAATTAATAAAAAAAAACCATATATTTTTTGTTAGGGCTACTTGTTACTGTTACTTGTTTCTATTTTCTTTCAACTTACAAATTTGACATAATGGTTTGGGATAATATGTTGTGCAACAATTGTACTCCCTACGTTCCAAATTAAGTGTCACTGTTTCAGTACAATTTTGCTAAAACAGCGACACTTAATTTGGATCGGAGGGAGTAGTAAATGATCAACATGACCGTGTATGTAGTCCACAGTCCCCTTTATCGCAAAAATAAATAAAATAAGGAAAGAACTAAATACAACCCAATGTGTGTTAGTGTAAGAGAGTTTATATCTCGGTCATTTTGGCATTACTTAACCATTGAACTTTTAGTCTGCAGGTCTTCCATGGACTTTGGCTAAAGCACAGGATACCTTTACTCCAATTAGTGCAGTGGTAAGTCTATGTTTCCCTTACTTAAAGTCTGGTGTAGTATGGCAGCTTGTGTGACTTTTTTTCTTCTCATATGTATGCATCTATTTATGAAAAATATACACAAGTATCATATTAAAGTTAGTCAGTGAAAACTAAGGGTGCTCGAAGACGGTTTGAGATCAAGTGGAAACTATAGTTCATACTTTTTTACTAGCTTTTTGTTGCTCACTTTGCAATCAACGAAAGAAGTTTAACTAGCCCATTTGCTGCTGGTTTTCGCAGGCTCCCTTGAAATCGTTTTTGAACATCCTTAGTAAAACCTATGGAATATGTACTCGCCTTGTTCATGATAATTCACAAGACATAAATCAAGCATAAGTACTAGGAAGTAAGTCAAATGCATGAAAAAAGGCTAGAATACTACTCCCTCCGTTCTAAATTAATTGACTTCCATTTGTTCACACATGGATGTATCTAGACATGTTACACGTATAGATACATTCACATGTGGACAAATGAAAGTCAATTAATTTGGAACGGAGGGAGTAGTAGTTTTGACTTGTAGGCTTGCAGCTTCCAAGCTTTGAATGCTATCCATTACATTCTCATAACTTAACATGATATAGGTGATTCCATTATTATGACAATATATGTTCGAATGATCTCTGCATTTAACAGGTTCCAAAATCAGCTGTCCCTAATCCGGATGATCTCGAGCTCTGGCTAAAGGTAATTATACAGTTATGTAATTAATATATTTATTGCGATCTGAAGTGATAGAAGCTTAGAAATCGTCATGTTCAGGTGGATGATGAACTTAGGCAGAAAGGGTCTACAAGTGATATGATATTCAAGGTTCCTTTTCTAATTAGTTATATCAGTTCGATCATGACACTGATGGAGGGTGATGTGATATTAACCGGTAATGACGTCTTTTCTACACGATTGGTTAGTGTATTGGAGGATAAGTGTGCGGGGTTACTAATGGGATAATATGCAGGTACGCCTGAGGGTGTAGGCCCTGTCCGAATAGGACAGAAGATCAAAGCTGGTATAACTAGCATCATCGAGGCCGAGTTCGATGTTCAGAGGCGCAACTGAACATTTTCTGCCTGATGTAGCAAGGAATAAACTGTGGTATGGTAGAAATGACCATCTGGAACTTTGTTCTGTATTATCTACCTGGCTTACCCAGACACTGTGTATTGATGTAGTTTGTCACTCAGAGAGAAAATAACTTTGGACGGTCTGCACTTTCCAGAGAAAAATAACATTGGATCGGATTGTCGACCTGTGATGTCTGCAAATGAAATTAGAGCGCCATTCCTCAGTTGGCACCACTGGCTCCAGCAACTGCGATTCCGTGGAGTCTTCTCGGTGTATCATGCTTGTACGCCCGGAATTACTTATGTTTCCATGAACTTGTTTTGTCTTGTGCCATTGTTGGTGGCGCAATAGCCTCCCTCTTGCTACAACATGTTTCTGTAAACACATTTTTATTATGGTGAATAATGGTGGCTAGATCTTTGTTTTTCCTCGGCTATAACTCAATACTGCAGCACTGATATGGAACTTGTAGATGCTCCTGATGGAGAGCACATCTCTGCAAGCGTACAACCACGCTCGTGTGCCTCTATATATTCCGAGTGAAGGAATCCACTCATCCACATGGTAAATTTTTTCAAGTTGCGTCGGTCACATACTCACACACATAAGTTTCTTGATTATTAACTATGTATGTACATCAACCAGCTATCTCAGAATTTCGACAAACTCGGTGTCGAGAGTTCCATACCAAACTTCATGTAGTCATAGATGTGATCGCTGATCTGTTGGGTCAAGTGCCCAGCACCCTTGAAGTGAGCCGCTCTGACACAGCACAGCATTGTTCTAACCAGGGATTACTTTGCTCCGATTCCTCACAAGTGCTGCAGTTTTGTTATAGCCGAGAGCAAAAAATGAAGATCTATAGAAACACAAAGGTCATGGAAACATAGTTTATTATGACGCAGCGATATATAATTCCAAGCGTACAAACATGATACACAGAGGAACTCCAGAAAGGTTCAGGGAGTTGCAGCTGCTCAAAAGCTGTGGTGACAGTTGATCAAACCCAATGTTAATTTCTGTGGAAAATTGTAGATCGTCCAGAGTCATCCAGGATTCAGAACAGAAGTGTTATATTTATCACAACAAAGGAACTTAACAGCTTTTCTGTATGTCAAAATGAAAGAAATAACATATAGTAATTTGCTGATGAAATGTGCCGATTACATTGGGTATTCTAACAAAAAAATAGATTGGAAAAGTACACAGAGGATCTCCAAAGATAGACCAAAAGGGAGTCATCCTAAATCAACATTTCTGGATCTATTTGCGCTTGACTACACTAACATAAGGCAGCTCCACGGAGCCCATGAACAACTTGCCATTCTCCCTCGCCATGATCTCGGTCGGTCTCACGCTCTTGGGCCCCGTCATCCGTTCGACAATCTTCCCGTTGGCATCGACCCGTACGGCGAGCAGATGGCTATCACGGCCAAAGGGCAGCTCATTCTTCTCACGATGTAACGCCACCCAGTAACCTCCTCTCATGTCGGGCCTCACGTTATCGGGGTATCCCAGGAGGTCGGCAAAGGGCTCGGATCTTCCCGCATTGGGCCCTTTGATCCAGTGCCTTAGTAGCTTGCAGGGGCCGGTAGACGCGACCACGAGGTGCGTGCGGTCGGCGCTGAGGGAGACGCCATTTGGGTATGTCATGTCGGCTTGTAGCACCGTGACGTCCGACGTTCTTGGGTCGTACCTCATTAGGCGCCCCGTGGAGTCCCCTGTTTTGGTCACCATCTCGTGCTGCGCCCGATTGTAGTTTGTCGAGCTGTCGGTGAAGTAGACTTGGCCGGTGACTTGATCGACGTCGACGCCGTTGGTGAACCGGAGTGGTACCCCGTCGACCTGGTTGGCGAGCACGGTGGCCTCCCCTCCGCCAGGGCCGACCCGCATGAGTCCTTTGTATGCGTCGGCGATGTACAGGTCTCCTGACTTTTGGTTGAAGCGAAGGCCGAGCGGGCGGCCACAGCGGCTCTCCGTGATGGTCTCGGGGCGGAGCCTCGTCGCCGTGCAGGTCTTGGCGTCATAGCCGGGGCCGTAGGAGTAGATGGTCCAGCCGAGCTTCTCGCCGTTCCACTTGAGGATGCGGCCGTCAGAGATGTTGTAAACGGATAGCAAAGAAACGACGAAGAGCGGAACGATCAAACCAAAGGGGACACGAGATTTAACGTGGAAAACCTCTCCAAACAAAGGAGAGGAAAAAACCACGGGCACCAGCCAGCAATACTTCACTATATCGGGTGAGGTTACAAACGCCGTGGGTTTACAATGTGTGGCTTACCCCAAAACGGCGGCTTACAAGAGGAATAAATAGAAACATCAAACCCTAGGTCGGCTGCAGTCCAACCCGGAATCAATCCCGGAAACAATCCCACCTCGGCGGTAGTACCGCTTAACCCAGCGGTACTACCGCTGGGGTGGGCTGGTTCGTCTCTTCCCACCTCAGCGGTACCGGCGGCGGTACCGCCAGCGGTACCAGTCGGTACCGGACAACGCGTCAGACGGCCATTCTGCGGTAGCGGAGGCGGTAGCGGTGGCGGCAGCTCCGAGCGGTAGTACCGCTTAACCCAGCGGTACTACCGCTGGAATTTGGAACACCAAAAACAACACTCCACCTTGAGACAAATTCCATCTTGTAGCATAAAGAGAACTTCACCCTGAAACAACAAAGAAAAACACCTTCGGCGCCAAATAGCCTCTTGGGCTAGACAGTGATACCAACTAAGCCCGAGCAAAGCTCGAACTTAGTAACAGGAACTGGCTTTGTCATCATATCAGCAGGATTATCATGAGTACTTATCTTGCATACCTTCAGTTTACCTTTTGCAACAACATCACGCACATAATGGTATTTGACGTCAATGTGCTTTGTTCTCTCATGGAACATCTGATCCTTGGTAAGGTAAATAGCACTCTGACTATCACAAAACAGGTTAATGCAAGTATCATCTCCACAAAGCTCAGCAAACAAACCTTTCAGCCAAACCGATTCTTTACATGCTTCAGCAATAGCCATGTACTCTGCTTCAGTGGTAGACTGGGCAACAACGATTGCAACGTTGCCCTCCAACTCACGGCACAACCACCAAGCGTGAACACATAACCTGTGAGGGATCTCCTCTTATCCAAATCGGCAGCAAAATCTGAATCCACATAGCCTACGAGTCCCTCATCAGTCTTGCCGAACTTGAGGCAAGCATTGGATGTGCCACGAAGGTACCTGAAAATCCACTGAACAGCCTTCCAATGTTCTTTACCAGGATTAGCCATATATCTACTAACCAAACTCATAGCATATGATAAATCTGGACGTGAGCAAACCATGGCATACATTAAAGAACCAACAGCACTAGAATATGGAACTCTAGACATGTACTCAAAATCCTCATCCGTACTAGGACATTGTTCAGCTGACAATTTAAAGTGAGGAGCAATAGGAGTACTAACAGACTTTGCATCATGCATGTTAAAACGATGAAGAACTTTCTTAATGTAATTTTGCTGACTAAGAAACAACAAACCAGAATTTCTGTCACGGGTAATCTCCATACCTAGAATTTTCTTAGCAGCACCAAGATCCTTCATCTCAAACTCGCTACTCAACTGTGACTTGAGAGCAGCGATATCTTTCTTGCTCTTGGCAGCAATCAACATATCATCAACATATAATAACAGGTATATAGGTGATCCATTAACAAACTTAATGTACACACAGCTATCAAATTCAGACCTCTTAAAGCCATGTGACAACATAAAAGAATCAAACCTTTTATACCACTGACGAGGAGATTGTTTCAAACCGTACAAGGACCTTTTCAACTTACACACAAGATCCTCCTTACCGGCACTATGAACCCTTCTGGCTGGTCCATGTATATCTCCTCCTCCAACTCTCCATGCAGAAACGCAGTCTTTACATCTAACTGCTCAAGCTCAAGATCACGCATAGCAACAATACCAAAGAATGTACGAATTGAACTATGCTTAACAACTGGAGAGAAAACATCATTATAATCCACACCTGGAATTTGACTGAAGCCTTTTGCAACTAACCTTGCCTTAAACCTCGGAGGCTCGCTAGGAGATAAACCCTCCTTTCTCTTGAAGATCCACTTACAGCGGACTGCCTTCTTTTTCTTAGGCAAGCGCACAACTTCCCATGTGCCATTCTTATCGAGTGACTGCATTTCTTCTTGCATAGCAGCAAGCCACTTCTCGCGGTCACCGGAACCAATAGCTTCAGTATAGGTGGACGGCTCATGTCCGTGCTCCACCTGTTCTGCACAACTCAGAGCATAATCAACAATGTTACACTCTTCAATTAAACGTGGTCGAGGACCACAATTCCTCCTGTTCCTACGAGCAGCAATAGACTGTTGTGGCTGCAAAACAGGGGGTGAGTTCTGAACATTATCATTATCAGAATCAGAAGAAACAGAATCATCAGAACCAGCAGAATCAGGATCAGAATCATCTGAAGTAGCAGCACCATCATTGTCAACAGTGACATTTTCCTTTTCAACAGAGTGCTCCACCTCGACACGAACCTGCTCCTCAGAAAAATCTGGCAAAACATCTGAGGACAACTTATCAAAGTACATAACAGATTCATTGAAAACAACACTCCTGCTCATAAATGCCTTGCTAGTTTCGGGATTCCATAACTTGTATCCTTTTACACCCGAACCATAACCAATGAACACACACTTAATAGCTCTCGGCTCTAACTTTCCATTATCAACATGAGCATAAGCAGTGCAGCCGAAAACTTTAAGCTGTGAATAATCAGCAGGAGAATCTGACCATACCTCAATGGGAGTTTTCTTGTCGAGGGGAATAGATGGTGACCTGTTTATCAAGTAGCAGGCGGTGGCAGCCGCCTCAGCCCAAAAACGCTTACTCATGCGAGCGTTGGAGATCATGCAGCGAGCCTTGGAGATGATGGTCCTGTTCATCCGCTCCGCTACACCATTCTGCTGAGGCGTGTACGGGATGGTGAGGTGCCTGACAATGCCTTCTTTCCTGCAATAATCATTAAAGGCATTCGAACAAAATTCGCCACCATTGTCAGTACGAAGTAATTTCACCTTCCTTTCTGTTTGCCTTTCAATCATAGCTTTCCACTCTTTAAAAGCAGCAAACGCATCATCCTTATTTTTCATGAAATAAGGCCAAACTCTTCTAGAGTAATCATCAATAATGGTAAGCATATAACGAGCACCACCATAAGAGGGCTTACGAGATGGCCCCCAAACATCAGCATGTACATAATCAAGTGTACCTTTGGTGGTGTGAACAGAAGCATTAAACTTAACTCTTGTGTGCTTACCGAAAATGCAGTGTTCACAGAACTGCATCTTACCCAAACTGCATCCTTGCAGCAAGTCTCTCTTGATCAATTCTGCCATACCAAGTTCACTCATATGTCCAAGACGCTTATGCCAAAGGTTAGTTTTACTAGCGTCATCATGAGAAACAGCAGCAACAGTACCAGATAACGTGCTACCTCTAAGAACATATAACTTAGCAGAATTCATATCACCAACCATAACTATGAGAGAACCTTTTGATACCTTTAGGAGTTTATTTCCTCCTTTGTACTTGTACCCGTCACAGTCAAGGGTACTGAGCGAGATCAAATTTCTTGCCATGGTTGGTATGTGTTTCACTCCCGTCAACGTGCGTGTCATACCGTCATGTGTCTTGACCTGAACGGAACCAACGCCAACAATGTTGCATTGCTGGTCGTTCCCCACACGCACGAAATCTCCAGTCTGCACTAACTCATAAGAACTGAACCAATCTTTGTTACAGCAAATATGAAAAGAACATGCAGTATCTAGAATCCATTCATCCTGACGAGAAACACATGCAGCTAAAACAGCTAGGCATTCGCCATCAGAACTACCATCAACAACAGAGCCTCACCGGTATCTTTACCTTCATTATTTTTCGGTTGGTAAGTACCTTTTCTTTTCTCCTTGTTCTGCAACTTCCAACAATCATCAATGACATGATTAGATTTCTTACAATACCTGCAGAACTTGTCTCGTCCTTTGACTTTGAGCGACTCTGTCACCCTTGCTCTTGTCTCTGTTGTTGTTGGTAGTGGTTATCTCGCTGCTCAGGCCTCCCTCGGACCTGCAAAGCATCGCCCTTGGAGGACGACGACTCCTCTTTCTGTACCATACCTTTCATCTTTTCCCTGGCAAGCAGGGCCTCATATACTTCCGCGGTGGTTAGTTCATCACGGCTTAACAGTATGGTATCACGAAAATTTGCAAAGGAATTTGGCAGCGAGCATAGAAGTAAAAGTGCTAGATCTTCATCATCGTACTTTACCTCCATCGACACTAGGTCAGAAACGATCTCCTTAAAGATCGATAAGTGATTCATTACCGAACCACCTTCTTGCAACTTGTGCGTGAACAACTTCATCTTCACATGCATCTTGCTGGTGAGATCTTTGGACATGCAGATCGACTCCAGCTTAGCCCACAGTGCCGCTGCGGTTTTCTCCTGGAGTACTTCTTGCAGAATATCATTAGATAGATGAAGTTGAATAAGCGATAAAGCCTTACGGTCTTTCCGCTTCTCATCGGCGGTCCATGCCGCCGCATCCTTGTCGCCGAATTTCTCCAGCGCCTCGTCAAGATCATTGGACTGTGCGAGGATCGCACGCATCTTGACCTGCCACAGCGAAATCTCGTCTTGTAGTCCAGCGCCGGTAGATCGAACTTCATCGATGCCATCCAAAACCCTAATCTGAAAACAGATCTGAAACAGGGCTCTGATACCACTTGTTGTAAACGATAGCAAAGAAACGACGAAGAGCGGAACGATCAAACCAAAGGGGACACGAGATTTAACGTGGAAAACCTCTCCAAACAAAGGAGAGGAAAAAACCACGGGCGCCAGCCAGCAATACTTCACTATATCGGGTGAGGTTACAAACGCCGTGGGTTTACAATGTGTGGCTTACCCCAAAACGGCGGCTTACAAGAGGAATAAATAGAAACATCAAACCCTAGGTCGGCTGCAGTCCAACCCGGAATCAATCCCGGAAACAATCCCACCTCGGCGGTAGTACCGCTTAACCCAGCGTACTACCGCTGAGGTGGGCTGGTTCGTCTCTTCCCACCTCAGCGGTACCGGCGGCGGTACCGCCAGCGGTACCAGTCGGTACCGGACTAACGCGTCAGACGGCCATTCTGGCGGTAGCGGTGGCGGCAGCTCCCGAGCGGTAGTACCGCTTAACCCAGCGGTACTACCGCTGGAATTTGGAACACCCAAAAACAACAAGAGACGCCGCTGTAGGGGCCTTGGCCATGGCCATCGAACGCGACGCTCTCCGGGCCGCGGACTGTCCCGCGTGGCAGCGCAGGTGCTGGCTTCTGGTGGCGTCAAAGCTTGCGGCGGTGGCCGCCATGGCGGCGGGCATAAAGAGCACGGCCATGATCAGCACGGCGATGGTGGCCTTGGCGAGACGGCTCATGCCGCAGCCCATCTCTGGTTCGCTTGCTCTTTGGGTCGAGAGCTCGAATCGAGTGTTTGATCGACGGAGCCTCGTATGTTTCGCTCGTTGCTTCGGTGGAGCGTAAACGGGTGGGTGTGCTGCTATTTGTAGTGGTGCAGGGTGAGAACTGGCTACCGGTCCGAGTCGGCTCAGGATACACGTAGAGTACGGCCGGAGTCGGAGTCGGTGTCGGTAGAGGACGTACGTACGCGCGCTAGTTCAACCAATCTCTCACCTCACGTAGGCAGGAGACACACAACAATCAGGACACACCGCAATCCGGATTCTGAATATGAATCCCGGCCCCATGTTTCGGTTCTGAATAGGAATCACGGCCCCATGTTTCGGTTTTGTATGTATCATCGGCATTATTTTGCCAAAAGAAGTCAAATTAACCAGCACGACACGTACCTAGCCTCTTCACTTTTATCTGTTTGGATGGATGGATTGCTCTCTTTTCTGTTCAACACCATTGTACTCCTTGCACGTCTGTGGTTGGGGGTCGACGTACCACTAGTACCGAACTGCTACTTGATGCACAATTTGCTTCAAATTTCATAAACTGTTGTACTCAGATTACAAACAACACACACACCACGAGGATCCAAAACTTTCAGTTGCTTTCAGACAAGCAGAGACAGAAAGAGGATTTGGAACTTGTAATACCCAGCACAACACTAACTAAAGAAATAATTTTATTGCTAATGTTACTACATTACTTACACTTGTCTATATATCCATCCGCGCCACCGTGAGTTTCGACACAGTTGCCATCCTAACTGTCTGCATATACATGGCGCGTCAGCTTGAGCTTCTCGGTGAACTGATTGGTCTACCAAGGTGGGCAAACCCAGGGCTAACCATGGACACATCACACATACATACAACCCTCCCAATGATAAAAAACAACAAACATAAGATACTGTTCTGCTGCTGCTGTTGTTGTAGCGCAAGAGAAATCAATCGATCTGCAATAAGGATTTCAAGATGTTTGTACGATATGCGCTGGTGTCTGTCCACCATGATGAAGAGGATCCAGCATCGCTGGAGTACATGCACCCGGTCGGAGCTTCAATTTGTACATACATAGTTAATAATCAAGAAACTTATGTGGGAGTACGTGACCGTGAGGTACTTGTACGCAGCTTGAAAATTTCAAGCTAGTGGATTCCTGCACTGAAATCAGGATAACACGAGGTGTAGTTGTACGCGCTTACAGAGATGTTGTTTCTGTCAAAATAACATTTTTAAGAGTTCCTCACAAGTGCTGCAGTTTTGTTATAGCCGAGAGCAAAAATGAAGATCTATAGAAACACAAAGGTCATGGAAGCATAGTTTATTATGACGCGTAGCGATGTATAATTCCAAGCGTACAAACATGATACACAGAGGAACTCCAGAACGTGCAGATGATGTATACTAGTGACAGGCAATTCAGGCGACAGAGAACCAACTATCTCACAATTTTGATTATTAACTATGTATGTACATGAACCAACTATCTCACAATTTTGACAGTTTTGGTGTCGTGTCGAACTTCTTGATGTAGTCATAGATGTGATCGCTGATCTCCTGCGCCCTCTCCTGCTGGATGAAGTGCCCGGCACCCTTGACGACCACCACCTCCTCGAGCATAGGCACATCTCTCTTGAGCCCACCCTTGTGTATGTAGCCTTTGACTCCTGGGTGATGGTATGCCAGGTCGCCGTCCCCGACAATGAACTTGGTTGGCACCTGAACTTTTGCTCCAGTCCATGGTGCCATCAGTTCCCAGTTCCTGTGGATTGATGTTCAGAAGTTAAAAATATTCCTGATTCATATATTATGCACTAGTATGTCTGCAATGATGCTACGCATGGCCAGTGCTACAGAAGTCCAGAATTAACCTAGTGGTAGCAATAATCGACAACTCAAACCAGATATTTATATTTATGTGGGATTATATTCAGAAGAGGATTTTGTGAATGTTTCTAGCATCGAGTAAAATTATAAGATTACTATGGCATCTTGCTAATTGCAGGACATGCTGGTTGTGAGCGCTTGTGCTTACCAAAAGAATGAGTAAGATAGTTTCGAAAAAAAAAAGAATGAGTAAGATGGTGGGGAGAAAGGCAATACTATTTTATCAAATGAAATGACTAACACAAGGAACCATCTACTTCTTAGCCTTGTGCCCCTGTTATGGAACTTCTGACACATAAAGGTCCATGGAAAAATGTTTCCACCATTATTGGTATGATCAGTATTACAATATGATGATGTTTCTGCTGCATCTCTCTAGTAGCCTGTCAGTTCAAAAAACATGGTCCATCTATAAATAAATGGTTTAGAAATTTAGTATGCATGGAGAGGTTTTAGCATAAAGCGATATGCATGATTGATCAAATGATGATTTGATTTCTTTTTAAAACAAATTAAAATATATACAGGCTTACAGGTCTAAGCAGCGGTAGTAATTAAGGCCACCAGCAAATCCAGTCTTTGCATATACGCTTGCTAGGTAACTGACATCCTCCTCAGAGAGCCAAGAAGGCAGCGTTATTTCCTTGTTGCTCGCCTGCATTTTTGTAAGGGACATGGCTGACGAACCTGTGGTTTGAACAGTTAGGGCCATTTTGAAGAACCTCTTCAAGTCGAAACTAGCAAAGCCTGCTTCAAATCCAGGTTCCTGCAACCAGTGTGACATTCAGAAATACATGTATCAGAAATCACTTGTCTAAAGCTTGACTGAAAAGAATGGACTTCAAGAGATGAAAGGAGGCGTCCAAGATAAATGATATGGAGATATACAACTAGGGACTGCTAAATACTATCTATTTACTAGACATGTCACCTACAACCGATGAACTGCAATTTGCAGAAAAATTGAGAAGGCCCACTAGGCAAGACACTCGCAAGAACAGAATGAAATTTTATGGGCAGACTATATTAGAACCCTGACAGATCAACTGATATGAAATATCAGACACACTAGTCACTAGATGCACAATTGCAAGATTTTCCTTCAATCGAATTCAATATCTTTGGAATCATCCTTCATCTCAATTCAATCTCTTTGGAATTACTCTTCAATCAAATTGGGTGTCATCTCTTTCTCCTCTTTACACGTGCATATCCAGTGTAGCCGTCTCTTATCCGACTTGGTCAAAATACAGTAAGCCAATGCCATCCCATCACGAAATGGAGAAACAAAAGACCATGCATACCAATTACGGAAGTCACTAATCATTTTGACACTTAGGCTTCAGTTTAAACAGGTAGGTAAACAAGTGAATTCCTCACCTGGAATCTGCAGACGTAGTAGTCGTCGCCGTAGGCGCGGCGGAAGTAGTCGACTGGCTTAACGGAGGGGTTCCTCGGCATGAAGGCGACGCTGAGGTTGACGAGCGCGCGCACCCGGTCGGGGCGCAGCAGGCAGAGGTTCCAGGACACGATGGCGCCCCAGTCGTGCCCCACCACGAACACCTTCATTTCATCGCCGGCGCGGCCAACGCGTCAGTCAGCTACTGGGCCACTCAGACCACCGAACGACTCACCAACGCTCGGCGATTTGGGGAATTCGTTAATTTTGCTGACGAGTTACCTACCTGGCGGAGGCGGAGGGCGTCGAGGAGCGCGACGAGGTCTCCGACGACGTGGAAGGCGGTGTAGGAGGAGGGGTCGGGGGGCGCGGTGGTGCCGCCGTAGCCGCGGAGGTCGGGCGCCACGCACCGGTAACCCTGCGCCGCCAGGTGCTCCATCTGGTGGCGCCACGAGTACCAGAGCTCAGGGAAGCCGTGTACGAACAGCACCGCGGGTCCGCCCTCCGGCCCGGCCTCGGCGACGTGGATGGATATGCCGTTCGCCTCCACCGACCGGTGCCTTATCTCCGCCGGCGGCGACGCCGCCATGGTCGCGCGAGCCGGACTCTGTCGCAGGTTCGTAGCTTGATTTGCTGGCGTGACCTCAAAGTGAACATAACTGAGGTGGGCGAGTCGTGTCGGGGTCTGCACTCCGGTGGCCCGTGGACAGCGCGCGTTCACACCCTGCTGCCGCCGAAATAATTGTGCTGTTGAGAATTGGGGATCGGCTCACATGTTGTGCTTGAGTGGAGATTCACTTCGTCGTCCTGGTTTGTGAGTCGATTTTTGTATTGACTTATATATAAAGAGAGATTATTCGCAAAAAAATAAATATATAAAGAGAGATCGTGGGTATCATACGGAACTCAGAAAAATATCAAGATGGAATTATAGTTTAAAGATGTTGTATCCATGCGTGTTTGAAATGTGAATTATAGTATTTTCTTTGTGGGAATGGAAATGAAAAACACGAGTTTTTTTTTTTAGAAATATGGATTAATATGGAAATTAAACCTTAGATCCTTGAATAAGTTGATGGTGGTGCTGGCGGTGTCACACCTTCATGGAGGCACCGTCTAAGATCTCCTATATTTATTGTACGTTGGATGCAGTTCTCGTGTCCTAACTTGGGGGTGCTCCTGAAGGAAAACTCTAGATTTAAGTTTCCCGGATCAGACAATAACGGAGGCCGACATTGTTCACCTTCCAAGGGGATCGTTTTAGGAGCAAATGTTGCTCAGAGGGATCACGAGGAGGTGCGGTGTGGCATCTACCATGTCGTCAACGGCAAGTCTTGTCGACGTGGAGAACTCTTCCGTGGACTAGTGGTAGCCGTGCATATGCGCATAAGGGACAGGTCTCGGGTTCGAGTTCTCACTTCTACCTTAATGACAAAGCCGGGGTGAAGTCCCCCTCTCCGGTCTTGTTATTTAAGTCTTGTCGACGTGGCACAATGGGTCTCGGTGGAGGATGCAATGATGGACGCGTGCAGGGTGGCGCTGTCTCGCGTCGTGGTGGCGTTGACGACGGGTTTGCCAAGGTCAATGCATTGATCCAAGACAGCGACGAAAGCTTCTGGAGCGTGCGCATGCGGTGTGCGATGGGATTCTACTAGGCCGGTTTGTGCTCCCGGCTCGTCGTTGGACGGCTTGGTGGGACCTTCGATTCTAGATGTTGGGCCATCGGTGTGCGGTCAAGGCGATGGCTCCGATCATGGCCACCTCATCATCAAGTTGTTAGGTGTTGTGACAGATGTCGCCTGAAATGGTGGATTCGAATTGATAGATATATTACAGAGTTCGGAGGTTTCAACCTCCCTTTTGAATAATAAATAAGAAAGGTTGGGATTCATTTTTTATACAGAGTTCGGAGGTTTCAACCTCCCTTTTGAAGAAAAAAAACCTAATTGTACACTAGAACCATTATAAATGTATTTCTTAGTTTCCTCAAAAAAAAAATGTATTTCTTAGATTATACGCTTTAGCTATCTCTATCATGGTATTTAATGATATTAAAGTTTTTATAATTCACACACACTCTCTATACATAATTTATGCAATTTTGAAAATTTGCGATTATTCAAGGTTCCTTTTCTAATTAGCTATATCAGTTCGATCATGACACTGTTAACCGGTAATACGTCTTTTCTACACGATTGGTTAGCGGATTGGAGGATAAGTGTGCACGGTTACTAATGGGATCATCTGCAGGTACGCCTGAGGGTGTAGGCCCTGTCCGAATAGGACAGAAGATCACAGCCGGCATAACTGGCATCATTGAGGCCGAGTTTGATGTTCAGAGGCGCAACCGGACATTTTCTGCCTGACTGCCCGATGTAGCAAGCAAGAAACTATGGTATGGCAGAAATGACCATCTGGAACTTGTTCCTTTATTACTTGGCTTACCTTAGACACTGTGTATTGATGTAGTTTGCTAGTCAGACAGAAAATAACTTTGGACGATCTGCACTTTCCAGAGTAAATAACAATGGATCTGCACTTCGCCTGTGATGTCTGCAAATGAAATTAGAGCGCCATTCCTCAGTTGCCACCACCGGCTCCAGCAACTGCGTTTCCGTGGAGTCTTCTCGGTGTATCATGCTTGTACGCCCGGAATTACTTATGTTTCCATGAACTTGCTTCGTCTTGTGCCATTGTGGGTGGAACAATAGCCTCCCTCTTGCTCCCAGCCTCGCCCTCTAACAGCTTCTATATTGGTTACAGTCGATGCAGTTCTCGTCTCCTAGATTGGGGTGCTCCTTGGGGAAATCCTAGACTTAGATCTCCCGGATCATATGATAGCGGAGTCCGACATTGTTCGCCCGCCCAGGGGACGCTTTTAGAGCACATGTTGGCTGGAGAGATCACGAGGAGGTGCGGCGTGACATCTACCATGTCGTGAACGGTGAGTCTTGTCAGCATGGCACAATGGGTCTCGGTGGCGGATGCGATGATGGACGCATGTAGAGCGGTGACGTTGTCTCGCATCGTGGTGGCGTTGACAACGGATCTAGCAAGGTCAAATCGTTGATCCAAGACAACGACAAAACCTTCTGCAGCGTGCGCATGTGGTGTGAGTTGAGGTTCTGATGGGCCGGTTTGTGCTCCCGGAGAGGGCTTGGTGGGACCTTCGATTTTTTATGTTGGGCCATTGGTGTGAGGTCAGGGTGATGGGGTGTTGTGACAGATTTTTCCTGGAATGGTGGATTCAAATTGATCTATGTATTATTTTGTCGGACTTTGTTGAATAATAAATAAGAAAGGTTGGGTGCATCTTTTTTATGTAGAGTTCGGAGGTTTGAACCTCCATTTTGAAAGAAAAAAATCTAATAGTACACTAGAACTATTATTAAAATATTTTTTAGACTATACGCTTTAGATGTCTCTATCATGGTATTTAGCGATATTAAAGTTTTATAATTCAGAAACACTCTCTATATATACTCTGTCCGTTTCTAAATGTAAGATGTTTTAGCTATTTGACATGTTGACTAGACTAATGTGAGTGAACATACACACAAAAACATGTCTAGATTCATGTAGATACATGTGAATTTAGAAAAAGGCTAAAACATCTTATATTTAGAAACAAAGGGAGTATAATTTATGTAATTGTGAAAAATATTTCAAGCATAAATTTTATTACAACATACGGTTTAGATTTAGCACTAGAAAATTTGCAATCATACAAGAGTACCATAATAAACATTGTAACTAATGATGCTGAAATTGTTATTTGGTTAATTATGCAATCAAAGTAATCCAATATATTTGGATAAAATAAGTATAAGAGAAGTATAAAATTTTAGTATAAAATATGTTAACTTTAATCGATTTACTTATTTTAAGAGTATTTTGACCTTCTTATGTCTTAGTCGACTGTTGAACCGTTCGATATATTTCAATATTCGTGCAAATATTAGCAATGAACTGTGCAAATACTATAAAGTCGACCAATCGATCGAAGAAGCAACAACAAGCAAACATGGTTTGCGACATGAGCCATCTCGCCAAGGCCACCATCTCCGTACTAATCATTGCCATGCTATTGAGTTAATAGCATAAAACCACCACATTTTAAGTCAAATTTCGAAAAAAACACCACTTTGTGTTTTGATCGCATATACCCACCGGTATTCACGAGATTTTTTGCAATTCGCGCTAAACTGGGATTGAAAACGAATTGACGGCCAAACTGACAGGTGGGGCCACCCAGCAGGCTTACGTGGAACTGTTGACTTGTCAACCCTATTAAACAAATCAATCTATCAAAAAAAAGGGAAAATAAGTAAAAGAAAGGAAAAAACGCTCAGTTCGAGCCGAGCCAGCACAGAGCTCCTCGCGTCGGAGCCGCAGGATCTCGCAGCGGTTGCTCCCCGTCTCCGGCAGCCGCCGCCGCCGCTGCCGTACTCCCGGACCTCCGTCCGATGCCTCCCCGCCTCCGGCAGCCGCCGCCGCCGCCGTACTCCCGGACCTCCGCCCGATGCCTCCCCGCATCCGGCAGCCGCCGCCGCCATACTCGCGGACCTCCAATTCCTCTCCTCGCATCCCACCTCGTCGGCTCCGGCCACGGCGCCCACGTCCTCCATCCTCCCGCCCAGCGCCGCCCTCCACCCCAGCCTCCGGCCTCACGTCCTCGAACTCGCCGCCGCTCCTCCTTGCCGTCCTCCGCCTCGCCGCCGCGGCCGCCATCGTCCTGCTCGCCGTCCTCCGCCCCCTCGATGGTGCGAGCCCACAACGGAGCTCATCTCCGCGAACGCCACAAACGCCGTTCCGCTTCGTCTGCACGCTCGGCCGCGAGGGCCGCCACGACGCTCGGCCGCGCGGACGTCCTGCTCGCCGTCCTCCGCCCCCTCGTCTGCACGCTCGGCCGCGAGGGCCGCTACGAGATGGTCGTCTTCGCGTCCGGCGCTCCGGGCGAGCCCGGTGCTGCTCTCGGGGCGAGCGGGGCTGCTTCGCGTCCGGGAGGGGGCGAGCCGAATCGGTGATGCTGGCCCGTGGTCGGAGCTGGAGCCAGGGGCGTGCCGAGCGTGGCCTCGGCGAGCTCTCTCTGGCGGAGTCGAGCGAGAGCAGCCCCCACTCCTTGAGGAGCTGCGACATGTTCTCGCGCTCGATGACAGCCGTCGGCGGCGACTTCGTCTTCTTCCTCGTCTTGGGGAGACGAAGCCACCTTTGACTTTTTTTGGAGGTATTTTTATTTTTTTATTGTATGACAGGTGGGCCCATACTGCCACCTCAGCAAACAGTGCACAACTCCTGCCACGTAGACTCTGACTGGTGGGTCCCACCTGTCAGTTTCGCCGTCAGTTCGTGTTCAATCCCAGTTTAGCGCGAATTGCAAAAAATCTCGTGAATACTGGTGGGTATCTGCGATCAAAACACAAAGTGGTGGTTTTTTCAAAATTTGACTTGAAATGTGGTGGTTTTATGCTATTAACTCCATGCTATTCATACATGGCGCCATGGCGACTACCGTCGCCAGCTTTGACGCCACCCGGAGCCAGCACCTGCCGCTGCCGCGCGGGACGATCCGCGGGACGGAGAGCGTGACCTTTGACGCGTAGGGACACAACCCCTACATCGGCGTCTCCGAAGGCCGCATCCTCAAGTGGAATGGCGACAAGCTCGGATGGACGACCTACACATACGGCCCCGGCTACGACACCGAGACGTGCAGGGCATCGAGGCTCCGCTCGGAGACCGCCACCGAGAGACGATGGGGCCGCCGCTCGGCCTTCACTTCGACTAGAAATCAGGAGATCTGTGAATCGTCGACGCATATAAAGGACTCATGCCGGTCAGCCCTAGTGGCGGGGAGGCCACAGTGATGGTCAACTAGGTCGACGGGGTACCTCTCCGATTCACCACCGGGGTCGACGTGGATCAAACCACCGGCCAAGTCTACTTCACCGCCAGCTCGACAAACTACAACAGGGCCCATCACGAGATGGTCACCAAAACAGGGGACTCCACGGGGCGCCTCATGAGGTATGATCCAACAACGTCGGACGTCACGGTGCTACAAGCGGAGGTGACATACCCGAATGGCATCGCCATCAACATCGACCGCACGCACCTCGTGGTCGCGTCTACTGGCCCGTGCAACCTTGTTTTTTAGAAAAGGGGTAGCACCCTAGCCTCTACATCAAGTGATGCACACAGCCATTTATTACGGAGTTTAAGAGTATTATTCAAGTTTTACATATCAATAACCACAAAGGATTGAGACAGCCTCAACCGACAAAACAAAGTAAAACCAACTACTCCTGACTGTGAGCTGAGACTTTGAGCGAGTCAGGTGCTTCGTCTCCGTCGGCAATTTAAGGCGGTGGTGACAGTTTTGGGTGCGCACGCATATGTCTAGCATTCCCAAGTTGCGGGGCAGTCTCACAGGCAGATACACTGCGATGGGAGCGGGAGAGCTAAGTTGGTGCTTACTGAATGCTGTCAAACTGCTAATAGTATAGTCTACTAACACTCCAGCTGTGCAACTTCAGGCTGGTTGTCAGCACGTGCCCAATTGCCTATAGCTAATATTAACCTTTCTGTAGGAGTACAAATTAAGACTTGCCAATAGTTGCTTAACGGAAGTACTAGTATTTACCATCTTTCCATTGTGTTGGTGGCAGACCACTCGCTCTTGTCTGTATCAGAGAAAATCCCACTGGCAAAAAACTCCGTATACCAACATTAATTTGCAGATCGATGGATTGTAAAGAGAGGAGATTTGACAGTAGTGCCTCGATCGTTTGCTAGCTTGTGGAGTTCATCCAAATTCCAGCACAAGAGATACACGATACTACTGCCTCCGTTCCATAATTTTTGTCATGGTTTAGTTAAAATTTGAACTAAAATCACGACAATAATTATGGAAGGGAGGTAGTACACTACTAGCAGCTAGCAGGGTCAGTGTGCTCCTACCGGACCAGCCATCTACTGTCAAATCGCCTGTACCGAATGGTGTCTCGGTTCAGTTTACTCACACTGGCGCTGGCATTTTCCCATGTTTTTAGACCAAACGAGCTTTCCATGCTCAGATTTTCTTTTCTGAGCCAACTTAATCTGGGGCTATCTGACGCAGCTGTGATCATCAGTACAGGCTAGCAATCATTTCACAACACTGCTCAGGGGATTTCCATACAATAAAGTAAACACATCCATGTACATGGACGCAAAACGCTGATGACAACACCATACGCGAACAGAACCACCTAGCTCTGATTTTCGACACTTGGCGTTGAATGCCGAGACACCGAGATGGAACAGACTCACGAGCGGCGGAGAGGATTCAGTTTTGAGAGATGAGGCTAACTAGCCTCCTCTCAGCATTCTGATTTTGGGGATGAAGCTCTCATCATCATCATGCCTGCCAGGTTTCAGACATGAGGGTGTTCTTGGCCGCGCGGGCGCCTGCCATTCCGCGTCCTCCAGCACCTCGCCCGGCTTGAAGCTCATCACGTGCGCGGTCCGACCTGTGGGATCACCATCATGCATGTTAGCGTCGTCCAAATTCAGGTTTGGAATCAGGAAAGTGCCATGTATGTGATATATCCTTGGTAAGTATGACTGAACTGAAATTATAAAATAAGTTGTGGTTGCTGCGGCAATGGTGGTATCTGGTTGATATAATAAATATGGTCGCCAAACACACATATCAGGTTGTTCTGTATCTAAGGTTCTACTCCCTCCGTTTTTTAATATAAGATGTTTTAGCTTTTGTCCACGTTCACATGCACACAAATGTATGTAGACACATTTACTTTATATGTTCACTCATTTTAGTGTGCATATAGACAACATGTGTACGACCTAAAACATCTTATATTAAAAAACGAGGGAGTAGCAAAGAGAGGGCGTCTCAAACCTACAGTCCTGTATCCAAACATTGCAACTATGATAGAGGAAACAGGTGACAGGACTCATTCGGATGAATGTTGACGAGGGGTAGACTCATCAAGACCCATGGTTAAGGTCCCTAGGTTATGAATATGGGGGAGAACGTGGTAGAGCTGGAAGTATCGTCGGCTGACAAGCAGGGCAAAGATTTTACCCAGGTTCAGGGCCCTCGTGTGGAGGTAACACCCCTACGTCCTGCCTGTCTGTTATTGATTTGTGAATATGACGGTTACAAGGATCCCGGCGAGATGTCGATCTCGCTAGGGTTTGTGGCTCTGGTGGTTCGTTGTCTGGTTCGATGGCCCTCCCAGTCCTTAAATAATAGGCTGGGTCCCGGGTGTTCGTAACCGACTCGATTTACAAGTAAGGAAACTCTAAACCGACTATTGCTTCGCCAAACTTGGAGGATACTTCATCTTCGTGGGCCTCCCTTCATGGGCTTCATGTAGGCTCTGATAGTTGGGCCTAGTCGATACGTGCACCAGGTACCCTCATGGTAGGGTACCCGATAGGCATACCCATGTCAGTAGCCCCCGAGTACTTGTCTGATTCGAAGAGTCGGGCATGGACTCATACATCATGCACGTTATATATATTTTTTACATCTGTATTTAGAATTCTTATGAAATAGCACATGTTAGCAATGCCGAGTGTTTTCATCGACTATGAGTTTTTGCTTATGATAATCAAGGGATATTAGCTTAGCAGGCCCGGCACACACGACGGATCGGGGCCGGTTAACTACCATTTGTGGCAAAACCATACTAGCTTTCAATCAAACTCGAGTCCCCGGACTCGAATCTGGAACAAACTGGACAGACTCGAAACGGCCGTTGAGGTCTTACTGAATCGAACTGCAGTATAATTTTGAATCTACCCAACGCGTCCGTCGGGGATTTTCATCATGTCTGCTGACACGGAACATTTAAGGATAACGCTGCTGGAGCGGTCCTTAGCCCAGCTCGACTGATCGGCGGGTCTTACCTTTGCACTTATGCATGCAGCATCCAAGGATCGTCGGATCAACTCGGGAATATTTTGAGTGTGATTTTGCTTATGAACTTAGTCGAATGTTTCGTCGACTGACACTTTTGCCATTATTCTATCGGGTGCGCGACAGCGCTCCCGATGGGAGTAGCCCCCGAGATTGTGCTTTATTGCTTGCAATGGAGGATAATCTCAAATTCTTTTACCCTGCACATTTTAGTCAAAGAAATTTTTTGATACGCTCCCGATGGGAGTATGATGCTGCAGTCGAAAGAATTTCGACTGGCCTCTATGACTTTTGCTAAAAAACCAACCGAAACTTATGCGAGAGACCACCCGAAGATATCATCGAGTGACTTTTATGCCAGTTGTGAAAGAGAGAACAACGTCAGCAATGACGCATTTTGCGACTGCTATCTCTGACAAGCGATGGCGTGCCTGGAGAGGCTTTGATAAGACGTGACCCTGTTCTGTGGGCCCGTTTTTGCAGAGCTGACCAGGGATGACGCCGCGTGGACTTGATTTGACCGTTCGGGCACGATTTTCACGGGGCGTGATGATGGCTTCCTGGATTCTCGTGCGTAGTGGGCGGAGTGGCCGGCGACGGTTGCTCTCCGTGGCCGCCACGTGTATGGCCAGATTTCGCGCGGAGCGTATGGATTTGTTTTAACGGCTACGATCGTTTTTGCGCTCTGTGGTAAATAGGGGGGACGGTGCTGGCAGAGTTTTTTACTTGCCATTTTCTCCCTGCGCCGCCCCTCGTCTCATCTTCTTCCTCGCGCCCACCTCCATTGCTCTGCGCCCAAGCTCCTTGCCCCACACTCCCTCCACCGTAGCGATGGCGAAAGGTGGAGGTGCGAAGCGTGGCGCTGCCGCCGCCGCTACCGATGCGACCAAGGGCAAGAAGGCCGTGGCGGGTACATCTGCATCCGCCGCGCTGAAGAAGGGCAGCGGGGACTGGGCGAAGTCCACCATCAAGGACGCCCATTTGGTCAAGTTCCGCGAGCAGGGGTATCTGCCACCCGCGGAGCAGCTCGCCGTCCGCGCGCCGTCGCCCAAGGAGGTACTCCCCGAACCACGCGCCAACGAGCGTGTTTGTTTTGCGGAGTTTTTGCCTAGGGGCTTTTCGCTTCCCCTCCACGATTTCGTTCGTGGTCTTCTTTTGCCTACGGGGTGCAGATCCATGATCTCACCCCAAACGGCATTATGCATATCGCGTGCTTCATCACGCTGTGCGAGTGCTTCCTCGGCGTCGCTCCCAGCTGGGCGCTGTGGAAAGCCATCTTCATGGTGCGGCCGAACAGAGGAGGTGGTCGCACCTACCCCGTCGGCGGCTGTGGAATACAGGTGCGCAGCGACACCCGATACTTCCGCCTGAAGACCGTCGACTCCGCTCAAGGCTGGAGGAAGGGGTGGTTTTATGCGACTGTGGAGCAGGATGCAGCCGCCCCTTTCTCGACTGCTGCTTTCACCAGGACCAAGGCGTGGGATCACCAACTCTCAGCCGAAGAAATGGAGGAGGCAAGCCCTTTGCTGGCTCGGATCGGAGGCATGCTGGACAAGGTCACAGGCATCCATTTGATCGCCACCTTTGTGAAGAGGCGGGTGTGGCCCATTCGCGCCCGAGCGCACCCCATGTGGGAGTATGAAGGCGCAGGTGACATCACCCGAATGAATCCAGAGGAGCTTTCAAGGAGTGAGCTGCTGACGCATGTGCGACACATCACCAACTTGACGACAGGCGACACTTGCAATGTCGACTGCCCTGTTGCACCATATGGGTTGGAGAACCCTTTGCTTGAGGTATGTATGTGTTATAGCCTGCTTGCAATGAAAAGTTTGCCACTCGCATGTTTTATGATCGCGATTTTTGATTCTGACTTTGCAATTTGTGATGTGTGCTATGCAGGGTCACTCGACTGCTGCCTCCCTTCCTCCTCTGCCTGAAAATGGCGAGACTGAAGAAACACAGGCACAGGTGGTGGACCCGAAAGGGGATCAGTCGCCCATCCCTTCCGCCACCACTTCACGTGTGGAGGATGTCGAGGAAGAAGCAGCAGAAGAAGTCCAATCTGAAGACAAGGCTCCTTCTGACCAAGAAGTCGATACCGCGCAACCGAAGCGGCGTCGACTGGCCAAGAAGGCGCCTTCTGCTGCCAGTTCACCCGCGAAGGAGCAAGGCTTGGAGGATGACGAGGAATCAGATTCACCACCTGTTTTCCAAGCCGCTCCTTTGCGTGCGTGCTCAACAAGCTCGACTCTTCCGCTTCAGTCGAGTGGTACCCCAGCCTTTGGAGGACCAATTTTTGGCGACTCCGAAGACGAGGAAGATGAGGAGCACAGGTATGTGTGTTTTTGAGTATGATATGAAAATGTTTGTGCTGTCATATTTTTGTGCTGACCATCCTTTTGTTTTGTTGTGTTGCTCACAGTGCTGAAAACAATCAGCCTGGGACTCCTCCAGTCGAGAATGTTCCAGCCGTGGAGCACTCGAAGTCTGCACCGACTGGAAACGAGGCTGCCCAGCCCATGGCCACTGACGCTGTCGTTGAAACAGCCAAGGCGGCAACTCCAGATGTCGGGACATCAGTCGCGGCTCCTGAGCCGTGGATGAACCACGTGAGTAACTTTTTGCTTGACCCGTTTAGTTGTAGGTCTGTGAGAATTTTTAGATTTTTGCTGAATCCGTGTGCTCGCAGCCCTTCTACCACACCTTGGCAGATTCTGCCAAGGCTTATGTCCAGGTGGAGCAGGAGAGGGACACCATGCGCGCCGAGCTCGAGCGGCTCAGTCGTGAGTTCTCCTTTTTGCTTTTGTTTTGCCCAACTTCTTTTCGCAATGCCTGATTTTGTCGAGTATTGAATGCACGTAATTTTTGCTGGGCCAGGCGAGAAGAAGGAGCTGGAAGACGCACTCGCCGCGCAGCGCGAAGAATCGAAGAAAGAGCTGGCTGCCGCCACCAACTCAGCTGCTGCACGCGAGCGAGAATATGCTGACCAGCTCGCGGCACTCGCGCAGGCCATGGGAGGTGAGTAATCTTTTTCTCCTTTTGATATGACGATATAACTTGTCGAGTGTCGTACTTATGCCTGTTTTGAATTGTGCAGAAGCTGTTGGCGCACCGGCCTCTGCAGACGTGGCGAGTGACGATCTTTCGCTGGAACAGGCTGTGGGCGGCTTAGGCGCTCTATGCAACCAGGCGAAAGAAGCACTCGCCAAATCAACGAGCACACTTGGTGCTGTATACCAAGTGGTGTTCCCTACTGGCGTGGTGCCGTCGACGGTGGATGACTTCGCCAACGTGTTTGGCCCCGGGACGTCCACCATGGCGGGTTTTGCTCGCGCCAACACGGTACGCGGATCCGAGTCCACCATCAAGCTTCTTATGGGACATGGGATAGATTGCGACTATGAGGCAGCACTGTCTGCGTTCCCTCAGAAGCCAGACGGGAAGCCCATTTCGCTGAAGGGGGTGAGCGGAGCAGCCGCGCGACTGGCTGAAGTTTTCATGAACACCATGGAGCGCCGGGCACTCGAGACTGCCAATCGTCTGCTTAGGAAATCGAAATCTTAGGCTTAGGGTAGCTGTACCCTTTTGCTTTTTTATGCCTTGTAATGATACCTTCTGAACTGCGCGAGTCTGCGCTTTGTTTTTGCTACCTTGTTTATGCAAACTGTCTTTTGCCAATGTCTTTCATTTGGAGAGTTGTATGCTTATGACGAGTCTTACAAACTTTGTGTTTGTGATTATGCTCTTTGAACAGTCACGAGAACCTGCTACTGCGACTAGTTCCTCGCAGGCTCCAACCACCACCCGATCCCAGGGTCAGGTGGCAAATGATGCCAAGGTGATGGAGTATATGAAGGCTAAATTTGTGAGAATGGAGCAAGATCTGAAGGACGCCCAGGCTGAGCTGAGTCGATTGAGGGCCAGACCCGCGTTGGCCACCCAACGCGAGGATTATGTTCTCGGGGAGATGGAGCTTGTGAACAGGCAACTCGAGTGTAAGTTCGAATCTTGCTTTGTTTTACAAGCTTTTTGTGTAGCTTTTGTCCTTTTGATCTAACTGGTGCGCCCGTATTTGTAGGCTTTGTCGACAACTTCCAGGCTGAACAGATTCGCGTGGAAGGACGCCTGGATAGCGTGGTTGACGACCCTACAACTGGGCGTCAACACTTTTGGCTTGATAGGTACCATGCCCGCATACTTGCCACCCTGAAGGATCGCGTCTGGCGAAGTGCTGAGCTGCTGGAGTTATGCCGGGCATCGTTTATTCGTCTGAACGAGACTCTTTTTCCTTCGGGGCCACAACCACAAGGGATTCGTGCTGTGTTGAACATCTTCCGCCAAACAAATCCCATTCGAGAGTTGCTGTCTCAAAGACTTGTAATTGGAGCCAACGCTGCAATGGCGTATATGCGTAGTCGAAAACCAAGGTTGGTGTTGCGGACACCTGCAGCCGGAGAGGTTCTCGAACAAAAAGACTTGGATGACACGATCCAAGCTGCGGAGACACTGATCGAGTGCACTCGCGAACAGCTTTGCGGCCCCGAGCTGCCCGTAAAAGACGAGCCTGAGGATTAGAATGGTTTGCGAGTGCAATTTTTGTATAGGGGGCAGCCCCCGAGTGTAATTTTTGACTCTTTGTATATTGTATAGTTTGTATACTTTGATTTTTTGCCGAGCCCCCGAGTCAATCGAGCGGGGTTTGTGAAATATGTGTTGGTTATGAACCGATGACTGTGCAGCCCCCGAGTATTCGAGTGCGGCTGCAAAGTTTTTATGTTCTTTGTTCGGATCCTTGTTACGCAGCCCCCGAGGGTCTCGGGTGCGGTTAAGGTATGAATTATGCAGGTGGTAGCCACAAAGGAGTCGAAGGAACATTGATTTTATTCCTCTTTTGAATGTTAGGCTGCAGGCCGCCTCATTAAAAACCTTCCAGTCCCCTTAGGTACCCTGGTAAGGAAAAGAGCGCGTCTGAAACCTGCAGCCATCCGACATATAGCCTATTACATTGTATGACTGTGAGCACTTTATGCGTAGAAACGGCGCAGATGCGCAACGTTCCAGGATTGTGAGAGGGTTCGCCTGTCTTCGCGTGCTTCAGTCGATATGCACCTCCACCAAGGACCTCCGTGATGATGAAGGGACCCTCCCATGGGGAAGCGAGCTTGTGCACCTTCTTTTGCTTCAGTCGAAGAACCAGGTCGCCAACGACGAAGGACCTGGTGCGCAGTCGACGGCTGTGGTAGTTGCGAAGGTCCTGCTGGTAAACAGCTGTGCGGGCTAAGGCCGTGTCGCGCGCCTCATCAAGCAAGTCGACTGCGTCTTCGAGTGCCTCTTCTGCGTCTTCTTCATTGTATGCTTCAACTCGTGGTGCGTTGAACCTTACGTCTGATGGCAGAATGCCTCTGCACCGTAGACCATGAAGAATGGGGTGAACTGCGTAGAAGTGTTGGGAGTTGTGCGTAGGCTCCATAGCACAGACGGTAGTTCTTCGACCCAAGCACCTGCAGCTCTTTTGAGTGGCACCAGGAGGCGCTTCTTGATCCCACTCGTCACAAGCCCATTGGCCTTTTCGACTTGGCCATTGGATTGCGGATGCGCCACGGATGCGTAGTTGAGCGTAATGTCCTGCTCTTTGCAAAAGGTTTTGAACTCCTCAGCCGTGAAGTTTGTGCCGTTATCAGTGATGATACTGTTTGGGACACCGAAGCGATAGATGATGCTCTTTATGAAGTTGACTGCCGTAGTAGCAGTCGAATTTGTGATGGGGACCGCCTCGATCCACTTTGTGAACTTGTCGACTGCCACCAGTAGGTGAGTATGCCCGCCATGCGATGATTTTTTGAGTGGCCCAACCATATCGAGCCCCCATTGGGCGAAAGGCCAGGCCAGCGGTATAGTCTTCAACGCCGATGCGGGTGCGTGCGGCCTTGTTGCGAATTTCTGGCAGCCGACGCACCTTTTGACTATGTCCTCCGCGTCTTTGAGTGCTGTAGGCCAGTAAAACCCTGCGCGAAAGGCTTTGGCTACGAGTGATCGACTGCTGGCGTGATGCCCACAGGTACCTGCATGAATGTCTCGAAGTATGGCTTGGCCATCTTCGAGTGCGATGCATCTTTGGAACATACCTGATATGCTGCGCTTGTATAACTCGCCGTTGATAACGGTGTATGCTTTTGATCTTCGAGTCACGCGTCGGGACTCGGTTATGTCATCTGGTAGCTCGCTACGGAGTATGTAAGCCAGAAAAGGTTGAGTCCAGGTTGGCTCAATGAGAAATACCTCGACAGGGGGGTCCTCTGTGCTAGGCATTTTGCTTTTGGGTGGCGTAGTCGACGGAGGAGGCTCTCGTTTCTCCTTGATGATCTGTGTTCAATACGCTCGAGGAAGACACCAGGTGGAATTTGTGCGCCAGTTGAGCCAAGATTGGCTAGCATGTCTGCTTCTTCGTTGCTTTCCCTTCCTATGTGCCTCAACTCGCAGCCCTCGAAGCTGCCTCTAGTGTGTTGTACAGATCGCGATAAGCGATCATGTTGTCCGCGATTGCGTCGCAGGCCTTCATTGTTTGCTGCACCACGAGGTTGGAGTCGCCGTAGATCATCAGTCGAGTGCACCCGAGTGCCTTTGCCATCCGCATGCCATGGATCAGAGCCTCGTATTCAGCCTCGTTATTGGAGGGTAGCTTGAATCCCATCTGCAAAACATAACGTAGCTTGTCCCCTTTTGGTGATATGAGGACGACGCCTGCGCCTGCGCCTTCATGTTTCTTGGACCCATCGAAGTACATGGTCCAGGAATTGGCCACGTCTGGTGCTCCAGGTAATTGGGCTTCTATCCACTCGGTTGTGAAGTCGGGTAGGACTTGTGCTTTGATAGCCTTCGGGTGCTCGTACTTGATATCTCTTGGAGCCAGCTCGATGAGCCATTTTGCCACTCGACCCGTTGCATTGGGGTTTGTGAGTATATCACCGATTGCTGAGTTGCTTACCACGGTAATCGGATGCTCGGTGAAGTAGTGTGTCAGCTTCCTTGAGGACATGAATACAGCGTATGCCAGCTTTTGATAGTGCGGGTACCGCTGTTTTGATATGGAGAGAACCTCGCTCAGGTAGTAGACTGGACGTTGTATGCTTTGGATGTGCCCCTCCTCCACGCGTTCGACTACCAGTACGGTGCTCACCACCCTGTTTGTAGCCGAGACATACAGGTAGAGTGGTTCCCGTTCCTTAGGTGCGACGAGGATTGGAGGGCTTGTGAGGATCCGCTTGAGATCTGTGAAGGCTGCTTCAGCTTCTGGCGTCCACTCGAACTTGTCCGCCTTCTTCATCAGTCGATAGAATGGTAGAGCCTTTTCACCCAGTTTGCTGATGAATCGACTGAGCGCCGCTACTCGTCCTGCTAGTTTCTGCACATCATGAAGCTTTGAAGGCCTTTGCATGGTGAGGATGGCCTGTATTTTCTCCGGGTCTGCTTCGATTCCACGAGCAGAGACTAGGTACCCTAAGAGCTGCCCGGCTGGAACGCCGAACGTACACTTCTTAGGATTGAGCTTGATATGGAAGCGTTTGAGGTTTGCGAACGTCTCCCTCAAATCGTCGAGTAGTGTGCGTTCTTCCCTTGTGGTAATGACAATGTCATCAACGTAGACCTGGACGTTGCGTCCAATTTGCTTTTTGAGGCAGTCCTGCATCATGCGCTGGTATGTTGCACCCGCGTTTTTTAGCCCGAAGGGCATAGTTGTGTAGCAGTAGACCCCGAGTGGGGTTATGAACGCCGTTTTTTCTTCGTCTTCTTGCTTCATCCTTATCTGGTGATAACCTGAGTAAGCATCCAGAAAGGAGAGTCGTGCGCATCCGGCGGTGGAGTCAACGATCTGATCGATCCGGGGTAGCGGGAAGTGATCCTTTGGACAGCACTTGTTCAGCGCTGTGAAATCCACGCACATCCGAAGGATGTCTGTATGCTTCTTTTCTACGAGTACAGGGTTGGCCACCCATTGTGATTTCTTGATTTCCCTAATGAATCCTGCTGCGAGTAACCGGTCGACTTCGGATTCGACTGCGGTTCGCTTTGGCCGGAGATTCGACGCATCGTTTGCTTGACTGGCTTTGCATCTGGAAACAATTGGAGAGAGTGCTCGGCGAATTCCCTGGGAATACCTGGCATGTCGGCTGGACACCACGCAAATATTTCCCAGTTCTCACGGAGGAATTCGACGAGCGCGCCTTCCTATGCGATAGGCAGGCTCGAAGATATGTTGACTGTCTTGGACGGATCGGTCGGGTGCACCTGATGCGACCTTGTGTCATTTGTAGCATTGAAGGATCTGTCGACTGCCAACTTCTTATGCTCTGGAAGGAGTGTGCGGTCGTTGGTAATCGCTAAGTCAGCGAGTGATTCCTCCACCCCGAACATCTCGGAGATTTTGCTGAACTCGCGGTCGCAAGCATCGGACCTTTGAAAGTTTCCACGGACAGTGATGACTCCCTTTGGTCCTGGCATCTTCAGCGTGAGGTACGCATAGTGTGGCACCGCCATGAATCGAGCAAACGTCGGGCGACCAAGAATAGCATGGTATTGTGATTCCAGTCGACGACCTCGAACTCAATCGACTCTGTCCTGAAGTGGCTTACGTCCCCGAACGTAACGTCGAGTTGTACGGTGCCTTCTGGGCTAATTGCTTTGCCAGGAACGATACCGTGGAAGGTATTTGAAGATTTTGGGAGGTTTTCGACTGACCTGTTCATTTTGCGGAGTGTGTCCGCGAAGATGATGTTTATGCCGCTGCCTCCATCCATGAAGACCTTGGTCATGGCGTAGCCTCCTATTTGCGCGTCGAGTACCAGAGCCGCATGCCCTGGTCGAGCTACAGCTGGGGGATGATCCTCTCGACTAAAGCTTATGATGGTTTCCGATCCCTTCAGAAATTCGGGCACGGCTGGAGGTGCCATGACAGCCAAGTTCACCTGTCGAGTGATTAGTTTTTGCTGCCTGTTAGAGGGGCGACCCTTTTGTATCATGTACATCTGCCCGTGGGGCTGTGGATATTGATCATCTTCCGCCCGTAGCACAGGTTGTATGGCACCTGCGAGATTTGCGCCTGGAGCAGGCTGTGGTGCGGGTTGCGGTGGCGGCTGTGGCGCCATGAGAGCGGGCACAGCGTTCGGCTGTGGTACGGGTGCAGGCATGGGCTGAGCAGGTGCTGGGCCATTCCTCTTGAGTCGTATCACATAGTCAGTCGCCATTTGGTCGAATTCCCTGCAGTTCCTTAGGGTGTGATTGGAGCGTAGTTTTCCGTCGTCCCCCTTGAAGAGGTGGAATCTGCACCAGTCGTCCATCTTTTCCTCGAACGACCGCTCGGGTTTTGCGTCGCTACGTTTGCGCCATTCTTGCCTTTTGTAGCTATCGCTCCGCTGCTCGCGATCTCGACTGTCACGTCGATCATCCGAGCGTCGATTGCTTCTATCATGGTCCTCCTTTGGCTGTGTGTATCCAGCCGCCATGAACTCGGGTCTGTTATCGTCGTAAGGACGTCTGGACCGTTTACGCCTGCGATCTTCTCTGTATGAATCTCTGCGGCTTCGACTGCCGCTTTCGTAGTTGTCGCGTGTTGGGGAAGCACGGGATCTGCGTACAGAATCCTCTCCATCTGCCCACTCAGTCGCAACTTTGATGAGGTCAGCCAGGGAGGTTGGCTTTTCACGACCAAGTGCCTCTTTGAAGTCCTTCCTGGCGAGACCTTGTATGAAGGCATCCATGGCCCTGTCTTCTGACACTTTGCCAACCGAATTGCGTATTTCGGTCCACCGCCGTATGTATGATCTCAGCGACTCGTCTGATCGTTGAGTACATGTCCTTAATTCCTCGAATGTCTTCGGGCGCTCACACAGAGGCTCGAAGTTTTTGATGAAGTCTCTGCGGAAATCATCCCACGAGTCATATGATGATGGAGGGAGTGATTTGAGCCAGTCGCGGGCAGTTCCTTCGAGCATAAGTCGTATGTACTGCATCGCCGTGGTGTTCGTGCCCCGCTGGCATGCCACGGCGAGTCTGTAATCTTCTAGCCACCCAGAAGGTTCTTGGCGACCGTTGTACTTGGGTTGCTCGCCTGTCAACTTGAACCGTTTGGGCATCCGCGTCTCACGGATGCGTCGAGTGAAGCACAATGCTCCGCATGGCTCTGGTTCGCGATCAGAGTATGAATCGCTGCTATAGGATCTTCGAGACCTGCTCCTGCTGGACCTGTGCCGGCGCGTGCTTCTCCTTCCTTCATCCGAGTGGTGGCTGCGACCACTGCGATGATGTGCTGCGTGTCGTGAGTCGACTATGTCGCGATCGCGATCCCTTGCTGGAGTTTTGTCTTCTGGCTGCATAGCCTGTGCCGCTAGAGCTAGCGATTTGAGTTGTTGGCGATGCAGGGCTGCGTTAGGGTCATTCGCCGGAGGTTGTATTGCCTTGAGGTAAGCACCTACGGAGAATAATGCACCCGCAGCAGTTTTGGGTACTGGGATTCCGTTAGCGTCCTCTGTCATGAACGACAGGTTACGGGTGATTGCTACCCTTTCATGTTCTGGAAGGCTTGCCAACCGCGACCTAGGTCGAGGGGTTGGTTGCTGTGTGGACCCGAGGGATTGCTCCCTTCGTCGGGCACTCGAGAGGCTGGCTTGCCTTTTGCGCTCCTCGAGCGTCGCTCGGTAGTTTTGCAGTCGAATTGACTCCTGCCAGTTGAAGTACTGGAAGGTCAACATCTCCTCTGGGTGGAGTTTGGCGGCATCATAGTGCACTCCTTTATGACTTTATCTGCTTTTGCTGCCATCTCCTCCGTGATTGTCAAGGTTGTGACCCCATCTGGCATGGTTACCGTGCATGGGAATTGTGCAGGCCTGCGAGCGGCAGCGTCTGCGGATGATTCTGCGGTGAAGGCCACGTAGACCTGATGGGGCGTGACCCGAGGACAGGTGTATGTGCTGTCGATTCCAGTCATGGACTCGACATCGCCATCGAGGCTCATGTCAGAGCCAGTGTGTTCATCGAGTAGATCTTCGAGGCGAATCTCGTTGTCGATGTGCTCATCACCTATGCTCATCTCGGTGTTGGCGAAGCCATTACGGATTTCTGAGTCGAGGTTGGTGTTGGTGAAGATCTCCGAGTCGACGTTGTTGTCGTTATGAATCGCGGGCTCGTAGAAGTCATCGAGGGAGATCCCGCAGTCGAAACTCTCGTCGAGTGGTAGGTTGAAGTCGATGTTGCTTGTGTTGTATGCTGATTCTGCTTCCTCGCCTTGGAGTTCCGTCATCATGAACCTATCGAGCTCGCCGGTCGACATGGTTGTTGCGGGCGAGCAGGCTTCAGGAATTCGACGATGGGGCGAGCGCAGTCGACGGAGCCTCGAGTGCACCCAGCGCCAGTTGTTGCGGATCTGCTGAGTCCTGCGTGCCAAGATTGTTTACGAAAAAATTGAATGCTCCAACAGTCAAACTCAAACCTGAATCAAGGCCGAAAACGCCTCCTGAAGCTCTGGCGAGTGCGGATTGAAATTCATTGGAAGAGCAGATGCGCTTTTTGCGGGTGAAGCGGGCAGGCCGCCGCTTTTCGAGTAGATCGGCGAGTCGCCGTGTGTCGCTGGATCGGCGAGTTGCTGTTTGCACATGGCCGGCGAGTTGCCGTTTGCAGATGAGATCGGCGTGTTGCCGTTTGCTGGTGTGATCGGCGATTTGCCGTTTGCTGTTGGGACCGGCGAAACTTCGAGTCCAGCGCTATTCTTTCCCACAGACGGCGCCACTTGACGAGGGGTAGACTCATCAAGACCCATGGTTAAGGTCCCTAGGTTATGAATATGGGGGAGAGAACGTGGTAGAGCTGGAAGTATCGTCGGCTGACAAGCAGGGCAAAGATTTTACCCAGGTTCAGGGCCCTCGTGTGGAGGTAACACCCCTACGTCCTGCCTGTCTGTTATTGATTTGTGAATATGATGGTTACAAGGATCCCGGCGAGATGTCGATCTCGCTAGGGTTTGTGGCTCTGGTGGTTCGTTGTCTGGTTCGATGGCCCTCCCAGTCCTTAAATAATAGGCTGGGTCCCGGGTGTTCGTAACCGACTCGATTTACAAGTAAGGAAACTCTAAACCGACTATTGCTTCGCCAAACTTGGAGGATACTTCATCTTCGTGGGCCTCCCTTCATGGGCTTCATGTAGGCTCTGATAGTTGGGCCTAGTCGATACGTGCACCAGGTACCCTCATGGTAGGGTACCCGATAGGCATACCCATGTCAAATGTAGTACTTCTTTTACTGGTTGTCTTCACGACGTGGCAGCAAACTGACATATAATGGATAGGGAGTACCATGGGAGCAAATATAACTGGTTACTTTAGGAAACTAATCTTCCAAAAGCGGGGTATCTGGATGCAAATTTGGTGCATGGTTCGGCTTAAAATCTTCCATGGCCTGCTGCTGATAGATTAAACAAGTGTATTGCTTTATCAGAGTAGAGAAAAGGGAAGGCCTGATTCTGGACAGGATGTTGCAGCAATTGTTTGTGCCTAAGACAGAGTGGGACTTGACAACATTTGTTTCTCCCCTTCGCCACAAACCACTGGATAGTTCTATAATTCCCCTTAATTAAAGAATCATGGACGTATTCTCTGTTTGACTTGTACCAGCTGTGGTGCATATGTTGGCAGCAAGCAATGCATAAAACATCTTCTAGCCGAAACGAAGGTAACACAACTAACATCCATTAATCTAGAGCAAAACTGAGTGCAGCTTGAAAGATAAAACGGTACTTGCCGACATGTTTAATTTGGTGATAATCTGGAACATTTTCCAGTCAGACATTTAGATTTGCCTCTATCTGTTGATAGGATCAAGCTGCAAATTCATGACTGATCACTAAATGGATACGACAGCTAAGTCTATATACAAGGCTATAACAAGGATAGGCGTGCGTCATACTGACAGTCCTCTCCCAATTTATATGCAAGTATGTAAAGCCTTTCAAGAGAAAGATAAAACAACTAGATAGGTCCTACATAATTTCTTTATCACTGGACTAGAAGAGACAGAGTTCATAGGTGACAATACCTGGTTGCATACTTGCATGGAAGGATGTGCACAAAACAAAACCAAAATAAAGTAGGATTTGGCAATAAATCACTGGCTATAGTGGAAAAACATGATAACGAATAGCAAGATTCATTCCAATGGATATTAACCTAATAAAACAGAGGAAGAAGTCACATCTTACTAGCTGTCTTCATGGGTTGACAGCAAACTGACATATAACAGACTAGGAAGAGCACGCAAATATAGTTTTTACACATTTTATTTTGCAAGGATGTATTCTCAACGCGGAGTACGTTGAGAAAATACAACGTGTAGGAATATAATCCACATAATTCTGGAACAAAACAACTCGAAGCTAAATTACTATGTGAATTCTTTCTTTTGGCTGCTGCTGAAACATAACCCTATCGAGCATGAACAGTGAAGGAAATGTCAGATTCTAAACAGAGCAACTTGCAGCAACTATGTACTTGTGTGCCTTAGTGAGAGTGAGACTTCACTATACGCGGCTGCAATTTTCTAATTACTATGTGAATTCCTTCCTTTTGCTGCTACTGAAAGCTTGAAACATAGCCCTATCCAGCACGAGTCTATTAATTAAAGGAAATGTCAGCATCTAAACAGAGCAAGTTGGAGCAACTGCGTGAATTAGTGAGAGTGAGATTTCACTCGTTTGTTTCTCCCCTTCACGGCTTTGCCACCACAATCTGCTGGAATTATTTTATGATTCTATACAAATTAATTGTCCACGAATAACACATTGTCGTCATCCTTTCTGTTTTGACTGCTGGATTTTTATGATCCTATGCAAATAAATTATCACATCGTTGTAAACTTGTAATCCTTTCTGTTTGACCTGTAGCCAGTGTGTTGCACACATCAATAGAAGTAGCACCCCAAATCACTGGATTTTATGATCCTAGATAAATTATCCGTGATGTTGCAATTGCATTATGCCCTAGATCATCAACGGAGTCACAATCCCTAGCTACTTGTACCATGTGTGGCCTTCGTCACGAGAATCAGCAGACGATGAGGGTTAATCGATGGATTTATTACCGGTGTAGAAGACCCATTTGACGGGGCGCCCGGTGGCTACATCCTCGTAGTAGGTGATGAAGTCGGCCTTGGTCCAGACGTGGCAGTCGAACCCGCCGGCGGAGGAGCGGCCGAGGTAGGCGGCGCCGGCGACGAGCCAGTCGGGCCGCAGGATGCCGACGCCGACCTCGACGGAGCGGCACGCGCGGCGCGCCGGCGTGTAGAAGAAGGAGGTGCCGTTGTTCCACTCGGCGTCGTAGTAGGGCGCGTCGGCGGCGAGCTGGTAGCGGATGACGTGCAGGTTGCGGCCCCGCGGCCAGTCGTACCAGAGGTCGGCCAGGGAGAGGTTACCCCGGTAGTCCATCAGGAGCACCGCGTGGAACTGGTGCGGCCATGGAGTTGGCGTCGGAGGCGGGTCCGGCGGGCCGGCGGCGGCGAGTGGAGCGCGGAGGCAGAGGAGGGCTAGGAGAACGAGAGGTATCATCTTTTTCTGGATAGCTCCGGCCACCACTCCACAGAATTCTGAACAAGACAGTTCTAGCTTTTCATTACTCGGAAATCGACTTGCGGGGACTAGATGCTCCTATTATAAAAACCTATTTCGCAATGTCAAAAAATTCTAAAAGAAAATTCGGGTGTACATATATATACATTTTATGAAGACACACAAATTTCCGTCAAAAAAAGACATTTTTTGTGCGCTGTGTAAAAAAGACAAAAACATGTCTAGTGAAAAGTCATTTTTTAAGTTCTGAATTTGTCTTTTTTATACAAAACACAAAAAACATTATTTTTTCGCGAAACTTTATGTGCCAATATAAAATGTTCAAAGTACACTCGAAATTTTATTTCATAATTTTTTGACATTTTAAAATATTATTAAAATGCACTTCCTATAATGTGACTAGATGATCGTATGAGTCAAAACACCATGTCCCTACTTACTTGGCAATATTTATTTTTTCGGTTTTTGAGTAGACCCATCAGTAGTATCTCTTTTTCTAGCAAGTAAATGCGCTAAATTTTATTTAACACATAGTGTACACAAGCTACAACATAAATTACATTTGGCCCGAGAATTCAAAGATTGAAGAGGTACTGATGTAAGGCGTGAGCTGAATTTGAACAAGTAAAAATAGACAATCTATCTATACCTCTTATAAAGCAAAACCCCACTAAGTGCATTTATTATTTTTCTATCTCAACATGCAAGCTATCCACATCATTCATGCTATTAGTCAATCAATTGTCCATGTCATTTCCACTAATACTTATTCATATACACATCATACATTCCTCCAATCATCTAATAGTTCACATTAACAATATATAATACACACGCAATTCATGTTTATAAAAATTTAGTATGTCGACTATGACCAATTGATTTTTGTATATTCATTTAATGTGTCATACCTTTTGTATCATTTTATTTACACGATATAGTTTCTAAAGTGATGCCCGCTGCAACGCGCGGGTTATCTTTTAGTTTTTTTAATAATTAAAGGCGCCGGAGGCCCCAAATTTTCATTTAACTCATAGATAGAGTAGACAAGATACAACATAAATTACATTTGGCCTGAGAATTCAAAGATTGAAGAACTACTGATGTAGGGCATGAGCTGAATTTGAACAAGTAGAAATAGGCAAAGACAGATTGCATGATGAGCACAGTTATGACTTACGAGCTATCCCATTGAGGTCTCTTTTTAATGTAGTACACTGACGTGGCTAAAGATTGAGTAATCTTATGTTGCCTTAGAGCAAGTTCAATAATATAGTCATTTTTGTCTATTTCTCTCTTTCTCTTTCCTCACGTTTACTTTTTTTTTTTGCATAAGAGCATGTGTAGAGCTTTGGCTGTTCCATGAGAGCCTACTTCATACTTTTTCATTACCTTTCTTCTCCACACAAATAAAAATACCACGTAGGCGAGATTATAGCCCACTATTGTAATTGAAGGTGGTTGGTAGATCTGGGAGGCCAGATCTCGGTTTCGAGGATGGTGGTTGTCCTGGCATGGTGTTGGCGTTGCCGCCACATCGAGGGGTGTGCGGCTCAGTGGTTGCATGGGCCAGCTCAGGCTGGTTGCGTTAGGTGGATGTGTAGAAGATCCGAGCATATGTTATGTCTGGTTCTTGCCGTTCGGCGGCGGCGTCTGCGGGCGCCGCTCTCCTCCTTTGAGGCGACGTCATGCAGTCTTATGCGACCTTTCCTGCATTGGAGCAAGCTCTTAGGGTGAAAGCCTAGACCCGGTTGTGTCGGGCGACGAGCGTCGTCCTCGAGTCGCTTTCCTTCTTTGGGGCGTTGCCATGAAGACCTTGATTCCATCTGCACTTCTTGGTGGGCTGGCCACTCACGCCTTTCTGGCCGACAGGGTTCCGGTGTGCGAAGTTGGGTTCCGTGTGGCGGTTTGTGCGGCCATGAAAATGTTAATGAGCGATGGTTTGGTCATAGAAAAGGTTTTGGTAGTCGGCTTTGTTCCCGGCGTGTTCGACGTGTCTTCGTGTTGGTCTTTCTCCGCTGCGAAGTAGGAGTTGCCGGCGTGTTCGGGCGGCAACGATGACATGCGTGGGGCGTTCTGGTCGTGATGATCTTCATTGGCGCGGGTCTTACATATCTCCTCTTCGGAGCTCTTCTTAAGAATCGAAGTTCTCGTCTCCTGCACAGAGAGTTGACTGTTTGGTGTAGGCCGACGAGGGCTTCACGAGGCCACTACGGCAAGGTCTTCTTTGTGGTTGCTTCTCGGTAAAATTGGAGTCGCTGGCGGCAGAAGTGATGACGACGACACCGTGGGCAATTTGGACGATGACGGTCATGTTCTATGACGATCGGCGAGGATATTCGTATCGGTGTGTGTGGAGTTTGTATTGGTAGCCAGGTTGGTTGTGCATGTCCTCGAGACAGTCATGTTCCATGACGATCGGCGAGGATATCTATATCAGTGTTAGGTCGGTTTCAAATAATTATGGTTTTTTTTAACTGAGTCGATGTTGCCCGTTTTGTTCAGAAAAAAGAACGTGGGATGTGCGGAGACGTAGATGTTGCAACCTTTGCAAGCGAGCTATTATCCGTTAGAAATCTGACCTGCTGAATCTTGAGAAGTTTGGCCACCGTTGCAGCTAAAAGAAGAGCTGATTGTGCTGTATTGATGGAGGCTTGGATTAAGATTGTAGTGTTGCCACTGTTTTCCTGCAATTGACACTACACCCCCAATCCTGTTGCTGTTTCTGAATTCAGACCTGGGATTTTCTTCGTCTTCCACGCTGCATCCGTAAAGATTTTTGATATAGTGATGTGCATGTCAGTCTTGAGCATGCCGCCTTGCTCTGGTAAGCTGATCTCAGAGTTTGATCCAGTGATGTGCATGTCAGTCTTGAGAATAACTACCTCCAAAGTTATTCTGAACTGCTTGGGCCATTTCATGAACCTGGTGAGGAGCTCGTCAAACCTGTTACCATTGCTTGATTTTCAAATGCACCCGATGAAGGTAAGAATATTTTGGTGTGCCGGTGGTTCAGATTCAAAAGATTCATTAAAATCTGAGAAATAGAAATCAGCAGTATATCGTTCTCGCCAACTGACAAACGAGGACACCACGTCAAACCATGATGAAACAGACGAGTTGACAGCCCACAACAACTAACGAAATACAAATTGTGGATCAAACTAAGAATACACGTGCGCACGATCGACCAGTACGTGAGTAGCTACTGAAACAGAGTACATCCACGCGTACAAACAATGGGTTCAGACTTCAGAACTTGGCGATGAAGCTGTAGATGTGTTCGCTGACCTCCAGCGCCTTCTCCTGCTGGATGAAGTGGCCGGCGCCGGGGATGACCACCACCTCCTCCAGAAGCGGCACGTCTTCCTTGAACCCTCCCTTGTGTATGTAGTCCTGGATCCCGGCGTAGTTGTACGTCAGGTCCCCGTCTCCAACGATGAACTTAGTCGGCACCGTCACCTTCGCGTCCGCCCACGGCGCCGCCAGCTCCCAGTTCCTGCACCCACACACCATCAGGATCAGTGATCGGTCGGTCAGTCAGTTGAATGATTCGGTAACTTACCTGTCCATGTTGCGGTAGTAGTTGATGGCGCCGGTGAAGCCGGTCTTCTCGAAGGCGGCGGTGAAGTAGTCGATGTCGGCCTCGGTGAGCCAGGTGGGCAGCGGCTCGGCCTTGGGCTGCGACTCGCCGTCTGGCTTGCGGTCGCTGAAACGGTTGCAGAGGATGGCGGTCATGAGGTGCCTGGCGTGCGCCGGCGGGAACTCCTTCTCCGCGACCCCAGGCTCCTGTTCGCGCGCACCATGCATCCTCAACCGCATCAGAAACAAATCCAAGGAATTATTTTAATCGATCTGTGTATGGCATGGCATTGATCGAGGGGGAAGCTGACGGAAGGGGCGTGCGGTATGTGCGTAACGAGAGCAAGTAATTGGCTCTCTGTTCATTTCAATCGCGGCAAAATTAAATCCCAAGATCGAAATCAAGATATCAATCTACTGCTGCATGGCATGTTTCTTTGGAAATCCGGAGATCCCGATTATATACCTACGGCATATTCCTACACGAAATTGGTGTATATATGTGGCATGGCGCGACGGCGAAGATCGAGGGGAGAAAATCAAGGGGAAGAGATATGGAGGGCGCGTGCCCTGTCGGCTTGATTGGCGCCTTCTCCTTTATAAAACCTATCCGATCTATGTAGAGCGAAGAACTAAGCGGCAGGCATTGCAGAGCGATGGCGCGGGTGATCCTGGAGATGGACGTGCACTGCACCGACTGCGCCAAGAAGATCTGTAATGCCGTCCAGAGCCTTCCAGGGGTGCGGAAGGTGCGGGCGTCGCCGGAGACGGGGCTGGTGGTGGTCACGGGGACGGCGGACGCGGGGAAGCTCAGGAGACGCATCGAGCGGAAGCTGGACAGGCCTGTCGGCATCGTCAGCGACGGCGCAGCGCCGGAGCCCGTCCCTGCAGGCTGGGGGCCGAACCGTTGGGCACCACGAGATCAGTTTCCCCAGCCGTACGGCGGCGGCTGGGCGATGCCTCGCGCGCCGCCGCCGCACCTCTACGGCGCTCCGCATCTGGCCTACCCGCCGTACGCGGGAATGAACCAGTGGGCGATGCCACCCCGCCCGCACGTGTCCCACGGCGTGCCGGCGCGGCTCGCCGAGGAGGAGTATCCCGATGGGTGTTGCTCCATCCAGTGACGTAGTGCTGGCCGAGCGAGACACGACCGGCCGGCGGCGTGCGCACTCGTGCACGTACACTACGACGGAACGGGCAAATGTGTCGCTCGCTTCCCCGGTTGTTAATAAAAGGATTTCATGATGAATTTTCCTCTACGAAATTTACGCATGCAGTTTCTGTGAAGTCTTCGTTCAATTGCATGTGATAGATCCCAACGAATAGAGCTTGGTGAGTTGTATATATACCTGGAAGCGGCAGATGTAGTAGGTTGGGCCGTATTGGCGGTTGAAGTGGTCGGTGGTCTTGACGGCGCCGGCGCCGGTGCGGATGAAGACGGGGCGCATGAAGGCCACGCTCGTGTTCACCAGCGCCGTCACGCGGTCCGGCCGGAACAGGCACATGTACCACGCCAGGATCGCGCCCCAGTCGTGACCCACCAAGAACACCTGCTCATCCGTAACAGAAAACAACCAGTCAGTATCAAACGGTGAGAACGAGATCGACGCATACATCTACATGCATGGACCACGAAATCATGGCCATCGATCGGCTTTCTCCGGCCGAGCCGCACGCCGTGTTATGTGTAGATCTACGATCAATGCCCAGAACAACCAACAAACATGAGATTACAAATAAATAAATAACGTGAGAGCACAAACTGAAAATAAACAAAATACATTTAGCCGCAAAGGTGTAAATATCAAATGGTACGGCAAAGACACGTTTCGAAAGGCAGTTGACTGAAGTCTGAACCTCAACATGCATATTTTGTTCCCGAAACTGCTTTGCGTACGACGTTATACGTACGGACGTTATACGTACGATTACTTCTTAGGGTGAAACACACCAGAGATCACCAAGTTGCACGAAATGTTAGGATTGGTCACCAAGTTGGAAAAGCTCAAAACGTGGTCACCAAGTTGTGGATTAGCGAATGTTTGGTCATTCTGTTCTGTAACGCCACTAGTAGTTTTTTTTGCAAATACCCCCTTCAGTTTTTAGTTCTTCTAATTACTAGTCCTTTATCCCAATTTTGTTTTGCAAATCGATCCCTGTTAGGTGAGGCCATTCTTTGACCCTCTCTCCCCAAATCGAAGGTCGAATTGCGTATTTCTGCCGAACGAATAATGATGACATGCCAGATCAAAACATTATGCATGCATCTTTTATTCCAGTAAATCATTGGAGTATCTTTCAGGGAGATCGGGTTAAAGCTCGAGGTTCAGAAAGTTGAGATTCAGCCTGATATGCATTAGACTTTGGACCATTACTTTACTAAGTGACAAGACTCGCACTCTTCTGCAAAGTTGATGAATGATGATAGGCCAGATCAACTGGTACCATTATTTTGCATTTCTGGCAGACAATCAGAACACTAATGAAATAGCGGGACCCAATTAATTTAAGTGGGACTACAAACAACAGTACTACGATGCACACGCCATGCTATCACACAGTATGAACTCGTATGATGCAGATAAGGAAGGACTTACTAGTTACTACTATCACATAGTTTGACCCTACATTTTGGAGCGTACGTACTGTAGAACAGCAACGTGCGCAGTGAATTAATTAATTACTTAGGAAAAGGAAGCAATAATAAACACTATAAAAATCTTTTTTTTTTTCCTTTTTCTTTTCGCTTGCAAGGTCGTCGCACCCGTGAACATCACATTCTCGAGCGGTGACGGGGGAGAAGAAAAAGGTGAGATCGACCAATGGATCGCTGCTCCGTGAGAGGTCGACCGTGATCGCGCATCGAACGGGATAATAATTCAAGCGTGGATACCGTGATTAAACTAACCGCCCTGTGGCCATGGTGCGTGATGGAAGCATGGTGCTTGCTCCTAGCGAGGCAGTTAATTAATCATACCTTGTCTAGGCCGAGGGCGTCGAGGAGCGCGATGGCGTCGCCGACGAGGTGGAAGGCGGAGTAGTCGGCGACTTCGGGCGGCGCTGTGGTGCCGCCGTAGCCGCGGAGGTCGGGCGCCACGCAGCGGTAGCCCCGGGACGCCAGGTGCGCCATCTGGTGCCGCCACGAGTACCAGAGCTCCGGGAACCCGTGCAGGAACAGCACCGCCGGGCCGTCCTCGGGGCCGGCCTCCGCCACGTGGATGGCGATGCCGTTCGCCTCCACCGTCCGGTGCCTGATCGCCGCCGCCACACCGCCCTCAGCCTCCATGTTTGTTTCTACCGCTACTATGCGTGCTCTGTTTGGGAAAGGCTGTGGTGCCGCGACCGGAGCTTCGCTGGGTATTTATGCCCGTGCTGCTCTCGTTTGGGCTTGTGGGAAGGACGGCCGCGCACGTGAGTTTCTTCAGTGTGAAGATGAGAACGGGCGGCGGAGGCGGATCGAAGTGGGATGGTCAAACGGTGGAATCGATTCGTTTGCGTGACGTGGACACTGACGCAGCATCGCTCACGAGCCCGTGCTAGTCGGGCCGAATCGATGGGCTCGTGTCAGTTCAGTTCAGTCTACAGCGCCGATATTCCAACGTTCTACGCATGACATACCTAAATAGAGAAGCCCATGTCGTTTTGGACTGGCCAACTACTATGGAGTATGGGGTCTTCTAGAAGTTGCAGAGGGCTCTGCTATTCCTTCACAAAAATGTTCCACATAATCACTCCAAAGTAGTGAAGGTACAAGATGCATGCCATTATGAAATCCCCAGGATAGTGTACGGTCGTTCGTCGTTTTCCCATGACGTTTTGTTCGGGAGTACACTTTACGGCTTAAGACATCATTTTGATATTCACATTTTGCTCGATCAAAAAGTATTTAAGTTGTGCCACCATGAAAAGAAACTCCCCACGCAAATAAAATACATTTTCTCTAATTTTATTACACCATGACTTTCATTCCTAGTTGTGTACTAGTGATAGTTTTCGCCCCTGTTTCATTATTTTATCCAAACTCACGAACAAAACCAATGATGTGGCGGCTGACTTTTCGGACAATCGGGAAGCATATTAGTTGTGAGCAAGATATCCATCACGGCATCACCAGAATAAAGGGTGGAGTTAAAATTCTCACATAGGCGACTTTGGTGCTTCGACCACTTTACAGCCTCCCTCCGCCGACGAGGCTACGAGTTCATGCCTCCCCTGTCCATGACGAAGGGGGGAACATGACTTTGGTGATTCGACTGTTGCAAGTAGTTAGGGTTGTCCTAAATTTTTCAGGGGCGTCACATCGCTGGCAGGATGTCGCCGTGTCGGAGTAAAGTGCTCCTGCTTCACCCCAATCTCGGTGGTGCTTCAGTCGCATCCACGTGGACATGCATGTGGCTTCACCGTTCGTCTGATCTAGCGATATTAGTTTCTGAGTGAGTCGTTGCCTTCTGTCGATACATATTGCGGTACTAATGATCGTGGTGAGGTGGATGCTCTATAGTGAGGGATGTTGGTCTGAAGATGGTGGATCTGTCGTTATTCCCTGACTTTGTCAATGGGATATGCAGCGAATATGGTGCCAAGGCAACACGGAACGTACCCTGGTTGACGTACCACAACGACATGTTCCTCGCTGCTTGTAGCGGGTCTGTTCATCGTCTCAGAAAGCTTTTCCACGATGGTGCTTCTTTGGATCTGGCATTGGCGGAGGCCCGACGTCTCTTCTGGTGTGTACCTTACCGACGCTAGAGTTGGGTGGTACCAGCTAGTTTTGGTGTGTGCAAAAAAAACATATGAATCGTTTTGTAAACTTCTTATTTTAGGGTTCTATCTACAACGTTTTGAGGACAAATGTATTTTTCAGTTTGTTTTTTAGTTTTCACGTGTGTTTGTTCATGTATGTTGGTTTTCTATTAACAAACGACAGTGCAAATCTCCATGAAATATCAAATGTGTCGTTAAAAGAATCCCTGCCGAGATTTTTCGAACGCACACATGAATGTCGTCGCCACAAGGTAATACGCCACTGCAAGAATCTCACTGGCGAATGAATCGACCCCGTCACCACCGATCATGTTTTCAGCTGCAGGAATTAAGGGGCTGTTTGGTTTCTGCCCATGTCCGCCCAGCCAAATCAAGGGCGTGCCAATATTTTGGCGAAGGATTCGCCTGCCCCGGTTTCGCCAGCGCTTAGGCGCAAAATCACACCTAGCGACTGATATTTTGGCATGGCTCCGGTTGTTGGGCTTCAATCCAAACCCTATCATATGCCAGCGGTCAACGCCGAAATTTTGGTATGGTAACCGCCGGCCACAATCCAAACTGCCCCTAATAGCGCTCTGCACAAAAAGGTCGGACATGATAACCCTCCTAGAATTCATGCCAGCATCCCTCATAGCGCTAGTAGGTTCAGAGCCCATCAGGCTACAAATCCCACCAGGCTGGATCGGTTTTCACATATGGGCTCACATTCGTATGGGTGGGCTAGCAAGTAGCAACCCGTGTTCTTTTGGAGAGGAGCACACTGAACGCTGCTGGCTTCTCTCCGTTCGAAATTGTTTATGAAATTTTACTACTAGTATCTAAATACGAATTAAAATTTTTGAGTATCTAAATAATTGTTTGATGAAATTTCGGTCATAATTGTTTATGAAATTTTACTAGTAGTATCTAAATACTTTTACGAAATATAAATTGTTTGATGTATTTTGAGGGAAAATTCCGTCCTTTGGAAAAAACACAAACCGAAATAGCTAAAATTCAGTGATTTCGGTAGAGTCCTATATATCTCCGAAACCAAAATTTAAAACCATGATCTTCACCGGTTGATGAATTTTCATGTTTACCAATCAAACACAACATTCCATGTTGAATCCTGATGTAGCACTGCACCTGAACATTGACAAGTACACAACTCGATGGACAATTATCGACGGGTAGCTGACGAACAATTGAATTGACATGCCACAACAACTGACGAAAGACTACGTGCGAAACAGTCGATGATCCATCAAACAATCAACACACCTGCGTACTTGCGCATGATCGAAACTGTGGGAGATCCACGCATGCAATCGAATCCATGGCTAGATTCCGAGTTCAGAACTTGGCGATGAAGGTGTAGATGTGGTCGCTGACCTCCAGCGCCTTCTCCTGCTGGATGAAGTGGCCGGCGCCCGAGATGACCACCACCTCCTCCAGAAGCGGCACGTCCTCCTTGAAACCACCCTTGTGTATGTAGTCCTGGATCCCGGGGTAGTGGTACGTGAAAAAGGAAGATCTGCTAAATGGTCTGGCCCATGCACGCGTTGCTTCAGGCGGCGTGGGTGTTTCGAGTTGCACGCGGACGCTATATAGGATTTGCCTCTAAACGGGAGAGCCGGCCGCACGCGGGCGCTATATAGGATTTGCCTCTAGAACGGGAGAGCAGGAATCGCTCGGAGCGGAGCTGCCAGAATCACTGGGAGTTGAGCATTTCCGAACATGTCCTATTTCTAAACATTTTGACATCATACATATCCATATTTTAGAAGCACAACGTTCATTTTAACAATAAACGAAAATATTCGAAATCATTATATTCAACACGGAAATAACTTCCAATTAAATCTCGATGAAAGATCACTGAATTTAAGTGACTGGGTAGACATCCAAATATTACCTTTCGGTCATAACTCATAATATGATTTAGATATTTTACTATTATCTGTAATATTTTTTTCCGAATTAAATTGATTGATGTATTTTGAGAGAACAGTTCTGTCCTTTGGCTATTTCTGAAACCGAAATTTAAAACCATGATCTTCACCGATTGATGCATTTTCACAGTTACCATTTACCAAGCAAACACAACATTCCATGTTGAATCCTGATGTAGCACTGCACCTGAACAAACACAATCACACAACTCGATTGACAACATAGTTAACGAACAAATGAATCGACAAGCCACAGCAACTGACCAAAGACTACGTGCGAAACGGTCGATTATCCATCAAACAATCAACACACCTGCCTACTTGCGCACGATCGAAATTGTGAGATCCACGCAAGCAATCGAATCCATGGCTAGATTTTGGGTTCAGAACTTGGCGATGAAGGTGTAGATGTGGTCGCTGACCTCCAGCGCCTTCTCCTGCTGGATGAAGTGGCCGGCGCCCGGGATGACCACCACCTCCTCCAGAAGCGGCACGTCCTCCTTGAAACCGCCCTTGTGTATGTAGTCCTGGATCCCGGGGTAGTGGTACGTGAGGTCCCTGTCCCCCACGATGAACTTGGTCGGCACCGTCACCTTCGCGTCCGCCCAAGGCGCCGGCAGCTCCCAGTTCCTGCACAGCGTCAGATCGAAGCTTGAGCTTGAAAACGGCATGGCTAGCGATGCTTATTGATTCGATCAAGTTTTCCGTTAATTACCTGTCCATGTTACGACAGTAGTTGATGCCGCCGGTGAACCCGGTCTTCTCGAATGCGGCGGCGAAGTAGTCGATGTCGGCCTCGGTGAGCCAGGGCAGGAGCGGCTCATCGTCCGGCTGCGGCTCGCCGCCGTCCCCGCGCTCGGTGAAGCGGCTGCACAGGATGCGCTTCATGAGGCGCCTCGCATAAGCCGGCGCGAACTCCTTCTCCGCGATCCCGGGCTCCTGCACGTTCACGATGCATGTGAAATCCCAAGATCAAATCAAGAGTGGTGATCTACCACTGGCCACTGCAGAGGGCGTGATCATGCTTGGTGAATTACCTGGAAGCGGCAGATGTAGTAGGTCGGGCCGTATTGGCGGTTGAAGTGCTCGGTGACCTTGACGGCGCCGGGGCCGGCGCGGATCATGATGTGGCGCATGAAGGCGACGCTAACGCTGACCAGCGCTGTGACGCGATCCGGCCGGAACAGGCACAGGTACCACCCTATCAGGGCGCCCCAGTCGTGCCCCACCACGAACACCTTCGAGGGAAAAAAAGATCAATTTTTTTCAGTATTTTTTGACCGTCAAATCTTTTCAGTATTAATCGGTGACAATGTGATAGGTGCATTAGGCAATCATGTACGGCAGTGCATATGTACATGCACGAACGATCGAACAAGTACTTGTACCAGCTGGTACTATGTACACTGGTACAACACACGCCAGAGACATATCTCTAGATACCACAATCTATTTTCCCAAACTTAAAAAAAATAATGACTTTCAAAAAAATATTAAGAAATCACATAGGTATTGGGTAGCATAATAAAATTATTTCTGACCTAGGTGAAAATAGGAAAAATGAGAGTGCTATAGTTTAGGTTAAACGGTATCGTCATTATTTTCTCATTTTTGTGATACTTAGCAAATAGCCATATTATTTGGCAAACTTTTAAATAGGTAAGTTTCAACTCAAATTGTTGTGTCTGTTTTTTAACTTACAAATACATTTCTGGTTAGAGTGAGAAAGTAATTACAACGGAACGCAAGCCAGCTACTGCTAAGCCCACACACATCAGTGCCAAGTGAGCAATGCCAGAGCAACAATCAGCATAGTGTAGCTGGTCCGAATAAATTTACGTGGGACACGGATACTAGGGCAAGTACTACCATGCACACGGCCACACGTCATGCATGCTACTCACATGGGTAGGTCAATGCCAATTTATTTTGCGTGCTGGATGCAAACAGATAAAGTAGTACTGTGATGATTTTTCTTGAGAAACAATTACTATTATCACAATTTATATTGACGCTTGCCAGACAAAAAGGTGTGTGTTTTGGTTAATGCTAAGTTTTTGTTGCTGAACGTGCATGCCGCACACATGATGCCACCACCATGTGTCAAGTGTGCTTCCATTCGGTAGGACGGAAATATTGTTACTCTCTCTGATCGGAAAATGATTACTATAGATTTATTAAATATGGATGTATCTATGTCAAGTTCTATACATCCATATTTAATAAATCCATGTCAATCATTTTTAATCGGAGGAAGTACAACATATTTGTTTGTTTGTTTGCAAGTTCATCACGGGTGAGAAAAGAAAAGAGTGCGACTAATGCTTACTCGAATAAGAATTAACTTAATTCTTAATTAGATGATGTCATCAAATCTTAGTTAATCTTAGTTATAATGAATCACGAAGCAAATCTAACAGTGTAAGATATTTTTCTCAGTTGCAACCTCGCTTACAATTGAAAAAATCTCAGTTCCAACCCAAATTACAATTCATAGGTGCATGCAACACGATGCAAATCCGACTGTATTGACCGAACACTAATCTAATTCTCAGCTAGTTTAGAATTAGCAAAACGAAACGAAAAAGGCGAGACCGACCTCAGGATTACCGAATGGGATACGTATACGTGACAGCTTATAATTTAAGCGTGGAGGACATGATGGTTCATGCATGCTAGCTAGCTACTGGCTAGCTAGCGAAGTACTCCGTGTGGCTATGATGCGTGATGGATGCAATCTGGCCATGATGCATTGATGCTAGCGAGGTAGATAATCTACCTTGTCGAGGCCGAGGGCGTCCAAGAGCGCGGCAATGTCGCCGACGACGTGGAAGGCAGAGTAGGAGGCGACGTCGGGCGGCGCCGTGGTGCCGCCGTAGCCGCGGAGGTCGGGCGCCACGCACCGGTAGCCCCGCGCTGCCAGGTGCGCCATCTGGTGCCGCCACGAGTACCACAGCTCCGGGAACCCGTGCAGGAACAACAACGCCGGCTTGCCGCCGCCGTCCTCGGGCCCGGCCTCCGCCACGTGAATCGAGATGCCGTTCGCCTCCACCGTCCGGTGCCTGATCGCCGCCGCCGCCCCACCTTCCATGATAGCTGCGTGTTCTCTGTCTCGTGCTGTCGTGGTGATTTCTGCAGCTGTTTGTGCAAGTTTCTGGCAAGCTTTGCTGGTTATTTATGCTCGTGCTCTGCTCTCGTCTGTGTTCTGGGAAGGACGGTCGTGCACGTGAGTGTCTTCACTGTGGACTGTGGAGAGGAGACGAGCGCGGCGGAGATAGTGGTGTGGAGAGCTCTTTGGATCACAGGGTTGCACAGGAATAGAAAAAATATATAGAAATTCCACAAGTTTATCAATAGAAAACAGAGGATTGTAAAATGTAGAAAAACTTCAGGAATAGTCGTTTGGATAAAACGTGGCAAATCATAGGAAATTTGGGGTCCTACGCACTTGAGACTAAAAAATAAGTTTTTTTAAAGGATCTACACTGCGTATTCAACACAGATTATACAAAACAAAGAACAGAAATACGCAGACGAAACAAGCCGAAGAACTCAGCACAACAGCAGCAACTGCTGAACCACCGCAAACGCCTGAAGATGATCTCCATCGGCGAGCACCGCCGGAGAAGAAGACAACAGGCCACCGCGCACCCCGGGAAGGAAGCACCCCACTCATGTAGAAGACCGCAGGAGCCGTCCACCGCAAGCGACGAAACCGAAGATCGCTGAACGCGCACGGCCATGGCGCCTCCATCCCGCCACCACCCCTCTTCCATCCATCCCTGCACTGAGCACGAACACGGCTTGCCGGAGCCGCCGCCGAGAGCACGCCTTGACCACACCTTCTCCCCTCGCCACCACGGCCGGCCGGAGAAAGAAGGATCAAGGCGATGTTGAAGCAGAGCACGAAGACAGAGCCCCTCCAACCCACGCCACCATGGCCAGCCAGAGAAGCCAGACCGCCGCACTAAAAAAGAAGTTGAGGTGGATGTTCAAAATCCTATAGAATTGTGGCATAGGAATCCAATCCATAGGAATTTGTCTAGTACCATTCCTTTAATCCACAATACGTAGGAAAAAATCGTAAGGATTGGAATCCTATAAAAATCATATGAAATTCCTACAATCCAAAGAGACTAAAAAATGTGGAATCGATTCGTTTCGAGTGACGTTGACACTGACGTGTCACTCACGAGTCCCAATCAGGACGTGTGAACTGTGACTGCCGGAGTCAAATCGGCTCGTGTCATTTGAACAAGTGCTCTGATTCTTCTTTAACGATATTTTTGAGCCGTAGCGAGCGATGTTTTTTCTTGGAAAGTGTGTCTTTTGTTCGCATGCCGATATTACCACTCTGTACGCACTTACGCATGACGTATTGGCATACCTAATTAGCCATGTCGCTTTGCTTTATGCCAATGTTGTGCCCCGATCTCAATTATATGTAGTAATAGTCTCACAAATACAATGTTCCACATCGTCACGCTAGGAGAGGGATGAACTAAACGAGAATCGCGAGAGAGGAGGAAGAGAAGTTGTCACAGACAGACATATCCAATTACAATTCGATGATGCCCTGAGAGTATCTCCACCGGGATGCCCAATGGAGCCCTCTTTGAGGGTGCCGGACATGTGTCCGGCACAATGGGGGTCTTGCCCTCAGCGGCGCCCATCAAACCAACCCCTCAAATTTATTTTTGATCATTTCTATCCAAATTCTAAAAAAGACTTCATTGCAAAGTTCAATAGTAATTCAAATATAGAAAATGTATGAATAATTGCAACAATTCGAATTCATATTTTTTAAGTTTTCAAAAACAACACACGAAAATCAAACCGGCTCTGGTTGAACTACATTGTTTGCTTTGATCGTCAACAAGTGCGCCATGAGGTCATTTTGCAGGTTCTCATGTGTTGTTTCATCACGGATTTGCCGATGCATGGAAAGAAATTTAGAAAACCTGACCGGCACGCCCGGCTGTGGCTCGGTCATATGCCCCTGGTAATCAAACACCTCGTTGATCAATGGCCTCGTCATATCTCGCTCACTCTCGATGATCATGCTGTGCATTATAACACACATTTATGATCTCACACATTTGATCTAGTGACCAAGATAGACAAGCGTACCGGACAACGACAAACCTGACATGGAGCACACAAAATGCCCGCTATACATCTTTGCGGACATACTCTTGCCTCTTTACAAAATGGCAATTTCCCTCGCTGACTGGGTTACGAATAGTTTTCACAAATGTTGATCAATTTGAATAGATGCCATTCGCAAGGTAGTACCCCATTCTCATGGCCATTGATCACATACTTACACTCCAGAGTTTGACCTTGAGAAAGTCTGAGAAACACCAGTGAGCGTTGTGGAGCACATTGATGTCATTGTGAGCACCGAACATGCCGAAAAATGCGTGCCAAATCCAAAGATCATAATCAGCCATAAACTCAAGTATCACACTACACGCTCCATGATGCCCTGACCTATATATCTCATGCCAAACGAATTAGGCAGTTCTTCCAATTCCAATGCATGCAATCGATCCTTCCAAGCATCCCCAGAAATCCTCTTACTTGGCCTCGTGCCAAGAGACGAGCTGTGTCTGCATCATTTGGTGCTCTTATATATTCCTCTCCAAACACTTACACAACTGCCTTGCAAAACTTGTAGGTGGTTTCAATGGCGGTGCTCTCGGACATACGGAGATAGTCATCCAATGAATCTGCAGGAACTCCATATGCAAGACATCGTATGGCGGCCGTGAAGTTTTGAAGTGATGAGAATCTGAGAAGCCCGGTGCATCTCTCTTCAACTCGAAGTAGTCATCATATTCCCAAACGCATGCACGATTTTGCTGAACACTTCCCTCTTCATTCTAAAGCGCCGGCGAAATTCATGAGGTAAGTTAGCCGGATTCTCAGCAAAGTAGTTGCTGAACAAGAGCATGAGACCAGTTGCCCTATAACGGTTCTTGTTGGCCAGCCGTCCTTTCGCTGATCCTCTACGCTTCGGCACGGCATCAATCTCAGCCGCTTGCGCATCTACAAGAGCGGCCATGACCATCTCATTCTCTTCGTCATTGGCTTCAAGAGCGCCAGCCTCCTCCATCATTTGGAAAGAATGAACTTGTCATCGCTATCCATAGCCTATTGGACAAAATAAAGCAATGAAACTAGGCCACAAATCGACAATTGATCAAATGAACCTATTAGCGAACGGCCGAACACACCTTTGCGTGCGTGGTGGCAGGGAGGAAGAGGCGGAGAGCGGCGGGGACCGGCGGCAAGAAGGTCTGCGTGGTCGATGCGACTGAACCCCAAGGTGCGAATCGAGTTGGTGACGACAGGGGTGGCGGCAATGGTGCGGTTCGTTGGCGAGAGGAAACAATAGGACGGGGTGGGGGCAAATGAACTACGGACACGGCAGTGTGTGTCTATAAACAGGTGGGCCACGACTGTCGGAGGGCGTGTACGGGCAGTGTCCGGCACCCCCGAGAGGGCCGCCAAACTTGGGGGCCCTTCCGGGGGTGCCGGGCACAAATCGGCTCGGCCCGGAAACTTGAGAGTGCCACTGGCGGCGAGTTTTGAGTCCAGACCCCCATTGAGCCTTTGGAGGATCAATGGGGGGGTGCCTGTGGAAATGCTCTGATAGGACAAATATGCTATGTTTATAACTTGTCAGGTAATGTCGTGGGGTAATCACGGCAGATGCCATACGGGGTGGCTTAACTCGGGTGTGAGCCAGGCGACGTAGGATTCACAGAGAGGTTGCACACAGAGTTTACCCAGGTTCGGCCCCTCTGTATGAGGTAAAGACCTACTCCTGCTTGGATGTATTTGGACTTGAATGGGGTGTACAATGGTGTGCGCACCAGAGCTTGCGGGCGCTCCGGAGGCTATGGAATAAGATGAGTCTGCCTCTAGGGTTGCTCCTTGCCGGCTTTATATAGGGAGCCGGCTAGGGTTTACAGGGAATGACGGGTTCTGCTGGCGGCGCTAGCTATCCTGCCTACAAATGCGGCTTCGTGGAGCGCACTCTTCGGGATACACAATCGCAGACTGATTCGGAGATATCCGCTGCCGCCTCCCCGAGCCGTCATACCGGGATCCTCGAGGACCCGGTATCCTGGAAGATGTACATCGGGTGGGCTTTGGGCCACCCGGCCTTGACGGCCGACTCGGGGTCCTGGGCCTACCCGGTTGGGCATGCCCCCATCAGGTAACCCGGCCACGCAAATATATATCCAACGAATGCGCTGATAGGTGACACAAAATCCCGAGTGTCCTCCCAGTCCACTGTCTGTCAATATCGCCTCATGTTGCCCCCAACTAAATCTTGCCTGACGTCGCATGACACCGTCAGTCAGCGAAAACCCTTGATCGTTTGAGTCTTCCACACTCTCGTCTTGCATGTACCCTTCAACAATGGTGTCCTTCTAGCGTGGTGTTAGAGCTGACACAGATTTTAAAAAGATTCAAACTAAGTATAAGAGTAGATCAAATAGAAATATAATAGAAGTGAAAATGAGACTAATGGTAGATGAAATTAAAATGTATTTAAATTTATTAAATATTTTATTTTGTGTACATTTTCATTCGATATATGAATTATTGTTTTTTGTGTGTGTACATTATAACGTTGTATCGATTTTGTTAGTTATAAGAAATTGATAAGATTAGTCTGATGAAATTTAGGGAGTGACATTTACAGGGTCTAACAGAATGTCGGTGCGAACATAAGTAGCAAGTATATAAGAGCTCTCCAAATGGACATATATAGAGAGTCAACTTTGGAGCTTCAATTGGATTTGTTCTTAGTTTTTACCTGATTTATGAATATCTTGAAAGTTGTGAATGTTCTTTTTCCTTCGTTTTTTAGAAAAAGGCTCAATCGAACCAGGAATCCATTTATGTCTCCTGGATCCTGATAATTGTCCCCATCATAATTTACCTATCACTTGAACAAGAGTGCCGATATTTTTCTTTTCAAATTATTACATATTTTTGTGTGTGTACATTTCACTCGATATATGAATTATTGTTTTTGTGTGTGTAGATTATGGTTGTATCGATTTCGTAGTAACAAGAAATTGATAAAATTCAATTGATGAAATTTAGGGCGTGAGGTTCAAGAGTCCATCATAATATCGGTGCGAAGCGAAGTAGCAATTTTATAAGAGCTCTCCAAATGGACATTATATAGAGATTCAAATTTGGAGATTCCATTAGTTGTGTTCTTGGTATTTACCTGATTTTTACGAATATCCTGAAACTGTTGAATGTTCTTTCTTTTTACAAAAAGGCTCAATCGAACCCGTAATCCATTTATGTTTCCTGATCATCGTCCCGTCATGATTTACCTTTTACTTTTTTTGAGAACTATTTACCTTTTACTTGAACAAAAGTGCCGAGATTTTCCATTTTCAATTAACTGTCAGGCGCTCTCGGCCCAGTTACGCTGGGCCGCAATCTAATTCCCGAATGTCCCTAGAGGGAATTAGCCCAATTCTTTCGAGGCAGTGTACGCCTTTCTATAACTACTCTAGAAATCACTGCTCATCAGTAAGCAAATGCCTCTCATTCTACAACAGCAAAAAAGTACTCGTACAAAACACAGGATGTAATATCCACTCATAACACCATTTTATATCTTGACGATACCATCAGCTATGATGACTTTATTGCCTGTGATCTGCTATTCGGATTACTCGCCGTACATTTTATTCACTGCACTAAACTGCTAGCAAATTAACCAATAAATCACATGGCAGCCTACGCTTCAACAGGTTCAGATCCTCACAAGTACATCGCTCAACGATGTACATATGCGTGTGATGCCTTTCTCATAGAATCATGAGAATGATGGCGCTGGCGATCATGACGAGCCTCTCGAACTGGCGCGCGCGCTTGATCATGACGACCATGGTCTCGCCGGTGAACCTCGCGCAGCTACCCCAGCACGTGCCGACCCCCTTGGCCGCCTCGCCCAACAGCTTCGCCGCATCCGCGCGCGCGCCATGCTTCAGCGCGTCCGCCGATGCCGTGAGGTTCTTCACCGCGGCGTCGACGCGCACGGTGCAGTCACGCACGCACAGCCGCAGCCTGGTGCCGTTCTTGGCGCCCCCGATGTGGACGTACCCGAAGGCGGCCAGCGCCGTCCCGGCGTCGATAGCGGCGTGCATGGACGCTTCCGCGAGGCGACGCGTGTCGTTCGCCCTCTGCGGGTCCACGGCGAACGCCAGGACGCGCCCGCACAGGTCCGGGAACGGCGTCCGCACGCACGCCTTCCGCACCGGTTCCGGCACGGGCTTCGACTGGTAGCCGGGCTCGTCCCAGGGAGCGGGCGCCAGTGCGGGCGGCAGCGCCGGCATGGGCGCCGCGGCGCGCGGTGGCATCACGGGCTTGGGTGGCACCGTCGTCGCCGGTGGAGGAAGCACTGGCTTGATCGGCATCGCTGGTGGGGGCAGCACGGGCATTGGCGGCGCTTTCGTGGGTGGCAGCACTGGCTTGGGTGGCGTCGCTGGGGGTGGCAGCACGGGGTTCGGCGGCATCGCAGGAGGCGGTGACATGGGCTTGGGCGGCGTCGCTGGACTTGGCAGCACTAGCTTGGGTGGCATCGCCGGGGGTGGAAGCAGCGGCATCGCAGGAGGTGGCAGCACGGGCTTGGGCGGCGTCACAGGAGGTGGCAGCACGGGCTTGGCCACCGTTGGTGGTGGTGGTAGTGGAAGGGCGCCGGTGAGGAACTGGGACGGGGCGCAGATCAGGGACAGGAGGAAGACGAGCGTGGCAGCGTAAGCGGCCATCGTTCACCGTCGCTGAGAGATCGAGGCACGAACTAACTCGGTAACAGCTGAGCATTTACGTGTAAACTTATGCGGGCGGCGAGGGAGCTGGGTTGTGTCTGGGGTGGAGAAGTGTTCCATGCACTGCGTAAATCTGTAGGCACCAGTGGCTGCATGTATGGCCATTGCCGGGTCTTCCTGAGCTCCGGTTTGTGCGTGTTTGGAAAGAACCGACGTTTTTTTTTCACGAGGGGGGGGGGGGGGGGGGGCAGTCCTTCAAGCAGACGTGGCAAGTTGGGGAGTGGGGCCAGCCACAGATCGGCCAAGTTCTTAGTCGTGAGAATTCTACCGTGCAGGACCAAACATGCAAAGATCTTGCATTTGGGCACGGACGCACGGTCATGGCTTTCCAGCATTTGGGCACGGTCGGTCTCAAAGGGTGTTTTATTAGGCTTTTTACTTGGCTTTTGCCTTTGGCTTATTAGTCCAAAAAGCACCTAAATAGGTGATTTTGTGACTTATAAGGCAAAGCCAAAAGTTAAGAAAAAATGCCTAACCAAACACCCTCTTAGTGTAAAGAAGTTCCGAACCCGCCTTGTGGTGTTTTAGAATTCCTCTTTTATTTCCGAGACAGGTAAGTTAGTATGATCGGGCCATTTAGTGCGACATAATCATACTTACTATGAATCTATGGGTGTTTCAACCTTATGCCGTATATCGCACATCATTCTAAGGAAGTAAACCTGAATATTGTTTGTGCACTAGTAGGTTTTCTATGCTCGGCTAGAAACTAGTGTGTGTAATTATCGTGTGCACAATCTTGTTCATTTACAGCAAGACATACATACGTGGAATGATGGTATTGTCAGTTCAATTTTTTACCTAGAGAAGAGTAAAGATACATGCCAAACTATGCCACGCCACTGTATTTTGCTGACAAGGACTGGGCATTTTCTCGGGCCACAACACCGTACTTCACTTGTCGCTCTTTTTTTTCGGACTCCAACCTCCTCCGACGGTCCGACCGTTCCCAAACCTGGTTGAGCCGAACCATTCCTCTGTTCCCCACAAACACCCAGACCTAGCGAACGACCGCCATGGCAGCAGCAGCGCCGCCGGCGCTCCCGGTTGAGCTCATCGAAGAAATCCTCCTCCGCCTGCCCCCCGACGACCCAGCCTGCCTACTCCGTGCCTCCCTCGTCTGCAAGACCTGGGGTGGCGCCATCTCCCACCCCGGCTTCCGCCGCCGCCTCCACGAGCTCCACCGCGCGCACGCCCCCCGTGCTCGGCTTCCTCCACGACTGGGATGAGGAGAAAATCCCCCACTTCATCCCGACCACCGCGTCGTCCTTCTCCTTCGCAACCCTGGACTGCCGATCCTGGCGGGCCCTCGACTGCCGCCACGGCCGCGCCCTCTTCCTCTCCAAGTGCCATGATACTCAGGAAATCCTCCTGTGGGCGCTAACCACGGGCGCCCAGCAGCGCATACCGCTGCCCGAGCCGTTGGAGTGGACCTGTTCGAACGCGGCAGTGGTCTGCGCAGTGGATGGGTGCGACCACCCGGACTGCCACGGGGGTCCCTTCCTCGTGGTCTTCATCTTCATCGAGGGAGACAGTGACGAGGAAGACACGGATGACACGTATGTCACGTCGGCGTGCGTCTACTCGTCCGAGACCGGTAGGTGGGGCGAGCTGACCTCGACGGACGGCGAGTTTCACTTTGACCTCGACTGCTTTACATTGTATTCCAGCTTGCTCGTTGGGAGCTCTCTGTTTTACTTCTTGTCTGACAAAGGGAGGATCCAGGAGTACGACTTGGCAATGCACACCCTGAATCTGTTCGACACACCAGACCGCTAGAGATCTAACCTCATGCTGACAGAGGACGGTGGACTTGGAGTGGGAGTCATCCAAGACTTCGATCGGCGACTCAAATTATGGTCGAGGGAAGAGAGTGACGGCAGTGATGCACGATGGGTATTGAGCCGGGTCATCAGCTTGGAAAATTTGCTCCCAAATGTTGCTCTCGTGGACGGCGTGCATTTGTTGGGTTTTGCTGAGGGAGCAAATGTCGTTTTCGTGACGACGGTTGCTGGCCTCTTCACAATTGAACTACAATCACTGCATGTGAGGAAGGTCTGCGATAATCATGGTTTCTGCAATTTGATTCTAGTTGTCAGCTTCTACACTCCACATTCTAGGATTGAAGTGCTCGGAGGTGAACACCACTAGCCGCCACTGCCTCTGAGCCCTAATGAGGAGGTGGGTGGCGAGGAAGAGAAAACACTAGAGCATAGGCAAGAGCTATTCGATAAGTGCAAGGCCATGGAAGAGGAGAATTTCACCAATTCCACTAACTGCTTCAACCACACTGTCTAGACCAGGTTCAGGTTCTACTCCCAAACTTCACTTCTATACTAGGTACACAGGGATGGATTGTGGGAAAAAACTTTTAATTAGTTTTGCGTTATTGTCATGTGTTTGTAGTTGCTTTATACCTTTCACATTTCTATTTAGCATAGTAGGTTTAAGATGTTACATGACGAGTTACCAAGTGTGGTGCTTTGGTTTCATGTGTTTGACAGTGAGCCTGACGGTGTGCGTGTTGGTGTTTGAGGGACTAGTCCAGTTAGCCATTGTGACCTTTGATAATAATACCTGGAGGTTAGGGCTTGGCGTCTTTTGTTATGATGCCTGTACTGCGATGAGCATCAAATCAAAGTCCAAGTGCTCGAGGGCCGTATGACAAGCATGTTAGCCATCTCAAACCAATATAAAAAAGAGAGGGCTTGGTGTTATCCTATTTCTAGGGTACTGGGTAGTAGCAAATATTTCATCGCTGTTTTTTGGATGGTACTTTAGAATTGTACAGAATAATTGTCCAAGCACTAGTCAGTTGTTATAGAAGACATTGAACGGAATAGAATCAACACTATGTCATGAATATGGTTGTGTTGTTGTACATCAGAGTACATTAACGTTCATGACGTTTATAACCTTAACAACGATGCATTGACAACTTTACGCCTTTTTGTCACGTAGGGTTTCACATCACGGAGAACTTACTCTGGACTGTCCTAGATCCTTTCACGGATATGGACATGCCTTGCTATGCAAAGCTCCAGAGGCGACGGATCCTTCGGGTAACGTTTCGAAGAATGCTCCAAATGAAGAATCGGTAAAAAATACAGCTACAACCAGTAAAGATGATCGTGGGATCTCAGAGGCCTCTCGTTACAAGCATGGTGATTCTGAAGAAGGTATACTGCATATCACTTGCACCACTGTTGGATGACCTATATCGCTGTATTTTGCATTGCTCTTTAGGTTTTGTATGGAAATTGTCTTCTATGGAATTGTTTCTTATAGAAAACCATGGCTTTAACGTGACACTGCTACTGCCGCAGACAGTCTTATACACTAAAGAGAGTACTGTCCTTTTTATCAATTTTCCGTGTACTTATTAACACCCTACTGGTTACAATCATCTCTCATTATCGGTTCATGCCTACTGAAGGGTATACCTAATAAATTGCTGCTACTGCAATGGAATGCACTCATGCTAATGTAAAGTAATAGTCTAGTCTGGGACTTTTTCTGTTTATCATTCGGAAGTATCTCTCGGATCCTCATCATCATTCCACACGAGATCATTTTTAATTAATGTCGTTTTGCCAATAGTTCAAGGTGCAATTCGTATACCAGATGATGTTGCAGAAAATCGAAAAATGCTTTTATTGTTCATAAAAAGGCTTGTTAGGGGTTGACCATATTGTGAATGTGTATTTCTGGTGCCACATGTCGGCTATTTTTCCTTCTACATTTGTATGTTTATTTTGTCTTTCTAACTTGTACAGATCGAATGCCAATGCGAGAATAAGTAGGTAGGGATCTGTGAATCACAGGGTTTGTTCAATTTATTTTGCAGTTTTTCTGTCTAGCAAGTGTACTTGTTAATACATAAAGAGTTCCCTCTTTTTAGCAACTTTATGTTACAAAAGCTAAGAAATTATGTGAATAACCGGCGTCTTACATTTTTTTTGTTGACGAAACCGCAGTCGGAGCTGCTTATTCATTGCTTTAGAAGAGTAGTACAAGACGTACAAAGATAAAAAAAACGAATAGAAAAGGAGCCCGGAATTGCCGAAGGTCCAGAAAAAGATAGAAAAGACTTCCACGTCAGTCCGGTTCCCTGGGTCTGTGGAGCAACATGTCTGCTCTAGTCTTTCCTGCAAGTCGCCACGATCTCGCTTCCTCTATGATGCAACTGTGGATGCGGCTCAGGGAAACAGCTTTGTTCAGAAATATCCTGTTGTTCCGCTCTTTCCACACATTCCACCAAAGTTAGCTGAACCACGGCATTCCAAATTTTCCTTGATGATGCTGGCAGCAAGGCGCGAGAGGTGAGCATCCAATTCTCCAGAGAGGCAGTTTCCGTCGTGGGTACCATGGCAGGAGGGAGTTGGGCCGTGGTGATGATCCTCTCCCAAATCCTGATGATCACCGGGCAGGAGGCCAGCAGGTGTAGGGCAGTCTCAGGCTCAGCGAGGCAAAAGACGCAAGCTGCGTTGTGTGGCCATCCCTTCTTCATCAAGCAGTCCGCGGTATGGCACTTGCCAAGGATCGCCAACCATGCGAAGATGCGGCATTTCAGCGGGGCATCACTGTCCCATATGATTTCTTTAAAGCAGGTGTGTGTTGATCCTTCAAACTGCACAGCGTAGGCCGAAGCAGAGCTGAATTTGCCATCTGCCGTGAGCTTCCAAGCGACTGAATCTTCGGTGTTCTCTTGCAGCTGCACTGTATCCAGGCGATTGGACAGCTCCATGAACTCTAAGACTGCATCAGCTGGCAGGTCTCTTTTAAAGTGGCGCATCCATTTATCTTGTTCTAGGGCTGCCTTGACCGACAAGGTCCTCATGGTGCAGTACTTGAACAGGGTTGGCCAGGTAGACGCTAGGCATTGTCCATCTAGCCAAGGATCTCTCCAAAAATCCAATTTGTTTCCGTCACCAAGGGAGTAAACAACAGCAGCGTTGAACAAAGATTTGGCCTTCATATCGTGTTTGAGTAGGTGCAGCCAAGGTTTTTCTGTTTGTGTCCAGCTCTGCCAGAGCCATCTGACGCGCAGGGCAAGCCCTTTTGCTTGTAAGTCTGGAATTGCAAGCCCACCTAGCTCCTTTGGCCTGCATATAGCACCACAGCGCACAAGGCAGAGCCCCCCCCTGTGCAATCTCCTCGTTGCTCCAAAGAAACCCTCTACGCAGTTTGTCAACTGCTTTCACTAGCCATAGAGGAGGGTCAAAAACTAGCAGTTGGAAAACCAGCATTGCTGAGAGGACATGGTTGAGCAGTAGCAGACGAGCATCAAAAGAGAACGACCCCTTGTTCCATCCCTTGACCTTCCCAGCTAGCTTATCAATCGAGGGTTGCAGGTCAGATTTGCGCAGCCTGCTGTCGGATAGTGGCATTCCCAGATATGTGCATAGAAAGCTCTGAATCGGGCACTGAAAGGTGGCTGCCAACACCTGGGTGTCGGCTGTATGGCATTTAATTGGGATCATGGAGCATTTTTCGAAGTTGGTGAACAGCCCAGATGCCTCTCCAAAGCAACCCAGCACCTGCTTGATGGCAAGGATCTCCCCTTCCTCAGGGTTTGCAAATATGACCACGTCGTCGGCGTACATCGAGATTCGGCATTGCGGTAGCTAGCTTGAGCAGCGCTGGGAGGACATCAGCAACAATGACAAAAAGCATGGGAGATAGGGGATCCCCCTGCCTAAGTCCACGCCTATGATTTATGTCCTCCGTCAGTTCTCCATTCACCAATATTTGGGTTGAGGCCGTCAGCAGCAAACAGGCTATCCACTCTCACCATTTTCTCCCAAATCCTTTAGCTTCCAGAACTTCCAATAGGAATTCCCAAGAGATCGAGTCAAAAGCTTTTTGCAAGTCGAGCTTGAGGAGTAGCGCTGGAGTCTTGGTCTGCCTAAATCTCTTAGCTTGCTCTCTGACCAAGATGAAATTATCATGTATAGCTCTTCTTTTGATGAAAGCACTTTGGCAAGGACTGACGAGCTCGCTGAGCCGTGGGCGTAGCCTGATTGCCAGAACTTTCGTGAACAACTTGGCAAAAAAAATGAATAAGGCTTATCGGCCTGAAATCCTTAGGGCGAGCTGCCTCCGGGGTCTTGGGCAGCAAGATCATCGTGGCGGTGTTCAGCAGGTTCAGGTTCCTCGATGTGGTGCACTCCAGAGCTCTTATTGCTCTCATCAAGTCAGCTTGGATAATTGGCCAGCATTTCTTGAAGAAGAGGGCCGTGTATCCGTCAGAGCCCGGGGCTTTGTCCGATGGCAAGTCCATGATCACCGCCCGCACTTCTTCCTCCGAGATCGGTGTCTCTTGGTCAGAAAGATCCACCTGCGTGATCCCTAAGGCCTGCAGGTCCAATGTGTGCTGCCTATCTCTCTTCTCTCCTAGCAGTGCATTGAAATAAGCCCATATCGCCTCTTCTTTATCTGCTTGTTCCGTGAGCACTGCATTGTCGACGACGATTCTGTGAATGTAGCTTTTCCTACGGCGGGCAGATGCCTTTGCGTGAAAGAAACAGGTGCTAGCATCACCCTCTCTAAGCCATTGTACCCTCGACCTTTGTCTCCACATTGTGTGTTGGATAGCAGCAATACCTAGACAATTAACTTTGAGCATCGATCTGAACTGAGCTTCATCGGCCGTAAGCTGGCGGCCATCCATGGCTTGGTCAAGTCTGAAAATCAGCTCGCTCGAGATTGTCGCTCGCAATGCCAAATCGCTTGTGAACTAGGTGCTCCATTTTTTCAGTGCCCTAGCTGTTGTCGCCATCTTTGCGTGGAGGTTGATGAAAGGGTCAGCAATCTGGTTGCAACTTTCCCATGCGCCAGCAACAGTATCAGCAAAGTCCTCTCGAGAGGCCCAGACGTTCTCGAAGCGAAAGCGGCGGCATGGTCTGAAACCTGCATCCGTTGTGAGTAACATGGGACAGTGGTCCGACATCTCAGAGGACAAGGCTTGTAGCATGCAGTTTGGGAACGCTGCATCCCATTCCCCATTGAACAAGACTCTATCCAGCTTAACCATGGTGGCATCTCTCTGCTCATTACTCCAAGTCACTAGTGGGAAAACCCTTATAGGTAGGTTACATTCTGTGGCGCACCCTTAATTGGTACGCCACAGAAATATATTTCTGTGGCGCACATGGCCAGGTGCGCCACAGAAAGTTATCCGAGGGGCGGGTTAAAATTTGAAAAAAATAATTCTGTGGCGCACCTGGCACGTGCGCCACAGAAAGTTGACATTCTGTGGCGCACCTGGCAGGTGCGCCACAGAAAGGTGACATGGTGCGCCACCGAATTATTTTTTTCAAATCCCACCCCCCAGTGGATCGCCTTTTTTGTCTTGTAGGAAGTAAAAGAAAATGATAAAAATTCAATAAATGAAATCCTTTGACATGTAGTTAGGTATGAGTGTCTAGTAGGTATAGAAATTTTGAAATATGAATTTTGACCTTTTTTGCAACAAATGAAAAAGAAATCTTGTAACGGCCATAACTTTTGCATACGACGTCGAAATAACGCGTTTTATATGCCAAAAAAAACATGAGAAAAATCCGAATTCGAATCCACCCGGGTTTACCCGGTCAGCAATTCACAGATTACTCAAATTCCAAAAGAAAAAAAAGTTATTTCAAACAGATGATTTTTCGCAGCAAAATAAAAAAAATTCAAAAAATTCAAAAAATAAAAAAATTCAAAATTTTCAAAAAAGACACAGAAATATATAACAACGAAGATTGTTGACTTTTCTTGACTTTTTTTTATTTTTTTGGTTTTTTTTTATTTTTTTGGATTTTTTGAATTTTTTGGATTTTTTGAAAATTTTTAAGTTTTTTGAATTTTTTGGGTTCTTTTGAAACTTTTGAATCTCCTTTTGAAAGTTTAGAAGTTTTTGAAAAATCTGAAATTTAAAAACACACGTTTATAACATATACATAACATATACATATACAAGAGTTAAAAGGATTCATATAATACATATATCAATAAGAACTTGAGTAGCACAAGGGTAGGTGAAGTGGGTGGAACTTAGAAGTTAATCGTGCTAGGGTTGGAGCAATTTGAGGATGGGTGACCTAGCGGGAAGGTATCAGTTCAAAAAATTCAAAAAATATGAAAAATTCCAATAATTAGGATTTTTCATATTATTCCATATTTTGATTTTTCTGATTTTTTTTGAAACTTTTATTTTTTTTTGTAGTTTTTGAATTTTTTCAGAATTCTGTGGCGCACCAGCCAGGTGCGCCACCGAAAAAAAAATTTAGTGGCGAGGATTCTGTGGCGCACCCAGCAATTCTGGGGATGCGCCACAGAATCCTAATTTGGCGCCACTGATAGCTGTTTTCCTAGTAGTGAGTGTATCGGCGGCCTTGCAGGTACAAGTCCTTAAGCTGAAGTTCATTCACAAAGTTTCTGAAGGTAGTCATATTTCTGCGATTGATATTTCTGTTGCTCTTGTTAGATGCCTGGAGGATCAGGTTGAAGTCTCCCGCGATGATCGTGGCGTGTGACTGCGGCAACTGTGCAGTAACACAGTTCTTTAGTGACTGCGGGAAGAGCTGCTTGTCGGCATCGGACTGCGGACCGTAGACCGATATCAGGTTGAGCGTTGTGTTTGCCTTAGCAAGGTGACCGTGCGCTGCAATGTACCAAGGCGTAGTGAATTGGGATGTCAGCTGGAATTCCCCTGATTTCCAGGCTAGCAAGATGCCTCCTCTTGTTCCGTCGGCAGGGGCAAAACAGAATTCAGTGAAGTCAGGGCCGCAGCACTGAACAACAATATTGAGATCAACAAACTGCAGCTTCGTTTCTTGCAAGCAGACTACCGACACATTGTAGTTTAGGACAACAGCACATACAACTCCTCGGCGGGCGAGATCGTTGAGACCACGCACATTCCAAATTAACAGGTTGTGACTCATATTGTAAACTAATGCGACAGAGATGCAGCATCAGACATCTTACTGGGCGGCGGCCCTCCTGCTGGCGGACTTGGCTAGGACTGAGAGCTTTCCGAGCTGCTCTGTCGAGAGAGGGTGGTCGAAGGCGCCGGAGTAGCGGCCGAGCACTTCGTCGTCCTGGTCCGGCTCCTCCCCCTTCTCGGCGATGGCGAGGCCCCTCTTGGAGATGATAAGCTTGCGGGCGAGGCGCATGGTGTTGTTGCCGCCGCTGCCCGTGACCTCCTGCTTTCTGCTCTTGATACGGTGGCTCCGTTTGGTGGCTGTGCCCGGCGATTTCTTGGCCGCACGGCGTGGGCGGCGTGGCGGTGTAGTCGTTGACCTTGGCAGGGGGACGAGCCCAGGCGTGACGGGGATCTGCACGGCCTGCAGCCATTCATTACCCGCCAGCAGAGGCGTGCTTGGCAGGGCCGCTGGTTCCTCAACTGGGCTGTCTTGTTGTTCCTCGCCTGCGGCAGCTGTGGGAGATGGGCTTTGCCCCTGCTGCTGCCCCAACGCCTCCAGATGGGCCTCCACCTGGCCCAGTCCAATCTGCCCCGCGTCATGTGCTCCTCCATGCTCGATTCCCAGCTCGACCGTGCCCGTGGCCGCCAGCATGGAGTCGAGGGTCACATGCTGGCCACTAGGCGCGTCCTGGGCGGACAAAGGGTCGTCAGGGCGCAGAGTGCCAGGCGGCGTGCCCATGCTGCGACCAACATCTCCACAAAGGGAATGTCTTGCAGTGTCAACCGGCGTGTCTGGCTGCAACTCCGCTGACACCAGGTCCAAAACCGGCATGGAGCGCAGCCTGTCTGGCACAAGGAGCGGGGCGCTGACCTCTCCCAGCAGCGGTGTCGTGGTTGCTTCGTGGGCAGCACATGGCACCGTCAGCGCCGTGACGGCAGGCGTAACGGCATCGGGGATGGGCTGCGAGATCCCAGCAAGCTGTGACGGCGGCTCCTGGGCGGCGTTGACAGCGTTAGGGTTTCCAGCAGCCTCCCGAGATGCTGCCGGCGTGATCAGCGGAAGCACGCAGCGCCCGGAGCCGGCGAGATGGCGGCGCCATCAACCAACTATTCGCTCTTAATTCATGCTCTGATAAAGCTGGCCAAATTAACCCTGATGTTGCTGCTATGATGGATTTCGAAGGGTTAGGCAGGTCAAAGAAGTGAACGCTGGCTTGTGGCGGCTGCAAAAAACATGGCCGTGGTATACGCACCTGGATCTCAGTAGGATTGTGTCAAAGCTCTGATTTTGTGATGCAAAGCTGCAGAATGGGATCAGCCCCTTTGGAGTCGGAGAAAAAGTTTACTTGTAACGTCTACGGTCAACCTGATGGTGCCCGCTGGCTGGAGCAGCAGGGAAAGTGCTTAATTTTGGACAATTCAAAAAAAAAAAAAAAACGAGACCAAGGGTACTAACACCCAGGGCTTACTTTTATAGAAGAAAGGAGCTGCAAGCAGCGCCCGAGCCGAGACTCGAACCCGGGTCGCTGGGCAGCCAGCACCGGCTAGCTAACCACTGGCCCTCTGACCAGTCTATAATTTTGGACAATTCAGACTCTAATGAAGGATGACCTTATTGTAAGCGAGTTGATCCTTGGGGAAATGTTTCATATCTGGGAAATGTGTCATTTTATATGTTACATCTGCTGCAATAGCGCTGTTTATCCTGTGTTTTTCTTGTACGCATTCATGTTCTCTGTTTGAAAAATGTTTGCAAGGATTTAATGGTCACTATATAGCATGCATAAAGCTGCTCTTGAAATGAAGGTTGCTCGGTGTCTAGTGAGAAACGCCTTTTTAGTAACTCCTAAAATCGCCAACCAAAGAACTCTGTTGGTAATCAATCAGTAGTACTACATCTCTTGTGTGACATAAACATCAAGTTCATCTAAAAAACATAAACATTAGTAGCTCCAATACATTTTCTTTCCGCAGTACAGAAAGGACTAACAGTGTCTTGTACACCTGGGGAGGGGCGGCCCTGTCTCGTGGGAGGAGGAAGGGCACTGGGCTTATACGGAGTTCAAACTACAAATTAAACTACGGGACTACTAACAGCGCAGTACAGCTGTAGTCTGTAGATTTTCCTCTTGCTGCCATGAGTGCATCAAGATGCGCTGCAGTAGTACAGGTGTCTTCAGAGAATTTTTTTTTGAATGTCGAGAATATTATTTTTGAGGACTTAAACTGAAGAATGTTACTCTCTGGTCTCACCGTTTCTCAAATAAAACTACGGAACTAGAAGTTCAGATCTTAGAGATACAGCTGTAGATTTTCCGCTTGCTTCCATGAGTGCATCCAGATTGCGCTGCAGTCGTACAGGTGTCTTCATAGAATTTTATTTTTGAGGACTGAAGAATGTTACTCTCTGGTCTCACCGTTTCTCAAAAACGGACAACAATGTGGCAGCCGATCTGTGGCGTGACCACTTATCCCTCTGTATTATCTAACATTCTTCAGTTTTTGAGTAAAATTCAAGTGGGGATTCTCTCCCATCGATGAAAGCCTCTTCAGAGAATTAGGCAAGGAATGAATGTACCAATGAGAAAAGAGACTAAACCAACCAATGAGATTCCATTTTATTCCTACGAAACATCTGAACTACAACAGTTTAAATCATATGATCTGTACCCAAAAGAACAGGACAAAACAAGAGAAGAAACCATGAAAAATCAAAACGAGGATCAATCGGGAGATCAATCTTGTTCCTATCTTAAGAATCCCACTGTATCGATCCCTCCGTTATTCTGTTCGACCGTAGCATGCCGCAAACCGACATGGGTGGTCGATCATTCAGGGGCGGCGCATCATCGGGGGAGGGCCGGGCGGGGTCTTGGCCATGAGCTTTGCGATGAAGGCGACGGCGATCTTGAGCATCTTCTGGAACGTGTTGAGGCTGGTCTCGAGGATGAGCTTCATGTCCCCGTTGAGGTTACTGCAGCTGAGCGAGCACGACGAGACGTCGACGATGGCCCTGTTCGCCAGCGTCATGGCGACGTCGTTCGCGTGGGCCTTCAGTGCAGCGCTGGCGCCGTGGAGTTTCTTCATGGCGGACTTCATGGTGACGGTGCAGTTGTCGAGGCACTTCTTGAAGTCGGGCACGGAGGTGTTGAACCCGGGGAGCTTGCCCTCGAAGACGGTGCTCGCCACGGCCCCGGCCTCGGTGGCAGCATCAATGGCCACGGACACGAGGGAGGAGAAGTCCACTGTCCCCGGCACGCCGGCAATGAGCGCGCCGCGTGGGGACGCGGAGGCGAGCGCCGTCTGGATGTCCAGGAGGCGCGGGCCTAGATCCTTGACGCAGTGCGCCGGGAAGGGCCCCTCCATGCACGTGGACACCAGCGGGCTGGACCCCGGCGGGGCGCGCGCGGACGCCGCCGCCGGGAGGAGGAAGACGGCCAGGGCGAGCACCAGCACGGTCGATGACGCCGCCATTTGCTTCAGTTCCTCTTCGATGTGCCCGCCTTGAACTCGGATACTGGATCAAGAACCTCTGGTTTTTTCTGAGCACCCGGGTATATGTGTGTCCGTGGGGCGGCTCGCTCGGCCAGGGAGTGGTTCTTGGTGCTCGTCGTCGGAGTGGCTGGGAGCTTTTTGCGACGGTGCATGCGCGCGCCCACGACCATATGGCGGAGAGATCGAGCAGCGGGAGAGGCGGATCGGGTACTGAGTACTCACTACTCAGCGAGCGCGACTGTCCCGGGCGTCTTGTTCTTGTCTGCATTGCTGCGCGTCTTGCATGCAGACGTTCCGAGTCTAACTGGATAAATGAAGCTCATGTTTGTGGGACTTGAAAATATTAATATTTCTCACTAACATTCATACCCGTTAGATGAAGCTCATGACAATCTTCTGTAATCACTACAAGAAATGTGTTGATTTGTAACCTTTTCGTAATGATTGTGGGTGAATTGGTCATAAATCTATGACGATTTCGCAACAAATGGTCATAAGGCATTTGGAACGGTCCAAACACTGAAAATTAACGAAATTATTTTTTCAAAAGTATCATAGTTCTATTGCGTGAAATAGTCATAAAATGGCGACATAGTTTGAGATCATATTTTGGTTGATGACTGCCAATTTAGATTGTTATAACTTTTGTTGATATTATCTAAAAAAAATAACTTCTATTGATATGACTAGGTGGCCACCTCAATAAGCTCACCTATGTTGCTCAAAAAGTTGATAATCTTATTCATGATGTTGAAATGCTTAATATAAAAGTTATGCCTCCTAAAGATGAAATTCAGGAGTATTTGAAATCTATAAATGTTACTCTTGACAACATTGGATGACTGATATGTTAAAATTTAGGAGTGAAAGAGAATCTAGAGATCCTGAATTTATTCTGGGCATATTAATGCTAAAATTGAGATGCTTATGTTAATGAAAATATTAAAACTTTGAGCACTAGTGATTCTTCTACGAGACAAATATTTGCTACTGATAAAAAAAATGAGATTGGAGAGGTCTCAACTTTAGCTAAAAGGAGTCCTATTTTTTTTAGAGCATCCAATCTTCTTGCAATAAAACTGCTGAAAGTGGGATTGAAGAGGTTAAAACTCTAAATGGTTTCTCTCACTGTTCTTGATTTTAAATATTTTGATTATGATGAATGCACTACTCTTGTTGAAGTTATTAAGTTGCTACAATTTTTTGATAATTCTCATGATGTTACTAAATATAATATGACTTTCACTCAATTAATTACAAAATCTCTTATTAAGGCTAGAAAAGAGAAGGTTGAGCAAGGGGCTTCAGTTCCTAGGAATTTACGGAATGGTTGGAACCTACTCTGATTAATATTAATAACTATGAATGAAAAGGAGGATTCCAGTTCGCTTTCACGTTTGTCTTTACTTTAAGCTCTTATTAAGAGGGGAATTGCTGCGACAAGTTGGTCTAATAGGAAGGAGTTTACTAACTTTCAATTCCTAATACAACAAGAGCTAATGCTCTGTGTAATATCGGTGCTACTTTTTAACCATGTCTAAAGCTTTATATGATGTTCTAGATCTTAAAACTTGGACTGATTGCTATCTAAACTGCATCCTTCTGATTCTACCTTTAAGAAACCTATGGGGAGAGTGGATGATGTGCTTATTACTGCAAACAAGAAAACTTTCATATTGATTTATTGTTATGGATATTGAATGCAATGCCTCTTGTCCTATAATATTCGTAGACCCTTTCTCTAAAACTGCTGGTGCAAATATTGACATGAAAAAAGCAACATAAGATTTCGTATTCCCATAAAGAAATGTAAGGAACACTTCCCACGGAATAAAATGAGATTACCTTTTTGAGTGTATAATGGGAGATACTTATGGTTATGATGTTAGAGGTGATAAAAATTTAGAACTGCAATGTATCTAATAAATGCATTAAAAAGGCGCTTTTGGGCACAACCCACTTATTTTTATTTTCTTTTTTGTTGTGTCAATGATGTTAACTTCATTTTTCTTTAATTAATGTGCCAACATTTGCCTCCAGTTAATTAAACTTTGATCTTTTGATGTGGCTGTGCTGAAATATATTTTAGCCTGTACTAGAAAAATTATATAAAATAACCCGAACATGATATTGTGTTGATTCTTTCTCGAAAGAAAACCCCTGCTTGTTATCTTGCATATCCTAATTTTCTATGCTGTTAACTTGGGGATGCCCAAGGCACCCCAAGGAAATTTTAAGAAACTCGCAATCTAAGCTTGGTATGACCAAGGCATTGCCACTTTTTCATCAACAATCATCAGGTTGTCCGTGTTGAACCTATGTTTTTATTCTTTCACATACTATGTGTTATTCTTGGAGCGTTATTATTTTATTTTTGTTTGCTTTTACTTCTTTTTTGCTTGGTCGTATTTACAATCATCATATTGTGGTAAACATGTTACATGAGAGACACACATTGATGCTTATTTATAGAATGTTTTTTATGCTTCACTTATATCCATTGATTGTTATTATTTTTATTCCTATTGTGCTTCACTCATACTTGTTAGAGTACAACGTTGTCTCTTTATAGAAAGGATTATGACTCTCTTATTTCACTTATACCCTTTTGAAGAGTTTAATAGCAATTGGTTTGATTGCTTTGGTTAATATATTGAAACTAAAAATGATGGGGTTGGGCCCGGGAAGTGTCTATGTTATCTTAATTCAATTTCAAAGATCAAATTGTGTCCTGGGAATGTGGTTATGAATGTCCAGCATAGTTTATTGATCACCTTTGTGACGATCCTAGACAAAGATAGCTTATGGCTTGAATGGCAAGTCCTATTGCCAGGGGTGTCCGACAGGAAGATATGCCTGCGTGATATGAGCCACGAGGGTAGCCTACACATGGAAGCGGCTTTCTTAATCTTCGGTTATGTGATCAACTACTAAGAGGCCAAGTAATTCTAGCAACTAGCAACTGTGTTTTTTGGTAGTATTCAACAATTGTCCTTCAAATCAGGTTTGGTGTCTGGTTCAAATGAAGCTGCAGATCACCCTAAACCCCAGGCCGGCGGCTGCTTCCTCGCTCAAACAGTGGTGGCTTGATCAAATCCACAATAAGCCGAAGGATGCTGCTCGCTCCATGAACGCGGTTATCACCCTTGTCTGCTGGTCTTTGTGGAAAGAGAGGAACGCAAGAATTTTCAATGGCCTGCTATCTCCGGCTTCTGTGGTCTTCAATAAGGTGGTCAAAGAAGCGGTGATTAAGCTGGGCAGCTTGCAAGAAGACCTCTAGAACCCGACTAGGTCATCTCTGCTTCTTGTAGGATGCCTTTGTTGAGGTGCTGTTTGTTTATAGCTGTATAGACACTATATCTGTTCTGTAATCGTACACATCATTCTTTATTCTTCTAATCAAAAGAGAGCAGCGCTGTCTGCCTTCGTCAACAATTGTCCTTTGCACGTTGCAGCTCTAAGAGCAACCACATCCTAATGTATTTTAGACGCTAATGTAAACATATTGTGCCTGATCTATGCATTCGCATATCTTATCTCTTTTAGCGCATCTCACATAAGTTTTTTTCTTTAAATCTTAGAACTAAGTCTTACATCCCTTATTCCCTTTAGCACGAATGCCAACAATTTTCTCACATAATTATTGAGTCCTATCGACCCCTCTGTTATTGCGTCGTTCTATCCTAGCATGCCGGAAACCGACATGGGTGGTCGATCATTCAGGGGCGGCGCATCATCGGGGGAGGGCCGGGCGGGGTCTTGGCCTTGAGCTTTGCGATGAAGGCGACGGCGATCCTGAGCATCTTCTGGAACTCGACGAGGCTGGCCTCGAGGATGAGCTTCATGTCCCCCGTGACGCTCCTGCAGCTGAGCGTGCACGACGACACGTCGACGATGGCCCGGTTCGCCAGCTTCATGGCGACCTCGTGCGCGTGGACCTTCAGTGCGGCGTTGGCGCCGTGGATCTTCTTCATGGCGGACGTCATGGTGACGGTGCAGTTGTCGAGGCACTTCTTGAAGTCCGGGACGGCGGTGTTGAAACCAGGGAGCTTGCCCTCGAAGATGGTGGTCGCCACGGCCCCGGCCTCCGTAGCAGTCTCGATGGCCACGGATACGAGGGCGGAGAAGTCCACCGTCCCCGGCGCACCGGCGATGAGCGCGCCGCGTGGGGACGCGGAGGCGAGCGCCGTCTGGATGTCGAGGAGGCGCGGGCCCAGCTCCTTGACGCAGTGCGCCGGGAAGGGCCCCTCCATGCACGTGGACACAAGCGGACTGGACCCCGGCGGGGCACCCGCGGCGGACGCCGCCGCCTGGAGGAGGAGGACAGCCAGGGCGAGCACCAGCACGGTCGACGCCGGCATTTGCTTCAGTTTCTCTTTGATGCCGGCCTTGGAATTGGATCGAGAACCTCTGTGGTTTCTGTGGTAGTACACTGCTGGATGGTGGTGCACCCGGGTATATATGTGTGTCAGTGGGGCGGCTCGCTCGGCCAGGGAGTGGTTCTTGGTGCTCGTCGTCGGAGTGGCTGGGAGGTTTTTGCGACGGTGCATGCGGGCGCCCATGACCGTGCGGAGCGATCGAGCAGCGGGAGCGGCAGATCGGGTCCTGAATACTGACTACTAGCGAGGGCGACTGTCCCGGGCGTCTTGAATTTCTTGTTCTACTCTTCTCTGCGCTGGTGCGCGCCACGCATGCAGGCGTTCTTGGAGGTGTTTCGTCGCTGGGCCCTGTCAGTGTCAGCCTCAAGTGCAGTTGGCCAATTGAACTCTTCCCTGACAGTTAGATCTCACTCAGAGCCTCATCAAAAATTTCATTTATAACTAATGTGCAAAACATGTGCACCCGAAGAAATTTCAATTGGATTTTTTTGAGTTGCAACTCATGTACAACTCACATACCACACGAATCACGATGTAAATCTAACGGGATTAGAGTTGAGTGAGATCTAACTTAATTCTCACAAGAAAAACCACTTTTTAATGTACTCATCAGGAACTCCCCACGGTTTTCTAAAAAAAAATTCCTTTTCTGCAACCAAATTTTGGCTGCCATGGTCTCAACAGTAATGGTATGTTAGCAATGTGCCAGGGGTCCACCTTCTAAAACCCATCAATTTTCTAGTTTTCCATCTGGAAATGCAAAATACAAAGTCCACGTAGCCCGGCTCGAAACATGATACTTGTTAGCTCATGTGCTACCTTTTTTTATTCCTTTTAACTAATTCCTACATGGTGGACTTAGAAAATATCTAGAACTTCTCATTCAACATTGGCAGCCATTGGAGGAAGATCATGTCATTCTTTTCCAATCACATGGATATTAGTATTTAGACCATATGTCTAGATGGTTCTACTATAAGCTAACAAATTATTATTTTATCATTTTAGCTTCTTATTGTTCTTTCGTCTTGGTCGCTACGTTGGATGTCATTGAAACCGATTGGCCGGTAAGTGGTGTCATCTACGACATCAAGTTTGTAGACTATGTAGAGAATCTTAATTGTATGGAGAGTCAATTACCTTTTAACTACTTAGGTGTACCAATGAATTATAAGAGGTTGAGTAGTAGGAAATGGAAATTTGTAGAAGGTAAGTTTGAGTATAAATTAGGAACTTGGCAAGGTAGATCTAATTCCTACGGGCAAGGTTACTTTTACTTAGATCTTTCTTGAGTATATCCTCTTATATGCTATCTTTCTTTGAGCTTCCAGAAGGGGTTAAGAAAACTTGGATATTTATAGGAACATATTTTTTTGTCAAAATGATCAGGATAGTAATAAGAATCATTCGGTAAAGTGGCAATCTATGTGTCAACCATGAAGGGGGGGGGGGGGGGGGGGGCTTGGGTGTAGTGGATTTATAATAACGAATATATGTTTTCAACAAACTCTATTGAAAAAAATAAAAAATCTAAGGAGGAAAAATTTAGATCAGTGTCAGGCTAAACTTGGACATTCTCAGTTTTGGCTGGGTGTGATGGAAGATAAATACATTTTCTGAAGTTTTGTACAAGAATTGTGGCAATGGTTTAAGAAACTAGATTCTGGAAAGATTTGTGGTTATGGTAATGAGATTCATTTGTTAACATATAGTAGATTGTATTATTTAGTTGTGTGTAAATGTGTTTCGATGAACAAAGTCATGTGTTCTATTTGTCTTAAGGTTGTTGTTTTAGTCTTGAAGTTCTGGTTGCAAGTGCCGATAGGGCTGATTTTGTAGTGATAGCGGCAGTTTCCAGTCTGGATGCGCGTTTTCTGTTTATGTGGTGGAGCTGACATGTTTTTTACAAGATACCTTCAGATCTGACAGTTGAATTTCATTTTGCAATGAAATTGCAGGTTTCCAGGCTCTCTAGTTAAAAGACAAAATCAAGTTTCAAGTTTGTTTTAATTTTTTATCATGTTGGTCGAGTATGTAATAGGCCTGCGCACGCTATCGCACGATTATGGAGCAAAATGGCATATTTGGTTCATTGAAATTGCGAATTTCATCTTAGTGATATTGTGTAATTATCTTGTTGTGAATTAGTCGATAGAGCGTCGTCCATTACCTCAAAAGAGAAAGAAAAATTCCTTATTTATTTTCAGTGCATAAATATCCAGGTGTTCTGGCTACAAAGAGTATCTCCATGACTCTTTATTGATTTGCACACATATTATTTCTTTCTAGGAAAACAACTCTCCGTTCTATGTTTTATCGATTTTGTTACATATACAAGAGACAAGATAGAACTATCTAACTACTATAGGATAACTTAGTTGAAATTTTCTACCCACACATGAAAGTTTGCATATTTTTCCTAGTCAAGGCAAATTCTTTATTTATTTTCTTCTTCATCTAAATTTATTTCTCAAATTCTCTTTGGAATTTGATCATTTCTGGTTTTACAAATTGCTCAAGTAACAAGTATCATGATTTCCATTATGAATGGCTAGTGGAATTGTTCCTTGAAGGATGTAATAACATTCTCTAAACCGAGATTCTGAAAATCCAATTCAAGGCTCAAGAACTACAAGCCGATTGAAGAAAAGTTGTGAAATAAACAGAGATGACCTCCAAATTCCAATCCGCATGCACATGACATAAAAATAATCTGGTAAATAAAAATAGCTCAGAAGATCCGTTGTGCTTAGTCTGTTGTGTAAAGGGAGCCAAACAAAAAAAAAAGTTTCTTCCGACACCATCAAGTCCAAAGCCACTTGAAGGTGGGACAAATATGAGGTTCTCCTAAGATATGTGATAACGTGGGTCAGCTTTTGACACGAGCATGTCACTCGACACTTCCTAAAATAAACGTAGAAAATATTGTTCAAACTTAATTAAACATCAGGGTCAAGACGCACATACATCAAATCGACCTAGGTCGTGCAAAGAGTGTCTCTCACTAGGTACCATATTATGGATAAGAGTTGTTCTATACCAGCAATGGAAACGTAAAACACCTTGCCATGCGTCCTACATGAGCCTCTTCCCTATGAAGATTTCACAGTTTTTCTCTTTTTACATCATTGATCATAGAAATGGTTTGCCTATCTTGTATTTTGATGTCGTGTTCTTAGAGCATGCAATTAGCCCTTCCCACTCGTCACCAACCGATGCACATGTTCTAGGAGGGATCTATCTTGTCGGAATTGAAATACTAGACTGTGTCTCGGAAGGTGGTTATGATAGTGTAGTATGGGCTATTGATCACCTTTATGATGATCCCGGGCAAAGATGGCTTATGGCGGGAATGGTCCGTCATATTGCTACGGTGTCCGGTACGAAGACATGTCTGCGTAATACGAGCAACAATCGTTGCCTACACATGGGCTTGGAAGGCTTTTTTTAGTCTTTGGTTATGTGATCAACTACTAGAGGCCAAGGAATTACAACAACTGTGTTTCTTCAAGAGCATTCAACAATTGTTCTATGCTCGCCATGGCTGCAAAGAGCAACAACATTCGAATATATTAGACACTAATGTAGACATATCCCCTACACTATGCATTCACTTATCTTTATTTCTTCTAATTTTTTGCACATCCCTCATAGGCGTTTAAAAAAATATTACAATTAAGTCCCACATCTCATAGGACGAATGTCAACCTTTTCTATCATTTAGCATCTCCTTACCGGCTAGGGATGCGGATGGTCTAAAACATACCACCAAAAAGTGGGGCACTCCCATACAACCTTTGTTGCGTCCCAAATGTACTCAACGCCAGTAGCGTTTGGCTAACCGGCCGCATGTGGGACGATCCAATAAACAAACAATTTTTTTCGCTGTTTTATTTATTCTATTTTCTCCTGAAATGTTCATGAGGTTTTAAAAACATTTGTATGGATGAAGAAATTGTTCGCAACGTTTGTCAGAGATTAAAAAAACGTTTGTGGTGTTTAAAATAAGTATTCACGAGATTTAAAAAGTACTCCTACAATTAAATATTTGTTCATGAGTTCTGAAAAGTGTTTGTAAGAGATAAACTTATTCTATAGTTTAAAAATGTTTGCAAGTTCAAAACATGTTCTGACTATTCAAACATAATGTTCATGAGGAACGTCCATGATTTAAAAACGTTTTAAAAAGAGAAGGAAAAAATATCCGCATTTAAAAAATGTTCATGAGTTCAAAATAAATTCAAAAATATTAAAATTACTGTCACAAGTTCAAACAAACTTAGTTCACACGTTACACAAAAAAACACAGGTGCAAAAAATGAAAACAGAACAACAAAAAAGAAACCCATGAAGAAATCCCAAAATACAATAAAAATCAGCAAATAAATTCAAAACAGAAAAGAAAAAAAACAGGAAAACGAAAAAAAAAAACAAAGAAATGAAATACAAAAAAAGAAACAGGAAAACGAAGTCATACCTGAGCCGGCCCACGAAGCTGACGGGAGCCCCTACTTATCGCGTTATGCGGAGTTAACACCGCTCCGTGCACCCCCTGACGCTAATGGGCCCGGCCCATTTTCGGTCGCGGACGAGAAGCCTTTTCGCTCGCGTTTGGTTCGACTGTTTCGCGGGCTGGTGCTTTTGGCGCTAGAGTTGACTGTTCCTGTTTCGCTGCTTCCTCCACAGAATGAAACTTTAGTATGGTGCATATATATTTACACATATAGATTTCACTTGAAAATAAAATGTATACGGAAATTATGCGCGTCCACGCGTAGGTTCCATTCCTGTACTTGGTTTCGAGTTTCGTCAATTGTAACTTCTCAATTTTGAATCGATGTTTGAAATTTTTTAGATAAATTTTGTCAAATTCGTCGCACATGATTGACCGTCTGAAATATCCTTCGACGAGGAGGTTAATCTCAACGTGTCGCACAAATTTCATGTTGTAAATGTTCCATTTCGGTGGTCATATACGACCAGATCTGGCATTGTAGGTTTGATCGTGTTTACACTGCGCTCAGTGTACGGTCTTCTCCTACCTATGTCGCCGCCGCTCGCCGTGGTAAACTCCCGCGATACTGCCGCCACGCCGTTTTCTAGCTCGAACGAGTTCTACTGTTTCTTGTTCGCGTTTGAACCTATGCGTTCGACTTCATATTATCTATGTAGTTTCAGAGTGGTGCAGTTCTTCTCAAACTTGAAACATGCATTGGACTGACGAACTGCTTGATTCGTTAAAGAAAAATGGGATATTATGAACTGACAATCTCATAGATTTTGAGGATAAATTAGGAAATTTTAGACTGATCTAGTAAATGTATGTATCCCATTGTCATTGGCAGGTACCACAGTAACTCTATAATGACATGAACTACAAAGAGTTTTACACACAGGAAAACAAATGGAACATCAAAACAGTACTCAAATCCTCTTGAACTTGAAATTTTCTTTCCTCAAATTATTTTAAACTTCAATCCATCTTCTCAGTGAACCCCGATGAACGAAAGCTGGGTTTGAATGATTCGAAAACCCCGGTGAACAGAATCAGGGTTTGAACGGATTTAAAAAAAAGGGTGAACGGGGAATCTGGGTTTGAACGATTTGGAAAACCCAGTGAACATAATCGGGGTTAGGACGATTTAGAAAAACTAGGTGAAAAGGATCTGGTTTTAAAGGATTTGGAAAACACGGTGAACAAACGAACTATGGGTTTGAACTATTTGAAAAAAATCCGGTGAACAGAATCTGGGTTGAACGATTTAGAGAAACTAGGTGAACGGGATCTTGTTTTGAACGAGTTGGAAAGCCCGGTGAACGGGGTTCTGGGTTTGAACAGATTTGGAAAATCCGATGAAGGGAATCAGGGTTGAACGATTAGGAAAAACTAGGTGAACGAATTTTGGGTTTGAACGATTTGAAAAACCCGGTGCACGGAATCTAGGTTTGAACGATTTAAAAAACCGGTGAACGGAATATGGGTTTGAACGATTTTAAAATCCAGTGATCAGAATCTGGGTTTGAACGGATTTGAAAAACGAGTAGAATTGTATCTGGATTTGAATGATTTCGAAAACATGCTGAACAGAATGTAGGTTTGAAAGATTTGAAAACCCGACGAACGGAATATGGGTTTGAACAGATTTGAAAACCCCGGTGAACAGAATCTGGGTTTGAATGATTTGCAAAACACGGTGAACAGAATCTGGGTTTGAACAAAATTCAAAAAAATTAAGTGAACAGAATCTCGGTTTGAACGATTTGGAAAACACGGTGAACGGAATTTGGGTTTCGTATGAGTAGGACAAAATATGGGTTTGAACGATTTGAAAAGCCCGGTGAACGGAATATGGGTCTGAACGATTAAAAACTTGGTAAGCGGAATCTAGGTTTGAACGGATTCGAAAAACTAGTTCAACGAAATCTATGTTTGAGCGATTTGGAAAACACGATGAACGCAATCTGGGTTTGAACGGATTTGAAAAAACTAGGTCAACAGAATCTGGGTTTGAACAATTTGGAAAACACGATGAACAGAATTTGGGTTTGAACGGATTTTGAAAAAACTAGGTGAACGGAATCTCGTTTTTGTACAATTTGGAAACATGGTGAACGAATTCTGTGTTTGAACGACGTGGAAAAAACCTGGTGAACGGAATATAGATTTTGAAGAATTTAAAAACCCGGTGAACGAAATTTGGTTTTGAACGGATTTTGATTTTTTTTATTTATTTGAACGATTTTCTAAATATGAACTATGAACGATTTTTTAGTAATATCAATTATCTTATTTCAACTAAATAATGGGTTTTGTATAAAAAGAAAATACAAAGCGAAAAAATTGTTTTCAAATAAATCTAAATCTAATATAGAAACAGAAAAAAACAAAAAAGAACCGAATTGACATTGAAAAATAATAGAAAAGGAGGAGAAGAAAGAAAACGAAGAATATTATTTTCTTTGAACTTGTGAACAATTTTTTGTATCGAGTCAACATTTGTTTTGAATCCGGGAACATTTTCAGAATCCTTGAACGTAATTTTTTCTGAACCCATGAACGTTTTTCGGACACCATGAACTTATTTTTTTTTTAACCTCTGAACGATTTTTAAAACCCGGCAAACATTATTTTGAACCCGATCAATATTTTAAAAATAATGCTTTTTGTACCGGCGAACATTTTTTTTAATTCGTGAACATAACTATTTTTGAACTGATGAACATTTTTTACGAACCTCCTAGGTTATGTATTGAACCCGAGAACATTTTTTAACCCGCAAACTCCTTTTTTTGGAACCCTTGATCACGTTTCTGAGACTGATGGAAACAAAATAAATAACGAAATAAGAAATACACTAAAGAAACAAGATATATATGAAAAATAAAAGACAATTCTTTATAAAAATCTTGAAGAAATATCATCTATCTCATTTTGAACGGTTTCCCAAACAGAAAATTATTTTAATTTAATTTTGTTATCGTGAACATTTATGTTATTTAAAAAAATTCAAATATAAACATCTATGTTAGTTGAAAGAAGTTTAGAAATCATTTTGTTTGAATTTTTGTAATATGAACATTTAGGTTTGAACGTGTTTACACTGCGCTCGGTGTACGGTCTTCTCCTACCTATGTCGCCGCCGCTCGCCGTGGTTAACTCCCGCGACACTGCCGCCACGCCGTTTTCCAGCTCGAACGAGTTCTACTGTTTCTTGTTCGCGTTTGAACCTATACGTTCAACTTCATATTATCTATGTAGTTTAAGAGTGGTGCGGTTCTTCTCAAACTTAAAAAATGCATTGGACTGACGAACTGCTTGATTCGTTAAAGAAAAATGGGATATTATGAACTGAGAATCTCATAGATTTTGAGGATAAATTAGGAAATTTTAGACTGATCTAGTAAATGTATGTATCCCATTGTCATTGGCAGGTACCACAGTTGTTGGGGATATACCAAGTAGGGGTATCTCTAACATGGGTCAATCCGGCTAACAAGGCGGATGCCAAACAAGGCGGATGACAAAGAAGGTGGATGACAACAAGGCAGAAGGCGGATGACAACAAGGCAGAAGGCGGATGACAACTAGGCAGAAGGCGGATGGCAAACAAGGCAGCCGGCTGGATGACAAACAAGGCAGCCGGCAAGAAGGAGGCCCAAGACTGAAGCCCACGAAGCCACCAAGTCCAAGAAGGCGGCATACTTGCCGGCTAGGTTTAGGACTCCGTATACTTGCTGGATACGTAATCACCTTGTAACCCTAGGTCCAGCCGCCTATATAAGTTGGACCTCGGGACGCCTTTAGGGCATCGAATCAATCTACAATCAACTCATTGTAACCTGTTCACGGCGATATTGCCTTATAGTGAGTTATAGCAGCACGTAGGGCACCGCCACCGCCGTGGTGCCTGAAGCTGGGTAAACCGCCGTGTACAATCCCGACCTTGACGACGTCCACCTTCTTGCCCTACGTTCACCCTCGGCTAGCAGGACCCCGTCTCCTATCCAAGATGCCGATACGACGACAGTTGGCGCCCACCGTGGGGCATAAGGCGTCAGACGTCACGTTCCTGGCGGGATCACTTCTGGCTGTCCGCAGCCGGCGATTAAATCGTCAACAACAAAATCGCATCTAGCTCGCTTATCTGCTCCGGCAGATCGGTCCAGCCGGCTCCGTGCCGTGGCCGATTTCGACAAACAAAGGCGACACTTTGGTGATCTGATTCGTGACGTGTCAATCCGTTGCCGTCATAGTTTGCCGAATCCGTTCGGAAACTAAAATTGCTAGATCATCGACTCGCGTTGGAAACTGTGCTACATGCTTGTATCCATGCCGACAAATCAAGCGGCTGTTGCGTGATTCCCAAATACGTCAAATTGCCGTCATGGCGCAAGATCAAGATCAATCCTTTCTGCTACGTTACCAAAGTTATATTCCTTGACGGTCATCCTTGACGAGCTAGCTAATATAGTCACTGGATAGCTGGTCCGCGCACATGCGGCCGACAAATCCTGGCCTACTCGTCATCTGCTCACATACGCCAAGGAATAAAGGCGGAGATTAGCCTTCCGAGCACCTGCCTCAGGGCGGTGGCCTCGGGAAGCTACATCCGATCCGACAAAACCTGTCGGCAAAAAAGCAATCAGCAGCACGCCAGCCGATCAGATCTTTAGGGATCGAGGCGTATGGATCAGCTGTTGTACAATACGTGAATACGGTCTGGAAATCCAAGCTAGTACTACTTCGCATGGTTGTCAAATAGATTGCAGAAAGGCCACGAAGTGTAGGTGCATGGACTTTCCGTCTTGTTTTCCAGGTCTCACCGTGTCCGCGATGTTGGGCGGGACGCCGCCATCATCGTGTCCGGTTTAGACGAATCTATCGTCAGTCATGCCACGTTCGGTTTCGTTCCGACGTCCGGCTTAGGCGGATTCGTCACCATCTTCAGTGTCGCGTTCCGACGCAGCATTACGCCTTTTCCGGCAAATTTATCGTTATCGTCGCATCCCGACGTATACTAACGTTGCTAGCTGTTGTTGTCTTTCCAGATCGCCCAAACCTGGCCAGTTTGAGAAGACATCGATCTATGCGAAACAACAAGCTGTACGCGACAAATAATGTGCATGCATGGATTTTCCGTCCAAAGCTAATCACATCCACTAAGCAGTGTATTTTCCGGCTAGTAACCCACGTGAAGCTTCCGTTGCTTCCAATCATCCTTTCATAAGAAAAGGAAAACGTGATTGCTAGCTTAGCAATCTGCGTGGGTCTGTCGGTCAGACAACCATCTACTGTACGCGGAGATACGTTCGGCTCAAGGGATCGATACGGCGGCTCCGGCTCCGTTTTGCCGTCACTGAACCCGTTGCAGTCAACTATAACACCGCCACCTACGGCTTAATTGTCGTCGCGGCTTACTCATCATCGCCTATTTGTCAAGCACAGCGCAACCGACAAACTGTGACACGCAGCATAAGAAGAGAAATAGGAAGTCGCCGCCTTGCTGAAATCAATCTCAGGATATTGGGGGCTGCCACCTACATCCCGGGGGCTGCCGCCTACGTCCTAAGGATTGTCTTCTTCAGTCTGGGGCTGCCGTCTTCCGACTCGCCCTCCTCGACATCGACGTCAAGCCATCAAACAGCTAAGTTTTTATACACTTAACATTTAATTATTATATGGTCATAAAGTAAAAGTCTATGGTTCGCTCGCTCTGAGATCATGCCGTCTTTTGTCTTTTCATATGATCATATACTCTTAGTGTCAAAGTTACCCAAAATCTGCTCTGTGCTAAGTGGTTTAAACTTTTCGATACTTGCCGCCTCCGGGCCAAATTAAGCAATCATTTTGCACCGCCTAATATCCTTATTCTGATTGCTTATATGTGGGTTGCCTAGTAGTATGTCGTTGGCACCAACATGCCGGATTTGGTTTCTGAGTCTAAACTATCTGGTACTAGCCCTGGTTGGCTCAGCTAAAGTAACTGTGCTGCGGTACTGCCAACATACAAAAAGCTAAGCATATAGGCCAGATAAATATTAAGGCGGGCCACATAAAATTTACACCCCCTAATTGTTTGTTCAAAAAATTACCGGCTCAGGCCTTACATACGTCCAGCTTAAATTAAAAGTACATCTTAATGCAGCTATGTTCACTATGCAGGATACTGGACACTCGGGGGCTGCAGTCGCAGCATTTTCAACATGTCTCGAGCTGCCTTTCCGTCAAGGCGGCACAAAACTCGACAACTACAACCATTCGATCTACAACGCCACAAGTTCTTCTGAGCATCAAGCCGACTTTCGAGTACATCGACTCAATGCTCGGGGGCTGCAGATAGGCGGATCGAGAAAAACTCTGGCGAACGAAGCCCGGGGGTTTGACATTGACACTACCCCTCGCCAGATACTCGGGGGCTTGACTTGACAATGCCTTCGCCCAATACTTGGGGGCTGCACGACATGCAGCTCCATCACCGCCTTGTCGTCAGCGACACGGCCACCTTGTTTCAGCAACAAGGCCGCCTCCGTGGCACGGCCGCCTTGTCGTCAGCGACACGGCCACCATTATTGCCTCCGTGGCACAACGAACTTGTTGACAACAACACAATCGCCTTGTCGTCAGCGACACGGCCGCCAGATTGTTAGTTGTTGTTTCCAATCGCCCAAACCTGGCCAGTTTGGGAAGACATCGATTGGCACAAAATAATAAAGCTCCATGTTCTGGCTTAATTGCTAACGTGGCACAGCCGCCTTGTCGTCAGCGACACGGCCGCCTTTATTGTCAACAACACGGCTGCCTCCATGGTACAGCCGCCTCGTTGTCATGACTGCCTCTGCAGCACAAACAACATTCATGGCACCGTTCCACCTCTCTGCCTGTTCAAACTGTCGTGAACCAGAGCAACACGAACGTGCTAACTGTTGGCTTCATCCGTCAACATTTGATAAGACCTTGTCTAGAAGAATCCTGACAGCAGTCAGGCCGTCTTTCCCATGTTGGCGGCATCGGTCCGGCTACTTTAGGCGGACTGCCGCCTACTTCAACTTCGGAATGCTTCAAGCTCTTCAGCCGCCTACATTCAAGAAACAAGACGGACGTCGCAGACAAGAGAAGACGGCAACTGGAGAACTTAAACCTTTCCGGGGGCTAATGTTGGGGATATACCAAGTAGGGGTATCTCTAACATGGGTCAATCCGGCTAACAAGGCGGATGCCAAACAAGGCGGATGACAAAGAAGGTGGATGACAACAAGGCAGAAGGCGGATGACAACAAGGCAGAAGGCGGATGACAACTAGGCAGAAGGCGGATGGCAAACAAGGCAGCCGGCTGGATGACAAACAAGGCAGCCGGCAAGAAGGAGGCCCAAGACTGAAGCCCACGAAGCCACCAAGTCCAAGAAGGCGGCATACTTGCCGGCTAGGTTTAGGACTCCGTATACTTGCTGGATACGTAATCACCTTGTAACCCTAGGTCCAGCCGCCTATATAAGTTGGACCTCGGGACGCCTTTAGGGCATCGAATCAATCTACAATCAACTCATTGTAACCTGTTCACGGCGATATTGCCTTATAGTGAGTTATAGCAGCACGTAGGGCACCGCCACCGCCGTGGTGCCTGAAGCTGGGTAAACCGCCGTGTACAATCCCGACCTTGACGACGTCCACCTTCTTGCCCTACGTTCACCCTCGGCTAGCAGGACCCCGTCTCCTATCCAAGATGCCGATACGACGACAACAGTAACTCTATAATGACATGAACTACAAAGAGTTTTACATACAGGAAAACAAATGGAACATCAAAACAGTACTCAAATCCTCTTGAACTTGAAATTTTCTTTCCTCAAATTGTTTTAAACTTCAATCCATCTTCTTGGTGAACCCCGATGAACGAATTCGAAAACCCCGGTGAACAGAATCTGGGTTTGAACGGATTTAAAAAAAGGGTGACCGGGGAATCTGGGTTCGAACGATTTGGAAAACCCAGTGAACATAATCGGGGTTAGGACGATTTAGAAAAACTAGGTGAACAGGACATGGTTTTAAAGGATTTGGAAAACACGGTGAACAAACGAACTATGGGTTTGAACTATTTGAAAAAATCCGGTGAACAGAATCTGGGTTGAACGATTTAGAGAAACTAGGTGAACGGGATCTTGTTTTGAACGAGTTGGAAAGCCCGGTGAACGGGGTTCTGGGTTTGAACAGATTTGGAAAATCCGATGAAGGGAATCTGGGTTGAACGATTAGGAAAAACTAGGTGAACGAATTTTGGGTTTGAACGATTTGAAAAACCCGGTGAATGGAATCTAGGTTTGAACGATTTAAAAAACGGTGAACGGAATATGGGTTTGAACGATTTTAAAACCCGGTGATCAGAATATGGGTTTGAACGGATTTGAAAAACGAGGAGAATTGTATCTGGATTTGAATGATTTCAAAAACATGCTGAACAGAATGTAGGTTTGAAAGATTTGAAAACCCGACGAACGGAATCTGGGTTTGAACAGATTTGAAAACCCCGGTGAACGGAATCTGGGTTTGAACGATTTGCAAAACACGGTGAACAGAATCTGGGTTTGAACAAAATTCAAAAAAATTAAGTGAACAGAATCTCGGTTCGAACGATTTGGAAAACACGGCGAACGGAATTTGGGTTTTGTATGAGTAGGACAAAATATGGGTTTGAACGATTTGAAAAGCCCGGTGAACGGAATATGGGTTTGAACGATTAAAAACTAGGTAAACGGAATCTAGGTTTGAACGAATTCGAAAAACTAGTTCAACGAAATCTATGTTTGAGCGATTTGGAAAACACGATGAACGAAATCTGGGTTTGAATGGATTTGAAAAAACTAGGACAACAAATTTGGGTTTGAACAATTTGGAAAACACGATGAACAGAATATGGGTTTGAACGGATTTTGAAAAAACTAGGTGAACGGAATCTCGTTTTTGTACAATTTGGAAACAGGGTGAACGAATTCAGTGTTTGAACGACGTGGAAAAAACCTGGTGAACGGAATATAGAATTTGAAGAATTTAAAAACCGGTGAACGAAATTTGGTTTTGAACGGATTTTGATTTTTTTATTTATTTGAACGATTTTCTAAATATGAACTATGAACGATTTTTTTGTAATAACAATTATCTTATTTCAACTAAATAATGGGTTTTGTATAAAAAGAAAATACAAAGCAAAAAATTGTTTTCAGATAAATCTAAATCTAATATAGAAACAGAAAAAGAAAACAAAAAAGAACCGAATTGACATTGAAAAATAATAGAAAAGGAAGAGTAGAAAGAAAACGAAGAATATTATTTTCTTTGAACTTGTGAACAATTTTTTGTATCGAGTCAACATTTGTTTTGAATCCGGGAACATTTTCAGAATCCTCGAACGTAATTTTTTCTGAACCCATGAACGTTTTCGGACACCATGAACGTATTTTTTAACCTCTGAACTATTTTTAAAACCGGCAAACATTATTATGAACCCGATCAATATTTAAAAAATAATGCTTTTTGTATCCGACGAACATTTTTTTAATTCATGAACATAACTATTTTTGAACTCCTGATCATTTTTTACGAACCTCCTAGATTATGTATTGAACCCGAGAACATTTTTAACCCGCAAACTCCTTTTTTTGGAACCCTTGATCACTTTTCTGAGACTGATGGAAACAAAATAAATAACGAAATAAAAATACACTAAAGAAACAAGATATATATGAAAAATAAAAGACATCTTTATAAAAATCTTGAAGAAATATCATCTATCTCATTTTGAACGGTTTCCCAAACAGAAAATTATTTTTATTTAATTTTGTTATCGTGAACATTTATGTTATTTAAAAACATTTCAAATATAAACATCTATGTTAGTTGAAAGAAGTTTAGAAATCATTTTGTTTAAATTTTTGTAATATGAACATTTAGGTTATATGAATGATATTTTATAATAACAATTATCTTGTTTGAACAAATATTTGTTTATAAAAAGAAAAATGCAAAACGAAAAATAATTTAAAATATAAACAGAAAAAGAAAAGGAAAGAACCGAATTGAAAAGGAAAAAAAAGAAAAAAAAGAAGAAGAAAGAAAACCGAACCAGAACGAATGAAATCGAACCAGAAACACCGTACGAAAGGAAACTGTGAAAAGAAAGGCAACCACCTCGTCACGTGAAAGAGCAAAGGGAAGAAAGCAATTCGGGCCGGCCCATTGACGGACGCACCGTGAGCGGAGCGCAATAGGCTCCGCGTTACGCGGCAACTAGGAAATGCCAAAAGCCGTCGTATATAATCGCCCAAAAAGGTTCAAAAGTCTTGGCAAATCCTATGTATCGCACGCAGGTGACACTTTAGGCTCACGTCGGCTGCAGGGTGGCGCTGGTGGGCTGGCCCGTTTCGGCGGGTTTTTTATTTTCCTTTTTTTCTAGTTTCTTTTTCTGTTTTTCCTATTTCTTTCATTTAATTTTATTTCTATATTTTTTCAGATTTTGAAAAAAGTTTATAGATTAAATGTTCAGATTTTGAAAATTGTTCAAACTAAGAATTGTGCCGATTTGAATTTTTCAATTTGAAAAATTTCATATTTTGAAATTGTTTCGATTTGAAATTTGATCTTATTCAAAATTTGTTCAAATTTAAAATTTTCTGATTTGAAATTTATTTAAATCGAAATTTGTTCAAATACGAAACTTGTTCAAATTTTAAAATTGTTTAGGTTCGAAATTGTTCGTATTTGAATTTTGTTCAGATTTTAAAATATTCAGACTTTAAAAATATAAAATAATAAAAATAACACTACCTTTTTTGTTGGGCCCTTGTTGAAGCCGCCCATGAGGCAGTTCTTTCAGACGCTCCATGCCGGGCGACTAGGGATGTAAATGGTACGGATAATTTCCGCTCCATATTCGCACCCACATCCGTTTTTGAGGATACGGTATGTAGTTTCAAAAATCCGCCGGATATGGATACGGATGTGGATATTGGACAAGCGGATATGGTTTTGATAACATCCGATGGATATGGATTATCCGACATTTTTGCGGATTATCCGATGCCCTCTAATAGGATAATCCGATAAAATTAGCCACACGTCAAATACCTACACAACCTAGTTAGTCCATTGTTCATGCTATTTTTTTGGAAAAGTTACAGTACTTTCGTACTGCATATTTTATTGATTTTCCAAAAAGGGTGTACAAGAGAGTTGTACAAAAGGAGAAAAGAGCAACAAGACTAAGCTAGGCTACAAAACGAAAAGTTCAAATGAAACTGTCAACCCAGGCCGCAAAGTTATTGTAAGCCTTTCTAGTAGCTCTATGCTTCAGCAACAACATTTCCTCCTTGAAAACAGCTCGACAGTGATAGAGGCTAGGCTGACGGCTATCGAAGATGAAAGCATTCCTTACTTTCCAAATCGCCAGAGACCCAGTATAATTATCTCCATAAAGAAAGGCTTAGACAACCTGTTTTTTAGATGCTGCACACAGTCAATACCCTGCCGTCCAGTTAGAACTGCTGACGGTGCCAATGAGCTCCAACAGGTACGGGCGAATGGGCAATGGAAGAAGAGATGATCTCTGGACTCCACTACCCCAGAGTTACACATCACACAATTGTAATCGATAAGAAGAAGGTCTTCCTCAGCAACATCTCTCTTGTGTTCAGTCTGTCCACCAGCATTAGCCATCCAAACACCTTGTGTTTTTTCTGACAACATGATTTCCATAACCAATTGAAAGCCACATGGGGAGTTTGGCCAGCGTGAAGGCTATTATAAGCATTTTTGACAATAAACTTGGCACCCCATTTGTAGCTCCACACATCAGAAGCCATCTCAGCGTGCTGGTCAATCAACAGGGCAAATTCATGAAACTCCTCAAACGCTTCCTCTGAGAGAGGTAAATGAAACAAGTCCAACAATGAAATACTAGCTTTAGCTTGATGAAAAGATGTTGCATTGCTGATAGCAAAAGATCTCAGATGAGGAAAAGTTTCCGAAAGCCTGTGCGTCAACCAAAGATCATCCCAAAGTAGAACTGTCTTGCCGGACCCAAGTTTACAGACCGCCATTTCTTTATATTCAGGAAGGAACTTCAGACAGTCTCGCCACCAGAAGGAACAATCTGCTGTTTTAACAGGGGGTAAACCTTGTTGGTAGTACTTCTCCCAGACTAAATGCACCCAAGGCTGATCATCATGGTTGAAAAACTTGTCAAGATGCTTCATCAGTAAGCATTTATTCTGATCATACAAATTGAGAACCCCAAGACCACCCTGCTCCTTCGGTTTGCAGACCATAGACCAGGCAGCAAGTGGTGGGTTTTTGTGCTCCAAACCTTTTTTTCTCCAGACACAGTGCCTCATGTACTTATCCACTTGGACAAGAATGCCAGCATATAACTTGAGAGAACTGAGGTAAAAAGTTGGCAAAGAGGATAACACTGAATTCACCATCTCCAGTCGACCGGCAGAGGTTAAAAAATCAGAGCAAGTTTGTAACCTTCTACCCACCCTAGTAACCAAAGGCATCAAGTGTTCCATCTTTGGTTTGGCAGTTCCCAAAGGAAGACCCAAATAAGTAAACGGAAAGCTTCCAGGTTGACAATTAAAAGCTTCAATGAGTCTTGGCAGCATATCCTCCGGCACGTTAATTGGGTACAGATTAGACTTGCTGTAGTTCACTTTGAGCCCAGTGGAGATAGCGAATTCATCTAGAATAAACTTTAGTCTCTGTAACTGCACACAATCCGCAGGTAGAACAACAAGGTATCATCTGCATACTGAATCACTGGAAAGTCTGGAGTAAAGGCCACGGTAGAGGCAATTGGAGCAGACCAGACTGCAATGCATCATTGAGAACTGATTGTAGCAAATCTCCAGTAAGCACAAATAGAGTGGGTGAGAGAGGATCCCCTTGTCGCACACCCCTTGCAGATAAATTTATTTCTAGGGACTCCATTCAACATGACCGAAGAGGTGGCATCCGAGAACAGAGCTTGAACCCATCCACAAAACTTTGGTCCAAATCCTTTGTGCTTGAGAATATCCAAGATAACAGAGTGCTCCACCTTGTCAAAAGCTTTTTCAAAATCCAACTTGATCAAAACAATAGGTTTTTTAGACTGATGACAAAGATGCACATATTCAAACCCCCAAGCCAAGCAGTCCTGAATTGTACGAGATTTAATAAAACCATACTGATTTTTGTGGACCAGCACCAGGATAACTGTCCTCATTCTATTTGCCAAAATCTTGGTGAGAATTTTGAGAACACAGTTTAGGAGAGAAATAGGCTTGAAGTCATTGGCACTGATCGACACATCTTTCTTAGGGACCAGAGTAATGAAGGAAGAATTGATACTTTGAACCATAAGAGTTACTCGGTAAAACTGCTCGCAAAGATCATACATATCCTGCTTGATGATTGGCCAGCATTTCTTGAAAAATTCACATGTAAACCCATCTGGACCTGGAGACTTATTATTAGGCAACAGTTTCACAACTGAATCAATTTCCTCATGAGTAAATGGCAACTCCAGCTCCCCAAGGCCAGGGCGAGGTTGAATAAGAGAATTTAGATCAAACAGCATCTCATGAGGCTCTGATTGCCCAAGTCTGTCCTTATAGACTTGAAGTAACAAGGCTGCTTTATCAGCATGTTCAGTATATGTCAATCCATCAGGCGAAGTGAGACTAGATATCTGGTTCCTTCTATGCTGAGTGGAAGCGAGAGAATGAAAGAATTTAGAGCATTCATCTCCCAACTTGACCCACTTGATTTGCCTCTCTGTTTCCAGTAGATCCTTTGCTTAGTTAGCAAACTGGCCAGCAGTTCTTTCAATTTTGCCTCTCATTGTTCATGCTATTGCCGGTATTGCATATTTATACTTTTATTGTTGCTTATTGTTAATGTATTTGGTTGCCTTTGGGTCATCGTGATATTGTGCCATCACACAAGCTGACGTATTGTATGCACAAGAGTGCAACTTTGTATACATTCAAGTGTCACATGTTTTCTGGTCATGTTATTTGTATAAAAGAAACAAATTTCTGTTTTTATGTGTGTATTTATTTGATTATCCACTTTCGATCCGAATCTGTTCCGAATCCGCTCCATATCCGACATCCGATATATCCATATTCGAATCTGCATCCGACAATTATCAGCTCCGATCCAAATCCAACAAAAAGATATGGTAAAGGATATGGAAATAGCAATATCCGATCCGTTCCGATCCGTTTACATCCCTACGGGCGACACACAAAACCTCCCAAAAGTCTTTGCGTGCTCTTCCCGGTCGAAAATTTGAAAAGTTTCAAGTCGCTGTGGCAAATAGGCCCTATCCTCGGCCATAAGAACAAATTTTCTTTTGTCAGAGCAGAGCAACGCAAATTGTTCAGAGGACGCACCAAGCCAGTCTTATTTCCCTCGGAAGTAAAAAAGTAGTGGCAAAGTCAGTCTTATCTCTATTTTAAAAGTCCGTAAGCTCGTGTGACCATTGACTGACGGACAATGTCATCCAAGATCAAGTTGGCATGCTACTTGTTTTGAATAACCCCGTTTGCGTGTACTACCGCATCTGATCGATTTGCAAGATATTAGTGAGATAGACGTGCAGTCGCCAGAGTTGGACTACAGCTCGAATAAAAATGGTGCTCATATATATGTTTCCATTTTTTAGTGGCTAAATCATAGTTTGTTCAATTATCTTGTATTTCTCAGTCAACATTCGCAGCCGTTGTATTTCTTAGTAATATTTGGATTGTTCTTAATGTCAGCTTAAAGATAGTTACTTTATCATAAGATCGTTCTAGCTTCTGACTGTTCTTCCCTCGTGGGTATTTTTTTTTTTTGAATTTTTCTTCCCTCGTGGGTAAGTTGAATATCTGAAGTTGATTGCTGCATTACTTATGTTATCTATGACATCAAGTTTTTAGCTGTCTAGTTTGGTTTTAGTTTCCTTCTTTTTCTTATAAGTCAAGTGTGTAATTTGTTGGCTCTCATTCTATCGCACGATTTATGAATTAATACGTTTAAGGAGCTTGGTCCGTTGAAGCTCTAAATTTCATCAGAGTGATACTTTGTAATGAACTTGTTGTGAATTAATTAACAGAGCATCGACTATTACCTAAAACAGAAATAATAAAACCCTTATTTACTTTTGGTATATGCTATGAAATTTACACTGTTGGGTTTGTATCAACTAAAGTTTCTACTGGTATATTTTTTATGATATAATTCTCATATATTAGTGGTTAAATCCATGGTTAAAGTTCATGCACGCAAAACTAAGACGCCACATGCATTGGTACGGATGGAGTAGTTGATAAGGAGTTTCACGGCTATTAAAAAAACTTAGGGCTCCTTTAATTAATAGGATCGAAAAAATGTAGTAATAGGAAACCTATAAGATTGACATGATATGTCTAACTGAATCCTATGATAAGAAGAATTCTCTTTAATTATGGTAAAACAATTTTCCATGAGGTTAGACCTCATTTTCTCCTATAGCATTTACACTACAAAATTCTTATGGGATTAATTCCTATAGGATGTGATCCTATGAATCAAACGACTTCGGGAACCAATCCTTTAAAAATCATATGACATTCCTTTGAATCAAAGGGGCCCTTAGTGGTGGTGCTAAGATATTTATTTTTAATCTTTGTACAACTTCCACATCCCTTGGTACAACGGCAACTATTTTTTCACTTGCAGTGTCTCCTTACTGTCTAGGGATGCGGATACTCTAACCTTGGCTAAAGTTGTCTTAAGTGCCTTCCAAAAACCAGTAGAAAGTGAAAGTCTCAAGGTTTTGGCATGCGTTTAGTTTTTCCGGTCGTAGCTTTGTAAGTTTCAAGGCCCTGTGGCAAAACGGCCCACCAAACGCCTTCTGTTTTTAATGGTCAGAACAACACACAGTCCGAACTTACGAAGAAACAAGACGCACACCACCGAATTGAATCAGCCTTACCCTCGAGAGAAAAAAAAGGAGAGACGACATCAGTCTTATCGCCATTTTAAAAGTCATAAGCCCGTGTGACCATTGACAATGTCGTGCAAGATCAAGTTGGCATGCCACTTGATTTTGAATACCAGGATTGATATGCCAGAGATTAGGAACGTGCTTGTTTAATGCAAGTGCTGATCGTGCTTCGTGACAGGATTACTACCAGCTACCTCCCGCTCGATGACCAATTATCGCCGCCAGCATCGCCGGCGGAGCAGGTCGTGCATGCAACTTCCGGCTGCTGCATGTGGCCAACTATGCCAAATGGACACATCCACCAAGGAGGAGCACGGCGAGGCGGACCGTACGTCCACGACAGACAACCCAAAGTTTGGAATTAAAGCATCTTCAACTAGATCCCTTCACTCATATGTCTAGACGGACAGATCGGACACCACTACAGAAAGCAGGCGGTACGTCGATTTTTTTTGCCGTAGGCAAAAGCCGAAGGCCGTCGGCGTACCACGACCTCGGCTTAGACTAAATAGTTGTCGGCGTAGCAAAAAGCCGTTGGCGTAGACCTGTGCCGACGGCCCGACCAAGCCATCGCCGTATAGGCCGTCAGCGGAGTCCAAGTGGCCCCACGTCGAGCCGCTGAGGATGGCGTATAGGCCGTCAGCACAACGAGTCATTCCTGTAGTGCACGCACGGTCCATATAAAAAACCTCAATCCAACCGGACCCCAAACTCAACGCAACTGTTCGTCCTGTCCGGCTACGCTCATACCACAGCCCATATGTTGAGGGTTTTGGAGCTGTCTAGACGCGAGAACCTGTCTGTGGTAGGATGGTTAGAAGGGTGGTTGTACCCCCAGCCCACCAGAATTCAAATCCTAGATTTGACACTGGTGTTTCTCATTTAGGCGGAATATTCTTCAGTGGGAGGCGACATTCCCGTCGACAGCGAGACGCCCGTGTTGACTTCGTCAATCTCAAGATCCGACCGCCGGCTCAGTCTTTCGGATGTGCTCATAGGGGTAGAGTGCGTGCGTGCGTTCATGGGGTGAGTGTGTGCACGTGTATGTGAGCGTCTGCATTGTACTGTGTTTCACCAAAAAAAGAGCTGTCTGGACACGTGGACCCACGCGGAAAACTAAGCAGTGCCGTTGTTCAGTCTTCCACATTCATAGCCGACCCCAGGCGCTCAGCTTGAGAATTCCCTCTCCGGCTATATTAACCCAATAGGCCAAACCCTAGCCGCTCACTTCTTTCACTCTATGTCCGCGCCACCACGTGCTTGCCACCCTCCTGTCCCAGTCCGCATCCACGAACGACACCGCTACCATGTCTCGCAGAAAGATCACCTGGTACGTGAAGCTGACATTGGAGCATCGCGCAGAGCTAGAGGCGGAGATGCGCACCCGCGAGAGCAAAGATGACGTCCCGAATGAGACCACAAACGTGGGCGTGGCCTAGGACGAGGAAGTGTTCGCCGGCGAGGCATACATGCCTATGTCCCTTGAGGAGGCATATGATAAATCCGCATCACGATAGAGGCGGAGCACATGTCGGCGGAGTGGTAGCTTGTGGATGAGGCCGCGCATCGTGCTTTGGTGGCTAATATGTGGAGCAACCCGTCCGAGTCGAGGAATAGTTGTGGTGGAGAGGCAGTTCGTAGACAAGGAGGACTGGGACTTCTCCTCCGACGAGGAGATGTCCCCCGCTGCCAACGACGACGAGGCTGACGGCTACCACACTTGCTCGGAGATAGTAGTTATCTCCGATGGCATAGACGAGGCGTAGGTTTAGTTGCTATCTATCTGTAGTAGTACGTATATATAAAACGGAAAATTCAAAGTTACTCCCGAGCTCATATATATATGCTCATGGTTGAGTACGAAATTTGAAAAAAATAGAAAAACACCCAAATTGTTTAAAAAAAACATAGACGAACATGTAGAGTTCCCTACATTCGTGCAAAGTTTCGTAAAGAAATGACACTTCCTGTGCTCCTTGCAGAAAAGGCAAAAACATTGGTTAACATTAGTTCTAGAAATGTCTTTTCCAAGCACCGATTTTGTCTTTTTCGCACAGAGCACAAACAAAGTTATTTCTTGACGAAACTTGGCATGTATCTAGAACACTTTAGCATGTTCGTCTCTGATTGTTTTCAGAATTTGTTGAAGTAGTTTTCTATTTTTTCGTATTTCGTACTCAATCAGTAGCATGTGAACTCAGGAGTCAAATATGTTCTCCTTATATAAAATGCTATATATCTATCTATGTTCCTTCAAGTTGAATGGATTTGAGAGATCAAGAATATGGTTTGTGATTGTGGGAGGGAAAAATGGACATATCTAGACGTGTCCGATGACATATAGACGCCAAATTAGCCGAGTCCGGTTAAAGATGCTCTTAAAGGACCCACTTTCGCTTGAACATAAGTTCTTGCTTTTTATTGAAAACCAGACGACGCGGCCAGGCAAACAAATACAGTAGAATACAATAATATACGATGAACAAAATACAGAGGGACATCGATCAACGCGCACACGTACTCGCCTCCTCCCACTCCTGGCAGCGACTTACGCGCGTGCGTACGGCGCCAGTCTTCATACATCATAAACATTGTACTAATAAAGTTTTACACATTGGAGTATAAAAAATAATTTACGAAAGATCACTTGCTCGACCCACGACCGATGGATCAGCGTCCCATGTGCTGCATTCCGGGCGCGCTGCCGGCGGCGGCGTTGCCGTTGCCGCGCTCGGCGTTGAGCTGCCATCCGATCTCTGGGTCGAAGCCGCGGGCCTTGAGCTCCTTGTACTGCTGGATGAGCGCGCATGGCTCGCAGCAGAAGTGGACGCAGCAGTCGCAGCAGGCGCGTCCGGGAGCGCGTACTGGGCGCGCATCTTGGCGCGGTAGGTGCAGGAGTAGATCCACTGGCACCCCGTCAGCCCCGCCAGCAGCACGTACAGAGCTCCGGCCGTGCCGCACGACGTCGAGCCCCTGTCCACGATCTCAGCCACCTTGCCGAACGTGATGCACGGACAGCAGCACGTCAGGCAGCAAAGGCCGCAGTCGTCGAAGCAGTCGAAGAGGCCGGAGGACCAGGCGCCGGCGGCGCCAAGCTGGCGGCCGCCCACGGGGACGCCGGTGACCGGCTCGGCGGCGGGCTTCATCTCGATGATGTATCTATCTGATCGGTGGGAGAGAAAAATGCGAGGCTTTTCTGATGATTTCTCGCTAGCTGCTGTTGTCTTGTGCTGGGATGGATAGCTGCAGCCTGCAGGGGTGGCTTTATATAGTACGGCTTGCCGGCCGGCGGAGAACCGGAGATGGCTATGAATGCGTGTCGTGCTGCCAAGTTGGCCATAGCTAGCCGCCAAGTCAAACAGCGATTCGTTGACGGTGCAGCTAGCCGTGGGTAGGTGCGTCGCTGAAAGCTGACAGCCAGCTGCGAAGAAACTCATGCCCAAGACTCGATCATACAAGCAACTTTTTTATTTGATCTGATCTATGCGTGTGATGTACGACTAAAGTCTAAATTGGCTTCCCTTGGTGTGTACTCCCTCCGTTCTAATTTAATTGACTTGCTATGTACCAGATGTGGATGTATCTAGACTTGTTACATGTCTATATACATCCATATTTGGTGCATAGCAAGTCAATTAAATTGGAACGGAGGGGGTGAAGAATCTGTATAAAACAATATTTTTGTTGTTTTTTCTACTCCGCTGATTCTATTTAAATGTCGCACGTTAGATAACCCAAGACAAATAAAACGGATCGGACGGAGTATTTTCTTGACAGTTGGATTTTTTTTGCGTGAATAGTTGGAGAAAGTGATAAGATTAGTAGCCAACTTACGTTAGCTCCGGCGGATATACGGTGGTCAGGGCCGGCAATGTGCATTTTGCACATGTGCTCGACGGCCGGCCGTCGGGGCCAGGAGTTTCGCCTACGTGAGCGCTTGTTTTCTTCCTCGATCAATGGCTTGCTTTGTTAATTACATACCCGGATACCCTGTATGATTGTCCTCTCACTCTCACGTCTCAGCTGCGCAAACGTGAAGTCCAATGTAGCACGCACGCTTTTAGTTAATAGTTGTACGTATTTTTCTCTCAGCAGATCAATGAGCCACCTTCTAATTCTTATCTATTTCTACGCAAAAAAAATAATTCTTATCTATTAATAGATAAATTGTGGATGTGTCATTGTAGATAGAGGAAAGAGAATAATGGTGTCTCTTAACTAACATATAACCCGTATACGTGTTTAGAAGCAAAAAACAAGTTACTCTCTATGCTAGGATATAGTGTATCTTAGTTTTTCTAAAAGTCAAACGACGTAAATTTTCACTAATTATGTGAAAAAACATAACAACATCTAGAACGTCAAACACATATAACATGAAATTAGATTCCATTATAGTTCTACCAATTGATTGATGATGTAGACATTGATACATTTTCTCGTGTATATTTGGTCAAATTTTAAATCATTTGACTATAAACAAAATTGATATGCACTACATTTTGGCATAGAGGGAGTACTACCCAATCACGTGCAAGCATTACCCAAAATTAATTAGTGCAACAATCGCTTAGAGACAACACTTAAAAGACAACGCGTTTGGTTAGTTGTTCCTTAAGTTTTTATAACTTCAATGATAAGAAACGATGCATTGTGAGATAGGTGTTATAGTACATGACCTCTACATTTCCTCTACATGCAAAAGCTCATGAACATTCAATGCTAAGATGACATTGGTTTCTCGGTGGAAGACACTAGTAGGGAAAAGCCTTGTAGCAACGTGCCATTTTGCCTATTGGCAACGTGTAGGCGCACGTTGCTAGTGTCACGCTGCTGGTATTTTTACTGGCAAGGTGTCATAACCACGCGTTGCCGGTAGAATATGGATTGGCAACGTGTCAACGCACGTGTACCATTTTATACTAGCAACGTTTCCCTTGTGTGCACGCTACTAGTTGTTATTTTTTAATTATTATTTTTCAGATTTAATTTACTTTTTGTTTCTAGATTTCATTCGCAGTACAGTAGCAGGGAACATAATGTAGGGTATGCATACAAAGTCCGAATACAGAATATATATAGGGTTACGCACACTATTTAATTCACATATTTGTAAAATAGTAGCTAGTCACATATTGATTGCACGACTGAATAAATCAAATGTTTCTAATTAACATAGTTTCGCAGTTTAACACTCTCACATGTGCGGCTCATGCAAAATGGAACTCTCCTTGCTTCTTGATACAGTCATGGATCAAAAATCCGGCCATCTCCTCGATCATCTTTACTAGTGTGCTCTTCGGCAATTCGTCTAAGCCGATTCGCAGACGGTACCAAAAATAAATCTTGATCAAAACCGGTACAAAATTAGAAGAATATTCTCAGTTCGTGGAAAAAATGTTTTGCATACCACAGATTTTGGCCTAGGGTCAATAACTTTGGTCATCATAATTTGCATATGTTCGAAAAGATAGTAGCCACACATATTGGTCTCATCAGGCTGTTGGTGGCACTGAGACATATATTGCGTAAAAATTAATAACCATATTACACACAAAATATATTTAACATGCATGCATATATATCTACAAGTGCTAGTGGAAACTAACCGGATGTCGAAGGTGATGGGTAAGCCTTGTATAGTTCTCTTTTGCATTTCCTTCTCTTTTGCTAAATTCTTTGAATGCACTACAAAATATGGATGGAATAAAACAAACTATATCATATTTTGCATTACAAAACAAATAGTGTATATTGATCAAAATCATTTACATTATGCAGATGTAAGTATCAACCGACCTATCAATAAGCTCCACTATGTCCCCAAATTTTTCATTCTTGTTTAGATAAGAATCAACATAGTGGACATTGCAATCCCATAGTGAGATAGTAATGACGTGGTGTTAAAACATCAAATCCATGGTTCGGTACCTAGGGTTGAGATTGACGGGAGAGACGTGGTAGCGTTGGTAGTATCGTCGGCTGACAAGCAATGTTTACCCAGGTTCAGGCCCCCGGAGGGTAAAACCCTACTTCCTGCTTGTCTGATTATTGATATATGAGGTGTACAATGGTGTCCGGCGAGATGGTGATCTCGCTAGGGTTTGGTGGTATGAATATTGCGTGTCCTAGATCGGCGGCCCTCCCAGCCTTTATATAGGAGGCTGGGTCTCGGGGATTCGCAACCGACTAGGTTTACAGGTAAGGTATGTTTCTACCGACTTAGGTTTTACTAGTCTTGGAGCGTACTCCATCTTCTCGGGCCCCTTCGTGGGCCTTGATCGTGGACTCCTGACGGGCTTCTTCATGGGCCTTAGCTCGTACGTACACCAGGTATCCTCATCGTGGAGCACCCGAAGGGTACACCCACGTCAGTAGCCCCCGAGTGCTTGGACGACTCGAAGAATCGGGCAGGGACTCCTCCGTAAGTGCACCCCGTAATTTACTTGCTTTGCTGTGTACCTTATAGGCTGATCTTGCAATGTTTTTGTTTCCTCTTTGCCTGATAGGTATATGGACGTCGAGAATGCCTCGAGTGAGCCCGCTGAGTTGGAAAATGCATCGACTAAGGCCTGGTTTGTTCTGAAATCGAGCTTGCCTCGAAGGTGCATACCGAGTCGAAATATACGTCGACTGATGCTTTGCTATTTTGCCTAAGGTTTATGACATAGTAGGTCTGGTACACTCGATGAATCGGGACCAGTTAACTGCACTTTTGGGCAAAACCTTACTAGCCTACTTCAAGTTCGAGTCCCCGGACTCGAACCTGGAACAAGCTGGTCAGATCCGACTCAAGCCGCAGAGGTCTTACAGAGCCGGCCTGCAGCATAACTTTGCTACCTAACGCGTCCGCTAGGATTTTCTTCATGTCTGTTGACATGGAAAGTTGCAGGGCTTACATTGCGGTAGCGGGCCCCGGCCCAGCTCGACAAATCGGCTGGTCTTACCTTTACACTATGCGTGCAGCATCCGAGGTATATATGCGGCGGACGCAATCCCGGTGATTTGTGACTGATATTTGCGTGTGGCTAAGCAGCCAAGTCGAGTAAGCTTCGATCTGAGTCGAGTAAGCTTCGACTGACGGTTTTGGACAACTTAATGTTTCTGAGTTCTGTTCTATCGGGTGCGCGAACAGTGTTCCCGATGGGAGTAGCTCCCGAGATTATGCTTAATTGCTTACAGTTGAGGATAATCTCAAAGTTTTTGAAACTTCCGCAACACTCAATAGAATTTTGAATTACTCCCGATGGGAGTTATAGGACACAGTCTATGGAACGGTCGAGTGACCAATTTTGCTTAGTTCGTTTGTTTCCCTCAGAGTCGACCCCTGAAGGGACTCGAGTGCATGTTTGAACGTTTACACTTTTGATGACGTCAGGGATGACGCGTTTTGGCGACTGCGCCATCTAACAAGCGGTTGCGTGCTTGCCTTGTGATAGATGGGATACGACGCGTGGGTCCCACATGACAGTGTTGACCAGGGACTATGCCGTTTGGACTGAATTTGATCGCTCTGGTATGGTTTTCACGGCGACGTGATGATGGTCTCCTCGATTCTCGTGCATAGTGGCCAGTGACGGTTGCTCTCCACGACCGCCACGTGTATGGTTGGATACGCGTTGCGGCGCACGATCTGCCACCAACGGTGAAGATCGTGGCCTATGTGAATAAATAGGGGGGCGGCGGGGTAAATCGCTGTTACTTGCCATTGTCTCCCCGCCGCCGCCGTATCTGCTTCATCTTTCTCTGCTCGCCTTTTCCCCATAGCCAACAACGCCATGAAGAAGGCAGGGAAGAAGGCTAAGGTCGCCGCTAGCACTGCCGCCACTGGCAGCAACACTGTCGCCGGTGCCGCGGCCACGCTGAAGAAAAAGGCCGGCGACTGGACGCGGTCCGCCGTGAAGACTGCGCAAATTGAGGCCTACCGACGGGACGGATGGATCCCTTCCGCCGAGGAACTGTCGACGCGCGTGCCCGGGAATGAGGTAAGCCCTCAACCCAGAGAGGGCGAGCGCGTATGCTTCCACGACTTTCGTGAATAGGGGATTCTCCTTCCCTATTCACGATTTTATGAGAGCACTTATGTATGCGTACAGGGTGCAACTCCATGATTTCACCCCCAACTCCATTCTGCACATCGCTGTTTTTGTCGTGCTTTGTGAGTGCTTCTTGGGGGTGCACCCGCATTGGGGTTTTTGGAAGAAGATCTTCAATGTGAAGAGAAACGCCAGTTCGAAGGGCATATATGCGGTTGGGGGCTTCAACATCCAGCTACGCAAAGAGGTCGAGTATTTCGATCTCCAACAAGTCGAGTCTGCGCAGAACTGGAGGAAGAAGTGGTTCTACATCAGGACCCAACAGGAAGGGTTGCCGGAGTTCGATGCCCATGTGACGCTGGTGAAGACCCGAGCGTGGCTGCACCAAACCACCGCGACTGAAGAGGCGGAGGCGAAGCCTTTGCTGCCAAAGATTGCCGAGCTCATGAAGACTGTCGGCCGCGAAGTGAGAGGCCTTCATCTGATCTCGCTGTTCATCAAAAGGGGCGTGCAGCCACTGCGAGTGCGGGCGCACCCGATGTGGGAGTTCCAGGGCGTGCAGGACCCTACTCGTTTGGGAGAAGAGGAGGCTCTGCCATCGAAGAGGGAGGTGGAGGCTCGGGTGCGTTCGATTACCAAGCTGACATCGAACGACCTTTGTCATAGGGTGGGCTGTTTGGAGCAAACTTAAGCATGAAAAATGCATACTTCTTTGATACTAGAACACTTCTGGTTTCAGAAAGAAAAAAAACTAGAGTTGCTTTTGTTCTTCTATGTTATGAGCAGTCCATCTTGGATCCGGTTCAGCTGGAGTTGCTTCTGTGACTCCAACATAAGAAGTGGTACGTTTTACCCATCCAAGATGCAACAGAATTATAGGATTAGCCTGCCTACTCATTAGTCGATGTGTAATTACAACTGGTACACATGAGAGAAAAGAATTTTAAAAAGAGTGGACGCCATAGGTGGATCTTAGATGGCCCGATCGGTGCACTTAATCCATGTAAGTCCATCATATATCTATGCCTCTATAGTTGACTGGTGCCCAGTGTACTGTTACCCAAATATTTCGTATTCATTGCTTCTTCTATGACGTTGATTTGGTTCTGTATTTATGCACAGTGCTTCTTCTGAAACATCATATAAGGCTATAGATGTATCCATGTGCTGATTGATGGAAAAAAATCCGAACAGTCACATTTATCTTGTGAAAATGCATCTTGTGTATAGTGCTGTGTCTACCCTTTTTTCACCTGCAAACTGAAGCTTCCTAAAGACACAAGATTTGGTCGATTGGGCAGGTAACTACTTGATAGTTTGGTTGACAATGGTTGCCATGAGATGAAGATACTCTCTCAGACAATGGGGTGTAATTTGATTCATGCTACAAAACGTTTTAGATAACTGCTATGCTTTTTTGGTGGTAAACAAAGCTTTCTTGCAGTGCAATGTAAAATATGAGAAAATTGTCTAACTTGAAAAGACAGTCCTGCATAGCTAGACGAGACTGCAATGTGCACGTTGTAGGCTCTTTTCGATTATTGTCATGTGTGTTTCAGATATATAACCACTGATCATTCATCCTAATCAGTATAGTGGTGTTTGAAGTTTACAGGTTTGGAATATGCCATCAGATCGAAAATTCAAACTGTCGATCCCCTTCCACCGCTTGGATCAACACTCAAGTCCGAGTCAAGATCTTCTCTGACGCCTCTTGGAAGAATGGGAATATATCAGAAAGTGCAGGCTCACAGGCGACTGACATTTGTTTATATCTTCAGTTCCAAATAGCTCAAGCCAGCTGAGCTTATGTAGAACATGTACCCTCACCACCAGGCGTCAGTGACAGCTCTTCTTCTCCTTGTAATTCTGGCACAATTGTTCCAGCTGCAGCGAATCACTTTTCTGATGGACAATCTCTCACTTGTCAAAGCTTCGGCAATAAATTACATTTTCTGCACAGGTGGTGCCGTGGGAAATTTGAAATGTCCTTCCTTCCTCGAGATCTCTGCTCAACTCCAGGCAAAGCGACCCCAATGGAGTTGCTCATGACTCTGCACATCAGGCTCTCAGACCATTAATACGGATCCTATCTTTAGATGCAATAGTTCAGCTCATAGCAGTAGCTGGTGCCCTATCTATGTTGCTCTTTGCTGAGCAAACATTACGGGCTCTATATTACACTTTGTATTTTGCTTGAATTGAAATGAATTTGGCACCCCCGCGCCTTTTCTTGTGGGGGCCCCTTTCCTTGTTCAAAGAAAAACACATGTTTGGTAGTAATACAATTATCAATTACAGTATTCATAGGCTTAGTGAATTGTAGAAATGCTATACTGTTACAAAGGCACGTAAGTGTGGACTGAGACGTGAGTGGAGGTTGATTACAAAATGTGAAAGAGCTAGGATATTCAGACTTCATATCATCCTTGATGTGGGCAGATGTTTATTTATCATGGTATTATTCGTGATTAGGACGCTAGGCCTTCGGTAATAAACAAAGGCAAAGAGAAGGAATTGCGTGACTATTCTGATCTCACGTTTAAATATTTCGAACTGTCTGGTCATGCAACATTCTGTATTTTTTCTGTACCCATTGTGATGTTTATTAAGGGTGTTTGTTCCATGGTTGAAAATTATGGTGGCCTTAACTCTGAAAAGCCACTCTAGTTATGTAAATGTCTCGGGAGACAAATGGAAGCATAAGAGCTGTGAAGATTTGTTTAATCCCCTTCTTTGTTGTGCACGGCAGAAATTAAACGGTATAAGTAAATAACTTATATAGAAAAGTTTAACCAAGAACACTGTGCAACGCCAACATCAAGCTTGTTTCAAAATTTAAACACAAATTCCATATATGACATCTATTACACATAGAAGTTACTTACGACTTACGAGGGAGTAATATGTGATGACAAGGCATAGTTCTACACTTGTACCTTTATCCACGAAAACAATTAAATTATGCGTATTTGGCTTACCTTAAAATATTATCGTACATATTAATATTTGTTTGACATATATGTAAGAATATCTCTATATCTTGTTTTCCCGTGGCAACGCACGGGCATTTAACTAGTAACTGAAAAATTTCATTTGTAAATCATGCGTAAAACATGTGCACCCGAAAAATCTCAGTTGCAACCTACAACAACCCATGTGCAACTGGATTTTTTTTTGAGTTGCAACTCGTGTACAACACACATACCACACGAATCACGATGTAAATCTAGCGGATTAGATTTGAGTGAGATCTAACTTAATTCTCACATGAGTGACAAAAGAGAAAAACCACTTTTTTAATGTACTCCTTAGGAAGTCCCACGGTTTTCTAAAAAATATTCCTTTTCTGCAACCAAAATTCTGGCTGCCATTGTCTCAATAGTAATGGTATGTTAGCAATGCATGTGCCAAAGGTCCACCTTCTAAAACCCATTAATTCTCAGGTTTTTCATCTGGAAATGAAAAATAGAAAGTCCACGTAGCCCGGCTCGAAACATGATACTTGTCAGCTCATGTGGTACTTTTTTATTCCTTTTAACTAATTCCTACATGGTGGACTTAGAAATATCTAGAACTTCTCTTTCAACATTGGCAGCCGTTGGATGAAGATCATGTCATCCTTTTCCAATCACACGAATACTAGTATTTAGACCATATGTCTAGATGGTTCTACTGTAAGCTGAAATTATTATTTTATCATTTTAGTTCTTATTGTTCTTTCGTCTTGGTGGCTACGTTGGATGTCATTGAAACCGATTAGCCGGCAAGTGGTGTTTTCTACGATATCAAGTTTGCACATTATGTAGAGAATCTTAATTGTATGGAGGGTCAATTACCTTTTAACTACTTAGGTGTACCGATGAATTATAAGAGGTTGAGTAGTAGGAAATGGAAGTTTGTAGAAGGTAAGTTTGAGTATAAATTAGGAACTTGGCAAGGTAGATCTAATTCCTAAGGGATAGGTTAATTTTACTTAGATCTTGCTTGAGTAATATATCCTCTTATATGCTATCTTTGTTTAAGCTTCCAAAAGGGGTTAAGAAAACTTGGATATTTATAGGAACATTTTTTTTTGCCAAAATGATCAGGATAGTAATAAGAATCATTCGGTAAACTGGCAATCTGTGAGTCAACCATTTATCAGGGGCTTGGGTGTAGTGGATTTATATGTAACAAATATATGTTTTCTTAGTAAGTGGATATGGACATAAGAGACCGAGGAAGGTCTTCTACAAACTCAATTGGGAAAAAAAAATCTAGGATGAATATGTAGATCAGTGTCAGGCTAAACTTGGACATTCTCACTTTTGGCAGGGTGTGATGGAAGATAAATACATTTTCTGAAGTTTTGTACAAGAATTGTGGTAATGGTTTAAGAAAGTAGATTCTGGAAAGATTTGTGGTTGAGGTAATGAGGTTCGTTTGTTAAAATATAGTAGATTGTATTATTTAGTTGTGTGTAAATCTGTTTCGGTGATCAGAGTCATGTGTTCTATTTGTTTTTAGGTTGTTGTTTTGGTCCTTAAGTTCTGGTTGCAAGTGCCGATAGGGCTGATTTTGTAGTGATAGCAGCAGTTTCTAGTCTGGATGCGCGTTTTCTGTTTATGTGGTGGAGCTAACATGTTTTTTACAAGATACCTTCAGAAATGACAGTTGAATTTCATTTTGCAATGAAATTGCGGGTTTTCAGGCTCTATAGTTAAAAAACAAAATCAAGTTTCAAGTTTGTTTTAGTTTTTTATCATGTTAGTCGAGTATGTAACAGGCATGCGCACCTATCGCACGATTATGGAGCAAAATGGCATGCTTGGTCCATTGAAATTCCGAATTTCATCTTAGGGATATTGTGTAATTATCTTGTTGTAAATTATTCGATAGAGCGTCGTCCATTACCTCAAAAGAGAAAGAAAATTCCTTATTTATTTTCATTGCATAAATATCCAGATGGTATGACTACAAAGAGTATCTCCATGGCTCTTTATTGATTTGCACACATATTGTTTCTTTCTAGGAAAACAACTCTCCGTTTTAGGTTTTATAGGTTTTGTTACATGTACAAGAGAAAAGATAGAACTACCTAACTACTATAGGATAACTTAGTTGAAATTTTCTACCCACACGTGAAAGTTTGCATATTTATTTCTAGTCAAGGCCAATTCTTTATTCAGTTTCTTCTTCATCTAAAAATTATTGCTCAAATTCTCTTTTGAATGGGATAATTTTGGGTGTTCCAAATTGCTCAAGTAATAAGTATCATGATTTCCATGAATAATGGCTGGTGGAATTGGTCCTTGAAGGACATAATAACATTATCTAAACCGAGGTTCTGGAAAATCCAATTGAGGGCTCTAGAACTACATGCATATCGAAGCAAAGTTGCAAAAGAGAAGAGATGGCCTCCAAACTCTGTCATGCACATGACATAAGCATAATCTGGAAGAAAAATCTCAGAACATCCGTTGTGCTAAGTCTGTTGTGTAAAGGGTGCCAAACAAAAATATTATGTTTCTTCTAACACCATCATTCCAGAAGCCACTTGCTACGTTCCGAGTGGCTAGGGATGTGGATTCTCTAAATTTGTTCGTGAGTTCAAAAAGGGCTTCGTAAGACTAGTTCAAAAAGAGATGAAAATTATTGGCATCTCAAAAAAATGTTCGTGATTCAAAATATATTCAAACAATTCAAAATAATTAATCACAAATTCAAGTAAAAAAATTCACACGTCAAGGAAAAATAAAATTCATATTTAAATAAAAACACAAAGTAATAACACGAGAGCAAGAAATGGAAAGAAAACAACAACAATAAACAAATAAAGAAAACAGGAAAAGAAAGAAAATAAAAAAGGAATTGAAAACAGAAAAACAAAAAAGAAAGAAAGAAAGAAAGAAATGAAGTGAGAAAAAAGAAACAAGAAACAAGAAAACGAAAAAGGAAGGTCATACCTGGACCGGCCCACAAATCTGACTCCCGTTAGCGTCTGCACGCCGTAACCGACGCAGTAGGCATCATATAGAGTTCTCATCTCAGAAAAAAAAGGCAAAAGTCTGAAAGAAACCTTGTTCTCGTACTCGGAGTCTGAATCAAACCCTCACGTTTCAATCCCTGATTTTCGAACCCTGATATCTCCAATCCCAATCTTCCCGGACGTTTTATGGTCTAATCTCGTTTGTCCGCTCGGATTTGCTGACGTGGCGGGGATTACGGGAATAGGATGCCATGGTGGGCTGGTCGTTTTGGCCCATGACCCACGATGCAATGCTCTCCGTCCCCGTCAATCTCTCTACAGGCGCGCGGTAATTCAGTTCCAGTTTGTTCCCTTCCTTCCTTTCACTTTAGGCGCAGCCGCCATGGCGACCGGCGAGTGATCGCAGCGACCGGAATACGATCAGGCGAATCACGTCGTCGGCAACGACATATTTTCGTCATCCCAGGAGGTCGCGCAATCACTTGTCGTCCCTCACTCGCAGCTCGCCAGCGACAGAAACTTTCACGGAGGAAGAAAGGACGTTGGTAACAGGTAACGACTCTATTGTTTTCTTGAAGACAACCCAACAAGTGCAAGTTTATAATGAATACTTTCAGTGACGATGAGGTTCAGGTTGTACAGGTTATTGTGATCTGATCTTGTAAGACATATCAGAAGTTTATAGCAGATCCGGTAGAAGTTGCGTCAACTAGTAGTCATCAAAATTGACACACAAAATGGGCGTTTTTTTTCGGTGGCGAGTTCATCGAGTCGGTCCTGAGCTACAGTACGTGGGGGGAGATGAGGCCATGTCAGAAATTGAGTGTGCTAGTTTATCTCAACTAGAGTTGAAGGCACATCTGAGTGAACACATGAATGTTAAGACATCGATGAAGTACTATTTTCTGTTTCCTGGTAAAGAACTAGCTAAGGGATTGTTGTTTCTGAATGATGAGCTTGGCTGCTCAGATATGACAACTGATGGTAGAGTGGCAGAAGTGTTTATGGAGTACCATGGTGAGGAGGAGGAGGAGGGGGAGGAAGTGAGAGTGACTTTGAAGATGAAATAGGAAGTGAAGAAGATAAGGAAGACACTGATATTTCAGAGCCTGAAGTTGTGCTTACAGCTGATGCTAGCATTGTTTTCAGTGGTCCATCAAAGCAGAACATGGACAAGAGCTCAACATCAAACAAATTTCAGAGAAGCGACACATTTCAAGAGGGACATAGCTCACAAGGGGTATGACCGAGAGGTCTCAAGTGTCAAATCCATTCTCACAAGGGACCAGCCAAAGATATGTGCAAGGAAGAATTCCTAGTGCTGTAGTGGCAGATCCGAGTGAGAGGGCGGCAGTAGCAGAGGATGAAGCATCTGACAGTGCTTCCGAAGATTCAGATTATGTGCCATGCAAGGTTTCGGATACCGGTTCAAAAAAAAATCCGGAGGGGGCCGGTATTTCCGGTAACCGGGGTTACCGGAAAATACCGGCCGGTAACCGGCCCAATATTTCGGCAAGAATTTAGGATTTAAACTTAAAACATCGAATTTTTTTGAAATTTAAATTTTTCGAGCACAAATTTATTTCAAATTTGACTAATCCGAGATTTTTTATCCGAGATATGCAAATTCCGGGGGGGGTCCGAGAAATCCGGTTACCGGCCGGTTACCGCGGAATTCCGGCCGGTAACCGAAACCTTGGTGCCATGTTCTGATGACAGTGGTGAAGATGAGGAAAACGTGCAGCTCAGGAAATTTGCAAAGATGTACATGAAAAAGTTAAGAGATTCTCAGAGGTTTGCGCAAAGTGAAGCAACAGGTGCGGTCCCAATTGATCTAGTGGCAAACGTTGAAGAAGTCATAGAACAACAGAATATAGAGGCTGAATATGACTCGGGATCAGAAGATTTTTCTTATGATGAAGCTAACGATGAAGAAGGGAATTTTTTTAGGAGGAGGACCAAGTATGCAAGATATAATTCCAAAAGTGAGATTCCACACTTCAGTCTTGGAATGGTGTTCAAAAGCAAGACTGAATTTAGAAAGGCAGTGATAAAATATGGATTAAAGACTTATAGAAAACATCAAGTTTCTGATGTCAGAAGATGATAGGGTGAGGTAACCGCAAAACTGCACTCAGTTAATTTCTTATGTCCTTTATAATGTGTACAGTATATAAAAATGCTCCCAATTTATATTGTATACAGTAGCTAAGAGCTCAATTGTGCTCTGTTCTTTATGTTATGTACAATAGCTAAACTGATAATTGTATATGCTGGCTAAACTGATAATTGTCCAGTAGCTAAAGTGGCAATTTTACAGTAGCTGAACTGATAATTTTCTGTAAAACGTGTCAAGGTCTCATCTCAGAAAAAAGTGTCGAGGTCTTTGCACGCTTTATGTTCCCGGCCGAAATTTTTAGAAGTTTCAGGGCGCTGTGGCAAAAAGGCCTCCTCGGTCCTCAACATCAAATTGTCTTCTGCGAGAGCAGAGCAACGCAATTGTTCGAACCTGTCTAATTTCCCTCGGAAGAAAAAAAAACAGTGGCAAAGTCAGCCTTATCGCCATTTTAAAAGTCCTAAGAGCGCGTGATCATTGACTGACGGACAATGTCATCCAAGATCAACTTGGCATGCCACTTGATTATGAACTAGAAGGAAAAGACGTTGCCGCGTCTGTCCTAATACGAACAACGATAGATAGACAAACAATTTATTTTACCGAAACATATATAAAAAAGTACCAATGATGGAGAAAATATTATCACTGACTCACTATTATTACCCATCTGCAAAATACACACATGCATTTTCTTACATAATCTGGCTCATTGTCTGAAGACAAGTGAGATATAAGTAAATATACTGCAGAAAAAAGTTCACAGACAAATACCCAAATCATCTTTCATCAGTAATAGGTGGCATCCAACAACAAGGCGTGTATAACTCATCATTTCACACGCATGCACGATCGATTTGTCATTCACGGTTTCAACCGCAGCTGACACCACCACCGAGTCGAGCGCTACTAACAGCAACGGTGGCATTGGTGGACGGTACCAGAGGCGACATATATAGGTGTTCATGTGCAACTACTGCGAGGGTTGTAGGAAGTCTTTCAGCTCACTGGCGTTGGGTGGCCACCGGAGGAGAGCACATGTGGCGTGCAAGTTAAGAATGGACTTGAGGCGCGATATCTGGGATGGAGGTGCCCTATTGTTCCAGGTGATTAACGGAGCCAAAGGTGTGTGCGGAGAGACGAACAAACTTTGCCTAGGGATGACTTTTTTTTTGTAGAATACAGCTCGAGGGAGGCAGAGGGAGAGAAATGTGTCACGTGGCAGAGGCTGCGTAATGTCATGGTGGACGCTGGCGGCAGAGATAAGAGAGAGATTTCTCAGATAGAGCCGGTAGCTCCGAACTCACCGCATCTCCTTTAAAAAAAATCGAAACGACGGTTTACGTTTCAAAAAATTTAAATAAAACGTACAACTACGTGTATGTTGTACGCACTCTAAAAGTTTTTTTTTGTATTTTGGTCTACACAAAAAGAGTAATTTTGAGGAGAAATGGGGCTATTTTTCCTTTTTTACAGCCACAATTTTCTTTTTTTATAGATGGGAATCCTTTTTATTTCACCAAAAATTTATCATATAAGTATAAACATATGTATATATCCAATAGAATTTGTTTCAAACTATATTTAAAACTGTAAACTATAAATAAATATAACTGAATGGGGTCCATCATGATGTGGACATGTGAGAGAAGGAGAGGACACCAATCGCAGGAAGCTTAGTTCTCTTAGGCATATCATCGTTTACGTGTGTACTACCGCGTCAGATGGACCTGGCAGCGATTAGAACATTGCTTGTTTCATAACAGTGCTTATCGTTCTTCGTGAGAGGATTATTACCAGCTTACCTCCTGCTATTTGACCAATTATCGCCGTCGCCAGCGCCGCCGGAGCCGGTTCATGCATGAAAGTCCGGCTGTTGCATGTGGGCAACCATGCCAAATGGAGCAGCAACGTCCACTACGGAACACCGTGGGCTCGGCAGCTATATGGCCGGTCAATGCATGACCATGGACACCCTCATACTATTACTATTATTAAAACTGTTTGCTATCGAGGGGCAAAACAATCAGCGAGCATTGTTAGTGAGATAGACGTGCAGCCCCTTAATTTGTCCACCAATGTTGGAGTGCGGCTCCAATAAAAAATGACTAGGTAAATTTGGTGCGGCGCACGCCGCACCTGTCAGGTTTAAAAATGTTGAAATTCGCTGAATTTTGTTATGTGAAGTATATTTAAATATCTAATGAATTGAAATGTTAAAATTATATTTTGACATCATTATTTAATTTAAGTACGAAGTGGTGAAAATACATATTTGTTGAATTGAATTTTATAATTAGAGTAAATTAATTTAGGTTGCATCCAAATAATTATTGAATTAGAATGTTCAATTTAAGCTTGTAATAAGAGGGAATGTATCATATGAATAGAATGTCCAAAAAGATTTGTATTTTGGTGTAAGTAGCTATCATTTATTTTCTTGGACGTTTTGATATCTTCGTCACATTTTTTATGATGGATACATTTTAAATTATTGATTTTGCAATTTTTTTTATGGGAATTGTGTAAGTAAAGTGAGCCCATATGTCAGGGATTTAGCAGTTTTTTATATTCTTGTGGAAAAGTGTTTGTATTTTGTTGTAAGCAGTAAGTATGTATTTTTTTTTGGACATTTTGATATTTTTTGCTATATTTTTCTTGTGGATAGATTTTACATTTTTTTTCTCTGAAAACTGTGTAAAGCTAATTATTTATTTGACGCGTCGACACGCCGTTCCCGTGCGGTAAAATTTATATTTGAAAATGTTCGCATTTAAAAAATTGTTTAGTTTTTAAAATTGTTGAAATTTTAAAAAGTTTACGTTTGTTAATTTTTTAGATTTCAAAAAATTGGTAAAATTGGGAAGTTATTTATGTTTGTTGAAATTCGAAAAAAGTTTACGTTTGTTAATTGTTTAGATTTCAAAAAGTTGGTAAAATTGGGAAGTTATTTATGTTATTTTTTCGCACGTTTGCAAAATGCTTAGGTTTGAAAGGCATTTGTAAGTTTAAAGTATGCATTATTTTGTAGGTTTTGGGAAATTGTTTGCATACCCTAAAACAATATTTCGTCAAACACTTCGTCAAAACTCATCTGATAAAGATCAATTTCTGTGTACAGTTGAAAAATATGGGAAACAAATTTCATTTTAAATTTATCTTAGCGGAATAAATATCGTTGAACATTTGTTATTAGGAAGTAAAATTTAAATACGTAAATATGCATATTTTAAAATTGTTTAGGTCTGGATTTTTTTTTTGAATTCAAAAAAAGTTTATGTTTAAAAATTATTTATACATAAAATATTGTTCAATTTGGGAAGTTATTAAGATTTGAATTATTTTAACATTTGTAAAATAATTAGATATGAAATATTGGTAAAATTTTAGAATGCTTAATTCTGAAATTTTGGATTATAATGATTAAGTATGGTTGTTATTTTCGTTTGAAAAATGTTCATATTCTAAAATTGCTTAAATTTGTAAATTGTTTGGAGAGTATGCAAAGTTGGTAGTTTCGGAAAATTTTGAAAATAAGATTTATAATTAATATAAAAGGTTATATTGGTTCTTCTAATTTAATTTTTAAAAAGTTGTTCAATTATGCATGGAAATGTGTTAGTTGTAAAGTTTAAATTTTTCTGCATATTTTTATATATTATTTGTTTTTCTATGAATTTCAGATGAAAAGTTATAAATTTCACAAGTTTTTTTTTCTGCAATTAAAAACAAAAAATATGACAGGTGGGCCCTCTGTGACATGGGCACTGACGTTGTGCGCGTCGGCGGCGGACGCGACGGCCGTGCGGGCGAGCTTGCGGTGGTGCACGCGAGCACGCGCGTGGGCTCGGGATCGCGCGGATCCGCGCGAGGAGATGGAGGGGAGAAGAATGGGCGTCGCGGCGATCCATTTGGTCGCCGGACTCGCCGGCGGCGAGCGAAGCGGCCGTGGCGTACGGCCGAGCGCGGCGGCGTCGATTGCGGCGTGGATCGGCCGTCCTAGCGTGCGCCTGTTGGTGAAGATGAAGAGGACGCGGTGGCGGAGCGTGCCGTCTGCTTCGATTTGACCGGAGAAGAGCGCAGCGGCGGCGGTGAGCGGCGCCGACGTCGGTGGCTTCGGCCGTGCGTGAGAGAGGAGAGGAAGAGGATGATTTGTGAACATTTTGCAGAAAAGTCCCTGACGTTTGCCAAAATGGCAATTTAGTCCTTTGCAGTTCAGTGTTAGCTACAGTCGTGGATTGCGGGTTCGATTTTCTGATAAGTGAAGGTTTTTTTTGCTAAAGCGTCATGAACATGTTATCTGGACCGTTGGATTGACGGTGAACGGCTCGGATCGACGCACGGTAGGCTACAGTGTACAACAGTAACACTGTAGCAGCTACAGTGCTCGTGTGGCTCTCAGGCCGGCAAAGTGCATTGCCTTAATATATTGAGTAATGCTCACATGTTTGCCATTTTTGTGTGTGGCTAAATCATAGTTGACTTTGAATTATCTCGTATTCTCAGTCAACATTTGCAGCCGTTGTTTTTCCTAGTAATATTTTGGATGGTCTTAGTGTCAGCTTGGAGATAGTTACTTTATCATAAGATCGTTTTAGCTTCTGACTGTTCTCCCCTCTCGTGGCTAAGTTGAATATCTGAAGTTGATTGGTGCGTTACGCCGTTAAGGCGTTACTTCTGTTATCTATGACATCAAGTTTTTAGCTCTGTAGTTTGATTTTAGTTTTTTTCTTCTTATTAGTCAAGTGTGTAATTTGTTGGCTCATCTGTGGCACGATTTGTGAATAAAGATGTTGAAGGACCTTGATCTGTTGAAGCTCTGAATTTCACCGGCGTGATACTTTGTAATGAAATTGTTGTGAATTAATTGATAGAGCGCCGCCTATTACCTAAACTAGAAATAACAAAACCCTTGTTTATTTTTTATCACATCGATCTAGATGGTAGGACAACCGCAAAGAGTATCTCCCTGAATGTTTATTGATCTGGGGTTCATATATTACCATTTGCAATAAACGATGTAACCATTATATTTAAGAATAAAGTGCCACAAGGCATTCCTTCAAAAATAATTGTACTAGTTGATAAGAAGTCTCATGGTTATAAAAAAGTCTTAGCGGTGGTGCTAAGTTTTTTTTAATCTTATTACCAACTTCCACATCCTTGGTACCAACAGCAACTATTTTTCCACTTGCAACGTCTCCCTACTGTGACTGTCTGGGGATGCTGGTGCTCTAAGCTGGCTAAAGTTGTCTTAAGGCCATGTACAAAGGACGATGCTAAGGCCATGCGCTAGGATCTTTATCCTTGCGCGTCTGTGTGGCATAGGCGCAAGCACAAGAGTCGCTTAGACTATTTCTTTTGTAGGGCGCGAACCAAAGACTGCTCAAGAGGCGTGCACCCGGGCAGTTACTGAATCTGCTGCTAGTGTCTAGCATTGAAAGGATGAACGCTTGGCTAATTTATAATTCGATAATATTTATTTTTTACTCCATAAGGGTCTGGATATGCGCCTCCCAACGAAATACCCTAAGTGCCTTCCAAAAACCTTTAAAATGACTCAAGGTTTTGGCATGCGTTAGATTTCCTAATTTGGTAAGTTTCAAGGCCCTGTGGCAAATCGGCCCACCCAACGCCTTATTTTCTTAGTTAAAAAAAAAGCACACCACCCAACCAGCATTATACCCCTCGAGAGAAAAAAAAGGAGAGACGACATCAGTCTTATCGCCATTTTAATAGTCATAATCGCGTGTGACCATTGACAATGTCGTCCAAGATCAAGTTGGCATACCACTTGATTTTGAATACCAAGATTGATATGCCAGAGATTAGGAACGTGCTTGTTTAATGCAAGTGCTGATCGTGCTTCGTGACAAGATTACTACCAGCTACCAGCTACCTCCCGCTTGTTGACCAATTATCGCCGCCAACATCGCTGGCGGAGCAGGTCATGCATGCAAGTTGCGGCTGCTGCATGTGCCCAACTATGCCACATGGACACATCCACCAAGGAGCACGACGGGGCGGACCGTCCACGACAGACAACCCAAAGTTTGGAATTAAAGCATCTTCAACTAGGTCCCTTCACTCATATGTCTAGACGGACAGATCGGACACCACTACAGGAAGCAAGCGCTACGCCGACGGCTTTTTACCGTCGGCAAAAGCCCGAAGGCCGTCGGCGTATGCCCCTCGGCGTACCACGGACTCGGCTTAGCCTAAATAGCCGTAGGCGTAGCAAAAAGCCGTTGGCGTAGACCTGTGCCGACGGCCCGACCAAGCCGTCGGCACAGTCCAAGTGGGCCCCATGTCGAGCCGATGAGGATGGCGTATAGGCCGCATCGTAGATTAAGGCCGTCGGCATAGCGAGTCATTCCTGTAGTGCACGCACGGTCCATATAAAAAACCTCAATCCAACCGGACCCCAAACTCAACACGACTGTTCGTCCTGTCCGGCTACGCTCATACCACAGCCCATATGTTGGGGGTTTTGGAGCTGTCTGGACGCGAGAGCCTGCCTGTGCTGGATGGTTAGAATGGTGATTGTACCCTCAGCCCACCAGAATTGAAATCCTAGATTTGACACCGGTGTTTTTCATTTAGGCGGAATATTCTTCAGTGGGAGGCGACGTTCCCGTCGACAGCGAGACTCCCGTGGTGACTTCGTCAATCTCAAGGACCGTGCTTGTTTAATGCAAGTGCTAATCGTGCTTCGTGACAGGATTACTACCAGCTACCTCCCGCTTGTTGACCAATTATCGCCGCCAACATCGCCGGCGGAGCAGGTCGTGCATGCAAGTTCCGGCGGCTGCATGTGGCCAACTATGCCAAATGGACACATCCACCAACGAGCACGGCGGGGCGGACCGTCCACGACAGACAACCCAAAGTTTGGAATTAAAGCATCTTCAACTAGATCCCTTCACTCATATGTCTAGACGGACAGATCAGACACGCACGGTCCATATAAAAAACCTCAATCCAACCGGACCCCATACTCAACCCAACTGTTCGTCCTGTCCGCCTACGCTCATACCACACCCATATGTCGGGGGTTTTGGAGCTGTCTGGACGCATGGACCCACGCGGAAAACTGAGCAGTGCGTTGTTCAGTCTTCCGCATTCATAGCCGACCCCCGGCGCTCAGCTGAGAATTCCTCTCCGGCTATATTAACCCAATAGGCCAAACCCTAGCCGCTCACTTCTTTCACTCTATGTCCGCGCCACCACGTGCTTGCCCCCCTCCCGTCCCAGTCCGCATCCACGAACGGCACCGCTACCATGTCTCGCCGAAAGATCACCTGGTACGTGAAGCTGACATTGGAGCATCGCGCAGAGCTAGAGGCAGAGATGCACACCCGCGAGAGCAAAGATGACGTCTCGAATGAGACCACAAACGTGGGCGTGGCCTAGGACGAGGAAGTGTTCGCCGGCGAGGCATACATGCCGATGTCCCTTGAAGAGGCACACATGAGAAATCCGCATCACGATAGAGGCGGAGCACACGGCGGCGGAGTGGTAGCTTGTGGATGAGGCCGCGAACCGTGCTTTGGTGGCTAATATGTGGAGCAACCCCGTCCTAGTCGAGGAGTAGTTTTTGGTGGAGAGGCAGTTCGTAGACAAGGAGGACTGGGACTTCTCCTCCGACGAGGAGGAGATGTCCCCCGCTGCCAAAGACTATGTGGCTGACCGCTACCACACTTGCTCGGAGATAGTAGTTATCTCCGACGGCGTATACGAGCCGTAGGTTCGGTTGCTATCTATCTGTAGTAGTACGTATATATAAAACAGAAAGTTCAAAGTTACTCCCGAGCTCATATGCTTCTGGTTGAGTACGAAATTCGAAAAAAATAGAAAAACACTTAAATTGTTTAAAAAAAACATAGACGAACAAGTTAAAGTTCCCTACATACGTGCAAAGTTTCGTAAAGAAATGACACTTTTGTGCTCTGTGCAAAAAAGACAAAAACAATGGTTAACATTAGTTCTAGAAATGTCTTTTTCAAGCACTGATTTTGTCTTTTTCGCACAGACTACAAATAAAGTCATTTCTTGACGAAACTTGGCACGTATGTAGAACACTTTAGCATGTTTGTCTCTGATTGTTTCAGATTTTGTTGAAGTAGTTTTTTTTTCGTATTTCGTACTCAACCAGTAGCATGTGAGCTCGGGAGCCAAATATGTTCTCCTTATATAAAATGCTATATATCTATGTTCCATGAAGTGAAGTTGAATGGATTTGAGAGATCAAGAATATGGTTTGTGATTGTGGGAGGAAAAAATGGACATATCCAGACGTGTCCGATGACATATAGACGCCAAATTAGCCGAGTCCGGATAAAGATGCCTTAAAGGACCACTTTCGCTTGAACATAAGCTCTTGCTTTTTATTGAAAACCAGACGACGTGACCAGGAAAACAAATACAGTAAAATATACATTAATAATATACGATGAACAAAAGGTAGAGAGGGACATCGATCAACGCGCACACGTTCTCGCCTCCTCCCGCTCCTGGCAGCGACTTACGCGCGTGCGTACGGCGCCAGTCTTCATACAGCATAAACATTGGAATAAAGTTATAAACATTGGAGTACTACACTTATGTATAGAAAATAATTTACGAAAGAACACTTGCTTGACCCACGAGCGATGGATCAGCGTCCCATGTGCTGCATGCCGGGCGCGCTGCCGGCGGCGGCGCCGCCGTTGCCGCGTTCGGCGTTGAGCTGCCATCCGATCTCCGGGTCGTAGCCGCGGGCCTTGAGCTCCTTGTACTGCTGGATGAGCGCGCAGGGCTCGCAGCAGAAGTGGACGCAGCAGTCGCAGCATGGCGCGTCCGGGAGCGCGTACTGGGCGCGCATCTTGGCGCGGTAGGTGCAGGAGTAGATCCACTGGCACCCCGTCAGCCCCGCCAGCAGCACGTACAGAGCTCCGGCCGTCCCGCACGACGTCGAGCCCCTGTCCACGATCTCGGCCACCTTGCCGAACGTGATGCACGGACAGCAGCACGTCAGGCAGCAGAGGCCGCAGTCGTCGAAGCAGTCGAAGAGGCCGGAGGACCAGACGCCGGCGGCGCCAAGCTGGCGGCCGCCGACGGGGATGCCGGTGGCTGGCTCGGCGGCGGGGCCTTGGGGCTTCATCTCGATGATGTATCTATCCGATCGGTCGGAGAGAAAAATGTGGAGGCTTTTCTGATGATTTCTGGCTAGCTGTTGTCTTGTGCTGATGGATATAGCAGCGTGGGTGGCTTTATATAGTACGGCTTGCCGGCCGGCGGAGAACCGGAAATGGCTATGAAATATGAATGCGTGTCGTGCTGCCAAGTTGGCTATAGCTAGCCGCCAAGTCAAACAGCGTTTCGTTGACCATGCAGCTAGCCGTGGGTAGGTGCGTCGCTGAAGCTGACAGCCATCTGCGAGGAAACTCACGAACAAGACTCGATCACTCAAGTAATTTTTTTGTTTGATCCGATCTATTCTTTAGCGTGTGATATTAAGTACTACTGCTTCACTATATATAGGACGACTAAAGTCTAAATTGGCTTCCCTTGGTATGTAAGAATCTGTACAAAACAATATTTTTGTTCATTTTTTCTACTCCCTCTGATCCTATTCCTATTGAAGTATTGCAAGTTTACCTTGCAAAAAAAAAGTATTGCAAGTTTACATACTATGATTTGTACATACTCAATTTTTTTCAACAGTTGGATTTTTTTTGTGTGTGGACAGTGGGAGAAAGAGGTAAGATTAGTAGCCAACTTACGTTAACTACGGCGGATATACGTACGGAGTTTCGCCTACGTGAGCGCTTGTTTTCTTCCTCGATCAATGGCTTGCTTTGTTAATTAAGTACGCCTGTATGATCGCGCTTGCTCTCACTCTGACGCACTACGGAAATCCACGAACCGCCGACGGCCAAATGTCGGGGCCGTCGGCGTATAATGCGAGCGAGTATACGTCGACGCCGACGGCGTACCAAGAACCGTCGGCGTAGTTCGAGATACGCCGACGGTTGCCGTGGGCGTATACTTTTTCAATTTTCTACATTTGATACGCCGACGGCAGCCGTCGGCGTATACTTTTTCAATTTTTTACATTTGATACGCCGACGGTACTTTTTTCTATTTTCCATTTAATATGAAATAATTCATATCTTTAAATCCGTAAATCGGAATTTAACAAATTAAATGTCTAAATCGATTAGAAAAATGAGAGGAATCTAAATATGACATCCATAAAATCTTTTTCACCGTGCACATTACATTTTGTAACATATGTTTGTTACTTGATTAATTAAAAAGCCATTTTTACAATTAAAAAATGGAAAATGATATTTACTAAAATATTTTGAAAATTGTTTTTGGCAACAATGTTTTCCATACCAAGACACCCCTATGTGTCAAGTATGGACATATTATCACAAACTATGGCATGGGGATGGCCATAACTTGGTCATTTGACACGAAAGTTATACATGTCTATAGATGATAGACCTTTTTGTGAAGCATTTTTTTGAAATATTTGTTAAAACTCAAGTTTATCATTTTTTCTAGCAACTAGTACACATAAGAGGACTCCATGTCAAAGCAATTCATCTTTTGAGTATTTTTTCAATTTCTTTTATTTAACTTGGTCATTTGACACGAAAGTTATACATGTCTATAGATGATAGACCTTTTTGTGAAACATTTTTCTGAAATATTTGTCAAAACTCAAGTTTATAATTTTTCCTAACAACTGGAACACATAAAAGGACTCCATGTTAAAGGATACCTTTTTTTGAGGGTTTTCCACTTTATTTGATTTTTGTGAAAAAATAATAATCAATTTTCTAAAACCATCGATGTTTATACAATGCAAAGGATGATATAGATGTCATATTTGAATTCCTCTCATTTTTCTAATTGACATAGACATTTTATTTTTCAAATTTCGATTAACGAAATTAAAGATGTGAATTATTCCATATTAAATGTAAAAAGGAAATAAAAATATTTTTATTTTTTCTTTTTATTAAAAATATACTATTCTACAATCATTGTTACTTATTCAAATGAATTTTCTAAATTTAAACAATGAAAAAGTGTAACATCCTAAATCAGGGGTTAACATGATTGATATGATATAAGTATCAGTAAGTTCTCATTTCTCATTTGGAAGCTAACAATGAAGGAACACAAAGGTTAAGCGTGCTTGGGCTGGAGCAATTTGAGTATGGGTGACCGAACGGGAACTTTGACCAGCGTAAGTACTTTGACCTATGATTAAATGCGTAATTAGAGATTTAGTATGTAACTGAGTTAGAAATTTCGAAATAGAAAAAAAAAAGTTTAAAAAAAAGTTCAAAATTTCAAAAAAATTCAAAAAATTAAAAATTGCATCCATAGGCCGACGGCATTGCCGTCGGCGTATGAGGGCGTACGCCGACGGCCTTTCATACGCCGACGCAAAAGGTCTACGCCGACGGGCTTCTACGCCGACGGCGATACACCGACGGCCGCCGTCGGCGTAGGCCTACGCCGACGGCAAACGTGCCTACGCCGACGGCAGCCGGCCGTCGCGTATCCCGGGTTTCCCGTAGTGACGTCTCAGCTGTGCAAACTTAAAGTCCAATGTATGTACGCACGCTCTTAGTTAATAGTTGTACGTATTTTTCTCTCAGCGGATCAATGAGCCATCTTCTAATTCTTACTCTCTCCGTTCCAAATTAATTGACTTCCATTTCTCCAAATGTGGATGTATCTAGACATGTTACAAGCAGTGGCGAAGGACGAAAAAAAATGAGGTCGGGCGAACTCTAATGGGAAGGAAAAAATGAGCCAACAAAAATAAAGTTGTATAGACACATTGATACTTCATATGATATTAAGCATAATCCCTTGATACAATAGTAGCAATAACGCATTTTAATCAAAGTAGAAGCAACAAACATACCGACAAACAGATAATCAAGCTTCAATGACGTCTAGATGTCCCAGGCAATGGCAAAGCTCTACCTTGCTTCTGAAAATCTTTCTTAATATCACCGAGATCAAGACTCTTGAATATCTCTCGCTCGATGTATATCACCATCAAATCATTAAGCCAACCATCAAATCATTTAGCAATGAACATAGAAAGCATAGGGGTTCTCATCACGAATTAACTTCTGAAGGCCATTAAATTCTCCTCTCATATTAGATGCTCCATCATACCCATGCCCTCGTAGTCTTGCAATAAGAAGACCGTGTTTATCAAACTTCTCCAAAAGTGCTTTCTTTAGAGTTGCAGATGATGTATTTGGGACATGTTGAATGCCCAAAAACCTTTCAACAAGAACTCCACCCTTGCTCACGTACCTACAAAATAAAGAGACACAATTAGTTGAATCATCACATGCTGCCTTTGAAATATTATGGATGCTACATGGCCCACCCTCATGCTTACGGAAGGTATCTACCGCATTTTTCCAATGGTCAAACCCCCATTTGCTGAAGACTCATGCCCAAATTTGTCATCCATTCGATCATGTTTAAAAAGATAACAATAGAAGCAATAAGCCTTATCCTTATCCACACTATATTCCAACCAATCAAATTTCTTATACCATGTTGGCCGAAATGATCTTCTATCTCTATTTAGGGGGAAATTAGGAAGAGTTGGTTGAGTTGGACCATTCTTTAAATAAGCAAATCTAACATCTTGGATAACATTGGGGCAAACCGATCCATTTGAAGGCGAAGTCCTAGATCAAGTTTTATATACTCTAACAAATCTGTTATACCTCGGGCTCCTAGAACCTCAACATTTTCTTCCACTGCAGCTTCAGCTGAATCTTCCATTTGTCAACATCGGTGGCCATAGAAAATTCAGCCCCTCTTTCTACTTCTTGCTTTTCCTCTTGTTCTTGCTCCTCATTTCCCACAATATTTGCACTTTCCCGAGTACTTGGTTTAGAGCTACTGCCACTAGGAACTGGCAGAAAAAACTCTTCAAATCTGCAATTGAAAACAACAAAACATGGTGAATAGTTTGCCCTTTCCCGTAGCTCAAGCTGATCACCATGCACAATTCGAAAATCTAAAAAATTATACCTCCCCCCTTTGCAGCAGCAGGTCTTTTGCCCTTTCTGTCCATCGCCACCAGAACCACCACGAAATCACCACCAGTAAGGCCGGTAGCCGGCCAGCCGCCGGCCGAGAAACCCTGGCTTGCCGACTGCCGCCCTGCCACGATGCCCGCCCTTGCTGGCGCGGTGAGAGGAGGCGGAGGCTCAGATCTTGGGAATGTCGAGACAGAAGCCGATCCGGGGAGGGAGGAGGAGGAGGCGCGGAGCAATGAGCACGGCGGCCGCCGGCGTCTCCTGGTCGTGCGACTGGGCGAATAGGAACAGCCAAAAAAGCTAGCGTATGAGGCAGGGCAGCGAAATCTCTCAGCGTATCAGCGAATGAGGCCCCCCACGCCAGCCCACTAAGGGCCAACTAGGCAGAGGCAGGTAGAATTGGCCCAAGTATTCTGTTTTCCTTTGTTTTTTTCCCAAAACATGCAGAACTTTCAGAAACTTGTACATACAAACGAAAATGCATACATATATGAATTGTTTTGCCAAAAATCAAGGTAGGGCGGCCGCCCTACCTCGCCCTGTGGGGAGCTTCGCCCCTGGTTACAAGTATAGATACATCCACAATTGAACAAATGGAAGTCAATTAATTTGGAATGGGGGAGTATCTCTTAGCACAATATTAGAGATAAATTGTGGCTGTGTCATTGTACAATGAGGAAAGAGAATAAGGTTTGTATCTTAACTAACATACTCTCTCCGATCCTAATTAAGTGTCGCTAGCTGTACAAAAATTGTACTACCACAGTAATTTCTCCCCGACACTTTTTGTGCACCAGAGGTAATATAACTTTTACACGTGTTTATAAGCAAAAATAAGTTACTCTCTATGTTAAGATTTAGTGCATCTTATTTTTTTTTAAAGTCAAACGAAGTAAACTTTCACTAAGTATGTTGGAAAACATAACATGTAGAACGTCAAACACATATAACATGAATTATATTCCATTATGATTCTACTAATTGATTTGATGATGTAGACATTGATATATTTTCTTGTATATATTTGGTCAAACTTTAAATCATTTGACCATAAAAATAATAATATGCACTACATTTTGGCATAGATGGAGTACTACCCAATCATGTGCAAGCATTACTCCAAATTAATCAATGCAATCTCGCTTAGAGATAACACTTAAAAGACAACACGTTGGGTTAGTGTTCCTTAAGTTTTATAACTTCTATGATAACATAATAAGAAGCGATGCATTGGGAGGTGTTATATTACATGACCTCTACATTTGCTCCACTGCACAAGCTCATAACCATTCATTGCTAAGATGACATTTCTTTCTTTGTAGAAGAACATATTCGGCGGTGAGTGGTGGGAAGGGCCTTGGGAGGCTGAATCCAATCCTATTAGTACCTTTTCCCCCGCATAGTTACAGCTTCGTTTGGTGTTGTCCCCCCCCCCCCCCCCCCCCCCCCCCCACCTCTTCTCCTCCCCTTTCTCCCTCTGGGTCATTGGTGGGGTTCTGTGTCAGGCTGTCAGCGAAGTGTATGGCAAGCCTAGGTATTTTTTTGCGATGAATATGGAGCTTTATTAATTGATAACACAACAAAGGTCTTTTACAAGCATCTCATTAAAACCGGGGGAGCCTCAAGCCGCAACACCGCGGTTTCTACACGCCTCTAGCTAATTGCGCTAGCCCGTGAGCTACTCTATTACACTCCCTATTTGTCCTCCGGAAAAGAACCACATGAAGTTGATGATAAAAGTTTAGCATGTAGCAACAGGCCAACATAGACTGGTCCCTCGTAGAATTTTGGAGGCTGTCAATGAGCGATGAGCAGTCTCCCTCAACCACTAGCAGCATGTCGCACCACTTGACATACTGATTTAGACCATGTACACAAGCAAGAAACTCTACTTGTTCGGCCTCACTGCATATCGGTAGTTCTTTCCAGGATGATAGCAGCACTTCCCCTATGCAAGCCTTGGTCTTGTGCTCGTCGCCGAGATTTTGGTTCGCTGGCCGTCTTGGGCTTCCTGTCATGGGGGTAGGGATGCAAGTGGATAACCATTAGGGTACCATCCGAAAGTTCAAAGAATGAACCAATTTTAAAAAAAAATTGATGTGATTTTGGAATTTAATTTGATTTGATTGAAATAAGTAGGTTCGGTGGGTACCTAATACTAACCACTTGCATCTCTACGTGCGGGTGCTAGATTCCGTGAGAATTAGTTCTTGGTGTAGGTTGATCTCGGCGATACTGTTTCGAAAAGGATGCGATTGTGGGTTATTGCAGCTCCGAAGTTTGGTCTAAGCTCTAGATGAAAATGATGCCCTGTAATGTCGGTATTGGCATCGATGGAGGACGCGGGCTTCGTATTCCTTCCTAAAGGCGTTACTATGGAACTGTCTCGGCCTCTTGTTTCTGCAACATATTCTTGGATGAAAACTCAAATCCTTTCAGATTGGGTGAAGACGCTTTGGCGTCGTTCTCCACCATGGGGTTTGGCTCTGGATTCTCGTTTCTTAGTTTTGGTTCTACGTTAGGATTGTGGACGTCTCGTGAAATCCTACAGATTATTGGAAAAGGTTGGGTACTGAAATGGTGATGCTCTTGGTTCATTCATGGACATGAAGTGTATAGCTAAAGCTATAGTCAACATGGATCATCTTAGCTCAGCTTTGTGCTCTAGTATCTTTAGTGTTCATTTGTTTTGGCTGTTCTTGTTCTTCTTTTTGTGCGCTTATTTTGTAAGCTGACTGCCCACATTTTTTACCACCCGCTGTTGAGAGATTTATTAATTTGAAGTTGGACAAAAGCTTTTCTCATAACTATGTGAGAACAATATTAAATTTATCGATCATCATAATTGCAACCGAACATATCGCAAATGATAGACATTCACAACTTTACATAATAAACCATAGGCAATCAATTATCACCTATATATGTATCACTTACAATAGATGTTCATTATTTATTTAAATGTATCGTGTCCAATGCTTATCCAAAATGAATCTAGATAGGTGGCAATAGCTGGATTTTATAAGTATATGTAAGCATATCAGAACCAATAGTATCCAACTATTGTACGATCTATCTTTATTATTAGTCAGACTACAAAGAATATATATGTTATGCACCAATCCATACATGTTGGACTCAAAGGATACATGAATTTACTCACTAGAAAACTTGCTCACTCAGATTTTCCAAAGTTAGATTATAGAAAACTCAATATAAATGGCAATAGTTGAAACTACTATGATACCATTAAATTTATATTTAACTTTATTTTAATGTTCTAGTAACATATTTGTATTGCATCTTAGAGAATATACACGTAAAAACTTCGCGTATTGCATAACCGACAGGAACGTCCCATTATAAAAAAACAGAGAAAGTACCTTGACTGCGGAAGGTCCCCCAAAATAAAATCAAACTCTTATTCTTTAGTAGGTGCTTGACGTTAACGTCGAATTTTCTAAACTAGTTTGGAGGGAAATTATTTGTATTTCAATTAATGTAGATGATTTACTTTTCCACTTAACTAGAAACAACATATAGACCCACCTTATGTATTTACTATCCTTCTAATACATCTGATCGACAAACTTAATTCTAACATTGCACATTTATTTAACATCACATAAAATCTATCAACTAACTCAAGGTTAGAACTTCTAATTTAATGTACTTATTCAATGTCGGTATGAATGACACATATTAACATATAGCCATAAATATAGTGTCTTTTAAATGACAACAACAACCTTGGACACTAAACTAATTGAATCTAATTAAACATCTTTATGTCTCTTGTGATATTTTATTTAACCAATATTTATGGTGGATTTTGATAATTTGCTACCACAAGAATGTGAATGTACAGAAAATTATATAAAATATATCTTATTAATTATAGAAACACTAGACAATACCCTCGCATTTGGCAGAGCCACCAGGTTAGTTCTCCTCCAAAATGTTCAAGTGGTACAAACAAATCTTTGTAAATTTTGTTGAACTACGTGAATTTTTTTAAACCTGTGAGCATTTTGAACTCAAGAGCATTTATTTTGAACCGCATGTACAGTTGTTTGAACTTAGTGAATAATTTTTTCAACCTTCATGAAATAATGTCTTGAAAATTTATGAACTTTTCTTATAGGTGACCATTTTTCTTACAAGATGTTCACGGGAAAAAATGTTTAGGATGAAATGTGTTCACGAGTAAAAGATGTTCACTGGTAAAAAATGTCATTGAAAATTTATGAGCTTTTTTTGTATAGTTGAACACTTTTCTCGAGTAAATATGTTCACGGGTAAAAAACGTTCACATGTAAAATGTGTTAACGTGTAAAAATGTTCACAGGGAAGAAATTTTGTCGACGATTAATGAAACGTTTTAATAGGTTCGTGGGTAAAGGTTCATAAAAATGTTCACGGGTAAAAAACATTCACGAGTAAATTTTGTTCACGTGTAAAATATGTTCACAGATGAAATAATATGTTTACCAAAAAGAATGAAAAGAGAAATAAAAATGAGAAAAATAAACAAAAAAGGAAAAAGAAACAAAAAAGAAAACTAAACAAGAAACGGAAAATCGAAATATTAAAAGTATACCCAGAAAAAAGAAAAAATAAACAAGAAAAGTACTAGAAGAAAATGAAAAATAAACAAAAGAAAAACTATATAGGAAAGAAAAATAAAAGAGAACCCTCTAAAATAGGCTATGGACCTCGGAACGGTTGGAGAAGCGGGGGTGGCCGAATATTGGTTTATGCCCACTATGCAAGAGATCAACGGAATCTATCAAGCACCTTCTTGTTGATTGCCGCTACACCATGCGCCTAGGAGCTTGATCAAACATTGGCTCCATCTCCATGCCCTTGACTCCCAAGATTGGCACTCTCTCACCCTCGAGGATTGGTGAATGAAGATGTTGGACAACTCTACTCCCAATAGGAAGGCCAACACAAGAACTAGCGGCTGTTCCAGAACAGGATCAGGACGGCGAACTTAACCCCGACTGAAAGTTGCCGCCAGCCTGCCACCAGGGATGATGCGAGCTCCGAAGGGCTATCTGTTGTGCGGTGTGCTTGTTCTTCTTCCGACGGAAATGACACTGTTTGAGATCTATTTATAAAGCGGGGCGAAAACCTATTGCGAGTAGAAAATGCCAACGTCGAGATTTTGTCGAATTCCTTATTTCAGTGAGCTTGCGAGCCACTTGGAGGTGCTCTTTATCATGCAACAAGTGCGCCCATGAACTTCCAGATGTGGCGTTGTGCACCAGATTGATCCATGGGGAGGCAAAATAACTTTTGAAGAGTTGGCCGCCAGACATGGATGCATATACTCAATCAGAGTGATGGAGGGAGTGGGAGGGGGAGATAAATAAATAACCTTGTGTTCATAAATTTCCTTGTCGCTCCGTAGCAACACACGTGTTCAATAAGCCATTTGTCATAATTTCAGTATATTCAATAGTTTCAAAACACTGTCAGAATATTTAGCTATTATGTTTACACATGTGGGACGTCAAGACTAGAGCGCCCGTAGCAACGCACGGGCATTCAACTAGTGATGGATAAAATCGAACGAAAAAAAGGAAAGTACAAGGTACGAGTGTAGGACCTGATCGAACTGCGACACATCGGAAAGAAACTGTGAGAATAAGCGAAAATTTGGTCCAGCCCATTTTAAAACGTGTAGGCGAGTTCGTATTCCAACTCGCATGAAGCGATACGTAGTTTAAGGCCCTACGGAAAATAGGCCTATCGTCTGCGGTGGAGATTTTTTTTTATCCCGGGCACCAGTGCTCCCTCCTGTTCAAAAATTTAAAAATCATATTTATGAGTTTCCAATAATTCTGAAAAATTCCACGTATAGCCAATGGTGTATCCCACAACCGTGCAAAATTTTAGATTTAGATACTTTGTATTATGGGCTACACAAAAATAACAAATCTGATAAAACTTAGAGATTTGAAAATATACATTCTTAGATCTACACATTTGTCATTTTTGTGTAGCGCAGAATACAAAGTTTTTGGAGTTAAAATTTTGTACGTTAGTGGGATATATCATTGGCTACACATGGAAATGTTTTCAGAATTTTTTAGAACTTATAAATATGATCACAAACCACTTTCCGTATCGTCTGGCCCATCTCACAACAAATTATCTTTTGTCAGAGCAAAGCAACGCATAGTCGAAATTTCGAATACAGGGGACGGCAGGACGCACTGAACGTCCGGACTAGTCTGATTCCATCGGAAGGAATAGAGTGGCAACGGCAATCTTATCGCAAAACTGGAAGTCCATCAGCACGTGTGATCATATTGACTGATTCGTATGGGACAATGTACTGTACGTCATCCAAAATCAAGTTGGGATGCCACTTGATTTGAATATGCATGCCCGTTTGTGTGTACTTCCTCATCCGATCGTCCGGCCTGCTAGCGATCAGAACCGTGCTAGTTTAAATGACAGTGCTTATCGTCGTCCTTCGTGACATGATGACCAATTAGCGCCGTCGGACCCGGTTCGTGCATGAAAATCCGACGGTTGCATGTGGCCAACCATGCCAAATGGAGCAGCAACGTCCATGCGACCATGCATGAGCAAAACAATCAGCGAGCATTGTTAGCCATTAATTTGTCCGCCAATGTTGGAGTACGGCTCGAACAAAAATAATGCTCATGTGGTACTTTTTTTAAGTGGCTAAACCTTAGTTGACTTTGAATCATCTTATACTTCTCAGTCAACATTTCCAGCCGTTGTATTTCTTAGTAATGTTTGGATTGTTCTTAGTGTCAGCGTAGAGATAGATAGTTACTTTAACATAAGCTCGTTTTAGCTTCTGACTATTCTTCCCCTCGTGGCTAAGTTAAATCGAATGTATGAAGTTGATTTGTTGGCTCATTCCATCGCTCGATTTGTGGATAGAGATGTCAAAGGTGTTTGATCCGTTGAAGCTTTGAATTTCATAGAAATGATACTTTGTAATGAACTCGGAAATTAATTAGTAGAGCACCACCTATTACCTAAAAACAGAAATAACAAAATAATGATTGTTTATTGATCTGGGGTTCATATTACCATCTGTAATAAAAGGCGTAACCATTATATCTACTAAACAAAGTGTCACTAGACATTCTTCCAAAAAATATACTTGTAGTTGATAAGGAGTCTCATGGCTATATATAATAAAAAAACTTAGCGGTGGTGCTAAGCTTTAAAAAAAAAATCTTAGTCAAAACCTCCACATCCCTTGTTTCCAACGGCAACTATTTTTTCCCTCGCAGCGTCTCCTTACTGTTTAGGGATGCGGATGCTCTAAGCGAGCTAAAGTTGTAGTAAGTGCCTTCCAAAAACCTTTAAAAAGTCTCGAGGTTTTGGCACGGGTTATGGTTTTCCCGGTCGTAAACAAAGGGGCCCATCGTCAGCCCACCCAACGCCTTGTTTTTGTAGCGGTCAGAACAACGCACAGTCCGAACTAGGAAGAAACAGGATGCACACCACCGAACCCCTCGACGTCGATCAGTAGCCAAAACAGATTTTCCAGAGACAACATCAGTCTTATCGCCATTTTAAAAGTCATAAGCGCGCGTGATCAACTGACCATTGACTGACGCGTACAGGACAATGTCATCCAAGATCAAGTTGACATGCCAATTGATTTTGAATACCCCGTCTGCCTATACTACCACATCAGATTGATCTGCCAGAGATTAGGAACTTGCTTGTTTAATGCAAGTGCTGCCTCCCGCTCGTTGACCAATTATCGCCGCCAGCACCGCCGCCGGAGCAGGTCGTGCATGAAAGTCTGGTGGTTGCATGTGCCCAACCGTACTAAATGGAGCAGCAACATCGACCAAGAATATCGTAGGATTGCTACGACCGATCGATGATGGACCCATGTATGTCAAGAATTACAAGGCATATCAGTCTCATTACTCACCCTTAATCTCATAAACCGCCACAATCCTAAAAGAATAGCAAAAGTGATCCTCCACTAATTATCAATGCGTTGTGGTCAGACTTCCTGGAGTACATGTTCTGGCTTCGTAGCATAGCTTCTGTTGTCTGGTTATTTCGGGGTCTGCTTTGTATGAGGGTTCCTCACTACCTTGTATCGTTTGGCCGGTTTTGGCTTTATTTATAAAGCGGGACTACAGCCTGTTTCGTCAATGTGTAAAAAAAACTGGGAGTGTCAAATTTCACAGTGGAGACTTTTGATCCCGGGCACCAGTCTCCCTCCTGTTTAAAAAATTCAAAAATCATATTTATATGTTAAAAAAAATTCTGAAAAAAATTCCACGGGTAGCCAAATGGTATATCCCAGAACCGTGTAAAATTTTAGATTGAGATACTTTGTATTATGGGTTACACAAAAATAACAAATATGATGAAACTTAGAGATTTGAAAATATACATTCTCAGATCTACACATTTGTCATTTTTGTGTAGTTCGGAATACAAAGTTTTTGGAGTTGAAATTTTGCACGTTAGTGGGATATATCCTTGGATACACGTGCAATTTTTGTCAATTTTTATTGAAACGTCTAAATATGTTTTTTGAATTTTTTAAATAGGAGGGAGCAGGGAGCACTGGTGCGCGGGATCACAAACCACTTTCCGCAGATTTCATCGCTATTGTCCCTCCATAATATATTGCATCTGACCTGCCGGTGATTAGAACCTTGCTTGCTTCGTGAAGCTAGGAGCGAACGTTCGGGACTGCTCCAAACGTGCGTTTCGTGAAGCTAGGAGCGAGTGTAATATTGCATCTGACCTGCCGGTGATTAGAACCGTGCTTGCTTAATGCAAGTGCTTATCGCGTTGATGAGAGGATCACTGCGAGGTCAGCTCCCGCCAATTGACCAATTATCGCCGTCGCCACCGCCGGAGCAGGTCATCCATGGAATCCGGTGGTTGCATGTGCGAAAAAGCATGCCAAATGGACGAGCAACATACACCAAGCTAGGAATTAGATGACAGATTAGCACTTGGGCTTGGAAATATGCTACTCCGTCCATCCCATATCAATCGACATATCCATTTATTCAAATCCGGCCGCTGCCGAACAAATCCTACTCGTATGTCGCCCGTCTTCTTACAACACAACGTACACAGATTACAAACCTTGACATGTTACTACAACAAGCATGCAACTATTTACCTGTAAGAAAACAAACTATTTACCAAGCACGAAAGAACACTCGCTCGATCCAGAACCGATCAGCAGCTAGCGGCCCATGTGCTACATGCCGGGCGCGCTGCCGACGCCGCCGTTGCCGCGCTCGACGTTGCGCTGCCATCCGATCTCGGGGTCTAAGCCGCGGGCCTTGAGCTCCTTGTACTCCTGGACGAGCGCGCAGGGCTCGCAGCAGAAGTGGACGCAGCGGTCGCCGCAGGGAGCCTCCGGGAGCGCGTACTCTCCGCGCAGCTTGGCGCGGTAGCTCAAGGAGTAGTGATGTAGTCCGAGTCACGTCCATCACCATGTCAAACACTCCAACATATCACAAGGCGACATTGAGTTTAAAGGTGGACTCCTTCATCTATGAGAACCCATTTCGCGCTCCTTTGGATGGTATTCTACTTGAGCATTACCCCTTTGTTATGCTAGGTATCACATGACGAGTACGGCCAGCCGGGGAGATGCCGAGTAAGCCAAAGAGTCAAGATCATCCAAGGCGTACGCATGGAAAAGGAGGAGAAAGCGTCAAGACGCAAAAGAATAAGTGCCTCGGCGGTACTACCGCCCCGCCAGGCGGTACTACCGCGCCGGCGGTACTACCGCACCTAGTGCCACCGGAAACCCTCCTCTGCGCTCATGTGCGGCAGTGCGGGCGGTACTACCGCTCGCACCAGCGGTACTACCGCTCGGTCGAGCGGTACTACCGCCCGAGCAAAGTCAACGCAAGTTTTGGCCCGCACCAGCGGTACTACCGCCCGTACGAGCGGTACTACCGCTGCTGCGGGAACCAACCAGGGAATATTTCCTTGTAATCTCCACCTACCCCACCTACCTTTCCGTTTTGCCTCTAGACTATAAATAGGAGTTCCCCATCTCAGATCTAGATAGACTATGTTTTGAGAATAGAGTAGAGCGGTGCTCCCCACCTCAAGACGGTCTCCTTCCTCCGCTTGCGGGGATGGTTCCTCCCCTTGTGGAGAAGATCCCTCTAGTGGATTCAAGACCTCTACTTGTAGTTTGACTACTTGCCAATTTTTCATCCTCGGGTGACTTTATTGGAGCAGTTTGGTTGACCGTTGGAGAAACAACCGTCCAAGATCACTTCTTGTATCGACTTGCCGATCTCCCACCTTCGTGTGGATTCTATTGGTTCGGTTGGACCGACCGGTAAGGGAAACGGTTCTTGTATCGTGTGTGTTCTTGTGTTCGGGGTGTTCTTCGTGTGTTCTTCGTGTTTCTCCGTGTTCTTGCGTGTGTTCGTCCACACCCGCCATCAATCCGTGAAGATCGGGCCACCCTAGAAGTTCCTTACTTCACCATATGGTATCAGAGCATGGTTGCCACGGATTTGACTTGTGTTTCCACCCCCAAATTCCCCTAATTTTTTTTGATTTTGAGAAATTCGAAAATTTCCACCAAAAATAGCCCCAAATGATTTTGGATCGATCTGAGATTTGAGTGTGTTTTTGCAAGTTTTGATCCATAGATCTATTGCTTTACTTGTTGATCTACCTTCCTTTGCGTTCTCATAGCCTAATTCCATCATTTGGCCCTCCGATTTGACGTTTTCGTGCAAGTTTTTCCGCCCAAATTGGTCAAAATCGTGTTTCGGGCACAAATCCCGTCCCGGAGCGGTACTACCGCCCGCGGTACCTCAAAAACGGCCTTCTGGAGCGCATGTGCGGTACTACCGCCCCTACCAAAAACTGCATTTTCTGAAAAATTGTTTTGGCCATATCTTTTGATTCCGGACTCCGTTTTTGGTGTTTTTGGCTCGTTTCGAAGCTACGAACAATACCTTCATCACCATTGCGGAAGATCCATCATCCACCACCACCAAAATTCGTGGGCAAGCACGAAGCTTCTACAACAAAGGGTGAAGATCGTCGACGAAAGGTATAATCATCTCCAATCTTCTCCCCTTGCCATTCTTTGTGAGCCACACTATATCTTTGCGATTACCATGTCCGATTGAGGCTAGCTCTTGATGATTGCTTGGGCTTTGCACATTTGCACCGTGTAGTTTCCGAGCAAACTTGCATGCGCTAGTTGATATATATCTTGTGCTGGCATAAAAAAGAAGTGGATGTGCAAAATAGAAAAGAATCAAAAGAGAAAAGAGAAAAGAAGCAAATAGAGCCAAATAAAAAGAAAGAAAAGAAAGAAACACCACTTGCCATATCTTGTAGGAAGCGCGCAAGCTCGATGAACATCTAGTAGGTGGTGCATTGTTGTGCAAATCTTATAGCCCACCAATAAATTGCAATCGAGCTAGTGGCTCTCCTGGTACTTGTGCAACACAAGTTTATAGTCTTCGCTAGGATCATATGGTTCTTTAGCTCACTTCTTGGTTGCATAAGTCTCATTTATCTCTCTGCGTGTGTGTTTTCGTGCGCTTTGCTCATATCTTTGGAGATTGACTTGCTTTTGCTTTGTGATCATCGTGGTTCTCTATTTGCTTTGACAATATCTTGGTTTCCGGTTGGTTCAATTTGCTTTCCACCTACCATATCTACCTACCAACTTTTAAGCCGTGTGTGTTTTGGAGTTTGCTTTGGATACTTGAACACAACACTTTACTTTGTGATCGTTTCCCTTGGTTATCCACGACGTCCAATACTATCTACAAGGTGAGAGGTTGTGTTCTAGTTCATTTCCACTCCACCTGCATACACTTGTCTTGTGAGTTGACATGTCTAGGGAGAGCGAATGCAACTATGGAGCCAATGAGTAGGACTACACGATGAGTCACATGTACTATGATGCCTCAAACTTTGAGGACATGGGGGACTACTACGACTACTACAACGACAATGACCCCCATGACATGATGGAGCATCACCAAGACTTCCGCTACAACTACTCCGATTACGACTCCGACTATTCGAGCGTCCATGACAAGGAGCGGTACCATGACGTCGAGCAACCTTCATCATATGGTATCGACTCCAATTACATACGAATCTACCACGACTCCGACTACACAAGCTCCAATGACAATGAGGCGCAAATTCCCTCACATGCCTCAACATATGGTATCGATTTCGACAACAACGACATGGTGGAGTGCCACTCCTACGACTACAACTCCGATGACATGGTGGAGAACGTCTATGACTACTACTCTTGTAGCATGTGCGGCGACTTCGACAACATGCAAGAGGAGAGGACCCCCATCACCACCATGTTCAAGAGCGGCACCACCAAGCGTCATGGCACAACCTACTATGGGTCAAGCTCAAGAAGGCGCTACGAGAAAGACATCGCCAAGAGTGCCAAGCTTCGCCTTTATCCATCTACTTCAAGAAGGCATCATGAGAAGGACATCGCCAAGAGCGCCAAGCTTCAACACTCTACATCGACAACAAGGCGGCGCCCCAAGAAGTGCATCGACAAGGCCAAGCCAAGCCAAGGCCCGTCTAGCCGTCAAGACGCCACAAGAAAGATGCCACGGTGGACCACAACATGTCCAAGCTTCAAGACGACATGGACACACTCGCCAAGCTTCGGAACATATCACCAAGTTCGAGTGGGAGCTCCAAGACAAGGTCACCAAAGCAAAAGCATGCCGACGCCAACATGAGGAGAAGCATCCGAATGACTTTCGGCGACACCCCACCAGTCAAGAGCGTCAACGTCGACATGAAAAGAAGACGGCGACAAAGTCGCATCCTATGGTGTCCCCTCGTGCTACCACTTCAAGTGCGCCAACAAGAGTTACAAGTCCCATCTTTGATGAGATCATGGCCCACATCGACAAATTCTTCGAGCAAAGCCTACGTCGACGCCGGAAGAAACATGGTCACAAACGTGAGGCCGCACCCCATTGGCACCTTTCTCAAGCACTTCTCTTGATATGACTTCTACACCAAGTGCCACCACCACATTGGCCCCATATGGCAATATGAAGACCTCCTATGCGACAATTGGCAAGGCCAAGATCATGATCCACGAGAATGTCCCAATCTCTTGTGCCCACTATGCAATAGAAGAGGTCACTTGATGTGGGAATGCCAAGTTGGTGAACAAGACGGTGACCAAGGCGATGACAAGATGGTCGAGCATGGGATTTTCCCTTCAACCAAGGAGCCGAGCATGGAGAATGCTATCACCTTTGACCATGGGTCAAGTGATGATGATGCCGAGCATGGGATGTTCCCTTCGGCAAAGGAGTCGAGTGATGATGCCCAAACTATGTCATTGACCTTTGGAGGCGAGATGGTTGAGAAGGTTGAGCATGGGAGTTTACATGGAGTCGGCTACATGGAAGCCCCTACTACTTCAACACCTACTTCACATGAGCGGGACTATCAAGGTATGGGTGTTGATGTGACCATGATCCCGCTAGTGGACATGATGAACTATGATTGCTTGCATGCTATGGATGATTCTCTTGCACCATCATATGATAAATTCTTATTCCCTTGTGATACTTTGTTTGAAACCAATGTTGATCATGTGGAGTTACCCATTTGTGATGATTTTGCCATGAGCATGCCTTGTTATGACTGTTTTATTTTTGTCCCATTGTGGCATGCAACATTTTGAACAATTTCTCTTTCATATGTGCTGTTTGCAATAATGTTGAAATTCTTGATAATGAGATTGCCCCCATAGCTTTCTCACATTCTAGAGATGTTTCGTTCTCCCTTATGGACCTTGTTCCATCCTTCACTTTGCATAGTGACTATCCACATATGTTATATTTTCCAATTGATTTTTGTGTGGTTGGTGATGTGCAAATGAAGAGACACTTCATGATGGATTATGTGTTTATATACCGTGCACATAACTTCTTCATATGGTGTCTTGTGTGTGCCGGTAACCGCATGATAATGTCAACCTCAATTGAGCATGAGTTGACAATACGAGCTCTTGAGAGCATACATGTGAGTTGTGGATTGAATCCAACTCTAATAATTTGCCCATGTTTTGCATCAAACAAGTTGAACAATTTCTCTTGCTTATGGTTTGTTTGCAATCATGATGTTGCTTTTGGTCTCCTATACGACAAGCATGTTTACTTGATCTTTCACATGGATGATTTATGTGTTGCCACAAATATGATGAACAATTGTTCTTTCCAATGGCTTGTGTGCAACCATAATGACATTTTAAGCATGTCTTGTCATGAGTTTATTGGTTTCTACCAATTTGGTGTTGCAACAAATGTGAAGAAAACTTGCTCTTTCATGTGCTTTGTTTGCACCCATGATAATATTTTGAACATTCTTCATTGTGTGTTTTTGCCAAACTTCCTCTTATTGCCTCAAGGATGTTGACAAATTTCTCTTTCCGATGCCTTGTGTGCAATGATAATCATATGGTTCAAGATGAACTACCTAGATGGCATCCTCATATTTTCATGGAGTTTTTGTGTTCCCACTTTTTGAATATGTTCCATTGGATTGCTTACACTTTGACCTTGCATTTGCAATACATTTTCATATTTTTGTGTTGTGCTAACGGTGCTATGAGAAAGAATGGACATGTCATTATTGATATGCTCCTCCTTCTTTCACACACATGGTTTGCTTGGTCTTTGGTGTTTGTAGGCATGGTGAATTCCAATTCTTCGACAACACATCTACCTCCTTTGCATGGTGATGAAGAGCAAGAGTCGAGGTCGACTCTTTTTGAAGCGGGGGGAGATGATGTAGCCCGAGTCACGTCCATCACCATGTCAAACACTCCAACATATCACAAGGCGACATTGAGTTTAAAGGTGAACTCCTTCCTCTATGAGAACCCATTTCGCGCTCCTTTGGATGGTATTCTATTTGAGCATCTACCCCTTTGTTATGCTAGGTATCACATGACGAGTACGGCCAGCCGGGGAGATGCCGAGGAAGCCAAAGAGTCAAGACCATCCAAGGCGTACGCATGGAAGAGGAGGAGAAAGCGTCAAGACACAGAAGAAGAAGTGCCTCGGCGGTACTACCGCCCGCCAGGCGGTACTACCGCGCCGGCGGTACTACCGCACCTAGTGCCGCCGGAAACCCTCCTCTGCGCTCATGTGCGGCAGTGCGGGCGGTACTACCGCCCGCACCAGCGGTATACCGCTCGGTCGAGTGGTACTACCGCCCGAGCAAAGTCAACGCAAGCTTTGGCCCGCACCAGCGGAACTACCGCCCGTACGAGCGGTAGTACCGCTGCTGCGGGAACCAACCAGAGAATATTCCCTTGTAATCTCCACCTACCCCCACCTACCTTTCCCTTTTGCCTCTACACTATAAATAGGAGTTCCCCATCTCAGATCTAGATAGACTATGTTTTGAGATTAGAGTAGAGCGGTGCTCCCCACCTCAAGACGGTCACCTTCCTCCCCTTGCGGGGATGGTTCCTCCCCTTGTGGAGAAGATCCCTCTAGTGGATTCAAGACTTCTACTTGTAGTTTGACTACTTGCCAATCTTTCATCCTCGGTGACTTTATTGAAGCGGTTTGGTTGACCGTTGGAGAAACAACCGTCCAAGATTCCTTCTTGTATCTAGTTGCCTATCTCCCACCTTCATGCGGATTCTATTGGGCCGGTTGGACCGACCGGTAAGGGAAACGGTTCTTATATCGTGTGTGTTCTTGTGTTCGGTGCGTTCTTCGTGTGTTCTTCGTGTTTCTCCGTGTTCTTGCGTGTGTTCGTCCACACCCGCCGTCAATCCGTGAAGATCGGGCCACCCTAGAAGTCCCTTACTTCACCAAGTAGATCCACTGGCACGGTGCCTGCAGCAGTACTGCAGTCCGGCCAACGTGGGCCCCCTGTCAACGATTTCCGCCACCTTACCGAACGTGATGCACGGGCACCAGCAAGTCACGCAGCTTGGACGAAAGGCCAGATCATATGTATGTATCAGAGATGCGTTCATGTCGAATTCGAATAAGACATCGAGTATTGCAGTGTCATGGTGGACATGGGAAAATCAGATGGAGAGCATACAGAGGCCGCAGTCGTCGAAGCAGTCGAAGAGGCCGGAGGACCAGCCGCCCACGGCGTCGTGGCCAGCGCCTCCGGCATGGGCGGCGTCCTCGGGGAAGTCGGCTTGCGGCTTCATGTCGACTTATCGATCGGAGAGAGGCGTCGCTAGCTCTGTTGTCTTGTGCTGGGATGAATGGGATAGATAGTTACGGAGGGGGGAGTTTTATCTTAGGCCCTGATTGGTTCGTCTGTCAATTATACGACAGTTTTTTCCCACCCCTGTATGTTACGGTGCCTAGTACAACAAGAGGGGATTTTAATCAGGATGCACTCCGTGAAAATTCCCTGTGCGTTACTGTCCGAATACGACTAACCATATCGGGGCCTGGTGTGACTAATTCAAACAACGAGAATTAAGCTAGTTTTTAGTCAGTCAGGTGACATCATTGAAGTTGAGTTGCAACTTATTGGTTAGTACGAATCATGAAGTAAATCTAACTGTTTGGGATTTTTTTCAGTTGTAATCCAATTAGAGCTGAAAATTTCATAGTTGCAACTCATATGCACGAATCACGATGTAAGTCTGATGGTGTATGAGTTGGCTGAGTGTATATAGTAAAACGTATATAGCGCGGGCTAGTAACGATGGCCGGGTATGAAGGCGTGCCATGCCAACATGATGGCTAGCTGCCAAGTCAAGCAGTGTTTCGTTGACCCTGATAGAACCGTGGGCAGGTGCGTGCGACTTTGAAGGTGACAGCCAGGAAACTCACGCCCATGGCCTAATCACTCAAGTATTTTATTTTCTGACAATATTTAATCACTCAACTAACCTCCCCTTTTGATCAGATCAATTCGAAACATAATTCCTTTTTTATGGTTTATGTTCTTTGTCTATAGGTAAGTAATATGTTATCCATGGCATCAAGAGAAAACCCGCCATTTTTGGAGGTGGCCGCCGTTCACCGTGGTTTCGGTCGTTGGCTTCTCTGTCATCAACACACCCTCACTTGGTAGGCGTCAGCCTCTTCAGCGTGTGATGAAAGTATCGCCGTCCTATCCTGACAGCACCATTGTCCGCCGCTGGTGGTAACACTGGGTTTCCTTGGTAGCTCTATTGGTAGAAGATTGTAGTGCCGCCTCTCACTTCCAACATCACTGTAGTCGCTTGTAGCTCTGGCGGTAGCCGCATGCAACAACAGGCGTCTTGCTTGCAGTATCTTGGTGGTCCTTTATAGCTCCGGCGATATACTTTATAGCTTCGACTCTATCTAATTGCAGCTTCGTCGACATGCAATTGCAACAAGGGGTATCCCCGTCTTGCTGCAGGTCCGACGCCTCACAACCGACTTGCAGCTGATGCACCATCCAAAAGCTGTGTGGGATTTTTTGCTGTGGTGTTAGCTGGCGTTTGCAGCATCTAGGGAGCGACTTGCAATGCCGTCAGGGAAGACAACTGTGTGGGATTTAATCGGCTCGGAGCCATCATGGAAGACGAGCCTGGGGAAGACGACACAGGGAATGAGTGGACAAGAGATGTCGAGTGTTATCCTGAAGGTTCCAACTTTTTTTGCTATTGGCCTATCCTAGCTGAGAGAAACATGCGCTACAAGAGGGGGGGGGGGGGGGGGGGGGGGGGGGGGAGGGGAGGGCATAGCTCGAGTGATGAGAGGAGCCGGAGGATCGATACTCCGGGTGAATGGCAACCTTTTCCTTTTTCTTGCGAAAAGGACCCTGGCATCAAAAGAAACATCGAACCTACAAAACATCTCAACAAAAACGAAAATTACAACGCGATCCTTGAGATGCCCTTCGTCTTCAACCTCCAGACCGTGTCGACAGCGCGCCGCCGCTGCCGCTCCCCCCTGAGTCAGCCTGACGTTGTTGGTTGCGGACGGGAAGTCGCCGAACGGGTCAGGAAAACCACATCCGTCCCGGTGCCGAAGAAGAAGGATGAACCGCCGATGAATCTCCATGACGATCCGGAGATCGTCACCGCCAGAAGAAGTCCTTGAGAAACACACCACTCCCACAAGCTTCTCGACATCTCCGCCGAGATGGGGTTGAAGCCGGGGAGACTTTATTGAAAAAGACGCCGCGGCGCCATCAGAACGGCGCCCCAACAAATCTTGACAAAAAAACCCAGAAAACGGAGCCCTCCCATCGACGAGGGCCAAGATCCACAGCGCCTCCATGGCCCGAAGGCCACAAAGGCGGGGGAGATCAGCGGCGGCGCTGACGAGAGGCTAACCTAATCGCCTCATACGCGCCTGGTTGCTCCTGACTCGTACGTATATCTCGCTTTGAATGGCAACCTTTTCCTAAGACGAAGGACTTGGACTCTCTTCTCGCAAAAAGCTTGATGTGGCCAAAGCACTCACCGCGAGAGTTACTCAACATATGGACGCCGGCTGTAATGTTCTGCACATAGAGGATTTCCTAGAGATTTTGTCTAAGCTAGGAGATCACTTTAACTCATGGTATCCAAGATGAAATAAAATGGAAATTTACCAGGGACAGCTCCAAACGTGGGTTTCCTGAAGTTATTAGCCAGTGTACTTTCGAATGGGCCCATTCTCCTCGAAAAGAAAAAAATGGAGAGAGAGGAAACCTGAGTATTATCCAGTTCCGAAATGTCATCCTAAGCGTGTATGATCACAGACATGCGGTGTAAGGACCAAGGAGTTGGTTACCAGCCGGTAACCGGAATTCTACCCCCCCCCCCCTTCTCATCGGTAAGTGAGTTTATCGGGCGAATAAATCCGGACCGTTTGAATTTAGGCCAAATTCTTCCTCCTAAATTGGGTTTTAATTTTGTTAACGTTTCAAATTAGAATTTTATATTTTGCCTCGATACCTTGTCCGGTAACCACCACGGCTACCAGAAAGACGGTATCCAAAGCTTTGGTAGGGAATAGGGAGTACAATGCCATCCAGAATCGGTAATCCAGATGACAAGCCACTTGGTTCTGAATATCCCCAGCCGTTTGTGTGTAATACCGCATCCGTCTTATCGTGCTGATGACAGGATTACTACAAGGCGAGCTCCCGCCTGTTGACCAATTATCGCCATCGCCGCCGGAGCCGGCTGGGATTCTCTGACTTAGTCTATGGTGACTTTGAGTCATTGACAAGTCAGGGAAAAGTAAGAGGGACAAAGTCAGTTAATCCATGTCATGCATGAAATCCGGTGGTGGGCAAGCATGGCAAATGGACGAGCAACATACACCGAAGGAGAGTATCGTGGGCGCCATGATGAACATCCAAGTTAGGAATTATAGATGACAGATTAGCACTTTGGCTTGGAAATAATCTGTTGATGCCCTGTCACCTATGATGAAATAATCTGTTATAGAATTCCTGGACCTATTATTTGGCATGCTAGGGGTTTAAGACAGGGAGATGCCCTGTCACCGATGCTCTTCATTCTCGTTATGGACGCTTTAAGTCTGCTCTTTGAAAAAGCCGATGAAGAAGGAATTGTCGCCGCTGCCTGCCCAGCAACCGATACCTCGGCGTTTGTCGGTTACGCTGACGATGTTATTTTATTCCTCAAAGCAGAACAGAGGGAGGCCGCTGCCACGACACAGCTGCTGGATATTTTCGGAAGGGCTTCTGGGCTAATCTGCAATATGAATAAAAGTGATGTCTCGGCCCTAGTATGCAACGAAAATACTCTAAATGAAATCAGCGCCACTTTGAACTGTCAGGTAGTGAGCTTGCCAGTCACCTATCTGGGATTACCACTGCATACAAGAAAGGCCAGAAAACAAGATTTCCATGAGCTAATTGACAAAATAAAGAGCAGGCTTGCCTCATGGAAAACTCATATGCTTACACATGGTGGGAGGCTTATTCTTGTGCAATCAGTTCTGAGCACAATTGCTATCTTTCATTTGCTTTCTATGGAACCCCCTGCTTGGGTTTTCAAGGCCATCGACAAGGTAAGACGGGGCCTTTTTGTGGAAGGGAACCGAAGTGGTGGAAGGAGGGAAATGTCTGGTTAATTGGCCTACAGTATGCCAACCAAAATCTGTCGGTGGTCTAGGCATTTTAAATCTGGAGATCCTTAATAAAGCTTTTCGTACTCGATGGGCGTGGAATTTACGTGCTAATGAAAAGAGGCCATGGTGTGATCTTGCGACCCCAGATGACGAAGAAATCAGAGCTATTTTTAACGCCGCAGCCAAGGTCGTTTTAGGCAACGGAGAACGTACCATGTTCTGGTCGGATAGATGGATCAACGGGCTGTCCATACAAGATATCGCTCCTGGGGTTTATGAAGCTATTAACCCCGAAATCAGAGCCAAGAGAACGGTCGCTCAAGCTCTCCACGCTGGAACATGGCTTGATGATATAAAAAACCCGATAACAATCAACGTTTTTATGCAAGTCTTGGCAATCTTCGATGAATGTCAGGGGGTGCAACTCTCTCCTGGCATTGAAGATAAATGGACCTGGTCGTGGGGATCCAAGGGAATTTTCACCACAAAATCGGTGTATCAAGCTCATTTCAAGACTAAGGTAATTTCGGATGTGGCGGAAGCAATTTGGAATACATGTGGGCCCCTACCAAGTGCAAATTGGCAATGTGGCTATTTGTCCGACTGGGAGTATGGACATCAGATCGTCTAAAAAGAAAAGGCCTCCCGCATCGCGGAAATTGCTCCTTTTGTGGTACGACCGAGGAAAATGCCCAACACCTATTTATGGGATGTGCGATCATCAATATAATCTGGGGGCACATTCTAAGCTGGGTCAATCTTCAAAGTGTTGCTCCTACTGTTCAATCCGAACTGAAGGATTGGTGGGTTCAAGCTCGTGGAGCCATCACCGGAAAGAACAGGAAGAAACTGGACTCTATTGTCGTTTTGGTCGCATGGGAAGTTTGGCGCGAAAGAAATAGAAGAGTTTTTGATAAAGTCCTCAAGCCAATCAACCTATTAATCGACCATATAAAGAACGAGGCCGATCAGTGGGTTCTAGCTAGGCCAGGGAAACTGATTTTACACGAGGATTAGGAACAGCTTGGGCATGGTAGTATGGTCGCTTGGGGTCATTGTAAAGTATTTGTTGTTCCTGTATTTTTGTTTGGTTTTTCTTCTTCCTTTGTTTGGCTTCATGCCATCTTCTGTAAGACATCGGCCATTTCTATGGATTTCTCTTCTATCTATTTTAATACATGCAGTGCGCTCCTGCATGGTTCTAAAAAAAAATCTGTTGATTTATTATTCAAATCCAGACGCCGGCCGTGGCCAGCCAAACAAATAGTACAATATAACACTGTAATACAGTACTATACAATGAACAAAATGCAGGGCAACATCAACCCACGCACGTTCTCAATCGTCCTCCCACTCGTGAGCGCAAAACAACACTTTACCAAGCACGAAACAACACATTGCTCGATCGATCCAGAACCGATCATCAGCTAGCGGCCCATGTACTGCATGCCGGGCGCGTTGGCGGCGCCGCCGTTGCCGCGCTCGACGTTGAGCTGCCAGCCGATCTCGGGGTCGTAGCCGCGGGCCTTGAGCTCCTTGTACTCCTGGACGAGCGCGCAGGCCCCGCAGCAGTAGTGGACGCAGCAGTCGCAGCAGGGTTCGTCCGGTAGCCTGTGCTGGGCGCGCAGCTTGGAGCGGTAGGTGCAGGAGTAGATAAACTGGCACCCTGTCAGCGACGCCAGCAGCACGTACAGCGCCCCGGCCGTCCCACACGACGTCGATCCCCTGTCCACGATCTCCGCCACCTTGCCGAACGTGATGCACGGGCACCAGCAGGTCACGCAACCTGCAAATCATATGTACGTATGTATCAGAGATGTGATCATGGCGATGAAGACATGAAATCATGGATGGACACGGTCGTGGAGGATCGGGATGGAGAGCGTACAGAGGCCGCAGTCGTCGAAGCAGTCGAAGAGGCCGGAGGACCAGGCGCTCGCGGCGCCGTGGCCGGCGCTCCCGGCGGGGGCGGCGCCGACGGGGAAGCCGGTGGCGACCGGCTCGGCTTGGGGGCCTTGGGGCTTCATCTCGATGTATCGATCGGAGAGAAAGATGCAAGATGTCGCTAGCTGTTGTCTTGTGCTGGGATGGATGAGATGGGTAGCAGCGGAGCGGGTGGTTTTATATACCACAGCGCGCGGGTCGGCGGAGATGGCCGAGTATGAAGCTGTGTCATGCCAAGTTGGCTAGCAGCCAAGTCAAGCAGCGCGTCGTTGACCCCGAGCGAGCTGTGGGGTCAGGAAACTCACACCTAAGACTTATCTCTCAAGTAACTTCTCTCTTTTGATCCGATCAATTCTTTTTTTAGTTTGAGATGTGATCCGATCAATTTTTTAGCGTGTGATAAAAGTACTCCACTAGTAAGACGACTAATTGGCTTCCCTTGCTGTAACTTGTAAGTTTATGTACATACTTTTCTTTTGTTGTTTTTTCCTATCTGTTTCGACAGTTCGAGACAGAAAAGGCTGGACCGATCGGCTGTTGAGGGCCTTAAGTTTTTTTTTTTTTTGCGAGAAATCGCTGGAGATTACAGCAAGTAGGCAGACAAGAACAGCACAAGGAAGAAATTACACTCAGGTTCTTCTGCATCTCGATGTCGCCGGCGAGGAGCAGGACGTGCCGATGGCGCGCCGCCGCTGCAAATGGCGAGGGCCTTAAGTTTTTGTTTATAGCAAATGGCTTCCTTTTTTTTATTAAATAGAGGGAAAGAATGTGGCATGCACGTCTTGGAGCTCATTAGTCCTAACCAACAAATGTTAAGACGAGATTTCGTTGGTACAAGAACTGTTCGCTGGTGAAACAAGTGTGAATGGTGACCGTCAAAGCTGTTAATTACCTTGCCGCGTCTGACAAGTTAATTTGGGTTTTGTGCAAGATGCGAGTATAATAGCTAGCCGCAAGGGGATTCGGTGCATAAATTTACCTAGACGGGACGGACGCACTCACATGGAAAACATGCCCTACTAGAAAATGTTTTGTTGTCGTGTATAAAAAAAATACTTAGCTATGATCCAAAAATGTTATGCAGAGTACACTCGGGAAATTCAACTCGGCTTATGCCCGGCAAACTGGAAATGCCGTTGGTTTACCGAGGGCAACAATCGGCAAAGTTAAAGATATTGCAGGGTGTAACACTCGAAAAACCGTATGAACAGTGACCCAAAAACTTGACATGACGTCGGGAGCATCCTCACCGCAGAACTTTGTTTTGGAACCACATCGGGATGGGAGACTGAAGAATAGTATTCTTCTTCTTGAGAGGATATTTTGTGCTCCTGAGCACCAGTGATCACACTGGTTTGAAAAAACCGAAACAAATATTTATGAGTTTCAAAAAAATCTGAAACAAATATTTATGACACAAAAATATTTTTTCGTTTATTTTAAACTGGCAGGATCACTGGAGCTCGGGAGCACAAAACAATTTCCATTTCTTCTTTCTCAATCAAATTATTATAGAAGGTTTCCACCTCTTCCTCTCTCTCTCTCTCTTTTTTATGGAGAGACGAGGCAGTTTCTAGGCGGTGATGGCAGCAGGCTATTTCCACCGGGAGATCGAGTGTTTTTCCCCCTTCGTTATTGGCTTCACATAATCACATCCTACTATTTTACCTCTGATATCAGTACGTCGCTCTTTATTTCTGAATGATGCCGCGCTCTTTTTATTGGAGCAAACTCTCTCATGCCCACTACTCTTTTTTTGATGTTGAGCAAACTCTGTTTCATGCCCACTACAGGACGTAGATTAGATTGGCATCTCGGCCTTGTTCGCAGGTCCAATTTTGGGCATATGTGCGTCGTCCAACGAAGCCCAGCCCCTGCTAGGTTCAGCCATTGAGGGTCTCGAATCTTTTAGTTTGAGTCATCAGCCCAGTAGTTGAGTTGGCCCAAGGTCACATGCATGAAAAATTCTATAACGCGCGTAACGCGGGTATGATTAGGGAAAGGAAGACCTTTCCAAAGGTCACTTTCGTGACGCACCGATCACGGAGTGTTTGCCGCCACTCAGAGCAACTCTAGCAGCCGAATAAGGCCTCCGTTCCGAAAATAACTGTTTTTCTTTTTGGATCCGGGGCGAAATCTCGGACAGATCAGACGCCGTCTAAGCCCCCGTACCGGAAAACTTTTTCCGAGGACCAGAAAATTCTGCCCACGGTTCCCCATCAGTTCCGCTTCGGAGGGGTTTTTTCCCGCACCCCGGACTCTTGGCGCCAACCCTCGCGCGCTGAACATTCAGCTCCCGCTCTCTTCCTCATCCCGCGCCTCCCTCCGCCGCTGCATCTCGCCGCCGCGCCTCGTCGCCCGCTCCCGCCCCCGCTTCCCCCGCACCGCGGAAAAGGGTCACCGCCCCCGGCGAGTCGATTCCGCCCAGTTTCGGCCCGGGGGAGGCGTGCCCCATCCGCACAGGCGCGGTCGCCGCCGCCGCCATGGATCCGGCGCCGAGGTCGTATCTAAGGCCAGTTCCCACCGGGAGCAGCTCCTCCGGGCGGGTCTGACCAACAGAGACGCTCTCCTGCTCGCGCGGCCATCTGAGCCGTCATTTTCGTGCCGCGTGCGGTTAAGGAGCTCCGGCGTCTCGGATTCAGCCTTCGGTGGAGAAGATGGTTTGTTTTTCTCTCGATTCGGTAGTTTTAGATTTGAAGTTAGTGGATTTGTAGTTTAATTTAGAAAGAAATTTTCTTTGCTAGATGGATTGGAGTTCGTCGTCGTCCTCCTCCTCCGAGTCGAATGATTCCAATATTGAGGACATGCTTTTCGATGATGATATCGAGCACATGGTCATGGCGCATCTCGTTGAGCAATACGAGACCGGAGTCAAGAGGAAGAGGCGAGGCTCGAAGGTCGGCCGTCTTGGCATTCCCCGCAACCGAGCACTCGGAAGTGCGTTGCTAATGAAGGACTACTTCGCCAAGGTACCGACATATCTGGCTCACCTCTTCCGTAGACGCTACCGTATGCATAGATCGTTATTTGTTCGCATTGTTGAACCTTGCGAGCAAAATTGCTGATTCTTCGTTCAACGAAGAAATGTCGCCGGTTTGCTTGGTTTTACTTCATATTAAAAGATATCGGCGGCTATGAGAGTGATAGTATATTGGCTGATTACACGGACGAGTATCTTCGCATTGGCGAATATACCGCGGTTAAGTGCGTGCGAGTGTTTGAAAAAACATTGATCCAGGTGTTTGGACCCGTGTATCTCCGAAATCCCAATGAGGAGGACACAAAGAAGTTGATGGCGGCAAATGAAGCACAGTGCCGTCTCCAGAAATTAGGGGCCCCGGTGCAAAATGCGAAATAGGGCCTAATTTGTTTAGAAAAATGTCTAACTAATAGAATGAAACCATACTTTCACTTAATCATATAACTTGCTATTTCATACAATATTCAGAATTGCTTTTCTTGAGACCTACCTGCAGATTGAGGACAAGACCACACACGTTCAGCTCCATTGAAGATGAGAGGGGTTTAAACTTGGAATTTTACAATGACAACGTTGGTAGCCGAGTGAAGCTCCAAAGGAACCCGGATCAGATCCAAGCTTTTCTTGAGACCTACCTGCAGATTGAGGACAAGACCACACACGTTCAGCTCCATAAAGATCTTGTTGAACATCAGTGACAATTGTATAGGAACAAGTAGATTCTCATTTTATTCATTCAAGATTGTTGTAATTTGAACCATTTATTTCCATTCGGAACATTTGTTATTGTTTTAGTTATTTGGATTCAAACATTTCTTGTAATATGGATGATTGTATTGTGTGATGTTAAAACATTTATATGTTGAATTTATATTGATGTTTCATGAAGATTATGTTGTTTAAAATCATTAATTCGATATCAAACATGTAAAAACGTTTTCCGGTACCGGTACCGGTACGCTGTACGGAACAGATACGATAAATTCTTATCCAGTACGAGTTTACCGCATCTGTTCTTCCGCAGGCCACGCGATACCGGAAAACGTTTTTCCGCTCAACCGAATAAGTTTTGTCCGGTATGAATTTATCCGGTATCTGCTAGAGTTGCTCTAAGTCCGGCTCGCGAGCGGAGCCTGAGCAGAACGAGCGGGCGCGGAGGGCACAAAGGGACCACTGCAGTCGCTTGCTCCCGCGTACGTCCAGGTTTTCCTCTTTTCCTACCACATAGTACGACTCACGCACATGGTACGTGTGATCCCTTTCTTTCTTTCATTTGGGAAAATAGCTCCTATGCGACGTCTTTCCCACCAAATGGATGCACACCGACGTCTGGTTGGAATAGCTCAGACGCGACATCTCTTTGAGCACAAATAGCTCTGCTGCGACATTGCTCTTAATCGCAGTCAGTTAGGATTAAGGGGAGCCGGGTGGGACCCACAATTGTCCAGGTCAGCAGCGACGACCGTTACATCTCTTCCCCTGCGCGCATTCTCTACTTCTGCTTCTTCTTCTTCTCTGGCGACGGCGACTCTTCCCCTGCGCGCGCATTCTCTACTTCTGCTTCTTCTCCGGCGACGGCGACGCAGCGCGGCAACGCCGGCGAGGCAAAACATAAATAAATGCAGATAAAATAAACAAGCGGGCACATATAGATAAACTAAATTTTTACACTGAATTACATTGCACACGGATTAGTTAAGTTCGTAGGCTCATCGGATCAAAAGCCACACGGAGATAAACTAAAAATGGGCTACCGCTGCTCCTACCCCTAGCTACGACCCAAAATTGGGCTCACACCGGAGCCCCGGGGGTGCGGCGGCGACGAGGCGGCGGCCCCGCCGCTCAGTCGGAGTCGAAGTCGAAGTCCGAGTCGGAGCTGAGCTCGATGACGGGGTGGAGGGATTCTTGGATCGCGGCCTGGACGCGGCGTTCCTCGAGCTCCATCTTCATCTGACGGTCCGCCTCCTCCTCCTGCCGCTGCTGCTTGCTGCGCTCTAGCACCTCGGCGGTGATCCAGTCGAGGTGCTCGTCGTCGGCGAAGTCCCCGGGCAGGAGTCCGGCGCGTGGTGCGTGCTCCTCCTCCTCCCTCTTGGGCGGCGGCAGCGGTGCCCGTGCGTTGGAGGAGCTCCCGCGCCGGAGGAGCTTCCATGCTCGTAGCGGCTGCCGCCTCGAGCCGCCGCCACCATCTCCATGCGCCGGTCGTACTCCTCCACCTCGCGGCGGAAGTACGCAGGCGGCGGCGCCAAGCCCTGTTGGTGTACTTGTGCGCGCCGCGCTTCCGACCACCGTCGGAAGCAACCCGAGCAGCGCGAACGGGGTCAGCGGGGGGCCGCCGCTTCCGCCCCTTCCGCTCCTCGTCGGAGCGGTTCCCGCCACCGGAATGGCCACCGCGGCCCGCGCTTGAACCCAGCCACTTGAACATTGCCGCTCGGCGGGGCTGGATCTGTAGCTGGATGTGGATTTGGTCGCCGGCGGCGAGCAAATCGGAGCGGCGGCGGCAGTGGGAGCGGCGAGTGAGTGGGGATAATAGCTAGGGCACGACATATTTCCGTGCATAAGAAGGGGACGGGAGGCGGTCGGCCGTGGCGTTGGGCCGTGGAGTTGGGCCGTGGCGTTGGGCCGTGGCGAGGCCGTGGTTGGGCCGTGTTTGACATTAATAAAACACTACAGACAAAAAAAAACTTCCGCACTTGCGGTTTAGCATAACTAATTAAAAAAATTCAAAAAACTATGCCACTTGCGCACATAGTCTTGTAATACCCTATAGTAACTAGAAAAAAATATAAATATGGTTACATACATTTTTACGAAAAAGGCTTAAAATAGGTTTGACCGATTTCAAAATAAGCATAAAAAAATCAAAAAACATCAAAAAAATGGAAAAACAAGTGCACATGTTCTTAGTTTGTCATATACTAACAACTCAAATTTATTTGGCTGTTTTAGACATGGTGGACAAAAAACTTGCTTAGAAATGAGCTGTTTACCCTACCTTTGGAGCATGTTTGAAACTCATGTGTGAATAGAAGTGGTTTTGGGTGTGGAACTTGAAATTTTCAAAAAACTCACAGAACTTCATTTTGGTGTGACTAAGAAGGATCCAAGCTTGGTTTTTCAATTTCATGTTTAAAACTTGTTTAAATGTTGGTCAAACTTGGGTTTGACCGATTTGAAATAAGCATAAAAAATTCAAAAAAAATCAAAAAATGAAAAAACCAGTGCACATGTTCTTACTTTGTCATATACTAACAACTCCAATTGATAAACAAGGTCTAGATACATTCAAACAAAAAATGTTTCAATGTGGTGTGAAATCTCAAATCTCAAACTATGAACTCTCATGTGTGAAGAGAGTGGTTTGGGATTTGCAACATGAAATTTTAAAAAACTCACAGAAGCTTCATTTTGGTGTGACTAAGAAGGATCCAAGCTTGATTTTTCAATTTCATGTTTAAAACTTGTTTAAATGTTGGTCAAACTTGGGTTTGACCGATTTTGAAATAAGTATAAAAAATTCAAAAAAATCAAAAAATGAAAAAAAACCAGTGCACATGTTCTTACTTTGTCATATACTCAACTCCAATTGATAAACAAGTCTAGATACATTTAAACAAAATGATTCAATGTGGTGTGAAATCTCAAATCTCAAACTATGACTCTCATGTGTGAAGAGAGGTGGTTTGGGATTTGCAACATGAAATTTTCAAAAAACTCACAGAAGCTTCATTTTGGTGTGACTAAGAAGGATCCAAGCTTGGTTTTTCAATTTCATGTTTAAAACTTGTTTAAATGTTGGTCAAACTTGGGTTTGACCGATTTTAAAATAAGCATAAAAAATTCAAAAAAAAATCAAAAAATGAAAAAACCAGTGCACATGTTTTTACTTTGTCATATACTAACAACTCCAATTGATAAACAAGGTCTAGATACATTCAAACAAAAAATGCTTCAATAGATGACATCTTTTATAGTGACAAATGGCACTTTATTTACCACTTGGTAAATAAAGAAGTAAATCATTGTCTATAGATGACATCTTTTATAAGTCTCTACCTAGTTGACAAGGTTTCAACTTAAGAAAAAATCAACAGAGCAGTGCCATTTGCGAATGCCACAATCGGGCGTGTCCAGAGCGCGCCCCCAAAGGTGTTCGACAGTTCGCCAAAGGTAGCTATATGTTGCCTCGCACAACTATCAAGAACAAGGAACACAAGAATAACGCAAAGTGAGCTAGATGTTACTCTTGTTGACAAGGTTTCACAAAAGTGTTCGCCATGGTGAACACAAGAACGTGCGAATACCAACATCGGCATGTCCAGAGCACGCCCCCAAGGTGTTCGACATGGTGATTACATGGCCAGTTCACAAAAGTACTCCCCCACACGCTCCCAGCGCTGGGCAAACACTGCCTGAAAGAGTTTCAGGCAGCTAACAAAATTCACCAGACTTCCAGACTACAGTCTACAGCTCATTCTTCCAGCGTCCATCTTCCCTCCGAACGCCATGGCCCTGGAGCTGTCTCTGTAGCTGATTCCTCTAGCTCATTTTCATCTCGCAGAGAATTTCTGAGCACACCAATCTGTCCTCCGCCAGCCCGGCAACTTGACTGAAATCCTCTAGGCTCACCGCTACTTCGAAGTCCAGGCTCGGGGTTGAGCGTTCTGAAATCCTGCTCGATGAGCTCCGGCCCGAGCTGCTCTGGTCGCCCGCAGCAATGTTGCGCATCGAGGCAAACCTCGGGTACCTCTGTCTCGCCCTCGGCGGCGAATGACGGCAAAGTGGAAAACCCTTGCCGCCGTAACCGTGACGCAGCCACGCCTGCTTCAACACCTGCCCCACCGAAATCCGGTATCGCTTTGCCCTGCAAAGATGATGGGTTGGATCCCTCGCCGCTGCCCGAATCACGAATCGGGCCGCCGGTCTCCTCTGCGACCGTCGACCCGCACCACCCCATCCTCCACCCTCCCTCGTCGCCGTTACCTGCGATTGCGACCGCAAGCCCTGCGTCGCCGCCCGCCTCCTCGACTCCGATTGCCGCGCCGCTCGACTCGCCCGCTCCATCTACCGCCGTCGCCAGGATTGATTTCCTCCAGCCCGGAGAAGCCGAGACGACAGGACAGGAGAGTGAGCTCCATGCGACGCCGGCGCGTGGCAGAGATGGTCGAGCAGAGGCAGGGGTCGCTACAGTGCAGGCACGCTCTCTGTCTCATCCACTTGACGGTCAAACGGGATTGACCGCGTGGGGAAAATAAATTAACAACCATGTCGCAGCAAAGCAATTAGTGCGTTCAGAGATGTCGCAGCAGAGCTATTACAACCAACGATGTCGCTCTCTGTCCAATTGCTGCGAAAAACATCGCATAGGAGCTATAAGCCCCTTTCTTTTTGCTAGCATTAGTAAGTATTGGAAATTGCTTTTGGCTTCCGAGTTCCAGTACTTCCTCCGCTTTGAAAAATTCGAAAATAATATTTGTTAGTTTTAGAAAGAAATACGGGTGTAGCCAATAGTATATCCCACCAGTGTGTAAAATATCAACTTCAAATACTTTTATTCGAGTACACAGAAATAATAAAATATGATAAATTTGGGGATTTGAAAATATGCATACTTGGATCCACACATTTTTTATTTTTGTGTAGCTCAGAATACCAAAATTTTGAATTTGATATTTTGCACGTTCGTAGGACATACTATTAGCTACTCACGCATTTTCTTTCAGTTTTGAAACTCGAAAATATGGTTTTCAAACTTTTTGAACCGGAGGGAGCACTGGAGCTCGGGAGTCACAAATCTCAGCTCTATTAAGTAGGTAGTACAATATTCGCAAGTACAAATTCTCTAATTACAAAAAAACTCGTAAGTACAAAATACATATAAAATGGTGTACAAAGTACATAGAATTGGGAGTACGAGCAGTACAGAGTACACAGACAACACGGACTACAAGTAACTGATAACGGAGTACAAAAGTATACAGAACAGGGAGTACAAAATAAACAGAACACGAAGTATAAAGTATACAAACACACGGAGTACAAAGTGTCGCAATGCTGCGTGTGTATGTACCTCGCCGGTCTTCAAACAACACACATATAAAAGTAGCAAGGCACTAGTTGCGTCTATGAAGCAATTTACCAAGCACGATTGGATTCCCTCTTTACCGACGAGTATCTTTGCATTGGCGACGATACCTCGATCAAGTGCGTGCGAGTGTTTGCCAAAACATCGATCCAGGTGTTTGGACCCGTGTATCTCCGAAGTCCCAATGAGGAGGACACAAAGAAGTTGATGTGGGCAAATGAAGCAAGGGGATGGTTGGGCATGCTTGGTAGTGTGGATTGTATGCATTGGAGGTGGAGGAATTGCCCGGCGGCTTGGCATGGACAATACACCGGTCATCAACGTGATCCTACCATCGTATCCAAAGGCGTTGCATCGGATGATTTGTGGATTTGGCATTGCTTCTTTGGTTTGACGTGATCTCTCAACGATAACAATGTGTTGCAAAGATCACATCTATTTGCTCGGCTTGCTAGTGGAGATGCCCCGGCTTGCAACTACACCGTCAATGGGCATGACTACACCATGGGGTACTATCTTGCCGATGGTATCTATCCTTCTTGATCAGCATTTGTGAAGACCAATTCAAAACGGCAAATAAGAAGGATTCCATCTTTGCCAAAGCTCAAGAAGCATGCCGAAATGACATTGACATGGCATTTGGTGTGTCGGTTTGCAATTGTTCGAGGTCCGGCTCATTTTTGGGATAAGAAAACCCTCTGATATCATGACGGCTTGTGTGATTTTACACACATGATCATTGAAGATGAGAGGGGTTTAAACTTGGCATTTTACAATGACAACATAGTTAGCCGAGTGAAGCCCCAAAGGAACCGGATCAGTTCCAAGCTTTTCTTGAGACCTACTGACAAATTGAGGACAAGGCCACACGCGTTCAGCTCCATAAAGATCTTGTTGAACATCAGTGGCAATTGTATGGGAAGAAGTAAATTCTCATTTTATTCATTCAAGATTGTTGTAATTTGAACCATTTATTTCATTCGGACATTTGTTATTGTTTTAATTATTTGGATTCAAACATTTGTTGTAAATGGATGATTGTATTGTGTGATGTTAAAACATTTATTATTTTGAATTTATATGATGTTTCATGAAGATTATGTTGTTTAAAATCATGAATTCGATATAAAACATGTAAAAATTATTTTCCGGTACCGTACGGTACGCTGTGCAGAACAGATACGGTAAACTCTTATCCAGTACGAGTTTACAACATCTGTTCTGCCGCGGGCCACGCGGTACCGGATAAGTTTTATCCGGTATCTACTCCCTCGTTCCAAAATAGATGACTTCCCTTTGTCAAGATACGATGTATCTAAACTTGTTACACATCTAGATACATCCGCATGTAGACACATGCAAGTCATCTAATTTAGAACGGAGAGAGTAATAGATAATAGAGTTGCTCTCAGCCTCGCGAGCGGAGGCTGAGCAGAACGAGCGGGCGCGGAGGGCACAAAGGAACCACTGCAGTCGCTTGCTCACGCGTACGTCCAGGTTTTCGTCTTTTCCAACCACGTAGTACGACTCACGCACATCATACGGGCGATCCCTTTCTTGCTTTCTTTTTGTTTACGTGTTGTAAGTGAACATTTTTAAAGCAGTAGTAAGCAGGTAGTACAATATTCGGAAGTACAAATTCTGAAAATACAAACAAATTCGTAAGTACAAAATACATAAACAGGGAGTACAAAGTACATCGAATTGGAAGTACAAGCAGTACAGAGTACACAGACTACAAGTACACTGATGACGGAGTTCAAAAGTATACAAAGTAGGAAGTACAAAATAAACAGAACACGAAATACAAAGTACGCAAACACACATAGTACAAAGTGTCAGCAAAGCTGCGTGTGTATGTAGCTCGCCGGTCTTCAAACAACACACATATAAAAGTAGCAAGGCACTAGTATGCTTCTATGAAGCAATTTACCAAGCACGATTGGATTCCCTCTTTCCTCCCTTGACATCCATATAAGCCGCTGAGTTTGATCATCTAGCGGTCCATCTGCTGCATGCCGGGAGCTTTGCCATTGCCCCGCTCGACGTTGAGCTGCCACCCGATGTCGGGGTCGTAGCCGAGGGCCTTGAGCTGTCTGTACTCCTGGCGGAGCGCGCAGCGATGACAAAAGTAGTGGACGAGGCAGTCGGAGCAGGGGGCCTCCGGTAGCGAGTACTGGGCTCGCAGCTTGGCACGGTAGGTGCAGGAGTAGATCCACTGGCTCCCCGCCAGTGACGCCAGCGCCGCGTACAGCGCCCCGCTCGTGGCGCATGATGTCTCCCCCTTGTCACGATCTCCGCCACCCTCCCAAATGTGACGCATGGCCACCAGCACGTAATGCACCCTGCCAACAAGTCAAAACATATGTATCAAATGAATGTACCATATCGTTGTGCTTCGCTCATTTGGTATTACTCTCTCCGTCCCAAATAGGTGGCGAATAAATTGAGTATAAAAGTAAATATCTTTTAAGTTTGACTGAATATATACATAAAAATAAAAATATTTATAATACCAAACCAATACCAATTGATTACCATTAAATATATTTTTATATTGTAGTTTTCAAACCACCTATTTGGGGATGGAGGAAGTAGTTAGTTTTGCACATAACGGTTTCACGTTCCTTACTTCCCCTCTTCCTCTTTTTAAACACAGGCTCGTAAAACAACTGAAGAAACGCCCTTTGACCATTTGCTCACTGAGATACTGACATTAATAAGAACCATTCCAAATTTATAGGCTGGACCGACTATAAGATCACATGCAACATGTCAATGTGTTAGCAGCTCGTAGAAATTTTGTCTACTTCTGCGACATACGAAGAAGTTGTGTAGCAGGCCAAAGCCTATGAGTATAACAAGGACCTAGAGAAGGCTCTGTACTTGTCCTTTGCCGATGTACTCAGGGCAATGCATTCGAGTTCGATGCGGGCAATGGCAAAGACCCAATAGAGGTGGATGATTATAGCTCCATGGAGTTTGGAGTGGGAGTCTGGGAGAGACTGTTAAGCCGCCACCATGTAAAGCTAGTTTTAAGTTTTATGTATAATTATATTAGATAAGCGAGTGAGAAAATTTTCTAGTTGGTCATACTCACTCTAGTTTTGTTTATGGGTTATGCGTCTATCTCTAAATCATCAATTTGATGAACGTAATACAAGGTCGTGATAAGAGGATCGCACACATTTCAGGAACTCACTAACTGTTCAAGGGTGTGGACCAAGGGAAACGATCCATGTGAGTGAAGATGAGGTGCAAAACCAGAAATCCACTTTGGCACCCGGGTGCATATACTCATGTTATAGTTTTCAAAATTTTAAAAAAATATGAAAACACTTTGAAAAAATCTCAAAAATTTGGACACAAACATATGCAAGTTTTCAACATTCGTGCAAAATTTCGGAAGGACATGCCACTTTATGTGGTCTGTGCAAAAAAGACAAAATCTATGGCCGATATGAGATTTAAAAATACAATTTTCAAAGCACAGATATTGTTTTTTTACAGACCGCATAAAATGATATTTCCTTCCTGAATTTTGCACGAATGTTGAACACTTGTATATCTTTGTGTCCAATTTGTTTCAGATTTTTTCGAAGTGTTTTCATTTTTTTTTTTGAAAAACATATCAGGAGCATATGCACCCGGGAGGCAAAACGCCTCTCTCGTGGAAAACGATTGAAAATATTAACTAAGTAAAACCAAGTGTATGGCATGAAATAAAAAATCAATGAAGATATGAAGATGGAGTAGAGAGGGTTCATACAAAGGCCGTAGTCGGAGTGGTCGAAGAGGCCGGAGGACCAAGCGCCGGCGGCGGGGGAGTTCATGTTCATCTTGATGTATCGATCGAACGGAACGAAGACGATATGAGGCTTTGGTGAGCAAGTCGTTAGCTTTTGTCTTGTGTTAAGGATGAATGAGCTTGCTGCGAGAGGGTGCTTATATATACGTAGAACGGGGCCGGCCGGGTAGGCGTCGGACCATCGGTGGGTATCTTTCACAAATCACAAGTGTATGCTCCAACCCATCCATCGCTGGGCAAACATCGCCAGTAAAGTCAAGCAACCACTATGTTGACCCGAACAAGCCCCTACCAAGCCATGCCTACGTCCGGTGATGACAAGCCATTGATCGATCGAGGATACGTACGTACTACATTCCTGCACGCCACCAATCCACTAGCCAATAATGCACCAATTTGGGTTGTATGTAGTTTCCGTGCATTTCGTGGGAACGTACATACTCTCGTCGAAAAACCAGACCGGCCCGGTGGTTCAATCACAATAAACCGGAGCCGGAGCCTCAGCCGCGCCGGTGTGTTAAGCTAGCAGGATCGGACAAGGAAATGAACCGGGTGGTTTTGAGCTAAACCAAAGGAAACCTTGGTTTGCCCGGTCAAGTCATTAATCACCCCGGTGCTTACGTAAATGTCTCCAGGTTTTTAAGCTATTTGCACTACGCTAGCAAGATGTTTGGATTGTGAAAATTAACCTAATTGCCCTCTTCATTTCTGAGTTTCGCTGCTCAAATAAACAATTTTAAATTACCGGTCCAACCGTTGAACCTGTTGAACCGGCGATCCGACTAGTAAATCGGGAACCGGGAACCTGACATGTTCGGTTACCGGTCTGATTTTTTAACATATGATACATACATGAAGTCGAGGCCTCCAATTTGAAGCCACAATGTTCATCGCGATAGTCCAACGATTCAAACTAGTTGGCGATATCTGCCAAAACTCAAAGTTGACGATCATATGCCGACTGGCACCAGCTAGCAAAACTAAGTTACGCTTACATGTCATCGTCTTGCCCCTATAATAATAATAGTAAACAGTTTGACTAGGTTTAGCGGCCAGCAAGCCGTTACGTACCGGTTGTTCTTTAGACATCTCCTCGCCCCTCCTACTAATAAAAGAGATCTACTACTCCAGTCAAGAACTTGATGAGTATTTTCAAAGTGCCGAGCTTATAAGTTCTTATCCTCGATCAGACTGCCAACTAATCAATGTTGTCGATTCATGCTGCTATACATGCACGTCATTGATCTAGTGCCAATGCACTAACTTGTAGAGGTGGAAGATGGATCGGATGTGGACCGAATAGTGCCTTTACCGCATCCTTTTTCATTTCTCAAATGAATACATATGTTGTACAATACTGGTGGTTCTTTTGAATTAAGCAACTACCGGCATTGCCGTCGTAGAAACGTCAGTTAGGATCGCTAATCAGTTCCGGGCACAACTTTTTGTAAACCACCTTCGAGCGTTTGTATAGGGGCTATCTATAGTTATGTACCCAGCAACCCATCAACTGAATCATCCTTCAAATAATTCAACTGCAATCACAATCAAAATCACATTGTAATGGCACTACAGGAACGGCGGCCTATGCCGACGGCCAGAGGCTACGCCGTCGGCGTAGAGCCCGCGGAGGACAGCCCTTTGACACAGGGATACGCCGACGGCAAATCCATCGGCATAGGTTCACGTGTCGTCCGCATAGCTATGATTTTTTTTTCTATTTATCATTTAATATGAAATAATTCATATCTTTAAATCCGTAAATCAAAATTTAACAAATAAAATGTCTAAATCAATTTAAAAAATGAGAGGAATCCAAATATGACATCCATATCATCTTTTTCATCATGTATATGACTTTTTGCAACATATTTTTGGTACTTGCTTAATTAAAAAAGTCATTTTTGACACTTAAAAATGGAAAATGATATTTATAAAAATATTTCAGAAATTGTTTTTGGCAACAATGTTTGTCATACCAAGACACACCTATGTGTCAAATATGGACACATTATCACAAACTATGGCATGAGGATGGCCATAACTTGATCATTTGGCGTGAAACCTATACATGTCTATAGATGATAGACATTTTTGTGAATGTTTTTTTGAAATGTTTGTCAAAACTCAAGTTTATTATTTTTGCTAGCAACTAGTACACATAAAATGACTCCATTCCAAACGATTTCATTTTTTGAGTATTTTCTCACTTTCTTTTATTTTTTTGAAAAAATGGTCAAAATGGCCGCTGTGCCTATTCATTGAAAGGGGTCACATTTTTCAAAACTATCGATGTTTCTGTTATAAAATCACTACTTGTGTACCTAAAAATGATTTTTGTAAAAAATTTAGACCAAACTATCACACACTTGTATTTCAAATTTTAATTACTTTTGCAAAATTAGCATAAAGTCATTTAAATAGGCAAAATTAGGTAGAAATTGTGAAATTTTTAATACTTGGAGATTATCCATCAAATATGTACTACTCTTTGTGACAATAAGATGGGTGCCTTTTTGCAACATATTTTTGGTACTTGCTTCATAAAAAAAGGCATTTTTGACACTTAAAAAATGGAAAATGATATTTATAAAAATAATTTGGAAATTGTTTCTGGCAACAATGTTTGCCATACCAAGACATACCTATGTGTCAAATATGGACACTTTATCACAAACTATGGCATGGGGGTGACCATAACTTGGTCATTTGGCTCGAAACTTATACATGTCTATAGATGATAGACCTTTTTGTGATTATTTTTTTTTGAAATATATGTCAAAACTCAAGTTTATCTTTTTGCTAGCAACTAGTACACATAAAAGAACTCCATTCCAAAGGATTTCATTTTGTGAGTATTTTTTCACTTTCTTTTATTTTTTGAAAAAATGGTCAAAATGGCCGCTGTGCCTATTCATTTAAAGGGGTCACATTTTTCAAAATTGTTTATCGATGTTTCTGTGATGCACAAGATTATATGGATGTCATATTTGAATTCCTCTCATTTTTCTAATCGACTTAGACATTTTATTTGTCAAATTTTGACTTACGGAATTAAAGATATGAATTATTCCATGTTAAATGTAAAAAGGAGAAAATAAAGTAAAATTCATTTTATTGTTATTTATTTAAAAAATATTATTACATAATCATTGTTATTTATTCAAATTCAAACTAGTTGGCGATAACTGCCAAAACTCAAAGTTGACGATCATATGCCGACTGGCACCAGCTAGCAAAACTAAGTTACGCTTACATGTGATGCATATAAAATGCATACATGAACTTTACATGTTATTACTAGATATTCCTACATATTTGCAACTTATATGATGTTATATTCATGTTCTATAATGATTTCGGGGATTTTCTAAACAATCCCCCCTCTTTTGGTTCTAACTATGTTTTCCAGAAAACGTCTTTTTTAGTGTTTCGGACTTTCCGGGAGCTTCGGGACTCCAAAAAGGGCAAGGCCAAAGAGCACGGTTCAGAATTTTTGAGACGAACGCAATGGGCTGAAAATGAAGACCAGAAGCCCAACCAACTGGGAATTAGGTGGTCCCACGCGGCCAGATTCCTTGGCCGCGTGAGGCACCCTCTCTCCCCCTCGTGGCTCCGATGCCGTCCGTTTTCGTCTCCGTGGCTTCGTCTTGACCTAAAACCGACTATAAAAATAGTCCCCCGAGGAGTTCCGCAAGGAGGCGGCGGAGAAACACAAAACCACGAAACAGAGAGTCAGAAGGCTGTCACCGGAGAAGATTGGAGGGGGGAAACGCCGCCGGATCACCTCCATGGCCATATCTTCTGAAATTACTCCAACTGAGTTGCGTATCTCTGTCCATCGTCGGATGTATGACCTCAACGTTTCGTCCGACCGTTGAACGCAGGCTCTCAGTTCTTCGAACTTTTTTGGTCGCTCACATAGAGGCTCGAAGTTTTTGATGAAGTCCGCGCGGAAGTGATCCCACGAGTCATATGTTGAAGGAGGTAGAGCCTTGAGTCAGTCGCGGGCTTTGACTTCGAGCATGAGTCGTATGTATTGCATGGCTGTGATATTTGTGCCTCGTTGGCACGAGACGGCCAGTCTATAGTCCTCCAGCCATCCTGAAGGTTCCTGTCGACCCGTGTATTTGGGCTATTCAGATGTGAGTTTGAACCCTTTGGGCATCCGTGTTTCGCGGACGCGTCGAGTGAAGCACAGAGCTCCGCATGGCTCAGGCTCCTGATAAGAGTACGAGTCGCTACTGTAAGATCTGCGTGATATGCTTCTGGACCTGCGCCGACGTGAGCCACCCCCTTTCCTTCGAGTGGTGACCGCGACCATTGCGATTATGTTCTTCACGACGCGGGTCTACTATGGCACGATCTCGACTCCCTCCTGGAGTTTTTGGGATTTGGCGTATGGCCTTCGCCGCTAAGTCGAGTGATTTGATCTGTTGGCGATGTAGTTTTGCATTGGGGTCATCCGCTGGAGGCTTGATTGCCTCTAGGTATGCCGCTGCAGTAAAAAGAGCACCCGCAGCTGTTTTGGGTACTTGGACGCCTTCTTCGTCGAATGTCATGAAAGAGTGGCCTAAGTTGCGGGTGAGCGCTTCCCTCTCATCTGCCGCGAGGCGTGATAGCCTTGATCTGGGTCTTGTGTCTACTCGCCCGGTGGAGCTCAGGGAGAGCTGTCTTCTTCGTGCACTCGACAAGCTAGCCTGCTTTTTACGTTCTTCGAGTATTGCTCTGATCTGCTGCAGTCGAAGTGATTCCTGCCAGTTGAAGTACTGGAAGGTCAACATCTCCTCCCGTGTTGCGTCCATTGGCATCATTGTGCACTCCTTGATGACTTTATCTGCTTTTGCTGCCATCTCAGCAGTAATTGTGAGATTTGTGACTCCATCCGGCATAGTAACTGTGCACGGGAATTCTGTAGGCCTGCGACTAGCCGCAGCATCAGATGATTCTGCGGTGAAGGCAACGTAGACCTGCTGGGTATAACCCGAGGGTATGTGTATGTGTTTTCGAGTCCCGTCATGGACTCGACGTCTTCATCAAGTCTCATGTCTGAGTCGATATGCCCGTCGAGTGGTCCGTCTGGACGGATCTCGCTGTCGATGTGTTCATCGCCTATGCTCATCTCGGTGTCGGCGAAGTTGTTATGAATCTCGAAGTCGAGGTTGTTGTTGGTGCAGATCTCGGAGTCGACGTGGTTGTCGATATTAGTTTCAGGCCTCGATTGGAAGATTGAGCTCGGGATCGTTTGTGCGGTATGCTGATTCAGCCTCCTCACCTAGGAGTTCCTTCGCAATGAGCTCGTCGATCTCTCGAGTTGACATGGTTGTTGCAGACGAGCAGGCTTGAAGGATCGACGATGGTATGGACGCAGTTGATGGATCCGCAGTCGAAGGAGCCACAACCGATGGAGCCTCGGGTGCGGAAGGCGCGAGTTGGCGTGGATCTGTCAAGTCCTGCACACCAAGCTTGTTTACGAAAAAATTGAACGAGCCAACGGTTAAACCCAAACCTGACTCGAGATCAGCGAACGTCTCCTGGAATTCTGGCGAGTGTGGCTCGAAGTCCATCAGAGGATCTGATGTGCTTTTTGCAGGTGAAGTTGGCGTGCTGCCGTTTGTCGAGTGAGTCGGTGAGTTGCCGTGTGCCGCCCGAGTCGGTGAGTTCTGGTTTGTTGATGCAGCCGGCGAGTTGCCGTTTGTAGATGCGATCGGCGAGTCGCCGTTTTCCGATGGAACCGAAGAAACCTTGAGTCCAGCACTATTCTTTCCCACAGACGGCGCCAATTGACGAGGGGTTAACTCATCAAATCCCATGGTTAAGGACCTAGGGTTGAGATTATGAGGGAGAGAACGTGGTAGAGCTGGTAGTTTCGTCGGCTGACAAGCAAAAGCAGGGATTTTACCCAGGTTCAGGCCTCCGGAGAGTAACACCCTACTTCCTGCTTGTCTGGTATTGATCTGGTGTGTATATGCGAGCTACAATGGGGTCCCGGCGAGATGTCGATCTCGCTACGGTTTTTGTGGTTCGAGTATTGCCTGTCCTGGATCGGCGGCCCTCCCAACCTTTATATAATAGGCCGGGTCTCGGGAGTTCGCAACCGACTCAGATTACATGTAAGGAAAGCCTAAACCGACTACGCCTATGTCTAATCTTGGAGGATACTCCATCTTGTTGGGCCTTTCGTCATAGGCTTCATGTAGGCTCTTGATAGTTGGGCCTTTAGTCGACACGTGCACCAGGTACCCTTATGGTAGGGTACCCGAGATGTATATCCTTGTCAACAGTAGTTGCATAACTGCCGTGTAGGTGGTATACATTGAAGGACAAATTAACAAGAGTAGATGTGAACAAACAATAACTAATCCACACTAACAATTGCATGCCTGCATCTTTCCTACATTGAAACATTATCAGGGCTTTGCAATGCTCCTGAGTTAGTCAAAGGCAGAGGCTTTGACTCAATGAGGCTTCGCAAGAGGATGAGACATCCGGATGTATCCTTAGATGTGGGGATAGAGACCAGAAAATTGAGATGGCGTGTTTCATACAACTTATTTGTTTTAGAGTATGCACAAACAATGTTAACGTTGGAGGAGACAGTGTGTGGCAGCGGAGCAATACCGAGTTTTATACAGGAATGTGCATTGCCAGAGTCAGGAGACAACACTAATGAACAATATGAAATGGATATGGAAGTACTCCCTCCGTTCCATATTACTTGATGCTAAATGGATGTATCTAGCACTAAAATAAGTCTATATAGAGTCATTTTAGCCATTTTTCACACACTCACATGTAATATTAACGCGTCTATTGGATATGTCTAGATACTTTTTTGGATACTTTTTTTTCAGTTTTGTGCTATCATGTGATGTTTAACAATTTGCTCATCCAATTTGCACTACATTGGTACAAGATAGTTACAAGCTGAGAAGGATGCTTAAGTACCATGCAAATGAAGCCAGAATCAACATTTGTATTGTCGTAAGAGAAATCTTAAGCGTGCCAAGTGAGAGAGATAATTAGTACTTAAGAAACCGTTGCAACGCACGGGTATTCAGCTAGTGCAAGTAATTGCCTCTTGCCGTTCTGTTTGGGATATATCATGCCATGTGCTGCTTAGTTACATATGTAAGACTACAAAGTTAGTCATATACTCATATTTTTGAAATTATATCAAAGCTGTTGAATTGCTTTGAAGATAATAAACTTTATCTTGCAATTGCAGATAAAGCTTTCCTCTCAGGACTAGGAATTGCGGAGGAAGAGTTCCATGCCATGACATGGTTCAGCAGTTGGGCTGTGGATGGTGATCACAGCTCCCAGGACTCTTTGGAGGCTGAACACTCATCTTCTGAAGTCAGGTAAGGAATCATTAAACAACTTAGCTAATCCTTAACTCCACTCCACATTTCGATAATTGTAGAAGGCCTTTTGTTAGAATCTTGGTAGGATCTTTATCATCAGCCTCAGATTTATGTCTTGCTAGCAAAAGTTTGAACTCGTGCAACATAGCAAAAACTAAACACTTGTGGACTAAGACTTAACTCTTCTCTAGATTTCGATAGTTTCTAGTATTATAATCTTGGTAGGATCTTTACAAAGACAAGATATTGTGGTACAATCTTGTTTGGATTTTGTTATCACCCTTGCGCCTAGAGTCTGTCTAGCAAAAGTTTAAATTCGGCCAACATTTCAAAGATTCCACCATCATTCCGGAAGACTGAAACCTAGGCACAACTAATGGTGCCAGTGAAACCTTGACATGTTTCTAATACCATGTTTTATTTGCCACCGAACAGAGCAACCAAGAAGCCTGATCTGGAGATCAAAGGGGTCGAGAGAATCATCCGCAGCATACCGGGGGAGGAGAGGTGCGCTCTGGGATATATGTGTAAAGATATTATTGACACAGGGAGGCTGCTATGGCTTAGATCCAAGGGTCTAGAAGCAGATCTTGTAAGCTATGTTCCATGGAATATTTTCGCCGGAGAATCATTTACTCATTGCCAAGTGTAGGTCTTGATTGGGACAGGAACTCGTATCTCAATTCTAGGAAATTTGGCGGGATTTTGTTGTAAAACACTTTGTATTTACACAATTATTGTCATAAGATTTCGGACTCCAAAACCATAGTGATTTCACCAGAAGAATATTTCCATGCCCATTCAGGTTTTGGGTGATGCAACTCAAGTGTCTGTCATAATTTGCACTCTTTTAAGAGAGTTTATTATGCACGATATTCATGCTTTACTGACAAATGTGTGTTCTAAATGTACAGACTTTCAAATCTTCAAAACATAGAAGATTTATCAGATTTGAGTAGCCTAGAATATGAAGTATTTAAAATCAAGATTATGCATGTTTGTGGGATACATAACGCATGCATGTGCTAAAGGAAGTTTTTTCGATGTAATAAAGGAAGTTTTTTCGACTGGATGTGGAGAAGATCCGGGCTAGTCTAGTTTCAGCATATTCCTTTCGGGAAATTTGTTAAGTACCTTTCTTTTCAATCGGAGTGGCGTCTTTCCTTGCCAAGGTTGTGTAAGTGATCTTCTGCAAGACGACGATAAGCAGATTGGAAGAAATGCCCACCTTCCTTCTATCTTTCGCATTCCAAACAAAGTCGCAACCAAGAAAAGTTCTTTCTTCTTTTGTGTAGTCTTAACATTTTATAACGTCGCAAGTAAGAAAATGAAACGTGAAATGATTGAAACAAGGAGATTTACTAATGGATGATGATTGTTCTTGATATTTGCATGTATCACAATGTACGAATATAAAATGAAATCATACAGGCATGATACTGAATATCTGAATGTGTGCAATGGTTTTTAAACACACACGACAAGCACTAGAATAAACGTGTGCGATAAGTTATTAAACACACATGAAAGACCTTACTAAAGTGTATGTCATTATAAATAAACCTAGACGGTTGAATATTTATAACCATCTCTAAAACCTAACCCATCGCACACGATTTAGTAAATAGCGCAATCTGCGATGTTTAAACCATAGCACAAGGTTCGTTCGACCGTGTGCGATATTCACCATCCATCGTGTGCAATGGTCGATTTCAATCGTATGGGATTGACCGATCTGTAAATGTAATAACCAGCGTAGCCCGCGTGCCTACTGACCACCTTTAATTTGGCCGGTATATTTCACCTTCACTAGTGTGTAAAATTAACTTTGGATGGCCAACTGGTAACGATTTTTTTTTTTTTTTGCGGGGATCCATGTACGCAGTAAGGAGATGACCAGTGCCCACTTGTGGAGGCACTTGGGCATCCACTTCTCCTCCGTCCCTTTCGAGTCGTGACTGTCATTGGGACCGTCGGTGTCTCTCTAGATGACGTACACCGCTGTACACTGAATGTTCTGCGTTGACGTCAGATTCTTAGTCTGCCATTGTTGTCTGCAGTGCTCGTCCGGAATAAACAGACCGAAGGAGAGGTCACGATTTAAGTATGCAATTCAAACTTTGATCACGACTTGGAAATTGGAATGCCGACAAAACGTCCAGTTCTCCTCCGTCGCTTTTGGGCCGTGGCCATTTCATCGTTTTGCTCTCACCGCGTCACGTCGTGTGCACATCATTAGAGCATGGCTGACGGCTGGCATAATTTCACCACCTTTTCATTATAGGACACTTGATTTTTTAGTTTTATTAGGGGAAAAACTAAAATAGTGCGCGGCTGCTCCAGTTTTAGGGACGGCTGTTTCAGCGGCTGCCCTATTATAGGGGTACAAACTAGCCGTAGTAAACGATATTTGATTGAAATTTAAACAGTTCCATAGTATTTTACACTGCAACGACACAAAATTAACCTAAACTTTGATAATTCAATCTAGAACATCTTGAAATTAACCTATAAACTAATGGGAAAAGTCGAAATCGTCCTCATCCGAGCTATCCCAAAAGCTCGAGTTGAGGTCCGAGGATGAAACAGAGATGCCGGTCTTCTTGCACGACGGCACGGCAGTAGAGGGGCCAGCGTCGGAGCTGCCCTGTTTCTTCATCCTCGGGGCGTAGAAGTCCAGCTCCGCCTGCATGAGATTGGGGCGGTCACGGTGCAGCGCCTCCATCCACCACTCGTCGATGTCAGTGGGACGGCGGCCGCGTCGCGTTGAAGTCCACGATCTGCAGCGGCGGCGCAATGAATTCACCTCCTCTCGGGACTGCACGTAGCCGAAGTTTAGCTCCGCGCACGGCGAGCTCCGGTGTGTCGAAGGTCCCCATCCAGCAGCGGTGGCCGTCCACCATGATCTCGGCGGCCCAACAGCCGGACTGGCGGAGACGGATACCGACAAAACCGCTCATCGTGCGGCGGCATGAGGAGACGGAGACTGGATGTGCGGAATGGCGATTCGGTGCCTGGGAATGGCGATTCGGTGTTCGGGGACGGCGGGCGGGCGGGGCGGGGGGGGGGGGGGGGTGGATGTGCTCGGAGACGGCAAGAGGGCGGTGGACTTGACATCAGCGACGAGACGACTGCGGGTTTGGAATGAAATGCAAAGCGGCGCGGGGGCGGTGGGATATTTTAGAGTGGCAGTTGGGCTGGCTATGCAAGGGCGGTTGGATATGCGGCACGACCTCTTGCGTTGCAAATATGCAGTGAGAGGGGCTAAAATTTGCATTTGCCCTAAATTTTAAGGCAGAGAGTAATAATATGACAGCTGCTGGAGCCAATGATTAGGTTTTTCGTGCCCTAAACGTTAGGTATTTTAAGGCACTACGACAGCTGCTATAGGGCCGCTGTTAGAGATGCTCTTACGACCATATGTGTTTCTCTCGATGAATTTTTTTAGATAAAGAGTGTTTATTGATATCGAGAAGATACAACATGCACCCAGCCTCTGCAACAACGCAATAACCGAAGCCATTACGGATGCACACAGCCAAAAGACAATAAGAAGAAGAAATAAAAAAAGAAAAGTCCCGCTAAAGAGTTACAATCCTTGCAACAGCCGCACAACCACCACCAAAACAACACCTGATGTCCAATTCTTCAAAAGCAACGCCTTCAAGAAGAACAGTGCCAGGCACAACCAATTAAGGCCAGACCTTGGGTTTTCACCCTGAAGATAGTCCTCGCTCTCAAAACAATGTCTTCAGCAAGACCACTGTCAGGCACAACCAATTAAGGCCAGACCTTGGATTTTCACCCTGAAAGATAGGACTTTGGACTTCAAGTATGTTGTCGCCCCACTTACATGCCGCTGCTCCAAGTCATGAAACACCAAGCCAATTCCTCATCGCTAGAAAGATTCGAACCACCATTGCTAGCCTCAGATCTCGACTTACATGACATTCTCCACCAGCACCATGGAACGAGACATGTCCCATGATATTAACAGCCAGCAGAGCTTCGAAGCGCTCCCTCTGAAACCAAACGGCCAGAGTAAAACATGGGTGCGCACGACCGAATCCCACCCGATCCAGCAATCTCCAGGCATGAATCGCCCAGTGGAGTTCGCTGGCGGAGCCTTCCGGAACTCGTCAATCCGGCCAGATCGAGAAGGATAGGCGACAGGCAGATTTTCAACTTGTAGCGAGAGGAACCCAGGACTGCCGCCATTATTCTTGCTCCAAGCCTGCAGCCCCCACGCTGCCGGCCGGCTCCGGCGATCGGCACGAGTGGGCCAACACCAGCCCATCGGGCGTCGGTTGACTCCAGATCGAGCGGCAGTAGAAGGCAGCAGACGCACCCGGCCGGGCCGAAGCTCCGCCGCCTCCAAGCCACTCCCATCTGATCCCGCGCCGCTGCCTCCCTGCCGCGTGCCGGCGAGCACCGCCACCTTACGCCGGCGAGCGCCGCCGCCCCGCCGCCTGATCTCCCACCCGCGCCGCCATGAGATCGGTCCCCCGCGCGAAGGGGATCCACCGGGCCGCGCCTCCCCGATGAATGTCGTAGCCTTAGTACATATCCGGCAATTTAAGGCACTACGATCGCACATGTGACCACCCTTCCATATGTGTTATCCCCTATTGCATTAGTTTCAAAATTGAAGCCGTGTGTAATAGGTTGGACAACCATTGCAGGCAAAAACTTCACGGGTGATTCTAATTATGGAAACCTGTGTGATAAGTCGCACACGATCAAAAAAACACAATCATGTGCAAGAACTAAAAATTGAACTTTTACTAATATGATGAAAATTACATATCTGAATATACTAGCGCCTAATACATATGTATATAACTATAGCCTACTAGTTCTTCTTCTTCGACGGTGGCCATTGCATGCCATCGTACTTACGACGATGCTTCTTTCCGACGTTGTCCTCATCGCCGCCGTTGTCGTCGTCGCTGCCATTGTCGTCGTCGTCGTCTTCCTCCTCGTCCTCCTCCTCTTCCTCGTCGTCATCTTCCGGAGGTAATGCTCCGTCCATTTTGAACATGTATTCTTCCATGTCGGAAGACGTGTGGCTGGGCGTGTATTGACATTGTAAAAAACATTGCCAAAGCAAGATTCCAACATTTTTTGAATTGTTGTTTTTTATATTTTTAGTGCCAAAATTCCCATTTTATGTGAAGTAGATAGTATATAATAAGATTTACAATTTTCACACAAAGCATATCATATGGGAGGCATAATCCTTGAATATCCAGCTTTTTAACTATATTCCAGTCATTAAATAAGTTTAATAGCATTTACCAAAGAAAAAGAAACTTTAATTACAAGTGTGTTATAGTTTAGCCCCAAATATATAGAAAAATAATACAAACACAGTCTACCACGATTATACACAATTGCACGGGAAAAAGTCGGAAAATGCTTCCCTTAGTTACGTATGGTCACATGGATGATTTTGGCCCTGTTTTAGAAAAACTCGCATAAAGGGAGAAAACATCAAAACTATGGAAAATCTGGAGGAATCTTCCTTCTTAGTGTACTAGTATCAGAAAATAATCATAAACTTGCTATACCACATTTTAATAAAACAAGTGTTCACAAAATGGACAACCCTGAATAACTTGAATTTTTGACCTTTTTAACTACATTCCACTCATTAGATAAGTTTAATGGCATTCAACGAGGAAAAAATCATATAAATAGAGAAACAATAAAAAAATGGAAAACCTGTAGGAATCTTTCTTTTAGTCTTCTAATATCAGGAAAAAACATAAACTTGAAATACAAGCGCTTTCAGTTTTTTGTGTCCCAAAGCGCACACTTTGGGTGCGAGTCCGGGTGCCAGTTCGCGTCCAGAACGCGCTTGGTGGCATGACATAAATGCACATATAAAGATATGCGCGTAAACATAAAAGTATCGCGTCAGTTCTCATAAAACATTGTTGTGACATGTCTAGATGGATCACAATGTTTTCAATTGCAGTCAATTTGACCAGATCGTAATTGCATGTCAACTATTCGCCAGATGTACAACACGCGTCAAGATGGTCTAGATGACATGGTGGGATGGGCCACGACCACTGGTGGGACGGGCAGGGGAGGAGGAGGACGACAAGGAGGAGAGAGCCCCGGCGGGACGATGATGACTCTAGCGATGAGGAGGAGGAGGAGCCGCCGGTAGATGAGGAGGCGGATGACGACGACAAATCCGTGGGGGACGATAGGGGCGGATCACCGTCGGTGAAGAGGCAGAAGAAGTAGACAGCGAAGAAGTATTAGCAGTAGAAGTAGTAGTATTAGTAATTACACTAGTGGAAACAGGAGCTTTAGTCCCGAGTCGTAAGCCCCTCTCGTACCGGATTCGCACCCGGGACGCCCTGGGCGGGACTAGAGGCCCCCCCCTCTAGGGCTTACGATCCGGGACTAGAGAGCTCCACGCGGGCACAGGGTAGAGCGCGTGGCAGAGGACCTTGATACGTCTCAAACGTATCTATAATTTCTGATGTTCCATGTTGATATTATACCAATTGTTACATGTTTTATATACACTTCAGAGCATTTTTATGCATTTTCTGGGACTAACCTATTAACAAGATGCCATAGTGCCAGTTCCTGTTTTCTGCTGTTTTTGTATTCCAGAAAAGCTAGTCTGGAAATATTCTCGGAATTGGACGAAACTTGGACAGAACCTCCTATTTTTCCAACACGAACACGGAGTCCAGAGGAGACACGGAGGGGAGCCACGTGGCAGCCACACCATGGGGCCGCGCGGCCCACACTGCCGCGCCGCGGGGTGGTGTGGGGCCCACGTGGGTCTCCAGCCGCCGCCCTTTCGCCTATTTATTCCTCCCGACGCGAAAACCGTAAATACCCGAGCCATTATCCACGAAAAGTTCCAGAGACGCCGCCGCCGTCAACCCACTAGTACAGAACGACACATCCGATACCCCTCTATGGCAACGGCAGGAGTTAGGCGACGGAGAATCGCGACATCCCCCGCGTGCCCGCACTGGGCCGTAAAGCAGGCCCACAACAAAGGCAACGGGTGAATAGTGGAATATATGTTGGCAACGGAGGTTAGTTTGCCTCCGTTACCGATGTGTGCTCATCGCACACGGACAGTTTCGCAATCTCCGTTGCCTTTAGAAGCAGCCGACAGCCCGCGGCCTATAAGAACCTACTATGCCCTTCACTCTCACTCTCACTGTCTCACTTCCAACCCTAGCCGCCGTACAGTCTCCTCGATCTCTCTCCACTCTCTCGCATGGCTTCCACCGTCGGCGCTGGTAGATCCGGCCATCGCGGCCGCGGCCGCCCCACCCTCCGGGCCTTCAGGCAGCAGCAGCGTCAGCTGGTGTTGCGGGACGAGCTTGCGGAACAGGCCGCCGCCGATCCGGCCCCCACGGGCCGGTCCCGCAGCCTTGGCGCTCGTCCGCACGGCGAAGGCTCCGGCCACACCCGCTCATTTGGCCACCATTGCAGCTACCGCGAGATCCGCCAGGCGATGTACCCCGGCCGCCATCCGTCTTCCTCCTCCTCCTCGTCCTCGTCCTTCGACGAGGAGGAAGAGGAAGAGGAAGAGGAGGAGGATCGTGATCTGGAGATCGCTTGCCAACTCTCCCGCGCCGATTTCGAGCGCGAGGACGCCAAGCGTCGTCAGGGCGAGGCCGATCTGGAGGCGGCGGTCCTCCTCTCCGAGGCGTCGACCCAGGTCGAACACGCCGAGGAGGCGGTCTACCAGTCTGACCTCCAGGCCGCCATAGCCCTCTCTTTGGTCCACGGCGAGGGCAAGGCGCCGCCAGGGGAGGCTAGCGCTAGCTCCGTCACCGGCGGCGACGCTAAGCGAGCCCGCCTCGCCTAATGTAAGACCCCAGTTCAGTAGGATAGTTGTTTTCTAGTTGTAAGTAGCTAATTGTTTATCCATATATTTGCTCTGTTTTTAGTAGGCATTGTTTACACATAGATTTTAGCTGTTTTCTAGTTGTAAGTAGCTAATTGTTTATCCATAGATTTGCTCTGTTTTTAGTAGGCATTGTTTACACATAGATTTTAGCTGTTTTCTAGTTGTAAGTAGCTAATTGTTTATCCATAGATTTGCTCTATTTTTAGTAGGCATTGTTTACACATAGATTTTAGCTATTTTCTAGTTATAAGTAGCTAATTGTTTATCCATAGATTTGCTCTGTTTTTAGTAGGCATTGTTTAAACATAGATTTTATCTGTTTTCTAGTTGTAAGTAGCTAATTGTTTATCCATAGATTTGCTCTGTTTTTAGTAGGCATTGTTTACACATAGATTTTAGCAGTTTTCTAGTTGTAAGTAGCTAATTGTTTATCCATAGATTTGCTCTGTTGTTAGTAGGCATTGTTTACACATAGATTTTAGCTGTTTTCTAGTTATAATTAGATAATTGTTTATCCATGGATTTTCTCTATTTTTAGTAGGCATTTGCTCTGATTTTAGCTTTGTTTCTGTTATGCCGATGATTAAAATTAGGTGAGACCGTGTGATCCGGGGGTGGCGCTAGTGATCCTTGTGATATGCACAAATACACATCGATCTTGTGCATCCTACTTGGCTCGCTTGCTCCATCCCTGGAATTTGTGTGTCCAATCTACCTATATATGAGGCATTGTTTAGGCTATGTTCTAGTTGTAATTAGTTCTATATTTTCTGTAATGCCGATGAAGAAGCATATGTCTTGTGTATAGAGATGAAGGAGCTTACATTTTGATTTTTTTTCATCTCCTTTAGGGCGAGGAGGAAACCTGGAGACTATGCGGCGGCCGTGAAGACGTAGGAGCGGGGCTCCGTCCACACGGTCCACTGAAGCCGGCGCCTCCAGGAGCAAGACTTTTGTGCAGTACTAAATAGGTAGAAGAAGGCCACGCAATGAAGCTGGGCGAAGAGGAAGGTGAAGAACCGGCGGCCGTCAAGCAGGAACCACAGGGCTCCGTCAACGGTGCAGCAGGCGTCACCGGCTTTTTTTTGTTTCCTTTAGCCCTCATTACAAGCGGTCAAAAACTAATCTCCGTATCTGATGTAAAGACTAAAGGCAACGGTTATATATTCTACCCGTTGCTAAACTTATTGCAAACGATAAAAATCTCCGTTGGCATTGTGAGGCTTCACATCACTGACAGAGGCGGGGACACGGACCCTTTCTCCGTTGCCGAAGGGGTTTTTGGCCCGTTTCCGATGTGTCGTTCTGTACTAGTGACCCTAGCTCGGGAGGGTTCAGAAACTCTTCCCGGCACCCTGCCGGAGAGGGGAATCATCACCGGAGGGCTCTACATCACCATGCCTGCCTCCGGAGTGATGCGTAAGTAGTTCATCCTTGGACTACGGGTCCATGGCAGTAGCTAGATGGTTATCTTTCCACTTTGTGCTATCATGTTTAGATCTTGTGAGCTGCCTATCATGATCAAGATCATCTTATTGTAATGCTACATGTTGTGTTTGCTGGGATCTGATGAATATTGAATACTATGTCAAGTTGATTATCAATCTATCTTATATGTTATTTATGATCTTGCATGCTTTCCGTTACTAGTAGATGCTTTGGCCAAGTAGATGATTGTAACTCCAAGAGTGAGTATTTATGCTAGATAGTGGGTTCATGCCTCCGGTAATCTGGGAGAGTGACAATAACTTCTAAGATTGTGGATGTGCTGTTGCCACTAGGGATAAAATAACCGATGCTTAGCTTAAGGGTGCGCCGTTAGGTCTAATGTATTTGTTTACATGCATTACGCACATTACTTAATGCAATTATCCGTTGCTTGCAACTTAATACCAACGGGGAATTCGGATGACAACCTGGCGGTGGATTATTAGTCATAGACGCTGTTGGATAACGGTCTATGTATTTTGTCGTAATGCCCACATGAATATCATAGTAATCATCATGTCATATATATGCATTGTCATGCGCTCAATATTTTGTCAATTGCCCAGCTGTAATTTGTTCACCTAGCATGTTAGTTATCTTTTATGGAGAGACACCACTAGTGAACTGTGGACCCCGGTCCATTCTTTTACACTGATAATACAACCAACTGCAAACATTGTTCCTTTTCATTCTCTGCAATTTACTACTGTTTTTCACACCATACGTTTAATCCTTTGTTTTCAGCAAGCCGGTGAGATTGACAACCTCACTGTTTCGTTGGGGCAAAGTAGTTTGATTGTGTTGTGTGTAGGTTCCACGTCGGTCACCGGATTCCCTGGTGTTGCGCCGTGCCATATTCCGCCACCAACAACCTTCAGAAGTGATTTCTTGCTCCTACTGGTCGATTAAACCTTGGTTTCATACTGAGGGAAACTGCTGCTACACTGCATCATACCTTCCTCTTGGGGTCTCCCAACGAATGTGTGATCCACGCAATCAAGCTCTTTTTCTGGCGCCGTTGCCGGGGAGCAAGAGGATTTCTGCAAGGGGAGTTTCACGCTTCCAATCTCTTTACTTTGTTTTTGGTCTTGCTTAGTTTATTTTTATTTATTTTGTCTTGTTTGCTTTATTTATCAAAAACACAAAAAAAATAGTTTTCTGCATCTAGTTTATTTCGGTTTGTTTTTATGTCTAGTTGTTTATTTGCTATCAATGGCTTATCTCTATGAAATTAGATCTTGTTGGCAAGGTGGGTCCACGGAGGATGAACGAAGATATTATAGGAATTACCGCCTGTCACAAAAAGGGATGTACTTATGGAAAATCTTAAATCAACTAGAGGAATATGCTAGAAACTTATGCTTTATATTTGGCAAATCTTTTTTGCTTTAATGAATCTGATTGTTATAGGAAGTCTAAACATTTTTCTTTCCAATGTGCTTGTAATGATAATGAAACCTTAGCTTCTTATGTTAAAGGTTACTATAATGGGTATGAGGAGGAAAGAATTGAAGAATTTATTGTTTTTAAGGGTGCCCTTGAAATTAGATCTTATCTTGAGCATAAAATTGATGCCCCTTATAATCTGAAAGTTTTGGCATAATTAAATATTGTTATGATACCTACAAGGATAATAATTCTTATATTACTGAACATCTTAAGAGGATGTTTCCTCCAAAAGATGAAACTTATGCCTTGCAGGAACCTGTGGAAGAAGAAATTGCTGAAACTGAAAGCTCATTGGATGAAAAAGAGGAAGAGAGTGATGAACAAAAGGAGGATCTACCTTCTAATGATAGTAACTCTTTAACTCTTACATTATATGATTATCCTCCATGCCTACCTAAGGAGAAAGAATGTTATATTGTTGAATGTCATGATTCTATTGAAATATCTCCTTTTGATAAATTTGAAGTAACAAGTTCCTTGACTCAAATAAAGGAAATTGCAGAAAGTAAAAATGTGGTCCCTAATGTTATATATGATAATGCTCTTGATGATGCACTACAAGAAATATGTCAACTAGTGACTCACAAATTTGGTCACTAAAAGGTCATAATTTTTCATCTATGACCTTTTTATGACCAAAATCTGAAGGTCACATACGGAGCGTCTCAAACGGTCATATGTGACCTTTTTTCGAATTGGTCATAACCATCTATGACCAAATTGGATGGTCATAACTCTTATGCCCAATTTTTTTGGTCACGCGCTGTCTGGCATAGCCACGTCAGATCCTACGTGGCCAATCCTACGTGGCAAATTTGTGACCAAATCAGAAGGTCATAGAACAGATTCAGCCCAGTCCACGTTGGTCACTAGATGGGCCAAGCCCAAATGTTCAGCCCATTAATTTTTTTTTCGGCAATTTCTTTTTGAATTTACAGCTCCTCCATATGGGCCAGCCCAACTTTTTCAGCCCATTTATGTTTTTTCTGCAATTTCTTTTCAACATTACATTTCCTCTATATGGGTCAGCCCAACATTGTTCCAGCCATTTCTTTACGGGCCGTAGCCATTATACAGTCCAAAGAGTTTGGGCCCAAGGCCTCTTTAGCCCAGTTGCACAGTATAAGATGAAATTCAAATCCAGGAATTCAAGTACATTTGAATTCAAATTTCATTTTGAAATCGAGTAAATTTGAGTTAAAACAAATATCCCAGATATTCAAAACAACACATCAACTCACAACTCAAAATCACATATTCTTCCAGATTCAAATCAAGGGCCAAAATTAGCATAGTCAAGATCAGGTATCAGCATCAGGTTTACATGCAAGATCATGAGCATCAGGTTTACATCACAGACCAAAGCCAGGTTCACATCACCATCAGGCCAAAACTTACCATCACAGACCAAAATTAACATCCATCAGGTACCCATCCTCACAGAACTTTAGCTCCCATCAGTGACATGAACTGAGCCAACCTCTCATTTGTTTCATCGGTCTTCTTGCGCAGCTCTTCATGCTCCTTGTCGCGGACAGCTTGTGCGGCTTCAGATTTTTCAGTCTTCCTCTTCATTTCAGCGAGCTCGGCCCGCATTGCTTCGTTTTCCCTCTGCAGCTTCTCCTCAAGGTCAGTGACATGTGCAGCCACAACATCTGATTTGCTAGACTTCTTGGATGAGCTTGATCTCAGACAAACATTCCTCTGGAACGTGCTTGACGGGCATGCCTTGGTTAGAACTTCAGCAACAGCGTCGACATCAGATTTTGGTTGCTCTCCTTCTGGTACAGGCACAGCCAATATGGTCTCCATGTCACTCTGCATATGTAGAATTAGACATGAGCATGCTAGGAGTAATGAACAGAAACTTCAACCCAAATTCTCTTGACACATAAAAAATAGAGATACTAACACCACTGGAGCATACACTAGCAGCATGAAGTTGTTGTTCTTAAGTAAGATTCCAACATTATTGGAGCATACCCAGGACTAGACAGTGTTGTGGATACTTGGGGTGGGCCCTCTGTTCTAGCTAGCTTTGCAACTTGTTACAGGTTTGCTGCATTTATCAGCAGGTAGCCCATATTTGTAAACTAACTATAAAGTATTAACACATACACTAATATGACTAAATTCCTGTCACTTATAGAGTACATAGGATGAGTCCCCTGCAACTTGGGGCCCAGGATGGTCGCCCCTTTGCCCAGCCTCGGGGCTGGCACTCCGACTCTCCGAGCATAAGCAACAAACGGCTCAAAACCAAAAGAATGCACCTCTTTTTTGTTGTTGCAAATACCATCAGCTTAGATGAACACAGTGGCCATTTTTATGCAACTACTATTAATCCCAGACCTGCCATTTTTATGCAACTCTAGCCATCTTTCTTAGTCAAGTGTGAGTTTTTGTAAACGACTTGCTGTATAAGCCTCGTATGCATAATGGAGAATGAAATTGACCAAAGGAAAGTACCAGTCAAACATTACTACTTGTACCAGATTCACAAGCAGCATATTTACAAGTAAACATGAGGAAAGCCTGATTCACAGGGGCATAGAAACATGTCCGGAAAGACGTCATGATCAACAATGGCACAGGTGACTTACTATAGCCTTCTGGACTTCCGGGGAGAATCCATGTTCTTTGCTGTGGTGTGTGGCCCTAAATGTGTCGACAGCTGCAGACATTGGTTCACCGTTACGCTCCTTCCTCTGAAACATTTTTCATATAGAAGACAATCAGACTTCTGCTGGATCTGAGTTTGAGTGTGTGACAAAAGTTGCTTAGGACAATTGAAAAACTTGAGGGTTCTTACCGTGGCATAGATATGGGCCGCGTAGCATCGAGAACCAGTCCTCTGCTGGAACTTAACTTTCCCTCGATTAGTCCTGGCACTGTCACAAGTTTTCTACAATTGAAAAATGGTTCGGGTAATTAGGACAGCAGGTACATGCTAATGCATACAGCAGAAACATGATGATCATCAGGAAAGCAAGCATAAACAAGGCCTACTTTGTGTCTTGGGGTAGACCACAGTTCTACTAGCCTTTGCCATTCACTGTCCGGCAACCCTTCCACCGGGGACTTGATGCTGACTTGGTTTGCTGGGACTTCGTCGAAAAATTTCTTCTTGATCAAGTGGCGTCTGTTCTTGCAAATTTTCTGTAGAATGTCGGTGCATGCCTCCTGAACAACCTCTGAATCGGTGTTCAACTTGAAATTGCCCTACCAAGACATAGCAAACAAGGCAAAGGAACACAATCAGATAATCATATTATCAGGTATCCACACCAAAAAGATGGCATTCAGCTACAAAGTAATTAGCTTACCGCCACTTTTCCAATATAGTTCTTTACAAGGGTAGGATCCTTTTTGTACTCCTTGAAGTGAGGGAGGACTGGCATAAGGCTTCTTGCAGTATAGCCACACTCTGATGCAAACTTTGTAGCCTGCAAAGGCTTCTCTGGGCGTTTCATCCCTTCAGCAATCTCGATGGTGACCTTCGCGCCCAATCCATTGGTTATCCTTTCAAGCCCTGTGCCCTTTCTTTTGTGGTTGACAAACGCAGTTTTACCTGAAATAGGACAAATGAAGACATGGCAGAATGTCATATAGACATGTATGCATTGATCAACTGAATACATAAAATAAGGACATGCAACAGTGAGCAATAGGTATGCCCATGGAAACACTAAAAAAGAAGGGAGTAAGTTGCCTCTAACAAGAGTATGGTGCTCCTGTTGTTCAGAACTGCCAGCAACAGTTAGTGACTTATTTGTGACCATGTGGCTTGACTCCATGCCCCTTTCACCTCCTTCTTCCATGTGCCTTTGGCTTCCTTCTTCCAAGTGCCTTGCGCTCTCTTCATCCATGTGCATTGAGCTCTCTTCATCCATGTGCTGCTGGCTTCCTCCATCCTTAAGCAGCAGGCTTTCTTCCAACGTCTTCTTCTGTCTAGTGACTCGAGTGGGAGCATCTTCAGGTTCAAGACCTTGTAGCATTCTTTGCGTTGCTCCTTGAGGTAGGGGCAACACCCTTTTCCCTGGAGCCATGGCAGATGATGGTGTTGACGCAGCTGATGGTGTTGAGGCTGGTGAGCTTGTCCTTCTGCTGCTTTTCTTCTTGACAGCACACTTCTTTCTTCTAGTTACCTTCAGTTCCTTGTATAAACAGAGAAGACAATTGCATTAGATTATATGAGTAGAAAAATTGTTTGCACATAATCTAAAACAAACATGAAACAGAAAATGAAAAGTGGATTTTTTGTGAAACGTGTTGAAATCTTTGGTCGGCAACTTTGTTCGCCATCCCACTGTGCACACATGTGCCAAATTTTGGCATATTTGAACAAACTATATTATGATTGTGGCCATAAGATTGGTAGTTTGGCATGAAAGCCATACATCTTCGTTCATGATAGCTTGTTTCTGAGAACGCTTTTTCACGAAAACTTCCGTATTGCAAGTTTATATATTTATATGTTAACTATGTCACATATGATGACGCTACGCGAAGGTTTCCCCTTTTTTTGATTTTTTATGAATTTTGTATGGTGATTTCAAAATCTAGTCGAAGTCACCATCGTGACCGTTCGTGTCTAGGGATTGAATCATGCGGATATTTTGGTGGATCTCTGATGAAATAGCTACTTGTGAATCTAAAAATGATATTTAGGAAAAATAGTGGGCAAACTATGTAGCACATGTAGTTCAACTTCTAGCAGTTTTCAGCTGAATTGGCAGGAAACGGTTTTAATTGATTGAAGTAGGTAGAAAGCTCTAAAATGCATACTTTTCACTGATTGTGCATGAAATGTGTTCTACTTTGAGTCAAAAAATGAGCGGTGCCATTTTGCCCGATATTCTCGGTAGCCGCTTCACAAAAAACACTATTTTCGACACTTAGAAAATGAAAAGTGGATTTTTTGTGAAACGTGTTAAAATCTTTGGTCGGCAACATTGTTCGCCATCCCACTGTGCACACATGTGCCAAATTTTGGCATATTTGAACAAACTATATTATGATTGTGGCCATAAGATTGGTAGTTTGGCATGAAAGCCATCCATCTTCGTTCATGATAGCTTGTTTCTGAGAACACTTTTTCACGAAAACTTCTTTATTGCAAGTTTATATTTTTTTATGTTAACTATGTCACATAAGATGACGCTACGTGAAGGTTTCCCCTTTTTTTGATTTTTTATGAATTTCGTATGGTGATTTCAAAATCTAGTCGAAGTCACCGTCGTGACCGTTCGTGTCTAGGGATTGAATCATGCGGATATTTTGGTGGATCTCTGATGAAATAGCTACTTGTGAATCTAAAAATGATATTTAGGAAAAATAGTGGGCAAACTATGTAGCACATGTAGTTCAACTTCTAGCAGTTTTCAGCTGAATCGGCAGGAAACGGTTTTAATTGATTGAAGTAGGTAGAAAGCTCTAAAATGCATACTTTTCACTGATTGTGCATGAAATGTGTTCTACTTTGAGTCAAAAAATGAGCGGTGCCATTTTTCCCGATATTCTCAGTAGCCGCTTCACAAAAAACTCTAATTTCGACACTTAGAAAATGAAAAGTGGATTTTTTTGTGAAACGTGTTAAAATCTTTGGTCGGCAACATTGTTCGCCATCCCACTGTGCACACATGTGCCAAATTTTGGCATATTTGAACAAACTATATTATGATTGTGGCCATAAGATTGGTAGTTTGGCATGAAAGCCATACATCTTCGTTCATGATAGCTTGTTTCTGAGAACACTTTTTCACGAAAACTTCTTTACTGCAAGTTTATATTTTTTTATGTTAACTATGTCACATAAGATGACGCTACGTGAAGATTTCCCCTTTTTTTGATTTTTTATGAATTTCGTATGGTGATTTCAAAATCTAGTCGAAGTCACCGTCGTGACCGTTCGTGTCTAGGGATTGAATCATGCGGATATTTGGTGGATCTCCGATGAAATAGCTACTTGTGAATCTAAAAATGATATTTAGGAAAAATAGTGGGCAAACTATGTAGCACATGTAGTTCAAATTCTAGTGGTTTTCAGCTGAATCGGCAGGAAACGGTTTTAATTGATTGAAGTAGGTAGAAAGCTCTAAAATGCATACTTTTCGCTGATTGTGCATGAAATGTGTTCTACTTTGAGTCAAAAAATGAGCGGTGCCATTTTGCCCTATATTCTTGGTAGCCGCTTCACAAAAAACTCTATTTTCGGCACTTAGAAAATAAAAAATGGGAAGTGGTTTTTTTAGCAACATAACGTCTTTAATTTGTCAAGAGCAACACACATTAATTGTAACATATGATAAGTACTGTTTTTCTTTTCTAACAACAGAAATTTAATTTGATAAATAGACCAATACAATGTCCTTTTCTTTTCTTTTGTTTTTATATATAGTAAATTGGGCAAGACACCGGCCTGGTCCTACACGTCGGTGACCAGGTGCCTTCTTGTCTCCCTAAATCGAGCTCTGGTCTGCTCGTCTCCCAAATTTCCTAAATCGAGCACTCTTGTCTCCCCAAATCGAGCTCTGGTCTGCTCGCCGGCGGAGGAGCCCGGCGTCCCCGTCGCCCCCCGCGGATCCGGTCGCCCATCTGGGTAAGCATTCACCTGCTCCTTTGCTTCCCTGCTCCCCTGCTCTGTGTATCGACGCTAGGGGTATGTCTCCGCGGATCCGTGATCCGCCGCCGTCGTAGTGTCGCCGTCGTAGTGTCGCCGTTGTTGCCTCCAATCCACGCGTAATGAGCCGGCGGTGGGAAACCATCGATTCGCGCCCTGACGCACCGGCGAGCTGAGGGGCAGGTCGATTCATTGAAGCTCATCCCGTCATCGAGCTGCTCGACATCGTCGATGTTTCCGCCATTCCTGCTGTTCCGCCGTTCTTCATCTCGCCGGCAAAGTCAAGCTCTCTCCCGCCGTCCGGCAACGAGTAATCTCTTTCTCTCTACGTGTGAACTAATGGTCAAGTTCTCCATGTACAAGTAGCTCATTTGACTCTGTTCTAGACATGGCTCGTAGCTGGGTTGGTTTCTCTGTACAAAATCTTTTGCACATATTCTTGTTAAGCTACATTCTATCTGCAGCCTTTAATTACTGTTATCTGCAGCTTATGATTCAGACTTCCATATCTGCAATGCCAAAAAACAGAGGATCAGAACACTAGGCCAAGCAAATAGGTTCCAACCAAAAGAAGCATACAAGTGCACAAGAAAATACATACTCGATATATGGTTGTACCTCCGCGCAGCTACTGAGCACGTACCAAACCATCTTCTCATATTCAGCCCCAACCTCCAAGTAGTCCGAGCCTCCAAGGAAGTTCACACCATGGTTGAAAACCGACAAGTCATGACTTTGCGAATCGTCTCGCGCCCTATTTCTGCCCTTCTTGTTAAATCTTCTGTCCACATCATCGAAATATCTAGAGCAGAACGTCAAGCACTCGTCCACGACATATGCTTCGGCAATGGATCCTTCGGGTCTGGCCGTGTTTCTCACAAAGCGCTTAGTTGTAAGCAACCTTGTTTCGACGGGGAACATCCAACCATAATGGACCGGGCCTCTAAGGATCGCCTCTTCCGGTAGATGGATGGCCAAATGGACCATCACGTCGAAGAATGCCGGAGGGAAAATCCTCTCAAGTTTACAAAGAATAACCAGGATTTCAGCTTTAAGTCTTTGCAGAACATCTAACTTCAGTGTTTTGCAGCATAGTTCTCGAAAGAAGTTTCCGAGCTCAGCGACAGCCTCATATATTTCCTTATCCATAATTCCTCGGAGGCCCACTGGTAAAATTCTTTGGAGGAAAATATGGCAGTCATGGGTCTTGAGCCCTTGAAGCTTGCATCCATCGGGGGACACACACCTTGCTAGGTTCGAGGCGTAGCCATCTGGAAACCTCACAGCCTTTATGAACTCACAAAATGCAATCTTTTGTTCTTTAGTCATCGTGTACCATGCTTGCGGCATTTCATAAGAAGAATTTTCATCTTCCTTATCAACAGGCTGTAGATGTAGCTCCTCTCTTATTCCCATGTCTTCCAAATCAAGCCTGGAGTTTACCGTATCCTTTGTCTTGCCTTCGATGCTCAGAAATGTTCCAAGCAAATTGTCAAAAATATTTTTCTCGATGTGCATAACATCGAGATTGTGCCGTAACTTCAAGCCTGGATAGTATGGAAGGTCCCACAAGGATGACCTTCTGCTCCAACATTGACCATCCTCACGTTTTCTTTTCTTCTGATGCTTTCCTGGACGGACATCTCTCACCTTCTCAAGTTGTTGCTCTAGCTCTTCTTTAGTGAACTCTGTTGGCTTCTCCCGGGTTTCAGTCTTGCCATTAAAAGCTTTGCTCCGTCGCCACTTATGGTTTTGATCAAGGAAACGGCGGTGCCCAATAAAACATATCTTGTTCCTTATCTTCATCGAACAAGGATTTTTGTCACAATGCACACAAGCCTGATAACCCGCTGTGATCCTCCCCAAGAGTGTGTTGATGGCTCCCAAGTGCAGGAGATCAATTGTAGTACCTTTCAATTAGAAAAGGTTGTCGAACCCACGAGGAGCTGAAGGTATTGGTTAGTAAGATTGATAAATAAAACAATAAAAGATGCAGATGTTTTTGGTATTTTCAGTTGTATATTGCAAGCAGATAACAGATAGTAGCAAGTGAAAGCTCTCAAAGAGAGAAAGCCCAATCCTCTTATGTGGCAAAAGGACAAGCTCAAGTGATGTGTAACTTATATGTGGCAAACGTTCCCGAGGGCGGCATGGATGATGCTAGGCATAGAGATTTATTAAACAACACGTTGAATATCTTGTCAAGTTTTAATCCTCTTTGGACGGAGCCATAATTAGGTATAGCTAAATAAATAAACTACAACCCCTTATGATGGATCATGTGGCCAAGCAAATGACTGCACAAGAATTATTAAGACCTAAAGTCCCACCATAGCATTACACTCTAAGGTCCCCGATACTAATACCCTCATAATATAACTTCATGACTCGGTCTCAGGTTTACGTGTCCTCCCAAGTCTCCATCAATTCATTACACTACGGTGTTCTCCTATGAGCCCATAAAGGTGAAGTGTTGTGCAGTCGACGTTCGCACAACACCATCATAGAATCACATAAAAGATAAACTCTTGACAAAATACCAACACATGTCATATATAAATCAATGCCAATTCATCCTATGCCCTCAGGAACATACGGGAACTACTCACAACGTGCGAACATGATCATAATCAGTGGCATAAGTGGTACAACACAATCTGAAATTATAACTTCACCACCAAATAATGACAAGTACTCAATCACAAACATGAATAGTAGCACAAGACAAGTATCTAGGGTATAGCAACTCTCAAACTGCGAGGGGAACGGAGTGGATCACGGTGATGATGATGGTGATGGTGCTGGTCTTGATGGGGGTGATGATGTAGAGGCCTCCTCCCACGCCAAGGAGGAGAGGTGATGACGATGACGATGATTTCCCCCTTCTCCGGAGTTCCGGAGCAGCAGGATCTGACCCCCCTCGGAAGGGATCAGGAGTTTCGCCGCCGCCGCGACCTCGGATGGACTTGGAAAAATTAGGGCGTTACTTTTCGGGCGAGACGAAGGCGTCGATAAAAAGCCCCAGGCGAGGAGGTGCCCGAGGCCAGTTTGGGCTGGTCCCACGCGGCCAGGTACATGGGCCGCGTGGGCCACCCCCATTTGGCCCTCGTGGCTCTCCTCTCTTCGGTCTTCTTCCCTCTGCCTTTCTCCCGATGAAAAACTGACGCAGTATTTTTCCTTTTATTATTTGAGGTCCTGTAGCTCCTGAAACATTAAAGACAAGAAAAAGGAGGTTTTCTGCCTCCCAGAAATTAAATACCAAAAATAGGGACTTTGTATGAAAGTCCCCAAAATCATCTAAAACATGTAGAAACAATCATATAATCATGCAAATAACATTCTAGTATGATACTAAAAGTTATATAAATGATGATATAAAATGCACGTATCAACTCCCCCAAGCTTAAACCTTTACTCGTCCTCGAGTAAGTAAGGACATAGATCATTACATGCATCAATGGACTTATGGTTGATAAATAAATACGGGCATTGTATCATCATCATATTCAATTGCAAGATAAGATTAATGATCTAAAACTCATACATATGAGGGCAACATAAGTAGAACTCTAGCAATCACCCCTTACTTTTGAAAGCAAATAACCATTGTATGTTGGACAATCGAATCATATTGTTTTTCACATGCTTTTGCTCTTCATGGCAAGCATTATAATCTTTTATACTTTGCTGAAATTCAAAGACAAGATAAACTCTCATTGGATAACAAGTTCAAAAGAAGACAAATGAAAAGACAGATAGATATAAAAATTGTTATCACTCTTGCTTGACTAGTAACTAGTGCAAACTTTAGTCATGGATATCTCAATCAAGTTCCCATGCTCTACACAACCCTTTTCTTACACTTTCCATGGCTAGCTGAAATTTCAGGTGCCTTCCTTTCATTCACATTCAAGAGCATAAGTATTGAAATATCCATGATCATTAATTTGCTCAAAAGATACTAGGTTGTAACAAGAGTGTTTTATATCCTTTTCATTAAGTCTTCTCAACTTCTTATCCTACAAGACTATATCTTAACCTCAAACTATTAATTCACAAGTCTTTTTACTTCTTCTATATTGAGATAATTCTATAATTGTCCAACATACTCAAGTTAATTAATTTCAAGGCAAGATGTGATTGAAATTCTAAATATGCCACGCTCATTTGCATGAGTGTTACCCATAAATCCCCAAACAAGAGAATCATGGATGACACCATACTTTAATATTCATTGATAAACCATAAGATAGGGATACATGATAATGCTCCATGAGCTCACACACGCCTAAGAGATATTGATAACTAATCGATAAAAGCAAAACACCATGACTAGATAGATATGATAGATTGATAAAGAGAAAGACTAGATGGAACTCCCCCAAGCTTGGTGTCTTGCTAGAACTCCCTCTCTTCTTTCACATTGCCTTCATAATAATTATCTTCAAGATCCCCAATGATCTTCATCATGAGGTTGTAAGCTTTTTCGAACTCTTTTGCGGCTTCTCCCAGTTTTTGCATGAGATTCTTCTCCACCGACTCTTTGCAAGGCTTCCACTCGGGCTTGGCACCTTCTTGTTGGGATCTTGCGATCCCATTCACCAGGATAGTTCTCTTGAGTGGTGCGCTGAAATTCCCTGTCAATAAGAGTAGAAGCTACGTTTTTGCTCGCAAGGAAGCCTGGGAACCTTCCCTCCGGTCTGCATGCGCGCGCCCCGCCTCTTGTTTCCAAGAGAGTGGTTCACCCTCACGCCGGCAACAGCAATGGGTGATGGAGGTGCTGTCGCCAAGGGCGCGATGTCGACGGAGGGCTTGTGCTCTTCTTCTTCAGCTTCTTGCTTGTCCATCTCCTCTTCATCAAGCTTGTAGTCTTCATCGTCGGAGTAGTCCTTCCTCTTCCTATTCCTCCTCCATATGGACGTGGGGCTGTACCCATCGAGTTCATCATCATCGTCGTCCATGGAGGAGCATTGGTAGGAGTCTCCCGAAGACATGGCTAAAAACCTGACAGGCAGAAACAGCAAAAGAAAGAATCGCTCGAGAACGCTCGGTGCGAGATTAGATCGACAGAGAGGGGTATATATTGAGGTTTTTGGGTCAAGGCGAAGCGTCGGGATCGAAAACGAGACGAAAAAGGACTCCGAGGTGGAAAAGGGATAGCCCCACGCGGCCAGGTACATGGGCCGCGTGGGCCCCTCTCTTTCTCCCTCGGGTCTCCGTTTCGTCCAGTTTTCTTGTCCCATACGATGATTTCCATAAAAATTGACCTCCGTAAAATTTTATGCAATTCCGAGAAACTTTCCAACACAAAAGTTACCTTCTATTGATTTAGGGTTTCTGAACTGCACGGTTTCTCTCAATTACCTCTTCCGGTGTTTGTAAATTCAACTCCTCCACCCTTCCGATGAAGCTCTTTCCTGCAATATAAGGTTTAAGGCGTTGTCCATTGACTACATGAGGTTTACCTTTCATGTCACCGTGAAGACGGATAGCTCCTGAACGGTACACCTCCTGTATCACTAATGGTCCCTGCCACTTTGAAGCTAGCTTCCCTGCAGAAAACTTGAAACGAGAGTTGTACAATAAAACTTGATCACCTACTTTGAATTCCTTTTTCTTAATTTTCTTGTCATGCCAAATCTTAACTTTTTCTTTAAACATCCTGGCACTTTCATAAGCTTCATTTCTCCATTCGTCAAGTAGGTTTAGGTCAAGAATTCTCTTTTCTCCCGCAGTTTTAAAATCAAAGTTCAGTTGTTTAATAGCCCATCTAGCTTTATGTTCTAGTTCAACAGGTAAGTGACAAGCTTTTCCATAAACCATTTTATAAGGAGACATTCCCATAGGATTTTTAAAAGCAGTTCTATAAGCCCACAAAGCATCATTAATCTTAATTGGCCAATCAGATCTAGACTTATTCACTGTCTTTTCCAAAATGAGTTTAATTTCCCTATTGCTTAATTCAACTTGCCCACTTGTTTGAGGATGATAAGGAGATGCAATTCTATGGTTAACATCATATTTTGCCAAAGTTTTTCTAAGAACACCATGCAAGAAATGAGAACCACCATCAGTAATTAAGAACCTAGGAACACCAAACCTGGGGAAAATGATGTCCTTGAGCATCTTCATTGCTGTGGCATGATCTGCACTTTTGGTTGGAATTGCTTCCACCCACTTTGTAACATAGTCAACTGCAACCAAAATGTGAGTATGCTTTGTCTTTGATTCTGGGAAAGGACCCATAAAGTCAAAACCCCACACATCAAATGGTTCAAGTGGCAATGAATAATTCATAGGCATTTCATTCCTCCTACCAATGTTTCCTACTCTTTGACATTTATCACAAGATTTAACATATTCAGCACAGTCCTTAAATAAAGTAGGCCAATAGAAACCAGATTGTAATACCTTTGCTCCTGTGCGATCTCCTGCATGATGCCCTCCATAGGGACTGTCATGACAATCTCTTATAATAGCCTGTTGTTCATGCTCAGGTACACAACGTCTAATAATACCATCCACACTTTTCTTATAGAGGAAAGGATCATCCCAAAAATAATGTCTAAGATCATAAAAGAATTTCTTTCTTTGTTGAGAAGTGAAGTGTGGAGGCAAAACTTTACCAACAATAAAATTTGCATAGTTGGCAAACCAAGGAGATGCAACTTTAGCACTAGAAACATTAACAATTGCAAGTTGTTCATTAACAAAGCTATCATTAATAGGAATAGGATCATCAGGTATGCTTTCCATCCTAGAGAGATGATCAGCAACTTGATTATCCTCCCCTTTCCTATCAACAATGTGTAAATCAAATTCTTGCAATAGAAGTACCCATCTTATTAGTCTAGGCTTAGCATCTTTCTTATTCATCAAGTATTTAATAGCAGAATGATCAGTATGTATTGTGACTTTTGAATCAGTAATATAAGGTCTAAACTTGTCACAAGCAAACAGTACTGCTAAAAATTCTTTCTCAGTTGTAGCATAATTCTTTTGAGCAGCATCAAGTGTTCTACTAGCATAATAAATAACATTCAGTTTCTTATCAACACGTTGGCCCAAAACAGCCCCAACTGCATAATCACTAGCATCACACATAATTTCAAAAGGCAAGTTCCAATCAGGAGGTTGAATAATGGGAGCAGTGATTAAAGCATTCTTCAAAATATTAAAGGACTCAATGCAATCATCATTAAAAGAGAAAGGAACATCCTTTTGCAGAAGATTGGTTAGAGGTTTTGATATTTTGGAGAAATCCTTAATGAACCTACGGTAAAAACCTGCATGCCCAAGAAAACTTCTTATACCTTTGAGGTCCCTTGGATATGGTAGTTTTTCAATAGCTTCAATCTTTGCTGGATCAACTTCTATTCCTTCTCCAGAAATCTTATGCCCAAGAACTATACCCTCAGTAACCATGAAGTGACACTTCTCCCAATTAAGAACCAAGTGTTGGTCTTCACAACGCTGTAAAACTTTGTTAAGGTTGAACAAGCAATTATCGAAGGAAGTACCATACACAGAAAAATCATCCATAAAAACCTCCATTATCTTTTCAATATAATCAGCAAATATAGCATTCATGCATCTTTGAAAAGTAGCAGGAGCATTACATAAACCGAATGGCATTCTCCTGTAAGCAAAAGTACCATATGGGCAAGTAAAAGTGGTCTTTTCTTGATCATCCTTATGGACAGGAATTTGCGAGAAACCTGAATAACCATCTAGATAGCAAAAGTGAGAGTGTTTAGACAACCTTTCTAGCATTTGATCAATAAATGGCAATGGATAATGATCTTTTCGAGTTGCTTTATTCAATTTTCTGAAATCAATAACCATCCTATAACCAACTACAGTACGTTGAGCCACAAGTTCATCCTTTTCATTTGGAACAACAGTCATTCCACCCTTTTTAGGAACACAATGAACAGGACTAACCCACTTACTGTCAGCTATAGGATAAATGATACCAGCTTCAATAAGTCTTATTACCTCTTTCTTACCACTTCTTTCATTTTTGGATGGAGGCGGCGTTGAAAATCAACAACAGGTTTTGCATCTTCCTCCAGATTAATTTTATGCATACATAGAGCGGGGCTTATACCTTTAAGATCATCAAGAGAGTATCCAATGGCTGGTCGGTGAGCTTTTAGCACATCAAGTAATTTCTCTTCCTCTTCAGCTGAAAGGTTAGCACTAATAATGACAGGATATATGCTCTTCTCATCCAAATATGCATATTTCAGATTTGCAGGCAAAGGTTTCAATTCAAAACTAGGATCCCCTTTAGGTGGTGGTAGCACTCCTAAATTATCAGGTGGGATATGCAATTGTAATTGTGGTGGTTGTTGCCATAATATTTGTTCCAAAGCCTCTTTTTCCTCATCATTAAATGGTTCATCTTGATTAAGCATATAACGTTCTACAACATCAGTTGAAGCTACAGCTATATGAGCAAGAGTTTCAATTAAATTATTAGGAATTGGCTCTTTCTCAACATGTTTATCAGCAAATTTGGAAAAGTTAAATTCAAGTTTCTCACCAGCACATTTAATAAACACTTTCTCTTTAGGCAAATTAATTTCAGCACCAACAGTATGTAAGAAAGGTCTACCAAAAATGATAGGACAAAATGAATCTTGAGGACAACCAAGCACAATAAAATCAGCAGGGTATTTTATTTTGCCAATCAATACTTCAACATCTCTAACAATTCCAAATGGACTAATATAATCTTTATTAGCAAGTTGAATTGTCATACCTGTCTCTTCCATAACAATGGGATCAATATCAGGCTTGATCTCAAGATAAAGAGAATATGGAATGACACTAATACTTGCTCCAATATCACATAGACCATGATAACTTGAAGTCCCAATAGAGCATGATATAACAGGTTTCCCAACTTTGGCCGAATTACCTTTGATGACTTTGGTAGCATCTTCACATAGATAAACATCCACTGGGTCTTCTTCATTTAGTTGCTTGATAACAGAAATTTGAGTGTTGACTTCCACCTGTTCATAAGGCTGAGAACATCTTTTGTTACTCTTGTTAGTAACAGCTTTAAGTAAATTCTCCTTAACTTGGTTTGGAAATGGAGGTGGTTCAACATACTCCTCAATTGTCACAGATGACATTGGTTCAACCTGTTTAATAACTTTAGGAACAACAATAGATTGTTTAACAGGTTCAACATAAACTTCAAATCCACTTTTTGGAACACAGATATGATCAGCAAAACCTTTAGCTATTTCAATTATAACATAAGGATCAAGACCAAAAGTATCACTCAGATTTTTAAACAGAATAGAAGTAGAGAAATTCTCTACACATGAATATTCATAATCAAAATATGGCTCATTACCTTTATCAAGATCCCAGTGGCTAGTATTTTCAGAAATAGTCTCCAATAAATTCCATGCTTCTTCTTCAGTGTTATTAGTAAAACTTCCACCAGATGAATTATCCAGAATCTCCTTGTGCTTCATAGGTAGTCTCACATAAAAGTTTATCAATATAAGTTTCCTTGTAAGATCATGACATGGATTCTTGCGAAGGAGTTCCTTTAACCTCCCCCAAGCTTGAGTAATACTCTCTCCCAGATGTGGCCAGAAATTGAATATATAGCAGCGGTTATCATAAGCTTCTTTAGGAGTAAAATATTTAAGAAAGAAAACCTTCCTCAAGATACTCCATTCATTCTGGACCTCTTCATCCAAAGACCTGTACCAATCACGAGCATTACCAGATAAAGACAAATACAATAGCTTCCTTTTTACCTGATCCTCTGAAATACCAGGTAGTCTGAATAAGCCACATATGTCCTCAATTATTTCCATGTGCTCGCGTGCCGACTTAGTTCCATCTCCTGTAAATGGATTTTTCATAACTCTTTTAACATGACCCATGGGAATTTTATATCCCACTTTAGGTATCTCAGGCACAGCAGTTTCAACCACCTTTGCAGTAGTGGCATAAGCACTTTCATATAGAGCAAGATGCAGCGAGGCACGATTCATAAATGCCATAGTAACAATGAGATAAACAGCTTTCAAGTTTCCTTACCAAACTTCTTACCAATAGCGCTACGCTCCCCGGCAACGGCGCCAGAAAAGTATCTTGATGGCTCCCAAGTGCAGGAGATCAATTGTAGTACCTTTCAATTAGAAAAGGTTGTCGAACCCACGAGGAGCTGAAGGTATTGGTTAGTAAGATTGATAAATAAAACAATAAAAGATGCAGTGTTTTTGGTATTTTCAGTTGTATATTGCAAGCAGATAACAGATAGTAGCAAGTGAAAGCTCTCAAAGAGAGAAAGCCCAATCCTCTTATGTGGCAAAGGACAAGCTCAAGTGATGTGTAACTTATATGTGGCAAACGTTCCCGAGGGCGGCATGGATGATGCTAGGCATAGAGATTTATTAAACAACACGTTGAATATCTTGTCAAGTTTTAATCCTCTTTGGACGGAGCCATAATTAGGTATAGCTAAATAAATAAACTACAACCCCTTATGATGGATCATGTGGCCAAGCAAATGACTGCACAAGAATTATTAAGACCTAAAGTCCCACCATAGCATTACACTCTAAGGTCCCCGATACTAATACCCTCATAATATAACTTCATGACTCGGTCTCAGGTTTACGTGTCCTCCCAAGTCTCCATCAATTCATTACACTACGGTGTTCTCCTATGAGCCCATAAAGGTGAAGTGTTGTGCAGTCGACGTTCGCACAACACCATCATAGAATCACATAAAAGATAAACTCTTGACAAAATACCAACACATGTCATATATAAATCAATGCCAATTCATCCTATGCCCTCAGGAACATACGGGAACTACTCACAACGTGCGAACATGATCATAATCAGTGGCATAAGTGGTACAACACAATCTGAAATTATAACTTCACCACCAAATAATGACAAGTACTCAATCACAAACATGAATAGTAGCACAAGACAAGTATCTAGGGTATAGCAACTCTCAAACTGCGAGGGGAACGGAGTGGATCACGGTGATGATGATGGTGATGGTGCTGGTCTTGATGGGGGTGATGATGTAGAGGCCTCCTCCCACGCCAAGGAGGAGAGGTGATGACGATGACGATGATTTCCCCCTTCTCCGGAGTTCCGGAGCAGCAGGATCTGACCCCCCTCGGAAGGGATCAGGAGTTTCGCCGCCGCCGCGACCTCGGATGGACTTGGAAAAATTAGGGCGTTACTTTTCGGGCGAGACGAAGGCGTCGATAAAAAGCCCCAGGCGAGGAGGTGCCCGAGGCCAGTTTGGGTGGTCCCACGCGGCCAGGTACATGGGCCGCGTGGGCCACCCCCATTTGGCCCTCGTGGCTCTCCTCTCTTCGGTCTTCTTCCCTCTGCCTTTCTCCCGATGAAAAACTGACGCAGTATTTTTCCTTTTATTATTTGAGTCCTGTAGCTCCTGAAACATTAAAGACAAGAAAAAGGAGGTTTTCTGCCTCCCAGAAATTAAATACCAAAAATAGGGACTTTGTATGAAAGTCCCCAAAATCATCTAAAACATGTAGAAACAATCATATAATCATGCAAATAACATTCTAGTATGATACTAAAAGTTATATAAATGATGATATAAAATGCACGTATCATGTGTGCAGCCCCGGAAAATCATGGATGGACCATATGATGGCTGCACGTAGATTGAACTTATCCGGACTCAGGGCATCATGCATATGTACACCCTTCCATAGCTCCATCAATTCTTCCATGAGGGGCTCTAAGAAGACGTCAAAATCCTTGCCCGGAGATTTTGGACCCGGGATCAGCAACACCATCCTGAAGTTTGATTGATCCATGCATGCCCATGGTGGGAGGTTGTAGTTCATCACAAACACCGGCCACATGCTGTAGGAGTTGGCCATGTTATTGAACGGATTAAAACCATCCGTGGCGATGCCAAGCCTTATGTTTCTTGGATCTGCGGCAAAGTCTTTGTGTTTCCTATCAAAATCTTTCCATGCTTCACCATCAGCTGGATGACTGAGTTCATTATCCATGGGTTGCCGCTTGTCCTTGTGCCACCGTACCTCCTTTGCCGTTTTCGGTGAAAGAAATATCCTTATACCGAGAGGCATCACATATCGGGCACTTGTCATAGTCTTTATACTCCTTCCGAAACAGCACACAATTGTTTTTGCAGACGTGGATCGACACATAACCAAGCCCCAGCTCCTGTATTATACTCAATGCTTCATCATACGATTTAGGAATGGTGCTGTTTGGGAATTGTATGATCAAAAGCTGCAGGATTGCGTTGAAAGCAACGTTGCTGATCCGGTAGAAGGACTTGATGTGCAGCAATTTCATGGTGAAAGAAACCCGTGAAAATTTCCCCCCACCTGAAGTGCCTGCTTCATCTCCTCTAGCACCTTGGCAAAGATAGACTCCTGTCCATCACCCTGGTCTTCATCATGGTTTTCAGCATTGTACAAATCCTCCATCAGGTCGGGCAATCTGTCATCTTCATACTGATCATCCTCCTCCAAACCACCAAACAGGTGTGCTTGTGCATCAGGTTGAGCACCAGGTGCTTGTGCATCAGGTTCAGCATGGGGTGCTTCTGCATCAGGTTCATCATCTGAATTTTCTCCATGATGGGTCCACTTATCATATGTGCTTGCCATTCCTTTCAGAAGGAGATGGTGCTCCACTCTCTCTAGAGGTAGGTGTACACGGTTCAGACAAGTGCGGCATGGACAACGAACTTCAGCATCCTCGGCAACACTTCGTGAACAAACTGCATAAAATCTTCCACTCCTTTCAGATGCTCATTGGAAAGTCTTCTACATCCTCTAATCCAATTTTTGTCTATCTGCCAAAGACAGAAAAATGCTACGTATTAGCAATGAACAGATGCACTTAAGGCAAAAAGCATGTTTAAAGCACCAATTTTTAGACTTCAGAACAATAGCTAAATTCATATCACTGAGAACAGTAGCTAAGAAGTTTTTATACAGTAGCTAAATTCAAATCACTAAGAACTGCAGTTAATACAAAAGCATGTTCAAAGCACCATTTTTGACAGAATTAACAGCACTAACACTAGCCACAAGTGTGCTTCTCTGAACACTAGTGCACAGCCAAGAAGCTGAAACAAACATCACATGGACCTAGTGCACAACCAATTTTGGACATCAAAACCTAGCAAATGTTCTGGACATCACAAAGTGCTTCTCTGAATCTAGTGCTTCTCTAAAACTGTACATCAAAACCTAACCAAGAGCACAAGTGATTCACGAAAATCTTACAGCTCCAGCTCGATTCTCCCTGCTTCCAGCTCCAGCTTGAAGCTCGGCAGAGGTGGTGGCCGGCCTGCGCCGCTGTTGCCCGCCGTCGCCGATGTCCATCGAGAACCGAGGCGGGATCTCGTCGCTGACGGGGGCGAAGTCGCTGTTGTGGCTGAGGGCGCCGGTCACCGTCGCCCCAGCACCCAGCCCTTTCCTCCGTTCACGGCAGACCTCCGGTCACCCTCCCCTCCGCCGGTCACCGCCGCCCCAGCCGCCTCCCCCTGTCACTGGCGCCCTAGCCCCATCCTCCGGTCACCGCCGCCCTAGATGCCTCCTCCGGCGCCCACCGCCCTAGCCGCTCCCTCCGGCGCCCACCGCAGCACCGCCCCCTCCGCGGCACCAGCTAGCCGTCCTAACACGGGGAATTTCTGCCAAGTCCTGTTGGAGCGTGCCCTGTGCCCCTGTGTCTTCACCCACATAGTTTTAGTAGTATAGATAGAACACCATGTCCTTTATGCCAACATCACTTCTATAGCCCAGCGGTACAAATCAAACATGGAGAGCACTCGGTCGCGGGTTCGAGTCCCCCCGCTAGCGCAACAATTTTTGAGAATTATTCCACATGGCGGTTGGTGTGGGAGCGGGACCCACATGGCGGTGGCGTGGGGCTGGTGCGGAGGCTGGACCCACATGCCAGGTGGACGTGGGGCGGGTCCCACATGGCGGTGGGTGTGGGGAGTTGGGTGTGGGTGGTTCCTACGTGGCGGTATGGCAGTGGGGTCGTGACCTACGTGGCGTAATGTGGAGTCGGGACCACATGGCAGTGGAGGTGAGGCGGGACCCACATGGCGGTGGGAGTGGGGAGTTGTGTGTGGCTGGTCCCACATGGCAGTTGGGTGTGTGGGGGCTGTTCCTACGTGGCAGGGGTGTGGGGTCATGACCTACGTGGCAGGGGTGTGGAGGCGGGACCCACGTGGCAGGTGAAAGTGAGGCGGGTCCTATCAGTCAGAATAGTCCATTGACAAAGGGTCCCACCTGCTTATGACCATCTTGTCTAAAAAAGCCCATGACCTTTTTGACAGAAAAGGTCATTCGTTTTAGGGGTTTTAACCCTTCCAACTGGCTCATGACCAATGAATTCGAAATGGTCATAGATTTATGACTAATTTTTCTAAAGTCACTGACAGAAGGTCATTAGTTGACATATTTCTTGTAGTGATGGTCCCATATTGCTTAATGATATCAATTATACTATTATTGCCAAAAGTGGGTTTGATAACCCCACTGTTTTTGAGATTAATAAAAATTATGTGTTTTTAGATCATGAAAAGCATGCTTTATGTGATAGTTATATTGTTGAGTTTGTTCATGATGCTACTGAAAGTTATTATGAGAGAGGAAAATATGGTTGTAAAAGTTTTCAAGTTACTAAAACACCTCTCTTTATGTTGAAAGTTTTGAAGTTGCATTTGTTTCGTCTTTCTATGCTAGTTGCTTTATGCTTCAATAATTTATTCTATTACAAGATTCCTTTGCATAGAAAGTGGGTTAGACTTAAATGTGTTTGATATTTGCCTCTTGATGCTCTCTTTTGTTTTTCAACTCTTATTCTTATGAGAGCATCATTAAAATCTTATAGCCTAGCTAAAAGGCATTAAAGAAAGCGCTTTTGGGAGGCAACCCATTATCTTTTGTTTTCAGTTTTTGAGTCAAGGTGTTGTTTACTTCTGTAACAATTCATTTGTATCTGTATTTTATCGCATTGTTGTGCCAAGTATTGCCTCTAATAGGAAGATGATGCTAGATTTGGATTTCTGCGCAGGAACAGATTTCTGCTGTTCACCGTTTTAATTCTGTAAAATCACAGAAAAAATATTTTGATCTGAGCAACGTAAGTGCCTCGAAAAAATTCGTCTTTGCGGACTGTTCTGTTTAGACAGATTCTGTCTTTTATTTTTCGCATTCTCTCTTTTACTAGTGTTGAGTGGAATTCTTTTTTAGGGTGAAGAGTTTCACATAACATCAGTGGCAGTAGTTAATGTTAAAAGTAACGGTCATGTTTGTGTCCTTATAGAACATGTGAGTTTTTAATTGTGCACTAACTTTCTAATGAGAATTACTCTGAGTTTGGTGTGGCGGAAGTTTTCAAGGGTCAAGAGAGAAGGATGATATAATGTGATCAAGAAGAGTGAAGAGCTTAAGCTTGGGGATGCTCCCATGGATCACCCCAGCATATTTCAAAACGACTAAAGCGTCTAAGCTTGGGGATGCCCAAGGCATCCCCTTCTTCATCAGCAACTTATCAGGTCATCTTTAGTGAAACTATATTTTAATTCTTTCACATCATATGTGCTTTACTTGGAGCGTCTGTGTGCTTTTATTTTCAGTATTTTATTTTTCTTATGGTCAACTTGACTGGACCCCAGCATTCTTGATTGGGAGAGAGACACGCTCCGCTTTTTCATATGAATACTCGTATTCTTCACTTATACTTGTTGAGTATTCTTATCTAGCTATTGCTATGGTTTTAGCTCCTGTTTTTCATGCATCTCTTATTCAGAGCTGTTAGTTCTTTTAAAAAAGTACTCTCTTGCTTCACTTATAATAGTTTGGAGAGTTTATGTTGAAATAAATTGATTGGTGTTTGGTTGGAACAAAAATGTTGCATGTGGTAGATGGTATAATGGAAAAAGCTTACATATTCTTGTAGATCATTGTATTGGATAATTTGATACTTGTCAATTGTTTTGAGTTATCAAGTAGTTCATGTTTAAGCTTTTGTATCATGTAGTTAAAACCTATTAATGAAGAACTACCGTAAAGCTCGTTGAAATTTGGTTTGCATGATTGATATCTCTAAGGTCTAGATATTTTCTAGTAAAGGGTTTGGTTAACAAGGAAGACAGTGTAGAGTCTTATAATGCTTGCAATATGTTTTCATATAAGTCTTGTTGTGTCGGTTGATATCCTGTGTTTGGTTCAAATAACCTTGCTAGCCTAAACTCTGTACTGAGAGGGAATGCTTCTCGTGCATCCAAACCTTGAGCCAAAATTCATGCCATCTGTGTCCACCATAACTACCTGTATGTGGTATTTCCTTGCCATTCCAAGTAAATTTTTCATGTGCTACCTTTAAACTATTCAAACTTTATTACTCTTATTTTGTGTCAATGTTTACCAAGCTCATGAGGACGGGGTGGATGTCTTTATGTCAACTGTCAAACAGACTTTACCACCGGACTAGCGGCATATACATCCGCTTATCCATTAATTTTGCAAAAAGAGCTGGCAAATGGGGTGCCCAGTCCCAATTAATTACAAATTTAACCGCTTAATTCTCTTCAAATTTTTGCCCTGATTTATCAGTCAAGCAACGACAAACAGTGAAATATCTGCATGTGTAAACAAAAGAGAAAGAGGGATGATCTACCTTGCTGGTAGAAATAACGTCCTTCATGGGAGCCGCTCTTAAAAGTCTGGTTGGCAGGGGTCATATTGTACTTTCCATTTTCTGATTCGTTGACAATTAACAAACACCTCTCAAAACAAATTTTTACTCTCTATATGATTTCAAAAACTTAAAAAGCTCTAGCACATGATTTAATCCCTGCTTCCCTCTGCGAAGGGCCTTTCTTTTACTTTTATGTTGAGTCATTTTTCCTACTTCTTTCTATCTTAGAAGCAAACACTAGTGTTAACTTTGGTGCCACAATTTTTATATGCTTGTATATTGCACTTATTATATTACTTTGTGTTGACAAATATCCATGAGATATATATGTTGAAAGTTGAAAGCAATTGCTGAAGCTTAAATCTTCCTTTGTGTTGGTTAAATACCTTTTACTTAGAATCTATTGCTTTATGAGTTAACTCTTACGCAAAACTCTTTGATGCTTGTCTCGAAAGTACTATTCATGAAAAGTTTTTGCTTATATGATTCAGTTGTTTGCTCATTATCTACTTGCTAGCAAACTATAGACCATTGACCTGGATCACTTCATTCATAACATGTGTTTTACAATACTATTTGATCAAGATTATGATTATAGCATGTCACCTCATAAATTATTTTGTTTTTATCGTTTTACCTACTCGAGGACGAGTAGAACTAAGCTTGGGGATGCTTGATACGTCTCAAACGTATCTATAATTTCTGATGTTCCATATTGATATTATACCAATTGTTACATGTTTTATATACACTTCATAGCATTTTTATGTATTTTCTGGGACTAACCTATTAACAAGATGCCACAGTGTCAGTTCCTGTTTTCTGCTGTTTTTGTATTCCAGAAAAGATAGTCTGGAAATATTCTCGGAATTGGACGAAACTTGGACAGAACCTCCTATTTTTCTAACACGAACACGGAGTCCAGAGGAGACACGGAGGGGAGCCACATGGCAGCCACACCATGGGGCCGCGCGGGACCCCCCTGCCGTGCCGTGGGGTGGTGTGGGGCCCACGTGGGTCTCCAGCCGCCGCCCTTTCGTCTATTTATTCCTCCCGACGCGAAAACCCTAAATACCCGAGCCATTATCCATGAAAAGTTCCAGAGACGCCGCCGCCATCAACCCTAGCTCGGGAGGGTTCAGAAGCTCTTCCCGGTACCCTGCCGGAGAGGGGAATCATCACCGAAGGGCTCTACATCACCATGCCTGCCTCCGGAGTGATGCGTGAGTAGTTCATCCTTGGACTACGGGTCCATAGCAGTAGCTAGATGGTTGTCTCTCCACTTTATGCTATCATGTTTAGATCTTGTGAGCTGCCTATCATGATCAAGATCATCTTATTGTAATGCTACATGTTGTGTTTGCTGGGATCCGATGAATATTGAATACTATGTCAAGTTGATTATCAATCTATCTTATATGTTATTTATGATCTTGCATGCTTTCCGTTACTAGTAGATGCTTTGGCCAAGTAGATGCTTGTAACTCCAAGAGTGAGTATTTATGCTAGATAGTGGGTTCATGCCTCCGGTAATCTGGGAGAGTGACAATAACTTCTAAGATTGTGGATGTGCTGTTGCCACTAGGGATAAAATAACCGATGCTTAGCTTAAGGGTGCGCCGTTAGGTCTAATGCATTTGTTTATATTACGCACATTACTTAATGCAATTATCCGTTGCTTGCAACTTAATACCAACGGGGAACTCGGATGACAATCTGGCGGTGGATTATTAGTCATAGACGCTGTTGGATAACGGTCTATGTATTTTGTCGTAATGCCCACATGAATATCATAGTAATCATCATGTCATATATATGCATTGTCATGCGCTCAATATTTTGTCAATTGCCCAGCTGTAATTTGTTCACCCAACATGTTAGTTATCTTTTATGGAGAGACACCACTAGTGAACTGTGGACCCCGGTCCATTCTTTTACACTGATAATACAACCAACTGCAAACATTGTTCCTTTTCATTCTCTGCAATTTACTACTGTTTTCCACACCATACGTTTAATCCTTTGTTTTCAGCAAGCCGGTGAGATTGACAACCTCACTGTTTCGTTGGGGCAAATTAGTTTGATTGTGTTGTGTGCAGGTTCCACGTCGGTCGCCGGATTCCCTGCTGTTGCGCCGTGCCATATTCCGCCACCAACAACCTTCAGAAGTGATTTCTTGCTCCTACTGGTCGATTAAACCTTGGTTTCATACTAAGGGAAACTGCTGCTACACTGCATCATACCATCCTCTTGGGGTCTCCCAACGAACGTGTGATCCACGCAATCAGACCTCTATTCCCGGGTGGTTATACAACCCGGGACTAGAGATTCTCCCACGTGGCGGCTTCTTGTTTTTTTGTTTATATTATGATTAATCTTGCAAAATATATGGTTAATTAATTATAAATCAGAAAAATACATATAGCATATCAAAAAATTCATAAAAGAAATCTTTATGAGAATTCGATCATTTTTAATTGATTACATGGAGATCACAACCGGGAATAGAGCCCGTCTATTCGGTTAATTACAAAGAGATTACATGGAGATCACAACCGAGACTAGAGCCCGTCTATTCGATTAATTACATAGAGATCATATAAAACAGGGACTAGAGCCCGTCGTCTATTCGATTACATGATCATCGCCGGGACTAAAGCCCGTCTATTGATCGGTGGCATTGTATTTTCCCTTTGGGATTATGACATAGTTCATAAAAAATCCCGCAATTTCCTCTTGAATTGGTCAAAAGTGGTCCTTTGGTTGCAGGTCCCTCCGCACTCTATCCATCTATAAAAGAAGGAGATCAATATGAATATCAGTCATCATAACAGAAATTATGAATGACACTCAACACAATTGATGGTAATAAAATAAAATTGTGAATATATTTGTTCACTTACTTCTATAAATGTCGATGGGTTCCGCTCAGAGACCTCCCGACGAATCCACTCGCAGACGTAGTATCCACACAAATTGGTCCCCAGTGGCTGCCTTTCACGGTACTTTACGAGAATAGATTTCAATCAAATAATAATCAAGCATGGTATGATGGTATTGAAATTTGAATTAAAGAGATGCGCGAACCTAGCTCGTACTACTTACCTTGGCATTAACAAAACTAAGCTCCTCTTTAAAATCACCAGATGTCATCTTTATGAAATCTTTCCAAATCCTGCCCGGCAAACAAATGAATAAATGAGTTATTAATTAGTTACTTGATATCTCAGGAATTGAACAAAAGAGACCGATATAGTACGATAATGATTGAAAATACCCTTGGAGCACATCTTTAATATGTTGGTACTTCTCTGGGGCCACGCCAATGAGTCGAAGATTTTTCAACTTTTGCATCATCAACTTCAATGATTAGCAGAATGTAATGGTCGCTGCGCACTTTTATATATGTCAGTAACTAATCAGTTACACTTAACATCGAGTAAGCAAAAACTAATGTGTACAAGACAGTAACACTCTTACCTGAAGTTGTAAGGAAACAATATCTTCCTTTTATAATCTTGCCTCTTTATGAACCTAAACAAGTTGGCCACCGTTTCCTTGTGGTAGTTCCGTAGCAGATTTTCATTAACTCGGGTTGGGTCAACGAACCCAATCTCATAGATTTTTTTTTCTGTCACATTCATCACTCTTCATTCTGCATAATAGCGTAGTGAGCATAATTAGAACAGGCAATGACCGAGCTGAGCTATAGACTTTATTTTAGAAAATAAATGAATTAAATTACTTACAGACAATAGGTACTGACGATACTCAAGTCGAGGGCGTCAAGCTGGTATAACTGATAGAGTTCTTCAAGATAAATAGTTATCTCATCTTTACCTTTGAAATGTTCCTCTGTAACTTGCACAAGGAGCACTTTTCGATCTAGCTTTGTGACTTCCATGTACAAGTTATGCAGTCTTAGCATTTATGTTGGTAGATTCTCGATCTGATCAGGTGGCACTTGAGACTTCCCGTATTCCCAGGTCCATTTATCACGTGGCATAAGCGGGGGGGAACTCTTCTGCTTCCAGTTGAGAAAGTGAGATACCAAGTTCTGCAGCAAATTCCGCGCGGCAAGCTTAATCCGCCGCGCGCGCGGAGCCCTTATCAGTGGCCACCTTGAGCGGGGAGATGGACTGTTTTGACTGCTCTCCGAGCTGGGCAACCTCTCTTTTTCTTTTCCCGCTGGAGGTACTACTTGTCGTCGTGTTGGGGTGAGTTCTCCTCAGACAACGTGCATAGTCATCTGGCCTATTTATCTCAATTTGACTAAGAAATTCCGTAGCCCACTTTTTTTGCTCTGTCGTAAATACTTGCTTTGGGGCGGGCTGTTTTTTCGCCTTTAGTTCCGCCATCTGTCTTTTCGCGTCGACTGCCAGCCACGCGGCGCCTTGCTCTGGAGTCATCTCGACGTCGTAAGGTCTCGGGGGAGGAACCTTCGGTACTTTTGGGAGGGGCTCGTATTGGGGTTTGGATCGAAAACTTATCAGCGGAACGGCGGTCTTAGCCTTAGTGGGCGGAGGCGGCGGAGACGGCTGAGGCGGCGACGGAGATCGAGATGGACTCGTGTTGTGGTGGTCGTCACTGCCGTCATCTCGACTCGGAGGAGGGATGGTGGCCTTGGCGTCCAGCCTGGAAACACGATGTATTTCTTGGACCGAATTGACCGAAATTTACATGAGAACACACAACGGAGCACACACATCACCATATAGCTAGTCTACTCATCAACGGCATTAAGACGATCGTCATTGGTATTATAGCCACGTAGACTATCCCACTTCCGTGCAATCTCGAAGCCGAGGCGAGCGTCCAAAGCGGCATACAAGACTTGATCGTAGCTCAATGGAACGTTGCCCCATCCGAAAATTCGGAGGTCTTCTAAGTCGTCGTCGTCGTCCTTGCCCTTCTTCTTGACCTTCTTGTTGTTCTTCTTCTTCTCAAGTTTTGTCCCAATGATAGCATTGGAGAGAGCATAGAGACTCGGAGTAGGATTGCCGGTTGGGTTCCGGCTATCCCTCTGGATGTCGACCGCGGACGGAATAACAATTCCGTAGTAGCGCAGCATCCGCAAGTCATTGTGGATAGCCACGCCATAGAAGTTGATGGTCTTGTCACCTAAGAAATCCACGAGGAGCTGCGGCACCCGATCAACCTTGCAGATCTGGAAGACAAGAGTCTCGGACGCCACCGAGAGTTGAAGGACGGCGGCGCACTGCTTTTTCTCGGGTGAAAGATCCCTCTGTCGACCCGGGAGAGGGTCGGTGAACTCGCAGTCGAGTCCAACGCACTTGATCGGTGCGGCGTCGAGAAAGAACTTCTTCACGTCGCGGATCCACCTCTCCACGCGTGATGCACGGAGGGTGACCCATACCTTGAAGTGCATATCCTCCTTGATGAAGTAGTACAACCGAGACGGAGGTACGCGCGCGAGTGGCTCCATTGGAATAGAAGAGAGGGATCGAGAGAGATTTTTTGCTAGGATTAGAGAGAGCTTGTGTGCTTAAGGCCATGGATTAGTGTTGCTTTATATAGGACAGAGAGGGAGGCCGGCGGGCAGGGGAGGCCGGCGAGCGGCGCCATGGATTAAATTCGCGTCGGGCTGATCATCTTCCAAGGACCATCAAAACGGCGGCGGCTTGATCAACTTCCAAAGCGCGTCGGCGCGCGGGAGACCTCCAGGTTTTAAACGTCGTCCCGGTTCGTGCCACGAACCGGGACGAGAAGTCCATCACTAGTTCCGGCTCGTGCTACGAGCCGGGACGAAAGGTGCTCGCGCGGGCCCCCCGCTGCGGCTACCTGCCGCGAGACCTCTAGTCCCGGGTGGTATGACGACCCGGGACTAGAGGTGCCCTACAACCCGGGACAGTTGCTGCGCGGCGTCGTAGCCGTTGAACCGGTACTAGATCCACATGTGGCTCTGAACCAAAGGCATGGTTTCCACTAGTGTTAGTCGAACAAAATCTTTGTAATGGAATCTTTTGTACTAAAAAGAAGTACTAATGTGAATAGTAAGATCCAAATTCAGTTTAATTTTTTTAGTTTAGTCTCAGTCCTCCAAATTAAATGTGTCTAATCATAAAAACCTACTTTAGATGGAGCTTGCATTAGGCATATAGAGCGCGCAGACGAAGGAACAATGTAATAATCAGCATCTTAAGCGGTCCCACCACTTGTCAACTCATCCAAGTAACAGTTAAAGGAGGTTGGCAATGTGCAAGGTTTAAAAGAGCTAAATAGGGCAAAACTGAGTAAACTTAAGCGAGTAGGAACAACCGAGTAACATTAAGGAAAATGGGGCACGAAAATAAAAAAAACCTTACTTGGATGCCCGACGTGCTGGGTCGATCCAAACAGGTGATGACTGGTCAGAGCGTTTATCCTCCTTAAATAGCCCACCAAGGAGCAAGGAGAGCTTCACATCCGCAGCCTCTCATCTACCCAGCCTTTGCCCATTCTAGATCCAAACCCAATCTCGATGGGAGAAAATGATGTCCACCAACTCCAAGAGAAGGCAAGTGAGCTAGGCGCCTTGCTGGCCGCTGAGGGAAAAAAAGAAGGGGAAGCTTGGTTCAAACTCCGCGGGAAACTTGGGGAATTTGCCACTCGTCTGAGCCTTACCAATCCAAATATGACCACACCTCTAGCACGCAATGTGAAAGAAATGATAGGCCCCCTAGATCTTGGCCACAAAGAAGCTGAAGCTTTAATTCGGCAGATGATGGATAGGCCATTGGAAGAATCGGAGCTGATGGTTCAAATCCCATTCCGTTAAAAGATCTAATCACTAGTGGAAAACGGGACAGCAGTCCCGGTTCCAGAGGCCCTCTACTCCCGGTTAGGCAACCGGGACTAACAAAGCGGGACTAAAGCCCCCACCTCTTTAGTCCCGGTTGCTTCCGAACCGGGACTAGAGGCCCACCCACATGGCCACGGCGCAGACCGCGCGGGCTCGGAACCTTTAGTCCCGGTTCGTAACACGAACCGGGACTAGTGTGTTTACTTTTTTTTTCTATTTCGATTAATTTTCTGGATTTAGGGTTTTAGGAGGGGTTTAGGGGTTTCGGATGGTTTCCATCGTACATGGATCACGTCGATGCGCCAAAAACACGAAGATGAAGTTGATGCATATATATTTAACACATACAAATTACATGAAGATCACGTTGATGACACAAACAAATTAATTAGTACATGAAGATCAAGTTTCCCGGTTCCAGGTACTTAATTACATGCAGATCAGTATTACATGGAGGCATACTAATTTGTATTATAGTAGTACTCTCCTGTATCAGGTATGACCTCTGCAAGGTAAAATCCCGCCAATTCCTCCGCAATTGCTTTGAAGCGGGCCTCTAATGGTAGCTTGCTGCGCTTTCTTGCCAACTTTAAAAGAATAAGATCAAAATAAATACATGAGTTGTGTGTGTATACATATATATATCAAATGAATGAAACTCAACACAACTGATGGTAAAACAATAATGGTGTGAATAATGTTTACGTACTTCTTTACTTCTTTTGCCCTCGAATTTCTCGCAGGTCAGAACGTGTATGTACTCGGAAACGAAGTATCCACAGAAATCAGTTCCCTATGGCTGTTCCACGCAAGACTATACAAGAATAGAATTCAATCAAATAATAATCAAGTATGATAACGGTGCGTGGACCTACGTAGTACTACTTACATTGTTCAGACGCCATATCAGCTTGTCTTTCCATTGACCGGGTTCTTCCTTGATGAACTCTTTCCAAACGCTGCCCGACAAATAAAATTAACAAAGGAGTTATTAATGACTTGATATCAGGAAATGAACGAAAGAGGCGATAAGAAATGAAATTACTTTTCGAGCATTGTAAAACATGTCTTGTATTCTTTTGGACTTTTCCTTAATGAGTGAAGGACATGAATTTCTCCATCGTGAATTTTAATGACGAGAAGAATATAGTGGAACCTGCACACGTTTATATACACAGTCATGTATAACTCATCAGGTAAACTTAACATCGGGTGAGCAAAATATAATGTGTAGAAGAGACAGTAACACTCACTTGAAGTTGTAAGCCCAAATATAGTCTTTTTGTCACGGTGTTGCTTGAAATACCTTAGCAAATCCCCCGGTGTGTCCTTGTTATATAAGGGATCTTCTATGGTGACTTGATGAAGTTTATCTGGGTCAATGAACCCAAAGTCCTTGTTTTTTTGCCTTTTCAATTCGAGCATCTTCATTCTGCAAAATATAGCGCACAAAATATAGCGCACTAGGAGTTTTGGGCTTTGCTGATGAGGTGGACTGCTACAAGGAGGAGTCGATGGCCTTGACAATAAGATGTATTTCTTGTTCCACAGGGCAAAACCACGCATGACTTCTCCCAATGTCGCCTCACCGTCACCTCCAGGAATCTCAAGAGACAATGTTTCAAATCCCGGCATAATTTCATCCACCCCGACACGAGCATAGCCAGCTGGAATGTCACCATTATGGTAGCTTGCTTCGGGTTCATTTGGTATAGCATAGCCGACTGCCACCTTCATGGATATGTTCCTCATTGGCGTATGTAGTTCATATTCTGTCCTCTCCGTGACATCATCCACGGCGTAGTGAGCATCGACTTGTAGTTGTGTGGAACCCACGCTGCTTCTAAGCTGAGATCGGTCGGCATTGGCTTGAGGATCTTCTAGCTGCTGCTGAGACGGCCTTTGCTGAGTAAGTGACTCCATGAGCTGCTGCACCTTGAGTTCCAATTCCGATAACCGGTCTTCACCCTTCTTCTTCTTTCTTGCACGGCTTCTATAACTGTCAGCGCACTCCGGAAACCCAGTCTTCACGGTGACACCGCCGGGACAGCCTCGTAATCGTCCAACGTTTTCAGGATTACCCAGGGCCCGTGTCAGCTCATCGTCCTCTCTATCGGGTTTATACACACCCCAGCGAGCTTCATCTATTGCAAGTATAAGCTTCGGGAGGATTGTTTCTACTTTTTTCTTCCATCTTCCGTGTGCAACAATCAGCCCTGTTTCCTCGTCCAACACTGCACCATGCGCGAACATCCAGAATTTGGACCTCTCGGGCCAGTCCATTGTCTGTGGAGTGATCCCTTTAGCAAGCAGTCTGTCTTCAGCGGCTAACCACGTAGGAATGGCGGACCTGTAGCCACCTATCCCCAACCTATTGTGGTATATCTTCTTCTTGGCATTTGCCTTATTTTTGACCGATCGGGCCACAGCCGTAGACGATTTCTTATACGCCTTAAACGCGGGCCAGTAATCTTGTATCTTCACTAGTGTTCCAGTTCCGGAATTTCCACTGAAATCTGGATCTTTTTTTTTTCATATTTTTCCATATTGTTTTCTTCCAGTTCCGGAATTGTTCGGCCATCTTCGAGAGAGTCCACTGCTTGAGTTTATCCTTCTTGATTTCAGAGACACCTTCCGGGAGGTTAAAATGTGACAAGAGTGTGTCATATACCAAATCTTTTGTAATCTTGTGGACATAGCAGGGGTCATCGTCGTTTGCGGCCGCCGGCTTATGCCATTCTTGTATGGTTATCGGGAGCATGTCCCTAATAATAACTCCAGATTGATTTATAAATTTACGGCGGTTCTCTTTGGGTTCGAGCGGATCGCCGTTATCAGCAATTACATAGATCGGTAACTTTGGATCATCGCTCGTCATCCTTTTCGTGCTGCCTCGAGGAGCTCCCTTTTTAGCAGATTTGCTCGATCCGGAGGGCTAAAAGAAAAATAATGCGTTAATAAGTGCAATACAAATCAATTAATGAATCTAGTGATCAACAAAATAGCCTTAATATATATACCTCGTCGGCTCTTTTTTCTTCGGACTCAATTCCCTCACCAGAGTCCATCAGAAATTGTGAGGTGAAATCATCATCATCTTCTCCACCGGCATCGGTTCCACCGCCGACATCTTCTCCACCGGCATCGGTTCCACCGCCGACATCTTCTCCACCGGCATCGGTTCCACCGCCGACATTTTCTCCACCGACATCTTCTCCATCGGGATCATATCTATTGGCATTCTCAAATATCTCTCGCATAATTTCGTCTTCTTTCTCCTCGTCTCGCACATAGTTAGGATCCATAGCTCAATGTCCCTGCAATCAATAAAATTTGCATCTATAAAATTGCTACACAAAAATTTGCTAAATTTTCTAACTTTGCTAACTTATCAAATTTGCAATCTATAAAATTTGCATCTATAAATTTGCATCTATAAAATTGCATCTATAAAATTGCTTCTATAAAATTTCATCTATAAATTTGCATCTATAAATTTGCATCTATAAAATTGCATCTATAAAATTGCTACTATAAATTTGCATCTATACTGTTTTTGGACTCTTAATTAATGGACTTGTGATGTAATTTAATTTTTATCCTTGTCATGGTATTGGAGTATTGTGTTTATACTTCACAGGAAAGCCAAGATATTTCATTTTGGGATTGTTTAAAATCATGTTTTCATGCTCTCAACTTGCTATGAAATATCCAGACAGAAAAACAGCTAAAAGATACCTTTTCTCTGTATTTAATTTTCCTATCTAGATTCCTTTTCTGGATGCATTTCTTGCTTGTCATCCATATTTGTGGTGATTACTGATTTATAAAAATCATCTCACTCAAATTGGAATTTCCTAAGCTCTTGTTTGCATCTGTTGAACATAGCTACTTGTTAACAGAAAACAAGACTTACAATTTTCACCAAGTCCTAAAACTTAATTTTCTGAAAACTGTCAGATTTGCTGAATTTGATTTGGTTCAAATTGGTGGTTCAAACAACACTCAAATTAGTGCATTGTGTGCACTGGTGCTGTGCCAGGAGGCCAAGCACGGCCGTGTCGAGCCGGTGGTCACCATGGGCACAACACGCACACCTCACTCGCACACGCACGGCCACGGCCACGTCAGCGCGAGGCAGGGGAGGGGCACGGCGGCGGAGCGGAGCGGCAGCGCGAGGCAGGGGAGGAGCATGGCGGAGTGGAGCGGCAGCGCGAGGCAGGGGAGGGGCGAGGCAGGGGAGGGGCACCTACCTCTGGCGGCGGCGGCACGGCAGCGCGAGGCAGGGGAGGGGCACGGCAGCGGAGCAGAGCGGCAGATCGACGGCGCGGCGGAGCAGGGCTTCGCCGTCGGGGGTGTCGGCGGCGTCGAGGCGGAGAGCGAGGCGTCGATTTGGGGGAGAATGCGAAAAAATTCGGCCGCGGCCACCCAAATTACCGCGAAACTAACCTTTAGTCGTGGTTCCAGCCACGAACCGCGACTAAAGACCCTTTAGTCGCGATTCGTGGCTGGAACCGCGACTAAAGGTCGAATTTGGACCGCCCAAATTTGCGCGCCAGCACACAACCTTTAGTCGCGGTTCGTGGCTGGAACAGTGACTAAAGGTCTTTTTTCTGTTTTCTTTTTTGTTTCCTTTTCCTTTTTTCTGTTTTCTTTCCTATTTATTGATTTAATCATCCAAATCAGCTCAAATTAGTCTCTAAAAATATGTCAATCAACAACTTAATTATGTACTTTCATAATTTTTTTTGTTCTGTCTACAAAATACTTCAGTTCATCGAGCTCAAATTCATTATTATTACACATGCTCCATACATAAAGGTTTAATACATTCCATAGAATGCATTACATAAAAGGTTTAATACATTATTACACATCACCAACATCACCAACATTATTCTACATAAACGGACTTTCAGCGCCGTTCGCGGGAGGAGCCAGTCCCGTTCGCGGCCGCCCGGTTCTCGCGCGCACGTTTGCGGCGGCTGGCAAGATCCATGGAGGATGAGTCTTTCAGCGCCCAATCCAGCTCGGAAGCCTCCTTCGCCTTGAGCTGGCAGGCAGTTCTGGCTCGCTGTACACGGTCGTCGTGGACGGACCAGAAGGAGGCTTCAAGGGCCTCCTGCATCTGCGGCCCGCCGCGCTCTTCCCCATGATCGCTCCAGTCGAAGTCGTCGTCGTCGTCATCCTCCTCGTCGGGAGGGGCGGCGGCAACTGGTGCAGGTACGGCCGCGGATCCCCACGCCACCCCTGCGGCGTACGCATCCTCGTCGGGGTCAGGGACGTCGGACCACGCGGGCTCGTACGTCCACCTCCTCCGGCACCGGAGCAGGAGGCCGGTAGCAGGGCATTCCTCTCCACGCCGGGCTCGTGGGCATACGGCGGGATAGGCTCCCGCGGTAGCGCCCAAGCGCGCTCTGCCGAGCACGCTCGACCTCGTCCAGAAGGCGCTGCGACGGGCGTGGCGGATCCATCTCGTGGAGACGATGCGTTCGTGGCTAGGAATGGTGGATTAGGGTTTACCCCGTCGGTGATAATATATAAAGACCTCCAGGGCAGCGCTAGGGGAGGACACGTGGCTAGGGCAGCGCTGGGGGAGGTCACGTGATTGACACGAGTCGTGATCGCAAAGCCCGCCTTTAGTCCCGGTTGGTGTTACCAACCGGGACTAAAGAAGCACACGGATCGTGTGTTTCTTTCAAGCGCTTGTGAGACGTTGGATCAGGGGTGTGTTTCTTTTGAGGGATTGTGAGCTGTTGGATCAGCACTATCACGACCACTTCGTGAGCCACTTGGCCCGTTTGGTGTTACCAACCGGGACTAAAGAAGCACACGGACCCTATATATAGCATCCATCATTGCCAGTACAAGGGTAGCAGAGAGCAAGATTTCTGAGAGGTAGGAGTTCCTAGAGAGGAGACTAAAGGTGAACCCTCCCCTCGGTCGGATCCAAGCAGCGGCAAGGCGCTCTGATGATTAGCAACATCCCCAACACTTGTTCGGACGGTTGCAAATCATCAGAGACGTCTTGCCGCTGTTTGGATCGAAGGCCGATTTGCCGTCTCACGACCACGCGATGATTTGCCGATTTGCCGGTCAGAGTGGCCACTGTAGAAGGTAGGCAACTTTGATCCGACGTGGTTCTGAAAGGGGCATGGTTAATTTGATATGCGGGCACTCACGAGCCACCGTTGGGCTGTATGCAGGGGAAACCGTTACATAAAAGGTTACATAAAAGTTACATAAAAGGTTTAATACATTATTACACATCACCAACAACATCCCTATCTAGTGTTCACTTGTTCTTCGTGTGTGTCCCTTTCTTCTGATTGCGCCGTAACCATGGACAATCTTCTTCATTTAACTTGATGCTTGGGTCAGTGTTCACTTTGAAGGGCGGAATTTCATTAAACTTATCGTAATCTTCTGACATGTCTGTCTTGTCCTCCACTCCCACGATGTTTCTTTTACCTAAAAAACTATGTGGCGCTTTGGCTCATCGTATGATGTATTCGCTTGCTTATCTTTTTTTTTTTTTGGTAGGGTAGACATGTCCTTCACATAGAAAACCTGAGCCACTTCACTGGCTAGGACGAATGGTTCGTTCTCGTACTCAAGATTCTTGAGATCCACTATAGTCATTCCGTACCGTGGGTCTACCTCTACCCCGCCTTCTAGGTTGAACCATTTGCACTTGAACAAAGGGACCTTAAAAGAAGGTCCATAGTCAAGTTCCCATATCTGCTCTATGTAACCATAATATGTTTCCTTTTGCCCATTGCAGTTTGTTGCATCAAAGCGGACACCACTGTTTTGGTTGGTGCTCTTTTTATCTTGGTCGATCGTGTAAAATGTATTTCCATTTATCTCGTACCCTTGAAAAGTCAATATAGTCGAAGATGGTTGCTTGGCCAACAAGTATAGCTGTTCTCCAACACTGGTGTCATTAATGAGACGTCTTTGTAACCAACCGCCGAAAGTCTTCATGTGTTCTCCATCAATACAATCTTTTCCTGTGTATTTGGAGCGTAAAATATTCCTGTGTTCCTCGATATACGGAGCCACCAAGATGGAATTATGTAGAACTGTGTAGTGTGCTCGAGTGAAAAAATTCCCGTCTTGACATGGTGTTGCTTTTTTTTCCTAGCGTGCCTTTTCCACGCAGTCTCCCCTCATGGCGCGATTGAGGAACACCAATCGGATTTAGATCAGGAATAAAGTCAACACAAAACTCAATGACCTCCTCCGTTCCATAGCCCTTGGAGATGCTTCCTTCTGGCCTAGCACGGTTATGAACGTATTTCTTTAAGACTCCCATGAACCTCAAAGGGGAACATGTTGTGTAGAAATACAGGACCGAGAACGAGAATCTCTTCGACTAGGTGAACTATGAGGTGCGTCATAATATTGAAGAAGGTTGGTGGGAACACCAACTCGAAGCTGACAAGACATTGGACCACATCCTTCTGTAAACTTGGTAGAGTTAGTGGATTGATCACCTTCTGAGAAATTGCATTGAGGAATGCACATAGCTTCACAATGGGTATTCGAACATTTTCTGGTAGAAGCCCCCTCAATGCAACCGAAAGTAATTGTGTCATAATCACGTGGCAGTCATGAGACTTTAGGTTTTGAAATTTTAGCTCTGCCATGTTTATTATTCCCTTTATATTCGACGAGAAGCCAGATGGAACCTTCATACTGTGAAGACATTCAAAAAATATTTTCTTCTCTTCTTTCGTAAGAGCGTAGCTCGCAGGACCTTGATGATTCTCTGAATGAGCACCGTCTCGTTCCATCATACGTTGACGGGCCTGCCTTGCTTCCGGTGTATCTTTTGACTTCCCATACACGCCCAAGAAGTTTAGCAGGTTCAAGCAAAGATTTTTTGTCACATGCATCACGTCGATTGCAGAGTGAACCTCTAGCATTATCCAATAGGGCAGCTCCCAAAATATAGATTTCTTCTTCCACATGGGTACGTGGTTGAGAGCGTCATTCGGAACAGATAGACCGCCAGGACCCTTCCCAAAGATTACTTTTAAATCCTTGACCATATCATGTATAACAGAACTAGAAGGGCGGGTAGGCTTCGGCCGACGATCTGCCTCACCTTTGAAATGTTTGCCTTTCTTTCTTAAGGGATGGTTGGGTACAAGAAATCGACGATGGCCCAGGTACACATTCTTGTTACCTAAATGTATACTTTCAGTCTCACCTAAATAATGCGTGCATGCATTGTATCCCTTGTTTGACTGTCCTGAAATGTTACTAAGAGCAGGCCAATCATTGATGGTTACAAACAACAGCGCTCGTAGGTCAAATTCCTCTTGTTTGTGCTCATCCAAACACACGCACACCTTCTTCACGCCACAACTGTAAAAGTTCTTCAACCAATGGCCTCAGGTATACATCAATGTCGTTGCCACAGGTTGCTTCGGGCCTTGGATGAGCACTGGCATCATAATGAACTTCCGCTTCATGCACAGCCAAGGAGGAAGGTTATAGATACATAGAGTCACAGGCCAAGTGCTATGACTGGAGCTCTGCTCTCCAAAAGGATTAAAGCCATCTGTACTTAGACCAAATCTTAAGTTCCTTGCGTCATCTGAAAATGTCGGGAACTCTCTGTCGATTTTTCTCCACTGGGACTCATCAGCGGGGTGTCTCAACATCAAGTCTTTCCTATCACCGTGTTCATCGAACATAGGATAGTTGTCATTATCCTCTTCTTCTTCATTGTCTTCCATTATAACCCCTCTTTCTCCGTGCTTGGTCCAACAATAATAACCAAGCATGAAACCATTCTGCAACAGGTGGATGTGAAGGACTTTTGAGTTAGGGTGATCCCTCATATTCTTACAGACACTGCATGGACAACATATAAAACCATTCGTCCGCTTGTTTGTCTCAGCCACACGGAGAAAATCATGCATGCCATTAATGAACTCGGGACAGCGTCGGTCATTATATAAGTACATCAAAAACCATTATATATATACTACATCGATCATGAATAGATAAGTGACCAAATTAATTAATACAAGTTCATCAAGCGAAGTAGAGTAGTGTGACCAAATCTATCTAAAGAATTTAAATCCAACAACAAATGCGATCAGAATCGCAACTAAGGTAATTATTGAACCAACAACATAATGATACCAAGCCTCTTGACTAATGGCATATTTTCTAATCTTTTTAAGCTTCAAGCGCATCGCATTCATCTTGATCTCGTGATCCAAGCGCATTGCCTCCATCTTGATCTCGTAATCATCGACGACGTCGGCAAACTTGAACTCCAATTTCATCTTCTCTTCTAAGCATTGGAGACGAAGATCTTCACTTCTTTCCAAATTTTCTTTCAAATCATTGTTTTCTTTTTCAAAAAACTCGATAATAGGGTCGGTTGGAATTTCCGGTTCAACTACCTCCTAGATAAAAATATATCTATGTCAAGTTGGTCGGCATGATTGTGATAAACACGAAATATAACAAATAGTTATAAAAATATACCACATCTGAATCATAGACCGGACGAGGGCCGACGGGGACGGATATCAAAACCATGACACTATACATATAAAAAAACATAAGAAAATTATACAAGAAATAACTATGCATTTAAATCATACAAGTAAATTTTTTTAAAATAAAAGATAAAAAAAGAGGCTCACCGAGATGACGGGACAGCGCGGGCTATTGACGGCGGTGAGGACGGGGACGGGACGACACTAAAACCTACAAATCATAATTTAGTTTGAGCTCAAATTGCATATAAAACAAATAAAATCCCTAACTTAGACATTTCATCAAACACCTAGCTAGCACTAGAAATATGAAATGAGCTAAATGAGCTAAACAACTAACAAAACGAGCGCCGGAAAAAATAGTTTGCAGTTGCTAACCCTTGATGCAGCTAGCGCCGTCAATCTTGAAAAATGGCGGAAAAATGGGAGACGAAATCGAGCTCGGGTGAAGGAAAATGGAGATGAAACTCGAGCTCAGAAATTGGCCATGGCCGGCTCGGGTGGCGGAAGATGATATACGGGACACTTTAGTCCCGGTTCGTGGCACGAACCGGGACTAAAGGTCCATCTGAGTCGGGCCCAGCGCCTCAGATTCTGTCAGAACCTTTAGTCCCGGTTCGTGGCACGAACCGGGACTAAAATGTCGACAAATAATAAATCGTGAATCGTAATTCGACAAATAATCAGAAAAATGGGTGCATTCATATCTTTAAAACCGTAAATCGTAATTCGACAAATAATATGTATAAATGGATGGGAAAAATTATAGGAATCTAAATATTGTGTCCATATCATCTTTTACATAAATATTTAATGATTATGTAATAGTATTTATTAATTCATTTTTTTGTTATTCGTAGATAATCATATTATTTTTTTGAAGTCCAAACCTATCTTAACATAAACATTAATGATTATGTACTAATAGTTTGAATTCAAATTAAAAAAATTTACATTGTTATTGTCATTTTCAATTTAATATGGAAATATTCATATCTTTATACCGGCAAATCGAAATTCGAAAAATAATATGTATGAATCGATCGGAAAAATGTTAGGAATCCAAATATTCTGGTCATTACTTTTTAGGTAACCGAATGGACCGAATTGACCGAATACATGAGAGAAGACACAACGGCACACACACATAGCTATATAGCTAGTCTACTCATCAACGACATTAAGACGATCGCCTTTGGTATTATAGCCACGTAGACTATCCCACTTCCGCGCAATCTCGAAGCCGAGGCGAGCGTCAAGAGCGGCATACTCGACTTGATCGTAGCTCAATGGAACGTTGCCCCATCCGCGAATCCGGAGGTCTTCTTCTTCGTCGTCATCGTCCTTGTCCTTCTTTTTGTTGTTCTTCTTCTTTTCTAGGTTTGTCCCAATGATTGCATTGGAGAGAGCAACGAGACTCGGAGTAGGATTGCCGGTTGGGTTCCGCTGATGCCCACAAGTATAGGGGATCGCTGAAATCTTCGTTGGGAAGTATTACCCAAATTTATAGTTCGACTCGATGGGAACACAAGAATACCAATAAGACTTTGGCAATTGAGGCGTCACTCTCAACCACACCTGTATATCAATAAACTTGCAGCAGTAATAGTGATGGCAGTAAGGTGATTCAAGCAAGCAAAATAAAACAGCAGTAGTAACAAGGGTTTCCCAGTTTTCACCGGAAAAGTGAAAGTGTAACTCAGGGATTTAAAACGTAGGCACAAGGTGATAGCGGGGTGTTGCATGAATAAGATTGATCATATAATAAGATATAAACAGCAATGGGACTTATCTCTAACTCCGATATATGTAGGTATGTGTTCCATAAATAGTTGTGCGTACTAACCAAGAGAATTTGCACAACATCTATTGTCCTACCTGCCCATTTCACCGGGGCCAACTTGGAACTACAGGTAATTAAGGTCTACCCTTTCGAATAGCCCGGAACAACGCATTAACACTTCATGAACACATAGAATCCTCAAACTAATACATCTCCCCTTGTTTTCCCTACCTGTCACTTTTAGGGTTCGCAGGTTCAACATAATAGCAGGTAATACACTTTGCAGATAGATACCAAACTCAAATATATGATGGGGCAAAATAAGTTCAGTACTGAAATCATGCCACTCGGGCCCTAGTAGCAAGCATTAAACATAGCATAAGTGCATCAACACAATACAAAAGTATCTTCAAGATAAACCCCTAGGATCTAGAACAACGGGTACCATTACATGATCAATCTCATCCAATCCCCATCCACCTCATGTGCCTACAGCGGACTACTCACACATGGTGATGGTGAAGGAGCTCATGGTCGATGGAGATGAAGGCGGTGAAGATGGCGGTGAAGACGGCCTCCGGATCTCTCCTCCGGGGGAGAAATCCTGGATCAATCTGTCTCCGAAAACGAAGATCGTGGTGGTGGCGGCGCTCTGTTTCGCGAAAACTCCCCTCCTCTAGGGCGTCCACTTTTTCGTATATATGAAGGGGTACGCGGAAGACCGAGGGAGAGGCGGTGCCCGAGGCTCCAGATGGGTGGGCCCACGCGGTCAAGGAATCTGACCGCGTGGGGCCCACTCTTTTGGGCCTCGTGCGCCTCCTCGAGTCCGTCTTTTGCACGATGTCCTTCTTTTCCATAAAAAATGACGTGGTATTTTTCCCCGATTTAATTTCCTGCAAAAACAACCAGAAAGGAGACTTTGCTAAAAACAGCGTCAGATTCAGCAGTTTTATTCAAATATGGGAAGATTCCGGAGCAAATTATGAAGCAAAGTGCTTGGAAAAGTAGATGCATTTTAGGTGCATCAACTCCCCCAAGCTTAGCTCGTTGTTTGTCCTCGAACAACTCAAACGTAGTGCAGAAGCGATGAAAAGACTTTGACAAGAACTTTGCATTGCATATACAACACCGTTTAATACCAACAAGTATTCAAAACATAATTTCCATAACAAATAACAAACTGCTGGCAAAGATGCATCTAACCGGTGTTAAAGCATTTATATTTGTTACAAAGGAAATAACATGAAGTGTCAGCACTTGGATGAGTTTGCCCAACTGTAGAAGAAAACAAAGGTTCTTGCATCGCTATTGATTGAATCATGTCAAGATTTTTGAGATCTCTTGATTCTTTACTTTGTTGACTAGTGAACTCATTGTGCTTACATCCTTGCTCTCAATTTTATCAAATCATTTAACATTCCCTATTATGACTCATATGCTTGACCAACTAGAGGTTGAAAGCCTCATGCCCCGTGAATACGAGTACCTACACCACGTGTTACTCACCTCGGGTCACAGAGTAAATTCAAGTTTTAGGTCATTGTAAGTATTTTAATAGCGTCATTGAGAGTTGCTACAGGGGTACCTCTTGCCTCATGACATGGAAGCCAGCCCATGTCAAAACAACAAGACAAACAGACAATGAACAATCTCAGCACTCTTTTATTTACTATGGGTATAGCTTTTTATTATGAGGTGCATCATAGAATGAACATTATGGTTATGCTGTAAATTTCCACCATGAATGATGCATGGCTTAGATTGGCGGCCCAAAGCATCTCTCTAGCCATTTATACAAACTCCTTAAACTTACTAAGTTTCCACATTTATTTCACCCGTGATAGGCATCCATAGACAAAAGTACATGATATCAACTAAATATAATTAAGAGCACGTTGAAAGCTTTGCATGTGTCAGCACATATGGGCTAACTCTCAACCCTAAGATTGTCAAGCATATGACTTCATGTTTATCATTTGAAAAGATCTTTTACTTTGGTTGGCAAGTTTAGCAAGCACAATGGGATGCGTAGACCTTTGTTTAGAACCACAGTTATTCAATCCACATCCAAGTGTTGACACTAAATAATATCTCTCTTGCATCATAATATAACATACTAAACCACGGAGGAGATAAACATTTGCTAGCACTTCCCTAGATGTTAGAGAAATTATGACATGCGCACTTGCTATTATTAAAAAGTCCACATAAGCACGGCAAAGGTGTCATACCTTTCTCCACTTCATGCACATCAGCTCATCATTGTTGTTCTCCTCTCCCAACTTGAACTGCGCAATAAAAACTCAAATCTGCCATAAAATGCTACTGCATACAGTACTGTTTTTACCCTACCTAAACACATCAGAATAATTTCATAATTTACGGGTGTGTAGGTCATATAAAGTTGCAGCAGTGGTTAAAATTTTAGCTCATTCGGAGTTACAGAAAAAATATGAAAAATCAAACAGTGAACAGAATCAGAAATTCCTGCACCTCCGTTTTTGCATTAGATTCAAGAAAACGAAAATATTTTTGTTCTTTTTAATTTTTAGATGCATAAGGTAAATGACCAGAAGTAAATAAGCAAGAGAAAAAATAAAATCTTTTTGTGTTTTCAAGATTTTCAGAACAATAAACTAAAACATAACAAGATAAAAGTGATATAAAACAACGAATGAAAAGGGAGAGAAGTACTCCCCCAAGCTTGAGTTCAAGCTAGTATCCCGGGTGGTAGTCGTATCCACCACTTCCACTTCCGTCGTAGTAAGGTGGTGCACCACTTGATGACCCTCCTCCATAGTAAGAGGGGTCACCACCTTGGTACCCTCCTTGCTCCGGTCCTCGGAAACCCCATGGATAGTTTTGCATCTCCGGGTTTTGGGGCTCCTCTTGTGGTGGCACTTCTTCCACGGTCCATTTTCCGGTGTTCCTGTCAAAAAGGTCAGCACGAGGGAGCCTAATGGACACATTTTGTCCATTGTGACTCTTATAAATATAGTTGCAACCACCCTTATGCCATTCACTCATTTCCATGCGACAGGTTAAAGTAAAATCAAGTAAATTAGACTCTTCTACACGTCTACCCATGTTGTTATCAAAGCCCCTCTCTTCCTTAATGTGCTCATATATTAAAGTAGCAATAGCACCAGCATATATAGGGGTAGTATCAGTCATGTTCCTTCTCACAGCTAAATGCAGAGTTCTAGCAAGAATGACTCCCAAGTTATACTCACATGTGGTGTTTTCTTTTGCACATTTAAGTAAATAAACCATTGGTCCCGTGCAAGCAGAATTGTTGTCTCTAGCAAGAAATCCTCTTGCAAGGAACAACGCAAAGTATCTCAAACTTGGGTGCTGTATGTGGGTAAATTTGCCCCTATTGAGTCTCTCAGGAACATTAACAGAAATGCTACGCCAAAAAGAAACAAGTTCCTGATTTGAATCAGCACCTATCTCATCCCAACTACCCGTGTTCTCCACACGAATAGCTTTGCAAAACTCTTCTAATGACATAACAAGGCGCTGCCCCCTCATAGTAAATTTAACCGTGAAAGTAGGAGGTGGTGGATTACTCTTCTTACTGCGTTTGTGAAGTTCGGGGCCCTCGAAGCGGAAGGTGGAGAGGAACTCCCGTGCGATCCCCTCGTATGTCTCCCGTGGATGACGAGAGAACTCAAGTAAGCCCGCTGCAGTGACGAAGGCGTTGAAGTCATCTCCTATCCCCCAATGGTTAAGAACATCGGGGTCTTGCCATTTGGTTGCATGAATCCGAAGCTTTTCCCCCACAAACTCTGCACCATCCTCCCATAGATGATCATCATCATGATTATCGGTGGCTCTAGATGGCCTCCTCCTTGTTCTTGACATCATCCCCATGAATCCCTTACCCTTGTTCATGGTGAAAGCTTGCTGTCCAAAAATAATCCAACAAAAATTAAGATGTAACAATCTAAAACAACATTGACCATCCATAGCTAGTCTCCACATCAATATATGCATCATATTAACTAGAAAACTCAAATCTATGGTTTCCAAGCATATTAGGTGACACTTGTACAGCAAAATACTTCATAAATAAAGCATAAGAACAAAAAGTAATTGGATGGGCGGAGGAGTCACATACCAAGGAGTAATTCCACCAAACAGATTTGAAAAATCTGCTCAAACTTGGGAGATCGAAGATGGCAGGAAGAGGGAGCTCGGGAAAATTTGGGAAAAATACCTGGAGGTGGTTTTCTGTCGAGGGTGAGGAGATGGGCACTGGCTGCTCACCTAACTCCACCTGTGGGTCAAAATGGTGGGTCCCACGCGGCCAAGGAATCTGGCCGCGTGGGGTACCCCATTTTGGTCCCTGGTGGCCTTTTGGCCCCCCACTTTTGGCTGCTGGTCCCTCTGGTAAAATAACTTAACCCCAAATTTTTCTGGAATTTTTCAAGAAAATTTTCTGAAGAGAATTTTTCAAAGTTCATATTCTGGAATTTCTGGACTTCTGAAATAATTATGTTTATGCAAATATTCTAAAGTTCTAAGACAAATAAAATTAAAATGCAATGCAAATTTTTATGGGAATCAAGTTTGCATCATTTCCACATTAGTAATGAGGTTGATCAAGTCTCATTAATAATATGTAAAGGATAACATAAATGATTCTTATTTTATATATAAAGAAGAAGTTCAGGATACCTCAATTTGATTGGAATGGTTCCAATCATCAAGGTAGCATATTTTGGTACAGGAGGTGGTAGTGCAATTTCAAAGCTTCCAATCATAATAGTATTTCTTTGAATAGAATTCACACTCTTGTTTATCATTGTAACAGGATTCTTCTTGGGAAAATAGATAGTATGCTCATTTCCTTTGACATTGAATGTCACTTTGCTCTCAGTACAATTTATCACAGCTCCTGCAGTGTTTAAAAAGGGTCTTCCAAGAATAATAGATAAATTATCATCTTCAGGCATTTCTAATATAACAAAGTCTGTAGGTATTACCACATTAGCAATAGAGATAGGAACATCCTCACATATCCCAATAGGCTTAGCAGTTGATTTATCAGCCATTTGCAATGACACTTCAGTTGGAACCAATTTGTTTAGGTTAAGTTTCTTATATAAAGAAAAAGGCATAACACTAACACCAGCTCCTAAATCACATAATGCATATTTCACATAAGTATCTTTAATATGACAAGGAATAGTTGGAATACCAGGATCTCCACGTTTTTCAGGCAATTTCCCTCAAATGAATAATTAGCAAGCATAGCAGTAATTGCATCATTAGGTATCTTTCTTTTATTAGTGACAATATCTTTCATATATTTCGAATATGGAGGAATTTTAATAGCATCAACAAGAGGGATTTGCAAATATAAAGTTTTAATCAACTCAAGAAATTTCTCAAACCTAGCATCATCCAAAGATTTCATTACCTCTTGGGGATATGGTATGGGCCTTTGTACCCATGGATCCCTCTCTTTACCTTTTTGCTGATTTGGATGCTTCTTCTTTTTATTCTTATCAATAGATGGTTGAGGGTCTTTTTCAGGAGGTTCAGGTTCTTCAATATTTTCAGCTTCATGTTGTTCTTCAGGTGTAGATGATTCCTTCTTCATTATTATTATCTTCAGTCTCAGCATCAGAAATAGAAATATCCTTATCTTGTTCTTGAGAATCATCAATATCTTTGTTTTCATTGGGAGATTTTCCTGCAGAAGATTTCTTCTTGAGAGCCTCTTGCTCTTTTCTCTTAGGATGGTCTTCAGGATAATCAGGATCCTGAGTACTTGCACCACCTCTAGTATTAACTCCACAAACCTGTTTCTTCTCAATAAGATTTTCATACAATTTATTTTGAAGAGAAACCATTGTTCAACTTGATTATTCATCATCTCACAGTGTTTAATAATTCTTCTAACTTCTTCTACACTAGCATTTAAACTTTCACGAAGAAATTTAATCTTATGAGAGTTTTCCATAATACTCATTCTAATACTATGCTCCTCAGGATTATGGTTATAAGCAAAATCGTTAACATAGGATACATCAATAGGAGGTGTTACCTTTTCATTACCTTCCATAGAGCTAATAGCATTGACTTGGATTGGAAAACATGGTTTATCAATAGGAAGTTTAACACCCATTTCAGATAGTTCCTTGAGATGAGAGGTTTTAATTCCCTTCTCTTCAATATCCTTGGCAGCTACTTTCATTTGTTCATCATTTAATTTAAGAATACCTCCTTTCTTCTCTGGGAATACCTCTTTTTCATTTATCACTTCAATATTCCAATCTTCATAATTCCTAGAGATAGTCTCCAATAATTCGGTTGCTTCATCAATGGTCCTTTCCCTGAAAACATTCCCTGCAATACTATCAAGATAGTCTCTAGTATTTTTAGTTAGTCCATTGTAAAATATATCAAGTATTTCATTACTCTTGAAGCCATGTGTAGGACATTTCCTAACCAACTTACGGTATCTCCCCCAAGCTTGGGGTAGATCCTCCTTCTCTTTCTGCGAAAATTTGCTAATCTCAATAGTTAAACCATGAATCTTATCAGCAGGGAAATATTTATTATAGAATAATTGCAAGCATTCTTCTTTGCTAGTAATAGATCCAGGTTCTAAACTATTATACCAAGTTTTAGCATCTCCTCCCAAGGTAAAAGGAAACAACTTTAAGAAATAATAGCGTTGGTGAATCTCATCTTTACCAAATAAAACAGACAAATCATGCAAAACAGCAATATGTTCAAAAGGAAATTCATTGTCTCTCCCATTAAACTTAAACTTCTCAGCCTTTTTAATTATTTCGGGATCAACACTAAACTCATAATCTTTATCTTTAATTTTAATAGCTGGAGCATTCATTTTCTTAGTAACAGGAAAATAATCAGCAAGAGAAGAATTTTTATTGCTATCAAGTTTATCCAATTTATCAAGATTCGAATCCATAAAAGCCATAGCAATTGCATCTTCTTCCTCATAAGAAGAAGTTTCATATTCATCATCACAAGACTCACTATCTTCCAAATCAGACTCCACATTTTCAATAATAGATGATTCAGGAAATTCAGGTGTTTCAGTTGTCTCAGATGTTTCAGGTGTCACTTCTTTGTCTATGCTACCACATATTAAATCATTTTCAGTACTAGTAGACATCTTAGACAATGGTGAACTAGATAAAACTTTTCCTTTTTTCTTAGGAACAACAGCAGAAACGCATTAGGTGAAAAGTTTGGCCTACTTAGCAAGTCCGTACCTCTACGAGTAGTTGAAGGCCTCAGTTCCTTCGGAGTAATCTTTTCCTTTCCCATGGTTAGGAAAAAGCAAGTGCAGCAAATAAATGATAACAAGTGGTCTTACCAATAAAGCTAGGTTCCCCGGCAACGGCGCCAGAAAATGTCTTGATGCCCACAAGTATAGGGGATCGCTGAAATCTTCGTTGGGAAGTATTACCCAAATTTATAGTTCGACTCGATGGGAACACAAGAATACCAATAAGACTTTGGCAATTGAGGCGTCACTCTCAACCACACCTGTATATCAATAAACTTGCAGCAGTAATAGTGATGGCAGTAAGGTGATTCAAGCAAGCAAAATAAAACAGCAGTAGTAACAAGGGTTTCCCAGTTTTCACCGGAAAAGTGAAAGTGTAACTCAGGGATTTAAAACGTAGGCACGAGGTGATAGCGGGGTGTTGCATGAATAAGATTGATCATATAATAAGATATAAACAGCAATGGGACTTATCTCTAACTCCGATATATGTAGGTATGTGTTCCATAAATAGTTGTGCGTACTAACCAAGAGAATTTGCACAACATCTATTGTCCTACCTGCCCATTTCACCGGGGCCAACTTGGAACTACAGGTAATTAAGGTCTACCCTTTCGAATAGCCCGGAACAACGCATTAACACTTCATGAACACATAGAATCCTCAAACTAATACATCTCCCCTTGTTTTCCCTACCTGTCACTTTTAGGGTTCGCAGGTTCAACATAATAGCAGGTAATACACTTTGCAGATAGATACCAAACTCAAATATATGATGGGGCAAAATAAGTTCAGTACTGAAATCATGCCACTCGGGCCCTAGTAGCAAGCATTAAACATAGCATAAGTGCATCAACACAATACAAAAGTATCTTCAAGATAAACCCCTAGGATCTAGAACAACGGGTACCATTACATGATCAATCTCATCCAATCCCCATCCACCTCATGTGCCTACAGCGGACTACTCACACATGGTGATGGTGAGGAGCTCATGGTCGATGGAGATGAAGGCGGTGAAGATGGCGGTGAAGACGGCCTCCGGATCTCTCCTCCGGGGGAGAAATCCTGGATCAATCTGTCTCCGAAAACGAAGATCGTGGTGGTGGCGGCGCTCTGTTTCGCGAAAACTCCCTCCTTCTAGGGCGTCCACTTTTTCGTATATATGAAGGGGTACGCGGAAGACCGAGGGAGAGGCGGTGCCCGAGGCTCCAGATGGGTGGGCCCACACGGTCAAGGAATCTGACCGCGTGGGGCCCACTCTTTTGGGCCTCGTGCGCCTCCTCGAGTCCGTCTTTTGCACGATGTCCTTCTTTTCCATAAAAAATGACGTGGTATTTTTCCCGATTTAATTTCCTGCAAAAACAACCAGAAAGGAGACTTTGCTAAAAACAGCGTCAGATTCAGCAGTTTTATTCAAATATGGGAAGATTCCGGAGCAAATTATGAAGCAAAGAGCTTGGAAAAGTAGATGCATTTTAGGTGCATCATCCGCCTATCTCTCTGGAGGTCGACCGCGGACGGAATTTTAATTCCATAGTAGCGCAGCATCCGCAAGTCATTGTGGATAGCCATGCCGTAGAACTTGATGGTCTTGTCACCTAAGAAATCCACGAGAAGTTGCGGCACCCGATCAGCCTTGCAGATCTGGAAGACAAGAGTCTCGGACGCCACCGAGAGTTGAAGGACGGCGGCGCGCTGCCTTTTCTCGGGTGGAAGATCCCTCTGTCGACCCGGGAGAGGGTCAGTGAACTCGCAGTCGAGTCCAACACACTTGATCGGTGCGGCGTCGAGGAAGAACTTCTTCACGTCGCGGATCCACCTCTCCACGCGATATGCACGGAGGGTGACCCATACCTTGAAGTGCATATCCTCCTTGATGAAGTAGTACAATCGAGACGGAGGCACGCGCGCGAGTGGCTCCATTGGAAGAGAAGGAGAGGGATCGAGAGAGAATTTTTGCAAGGAGATTAGAGAGAGATTGTGTGCTTAAAGCCAAGATTAGTGTTGCTTTATATAGGGCAGAGAGGGGAGGCCAGCCGGCGGGCAGGGGAGGCCGGAGGGCCGCCGCCATGGATTAAAATCGCGCCGGGCGCTGATCGTCTTCCAAGGACCATCAATACGGCGGCGGACTGATCAACTTCTAAAGCGCACGGCGGCGCGCGGGAGACGAAAGGTTTGAATTTTAGTCCCGGTTCATGCCCCGAACCGAGACTAATGCTTGTCGCGCTGGGCCGCGTCTCTGCGGCCGCACGCGGTGACCCTTTAGTCCCGGTTCGTGGCTGGAACCGGGACTAAAGGTCCCTCCCGAACCGGGACAGGGGCTGGGCCGTTGGAAAAGCGAAAAATCGATCCCATTAGTACCGGTTCGTAAGGGAACCGGTACTAAAGGGCCAAACGGATTGCCCTTTTTCCACTAGTGAATCTTCCTTGTTGCTGATAAGTTAAGCATGGCCCCACTCTGTGACTCGACACATAGACCCATGATTGATGGTGTCAAGTTTGTTGAACACAATGTCGATGAAATAGTTTTCGACTGGCTCTCTCCTGCAAGCCCGCCCTATGGCGTAGTCTCCATTGTCGGAGCCCAGAGCAGCGGTAAGATAGCATGCCAGACTTGCTGCAATTTTGAAATGTTGCTCCATACCAACATGTTATCATTTTTGCCCAGCTGGCCGTAAATAAACCTTGAGCTTGACTTGTAGTAACTGCTTTGGAGATCATAATATGCTCCATGCGCGCTTCGTGCACTATGGCGTTGTCTATATGGGAGCTCACTTGTCCTTCCAGAAATCATATAGAAAAGAACTATAGAATGTTCAAAATTCTGAAACAAATTTTGACAACTTTTATAGTGCTATTGAAAGTTAATTAAGTTCATTTTTTTTTGCCTTTTTGTGATTAGGTTGTGTTGCATAAATTCAATCCGACAGCTTACGTATCATAGCTCACTTCTCCTTACATTTCAAGGCTTGTCGTTATTGCCGTTTATATTGGAGAAAACCTCAGCAAGTTGTTAGCATGGATATGTTTCCATTTATTTGATTGTTCGTTCATTGGTGCTCATATGGAAAAATGCAACCGTTATCTCAAATTTGATGACATTACTTCTATACCTTTTACAGGGAAAAGTTATCTACTAAATCAGCTCTTTGGAACTAAGTTTCCCGTGATGAATAAGTATTATGGAGGATGGTAATTATTCAATCTTTGCATACTTCGTAGTTACTACGGATTATTGTCATAAATTTCCAAAAGATCATATATTGACTGTGAAAGCCTAACATGTCATATAGGTTGGTTCAAATCCCACTAGATATTGGAATTTAATAACAGCAAATATTTAACCTACAAATATTAGTACTAATTTTACTTTTGTATGCCTTAAACGGATATCTACTTTGCCAAATCATCTAATATTCCCCGGACATCTGATTATACGGACATGTTTTTGTATGGGGATAACCCTCTGCATTGGTTGATACACATATGCAGCAACCATTTCTTTTATCAGATCCTACAAAATTTATGTGACATGAATATAAATATACAGGCTACTGGATTGGTTCTAAGATTGCGAACCCACACAGACTTTCTAGAAGATACTACATCAGTTTTTTAGAATTATCCACCTTGCTTTTCAACCCAAGTTGCAGCACACCTTCAAAAGTTTCCAAATATTCATGACGTCCATATGGTATCTTCAGTTTTCACTTTCTAGTTTGTACAATTGTCTATCATTTTTTTCCTGTTTATGCATTTATATTGTCTAACTAAAATATACAATTGACCTTTAAGAGTAATCTTTATATTCAGAATGTCTTAGTAGTATGTTTATTTTCCAAAATTAATTCTAGGAACCTAACATGGATGATTTGCAGGACACAAACAACCAAAGGAATATTGGTGTCAAGATGCATTGGTCCTCCCTTGTTAATTCTGGATGTGGAAGGTTTTGATGGAAAAGAAAGAGGGGGAGGTATTCATGTCTTCTCCATAGTTTGGTTTGACGAGCCAAGCACGTGAGATGGAAAATTGTACATGACAATCTGCTTATTCATGATTTTCGTTTTCCTCAAGATTCTACACACGGAAATTATTACAGTATTTAATTTTCCATCCATGTTGCATTAATTATAAATTTTGTCCTTGGCAATCTATATCAAAAAGCAACCGCGAGCACAAAAATATTAGTTCATAGCGCATTTATAATCCGCGTGTTCTCCCCGTGCATGCCCTGCATGGTCTTGACGAAACTTAATAAATTGGCATACTCTCCATACTGAAAGGTTTGTAGCGCACAAAAATCATTTTGCATATTATCAACGGTATTCCTAAAATTCGTAGTTCTCAATTAAATCTTTACCAACTTACTATGTTTGTTCGGGAATTTGTGCACTTAACCATATAAAGTAATGAAATTTAAGTATATGCTATTACTCCCTCCGTTTCTTAATGTAAGGTGTATAGTTTTTTACACGAATATTAAGACAGGGTATTTTGTACATAGTGGACTCATTTTTTTCTGAAAAAAATTGTGAGAGAAGAGTTCTTAATTAATAGGCACAAAACGAATACGATCCGTTAAATCTCTCTTTTAAGACTAGGTCTCATTTTTTGATAGGCTATATTGTCCATAAATAGCAAATATACCTAATATTTAGGATTTTTCTTCAAAAAAACTATACAACTTACATCAAGGAACGGAGGGAGTATATTTTTACAGTACATATTTATGAAATCCATCTGGTACATTTGTTATATTTCGATCACACACACTCTCAGAGGCCACCTTGAATTACTTAATTCTGCTGCCATTAGAAATATTCTTATAAAATTATCATTAAACTGCTAATTCTACTGCTATGGTTTTTAGGACAAACGATTTGAGAATCAAGCTGTCCTTTTTGCGCTAACTGTATCCGACCTTATGATGGTTAACATGTATGACTTTTCCATCCTGATACTATGCTTATCGAACATATGAGGGTATTATACCTCTTTATAATTTTTTATATACCTCATTAATTATTCTAAGATATCTCAATTCAAATAGTATGAAAAAAACTATCACCATAGTCCTCAAATTTTTTCATATACCCTTATTACGTACAAAAAAACAGTATATGTGCAAATAATATAAAATATAAAGATTCAAATGAAAATTTTCATGTAACTCACTTTGGGGTATTTACTATTAAATAATGAAGTATATTAAAAAATGATAAAGAGGTATATATGATGGTATATTGAACGTGAGAGTACGTACGCCTAGGAGTACAGAACCATTTTCCTATATATAGGAATATATATATATATATATATATATATATATATATATATGTGTGTGAGCTATTCTACAATCGGTTGTAGAATAACGATCTACAACCGAAGTTGTACTGCTCGTCTGTTCTACATGTACTGCTCATGTGATCGAGAAGTACAAGTTCCGTATTTTTTATGTAGTTTTTTAACCGTTTGTCCGAATTTAGCAAATAATATACCGTTGAAAAGCCAATAAAATTCGGCATCTTATTCATCTCCCGAATTTTTCAAATTCGCTACGGTTTAAGATTAATTTTCAAAGTATTCAAATCTGAAAATAGCACAGCGAACGTATTTATCAAATATTTTCTCAACCACTTATCGGAATGATGCAAATAGTATGCCGTTGGAAAGCAATTGAAATTCCGCAACTTTTATGCTTTTACAGTTTTTCCAAATTCTAAACTGATTAAAAGTAATTTCTAAAATACACTAATCTAGAACGTGTCCTATACGGGCGGACAATATTTTTTCCGGCGTTTCTCAACCGATTGTCGGAATAATGTAAATGATATGCCGTTGGAAAGCTATTGAAATTCCGCAACTTTTATGCTTTTACGGTTTTTCCAAATTCTGCACCGACTGAAAGTAATTTCAAAAATACACAAATTTGTAAGTGTCCTATACGGGCGGACAGTATTTTGTCCGGTGTTTCTCAACCGCTTGTCGGAATGATGCAAATGAAAGATAACGGCGATACGCAACTTTTTCGTGTTGACCGATTTTTCAAATTCCTTACACTTAAAAAGTAATTTTAAAACTACTTAACTCATGACACCGGTGTTTCACGGTAGGTGCGAGATTTAATTGACGAATTTAGCACTTTAATTCGTAATGAAATGCACTACTTATTATAATTAAACTCATATTACACCATATGAATCATTTGCTACTGACATTTGAGGAGTAAAAAACTCAAATCGACGAGATTACTATGATATATTTCCGCCCCGAAGAACAGAGTATTTGAACTTCTCTCGACACATAGCTGAACTTCTCTGTTGATTCGTGTGTACTGCCAGCATAGTTTTCATGATTAGTGTTTAGTAAAACAGCGATAAGTTTCTCATACGATTTTCGTTTCAGCTCTATGACCACTCAAAATGCTCGTACTAAAAAGGTTTATCTATTAAATTTACCGGTATAACCGGTAACGGAAATCTAAAAAATCAATTTTTAAGTGGGGTTTTTTTGCAGTCAAATCTTGGTCAAACCTATTTTAGCCGTTTGATAAATTATTTGTTAACCCATCCGATATCGGAATTGAGTGATTCTTGTTGCGCTGGAAAGATGAAGTCAGGGACTATCTACTAAAAAATGAAAATGAAAATAAAAAATATATTTATAGCGGAATTACGAGTATTATTCAGAAAAACATGTTTATACCACACTTGTACTTTCCGGAAGTAAGATATGTACTTCCCAAGTTACTTATTTGTACTTCTAGGCGAGATATTTTACGGTTTCACTAAACCTCCCGGTGGTATGTGAAATTGTCTAACAAAATACCTGGACTTGCCTAAAAACATCATTGAACTTCTCGGTTTATGCGTGTGTACTGTCGACGGAATATTTTCACGATTAGTGTTCAGTAAATCGGCGAGAACTTTCTCATACAGTGTCCATTTTAGGTGTATGACCACTCGAAATGTTCAGCCGAAGAATACACATCTATTAAATTTACTGGTAGAACCGGTAACGAAAATCTCAAAAAACGATTTCTAAGTGGGTTTTTTTTTGCGGTCAAAGTTCAGTCAAACCTTCTTCATACCACACTTGTACTTCTCGAAAGTTAGTTTTTTACTTCCCGGGTTATTTATGTGTAGTGTTTCGTTAAACTTTCCGGTGGGATGTGAAATTCACAAAACAAAATACTTGTATTTTTCCTAAAAACGTACATGAACTTCTCTATTGATTCGTTTGTACTGCCATTTTTGCAACCCTGTACTGCCTTGTTTTGTGTCGTTGTTTGTTTTTCTAGAACAATATAACGGGCTCGACTGAGTCATCATCGACGCGAAGGTAATAACAAGAAGTTTAATTTATTATTATTTTTAATATAATATTATATCCTGTACATGTACTTCATGTGTTTAAAGTTTGTACTGTCTACGTTGGCAATACTGTACTGCCCTTTGTTTTGTGAGTCTAACTTGTGATTATTTTTTTATGACTCATGTTGGTTTTGTGCATCGCCCATATGTGAAGGTAACTAATTCACATGTTTTATATTTCACCAATTAATGGGAGAAATGTCTAACCCATGGTGCGTTAGCGATGGCGTTAGGGTTTGGGGTCGCCGTATCGCGTTGACGGCGACGAAACCCCCAAACCCTAACGTCACCGAGGCTGAGTCCGCCCGTACGCCGCGGAAGCGGCGATGGGCGACGAAGCCGAGCCGTTGGATCAACAAAATCATGTAATGTGTATTCATTGTGATTTATGGTTGGGGGTGGGGGTGTAGTAATCCCAACTAATATATCTTTACATAGGAGAGATTTAAATCTAATTATTTTGGGGGTGGGGGTGGGGAAGGTCGGTCAAACCTATTTTACCCGTTTGATAAATTATTTGTTAACCCATCCGATATCGGAATTGAGTGATTCTTGTTGCGCTGGAAATATGAAGTCAGGGACTATCTACTAAAAAATGAAAATAAAAATAAAAATATATTTATAGCGGAATTACGAGTATTATTCAGAAAAACATGTTTATACCACACTTGTACTTCCCGGAAGTGAGATATGTACTTCCTAAGTTACTTATGTGTACTTCTAGGCGGGATATTTTACTGTTTCACTAAACCTCCGGTGGTATGTGAAATTCTCTAACAAAATACCTGGACTTCCCTAAAAACATCCTTGAACTTCTCGGTTTATGCGTGTGTACTGCCGACGTGGTATTTTCACGATTAGTGTTCAGTAAATAAGCGACAACTTTCTCATACAGTGTCCATTTTAGGTGTATGACCACTCAAAATGTTCAGCCGAGAATACACATCTATTAAATTTGCCGGTAGAACCGGTAACGAAAATCTCAAAAACGATTTCTAAGTGTTTTTTTTTGCGGTCAAAGTTCAGTCAAACCTTGTTCATACCACACTTGTGTACTTCTCGAAAGTGAGTTCTGTACTTCCCGGGTTATTTATGTGTATTTCTAGGTTTTATATTTACCGTTTCATTAAACTTTCCGGTGGGATGTGTAATTCACAAACAAAATACTTGTACTTTCCTAAAAACATACCTGAACTTCTCTGTTGATTCGCTTGTACTGCCGACGGGGTATTTTCGTGATTATTGTACTAAAATAGCGATAACTTTCTCATACATTGTCCGTTTCAGTTCTATGACCACTCAAAATGATCAGACTAAAATAACGCATCTATTATAGTTATCTTGTTTAACCGGTAACGAAAATCTCAAAAATCAATTTCTAAGTGGTTTTTTTTAGGTCAAAGTTCAGTCAAAACTTGTTTTACACATTTGATAAATTATTTGGCAACCCATCCGACCTCGGAATTGAGTGATTCTTACTGCGTTGGAAAGATAAAGTCAGGGACTGTCTACTAAAAATGAAAAATAAAATAAAAATATTTGTGTAGTAGAATTGCGAATATTATTCACTAAAACATGTTCATACCATACTTGTACTTCCCGAAAATTAGTTTTGTACTTTCCGGATTATTTATGTGTACTTCTAGTCGGGATATTTACTATATCGTTGAACTTCCCGGTGAGATGTGAAATTGATAAATAAAATACATGTACTTTTCTAAAAACATACTTGAACTTCTTGGTTCGGACAATTTTTTTCTATTCATTTTTTTAAATTTTTTTGTGGGACGTATAGGATTTGTGTAACCATAAACTGAAATTATGTACTTTCCGATGCAACCATGTGTACTTCCCGGCGCCGCTTGAAAGTTTGTGGGAGATTACTTCCCCGATGCAATTTCGTTGTAGAAATTAAGAAAAAATCAAAAGAAAGGTAAAATTTTGCTATTATCGGATTTTTACCATCGGTAGCACGATTGTAGGTTTTATTTGTTATATTTAAACATGTTGTTATTATCATCGTTCTAAGTTATTATGCTCATATAGAGTTTTAATGTGTCTAGACAATTTTATTTTTTTGGCATAATTTTCTTCTATTTTAGACTTCGCCCGACCTCAATTTTTTTCCGTCCTCCGCCACTGGCCGGCGGTGATGCTACTTCGTGGAGATTGCGCATTGCCCGAATGCAACCATGATTTTATTATTATTACCGCACTTCATGGGGATTGTGCACTTCCGACGCCTTACCTTTGTACTTCTCCAAGTTATTTGTGTGTACTTCCTATAATTTTGGGGTTGATTTTATTATATCTCATACATTCCAGAGAGTTATGTGTACTTTACAAAACTGAAGATTTGTACTTTTGAGCGCCGCTGTTCATACTTCACGCCCGGAAAAATTCTCCACTTCGTCACACTCGTAAATATTGCCTGGCAACGATTTTTATTTTCAAACATATCCACAATCAGAGTTCACCGGTTTTTTATATTTTAATAACATGCAATTAACGCATGTGCCCTGTCCAAGCAATACGAATTTACTTCCTGGTAATAAACAATTGAACTGCCATGCTGCTCTATTTTTTAATCCAAACTACAAAGGACATTACTTTGCTCAGTGAACCTGTTCGGTGAGCTGCGCTCGCGTACTGCTGTGCTCTTAAAAAAAATCAAGTGTACTGACTACTGCCTGGACAGAGAGGCATGCCGGACAGAGACGACGCTGGATGACTGATTTTGTGATGGACTGGGTCGACTGGGACTACGCGGCTCTCTCGCCGGGCCGCTGCGCGCCAGTGGAACTACAGCAGCCTCTCGCCTGACGGCGGTGGTGCCGGAGGGAACTTTGCTTGGGGAAACGACGAGGGACACATTCGCGGCGTTGCTGCTCTCCTCCTTGTCACCAGAAGCAGAACGACGGACAGCTTTGGAGCGCCGCAAGCAGTTGACACATGAAGCTTCCGACCGTGGAAGCAGGACTCCGACAATGGAAGTCGACCGCAGCCTGGAACACGCAAGGTGGTAGATGGATAGGGGACGGCGGTGGCGCAGTGGGTGCCTGCCGTGGTCGCCCGTAAGGTGGCAGGGGAGGCACAGGAACGGCCGGCGGCGGCGCCTTAGAAGAGGACGGGGGAGGTACGGGACAGGGGGCCCGGCCGGCGGCGGCGCACTGGAAGATGGCGGGAGGAACTTGGGGGCTCGTCGGCACGCAGGTAGACAGGACGGCGGGCGTCGCCCGCGCGCGGGACCAGCAAACAGACTAGCAGCGCAAGGGGCTAGGACGGCGATGCGCGGGGAGCCAGGCCGGCGGCGGCCGTCGCCAGCGCGCACGGGGCTAAAACGGCGGCAGGCAAGGCCAGGAATCGCCGGCGCGCGGGGCTAGGACGGCGTGGGAAGCCAGGCCGACGGCTATCGCCGGCGCGAAGAAGCTAGGCAGGAGTTGGGCCTGTACAGTGGGGAAGAAGCTGAGCAGGATTTGGGCAGTGCGCATCGCGCCCCTATAGGGCCGGCTGGTTGTAGATCTCTAATATACAACCGGTTGTTGAATATACCCGCCCTATATATATATATATATATATATATATATATATATATAAAATATATATATAGCTCGATTGTGAATACAATCCTAATAGTAGTATATTTTGATTAATTTAGTTCGGAAACGGATCTTAGTCGGGAGGACGGAGGTGGAAGAATACTCTTCCAGACGATATTTCAGGTATGTTCACCAAGTTATAGATGTTAGTTTATACTCCATAAGTTACTGCATGATTTCATAAACTTCCCTTTTTGTTTATGTACTTCTTATGTAAATAAAATCCATAATGTATTACAGGACAACATATTATCCGCCAAATTATTAAACTTGAGATGATCGATTTGAGTGCCCCTTTGATCTATGGTCAATGGTAGAGCGCTCAATTGGGCATTTCACCATATAGAAAAATAGATAAATATATATGATATTCGTTATCTAAGGATTACAAAAAAATAATCCAGAATCTTCTATCCTACAAGCTATGGCATAGACTTTAAATTCAAACATTTTAATATAAGTGCATATAAAGTCTTCCGTCACCATAGTTAATGTTGAGATATGCAATCTTATCACGACAAGATTGTAGTTCTTTTCAGTTTACCTTGGGAACCACTCTAAATTTCATCTCAAGAATGTATTAGGAGCCGCAATAGTATGCCAATTAACCATTTTTGGAGGCCATAGTTCTTATCAAAACATTATACTAAATAAAAAATACTTTGAGATTCTCCTACATTTCTTCCAAATTAGTTAGAAAATTATCACTAAGAAGAATTTGAAGAAACTATAGAAGATAAAACCCTTGGTAGCACAAAAAATCATGGATGGAATTAGGGTTTCTTCTATCTCCTTCAAAAATTCTTGAGATACAAAAGAATAATATCCGAAACCCATTTTGATCACTAGCTTATGTATATAGAAACCAAAAAAAAACAAGCCAACCAATCTTACAATGGTTATTTAAATATTTTGTAGGAGAGAACCAAACTTCCTACAGGCTTGACCAAAATTGTAGTTGTCCTTCGTCGTTGTGAGGCTGTGGTTTGATTTTCTATTTCAATATCCCATATATGTAATTCATACTTTATATAATCTGGTGGTTCACTTGTAGACACCACCTGTTGTTCTGGATTATGTTATTGAAGGAATAAAAAAGGTATGCCCTAAAATACATCATCATTATACTTTTTTCCAAAAGATATATAATGATATATACATTTCCCGCAGATGTGGGAAAGTGTGCATAGGAAAACTACAAAATTGACCGTTAAATTCGAAGACTACATTGAGGTATCTCTCTTACCTATTTTATCAGGCCTGTATATATATACATCATTTGTACTATTACAATATGTAAATATAAAATCACATAATTAAAAAAAAATTCTCCCCTGATTTCATATAGGTGAATGTCGTCGCCCTACCAGATAAATATTATCCAAACTTCCAATCAGAGGTAAGTAAACATTTAAGAAACACCTGTAATATGGCATAGTACCTGATAAAAGTTTTGAGAATAGCTAAATGAGAATATACTCCAGACAAAAATCCAGCTCAAGTTGGAAACATGGGTCGAATGCTCTAGCCTGTTGGATCCAATTACATAAAGATGGGATGTGCATTTCTTTTTTCCAAATCACGAGACAAAGTGTTTTAAAAAAGCAAGATTTTTGCAGCCCGATTCAGGTCGAGATGTTGATGTGACAATGCATTTCTTTGTGCATCAAAATATCTTGCTAACCTATTATGCAAAGTGGTTAAATTAGTGAAAATATATACCATTTTAAATAGTTGGTTTGAATTTTTATATAGTTACTTAGAAATTGGTAAAAGATCGTGACAAATTTGATTGATGGAATTTATTAAAAAAATGTTGAACCTTAGTTAAACTTCCCTTTTCAAGAAACCTATTGATCTTTATATTTACCTTTGGTGAAACTATATTGTACCACACGAGTTCATAAAACTGATATAGAATTGGAGCTAATAACTCTTGTATGGAAAAATTGTTTTATATGTACATAAAGTTCTACCACCAAAATTTTCATTTACTAAGGATTTTTATAGATTCTTGGCTAATATATCTATAGAGCATTTTCTATAAAAACCTATAGACCATGTCATTGATCTAAATGGTTTCTAATTTAAGTTTGAAAGATATATATGTTAACATATTTTTTGTTCACATTCATAGGTTACACGATTAAGAAACATTATTTCGAAGAATACTATTGACCATAATAAAGGAAGTAAAGTTCCTGCTTCTAGTTTCACCTACAATTGCAGAGAATTGTGGTCGGAAATTAGAAAAAACAATAGCTTGATCTTCCATCAATTAAGGTAATTCACCTTACATATCAGTTTTATTAATTTTAAAATATTACCTGCATTGTTTTGTCTAAGACTCTTCAGTTTACATGATCAGATGGCATTCACCAAAATATACTGCCAAAAGATAGTCAAAGATGCTCTTATCTCTTTGGTTTCTCATAAGGTATGTATATACATAGAGTATAATCTATTATTAGAATTTAAGAAAACATAATAGTTTATCTTACAAACTACACTTCTATCGCTAAATATAAGACAACTTGTTATGTTAAGTTTGCCTACCAAAATGTCTTATAATATGGGACAAATGAAGTAACCTTTTATATCTTATGTACATTCTATTGCTTTTACTTAATCAGGTGCTTTTAGAAGCCGAAAAATCTCCAAAAGATTTCAAAAAATTATCGGATACACTTTTGGACAACAACATAGCCAAGTAAGATCTTTACGACCCTCCTCTTATATAAAGAAAACTGGGTTATGTGAAATAAGGAAAAATTACTCCGCCGATCCATATTAATTGTCGTTGAAACGGATTTAACTAGCACTAAAGAACGTGGAGATACATCCGATTCAGTAACTATTAGTATGGATCAGAGGAAATAGTTAATGTTTTGGCACACACTTATTGTGTCATGTTGTGGTACTGTGGTATTGTTTTGTCGATCCAGCGGTTAATTACATGGAATTCCAAAAAAATAGGTTTGATGAGGAAACTGCTATGTATGATGAAGAACTAAGGAAAGAAGAACGTGACAACATGATAGACCAAATAACAAAGGTAAAGTACTTTTTAGAGTAAAGTCTATATTTAACCATGAATATATAATGTTGGTCATAAAATACCTAAACTTCTGATGCTTGAAATCAGCGTCTTGTTTATTCCATTTGGTTCAATCCTAATAATTCATGAATTGATCTAAGAAAGACTTGCAGGAATTAAATCTTGTCATCAGAAAGAGACAATCCTGACTGGTGAAAATCTTTACTCTCCCTAACCACAGGAAACCACGTGTCATATATTTCTCCTTCCCACCTTTCTCTTAGGGCATGTACAATGGTAGAGAATGTGTGTCTTCTCTTATCCATTCACATCATCTAGAGAATGCAAAATTATAAGTTGTACAATACATTATCTCTTATTGTCATCCCTAGCAATTAATGAGAATTAATTATATTTTAGTAGGAAATTATGTTTCTAAGGAAGACAAATGGTATAATAGTGAAATTTGCCATCTCTTATTTCGTAAAAGATCATCTCTTAGCTAAGGGAAGATAACCTCCTCTTTATTTATTCTCTCTCCACAAACTAGACAAATATCCTACCTATCAACGATAAGAAAAGACTGTCATCACCCCATTGTACATGCCCTTCCCACCTTTCTCTTATCCTCTCCTTTTCCGCGCCTGGCTCAGCCAGAGACTGACCTCCCTCGCACCACCCGAAGCTCCCACATCAACCTCGCTTGTCGCTCCACCACATATTGACCTCGATCCCAAACACAGGCTCTGGTGCCTTCGTAGCACCAACCTCATCGCATGTGGCTATGGAGTCGTGCGTGAGACAGCATGGCAATCTAGCGGCTCATGATACTGCACCCAATGTTCCTCACGCTGTAGGTACGGGTGCGGATGGGACATGGCCTGATCGTGGCCGTGCACTATATAGCTCCGACGGCTGACTGATAAACTACCGTGTGGGATGAAATCGGCAATGGTGGCGCGGCATATGCTCTGGGCTAGTGCAAATGGCTAAGCGCGAGTTGCGGCCTTAGCCGGCGACGGCGGGTGACCATATGACGCTGGCCTATGTTTTATTACGTTCATCGTGCATATAATACTATAGAAATAATATCATAAATGACTTCATTTATTAGATTTTAGAATAATTTTCTCTTGGAAATCATAAATCTCTATTCTTTTTCAATACTATGTCAAGTCAATAAATTGCTTAGATGTCAGTGCATGTGGAAGCATATGACTACTCCATCCGTTCATTTTTACGCCGCATATTAGGATTGTTTGAAGTCAAACATTGTAAAGTTTGACCAAGTTTATAGAACAAATACCAACATTTATAATACCAAATAGATATAATGTGAAAATATATTCCTCTAAAATTGATCAAACTTTAGCCAGTTTGACTTAGAACAAACCTAATATGCGGAGTAAAAAGAAACATAGGGAGTACTTATGTTATTCACACTACTCCGTATGGAAAGTCTTAGGGTCATGTTTGATCAGAATCAGTAATTATAGGGTTTCAATTTCAAAGACTCTATGTTTGAGTCCGATTCTAACCAGCCCTGAATTAAGGGTTTAAAAAAAACTTTACTTTTATTAGTTGAGAAGCTACACTTGTTGCCATGGCGTATATCAAGGCGGGTGTGTTTGAAGATCAGCTACACTCCGAATGTATCATCTCGGATGCTCATGTCGAGTCGAGATAGGCTATTGTTGACTGAGGCCATACTGAGTACTTGCAGAGGTTCGGGTGAAGATGTTGGTTCACTGCTTGTTGTGTGCAAGCGGTTCTTGTGTGGCGATGTCCCTTTTAAAGTCGTGTACACGATGACTGTGAGCTGGACGATCGGCGATTTGCAGTAGTATTTTTGGCAAGTGGGGGCAGCGACACATGGAGACTTCTTTTTTTGTGGTGTTCCTTGAGCTCCGAGTCTCAGTTTCTGAGGTGAAAACCCTAGGTCTGAATTTTATTTGTTGTACCTCACAGTGGCGGTTATGTAGCCGTTTCATTGATGAAGGCATTGTCTGGAGATTAGGCCTCTCTGGGGTGAAAACCCATGATCTGGCTATTGTGGTCAGGCAAGGCGACGACAATGCTGGCACATTGTTACCTTCTTGTAGGCGTCGCTTTGGAAAACCTTTTTCAAAGTTTAGGTATATATCGTCATTGGTGCTTGTTTGTTCATGCTGCTGCAAGACTTATCGTTCCAGCAGGTCTTTCCTTTTCTCTTTATTTTTTGTTTTCCTTTTTTGCTGTGTGCATCCTTAATGTCTAGACTAGTTTTAGACATTATATTGTTACAGAGACTGGGTGTATTTGGTATCATTTTGTTACAACATATTCCCATTATCCAAAAAAAAGGCTACACATGACGCGTTTTGAAATATAAAATGTGTTGGGGAGCGGTCAATTGTCCATCTACACCTTAGGATCTGAGCCAAATAATGTTTTTCTCCTTCCTAGTATTCTCCCACCGTTTGGGAATATTAGGCGCCTCCCCTTTTCAGAATTTGTTTGGTTAATATATATAAGCACTCATAATTGATTTTTCTAAAATTTGCCCTCAGTAACTGCATATACTTCCTCCATTGCTTGGATACCCTAATTAATAGCTATTAGGATATAGGTTTAGTAGTACGAAAACAAGAGGAAGAGAGTTAAGCAAGGCTGGTCATAGTGGGGAGTACTGCCCTCTGATAAATATCGCATTATACTATATTGCCTTACGAAAGTAACGCCTATCACTTGGAAAAGAAGATAAAATATAGAATTGCACAACTTTTTTCTCCTGTTAGTATTTTACGATCGCATTGTTTTGTTCTACATTATTATTGCTCGTTGTGTTCAATTATTTAATAAAGTATTTTCCTATAGATTCATTCAGAATATTCTCTGAAACTGATTCATATGATGCGGAAAAGGACGGTTGATGATCAGTTCAAATGTGAATTTGCTACCTACGTGAAAAACATGTATGAGACTGATGATGTGAACTACGATGTTGACACAAAGGTCGAGGACTGCAGAATGGAGTTCATTGCCTCGTGTGATGGTAATTTCAGAATATAGAACAATTCTTTTATGTGTTGACGTTCTTTACTGTCTATAATTTTTTATTGGATATGTACAGATTTTAAGGTATTTGGTGCGGAATATTTTCACAATATTTGTGCGGAACTCCAAAAGGAATTGTATTCACATACTAACTATAAGATGTTAGAGCTAAAGGTAAGTGCGTTGAGTCGTCTAAGGAAGTACGTTTCTTCATAATAGTAACTTCTGTATTACTATCACTAACATAAATCATGGTGGTGCATGAATACATTGCCTTTTTGAAGCATTTTTAAATTACTTTAATCAGTAGTAAAAAAAAATGAAAACCACATTTCTCGTGAAAAAAGTGTAAATCCCAAACAATCATATCTACAAAGGATATGTAAAATTCTCTAAAAAAAAATAGGATATGTACATTATGTAGGTGGTCACTTGTACATATGATGTTCATATCACGGGGGACTTGCATAAGATCTAACATTAGGCAGGATCTATGAGATGAATTTTCTAATACACAAAACATGTTCAAATATTCTCAAAAAAAATGGGCAACACACATCTAGGTCATATATGCAACGCCAAAAGTGAAATTTCAGTGTAAATAGTGTGAAATACTATTCACCCTAAGCTGACACTATTCATGGTACAATTTAACTTTTTTTTGTTTCTCCACCTGTAAATCGAATTTTGTGCTGAATTTTTTTGGAGTTGTTGAAACAACTAGTAGGCATGCTATATAATTTTCTTAGATTTGTTAACAATGTCTAAATAGGATTTATATGACTTGATCCTATTATCTCACCTAAAGGAGATATCCTATACAACTCTCCCCCTTCATATCACACTACCGGATTCAAATTCAATGTCAACTGCCCGTGGCACTCGGCAACAACTGGAAACATTTGGCATAGTTATATTCCGAGTGCCACACTCAGCAAATAGCATTCAACACAAGATAGGTCGGCATTAACCTGTTTGCCGAGTGTCTTCCACAAGGCACTCGGCAAACATAGATACGCCGATTGTTCTTTTATTTTTGCATTTGGCAAACAGAACAACCGGTAAAAAGTGCAACGCGTATCCCGTACCACGTGGCTCGATACGTGCGCCCCTGGCTGGCCTATGATCATATACAACTGGAACTAACTAATTAATTTCTTAATTTAGTGATAAATGGCAGTCTGTGGAAAACCATGAGATTTTTTATATGCAGCTCTAAAACTCATATTTACATCATATATAACTTAATCGAGGATCTTAGAAAAATTATCATATAGAAAATAATTTAAATCGTAGTTAGTTCAAACTAATGGAATTCAAACCCGCCTAGGTTTGATTCCTTTGTAAGGCGCATTTTGCTAGATACCCACCTTGGATAGTCGGATACTTAATCTTCCACCATGAACTCATTTTTTTTACCTCGGATTTTTTATAAATACAGTCATGCAGTTTAATTCAATTCTCGAATTTTTAAATAAAAAACACAATTAATGTATACAAGAAAAAATCATTTTAAACATGAGTACATCCAGCAAGTTCTCTACAATATTTTCATCAATGTTACAATGTGCATTTGTTAGGGACACTTGTTGTCCCAAATGGATTGAGAGACCTCTCGCCGAGGAGAAGGAAGGGAATGTGTGCCGAAATGGTTTGACCCATTTTCTCTTCTTCTGTTGCCCTTTAAATGGGGGGGGGGGGGGGGGGGGGGGAGCATAACCCACGAAGTCAACCTAAACATCACGTCCGACTTGATGTGACAGGTCCAATCAAGTCATGACTCGCGGCTACCGTAGCCGATTTCACTGACTCGAGTTCACTGTGGACTACCCCCGCATACTCAGAAACACACTAGATGACGACTAGCTCGTCCTAACTACCTACTATATACTAGACCTATACATACTGTATGGTTGCTGATGCACACTTCTGGGACAGCTGACTCGACGTCTCCCAGATACATCGCATGCTCGCCGCATGACCAGCTAACACTGCGATGGCCCGAAACAAGCTCCAGAGTCGAGCGAACTCCTACTCGATTTGGAACACTCCCCGAGTTGGCACACTGGTCAGCTCCTTTGTGTCAACCCGGAATATTACAAGCCTATTCCAACAATACTAAGTAATACTATTGCAAAGGATGTCAATTTCTAGTGATAAAAAAATTCTTAGAGATCTGGTGTTTTCCTGCTTAGCGAAAGATAAGTCTAGCTATAATTATGAGATGGCCTAGAAAAAAACTAATAGCACTATATCTTGACATTGACGGGAGTACCCTCTTAGAAGTACCCTTATGCAAGCATCATCAAAACATTACAATTTAAAGAAAGATGTTATTTCTATAATACTCAACATTCTACTATTCATTGAATATGTGTAGGAGAAGCGTGCGAGGAATGACATGGCGTTAGCAACTGAAAAATCGGAAAAGGAAATAAAATAACTTATGAAGAGACTTGATGACACAGCTGAAGAAAAAATGCTTGCGACTGAGCAAATAAATCGTCTAAAGGAGAAGCAGGAGAGCGAAATGCAGAGGATCAGAGAGGAAATTGAACGCACAGCCGAAGAAAAAAGGCTTGCGGCCGAGGAAATAAATCAACTAAAGGAGAAGCAGGAGGTTGAAATTGTGAAAATGAGAGAGCAAGTTGAACGCCAAGCTCAGATGATAAAGGACATGCAAGAACAGGAAAAGGAACGCCTCGATGAAATAACAAGACAGAGAGAGAGAAACAAATTCAATTTGCTGTCGAAGGTACCGTGGGAGTATATCACGGAGGAGTGTTCCATAATGTGATACCTGCTGTATCCGTCCGCTGCTGCGAATAAAGTAAAAGCTCTATATCTTAGTAACTCCAAATAAGATCGAAGCGTAAGCTGGCAAATGGAACGAGTCAGTGAATGAACTTATGGTTTTCTAAGAATCACGATGATATTTTTCCGTTTGGGATCAAGAATACCCTATAGTGTAACTATACTTTGGAAGCACAAGGAAGTGGGCTGTAACTATACTTTGGAAGCACCAGAAGTGGGCTTTGTTTGCCAGTTGTACTTCCTGTTTTGTCGAAAAGGTCTTTTACTTCCTATAAATATAATTTTGATTAAGTTATTTTGCATTCATGTCAGTTCAGTTGTTGTCTTTCTTTAGGGTAAGTTCAACTGTTATCTACGAGCATGGAGAAATCGTACTTATCTCCTTGCACTCCTGTGGGAATTTTGGCCTAAATGACGCAGCCAATTATTTAATTCCATAATTCTTGAAAATCCCAAAGGCATGTGTGGCCCATTCAAGTTTGACAAGAGGTTGGACAAAAGTTTAGTCCCACATTACTAGTTTGAAGAGAGTTTCACCTTTACAAGGTGAGTTCTTCTATCTCTAGTATGACGATAAGAAGAGGAGAGCCCACGCTCCTCTTCCGCCTCGCCTTGCCTTGCCTGTCACGACGCGCATGTTGGGTTTCAGGAATGAGCCGAGCCATGTGTATGCTCCTCTCGAATAGATGTAGCACACAACAGCCACATCTCACGCGCCTGGTTCTCGAGCACTGCTCCCGCCGCTCAAGTCTTCCCTATTCCGTCTCACTACGGGTAAGGGAATGTGGGATGCGCTCGCTCAAGTCTTCCCCATCCCGTCTCACTACCGGTAAGGGTATGTGGGATGCGCTCGAGGCCAAATTTGGGGACTCGAATGTAGGCAAATGAATTTGTATGTCATGGAGAAATTCTATGACTACAAAATGACTCGTGAGCACTCCATTGTTAAGATCATGAGATACAATCCACTGCTAAGGAATTTGACCACTTTTTGTGTTTGTTACCTGACAAGTTTATTGTCGGAGGCATCATTGCAAACTACCTTCCCCTTGGAGAAATTTTGCTACCTCTCTGAATCACAATAGACAAGCGTTTTCCATTATGGATCTTAATGGGTCTCTTGATGTGGAAGAAAATGCGAGTGCAAAAGACGTACGTGCTCAAGGTTTTGAGGGAGGTACCAGTGGCAACTTCATACAGAAAAAGAACTCCCATCCCCACAACTTCTATAGCAACAAAAACAAGTCTGAGGGCAACGGCAAGAACACGTCTTAGGATATGTGGGATGCGCTCGAGGCCAAATTTGTGACTCGAACGTAGGCAATGAATTTGTATGTCATGGAGAAATTCTATGACTACAAGATGACTCGTGAGCGCTCCGTTGTTAAGCAGGCTTGATACGTCTCAAATGTATCAATAATTTTAATGTTCCATGCTTGTTTTATATATTGCTACATGTTTTATATACACTTTATATCATTATTATGACATTTATTGGACTAACCTATTAATGGTTGCAAAAGTGCACAATGTTCTTGTTTTACACTTTGATGTGTAGGAATTATCAAAATTGCAAACGGAAACCTTGTTGGAGTCGAATTAGTACTTTTCTGAAATACGTCTGAGAACCTTTTACGAAGATTGTTGGTTTGACTCTCGAATACGACGTAAGCCGGAAACCTGCTTAAATACAAAGTTGTTGCAATTTTCCATACGCTTCTTTTAAGGCTAAGATCAGCCCAATCGGAGTTCGGACGCGGCCTACAGACCCGTTTTACTGAAAACCTAAAACTGGGTGACGGGAATACGAGAATCTTAACTATTAAAGGAGAGTCCGTCGTTGGTGTCACACATCTAAAAAATTACGAGCAAATGCCACCGCACACCACCTCTCTGTTATCACGCACGGAAAAAAAACCACCGTTTTTCTCCTCAAATTATGGATCTCTTGTTCGCGTTTATCCCACCGAACACATCTTTCTGATCGTAGCCTAATAAATCGCCCAAAGGAAGTTAGCCGCAGCGGCCGCCTCGCATATATCGTGGTCATTCAGGTCGCACCCCACTCCACCTCCCCGGCGTCGCCTTCGTCCTGTGCCATCGCGACCTCGTCGCGTCCTGTCGTTCTTGGTCGCGGCGACTGCACGAGGCTGCCGAGAGCCCGGTCGTCGCCGCTGGCAAGCTGGAGCGTCGGCATCGCCCGCCGGCGCAGCGAGAACCCGATGGTGACGCGCGTTCGTAGCACTAGCATCGACGTCGGGATCCACATCGGGGACAAACTCGGGCACCTGAGGCCGCGTGAAGTAGCGTCAGGCTGCCGCTGTCGCTGCGCATCCTCAAGCCGGAAGAAGAAGCAGCAGGAGCAGCGGGGCTGGTGGGACGAGCGGTTGATCGACTGCGCCGGCGAGTCCGGGCACGGCATGATGGAATGGGCGTTCTCGTCGATGTTTTCATCATCCGGAGTTACAGAGCTTCGTGCTGCGGATACCCGCCCCGTGGCTCCTAAGGGCCAGCACGCAACCTGGCTCCTCCTGCTCGCCCACTGGGGTCTGTCACAGGGATCGGCCACCGCTGGTCATCACTGGGGTTGCTGCAGCCTCCACACATGTGCCGTCGGTGGAGGCCGCCGCCTCCTCGCACAGACCATTGGTGGACACCTCCATCGACGTTTGTGATTGCAGGACGAGTAAGACTAACCGTCTCATTGATTGGGTACAAATCTAAGACATTGATATGCGCAAATGCTTAATTTAACAACCTTACTCTACCGATAACGATCGCCCTATCAGACTTTGGCTCTTTCCGCTTTAGGTTGGGAAGACGCAGATCAAGAGGGAGCATGACTGCAGAAAAGCTTACAAAAGTGGAAGATGCGGTCGACGTCGTCAGCTGCATCGGCTCCTCGGAGGCTCTCCCGGGCGACGAAGGGATGCATGAGCATGACACGGCCGACTACATCTGGAGGGATGCCGCATCCTAGCACAGGATTGCGCCGCTCGAGCTCTTCTCGGCGGCAGACCCATTGCCAACAGAGCCGTCTCCCGCCGCCACGTTGTGGGCTTCCGTCGTGGTGCTGGCGCCGGAAGCTGGTGCAGATGGAGCGCAGGATACCGTTGACCAAGTACGTCTTCAAGGTTTGCCAGCCGGGTTGTGGGATGGTATGTTTTGTTGTTGTTGATGATGGCTAATGCATGCTGCGGTTACAGGATCGGAGGAGAAGTTGACGCTCTCTGCGGCTTCTTGCAGAGACATTGGTTCTATGACTCCTGGTGAATTTTGATGGCTCCAGCGAAGGGACAGGGAGGAGTTTTCTGAATTGGGAACCTTCTGTGTTTGTCAATATCAGAACCCTCCACCGAACCCATGATGTTCCATCTCTCGCTGTGGCTCCATATCACGAATTCACGATACCCTTCAGCGACCACACCATTGCCCATGTCATCTCCAGGCTCAAGGTTTTTTAGTGATGCATGCTTTTTTTTTATTGTCCAGGATTAACCCAGGGTATTTCGTGACTGCTAGGAGCTCGACGAAATGCCCATGTCCAAGAGAGAAAGCAATCGTGCATGAATTATTTAGGTACGAAGTGCAGCAATAGGTTTGTTGGTGTGTTTCTTTTGGGTCCATGGCTCTAGAGAAGTTCATTTCTCATAATATTAATTTTTCTATATATGTATATGGGCTTTGATGTGCCCAAATACAAAATCCGATCAGATTACTCGGAGGCTATTCAGTCATGCACTCGTGCTCCATGTTTTCTTGGGAGGTAATTTAAAGTGACAGTATGTATATGGTGATGCAGTACAAACCTTTAACCTTGAGCAATTGCATATTTTGTAATCGAGTTTCAGTATGGAAGTTTATACCAAACAAGTATCAGGCCTGTTATGATGCTTCATTGGTTACTGAAAGTCTTGGAATTGGCGCCCAGGGGTTAAAACTTGTTTCGGTTTAATTCTATACACATCAAAAAATTGACAGGAGTATTCTCTTGCTCGACAGGTTTTTTAAATTCATACGGTCTTAATTTTAAGAAAGATGCAGTGAGATGGATGTTGATACTAAAGCTCTAGCAACTAATGTGCAACCAAACGTGGTCTGCTGATACAGAATGCCCAAGACATGGTGAATCCAAAGCTTTTAGTGCGGCTGTAAAGCATTTGGAGGTGCTAGCTGTATTAATTCGAGCATATCAAGGATACTGTATGTACTTTCTCCTGAACTAGCATGTCATTTTTGTGGTTTCATGTTTGGGTGCTACGTCTTGACTATCTTTGCACTGTCTCTTACCAATCTTAATTCTTTCTCAGGATATCAGCTTATATATTGTGACTGCACACTTATGAACGCTTTTATGAGAGTAATGTTTTTAAAGGACCACCTGTTGTATTTGTATTTGTATTACTTCAGTCGCTTAAACATTCATATACTTAGTGCCAAACAGAAATCCTTGTTGGATAAATTTATTAAATGCTTTTGATATTTTTTTAGATTCTAACTATACTTTAAAATTGTTCGCAATCGTTTATTTTTACGGAGACTGTGCTAATTAAGATTCTCCGTATAATTGACATTTAGTTTTTCTCATTTCTTAAATATGTTTCAGTATTATATTATGAAACGAAAGTCGGTCGAATTGAAAAGCTAAAAAATCAGTCGTGATGCATCTGCTACACTTGGATAAAGGGGGTGCAAATATACTTATGCAAGACCAGCTTCTACCTCATCTCCGACATGAAAGACCTTGCTTGTGAGAGATGCTTGCCCGAATGCGGGGTGCTCCACCATGAATTTTTTTCCATAAGCTCGGCCATAGGTGAACTGATGTCTAATGGCCGAAATATTTCAGGAGTGACCATGAGTTCGTAATAAGCATGTGTTGATATTAAATTTGTACAATGCAGGTCACCATTCAACAATGTGCATATCACGATGAAATAAGATAAGTTAAGAAGAAAGTATTTTAGTTAATCAGGTATTTCTCTTAGTTTTATTTTCTCCGATGTACACCATGTTTGTTTTTTTATACATTTCTCATGATTACAAAGCGTTACACTTGTCGCGGTTAAAGAATAATGAGAGACATAAATTGTCGCTGCAGTACATCCAATTTTCATTGTCTATAAGAAATCTGATACACCATCAGTTATCTCATTAGGTAAGAATCGTTTCATTTTTATTTTATACATAAAATACACCGACATTTCTTGCGGTGTGTGAGCACTATTTTATAGCTGGAGCTCGAAAAAATGTCTAGGCGGGAGTAAGGGAAGATGCGGTTAAAGAATAACGTGACACAAATTGTTGCAGCAGTACATGCATTTTTCATTGTCTGTAAGAAATTCGCGATACGCCTTCATTTCTCGCACTAGATAGAAACCGTTTCATTTGTATATTACACTACAATACACCGTCATTTCGTGCAGTGTGTGAGCACTATTTCATTGATCTGTGAGTAGGGGAAGATGACAGAATTTTGAAGCAATGGCAACACTATATCATGTTTTTTCTATATGAATAAAACCAAATGTGTCATGTTTTTCGTTATTCCGTTGCAACGCACGGGCATTCAGCTAGTATATATGAAGGGAGAAACCCTAGGTCAAGGGGCACCACGAATTTTCCTCCTCCCAGGCTGTCGTCTTGGGGCGGAGAACCTTCTCCACACCAGCACCATCACCAAGGAAGAAGCGGGCCAAGGGCCGCCGCCGCCTCCACGGGCTGCCGCCACCGTCGCCGCCCCTCGCCGTCGCCTCCACGGCCGCCGCCTCCTCCTCTCCGGGCTGCACCTCTTCGTCAACCTCTCCATCAAGCTTGCTCACCATGACCATGTGTGAGTAGTCTCCCTCGGGGCTGCGGGCTCGTACAGTAGCTATGTGGTTTATCTCTCTCTCATGGTGTGATCTATTTGTGATCATGAACATTGTAATCTAGATTGAACTCATAGATGGTTTTCCTCTTCATTATGTCATGAATATGCTACTCAAGTGATTTTATTAATGTAATCTCCGGAGTCACCTTTGTCCCACGGTGCGAAGTTGACAGTGTGTGTGCCGTGTGTGACTCTTTGGATTAAAGATTATAGGAATACTTGCCATGAGTGTTCTTGTGTTGGATGTCACTATGATATTGTGGTGTTTGTTTACTCAGACTTTAAGGTGTGCTTTTATAGCCCTACGTAATGGTAATAGTGTTCGTTATCCAACAGGAGAATAATTCAGAGTAGCATCTAAGTGCATATTGAAGAGGAAGTATTTATGTGATCAATTATATTATTATTGTTGAGAGTGTCCACTGGTGAAAGTATGATCACTAGGCCTTGTTTTCAAGCATTGAAACACCGTTTACTCTCAGTCCTGCTGCATGTTTGCTCACTACCATTTTTACTACAGATTGCAATTACCACTTCTTATTATCTATATCACCTGCATTTTACTATTTCTTCGCCGAATTAGTGCATCTATACATCTGACAAGTGTATTGGGTGTGTTGGGACACAAGAGACTTCTTGTATCTTAATTGCAGGGTTGCTTGAGAGGGATATCTTTGACCTCTATCTCCCTGAGTTCGATATACCTTGGGTTATTCACTTAAGGGAAACTTGTTGCTGCTCTACAAACCTCTGCTCTTGGAGGCCCAACACTATCTACAAGAATAGAAGCGTGCGTAGACATCAAGCTCTTTTCTGGCGCCGTTGCCGGGGAGGTAAGTGCTCGAAGGTATCTTTTTTAGATTCTGCAATTTTAATCTTTTTGTTTCTTGTTTTTATTTCACTAGTTAGGCTTAATGGAAAACAACAACAAAAATTAGAGATCTTTATGAAATTTATATTGAATTAGGACATGATGTTTTTGAAGAGAAAATTAAAAAACCTATGGAATTTTGTTTGCATAATAGTACTAGCAATGTTATTAGCATGAATTCTTTGAACACCATTATTGCTAATGCTATGGAAAAGTCTAAGCTTGGGGAACCTGGTTTTGATGAAAATGATCTTTTTAGTTCCCCAGCTTTGGAGGAGGAAATTTGCTTTGATGATACTTTGTCTCCCATATGTGATAATTCTAATGATGCTTGTGATATTCTCAGTCCACCTACTGAAAGTATTCCTTTTGAAATACCTATGGAAATTGTTGAAAGAATTATGGATGAATGCTATGCAGGGGATGGAACAGTCCATCCAAGTGATCACTTGTTGAAACTTACAGAACTTTGTGAGTTGTTTAAGGTTGCAGGTTTATCAAGAGAAAATGCCATGAAGAAATTATTTCCATTGTCACTTAAGGACAAAGCAAAGGAGTGGTATGAGCTACTGGATGATCCTCATCATTCGGAGTGGAAGGAGCTTGAACCTCTCTTTTACTCTAAATTTTATCCTCCTTATGAAATGCATTTAGATAGGAATTACATTTATAATTTTTATCCTCATGATGGAGAAAGCATTGCTCAAGCTTGGGGAAGACTGAAAACATTAATACTAAAATGTCCTAACCATGAGCTTCCTGAGGAAATAATTGTTACTAATTTTTATGCAAGGCTTTCAAGTCATTACAAGGATTTTCTAGATGCCTGTTCAGAGGGTTCTTTCACAAGTAAGAAGGTTGAAGCTAAATGGGATATTCTTGAAACAATTCAACGCAATACTGAACATTGGGAGAACGACAAAGGGTATGTGGTGAAGCCTCCTTTCAAACCTCTCCCTCCTAAAGAGGGAAAGAAGAAGAAGAAGAAGAAGAAGAAGAAGAAAGAAGAAGAAGAAGAAGAAGAAGAAGAAGAGGAGTAAAAAGAGAGAGGAAACGGTATCTTCCCCTAAGCATGTTGCTCCTTTCATGGTTGTTTCTGATGAGTCTAAATTTATTGATGATGATTATATGCCTGTTAATTATAGTAGTGATCATGATTGGGAAAAGAACACTACTTTTGATATTGAAATCTTTTTGGCACCAATTCTGAAAATGATGATATTAATAATTGCTACACTATTAGTACTATCCATGTTCCTTCTAATGATGATATGCAAAGCTCTAAGCTTGGGGATGAGGTTTTTGAAAATCCTTTTGCTACAAATGATTATATATTTGAGACCTCTCCTCCTAGTGAGGTTTTGAAAATCCTTTTGCTACTAATGATTATATATTTGAGACCTCTACTCCTAGTAAAAATGATGATGATATGTTTACAAATGAATATACTTGGAAAGATAACTATTCTCTTGTTTATGATGATACTATGCCTCAAGTTTTCGATAATCATTGTGATGATAAATATTTCATAGATTATAATTACAGTCATCCTCATGAAACTTGTTATAATTATGGAGGGAATGGCTTTCTTACCCGAAACCATCCCTCTAATATACAACTTGTCTATCATGTTCAAGTTCTTTATAATGATCCTACTCCCATTGTTATTAATAAGAAGGACTTTGCTTGTGTGGAAAATATTGATACTTTTATGCACATGGATCATGATAAGAATGTTTCATGTGATGGTTATATTGTGGATTTTATCAATGATGCTACTAGAAGTTACTATGAGAGAGGAAGGCATGGTTTCATATATCTCAATAATTTTAAGTCTCCTCACTCTCAGTTGAACGTTTTGAAGTTGTACTTGTTTTGTCTTTCTATGCTAGCAGCTTCAAACTTCAATAATTTGTTTTTTTACAAAATTCACTTGCATAGGAAGTGGGTTAGACTTAAATGTGCTTTGTATTTTCTTCTTGATGCACTGTTATATTTTCAACTCTTATACTTATGAGAGCATCATTAAAATTGTCATGCCTAGCTAAAAGGCTTAAAAGAGAAGCGCTTATGGGAGACAACCCATTGTTTTTACTTCCTGTCATTTTATTTTCTTGAGTCAAGATGTTTGTTTACTTCTGTAGCAACATCTTTGTATCTTTTATTTGCTGCTTTGTTGTGCCAAGAAAAGTCTCTAATGACAAGATGGTACTAAAATTTGGATTACTGCACAGGAACAGATTTCTGGACGTCACCGTTTGCTTCGTTAAACATTAACGAAAAATCTTTTTGATCTGCAATATTTTGTGCGTGTTCCTGATATATGTATGCATATTTCGTTAGTTCAAAGTTTTTCGATTTGAGCCCCGTAAGTGACTCGAAAAAATTCGTCTTTACGAACTGTTCTGATTTTGACATATTCTATCTTTGTTTTGCATTTTCTCTTTTACAAGTGTTAAGTGGAATTCTTTAAAGGTGGAAGAGCTTCACATAAGGCTAGTAACAGTAGCTAATGTTCAAAATGATATTTATGATTGTGTCCTTACAGAACTAAGTGAGCTTATTGTTTTGATGCACTAACCCTCTAATGAGATTTATGAGAATTTGATGTGAAGGAAGTTTTCAAGTGTTAAGAGAGAAGGATGATATAATAAGATCAAGAAGGGTGAATAGTTTAAGCTTGGGAAGGCTCCCTTGGATCTCCCCAGCATATTTTAAGAAGACTCAAGCATCTAAGCTTGGGGATACCTTGAGCATCCCCTTCTTCATCAACAAATTATTATCAGGTCATGTCTAGTGAGACTATATTTTTATTTCTTCACATTATATGTGCTTTTCTTGGAGCGTCTGTGTGCTTTATTTTCAGTATTGTTTTTATTTTCTTCTCTGGTCATAACTACCTGGACCTAGCATTTCATACTCCTGAATGGTGGATTGACATGGGTGTTAATGTATACATTTGTGCTGATATCTCCATATCTTCCTTTTATCAAGTCGCAGGGACTTATTCCGTGCTGATAGGTGATACGTCTCAAACATATGTATAATTTTTGATTATTCCATACTTGTTTTATATCAATGCTACATGTTTTATTATAAGTTTACATCATTTTAGGGCATTTTCTGGAACTAACCTATCAACAAGTTGCCCAATGTCAGTTCTTGTTTTCTACTTTTTTATTTCAGAGAAGGTATTAAGTAAATATTCTCCAAAATACCTTAAAATATATGTGGATTATTTTTATCACGAGGCCACGGAGTCTAAAAATCAGCCGGAGGGGCCCCACCAGTGGTGGAGGCAGTACCTGGGCGCGACCTAGGGTGGGGCCGGGCCCAGGGTCGCCTGGCCCACTCACATATTTAAACAAAGCGAGGCACATTCTAAACTCTCAAGTACATTGTCTACTTCTTTTTTGCGACAAAAGTACATTGTGTATGTGAGGAGATAAATGATTTTTGCACCTTTCTAAGGAGATTATTTTAATAAAATAATTATTTCTTATAAACGAACAACAATATAATTGAAGGCATGGAGATTCTTGGTTACATATTATAGAAAAGTGTGACCATAGTTTCCTTTATGTGCTTGTTTCAGGCGAGCTTAATACATGAGTCGTATGATGGATATGTTTGGTTTGGTCTCGGTACGTGTCCTATCAAAAACTTTGCAGTCTATGGTATTTTGGCCTTTATTTGGTTGGTTGCCAGTACGTTGGTTGTTTATAAAAGGTAAAAGTTAAAACCAACAACCTCAAATAATCCTGGACAACAGTTGTGAAAAGGGGCAAGGAGTTTTTAACCAATTTTTGGCTTGCTAATAATTGGCAAAATTTATAGGGCCATGATATGTCACAAACCCAGACGTAATGAAGTAATTGCCCATTTACAAATTCGTATTTTGATCGAGCTTGAGGCTGCGGGAGACGAGGGGGAAACCGGCGGAAAAAAAACTTCCTGACAGATTTTTTTCGAGGTGACTCGATTTTCTATACTTGCAACAATCGCAAAGCCAGGACAATCAACTCGCACGCCGTTCCCCTCTCCTGTCTACAGTGAGAAAAAGGCGATTTTTGAGCTCCTCCCCGTTGACCCACCTCGCTCGCCGGCGAGCCGCGAGTTCCCTCCTCCTCCGCCGGCCGCTCCGGCGGCGGGAGGACGGGGGAACCCCGGATCTCGGCTTGTATATAGTGTAGGGCTCAGTGGGGTTCCCGCCGGCGGCGTTGTGGTGGTGGTGATGGCGTCGGTGTGGTGGTTTGCGTCGGCTCGCTTCCCCTCCTGCGTCGGAGATCCTCGGGCCTCCGCCGTGGCGAGCTCGACTTCTGGAGGTCGGGGATCTGCGGATCCGCTGGCCTCTTTCGTCCCCGGGTACTGCGAGTGGTGGTGGCGGTTGTGGAGGTGCGGAGTGGCTGCTGTGGAGGAGGGTGGTGTGCAGGCGGCTGATCTGTGGCGCTGGCCACGGATCTGGAGCGGAAGATGCGCGGGAAGGTCCCCGGCCGATGGTGGACAACCGTCTTCAAGCCCAGCTCGTCGGAGCTGGCGGTTTCTGCGGCTCTTCAAAACCTTCGGGTTCGGTGCTCTTCTGTTCCTGGGCAAAGGTCGCCGGGCGGTCGCTTCCTCTGTCGTCTCCGGCGGCGGTGGTCGCGCGCGGCGGTGGACCTCGAGGTTGAAGTTGGCGAGACACAGCAGTGTCTTCTGTACGCTCTTTTTTTCTTTTTTTTTTTTTTTTTTTTTTTTTTTTGCGAAACACAGTACAACGCAAGCGCTCATATACACGCGCACACACTCACCCCTATGAACGCACGCACGCACACCCTACCCCTATGAGCACCTCCGAGAGACTGAGTCGGCGGGTTGAGTCTTGAGATTGACGAAGTCACCACGGGCGCCTCGCTGTCGACGGGAACGTCGCCTCCCACTGAGGAATATTCCGCCTTAAATGAGAAACACCAGCGTCAAACCTGGGGTTTGAACTCTGGTGGGCTAGGGGTACAACCACCCAACTAACCATCTTGCCACAGGCAAGTTCTCACTCTCTCTTTTTTTCTTTGCTTGTATGTGCTGTTGTACTGGTTTCGTTTCCGTATGAATACAAGTATGAAAAAGTCAAAAAAAAAAAGCCAGGACAATCAACCGGGCTTACTGGACCGTGCATCAACTCGGCAACTCCTTCGTCAGGCCCTACAGCACTCGGCTCCACCACCACATTCGATTTCTCTTCCCTCTCCGGCTCCGCCACCGCCGCCGTCACCGATGGACCGCCCTCCGGCGAACGGCGACCCCGCGCCGCCGCCGCCGGCCCCTCCTCCGGGCCGCTGCCACTTCTGGCTCCCCAACAAGCGCCGCCACTGCGCCAACTCCCCGCTCCCATCCTCCCAGTAAGCAACCCCAGCTGACCTCCATCATATCCCCCATTAAACCCTACTCATCAACCCCTACTCCTCAGGTACTGCGGGAACCACCCGCCGGATTCATCCTCCGCCTCGCGCCGCCGCGTGCTCTGCCCCGTCGACCCATCCAGTAAGCCCCGGTACCACTCGGCCACTCCCAGCTAGCTCCAGCCGCCGCTGACCCCCGCCTTCTCCCGCGCACTGCAGCACGGTGTTCTAGGACAACCTGGAGGCTCACGTCGGCAAGTGCCCCTTCCGGAAGCACGCCGACGCGCTCGCCGCGCAGCCGTACTACTCCAAGGGCATCAATTCCGGCGGGGGAGGGCGCCAACGTCACCTCCGCCGCCAAGCGTGTCTCCGTGCACAGGCTCTCCGAGGAGGAGTTCTGGGGCTTGGTCGCGAAGATCAGGTCGGCGCATGCGGCGGCGGCCGTCCAAATGCGCCAGTCACACATCACCCCGGATGCCTGTGAAAAATGGATGAAGGGGCAGGTCGATAGGTGCGTGAGAGGGGTGCAGTAGTTGTGTAGAAGCTTGGTTTGTGTGAGGATGTTAGGAGTGACATCATCTCTGTTGGTGCATTGGATAGGACGGTGCCGTACCAGGAGAAGCACGTCGTGCAGCAGGTGTCCATTGTTGGGAACATGGAGACATTTGGTTTGCTTCCGGGAGGAGGCGCTGAGGATGCAGCGGCGGAGGATGCTCCGGCGGTTGTTGAGTTTGGTGCTGGGAGAGGTTACTTGACCCAGATGTTGGCAGACTGTTATGGGATCAGGAATATCTTCTTGGTCGAGAGACGATCCTACAAGCTCAAGGTCAGTTGATCCTGTTGGTTACCTCATTTTTGCTGAATGCAGCTTAACTTTGGTGTTGAACTTTGCAACCGCAGGGCTTAATTTTTGTGCCCAGCCAGTCTTCAAGATTTATCATGTTCCTCTCTCTAAATTTCTGGAATATGAATTCTCAGTGCTTAGAATATGTTGGCTTATTGTTATGCTCAGTAATAATCATTAACTCACAATGTTTGCAATCAGGCCCTAAACACCTCGACTTGTCCACCAAATTACTAACATATGTAACTGTATAGGTTGTTTATAGTGATTATGACTACAATTTCTGAGCACAATATTTGCTGAATATATGACCATCTCAGATTCATTGAAGTTAATTTTGAGGCATTGCTGGCATGTTGGTCATTATAGCAAATATGATATTGACAGTTCTGGTAGCCAGACAACTTGTTACGTTAAGTCTAATTTCGTAAGGATTATTCCATTTTTTTTTGGAGCAATTCACGACTACTCCTATCACTTCCTCGTTAACTGCTGTTGCTGTGTCTTTCTTTTCTGTATAATTTATAGGCTGATCGAAGTTTAAGGCAAAATAAGGGTGTTTTGTTGGAGCGTTTGAGAATAGATAGTAAGTTTTTTCTTGCTACATTGCACAGTTGACATAAGGGCATTTGGATAGCTGTCGAGCACCTCCTGGCGCTGAGTGCTTTATCCGTGGACTTGCTCAGTTATCTGCGTGCTACAGTTTATGCATTTGCAAACCAAAAGTTGCATACACTAATATTTTGTACTTTTATTAAATGCAGTTGAAGATTTGAACCTGCATGGAGTACAAGCATTGAGTGGAGTTCAGTATCTAGCAATTGGAAAACATCTATGTGGGCCTGCGACAGGTCATTATTGCATTTGAAAATTATGTAATGTTTCATGTTCGGGGATACAGAAATATGAGACACTAGCTGAATGTATCTAAGAAACCTTTTATTTCCTCCCAGATATGACCATAATGTGCTGTCTTCATGAACAACACAATTATACAGAAGAGAAAGGCCAAGGCAAATGTCGTCTCCGGGGCCTTGCTTTAGCCACCTGCTGCCACCATCTCTGCCAATGGAAGCAGTATGCAAGTAATTGCCTCTTGCCTTTCTGTTTGGGATATATCATGCCATGTGCTGCTTAGTTACATATGTAATACTACAAAGTTTGGCATATACTCATATTTTTGAAATTGTATCAAAGCTGTTTGAATTGCTGTGAAGATAATAAACTTTATCTTGCGATTGCAGATAAAGCTTTCCTCTCAGGACTAGGAATTGTGGAGGAAGAGTTCCATGCCATGACATGGTTTAGCAGTTGGGCTGTGGATGGTGATCACAGCTCCCAGGACTCTTTGGACGCTGAAGACTCATCTTCTGAAATCAGGTAAGGAATCATTAAACAACTTAGCTAAGCCTTACCTCCACCCCACATTTCGATATTGTAGAAGGCCTTCTGTTAGAATCTTGGTAGGATCTTTATTATCACCCTCAGATTTATGTCTTGCTAGCAAAAGTTTGAACTCGAGCAACATAGCAAAAACTTAACACATGTCGACTAAGACTTAACTCTTCTCTAGATTTCGATAGATGTAAAAGATCTTGTATTATAATCTTGGTAGGATCTTTATTAAGACAAGATATTGTGGTACAATCTTGTTAGGATTTTGTTATCACCCTTGCGCCTATGTCTAGCAAAAGTTTAAATTCGGCCAACATTTCAAAGATTCCGCACCATCATTCCGGAAGACTGAAACCTAAGCACAACTAATGGTGTCACTGAAACCTTGACATGTTTATAATACCATGTTTTATTTGCCACCGAACAGAGCAACCAAAAAGCCTGATCTGGAGATCAAAGGGGTCGAGAGAATCATCCGCAGCATACCGGGGGAGAGAGGAGCGCTCTGGGATTTATGTGTAAAGATATTATTGACACCGGGAGGCTGCTATGGCTTAGATCCAAGGGTCTAGAAGCAGACCTTGTAAGCTATGTTCCATGGAATATTTCGCCAGAGAACCATTTACTCATCGCCAAGTGTAGGTCTTGATTGGGACAAAGAACTTGTATCTCAATTCTGGGAAATTTGGCAGAAGTTTCTTGTAAAACACTTTGTATTTACACAAATAGTCATAAGATTTTAGACTCCAAACCAGAGGGATTTCGCTAGAAGAATATCGCCATGTACATCCCGGTTTTGGAAGATGGAACTCAAGAGTGCTTGTCGTAATTCAATATTTAAGAGAGTTTATTATGCACGGTGTTCATGCTTTACTGATACAGTACAAAAAATGTGCGGAAATTTATGGTGGAACGCGTGGATGTGATTAAGGAAGTTTTTTCTTCTTTTCTTTGACAATAACTTGAGCACTTCTAGACACAGAGATAGCTATCCCATGGAGTTGATGAAAAAACAAAGAATGAAAATGTGAAGATTGTGCAAGATGGCAGCCAGTCCAGAGATGGCAGCATTATATGAAGATTGCTACCGTATGTCGACACAGTTCAAGGCCAAGTGCACCAACGATTTGTCTTTGTCAGGGATTCTAAGTGCGTCAAAGTTCTAGTGTATCCAGTAACAAAAAAAAATGTGGTTTACATGCATATGAGTTTAATTTTGTCAGCAATATGATGTAAGCCAGCCATGGCTTCGACAGCCACAACACTGGCAGTGTTGTGTGTTCCCCCAAGCAGAGCAGACAGATCAAGCACCTCACCCTCCTCGCCTCGTAGGATCCAGATATTTGCTCAGCACACATGGAATGAAGGTTGGCTCGTAAATTATAAAGGACGACCCCTGTGCAGGAGACAGCATAACCTCTCCCACTGACTTCCTCTTAGTGTCAAGAGTGACAATCCATGCAGCTTGGTCGTCCTCTTGCAGCATGGACACGAGGTAAACAACATCATCATCGCCACGCAGAGTGGGAGAAGCTGTTTTCAGGTTCTTGAATGGCACATTTAGATGAGCACCTCCTCCTAGCTGAGGCAAGGAGACAGTGCCAAGTTCATCAGAGTGAACCATGTTCCCCCTGCGCCAACCCTTCCAGGTCAGTTCCCTATACCATGTGATGAGCCTCCAACCGACGAGGTCATATACGTCCTCCTTCTCCTCCTCGGGTGGACTGATGGCCAGTTGGCTTTTCCCTTCTCCCTCCTCGTCGCTCCCGTGGGCGGCGCGGGAGGGAACCCTAGCTTCCCCGCCGCCGGCCCTCTCCCTCCCTTCTCCTCCTCCTCGCCGCCGCTGGACGGCGCCGCGGGGCTAAGCCCGGGCGTTGGCGGCGGCGGGGCCCCTCTTTCCCCCCCTTCGGGGCTGTGGCGGCGCGGGCCGTGGCGGCCCATCGGGGCGGCGAGCTCGCAAGGGGTTCGCCGGCGCGGCCTCGGCGGCGTGGCGGCCTTGTGGTGGTTCCGCGTGTCCGGCTTGCGGCGGCGCCTCTGGCGGCGGTGCTAGGTTGGACGGGGCAGCAATTTCTCCCCGGTGGTGGTCAACATGTGCCAGGTGCGGGCTCGCACGGAGACGGCCTTGGCGGCGATGGTTACGCGACGGCGGAAGGTGCGGACAGCACGGCGACGGTGATGGATGGATCCCAGGACGTGGCCGTGACTAGGCTTGCCTGGCCCAGATCTGGGCCCATTTGGGCCCGATCTGGGTTTTACGGGCCCCGGCCGGTGGGCACGTCCGGGTTCTTACTGCAGGGAGACAGCTGCAACCATGACGCTGCAGCGCGGCGGCGGGGATGGACGGGCCTGATCTGGCCCTGCTGGGGCTGATCTGGGCCTGACCGACCCTGCTACTGTGTCCGGTCGGCGACCGCCTCCGGCGGTGGAGGACGGGATCTCCTCCTATCGGTAGCGGATGTCACCCTCGCGGGTCTAGATCTAATGTCGGCCTCACTCATCTGCCGTGTTGACCTCGCGACATGTTGGTCCCTCGGCTTGAAGTTGCGGACGCCGGGGCGGCGGCTCTAGAAGGTGGACTGCACGGGCGTCTCTGCGGCGAGCGTCGTGATGGTGGTGATGGTCTCGCTTTTTGGTCGTGTGGATGGCGAGAAGCGGACGTTGGGGGTTCCTGGAGTTGGTGGCGGCAACTCCCAGATCGTGGTCGGGAGACCATTCTCGGGGGTGATGGGCGATCCATCTGTGCGGACGTTGTGCGAAGGTTTTTCCGAGCGAAAGCTCTGCGCTCCGGCGCCAATGGCGGCGATGCTTGCGGGTATCGTTACCCTCTTGGGGGCGTTGTTGTGGTTACCCTCGCTGCGTTAGGGTTCCGGGTGAAAACCCTTGACCATTCCGGTCTCGTCGGCGGCGGCGTGTTACGTCGTTACCCTCTTGTGGGCGTCGTCGTGGAGCCTCGTCACTTAGGGCTTGTTTCGTTGTCCTCGGTGGCAAGTTTGGTTCTTCTTGTTTATCTTTTTCCTATCTTTGATCTGCTTTGTAAGAGGTTCCCCTCATCACATTGTATCGGTTCGGCCGTTGAGCCTTTATTTATAAAGCGGGGCTACGGCCTATTTCGTGTGATGGCCAGTTCAGAGTCAAGGAGTTGAGGCATGTCCCAGGGATCAGGAACATCTGGTACTACATTTGCGGGTCTGAGCTTTACCAGTTCCTCAATCTCGACACACTTGATGTAACCACAACTAAAGGTGACGTCGCGAATCGCCCGTACACAATACTGGCCACCGCCGTAGAGTTCGTTGCATAGGGACGAAAAAGACGCGGTGGTTGCTGCCGGGTTGAGCGCGTCGCAGATCAGAATGCCCTTGTGGAGATCAACCCAGCCAAGGAGTCCACCTCCAAGGGCGATCACCTGGGTGGGACAAATTGATGTGAATTCCACGGTAAGGCCATCAGGGATCTCCACCTTGAGCAGCTTCTTGGACCATGTAGAATGTGGCTCGGAACCGATGGTATGGAGATTGTAGTACTGCCCATCGTACCCTGGTCCGTAACTGAGAGCCGCCATGACAAATTGCTTGCAGTTGTCATGAGAGACGAAACCGAGGTGGGGTTCCAAGAGATGCTCTGCCAGAGAGTAGTGACGGATGTCTGGGAGCAGGTCGAGCGACGGCCCGCCGCCGTTGGGACCTCTGGTCCGGAAGAGGAAGTACTGAGGCGATTCTTCGGTGGTTAGCACGACCCGGATGAGGGCCGTGTCCTCCACAGAGCAGATGATCTCGGGCGTGTATGTGAACGGGATCTCGTCGCGGTTGGCGCAGTGGACGCAGCAGTAGGAGAGGCGCGGCGGGTCGGCGAAGACGAAGGATGCCTGGATGGCTTGGCCCGCTCTCGTCAAGGTTCCCGCGGTGGTTTCGTTCCGGACATCGCTGACGTAGGTCTTCAAGTTGAGGAGGACCCAGCCGGGAACGCCGGAGTTGCTGGCGGCCAGAGCCGGTGGAGGTGGTTGCGCGAAGCTGTGGAGGCTGGACATCGTCGCCGGTTGGGATCGGGGATTCTGGAGGTTAGGCTTCGTCTTCCGTCGATATAAATCCTCTCAAATATCTCGGTGCGCGGTGGCTCCGGGATTTCAGTTGATCGGTTCGATTCCGACTCGGTGTCGTACGGTACGGTAATCTTTTGGACCAAGTTATAGTCGCCTTGATCGATCCTGGCCGTTGAGCCCTCCTGAGTCCTGAGCGATGGGAACCTTTGGATAACTGAAATTGGGTTACAACTTTTGCTTATTCAGAGTAGCAGCCTCACAGTCACAGGGGCTGGCAATTCCGATATACTGCATGTCTGCATCGCTGGGTAACCAAATGCTTGGTTAACATCTGAAAAACCAGATTCTTTGGTTAACGGTACACTTTTTTTTTTTTGCAACTCACGTGCTTCATTAATCAACAGAGGGTTTAGCTCACGTAAAAAAAAAAAAAAACCAGAGAGTTCAGCTCTATTTCACACAACTTGCACACATGCACATCGACTGGCATCCAACGTAGTATAATCTTTTTTCTAGAATGCACCCTCGAAGACGTGTCGTGTATCACATTGCAAAGAAAGAAAGCCAAGCGACAAGATTTTGGACTCCAAACCAGAGGGAATTCACCAGAAGAATATCGCCAGGTAAATCCAGGTTTTGGACTATGGAACTCAAGACTGCCTGTCATACATGCTTTACCGATACCAAAATGTGCAAAAATTTGTGGTTGAACGCATTGATCTGATTAAGTAAGTTTTTTTTACTTCTTTTCTTTGACCATAACTTGAGCACTTCTGATAAATAATCATAGACATAGAGATAATCCTTCAGAGTTGAACTTAATATCCCATCAATTTTTCCTTGGCCCCAGGGGGTGGATGTATCCCATCAATTTTTTTTTAGAGCAACCACATATTTCATTAATTAAAATCAAGTTACATGAAGCAACATACATGGAAACTAAAAGACCCGATACAGTGATTATTCTGAATTTACAGATAAAATTCTAAAAGATTGAGATAAATACAAAACGATTCCTAGAGTTTCTTGCGACCACCATGGCCAGCATCCGCCGCCCAACTCCAACGCCGCCAAGACGGACATGCACACCGACTGACATCGAACGTAATATTTTTTTCCAGAATGCACCCTTGAAGATGTGTCGTGTATCACATTTGCATAAAAAGAATGACAAGCCATAAGAGTTACAAGGGTCTAGAAGGAGACCTTGTAAGCTATGTTCCATCAAATATTTTGCCGGAGAACTATTTACTCATCGCCAAGTGTAGGTCTTGATTGGGACAAGGAACTTGTATCTCAATTCTGGGAATTTCGGCACACTTTGTATTTACGCAAATATAGTAGTAAGATTTTGGACTCCAAACCAGAGGGATTTTGTATAAACGGAGTGACCAACGTGTCGCTAATCGACAACTTGGTGACCATGTTTTGAGCTTTTTCAAGTTGGTGACCAATACTTACATCTCGTTGTGATTGGAATAAAGCCTAAAATTAAACATATGTTTTTCTGTGTAATTTCAGATTTAGAAAGTGAACTGTTTCAATAAAAACTATTTCGGGTTAGCATCTGTATAGGAAATTTTATCACTTTATAACTTATTACTAAGAAAAACCCGTTAATTATAGCGTGTAATTAGTCACAGAACTAATTTGAGGATCTATCCTTGCAAATGATTCAGGGAATTGCTTTGGAAACTGCATACGAGTGTGATTACATCATTAACTCCTAGTTGTGCATTGAAAATAGTATTTAAGGTAGTAAATCAAGTTGTGTATAAGCAAAAAAGTTCAATAGAAAAGTATGGTGCCCACGTTTCGCCAAGCTCCGGGCATGGTCTGTCGTCGATATGCGCCTCCGCCCCGATGCCGACGCTGACATCACTGCATCGTTGGAAGGGTTCGAGTTCTAACTTTGCAACTTTGTAAATACCCAGTTGCTGCTGCTGGAATAAAACCTCAATTTGCAAGGGGAAAAACAATCTCTCTTTCCAGTACCCAATTTCTAGAACACCAAACTTTTCCAGTCAGACGTGTGTACTAAGCAAGGGAAAAAAAAGGGCGTGCTTTGACCACAAGCCAGGCAGCCGCGATCAAGAGGAGGTCAGACCGTCAAAGCGACAATCAACAGAGCTCTAACAGCCATTGACTTTACCCAGAAAACTCGAGATGAGAGGGCGAAGATGGCGCCGGATCCGACGAAGCAGGACCGTTGACTTCTCTGTCTCTTCTTTTCTGGATCCGAAACGTGTGTCTCGAGCTCTTGAGTAACCTTACTGTAATTTCCACCGGCCTTGAGCTCTTGAGCAGGATCCGGACCGTTGACTTAGCAGCCGCCCGCGACGAACGGCCTCAAGCAAGCGCAGAAATTCCAGCGAGCTCGGCGCCGCACGCCCCGCGTTGGTTCGCGTCTGATTTGACCGCCGTAGAAATTGCTGCCGTTTTCTCTACATTTTCTCGCCGACATGACACCATGTTCACCTATCCAAACTTCCTTCTAGAACGACGCATGGATCGCAGATCCAGCTATAGATTCATTTGTCCATCGCCTGTCCCGATTATCAATCAAGCAGAGAACACTAATATGATAATGTAAAAGTGTTGCTGCTGCGTGCTGCTGGTACTTGGAGATGGAGGGGACCATGTCGAGGAAGGTGTCCGTCCATGGGCCATGGCCACCACGCTACATGCTCCCCATCACCCACTGTTCCTCCCTGTCGCCTGCTAGCCGCCGCTACAGATTTTCTTCCACTAAACTTCTCTCTCGACAGCTACTCTTCTGCATGCGTTCAATGCTCATCCAGATTCTCACTAGTGCAAATTGCACTATATAAAATGCTGACACGGCTGGATTAGTTTGATAATATAAATAAGCCCTATATAAACGCATCCGAAGCACGTCGTTCCGACCCAAGTTAGCCGTGTTCAGAGTTCAGACAGCACGCTGCAGATCAGAACAGTGTCACCATGTCCAAGCCGAGGTCAGTACTCTGTTTCGTTCTGTACTGATTCCTCCGTTCCAAATTACTTAACTTGACTTTGTTCAAATACGGATGTATCTATACTTGTTTAGTGTCTAGATACATCCGTTTCTAGACAAATGCATGTCAAGTAATTTGGAACGGAGGGAGTAATTGAGATTGATCCGATGCGATGGTTGTGTGATGGTTAATTTGGGCCGGATGGACGGCAAGGTGGCAATCGTGACGGGCGGCGCGAGCGGCATCGGCGAGGCCATGTCGCGGCTGTTCGCGGAGAGCGGCGCCACGGTGGTGATCGCTGACATCCAGGACGCGCTGGGCGAGGCGCTGGCGGCCTCCATCGGCCCGCCCTGCACGTACGCGCGGTGCGACGTGACTGACGAGGCCCAGGTGGAGGCTACGGTGGGCGCGGCGGTGGCGGCGCACGGCCGCCTCGACGTCATGCTCAGCAACGCCAGCGTGCTGCTCCTCACGGGCTCCGTCACCGACATGGACCTGTCGGCGATGGACCGCGTCATGACCGTCAACTGCCGCGGCGCCGCCGCCTGCATCAAGCACGCCGCCCGTGCTATGGTGGCGGCCGGCACCCGCGGCGCCATCGTGTGCACGGGGAGCGTGGAGTGCGTGCAGGGCGGGTACGCCCCCGCGTCGTACACGGCGTCCAAGCACGCGCTGCTAGGCCTGGTCCGCGCCGCGGCCGGCGATCTGGGTCGGCACGGCGTGCGCGTCAACCTCGTGTCCCCCTTCGGCGTGGTCACGCCGCTGAGCCTCGCGGTGACCGGGAAGGGCGCCGAGGAGATTGAAGCCGGTCAGGAGGCCGGGAGCCCGCTGCGCGGGAAGATGCTGCGCGCAGCGGACGTGGCCGAGGCGGCGCTGTTCCTGGCGTCAGACCAGGCCGGGTACGTCAGCGGGCACAACCTCGTCGTCGACGGCGCCACCACCACCCTCAACACGAGGTGGCAGCACTGATCTGTGCGCTGTGCCGCACCGCACGTCGTTTCGTTTCGTCAGCGCTCTTTGTATAATCTGACCACCAGGTGCTCCATCCAAATTAAAAAATTCGAAAATCATATTTATTAGTTTCAAAAAATTCTGAAAGTAAATTCAGGTGTAGCCAATAGTATATCCAACAAACATGAAAAATTCAACCCCACATACTTTATATTTTGATCTACAAAAAATGACAAATTCTGAATCTAAACATGCCTATTTTCAAATCTCTAAGTTTTACCAGTTTTTATTATTTTTGTGTAGCTCCTAATATAAAGTATTTAATTTGATATTTTGCACATTTATGGGATAGCTCATTGGCTACCCCATGATTTTCAAAAAAATTGGAAACTCATAAATATAATTTTTAATTTTGTTATAAGGGAAGGGAGCAGTGCATCTCGGGAGCAAAGAACACTCTCCGCTAATCATAGTACAACAGTTAGTACTAGCTAAGCTCAAATATATTAAACGTCAAAAATAACACACTGATGCTTAGATTGCCGTTGCATAATTTGTGTATCTCTCGATCGATATATATTAGTACTAGCCATTGTAAGCTCAATGATATTAAACGTCAAAAATAAAAAAATGAAGCTTACCGTGGTATTATATTATGCTAATTAAGCTGCACTGGATCGATCGATGTTCTTAATAATGTTATACGGAGTACTATTGAAAATGTCAAACCTGGAGTGGCACTGCACGAACTCGCCTGAAAAACAAACAGCAGCCGGCAGAACTGTTTGACTCGAGTCAACAAGACTGTCTGAAAAAAATAAGGCTGATATGCTCGATTTGAGCTCGGCTCGTTATAGTCTTTTGTTCATAGTCCGGCTCGTGTCTCAAATGTAGGCTTGAGCTCGAGCTTGAAAGAAGGCCGGCTTGACCGCTTGACTGCATAAATGTATGTTTCACAATTTTATTCATTAAGCCCCAGCACAAGCTTATTTGAGCTTCATGGAGTTATAAATATGATTTTAGACGTGTCGATGTTATCAAGAGGATCGAAACGGGGCGAATGCGAAAACTAAAAAAGTTCCCCAAAGGGGGCACCAGGTTGAAAGAGCGAGCTTCTTTCATAGAGGAAAAAAAATATAAGAGGACTGATTCTCTCTACATGTCTATGAATGGGACCATCTTCTTTTCTGACCGTTTGGAGGTACTCAAAAGGGCTAAAATTTATTGTAGTCCCTGGACCTTCCTTCGTCAGAGAGTTTTCCTTCCCATAGGCCAGAGCTCAATTTACCTTCGCCACAGCACTATAATAAGGAGAATCGGCTCAAGATAAAAGGGCTCACAGTCAATTGATTCAGCTCAACACTTTTTTGTATCTGATTTCGGCTTTATTTTGACTCCTGGTAGGGGCTCATGACAACATGTAGGGGATCCAGGCTTTCTGGTAATAAAGAAGATACGGCTGTAGGCTAGTATGAGTTTCAATGTATTTTTATTTTGTATTGGCAGTGTTGCGTTGAGTTATAGCTCTTTTGTACAGGTTGTTTTTCTTGATAAATATGAAATATAAGATGCATTCTGGTCCACAAGAATCGATCAGATTAGCTCCTCCAATTCAGACCTGAGTGTATTGATACGTCTCAAACGTATCTATAATATCTGATGTTCCATGTTGATATTATACCAATTGTTACATGTTTATATACACTTAATAGCATTTTTATGCATTTTCTGGGACTAACCTATTAACAAGATACCATAGTGTCAGTTCCTGTTTTCTGCTGTTTTTGTATTCAATAAAAGCTAGTCTGAAAATATTCTCGGAATTGGACGAAACTTGGACGGAACCTCCTATTTTTCCAACACGAACACGGAGTCCAGAGGAGAGACGGAGGAGAGCCACGTGGCACCCACACCATGGGGCCGCGCGGGCCCCCCTGCCGCGCCGTGGGGTGGTGTGGGGCCCACGAGCCTCTCCAGCCGCCGCCCTTTCGCCTATTTATTCCTCCCGACGCGAAAATCCTAAATACCCGAGCCATTATCCACGAAAAGTTTCAGATACGCCGCCGCCGTCAACCCTAGCTCGGGAGGGTTCAGAAGCTCTTCCCGGCACCCTGCCGGAGAGGGGAATCGTCACCGGAGGGCTCTACATCACCATGCCTGCCTCCGGAGTGATGCGTGAGTAGTTCATCCTTGGACCACGGGTCCATGGCAGTAGCTAGATGGTTGTCTCTCCACTTTATGCTATCATGTTTAGATCTTGTGAGCTGCCTATCATGATCAAGATCATCTTATTGTAATGCCACATGTTGTGTTTGCTGGGATCCGATGAATATTGAATACTATGTCAAGTTGATTATCAATCTATCTTATATGTTATTTATGATCTTTCATGCTTTCCGTTACTAGTAGATGTTTTGGCCAAGTAGATGCTTGTAACTCCAAGAGTGAGTATTTATGCTAGATAGTGGGTTCATGCCTCCGGTAATCTGGGAGAGTGACATCAACTTCTAAGATTGTGGATGTGCTGTTGACACTTGGGATAAAATAACCGATGCTTAGCTTAAGGGTGCGCCGTTAGATCTAATGCATTTGTTTACATTACGAACATTACTTAATGCAATTATCCGTTGCATGCAACTTAATACCAACGGGGAACTCGGTATGACAACCTGGCGGTGGATTATTAGTCATAGACGCTGTTGGATAACGGTCTATGTATTTTGTCGTAATGCCCACATGAATATCATAGTAATCATCATATCATATATATGCATTGTCATGCGCTCAATATTTTGTCAATTGCCCAGCTGTAATTTGTTCACCCAGCATGTTAGTTATCTTTTATGGAAAGACACCACTAGTGAACTGTGGACCCCGGTCCATTCTTTTACACTGATAATACAACCAACTGCAAACATTGTTCCTTTTCATTCTCTGCAATTTACTACTGTTTTCCACACCATACGTTTAATCTTTTGTTTTCTGCAAGCCGGTGAGATTGACAACCTCACTGTTTCGTTGGGGCAAAGTAGTTTGATTGTGTTGTGTGCAGGTTCCACGTCAGCGCGCCACTGACAACCTTCAGAAGTGATTTCTTGCTCCTACTGGTTCGATTAAACCTTGGTTTCATACTGAGGGAAAACTGCTGCTACACTGCTTCATACCTTCCTCTTGGGGTCTCCCAACGAACGTGTGATCCACGCAATCAAGCATATTTTCTGGCGCCGTTGCCGGGGAGCAAGAGGATTTCTGCAAGGGGAGTTTCACGCTTCCAATCTCTTTAATTTGTTATTGTCTTGCTTAGTTTATTTTTATTTAGTCTTGTTTGCTTTATTTATCAAAAACACAAAAAATTTAGTTATTTTTATTTTCAAGTTGTTATCTTTCTGTTTTGTTTTAATTTTGCTAAAATGAGTACCCCTGAGAACACTAAGTTGTGTGATTTCACTAGCACGAACAACAATGATTTCATTAGTACACCTATTGCTCCACCTGCTTCTAACGCAGAATTCTATGAAATTAAACCTGCACTTTTAAATCTTGTTATGAAAGAGCAATTCTCTGGTGTTAGTACTGATGATGCTGCTGCTCACCTTAATAATTTTGTTGAACTTTGTGAGATGCAAAAGTATAAGGATGTAGATGGTGATATTATTAAACTGAAACTTTTTCCTTTCTCTTTGAGAGGACGTGCTAAAGAATGGTTGCTATCTTTGACTAGAAATAGTATTGATTCATGGACTAAATGCAAAGATGCTTTCATAGGAAAATATTATCCTCCTGCTAAGATTATATCTTTGAGAAGTAGCATTATGAATTTCAAACAATTTGATAATGAGCATGTTGCTCAAGCTTGGGAGAGAATGAAATCATTGGTAAAGAATTGTCCCACCCATGGACTGACTGCTTGGATGATCATCCAAACCTTTTATGCAGGACTAAATTTTTCTTCAAGAAACCTATTGGATTCGGCCTCTGGAGGTACCTTTATGTCCATCACTTTGGGTGCTGCAACAAAGCTTCTTGATGATATGATGATAAATTATTCTGAATGGCACACCGAAAGAGCTCCACAAGGTAAGAAGGTAAATTTTGTTGAAGAAATCTCTTCCTTGAGTGATAAGATTGATACTATTATGTCTATGCTTACAAATGGAAAGATGCATGTTGATCCAAATAATGTTCCTTTAGCTTCTTTGGTTGCTCAAGAAGAGCATGTTGATGTAAACTTCATTAAAAATAATAACTTCAACAACAATGCTTATAGGAATAATTTTGGTAATAGCAATTATAAGCCCTATCCTTTTAATAGTGTCAATGGTTATATTAATTCTTATGGCAATTCCTACAACAATAATAAGAGTGTACCCTCTGATTTTGAAGTCATGCTTAAGGATTTTATTAGTACACAAACTGCTTTCAATAAATCTGTTGAGGAAAAGTTTGGGAAAATTGATGTTCTTGCCTCTAAAGTCGATAGTCTTGCTCTTGATGTTGATTTGTTAAAAATTAAAACTATGCCTCATGATGTTAAAGAGAGCAAAACTCTCAATGCTATACAAGTTAAAATTGATAATAATGTGAGGATGTTAGCTGATTTACATGCTAGGTGGGCAAGAGAGGATGAAATCGCTAAAAAGAATAGTATTGCTAGAGTTTATACTATTACTATTACTCGAACACGAATGTGGGCTAATCCAGATAATCCACTATCAGTTCCACCCTACCAACTTAGGTGTATGTATTTTTAAGGTGCATGATGCCCACAAGTATAGGGGATCGTTGAAATCTTCGTTGGGAAATATTACCCAAATTTATAGTTCGACTCAAGGGGAACACAAGAATACCAATAAGACTTTAACAATTGAGGCGTCACTCTCAACCACACCTGTATATCAATAAACTTGCAGCAGTGATAGTTATGGCAGTAGGATGATTCAAGCAAGCAAAATAAAACAGAAGTAGTAAACAAGGGTTTCCCAGTTTTCACCGGAAAAGTGAAAGTGTAACTCAGAGATTTAAAACGTAGGCATGAGGTGATAGCGGGGTGTTGCATGAAAAAGATTGATCATATAATAAGATACAAATAGCAATGGGACTTATCTCTAACTCCGATATATGTAGGTATGTGTTCCGTAAATAGTGGTGCGTACTAACCAAGAGAATTTGCACAACATCTATTGTCCTACCTGCCCATTTCACCGGGGCCAACTTGGAACTACAGGTAATTAAGGTCTACCCTTTCGAATAGCCCGGAACAACGCATTAACACTTCATGAACACATAGAATCCTCAAACTAAAACATCTCCCCCTTGTTTTCCCTATATGTCACTTTTAGGGTTCGCAGGTTCAACATAATAGCAGGTGATACACTTTGCAGATAAATACCAAACTCAAATATATGATGGGGCAAAATAAGTTCAGTACTGAAATCATGCCACTCGGGCCCTAGTAGCAAGCATTAAACATAGCATAAGTGCATCAACACAATACAAAAATATCCTCAAGATAAACCCCTAAGATCTCGGACAACGGGTATCATTACATGATCAATCTCATCCAATCCCCATCCACCTCATATGCCTACAGTGGACTACTCACACATGGTGATGGTGAAGGAGCTCATGGTCGATGGAGATGAAGGCGGTGAAGACGACCTCCGGATCCCTCCTCCGGGGGAGAAATTCTGGATCAATCTGTCTCCGAAAACGAAGATCGTGGTGGCGGCGGCGCTCTGTTTCACGAAAGCTCTCCCCCTTCTAGGTCAGGCACTTTTTCGTATATATGAGGGGGTATGCGAAAGCCGAAGGAGAGGCGGTGCCCGAGGCCCCAGATGGGTGGGCCCACGCGGCCAAGGAATCTAGCCGCGTGGGGCCCACTCTTTTGGCCCTCGGACGCTTCCTCGTGTCCATCTTCTGCACGATGCCCTTCTTTTCCATAAAAATTGACGTGGTATTTTTCTCCGATTTAATTTCCTGCAAAAACAACCAGAAAAGAGACTTTGCTAAAAACAGCGTCAGATTCAGCAGTTTTATTCAAATATGGGAAGATTCCGGAGCAAATTATGAAGCAAAGTGCTTGGAAAAGTAGATGCATTTTAGGTGCATCAACTCCCCCAAGCTTAGCTCGTTGTTTATCCTCGAACAACTCAAACATAGTGCTGAAGCGATAAAAAGACTTTGACAAGAACTTTGCATTGCATATGTGACACCGTTTAATACCAACAAGTATTCAAAACATAACTTCCATAACAAATAACAAAATGCTAGCAAAGGTGCATCTAATCAGTGTTAAATCATTTATATTTGTTGCAATAGAAATAACATGAAGTGGCAGCACTTGGATGAGTTTGCCCAACTGTAGAAATAGACAAAGGTTCACTAGTAGGAAAACCCAATTCTATGGATCCTTATTCTGTGGCGCACCATGTGGCCGTGCGCCACAGAATAAGCTTCTGTGGCGCACCCAAAACTGGTGCGCCACAGAATAAGGATATTCTGTGGCGCACCGGAACTGGTGCGCCACAGAATTTGCTATTCTGTGGCGCATGTGGCTGGTGCGCCACAGAATAGTGCTATTCTGTGGCGCATGGAAGCTGATGCGCCACAGAATTATGGTTTTCTGTGGCGCATGGGCCACGTGCGCCACAGAAATGCAAATTCTGTGGCGCACGAGGCCATGCGCCACAGAAATCAGAAATTCTGTGGCGCACCAAGCCCCATGCGCCACGGAATTTTTTTTAAAAACAGCTCCACCCACCCACCCACCCCACCCCCCCCCCCCCCCCCCCCCGTGGATCGCCTTTTCAGTTTTCAAAACACTCAAAGAAAATGTCAAAAAATTCAAAAATAAAATCCTTCGAGATGTGGTTAGGTGTTACTGTCTAGTTCGTATAGAAATCTTGAAATATGAATTTTGACCTTTTTTGCAAAATCCAGAAAAAAAAGTAAAACGGCCATAACTTTTGCATACGACGTCGAAAAAATGCGTTTAATATGTCAAAAAAAACTAGAGAAAAAAAGGAAACCCGGTGGGGTTTTCTCAGATCCTCCAAATTCCAAAGGGAAAAAAAGTTATTTCAAAATGAAAAAATAAAAAAAAATAAAAAAAAAATAAAAAATTCAATTTTTTTTGGATTTGTTGAGTTTTTGGATTTTTTGAAGTTTTTTGAATTTTTGAGATTTTTTGATTTTTTGAATTTTTTTGACTTTTTTGAAATTTTTGATTTTTTTTGGATTATTTGAACTTTCTGTACAAACTTTTGAATTTTTTGAATTTTTTGAAACATATATATACACATAACACACATAAACTACACACACATATATAGACATACACAAGGGTTAAAAGGGTTGATATGATACTATTATCAATAAGAACTTGAGTAGCAGGATGGTAGGTGAAGTGAATAGAACTTAGAAGTTAAGCGTGCTTGGGTGGGAGCACTCCTAGGATGGGTGACCTAGCGGGAACTCAACATTTGAGATTCACTAGGAGTGTTAAAAATGTTCAGAAAATTCAAATATATAGGAATTTCCAAATTATTTCATTTTCTGATTTTTTTTCATTTTTTTTGATTTTTTTTGAAATTTTTTGGGAACCCAGATCTAGATCTAGCCGCCATTTTTTTGAAATTCAAAAAAACAATTCTGTGGCGCACGGGGTAGGGTGCGCCACAGAATAAGCTATTCTGTGGCGCACCGGGCTGGGTGCGCCACAGAATAGCTTATTCTGTGGCGCACTAGGTGGTGCGCCACAGAATAGCTTATTTAGTGGCGACTATTCTGTGGCGCACCACCCATGCGCCACAGAATAGCAAAATGGTGCGCCACAGAAAAGCTTTTCTGTACTAGTGGTTCTTGCATCGCTTTTGATCGAATCATGTCAAGATTTTTGAGATCTTTCGATTCTTTCTTTTATTGACTAGTGAACTCATTGTGCTTACAACCTTGCTCTCAGTTTTATCAATCCATTTGGTGTTCCCTATTATGACTCATATGCTTGACCAACTAATGGTTGAGAGCCTCATGCCCTGTGAATACGAGTACCTACACCACGGTGTTACTCAACTCGGGCCACAAAGCAAGTTTAAGTTTCTAAGTCATTGAAAGTAATAATAGCGTCATCAAGAGCGTCAACTGGGGTACCTCTTGTCCCAGGACATGGAACAAGCCCATGTCAAAACGACAAGACAAACAGACAATGAACAATCTCAGCACTCTTTTATTTACTATTTGTGTAGCTTTTTATTATGAAGTGCATCACTGAATGTTCACTTTGGTACGTGATGCATGCAAAATGCATACATGAACTTTGCATTATTTTTACTTATATTCCAGTCATATTTGCATCATATAAGGGTTATATCACTGTTTTATAATGATTTTGGGAATATTTGATATGTTTCCTATTTTTTATGGAATTAACCCTGCGCAGGCAGAAAACCCTATTTCTTTCCTTTAATGTTTCAGGGACCCAAACGACGTCCAAATGACCTGCAAATTTACGGGCGTCAATATTTGGAAGGAAGAAGACTTGTGGGCGAAAGAAGCGAACAAACGGAGCCACGAGGGCCAAAAGGGGTGGGCCCACGCAGCCCCTGTACCTGGCCGCGTGGGACCCCTCCAAATGGGCCTCGGAGCCCCGCTGCCGTCGATCTTTCCTCCACCGACTCCGTTTTGACCTAAAAACGCCTATAAAAATTATCTCCCGACGTTCTCTGGAAGGAGCGCCGCAGAAACACAGAAACACCGAAACAGAGACCTGGAGCTGCAGATTGGAGGGGGAAAACTCCGGCGGGGCGCTGCCGGCGTGGTCTCCATCTTCTCCAACGACTTCTCCACCGTCTCCATGATGAAGAGGGAGTAGTCCACCTCTGGACTATGGGTTTGTGGAAGTAACTTATGTATCTCTCTCTCTCGAGCTTCACTAATTAGTACCGTATGAGCTGCCGAACATGATTACGGTCATCTATGTAATACCTTTGTGGTGGATCTTTTTATGAGTTAATATATGTTTGAGATTGCAATGGTTTGTTTCAGTTATGAAAGTAGATGCATATTATGTACCCCGTTCTTATTTACTTGTTATGATCAAGCATGTTTATGAGAGCGTGTGAGGGGGAACGTGTGCATTAGTTGGAGTAACGGGGGGTGGCTAGTGCGGTGAACGTGAGAGAAAGTTCCGCGATCCACTTGGGTGTTTTATCTTACTTTGTTACCTCACTAGGGATAAAAAGAAATACCATGCTACCGGAGATATGGGTGTGACCATTGCCACTTCCTCCATGACTAGATCTAGCATGTTCTTATTTTAACTTCATGTCATGATACTTATTGCTATACTCTGAGTTATCTTAATTATCGAGGTGTTATGATTTAGTTCGCATCTTGGTGGAGTATAAGAGACACTAATAACCAAAAGGTCTCTATGTTAGGACGTGATGCCATATAATTATAACTTGTCATTAAACTGTTGTGTTGCAATCTCATATGTCAACTCTAGTGTTCCATTGTCTACCACGTTATTAAAGAGAGAGTGCATTTGTGAAACCATGAACCCCGGTCCATTTTTAATCAGAAGAAACGCCTTTCCAACCACTTTTACCACTTTTCCATTTTCTGCCATTATAAAATCCGAAAATACAAAAACACTTTTACATCTTGCATTCATCACATAAAACCCAAAAATATCATTTATCATTGCTACCACCATCCTTGCATATTTATTTACCACCATTGCATATTTATTTCTTGTTTGCATTGCATATTATCTTGATATCATTCTCACACCTTGTGCTTGACAACCACTAGGTGAGGTTGAGAACCAAAACATTTACTTTGTTTTGTAGGTAACCAAAAGAAGAATAGGAAGATAAATCTTCACTACTGATTCCCCGAGAGTTCGATATTAAACCCTCGAGTCACCCTCGTGGGGAAAACACGTCTTCCACTTACTACACACTCTGCACTTGGAGTCTCAACCTAACCCATTTACTTTTCACGCAGGTAACCACGCGAAGCGTCAGCAAGTGTTTTCTGGCACCGTTGTGGGGTAACTACGTGAAGGGCCATCAGTACGCTGTAAATTTCCACCATGAATGATGCATGGCTTAGGTTGGCGGCTCAGGCGTCTCTCTAGCCATTTATACCCACTCCTCAAACTTACTAAGTTTCCGCATTTATTTGGCACCATGATAAGAATCCATAAACAAAAGTACATGATATTAACTAAATGTAATTTAGTGCAATGTTGAAAGCTTTCTATGTGTCAGCACATATAAGTTAACTCCCAACCCCTAAGCTTGTCAAGCATATGACTTCATGTTTAACATTTGAAAAACTCTTTTACTTTCTCTTTGGTTGGCAAGTTTAGCAAGCACAATGGGATGCGTAGACCTTTGTTTAGAGCCACAGTTACTCAATCTCACTTGCATCATCATATAACATACTAGAACACGGAGAAGATAAACATTTGCTACCACTTCCCTAGATGTTAAAGAAACTATGATGTGCGCACTTGCTGTTATTAAAAAGTTCACATAAGCACGGCAAAGGTGTCATACCTTTCATCCACTTCATGCACATCAACTCATCATCGTTGTTCTCCTCTCCCAACTTGAACTGCGCAATAAAAACTCAAATCTGCCATAAAACGTTACTGCATACAGAACTGTTTTTGCCCTACCTAAACACCTCAGAATAATCTCATATTTTACGGGTGCATAGGTTATGAAAAGTTGCAGTAGTGGTTAAAATTTTAGCTCATTCGGAGTTACAGAAAAAAATGAAAAATAAAACAGTGAGCAGATTTCAGCAATTCCTGCACCTCCGTTTTTACTTTGGATTCAAGAAAACGAAAATATTTTTGTTCTTTTTAGTTTTTAGATGCATAAAGTAAATGACCAGAAGTAAATAAGCAAAAGAAACAAATAAAATCTTTTTGTGTTTTTGTGATTTTCAGAACAAGAAACTAAAACATAACAAGATAAAAGTGATATAAAACAACGAATGGAAAGGGAGAGAAGTACTCCCCCAAGCTTGCGATCAAGCTAGTATCCCGGATGGTAATCGTACCCACCACTTCCATCTCCAGGGAAGTAACCATATTGGTAGCCTTGCATTCCTGGATATTGGGGCTCCTCTTGAGGTTGCACCTCCTCCACGGTCCACTTCCCGGTAATCCTGTCAAAAAGGTCAGCACGAGGGAGCCTAATGGACACATTTTGTCCATTAGAACTCTTATAGCTATACAAATAATGATCCTCATGCCTCTCACTCATTTCCATGCGAGAAGTCAAAGTAAAATCAAGTAAATTAGACTCTCTCACTAGGCTACCCATGTTATTATCAAAACCTCTCTCTTCCTTAATGTGCTCATATACTAAAGTAGCAATGGCACCAGCATAAATAGGAGTGTAATCAGTATTATTCCTCCTCACAGCCAAGTGCAAGGACCTAGCAAGAATTACTCCCAAGTTATACTCACACGGTATGTTCTCTTTTGCACATTTAAGTAAATAAATCATGGGTCCAGTGCAAGCAGAAGTGTTATCTCTAGCAATAAATCCTCTTGCAAGGAACAAGGCAAAGTATCTCAAACCGGGGTGCTGTATGCAAGTGAATTTACCCCTATTAAGTCTATCAGGAATGTTCACAGAAATACTACGCCAAAAAGCAACAAGTTCTTGGTTAGAATCAGCACGGGTCTCCTCCCAACTACCCGTGTTCTCTACGCGAATAGCTTTGCAGAACTCATCTAATGACATAACCAAGCGCTGCCCCCTCATAGTAAATTTAATGACAAAGGTGGGAGACGGTGGCTTACTTTTCTTACTGTGTTTGTAGTTTTCGGGGCCCTCGAACCGGAATGTGGAGAGGAATTCTCGCGAGAGTTCCTCGTATGTGTTCCGTGGATGAAGGGAGAACTCGAGTAAGCCAGCTGCAGCGGCGAAGGCGTTGAAGTCCTCCTTTATCCCCCAATGATCAAGAACCACGGGGTCTTGCCATTTTGTTGCATGAATCCGAAGCCTCTCCCCTGCATATACCGCACCATCCTCCCAAAGGTGGTTGTCATCATAATTCTCGGAAACTCTAGATGATCTTCTCCTTGGTCTCGAAGTCATCCCAAACAATCCTTTACCTTTGTTCATGATGAAACCTTGCTGTCCAAAAATAATATCCAACAAAAATTAAGATGTAACACTCTAAAACAACATTGAGCCATCCATAACTAGTCTCCACATCAATATCATGCATCAATATCAACTAGAAAACTTAAATCCATGGATTTCTCAAGCATATTAGGTGACACCTAGTGCAGCAAAATACTTCATACATAAAGCATAAGAACAAAAAGTAATTGGATGGGTGGAGGAGTCACATACCAAGGAGCAATCCCACCAAACAGATTTGAAAAATCTGCCCTAAACTTGGAGATCCAAGGATAGCAGGAAGAAGGAGCTCGGGAAAATTTGGGAAAAATACCTGGAGCTGGTTTTCTGTCGAGGGGAAGGAGATGGGCACAGGGCACTCACCTAACTCCACCTGGGGCCAAAGTTAGTGGGTCCCACGCGGCCAAGGAATCTGGCCGCGTGGGACACCCTCTTTTGGTCCCTGGTGGCCTCCTGGTGTCCCACTTTTGGCTGTTGGTCCCTCTGGTAAAATAACTTACCTCCAAATTTTTCTGGAATTTTTCGAGAAAATTTTCTGAAGAGAATTTTTCAAACTTCATATTCTGGAATTTCTGAACTCTGAAATAATTATGATTATGCATATACTCCAAAACTCTAGGATAAATAAAATTAAAATGCAATACAAATTTTTATGGGAATCAAGTTTTCATCATTTCCACATTAGTAATGAGGTTGATCAAGTCTCATTAATAATATGTAAAAGATATAATACATGATTCTTATTTTATATATATAAAGAAGAAATTCAAGATACCTCATATTTGATTGGAATAGTTCCAATCATCAAGGTAGCATACTTTGGTGCAGGAGGTGGTAGTGCAATTTCAAAGCTTCCAATCATAATAGTATTTCTTTGAATAGAATTCACACTCTTGTTTATCATTGTAACAGGATTCTTCTTGGGAAAATAGATAGTATGCTCATTTCCTTTGACATTAAATGTCACTTTGCTCTCAGTGCAATTTATCACAGCTCCTGCAGTGTTTAAAAAGGGTCTTCCAAGAATAATAGATAGATTATCATCCTCAGGCATTTCTAATATAACAAAGTCTGTAGGAATTAACACATTAGCTATAGAGATAGGAACATCCTCACATATACCTATAGGCACAGCAGTTGATTTATCAGCCATTTGCAATGAAACTTCAGTTGGAACCAATTTATTCAGGTTAAGTTTCTTATATAAAGAAAAAGGCATAACACTAACACCAGCTCCTAAATCACATAATGCATATTTCACATAAGTTTCTTTAATATGACAAGGAATAGTTGGAATACCAGGATCTCCACGCTTTTCAGGCAATTTCCCTCAAATGAATAATTAGCAAGCATAGCAGTAATTGCATCAGTAGGTATCTTCCTTTTATTAGTGACAATATCTTTCATATATTTTGAATATGGAGGAATTTTAATAGCATCAACAAGAGGAATTTGCAAACATAAAGTTTTAATCAACTCAAGAAATTTCTCAAACCTAGCATCATCCAAAGATTTCATTACCTCTTGGGGATATGGTATGGGTCTTTGTACCCATGGATCCCTCTCTTTACCTTTTTGTTGATTTGGATGCTTCTTCTTTTTATTCTTCTCAATAGATGGTTGAGGGTCTTCTTTTTCAGGAGGTTCAGGTTCTTCAATATTTTCAGCTTCATGTTGTTCTTCTTCAGGTGGAGATGATTCCTCTTCTTCATTATTATCATCTTCAGTCTCAGCATCAGAAATAGAAATATCCTTATCTTGTTCTTGAGAATCATCAATATCTTCGTTTTCATTGGGAGATTTTCCTGCAGAAGATTTCTTCTTGAGAGCCTCTTGCTCTTTCCTCTTGGGATGGTCTTCAGGATAGTCAGGATCCTGAGTACTTGCACCACCTCTAGTATTAACTCCACAAACCTGTTTCTTCTCAATAAGATTTGCATACAATTGATTTTGAAGAGAAACCATTTGTTCAACTTGATTATTCATCATCTCACAATGTTTAATAATTCTTCTAACCTCTCCCACACTAGCATTTAAATTTTCACGAAGAAATTTAATTTTATGAGAGTTTTCCATAATACTCATTCTAATATCATGCTCCTCAGGATGTTATAATAAGCAAAATCATTAATGTATGATACATCAATAGGAGGTGTTACCTTTTCATTACCTTCCATAGAGCTAATAGCATTGACTTGGATTGGAAAACATGGTTGATCAATAGGAAGTTTAACACCCATTTCAGATAATTCCTTGAGATGAGAGGTTTTAATTCCCTTCTCTTTAATAGCCTTGGAAGCTTCTTTCATTGTCTCTTTGTTTAACTTAAGAATGCCTCCTTTCTTCTCTGGAAATATCTCTTTTCCATCTATCTCTTCAATATTCCAATCTTCATAATTTCTAGAGATAGTCTCCAATAACTCAGTTGCTTCATCAACGGTCCTTTCCCTGAAAACATTACCTGCAATACTATCAAGATAGCCTCTAGTGTTTTCAGTTAGTCCATTGTAAAATATATCAAGTATTTCATTACTCTTGAAGCCATGGGTAGGACATTTCCTAACCATCTTACTGTACCTCCCCCAAGCTTGGGGTAGATCCTCCTTCTCTTTCTGTGAAAAGTTGCTAATCTCAATAGTTAAACCATGGATCTTATCTGAAGGGAAATATTTATTATAGAATAGCTGCAAGCATTCCTCTTTACTAGTAATAGATCCAGGTTCTAAATGATTATACCAAGTTTTAGCATTTCCTCCCAAGGTAAAAGGAAACAACTTTAAGAAATAATAGCGTTGGTGGATTTCATCTTTACCAAATAGCACAGATAAATCATGCAAAACAGCAATGTGTTCAAAAGGAAACTCATCATCTCTCCCATAAAACTTAAACTTCTCAGCTTTTTCAATTATTTCAGGATCAACACTAAACTCATAATCTTTATCTTTAATTTTAATAGCTGGAGCATTCATTTTCTTAGTAACAGGGAAATAATCATCAAGAGGAGAATTTTTATAGCTATCAAGTTTATCCAATTTATCATAATTCGAATCCATAAAAGCCATAGTAAATGCATCTTCTTCCTCAGAAGAAGTTTCATGTTCATCATCACAATATTCAATATCTTCCAACTCAGACTCCACATTTTCAACAATAGCAGATTCAGGTAATTCAGGCAATTCAGATGTTTCAGTTATCTCAGATGTTTCAGGTGTCACTTCTTTGTCTACGCTACCACATATTAAATTATTTTCAATACTAGTAGACATCTTAGACAATGGTGAACTAGATAAAGCTTTTTCTTTCTTCTTAGCAATAATAGCAGAAGCAACATTAGGTGAAAAGTTTGGCCTACTTGGCAAATCAGTACCTCTACGAGTAGTTGAAGGCCTTACTTCCTTCGGAGTATTCTTTTCCTTTCCCATAGTTGGGAACAAGCAAGTGCAGCAAATAAATGATAACAAGTTGTCTTACCAATAAAGCTAGGCTCCCCGGCAACGGCGCCAGAAAATGTCTTGATGCCCACAAGTATAGGGGATCGTTGAAATCTTCGTTGGGAAGTATTACCCAAATTTATAGTTCGACTCAAGGGGAACACAAGAATACCAATAAGACTTTAGCAATTGAGGCGTCACTCTCAACCACACCTGTATATCAATAAACTTGCAGCAGTGATAGTTATGGCAGTAGGATGATTCAAGCAAGCAAAATAAAACAGCAGTAGTAAACAAGGGTTTCCCAGTTTTCACCGGAAAAGTGAAAGTGTAACTCAGAGATTTAAAACGTAGGCATGAGGTGATAGCGGGGTGTTGCATGAATAAGATTGATCATATAATAAGATACAAATAGCAATGGGACTTATCTCTAACTCCGATATATGTAGGTATGTGTTCCGTAAATAGTTGTGCGTACTAACCAAGAGAATTTGCACAACATCTATTGTCCTACCTGCCCATTTCACCGGGGCCAACTTGGAACTACAGGTAATTAAGGTCTACCCTTTCGAATAGCCCGGAACAACGCATTAACACTTCATGAACACATAGAATCCTCAAACTAAAACATCTCCCCCTTGTTTTCCCTATATGTCACTTTTAGGGTTCGCAGGTTCAACATAATAGCAGGTGATACACTTTGCAGATAAATACCAAACTCAAATATATGATGGGGCAAAATAAGTTCAGTACTGAAATCATGCCACTCGGGCCCTAGTAGCAAGCATTAAACATAGCATAAGTGCATCAACACAATACAAAAATATCCTCAAGATAAACCCCTAAGATCTCGGACAACGGGTATCATTACATGATCAATCTCATCCAATCCCCATCCACCTCATATGCCTACAGTGGACTACTCACACATGGTGATGGTGAAGGAGCTCATGGTCGATGGAGATGAAGGCGGTGAAGATGGCGGTGAAGACGGCCTCCGGATCCCTCCTCCGGGGGAGAAATCCTGGATCAATCTGTCTCCGAAAACGAAGATCGTGGTGGCGGCGGCGCTCTGTTTCGCGAAAGCTCCCCCCTTCTAGGTCAGCCACTTTTTCGTATATATGAGGGGTACGCGAAAGCCGAAGGAGAGGCGGTGCCCGAGGCCCCAGATGGGTGGGCCCACGCGGCCAAGGAATCTGGCCGTGTGGGGCCCACTCTTTTGGCCCTCGGACGCTTCCTCGTGTCCATCTTTTGCACGATGCCCTTCTTTTCCATAAAAATTGACGTGGTATTTTTCTCCGATTTAATTTCCTGCAAAAACAACCAGAAAAGAGACTTTGCTAAAAACAGCGTCAGATTCAGCAGTTTTATTCAAATATGGGAAGATTCGGAGCAAATTATGAAGCAAAGTGCATGGAAAAGTAGATGCATTTTAGGTGCATCAGTGCACAATCACTTAGTTTCTTATTAGCCCCCGTGTTTTGAGGTTATTGAAAGTCAAACTTTATAAAGTTTAACAACGTATATACAAAAAAATCAACAACTGTAATACCAATAAACATATTCGTAAATTATTTGCACTGATTTAAATAACATCGACTAATATTACAAATATTTTATATCATGGAGTTTGACATTTTTTCTAACGTATTTGGTCAAACTTTACAAATGTTGACTTCGACTAAACCCAAAATATAAGGTAATTGTGAACGAATGGGGCATGTCTATGTCATGCTGATCATCGTTCTGCCTATCGTTAGAGTGCTGAACAGTTGCTTGAAAATGCATGTCTTGATGATTTTGAGATCATCTCCGGTGGCATCAAGTAATTGTTCCGACAGTACATAAGCTGAATTTCTAGTGATCATGTTGAAGCAAGTTTTTCAGCTAAAGTCATATATGCTTGAAGAATGGTCTATTCGCGTTTTGCACGCTTCACTGCATTTGAAACATATATCAACTCATCACTCTCTGTGGTTTCAATGTACGGCACCACCAAATAAACGATAAGCTTAACTCTATATGTTTATTTAAGCTGGACACTTTTACACCATATAACCTATGTGCTTGAAGAAATACTATTTTAGAATTCTCAATTACGATGATTTTTTTTATAAACTCTTATTCACCCCCTATAGTAGTCATATCTCGATCTTTCACATACCAATTCGCTGCAAGATTAAAAAAATGACAAAGAGAACACCTACCTAATATATTTGAAGAAATGCAACTCCACAACTATGGGGATTTCCCCCGCTTATATGAGATGTCCAAATGCTTTATGATCCGTGCACAACTTATCAATGAATTTTCAAATATCAATGCATTATAAATAATTTCTGGATTCCTGTAATCTAATTTTTAGATTCATGTACTAACAAGAAATTTATGTACATGCATTTGCAAAAAAAAATAAAACCACGCATTAACATATTGTTTTGTTTTATCAATACATTAATTAGTAGCAATAGTATTGTTCGTTAGATGCAAAATCGACGGTCATGATAAGCGGGGGAGATCCTCATAGTTGTGGAAAAACTGCATTGAATATATTTGTCATGTATGTATTTTCTTTATTATATATATACCCCCAATTCTGAGCAACATCTCAAGAATGACAAAGAAAACACATACTGTAGCTAATAATGATGTAAACTACATAACTCACTACGAATGAACATATAGCTAACAAGAAACTTGGTCCATCAAAGAAAAGAGCACCAAGAAATTACTACGCGTACGCGACGGATGGATAATTATATCTCACGACGAGTCGAGGACGGCGCTGGCACAGGCGCCGGCTCTTCGCTCCGGGCGGCCCGTCTGATGAGCGCCCCTGTTAGTCCCATGACCTTCTCGAATTCGTTGCCCTTGGGCAGCAGTCCCGTCTTGACGGGCGCGGGGAGGCCCGAGCGGCAGAGGTCGCAGTTCCAGCTTCCAGGGCACCCCGTCCTTCTCCGCTGCCTCGATGTAGTCGCGCGCGTCGTTGAACTTGGCGTCCTCCATGGCGGTGGTCGCCCTTTCCCTGTCGCCGTCGAGGTGCGACACGGCCTCCTCCACGTCCGCCACGCATGAGTCCATGCACAGCCACTGCGGGCCCTTCACGGTGACCACGTTCAGCTGGGTGCGCGCTGCCGTGCCCACCGGGGCGCCGATCTTGGCCGCAGCGCCGATGGCTAGCTCGGCGAGGCCCGGCGCGTCGGCTGTGCCGCTCTCCGGGATGTCCGCCAGGAACGCCACGCAGAATGTAGGGTCCGGTGACTTGGCGCAGGCGTCCTTGACGGAGTCGCCGGTGGCGGCAGCGACGAGGAGGGTGGCCGAGACGGAGAGGAGGAAGGAGACGGACAGAGTGAGGAGGTTAAAAGTACGCTCGGTGCGACGCGCCTCCGTGGCCATGGTCGATCGGTGTACTGCGCCCACTTGAGGTAATTCGCTCACTCTTTGGAGTGGTGACGATCGAGAGAGAATTCAAGAGTTGGCTGCATGTGTGTCTGTTTTGGCGCGCGTGGTCACTGGTCAGGAGTGATTTGCATTGAACAGGGAGGGCAACGCGCGGTTTTCGATTTAATTTCCTTCGTTGCAACACAGCAAGAGGAGCGTTCTCTTCTGAAGCGTTCATCCATGTTATGGTATGAGCGTCCCTGTATATAATCGATAATATTTACAGTTTATGTGTCCCACAAAATGTTCTGTTGTTCATCAGTTTTCCTTTTTGATATATTGCATTTATGTTTTTTATACTTTTGCGACACTTTTGTGTGTTAACTGGATTGTCAAATATGCACTGCCATTATTCGCAAAAAAAAAGTCACTGCCATTGACGCAATGGACCAAATCTATATTATTTTGACAGGAGGGACCACGAATGTCTGATAAAAAGTTGTGTGACCAAAGTTTACTTTTTAAAATAATTGAAGGATTTAAAACATATGTACTTTAAGTGATGCATAATATTGCATATTCGAGTATTCGACCAATGTGGACCAATGTTGTAAATAAGCAAATTTTCAAAATTTAAGTTCTTAGAGCCCCGAGTATATATTTAGTGATGCATATTCAAGATGGTTGAACGATATATCCACTGTGAAATCCACTTTGAAAACATATTTTGAAATGGCAAAAATTTGAACTTTTTGAAAAACATATTTTGAAATGTCAAAAAAATGAAAATAAAATTTTACGAAACATCTTCACATTTTCTGTGTTCACAAAGTCGTTTTGTAAAAAATCGACATTTTGTGTGGCACTTGTAAAAAGACAAAAGAAGTCTCACGAAAAGCCTTAATTTAGCATAATTTTTTCTTTTTTACATGGGCAACAAAAAATATCGGTTTTCGTGAATCGACTTTATGAACACAAAAAATGCTAATAAGCTCTATGCCCGAACAATTTTTTGCAACTTTTTTTATCTTTTAAGATTCGTTTAAAATGCATTTTAAATGAAGGGTGCATATGCAACAGTGAGCCATATGCCCATACGCCTCTCTCTCTCTCTCTCATATCCACTTCACTCTCATACCTCGGAAATATGAAAAGATTCTTCCACCTTTTATTTGTGCCTGGTTGTAAATAAACAATCATTTGTGCAAATCTATGTTTTTTATGACTTAACTTGACATAACATTGTAATATTTTTTCCCAATTTCTTATATTGTCTTATATTTGTTTGAATTATTACTGACTGTTTTTTCTAAGATTTGTCTCGTATGAATGTTTTTTCTTTGGATGTTGTTATAGTATATTGCGTACAAACAAATCCATTGCCCCAAATAACCTCGAAAATCTTTCTGCTCTAAAATTTTAATATTCAAAAGCTTAAGATTCAAGTGTTTGTGATTTTGCAATTCTATATTTTCTTATTTATGTGTCTTTTTTGTTCAAGTATGAGATGCGAATGCAACAACAGACCGAGAGAACGTGAATCTATTGTATCAATTTCACAACATGTCCACATGTACACGGGAGAGCTTGTTATTTGGAACACGTCAAGAACAACGCAGAGAGCTATCTTCACCAATCGGTTTATTTACGACAGACATATTTTGCAAAATTAAAATAAGTACTATGATCAGCCTAGCTAATAACACATGAAGTATATAGGTATATGCTCATTCATGACCGGATATCATATCATGAGTTGGAAGGAACTCTGTAAATCTCGTTCATGGCTTGGGCGGCAGCGGTGCTGACACAGCAGGCTTGCCGCCAGCACCGTCGACGAGCTTGATGAGCGCGTTGGTGATGTTCATCATCTTCTCGAAGTCTGTGTTCTTGGCGAGCACGGTGGTCCTGACCTGCGACGGCGGCGTGTCGCGGCAGCTCTCGTCGCAGGACCAGGTGTCCTGCTCGGAGAGCTGGAGGAACTCGGCGACGAGGCTGAAGTGCTCGTCGTCCAGCCCGCCCTCGGCGTCGTCGAGGTGCGACACGGCGTCCTCGATGTCCTCGGCGCACTCGTCGAGGCACTGCCACAGCGCGTTGTCCTTGACGAGGTCCAGCTCGCGGCGCGCGTAGCTGCCCGCCGTAGCGCCGATCCGGGCCGACGCGCGGATGGCGATCTCCGCCAGCGCGCGCACGTCGGTGGCCGTCTTGGAATCGGAGTCCTCGTTGAGCACCATGGTGCAGTAGATCGGGAGCGGCGTCTTGGCGCACGTCGCGTTCACGTCCACGCCGGCCTGGACGGCGAGGAGGGGGCCGGAGGCGAGGAAGAGGAGGAGAGAGGTGGAGATGATAGGGACGAGGCTCGTGCTGGTGCGGCGCGTGGCCATGGTCGACGTAGGATCCAGGAGGTTTCCGATCGGTCACGAGAATGAGCGGGAGCCGTGAGTATATACGGGCGCGCGACCGGTCGTTTGGGGCGCGCGTGTGGCCGGGAGTGTTTCGTGGCTCATTCTATGCATGCATGCCCCCTAGTTTGAACCGCACCTGGCCGTCCGCATCGGCTGTTCGATTGCAGTTCGTTGTGTCCGGTCATCTGGTGACATCGTCTTCTTTTTCTGGCGAATAAACTAAACGCGGAACCACAACTCTAGCGATACTTGCTGCGGCATTGCTATACCCTCTCCACCGACCATAGAAAAAGTGACGAGACTGCTGGGGTGGATGCGACACGCCGGTGAAAACAGTGGAGGATCTAGCTAGGATTTTACGGCAGGGCCACAAATCTTTAACTCCCATGTACAATATTGTTCCAATCCCAATTAAAGTGTCAATGTTTTTCAACAAGGGGAATATAACTTAATCGTCATGTGTACAAATATCTCAATTTGAATTATGCACCAACCGATACAGGCTGGGGTTATCCTGCTTTTCGAAAGAAAAGAACACTAAGATAAATGGGTACAAAGCTTACCTGCCATGCACAATATTTTTTCGAAGCTTAACGCTCATAAGTTACGTCATCAGTACAAATATCGGAAATTCTACCCATAAGTTAAACCTATTGTCAACATTACAAAAAGATATGTATAATTTTTTTATAAAAATATCAAATGAGTCGGTGCCTTTTGAGACTAGAGTTTTTTTTTTTGCCCATTTTGCTACACGATAGAGTTGTGAGAAATCGGTACCGAAGTGTTCAATCTTATTATCTTACGGGTTTAGTTGTAGCCTGTTATGACTACCGAATAGATGTGATGGGCTAAGCTATATATTACACTCGCTTTGGTGTTTCGAACACAAAGATACCTTGTGCAATTTCATCCATATATTAGTTTTTTTAAAACATTGAGCTTATCACTCAACGTAGTCTAGTAGTTTACCTCTATTTGGGAGACCCCGCTTGCTTATTGCAATTCAGAATTGAATTTTTTTTTGCGAATAAATTCAGAATTGAATTGATTGTATTATTGATATATTTGCAATGCAATCTGAATCAATAATATCCAAAAAAAACTCTCCACCACCACCACCTCTTGAAACAATGAAAAAGTATGCATTTTAGCACTTGTAGCACATAAGGGTGAGACTAACTAGTACTATATGGTAACACAATTCGGCATTTTACGGATCTCCACATGTGTGCCAAGCATGCATTTAACGAGCCATGTGTGCCTCATGCGCGGAGCAGATTCGAAGTGGTGCCATTGGTAGAAGTGAGCATGCACTGTCCCGAGGCTGTGACAGAGGTGGCGCATAATGAATTCAATCTGATAGTGACGACCTAGGTTAGCAAATTCGACCTATAGTTTATGACTTTGTCAAAAGTATAATAGAAAAATGTCAAATTTTAATACAAGTATCATGTACAAACATGTACGCTATGTCAAACTCCCAATATGTTTTCATGATAGAGTTTCTGGTCGATGTGCTGTGCGGCTAGAATGTGGTACCAAATACCTAACTAGGCAGGCTAAACTTATTAGACAGTTTGTCTTCAGTTTTAGCAGGTTAAGGCCCAAGCTATAGTATTCACTGATCTTAGAGTTTGAAACGTCAACAAAGAAGAACGGGAGAAAACATCATCCAGAGAGGCTTCGTCTCGCTCCTCGGGTTGCCTCCTCCAGGGCGACCTGGGAGCGCACCCTAGCCCGCGCCGCCGCCTCCTCCCCCCACCCCCACCTCCCCTCGTCGCCCTCCGAGGCCGCTGGCGGACAAAGGCCGCGCGGGGCCCGTGAAGGGGGCGGCGGGGAATAGCTCCCGCGCGGCTTCTTCCGGCGACATGGAGGTAGGTCATCCCTGAAGCCCGCCGCCGCCACCCGCCCTCGCCCCCTCGTGCGCCGCCTCCCGCCTTTGCCTCGCTCCTTCCTGCGTGCGCCGCCACGCCTGCGGGTGCAGCCACTGCGCTGGCCAGGGCTTCTCTGGGCCCGATCTGGGCCCTGGATGGGCCTGGCGGGCTGCCTCGCCGCGCGTCGGCGGTGTGGCAGCTGCTGGCCGATGCAGCGCAGTATAGAGCCTCCGTCCATCCCTTGCGCGGCTGCGGCGGCGGTGCGCCTCCAGGGCCCGTCTGAGCCCCGATGGACTTGGCGGGCCGTCGCACCCCTGTCACGGCGCCGGTCCCGGGAGGCTCTGCTGCTCCCGCTGGCTATGCACGTGGCCGCCTCGGTCCTCGGAGCTCGGTGCCCCGGCTGTCCGGCCGTCGATCCCGGCTCCGGGGGCGTCGTCGGCTGACGGCGCTCGGCTGTGTCCTCCGGTGGTGGCAAGGGTCGCAACCTCTACACTCGGTCATCTTCCTGCAGCGGGGCGCCGTTGGGGAGGGCTGGTGTCGTGGCTTCGCAGATGGCGGCCATGGTGGTGACGTGCTCCCTACGTGGGGGGCCGTCGTGGCTGGGTGTAGAGCCACCTCTGTCTTGCCATCAGTGTCATGCTGGTGTGCTCCATGGTTATGCAGATGGCGGCCATGGATGCGGTCTTCTCTCCGATGCGAGGTGAGCCGTGGCAGTGGTGGTGGTTGCTTCTCCTTGTCGGCTGTTTGGCCCTCGCGTCGGATCCTTGTCGGAGTCCTGTGGCGTGTAAGGCATGGGTGGTCTTCGTGCGTGCTCTAGGCTAGCCCACCCTTCGGGTAATCGAACCCAGATGGGGTTGGGGTTGCACTCGGTGGTGCTATGCCCTGCGACTACGGCGGCGACCCCCATGTGCGGTGAGGGCATCTCTGATGCCCTTCAAATTCAGCCGGTGGCACACAGGCGTCGTGGCGTCGTCTTGCTGTGCGCAACCTTTCGGCCATGCCCCCGGCACAGGTGGTGTCGGCGCGCTGTGTGGCCTCAGATGCGTGTTGGTGTTCGATTACGTCTATGGTGCAGTGTCGTGGCTGGGTCACCGCTGTCATGTCCTGTGGATCCTCTTTGTGATCGCAGTGCTTGGGCTGTGATGAGCTTCTCATCACTCAGCTGTCTCCGAGTTTTCTCTCGGAGTGACCCCCTCTTGTGTTTTGTTGGTGTGCGTTCTTTATTTTATTTCTCCTCTCATGTATCCCCCTGTAAACTCTGGTTCACTTGAACCTATCTTGTAGAGGCTGCAAAGCCTCATAGGCAATATTTTGAGTAATGAAGTTCAGGCTGGCTCTAAGAGCCCGCCGTAGTCATAGTAAAAAAAACAAAGAAGATCGTGCATTTGAGCATTTGTAATACACAAAAGGGTGAGACTATTTTTTATATGGTAAAGCTAATTCTGCAATCTCCCATGCATGACAAACATAGAACTAGCCGCAAGAGTCGTCGGCAGTGAGCGAAACGAATGAGGTCATCAACGAAGGTGAACATCTATAAATTGGAGGTGGGGACAAACGGATGAAATCCGTCAATGAGATGAAGCTGAGCAAGGACCGAGACAAAGGTTTTGGTTCCCGAAATGTTTTTTTAGGGGCTCGGGATTCCCGAAAACCGTGGTAACCGAGAAATCCCAGATGGTTACCAGAAAAATTTAGAAAACAAATTTCGTATTCAAATTTTCTTAGAACAGATTATTTAGTTGTTTAACTCAAACTTTACAGAACCTTCAATGTAGCCTAGCGGTAAGGCTCTCCTTTACGCACAAAGCAAGTCTCAGGTTCGTATCACCGGCAAGCACCTTATCATGGGGGCTCGAGAAACTTGGCTACCGGTGGTAACCAGATTTTCCAACCGGTAACCAAAACCTTCACCGAGACATAACTAACAATTATTACCAAATTTGAGGCAGTGTGGTGACCAGATCCAAATTTGAGGCAGTATGGCACGGTGAAGATCTGATCCAAGAGACCATGTATAAAGCCCATGTCTTTCTTCGCGTTCTCTAACTTGCCCAAATGGCGAGCGGGCACTCTGATGGCGCATCGCCCCTCAGTAACCAAAATGTCATGATAAGTTAACTCTCCAGCAAACGATCTTCCATTGATCAAATTATCCACCATCAGACCAAGCGGCGAGTCCACAACGGTTTTGCATTCGTCCTTGATAGAGGATTTTTGTGTGTTCGGGGGGATATCTGCAGGGATGGCACCGACAAAGCTTGACGTAACTTGCACATACCAGATCGTCTCAATTAGATCAGGTAGAGATTGGGTCTTGAGCATCTGCAGAATTTCAAGGGCTTCGCTTGCCAAGTTCACCAACTCATCCCAAGGATCGTCATCCTTCCCAGATGAACTGGTGTCTCCCTTTAGGAACTCGACCAGAGCCATTTTATTCGACATGTGGGTAAGCACCGGCGATGGAAAGCCCATTAATATAGTTTTCTATCACATTTAACAAAATTAATAAATAAAAAATTGTTAAGTTTTATAATTCATATCACCAACTATACAATTCAAACATCCGTCGTTGCAGTATATTTTAGTTAGACAAAACATTGTTTCTAATACATTCATTGGTTGTTCCTCTTTTGGCACATTATCTATTAAAAAAACTTTTATTAAATAGACCTCCACTAGGTATGAAAAAGTCATGTAGTAATACAAACGCGGATGGCTCCATAGAGAAAATAATAGTGTATACGTATGTGTTTTAGTATATTTAAATATTATTGTACTAAAGCAAACTGACAAATTATATCTATGCAGATGTTTCCAGAGGGTATGCTTCTCTAACTTAGATTTATGTAAAAGTCCAAGTCATATTTGTTGGAAAATAAAGGACACACATGTGGCACACTACGTCTAGTCGGCTAAGCATATTAAGCATTAAGTGACAACCGTTAACTGGTGATCTAGCCCCGGTTAGGAGAGTTGTATAACACATCCATAAAGATGAAACTATAGAGCATTTGTTTCTAGCTTGCCCTTTTGCAAATCTTGTTTGGCGTGTTGTGTTTTGTACCTATAATGTCTCGAATATGTTTGGGAATTGGTTAAATGGGGTAGATAAAAAGATTAAGGCTAGGATTCGTATTGGCGTTTCAGTTATTTGTTGGTCTATCTGTAATTGTAGGAACAACCTTCTTTTCAACAAGAAAGAAACTTTCATGTCTTACGGTTATCTATATGGCGGTGCACTGGATTCAGCTGTGGTCTTTCCTGCTTCCTTCGGACCAGCGGGAGCTTATGGTTTCTGGGTGCACAAGACTCCTGTCAGTGGCACTGGATTTTTTTTCTCCCAACATACGTGGCAGCATATTAGTTGACTGTAGTAGTTTTCTTTCGGTTTCTTGTTGTCCGGTTGAGCCTTATCTCAATCTCTTTGTGATCTTTTGAGATGTAAAACTATACTATTCATAATTTTTGTAATAAATGGCTGTATGCATCACTCGATGCAGAGACCGGGACATCCCCATTTCTAGAAAAAAGGTATTGGATGGCACATGCATCAGATTCACTCTCGGAGACGAAGCGCCGTTGATGACCCTGATAGGATCGGATACAAAGATCTAGGATCAAGCAAGGAAATGAGAGTGAGAAAGGGATCTAGGCAGAGAGGAGATAGTGAGTGACTGAGTGTACAGAGAAAGGTAGAGATGTTAAAGAAAAAACAAAGGCAAAATCTTTGCCTTTTATATATTGATACTAGTTGAATGCCCGTGCTTTGCAACAGGAAAATTAGACATGGATATATTCTTAGATAATAATATGTATGTTTTTAATTATCAAGCAAATATTAATGCTTAATATAATATTTTAAGTAAACTGAATACTCATATTTTAATTGTTTTAATGGATAAAGCTAGAACTATACCTTGTCATCAAAAACTCTCTCGTAAGTAACTTCAATGTGTAATAGATGTCATATTTGCAAGTTCGTGCTTTAATTTTGAAACAATCTTGATGTGGCGTAGCATAGTGGTCTTGATTAAACTTTTCTACAGAACTTATATTTCTTATACTGTTTAATTTCTACCGTGCGCAATGTTACTACACAATCCTATCGGATAGAACATTAAGGAGCACTATGCAAAAAGGAAGGGGATTAAACATAATCTCCATGACTCTTCTGCTTCAATTTGTCTCCCGAGACATTGACATAGTGCTACAGTGGCTTCTCACAGTTCAGACCACACAATAATGTTCAACATGGAACAGAATACCCTGCTCAGAATAGGTCACGCCAATTCGTTCACTGGCCAATCACGAATAGTACCATGATAAGTAAACACCGCCCATAGCAAAGGATGTTATGAGGTCTGAACTCTAAGTATCCTTGCTCTTTCACATTTTCTAAACGACCTCCACCGCAGATATTCTCTAAGTCCACAGTTACGTGCCCATATAACATTAAACACATTTCTACAACTCACTAAGCCTATAAAAAATTGTAATTAATAATTGTTTGTCCTGTATTACTCAACCCAACATTTTTTAAAATTGTAATTAATAAATGGACATGACATTTTGGGTCATGGGTGCAGATGTACCCATTGTGTAAAACATTTTTAGTTTTTTCAATATGTGAAAAAATTCTAGAAAAAAATCGGGTATACACGGGATATTTTGTGTTAGCACAAAAAGTTTCGCGGAGAAAAAACATTCCTTGTGACCTGTGCAAAAATGACAAAACAATGTCTCATACAAAATCATTTTGGAACGTCCGGATTTGTCTTTTTTGCATGGGTCACAAAAAATGTCTTTTCTTCGTGAAACTTTTTGTGTTAACATAGAATGTCTTGAAAAATACTCGAAATTTTTATTTTGAATTTTTTGACATTTTGAAAAATGTTTTTTAATCAGTTGGTGCATCTGCACCCATGACCCGATATAGATTTCCCGTAAAAAATAGTACAAACAAATGCTCCAGTGTTGAGAGATGTAACCATACTTTAGGAATCGTTTAAATCAACGGTAATGTTGAGAAACATACATATGCTTTGCTATCTTTGTTAAACAAAAGAAATCACTAAAATCCCAATAAGAAGGGCCTTCTCTTAAGTTTCAAAGACTATATTTAGCATTTGGAGATACGGAAAGTGTCTTTGACTCCCGAGCTCCAATGCTCCCTCCCTTTAGAAATAATTGAAAAATTATATTTGTGAGTTTCAGAAAAATCTGAAAAAAATCAGGATGTAGCCAAAAGTGTATCCCACAAACTTGCGAAATATCAGTTTGAGATACTTTATACTATTATGGGTTACACAAAAATAAAAAAGTCTGATAGAACTTGAGATTCGAAAATATGCATACTCATGTCCGCACATTTGTCCTTTTTATGTAGCTCAAAATACAAAGTATTTAAAATTGATATTTTGTACGTTCGTGGGTAATACCATTGGCTTCACCGGGACATTTTTTGAGAATTTTTGAAACTTAAATTATGGTTTTCGAATTTTTTAAATTGAGGGAGGACTGGTGCTCAGGAGCCAAAAATCTGCACTTTTGGAGATACTTCTATGCAATGTCTCAAATCAGATTCCAATTAGTAGTTCTTGGTTTCCCGTAGGGTGACCTCATATTAAGGGTACATGATCCAGATTCAGTTTCGATGTCTAACTTCCTTGAAGTATGATGTGTGGGTACCAAAGAATTGGACAATAGCATTTATGATCTTACTATACCATTTCTGATCTCCACAACACCTATATTTAAGAATCAAGAAAACATATGCGGGCTATGATATTGTTAAGGGCACCTCCAGTCGTTAGCCCTCCCCAGGCTGAAAAAAGACGCGTTTTGGGGGCCGAAATGTTTGCGCTGGCTGAAAACAAGGTCCTGGGGAGGGGAATTTCCCAGCCGTAGCCCACCTCAAGCTGAAGTCAAGAAAAGAAAAAAATCGGAAGAAGAAATCCCCAATTCCCTTCTCATCTTCTTCCATGTCTTCCAATGGACTCTGAAATTCAGCTTCCTCCGATGGACGCTCGACAGACCTGCGCGTCGGCGTGAGCGGCTGGAGATGGCGACCGGCACCGGAGGGGTCGGCGCCCCGCACGCCGGAGCTCGCGAGCACGTGCGGCAACGGCCGGACGACCGCGACGGCGCCCTCCCAACCAAGGACGACCGCGCCCTGGCCACCAAGCACGGCTGGACGGGCCTGCGCGGCCGGACGTGCCTGCACGGCCGGACGGGCTTGCGCGGCCGGTGAGCGGGCGGAGCATGGCCTCGTCGGCGGGAGCAGCAGGTGAGAGCAGAGGTGCAGAGGACGACGGCCGGAGGGAGCTCGCCCGGATCGAGCATTGCGGCGCCGTCGGGATCGATGCGGCACGAGGAAGAGCGCGGCGAGGTCGAGAAGAAGCGGAAAAAACGCGCGGTTCTCCCGGCGGCGGAGCTGGGCGGAGGGGCGGCGGCGCGAGGGCACGGTGGCGAGGGGCGGGCTTGGCGACGAGGGGCGTGCACGGTGGGAGAAAAAGAGAGAGAGGGAGAACGGTTGCACATGGTGGGCCTAGGCAAAAGAGAGGAGAGAGAGGCCACTACGTGGCTGACAGTGGGCCAATTTGCATGCAATCGTCCTCCCAGGCGCAACCCAACGCGCTGGGTTTGGCCTGCGTGCGCCGGCGCTAAAGGGCGTTATCTGAGGTCCTGGGGGCACGGCTGGGAGAATTTATGCGCTATTTGGCCAAAAAGTGGCCTGGGGGCGCCTGTGCGGCACGGCTGGAGATGCCCTAAGTCTGCATAAGCTTGGAACATCACACTGCAGATGGCTTCAACGATTTGGAACTGAAGATAGATACCAATGTTAGTCCTCTATAAACATGCACTTTAAGTCTTTCTGGTATCTTCCCGGTCTCCCAAGATGTATAAGAGAAGATATAGAGCCCATTAGTGTCCAATAGTATTATTTGATACTGAAGATAAAGAACAATGTATTAGTTGTTGTATGAAAAATTATTTTGGAGCCTAATAGTGTCTAACTAAGAAAATTCAGGAGGTAAGAAATGGCATAAAAAGCTTGGTTCTAGCAAGGTCAAGAAATTTTTTATATAGAGAACATATGGCATTCACAGCTTTGTTCACGCAAGGTACACTAATCGTTCTTCAAAAAAGAATCAAGGAAAGTAGGGATCTTGAAGATAGTTAATTGAGCCAAGCGTTGAACGGCAAGGTTGGTGGAGACCTTATCGCATCTAAGACGAAAAATCGAGAACATTAGTTGGCGCCGCTACCGAAAGTGAGGCTGGTGTAAAAAACCAGAGAAGAATGACAGCCGAGATGCGCCGGAGTTCAGCCGCCACCGACGACCCTAGCTGCCATAATCCGATAGGCCATAATCTTCTCTGGTGATGACGTAGAGCTTCCCATGAAAATGAACGATTGCAATGTCGAAGGAGTGGTGATGGCGTGAATCACACGCTCGTTGGGAAACCCCAAGAGGAAGGTATGATGCAGTTCAGCAGCAAGTTTTCCCTCAGAAAGAAACCAAGGTTATCGAACCAGTAGGAGCAGCAACTCTTCAGAAGGTTGGTGGTGGCCGCACGGCGCAACACGATCACCAATGTGGAACCTGCACACAACACAATCAAAGTACTTTGCCCCAACGAAACAGTGAGGTTGTCAATCTCACCGGCTTGCTGAAAACAAAATATTAAATGTCTCGTGTGGAAAATGAGTATTAAATTGCAGAGAATGAAAAAGGAACAGTTTGCAGTTTGTGGTTGTTTAATCAGTGTAAAAGAATGGACCGGGGTCCACAGTTCACTAGTGGTGTCTCTCCATAAAAGATAACTAACATGTTGGGTGAACAAATTACAGCTGGGCAATTGACAAATAGTGAGCGCATGACAATGCATATATATGACATGTTGACTACTATGATATTTAATTGGGCATTACGACAAGATACATAGACCGTTATCCAACAGCATCTATGACTAATAATCCACCGCCGGGTTGTCATCCGAGTCCCCCGTTGGTATTAAGTTGCAAGCAACGGATAATTGCATTAAGTAAAGCGCGTAATGTAAACAAACACATATGCCCGTGGACATAGCATCGTTAGGTTATCCCTAGTGGCAACAGCACATCCACAACCTTAGAACTTTCTGTCACTGTCCCAGGTTAAACGGAGGCATGAACCCACTATCTAGCATAAATACTCTCTCTTGGAGTTACAAGCATCTACTTGGCCAAAGCATCTACGAGTAACGGAAAGCATGCAAGATCTTAAATAACATATAAGATAGATTGATAATCAACTTGACATAGTATTCAATATTCATCGGATCCCAGCAAACACAACATGTAGCATTACAATAATATGATCTTGATCATGTAGGGCAGCTCACAAGATCTAAACATGATGGCACAAAGTGGAGAGACAACCATCTAGCTACTGCTATGGACCCGTAGTCCAAGGATGAACTACTCACGCATCACTCCGGAGGCAGGCATGGCGATGTAGAAGCCTCCGGTGACGATTCCCCTCTCCGGCAGGGTGCCGGGAAGAGGTTCTGAACCCTCCCGAGCTAGGGTTGACGGCGGCGGCGTCTCTGGAACTTTTCGTGGATATTTGCTCAGGTACTTAGGGTTTTCGCGTCGGGGGGAATAAGTAGGCGAAAGGGCGGCGCGCTGCGGACCCCCGAGGGGCCCACACCACCCTAGGGCGCGGCAGAGGGGGGCCGCGCCCTAGGTGCGTGTGGCCTCCTGGTGGCCCTCCTCTGTTGCTCCTTCGCTCCGTCAGGCGTGTTCTGGAAAAATAGGTACCCCCGTGTAGTTTCTGGAATACAAAAACAGCAGAAAACAGGAACTGGCACTTCGGCATCTTGTTAATAGGTTAGTCCCAAAAAATGTATAAAAGTGATATAAAGTAGATGCAAAACATGTAGCAATTGGTATAAAACAAGCATGGAACATCAAAAATTATAGATACGTTTGAGACGTATCAGCATCCCCAAGCTTAGTTCCTACTCGTCCTCGAGTAGGTAAACGATAAAAACAAAATAATTTTTGAGGTGACATGCTACCATCATAATCTTGATCATATAATATTGCAAGGCACATGTAAATGAATGAAGTGATCCAAGTCAATGGTCTATAATTTGCTACAAATAGATAATGAGTAAACAATGAATCACACAAGCTAAACGTTTTCATGAATAGTACTTTCGAGACAAGCATCAAACAGTTTTGCATAAGTGTTAACTCATAAAGCAATAGTTTCTAATAAAAGGTATTTAATCAACACAAAGGAAGAATTTAGTTTCAGCATTTGCTTCAACTTTCAACATATTTATCTCATGGATATTGTCAACACAAAGTAGTATAACAAGTCCAATACATTGCATATAACGCATGTTGTAACAAAGTTGACACTAGTGTTTGCTTGTGGAAGACAGAAAGAATAGGAAAACTGACTCAACATAAAAGTAAAAGAAAGGCCCTTCGCAGAGGGAAGCAGGGATTAAATCATGTGCTAGAGCTTTTAGGTTTTTGAAAGCATATAGAGATTGCATAAAATATTTGATACTCCTCCCAACCTTGCTAACACAAGCCATGGCTAACCGAATCCTCGGGTGCCTTCCATCAATCACATACCATGGAGGAGTATCTATTTTTGAGAGGTGTTTGTTAATTGTCAACGAATGGTAGCGGGTGAGAACAGTATTCTACCTGTCAACGGACTTTTAAGAGCGGCTCCCATGAAGGACGTTATTTCTACCAGCAAGGCAGATCATCCCTCTTTCTCTTTGGTTTACACACATTCAGGTATTTCACTGTTTGTCATTGCTTACTGATGAATCAGGGCAAAAGTGTGAAGAGAATTAATTGGTTAAAGTTGTAATTAATTGGGACTGGGCACCCCGTTGCCAGCTCTTTTTGCAAGTTATTGGATAAGCGGATGTATATGCCACTAGTCCAGGTGTAAAAGTCCATTCAACAAATAGAATAAAGAATAACCACACTAATTCCTCATGAGCTAGTAAACATTGACACAAAAAGGGAATAATAACATTTTGAATAATTTAAAGGTAGCACATGAAAAATTTACTTGGAGTGGCAAGGAAATACCACATATAGGTAGTTATGGTGGACACAAATGGCATGGATTTTGGCTCAAGGATTTGGATGCACGAGAAGCATTCCCTCTCAGTACAGAGTTTAGGCTAGCAAGGTTATGTAAGCAAACAAGAATATCAACCCGTACACCAAGTTTTATATGACAAACATATTGCAAACGTTATAAGACTTCATACCGTCTTCCTTGTTAACCAAACCCTGTTATTAGAAAATATCTAGACCTTAGAGATACCACCGATGCAAACCAAATTTTCAACAAGCTTTACGGTAGTTCTTCACTAATAGGCTTAACTCATGTGATGCACAATTTAATCATGATCTACTTGTTAACTCAAAACAATTGACAAGCATCAAGTTATCCATTTTAGTGATCTACAAGATTAAGCAAGTTTTTCCTTATACCAATTACCACATGCAACATTTTCTGAACCAACCAAACACCAATCAATTTATTTCATCAACTCTCCAAACAAATATAAGTGAAGCAAGAGAGTACTTTCTACAAAAGAAAGCTAATAGCTCTGACAAGAGATACATGAAAACAAGAGCTAAAAGCTGAACAGCGCTAGATATGAATACTCAACAAATATAAGTGAAGAATAGGAGTATTCTCATGAAAAAGCGGAGCGTGTCTCTCTCCCAATCAAGAATGCTAGGGTCCAGTCAAGCTTTATTGAAAATAAAAGTGCAATACTGAAAATAAAAGCACACAGACGCTCCAAGAAAAGCACATATGATGTGAAAGAATTAAAATATAGTTTCACTAGAGATGACCTGATAATTTTGACGATGAAGAAGGGGATGCCTTGGGCATCCCCAAGCTTAGACGCTTGAGTCTTCTTGAAATATGCTGGGGAGATCCATGGGAGCCTCCCCAAGCTTAAGCTCTTCACTCTTCTTGATCCTATTATATCATCCTTCTCTCTTGACCCTTGAAAACTTCCGTCACACCAAACTCAAAGTAGATCTCATTAGAGGGTTAGTGCATAATCAAAAATTCACATGTTCTATAAGACGCAATATGATTTGTTACTTTAAACATTAGCTACAGCCACTGATGTTATGTGAAGCTCTTCCACCCAAAAAAGAATTTCACTCAACACTAGTAAAAGAGAGAATGCAAAATAAAAAGGCATAATCTGTCTAAAACAGAACAGTCCGCAAAGACGAATTTTTTCAAGGCACTTACGACGCTCAGATCGAAAACTCTGAACTAATGAAAGTTTCAGACATTCATAAAGATTACGCACAAAAATTTCAGATTTAATTAACAATCTGGTGATTTTAGGAATTTCGTACAGTGAACAGCAAAAATCTGTTTCTGCGCAGCAATCAAAATTAAGCATCATCTTACATTAGAGGCTACTCTTGGCACAACAATGCGAGAAAATAAAGATACAAAGGAGTTGCTACAGAAGTAAACATCTCCTTGACTCAATAAAAGAAAAATTGCAGAAAAAAAAATGGGTTGCCTCCCATAAGCGCTTTTCTTTAACGCCTTTTAGCTAGGCACAAAGCATGCATCAAGTATTACCAAGTGAAGAAAGGTCTAATTCATCAAAAGCTTCATCAAGAACAGGGTTTGTCACACTAGGACTTTTCAGTTTACGTAATTCTTGGGAAGAAAATTTAAATAGACCATTATGTGACTCACCCTCAAGCTCATTGAACACGTTATCCGTTTTAAACACACCGTGGGTTTTGGTTTAGAAATTTTTGGCACATACATAAATTTTTGCTCTCTCCCCACAAAAGCCTTTTGCTTTTTAGTTTTAATAGAGGTAAAAGTAGAACTTATTACATCCATAGCCTCCTCTAATTCACCAATCCTAAGATTTTGATTATCTTGAATAGTACTAGTTTCTAAAACAGCAATTCTTTCATTAATGGTTCCCAGTGATTCATCAACTTTGCTAGTACTATCAAGGAGATTTGGCAAATTTTTCTCTATAGACTCCAATTTCTTTATAACATCTTCCAAGGTGATCTCATTTTTAATGTTACTAACAGGTGGTGTTCCTACTAGGCTCTCAATAATATAACTAGCTTCCAACGCAGGGTACCAAGAAAGTTACCTCCCGTCAAAGTGTCCAAGACATATCTATACCAGCTAGTTATGCCAACATAAAAATTTCTAAGCAGGATCATAGTGGAATATTTTTTAGTACACCTACGATGAGCATCGCTGATTCTATACCAAGCATCTTTCAAACTTTCTCCACTTTGTTGCTTAAAAGATCGAACCTCAACTTCAGGAACCGAAACATGATGAGCCGAACCAGACATGATAACTAACAGAAAACAAAACTGAAAATAAACTAAATGCAAGTAACTAATTTTTTTGTGTTTTTGATAATTGAAAGCAAACAAGATAAAATAAAATAAACTAAGCAAGACAAAAACAAAGTAAAGAGATTGGAAGCGTGAAACTCCCCTTGCAGAAGACTGCTGTCTCCCCGGCAACGGCGCCAGAAAAAAGCTTGATGACGTGAATCACACGTTCGTTGGGAGACCCCAAGAGGAAGGTATGATGTAGTCAGCAGCAAGTTTTCCCTCAGAAAGAAACCAAGGTTATCGAACCAGTAGGAGCAGCAACTCTTCAGAAGGTTGTTGGTGGCCGCGCGCAACACGATCACCACGTGGAATCTGCACACAACACAATCAAACTACTTTGCCCCAACGAAACAGTGAGGTTGTCAATCTCACTGGCTTGCTGAAAACAAAGGATTAAACGTATGGTGTGGAAAATGAGTATTAAATTGCAGAGAATGAAAAAGGAACAGTTTGCAGTTTGTGGTTGTTTAATCAGTGTAAAAGAATGGACCGGGGTCCACAGTTCACTAGTGGTGTCTCTCCATAAAAGATAACTAACATGTTGGGTGAACAAATTACAGCTGGGCAATTGACGAATAGTGAGCGCATGACAATGCATATACATGACATGTTGACTACTATGATATTTAATTGGGCATTACGACATACATATAGACCGTTATCCAACAGCATCTATGACTAATAATCCACCGCCGGGTTGTCATCCGAGTCCCCCGTTGGTATTAAGTTGCAAGCAACGGATAATTGCATTAAGTAAAGTGCGTAATGTAAACAAACACATATGCCCGTGGACATAGCATCGTTAGGTTATCCCTAGTGGCAACAGCACATCCACAACCTTAGAACTTTCTGTCACTGTCCCAGGTTAAACGGAGACATGAACCCACTATCTAGCATAAATACTCTCTCTTGGAGTTACAAGCATCTACTTGGCCAAAGCATCTACGAGTAACGGAAAGCATGCAAGATCTTAAATAACATATAAGATAGATTGATAATCAACTTGACATAATATTCAATATTCATCGGATCCCAGCAAACACAACATGTAGCATTACAATAATATGATCTTGATCATGTAGGGCAGCTCACAAGATCTAAACATGATGGCACAAAGTGGAGAGACAACCATCTAGCTACTGCTATGGACCCGTAGTCCAAGGATGAACTACTCACGCATCACTCCGGAGGCAGGCATGGCGATGTAGAAGCCTCCGGTGACGATTCCCCTCTCCGGCAGGGTGCCGGGAAGAGGTTCTGAACCCTCCCGAGCTAGGGTTGACGGCGGCGGCGTCTCTGGAACTTTTCGTGGATATTTGCTCAGGTACTTAGGGTTTTCGCGTCGGGGGGAATAAGTAGGCGAAAGGGCGGCGGCTGCGGACCCCGAGGGGCCCACACCACCCTAGGGCGCGGCAGAGGGGGGCCGCGCCCTAGGTGCGTGTGGCCTCCTGGTGGCCCTCCTCTGTTGCTCCTTCGCTCCGTCAGGCGTGTTCTGGAAAAATAGGCACCCCCGTGTAGTTTCGTCCAATTCCGAGAATATTTCCAGACTAGCTTTTCTGGAATACAAAAACAGCAGAAAACAGGAACTGGCACTTCGGCATCTTGTTAATAGGTTAGTCCCAAAAAATGTATAAAAGTGATATAAAGTAGATGCAAAACATGTAGCAATTGGTATAAAACAAGCATGGAACATCAAAAATTATAGATACGCTTGAGACGTATCAAGTGGCTATTCAAAGTCGTCGTCCCCCCACTCCATGGATGTGGCCCCTTACGGTATGCGAGCATACATAACGTTCTAGCCGTTGGTCTTGCTATACAGATCGTCGGCCTTGTTGAAGGCTACCCCTCCAGTCTGGCCATGGTCACTCCCCGTGCCTAGGAAGGGTGGACGTCTCATCCTTGCACGCCCACCTGAACCAAAAAAAAAATAAAAGATATTATTTTCATCACTTGAATGTAGAGCATCGATGGCATGGGAGCTAGCAGAGGTGCGACTTGCGAGGAAGGGTGGACGTCTCATCCATATTTCCGGCTTCCAATGATGCACTCGAGCGCGTCTTCTGCTCCTCCGGCCGAGCAGAGCAGCGAGCTGTTCTAGTCTATGCAACCACCACCGGCTTCTCGTGCTCATGCTGGCTGCATGGCGTACACCAAACAAAGAGGTGGTCCCACTCATGGGCTAATCTGCAAACAGTAGTACCCTCTACCGACGACACTCTGCAGCAGTGGTGGCAAGAAGCTAGGAATATGCTTACATGAAAGAAGAGAAAAAGGCGGGACTTAATCACAATGCTGACGGCCTTGAGTGACTATGGATTCCACATTATAACAGGAAGAACTTACCCCGTTATGGCATAATCCTGCGCGGCAACGCTTCACCAATCACCATACACCTTCTCCTACCTCAGGAAATGCCACCGCGGTGGCAAAGTTTGTTGTTAACTAATGGGGATGAGGATATCTCTATGCTTGAGTCTGTTCATGTTGAAGGAGAATAACAACAAAATTACCCTCGGTGTGATTCTGATGATGAGTTTACTCCTGTTATTTCAAAAAAGACTAAGAAAAATTTGAAGAAAATCGCTTCGGGTAAGAATAAAATCTCTCAAGGGGTGTCCCTTGGTGGCACAGTTTCCCTTAGTAGGACCCAGAAATCTCACTCTTTGAGTGAGATTATTTCTAGGCCTAGGGTTCGAAATAAACCTGAAAGATTTAAATGATAGGTCTGTATGTGAACCGCAGGGGTGTGGGGAAGGTGGGTTTTTCTTGTTGGTTGTTGGATCTAATTCGGGAAAATGATTTTGATTTTATCGGGCTTCAGGAGACAATGAAAAAAGATGTGTTACCCTCTGTGTGGCGTAGATTTGATCCTCACAATACCTATCTATGGCACTGGTCACCTTCTATTGGTAAATCCGGTGGCATTCTGTGTGGTGTTAAATCCTCAAGATTTGACATTATCACTGCTACCACTGAGAGGTTTTTTATCAAGGCTCATGTGCTGGATAGGAAGACTCATAAAGAACTCATGTTTGTAGTGGTGTATGGAGCAGCGCATGATGAGGATAAAAATAACATTCTTCAGGCTCGTGCTGGTGTTTGCGCAAGGCTAAATCTCCCAACAATCATTGGGGGTGATTTTAACATCCTTCGTTTTCACATGAAAAAAACAAAGGGAATGGTATGAACAAGTACTCGGATATGTTTAACTCAATCATTAATTCGAATGGGTTGAGAGAAGTGGACATGGCGGGATACTTGGTCGAATAATCAGAAGAACCCGACTCTGGAAAAACTGGACAAGATTATTATCAACTCTGATTGGGAAAATATTTTTCCCCTCACAATGGTTTGCAAAATCTTGAGACTTGTCTCTGTCCATAATCCTTTGATTGTGGATACAGGGGAAGCTGCTCAACCAAGAGTTAAGGAATTTAGATTTGAAAAATCCTGGGCTTCTCACCCTGATTTCCTAGCAAGAGTTGAATCTGCTTGGGGGTCTAAGGTCGCTCACTCGGATAGCATTTCGATTTTTCAACAGAAACTCAAGAAAGTAAAAAAAATATAGCCTAAAAGGTTGGGGAATCAATGTTAGAGGGGATGTGCTGAAACTGAAAAAGGAATTATCTGTCGAGTTGGAAATTCTGGAGGGTTTGGAAGAACATGGTGTGCTATCAAATGAACAATGCATTAGAAAGGGCTTGATTCAGGGAAAACTGATGGAATTATATGCGGAGGATGAAAAATATTGGCACATCGAACTAGTGAACGATGGTTGTTGCAAGGGGACTCTAACACAACATATTTTCACCGGGTGGCCAATGGGTAGAAGGAGGAAAAACACAATGTATACTCTGCAGGATGGTGATTTGCAGATTCAAGGCACGGGGGACCTTCTCACTCATGCAACTAGTTTTTATCTTCAGTTGTTCGGGAAAGGAGAAGGAAACAAGATGTGTCTCAGAGAAGATGTTTGGTCAGTTGATGAAAAACTTTCACTTGAGGATAACATTCAGCTGGGTTTGTCGTTCTCTGAAAAAGAAATTAAAATGCTATCGATATGATGGTTAAAAATAAAGCTCCTGGACCTGATGGAATTCTTGTTGAGTTCTATCAGTCATGTTGGCCTATCATTAAAAAAGGCATTGTGAAACTCTTCGATGATTGGCATTAGGGGAATTGTGGTTTGTATAGACTCAACTTTGGCATGATTATACTGTTACAAAAACCCTAGATGCGGACTGTATTCAGAAGTACAGACGTATTTGTTTGTTGCAAGTTATATATAAAATTATTACAAAGGTTGTCACCCTCAAAGTGGAACCTGTTATGAATAAATTGATTTCAAGCTGCCAAACTGCTTTCATTAAAGGAAGAAACATCATGGATGGGGTTATGTGTTTGCATGAGATTCTTCATGAATCTAGAAGGAAGAAACAACAGGGTGTAGTGTTTAAAATCGACTTCGAGAAGGCATATGATAAGGTAGCCTGGGCATACTTGTTAAAATGTGTGCAGCAGAAAGGGTTTAGTCCACTGTGGTGTCGTTTGATGGGCGAAATTCTCACAGATGGTACTCTATGTGTGAAGATTAATAATACCAGAGGTAAGGACTTTGGTAGTCACAGAGGGATGAGACAAGGTGATCCTTTTTCACCCTTCCTCATTAACCTGGCGGCTGAAAGTTTGCTAAAGTGATTAAACAAGTGCAAATAGCTGGACAGGTGGTTGGTTTGGTGCCTCATCTAGTGGAATATGGAGTGGCCATTTTCCAATATGCTGACGATACAATCCTATCTGTTCAAGATGATGTGGAGCAGGTTAGACACTTGAAGCTAATTCTATAAATGTTTGAGGCGATGTCCGGCCTTAAAATCAACTTTTTGAAGAGTGAAGCGCTTATGATTCTTGAGGATGATGAGAAATGTGTCTTTTATGCTGACATGTTGAACTGCCAAACGGGTACTTGGCCAATGAAGTATCTGGGTGTCCCTGTCTGTGGCACCAGATTGCATTTGGTTGATTTTGTTCCCTTGAAAGAAAAATTGGGGAAGCATCTGGATGGATGGAAGGGGAATACTTCATAAATTGGAGGAAGATTTGTGCTCATCCAATCTTCGCTTAGTAGTTGTGCGATTTATCACAAGTCGATGTATCTGCTAAATGACACACTCATCGAGGATATGACTAGAATTATCAGGAAATTCTTTTGGCAGGGTTGTGCCACAAAGAAGAAATACTATATGGTTAAATGGAATTTGATCAATAAACCGAGAACCAAAGGTGGTTTGGGAATTAAAGACCTGAAGCTCTTTAATATTAGTCTCTTGTGCAAATGGTGGTTGAGACTGGAGTATGAAGCGGGGATGTGGCAAACTATTGTTAAAGCCAAATATGGAATCACTCATGGGATCTGGAGAGTAACTGTGCGTCCTGATGACTGCTGTGTGGAAGGATTTGTTGAAAATAAAGAAACATTATGTGAAAAATAGATACATGACTGTAATGGAGGGAGAGACACAGACTTCTGGAATGATGCTTGGGGTGGTTTAGTTCCCTTTTGTGAACAATTCCCTGACCTTTATGAGATTTGTAATCAAACGGTGATCATAGTTAGAGAGATGTCTGACAGAAACTGGCAACTTACTTTCAGAAGATGGTTGGATGCTCCTCTGCAGCAACAACATAGAAAACTGAGAGACACACTGGCTACTGTAGCACTTGGGGAAGGTCCTGATAGGCCGAGGTGGAAACTCACAAAGTCTGGAAAGTTCACGGTGAAATCCCTATATAACAAACTGTCTTCCTCTGGGATAGACAGATCTTTCAATTGTCTTTGGAAAGCCAGGATCCCTCTGAAGATCAAAATCTGGCTCTGGTAAATATGGCATAATGTCATAGCAACAAAGGATAACATGAAAAGGAGGAAATGGGTTGGGGACTACTCCCGCAGATTCTGTCTTGCAAATGAAACAATTACCCATCTCTTTTTCGAATGCCCTGCTGCGGTATACATGTGGAGTATTGTTAGCTCTTCATTGCATATTTCCACTAGACCTGTTTGCTTTACTCAGTATTATTGGTGGATTGCCAAAAAAAATCCTGTTGGAACTAACATTCATATTGTGGGGATCGCTGCCTTTTGCTGGGCGATCTGGAAGACGAGAAATACAACATATTTCGAGAAGAAATTTATATCTTCTCCTGTTGAGCTCATTTGTTATATGTGCACTTTTTTTCGCTACTGGGCAGGACTGCAAGCTGATGGAGTCAGGCAAACAATTGAGGAGGGCGCAACGATTATCCAGGACAATGCGCTGAAGGCTCAGGAAGAAGTGGCGGGCCAGAGAGCGAGGATTGATGAAGCTGAAGAAGAGGTGGCTGAGATGGAAACATGAAGATTGCTGGATGTCTGCAGTCAAAAACTAGAAGAAGTGCTGATTGTCTCCACCTGGGAGTCATGTGTTCTAGACAGTTTGGATATTACAGGTGTTCTGTTGCCTTAGTTGTGCTTTTTGCTTTGGCTTGGTTGTGGTCATGTGTTGGAGTTTGTAGGTTCTGGTTAAGTGCAAGAAGTTTGCAGTGGATTAGGTTTTAGTTACTCCATTGGTGGGTAACGTTGGAGGTGCTGTTTGCTCCTTTTTAAAACTTGTAGGGTCAGGTGGTGCCTTGTGCTGGCTTTGGTGTCATGTTTTTTCTTTCTTTTTATTTTGGGTCCAGAATCTTTGTTCTGTTATCTCTTTGGTAATGGAATCTGGCTTGGTCGTTTGTAAAAAAAGGAAATGTCACCGCCATTTTGTATCACCTCTTAATGCTACCTCCACCTTTCCTGTTGCAGCGTGTTAAACTACTTGCATTATCTTACTCCACCTAGCAAGATACCCATGCGTCCGAGCAATAAATATTTACACAAATTATCCCTATAATTGCTAGGATATGTATTGTTTTTCTCCTCCATTCACCCCTCTTGACCTTCGCGTCCACTGTTGTTTAATCAAGATGGAGCAAACTAACTGCTAAGCCAACTAGGAAGTACCATTTTTTCTTTTATTCTACAGTTACCAGTGTAAGTTGCAATCTGCAAGTAGATCAGTGGATCAAAAGATAATAGGAAATAATGTTACTCAAGTAACAGAAAATAAACTTGAGTAGCTGTGATCCTATGCTCATTGTTTCTATTCCCTTCATGAGTCAAACATACATAAGTAGCTCTGCGTAAACTAAATGAAATTGATGTTGCCAAAGGAATTTATTTTCTTGGTCAAGTCCACATAAGAGAAAATTACCACCAGATTAAGAAACCAGGACTTAACAAATCGAGAGAAACATACATAAGTTGTTCTACATAAAACATACTCCACCATTGTCAAAAGCGAACCAAGTTGGTCCTTTTCACAAGTGGAAAGATTTACATAAACTAACTTATCAGTTCTTGTCCGTGTCGAATTCTAAACGTGCAACAAAGTGACGTTCAAGGTTCACCTAGTATTTTTAGTCAGAATAGAAAAAGTGTACATTGTTGCTTGTACTGTAAATTAAAAAAATACGTCTAACATGCTACGCAACTGTCAAGATCTACTATGAAGATACGAGCGGATACAAAGATCCAATGATCTAACTGAAGTACATTACCAACAACGTTGAAGCGGAAGAAGTGTGGATGACGTGTAGTTCATGAAGCATGTGGAAGATTCTCTCAACCAAGCCTAGTTGAGAGAATGTTGCCGACTCCTCCTTAGCTCAACCTTCTGGATCCGACGGAGCAAGGGTCAAACGTTGGTAGTCCAACGTCTCACCCCTCCGTTAGTTCGCACACGTACGCCGGAACTTGTTCAGCAGAGTTTCGATTTCCAGGGCTAAGCAACTACTAGTGTATACGAAGGTGGAGATGTCAACAGATAAAAAGGAGAGAGAGAGAGAGATATTAGATCAAAGTCTAATCGGAGAGAACACCAACTACTAGTGTACATGAAGGTGGAGATCTCAACATAAAAAAGGAGAGAGAGATATTAGATCTAAGTCTAATTGGAGAGAACGCCTCCAAAATAGAGGATGCCTCAACCCTTTTAGACAAAGATATGTATGTCCCAAAAGGAGGGGGTGGGGGTGGGGGGATATATAGGAGGCCAAGGGATAGAGAAGCTTGGAGGAATGGCAAACCTCCTTTACCGCCGCCGCCCTTGGGGGTGGACACCACCCGGTCCGAACCGACCTAGGGTTGGGGTCCAACCCCCAGCCCAACCGCCGTATGTCGCCTCCACCTCTTGGGCCTTCGACCAAGGGGGGAGTTCCCTCCTCACGTGAACTTGGCCCGCCCGCCTCCTATGGAGGCGTGGCTGCCCTTGTGGGCCTCATGGGCCCACTTGGCAGCCTCTCATGGTGGGCTCGATTTTTATTTCTTTTAAATAATATTTTTCCTTTATTTAATTTTGTCTAACTAATTCCTAATTGAATGTACCTTTTTAAAGAAAATTCTCAGAATTGATTACTTATCATATAAACCTATTTATACGATCCGGCACACCTAGTGACCGATAGTAATAGACCCGGCTTGCCCTCGTGGGCATGCCTCGCTCCTTTCCTCCCAGCGGGTAGGGTCACATGTAGGGGAAAAAAGCAAAAATTCGGAAACCAACGAAATTACAAAAAAATCAGATTTTTTTTGGATTTTCACATTCAAGTTCATCAAATTGAAACTAAATTTGAAATAATATGAATTTAGTTTTGATTCGAACCAAATACATTTCGAAATTTAAGCAAAAATATAATTCGGTATCCACTGAAGTCCGGCAATTTTTCCTTGAATTTTTTTCTTCTTACCTTCTAGGAATATTTTCTTTGAGAAGGGGAATAGTCCAGCCTCTTGCATCAATCCAACGTGAAACCTACATTCTTTTTACAAATAACAACCGTGATTCTGTAGCCACGGGTGCGCATGGAGATGGAATGTACATTTCGTATACACTCTCGATATGATGTTGGTCATCATCGTGCCTGGTACACGTACGGGCATATATGCAAATTGGGATTTACACGGGTAAGCACGAACAGACGACACACAAATCATACGCGGTGCATCACCCACTCAGGGCGTGTTTGGTAGGGTGGGTGGGCAGAGAATGTGTTTCCCACTAGAGCCAGGCTGGGCTCGTACGGGTTGAGCTGAGATTTGTTGACGTGTTTGGTAGCCTGCATGGGTCGAGACATGCTAAGGTGAGAAGCTGTTTGGTGGCATGTATGCGTTGGGCTATGCTGAGCTCAAAGTTTAGAAAGACGAAATTACAAACAGGACCAAATAATTACAGAAAGGTCCTTGACAGAAATTTTAGAAAAGCAATCAAGTCCCATGGCAGCCGTGGCGATGGGGGAGCGCTCGCCGGCGCAAGAGCATGAGCTTTGCGGCCGTGGCGCAGGAGCGGGCGCTCGCCGGCGCAGGAACGGACGCTCGCCGGCGCAGGAGGGTAGGCGGTGGTGCTGGGATGCAGTACGCTCGCCCGTGCAGGAGGTTAGGCGGCGGAAACGGACGCTCACATCGTCCATGGTGGCCGGGAGCAGCCCGTCGGCGGCTCCGCCCGGAGCTGGCCGGAGCAAGGCGGCGCCGCTCGGAGGTAGGCAACGCTGAGCGGAGGTAGGAGCTCGAAATGCATCTCCTGCACGTGGAGGAGCTCGCCCGCTCGAGGAGGAGCTCGACTGCTCCGAGGAGGGGCTCCGTCAGCGCGAGGCTGGCCCGCTCGTGGAGGAGCTAGGAGGCGCGAGGACGAAGCACGCCCGAGGAGGACGTCCGCCGGCGCGAGCTCGGCCCGCTCGTCGCTAGGCGGCGCGAGCTCGGCCCGCTCGTGGAGGAGCTAGGCGGCGCGAGCTCGGCCCGCTCGTGGAGGAGCTAGGGTCGTCGCCGGCGGCTGGGGTCGTCGCCAGCGGCTGGGCTCGCCTCCTCTGTGCCGGAGGAGAGCAGGCGGCGCCGGCGCGTCGACCGTGCCGCGGCAGGAGGAGCCGGCGCGGCGTCGAGTGAGGGCGCGCGGGCGTCCGCTCCTCTCGTCTCGTCTCTGTCCTGGGGGGCAAGTGAAGGGCGGGGTGGTCAGCCGCGTCGCGGGATCGTGCGGAAACAGTGTTCTGCGGGTATGAGCCCAGCCTGGGCGAGCAGAGAAGCTCGATTCGAGCTTCCCATGCGGGCATGGCTGAGGGGTGTTTTTCGTACCAAGTGGGCATGGCCCAGATAGCAAACCCAGGCTACCAAACACCCGAAAGTTGGGTGAGGTGAGATTTTCTCAGCCCACCCGGGCTACCAAACACGCCCTCAGTGGCTGTTATGAGCGGCGGCATCGGTGAGGGAGAGCGCGATGGAGCAGAGCTTGCCGAGGTCACCGATTCGGTGGATGATGGTCGGGTCGGCGCCACCCTCCGTGTGGCACCCGTCCATGCACGTCTCGCCGTCGGCCCTTGCTGCCTTCACCCACGCCTTCACGCGCGCCACGTCTCTGTGCTCCACGATCGCCGCCCTCGACCGCGTCAGCTCCGCCACCGCCGCCTGGAACTTCCCCACGCACCGCTCCAGGCAGCCCAGCGGCATCCCGCCGGGGATCTTCTCCAGGTTCCGCACGAACGACACCGCCGCCGTGCCGCTCTCCGCCGCCAGCATCACCGCTTGCTCGGCCAGCGCCGGCAGGGTCGTCTCCGATGGCCCCGCCTTCGCCGACAGAGCATGCACGCAGTATGACGGGTGCTTGGAGTATAGCCGGCACGCCTCCTCGACGGTGATGGCGTCGATGCGCTGGAGCGAGACGGCGAGGACCACCACGACGAGGGGGAGGAGGAGGTGACGGTGAGGAGAAGAAGACGCCATGGTATCCATCGATCTTTTGTCGTGTGATGACAATGAAGGAACGGAATTCCTTGCCCCGTTGAGCGCTCGCGGTGTTGTGATATAGCGTGAGGCCGGGCGGAGCTGCATGTTGTATGCAAGGCGAGCGTACGGAGATCGTCCACGTCAGCGCGTCAACGGAACGGCCTAAGCTTTGACCTGCTGAATTTAGCCTGTTGGCCGGTCAGGTCAATGCGGCGGTCTATAAACTACTGATAAATATGTTGCAGAAGAAATCTGATGATATATGTAGCAAACTACAGGGCACTTCTTGTTAGGCTAGAAATCTTTTCTTCGGATTTCCTATCGACACCGGTGTAGGACTCACTACTCATCTCTTTTATTGATGCAAAACTACCAATGCGGATTTTCTGGTGAAACCGTGCCCTACGGGTATGCATGCACCAATAATTCTTACTTTGTGATTTGTGTTCCCCTTTTTGGTATTTGGCATTTGTTTCTTGATACAAAACTGTGTACATATTAAATACTATCATCCATTTATTCCCTTTACATAGTTGCCCACCGACCTTCTCATCCTATGATATGTGGGTACAAGCTGTTTGTGCCCCACACGTAAGTGAGCTGCGAATACTTTTGCGGTGAAAAATATAATTTTGCTATCCACATGCCCCATCTTTTTTAGTTTGTTTCTCAATTTTGTACGGATCATATCTTTTGAACTAAATGTCCGATATTATATTTTTTTATATTTGAGTTCCTCGTGGCGAGATCTTCAAAACCAGATGAATATTGGACACATTTTGAAAAAGTTTAAATTTCGCCATTGAAAATGTATTGAAAATTAAATTAAATTTCAATAAAGTTTATTTATAATATTTGACTTGTTTCACATCGATATGACATATGTTCGAGTATTTGTTGGTTTCATGCAAATTTCACTATTTGGAATTTATTAACAAAAAATTGTATAATATGTTATCTATATATTTATAATACGAGTGAAATGCATATCTATGTATTTAAATACGATCAAAGTTGGCAGCTGCTGATTGGCCACATGCAGGTCCGGTAGGGCACGGCTCCCTTGGCAAACACTTTTCGCAAAACTACTGATTCTAAAATCTCCACATTACATCTCCTCAGATAAAATTCCTAGTTTTTTTTTTTTTGCGTTTTAAAGCGGTCGTATCCGCCATCCGATTAGATAGAATAGAGGTTTATGTACAGAATTTTGAGAAAGGGAAAATCCCTTTACAAAAACAAAATAGAAAACTAGTCTCCAGAATCATGCGTGTGGGCGAAAATCCGCATCGCCAACTCTTCCCACACCAAAGCTACCACCTCCATAGGTGAGATCACCGCACTACGGAAGGTTCTCCGACCCCTCCCCTTCCATAACCCCCGCGTCGAGGAGTGCCCATGCATCAGATACTTCGGCATCTAGGCCACCTCTGGCGGAATCATCCGCTCCATCCCGGTCCCTGGCGTCTTCTTCTTCTTGGGCTTCTTCATGGAAAGGACAAGGTCGTCGATAGTTAAGCCAATACAACATTTGTTTGAGTAGAATTACATTATATCCACTACAGGTCCATATTTGTTTGAGTCAAATAGGGCGTGCGCACAACAGCATGTCAACAAAGATAGCAAGAACGAAAGCACAACCCTTAGCCTCAGCTAATTAGCTCCACGTGCATTACATAGCACAACGAACAATTAAACAATCTTGAGAAAACATGCATCATAGGCGGGAGTGGCGATTTTTAGAACCTCCCAGTCGATCCACCTCCTCTCCGCGGATCCGACGGATCCCTCGCCCTCCGGCGGCCGCTCCGGCGGCGGGAGGGTGGGGGATCCCCGCCTCTCGGTGGTAGATAGGGTAGGCTCTTTTGGGGCTCCAGCCGGCGGCGCCGTGGAGGCGGTGGGGTCGCCGGTGTTGTTTTTGTTGCAGGTTCGCGTCCTCTCCGGCGGCGGTGCTCGGTGGAGCTCCGTGGTGGCGTGCCTGCTCCTTTGGCGGTCGCGGATCGGTGGATCCGCGCCGTGCGTCGATCCCCCGCCAGATCCAGCGCTGCGGTCTCCGTGCTGGCGGCGGATCCGGTGGAGGAGGTGCGAGATGGCTGCGGTGTGGGGTAGCGGCGTGCAGGCGGTGGATCTGGCCACCTCCGGTGAGGTGGGGCGGTGCTGGCCCTAGATCCGGCGCGGTTGGAGTTCGGGGTCCGTGGCCCCGGCCGACGGACGTTCATCGACTATGGATCCAGCTCTGCGGAGCTGGTGCTTGTTGCGGCTCTCTGACGCCTCCGGGCTAGAAGCTCCTCCGCTCCAGGGTGCAGGTCTCCGGGCTGCTGCGTTCTTCGTCGCCTCCGGTGGTGGAGTTCGTGCTGGCCGGGTTTCCTCGTTGTGGTTGTCGGCGTGTCACGGCAGTGTTGCCCTCTGTATCCTCCTTCCTTTTCCTTTGCTTGTATTTGGCCTTGTATTTGTTCTCTTCGTATGAATACTAGTATGGAAAATGCAAAAAAAAAAAAAAGGTACACAGCAGTATATGTACTGCCACAATAGCATTCACTGAAGCTACCTTACAAGACAGTGGACACGAGACTCTTAAAAACACTAGTGTCTGGTCAAATGATTTTACAATGCCATGGCTTAATTAGCAGCATAAGGTTAAGGAAACTACACCCGGAAAACTTCCTATGGAGAAGGAGCATCGCATGTGGGAGGCGGCTAAAACTATTTCAGAGCTCCTATTAGATGCCCAAGACCCATATTTTCCTAAGCTCAAACTTCCTTTCCATGACCAGAGTCGACCAAATGCATCATCGCATCCTAGTATCCTACTGACCAAGATCTGCGTGCTGCTCCGCGACACTACAGAGCGAATCAGTGTTGTACTCATTGTTAGAGAGATATTTGTATATTGTAGTTTCCATATTAGATAGGGGGCTTCCTGCATATTTACACCTGTACATGTACTATATATATTGTGCCCTTTGGCCCCGTGGAATACAAGTCGCTATTCCTCCAACATGGTATCAGAGCGTTAGGTTATTTTCCGCCCGTGCGACTTGTGTGTCCAGATCGTGATTTCCTGTCCTCGTCGATCGATTTCCGTCCCTGCTTCCTGTCCTCGTCGATCGATTTCCGTCCCTGCTCGGCCCGCCCCCGTTCCTGCTCGTCGATCGATTTCCGTTCTGCAGTCGTCGTCACCCGTCACCTCGGGCTGCCACCGCCATTCCGCCGTCGGCCGCTGTTGCCTCCCTGCCGCGGCCCGCCCCGGACCGCCGCCGGCCGCCGCCCGTCGCCTCTGCAGTCGTCGTCACCTCGGGCTGTCACCGCCGTTCCGCCGTCGGCCGCTGTCACCTCGGGCTGTCACCGCCGTTCCGCCGTCGGCCGCTGTTGCCTCCCTGCCGCGGCCCGCCCCGGACCGCCGCCGGCCGCCGCCGTACGTCGCCGCCTGACGGGAAAGCACACCCTCCCGTTCCTCGTCCGAGGCCCCGTTCTCTGCCTCGAGCTTGCTGCCCGCGCAGTCATCCGTCGTCGGGTGACGTCCTCTGCTTCCCGTCGCAAGAGCAGATCGATCTGCGTTGACTCCAATTTCTCAAAAAAAAAAAAAAGTGGAGATGTCTACATCGTCGGGCTATGTCGCGATTCCTCGCTGCTCGGTGATCTTTGATGGCACGAATTATCCTGATTTCGCTGCCTTTATGCGCATTCATATGCGTGGTCTTCGTCTCTGGGGTGTGCTTTCCGGCGAGGTCTCGTGTCCGCCGTGCCCCATTGCTCCTACTGCTCCTATTCCGCCGACGCCACCAGTTCTTGCTGCCGATGCTACTCAGGCTGCAAAGGATGCCGCTAAGAGTGCGGATGATGTTGCCATTGCTGCGTATGACCGGCAGGTCAAGGAGCATTCTGACGCCCTTGAGACCTACCGGTTGGATCTGACTGCTTACACCCAGTGGATTGATGATGATGCTCGTGCTGCGGCTGTTCTCACCGCCAGTGTTCTACCGCAGTTTGCATCTGAGTTTATGGGCCTCAGTACTGTCGCTGACATGTGGGCTCACCTTCGTCAGCGTCATCAGCCGTCCGGGGATGCTCTATATCTGTCTGTGGTTCGTCAGGAGCATGATCTTCAGCAGGGTGACTCTACCATTGATCAGTTCTACACGCAGAGCGCTGCTATCTGGCGTCAGCTCGACTCTCTTCGCACTGCCGTGTGTGGTGCCTGCCCGTGTTGTCAGACTGTGCGTTCCGACTTGGAGTTTCAGCGCGTATATGAGTTCTTGTCTCGGCTCCGCAAGGAGTTCGAGCCCCGACGTGCTCAGCTGCTTGCTCGTGGTCGTGTCCCTATCTCGGAGGTGCTGTCTGAGCTTCGTGCTGAGGAGATTCGTCTACGTGGCGTTGGGTTGCTTGAGGTTCCTTCTGTGCTTGCTGCCCATGGTCCTCCTTCATCGCCTGCTTCATCGACTCCTTCGCGGTCCACTGCTCCGCCACTTTTACCCACTCCTCAGGGTCAGGGCCTGGGTCGTGGCCAGGGTCGTGGCGCTCGTCCACGCCCTCACTGCTCCTACTGTGATCTGCCTGGCCACACCGAGTCTCGTTGCTACACGAGGGAGCGTGATCTGCGTAAGCAGAAGGCGTCTGCTTCTCCCGGGACTCGTGCTTCCTCTGGCTCGTCAGGGTCTTCTCAGCCGGCTTCACCGACCAGGACATTATGCGGCTCAAGCGGATGCTCGCCGCTTCAGGTTCTTCTTCGACGGGTACTGCTGGCTCTGTGACTGATTCTTCTGGCACTGCGCGACCACCATCTTCTACACAGTCAGGTACATCCTCGTGGGTTCTGGATTCTGGAGCTTCTTTTCATATGACTTCTGATTCTTCCACTCTGTCCTCTCTTCGACCTCTTGATTCTCCTCTTAGTGTTCTTACTGCTGATGGTACTTCTCTCTCTGTTTCTAGTCGAGGCACTCTTTCTACTTCTTCCTTTTTTGTCCCTGATATTTCTCATGTTCCTCGTCTTACCATGAACTTGTTCTCTGCCGGTCAGCTTACTGATTCTGGTTGTCGCGTCATTCTTGACGCCGATTCTTGTTCTGTTCAGGATCGTCGCACACAGGTTTTGGTTGGAGCTGGCCCTCGCCGCCGTGATTCTCAGGGGCTTTGGGATATAGACTGGCTTCGTGTTCCTTCCGCTGCTACCTCGCCTGCCAGTTCTCCTGCTATCGTCGCCTCTGTCACCGGCTCTTTTCAACAGTGGCATCATCGTCTTGGTCATCTTTGTGGTTCTCGTCTGTCGTCATTAGTTCATCGTGGTCTTCTGGGGCCTGTCTCAGGAGATGTTTCTTTACAGTGTCAGGGTTGTAGGCTAGGAAAACAGATTCAGTTACCCTATCCTACTAGTGCGTCTGTATCTCAGCGTCCTTTCGACTTAGTTCACTCTGATGTTTGGGGTCCGGCTCCTTTCGCTTCGAAAGGGGGCCATCGATATTATATAATATTTATAGATGATTTTTCTCGTTACACTTGGCTGTATTTTATGTCTTCTCGTGTGAGGTTCTCTCCATATATAAGCGTTTTGCCGCCATGGTTCTTACTCAGTTCTCTACGCCTATTCGTGTGTTTCGTGCTGACTCTGCTGGTGAGTATATCTCCAAGCATTTGCGTGGTGTTCTTGCTGAGCAGGGCACTCTCGCTCAGTTCTCCTGTCCCGGTGCGCATGCTCAAAATGGCGTGGCTGAGCGTAAGCATCGCCATCTTCTTGAGACTGCTCGTGCGATGATGATCGCCTCTTCTCTTCCGCCTCATTTCTGGGCTGAGGCCGTTTCTACCTCGGCCTATCTGATTAATATCCAGCCTTCTGCCGCCCTTCAGGGTGCCATTCCTCTCGAGAGACTCTACGATCGTTCTCCTGACTATTCTATGCTTCGTTTGTTTGGTTGTGTTTGCTATGTTCTTCTTGCTCCTCGTGAACGCACCAAACTAACCGCTCAGTCTGTTGAGTGTGTTTTTCTCGGATATAGTGATGAGCATAAGGGCTACCGTTGTTGGGATCCTGTGGCTCGCCGGATGCGTATTTCCCGGGATGTGACGTTTGATGAGTCTCGGCCTTTCTATCCGCGTTCGACCTCCCCGACCTCTACTGTGGAGGATCTCTCTTTTCTTACTTTTCCTGATTCTCCTCCCGATATCCCTCATATTTCTCCTCCCTCTGATCCGGTGCCATCTACTCCGATGCCTTCTTCTCCTCCTTCGTCGCCGCCTTCTTCACCCTCCCTGTCCCCGTCTCCGCCTCCGTCTTCTCCTGTTGCTCCTTCTCATCCTACTTTTCCTTTCTATTATACTCGCGTCCACGTGTTGTGACCGAGTCATCTGATGCACCCTCTACTTCCGGTGCACCGTCTCAGCCGACTTATTCTCTTCGTTCTCGGCCTTGTCCTTCACCTGATTTCTATAATCCCGCTACCTACAGTGTTTCGGTTGTCTCGGAGCCGACTACGTATCGTGAGGCTGTTGTTCATCCTGAATGGCAGCTTGCCATGGCTGAGGAGATTGCTGCGCTTGAGCGCACTGGTACGTGGGAGATCGTCCCTCTTCCTCCTCGTGTTCGTCCTATCACCTGTAAGTGGGTCTATAAGGTTAAGACCCGCTCTGATGGGACTCTTGAGCGTTACAAAGCTCGTCTGGTCGCTCGTGGCTTTCAGCAGGAGCATGGCCGTGATTATGATGAGACTTTTGCTCCAGTGGCTCACATGACCACTGTTCGGACTCTTCTTGCCGTGGCATCTGTTCGCCATTGGTCTGTGTCTCAGCTTGATGTTAAGAATGCCTTTCTTAATGGTGAGTTGCGTGAGGAGGTTTATATGCAACCACCACCTGGGTATTCTGTTACAGATGGCATGGTCTGCCGTCTTCGTCGCTCTCTCTATGGCCTTAAGCAAGCCCCTCGTGCATGGTTTGAGCGCTTTGCTTCTGTGGTCACAGCTGCTGGTTTCTCTCCCAGTGCTCATGATCCTGCGTTGTTTGTTCACTGTTCTCCTCGTGGTCGCACTCTTCTTCTTCTTTTTATGTTGATGACATGATCATCACTGGTGACGACCCAGAGTATATTGCCTTTGTCAAGGCACGTCTGAGTGAGCAGTTTCTTATGTCGGATCTTGGTCCGCTTCGTTACTTTCTTGGGATTGAGGTTTCGTCCACCGCTGATGGTTTCTTTATATCCCAAGAACGGTATATTCATGATCTTCTTTCTCGTGCCGCTCTTACTGATGAGCGTACTGTTGAGACTCCCATGGAGCTCAATATTTCTCTTCGTGCGTCTGATCCGACTCGTTATCGACATCTTGTCGGGAGTCTCGTCTATCTGGCTGTTACTCGCCCTGATATTTCTTATCCTGTCCATATTCTGAGTCAGTTTGTTTCTGCTCCCACTTCGGTTCACTATAGTCACCTTCTTCGTGTTCTACGCTCTCTTCGTGGAACGATCTCGCTTTGTCTCTTCTTTCCTCGTTCTAGCTCGTTACAGCTTCAGTCCTACTCCGATGCTACTTGGGCTAGTGATCCTTTGGATCGCCGTTCACTTTCTGCTTACTGTGTTTTCCTTGGTGGTTCTCTCATTGCCTGGAAGACGAAGAAGCAGACCGCAGTTTCCCGTTCGAGTGCAGAAGCTGAGTTGCGAGCTATGGCTCTTTTGACTGCTGAGGTGACTTGGTTACGGTGGTTACTTGCAGATTTTGGTGTCTCTGTTACGACACCCACGACTCTTTTGTCAGACAGTACAGGTGCTATTAGCATTGCACGTGACCCAGTGAAGCATGAGCTTACTAAGCATATTGGCGTTGATGCTTCTTTTGTCCGTACTAGTGTGCAGGATCAGATTATTGCGCTCCAGTATGTGCCTTCAGAGTTACAGTTGGCGGATTTTTTCACGAAGTCCCAGACTAGAGCACAGCATAGCTTTCTCCTCTCCAAACTCAGTGTTGTGGATCCACCATGAGTTTGAGGGGGGTGTTAGAGAGATATTTGTATATTGTAGTTTTCCTATTAGATAGGGGGCTTCCTGCATATTTACACCTGTACATGTACTATATATATTGTGTCCTTTGGCCCCGTGGAATACAAGTCGCTATTCCTCCAACACTCATGGCCCATATAATAGTTGCCACAAGGGGGATGCACAATCCAAACCGTAGAACTCTCGCAGATGAAGCAGCGACCTGTTCGTAAAATCAAAACAAACACAATAAGTTCATGTCAATAATCAATGCCTGGACATATGTAATCCCTTTGTATCGTTGTTCATGTAATATCTGCAAACGGAGGTTCAGTGGTTCTGACGTACCAGGAAATGCATGGTAGTCCTGAATCGGGCAGCAGACGGGTAGCTTCGTTGAGCGTTCAAAATCGTCATCGGCTTGGTTCCAGAATTCGGCGAAGAAGAGCTTGGACTCAGGGGGTGCCGTGGTAGCAACATCAGCGGAGGCGCTAGCCAGAAAGTTGACATGGTAGCATGTTGTGCCTCTTATGTACGAGGAGCATATGCTCAACGCCACTCCGCAGATAACGCCAAGCTTGTATTGCGGTCCCTGAAACAAGGGAGAATTGAACAGACTAATAAGGACGATGACTACCCAACGTCAGAGAACAATTGAGAGCTAAGAAAAGGAGTGTGTATATATTTTTACCAGAGGATTACTGCGGCCGTGGTCGATCAGCAGTTCTTCAACCTTCCTACAAAGATAAGACTGCTGCCATTGATCAGGGGACATTCTTTGAACTGGTGCGGCAGGCACTGTCTCAAAGATTGACAGTTGGTTCATAGCGGGGAATGTCACACTTTCCGCCGCTGGGGATACTGAAGCCGGTTGGAAGAACAGACTAGCAGTAGTTGGTATTCCGAACCCTCCCACCGGTGCCGATTGACCCGGATCAGGAGTCGCAACTGTTTTTCGCACCAGTGCTGCTGCAACGTCATTGCCGGCTATCATCCTGTTTAGCTCCTTGAAATCAGCGTCCGAGAGAGCGCGTTTGGCCGTCAGCAAAGAGCGCAGGCGATCACGTTTCTCAGGGATCAGCAATGTCGTGAGAAACGCCACGAGGGCAGCCGGCTGTGGGTGCTTCGCGGCCTCGGCCGCGGCAGCCAAAGAGTGTTGGTTCAGAGAGCCCGTCATCATTAGGTGAGAGTTTGTACGCATGCAACCGCCTCTTGCTCTGTGACACCGCGGTCGGCGCGGAGGATGGCGATAAGTCCATGGAGAGAAGATGATTCGGCACGGGTCATGGAGCGAGTGGCCTTGATCAGGGTGTCATCGTCATCGGTGCTCTCGTCGCGCGGGAAGTGAGCGTTGTACCAAATAGAGTTGACGACAATGTTGGACCCAGGGTCATCCATGACGCCGTAGCAATTCCCACCGGCCACCAAGGCGCGGAGGAAGCATGGCTGGTGGTCACTAGGCACCATGGCGAGCGCCTGGATGTACAGGCCGTGTATGGTGTCGACGAGGTGCATCTTCAGAGACTTAGTGTCCGGCTGCAGTTGCTGTGCGGTGGTGGTGTTCAGAAAGGTGCGTAGCCTACTCTTCGTGTCTGAACCAGTGCACAGATAGGCGGTGCCGGCCGCCAAATCGGCGTCGTCCCGGCGGGCCGGATGCCTCGAGATGGTGGCCATGGTGACAAGGTTGCTGTTACTGCTGCTATTTAAATCTGCTACATTGCCTCTTGTAATGGTTATGGTGGAGAAAAAATCCTGTCCGATGTTAGCGATTATGGTGACGTTCCCGTCGGCGTCTCGGAAGGTGCCAGGAGTAGGGGCCGGCTGTGGCGGCGGCGGCGACCACGGGTATTGAAGCAAGTTGAGGATGTCATTGACGCGGCCGACGCTGAGCTGTTCCCCTCGGCGGATGTCGTCAAGGACAGGGTCGAGCAGGCGGCAGGGGAACCTGGACGACAGGAGCCGCACGAGGAGAACCTCGTCGGGTCCTCCAGCAATCTTGGCTGCTTGGGCGGCGTACTGGAAGGCGGCCTTGGTCCTGCTGCATTCTGGGGACGGCGTACCGAAGCCGCCTTTGCGGTGCCACTCCACGAGGCCGATAGCAAGAGTGAGGTTGTGGCGAGCGGCGCGAAGGTAGAGCTTGGCCTGGGCCTCGGTGAGGTGGCGGAAGTAGAAGACCATGAAGCTGACGAGGGCCGCGCGGGACTTGCGTGCAATGCTGATGTACGATGCCTTGTCCGCGGAGTGCCGCAGCGGGTCGGCGCCGCGCGGCAGGACGTCAGAGGTTCTGAAATTTCCCATGAAGTAGATGGCGTTGACTATGATGTTGGTGACCGGATCGTTCAAACCGAGGAGTAGGCCGCCCCATGAGAGGAAGCCGGCGAGCTTCGGCATCTCCGCGATGGGGAGGCGGCGGGCCGCCTCCAGGTAGAACTCGGACATGTCGTCGAAGTATTTTGGCGCCTCAGGATCTGGATCCCGGTAGTACGGCGGGAGATTGATGGCAGAGCGCGGCCTCCACTCGCCGTCGTACACGTCGGTGATCCAGGTCGCGGGGTTGTCCTCCTTCCTGGGGAACGTGACCCAAGAGTTTGAAGGGCTCCGGGACCAGTCAGCTTTAGGTTGCTCGGACGACGGCGGTTGCGAATTCCCTTGCTCCTCATTCCCCTGGATCGTCTCCCTCTTCGGAACCGGCGGATTCGAATTTGCTTGCTCCTCCTCCGCCAGGATCGTCTCCGGCATCGGCGAATTCCGTTGCTCCTCCTCCCCGTCGATCTTCTTCCCTTCCGGCTCCGGCGGATCCTTTTCTTTCGGGCGCCTAGCTTCCTCCTTCTCCTTTCGGCGGCGGCTGGCTTCCTCCATGCCTTGTTGTAATACGCCGAGGCCATAGCCTTCCTGGCGGACGCCCCAGAACTGCGCGCCGTGGGGCGACTCCAGCACCTCCCGCAGCCATGCCATCTTCTCGCCGTAAAACCTATTGTATCGCCTTTCCTTTTCAGCATCACTCATCCGGTCCTTGGCTTCAACGCTTGCAGTTGCAGTCGTCGTCGTACCTCGATCGGGTTCATTCTCTTTCTCCACCTCGATTTTGGCTTTCTGCGGCGGCGGCTGCGAATTCCCTTGCTCCTCATCCACCTGGATCTTCTCCCTCTCCCTCTTACTCTCCGTCTCTGGCGGCGGCAACTTCCCTTGCTCCTCCTCCCCGTCGATCTTCTCCATGATCTCCGGCTCAGACGGATCCTTGTCCTTCCGGCGGCTGGCTTCCTCCTTCTCCTTCCGGAGTCTGTCCTCCCTGGCTTGATGCAATATGCCGAGGCCGTAGCCCTCGAAGCGGGGGCCCCATAGCTTCGCCCCCCGCGGCGACTCCAGGATGGCCCGCAGCGGTGACTTCTCCTCGCCGTAAAACCTCTTGTATCGCCTTTCCCTTTCCTCATCAGTCATCGGGTCCTCAGTTTTGACGCTTGAAGTCATCGTCCTTGCTCGATCGGGTTCTACCTCTGTCTCCGCTCCGGCTCTGGCCTGCGCCAACGGCGGCGGTTGCTGCTGCGAGTTCACCTCCTCTTCCTGGATCTTCTGCCTCACCGGCTCCTCCGTGTCCGTCACGGGCGCGACATGGCTGGCTTCATCCTTGCCGGTCATCTTAGCTAGCTCGATCGGCTGCGGCCGGCGAGGCTCGGTGCGTCGGTCGGACTCGAGTCCGTCTTGGACTCGCTCCGTAACTACCAAAAGAATTACACTAAACTAATAATGGGCCTCCCGCAGGTCCAACGTGGCAATTTAGCAAATCCAGGCGCAGGGTCTGGGAGGTCGGTGCAGCGCTGGATAAGCGAGCAACTCCACGGCCTAGATGCTGGGCCGCCTTTCACGTGGTCACAAACTCACAACAAACACCTGACGCTCAAGATCATCTAAAACAAAAGAGGCTCAAGAAATTCTCGAAACAAAACAAAAACCAATGGCTCAAGAACTAGGCAACGGGATTGCAGACCATTCTTTCTTTCTTTTTTTCCGAAAAAGTCGAGAAGAGAGAAAATTGAGTCATTTCCATTAATCAATAAGTGATTATGGGATGGTGATCCAGCCCCTTCAGTCTTGCTTGATGTACTCAAGGACATTGCTTTGTTAAATAATTAATAAAATGTGCCGTATTGTTCAAAAAAGAAAGTGACTAAGAATTTAAGTCGTAGCTGCAGCCTTCGACGAGACACGCGTGGAGACTTGCATATTCTACGCATAGAAAATGGTGCAATCTTTCTTTCCCTGGTAAAGCCTTCCCAGAGCCCCTCTGCTCTGTTGCCGACGCGCCCGTACCGCTAGAGTTGAACCTTGAAGTGGGTCCCGACCGTCACGTAAACATTAGGTATTCTCTAGATGTAAAAAAAAAATGTACTCTCTACCTCTCCTCAATCGAAGCCAACAAAACCTCAGTCCAAACCCTATTTTTGGATACCTAAGGATGCCATGCATGTTGCAGCAGGGATCGAAGAAGGTATATATAGGTATTTAAATAACATGTAAAAATAATTCTCACATTTTGATATTGGATTTTTTTCTGTACCATCAATGTAGGGGTTGTGCATAACTGCATATGTTGATAGTCAAGAGTAACATTAATTGGATCCTCTTTGTGCCCCCCCCCCCCCCCCCCCCCTCTGGAGGCGGTTGTTACTTGTTAGACATATGGTTTGACAACATTATCCCAATACATATCGATAGAGAACGTCGCATGGGCCAAATGAGTAGTTTAACTATCAAGACCGGGTCAGTTGTATTCGTGAGTTAAACACAATGTATCGCATAGAAGGAAGCCTCCTAATAAACGCGACACATGAAGCGTTAAGGGAGCCTTAAACGTGGTGGTTTTGCGCACCGACATGTGTGATGCAAAGCGGCTAATCATATGCATGCGCTGGCGTCTTGATGGCATGAAGGACACACTACACGGACCAACAAGAAACTCCTATCAGTAGCGAGCGCGCAAGTCCAGATCAAAGACTGATCAAAAGGCCAGTACATAGAACAAAATAAAAAACGGGCGACAGTGGGATCAGAAGGCATCATCTACCTATGCTTCCAAGAGCATTGCTATAAGTGGCCCCCCTCTAAATTATTTACAAGGCTTGGTATATTTTGGCTTTGGATTCACAAATATAGCAACCCAAAGCTAGATTGGTAAAACTATGAAACACACCAAACGCCACCGCGGCAAGCCCAACTGCCGAATCGGAGATTCCCGACCCGTCCCCGACCTCTGTCGGGTGATTCCGACGAGGGAAGGCCCGGCGCCGGCCACCGCCTCATCCTCGAGCTGTCCGCTTTGTGCTCGACCTCCCGCGCCACCGTCTCGTTCTCGATTGGAGGTCGGAGAGCGTGCGGCTAGGGGAGAGCGCATGGCTAGGGGAGAGCTCGCGGTGGAGGGCGGCGAGCGGCGGGAGAGGAGCGGTGGAGGGCGCGGTGGATGGCGGCGAGAGATGGGAGAGGAGCGGTGGAGGACAGCGAGCGGCGGGAGAGCGGGGTGGCGAGCAGGGAGTCGCCGTAGAGGAGTTGTGGGGAGTCCCGGGAGAGGAGTAGGTGGGGAAAATAAGAAGAGGAAAGAATGACCCACTGACAGGTGGGCCCCACGAATATGGCAATCCAGTTTTACCAATGCTTGTAATGCAGAAGTGTGTTTGGATTGCTATACCCTCTCCCTCCAATTGCTATAACCAAAATATAGCAATCCCAAATACACATGCTTTGGAGATGCTCTTACTAGTTATGTTACTCCCACTATGGATAGTCTTAGTATTTTTCTCACTTTGTGTCTTTACCTCTCCTCGCATTTAATGTTTTTGCCTAGGAGCACGCGAGAGGCTGGCTCTTACATGAGAGCCCACTCAATCTTTTTTTCTTGTCTCTCTCCTCCACGTAGACAAAAATGCCACGTAGGGGGGTTATAAGCCCACTATTGTACTTGCTCGAATTCGTTAGAAACTTGCCTAATTATGAGAGAATCGACTACAAAACAAGTCTGTGCTTCATCCGTCGTTCGTCCTGCAAAATTTTATCCTTCGTCTGCCACTCCCCGCCTACAAATGATGAACGACGCCGCTGCCGCCGCCGCCAGGATCGCGTGATTGCGTCATTCATTGGCGCCTCATCGGTGTCTAAACCAGATAGAGATCGAGATAGATCAGAGGGAGCCGGAGACACTATTCTCGCCTCGGATCGACGTCGTCTACACCACAGCCAGCGGGTGAGCTATTCCTCTCACGTAGATCAATTGGGCTTTTGAGTATGCTTCACCATAATTTAATGAGGCTTTATACAGATATGTTTCGCAAGTGATTTCAGATGGTATCTGGAAACTGTTTCGTATGACAATCACTAGGGGTGTAAACGGATAGGATAATTTCCGTACCGAATCCGTCGCCGAATCCGTTTTAAAGAATCCATATCCGGTTCCGAACAATCTGCCAGATAAGGATATCCGATTCCGAACTGAACACCCGGATACGGTATAGGATATGGTATGCAAAATAGCATCCGAATATGGATTATCCGAATATTAATTAGGATTATCCGATGGTTATAATCCGAATAATCCGATTTTCTACCGAAACGTCTAAACTAATAGAGCACATTTTGTAGTTAGTGAGTTGTGAAGTTCATTTGTGGAGCACAATTTGTAGTTAGTTCTATTTGTCTAAACTAATAGAGTACAACTTTGTTAGATTATTACGTTGTTGAGATATTGTTTTTGGTTATGTGGGTTGATGATGTACATTGCGCATACTGATCCGAATAATTTTCTTTCCGCCCCGAATCCGCTCCGTTTCCGTTCCGAATCCGTGATTATATCTATCCGTCCCAAATCCGCAACCGTTCATTATCCGATCCGATCCAAATCCGAGTAAAAAATATGGTAAAGGATATGGTAGGGGCAAAATCCGATCCGATCCGATCCGTTTACACCCCTAACTATCACATGGTACCCTCATACCTTCATTAAATGGAGCATTATTCGCAAGGGTAGAATTAAAACACAATGTAAACTTGCAGAGAAACGTGAAAGAATAATTAGTGGAGCTAAGAAAATGAGCTTCGTCAACAACTATCTCAGTGGTCAGATATCGGTGCATAGCGATCGTGCATCATAAGAGAGATGAACTGCTATATGGGTGCTATATTTTCTGCTATGATCTCTTGAACGAATTGTTTTCTGACCTTCCAGTGCACCAAAAAATCTGAAAATTTTACACGACGTGCACTTACATCTCTTCTTAAATGCTTTAAGAATATAAACACAAAATATCTTCTAGATCTCTCGAAAATAAATATGTATTGTACTGTTATCGGTCTATATTTGTGCTGAAACCTTAATGTTGCACAAATTTTTATCTGATATTTCTGTACACCAAAAAATCTTAATATTTTACAAGGCGTGATCTTACATGTCTACTAAATCCTGTAAAAATATCAGGACAAAATCTCTTGTAGATGAAGGCGAAAATAATAATGGATTATACTACTATCGGTCTGTCTGTTTTGCTGATACCTTAGTTTTACACTATTTGTTCTGTGAACTTCATGTACCTTCCTTATTTTTTTACAAGGCATGAACTTACATTCCTACTAAAGGATGAAAAAATATCAACACAAAATCCCTTGTAGTCACAAATTATGGATTGTACTGATATCGGTCTATATTTTTTGCTGAGACCTTATCTTTGCTAGCCACCGTTCTTGGACCTTCCAGTACACCAAAAAATCTGAATAATTTACAAGGTGTGCATTCACATGTATACTAAAACCTGTGTAAATATCAGGATAAAATTCCATAAGGAACTGAATACAATAATTACAGATTGCACGGTTATCAATGCTACTTATTGATGAATTGAATAAAATACTAGAACTAATTGCATTGTTATAATACTTGATACTTTTTCTGCAGATGGGGTCACCAACACGGTCCATGGTCCGAACTCATTTCAAGGACCTAACCAACAACATCACGCAGAGTAATACTGATCAGCTGTGTCACCGTGTGTATGTACAATCGGATACCCAACAACTAATTACATTGTAACTGCAGGTGAACATGTGTCATGCATCACGCAACAAACACGTATAGATCCGAATGAACAAATAAGGCAACGGGATAGGGAACGATATGCGAAGATGGATAAAAGTAAGAAAGATGAAAAAACAAAAAACGTCGTGAAACTTATCAGGGAAAGAAAACTGCTCCAAATGTTTGTTTCCAAGAGGCGCAACCGGAAGCAACTCCAGGTGTGCTCACTCAAGATTAACTGCCTGGTTATACTGCTCAGAAACATTGACCCGACAAACGGACTTTGCAATGGAACAAGGTTGGTAGTCCAAGGATTTTATAGGAACGTCATCAATGCAGAAATCGTGCAGGGGCTACATGCTGGGAAGAGGATTTTCTTGCCGATGATCCCCCTTTGCCCCTTAGATGATGAGTTTTTCCCTTTCCAATTTAAGAGAAATCAATTTCCTATTCGGCGCAACTTCGCCATGACTGTCAACAAGGCACCAATGTTGTATGCCCTCATTAGGAGCCCGCAAGCCACTCCTACCTCACGGGTGATGCATTCCCTTCTCGGTAGACTATTCCTAATGTCGCTGTCTACTTGCCCGCGCCGGTGTTCTCTCAAGGGCAATGGTATGTTGCACTTTCCAGATCTACATCCAGAAAAAAACGTTAAGATCCTCGCCGTCCCACCTACAAAGAATAAAAAAAAGAGATCCCTACATACTGATGGTACTTACACGACTAACATAGTCTTTAAATAGCTTCTCACTAAATAGGTAAGTAATCATACTTTGTATTTTTTTAAATTACAAATATTTATACGTAGTATTTTAATTATTTTCTACAGGTCAAATGATATACCGAGAGAAGAATTAGCGACTTTCAAGCATAGAAAGATTTGGCCACATTTCATATTCAAACAATGTCAAAAATTATACATTGTAATTTTAATGGTTTTTAGAGCTATCTTTTCATAGACGTGAATATTTATACATGCATCATATTTACATGTGTGTTGAAGAAAGAAATTTATAAAACCGTAGGAACGCACGGGCATTCAACTAGTTGATATAAACGATCGACAAATATACTTTCCATTGATATAAAGAAATTGGATAACCCTTTATTTGTATTTGTACAGTACTTTCGCAAATCATCTGATGGCGTACTTTCACTCTTAACCTGTTCTAACAATGATTCCATTGAAATTTCAAAAAAAAAACAATGATTCCATTGAACTTGTGTAACTAGGCATGTAATGCACGTTTACCATATTCGGCGCGAGCCTTATCTTGGCGTACAATTCTCTCAGCGTCTCATAGACACTTAAACACTAGTTGTCAAATGATTACAATGCATTAGCAGCAAAAGATCAAGAAAACTAGACCTCAAAAACTTCTGGGGAAGGAACAAGGCTAGTGCTGGAAGCGGCTAAAAGTTTACAAGCTTTTAAAACGGGGCAACCAACTGAACTCGTACAGAAAATTCATATTCAGGCAACATTAAGTCCGCAAGAGATGCGAGGGAACCAACTTTTGTGTTCTGCATTCGCCCTTGTTCATCCAAAATCGTCGCAGCTCGACGTTCTTTCCACGACTAGTGTAGAGTGTAGACCACATGCATGCTACTGACCAAGATCTAGATAACGCTCCTCAGCAGCACAAAGCGCATCAGTGAAGATCTCATGGCCCTTGAAATAGTTGCCACAAGGGGGATGCACAATCTTTTAACCGAACCACCCTCGCAGATGTAGCAGCGACCTGTTAGGCAAAATCATATTATAAGTTAGTGTCAATAATCAAGACCTGGCTGTGATCCCTTTGTATCGTTGTTGGATGTAATTCTACCATAATCAGCATGGTTGTGAAAGAGAGGTTCAGTGGCTGTCTTACCGTGAAATGCATGGTAATTTTGAATTGGGCAGCAGACTGGCGGCTCCTTCAACCTTTCAACTTGATCATTGGGTTTGTTCCAGAATTCGGCAAAGAAGAGATTACACTCAGGGGGTGACGTGGTAGCATCATTTGGAACATCAGTAGAGATGCTAGCCAGAAAGTTTACATGGTAGCATGTCTCGTCTCTGTGACATGAGGAGTATATCCTCGATTGCACTCCACCGATGACGCCAAGCTTGTACTGAGGTCCCTGAAACAAGAAGAGTGGAACAGACTATTAAGGGCGACGACCAACATAAGGTCGAGTAATTGAGAGGTGAGAAAAAAGTCTGTATATTTTTTTACCAAAGGATTTCTGCGGCCATAGTCAATCAACAGTTCTTCAACCTTCGTACAGAGATAAGACTGCAGCCAGCCATCAGCAGACATTCTTTGCACCGGTGCGGCAGGCACGGTCTTGAAGCCGAATGCCGACGGTTGGTACATAGCGGGAAATGTCATGCTTTGAACCGTCGGGGACACCGAGATCGACAGGAACGGATTAGATGTAGTCAGTGCTCCAAACGGCCGCACTGTCGCCGCAGGCATTGTGTTCAAGACCGATTGGACCGGATCAGGAGTCGTAGCCAATGTCTGCACTGGTGTTGCTGCGAAGTCAGTGCCGGCTATTATCCTGTTTAGCTCCTTGAAATCAGCGTCGGAGAGAACATGTTTGGCCGTCAGCAAGGAGCGTAGGCGATCACGCTTCTCAGGAGTCAAGTAACGTCGTGAGGAAGGCCACGAGGGCAGCCGGATGGCTTGGCGGCCTCGGCCGCGGCAGCCAGAGAGTTGTGGTTCAAAGAGCGACCTCATACCAATTAATGTTGATCCTGATGAGGCTAACCTCTTTGCTCAGGTTTTTGGTTATAAGGTTGGAGATTTTCCTTTTGTTTATCTGGGGGTACCCCTTCATTATGCTAAGTTAAGAAGGGAAGATTTGCAGCCAATAATTGATAAAATCATTAAAAGGATTGCGAGATGGATGGGTAAACTTCTGTCGTATAAAGCTCGGATTATTCTGTTGCAAGCATGTGTGGCCAGCATCCCAATGTACCTTTTGTCAATGATTAAGTTCCCCAAGTGGGCTATTAAGGCTATTAACTCCCAAATGTCACATTTCTTTTGAAAAGACACTGATGTCTCCCCTAAGTAACATTTGGTTAATTTTGAAACAATTTGTCAGAAAAAAGAGTATGGTGGTTTAGGTATCCAGAATCTTAGAGAATTTAACCTTTGCTTGCTGGCGTCTTGGATTCGGAGATACCAACTAGATAAACATAAAATTTGGAGGCAGATTGTTGACTATAAGTATAATCTCACCCCCCAATATTCTCAGAGCTAAACCGGTCCGATGTTCTCCTTTTTGGAAAGGAATCATTTGGGCTGCCTCTGCAGCTAATATGGGGTACCGTTGGCAACTAGGTGATGGAAAGAAGATTTTATTTTGGGAAGATATATGGATAGGTCATTGCTCACTTGCTACCCTTTTTTGGGAACTCTATATTATTATTAATGAACAGAAATGCACAGTAGCTGAAGCTTGGGATGGCACTGACTTAAAATTTACTTTTAGAAGAACTGTTTCACCACGTGTATACGATAGATAGTTGGAATTGGTTTCCTTGATTGAAAATGTGCAATTCTCTGAGGAAGAAGATACACATATCTGGATGTTTCATCCGTGAGGACAATACACGGTTAAGTCGTTTTATGGTGTGATTAACAATCGTGGGGTGGTTCCTGTACATACTCCGGCTGTCTGGAAGCTACACATATACCCCCCAGGATTCATGTTTTTTGTGGCTATTAGCGAATAACAAAATCCTTACGAGGGCTAACCTGAGTAAGAGAAGGCACGTTGATGATGTGACTTGTCTATTTTGCTCTGAAACTGAAACTGCACATCACTTATTTTTTGATTGTGTGGTTGCCAAACATGTTTGGACAGTTATGTCTGAAGTTTTAGATAAACCTGTTGGCTGTGACTTCGAATCTATTGCTAGATGGTGGATTAGTGAAGATAAAAACTTTGTGGTTAATATTTTCACTTCTGCCACTCTTTGGGGGATTTGGACAATAAGGAATAACATGTGTTTTCAGGCCCTAAACTGGCCAGGTGTGGGAGAAGTCCTTCGAAGGATTGGAGCCTTTATCAAAAGTTGGAAGATCCTCTGCCTCGACAAGCACTCAAGTCTATTGGATGCAAACCTACAAAAGCTCGACCGCAAGAGAGGAGAGGTACTCAGGATAGCTTGGATGTGAGCATGCCGATGCTGAAGATGGCGCCAGGGGCTTTCGAGAGCTGGAAACAAGAGCGAGCCTGCGAAGCTCTCATCGACAATGCTAAGCTCTGGTGGAAGTGTTAGTTAGTTCGCTGTTTGGGATCGTTTCTATTAGCATTATTGCTCCTGAGATGTTTCGGATGCTCTGTAATAACATTGTGAGACTGTGCTGTAAACCCATACGCTGTAACACTGAGGTTGCACTAATAAATGGAACCTGGGGCGGGGCCCTTTATTTCTAAAAAAATTTGTGGTTCAAAGAACTCGACATCGTCATCTTCAGGTGAGACTTTTTACAGAGGCATGCCACCGCATGTTGCTCCGTGACGCCCCGGTATGTGCGGAGGATGGCGATAATTCCATGGAGTGAAGATGATCGGCACGTGTGATGGAACGAATGGCCTTGATCAGGATGCCATCATCATCGTCATTGGCGGTCTCGGGGCCTGGGAAGCGTGCGTTGTACCAGATGGAGTTGACGACGATGTTGGACACGGGATCTTCCATGATGCTGTAGCAGTGCCCGCTGTAAATCGATATACTCGGGCTGCAATTGCACGCCTCGATGTGTTCTATTGATCAGTATATATACACGGATTACAAACTTGTATTACAAGCAACCTAGGTCGGTTTATATATACAAGGGAACCGAATAGGAGTATGTTTCCTGTTCTCGTATTGGATTTGACCACGAGTTCTTGGAGTCCTCTAACACGTCCCCGCAGGCTGAACGTGGTGATGAACTATCACCAATGTGAAGACTGGATCTAAATCCATGAACAAATATGCAGGCAGTCCTTTTGTAAATATATCTGCATACTGATGACTGGATGGCACATGTAGAACACACACGGCTCCAATGGCGACTTTCTACCGAACAAAATGAATATCCAACTCAATATGTTTAATGCGGCGGTGTTGAACAGGGTTAGCTGACATGTAGACTGCAGAAACATTGTCACAGTAGACAATAGTGGCACTATCCAGTGGACGTTGAAGTTCAAAAAGCAACTGTCGGAGCCAACATGTCTCAGCAACAACTGTGGCGACAGCACGGTATTCAGCTTCGGCACTGCTTCGAGAAACGGTCGGTTGTCGGCGAGAAGACCAAGACACCAAGTTATCACCCAAAAATACACAATATCCAGACGTAGAACGGCGAGTATCCGGGCATCTAGCCCAATCAGCATCCGAATAGGCAACCAAATTGTGAGTAGCAGAGGAATAAAGAATGAGACCAAGATCTAGTGTGCCTTTGAGATAACGAAGAATTCTTTTGATAAGAAGAAGGTGTGGTTCACGAGGATCATGCATATGAAGACACACTTGGTGGACAGCATAAGATATTTCAGGCCGTGTTAAGGTGATATATTGGAGAGCTCCTGCGAGACTATGATAGTGGGAAGGATCAGAGACAGGAGGACGAGCTGATGCAGAGAGTTTTGCTTTGGTGTCTGTGGGTGTAGAAGAAGGATTACAGTCAGTCATACCAGCACGAGAGAGAACATCTAAAATATATTGACGCTGAGAGAGATGAAGAGTGTTAGAAGTGCGTTGGACAGAGATGCCTAAAAAATGATGGAGAGGTCCTAAATCTTTCATGGAGAATTCAGTGCTAAGTTGAGTTATTATGGTTTTCAGAGCTGTAGAGGTAGAGGCTGTAAGGATGATATCGTCAACATAAAGAAGAAAATAGGCAGTGATAGAACCTCGGTGAAGAATAAAGAGAGAAGCATCAGATTTGGATGGTAGAAAACCAATGGATCTGGCATATGTGGCAAAGCGTTGAAACCAGGCACGCGATGCTTGTTTAAGTCCATATAGAGATTTTTGAAGATGGCAAACATGATTAGGAAATTGAGCGTCAACGAAACCAGAAGGTTGTTGGCTATAAACTTCTTCATCAAGGTTACCGTGCAAAAAGGCATTTTTAACGTCGAGTTGATGGATGGGCCAAGATTGTGATAGAGCAAGACGAGTTGATGGATGGGCCAAGATTGTGATAGAGCAAGAGAAAGTACAACTCGAATAGTGGCTGGTTTGACAACAGGACTGAAGGTTTCATCAAAATCTACACCAGGTTGTTGAGTAAAACCTCGTACCACCCAGCGAGCTTTGTGACGAGCCAGAGATCCATCGGAGTTAAATTTGTGACGGAATATCCATTTACCACTAACAATATTTGCAGTCGGAGGTGGGGGAACAAGAGTCCAAGTACAATTGGACATAAGAGCATCATACACATCTTGCATGGCTTGTCGCCAAGAGGGTTCTCGGAGAGCAACTAGGTAGTTGTGTGGAACAGGAGAGCTAACGGTTGCAGAAAGATTGAGACGATCGGGAGGGCCTGGTATTTTGCCCGTGGTTCGACGAGTGCGATGAATAGGAGGGGGTGGTGGGGTTGGTATAGGTGACATAGGTGGTGTAGGTGCAGGAGTTAGTGGGGGGACGCTTCAGGTGTGGCTGTTGGTGCCGGAGAGGGAGGAGGATTTGGTTCGGGTTGATTGTCTGCCACAGCAGGAAAATGCAGGTTTTGCTGCCGTGAGTTCGGTCGTGGCAGAGAAAATCGGAGATTTTCTGCCGCAGCAGGATGTGGTGCAGAGAGAAGCTGATCAAAGATTTCTGGTTCGGGGGTGGCGTGGGACTGGGGTTAGGAGCATAGGGAAAGGTGTTTTCGTCGAAAGTGACATGACGAGAGATGATGATCCACCGGCTTGTGAGATCAAGACAACGATAACCACGATGCCGGGAGGGGTACCCAAGGAATAAGCAGCGAATGGATCTAGGAGCTAGTTTGTGTTTGGAAGTAGAGGAGGTATTGGGATAACAGAGACAACCGAAGAGACGTAGATCGTGGTACCTAGGATGATGACCATGAAGGAGAAAGTAGGGTGTAGTGGATGGAGATATGTTTGTGGGTGGAATGTTTATTAAATAGGTGGCAGTGTGAAGAGCTTCGGCCCAGAAGGAAGATGGTAGGGAGGCTTGGAATAATAAGGTGCGAAGAACATCATTGGTTGTGCGAATAGCTCGTTCAGCCTTGCCATTTTGTTGAGAGGTATAGGGACAAGAAAAGCGAAAAAGGATTCCATGGGTACTACAAAAAGTATCAAGTTGTGTGTTGTCAAACTCTCGGCCATTATCACTGTCGGGGATGTAACACCGGTTACCCCAGAGTTGATGGTGTTGTTGAGTTATTAGAAGAGACAGCAAAAAGATAAAAGGAAATAGAGGAAGAGCCATAAAAAAGCAGCCTGGGCCGACATTTGTGCTGCCCAGGCCGACATATCCTGTATCGGGCCGCGTTAACCGCCGCGCCGGGCGGACCGAAATGCCAGTCTCGGTGGGCCGAGATTCCCGCAGCCTCAGCCGGACCGAGTCTTCAGCGGCCCGACTTCTCCTTTTCCCGTACCAGCGCTGGGCAGGCCGAATTTCCCTTATCGGGTCGAGATACCCGACGCATCTACCACACCTCGGCGGAGCCGGGTTACCCGCCGCGCCTTGACTGGGCCTGGGCTGAGGTCGTTGCGTCCTGACTGGACCGAGGTCCCTTTACCTCGGACCGGGCCGACTTCGATGTATCTCGGGCTGGCCACGTCCGAGACAGCACTTCCGACATCCACCTCTCCTGGGCTGGTGGCGTTGGTATGCAGGCTGGAACGCTGCATCGACCGAGATATTTCAGCGGCGCTCAGGCCGCTTCATCATTCGATCAACCGAGTCAGCGCCAGTCTCGGAGCAGACCAGCACCTGCGTATCTCGGAGCGAACCGAGGCTCCGCCTCGCCTTCGACCGGGACAGCTGTGTGCTAGCGCCTCGACCGGCGTCTCCCATCATCCAGCTTCCTCGACACAGGTACAGATGCTATGCCAAGATCCAGGAGACAAACGCTAGAAGACAAGGATGATGACACACCGTCAGCATGGCTACAGTGGCGCAGACGTGACTAGAGTACAAATGATGACACAGGCAATAGTATTGACAAGACCCCAGTAGTCAAATCACGTACAGTGCGTGTACAGTGACATGCGGGCCACCCCTTGTCCCCTGGGCTCTCCCTATATAAAGAGCACCAGGGGAAGAGCTCTCCACGGGCTCACTCCCTTCTTCTCCCCCCCCCCCCCCCCCCCCCCCCCCCCCCCCCCCCCCCCGCTCACATGGAGCTCCTCCTAGCTAAGACCTCTTAGAGGCAATCTTCACCCAGCTCGTGGAGCGTTTGTACCAACCATATACAGAGAGGAGAATACACCGATAGGCTAGATGCTGCAGTAGGGGTTTTATCTCTCACGAGAGCCCCGAAGCAGGGTAAATCCCCGTGCTGATCTATTCTTCTGTGTGCGCTCTTCAGTGCGCTATCCCTCCCCGAATCTTCTAGCGTCCATCGGCCCCAAACTTAAGCCTACCCCTAGGCATCTGTTGCTTCATACCACGACAGTTGGCGCCCACCGTGGGGCTCTCAGTGGCGCTTGCTGGATCAAATTCGGACGGGACCTTCTTCATCAACGCGGGGACTCGACATCGCCATTGTCCCCCGCGCTCTAGCTTGCCGCTGTGAGCAGAGGCTAGCGCTGCCTCCACCAACGGACATCATCGGCAGATCCCGGATGAGAAAAGTGACTCGGGGACTCAACTTCAGCATCGTCCCTGTGTGTTAACTCATTTTCGAGTTGACTACAGTTCGAATCCGAGGTATGCTGGAAATCCGAGATATGCTGGTATGATGGTAAATCCGAGATATGCTGGTATGATGGTAAATCCGAGGTATGCTGGAAATCCGAGATATGCTGGTATGCTGGTAAATCCGAGGTATGCTGGAAATCCGAGATATGCTGGTATGCTGGTAAATCCAAGGTATGCTGGAAATCCGAGATATGCTGGTGTGCTGGAAAAATCCGAGATACCCCAGAAAAATCCGAGATACCCTGGAAAATCCGAGTTAAGTCTTGAAAATCCAAGTTAAGGCTTGGAAATCCGAGATAAGCTTGGTAAATCTTAGCTAAGGTTGGTAAATCCAAGTTGAGCTTGGGAAATCCGACATGGAGTTGGAAAATCCGACATATATTGGTCAAATCCGACATAAAGGTGGTCCGGGCCGAGATGTTGGTGGCCCAGGCCGACATATTGATATCCATGCCGGCATCAGCGTCTTCCTCGACTTCTCCAACAACATTGCCTCGTAAGTATCATTTATACGTCTGCATCACGCTCTTAGATAGTCTCGAACAGTACTCGGGGACTACCCCTTCGTATCTTGCTTAGTTGTTTTCCCTGGGGGCAAGATGTCTTGACCCGGGGACTGGACAGCCAGTCCAGTTTTGTTTTATCTCCTAGACAAGAAAAGTGACTCGGGGACTCGGTTGTGATCGAGTCTGCATCCTTGTGCATAGTCTTCCTGCTAGATTTAGTTTACCGACATATGCTATAGCTAGATTTACCTTGGTTTGTTAAATGAAGTTGCTGTCCCGTTTAATATTCAGTATACATATATGCCTGTACTAACGTTGTAAGGTGGCATCGGTTTTACCGAGACAATATTCGTCTTCAAGATCATAGTTATGTTGGTTATCTAGAATCACCCAGGATGTCATGGTATTGTCGGTATTCTCCAGGTCGCCGTTTTATTCGGTTTGCCAACATATCATGGCATCATTCATATCCCCGATCGCCGTTTATTTCGGTTTGCCAACATATCATGGCATCATTCCTATCCCCGATTGCCGTTTATTTCGGTTTGCCAGCGTATCATGGCATCATTCATATCCCCGATCGCCGTTTATTTCGGTTTGCCAACATATCACGGCATCATTCCATATCTCACATCACCCTTTATGTTGGTTTGCCAAAGAGACATATGAGATATGTCCGTGCAGACATACGCCTTCGGTAATGCCCAGGGTGGTTGAAAACCGACATATGAGAGACATATGAGATATGTCCGTGCAGACATACGCCTTTGGTAATGCCCAGAGTGGCTAAAAACCGACATATGAGATATGCCTAGAGAGGCCGAGACACCGAGACATATGAGATAAGCCCGTGCAGGCTTATGTCGGTCCAGCTAATGCTGGCGACATCCGACTTGGGTAACGCCCAGAGTGGCTAAAAACCGACATATGAGATATGCCTATGTCAATCCAGCTCAGGCTGTTGACATCTGATGTCGGAAAACGCCCAGAGTGGCTAAAAACCGACATATGAGATACGCCCATGTCAATCCAGCTCAGGCTGTTGACATCAGATGTCGGTAAACGCCCAAAGTGGCTAAAAACCGACATATGAGATATGTCCGTGTAGGTTATATGTCGGTCCAGGTAATGCTGGCGGCATGTGACTTTGGTAGTGCCCAGAGTGGCTGAAAACCGACATATAATGGTGCCCATGCAGGCAGAATGTTGTGTGTATGGAGGTTTTTTGGTGTGGTTATTCGTTGTTGTAAGTCTGTGCGCGACTCTGCGAGTCCCCCGCAGCCTCGGGGACTAATGTCGGGGATGTAACCCCGGGTACCCCAGAGTTGATGGTGTTGTTGAGTTATTAGAAGAGACAGCAAAAAGATAAAAGGAAATAGAGGAAGAGGCATAAAAAAGCAGCCTGGGCCGACATTTGTGCTGCCCAGGCCGACATATCCTGTGTCGGGCCGAGCTAACCGCCGCGCCGGGCGGACCGAGATGCCAGTCTCGGTGGGCCGAGATTCCCGCAGCCTCGGCCGGACCGAGTCTTCAGCGGCCCGACTTCTCCTTTTCCCGTACCAGCGCTGGGCAGGCCGAATTTCTCTTATCGGGCCGAGATACCCGCCGCAGCTACCACACCTCGGCGAAGCCGGGTTACCCGCCGCGCCTCGACTGGGCCTGGGCTGAGGTCGTTGCGTCCTGACTGGACCGAGGTCCCTTTACCTCGGACCGGGCCGACTTCGCTGTATCTCGGGCTGGCCACGTCCGAGACAGCACTTCCGACATCCACCTCTTCTGGGCTGGTGGCGTTGGTATGCAGGCTGGAACGCTGCATAGACCGAGATATTCCAGCAGCGCCCAGGCCGCTTCATCATTTGATCAACCGAGTCAGCGCCAGTCTCGGAGCGGACCAGCACCTGCGTATCTCGGAGCGGACCGAGGCTCCACCTCGCCTTCGACCGGGACAGCTGCGTGCTAGCGCCTCGACCGGCGTCTCCCATCATCCAGCTTCCTCGACACAGGTACAGATGCTATGCCAAGATCCAGGAGACAGACGCTAGAAGACAAGGATGATGACACACCGTCAGCATGGCTACAGTGGCGCAGACGTGACTAGAGTACAAATGATGACACAGGCAATAGTATTGACAAGACCCCAGTAGTCAAATCACGTATAGTGCGTGTACAGTGACATGCGGGCCACCGCTTGTCCCCTGGGCTCCCCCTATATAAAGATCACCAGGGGAAGAGCTCTCCTCAGCTCTCCACGGGCTCACTCCCTTCTTCTCCCCCCGCTCACATGGAGCTCCTCCTAGCTAAGACCTCTTAGAGGCAATCTTCACCCAGCTCGTGGAGCGTTTGTACCAACCATATACAGAGAGGAGAATACACCGATAGGCTAGATGCTGCAGTAAGGGTTTTATCTCTCACGAGAGCCCCGAAGCAGGGTAAATCCCCGTGTTGATCTATTCTTCTGTGTGCGCTCTTCAGTGCGCTATCACTCCCCGAATCCTCTAGCGTCCATCGGCCCCAAACTTAAGCCTACCCCTAGGCATCTGTTGTTTCATACCACGACAATCACATTGAATAGTTTGAATTGGTAGGTTAAATTGGGTAGAGGTATAAGCATGAAAAGCTAGAAAGGTGGAGTAAACATCAGATTTCTTGCGAAGAGGAAAGCTCCAAAAATAGTGGGTGAAATCATCAACAATAATTAAGTAGTAGCAATAGCCCGAAGTACTAGGTACAGGAGAGGTCCATAGATCACAATGTATTCGTTCAAACAGACGACTAGTAAAAGACTGAGAACTAAAAAACGGTGACTTGACATGTTTTCCTAATTGACAAGCATGACATAGACTAGGGCTAGTTTTATTGCAGGAGATCTGCTGAAGTTGCTGAAGACGAGACATGGTGTGGTCGCCTGGATGTCCAAGACGGCGATGCCAGAGATCGGTGGAGGAGGTGGTGACATGACCTTCATGGCCGGGTAGACACACTGGATAAAGAGGGTCAGAGCTATTGCATCGAAGAATCACGGTCCCGGTGAGAAGATCCTTCATAGAAAAACCATAGGGGTCAAATTCAACGGAGCAGGAGTTATCGGTGGTGAATTGTCGTACAGAGACAAGATTTTTAATAATTTGTGGAACAACAAGAATATTACGGAGATGGATTGGAACAGATGTACTAGTTAAAGAGAAAGAACCAATGTGGGAAATTGGGAGAGTTGCACCATTACCAACAGTGACAGATTGAGAAGAAGGAGATGGTGTAAGAGAATCGAAGTTACCATTATTGGATGCCATGTGGGATGAAGCGCCGGAGTCCATGTACCATTCATGCGTGCCGGGTAGTTGTATATTGTTCAGGGCTGCAAGAAGTGCTGGATCGACCGCCAAGCTTGATGAAGAAGGAGTCATGTGGTTGGTGAAGTATGCGGGGTAAGCCTGTGGAGCCGGAGGACGTGGACCGAGAACACCGGGAGGACCGATGAGAGCTGGCGCCTGCCACGGACGGGTCGGTGCATGATTCTGTTGCTGCTGCTGCCAAGACGCCGGAGTCGATGGTGCCTGTTGCTGGGTGTTGGCCCGTGTGGGAGCGCCGGTCCAGGGATTGAACTGCCAGGGGTTGTCGCGACCCCGTCCGCGGCCGCCGCGGCCACTGCCACGGCCACGACCGCCACCGCCACGGTGGTAGTTGTTGAAGTTGTATGGGGTGCTGCTGCGCCCGCCACCGTAGCCTGAAGAAGTGGCGCCCTGTAGCCGTAAGGAGGGGCGCTGCTGGAGCTGGAAGACGAGGCGCCCCCGTAGCCGGAAGGAGGGGCGCCGCCGGAGTATGGGAGGATGTTGTTGCCGCTGGCCCACAGAGCGGTAGAGGCGGCATTCTTCGCATCGGTCTTCTTCTGGGACTCCTCGAGAATCAGGGCAGAACGAGTCTGCATGAACGTGGGGAACGGCACCTGGAACGGCAGGAAGGAGCGGAGGTGGGCGAAGCTGTCATTGAGGCCATGCAGTAGAGTCAGAACTAGTGTCTCGTCGCTGATCTGCTGGCCAACATCCACGAGAAAATCGGCAAGAGTTTTGAGCTTGGCGCAGTAGTCACTGACGGTCATGTCGCCTTGCGGAGTGTTCCTGAACTCCGCCTCGAGTTGGATAGCCCGCTGTTTTTTGTTGTCGCGGAAGAGGTTCTCGATTGCGTCCCATATGGTGCGGGCTGAAGAGCCAGGGCGCATGACGATGCCGAGAAGATCGGCAGAGATGGAACCGTAGATCCAGGAGAGGACGGTGTAGTCATCACGTCCCCAATCCGATGTGGGCGAGGTGTTGGAGGGGGTGGCGCCGGCGTCAGCAAGAACATGAGAAGTGAGGCCGTAGCGGCCGAGGGCAACGAGAACGCGCCAATTGGTGTAATTGGAGGTTGTGAGATCGAGGGTGATGGGCACGTGGAGTTTGATGGAGGTTGCATAGGTGGAGGGGTTTGGGGTAGGAGGGGAGGGTGAGCTCTCCGGGATTTTGCCGAGATCGGCGAGGCGCCGATCGAGTTCTTCCTGGCGAGTCTGGAGGAGGGACTCGCGTTCCTTCAGCTCTTTCTCGAGCTTCTTGAGGTCTTCGGCTGAGGCCATGGTGGTAGGAGAAGACTAGGTTTTAGAATTTTCGAGGGAGGATACGGCTGGTGTCTGATACAGGCCGTGTATGGTCTCCAGGAGGCACAACTTGAGAGAGGTGGTGTCCGGTTGCAGTTGCAATGCGGTGTTGGTGCTCAGGAAGGCTCTTATCCTCCTCTCCGTGTCTGAACCAGTGGACAGATAGGCGGTGGCGGCCGCCAAATCGTCGTCGTCATCCTGGCGGCTCAGATGCCTCAAAATGGTGGTCGTGGTGACAACGTTGTTGGAACCGTTATTGAAAGCTGCGACACGGTCTCTTGTAATGGTGGTGGTGGAGAAGATGTCCTGTCCGATGTTGGCGATTATGGTGACGTTCCCGTCGGCGTCTCGGAAGGTGCCGGGAGTAGGGGCCGGCTGTGGCGGCGGCGGCGACCACGGGTATTGAAGCAAGTTGAGGATGTCGTTGACGTGGCCGACACTGAGCTGTTCCCCTCGGCGGAGGTCGTCCAGGACAGGGTCGAGCAGGTGGCGGGAGAACCTGGACGCCAGGAGCCGCCCGAGGTCGTCGAGGTCGCGCAGCATCATGGCTGCATCGGCGGCGTAGCGGAGCGCGGTCTTGGTCCTGCCGCAGTCCGGGGACGGCAGATGGACGCCGCCTCCGCGGTGCCACTCGACGAGGCCGATAGCAAGAACGAGGTCGTGGCGGGCGGCGCGGAGATAGTTCTTGGCCTTGGCCTCGGTGACGTAGAGGAAGTAGAAGACCATGAATTCGACGAGCGCGGCGCGGGACCTGCGCGCGATGTCGACGTACGAGGCCGTGTCCGCGGCGTGCCGCACCGGGTCGGCGCCGCGCGGCTGGACGCCAAAGTCGCTGGATTTTCCCATGAAGTAGATGGCGTTGACGATGATGTTGGTGACGGGATCGTTGAAGCCGACGAGAAGACCGCCATTGGAGAGGACGCCGGCGAGCCGCGGCATCTGGGCGATGGGGAAGCGGCGGGCCGCCTCCAGATAGAACTCCGTCATGTCGTCCAAGTACTGTGGCGCCTCGGGGTCTGGATCTCGGTAGTACGCCGGGACAGAGGAGCCAGCATCGGACAAAACCTCCTCCTCCGCCAGAATCTTCTTGCTCTCCGGCTCCGGCTGAGGCGGCGGCGGAACCTTGTCCTTGCCGGGCGCGACTTGATCCTTCCTTCGGCCGTCGAGTCGGTTGAAGGCGTTGCCGTCCCAGCGGAGGCCCCACAACGGCACGAGCCCATCGCTGGGCTCCAGCAACTCCCGCAGCCGCCGCAGTTCCTCCTTCTCGGCTTCTTCAGTGATCGGAGGCATCGCCTTGTACCGTTCTACGGCGCTTCCTGTCTATCTCTCTCTCTCCGCTCCGATCGGAATCTACATAAACAGGCTCGATCCGTCGTTCGGCGGGAACGGAAAGCATACTACTCCGGCTCGGGTCCGTTTTGGACTCGCTCCCTGAATACCAAAACAATTTTACTGACGGTAGAAATTTCAGTCTCCCTTCTCTCTTTCTACTACTTTTTCTACGTTTTCTCTCTTTCATTCTGATAAAGCTGACTGCAATTTTAAAAGCCAATTGATATAAACGACCAAGAACTATACATTTCATTGATGTAAAAGAATTGGATAACCCTTTATTTTGTGTTTCTACAGTACTTTCACAAATAATCGGATGCTGTACTTTCACTCTTAAGCTGTTCCAACAATGATTCCATTGTACTTATGTAACTAGGCATGTAATGCTCGTTTACCATGTTCGGCGTGAGCCTTATCCTGGCGTACAATTCTCTCGGTGTCTCGTAGACACCGATGATCTCTTTGCTGCTGGTGCCTTCGCCAGAATTCGGGTCAAGCGAGGGCTGCGCAACCATATGAATGATCCTCCCCGGTGGGAAGAGTTGGCGGCAACCGGGGTCAGACGGGGATTCTTTCTGTTTTTCTTTATTAGCTCCATTCGGCGGATTAAGAGACGACGCTTCTTCCTCTCTTGCCAAGGATGCTTGTTCAGTGTCTCCGTTAGTGTCAGTGTCCCCGTGCGATGGGAAGTATGAAGCAGCAACTGTTGTGACACTGACAACATCGTCCTTGTTAACCAGGATCATCGTTTCTTCACAGGTGACCGCAGATGGAGCTGGTAAGTCATGTTCTGGATTTACCGCAAGCTCTGCTTGCTGCTGACTGCAGTCAATGTGGAGCCCATTTTCTTCAGGCTGTGTGCTTTCTGGGGCTTGTTTCAGCAAGGGCTGTATGACAGAAAGAACAAATTGTCAAATAAAAACACCTGTCTTCTCTATGTAAGGAGCGGTCTCACCATGAACTGATTTTGATAACAAAAGCCAAGTCGCTTGATTCTATAGGTTTCTATAGCTGCAGTACACTAGTTTGTTTAGTACCCTAGGAAACAGAGCCTCCTCAATCCCCATTAAACCCAGTCAGTAGCAGAAATGTGAATGGTGCCAAATTATTAGGTCGCCGCAGATAGATAATTTGCAAAGCTCGCAGTCAACAGAAGGATAAGCATCCGCAACAAACTCGTACCAACTGCTTTTTTTTTGTTGCAGGCCCACTGACCACTGTTGCTAGTGGTATTGTTACTGATTGGAACTGGATACCTAAAGCCTAAACACCTGTCACTAGTGCTAGACTGGTTCATCAAATGATACTAGTGCTAGACTGTAGAAGTTGCTTGAAAAAGTTCGAAGAAAACTCAAAGTTACCATGTGAAATTATCATTGTGTTAAGTGTAAATTCCCATTCTAAGTTCACATATAGAGAAGGTAGAAGTTCAAGTTACCTCAGAAATGCTGGAATGAGGATCTTCAGTCTTCGTCGTTGAATGAGAAATGGAAAGCATGTGAGACTTCCCAGAAGCTACATGTTGACTTATTTTTGCGAAAAAACTAAGGTGATCTTGATCCTCCAGATCGTCCAGCTTCGATGACACCATTACCTGCAGTAGTGAGACAAGGAACTACATCAATGATAGAAAAAGTTGCGAGGAATTGATGTCATTATTTATGTGCAACAACCCTTTCCAGATTTAATAGTATTATCTGGTTTAAAATCAGGTTGCAGAAGAAAGGTAATTATACAATGCAGAATGACAACGAAAATGAGTTTCATATTTCAGTTGTTAAGTTAAACTTTTGTTGCATCATTATAGCAACAAGTGTGACTTCTTTTAAATAAAAAGGAAAGCTCGTCGTATTATGTACATAAATATTAGAGGATACCCGCAAAAAGACTACATGATAGCAATATGTTACTTGCCAGGTACTTAAGTGTTTTTGAGTGAACTGCAAATGAACTCCATGCCTGTAAAAGTCCAATCTACACTTTTTAGTATGTTGTTGTATAGAAAAGTGGGCATCAGAATACCTCAGATCGCAGGCTCTCAATAGAAACTTTTGAAAATGCTGGCACCACATCATCTCTGTTGACAAGAGACGTGATGAAATCTTTGCCTGATTCCGCCAGCTCCCAAGTTACACATGCAGCTAAGTATCACAAAAGATACTCAGATTTTATAAATTATCTCTTTACAAACATTATATACTGCTATCACTTCTCGATTAGATGGTTCAATAGTCTAAAAAGTCAAATGCAATTGGATTAAATTTTGTGTTCAGGAATGACATTGCTCAAGGTGTAAAGATCTGTTACTTTCTGGCACTTAAGCAATGCTATTTTTTTCGAAAGTTTGTGCAACTACCAACTTTATAACTATTTTAAAAACATCAAAAGGACTATAAATTTGTATACAGAAAAACAAAATAAACATCTGATTATCTGAAAGGAAGATAGGTTCTGAAATGTTCAGGCAACTATTAGAGTCACTTACCAGGACCAAACGCTAGACATGTGCATGATGTAAAATCATGTTGCTCACGGAGAATATACGTCAGAATTGCTCCAATACCTGCTCCCATTGAGTGCCCAATGACCTAGCACAAAAGGTACAGAATGTGTTGGATTAGATCGTTTCAAACATGTAAACATGATGTGACAGAGGCAGAGATTTATTACATGCAGATACAATTTTTCCAGTGATACTAATTCACACAAAAGTTTCTCTTTCTGGTTTTCTGCACAGGTACCGTGTAAAACTAGCAGCAGCGGATGAACCGTCTTAGAAGGCAAATGACAATGCTATCAGTATGTACATTAAGTTCTACCAAAAGAATACCGACATCCCATGCATATCAGGTAAGGCATACAATCTGCAGCAGTGTAAAGAAGTACTGCCTCTCGATATGTAGACTCTGACTTTAATAGTTCAAGCAGCTTAGTGCAACATGAATACTTATTGGTAGTATTGTACTTCATAGTATATCGTAAAATCAGTAAAAGTATAAGGGAGGAGTCCCACAGTTTTGCCAAGCTTATGAGACCTGGGTTTCCTTATTGTGCATCAATCTCCAAAAGCTAAAGGTCACAAATTAATATATTCCACGGCAGGTAGACAAAAACAGGACTGATGGAAACTACCTTTACTTGGTAGTCAGGGAATTCTCGTAATGCATTTCGAAGAGGGCCAATGGCAAGGGTAGCAATCCAACGAGCTGCAGCATGCATTCCGCAATGTGCATATCCTAAAATTACATTGTCGATCTGTCCATCATTTAAAACTATATGGTGGAAAGGAACTTCAACAGAAGCTGCTGCTGTCAGGCGCTCTTTAGGACTGATAGCACCCCGAATGAAAAGCAGAAAGCACTTGGATTTTTTGTCACGCACAATTGCAAAAGAAGGTTGCATAAGCTGCATCAAGTAAAGAGGCAAGAATGATTCAAACTTTAGAGGGAATTACATAGAATAAGTATAGTCCGTTAAAGCAGAAGATAAGAAGAATGCAGTGATACTTACTCACCCTCGCCCTAGACTTGTGGATGAGAATGTCTTCTTGACTGTACCCACCAAACTTTAGAAATTCAGAAAATCTTTCCTTTGAGTAGAACATGCAAAGCTTCAAGTGCTGAAGAAGATAAGCGACTTCAGTATGCACCTCGTGGCCTTTTAGTTGAACGCAGTCATTTCCACTATACTCGTGCTGCAAATTACCCTAGAGCACATGCAAAGAAAAAAACAATTAACACATGTTTACCTCCATTTCCTCTGCAGTGTGTCCAAGATAGCATTACGGAAGCACAGTGGTGACATTTGCATAGCTGGCGCACTTCCAATAAACATTCTCGGCATGGGTATGCCTTATTCTTATGCAGCCAAAAAATGCTAAACTTATGCTAATTGGAGATGTTGTCAAGATAAACAGAATAGTCAACGTACCCGGATCTGTTATACAAAATAATAGAAACGTCTCTCGCAAATTCAAATATGCTCTGTTTCTTCCCTACTGAACTAGTACATTTAGTGTAACACACACCCAGATACTATTCGTTGTACAATGTCCCTTAGGGAAAACCTCTAAATCAGATCATACGAGTCCATGATACTGAATCATGTTTACCGAAACGGTGTTAACCAAGGTTTTCGAGTCGGCGAGTCGTTTAGGGGTAGCGACTCTTGACTAGTCGTGACTAGTCAAGACTCATGGTCGACTAGTCGACATGAGTAGTTTAGCAATAGGTACTATAAAATTACCATATTATATGTATAATTGAATATAACCTATATACTTAATACTAGTCTATAATACAAACCTGGCCATCTCCATACAGTGTCCAAGCAGTTTTGCCTAGGGGGGGGGGGGGGGAATTGGGGCAATCTAGGTTTCAGTGGGGAGCTTGGCAAGTAATATTGGAAAAAATATGACGGTGGGGCCAACTTTAAGTCGTTATTTGACTCAAAAATCTGGACTAGTCGAGACTAGTCGATTGAGTCGTTTGACTCAACCAATTAGTCGAGTCGAGATGCTGAGTCGGACTTTTTTTTGCGACTCATCGACTAGTCGCGACTAGTCGCTCGACTCAAAAACCATGTTCTTAACTCGAGCCTAAGTGAGCAATCACTACCATCGAAACAAAAATTGACAGGATCCTAGTCCACTACCCGTACGAGCTGAAGCAAATGCAATGAACACTGACCAAAATCAAAGCATTGCTCTCCCCGGAATAAAAGACTGTAAATATAAACCTTGCTTGCAAGTCAACTCAAGTCAATCCTTATAATGGTCAGTAATCTTGTCTTCAAAAGAAAGTACTAAAAAATTAAAATACACTAAATTTAAACCTTGTTTGCAAGTCAATTCAAGTCAAACCTTAGAATGGTCAGTAATCTTGCCTTCACCCCGAGATTTTCACCAAACATAAAATTAAAAACCATAAACACTCTAATGAGAGCGACTAGCCAACCACTCGAGCCAATTTTAGTATCACGTAGGATAACCCACGTAAAAACTAAATTTAGAACATCATGATCAATCACTTTCCTTGAGTCATTGGTCGAAATGGTCAATGTACTTCTTGTAAGTACTAAAAAGCAGAGCAAACACGCACGAACAGGGTAGTACTGATGCTACCATACAGATGATCTGTGACGGACCTGGCGCTTCATGTGGCGCTTGATCCCGAAGGCGAGGCCATGGAGGCCCCACCGGCCGACGAGGAGCTCCCAGAGGCGGCGCATCGTGCGCGCGGCCACCGCCGCGGCCTCGCAGCAGGACACCGGCGGAGCGTGCGGCCACGCCTCCTCGCCGTCCTCCGCGAAGTCACCACCGCCCACTTCCGCCCGTGACAGCAGCAGCGGCTCCTCCTCCTCCGCCGCCGCTCCCACAGGCTGCGGCTGCGAGCGGCAGGTGCTGATGAGCAGGTAGAGGAGGAGCGCGCCTCCGGAGACGGCCGCCGCCGCCGCGGCGGCGACGGTGGCGGGCATCGGGAACCGTGGGGAGCTGGCGGGCGATAGGGATGGCAATGGGTACCCATTACCCGCGTACCCTGCGGGTAAAAACCCTATTAGGATAAGGGTTTGGGGAGAAAAAATATCCATGGGTATATAAATGGGAAAATCTCGTACCCATCGGGCAGAGAGGGTACGGGTATGGGTTCGTATAACCCATACCCGCGTACCCATGTACCCTTCTAAATCTGACAAGTGGGTATCCCAATAATAACCTAATGTACCTACTCATTTTTATGACTATGTGCTGTTTTTTATCATTAAAATGTGTTGTTGTTTATGCACAAGTGTTGTTGTTTACATGTGTTGATTATGTGCAAGTGTTGCTGTTTATAAGTAAATGTGTTGTTGTTTACAATGTGTTGTTGACAATTTGATGCTATTCATAAGTATGTGTTGCGGTTTGTTTACGACTATTTTCTACTCAATATATTGTGTTGCAAATGCGGGTATTTTTACCCGCGGGTACCCTTTTACCCTGTCGGGTGAAGGGTATGGGAAAAAGTTGTACCCGCACAAGGGTATGGGTACGGGTAACGGGCAAGATTGAGGGGACGGGTAAGGGTATGGGGTGGCTCCACCCTTACCCATACCCTGCGGGTGCCATCCCTAGCGGGCGAGCGAGCTGCTGGGATTTGATTTGGGCGATCGCGTCGCGTCGGGAGAGGGCGTTGAAGGAAAGACTTGAAGTGCCGACGAAGACGGGGGGAAGAGGAAGGCTTTGCTTTGTAGAGGGGCCGATTTGGAAAAGTTGCAGTGCCTTGCAAGTGAGGGAGACTTATGCTTTTACCTTGGTGTTTTAGGAAGAAACAAATTTGAAAGGTTCTTATCATTTTGATACTGGAGTATACTAGAAGGATGGTTTTACTATATTTTTATTTTAAATGATGTTGCAAAAGAAATCGTATAGATCATGTGAAAACATTTTGTTGGATCATACATTGTGAGTAACACACAGAGAAAGCGGCTCATGACATACTTGAGCCTTGTTTTTTTACCAGATTCCATGTAACAGGGTCAGTGACCTCACTAATTCTATGTCTAAATAAAACTAGTGATGATGGCCTTATTTTCATTTAGTGGAAGCAACATTCCTGTTGGTAGATTCGTCAATCAATTTTCCGGTCTTATTTTGCGTTGCGTGCGTGTGTGTGTGTCCATGTTATAATTGGTGTTTGTAAATAAAATGCATTCACAATAATAGTTATACAATGTATGGTTGAGTGTGACACAGTATTTCCCGCAAAAAAGGACATGAGTGTGACACAATATTGTCATAAAACGGACGACATCAATGTAATGAACACTAGGCGTTCCACAAAAACCAAAAAAAGTATAGATTAAGAAACGAACCGATCTTGGAATGTTTCCATACACTAAAATGTTGCCTATCTTTTATGTTATGCTTTTGCAAACATACACCTAATTCCATTTTCTAAGTCACTGAAATGTGTTCACAGAGTACTAATAAGCACGAGGCTTGATCGTTTGGATCTCAATTCTGGTGCAAATGTGAAATTCTTCTTTTCATAAAGAAAAGGCTCAGGAATCATCATAGCCTCTGACCTACCAATGGTCCAGGCTAAAATTCAAGGAAATATTAGCTACTGACCTACACGAGGATCATGACTTCATGTGAATTCTACCTCCCAATTCCTCTATAAGAACCAAGCCTTCCCTAAACAAAAGATGTATAGCTCTCCTTTACTTCTTTTTCTAGAATTTATCCAATATCATTTGTTGCATTGTTTTTTATTTTGGTAGTATGGGCACGGAAGGCACCGGGATCTACAAACGGGTCACCAAGGTTACAATATGTATGAGTTCCCTGGGAGTGACTGTCGCCGTGCACCTCAATTGTTTGACCGATCAAACTACGACATATATTTACCCTCGGAGAGAGTAATTGTTTGTAATGTTTGCTTAGTGCTAGTAGTAGTATTTGTTCCAAGCAGGAGTTGTGGATCATAACATTTTGAAGACCAGTGCAGGATGGTCCTTTGTGACGTTTAAACTGCATACAAGTGCAGTGCTTGGTGGTGTGGATCTCGATTTCCGATGTAAATAGGGACTAATATTTTTCTTGCGCCGTTTGTTTCAATACATCCACAGTAGTGGCACTAGGAGAGTAGGAGTGCAGTGCTGCCGATATATGGTTTCTCGTCAAATAACTATTGTTGTACAAGACAAGCGTCTCTTTGTTATTTAACTAATGTTGCTCTGGTCAATTGTGTCATTGTCCTTATTTATTCATAGTAATACCATTATAGCTTGATCTCCTTTATGTACCTAATTACGATTAGCAAAATAAAATCTGAAAGGTTCTTATCATTTTGATATTGGAGTATATGATAACTGGAACTCTAGGAAGATGGTTTTACAATCGTTTTATTTTAAAGCGATGATGCAAAAAAAAATCTTATGGATCGTGTGGAACATTTGTTGGATCGGGGAAGTGGAGTCGTACATTGTGAGTAACACGCGAACAAAGCGGCTCATGAAATAGTTGGGCATAGTTTTTTTTACATTGCTTGTAACAGGGACCCCCCCCTAATTCTATATCTAATTAAAACTAGTGATGATGGCCTTATTTTCATTTAGTGGATGCAACATTCTTGTTGGTATGGGTGCGGTAGGGGTAATTCATCTATCTATTTTCCAGTCTTATTTTTGCGTTGTGTGTGTGTGTCCATGTTGTAATTAGTGTTTTTAAATAAGACGCCTTCACAATAATAGTTATACAATGTACGGTCGAGTGCGACACAATATTTCCCGGAAAAAAAGAAAAAAAGGGTGTTACACGATATTGTCGTAAAAGGGGAAGGCTTTAATGTAATGAACACTAGGTCTTCCACAAATAGTGATCGCATAGATTAAGAAACAAACCGATCCTTGAATGTTTCGATACACTAAAACATTGCCTATCTTTTACATTATGCTTATGCAATTGCTTTTGCAAACATACACCGTATCCGTACATCTCGCTTCTATACATGTTTGGTAATTTTTTAGGTGTACAAAAGTATGTTTTTGAAAATCGTGTAAACTCTTATAGGAGTGTCAAGGCATATAACTCGGAACGTACAAACTTGCATCGGACATTGAGGTTTATTTCCGAAACAAAACATCGCAGTTGAGTTCAACCCAAGCTACCGTTGGCCCGATGGATAAGTAGCTTTTACTTTTGCAGGAATACCCTCGTGCAAATAATTAATGCCAGCCCGGGACATGAGCAAGTTCTGGAACTTGGAATGCTGGATGGATTGTCCAAGCAGGTGGGCCCAGGAGTACAGCGTGTAGTCACATGGATTTGCCAATTGGTCAGCTCGACATGACTCAGAGCCGCGACAGAAACAGCGTCGCAGGAATGATTGCTCGGAACCCAAGATCCACCATGCTTCTCTTACCCACACCGACACGTGGGCCGTCTCCGGCGGGTCACGGCCGCGGCCAACGTGTGACGTCAGGTACAAGAAAGGAAGTGCCTGATAGGGCTAGTTGCCAAGTGGGACCTAGCTGCAGTGCTCGGTGGCCTCGTGCACAGGCTGCTCCGGATGCTCCTGCCGGTGGGGCTCCACTGAGTGAGCCGTCCCAACACGATTTCGGATAAACTGGTTCAAATGTTTTTTTTTTTTTTTTTTGAGGAGATCCGACGCATATATTCAGCAGCCCATCACACTTTACAAAAAGGTCCACAAACAAACAGAAATTACAAGTAGACCCCGAAAAGTGCAAAGAGCACCCTGAGTCACCGTAAAAGACCACAATCGGATCCAAGACTTTCCCCAAGAACCTAGGCGGCGGCGGCGCCGCCGTACCTCTTGTCGCCGGGAAGAAGAAGCCGCCACACCTTGTAGCAGGCCGCAGGAGCCGTCCGACGCCAAGCGACGGAACCGAGACACGCTGAACGCGCACGGCCACGACCTCCGCTCCCCGCTGCCGCCCAACATCCAGCCGGCGCCGCACCACCCAGGTCCACCACCGCGAGCCCCTCTCCACCTCCAGACGTTGCTCCCTTCACCACCATGGTCAGTCGAAGCAGAAACGCCGAGAAGAACCACCCGAGCCACCACCTGCACCAAAAACAGAACATCGACCTCCACCCGCACCGCCCCTCGCCACCACGGCCGGCCGGCGAAGCACAGGTCGAGATCCACGCCTGAAGAAACACCTCCACACCTTCCCCGGCGAGGCCGGAACGGAGGAGGAAGGGAGAGGACACAGCCCTAACACCAGGCGCCGCCCCCACCGCCTTCGGAGACGCCCACAGGGCACGCACACCTACGAAAACAAGACCTAAACTAGTCGCACGGACAGAGAAAAGGAGGGTACAGCGAGCTGGACACACAAAGTGTGTGCCAACGAACGGTTACAGGATGAAAGAGCTGAGCCAGACAGGCCTAGCCAGCCGAGAAAAACCCCACTCGACATCTACACCCTCGGTACAAGCACGATCAAAGTGTCGTTACCCTGTCGGCTGAGCGCTAGAGAGCAATTTCCTCTCGAATGCCCTCGAAGACCATCTCCTCTTGTTGGCTGCTGTTTTCGAAGATCCTGCGGTTCCTCTCTTTTCCCCATCTCCAGTGCACAAGGATCACCACAGTGTCAAAGTCGCGCCTCAGGTGCTTGGGCGCTCGCTTCCTGACTTGCAGCCACCAATCTTCTGTGCTCGCGAACGCCGGACTCGGAACAGGGAAGTCGGTGTTTGTCCAAGACCTGATCATCCGCCACACCTGCGAGCTGAAAGAGCAGTGCGCGAACAGATGCGTGCAAGTTTCAGGAGCCGAGTGGCAGAGCTGGCAGGAGTCGCCGTGCGGCCAACCGCGCTTCTGAAGGTTGTCAGCAGTCAAGCATCGCTGGTGGATGACAAGCCACATGAAGAACTTGCAGCGCGGCGGTGCCTTCGATTTCCAGATCGCTCCAGCGCAGGGAAATCGGACGTTGGCGACGAAGAAAAGTCCATAAGCCGACTTGGTAGAGTAGCTGCCGTCAGTAGAAAACCGCCAGATGAGCTTGTCCTCCTCGCCTGGCTGAAGATGAATCGTGAGGAGAAGGTCCCAGAGGCATAAATGTTGAATTAAGTTTCATGTAACCGATTGATGTTCGAAGCACGAATTTGAAACGTCGATTGATGGTCCGATACATTTGAGTACCACAAATTTTGTATCGATCACTACCCATTTTTGCAGTATTAAGACTTTCCGAATAAAAAAAATCCAAGTCACGATTGCGTTAAAATATGAAGGGGAATCGGCTTGCAACAAGCGTGCTCCAAATATCATCAAGGATGAGTGTTAGCCGTTGAAATTTAATTTTAGTATAATCGTTGGCTGTGTGTTGGCTAGGTGCGTCATTGGAAAGAACAATAAAGATCTTATTTTAAAAAAAAGTAGGTTCAAGAAATTTGTCGTCTGTTCATAGATCAGATACCTTTGACCTATCAAAAGACCATGCTCATAGTCAAGAACTGTTACTATTAACCTATCGCAGGACTCTACCACAAGTATTTCGTAAGACTATCCAATCTTGTTATGTGCATCATTTTTTTGTCTCTCCATCGTAGAGGTTAACCTATATAGTTTGGGCACATAAGGCACTGGGTGTCACGCTCTTGTGCCATTAATTTCAGGGAAATATGACCTTGGATTATCCTCCCTTTGTAGCATGTTCACTCGATAGTTTGTGAGAACAACACTGGTGAATGTGAGGTATGAAAGTATCAAATGAGTGATGATTCTGCTCTTGATTGGTCTAGATTGGGGAGCCCCAATATTGGCGTGGTTTTAGCCCGAATTGCGCGATAGAGATATTCCCTTCACACGCAAATCGACAAAAGTTGCGGTCTATTTTTATGTATGAACATGTTTCTTGATAAGCATTCACTTAATAATCTCACCTAAAGTTGCGGTCTATTTGGATCATAACAATTTGAAAACGCAGTGCAGGCAATACATGTGGGTCGACCCTTAAACCGCTTGGTAGAGTGTGGGTCTCGATTTGTTCTTGTGTGTGTCGTTCCAATAAATCTAGTTTGGGTTGTACTATTTTCATGTAAATTATGAAAGCTAATATTTGTGAGAATTTATCTGCAAGCAGCATTTATAGGATTATGGTTATCAAGTTAAATAGTAATAGTCATGGCCCCAAAATTGAATATTTACACAAGTTTCAATAAAATTTCATTGGGTCATATAAAAATAATAGATATACTAATATCACTTTCATCTCACGATATTAGTAAATAATTTATATATTCGTCCCTCTGTCCCAAAATGCAGGGTGTATAAATTCAGTCAAAAAATCAATCACTTTCATGTCACGATATATATTTGGTCAAACTTAAAAAGCATTGCGTTTTTTACTCAATTTATACGCCACCTATTTGGCTACGGAGAGAGAGATAAAGAGACTTAATAGGTGTCGACGATCCAGACAATGTACACTTTCCCTAAAAGGGACTAGCTAGTCGTTTATAATTTTATTTTGTAATGTTTGTCTAGTGACTAGTGTGTAATTGTGGATCATCGCATACCATTTGAAGTGTTCAAGTCAACGGAAATGAGTAGTTACCCCCCCGAGAGAATATCCCCCCTCCCTGCTCCGTTGTATATAGCATTGGGATTCGTGCCCTCTAATCATCTCACATTTTAATTAACAATACAATCTGTAACACTCTGCTGAAAAGACTGTGTCATCATGTGTCAAATTCCACTTTGTCCGGTCGTTCGTCAGAACATAGCAGAGCATCAGTCGCCCAAGCTGCTCGTTTCAGCCACCGAAGGAGACATGTATATATCTGAAAAATAGTTCGCACAGTGCCTTGGTCGTCTTTTATCTCTACTCTGGGTGTAAGTGAAAAACAAAAATAAAAACAAGAAGGCTGAAAAAACATAGACTCGCCTTAGTCACATATCCGTGGACCAACCTCATAATCAAGACATGCTTAGCTATTTACCTACCTGAGGGCCCATGACTCCATATCGTGCTACCATCGAAGTCCTATAAGAAGCAACACTTCCCTAGCTAGGCAAAAGACGAATAGCGTGTTTGCGATTTTTCTTCTTTATCCAGAAATTATCCGATCTCATTTCGTTAAACGTTTTGTATGTTTCACGACATATTAGGGATTTGAACCAGGTAGTATAGGGATGGAAGGCACCAGAAATTACACGGAGATCACCAGAATTAGAATACGTGCCCTTTGGAATTGAGCGACGCAATGCATTCCTGCTGTTTGACCTACCCATGCAGAACCTACGTGTTCTCCGGGAGAACGTAGTAGTTGTCCAGGTTTTCGTAGTGTCAGTTTTTCACGACGTTTGCTCCTATTGGGAGTTGGGGATCGTCACCTCTTGGAGTTTAGTGCGAGACTGAGCACTCTGGCTAGGTTCTCTAGATCGCTTCCATGTTAATTCGCCGGCGTCCTTGACCATATGTGGGCAGATCGGCGAGGCCACGTCGGAGGACTACCGTCACCTCGCTCGCCATCAGTGTTCAGTTTAACTGATGATGGTAAAACAAAATCGATTCGCATGGTGGTCACCTTCAAGCTTGTTACCGAGGTACACAGTCAACTGATCTACTCACTCTGCATGCGCACTGGGTAGTGCCCCTTTTGATCCTGTTCTTGCGGTTCATTTCGAATTTTGCCTTTCTTTTTTTGTTGTCGCTGTATTCTTGTTACTCCTACTAGTTTATAGCAAAAAAGATGATTCAGTAGGTTGTTGCCTACATGTTGCGATCGGTCCTGAGCCCATGGGAAAAGATTGGCTGTTTTATTGTTGTTAGTACCTTCTTACGTCCATGCACATATATGTCAGTTACGGCTACTTGATCGCCGGCAGGTCTAATTCGAATTGGACAACTTCATTTCAATTGAATTTGAATTAAATACAGTTCAATTGTTCTTCCTACAAGTGGGTCTATCCCGAGCGAGACGTTGGATCGGATCAGACGACCGAATCGATTTTTTATCTACAAAGGCATTAGTTGATAACTCGATGGTACAGTTTTTGCCAATGTCCAATTCTGCCAAGCTTCTGTCTGTTATTTGGAAAAGTGCAAGCAGCAGCAATTTACCAGCCCCATAACTTATACTCAACCTTTCGGTCCTCCAAATCTTATCTTTAATACGTGTGTCTCTCAGATGTGTGGAACTTTGAATAAAGTTGTATTGTCGGTTGATACAAAAAAGTTCTCGTTGCTGAATTTTAGAATTCTATGAATTTAGGGTTATTTATCAGGCTGCCCTCAGTTGGTACCAACTACTCAGTTTTGCCCCTAGCGCCGAATGGTGCTCAGTTTTGCCCCTAGTCTGTGCGCAAGGATTCGTTCCGTCACTCTTGCCGTCTCCGTCAGGTCTGCTGACTTGTGGGACCCTTGACTTATAGGACCCAGAAGACAACCGCGGCTTGTGGGACCCATTAGAGAACCGTTGTCGACCGTTGGGAACATTGGGCCCACCACTTATCCACGTACGCACTGCGTGGGTCCCACCTCAGGGCAGTTAGAAGAGAACCTCGCCCGTCCCCGACCTCCCGACGGCGCCATTGCTTCCCCTCCCCTTGCCGCATCCTTCTCTCCCTCTTCTCCGGCGACGAAGCGCAGATGTCTGTCTCCTCCGCCGCGCGGTCACAATGGCCGCGGTATGGTGCAGTGCCGCTGACACGGTGCCCAGACTGCCCACGCCCAGAGCCTCTCAAACGTTGGGTCAGCAAGACCGGCGACAATGGCAATCTTGGTCGCGAGTATGTCAGCTGCTTGAGCAAGATGCACGCCGGAAGGGATGGGCAGGTATAGATCTCAGTTCTTTCGCATCCTTTTGCTTTGATTTCACCGCAATTCGTTTTTGCTCGTCGAATTTGGGAAATTTTGAATTTAGGGTTCATGTTGCTGTTTTCAGATCCTGAAGAAATGTGGCCATTTCGAGTGGATGGATGATTATTTAGAGAGGCTTATGTTTGAGGGCTACATTGATTTGATGGGGGGGCTGCCGCCGGTGGGCGTGGAGATGGGGGAAAGCTCGGAGATGGGTGCGCCCGGTGCTGACAGAGAGGTGAAGAGGAATGCGCGCAATGGTGAACTGCCCGGGCTGCCCTCGGAGTCCGAACTGAACCAGGAACTGAAGAAGATCAAGAAATATCTAAAGCAGATGGTTGATTTGCAGAAGCAAGCAAATATGATGGCTGGTGGATTTTATTGTTGCATCGTTGCTCTGTTTTTCGTTTACTTGTTGATCCGTCGTTAGGGCAGAGGACGCGATCTGTGCGCCATGCCAAGTTCGTGTCACTTAATCGAATGCCGCAGCAATTTGTTAAGTTTCTGAATTTGTTGACTCTGTCTGTGTTCTTAAGTTAACTTCAGTCGACAGTTGTGTTTTCCTTACAAAAAAACGTACTGGGCTGCCAGAGTAGATGTTGGGCCGTGACGAGTAGATGTTGGGCCGTGACGTTTCTGAATTTTGCTTATGTCCTGTAAAATAAAAAAACGTACTGGGTTGCCAAATTTTGCATAGAGGCACACATACATTTACATGTTTTAGCTAGTTTGTAACAAATTTTGCTTAGAGGAAATCATATTTACTTGTTTTAGTTTGTTGTAACAAATTATGCTTTTTCTCTTGTATTTTTGTAGGGAAATGGTAGCACCCGTTGCCGAGCCCACATGTACTTGTTTTAGCTAGTTGAAACAAATTTTGAATTTTGTTACTAGTTCCATTGTATTAGCCTTTGAATTTTGTTACTTTTATGGCAAATGGCAAATGGCATGTTAGAAGCTAATTTTGTTCCATTGTATTAGCCTTTGAAAAATAATGCAAACACGAGCTAGTTTATATTAGCACGGATATGGGGCATATATACCCAAGTACAAATATTAAACCGACCCAAATTACATATATTAAACAAACCCATTACATTTCATAAAGGGCCCTAATATAGAGGGCCCACCCAAACCCTAACCCTAACCGCCGGGCCCCTTCGTCTGCGGGCGCCCTTCCGTCCTCCGGCCAACCGCCGGGGGTTGGCCTACTTCCAGTCCGCCGCCCTGTTCGCCCTCTCGCGGATGGCCAAGTCCCGGGCATTGGCCTCCCGCGTCTCGTCGTCCGCCTTCTCCCAGGCCATCTTGATGCGGCGCCACGTCGCCTTCTCCTCCCTCCTCGCCTCCGCCTCCTCCTCCTTCTTCTCCGCCCTCAGCTGCTTCTTGAGGCGGCGGTTCTGCTCCTCGACGGAGCGGCGCTCGGCCCTGTCGACGCGGTCGGGGTCGGGGTGGTGGACCCAGGCGGTTGACACGTACTGATCCTTGCGCTTCCGCTTGGGAGCTTTGGGAACGATGCCCAGCTGCTCCGGCGTCCACTCCGGCTCGTACCAGGGCCGAGCCTTCGGGTGGTTGTCCTCGTCGCTGACGGACTCGGGGCTGGAAGGGATAGAGTACGTCGAGCCCATGGTTAGAGGGAGGAGGAGGCAAAGGGGCTGGAGAGGGATGAGAAGAGGGAGGAGGAGGCAAATGCACTATTTAAAGACCCGATGAGGTGTGAATTAATTGGTGTAGATGAAGAAGCAACTGTGTGAAAACGTAAGATAGCTAGTTGAAGATGCAGGGTAGATGAAGAAGCAACGTTGGTCTCCTCTGCGTAGGACAGGCTGAGATGCAGGGTCAGCGCTCTGCGTGCATTAGGCGGTCAAAGCGGTGCCTGCGAAAATAGGATGCGACGTAGCCTGCATGCGTGCATTAATGCAAAGAGGTGAAAGAGATGAACATCCAAAGTCTCACGCCAAAGTCTGCGTCGCTGCGTGCATTAATGCGTGCATTTTCTGAAACGAGGCGTGCAGGGCTGCGTCGCTGCAAATAGCGCTGGTGCGATGCGACTCATTTTTCTGAAACGAGGCGTGCAGGTCAAAGCGGTGGCTGAAAGAATAGCTAGGATGCGACGTGACCCTAGCTGCATGCGACTCATTTTTCTGAAACGAGGCGTGCAGGTCAAAGCGGTGGCTGAAAGAATAGCTAGGATGCGACGTGACCCTAGCTGCATGCGTGCATTCTTAATGCAAAGTGGTGCGACGGACTCCTCCTTCTGAAACGAGGCGTGCAGGGCTGCGTCGCTGCAAATAGCGCTGGTGCGACGCGAAACTAGGCGTGCAGGGCTGCGTAGAGGGCTGGGCTGCATGTCTGCATGCATCGGGCTGGTGAACGGGGCCCACTAGTCAGTGGCCGTTGTTGCATGCAGTTACATTGAGACAAAACACGGAGTCAACCACCCAGTCGATGCACCGCGTCATTTTCAATCGTTTGATCGTAAGGAACGGTGCAGATCGAGCGCAGCCACCGATCCAAACCCGAGCATTTGCAGCCAATCAGAGCGCAGCCGCGGATCGGCAGTCACATGCGCACGGATCTAACCCGAGCGCCAGATCTGAACCATCCACGCACTGATCAACGGCACAGAAGGGGTAGGGGTTTCAGACGGGGTTTAGAGGGGTTTAGAGGGGTTTTGAGCTGCCAGCTAGGGTATGGCATAACTAATTCAAAAAAAATCAAAACATGCTCAAACCAACGCACATAGTCTTATAATGTTGTATAGCAACTAGAAAAAAAATAAACATAGTTTCCGTCAATTTTTTCGAAAAAGTGTCAAATCAAGCGAAAATTTCAAATGAGCATAATTAATTAAAAAAAATCAAAATGACATGAGACCAGCGCCCAATGTTGTTATATGTGATATAGTTGCTAGAAAAAAATATAAACATGGTTTATGGATAAATTATCGAAAATGGTTTCCACAAAAGAGCTATCTTGTATAGACTTGTTTAGAGTTCAATACTAGAGCGATGGTTTCAAATGAGCATAATTAATTCAAAAAAAATCAAAATGACATGAGACCAGCGCCAAATGTTGTTATATGTGATATAGTTGCTAGAAAAAAAATATAAACATGGTTTATGGATAATTGATCGAAAATGGTTTCCACAATAGAGCTATCTTGTATAGACTTGTTTAGAGTTCACTACTAGAGCGATGGTCTCAAATGAGCATAATTAATTCAAAAAAAATCAAAATGACATGAGACCAGCGCCAAATGTTGTTATATGTGATATAGTTGCTAGAAAAAAATATAAACATGGTTTATGGATAATTGATCGAAAATGGTTTCCACAAAAGAGCTATCTTGTATAGACTTGTTTAGAGTTCAATACTAGAGCGATGGTTTCAAATGAGCATAATTAATAAAAAAATCAAAATGACATGAGACCAGCGCCCAATGTTGTTATATGTGATATAGTTGCTAGAAAAAAATATAAACATGATTTTTATCTGTTTTACATATGATTTTCTATTAAACCATGTTATTTAAATAAAAAATAAAAAAATAGAAGAATTATTCAAAACATAATGAAACTTCAGATTTACACTATATAGGTAGAATAGATGTCTAGGAAATTAATTTGGCTGATTTAGACAAGATGCCAAAAAAAGTTGAAGCACAAATGGGGGTATTTACCCTAGCTTCGGACCTCATTTGAAGCACATTTCTCATGAGAATAGAGCGATGGTTTCAAAAGAGCATAAATAATTCAAAAAAATCAAAATGACATGAATCCAACGCACAATGTTGTTATATGTGATATAGTTGCTACTCAAATTTATTTGGATAATTTAGACAAGGTCGAATTTTTCATGAAATTACAAATGGGGGTGTTTACCCTAGCTTCAGACCTCATTTGAAGCACATTTGCCTCAAATTTTGCCATGACTTGGTTCAACATCATCCAACATTATTCAAACATCATCCAAACTATGTTCTAACATAGATACATCACCAGTCAACATAAATACAACATTATTCAACAGAAATACAACATCATTTGGATCCAACTTAGTCTAAATAGCGTCGGGGCTTCTTTGTGATCCTTGGCTGTTTTGGTGGCCCTTTGCTCCTTGTGCTCATCGTGCTCACAGCTTCTTGTCTTCTCCTCTTGGTAGTCGGTACCTTCTTCTTTGAAACTACACCAGAGCTGTACAAAACATAAAGGTAAGTGGGATCATGATAAATGAAAAATGAAAACTAGTGAGATCATGGCAGGATTTACATACCCATCTGAAAATGAAACTTCGACTGGATCATCCAGTGGATCATCGACTGGAGCATCCAGTGGATCATTTGAAGCATCATGGACTGGAGCATCGACTGGAGCATCCAGCGGATCATTTGAAGCATCATGGACTGGATCATCATTTGAATAATCATTTCGATCATGGACTTGATCATCATTTTCAAATGCTGCATCATCTGAATCACTTGACTGCTGACCAAAATTTTCAAATGCTGCATCCGGCAGCTGACCATCATTTTCATCAGGAATACTCTCTCCAAACCCTGGATCCACTGTGTTATCACAATATTTGCCGAAATGACCAGTCCCACCACACCTTGTGCACTTACGCACCCTCGCTCCAAGTCCACCTCCTTCATTGCGACGTCGGTGTCGAGTCTTCCTCGGTCTACCTGCAGCTCTCTTCAGAAGTGGAGCACAAAGTTTGAATCCAGGGTCCACTCTATCCCATTGTTGTTTTCCCTCCAAAGCAGGCAAGGCATGTGCATATGTGGCTCTGAACATTGCAACAGAGTAGTAATCATGCACATACTGCTGTATATTCCCTGCTGGACCTGAGATAGAAGTGATGAAAAACAAGGCATGAATGCATGGCAACCCAGTTATCTGCCATTGCCTACAACTGCAAGTTTTATCTTCTAAATCCACTGGATATCTCCATTCTTTGTTAGCTTTATCAAAGACTGATACCTCTGATTTGGTATCCGAGATAAATCTCATGTTCATTATCAAGCCTTCTGTTTTTTGCTTCAATACCTTCATCACAGCCGGGATAATAATGTGGCCCATGAATTTTGCATTAGCTATTCCAAGACGAAAATGAAATTTCTCGGCGTATTCTATCCTTATCCTGTCAAGCAAATCCACCAAATAAAGATCCTTTAGTTTCCGGATCGTTGAGTTGAAAGATTCTGCAAGATTATTGTGCACATAGTCAACTTTGCTCAGTTCACTGAATTGGCTTCTGGCCCATAACTTCGAGTGGTGTGTTTCCAAGTATTCCTTCACTTTCTTATTTGTGTATAACTGCCTCATGTGGTAGTTGTGCTTCCTCACACTGCAAGTCAAAGATGCTCGCCATAAATTGTCGGTAAAAAACTTTCCTTTGAATTTCTTCACAAAATTTGCAGCAAGGTGACGCATGCATTCCCTATGCTCTACTCCTGGGAACACATTGTCCACGGCCACTTCTAAACCCTTGCATGCATCTGTGTGAATTACCAACCCATTGGGATGTGAAATAGCCCGGCGCAGATTCTGCAAAAACCATGTCCAGCTCTCCTCAGACTCTGTCTCCAGCACACCGTAGGCAACTGGAAAAACAAAATTGTGTGCATCAACTGCACAAGCTGCTACTAACTGTCCTTTAAACCTCCCTGTGAGAAAAGTAGCATCAATAGCCAAATAAGGCCTGCAGCCTACCAAAAAACCCATTCGACAAGCTTCAAAGCACACAAAAACCCTCCTAAAGCATTCCTTCGTCCTTGTCACTCCCTTCACTGTGTACTCCACGGAGTGGTGATCAATGTCAACAATACTACCTGGGCTTGTCCTCTCCACTTCAGCTTTGAATGAATACAACAATTCAAAACTTTCATTCCAATTACCATGGATAGATTCCATAGCTTTTGTTTACCATTGAACACCCTCATGTATGGTAAATCTATCTTGAACTTGTCTTTGATTTTTGTCTGCAATTCCTTTGTACCCACTTGATGGTTTTCTGCCACCCATCTTTTTACTTCATCCGCCACCCATCTTGACTTGGCTCTACCGATTGTTTCCTTCCTAAGGGTTGATTCTTGGCATGTGTGGGGAAAAGGGTTCACTTTGACCTGAATATTGGTGCTACCACGCATTTTAGATGCGTGCATCCTCCATTGACAATCCTCAGACTCACAGTGCACGGTGTAGCGCCTTTTATCGCTCTTGTCAACTGTAAACGCACGTTCTGCCTTAATGCAGTACGTCACAAGTGCATTTCTACACTCAGCCATGGAAGCAAAAATGCAACCTTCTGCCATATGAGGGTTCTCAGGGTCCCATTCAACAGGTGGCCGGTCTTCCTCCTCTTCAAGGTCACTGTCAGACTCATATTGGATTTCAGCCCGAGATGTCCGTCTTAAAGTCTGAAGAACATCAGAATATAGCCTCTCTTCATCATCCGCAGAAATGTAGGCATCAGACTCCACTTCAACAGGAACCCTTCTCCCAGTGCCCACACTTGTCGAGCCACCACGTCGAGTTGGTTTTGAACTGTTCTGGCTAGAGTTGGCAGTACAACGTGATGGTCCTGCCCGAGAAGATGAACCCGCCACCGTCTGTCCAACTGCCGGCACAACCACATCATTTTGCAGCCTCACATGAAAATTCTCTGCCTCCTTATGCTTAGCAAACATGGTAGCGAGCTCTTCATCATTACTAATTTGGATCCAATCTTTTCCCCCATCAAAGTATCTAAATTCCACTTCATCATGCAAACCCCAAGGATATGGGCTGCAAATTACCTCCCCAAATTGTCTGAAACTCCAATTACAATCCATTGGCACCGAATAACTGAAACCTCCTTTGAATTTCTTCTTATTGTCTGCATCGACGATGTAGCGGTCCCTTCTAATGTTCACCAAGAAAGCAAACCGCAACTCCATCCTAACCCACGAAAAACAGAGACGCAATCAGCTGCAAATCAATGGCATCCCATGTCGAATCGACAATTCAAAGCTCAGTACTTACCCAATGGGAACCCAATCGTGGACGCGGCGTGTCTCCGGACCCAGGTCGCCGCCGCTCTCCATTTCATTGCTATCCATTTCATTGCTATCCATTTCGTCGAGCAGGTGGCGGACAGAGTGGTGGAACGAGCGCCCCACCAGCGGCGTCGCAGGACGGTGGCGGTGAAGCAGGTGGCCACGCGGAACGGCCGCGGCGGTGCAGGTGGTGCTGGAGGCGGCGCAAATGGGTGCTGCTGGCTGCGACACAGGTGGTGGTGGGAGGTGGTGCTGGCGGAGGATCAGGTGGCGGTGGCGGTGGATCAGGTGGTGGTGGCGCCGCAGGTGGTGGTGGTGCCGCAGGTGCTCGTGGCGCCGCGGGGGTGGTGCGGCGGTGGTGGCGGCGATAGCGGCAGCGCACGACGCACGACGGCGGGTCGCGGCAGCGCACGACGGCGGGTCGGGAGGCTCGGGTGTGGACGATTCAGCAAAGTCAACTCACTGCGCGGTCCCACCTGTAAGCTCCGGACGACTTCAAACACACTGGGCGGTCCCACCTGGAAGCTCCGGACCCACTTCACTAACGCCACCAGACGGAATCGAGTTCAAACTCACCGTTTCGACCTCTCCATAGTTGATGCGCACGAGGTAGGGGCAAAACTGAGCACCATTCGGCGCTAGGGGCAAAACTGAGTAGTTGAGGTCCGCTGTGGGCAATTCGATAAATGACCCATGAATTTATATTCAGATGTTGGATTTAATCAATTTATATGCAGATAAAATTGCTTCACGGCTGATGACTCGAGCTTTGTCGCCACATGACCCACTTGCTGCCCCATCGCAGTAACAAAGTCCTGGCCACTGCAAGTGCACAGCCATCGCCTCCTTCGCCTCCTTTGGGAGATCTAGGCCGCCGAGCTCCCTCGCAACCTTCATGAATTACCCACGGTTTTAAAACAAAGAAGTTTATATCTCCCTTACAGCTAGAAAAATTCATTGCCTACTACAAAAATATGTATCTTGTATCATGCATGATAAGATCAAGTGATAAATGCTTGTTGTTCACCGGTTCCATTTCATAGATAGCCAAAAAAAGTCATTGTTCCTCAATGAGCTACCAGTCATCTATACGAGGTGTCAAGGTGCAGCGAAGGTAGTCAGAATCCCGATTCTATCATACGATTTTATGAATTTACGATCTAAATAACTCGGCCGATTCTACGATTCTAGTAAGTAGAATCCACGATTTGCGATTCTACTAGTTATGATCATACGATTTGTGATCTTACAACATAGGTGTCGATCCGATCTAGAATCCCGATCGTTACCACGTGAAAGACAAGGCACACGACTTAAAGAAAAAAACTAGAGGGTGCTATATGAATGGTTGCCGCTGAGATGTTGGAATATTCATGTGCATTGTGTTTCCACATGTGCGGCGGGGAGAAGCAAACTTGATGCCCTGTGGGAACGCATGAGAGCATTCAACTAGTTTCATATATAGAAATATCTTGCTCGAATGAAATATTAATAAAAATGGACCCAACAATATAAAATTCATCATAATGTTTTTTATTGAGTAACAGAAGAGCATCATGCCCCCATGCTACAACTGTTCAAAATTTCCACAAGTCGCATACTGGCATACTAGATCCAAGGCTATATAGTAAACTATATATATTTACAAAGTTATATGAAACTTTTGAGTTATAAATGCAAGTTATTAATGTACGTTTCTTGGACATGGCCAGGCCGCATAAGTCCGAGAGTCAAATTGACGAACAATTTCCTATAAAGAAATATCTTGGCTGAAAAAAAATTATCAATGAATCCAATGTACAAAATTTATCGTTTTTCTCCATAATGGTGAAACTTAATACCAATGTCTGTCCGATCCAAATAAATCTAAAACGATGTACATTTTCCCTCGTGGGAGTAGTAGTCCCTAGTATAGTTCAAGTATCTCTTATATTCGTTCCAAGTGAAAACTGTGGATTGTCGCATTTTGGAGGCGGGGGTCGTCTTGTCTTTGATTTTCAGTGCAAACGCCAACATTTTCCTTCCTTTGTTTGTCCCCGAAAAAAAACTGGGGACACGAGCTATAACCCAGGTCAATCTGTTTCCCCAGTAGCATACGCCACGAAGCCACCATGGTTCTAGAATTCTAGGTGCGGTGACTTTGGGTCTTAATATATGGTGAAAATGTGCATATTTTTTTTAAAATTGCTCCCGAAATCTCAATGCCCCCGGTCGGTGGACCAAACTCATAATCAAGGGTTGCTTTAGCTACTGGCCTATAGAAGGATTCATAACTTCATGCCTATACTACCACCCAAGTCCTTTATAAAAAGCAACGTTTCTCTAAGGAAAAGATGAATCATGTGTTCCTAATTTTACTTCCCTATCCAGATACCATCCAATCTAATATTGCGCCTTCTTGTTATGTGTTTGCACATTAGGGATTTGATTTTAATAGTATGGGCATAGAAGGCACCGGAAATTACAACTGTATTTAAGGGTAATGTACGGAATTGGCCAGACTGACTAAAAGGACCATCCGGTGTGCCTCTAATTTTTGAATAGAAAAGTAGGCTTGAGAGGGCGCCTTTTTGCAAAAATATCACTGCTGGAGACTATCAACCATTGCCACGTCAACAAATACGGCACTCTACAGACTCCACCCCTCTGACGTGTAACTCAGAACACGTGCAACCGGAAGAGAGCGAGAGTGCGTGGGTGTCAGAGGTTGTTATTTTGTGGTGATCCAAATTCGTATATACTGATATACGGTACGGTACGAGTTGTACTCGACTTGCAAGTCATGTTACCGACCTAGTTTAGGTCAGGGCTCCTATAAATACATCTTGTAAGCCGCCGGTTTGGAATAAGTCGCATTGTGTAAATCTCCGGCGTTTGTAACCTCACCCGATATAGTGAAGTATTGCTGACTGGCGCCCGTGGTTTTTTCTCCTCCATTGTTAGAGGGATTTTCCACGTTAAATTTCGTGTCCCCGTTGGTTTGATCTTTCCGCTACTTCATCGTTTCTTTGCTATCATTTATAACAAAGGTATGGCTCAAGAGGACTAAACGTGAACACAGAGGAGGCTATGAGAATTTTTTTAATCAACAGCGAAAGGCAGGACTCGAACTCGACACCCATAGGCCTGATACCATGCCAATTTCCATGCACTAACCAACGCAACAGAAATATGCAACCAAAAGTGTGAACTGATGAAAAAGGCTAGTGTGATCCACATAAATGGCACCAAGAAACTAGGGCGGTAGCTTTGGCCGTCTCAATCTCTAAAGGAAAAACAAAAACAAAAACAAAAACAAAAAAGCTAAAAAACGTAAGACTCAACCCAAAATACCAACATCAGTATGGTATAACAAAGTAATTCCAAGTTGTACCAATGTACTCATATTTTGATCCTTCAGTTATAATATAATTTATTTTGAAAATAAGTGTTGAAGGAAAAGTGTAATTTTCTTGATTGTATGCACCTTTTCACAAATATGTACTAATCCGTGTTTTATTTACAGTCAATCTAATGACGTGCTAATTACACAATCAGCTTGTAAAATACAGAAATTTTTGGGCACAGCGTCACAAGGGGGACGGACTCGGGGGTACGAAAATTTAGACATAATATCTAAACAGTATTAATCTATTGCCAAGTCTATTGATTAATTAGACTACTAGGTCGCTGTTCAGAAAATTAGTAGCTACTAAAGATAGCATATGTATGAGGATGATTCGATGTACCTTAAACTAAGTCCTTGATCAGAGACACACGGTGGATAGGGACGGCATATGCGCCGGCGGCGGCCAGTGAGCGGCAGCGTCGAGCCAGCGAGCGGAGGCAGATGATAGTAAGGGTGTGTTTGGTTGAGGGGGTATGATTTAGGGGATCCTATATTTTTTAAAAATGGGCACTTTATTATCTAAGTGATACAAAAAAATTACACCCGACCTATGCATAACAAGATGCACACAACCTTAACAAGTCTAACCAAAAGAAAAAAAATAAACTGGGCATATTACAAGAATCTATAAGAGAGCTAATGTGACGCCTAAGGAGGAGGAGGACCAATCCGGAGATTCAAGTACGACTATTGATTAATTAGACTACTAGGTCGCTGTTCAGAAAATTAGTAGCTACTAAAGATAGCATATGTATGAGGATGATTCGATGTACCTTAAACTAAGTCCTTGATCAGAGACACACGGTGGATAGGGACGGCATATGCGCCGGCGGCGGCCAGTGAGCGGCAGCGTCGAGCCAGCGAGCGGAGGCAGATGATAGTAAGGGTGTGTTTGGTTGAGGGGGTATGATTTAGGGGATAAGGGCATCCCCAACCACCTGGTTAGGGATAGCCAATTTTTATGTTTGGTTGGAAATATGAGAATTGGTTATGGATGACCAATTTTTTGTTTGGTTAGAGAGATGTGAGTGGCTAGGTCGTTGTGATGAATCTCTTTGGTTGAGCTGGTGAGATTACCCTCTATAAAGGACTAGGCTGTAGCCTAGTGGCAAGGGTCACAGTGGTGCATCCTTGTGACCAGAGTTCGAGTCACGTCGGGAACGAATTTCTGGTGCCTTACCAGGGTGATTTTCTTCTCTCTATAAGAATAGGCAGAGCTCCTGCCACTTTTCACTTAGGTGAAAAGGTTCTCTTTTTAGATTACCCTCTATACTTCACATTTGAGCTACGGAAATATTTCGTAGGAAGCCAGAATTTTACAAGTGAAACAAAGACTCAGCCATTATAATATAGGTGAATGTGCTAGCTTTCTACAAATCACAAATGAAACTGAACCCATTACGTGTCCGTGACTATCGACTAGTATTCAGAATTGAGCTTTAGAGCTAATCTATCGTACACAAAAAAGACAGAACTAGAACTACGAAAATACACAGCGCTGATGTATGTTCAGATCGAATCGAGAAATAGCCATGGTCGCCTCCGGCCCACGATGCGGACATGCTCTCGTCAGGAGTAGTTTGTTCTAATCGAATTGCGTGTACACGACCGGCGGGAAGATGCAAGGCTCGTGGATCTGCAGGCACAGCGTTCGCCACCATATCAGAGCCACCCATGCGTCGATGTGGCTATGCAGCGTCCTGCTCGCCGTTGCGGCACGGCTTCGCCGACATCCGTTGCCTCGATCTGATAATCCGCCGCCGTCGCCCTTGATCTGGGGTAGCGGAGGAAGAGAGAAAATAGGGGAGGAAGGGATTCGCTTCCCCGTGGCCGTCACCCGTGATGCGCCGCCGCCATCGGCTGGATCTGGAGCCGTCGCCATGGTCGGCAGAGAAGGAGAAGTGGAAAATGGGGTGTTTTTTTCTCGGGAAGGTGGGGTGAGCGAACGAGAGGTGAGCGAGCCAAAAGTGGCTGCCGTCGTCCGCCACTTTTTGCCGGATGGGCCCAACCACCGTTTCAAGGGAATATTCTCCAAATCTGGTTACCCATATCCCTCCCATCCTTCAAACCAAACGGTGGATAACCACCTAAAAAGTGGCTATCCCTAACCACTTGAGGGATAGCCACTCAACCAAACACACCCTCCCACGATATGGGTAGACGGGTTGTTTTCTTTGCAGTTGGGCTTCGGTCTGTCTACATGGATTAGTTGTATTTTTGGGTTGAGTACTTTTTTTGCGAAACACAGTACAACGCAAGCGCTCATATACACGCGCACACACTCACCCCTATGACGCACGCACGCACAACCTACCCCTATGAGCACCTCCGAGAGACTGAGTCGGCGGATCGAGTCTTAAAATTAAGTCACCAGCGCCTCGCGGTCGACGGGAACGTCGCCTCCCACTGAAGAATATATTCCGCCTTAAATGAGAAATATCACCGTCAAAACTGGGGTTTTAACTCTAGTGGGCTGAGGATACAACCACCCACCTAACCATCTTGCCACAGGCAAGTTTTCTTTTGGGCTTAAGTACTACTCCCTCCGTTCACAAAAGGATGTCTCAATCTTTTCTAAATTTGTATGTATGTAGGACCGTCTACATCTCAGTCGACTGAGATCTAATTGAGATCTCAGTCGACGCTGGCCGTGACTTGTTTCTGTCGCGTGCGTTACTTGCACCAGCTGTTTGCTTGGGCTTTCACCGCACTGCCTGATGCGTGTGTGTACTGTGTGCTTTGTACTGACCACTGACTACTGAGACTATCCACCGTATTAACTCAGAGATGTTGATGTGACACTTGAGCTCCTGGTCTACTAATTTGACACAAATAAAGCACATAATATACGGGGAAATCCATCTTGCCTTGTAGGTGTAAATACAGCTGAACGAATCACAACACAAATCCAACAGTAGAAACATTTTTTCTCACTTGCAAACCACTTGCAATTAGAAAATACCCAATTACAACCCATTTGCAACTCACAACCCTCACAAATCATGACGCAAATCCAACTATTAGGTACATTTTTTCTTAGTTACAACTCACTTGTAACTGTAAAAAACTCAACTAAAAACCCACTTGCAACAGGAAGAAAACGCAGTTGCAGCGCAATTCACTACCATCATGAATCACGACATAAATCCAATGGAAAGAACATTTTTCTAAGTTGCGACCCGCTTGCAACGGGAGAAAAATCAGTTGGGTTGCGACAGAAAAAAAAAAGTAAGTTGCAATACAGTTGCAACTGACAGCTGGACGAATCACGATACAAACCGAACTGTAGAAATATTTTTTCTCACTTGCAGACCACTTGCAATTAGAAAATACCCAGTTCTAACCCACTTGCAACTCACAAATACGACGCAAATCCAACTATTAGGAACATTTTTTTTTCTTAGTTACAACTCACTTGTAACTGGAAAAAACTCAACTAAAATCCACTTGCAACAAGAAAACCAATGGAGGTGGTACTTTGTTGTTTTAAGTGTCTAAATATTGTTCTTAGGAAACTAGGCGCGGTGGCTTTGGACCTCATTTTCCTTTGCAAAATGCAAATATTTTTAATTTTCAAAAGAAAAATGTCAAGGAAATCTCATTGATTCTGACTTAACGGACGGTGGACCAATCTCATGATCAAGGATTGCTTTAGCTATTGACCTACTGAAGGACCCATAACTTCATGACAATGCTACCACCCAAGTCCTTTATAAGGATAAACTCTTCAATAGGAAAAGATAAATATTGTGTTCCTCGTGTTACTTTTTTATTCATAAATTATCCAATCTCATTTCGCATATTTTTGTTGAGTCTTTGCACACTAGAGATTTAAATTTACAGCATAGGTATTTTTTTAGATAAAGGGAGTTTTATTACTTACAGCATAGGTATGGGAGATATCGGAAATTACAAACAGATCATCGAAGTTGCAATGTGCACATTTTTATGTGGCGCAACGTTATCCCTTCTCTTCCTCTTCACTTGCCATCATGCATTCCCTCATGCTCCAAGCGTCCGCAAAATTACAAGTCTCCTCCTCGTCGCAAGGCCAATCTAGTAAACAACTATGACTATGTACAGGGTTATTTGAAACTATTGGATTAGAAATAAAAATATAAGTCTTTCGTGAGATGGGCACAATTACTCGAGATTGGAGTTTGATGAACATTTTTTATTAATAAATATGTTGCTTGGAATAAGAATATTTACGAACCTAGTAGTACAAAATTCATTGTTTTTATTTTCTATAATGGTGAAACTTAATACCAATGTCCGTCCGATCCAAATAAACCCAGAAACGATGTACTCCCTACATTTTAGTTTACAAGTCAAGCGTGTATACCTAGGTCGCTAACTTTACCTATGTAATATAATTTATATAACATAAAAATTATATCATACGAAAATAGAACATCTAAACTTTGTAATGGTATTTTTTGTAACATTTACTTTGTATTATGTTGGTCAAATTGATGACCTAAGCATATGTGCATGCCCTGCAAACTGAACTGAACCGGAGGGGGTACATTTTCCATCGAGGGAGCAGTAGTTCAAGTGGTTCAAGTGGAAACTGTGGATTGTCGCATTTTTGGAGACTGGTCGTCTAGTAGATCTCGATATTGGTGCAAATGCGAACACTTTCTGTTTGTTTGTCCTCTGATTCGGAGGAAAACCAAAAAAAAAAAGATGGAGCTGGCGACGCGACTCGCATGCACCCGCGATCCCGGACTTTGCGGCTCCACTCCTTCTTCCTCCTCGGAACCGCCCCACCCCCACCTCGATCTCTCTTCCCTTCCCCACTATACCACTAGGCGAGTGACAGAAAAATCTCTCCACGTCCTCCTCCCACTTCACACCTCCAAACTGCCCTGACCGACGCCGGTTTATATATGTGTACTCTGCAGCGACGACCACGAGTACTGCTCCTCTGTTCTCACCGCGACCGATCGGCGACCTGAGCGAGCGGTGTTCGGCTTGATCGGGCCGGCTTGCAGGTGATCAATGGCGGACGCGGTCACCGGGAAAGCGCAGGTGGCACGCGAGGTGTGCGCGGCGTCGGCGGCCTTCGCGTCCTGCACGCACCGCCGCCGGTCCCCGCGCCGCCCGCCCTTCGTCGACTGGTACCTCGTCCTCGCCGTACGTTCCCGCGCACGTTCGATATACCTGCTCGTTTTGTCTAGATCATTCCCCTGTTAAATCATCATCATGAATGGCAGATCGGCGAGGCCGCGTCGGAGGACGCCATCAAGCGGCGGTACCGCCACCTCGGTACGCATCCGCACCACCGCTGTCGCGTTAACTGACGATGATGTACTGTGCTGATGTGCGTTCTGTGGTGTGTGATTCTGTAGCGCTGCAGCTGCACCCGGACAAGAACCGGCATCCCAAAGCAGAGGTCGCCTTCAAGCTCGTCTCCGAGGTAACATGGCTGGTCACTCTAATCTACTCGCTCCGCGTGCGCATTGGGTAGTAGTGCCACTGCCTTTTCATGATGATCTTGCGCTTCATTTCGAATCTTTTGCCTTTCTCGTTTGTTGCTGCCTTTCTGTTGCAAATTCTACTAGTTTATACTCGAAAGAATGATGATGATTCAGTAGGTTGTTGCATGCGTGCTGCGATCGATCCGAAACCCATGGGAAGAGATTGGCCGTCTGTTTGTTACCTCTACCGCTGCATGTATATAGATGCGTCAGTTGCTGCTACTATTTAGTTGGTTGTGGAATCTCATCCCGCGCGTACATGCAGGACTTTACAGATCGAATTGGCCAACGCATAACTAGAGTTGAATGCGCAGTTCAATTTCTATTTATTTATTTTACACGTTACAGTAATTTTTCACACAGTAACGTGCCGTGCATGGCATTGCATTGCAGGCGCACGCTTGCCTGACGGACAAGGCGCGCCGGAGAGCCTTCGACGCCGAGCGCGCCACGGCCTTATGCGCCGCCTGCCATGCCCGCCTCGGCCTCACCACCGCCGCCAGGCACCGCACCAGCAGCGACAAGAAATCCACCCCGTCATCGGCTCCCTCCGCGCGGCAGCAGCAGCAGGCGCACAGCTCCGTGGCCAAACCTCGCGGCGGCGTGAGCGGGAGGAGAACGCAGGCTCTGCGGGAGGTGCAGAATCGGCTGCGTGACGAGTGCCGGATCATCGACGACTGTCTGCGCGCCAACGGCGACGTCGCACGGCGGCGCCAGTCCTTCCCGCTCTTCGACCCCTCCGACCGGCAGCGCTTCCCCGACTACCCGCACGCCCGGCCGCCGCCTCTGTCGCCGTTCGCTGACGCTGGGTACCGGCCGTTCGAGAAGGAGCTCGGCGTAGGAGGCCAGACCTGCAGAGGCGCCACCGGATGCTGTGAGTCGCCGGTGTACCAGGCTAGGAAAGCGCCGGAGCGCGCCACAAGAATGAGGCGTCCTTGGTGATGCGCAGTAAACCGCCACCGATCTAGCTTTTGCTTCTTTTCTCTCAATCAAAACAGTTCTCAGATTTATGCTTTCGTTCTCTTCTCTTCCACGTTTTAGAGCAGTTTCCGTGCTACCCAACAAACACACGAAATGTATTGCAATTGCAAGAAAATATTCAGAGAATATCTGGGTTTTTTAGGAGATGAAATATATGTCTTAGTTCAGTGATACTACTCAACTGGCATTTCTGTTAAAGTGAGTATTCCTACGCATAAAATCTGGCTACTCAGCGAAACGTACAAAAATGGAGCTGGATTGTATCTCGAGTACAACAGATATACACCAAAACAGGAAAGATTTTGTTCTTCAGGGTACATAGGTGATAGGACCATTCCCGAGTCATTGGTGCAAACTAACAAGGCCAAGTGACAAAATTTCATCTACTACTCGCCACCTTTGCTTCCTGGTGTTGCTGGCGATGGCGAAAGGACACCCGACAAAGCTCACTTCTTCTCAGCTGCTTTATGGTCCGGGATTTTCAGTGCGCCACTGTCAATCAGCGGCTGCAGCTCCGATTTCGCAAGATCCTTCACCTTGGAATCTGGAGATTCCAGATATGCCGCCACCACCTTGGAACTGCATTGACCAAGAAGTTCATTCAGAAGAAATTAAGCTCATCAGACATAGGCCAAGCATACCAAAGAGCACCACCTAAGGAGTGCACTGTAGTAGGCGAACTTTGAAATTCTATACATCGCATGGTTCACAAAATTGATGGAACAGAACAAGATCATACGGCTTTTAAAGAACTGTTGTCTCAAGGAGTAGATTTGAGGTACCTGTATCCATCAGCATATGACTTGCACTTCCCTTTGATGGCTTTTTTCCAGAGGGTAGCAGCAAATGCAGGGGAATCAAGTATCATTCTTCTGATTATACGGCTGGAATAGAAGTTTTCAAAGGCATGTTCAGTGTCCTCCGTCTTCGGCTGCGCTGCATCAGAAGCTATTGCATCGTGGAGTAGGTGGGTCTGTTCAGTGATGTCCTCCAAAACATTATCTTTCCCACCAACAGCAACCTTGGAAGATTGCAACACAGAATCTCAGTCAGCATAACTGCACAACCTCTTGTAAAGCAAAAATATGTACAATGATGATGCTCATTATGACTGATAAGATTTCTCCACATCGGAGAATAAAAACTTAGGAACTGTCTTTTGAGATGAAGCTCTACAATGTTTGTCTCTTGTGGAGAAAAAACAGAAGTTGAGCAAATGGTCATGTACATTTAAACATATTTCGAAGGTTTTTTTTCATGAAGAACTATCATAGATGACTGAATATTATGCCAAGATACTGAATATAGAAGGCGAGCAAGACTAAGCAGAGTACCTCATATAATACATCTTTGCCAAAGTTTGTCCGGAGTAACTCTCCAACATTTTCAACACAGGTCTGGATGAGAGCCTGCAAAGAAAAAGAACACCAACATTATCCTCTAAAGCCTGTCAGGAACAAGGAGGTAAACCTCCAACACATAATCTCCAATTCAATGTTACTCATTAGCAAGTTGTAACTTGTAAGTACATTGAACCTACCAGTACAACAGCTAAAGTTTATATTCAAACAACTGCAACCACAGAACAATCAGGCACAGATAAGTCTGTAGGCTAGATAATATTGTAAAACCTGCTAATGAGTAACGAACACCCATCTTTGATTGTGTGGTGCATGTTATACTAGCCAAGCATGGTTTTGAGTAGCTGATTAGTCACAGACTAATCGCCAAGTCGTTTTGTAGAAATCAGGGCGACTCACGACTAAGCAGCGACTATACAGTGACTTTCATGGACTAATCGCCGAGCCATAGGGCTGGAGACTCAACTTGACTCGGCAACTCAAAGACCTTGTACACAAGATACTTCCCACTGCGTTAATTTTGTCTTGCTTCGTATAGGAAGGTTTGACAAGTCATGGAATATTGTATATGATAAGTTTAGGGGCTTTGTGACTAATGGGAGTCCAGTCATGTTGTGACTAGGGGTTTGGTGACAAATTGTCACACTTAAATCATATATTAGCACTACTGCAATAATAATAAAAATGTAGTTCTCTTGAGGCGAAAAGTACATGCTTTAATAGAACTGCTGTTGAGTAGAACAAAAGAAGGCCAAATACAAATTACGAGAATCACCTCAGCAAGGTCGCTTTTCACCAACAATTCATGTCGCCGCTGAAACGGGTCTTTCTTGCTGTCACATGCGAACAGTGTGTCTTTTGAACCCCCATGTTCTTTATCATCTGAACCCCCATCTTCATTGTCAGCTACAGCATCCAACTTACTCTCCAAATTAGCAGTAGCACTTTCCGATGCCCCATCCTGCACCAAAAAGAGCAAACTTTTAGCATATGTTTCTCTTCTAAGTACTTAACAGCTAACAGAATAGCTAACTTGCCTTTGAAACAATGGAATGCACGCTGTAATTCAGACAAGCCAAATCGGTTGGAGTTAGATAGCGTGAGCAAAGTGGGTGAAGTAGCTGTAGCACTGGGCGTCTACCATTCTGTTCAAGCAAAGAGCTTCATCATAAATAGTCTCATGTTCATTTAATTAAAAAGCATATCAGAAGCTAGGTACTCTCTTTTTTACCTTGTCAAATACGAGTTGCTTTAACTGCTTCGTCAGCTCTTGAATTACACTCTACAAAAATTGAAGGGAACATATAAGCATTGATTGCTGCTTCAGCTTGCTTGCTATGGCAGCATAAAACTCGCTTTAAGTAAACGATTGGTGGCAACTAACCTTAGTAACAAGTTTTGTGTCATCAACAATGGAGAGAAGACAAACAAGGAACTGGAGCAAAGAGACATGTTAGTACAGGTGACGGTAAATCAGTTGGAAACATAAAACAATCTTAAGTTGCATATGGAAACATCACTTACAAGGCATCCATAATCACTGAGAGCAAGCTTCATAAGGTGCCCCTTCAAGCTTTTGATAATCTTCTTCCTATCCTGAAGCACATTACCATGTTAAATAGCCAGATTTACACCGGGAAAAAGCGGGAAGGAAAAAATTGCTAATGAGTAATGAATATGCAGCATGTGGCAGTAATTAATGAACAGTTCAATTTGCATTATTCTTAAGTTAAGTGTCCCAAATCTACAAAAGTTTTCAAATTCTAATACACAGATGAGTGGACAAGTTAAAAAAAGTGATTCGCTGATTGGTGAGAAAATTATATTTAATGAACAATACAAAATTTGATGGGGAAAACTGAAAACATACTTTGGCACTGCCATGCTTGAGGCAAGCAAGCCCTAACTTTAATCCTTCCCTTGTCTGCATGATCCGAATGAGAAGTGGTTCTGAAGTTTTTTTCTTCTTAGCTTTTGTTTTTGTTGGTACTTCAGGGACACCTGGTAATTCATCTCCATCTACGACAGATGACCCTTGAGTAAGATGGGGGATTAATTGACGAATAACGTCCACAGCAGATGTCTACGAAAAACAGAAATACATTAGATAGTGCGATAAGCTGAAAAAAGAAGTTCACCAAAGAAAAAGGGGAGCTTTGTTGTAAAGATAGGCCAAACACATCAAAAAAGAACATGTTACCTTATCAGCAATTGTTAAGTACTCCAATATGACTGTGTGTACTATGGAATACTCAACGATACCTTTCTCCAAAATTGGCTGGATAACAGTAGTCATATACTGCCGGACAGATGATTTCTGTAATCCAAGCTTGGAAATTGTTTCTAACAAACTGAAAAAGAATGTTGAATTTTAGGATGTGGCACTTTAAATTTTCTACATATTAGGTGAAAGTTAAGGGGAAACTTGAAAGCGGGTATCTGAGAAGACATTATAGTGTGCTAACCTGTATGATTTTTGATCGGTCAGGCCCTTGAATAGTTGAAGCTCAGTAGAGTACAATTCCAACAACAAACTTCTTCTCTGAGGTGGTGTTGCCCGCTGAAATGCGCAGTCAACAACTGAAAGAAAGATTACATCTCAGTGAGATTACCAATTTACCATCATTATGTGTATACAAAATAGAAACACATGCATGCAATGGTACGGAACAATTAACTCCTGCTGCTACTATACATGGCGATTTTCCTACAATTTATGATAGCAACACATAACAACACGTACCTGCGGCTCCTATTACGTGACGAAGAAGCTTAGCAACTTTACCATGAAGGGAAGAAATGAACCAGGCAAACTGTTTTTTAGTGGCTGCAGTCACAAACAAGAGATATATGTTAGTAAAGCCAAGGATTATCAAAGAATCAAGCAATATTCCCTCATATAAGCTGCATATAAGTTTTGGAGTAAACCATAGCAAAATTTACCAAGTTTTACGAGCTTCTTTACGAGGAAAACAGCGTATTTCTGGCGAGAAAGAGTAAGCAAATGTGGTTGCAGGGCAACAAATATAGCATCCCTCTCTGGCTGTGAACACCACTTCACGCATGTCTACAGGAAAAAAATAGTTGCAGTCAGAACCAAGTACCAAAGTCCAAAGCACCAAATCAACACGTGCATAAACAGGTCATATGCTCAACTTACTTGAAGAACGCGCGCTGTTACATGGTTTCCAGCAATCTCCATATACTTCCCGTCCATTTTACGGACAGCCTCAGTTACTAGCCTATACAGACCATAAACTCGTTGAGGTAAGAACTTGAACATGAGTGTAACAGCCCACAAGACTTGGACAGCGGCACTTACTTGGATCTATTCTCCTTGCTCACATCGCGGCATCTCATCTTTTCCCACAGTACTGTTAGTTCCTGTGAATATTGAGGTGTACCAAGCAAACGAGATTAGAAGCAGGCATTGGTGATGTCTACTTGAATCAAAGGCTTGGCTATCAAAATTAAATTCAGGTTTAACACATGATCATCATCTGTCTTTTCATGTAATGTGAAATTCAACAGCAAAACTAAAAAGACAGAAGATGTACTCCCTCCGTACCATAATATAATACGTTTTAGCTATTGTAACAAAGGACTACATACGGAGCAAAATAAGTAGGTGTACACACTAACATATGTCTATATACATCAGTATGTTGTCCGTAGTGGAATACCTACAACATCTTATATTACGATACGGAGGGAGTAAGTACATACAAAGAGGTCTAAATTCTGGTATACACTACTGCAGACATTATTGTACTATTAATCAATTTTATACAGTAGTGTAAGTTCCTAAGAATATTCATTCATGTGTACCAAGCATAACCAGATTAGATTTGGCCAGAATATGGTACTGAATCATCGTACACAAATGTTGCGGTTCAAGCAGTAACTTGGCACTGTCCACCGGGACCAAAGGCTTCGCTAACAACTTGAGATTCAGGTTGAACACAAGATGATCATCATCTGTCATTGCCAGTAATGCTGAATTCAACTCCAAAGCTAACAAGCCAGAAGATGTGAATACTAAATACATGGAGGTCTCGTTTCTGCTATCCACTCACTACTACAGGCATTATTTGTACTGCTAATCGATGTGCAACTAGTGCCATCTCCACGTACGGTTGCAACATACAAGAATTACTAGGGTAAACATGCTCAAAACCCCGCAACCAACCAGGAGTATCTGAGTCGCGCGTCCAAATCGATCGAAGCAGACGGTGCCAGAACCGAGAATTACGTACCTTCTCGAGGTTGTAGTTGGCCTTCCTCTTCATCTTCCTGGACTCGGACATTTCCTGCCGCACAGGCCAAACGACTCCAGTCTCAGCTCAATCCCGACCAAAGCCCGTGAAGGCCGACTATCTCAAAAGAAAGAAAGCGACCCCCGGTAGTAGTTACCTTGGCAGCGACGCGCTTGTCCCTGGCGGTGACCGGCTGCGGCTTCTCGTGTCCGCCGCCGCCGCCGAGCGCCGCGGGCTTGGAGGGCTTCCCCCCGGCATCGCGCTTCCGCTTGTTAGTGCCCTGGACGTCGCCGCCGCCGGCCATGGCGAGGGAGGTGGTGTCGGCGACCGGAGGGATTCGAGGAAGGGGTTTACTGGAAGCGGTGGCGGTGGGGGGAGGCCCGACATCATTCTAGGGTTTATACGTCCCCAGCATTGCTCCGGGGCAAATGGGCTTGCCGCACTTCCCGGCCCATCAACATAGTAGTTGCCGGCCCGTAATCACGCGGCAGAGTAAACGTTGCTGTTATTAGGCCCGGGCCTGTTGGGTCTTCTAGAAGTCCAGGTCCGTTGGGCCTGGCCTGGATGGCGCCGTCTGACAGGTCAAAGCGGGAAGGGTAATACGGTCAATTCAGCTCAGGGAGCGGGAGAACTGTAGGAGCGCGGGAAGGCTGGGAGCGTTATTTTCCCTTTTCCCGCCGGCGAGCGCGCCAACGGAACAGGGAACAGCGAGCAGCGGCAGGACGGGTGGGGCCGCGCGCGGTGGTGGGTCTCGGTGTGTGGTGCGCCGGGCCACGTAGCGGATAAGAATGGCTCCTCGTTTTGGGCGCTAGTGTCGGCGTCGGATCCGGTGCGGAGCGCGCGCGTGCGTGTGGCCGTGGGGTGGCTACGGTCGCGAGATCCGGACCGCGCACACGCGCCACCGTTGGAGGTCTGGTCGCTGCAGTGAAGAAGCGGAAACCTGAGGGCGCCGCCGCCTCGGGATACGTACGCGGGATGGTGGAATTTCTCTGGTCACTCCTCGTAAGAGGGAGTGGTAGAGGCCTATGCTACCGCTAGCCTGGCGCTGTTGCTGTTGGAGCCGATTTGACGTGCCACTGGCAGCTGCCTTGGAGCACAAGAAGAAGTTGAGTGGATTTTTTTTGTCAACTCCAACGTACTCCACTTTTAACGGTTAGATTAGATTGCTACCGTTGTCAAACAATTTGTACTCGAGTATATATTATTATTTTTACTGCCTCAGTCTATAACTATAAGTAACATGGTGTGGGCTATGTGCGACAGAAATAATAAACGTATTAATTTGTATTCGAAACAAGCTTCTAGTGGATTTTTTTTTTACCCGCATGCAACATGGCGTGGGCTATGAGCGGCCTCCCTCCGTCGCTGGGCGACAAGCGCCGCCAACGAAGAGGAGGGAGGAGTCGGGGCAGCTCGGGAGTTTTCAAGAAGGATCGAGAGAGGAGAGAAACATAAGGGTCCTGATTAAAACAAGGATGCTATGTCTATAGAGACATACATATGGAGTAGTTTTCGATTAGGAGCAAATAAGCTATAGGGCGCGTATTCGAACGGATTTGGAGCAAATATGCGAGGACGTCCAATCTTCCATGTTGACTCAAAGTTATACGTTGAATTCGTCTGAGTTTCTTTTACAAGTCACCTACATATAAAATTCCGATTGGGTCCTTGGTCTCACTTCAATATATTTGATAAACGTCGTACTAAAATGAGTTATGACCCAGCTGCAAAGCGAACTGGAATACCAAGAAAAATGCTACAAATGCAGCATTATCGAAGTGAATTCAACTACCAATTAAGCAAAGGGTCCACGCGATGATGATGTGATGATATGTTTGCCGCAAACACACACGGTTTGTTAACTTTAGATATACTGCGTGCGCGTGGGTAAAACCAAGACGTTTAGGTAATAGTTGCCACTCTCACGCGTCCGGGTAGGCGGAGCTACATCACAAAGATATTAGGTTGGCTTTTGCCAATCCATAGGCTAAATAATTCATTTTCCTGCTGGTCTGGGCGGGCCATGGCCCTGTTCTGGGTGAATGCGATGCCAACGACAAAATGCAAGACGTTAAAAAAAAGAGCAATACATGGAAAATGAATTTTGACGCGATTAATCTACAAATATGATACATCTGGTGTTCGATTCAAATCGAATTAATAGCAAGAAATGCGGTCGATTTGTGTTTGTTTAGTGGATCAATCATTCATGGAGCATGGTATACGAGCATTATACGCTATCTGCCCGTATATACCCGCCCAAAATTTTATACAAATTCTACCCAGCAAAAATACAAAAAGGTATAGACGGATGACATCACAGGTTACCGTTAGCCCAAAGCACAAACACACGTGCCCCATCATCCAACCTCGTTCTAAAACCTTCCTAAATCCTGAAACATCGAAAAGCCCCAAACCATCCGTAGCCGTAGAGACACACTCCACACCCCTCGACAAAACAAAAAACACACACGCCGCCGGCCGCCAGCCGCCGATCAGGATCACGTACAAATACGGCCCCAATTTCACCCCGCCGGCGGCTCTTTTCCCTCCACGCTTTTCCGTTTCCCTCCACAGCGTCCCCCCATTTTCGAGATCCAAATCCCTAATCCCTGCCCCTTATCTCTCCCCCCTGCCCCTCCCCCATCTTCATCCTCTCGCTCCGCCTCCACCTTCCCGCCGCCGCTCCAAACCCCTGCTCTTCCGGTGCCGAGAGATCGATCGACCGAGCGAGCGGCGCTCTAGTGGTAGTAGTCGGCGTAGGCGGCGGCCGGATCGTCCCGGGAGCGGAGATCTGCGGCGGATCGGTGGAGTTCGTCCAAACCCCTAAACCCCACCCGATCCGCGGCGCGGATCGGGACCCGGTGCTGTCAGGAGGCGGGAAAGTAAGCTCCGATCCGCGTGCGTGGGTAGATCCGCCTGTCCTGGCGCCGGACATGGACTCCTCCGTCGAGAAGGTGAGCTCCCATCCGAGCTCGATCTGTGGTTCCGGTGGGTGTTTTGGCCTCGTACTGACGTTTTTCGCCTCTCGATCTGTTTAGCAGGGTAGCGGATCGCTGGATCCGGACGGGCGCACGGCCTCCGGGGAGCCCAAGGCCTGCACCGACTGCTACGCCACCAAGACGCCGCTCTGGCGCGGCGGGCCCTTCGGTCCCAAGGTGAGCGCCCGCGCACGCGGCGACGTCAGATCTGCTTGTTTTTTCGCTCCTGGAGCCACGGCTGTCTCCGGGCGTCCCCGATCTGTGCGTTTCCTGGCCGGCTGATCTGACCCATCTGGTTTTTTGTCTTGTCGTGTTGGTGCAGTCGCTGTGCAACGCGTGCGGGATCCGGTACCGGAAGAAGCGGAGGGAGGCGCTGGGCCTGGACGGGCCCAAGAGACGGGAGCCGACTGCTGCGTCTGCGGCGGCGGGTTCGTGCGCGGACAACGACGCCGGCGAAGAAGAGGAGCAGCCGCCGAGGAAGAAGAAGAGCAAGCGCGTCGGGCGGGAGGAGGTGACGGTGGAGCTGCGCATGGTGGGGTTCGGCAAGGAGGTGGTGCTGAAGCAGCGGCGGCGGATGCGGCGCAGGAGGCGCCTCGGCGAGGAGGAGAAGGCCGCCATCCTCCTCATGGCCCTCTCCTCCGGCGTCATCTACGCCTCCTGAGCCCCCCTGCTCCTTCCTGCCGATCCAGGGTGCAGCAAGACTGAAGATCGAAACGAAAGGCGGCATCAGATGAGAAGAGAAGAGAGCGAGGGTGATCTGCATGATCCGCGAGTAGTAGCCACCCCTTTTTTCCTGGTTCTATGCGTAGTAGTTTTCCCGGCTAATTAGTTGATAAGAAGCGAGTTAATAATGGATGATGATGTTCTTCTTCCTGTTGTCAGCTTTGTTCTTGCCTAGCTGTGATGTTACTGGTAGTAGTAGCTCAGTAAGTAGTGTGCAGTAACATTGCAATGTAAGAAGAGCTTATGATCAATCATCTGAGTAGCTCCAGATCTGTTCAAGTGTCGATCCACCTTTCATACTAGCTCGTCTGCTGATGATCGGTTGCCACTGTGTTTTTACTTGGGATCGGTGAATCTTTGGATGCTGTAGGCAGTGTATCCATGAATCTTGAGCAGTGGCATGGCAGCCAGATCGTTCTGTTGGACTGATATTTCGGCCTGGTGGCGAGTGCTCAAAATAGTCATGTCACAGTCCATGGTAGTACTTCTCCAAGTGGAAAAGCCTCACTCATCACTACCGGATCCTGCTGCTGTGTGTGATGTTTGCAGCCATCCGGTGAAAAGGTCACGCGGAATTTGCTTGATTTGGGGGTGCATAAATCCCAAAAAAATTGTCTCAGATGAGGCGTGCTTTGAGGAGGTTGATGTTACAATAATGGCGTGGCCCGTGGGTATCTTGTGATCCTGGTAGGTGGTTTGTTCCATTTTGTTCCCGTCCAAAAAGCCCCATGGCTTTGCTTGCTCTTGGATGGTGACAAGTGATTCCGGTTTATGCCAAACAAATGCTGTTTGTTTTGTTTAGTACGAGTGCAATCCAGGCGATAGACAGGGAATGATCTTGTTTGCTACCAAATGTAGGAGCCGTGGCGTGGGGATGTTTCATGGATTTGGAAGGGGACGAGGTTAAGTGTTTTGCTTGATGTGCTGTTTGAGGTGAGGCCACATGGTCATGTCGCCGTGTTGTGGTATGGGCTCTCCTCTGCCTGGGGAGCGATGGCGTGCCGTGCTGTCGATCTACAACAACTCCGGCGGCGCCCATCATTCTCGTGCTCGCGGTCCTGTCTCCTGTGGACTCGATCTGATCTCGTTCTGTGCTTGGCACACGCTCGCACGCTCATGACCGGGTGACGGCCTGAACCTTTTCGTGTGGGGTATGGTCTCTGACCTGAAGGACAAAACTCATAATAAAGGATGTGTAGCTATTAACCTACCATAGGACCATGACTTCATGTTAGTGCTAGCACCAGTGGAAGGCTTCCCTAAGCAAAAGAGGAATACCTTGTTCTACATTTTACATATTTGTTTTAGAATTATGAAATCTGATTTCGTGCATTATTTATTGTGCCTCCACACACTAGGATGTGAATTTGATATTATAGGAATAGAAGGCACGAGGAATTACCAGTGGATCATTGAAATTGCGACATGCACGAGGTTTCCATGACTGTCTATTGTGATCCCGTATGCCACACTCTCATATGCCATCTTGAGAAAGTAGCACCTTGAACTTTGTTCCTTGTATGGGATGAAATGTTGACCAGAGAAGAAAGCTTCACGCAAGTGAATAAGGGGATAAGAGAATAACAAGGAGGCAACATCTTCATTTGATGGTCCGTCAGGACTAACATTAGAGGCTTTGAGGGTACTACACAGCCTCGTTGTTAGATCGTGATTGCTGCAGCAAAAGCCTCGATATTTGCATTCTTTTAATCCGGTTTGTAGCATAGAGATGGTTTGGTCACAGACGGATTGAAAATCACCGTGTTATGTATGTATGAATGATTGTCGATATGAGATCACTCGGTCTAATTATTATAGTCTTACTCACACTTGTAGTTTTGTTCAAATACATGACAATTATGACCATGGTAAACAAACAAATTGGCGTCAAATTTCAAATAGACCAAGAAAAGTGTTTTGGCTTGTAAATGAGAGATGGGCACGAGGAACAAATAGTCGTATAATTGAAGTAGTGAACGCCGTATTGGCAGAAATTGCTCCATCGCACAGGCTAAATCATCATGATTATGTTTACCATCAAATTTTAATATATAAAAGGGTGTCAAAGGATATTTTTTTGGATCGTACGATTTACATGTAAATTTTATGGGAGCTCCAATATTCACTAAAACTTTTTCGTATGGCAGCCATTTGAATTATAGGATGGTGGCTATCCAAAAAAAATTAGCTTTGCGTGCCATTTGCATTAGAAGAAAAGGACAGAGTCCAGAGTACAGCGATTCCGGCATCCAAAGATGCGGTAACACAGCCAAACAACAGGTTCTCACAACAACTAAGTGAGGAGGTACCTGTCGTGGTGGGATCACGGCAGATGCCATAGGTATGGCTAAGATGGGGCCGAATGGTCGTTGGGGGAATCCGGGGAGGGTTTATGCACTCAAGAAGTGCACACGCAAGAACACGCAAGAACACGAACGAAGAACCAAGAAAGCAAGAACACAAAACACACCACGATGTACCCTGCTTCGGGGCCCTCTTGTGGAGGTAACACCCCTACTGCAGCACTATCCTAGCCAGTGTATAGCTCAGAGTGACAAGTACAAGCTGCTCCTCGAGCTGTATGATGATACAATGGTGAGAACTTGAGGTAAAAGATGGAGCTATACGGGAGGAGAAGGCACTCCGAGCTAGATCCGAGGTGTTTCCGGGGTTTCCGAGGTTCCTTCCTCTTTCTCTCTATCTCTTTCTCTTCCTCTGTTGATCGATCCGTCCGTCTGTCCTCCCTCAGCAGGAGGGGGTGAAGCCCACTATATAGGCCAGCCGGGTTACCATTGTGCCCCTCGCAGAACACTGTTGCCATGCCTCTGCAACGGTCACCACCGTACCACCGTACCTCGGTCGGGGACAAGACGTGGCTTGCCCATCTCCTGTAGCCTAACGGCAGAACTAGCATGTCCCCTCTGACCGAGACAGGACGTGGCCTGGCAGAGCTACCTCGTAGCCTTTTCCCAGACCTCGCGTAGCAGCGATCAGAGACGTGCAGGCCCGCCGAACCCGGAGCACGCCTCTGCCATGCTCCTTGACAGACGCTCCCGTGTCAGGCGCTCTGTACCCGGCTGGAAGTGACAGGAGCATTGACTCCTGCCCGACCTACAGCCCACCACCTCGGTTAGCTCGGCACGGATGTGACGGGCTCCGTACCTCGGGTCTTGCGCTTAATCTCTTTACCAGGTCGGATCTTACTTCCCCCACAGCTTCTCCTGCACTCACAACACAAACCACTGCACTGAGGTAGTTAGGTCGGCTGAACATAGCTCGGACAGTGAACCTCGGCCCTGGCCAACAGTATACCTCGGACCCCTCTGGGCCAAAATAGGTCGGCCTGTACTCTCCAGGTCAAGATGAAGCTCGGACCTTCCCAGGCCCAAACAGGTCGGCCCTTTCCGTACCTCGGCACAACTTCGAACACCACCTTATGCCAAGCCTTGACCCTACCCGGGGATACTCCCCCGACATTAGTCCCCGAAGCTGGTGCGGTCCTACGACCTCGGAAGGAGGGCCGTAGCAGGTTCAAAACAAGCATTACACCACCTCCTAAACCGACCTCCAACATAGTCACGCCGAGGTACCTCCCATACACCACCATCCAATCCGAGGTAGATATGCGAACTGAACTCTCCGAGCTATCTGACTCAGCACCATCTTGCCTCAAGATTTTCCGAGGTACGTGGCGAAGAATCTCTGCCCGGGCTTCGGAATCCGGACCTCTGCCAAGCAGATTCTGACCACACGCCGCCCTCGTCAGCCGGACCCACCGAACAGCGCACCTGCGCACTCAAGTACTTGACCGCCCACGACCCCTCGATTCTTGTGCTGACCAGCGCAGGAAATCCGGGGTGGGCGGTTGCCACCTGCGGCCCACGATGTGGCCGATCGTGCGGCCACAACCGCGTAACCGTGCGCCCACTCGCACACGATCCCGCGCCTCCCGATAACCGCGCGGTAGTGGCGCAGTTAATGCGGGCAGTTACCGCACGCGGCTATAAGTAGGGCCCCACGGGCAACTTCGCCATCTTCTTCCTCCTTCACTCGCCTCTCGCCTCCATCGCAACCAGTGCCGCCGCTTCCGGTTGAGAAGAAACGCGTTCCCGCCGCCGCCGACGAGCAGCTCCTTCGTCGCCGCTGCGACCGCGTCACCGGCGCCGCCCTTCAGCACCTCGTTTTCACGGTATGTACTCCCTTTCTTGATACCCTAGGCATTGCCCTAGGTTTCTTCCTCTTTGCGCTTTGGTTCTTCATATGTTCTTGAATAAAACTCTATTTACCTCCTCCGGTAGATCTTACTTGCATACTTTTTTGGGTAGTAATGAGTTTCATACCTCGGATGATGCTCGCCTAGCATAGATATGCCTCTATATACAGATAGCCGTCCAACTCCTCCTGAGTTAGCCAGATATAGCCTTAGATTCCAGATTTACTTTTTCTTTGCTAAACTTCTGTGCATTCTTCTGCAGATTGATTCTGCCGAGATGTCTCCTCCTGAGACTTCGGAACAAACCGAGGTTCCAGACCTCGAACTGGAGGTCGGAGAACGAGCCGGCTGGGAAGGTTCGGATGTAACTCCGGACGAAATCCAGTGGCTCAGGGCGACTCGGCGGATTCCCGCCGGGGTAGAGTGTCGCCTGCCAGAGGGCGAACTCGAGCCTCAAGTCAAGGAAGGGGAACGGGTGGTCTTCGTCGCGCACTTCCAGCGCGGCTTCGGACTGCCCGTTAGTGATTTCTTCCGGAGCTTCCTCGACAAGTTCGACTCCAGGTTCATCACCTCCCCGCCAACGCCATCACCACTCTCTCCTGCATCGTTTCCTTCTCTGAGGGATACCTCGGCCTCAAAGCCACGGTAGACCTCTTTTCTCGCTACTTCCAACTTAAGCGGCAAGTGATCCCGGATCCGAAAAACAAGGATCTGCCCAAGCTACTAACCGCCTGCGGAGCAGCCATCGTAGCTCCTCGCCGAAACTCCATCTTCCCACGTATCGCTACTCCGGACACCGTTCGCAAGTGGCTCCGGACGTGGTTTTACGTGAAGAACTCCGGCGAAGAGGACTTCCTCAACTGCCGGCGTTTAACCTCAGCCCTCCTACAGAACCGCTCAACTGGGACTACACTCCCCCTCTCACCAGCGAAATCAAGTCCATCCATGGGTATGTTGCGAAATGGCAGGACCCGGAGGACCCTGCGAACGACGGGAAAGTCCTGACGGCTGACGATCTGGCCTGCACATTCGTGAAGCGCAGGGTCTCCCCTCTCCAGGCGAGGACTCACAAGATCTGCCACATGAGCGGTCTTTATGATCCAACCCGCCATACGCACGTTGCACTGGACAACGCCGCGGTAGCTCGGCGAGTCCGAGCTATCACCAAGTCCAAGATCTCTGACGCTTGGACATGGGGAAGGGAACCCCACTACAGGACCAAGCCACCAAAACAGGTACGCTGTTCCGACGTTTTCTTCGGTACTCCTTTACCACCGAGGTCTTGCTACCGACGTTCATCTTGACCATTTTCTTCCTAACTCCTTTTCATATGTCTGCCATATAGCTGTTCTCCCGCCAGACCGCCGAGGATGGAGTCCATCCTGCGGACCACTTCGGCAAGGATCTTCCTGTCGAGGACCCACCATCCAACGAGGACCCTGACAACGAGGATTACATGCCCATTGCCTCGGCCCGCGTCACCACCGCGGGTAAGCCTCAAGCACAAGCTTCAGTTCAAGAGATTTCGGATGACGAGGAGGGATTTCTCGTCATGGAACCAATAAACGCGGTACCTATCTCCTGCCTTCCTCACCTTCCGAACTTTACTCCAGCAACCAGCCGGAAACGCGCTGGTGCCGCAACTTCGGCCGCCGAACCATCCGCCACTGGAGCCTCCGGACCCACTGCGGCTCCGGTCAAGAGACGTCGGCTGAAGAAGTCCGGAAATCCTCCTCATGCCCGAGGGGGCAAGAGTTTCCTACTTCGGATGGGTAATGCTTTGCTTCTATAGCCAACAAGTTTGTTGCTTAAACTTATTACCTCGGTATTAACACTTACCATCTTCCCTTCGTTGCAGTGACCCCATAGACGTGGATCAGGAGGTATCCTCCATGACTGCACCCGTTGGTGCCTCTGAAGCCACGACCACCCCGACGAACTCTCGCCCCGTATCTCCTCCACCGAGGTCTGGCCCGGCCTTGGAGAAATCTGCCCCCACCCGAGGTCAGACTTCTCCGCGTCCTCAAACGGATGCGGGGACCAATCGCGCCAGAACTCCGGCTACCGCCTTGCCGGAGCCTCGACTCTCCCCCCGCAGCCAGACTGCCCGCAACCAACAACAGCAACAGCAGAAGCTTCAGCAGAAGCAACAGCCCAAGCAGCAGCCCAAGCAGCAGCCCCAAAAACCAGTTCGCCAGACTACCTTGCCGTTGGAGAAAGGCAAGGAGAAAGAGAAAGAGACGGTGAAGTCTAAGGTCACCCCCAAACCAACATCTGGGTCTGGCACCCTGACTATCTCTTCTCCTTCAAGGATGCACCGAGGTCTCCTCCCCGGTGACACGCCGAATTCCTCCATTCCCGCACCCGTTGATGAGACTGCTCCTCCGGCCGACGAATATGCTCGGAGGACATCTCTTATACTGGATAACCGGCCTGCTTCAAGCTCCGAGGCTGCTTTGCCTTGGAGGCCTCGGTTAGGGGCATCGAGCAGGGCGGACCGTGGGGATATCCTCCTCTGCGCACTGACAGTGACCAGAGCCTCGGCTCCTTGGAACACTACAATGCAGACTGGAATTCTGCAGACGAGGTCTCCTCGGCCTCCCTAGCTGCTCCGGTGGCTGAGCATCCTGCGGGAAACAGCGCCTGCGGCCGAAGCGTACACGACCTACAAGTCGCTGCCCTGCGTGCTGCTCAAAACATCGACGTAAGTCCTATTCTCTTTACTTTCATGCAGTATCTCATCTAATATCCACCATTCCCAGTCCCCGAGATTCGAGGTAAACTATTGACGCTCCGCCGGAGTTAAAATTGTTTGGCTTGAATCTCAACTTTCAATTTTCATCCGACGTATCCAAACCATTTTACCTTACTTTATCATGCACCTCGGGTACGAGTCCCCGAGACTCCTGTCGAGGCATACCCCGGCAACATTTTCCCAATGATTTGACTCCGAGTCCCCGAGACTCTTGTCGAGGTATAGCCTTTCTAACCGAGCTATGTTTTTCTTCCTTGCAGAATACTATGAACGTCCGCACGGACATCTTTCACACCCTCTGTTTGACCACAAGAAACTCCACGACGAGCACAAGGCCGTCCTTGCAGAAAAGAACTCTTTGGACGAAAGCTCCAACAAGAGAAAGCCGAAGTAGCTCGTCTGGTAAAGGAACTGAAGCGCATCACTGAGCTGCGGACGTCGGAAAAAGAGCAGCTGCAGGCGGAAAAGGCCAGTGTTGTTGAAACAGAGAAGAAACTTCGGGAGGATGCCGCCAAGGAACATGAGAATGCGCTCCAGTTAGCCGAGGCCCGCGCCACCTCGGCCACCGAGGCTTATGAAGCCCTTCAAGCTTCGGTTAACCAGCTCCTCCCGACGCTGGAACGCATCAACAAAGAAATGGACGGTAAGCTTCTTGCCCCCCTTATCCTTGCTTTGTCCTCAACAGTACTGGCTCTTTGCCGAACTGTTTCTTTCATTATTAACAGGCTATCCTTCTGCAGAGCACTTCACCTACACCCAAATTCGGCTCGCAATATCACTGATCAGCACAGGAAGAGGCGTAACGAGACGAACCCCGTCTGGACCATTGAGGACCACATCGTGGCCATCAAAGCTCGGATCCATCCCTTGAAAACCATTGGGTCCGAACTCCTCGATGCAGGTGTGTCTGCTTTCCGAGCCTTGTGGCCTCTTGCCGATGCTCCCAATACTACGCCTGAGCTCGCCGCCAAGCTTCGTGAAGCCGAACAAAGACTTCGAGAGTGGCGCTCATCTTCGGCTCGCGCTGGAGCTGATGCCGCTCTCAAATTCATCATGACTTGGTGCGAGAAGCTCGACCTCGAAAAGATGGACACTCTTCGCCGAGGCTCGCCCTGGTCCACGGACCCAATTCTCATCCAGCGGCGCGAAAAGATGGCTGCCTTCTTCGCTGGATATGCCAACACCAAGAACTTGAGCGAGGGAGACACCTACTCCGACGCCGAAGATGACGAGCCAGAAGAGGATGAATACGAAACAGAATCCGACGTCGAAGCCGAGCAAGGTGACGATGGTGACACCCGCGAAGCAGAAACCGAGGCTTCTCCACAACCTGGTGCCGAGGTTACTGCCGACGTTGCCAGCACCTCCCAGGCTACCTCGGCTCCGGACGAAATCCCTGCTGCATCGGCTGCTGCCGACGTAATTCCTGATGCCTCGACCTGAACTTATGCTTGGCCAAAAAACTTCATTAAATCCCCGGTATGCCGGGACGCAGATGTAATCAAACTTAAGTAGTTCCTTTTGCTACCTCTGTTACTATCATGCTTATCCGAACCATGCTTTTCTAAGCTTTACGTCGAATCCTTTTGAATGATTGCTCGAGTTTACTTTCGTGTTTACTATGTTTGGCATTCTTTGCTCTTGACTACCTTTTAGGCAGATGCCAGTCGAGTCACAAGATTGTTGTTCATAGCATACAGTACTTGGTAAATTCCGAGGTATGTTTCAAAGTCATCCGACATAAACGAAAGGTAAAGACAGGGGTTAGTAAACGACACATGCCGAACTATAATTTTGGACCGAGTCCCCGAGTTCATTTTCATGTCTCCCACGTTTTTTCCTCTTTGCTCTTGACTACCTTTTAGGCAGATGCCAGTCGAGTCACAAGATTAGTTTCATAGCACACATTACTTGAAGTTTGAGACGAGGTTCAAAATAGTTCGGCATATGAACGAAACTGACAAACAGAGATAAAACATAAGCACAAGAGCGAGGCAGTCCCCGAGCTTTAACCTCGGAGTGCCGACATTTTTATTAAGGATTAACCGAGGTACATACATTGCGCCTTTCATGAGTAGAAAGGTCGGAGTAGAGCTACGTTCCATGGTCGCCTGACCTCTGACCGGGGTTGTCCAGCCCATCTTCCCTTGGTTCCTGCGCATCTATAAGATAGTAGGAATCATTGAGCAGAGCTCGGCTCACAACGAACGGTCCCTCCCATGGAGGTGACAACTTGTGCCGGCCTTTCTTGCGCTGCACCAACCTCAGCACCAAATCTCCCTCGTGAAACACACGAGGGTTGATACTCCGGCTATGATAACGTCGGAGACCTTGCTGGTAAATTGCTGACCGAGATGAGGCCAATTCTCTCGCTTCCTCAAGCAGATCTACTGCATCCTCCCGAGCCTCTTTTGCCTCGGCTTCAGTGTACATTGCCACTCTGGGCGCATCATATTCGATGTCAGTGGGTAGCATAGCTTCTGCCCCATAGACCATAAAAAATGGCGTATAGCCAGTTGATCGATTTGGCGTGGTCCTTAGACCCCACAGTACTGCTGGTATCTCATCTATCCAACACCCCGGCGTTTTCAGCAGTGGTTCAATGAGCCGAGCCTTGATGCCGGCCAACACTAGAGCATTTGATCTTTCCACCTGTCCATTAGACTCCGGGTGTGCCACCGAGGCTATGTCCAGCCGGATTCCCTTGTTCATGCAAAACCGAGCGAACTCTCCAACAGCAAAGTTAGTGCCGTTGTCCGAGATAATGCTATGGGGGTAGCCATATCGCAGAATAATCTCCTTCAAGAAAGTCACTGCTGAATGACCATCCAACTTCCGGATTGGTTTCACCTCGATCCACTTGGTGAATTGTCCACCATCACCAATATGTGTGTCATGTTACCTCGGGCTGGTTTGAACTCTCCCACCATATCCAAACACCATACCGCAAACGGCCAAGTGATAGGAATTGTTTTGAGCGCCGAAGCTGGCATATGCGTTTGCTTGGCAAACCTTTGGCATCCTTCACATCTCCGGACTATGGCCTCTGCATCAGCAAGAGCAGTGGGCCAATAGAACCCATGCCTAAACACCTTGGCCACCAGAGCTCTTGTGCTGCAATGATGACCACATCTCCTTGGTGGATCTCCAAAAGCATCTCCTTGCCTTCAGCTGGCTCAACACACCGTTGCAACACCTCGGTTACGCTTCTTTTATAGAGCTCCTTGTTGATGATGGTGTACGCCTTGGCCCTCCTTTGAATCCTCCTAGCCTCGGTTGTGTCACTTGGCGTGCTTCCCTCCGTTATGAACTTCATAATTTGCTCCGCCCACTCCGGCACCGGGTGCAAAGGAAAAAGTTCCTCATCCACCTCCATTGGCTCGGCCACCATAATCTCCTCCATTATTTCCTCCACCATCCTGCGACCAGTCCCCGAGTCTGGATGAGCAGTCCCCGAGGTTTGGTGTGCAGTCCCCGAGCTCTGCCACGCAGTCCCCGGGTCCGACCAAACGCATCCGACGTCTACCTCCATTGGAACAGGTCCGGGCTCTTGCTCCGCCGGGATGAAAATAGATTCGGATTCAGGAGAAGGTTTGATTGAAGGAGTTCTCAAGTGATTCAGGGCTACCCCTGGTGGTACTGCCTCTTTGATGAACCGAGCTTTGACAACACGTCGGCAGCATCATTTTCTGCCCGAGGTATATGCCTGTACTCACACCCTTCAAAGAACCCGGATATCTTTTGCACATGGAACCGATATAACGCCATGTTGGCATCCAGAGCATCCCAAGTTCCAGAAGATTGTTGCACCACCAGGTCGGAATCGCCGAAGCACTCTACACGCCGGATACCGATCTCCTTTGCCACCTTGAGGCCATGGATTAAGGCCTCATACTCCGCCACATTGTTTGATGCTGAGAAATGAATCTGCAGCACGTACTTCAGCTGATCTTGCTTTGGCGAGGTGAGGACTATTCCAGCCCCCAGCCCGATCTTTGTTTTGGACCCATCAAAATGCATTTTCCAATAATTATAGTCCGGCCTGGGTGGCTCATACTGCATCTCGGCCCAATCACAAAAGAAGTCCGGCAACGCCTGGGATTTAATTGCGTCTCTTCTCTCATAATGTGGTGCATATGGAGACACCTCAATCGCCCATTTGGCAACTCGGCCAGTTGCATCTTTGCACCCGATGATCTCCGAGATTGGAGCTTCGCACACCACCGTCATGGGATGCTCCTGGAAATAATGCTTCAACTTCTTGACCGCCAGGTAAACACCATACGTCATCTTCTGGTAGTGAGGATAGTTCTGCTTCGAGGTAGAGATCACCTCGCTCAAGTAATACACCGGTCTCTGCACCGACCTGCCACCTTCTTCGCGCTCCACCACCACTGCCACACTTACAACTCGGTTTGTGGCCGCAATGTAAAGTAACATCGGCTCATTGTGCAATGGTGACGCTAACACCGGGGCAGTGGACAACATCTTTTTCAGCTCACCAAACGCCACGTCGGCCTGCGGGGTCCATGTAAACCCGGTACTTTTCTTCATGAGCTGGTACAAAGGTAAGCTTTTTCTCCTAGCCGAGCTACAAATCGGCTCAACGAGGCTAGGCACCCTGTGAACTTCTGCACATCTTTCAAACACTTCGGTAACTTCATGCTCTCAATAGCTCGGATTTTGGCCGGGTTAACCTCGATACCTCGGCTAGACACCAGGAATCCGAGCAACTTTCCAGCCGGGACACCAAAGGTGCACTTGTCCGGGTTAAGCTTCAACCGATACTTTCTCAAATTCACAAATGTCTCCTCGAGATCCTCGAGGAGAGTATGTTTCTCCTTAGTTTTGATGACAATATCGTCGACATACACTTGCACATTTTTGCCCATCTGAGAGTGCAGGCATTTCTGCATACACCTCTGATAAGTTGCCCCGGCATTTCTCAGACCAAAACACATGACACGATAGCAATACGCCCCATACGGGGTAATAAAAGCAGTCTTTATTTGATCCTTTGGGTTCAGTGGTATCTGGTGAAAACCAGAGTACGCATCGATAAAAGATAACAGTTCACAACCAGCAGTGGAATCGATCACTTGATCAATCCGAGGTAATGGAAACGGATCTTTTGGGCACGCCTTGTTGAGGTTAGTGAAGTCAATGCACATGCGCCACACCTTGACCACGGCTGGCTCGTCTTTCTTCTTTTCCACCAAGACCGGATTGGATATCCAGTCCGGATGCAGTACCTCCATTATGAACCCGGCTGCAAGCAACTTAGCCAGCTCGTCCAGCACCACTTGTCTCCGGTCGTCTGAGAGACGACGGGTCGGTTGCCTCACCGGTTTCACCTCTGGCCTAACAAATAAAGAGTGCTCTGCCAACTCCCTCGGAACACCTGGCAGGTCCTTAGCCGACCATGCAAAGATATCCCGATTCTCACGGAGGAAGTGACAGAGCTCGCCTTCCTATTTCTCGCCTAGCCCGGTCCCAATGATGGCCACATGCTCTGGGTGCTCCGGGTCAATGGGGATCTTCTTGGTCTCCTTGGGTACCTCGAACGCCGCAGTTGAGTCCGGGCTCATCAGTCCGGACAGGCCGAGCTGTGTTGACTGCGCCATTGCCACCACTTGATGCAGCTTCTTCTTCTCGGCTGCGATCACCAAAGACTCGGCTAGGTTAGATCCCGCCGAGGCACACTGAATTGCTCGCTTGTAGTCACCCGAGATGGATATGATCCATTAGGCCCTGGCATTTTCATCTTCAGGTATGCAACATGGGTGGAAATCATGAACTTGGCCAAAGCCGGCCTTCCAAGCAGTGCATGGTATGCACTCTCCAAGTCCACCACCTCGAACTCGATACTCTCAACTCGGCAATTTTCCTTGGTTCCAAATGCTACATCCACCCATATCTTGCCCATGGGTGCACAGGAAACGCCGGGCACAATCCCATGAAAAGTACAACTGCTTGGCATCAACTGATTAGGCGAGATGCCCAATTTCACCATTGTGTCTCGGTACATGATGTTGATGGCACTGCCATTGTCCACCAGAACTCGGGTGAACCTCACATTGTTGGTAGGCCCACACAACGTTGGATCTACCACCAGGGCATACTTTCCAGGGCTCGGCATGATCCGAGGTGTGTCCTTTCTGCTCCAAGTGATCTCCTGCTCAGACCAGTTCATATAGGTCGGCACCACCGGCATTACTGCATTCACCTCCATGGCACGCCTCTGCACGCTCTTCTTGTCAGTTGGCTCGGTCACAAAGACCACATAGCTCGCATGAACCTCTCTATAGTCATTTCCGGGGTATTCATACTGCTGACTTGGTCCGGCACCATTGTTGTTGTTATTACCTCGGACATTCACAACATTCACGGGTCTTGCTGCTGCAGGCCTCGGAAGAGGTGCAGTGGTTACGGGGTAACATTTGCTCCGGACAGATTAGGGTGGGACCTCGGCTGAAATCTCTGAGGTGGTGGTCCTGTTCTGATTCCTCCGGCCCTTGCCCCCTCTTCTCTGATTCTGCGGTTCCAGCTGCACTGCCGGGTTGAATGGTTGGCTGGCTTGCGCGGGTCAGTCGTATGGTAACAGCACGGACCATCTATCATTGATTCATAGGTCATGGGTGGCTCCGGGTTCGGACTAAATGCCGGACCATTGATTTTTGGCCTCTGGACACCTCCAGCTCCGGGCTGATCCGGGTTCACCGCTGCAACTTGGTTGGAGGGTATGGATAGTCCGGCTCCCTCCTCTTCTGTCCGAACTCCTGACGGTCATTACACCTTGGTCCGAGCCGGTTGTTTATTGGCTCCCTCCTTCTGTTACGTGCTCCTGCCTCTGCTGCTGGCTGCATCGGATCACCCAGGGCATAAGAATCTGCAACCCGGATTGTTTCTGCTAGGGATCTCGGCATATCTCTCTGGAGCCTCTGCCACAGCATGCTGCCATGTCGACAGCCATCTGCAAACCAGGAAATGGCCTGGCCTCTACCACTCCTTCACAGGAATTCCGAACATTGCTCCACCGAGTTAAGAATTCTCGGTCAGTTTCATGATCATCTTGCTTACATGCCGCCAGGAGCTGAGGTCGGTTTGGCCTCTTGTATGTACTAGCAAAGTTGCTGTTAAACGCCAGCTCCAAGTCTATCCAGGAGTTGATACTATACTCCGGCAAATTATTCAGCCAGATCCGAGCTGGACCTTCCAACATGTGCGGGAGATACCGGACCGCCCATCGGCGATTGCCCCCCGCAATGTGCACCGAGGATACATAATCTGTCAGCCAATCTTGTGGCTTGGTGCTCCCATTGTATGGCTTGGTGTTCCGACCTAACTGGAACTGAGATACTGGTGGTGGTGGCTCCTTCATGATCCGAGGTCCAAAACACGCCGGACCAGGAGGGCCTTCCTCCTCCAGTTGCTCAGACAAGTAGATTCTATCCAGCTTGTTACGGACATCGCCTGGAGCTAACATCCGACCTCCTATCCGAGGTCCCAACGCCCCATCCACTCTGTGGTATCCAGCTCGTGCCATGGCCGAGTCTCCATCATCATATCGGTCATCGCCTTGACCGACGTTCTGAGGTTGCTGAACATACTCCGGCTCTCGCTGATATTGCCCCTGCTGCCGAGGTTGTTGCTGATACCTCGGGGGCGGAGGTGGTTTACCTCGGCCAGCCGATGCTGCTTGACCGCCGTTCTGATTTCCCTGACCGGAGTTACCCTTAGCTCGGCTCGCATTGCCTGGGCCGGGGTTTCCCTTAGCTCGGCTAGCATTGCCCTGGCCCACCTTCTGCTTTGCTGCTAGGACTGGATCATACATCTGCAGCTGCTGGTTCTGACCCGAGGTGACACTCCGGGCTCGATCGGCTCCTCCGACGAGTGGAGACGAGGCTTGCCCCTTGGACACCTGACTGACTGGCCTAGCTGAATAAACCATCTCTGAATCACCAGCCCCGGCATATGCTCTGCGGAGAGCCTCATTCTGCTGGTTAGCCACATATACTAACTCATTGACTCGCTTCTGCTGCGCACGCCATGCATCTCCAGATAATCCGGATAGCTCGGCCCTGCCTGCCTCGGCAGCTCTGAGGTTCTTAGCAGGGGAACTATACACCGGCCTTCCAGTTGACACGCGACTCCCACTCCTAGCCGAGGTGGTAGGTCGAGCCTCCCTGTTTATCTCATCGTTGAGCCCCTTGCCTCTCTGCCGCACCTCGGCTCCCCTATGTGTATCAACCGCTACCGGGGTGAAGCCATTCGCTGCATTGTACTCGCGCAGATCTCTATTGAACTCATCTCTAGCTGTTATCATTGCTACAGCCTCCTTCTGCAACAGGACACGCTTTGCCTCTAGGTCGGCCACAGTCACTACTATGTCCACTCCTGGATTTACTGGGTCTGCCAGTGTATCCACTATCTCTACCAGGGTCGCACCTCGGCCCCGCAGCTCTGGGGTGCCAGGCAAGTCCTTCTCTAGCCTGGGCTTTGCAGATCTCACCTTAGCAACCTCGGCTGCCTTGGACTGGCTGGCATCTACTTTGCCAGCGGCGTCAACCGGACCTGTCATCATCACCTCTACGCAGCTCTCGGGGCGAGTGATACGCCGACCTAAAGCCGCGAGGAGAGGAGTTTCGTCGTCCACGAGCACCTGCTCCGGGTACCCGCGAACAACCTCGACAGCAACGTACGTGACGAAGCTGCCGAGCATCATGGTGAAGCCGTCTCGGGGAAGGCTTGCCGGCGAAACACCCCGCGTTGTCGCTGATGAAGGTGAACTCTCCGATCTTGGCGACAAGCCCGGAAAGAACACGCTCGCCTGAGCCCGTCCGGATGAAAACTCCCTCCAACGCCTCAATCTGCCCCACGGTGGGCGCCAACTGTCGTGGTGGGATCACGGCAGATGCCATAGGTATGGCTAAGATGGGGCCGAATGGTCGTTGGGGGAATCCGGGGAGGGTTTATGCACTCAAGAAGTGCACACGCAAGAACACGCAAGAACACGAACGAAGAACCAAGAAAGCAAGAACACAAACACACCACGATGTACCCTGCTTCGGGGCCCTCTTGTGGAGGTAACACCCCTACTGCAGCACTATCCTAGCCAGTGTATAGCTCAGAGTGACAAGTACAAGCTGCTCCTCGAGCTGTATGATGATACAATGGTGAGAACTTGAGGTAAAAGATGGAGCTATACGGGAGGAGAAGGCACTCCGAGCTAGATCCGAGGTGTTTCCGGGGTTTCCGAGGTTCCTTCCTCTTTCTCTCTATCTCTTTCTCTTCCTCTGTTGATCGATCCGTCCGTCGTCCTCTCAGCAGGAGGGGGTGAAGCCCACTATATAGGCCAGCCGGGTTACCATTGTGCCCCTCGCAGAACACTGTTGCCATGCCTCTGCAACGGTCACCACCGTACCACCGTACCTCGGTCGGGGACAAGACGTGGCTTGCCCATCTCCTGTAGCCTAACGGCAGAACTAGCATGTCCCCTCTGACCGAGACAGGACGTGGCCTGGCAGAGCTACCTCGTAGCCTTTTCCCAGACCTCGCGTAGCCAGCGATCAGAGACGTGCAGGCCCGCCGAACCCGGAGCACGCCTCTGCCATGCTCCTTGACAGACGCTCCCGTGTCAGGCGCTCTGTACCCGGCTGGAAGTGACAGGAGCATTGACTCCTGCCCGACCTACAGCCCACCACCTCGGTTAGCTCGGCACGGATGTGACGGGCTCGTACCTCGGGTCTTGCGCTTAATCTCCTTTACCAGGTCGGATCTTACTTCCCCCCACAGCTTCTCCTGCACTCACAGCACAAACCACTGCACTGAGGTAGTTAGGTCGGCTGAACATAGCTCGGACAGTGAACCTCGGCCCTGGCCAACAGTATACCTCGGATCCCTTTGGGCCAAAATAGGTCGGCCTGTACTCTCCAGGTCAAGATGAAGCTCGGAACTTCCCAGGCCCAAACAGGTCGGCCCTTTCCGTACCTCGGCACAACTTCGAACACCACCTTATGCCAAGCCTTGACCCTACCCGGGGATACTCCCCCGACAGTACCTCAACCTACAAACTACAACAACAACACGAGACCTTGCCCAACCTTGCCTCCATCCATGTCGTAGCCATTGCCAACTGCTCCCGGGAGAACCAACACTCCAAAACTACCTAGGTCAGAGAACCACACACCTATGTGCCAGAGAGAGTCGGCAGGTGAAGGGTAGGATCCAGCTAGAACTGGTGTACTGATCATTAGGGATAAACTGGCGCTGACGTCCATTGTGTCCCGGAGGTCCGTGCCCTATCAACTCCGGAACCAAGCATCGAGCTGGAATCCAGCCGCCACATCAGAGCCACCACGTGCAACCAAGCAGCGCCTACAAGAAGGGAACGGCGCTGAGACGCCGCCGCTGCCCGATCCGGCAAGCCGGACCTAGGGTTTCCCCCGGTGCTCGAGGAGGAGGTCCAACAAGGGTCATCCAACGCCTCCAAGGAGGTAGCGGCACCCTCGGGCGTCGCTGTTGACAGCGCTGATAGCCGCCGAGCGGGGATTTCACCCCGACCCATAAACAAGGACCCCCGAAGACTCCGAAGACCGCCGAAGCAGGGGCAGCCCGGAGACGGCAAAGTTGGTCGCTTGAGAAGACAACGACGCAGGGTGCAGAGCCTCTCGAATGTTGTTGTTGTAGGAGGGAGTCACCGCCAACGGGTCAACCACCGCGGGGAGCGCGTCGAGCAGATGGCGCCTAGCTGCCATCCGTGCCACGCCGCCGCCGGCAATGGCCGCCGCACGCTGGCCCACAGTCTCCGCCGCCAGGGATCCACCGGAGCGCGGCAGAGCAGCAACCACTGCTTGCCAGCGAGCCCGCACGGCGTCCACCACCGGCAGTGGCCAGGAGGGGTGGGAGGAGGGAGATGGCCGGCAGGACCAGAGGGGATGTCGCGCCCGTAGGCCCAGCGGTACCCACGGGCGTGGCGCGTCGCTGGAGACGCCGCAGCCACCCGCGCTGCCGCATCTCAACCTTCCTGGCCCGCCCCGGCCTAGATCGGGCCCGGGAGCCACCACCACCTCCTGCACAGCCGCAGGGCCTGGGGGCAAAGAGCCAGCCGAGCCTGGCCAGATCCGGCCGCCCCCCGCCCCGCGCCGCCACCGGAAACCCGACAGCCTCGCATCCACCGCCGGCGCCGCTACCTGCATATGCCATGAGAGCCGCCGAGCTCACACCGGCCCCTCGCCCCCTTTTTTTTTGGAGGAGAGGGGGCCGCCATCACCGCGCGCCACCGGCAGCAGGAGTGGCCAGGGAAAGACGCCGGAGGGGGCCCTAGGTCGGCGCCGGAGTTGGGTCGCCCGGCCTGGACGACACGGGAGCTATCTTTCCTGGCTATCAAATTTTAGTATAGTGCATTCATATTTATAGACGATCACAAAGTGAAACTTTGACCAAATGTAGGAGGCGTGGCGTGGGGATGTGTCACGGATTTGGAAGGGAACGAGGTTAAGTGTTTTGCTTGATGTGAGGCGAGGTGGGCACATGGTCATGTCGCCGTGTGCGTGGCACGGCAGCGGCGTATGGGCTGCTCCTCTGCCTGGGGCCGGAGCGATGGCGTGCCGTGCTGTGCTGTCGATCTGCAACTACTCCGGCGGCGCCCATCACGCTTGTCCTGTCCCCGTGGACCGTGGTCTTGCTCTCTGCTCGGCACACGCTCATGACCAGCCGCAGCCATCTGAACCTTTTTTGTTATCTGAGGAGAGTGCTTAACAAAATGACTTGGTAAAGCTACTGCCGGCGTCTTCGACACAAAGTATGTTTGTCGCACAGGTGTTGATTGGAACTCTTCTTTTAGTATGGTTTGGAACAGTTCTATGATCAGGAGGGGGTTCTTAAATAACAACATGAAGATGTATTTTCATGGACTACTTTCACATCACCTTCACCGCTCAGGTCAGGTCAGGTAGCGGGTGGTACTAGATTGCAAAGTATGGCCAAAAGAACATTAATCAAGCTCATGAATAACATAACACGAGTGAGTCAAACAGGAGTATGTTGCCTTCCTTGCAGGTGTAGTAAGCAAAAGCGGCGACACAGAGCCTACTACTCTTAATCGCCATAAGAACCCGCACTGTATCTACCAGTACATGTCAATTATATTTTAGGGGTTGCTACACCAACATTCGTAAAATTCAATTTGGATCTCTACTTTATTTTTCATATTTTTTCATTTGTCAAATTATCACCAAGATTTCACACATGTAGTAATCTACAAGTTTGTTGATCTGATAAATCTGCATAAAATAATTCAAACAAACGCGGCATCTGCAAAAAAAATGACAGTGTTTGTGCAAATTTGTATTTGCTTTTTCGACACCTCCCGCTTGTTATTTTTGTACAACATGCATGTCTAAATATTAGTTTTTGAAACTTTTTTTTGGGTCACAAGACAATTGTGCATGTGCAACCACTGTCTTGTGTACAGAATATGCGCACCTGACTAGCCATGCCTGAAGCACGATCAATAGTTCACGCGCAACTCTAATGTTTCCTTTGCATGCATCTACATTGCCAATGAAATTACGAGTCTTGAGCGTTGTAAATTGTATGTTTCAAACTTTGTCTACATACATGCGTGGTGCAAATCTCCCTACTCTAACGGTGAGACGGATTTCTTAACTGACTACGATGAGGTCATCAAAGACAACAATTACAAATCCATGAAGACCTGTTTTTTGATTGGTGCCTTGTCATCGCCGTACATGCTCAATGTGGGATTCTTCTTGACAATGATTCGCAAACTTGCCAATTAGAATATGCGACGTTTATTTTTTCCGATAACAAAGATGTTAGTTGTTGGGCTTTATTCTCATGAACTTTGTAATGACATAAGTTGTTTCATTTCTAGGTGGGTCATGTTTGACATGGTCAAAGACCAATGAGGTTCTACCAACTTAAAAAAGGCTATTTAATTTAGCATTTGTTTGAAGTTCTAGTAGTTTCTGAACTATGGAAGGACTAAACTCATAATGAAGGGTAGCTTAGCTATTAACCTACTAAAGAACCCATGCATGGCTTCATGTCAATGCTACAACCCATGTCCTATATAAGAGCAAGGCTTCCCTAAGCAAAAGATGAATATCTTATTTTACATCTTACATCTTTGCTTTAGAACTATCAAATATCATTTTGTGCATGATTTGTTGTGTCTCCACACACTATGATGTGAAATTTGATATTATAAGGATAGAAGGCACCGGGAATTTCATCTTTGCTGAAGTTGCAACATGCACCAATTGTCCTAGACTATCTCTATAGCTATCTCGTATGTCGCAGTCTCATGGCATCATGAGAAAGCGGCACCTTGAACTTCTATTGCTTGTCTGAGATGTACAACTGGTCACAAAAGAAAGATTCACACAAGTAAATATGGGGAGAAGAAGACGAAATCAGGAAAACTGTGTCCATGGTCCGTCAAAAGTAACATTGGAGGCTTCGAGGTACTGAAGTGTTGAATGTGCGATGTATCCAGCGTCATTGAATCATCAGTTAGATCGTGATTATTGCACACGAGAGTCTCAAATTCTGCATTCTCTTAACCCGGTTTGAAGTATAGACATGGTCTAGTCAGACACGAATTGACGACATTGTGGTATGTATGAATGAACTGGCCACTCGATATGCTCTCACTCGGTCTAATTTGTCGAGTCTTCTCACAAATTACGTAGGCCATAGCTTCTGATTTGGATCCCTAGACTTTCTTGTTGACCTGGTTGGCAAACTCCAACTAATTGACTCAGCAAAACGACGTTCGGTGGAGAACTCTTCATCAGCTAACGTCGATCGGCAACATGCTCGGACGACTTTCGATCTATACCCCAACTTTGTTCCAGTCCTGGGAGACGCTTGTCGTATGTGTTTTTTATGAGGTTTGATAAATCACACATGGTCGAACATATATGGCCCCGACATTGTTACGCTCTCATCATAGGGACATCTCTTTATCACTAGTTTTTTCATAAGTTGGTGGATCGGATAAAAGTATAGACGGGATAGTTATTTCATAACGAGGAAACGTTTTTGTGCATACTTACAATGAGCATATATGATGAAGTCTCTCTCTATGTGTGTGCATGCGTGCGTGCCTCTCTCTCTCTCACCTATTGGAGATGCTTATGAAACCGTAACATTTCAGCCATAGCTATAGGTAAGAGTACACGATTCTTGAAGTCAATCAGTGTCTTCTTAATTACTAGTGTCATTCTACATGCCATGACTTACTCCCTGCATACATGCCACCACATATATGTTCATCCGGACTATTTCTATAGAAATATTCATTGCTGGAAACTTCCTGATGCCTTGTTGCGCCAACATCATCATCATCGCCATCATCATCATTTTTCTTGTCTTCTCATGAATGACACTCGTCTATGCATAACCACCATGTACCTCATTGTCACTTGCAATCTTATTGCATATTTTAGGACTGTTCTTGGGTGCCTTACATCAAGTAAGGTATCATAACTTGTAGCAATTTCAAATTATACTTTAAATAGATGATCATACTAAGGTTATCTCACATGTTTCACCTCATTGCTGCCCTAGTATATTTTTCGTGTCGAGCGTATCGAATGCCCTATAGTGCAAACAGTGGCTTCTAATTGATCAAGTTTTATGTCTTACGTATGTGTGTGTCAGAGGTTTTTTTTATGTAACCTATTTAGAAATGGAAAGTGATTCCGCGAGAAATAAATGTTTTTCTTTTGTGAAACCACCTTCCACCGCCCACTCGGAAATGGTAAGTGTTTTCGCGGGAAATGCACCAATTTCTTGAATATCAAGAAAATGTCTCTTTTCATTCTGCATTAAAAACATGAATAGTGGAGTACATAGGAAAATACAGGAACACGTGTCACAAAGTTGCTGAAATTCTCCCCACGCTACCACGTGGGCGAGCACGCGAGACGCAACGCGGCGAACATCAACCAACGGAAAAACAAGTCACGTCATAGCGGCCCGCCGCGGTTTGTCTCCGTGAGTCAGCACTGCCTCGTCTCCGCGTGCGCATTCTTCAGATCCAAACCGCCATCCCATTATACATCTACTCCTAAACGAAGCCAGAGCCAGAGAAAGAGAGAGGAAGCAACCAAAACCCTAACCCTAACCTTCATCCCCACTTCCCCACCCCAAATCCCAATCCGCTCAGACCCCCACCTCTGACCCTTCCCCCCTCCTCGCCGCCGCAGCCGCAGCCGCCGCCATGGCAGGCTCTTCCGGCGCCGCCGCCGCCCCGTCCTCTCGGAACCAGCTAAAAAACGACCGGTTCTACTACCCTCCCCACCGCCGCCAGCACCAGCAGCCGCAGGACCTGCAGACCCGGCGGCCGCCATCCTCGCCGTCGCTCTCCCGTCGCCCTCCCCGCGGTCGGCCAGGCGGAAGCCGGCTGAGGCGGCGGCGGTGACTTCCGAGTCCGTGGACGCGGACAGCCCGGTCGATTCCGATGACTCCTCGTCCACGTCGGTGGAGTCGACGGTGGCCGAGTTGAATTTGGCGTCGCCGGGCCCTGCGGAGGAGTCTGGGAATCTGGACCGGTTCCTCGCCTCCACGACGCCCTCCGTGCCCGTCCGGTACTCGCCCGAGGTATAATAGGATTAACTTTGCGGTTGTAGATTGCAAATGTGGGAGATGGGGTGATAGAGATACGTAAAGCTGTTTAATCGACTGGCCACGAGATCTTAGTTTAGTTTCGGTTTTATTAAGGAAATTGCTAAAACGTGACTAGAAAACAGAATGTAGATGTGCTAGTTTTCTGCTCTTAGTTCACTGGTATAGGTTTGTTGAGATGGTCCATGCGGCATTTTCCAAGGGAAAGTGAATCATTTTGGATGAATTATCCATTTCACAATTTATTAATATGTACTGACTGTATTTAGCTCTGAATTTGTTGGTTGTTCCAGACCATTTATATTATAGTCCTTAATGGCAGTAGTAAAATTGTGGATGGCGAGCAACAACCAACCTTCAATTCCAGCATGATACTAAATCCTGTTCATCTGAACCACTTAAATAACTTCTGCTCCCATAGCCCCCAACAGATGTCTGCCAAAATGTTTTCCATACAAGAGACTTGTCTTAATTGAATGCCTATTCAGCCAAAATTGGGTCGGTTTAGTTGATATTTAAGCACTACTTTCTTATTATTAGTGAACGAAATGGACAAAGTTACCTTCTCAGGAGCTTCTGACTTTGCTTGCGGTCCTCCAGTTCATGCAGTATATGTAAACCATATTGCTTTGGTGTAACCATTAAGCTAAATTGGTTTTGTTCTGTTGCAGACAAGGTTGAGGATGCAGAGAAGTGGTGACGCCCTGGATTCACCTCCTTACTTCTGCCTTGATGATCTCTGGGAGTCTTTCAGGGAGTGGAGTGCTTATGGGGCTGGTGTTCCCCTGGTGTTGAATGGTGGTGAATCTGTAATACAATATTATGTGCCATATCTCTCTGCTATCCAGCTCTATGCTGATCCTGCTAGACCTGATGCAAGTACCAGGTAAGAACCATATGTGTCAATCTGTCGCAGTTTCACTTGTATCTGTCTTTTCTTATGGTTTGTTTTGTTTGAGATTTTGATGTCCATATGGTAACAAAACTTTGCAAAATACAAAATAAAATTCTGAGGAATGCACTTCAGTATTATAATAGCTCTTGCGGTTATTAAATCTCGCCATGGTTATACATACAGATATTGTTGGTAAAACTTAGGGTGGAGAAGAGATTCTCTTTGTTTTCATTTGTGTTCCAGACTCCTCTGAAGGAAAACCATCAAGTGCTTTGATGAGGTCTCAGCATGCTTTTGTGTTGGATTTTTGCTAGTTTGTGTAGTTTCACAAGGTTCTGTCATCAACCTGTGCAGATCGGGGCTTGACTTTGTAACTTCTGCACTTACATTTCTATGAGCTAGGATAAGGTGTGCAAGTTTAACAGTCTCTTGGGTACCTATAGTAGAATAGTATGAAACAAAAGTGGATGAATTAGAGAAGTTAGGATAAGTAGGAGACAAAACTACTACTTCAGAATGTTCTTTTTTGGGTGACGCCTTTAATACTGTATAACCTTTTCTAGTTGATTTTCTTGCTTAGGCATCCCGGGGATGAAAGTGATGTGGAGTCTACGGATACTAGCAGTGAGAGTAGCAGTGAAACTGATGTTGACCGATTAAGAGTCTCATCCATGGAAGCTACACATCGGTTGGAAAATGGTGGCTTACAAAGTGATGATGGTGAAGCTTATGTATCTGCAAGTTTTCCAATATTTGAGCATTTGGAGAGGGATCCTCCTTATGGTAGAGAGCCTTTAACAGACAAAGTAAGTTTTTCTAAAACTCGTGATTGCTACAGACTTCAAGTGTACAGAATCTTATTGAGCATGCCCTCCAGGTATCGATTCTCGCGGGTAGATTTCCAGCTCTGAAGACATTCAAAAGCTGTGATTTGCTGCCATCCAGTTGGATGTCTGTTGCATGGTATGTTTCAAACACTTTTGAGCTTGTTTACTCGGTCATTTTTCCAGTGGCTGTCACGAATTGATCTCTTGCTGTATATGTTCGTACAACTTCTGAGGAAGATAAATATGTCCTCATTATGTTGACCTCATATTTTATCTGATAGCATCTGGTTCCATTTCCATAATGATGTTCTTCTTTTTCTGTAGACAATGTTTTTGTTTCATCAGAATTTGCATGATGCCATTGCAGTGGCCAAGTTATAACATTTGCCAACTGTGCTGGCCCATGCAGAGGATGCCTACCAGTTGCCATGCCTAGCAAATGGGCATGCCTATCGTGCTGAATTTCAGCCTGAATTTCAGCATAAGATAGAAGAGCAACACTGCAGTAGCAGTGCTGCTATGATTCTATACGTTACTGGTTTCATCCTCATGCTGTGATTGCAGGTATCCCATATATAGAATCCCAACAGGACCGACATTGAAGGACCTTGACGCGTGTTTCTTGACATTCCATTGCCTAGCAACACCTTCCAAGGGTAAAACACCAGAACCTTATAGTGCCATATGTAGTAGGGAATTTATTTTGCCTCCGCTAGACGACACCAGTATTCGCATTCTAGATGTGGCCTTTGATTGGCACTCATCCTCCTCCGTTTGTTCATTGAACACTCATGTTCCTTTCGAACCTGCAGATAGCCACCCCACTACACCAGCGTGCCCTGGTTTTGAGGGAATCAACCACTACACCAGTTCGACGGGCAAACTTCCGTTGCCTGCCTTTGGACTGGCATCATACAAGCTCCGCAGCTCCCTATGGGCGTCTAGTGGTACCCCGGAGCAGGAGAGCGTCACCTCGCTGATGCAGGAGGCCGACAACTGGCTCCGCTGCATACAAGTGGACCATCCGGATTTCCGGTTCTTCGTCTCCCACTTTGGCGCGACGTGGAGATGAGTTGTAAATGTATGTTAGTTATATGCCTGTTTTTTGCCAAAGTCTGACTGAACTCAGCTGTGCGATGCGCACATCATCTCTCTATGGCACATAGAGCACCTTCAGCTACGGTGGTTTGTATCAGTTAAAGCTTAACTTTTGTCGTCTCCAATAAGTTATCTGGTGTAGGTAATATCTTTTTTGAGTGAGTAAAAGAACAATTGGAGGCCTGTATAACTTTGGAAAAGGAGAGGAAACATAATAAAGTATTCCATTTAGATCTAGAACATGGGTTGTTTGCATGTATGGATCATCTCAGGCCCTTTCTTTATCCTGGGGGCGTTTCATCAAGATTGTGATATGCTATCTTTGGTCCTGTAATCGTAGCTTAATTTGAGTGTGCCATTTGCTTACAGCTAATCTCATGGATTTTGTACGAATATTCATTTCTTTCCTTGTTGTCAATAAATTTAGTAACAAGTATCCGAGTGTTCTTTCTAATAAGAAAAGAAAAGCTGGAGGTACATGATGTGATATCTGCCTGACTTGGTAGGGCGCCACTTGTTCCAGGCTTCCAGCCAGGACAAGGTGCCCAGCTTGCCCGGAATATCACAGCTGCTTGACGGGCAACTTGCTAAGTGCTCATCCACTACTAATAAAAAATAATTATAGAACTAAGAAGATCAAAATGCTGGTACTCCACATGTGATTTTACATCGTGCCAGCATATTATTACACCTAAACCTGGATCAGCTAGACACAGAACATTAACAAGAACCATATACACAAGAAGTTAAATTTTTGTTAATGTTCTTTCCGGTAAATTACATCCATGTTTACACGTCCCATTCATATTCTTTCTTCTTCTGGACGTTACTCATTCACGTTTCTTTTTTTTTCTTTTTTTTTTGACTTTCTCATTCACGTTTCTTATTTCTATACGCTCGTTCTGAGCGTGGCTCTCTCTGGCAAAAATGACCTTCATTTGGTCCAAGGCTCGCACAAAGCAGAAGAATAATGCAACGCCAAGCCGTTAGCCCGTAACCTGCCAAGCACTAACGCCCAAAACTTGTGGGAGATCGCAATCATCCCGTAATGGCCGGCCTCGCCTCTCTCTCCCGTCTCATTTAGCTTCGCTGTCTACATATACGAGTCTCCCTCTCGCTCGATACTCCAGCTGCAAACGCGGGCACCCCAACACGTTACATTTCATCACTTTGCTGGGCGTAGCAGTAGATAATAATGAGGGATCTGGAGGAGTTCCGGGGCAGCTCGTCGGCGCCTGGGCCACGGAACGCCAGCGGCGGTGGCGAGGGCGTCGTGTCCTCGTCGTCGTCGTGGTGGGCGGGCGACCCGGAGGCGAAGCGCCGGCGGAGGGTGGCCGCCTACAAGGCGTACGCTGTCGAGGCCAGGGTCAAGGCGTCGCTCCGCCGCGGGTTCAGGTGGATCAAGGACCGATGCACCGGCGTCGTCCACCGCCGATGACTGACTTCCGGCAGTGCAGCGAACGTGCTGTCACGTCGCGTTGGCCTTGTTGGCAATGGCATGTGAGGGCGCGCTTTGACCGTCTTCTGCCATTTTGCTGTGTTCATAATGTTTTTCTTTTCTCTCACTTTTTTTCTTCTCCTTCTCTTGTTCATGCAAGTTGTCTTCATGTCTTGTTCATTTTGTTCTTATGGATATGCAAGAAACCGTACAGAAAGGAAACCGATCGAATAACTGATGATGCTTTTATTCTTGGAAGCATATACTTTAACTGAGTATAGCATAGCAGCTGATGAGATGTTTTTTCCTCGACCATATCTTACTTTAATTTTTGCATGCCTAATCAAGTAAATAATCTTATAAAATTATTTAACTTTTGCAAGGCATACCGAATAATCCCTTACGGTAATGCAATTGGTAGGGTGAACACAAAATAGGACTCTGTATGGTCCTCAGAGAAAACATAGACCAACACCCAGTGCGTTTCAAAGATATGGTAGACAGATCGATAGATATATTTCAACAAAAAATCAGTACACTGGAGGCTTGGAACATCATTCCCAGATAGCAACACCGACCATTTAGGCCAAGTTCTCATGAAACTAGAGGCATTTATTTCCGTCTTTCTCATCTCATAGATAGGAGCAACCGATTTTACTCCGATACTTAGCCCCATAAGACTACGGGTCGCGAAAATTGGGCCGCTTCGCCCATCAGCTAAACGATTCTCGAACCACTGGAAGTCTGAAATGCCGCAAGCTCAGGCGTAGTGCACTCCCTCGCCTTGGATCACCTCTCCGATGCGATAAGAGGGGCTCGACTCTTCAAGGATCCTGTCTGCTGCGTCTTTGCTTACCACGATGACCATTCCGACGCCCATGTTGAATGTTCGCAGCATCTCAGCGTCTTCGATCTTGCCAACCTACAAATGCCGGAAGAACAGAAAGCTAAGGAGCAGGCAGGCAAGCACAGTGCATGCGGATGGATACAAATCAAGATAACTCCGATCATTGTTTTGTTACCAAGTTCCTAATACAATTGGATGTGGCTGGCTGACATTAAATGTATTCAAAATGGGTACTAAATCATAAACCAATTATTTTGATTCAAAACAAGTGAATATATTCGCTGGGGCTACAAGAGTATGCAATCCAAGCTCGTGGATGGATATTAGCTGTTACCTGTTGCAGCCATTCGAACACAGGGGGCACTTGCCACGACCCAGTAACAATTTTAGCTCCAAGCCCAGAGGGAAATACTCTTGGGATATTATCAGTGAAGCCACCACCAGTGATATGGGCCAGTCCTTTTACACCACCCTTGCTGATAATGTCGAGTACCTTTTTGCATTCCAAATAACTGAATCAGAAATTCAGGCAAGATTCCAATGAAAATATGAGACATTCTTCAGAATAAACTAACCTGCTTAACATAGATGACAGTTGGGGCCATGAGAGCTTCACCGACAGTAGTTGTTACACCATCATTTCTTGGGAGGGGATCAGTCAAAGAGAGTCCACTTCTCTCCAGTACTCTAAAAAAAATCCCGCTATCGTTAGCCAGAAATAATAATCGTATAAAAAGGAAAGCATCAGTGACAGGGGAAGATAATTTTACACTCCTGGTCATCTACGTGGATTTTAAACAGACGGAGCTGGCTAAATTCAGTACCTCCTAGCGAGAGAGAACCCGTTAGAATGAACTCCACTGGAAGGAAGACCAATCAGGACATCTCCCTCCACGATGTTTTTACCGTCGATGACCTTATCCTTCTTTACGGCACCGACAGCAAAACCACTAAGATCATATTCACCTTCCTTGTAGAAACCAGGCATTTCTGCTGTCTGCATGAACAATTGCTAACTGAGTTTCGCAATTACTTTTGTTTAACAAAACGCTGCTTATATTCAGAGTTGTACGGTCCAAATGGAATGCTTCAGGAGAGTACATATCAATGCTGGACTAGAACAGACATTATGTTACTATGAGTTGAGTTGTTAACTTTGTCCATGTAGGCAGAACATCTTGTCAGAGCCACACTGATGTTTCTCGATCATAGTTAGGAATTCTAACAGCTTTTACAAGCCATACTGTCATAAATCTTAAAATAATGATAAATGAGGTTCCTGACACAAAGTAATGATACATATACAAAGGTTGATGTGATAAACATACTGCTTGGAGTTGCTCATGTTAGCCAGTGAATCGTCAAAGAATCAGTATAAGCAGAATCATGTTTGCCTTTTTGCAAAGATAAAGACCAATCAAGTGCAAGATAGATGACCAATTGTGGCACAGCTGTTCTGATTTACTGATCTGTTCTAAGGTACTACTACTTAGATAAACCATGTGTATTAATTCCAGAACATCTCACCTCTCCTCCTAGCAGGACACAGTTTGATTGCTGGCACCCATCCACAATCCCCTTGATGACCTACAAAAGTTCAAAACAAAGTTACAGCCAGAGATAGACAGGGCAAGAATTACTGTCTCAAACGCGCAACAACAATACTGACAGTACCTTCACTGCAAGGTCAACATCAAGCCTGCTCGTCGCAAAGTAATCCAGGAAGAACATTGGTTTCGCACCCGAAGTTACAATGTCATTGACACTCATCGCAACCTGCCACGAAGGATCAAACACGTTACAGTGAATCTCCTAGGAAACGTGACAAACAGCATGTATGAAAGCAAGCGAAAACCATACCAGGTCAATCCCGATAGTATCATGAATACCGGTATCGAACGCAAGCTTCAGCTTTGTCCCAACTCCGTCAGTACCAGCCACAAGGTACTCATCCCCTGCTCAAACAGAAAAAAACAAGATTTACTAACACGGCAATACATTTCTGTAACCAAGTAAACAAGTAGTAGCAACTAGTGGATTACATGGCACGGATGTCCAAGAGACCAAGAAAACCAATGGAGCATCTGGATGCAACTATAAGAAATTTTCGTTTTTCGCACTGCATTCATATATCTGGCCAAGTGCTCCCTCTCACTAACAGAAATAGAGCGCAGTATTTCGGTGGACTACTCAATTACCTGACACGGCCTTCCATATACAACTAATTTCGCATCTATGTGCAAGCATGAGCAACATATTATTTGAAATCTGACTTGTGAAAATATCGCAGCAAGGAGAACCGCTGACTAGAACAAAGGGCAGTATGTAGAAAAGTGAGCATGGGGAAGGATAGGACTGCACCGTGGGGGTAGAGGCCGCCGAAGCCCCCAATCCCGGGGGCCATCTTGCGGATGCGGCGGACGAGCTCGGTTCCGGCATCGATGTCCACGCCGGCGCCCTTGTAGGTCATGCCGCCGTCCTCGTCGGCGGAGCTGGGGCCGGAGCCGGAGCAGGAGACGGCGACGCGGCGCATCCCGGCGGCGGCGGACGCCTGGGGGAGGCCGACGCGGTTGTGCGGCTGGGGACGGGCCGCGGGGGCGGGGGAGGCCGCCGGCGCGCGGACGAGGTGGAGGAGGCGGTCGGCGCCCATGGGAGGGAAAGGGGCAAAAGGTTTAGGGCTTTGGGTGGAGAATGTGGGTCGCCATCTCTTCGCTTCGCTTTTAAAAGCCAGAAATTCTCTCGATCTTTTAATAAAGATATTTTGTTGTTTCCCGTATTTTAAAATTGCCTTAGAGATAAAAAGGATATATTAAAAAAAAAACCCACTAGGCATTTTGCTATCGCCTAGGACCTAGTAAGCCACCTAGGCGTGTACTTCCTCCGTTCCACAATATAAGATGTTTTAGTCTTTTTCCACATACACATGCACACACATGTATCTAGACATATTTAAATGCATGTGTCCATTCCTTTTAGTTTGAATCTAGACATGCATGTCTAACACCTAAAACATTTTACATTGTGGAAAATACAAACAAAATTTGGTGCCTCACATTGGCAACATGTCCTTCATGATTAGAAATACAAGCATTGAAGCCTTTGGCGTACTCGCGCGAAATACAAGCATTGAAGGACCTCCGTATTTTCTTCAATCTCAGCCAAAAATCGTGCTGTAGTACCCTCATGTTCCGTTTTAAGAGGCTCACTTCTAAAAACATATAATTAGACCGGTGCATATGTGGGGAAAGCAGAACAGTGCATACAAGTCTTAACACTTATACGCTCGTCAGACTCGCATGTCCCGTGACTCATGTGTGGTATTTGAAAGGTCTTCCTAGTTTAGGCTGTATATCACGAATGACACCCAGAAACAATCTCAAACACAACTCCTCAATTCTACTTTCAAAACAAGCCTGTCATGAGGACAAGCGCTTCCCGACAAGCTAATGTTTCGAGTGTCAATGGCTGGATGAGCCCATCAATTACAAGATAACTGAATCACCTGAATAAAAACCATATATATCTGGGCATATAACTCATGCCGATCCCTTATTACCGTGCTTAGACACCGCCCTGTTTACATGAAGTCGATATATATCTTTACCATGCACATGTTTCGTTTTCCGGGTTAGCCAAACAAAATAATGCATATATTTTGTTGGGGAATTCTTGTGAAATCACCAATCAAAAGTCGTAATAAAGTTTTGTTAGTGAAACAAGGTTGCGCTGACCACACATGAGTTCAAGCCTCCTCACATCGCACAAGAGCTATGATTTTTTTCCCGGTCTAGCATTTTCCCATAATTTTTTCAATATTTAAAGTATATGGAGATAGCGTACATTTTCCCGAGCAGAACCAACATAGTGATTATTAATTTCAAACCTTACAAGACTGTCACCGTGAAATGAGTCGTTAAAGAGAGAGCCACACAATGTACAAAAACGAAGAGGTGTAACCAAACAGAGAAAGTTTCATGGGATAAGAAAATATGCGGATTTTCTACTCATCAACCCGTGTCTCAACCAATACCATCAATTATCTACTATATGTTGCGTCAAATGATGGTAATTTTAACGAACGGATACGGGCACCCGTGCTTACCCGACATGATGGCAGGGTATGGACACCTTGTATACCCATGAGCACTCCCTGACCCTCTACCCCGTCTAGTCGTGGGTACGACATGAGTATAGCACCGTGGTCGTGGATTTACACATATCATATACAATTACTACCTTGCACCGGTATACAAATATCAGACCATACCTTTACCTCTTGATACAAACATATACTTATACCCGTACACATGGATACAACTCACCAACACCCACACCTTGTAAGCACCCTTACTCACATGGTACCCATTGGGAAAGATTAAATAGTTCACAATTTCACATTCATGGATAGCACATTCGACAATTGAGAGGAGTAAATGGGAGTAGCTGGGGTGCCCTTCTGTCATGCCCGTGTTGGGTTGCTGGACCTTGGAGGCTCGGCCTTCGGGGAGCTCCACACACCACATGCCCACATCCATATCTTACACATATCATCGTGAATTGTGATGGAACATGATCACACATGTCAGCGGAGAGATTGAGTGAGACTTATTCAGGGTGGTCGAGTAATACTTAAATAAAAACCAAACAATTGAAACGTAGCCAACAAAAATGAATATGTATCATCATAACCATAAACAAAATTCCCCGTAAAAAAGGAAAATCCATATCGTAGCGAGATCGGGCAATTTTCTTTAGCAAACTTGTAATCTTCACTAAATAAATTTTTTATGTATACAAGTAATCTTCCGGTGAAGGTTTGAACCAAAATGTCCTACCGAAATATAAGGGCGTAGGGTTGGATTGAGACTGTGCAGCAACGATGATAAAGGTGGCTGGACTACCCGTCAAGGATGACCATGATGGGCTACTTGCGGTTGACACGAGCCTTGTAGCATGCACCAAAGCCTTATGAGTATGGGTCTCGCGCCCAACCGACCTGACCAACACAAAGTTTGTCGAATTATGTAAAGAACCTAAATCCACGGCCTAAAAAAACCTAATTCATTCTCTCGATCATACAAGTCAAAACCAGTTATTTTTCTACATCCTTTGTTTCATCATACAATGTACAGAACAAACCTGGTTCCTCGGAAGTCAAATTTTCTAAACCATGATTTTGAAGTTTAAACATTTTTGCATAGGTAAACATGCACACTAACTACTTACCTCTAAATTTTTATAAGAAAATACTTTTATGTGGGCTAAGGTAACAATGTGAGTCTATATAATAGATGTACTATTGTAAACCCACACTTTTATTTAATGCAGCCCATAAATAAAGACAATCTATGGATGAAACAATGTAGGTATATAGATCAGTACTACATGTACATGTGTTTGTTTGATTTTTCTGAATCTTTGAAATATGTTTTCATTTTGTAAAGCAAGATGGCTTGTGAATCTCGGAATTAGAACGAGTGAGGTTGCTCGCGGACTGCCTTAGTATCGAATGGTGGTGTGCCGCTTCCCCTCTCCTTTAAGTGTCTTCCATCTTCCTTCTTTCAATATGATCTTGATCTTCCTACCCTTCGCCTCCTCTGCTTTATGAGATATCTACATTTACTTGTCCCTCTCTACCATGTTACAAGATCCTTCTCCCATGCATAGCTCTGTCAAACCCTCATGCACTACGAATCATAACCAATTGTACCCAACCATCCTCAAAACTGTGAAGTTAGTAGTTAGGCTTTTTAACAATGAACAACCGTTCAGTTCCACTTGTGCTAAATGTATCTAGCGCCTATCATGCTATATCAGCGCTTCACAACTGATCTAGTGCGATTCTCTTTACGTGAGATGTGTGTAAAATATTTCTAAGTATCTTAATTAAAAAAGATGCATGTCCAAAATTCGTTTGTGTATTTTGGAACACTTTATACGACTGTAAGTGCCAAATGAGATGTTCTACATCCTGATAGGGGCTCTCGGTGATGTACTCATGTGGTATATATATTGTCCCTCTTTTAGAATCTATGCTCAAAAGGATGACTTTGAGGACAAGTATCTTGGGCTACCTACGCCTGAAGGTAGGATGAGTAAAGGCAAGTTTGATAATTTACAATCTATGCTCGCGAAGAGGTTATTGCAATGGGGTGACCTCTCACAGGGAGGGAAGGAGATCATGATCAAGGCAGTGGCGCAGGCTCTGCCAACATACATCATGGGAGTGTTCAAATTACCAATGTCGGTATGTGATGATTTAACCAAGTTGATTCGGAATTTTTGGTGGGGCACCGAGAGAGGGAAGAGGAAAATCCATTGGGTCAGCTGGGACATTTTGATACGATCTAAACCCCATGGTGGTATGGGGTTTAGGGACATGAGAATTTTTAATCAGGCTTTGTTGGCGCGCCAAGCATGGAGTCTTATAAGCAGGCCTGACAGCCTCTGTACTAGAGTACTACGCGCAAAATATTACCCCCAGGGTAACCTTGTGGACACGGTCTTTACAGGCAACCCCTCTTCGAATTGGACGGGCATTGCCTATGGATTAGAGCTTGTCAAACATGGGCTAATTTGGGGAGTTGGAGATGGACGATCGATTCGTATATGGCATGATAACTGGATCCCAAGGGAAGCTGAACTGAAGGTGATAGGCCCTCGTGGTCGATCACGGCTAAACCGGGTGTCTAGCCTGTTGGACGAACAAGGCAATTGGAATGAGGCACTTGTTCATAGGACGTTTTCTCCAATTGATTCAAGTCTGATTTTGCGAATTAAAACCTCCCCTCGAAAACCTGTGGACTTTATTGCATGGCAGATGGAGCGGAACGGTGTGTTTTCGGTGCGGAGTGCATATCGCATTGGCCTGAGACTGGCAAGGCAAGGAAAAGTCATGGGAGCCAGCAGTACGTCACCATTAGGTGACAAGCCAATTTGGAAGAAAGTTTGGGCCTGCAACATCCCAGAGAAGGTTCGAATTTTTTGCATGGAAGGCTTTGTCCAATGCGCTTGCAACGGAGGATAACAAAGCGCGGCACCACATACCCGTTACTGGCCTTTGCCAAATTTGTGGAAGTGAACGTGAAGACACACACCATGCTTTGATCAAATGCCCTCACGCAGTGGCACTATGGGAGGCCATGAGGGAGGTATGGACTATACCGAGGATAGCTGCTCCTGTTCGTGATGACTGGTTGGAAGCCTGACTGTTGTCCATCCTGATTGAGATGTGTGGTCGTGCCCTGATGATCGCATGGAGGACCTGGTATGCACGTAATGAGGTCACTCATGAAAAACCATTACCATCGATCGAAGGATCTAGGCGTTTCATATGCAGTTACATTCAGACTTTGGAGGACATTCAACGACTAACTCCTAAAGAGATTATGAAGGGAAACAGACCATTGTTGCTCCACCGACTGAAAGACCAAAGCCACGGGTACTGTTATTTTGATGTATTCCAAATTCATATGAAGATATAAAGTGAGAGGCTAACTTCGGAGCGAAGCGGAGGCCCGTCGCCGGAGGCTTGGGCCGTAGCGACGTCGTTTCCGAGTCAGACTGCAGCTGACTTAGGGTTTTATGCCACCATATATTCATCTTGTAAGCCGCCGGTTGGGGTAAGCCACACATTGTAAACCCACGGCGTTTGTAACCTCACCCGATATAGTGAAGTATTGCTGGCTGGCGCCCGTGGTTTTTTCCTCTCCTTTGTTTGGAGAGGTTTTCCACGTTAAAATCTCGTGTCCCCTTTGGTTTGATCGTTCCGCTCTTCGTCGTTTCTTTGCTATCGTTTATAACAAGTGGTATCAGAGCCCTGTTTCAGATCTGTTTTCAGATTAGGGTTTTGGATGGCATCGATGAAGTTCGATCTACCGGCGCTGGACTACAAGACGAGATTTTCGCTGTGGCAGGTCAAGATGCGTGCGATCCTCGCACAGTCCAATGATCTTGACGAGGCGCTGGAGAAATTCGGCGACAAGGATGCGGCGGCATGGACCGCCGATGAGAAGCGGAAAGACCGTAAGCTTATTTAACTTCATCTATCTAATGATATTCTGCAAGAAGTACTCCAGGAGAAAACCGCAGCGGCACTGTGGGCTAAGCTGGAGTCGATCTGCATGTCCAAAGATCTCACCAGCAAGATGCATGTGAAGATGAAGTTGTTCACGCACAAGTTGCAAGAAGGTGGTTCGGTAATGAATCACTTATCGATCTTTAAGGAGATCGTTTCTGACCTAGTGTCGATGGAGGTAAAGTACGATGATGAAGATCTAGCACTTTTACTTCTATGCTCGCTGCCAAATTCCTTTGCAAATTTTCGTGATACCATACTGTTAAGCCGTGATGAACTAACCACCGCGGAAGTATATGAGGCCCTGCTTGCCAGGGAAAAGATGAAAGGTATGGTACAGAAAGAGGAGACGTCGTCCTCCAAGGGCGATGCTTTGCAGGTCCGAGGGAGGCCTGAGCAGCGAGATAACCACTACCACAACAACAACAGAGACAAGAGCAAGGGTGACAGAGGTCGCTCAAAGTCTAAAGGCCGTGACAAGTTCTGCAGGTATTGTAAGAAATCTAATCATGTCATTGATGATTGTTGGAAGTTGCAGAACAAGGAGAAAAGAAAAGGTACTTACCAACCGAAAAATAATGAAGGTAATGATACCGGTGAGGCTTCTGTTGTTGATGGTAGTTCTGATGGCGAATGCCTAGCTGTTTTAGCTGCATGTGTTTCTCGTCAGGATGAATGGATTCTAGATACTGCATGTTCTTTTCATATTTGCTGTAACAAAGATTGGTTCAGTTCTTATGAGTTAGTGCAGACTGGAGATTTCGTGCGTGTGGGGAACGACCAGCAATGCAACATTGTTGGCGTTGGTTCCGTTCAGGTCAAGACACATGACGGTATGACACGCACGTGACGGGAGTGAAACACATACCAACCATGGCAAGAAATTTGATCTCGCTCAGTACCCTTGACTGTGACGGGTACAAGTACAAAGGAGGAAATAAACTCCTAAAGGTATCAAAAGGTTCTCTCATTGTTATGGTTGGTGATATGAATTCTGCTAAGTTATATGTTCTTAGAGGTAGCACGTTATCTGGTACTGTTGCTGCTGTTTCTCATGATGACGCTAGTAAAACTAACCTTTGGCATAAGCGTCTTGGACATATGAGTGAACTTGGTATGGCAGAATTGATCAAGAGAGACTTGCTGCAAGGATGCAGTTTGGGTAAGATGCAGTTCTGTGAACACTGCATTTTCGGTAAGCACACAAGAGTTAAGTTTAATGCTTCTGTCCACACCACCAAAGGTACACTTGATTATGTACATGCTGATGTTTGGGGGCCATCTCGTAAGCCCTCTTATGGTGGTGCTCGTTATATGCTTACCATTATTGATGATTACTCTAGAAGAGTTTGGCCTTATTTCATGAAAAATAAGGATGATACGTTTGCTGCTTTTAAAGAGTGGAAAGCTATGATTGAAAGGCAAACAGAAAGGAAGGTGAAATTACTTCGTACTGACAATGGTGGCGAATTTTGTTCGAATGCCTTTAATGATTATTGCAGGAAAGAAGGCATTGTCAGGCACCTCACCATCCCGTACACGCCTCAGCAGAATGGTGTAGCGGAGCGGATGAACAGGACCATCATCTCCAAGGCTCGCTGCATGATCTCCAACGCTCGCATGAGTAAGCGTTTTTGGGCTGAGGCGGCTGCCACCGCCTGCTACTTGATAAACAGGTCACCATCTATTCCCCTCGACAAGAAAACTCCCATTGAGGTATGGTCAGATTCTCCTGCTGATTATTCACAGCTTAAAGTTTTCGGCTGCACTGCTTATGCTCATGTTGATAATGGAAAGTTAGAGCCGAGAGCTATTAAGTGTGTGTTCATTGGTTATGGTTCGGGTGTAAAAGGATACAAGTTATGGAATCCCGAAACTAGCAAGGCATTTATGAGCAGGAGTGTTGTTTTCAATGAATCTGTTATGTACTTTGATAAGTTGTCCTCAGATGTTTTGCCAGATTTTTCTGAGGAGCAGGTTCGTGTCGAGGTGGAGCACTCTGTTGAAAAGGAAAATGTCACTGTTGACAATGATGGTGCTGCTACTTCAGATGATTCTGATCCTGATTCTGCTGGTTCTGATGATTCTGTTTCTTCTGATTCTGATAATGATAATGTTCAGAACTCACCCCCTGTTTTGCAGCCACAACAGTCTATTGCTGCTCGTAGGAACAGGAGGAATTGTGGTCCTCGACCACGTTTAATTGAAGAGTGTAACATTGTTGATTATGCTCTGAGTTGTGCAGAACAGGTGGAGCACGGACATGAGCCGTCCACTATACTGAAGCTATTGGTTCCGGTGACCGCGAGAAGTGGCTTGCTGCTATGCAAGAAGAATGCAGTCACTCGATAAGAATGGCACATGGGAAGTTGTGCGCTTGCCTAAGAAAAAGAAGGCAGTCCGCTGTAAGTGGATCTTCAAGAGAAAGGAGGGTTTATCTCCTAGCGAGCCTCCGAGGTTTAAGGCAAGGTTAGTTGCAAAAGGCTTCAGTCAAATTCCAGGTGTTGATTATAATGATGTTTTCTCTCCAGTTGTTAAGCATAGTTCAATTCGTACATTCTTTGGTATTGTTGCTATGCGTGATCTTGAGCTTGAGCAGTTAGATGTAAAGACTGCGTTTCTGCATGGAGAGTTGGAGGAGGAGATATACATGGACCAGCCAGAAGGGTTCATAGTGCCTGGTAAGGAGGATCTTGTGTGTAAGTTGAAAAGGTCCTTATACGGTTTGAAACAATCTCCTCGTCAGTGGTATAAAAGGTTTGATTCTTTTATGTTGTCACATGGCTTTAAGAGGTCTGAATTTGATAGCTGTGTGTACATTAAGTTTGTTAATGGATCACCTATATACCTGTTATTATATGTTGATGATATGTTGATTGCTGCCAAGAGCAAGAAAGATATCGCTGCTCTCAAGTCACAGTTGAGTAGCGAGTTTGAGATGAAGGATCTTGGTGCTGCTAAGAAAATTCTAGGTATGGAGATTACCCGTGACAGAAATTCTGGTTTGTTGTTTCTTAGTCAGCAAAATTACATTAAGAAAGTTCTTCATCGTTTTAACATGCATGATGCAAAGTCTGTTAGTACTCCTATTGCTCCTCACTTTAAATTGTCAGCTGAACAATGTCCTAGTACGGATGAGGATTTTGAGTACATGTCTAGAGTTCCATATTCTAGTGCTGTTGGTTCTTTAATGTATGCCATGGTTTGCTCACGTCCAGATTTATCATATGCTATGAGTTTGGTTAGTAGATATATGGCTAATCCTGGTAAAGAACATTGGAAGGCTGTTCAGTGGATTTTCAGGTACCTTCGTGGCACATCCAATGCTTGCCTCAAGTTCGGCAAGACTGATGAGGGACTCGTAGGCTATGTGGATTCAGATTTTGCTGCCGATTTGGATAAGAGGAGATCCCTCACAGGTTATGTGTTCACGCTTGGTGGTTGTGCCGTGAGTTGGAGGGCAACGTTGCAATCTGTTGTTGCCCAGTCTACCACTGAAGCAGAGTACATGGCTATTGCTGAAGCATGTAAAGAATCGGTTTGGCTGAAAGGTTTGTTTGCTGAGCTTTGTGGAGATGATACTTGCATTAACCTGTTTTGTGATAGTCAGAGTGCTATTTACCTTACTAAGGATCAGATGTTCCATGAGAGAACAAAGCACATTGACGTCAAATACCATTATGTGCGTGATGTTGTTGCAAAAGGTAAACTGAAGGTATGCAAGATAAGTACTCATGATAATCCTGCTGATATGATGACAAAGCCAGTTCCTGTTACTAAGTTCGAGCTTTGCTCGGGCTTAGTTGGTATCACTGTCTAGCCCAAGAGGCTATTTGGCGCCGAAGGTGTTTTCTTTGTTGTTTCAGGGTGAAGTTCTCGTTCATGCTACAAGATGGAATTTGTCTCAAGGTGGAGTGTTATTTTGATGTGTTCTAAATTCATATGAAGATATAAAGTGAGAGGCTAACTTCGGAGCGAAGCGGAGCCCCGTCGCCGGAGGCTTGGGCCGTAGCGACGTCGTTTCCGAGTCAGACTGTAGCTGACTTAGGGTTTTATGCCACCATATATTCATCTTGTAAGCCGCCGGTTGGGGTAAGCCACACATTGTAAACCCACGGCGTTTATAATCTCACCCGATTATAGTGAAGTATTGCTGGCTGGCGCCCGTGGTTTTTTCCTCTCCTTTGTTTAGAGAGGTTTTCCACGTTAAAATCTCGTGTCCCCTTTGGTGTGATCGTTCCGCTCTTCGTCGTTTCTTTGCTATCTATTATAACAGGTACAAGATACTACACGAGTAGCATGGTCCAGACCTGCTAATGGCGTCATCAAGCTTAATGTTGATGGTGCCTACATGGAACAGACAGGTGCAGCTGGGACTGGAATGATTCTGAGGCGTGGTGATGGGTCCATCATTTTTTCTGCGTGTAGAGCACTACGATTTTGCTCTTCGGCGCTTGAAGCTGAGCTGAGCGCGTGCATGGAAGGAATTAATTTAGCGCTTGACTTGAGCGAGGACGATATCATCGTCGAAACTGATTGCTTGGAGTTGATTACGATGGGAAGGAACAAGGATAGGGATGGCTCTTGTTTGGGTCACCTGGTGGAGGACCTACGGTTGCTGCTTAATTTCCCACGCATTTTAGATTTTACTAAGATTCCTAGGGGCCAAAATTGTGCAAGTCATGAGTTGGCTAGGTACGGGATGCTACAAAATAGAACTGATGTGTGGTTAGAAACGGCTCCTGAAGTTCTGCTGAGTCGTATCCTTCGTGATTGTAATGACACTCTTATTTAATATAATTTCATTTCCCCCGCAAAAAAAATGTTACCCAATGTCAACTTCAGGTTTATGATTTTTTTTGAAACGGGAGTTCATGATTTTTGGAACATTATCTTATATGCATTATACAACTCTAATGCATTGCAGGGTTATTAAATGACTGTCAATTGTAATAACAGCAGAGGAACTTGGATTGACTTGCATATGCGTCTAACATATTCTCAAAACTATTTGCCAAGCCAACTATGCTAGCATTCAGATTACTCCATATCTCAGTACGGGATAAATTCACATTACTCCATATCTCAGTACGGGATACCTGAACAGCTATCTTAACATGCTACAGAAAGCTAATGCATGTTGAGGAGTTGGGTCGGCTATAAGACTTCAGTAGTGCTATCAAATATCCAACATATTGGGATATTCAACAGGGATATTTCATGGATCATGACCCAATTCAATGGGGAAAAATCATTTGTGTTGTGCATGCTTCAACGCCATACAATGTAAGAAATTCCAAATATAGAGATGCAGAATAATGTGAGAAATTCAATGGGAATTCGTCATTATCACCTTGCTCTGCTGCATCTGGTTGAGACTGTCGTTGGTGCTCCGCGAGGTCTCCAGTCGTGCTCTGAACTCCTCGATTTGATGTTCTTCTTCGTCGTCCTCGTGTTTTTCCACGGGGAAGGCGAGCAAGGGTGTCCGTCCTCGCATCCTGTCCCTCCTATGGTGGTCTTCAGCAGCAGCCTGCGCCAAGCCCGCGCGGATCCGATCGTGGCCGGCTGGTACAGAGAAGCCGGTGGACCTCTACATCGACACCTACAGCGGGAGAGGACGCGCAGTTCCTCGGGCGCGAATTGGAGACGCGGTTCCCACACGCGATGGCCGAGGCCAAGGGCGGCGACGCCCGTGTGATCGAGGCCAGCGGCCGCCAGGAGAGGGAGAGAGGGACGGATCGAAGAGGGGGAGAGGGCGTCGAGAGGGTCCCAAAGCTGGATTTTGTTGGGCTTTGGCCCATTTGATTGCGAGTGGAGAGAACTGCCAGGGGATGACGAACGACAATGTTGGACGAAAGGTTTTGACGTAGTGGCTGGATTGGCAGACTAAGGAATAAAACTCTTCTTTTAGATAGGAGAGAAATAGTGTGCTATTACAAGATCTCCTAATTAGTAGTGCTTCTTACTAAGATGATAAGAATGCCAACAGAAAAATATGTTTTTACATGTTGCACACATACACGTGAATCTTCTTTTCTTGCGACGGTCATTGAATTTGTATTGAATGAGATTGAACCTTGGTCAGACTAAATTCAGCCAATACTGGCAGCATCTTCATTGATCATTACATGAGGTTTAGTTATTATGATGCAACTAAATACATACAGAGCCAATGTCTATTACAGGTCCCATAGAAAGCACACAGATGTTAGATTATGCAAAGATGGAGCTATAGCTTGGAATTCTCTCCTTGACAACCAACCCACTGGTTGCGCCTTTTCGCTGTGTAATCTCGCCATCCCATCGAGCTTTTGGTTCAGTTTAAGAAGACATAACTGTTTACCTGAGACACTCCTTGAAAGCCCGCACGCTGGCTCAGCAAATCCAACATATTTTGCCTGGTTCAGTTTGGGATCATAGCAACTGAAGATCACACTCCTCCTTCCTGGCTACATGACTAAGAACTAATCGGGCGGTGAAACTGGACAACAAAACTTAAACTTCTTACTGGTGCTTTATGTTTTTTGCAATTTTAAGTTCAAATATAATTGAACGTTTCGACATAATTCGATCAAAATCACAGAAAAATCAAACCAACTGTAATCTAATTAAAGAAGTTGCACGTTGTCCCATATTGGTAGAAGGCGCCATGGCCATGGTCATCGCCATGATCTCCTTCTTGGTTGTAGCCATAGCCCGCACTAAGGTTGTTGTAGCCATAGCCATAGACATGGTTGAAAGGCAGAGCAAGAGGTGGCGGCATCATCGGTGCGAGCGTGTGCGCTCGACGTTACCGCCCATCAACTTCATCGTGGTGTCGACGGTGATCTCAGGGCCAAAGCCGGTGCCGTGAGCTGTGAACGGGCCGGAGCCGTGGTAGCCGAAAAGGCTGCCAGGAAGCCTCATCGTCGTGTCCATGGTCACCGCATCGCTGCTGGTGCCATCGGCAGCGAAGGAGCCAGAGCCGAGATAGTCAAAGAGGCTATTGCCGGCGCCGGCCCCGGCCCCCATCAGCTTCATCGTGGTGTCCGTGGCGACCTCCTCATGGCTTCCGGCGCCGTCGGTCGTGTACGAGGGACCGGAGCCCATGTAGCCGAGGAGACTACTGCCGCCCGTGCACTGCTGCATCATGGCCTCCTGGGCGAAGATCTCGTGCGCGCGCACCGCGGCCTCCGCCTGGACCCTCTCGAGCGCGCCGAGAGCGGCCTGGAGCTCCGGCAGCTCCCAGCTCCGCAAGTCGCCGTCGATCCTGACGCCGGCCGCGCGCATCTGGGCCTCGAGCTCGTCCCCCTTCCGCAGCTCCGCGTCCCGTGCCTTGATCAGGTCCTCCTCCTGGCGGAGGAGCTCGCGCAGCTCCGTCCGGCAAGCCGCCTTCGCAGCCTCCTCCGCGTCGGAGGCGGGACGGGAGGCGGCGGAAGGGTTGAGGAGGCGGTCGAGGATGTCGTCGAGGGAGAAGTGGCCGTAGGTGTAGGGCTTGCCGGCGGGGGAGAAGACGATGAGCCCGACCTCCGCGCCGCACATCACGGAGAGCTCGAAGGCCTTCTTGAGGAGGCCGTTGCGGCGCTTGGAGAAGCAGACCTGCAGCCTATTGGCGTCCTCGATGCGCTCCATCGGGATCTTCTTCCGCCCCTGCGTCAGCTTCTTCCTCCTCCCTCCCTCCTCGTCACCGCCGCCCCTCTCCGTCCCCTTGTCCATTCCCTGCTGCGCACGCCGGAGCGATCGATCAATGGCGAGTGCGCGTATATGGATCAGAGGGACAGAGCTCTAGACCTACCTTCGACGCAATGTGATGCGACGACGTATGTATATATAGGGTGCAGGGAATGTGGCTAAGGAAAGGAAGGATTTTGATTGGAATGGAAGGATACCGACGCATTTTGATTGATTGACTGGCTGGCTGATTGATTGATATAGAAGTCGTGAGGTTTTTGGCCCGTCAATCAGCCGAGATAGGAAGAAGGGTAATGTTGGGTTGGATGATCAGATTGTCACGGCGAGTTTCCTTGTACTCCTTGCCGGCGAGTATATATGACGAGGAAATCGAATTTTCGTGCCAACGGTCGGTCGCCTTGCCGGCGACAGAACTGCCGCGGCCGCGGGAAGGGACCGGATGGCACGGTGTTTCTCCACCACTCTATGGTACGATTTCCCCTGTTTCCCCTCTTTTCCGCTCGATTTTGACCTCTGATTCGAAGCTTTAGGTGTTAGGATTGTCATGGGGTTAGGGTTCTAGCCGGTCCATGTGTTCAGGGGTTCGGGATGGGTGAAATTGGGGGTTTGGTTGGGGTTTAAGCAAAATTCGTTTGCAAGAATCATGCTGAAAAATGACACCTTTTACGTTAGCAATTGGTGAAAAATGACACCTTTTACTAAAGATCGTTGTACTCTGCCTTCTTAAACTTAATAAAGATCGTTGTTCCCTTAATCTTATGTTAGCAATTGGTGAAAAATGACACCTTTTACACATTAGTTAGCAAAGTAATTAATATTTTTCTGTAAGCAAATGTTGAAGGATTTTATGTTTGCAATGTAGGTAAAGGCAGTTGTCACTTCTCTGTGGAAATAAACCATGGTGGTTACTTCCTGTGTAGTGGCAAAAACAGAGAATATGCAGCAGCTAAGAAGGCAGCACTGGAACAAGAAAAGGAGGCAAAAAGGTTGAAAAAAGAACAAGATGCATTACTTAAGAGAGCACAGCTGGAGGAGGCAAGGTTGGTAAGGATGGCTCAGCAAGCAGAGGAGGCAGCAGCAAAGAAAGCACAACAGGAGGAGGCAAAGAGGCTTAAGATTGCTCAGCAAGCACAAGAAGCTGCAAACAAGAAAGCACAGATGGAGGAGGCTAGGAGGCTAAGGATGGTTAAGCAAGCAGAGGAGACAGCAGAGAAAAAGAGACTACTTCCTGATGCTTCTAGTCAGCAACAGTTCAAAAAACCAAGAAAAGTTAACATGTTCGATGAGTTCAGAGGTTGAAATAGTGCCCTATCTGTCATTTCTACTATATTTGTACTCTGTAATGCTGTTATTAGTCAGGTTCAAGTGATGATCCTGCAAACTATGTAATTTTGTAAATATGGTGCTGAACTAGTTGCTAGTCAGGTGTACCTCAAAAACTGCTACTTTTGTGTGCCATTTAGTTCCATTTTAATTCCAGACTCATGCAAAGTTTGTCGACTAGTCGTGACTAGTCACGGCTAGTCTAGGTTTTGGGTTTGTCGGTACGGTACCGACAAGTCCACAAAATGTGTCGACTAGCTAGTCGAGGTTTTGGGTTTGTCGCTACGGTACCGACAAGTTCACAAAATGTGTCGACTAGTCCATGACTCGTCACGGCTAGTCGAGGTTTTGGATTTGTCGCTACGGTACCGACAAGTCCACAAAATGTGTCGACTAGTTGTGACTCGTCACGGCTAGTCGAGGTTTTGGATTTGTCGCTACGGTACCGACAAGTCGACATGGCCATATGTGGACACTTAATCATTGGACACAATTGATAACTAAGGGCACAGTACATAACAAAGCACACAGCTTAGGTCTTACATACATAATCAATGCCAACATCTTTGATAATATGAAGGCACAATACATAACAAAGCACAGCTTAAGTCTTACATAGATGAAGTCTTACACAACAGCACATAGCATACAAAACATAAGCACATCACTACAACCATCACTGCGAAGCCATCAGTGCCAAACCATCATCACTTCTTCAGAAGTACAAGCAGAATCAACACACAAAGGACCATGACAGCAACCATCAGAACCTTCAACAGCTTCACAATCTCTCTCCCCATTGCTAGCATTGAAGCTGCTTGGAGCTTGGTGATGCCCATGGGAGCACCACTTGCACAGACAGCAGGCCCAGTCCTTTTGACCACCTTTCCTCTGCTCCAAGCGCCTGTCTTGGCCTTCTCCTCCCTTATAGCATTCAACTGCTCTCTCCTCTCCTCTGCGGCGCCATATGCTTCAACAGAATCATCACCAACGAGAATGTTGTGATCAACCAGATACATAACATACTCGAGCTCCCACCTCCAGAAGTCACAAGTTGTCTACGAGTTTGTAACACAAAAAGTCAAATATCAGAGCCGACCCAAATTCTACAGATCGACGAATTACAGAGAAATGGGAAGACCGAGTACTTACAGTCTTACACCATGGGTATCACACATGTAGAACACCCATCCATCATGGTCGTAGGTGCTAGACACCTTCTGCTTCACTGGAATTCCGCAGTCCGGGCACTCGATGATGGGCACTGGAACTGCACGGCGGCGTAGCGAGGAACGGATCGAGCTGGAGGTTGACATGTCTCTTGGCCAAGTGCGCATGCGACGGCGAGGAGCAGCGGCGACAGTCCACGGCGAGGAGCAGCGGCGGTGGAGCAGCGGCGGGGAGCTAGGGATTTGGGGAGAGAGGGCGATTTGGGGAAGAGGACGGGGTCGGTGGGTCGGGGTCGTGGTCCGGTCGAACCAGCCAGGTCTCTGTTTTGTACAGACACGATTTTGCAAAAACACCCCTGCGTACACACGCGTCTCCGCCACGCTGTCCATCCAGTCCTCGCCCATGTGTCACTCAGTTGCTGTGTACGTATGCCACGCAAGCGCAATACAGTACAGAAAAATGCGGGATGACCATACTGAAACACTGGGTCAAGTACAGGCACCGTATTTTGGGTATTCCGAAGTACCTGACTACAAAAGAGAAGCAGTACTAGCACTGAAATGAGTACAACAACAAATCTCTCTAGACTCTTTCCATTGATCTCCTAAACGACTAAGAAAAGTAAACCACAAGAAGCATTTCGCAGTCATTAATCACCTCACCGATCCTCGCTCTCTCCATGCGTGTTGGAGGAATAATCCTCGGTGCTCCCTCCCCTCCGTCGTCTCTCTTTTCAGAGTGATACACACACGGTGCCACTGAGGAAGACGACCTCCCAGGCACACAAACAAAACGGATGCATGAAAATACCCGGTAGGATACAGATCCGAATACAGAAAAAATCAAGATGTGCGCGACTAGAGCAAATCAAACAACTGCTTTTTTATCAAGGTTCAGAGCTAGGTAAGATTACCAAACCAGGTTCATCAAACAAGCAAACTAGCAAAATACATGGTTCACAGTTGACTCACACTTCACAACCTTAGTAGTTGATACAGCATACACCAGCATCATGATGATCAGGCACATTGCAACTGCAGGTCATGTAGGTCGAGGTCTTGCCGAAGTTTCGATTAATAAGCAATCCTGCCATCACCATCCATGATAATGTCCTTGAAAGCACCACCGCTAGGGATCATAGGCAGCACGTGCTCCTGGTGAGGGACGATGATATCCAACAAGTATGGCCCTGGAGTGTCAAGCATCTTCTGGATTGCTGCACGGACTTCACTCTTCTTTGTCACACGAACTGCAGGAACATTGAACCCTTTAGCAATCGTCACAAAATCTGGATATATCTCACTCTCGTTTTCTGGGTTCCCAAGGTACGTGTGCGCCCGATTGGCCTTGTAAAACCTGTCCTCCCACTGCACCACCATTCCCAGATGTTGGTTGTTCAGTATCATCACCTTAACCGGAAGGTTCTCAATGCGAATCAGTGCCAACTCCTGGATATTCATGAGGAAGCTACCATCTCCATCAATGTCAACAACTGTGACACCTGGGTTGGCCACAGCAGCGCCAGCTGCAGCTGGCAACCCAAACCCCATTGCTCCCAGACCAGCCGATGACAGCCACTGCCGTGGCCGCTTGTAAGTGTAATACTGAGCCGCCCACATCTGGTGCTGCCCAACACCAGTGGCAATGATCGCCTCCCCTTTGGTCAGCTCATCCAGTACCTGGATAGCATATTGTGGTGGGATCGCCTCACCAAAAGTCTTGTATCCCAGAGGAAACTCCCTCTTCTGCTGGTCCAACTCTTCATGCCACGAACTAAAATCAAAACTCTTGTGTGCTTTGCTCCTATTTAGCAGAAGATCATTCAAGCCCTGCAGAGCGATCTTGACATCTGCACAAATGGAGACGTGTGGCTGCTTGTTCTTGCCAATCTCAGCTGGATCAATGTCAATGTGCACAATCTTGGACCTGCTTGCAAAAGCCTCTATTTTTCCAGTCACACGGTCATCAAACCGCACACCAAACGCAAGCAACAGGTCAGCCTTATCCACCGCGTAATTCGCGTAGACTGTGCCATGCATCCCAAGCATACGCAGAGACAGTGGGTCATCGCTGGGAAAGTTGCCAAGACCCATGAAGGTAGTTGTCACCGGGATCCCAGTGAGCTCAACAAAGCGGCGCAACTCCTCGCCGGACGCAGAGCAGCCACCACCAACATACAGAATTGGGCGCCGGGCCTCACCAACCAGACGCAGGACCTGCTCAAGCAATTCGGTAGCCGGTGGCTTAGGGAGGCGGGCAATGTATCCTGGCAGACTCATAGGCGCGTCCCAGACAGGCACAGCCATCTGCTGCTGGATGTCCTTGGGGATGTCGACCAGCACCGGGCCTGGCCGGCCGGAGGAGGCGAGGAAGAAGGCTTCCTGAATGACGCGGGGGATGTCCTCCACGTCCAGGACGAGGTAGTTGTGCTTGGTGATGGAGCGGGTGACCTCCACTATGGGCGTCTCCTGGAAGGCGTCGGTGCCGATCATGCGGCGGGGGACCTGCCCCGTGATGGCCACCATGGGGATGGAGTCGAGGAGAGCGTCGGCGAGCGCGGAGACGAGGTTGGTGGCGCCCGGGCCGGAGGTGGCGACGCAGACCCCGACGCGGCCGGAGGCGCGCGCGTACCCGGACGCGGCGAAGGCCTCGCCCTGCTCGTGGCGGAAGAGGTGGTTGGTGATGGCCGGCGAGCGCGTGAGCGCCTGGTGGATCTCCATGGAGGCGCCGCCGGGGTAGGCGAAGACGTCGCTGATGCCGCAGCGCTCCAGGGCCTCGACGAGGATGTCGGCGCCCTTGCGGGGCTCGGTGGGGCCCCATGGCCGGAGCGCGGTGGCGGGAGGGGCGGACGAAGGGGACACCGTGGAGCAGCACCTGATGCGGGCGGTGAGGGCGCGGCGGGAGGCGGGCAGGTGGCGCGGGAGAGTGGGTTTGGGTAGGGCCGCGGTGGCGCCCGAGATGGCGACGGCTGTGGACGTGGCTGTGGCCATGGCGGCGGTGGCGGATGCGGCGGCGGCGGCGGCGAGGGTTTGTGCGAGGGAGAAAGAGGAATCTTGGCTTTTTATGTGGTTGTTAGATCTGCTGCAGCTCAAGTGCAATCTTGGCCGTACATCTTTTTTTTAGCTGAATCTTGGCTGTACACGAGGGCAACTCGTCTCCGACGCTTTCTCAGTCGTATCCGTTTTGCTCTTCTTTGGGTGGCTAGCACGACACGGCTTATGCGCCGGTATGCCCGTGTGCCTACAATATTTTATTTTTTTTGAATTGGACGTATAATTTGTCCTAAATATAACATGTTTTACTCCCTCTGGTTCAGATTAAGAGGCGTAGAAAAAGAACTACGTACGTATGTTTTAACGCTAGACCTGCGACCGTCTTTTTGGATCGGAGGAAGTAGCTTTTTTCCAAACACATATATCTACATGTATTTAGCACGTTCAATATATATGTTCACTTAGTAGGGTCTGCACCTAATCAACATGTGAGGAAGGAGTTAAAACATCTTATATTTAGTAACAAAGCGAGTAGTGACTAATGGCCTCCGAAAATACTTTCAAAACTTCTGGCATCTTACCTAAAACAAATTTAGTACAAAAGAACAACTAAGTCATTTAAAATAAGTCATCCTGAATGGCCTATTTGGATACGAAATTAGCAAAAGCGCCAACACGGATGGTGTATCTAACCTCATAGGTTTTGGTGTCAAAATGTCAATGCGAATGGTATATATTGTGCCTGGCGAGAATCTGAGAGCCTCTAAGAATATCAAAATGAATACGGATGGCTTATTTCAAATGAATTTTCCATTTTCAACTGAATTTGGGTTGTGAAACACTAGTTCAATAGGTGTTTTAGAATATTAGACGGATGTACTTGAAAATTTTCTGAAGGGCCATTAGTGCCTGAAAGATTGGCAAAGCACTATTTGGGAAAAAAAAATTGCCTTGGACACTGGACGATGCAGAAATGGAGCCGGTTTGATAAGTTGTACCCGTGTCACCCAATTATTAGCAATGTATTGATCCAAGAAAACGAAATACAACTAGACCGTTTAGTTAGTTCTTTTATGACTGAGATTTATGTGATTTTACAAATTAACTTATACTCCACGCCGCAGTACACGTCCTAGCCAGAGTTTAGCATGAAAGTGTGTTAATCTATACCTTTATGAATCTGAACATCCTCACCTTAAGGAAAGTTACAACCCATCTAGGAATAGTGAACATGAATAATACTATTGTTTACTGCATGATCATGATAATTTGCTACGTGTGGTGGGCTACTTCCAAATTACTTTCCTTTTCTCCTCCAAGTTACTTTGTTCAGCCATCTATAACTGGATTATTATAGGCTTAAAACAAGCAAAAGAGTATAGTCTTTGGAATTTTGTTCGTCAATGTACTAGTTTGTTTCAAAGGACTTAAGTCCCAAGTGTTTTCATGCCTTACCAAAGTAAATGCATCATGTTGCTACATGCGAGTTATTTGTTCTAACCAATATGGGTGTAGCAATTTGTGGAAAGGAGTACATTTACCGTTGGATTTGATACGTTTTCTTCAGAGTGATGTTATTCTTACCATCTAAAATAGCAAGATGTTACTTAATACTTTTGCGGGTGGAACCTCCAACGTTGTGTCCTTAACAACAACCCTAGTACTTCAGAAAAGACGGTAAAACACCTCCATATTGGTAAGTACAAACTAATATGTCACCTTCGCATGTACACATATTTTTGTGGATCAGAAGGAACTTGTACAATTTCCCGTTTCCATTAGCCTGATAAAGATTATTCGTTCAGCAAATAGTCAGTGATAAAATCTATCTTATTTGGTGAAATGAAGTTCTAGGGTCACTTTGTAGTTTGTTCTAATGTACAGTGTTAGCTAGGTGCAATATCTTCACCTCATATAGGGTTTAGAATGGCAATGCAATTCTTTTTTTAAAGTTGAGCGAAAACTCTTGTTTAAAGTTTTGATAAAGATTTCATAGATACTGACCTACCAAAGGACTGAGCTCTTAATAAAGATATTTTCCGATTGATTACTAGAGGATCGGTGGTTCATGTCACTTACCACTTAAGTCTTATATAAGGAGCAAAGTTTCCCTAAGCAAACATATGAATATCTTATAAGTCATTTTCCTTCTTCGTTTTGGATTTATCTTGTCAAAATTAGTGTACAATGTGTTGCATCTATACTAGGGATATGTATTTGATGGTATGGGCATAGAAGACACCAGGAATTACCATTCAATAGCTACAATAACAACATGCACTCTTGTTTTCATGTGAACATCGTGGCTCTCCCTCGTCCTGCACTATGTCAGATATTCTCGTGGCACCTTGTCCCTTGAATGTCTCGGCCAGATCTTTTTCCCAAGTCCAAGTCCAGGAGCATGTGTCGTCATGCACTATATGGGCGAGGATTGGTTCACGCCGAGGATGGGAAAAAGAGAGTGGGACTTGATAAGAGGTTTGGCCGCTCAATGGATCTGGAGGATTAGTACGGACGGCGGTGGTGTGTGCTCTATGGGGCAAGCATAGGCATGACTCATCTATGAACCACGATTAGTGTGGGTGAGAGAGCCTCCACATTACATGCTTTTAGTCTGGAATGCAAGATAAAGATATATGATCTGATTCAGATGAGTTGAATTATCATCCAATATCGGAGTTAGGACAAAGTGGCATGGCGTTTGTTCCGATGAGAATGTGAATGTCACACAGACGTTGAGTAGATATCAAAATGATATCATCGTGCCATCGTGTGCTCTCCACATTATTTACACCCATACAACAGGATTCTATAAAAAAACTAAGGAGCAAAGTAAAATTTGTGGTTAATTAATTTTTGAAGAGTAGCACCACAAAGTATTTTATCATGGTACAGGAAGTGAAGAGTAAAACACGGCATTACATGCACCATTACCCTAGTGCGCGTGGTGTCCTGGTCTAGCCAATTTCAAACCTTCAAGGCCCTAGCTTCAACGCACTGGTTCATACACGCACAACTGCATGCCTTTGCTCGCTGGAGGATATGCGGAGGCATGTGTTGCCGAGCCGAGCACGTATAAGTAGCGGAGCTGAAAGAGTGGTTGGCGAAATGGTGAGGTCATGTGTATCTTCTCCTCGTGTCCAACTTTCCATGCAATTTAGGAAAATGCAACTCCACACCTAATTGGATGTTCCCTCCAACTGTTTTAAGATTCGTGCACAAATTATCAATACATTATCAATAATTTTTGGATTTATGTAATTTATTTTTTTGGATTCATATAAATATAAGAAATTTCCGGGCATGCATTACAAAAAATAATTAAAACCACGCATTACCATGATTTTTTTGTTTTATCAATACATTAATTAGTAGGAATCATATCGTTCGTTGGATGAAAATTTGATAGCCATGATAGTTAGTTCATATCCAACTAGCTATGGTATCGCCGCGTTGTGCAATCTAGGATCCAAGCAAAGAGCAACTTTTCGGAACTTCACGAGACACAAGGAGTGGTCTCCCGGATGCTATTCGACCATGACTTAAATAAGAGAATATCACTAATTTAGTTTGATAAAAACACTCTAAAATTGAATCTGTTACCGAAAAGGATCCTAAAAACCCTCCAAAACAATCTTTCATTTTTATTAGAAAAGGGACATAGAAATGACGAAGGTGCACGCTGTACAAGAGCGATACATAACGTCGTACGACAAGGCATCATTCTGGCTCCTCCATTCAATAGTACACCCTCATAAAAGGATATAAGGGTAGACTAAGACATGCGTCGATATATTTCGAATACTCTCAAGAACTACCAAAACCAATGCATGTAGCCTCTAACCAGATAAATGGTGACTCTGTGTTTAGAGAATATTTTGCCACGTGGACATGATATGACCTTGACATCACATTTTATCCACAAATGGATGGCTCATTGTTAAAAGTTGTTTCACTATTTGTATCCTCGCATAGAGGGCACACAAAAAGAAGGAGAAAAACATTTTCTCACATTTGGCGGAACGACAAACACAAATTCTATTCCATGAACCGTGCAATAATGAACCATGTTATCTAGGTGCATCATCTTGATCTTGATACAGAGTTCATGAAACACAATTATTGCTTAAAAGAGGGTAAGAACATACCCTTATTTAAATGTTTGATAAACTTCGAATAACTGCTAACCTATCCGAGGACCAAGCTCATAATTACCAATAGATTTACATATTGATCTACAAGAGGACCACTGACTTTATGTCACTTCACACCACCCAATTATTTTATAAGCAGCTAGGCTTCCCTGGGCAAAGAACGAACACCTCATTTCTCATTGCTTCTCTATCTTGGATTTGTATGGTCCAAATTTATGCATTATTTGTTATATCTCTATAGAGGATAATCATTTGATGGTGGGCATAGAAGACATTAGGAATCACCAATGGGTAGCTAGAGTTACAACATGCACACATGATCCCAGGTCAGCGGCGTGCCTCTTGCCCATACTACACCACCTGAGTTGTTCTCCCTATGTCATATCCCACCCTTGATCTATGAGTTGTTTTGTCCTATGCCACACTCACATATCATCACGACAAGGATGTTCACCATTGTAGCTTAGATGAGATGTGATGTGTATGGGCGAAGATTTAGTTTGCATCGAGAATGGGCAAATAAGGCGTCGTCGCTCAATGGTTCAGGAGGAACAACACCGACGACCTTGAGACACACACACCATGATTTCAATTTGGTGATGTATATAGTAGGCATATGATTGAATCACGTGTCAAGTGTGATCAGTGTGGGATCGAGAGCCTTCAGAATAATTTTCTTTTAGCCCGGTTTGCAGGATAAAGATACATTATGATATCACGTGTCACGCCAGAACAAAGTGACACCGGTTGCAATAAAATGACATCATCATTGCATTGTGGCTCTCAACACTATTTACATCCATACAACAACTCAATTATAGAAAATTTTAAGGAAGATAGATAAAAGTATAATTTCAAGGATTAATTAATTTGTGGGATGAAATGTTAAGAAGTATTAAAGTGCGACACAAGGAAGATACGCATAAAACATGACATTTCATGCACCATTAGCACTTGGACAGTGCATCTAGTGTCCGTATACTCTAGCAACTGTGCGGGGAGTGAGCGGGGATGGGTCGCTGTGCCGGGCACGGGGGGATTTCTCGGTTGCAACGTTTCATCCAATCCTAAATCATAACACAATGGTGCTACAAGATTGTTGGGTATCGTGGTTGACAACGAGCACCAGGTGCTGATTCGATCACCTATTTTTTTTTGCAAATTTTCCAAGGCGGAAGGGGTTGGGTCATGATTTTTCAGCACAACCTATATAGAATCCCATTGACACCCTAATAGTCCCCTAGTACCAAAATGATCAGAACAATCTTATCTCTTTTTCATTAGAAGATATGCCTAAAAACAACGAAAGCACACATTGCAAAAGAGGGCACGGTAAGATAGTAGAGTGTACAACAAAACAAAAAGAGATGTTGCATGGGTGCAAAAGAGGGGTCAGTAAGTTGCCATGATGCTTATCCAGAGTTAGAGAAACTTTAACCCTTCCCTCATCCTCCCTCGTCCATTATTTTTGGTATTTTGGCTAAAAAAATCCATTCCAACCAATCAACCATGCCATCATCCACCTCGCAATCATTAGTATATTTATTGTGAAAAAGACTACAAAGTTTTTTTAGGGGGATTTGGGGCTATGGTTTGCGTTACTCTAACTGTTCTATAGAGGTCGCCACCACCCATATCCCCCTCTCCATCCCTAAAGAGTAGATACTCGAAACCCTACGTAGTACATGATAAAATCCGGTTACTATGAACGAAGATAAAATGCCATCCATATGATTGGTGTATGTAAATCAGTGTGAAGGAAAAATCTAGATAAAGACAATGTGAGAATCCATAGAAGTAAAGGCGATCAAGCAACTCCATTGAACACATGTGTAAGAGCCAACCAACTATGGGTTTTATCCTTATATGTTTTATTGTCATAAAAAATGATATAGAAAAACTAAGATATTGGTTGAGAGACACTTCACCTTCAAATATTCCACCCCTAAACTATCAAAAGCAATGCAAGTAGCCTTCTAACCTGGTTTTGAATGGTGGCTTTGCCATACCAACACATGTCGGAGGTGATTTGGCCATATGGATACATTGACCTTGACATGATATTTCATTCGCAATGACTAGGTTATATAGGTTATTTAATTGTTTGTGTCCTCAAAAGGAGGAACATGAAAAGAAGGAAGATAAATAAATTTGGTTTGAGTTATTCACGGAGTGAACACCATACAAATGCCATATAAGAGTCTGCGAGACAAAACTACCGTCTAAACCCGAATCATACTAACTTTTACTATTTTGTTGACTAACTTTTACTCATTTTATCCTGAGTTAGAGGGGGTTAGACATTAGTTTATTTGAATAATTATTTGAACTTGCCATTAGTTTTTCTCTTGAGAGAATGAAATTACCACAAGTTGTAGTAGCTACTAGCAGCATATGGGCCAGGCCTGGGGCTGGAGCTCTGGGCCCAGGGCCTAATTCCGCCCGTGGCTCCATTCCCCCATCCTCCACTCCAAGTCCAACTGACGCCTCGCGTGGCTGCTCCACTGCGCCGTTGGCTCCAGCTTGTTTGAACGCTGCTCTGCTCTGCTCAGCTCTGGCAGCTTCCTTCCCCGACGAGCCACGCTTCCGTGCGGCTCGCTCCGGTCTCGTCCGCGACGGCGATCTGGCTCCATCTGGGCGCTGGCCCCGCGAATCCCGCGCCGCTTGCCCCTTGCCGCACGGGGAAAAGGGCGGATCTTGGCGCGGCCTTCTTCCGCGGCCGCTGCGCCGTGGGCTCCTCCGGCGTTCCATCCCTAGGTGAGGTTGCCTGCATTGCTGGTAAATCTGGGGAGGGCTGCAGTGGGGGTGCGGTCGTCCTGCTATCGGTTTTGGGGCTCTGGGTTTCTCTCGGTCAAATCGAGGTGAAGATCGGGTTTTTGGTCACCGGCCATTTCTTGATTCGCTACTTTAGCTGCATTTAGGTCAAATATGTCTGCTTTTCTTCCGTTTCTTGCGTTTATGCGTGCCATCTCCGTCTGCAGGCTATAGACAGCGAGGAAGGGATGGATGTGGAGAGAGCTGCGTCGAAGGGACATGGCATCCTTAGCCTCTTTGATTGGGGCAAGGGCAAGAAATCCAAGAAGCGGCTGTTTGGCGGAAGTGGGGGCGTTTCTCCGACACCCGGTAAGCAGATGCGGTGCAGGAGTCACAGTGGACTGAGTGGTTTCTGTAAAACTTGATGCATTTTCACAAAATGGAAACAGGGGCTAAGCTTACTCAGAGACATCTCTTTTGCAGGGAATACCATAGACGGGAAGGGAGTTGATGGCAGCAGGCCAAGTACACCGTCGAATTCGGTGCGTGTTTTGGGTGCATGATCTTTCTGTCTATAGTTATGTTTGCTGCTTACTGTCGTTTTGATGAGTCTGACTATGCACATTGGCAGATCCATGAAGATGCGTCGAGTCTGAAGGAAAGTAGTGAGCATAGTTGTTCATCCTCAGTGATTGAAGACGAAGCTCGTGTAATGAAGGGAGCCACTGTTGTGGCGAGGCTTATGGGTTTGGATTCCATGCCTGTGACAACCTCATCTGGATCCTACCCGATACCTTTAACCACACAACAAACCTTCACAAATAATGTCCATGATGAGTTCATTGGCAGAAGCTATATGGGCAGCCCTAGTCCTCATAAGATGCCGAGTAGTCCTATTGACCGTTTTGGAATGGAAGCGCCGCCTACAAGATTTGCCAAAAGGTCACTTTCTGGTGCACAACACAAGTTATTCTCCCCTGTAAAGAATCATAATCATATATCAGGCAGAAATGCTGCTGATATAATGGAGGCAGCGTCTAGGATTATTGGGCCTGGAGTTGAGAGTACTAGCTCTGGCAGATTTCGGGATGTAGGGTACTCAAACTCTGCTCGTGCCTTCAACACATCAGAGATTGTAAGAGTCCAACAAATGTCCCAAGCGGCAAAGAAGCGTGAAGGCTCAGCATCTGTTAAGCCACCGAGAGGAAAACCTTTGGATGGAAGTTTGATAACTCAGAGACCACCTCTTCTTCTAGGGTCTCAGGGTCAAATGGAAGTGCTCCTGTTGGTCCAAAGATGAAGACTGCTAGCAGACCGTCACTAGACCCAAGAGCTGCAAATGCCCAGGGAAGTGGAGGTATAAACAAAAGCAGTAGGAGGCTTGCTACTCATATGGGTCCTGAACATAACATGATTGAGAGAAATGGGTACAATCAACAAAAGAGCAGTAGCCAAATTGATGAAAGTTCTTCCAGTTTGCTCGAGCAAAATAACAGAAAGCGGAATGCTATGGGTGTCAAGCACAAGGTGAATTCAAAGTCCGCAAGACTCAGCCAACAAGGAAACAACTTGCATCCAACAAATGCCTCTCCCAGGAAAGCGGGGACCACCAGCAGCCGCGCTGAAAGCAGCACGAAAGCCAACAGAAAGGGGGAGCTGCAGCCAATCAACTATGCAAATAGAAGACCAAATTCTACAGCTAAAACAATGCCCAAGCCGAAAAGATTACCAGATGGAAGGATGCACCCAAAGAAAAGCCAGTCAATTGATAAAATTCTCGCTGAGAGAATCCAAAGGCGTGTTCAGCACAATATTGGGACAGATGAACAACCATCTTTGTCCACAAACAAAAATAAAATCAGCACTGAGATTGTTTCGTTCACATTTACATCACCAGTTCACAAATCATTACCTGGTTCTAGATTTCGCAATCATTCAGTGGAAACACGGTCGATAGAGAATGTGAACTCAGTGTCAACTTCAAGCAATACATCAAATACCAAACCTGATGATGTAGATGGTGATTATTTGGGAATTCTTCTGGAGCAGAAATTGAGAGAATTGACTTCCCGGGTGAGGTCACCGTATTCTAAGCCAGCCAATGGGGTTCGAATATACGCCCCTTCGCCAGGTTTGGAAGATGCTGCATCAGCATGTGATACATCTAGCATTGCGTCTGTTGATTATGATAGGGAGTCCTTACAGCCTTTCAAGGATGAAAAAATCAAATCCCCCTGGGCAGATCTTGCATCAACAAGTGGTCAGGTATGGCATGTTAGACACTTCTTTTTTCCTTTGAAACCTCCTTCTAGTCGACTCTGTGTCATACACACATTATTGTGAGCAACAGTATATGGTACGTTACAGAAGAATCAAATTTAGAGTTCAACTCAGGGAAATGGGTCATCCTATTCTGCCCTGTATCTGGCCAGGTGCAGCCAGAGCAGTGGCACAGGGTCCCCAAATTCTAGGGCCCCCAAAGTTTGTTAAGTACTATTACTATTACTACTATAGTTACTAATCTATGAATTAATCAAGGACTAATGGGCCATTAAACAGTTCGGTCAACATATTCACCTGCTCAAATTCAGGCCCACCATGGAAGTACCCCAAGCCCATATCACGTAGTCATGTCTCTCTCCAATCTCCCCTTTCTCTCACACCTCCTATAGAGAAATCCCAATGTTCAGATCCAGAAATTCTTCCACGATTGTTTTTTTGTCAGCAGCAACATAATCGAATTAAATAGCTGCAAATTATCTCTCAACTTCTTTTCTCCTGTCACAATTTTCTTAAAATAGCTTTGCACTTTTCCCAGAAAAAGATTCGTGATGACAATTAATACTTTAGGACCTGGAGTTTGTGTTTCGCAATTTCTTCCTTGGTCGCATAGCACAGTAGTCGGAGCCCCATGTGCCAGCAGCTCATGGTCTGCGTTCGGCAATGAAACAGAGACTTGGTTTTTTGAGAAGGAACGGAAAGCTACCCGTTTCGAGAATGATGCAAGAAAGGCTCAGTTGGTCGGTTACTATAGAACTTGAAAATTGGTGTTTTTGAGAGGCTTGCTTATGCAGATCAAAATGAAGCTTCCATATCAAAAATGGGAAAAAGATGGCATATTTTGGCTAAAAAAAGTAAAAGATAGTAGGCCAGAGTATTAAGATTTTCTTTTTAGCAAAATGCAATTCTTGCAATAAGTTATGCAAAGATTACAAGAAGACACATTTAATTGACTTTTTTTACCATGGAATCTATTTTTGATTTCGCACAGTGCCCCAAAATTTTGAAGTACGGCCCTGATCCTATCACATAGTCCGGCATAGTTAAATTAGCATGTAGCAATCATGCATGTGCAGTTTCTACAATCCGCACATATGGTTAGTTTATCTTGTACTCCTGTTTCTAGTTTGAGACGACTTGGAGACAATCTGGGTTGCCTATTAGAAGTAAGAGCAATAGACTTACATTAAGGTTCAACATGATCAGTTGTGAGCATAATTAGGAGCACTGGATCGATCTCATATAGGGAGGGAATTCAGCTTATACATCGTCAAGAGTTTGAACCTTTGAACTTTTTCAAGCCCAACTGCCCGCAGTAGAAGCACTGAGCCTGCATTTATTTATACATACATTTTTTTTGAGGGAAGGCCATCATGGCTAGCTTTATTAATATCAAATCACAATTACATCGTCCACGAGAGTTTGCAAAATAAAGCTAGGGGCATCATCTACCCAATTACAAGATAAATTTGAAACAAAACTATTTCTAGCTATTACATGCGCTGCTTGGTTCGCTTCTCGGGGGCAATGCTCGAATTCAACCTTCCCAATAGATGCCGAAATCTCCACACAATCTGCATAAATGGCTCTTGCAGCATTCCTAATTCTCTCTTGGGTTCAATCACTGCTGTTGAGTCCGATTCAGCTTGCACCATGTTGCATCCTACGAGATCGGCAAGCCATCATGTCGGCACTGGGCCTGCATTTATATATACATACATTCTAACATTCATGAAAGTTTAAGAATTGGTGTATTCTAACGATTCTTTTTATGGCCAGTCATCTCAATCTGTGAAGTATGACAATGATTTCATCAATCAAGTGGAGTTGGAGCATCTTCGCTTCAGCCCCCGTTCTACTTGGGAACCGTCTCTTTCAACAGAAACCTGCAGCTCTGCGGGGAGCTGGACAAATGCGAATGGTGAGTATACAATTGTTTGGCTGTTGCGCTAGCACTAGCCAGTAGCCACATATCGTCCTAACAGTCTTGTCTATTTCTTCCCTTTTTGCAGAATCAAGGATTTTTGGTTCAGCAGAAGGAGCTGCATCATCTGGTTCAGCGCAGGACGGTGGATCCCTCGAAGCGGACGCTTTGTCGGAGTACTCCGACACGGCCTCATCGATCACAGCAACTACAGCTGAAACGGCACACCCATCGGAAAGCAGCAACTCGAGCCGTGCGGACGGTAGCAACCCAGAGATAGACTTTCTACGGGAACTACTGAACACCTGTTCTCTCGGCGACCACTTGTGCTTCGAGCGGTCTGGTAGCTCATCTATCCTGGACCAATGTCTGCTGGAAGAACTCAACAGCAATGCCAGACTGGCCGCAGCGGGTGAAGAGGACGGCGGCAAGGCTTGGATGACGACCCGGAGGCTGCTGTTCGACTGCTCGAACGAGACTCTGGCCGCGAGGTGCGCCTACTACTTCGACGCGGGATATGCGTCGTGGTTCACGGGCACGGCGGTGCTGCGGAAGCTCCTGTCGGCGGAGGAGATGTTAAAAGAGATGGACGGCGGGGGGCTGAAGGTGGCGGAGGAGTCGGCGGTGGACGAGCTGGTGTATAGGGAGATGGGTGGGCCCCGGGGTCACGGGAGCTGGGTGGAGCTTAAGGAGGAGTCGTCTGGGGCCGGCAGGGACGTCGTGGCGGCGCTGCTGGATGCCCTGGTTGACGAGGTCGTCGCCGACCTCGCGGGTCCTACTGCTGCTGCTGTTGTTGTTCCCCTTGTTGGGTAATATTGTTGATTAATTCTTGTGTGACTGTATGATGTGTTGTAGAGGTCGGGGGATGGTTCTTGTATTTTTTGCTGTTGTCTAGAAATGGAAATAATATGTTGTCTGTTTAGTTCTTGTGGTGTACTTATGTTTTGGTGGAGAAGCTGTGTTGGATGAAGACATGTTAGTTAGCACTGATGTTTGAATGCCCTGGTTGTAATGGCAAGGATGTTACCGGGGAGCTGTCGAATGATGATATACAGTAAGTTCTCCTGTCACCTGTGACTAAAGATTCAGATTCCTGGTGGAGAAGACGACATCACACACAGGGAGGACTCGAGTGGAGCGGAGAAAAGTGGTGTGCGATCGATCGGCCGGCGAGGCGTCGCGGTCGTGGTCGTGTCGTGTGTATTTGTCCCACTAGCTAGCGTCTCTGTCGACGATCGTGTCTCGTCGTCTGCCTGCACTACCAACACAGGTAGGAGTACTCGGTTCCATGAAAAGTTCATCCTTTTAGAATTTTTGCGATTGAAAAGTTACTCTCTCGAAACTAGAAAAAGGCTAACAAAGATCAAAAGCACCATCATTTTTGGACGGCATAATTACAAGTATTTTTATTTCTACGTTATTACTACTAGCAGCATACTCGCTCCGTTCCGAAAGAGTGGACGTTTGGGGTGTAGTATTTTTACACAAAAGAGTGTACAGTTTTTAATTGCTCATGGAGCAATTTGTGATCTAGATATTGGCTGCATACTCACTTGAGTCTCTTGGGTTACTGACTTAATTACTGCATGTGGGAAACATTCATTTAATTGCCTTCTCTCAATGGCTGCATACACGCATGGGCTGCTACTTTTCTGTATTAATTAGGCCATGGAGCAAAGTCCAGGGACTTCTTGATCTATGTGTAAATCTCCAAAAGCACACTCTTTCGCGGACGGAGGGAGTATAAAAGAAGAGTATGCGAAAACTCATTTTGGCTCCGGATCTCCAACGCTCCCTTTGTTAAAACAAAAACTATATTTAAAAGTTTAGAAAAAATCTGAAAAATCTAGGTGTAGTCAATGATGCATCCTACAAGCATGCAAAATTACAATGTAAAATTCTTTGTATTATGAGCTACATAAAAATGACAAAATAATGTATATTTTGGAGATTTAAAAGTGTGTATACTTAAATCACACCCATATCATTTTCATGTAGACCAGAATATAAAGTATTTCCAATTGAGGTTTCACATGTTTGTGAGATACAATATGTATAATTTTTCAGTTTTAACTTACAACTATTATTTTGTGATTTTTTAATTAAAGGGATTACTGGATCAATCTCCAGTAGTATACCACGCTACTACTGGCCGGTGTGTATTTGTTACACGGCATTGAAGCAATCATTTGCTTTTGCCTTTTGCGGTGGTGCTGCTCAGTTGTTCCCTGCGCTCACCAACTTACCCACTGGTTCAGTTCAGTGCAACACTTCAAACCCAAGCCAAGCTGCAGCCTGCAACGCACGCACCTGGCACTGACAGAGAGCACGACGATGGTGGTCGCCTTTGCTTGCCGGAGGAAAAGAAAGACGGGCATCGATCTTTCACGCAGGCAGATTCGTGGATGACAGGCATTCATGTATTAGTTGATTCTACTTTTTTTTTCTTATCTTGTCGATTCTGGAAAAAAGTGCAAGTTGTATTTTGATGGAAAGAGTTCAAGTGGTATCTTCATAAAATCGGATCTAAATGTCCATTTTTGCGTTCAACAAATCGATAGAAAATTCAAGTTTGCGAAGAGCGCAAACCCCAAATCAAAGATCTGCTACAGAACCTTGGATCGGGACGCCCAACTATCCTGCAGTATTGGCTGGGACCCCCTCTGCCCACCCCAAAGGTCTTCAAACGGCCATCGCTCTGATTACTTGGGAAATATGTAAGGAGCGAAATGCAAGAGTAAATTCATGGCGCCTATGGCTCTTTGAGAAAATCAAAGATGAGAGCAAGGATTAGATTCTTGCGGGCGCAAGGCACCTGGCATATATAGCTTATCGCGTAGGAGTTTTTAGTATGGCCTGAATGGCCTTTTTTCGTTGGCTTAATTAGGCCATCATGTTTGCTTCTCCTATATCAATCAATATATATATAAAAGACATAGCTTTTGGCTCTTTTCTAAAAATAATAATTGAAGTGAACTTTTGAGATGATTTTATGTTTGGACCCTATTTTGAAGGTGATCATGAGTTGAGAGAAAATTTGGATGGATTGAAGTGAAGTATAGAATACGATCGTACATGACTAGAGTACATGTACATATATACAGCCATCCTTCCCCAGCTACCGGTCGGCGGCGGTGGTGGTCACGAATGGAATCGTGTCCTGCTCGCGACGGCATGCTATGCTTGTGGCCTTGTGGGCGATGGAATATACGTAGTTAGCTCACCTGTCACCTTTCCTGCCCGCACCGCCGTCGCGTACGGTCAGTGGACAGTAGTGCCCCCGCACATTGCGGAGACGACATGCAACAGTACCGATCGATGGTCGCCGGCCGGTGAGACGTCCCGGTCGATCCGCTGGGTGGCTTCTTCGCGCGCCGCCGGTTTGTGGTCCTAGTTCGGACACGGAATTTGTTACCGTTGCAAGCTAGCACACTGGTCGTCGCGGCGAGGTGTACGAGGTGTCGGTTGTCCTTTCTTTGCCGTAGAACAATTGATGGTGCTAGTCTCACTATGTGAGCCTTCCACGCTTTTTCCTCCTTCCGTCAAATCGTCTCCCAGTCGGTGAAACGGTCTCCAAGATTTCGCTTGATTTCTCGATAAGAAAATTGAGTTTTGTTGAATCAGTAAGGCTTTGTTTACTCCAAGAGTATTTTATTTTTTTGAGCACAAAGTGGTCGATACCACCGCTCGAATAGATAGAAAGAATTGACCCAGTTTATAAGGAAAACCGGGTCCAAAAACCATACAAACTATACAAAAGAATCACACAGACGAAGCGACCCACCGCCCACACGGCACAAGTCGACAAACGGCACAACACACACCACCCGCTCCGGAGCCGCCGCCCCGGCGTAGCAACCAGATCGACCTTCGCATTGCCCGAAAGTGATCCAGTCATGGTCGACGAACCCTCTGCCCACGCAGTCTTCATCCAGGTTGCCACCAAAACCACCTGTTCCGGGGCCGCCGCCCCGGTGTAGCAACCAGATCGACCTTCGCATTGCCCGAAGACGATCCAGTCGGGTCGACGAACCCTCTGCCCACGCAGTCTTCATCCAGGTCGCCACCCAGACCCACGCTAAACAACGGCTCTACCTCATATAACCGTCGTAGCGTGGGAGACCGAGGCCGCCGCCTCGACGTCCACCACCGTCCGGAGCCGCCGCCCCGGCGTCCACCACCCCCGACCGCAACTCCATCATACTTGGACTTCGCGAAACCGTTGCACCGTGAGGGCCAACAATTCCAAGGCGGCGCCTTCAAGAAGGAAGCGACGCTTGCGCCGCCGCCGCCCGCTCCCACTAAGCTTAGGCTTTGACCCGGAATTGTTGACCACTCCCGTCGGATGGACCCGAAACTCCACGAACGACGCAAACAAGAAGGGAACGACGCCCGGAGGCGCCGTCGTCGTCGGCCCCGACAAAGCCGGGGCAAGGCTTTCACCCCGGAGCTCGATCCGTCCATGAAGCGTGGGGAGCAGCAAGCCTAGCCAGATATCCTTGTTGCCGACCACCACCTCCGCGACCGCCGTCGCGCGCCGGAACCCCTGCCTTGACGGCGTCCGCCGCCATCGGTGCTGCTGCTGCAGCCTTCGGTCCGGGGCCCGCCCCGGCTTCCTCGCACCCAGGCGCCAGAGCACGGTGGCAGGAGGCCACCTCCCGCGCTGGCGCCTCCTCCGCCCTGCAGCACGCCATCATCAGCTGCATCGGCCCGTCGTCTCCTCTTCAGCCTCCAATCCGCGCACCGCAAAGGGCCTCCACGCTGCCCCGCTCGGGAATGCCCACCTTCAGTCTGCAGCGGCGCAGGACCCGGAACGCGGCCCACACGGCCCGGCCGCGGCCCAGATCGAGCCTGGGCCAGCTCCGCCCGCGCCTCCGCCATGCGCTCGTCCCCGCCATGCACGCACCTCCGCCATGCGCTCGCACCCGCGCCGTCGCCCAGGACCGGCGCCTTTCGCCTCGCAGCCGCGCCGCCAAAACCGCGGCCGCCAGATCGCGCCGCGCCTCCGTCCGCGGAGGAAAAGCAACGCCCCGCCGCCCCCTTCCCTGGCGCGGCCGGCTTTGCCGGCGCCTCCCTCCGGCGGCGACGGCGCGGTGTGTGGTGGAAAGCGCTTGTAGGTCGCCGGCGGCTAGGGTTTCCCCCGTGTCGCCGCAGACGCGGGGGTGGGTTCGAATCCTCCAAGAGTATTTTAGAAAATGGGAAGAGTGGGGATGGGAGGAGATTTGGTGAACACCCAATACCCACAAATCCCACAAATACTCTTCCCTTAGAATACACTAGCATTGACTAAAGTTTTTGTGTTAGGCAAAAATGAGGTGGTTGGTAGGGGATATTTGGGGATTATCTCCTCCCACCCCCTAACATACACTAGAAGTAAACAAACTAGCGGGGATTTTCCAAGATCCAGAATAATCCCCTCCCATCCCCTAGAATACACTAGAGGTAAACAAAGCCTAAACGAACAAGTCCATAAACATTTTGACTAAGAGAAATACATGTATATAAATAGCTATGCTATCCTATGCTATGTTTACTCATACTCTTCTCCATTGTATTAAGTGCCCCTCCGGCCTCCATGTTTCGATTGATTGTGGTATTTTCGTAAGTCGAATCGGTTCTTGCACAAACATTTTGACCCGGATCTGCTTGCTCTCTTTTGCCTATCATTACTGTTACCCACACTCCACCCATCCACATCCCATCCATGTTCAGCAAATGAAAGAGAAGATGCTGCTACGTCATGACAACACGAGAGCATGGCATACAATACGGTCGGAACAACTAACCAGGTAAGTCTAATTGCCGAAGGATGTGACAGATGGAGGATAGTTGAGCCATTGCAGTGCTAGGTGAAATTTGACAAAAATAACCCTTTTTTGAAACTTCAGCAAAAAATAATCCTTTTTTGAAAAAAAAAATCTGAAACTAACCCTTTTTTGTGGCTCCTGCAACTGCAACGACGGCGCCGCTGTTTGGGGCTTTGCACGTAAGGGTGTGGCGCCCGCTGTTTGGGGCTTTGCACGTAAGGGTGTGGCGCCCCAGCTTGGGGTGTTGCACATGTAGGTGTGGCGCCGCCGGTGCAGGAGCCACAAAAAAGGGTTAGTTTCAGATTTTTTTTTAAAAAAAGGTTATTTTTTGCTGAAGTTTCAAAAAAGGGTTATTTTTATCAAATTTCACCAGTGCCAGGGACATGCATGAAGATGACATGAGAGAGGCAGTGCATTTTGTAATCATAGCTATCCATCGGCAATTCCGGATGGCTTCTATGCCCAACCCGTCAAATTCATATCCCTTGTGTGTATTGTGTAGAGATACAACAAATGATGCATGAATTTGGACAGGATAAATCCAAGACAAAGAAGTAAAATGAAAACTAGAATTTCCATCCTTTGCTTAGGGAAGCCTTCTCCTTTATAAACGTCTTGGATGGTAGGAAGTAACATGAAGTCATTGGTCCTTTTGGTAGATCAAGAACAATCTTTTGCTTATGAGATTGGTCCTCGGGTAGGTCTATGAAACTTTATCAACCTTCCTTCATAGAAACAATGAATTTTCTTACCTCTTTAAGGGAGAATCATATTTCCTTCTGAACTTTGTACAAAGATCTAGATGATGATTCTAGCCAACACAATTCATTATTACAAAATTCATGAAATAAACTCAACGGTTGCCATACTGCCAAAAGCGAGAAATGTGAGCTAAGTAAAGTGAAACATCCTAGTCGATCGGGTCGTGTTTCTCTGTCGCGCCGTGCGCCTTGATGGAAGATTTTCAAGGATGCAAGATTTCTTTCAAAAGTAGTATACATGTTACAAGTAAATTCCTCACAAATCAATGAGTATGCAAATGACATTGTTGAATTTTTATCAGCAAAGACATTTCATGATGCTCGAATGACTGAATGTACGACATGTGTCACACACTTGTGAGGTAATGACGACATCCTTGTATGCTTTACTCATTTCTTTTTACATGATTCTTTACTCATCTTAATGACATGAAAACAACATGTTGTTTTAGTAAAAAAAGGTTTAATTGTCGTCCCTATAGATAACCCGGAAGGCTCAAATAGGACCGCCTTCTTACCCACTAGATTTTCGTGTCAACACTCAGTGGCTTCAAGGTGGGATGCAAGCAACACGATTAATTAGGCCTCGCCCCGAGCGTAGGAGATGTCATCTTTATTCTTTCGTTAACAGAGAGCAATTGATGATGCTAGTCGCGCTATGCGAGTCTCCCTCGCTTTCACCTCCTTCCGTCGCATCGCCGCCGAGTTGATGAAACAGTCTTTAAGATTCCGCTCGATTTCTCAACACAACATAACGAACACATTGATTTTTGTCAAAGCAACAAAAAAACAAGTTGACAAACCTTTTGATTAAGGGAAATGCATGCATATATACTTCTCTGCTCTGCTTACTCATACTCTTCTCCATTGTATTACATGCTCCTTCATGTATGTACTGGTCGGTTGATTGTGATATTTTTAGTAAGTCGCAATCGGTTCTTACGGTTTTCACTAAGAAAAAGCCTACCCTTCCCGGCGATAGTCCCAGAGTACTAACAAAAGAGGGCGATGTCAAACAATCCACCTATAATACTCGATAAAGGAGGATATAGTTACAACAGAGGAAATCATATAGTCTATCCGAAAAAACATCCCCTTGCATGAATCTTTTTTAGATACAAGGCCGAAAGTCCCAACGTTAAATTAATAACGCCGAAGCGGCGAACAGATACAAAGTGCTGAATCCAGCTTACAACTTGGCACTTCACACCCACAAGAGACACAAGGCTACCCAGATGATTACAGGTGAACACCAAAGGGGCAAGACCGAAGAGGAGACCACACTCAAGACGGGCCGAGGCGTCGGGCCGGAGCTGGGGAACACGGGCACAACAACACACACGGCACACCGCCGAGACAGGCTACGCCACCGAGGACCGCACCACAAGGATCATCACCACCACTGTCTTCAGAAGACAGGCAAACCAGAGCCCCGCACAAGAAACGCCGAGGTGCAGAGCAAGGCACAAGCTTTGCCAGAGGACGCAAGGCGAAGGAACACCAAGCCACCTCCGGAGAGAGACACGCTGTGAACTCCAAGACGGTGTCTTCAAGAAGAGAACGACACCGGAGTGCCGCCACCGCCCGATACGAAGATCTTGGATTTCATCCGGAGTGGTAGGTGGAGCAGGAGAGGCCTCCGCGGCGTCTTCAAGAAGGAGGCGGCGTCCGTGGACGTCGCCATCGTGGGCCGAGAAGAACCCGGGCAAAGGTTTCCCCTTGGCCATCCCTCACCGCCTCCTACACTGGGCATGGACTTGCCGAAGCAACACCCGCGCCAATGCCACGACACGTCACTCGCCAACCACCACGCCGCCCAGGCGGCCATGGTCACCAGCCGCCGGGGCCCTCCTCGCAGATCCACCAAGCCGGAGCGACGCCGCCGACCGTGCCCGCCACGGCCGCGACGGCCAGCTTGCCTTCGCCGCGCTCCTATCTGCCTCCGACCAGCCGAGACGTGGAGAAGCACCACCAGCCACCGAAGCCACGCCAGGGGAGCCACCGCTGTCGCCGGTGCGCCAATACCGAGCGGCCACCGCGCCGCCGTCGGGCGGCCACGCCACAACGCCCCGCACCAGCGTTGTGCCCTCGAACGACCGCCACGCCCGCGCCGCCGCCACCGCTTGAGGGAGAGGAGAGGCCCCGCCGCTGCCGACGCCGCGCGGGATTTTCCCGGCGACGCCCTCCGGCGGCGGCGAGGGAAGGGGAGGTGGAAGGGCGGGGTCCTGGCGGCGGAGATCTAGGGTTCCCCATGCCGCTCGCGGGAGCGGCTCGGGAGAGTGGGGGAGGGATTATTAATTGAATGGAATGGAATGAAAGAAAAGCCCGATTGCAATCCTAAGTAAAACACTGTTATATACTCCCTCCGATCCAAAAGTGTCGCGATTTGTATGTATAAGTTGTACGTGAACTAGTGGTTTATATATCGGAATCGGAGGACGTATCTTTGCGACGAAGAAGGTATGTTTCTTTTGCAAAAAAGTACGAGTTGCATGATCCTATTTTCAGCAAATTGAAGATGAATTTTACTTAATTGACCGAGATTTAAGATTTTTTTTATCGTCGTGGGTGTGAGAGGGTACGTAACGTACACCGGCCGGCTTGATCAATCATACATTCATCCGTGTACATCCTTCGGAGCGAGCGACGTACCGGCACCACCAGCAGGAGTGGCGATCGAATATCGATCACGAATCGTGTCCTGCTCGCAACAACGGCATATTTGTGGGTGCGCACGTACGTACAGATACAACAAAGCAGCCAACAGGCATGCAACATCGATCGATAGCCTTTTTTTTTTTGAGATTTTCAACACTTTATTGATCAACTTGAATCAGTACAAAGAGCATCGCGGATACATTCCGGACCCCACCACGGAAAATAGAAGAAACATAAAGTTCAGCTTTACGAGCTAAGAAGTGTGCTGAATTATTAAGCAAACGAGTAATGTGACGGAAAGTCACAGATGAGAACCCCTCCGCGTCCCGCTTGATGTCCTGGATCACCACACCGATGCCAGTCCTGTCCATCACCGGGGCATTGATACGCTGAATCACGGAAAGGCAATCAGAAGCCAAGATGATCGTGTTGAAACCTTCGTCTCGAGCAAGGGCTAATGCACGCCTAATAGCAAGTGCTTCGGCAAGTTCTGGCGAAGTAACCGCATCAAAGACTTGACTGCAAGCAATCAAGCACATACCGTTGTGGTCTCTGATCACGACGCCTGCCCCCATTCTCGAAGAAGGAGAGAACAGAGCTGCATCTGCAGTAACGAAAACTGTACCTTCCGGCGGCGGCGACCAGTGGGGAGTTGACCTGATCACACGACTGTGGTTGGTAGCAGGTTTAAGCAGATGTACCTCAATCATCTCAACATAAGCCATAATCCTCCTAGCTAGACTGTTAGGTTGTCCCTTTGGATCGCCGTTTCGGACACCGTTGCGTGCATCCCAGAGATGCCAAGCAGTAACAGCCAGCAGCACTTGTTCGACCTCCGAAGACCGAGCAAGATAATCAAAGATCCAATTCTTCGCATTAACAAAGTTCTTCCTCTTGAGCTGAATTGGAAAGAATTTCTTCAGTTCCCGCCATACCTCTCGGGCATAATGACAGAACAAGAACACATGCTCAACACGCTCCTCACGGTGGCAGAAGACGCAGTCATCTGTGCATTCAATATGACGGTGACGGAGTTGATGAGCTGTTGGAAGGCAGTCATGGGCGAATCTCCAGAGCGTGATTTTCATTTTCCCCGGCGCCTTAATTCCCCATAATTTCTTCCACCACTTTGCTTCTTCCGATTGTTCAGAACCGAGTCCTCTCCCTGAAGCGCTGCGAAACGACATGAAATCACGGGTGCGAGCCATGTTGTATGCAGTTTTGACAGTGTAGATTCCGAACTTGGACAGAGGCCAGGAGGCGAAATCTTCGCCCCCAAGCCGGCTGATGGGCACACGTAGCACCTTCTCAGCCACATCCTCAGTAAAGACTTGCCGGACCAACTCTGAGTCCCAGCCGCCATGATCATCATCAATCAGGAAACTCACAGTTGCCCCTTCCGGAATTGGAACACGAGTGCTAAGCCGGTAGGGGGGTACGTCAGGTATCCAGTTATCCGTAAGAATTTTGGTTCGCAAACCATTCCCAATGCCCCATCTGATGCCCTCCTTAACCAGTTCCATTCCAAACAAGATGCTCCTCCATGTGAACGAAGAAGATCGTGGTTTCGGTGCATCCCAGAATTCGCAGTTAGGAAAATACCGGCCCTTTAGAACACGAGCACAAAGCGACTCAGGTTCAGTGAGCAGGCGCCAGCACTGACGTCCCAGTAGAGCTTGATTGAACACAACAAAGTCTCTGAAACCCAATCCCCCAAGGGTTTTCGGTGCAGAGATCCATTCCCAGGACCGCCAGTGCATTTTCTTCTTTCCGTCTTTCCGTCCCCACCATTGATCAGCTATTGATTTCCTCATGGAGACACAGTTGCCAACAGGCACTTGAAAGCAACTCATCACATGTGTCGGTATCGCCTGGATCACAGCTTTCAGCATTGTCTCACTACCGGACCGTGATAAGGGACGATCGGAGAGACAGTTCATACGCTTCCACATCCTGTCGAGTAGAAAGTTAAACGTACCAATAGGAGAGCGGCCAACATCAGTTGGCATACCCAGGTACGTCTCCTGGAGGGCTTCATTATGAACTCCAATTTGATTCATCACCGCAGATTTCACTGCAGAGCCACAGCGAGGCCCAAAGAAAATACTCGATTTATCTCTGTTGATCTTCTGACCGGAACCATCACAGAAGGTCTGCAAGGTATCATTAAGTGCAGCAACACTCCGAGCATCACACCGGGCAAAGAAAATACTTCATCAGCAAACAATAAGTGAGATATCGAGGGACCAAGACGGCCATTGCGGATCCCTTTCAGTTCCCCTGTGTCCTCTTTTTGCTTCAGCAAGCAGGAGATCCCTTGATTACATAGGAGGAACAGGTACGGGCTGATCGGATCACCCTGTCTGATGCCCCTCGACGGGACCACAGGGCTTGTAAGCTCACCGTTGACACGAACACATATCTTACATTTGTCACACATCGCATCACAGTAGCAATCCAAGGCGCAGCAAACCCCAACTTTGTAAGACAGCCAGCCAAGTAGCTCCATTCAACTCGGTCGTAGGCTTTCATCATGTCGATCTTAAGCGCAAAGAAGGGTACTCTGGCATTTTGCTTCCTGATCGTATGCAGGCACTCATACGCGATGAGTGCATTATCAGTTAATAATCTGCCAGACACGAAGGCGCTCTGATGTTCAGAGATTAGATCAGGTAAGAACACCTTGAGTCTATTAGCTAGTACTTTAGAAGCAATTTTGTACAGAACGTTGCAGAGGCTGATAGGGCGGAAATTCTTTAAGTGTTCAGGATTCGTCACCTTCGGAATCAAGACAATGACCGAATCACATAAACCCTCCGGAATCGAGGCTCCTTCCAAGAAACCCCTCACAGCCTTGCACATTGTTTCCTCGAAGAGATACCAATGAGTTTGGTAAAAGATCGCCGGGAAGCCATCCGGCCCCGGTGCCTTTGTTGGACCCATTTGAAACAGCGCCGCTTTGATTTCATCATTGGAGTACGGCTTACAGAGGTCGTCATTCATCTCATCGCTGACTGACCTTGGAATCCCATCCAGCACTGTATCCATGGCCACACAGGGTTCAGTGGAGAACATACCGCCATAGAAACGCTCCACCTCCCCTTTTATTTCGGCAATGTCTGTGCATCTGGAGCCATCCTCTTTAACAAGTGACTTAATCTTGTTTGTTCTCCGACGGGCCGATGCACGAGCGTGGAAGAAGGCGGTGTTGCGGTCCCCCTCTTTTAGCCATTCAATCCGCGACCGTTGGCGAGCCATAGTTTCTTCCACCTCAAAGAGATCACACAACTTTCTCTCCACACACACAATATCAGACTCAGTACCAGCCCAAGGCGCCAAACGGAGAGTTTTTAGTTCCCTCTCCAATTTTTGAATCTTTTTACGTACCGAGCCGAAAGTTTCTTTGCTCCATTTAGCGAGCGAGCCAGCAACAGAATGCAGCCTGGCCCAAGTAGACCGAAGGTCCCGCGCATCGCGCTCCCCAGCGGCCCAAGCCTGCTCAACAACCTGCTTGTACTCCGGCGACCGTATCCAAGCCGCCTCAAAGCGGAAGCCCGTCTGCACAGGACGTACATGGGCCTCTTCAACATTTTTCTTCAGATTGATAGAGATGGCAAAATGATCAGAGGTGGTCGTGATGACATTTTCAACCTGACAGTCATCAAAAAGGGTAGTGAATTCGCCATTAGCCACTGCCCGGTCTAGACGCACCCGAATGTTGTTGTCTCCAGATTGTTTGTTAGACCATGTATAGAGAGGACCCGTGAAACCCATGTCTACCAAGCCACAATCATCCAGACATTCACGAAACTGACGCATCTGATTCTCAGAGCGATCATTAGAGCCAAAGTGCTCATCATTATGTAGAACCTCATTAAAGTCACCACAGACGATCCAAGGACCATTCCACTGTGATTTAGCCGACGCAGTAAATCCCAAAATTCATGCCGCTTATCTTTCTTTGGTTCTCCATAAACAAAACTAGCACGCCATGAGTCTCCATTTTCAGCAGTTATACTCACATCAATGCAACGTGAGTTTAAACCCTTCAATTGGACAGAATATGGCTGCAACCAAAATAGTGCTAAACCACCACTAAGCCCCTCGCTGCTCTCACACCAAAAAAGCCTGAGTACCCAAGGGACCACATAAAATTCTGCACTCGTTTATCCTTCATCTTCGTCTCCGAGAGAAAAAGGAATGCGGGTCGGAATGACTTCACAAGCCACCGAAGTTCGCCCACCGTCGCGTCCGACCCGAGACCACGACAGTTCCAGCATAGGCAACTCATTGCGTCGGCAGGGACTGGTGCTCAGTCCCTGCAAGATCCGCCGATCGACCCGAGTCACCACTGATTGCAGATGTTTTGCGTTTCTTGTTTGAGTCATCACTCTTCGCATCTGCACCTTTCGCTTCCAACAGAAGCAGCTTGTTGTTGCTCGCTGTCCCCCCAGCGGCATTACCAGCAGAGTTTCCCACAATAGTAAGAGTTCCCTGCTGAGCTTTAGGCACATAAACCTTCTGCTTCCTCTTATTTCCAGAGAGTTTCCATCTCCTTGTCCACCAGGACCTCTAACCGACCCAACCTTCTCTGTCGTCGTCTTCCTACCTCTAGGCTGACGAGATTTCACTGGAGATGTCACTTCCGCACCTCCGTTCTTCTGAGTTTTGCGTCCCGCAGGTTGGTTGCTAGAGCCCTGTCCAGAGTGACTGCCCTGACCAGAACCGGACTTCGATTCCTTCCATTTGTCAGGGACACACAGGCGTCACTGTTCCACAGTAGTTTCCCGTCAGCATCTCGTTCAGCTGGTGTAGGGCATGCGAGATATGAGTGCCCAACAACACCACACGAGAAGCAATAGATCGGTAAGCGCTCATACATCACATCATAATACACAGTTTCATTCCTTTCGCTGAGTGTACCCCGACACAGCGCATCAGCGGTTCTGTGATGTTCACGAGCATTCTTGCCCTAAGGTATTCTCCCCAGGCACGTCCATCTTCATCCACTTCTATTCTCTCCACTTTACCAAGCATCTCCAACAGGGGAGTGCCCCTATCTCTGTTCATCAGAGTAAAAGGTAGCCGCATCACGCGCAGCCACAGTAGCAGTTTGTCGAAGACCACATCCCCTGGCCTCACGCTAGGGTCAAACTTCTTCAACAGGATCGCGTTTCTCCCCAGGACCCAAGGTGAGCCGTTTGTGACATGGTTGAAATCCGCCTTTGACGCAAACTCTGCAAGGAACAAGTTAGGTCCCATGGGGTGCACCTTCATCCCTTTAGGGTTTCCCCATGCAGGGCGAACAACCGCTCGGATTGTCTGTATGTGCATCGTGTTGGGTGCTAGGACCTTCCCCATCAACGCCCACTCAGGGCAGCCAGCGTATTCATCTTGCTCATCCTCCAGAACCAGAGTGCGCGCCTCTTGTGAAGTCAGCTTCAGGCGGCCCAACATGGCGGCCACGCTGTCACCAGCGTTCCCACCCTCCTTAACGACCGCCGCCGTCGCCTTCCCAAGATCCACCGGAGTATTCACGGCGGCGTTACTTCGGTCTCCCAGTGCGGCCCCATCGGCCACCGATCCCACCGGCTTCGCGATCCGATCGTCCGCCATCGATGCCAACACCTCAAGCAGCCCGCACGTCCCCAAGGGTGGGTAGCGAACCAGAGTTCACCCCTTGATCACCCCGAGATGGTTTGGGTACGAGAGGGAAGAGCTGAACGAGAGGAAGCGATCGATCGGAGAGATGGCAGGAAGAAAGAGATGATCACGAGAGGATCTCGATCACACCAAAATTAGCCTCGTAGATCTAAAGTTCGCCTATCGCCAGAGCGGAGGCGGAAACCCTAGAAAAACTGGCACCATCGATCGATAGCCTTTGTGGTCACGCGCGCCAAGCCTCCCGCACGCCGTTAAATTCCACCGGACGGATAACAACTTAAAGCTCTATTCATTTCTTCTCAGAAAAAGTTCAAATTAAACATTGAAGTTATAGGGCTTAGGTTAAATCGGACCTTAAACTTTCAATCCCCAAATCAGCACATGGACATTTTGAATCCCGGTCTATTTTGAACCTTGATTTGAAAATTTGCTAACGTGGCAGGTTGAATTGGGTCCACACAGCCGGCACAAAATCCCACATCTTATTATTTCGGAACAGAGCTAGTACGTGATAAAAAGAGACATCGAATACATTGATTGAGTGACAGTGGCCGTAACTTGTCTCTTGAGCTCACATGTTCTCGTTGGTAGTTATAGGTGCCATTCTCTTCATTTAAGCACCAAAATCGGACAACGTGATGTGCGCAAAATAAAAAACTAGCGCTCACAGTTACTTACAACATGAATTGATCAATTACTGAAATTTTTAAGCTAGAAGTCCTTCCAAGTGTCAAGGTTGTAAGTTTTCCTTCATGAAAAGCTACATACAAAAAAGGTCACCACGATATACTAAATAAGATCCCAAGTTCAAGTCCAAGAGTATGATTTTTTCCGCACGCCAACACCTTTTCTTTTGCTTGTATAAATGACCCTTCTGAGAATCATTCGTGTCGAGACCAATTTGTGCAAATAAAGTGCACTGTGCCATTTTACATAGAAATCATCGATGGAACATTTTACTAACAAAGGAGATTCTTGATGCTCGAGCGACTTACACTTGTCAAGTGCCAAGTGGATGCAACACACACACTTTCTCCTCACTCAAGCTCCTAATAAACATAGTTACCCTTAATATAATCTACTCTACTTAGCCCAAGCTAGCTGCCGGTGGTGAGGCGTTGGGGTGGGTACAAAAAAGATTCAAATTTTGAACGTGCCAGGTGGTAAAACAACACGCAATAATCCACATCGGCGATAACGATCCACATCCGGCTGGGCTCCCTTTTCAATTCCACGGAGAAAGGCACAACGATTATTAACCTGCTTTCGACCATTTGAGATGTCATGGTGTCGAATATAGCAACACGTTGTACCCAAGTCCGTTCATTCCTCACCCTTCGTGATAAAGTTCTTGCATGATGTCCTTCCTCCCACACCCAATTGATTCATATATTCTGAATTTTTAGCTCGTATCAACTGGAAGACTTAGACTCCTGTTCTATCCCCGTCACCACTCTCTTTCCACTGATGACTTCCTCGCACTAAAAATCATCCTGCTTTGTAGAACCTTTCAGAAGGGATAGGACAGCCGCAACAAATAAGGCCTTTCTCGTTGGGCGGCTAGCACATTAGATTTGAAAGTGCTCTGCTAAATCTGTTGCTTAAATATCTAGATAAGTTTCTAAATGAGATTGAGTTCAGTCGGTACTGGTGGTACTGGATATGAAGGGTGCATGTTCTTTGCGAACTATAAGAGGGTCCTTTTTTTGAAAAGGGGGATATCACTTAGAATCTACATCGATTGATGCACACACCCATATGAGTGTACTTATTTGTTTGCTTAATTAGCATATAATTAACACAAATTAGCCTCCTCTTTTCGGCTTCATTTATCTCATTTACTTAGAAAGGCACATTGCTAGAGGATAATCTCGCATATTTGTCCCTGAATTGCTCTCTATGGGTATTTCCCAATCTCTTGACTGAATTTGACAAGCACCACTTGTACCTATATTACACTATGACTCATGATCCTTACTAATGATTAGGGCAGTGTAAAGGCTCAAAAGATCGACATGATATGAATTGGCTCAACATTTTACAAGTTCACATCTCATGATTCAAAACTACATTCTCTTTTCGCTACAGGTTGGAGTTCAAGTACGGTACAGTTATGTTGCTTCAACATATCAAGCAATCCCGATGCCTCGCACTCCCATGCATACATGTGCATCTCACAAGAGGAAATAAAAAAAAGTTTTCCTTCTTTCTTGTTTGCTTGTTTCGAGCACTACACTCAATAAAAGATCGAGCAGGTAAAGAAATGTGTTGGGCGTGAAGGTTGTCGAGTATGGGTTTGTTTAGGCAGATCTGATCCAAAATGACTTAAATAGCTTAGAAAGTTAGAATAGTACGTCATGCTTTATGGCTCATGATGACTATATACATTCCCTTGCATAAGACCATTCACTTATTACTTTTTGAGTCTTTTGTACTGCTGTGGATGATTAATAGATCAGTGGTCTTTTCGCAAAAAGAAAAAATTGATTCAATGGACCTTAATCGATTCGATACAGAGTGGAGAACTGATGCGAGTTGTCAGACTAAAAAACAACGCAACTGCTTGGTTCGCTTCTTCTCTGATACACGAAAGCTGTGGATTGGGCAGATGTGAGCACAAAGAGGGCTGCCTGTGAGGTAGAAGGGCAGGCAGGAGAGTGAATATAATGAACATGGGGTCATATGCTCCCTCCTATTTGAAATGGCAAAAAATATGTCAAAACATGTCCAAAAAATCTGAAACAAAAATTTCATGCATTTGTCTTGCAAACATGTGCCTACACATGAGTTTCGTGACAAAATTACTATGTACTTTTCCTTTGTAAAAAAGAGAAATTTTCGGTGCTATATAACAGTTATCATGAAATATATTTTTCTTTTTAAATAAGCCAACTAAAAATTCGTTTCTCTGCGAAACTTTCTATGCACACATGAAACATATAGATCTACGCGTGTAACTTTTTTCGTGTAACTTTTTTCATTAATTTTAAACATTTAGAAAATGTTTTTTTCAAACCGGGAGCAAATGCCCCCATGTTCAAGTGCTACTTTTCCGCAGCGGATGCAGTATATAAAAGAGTTATTTACTGTTTTTTAGGTCACACGTTGCATGCAAGCGATGCTACACATAGCAAAAAATCACATCGATTCCAAACTCTGACAACATTTTCTTTGAACCGATTGAACATAGTGGATGGTCTAACACGGTGAACTGATACAAGGGTCAGAGCCGGCAACATAAGGCATTGTTCCAAACACAGTGTCATGTATACAATTGAGGTGTATCTATGAGCAATTTCTTATTGTCAACCCCAATTCATGATTCATGCAAACTGAACGTAAATTACACCGCGATCAAGAATTGTGTCCTGCTCGTGACGACATATTTGTGGGAGTGCGCGTAGGTACAATACAAGAAATCAGCAGGCAATAGTGCGCTCTTCAACGAACAACCACAGCACATCACGTGCGGATTCTGTCGTCTTCCTTTGTGAATGAATTCAGACATTCCGTCTGTTTTCGATTCCGGACACGTATGTGCTCAGCCTCTCTGCACGCCACCGGACCCGCACAGATCACAATGAAAAAACTCCATTCATTTCTTCTCACACAAACCACCCCGTTCTACAAAACCCCAAATAAAAAGCTCCAAAGTAATGTTTTTAAAAGAATGAAAAGGTCAAAATAATTGAATATAATATTTTTAAATTAAAAAACTAAAAACTAATAACCCAAGTGATAAATGTTCCTAAATAACAACTCAAGAGTAAGAAATGAAATAGTAAAAAGCTCCAAAATAATAATGCATTATGTACAAATCTAAAAAAATGCAATATGTAGAAATGACCAAATCTTCATAATAAAAATGGAAAAGAAAATTCTAACGGGCCAAAAAACTCACGGTTTTTTCTATAATACAAGTTGCTAGCTTCGTCATGGACACAAGTGTGTATGTACTAATGTACATGACTACATGAGCCAATGTATACAATATTGTACATGGTTAAAAGGCAACGTATATATTGATTAATTTGGCTCTAGAGCTCACGATGCTCTCATTGATAGTTAAAAGTGCCATTCTCTTCATTTTAAGCACCCAAATCTGCCTAGGTGATGTGGCAGCCACATAAAAGCATAACTAGCCCTTCTAGGTGTCGAGGTTGCAAGTTTCCTTAATAAAAAGTTGTAATACAAGAAAAGTCACCACTCGATTCGACATGTCCCGGTTTAATTAGCCGTGAGAAAGGTTTCCTATTGCGAAAATTGCTTTTGCTTGGGTAGATGACCCTTGTTGAGAAACATTCGTGTCGAACCAATTGTGCCAATAAAGCACGTGGCATTTTCAACAAAAACCATTGACACAACTTTTTTATTGCTAACAAATTCTCGAGTGACTAACACTTGTCAAGTGCCAAGTGGACGCAACACCGTGCCTTCAACCTCACTCAAGTTCTTAATCCGGATAATTACCCTTAATATAATCTACTCTACTTAACCCAAGTAGTATAGCTAGCTGCCGGTGGTGAGCCGTTGGGGTGGGTACAAAAAATATTCAAAATTTGAACGTGCCCGGTGGTAAAACAAGACGCAAAAATCCACATCGGCGAATCGGCGATAACGATGCAGATCCGGCCGGGCTCCCTTTTCAATTCCCCGGAGAAAGCCCTGCCACCTCCACCAGTCTCCCTCTCTCCCTCCCCTGTCTTCCTCCCGCAGCACGGCAGCATTAATGGCTTCCTCGGCCGAGGCCGCCCCCCGCCTCCTGCCCCCCTCCCCGGCCCTAAAGTGACGCCCTCCCCGCGCGGATCCTCCTCCACCTGCCCCCCGGCGCCGTCCGCCAGAGCCTGGCCGTGTGAAGGAAGAAGGGAGAAAAATCGCTGCTTCCGGAGTTCTTTCCCCGACGAGTGACGGTCCGGTGCGGCTCGATTCGGCCAGCAAGGTCCGCGACGGCTAGTTTGTCTCCGGGCTGGGGGACTGCTCCCGTGAATCGTCCGCGCCGTTGACCCCGCGCCGCCGCGGGGAAGGGCGGATCTTTGCCCCCTCCGGCGCTCGATTCTCAGGTGAGCGTTAACTGCATTCTCGCTCTATCTGCGGGTTCTGCTATGAGCTCGAGTCTTTCCCTCTCTGTGGGTTTCTCCGGGTCAAATGAGATAAGAGATCGGGTTTTGGGGGATTGGTCCGTCACATGCGCTCTGTCGATTAGCTGCTTTTAGCTGCATTTTGTTGGAATGTGTTCAGCTTTCTTCAATTTCCTGTGCTTGAGTGTGCCTTTTTCGTTTGCAGGTTGTGGACAGTGAGGGCTGATGGATGTCGAGAAGGCTGCGTCGAAGGGACATGGCTTCTTCGGCCTCTTCGATTGGGGCAAGAGCAAGAAGTCCAAGAGGCGGCTGTTCAGCGGGAGCGGGGGCTATTCGCCGGCGCAGGGTAAGCAGATGTTTCTTGGGAGTCAGTCCATGGTTGCTGAAACTTGATGCTACATTAGCTAACTGAGGCAGAGCTAACACACCAGTCCTGTCTTTGCAGGGAGTTCCGTAGATGGGAGGGAAGTCGATGGCAGCAGCGTGCCAAGCACACCGTCACACTCGGTGCGTGTTCGAGTGCATGAGGTTTCTGTTTAGTAGCTCTGTTTGTTTGCTTACTGTCTTTTTGATGAGTCGAACTATGCATACTGGCAGATCCTCGGAGATGCGATGAGTCTCAAGGAAAGCAGTGAACAGAGCTGTTCGTCTTCTGTGATTGACGATGAAGCCTGCGCGAGGAGGGGACCCACGGTCGTGGCGAGGCTCATGGGCTTGGATTCCATGCCCGCGGCAAGCTCATCTGGATCCTACTCAATCCCTTTCTCCGGGCAACATACCATCCAGAATATTGCCCATGATGAGTTGGTTGGCAGAACCTATGTTGGCATCTCCAGTCCTCATAAGATGCCGAGTAGTCCTATTGACCGGTTTAGAATGGAAGCGCTGCCTCCAAGATTTGCCAGAAGGACAATCTCAGTTGCGCAACAGAAGCTATTCTCCCCAGTGAAGCATCCTAATCATGTATCAAGCAGAAATGCTGCTGATATAATGGAGGCAGCATCTAGGATAATTGGGCCTGGAGCTGAGAATACTAGCTCTTACAGAGTTCGTGATGCTGGGTACTCAAATGATGTGCGTGCCTTCAACCCACGAGAGATTGTAAGAGTCCAGCAAATGTCCCAAGCTGCAAAGAAGCGTGACGTCTCAGCTTCTTCTAAGCAGCCCAGTGGGAGACAGTTGGATGGAAGTTCGATAACTTCGGAGACAACATCTTCTTTCAGGGTCTCCCAGTCAAATGCAGGTGCTCCAGTTGCTCCAGTTGCTCCAAGGGTCAAGGCTGTCAGCAGACCATCGACAGATTTTAGAGCTCCAAATACCCAAGGAAGAGAAGGTATAAGTAGAAGCAGTAGGAAACCTCCAACTAGTATGGATCCTGTACAGAACATGGTTGAGAGAAATGGGCGCAATCAACAAAAGCAGAATGTGCTTGTGCAAAATAACAGAAAGCAGAATGCTATGGGTGTTGAACAACTCTCAGAAAGGCAGAAGCTGGATTCAAAGTTAGGAACACTCAGTCAACAACAGAGAAACCTGCATGCACCAAATGCTGCTCCCAGGAAGGCTGGGATCACAAGGACACGCTCTGAAAACAGCACGAAAAGCAACAGAAAGGGGGAATTGCAGCCAGCTAACTATGCAAACAGAAGACTTAACTCTACCTCCAAAACAATCCCAAAGCCGAGAAGATTACCAGAAGAGAGAATGCACTCAAGGAAAAACCAACCAAGTGATAAAATTCTCCCTGACAGAAGCCCAAGGCATGTTCGACACAATATTGTGATAGAGGAGCAATCATCTTTCTCCACAAACAAAAAGAAAATCAGTACTGAGATTGTTTCGTTCACGTTTACCTCACCGGTTGACAAGTCATTACCGGGTCTCATTTTTCCAATCATTCAAAACGGTCGATAGAGAATTGGAACTCACTCTCAACTTCAAGTAATACATCAAATGCTGAATCTGATACCATAGATGGTGATTATCTGAGACTTCTTCTTGAGCAGAAGTTAAGAGAACTGACTTCTGGGGTGAGGTCACCTTATTCTAAGCCTGCCAATGGTGTTCGAATATACGCCCCTTCACCAGTTTTGGATGATACAGCATCAGCCTGTGACACATCTAGCATTGCATCCACTGATTATGATAGGGACTCCATACAATCTTTCAAAGATGGAAAAGACGAATTACCCCGGACAGATCTTGTATCAAAAAATGATCAGGTATGTCATTCGAGATACTAATCTTCCTGTATTACCTATTTCCTATCAACTGCATGTCCAATACATGTCATTTTACTTGTGAGGTTTGGCCATTATAAATGCCAGAACTGTTCAAACATTTGAGTTCGATATACAGGATATAAAAAGTGATTTTGTATTGCCTTGTTAGTATAGAATGTTCCCCCATGTAGCTATTGTACATTCTATAACGTGGATTAGTACATATTGCTAGTTTATCTTGAACTACTATTTCAAGATCGAGGAGACTTGGATGTTCAGTAGTTGATAGTACATCATAAAGAACCGCAGTCTGTGTTGTGCTTTAGAACTAAGAGCAACAGACTGATATCGGGGTTGTACACAATCAGTTTTGAAAAAAGTTAGAAACACTGAATTAATCTCATAGTACACACGGTAGGAAGGAATCCAACTTTGGTATGTTCATTGAGGCTTAAGAGTTTGAACACCTGCATCTACTATTCTATGTGAAAGTTGGGACCTAACTGTGCCATAATACAAGGCTGAGCCTGTACTTATGTGCATTCAGTTAACGATTTGTTATGTGCTAACTGTTTGTTTTTGACAGTCATCTCAATCTCTAAAGTATGATACTGATTTCATCGATCAAGTGGAGTTAGAGCAACTTCACTTAAACCCCCATTCTACATGGGAAGACTCTCTTTCAACAGAAACCTGCAGCTCTGCAGAGAGCCGGACAAATGCAAATGGTGAGTATAATACAGTTGCTTTGTTGTTGTTGCTACGGCACTCAATAGCCACAGATCTTCCTCACAACCTTCGCTATTTCTCTCCCATTTCAGAATCAAGGCTATTTAGTTCAACAGAAGGAGTAGCAACTTCTGGTTCGACGCACTACGGCAGAGTCCTAGAAGTGGAGGCTTTATCAGAATATTCTGACACAGCCACATCAATCACGGTCGCTACAGCTGAAATCGCCCCACCAGAGAGCAGCAGCGCATGTCATATGGAGATAAACTTCTTAAGAGAAATACTGAAAGCTAGTTCTCTCAGAGATCACATGTGCTCTTATTTGGAGCGATTCGGTAGCTCAGATTTCCTAGATCCACTTCTCTTTGAAGAACTAAATGGCAGTTTTAGGTGTTCAGTGGGTGAAGAAGCGGGCAAGTCTCTCAGAATGATCAGAAGGCTGCTCTTTGACTGCACGAATGAAATACTAAGCGTGAAATGTGCATACTACTTCAATGGTGGTTACAGCTCATGGTTTATGGGGATGGCAGTTCTGCAGAAGCTCTCACCAGAAGAAATCTACCAAGAGATGAACAGTCTGAAGGTTGCTGAGGAATGGATGGTGGACGAACTCGTGTACAGAGAAATGAGTGGTCCTCTCGGGAGCTGGGTCGACTTCAAGACAGAGTCGTACGAAGCTGGCAAAGACATAACGGCAGAGCTGCTAGAGTCCTTGGTTGATGAAATGGTTGCTGATCTTCTATATTGGTAATCTGATCATGCAATTGTTGTGCATTTTTTAACCGAGAGCAACAAAGGGGCGCTAACGTGCCCGCTATTTGATGATAGATCAACAGCTGCCAGAGGCCATTCTTTACCCTTTTTGTGGACCATTTGGTCGTCATGATGCAGAAAATAGCAAGGCATTGTATTTTGTTTCTTACCATGTGCCCATTGTTAATGAAAGTAGCTCGTACTGTATGGTTGTACAATGTGACATATTCAGCTGTATAAACGGTGCCAGTTCTTGCAAATTGTAAATTGTGATGGTGCCTGCTTAGTCGATAGCATAAACTAGTCTCTCTTTTCAGCTGTGTTAATTGAAGTAGTGGTACTGTTGCGGTACAGTGTGTGATATTTCTAGCCGTATAAATCGTGTCTGTTCTTGTGAATCATGCGAGCAATTCTTCCCTGCTGCGGAGGTAACTCAAACTAGCCTAATCTTTTCAGTTGTATTTATCTCATGATTTGAAGAAACAAGGGCCTAATCTTTTCAGTTGTATTTATCTCATGATTTGAAGAAACAAGGATTTGGTGGACGTGGTATACATGGACATGCCTCAGTCATAAAGTACAGAAAACTGGTGTATAGCCCTGCATCCGTCTACGAATTGCGCCAAGACACTATTTTCCTCCATTCATCCTGATGGTCGTGGTACTGTAAGGTTCAGAAAATGTTCTTTCAGTTAAAGCTTCAGTCTGTCAAGAAGTTGTCATGTGTAAATGAAAAAAATGATAAGGTCATCTCATACTAAATTTCCATGCATAATGAAATCCGCTAATCTAACATTGATAGTAGCTGGATGGGTTCAGCCCACGGTTTTGGGTACCGAACTGGGCAAAAATCCCGAGGGTGCTCGGGATTTCCGGTAACCGCGGTTACCGAGAAATCCCGACCGGTTACCAGACGAATTCAAATTTTAAATTTTGAATTCAAATTTCTGGGATTTTTCAGAAACTGGGTAACCGCTCGGTAACCGGAGAAATACTGAGAACTGCACAAAAAGGCAGAAAACAAGTCATTTTGTCAAAAAATTAAAAATTTCAACAGCATTTTCCCTGTTTATGTAGCATCTAGGCAGTTTGTATAGCATAGTAGCAGTTCATATATCACATATAGCATAACAAATGCATAAAGAACGCCATAAAGTCTACATTACGGTCCATATTACAGTTCATATTACAGTCCAACAAAAGAGCACCTAAAGAATGCATCGAACCACATGTAACATCAAATGGTTTGTTACATAGTCCAGAAAACAAGTCCACATGTTACATATTACAGCCCAAGGCCTCGAGCAACAAGAGTGCAACTATCCTCCCATCTTTAAACCTTCTTCCTAGCTTCTTCCTCTGGCAGCCATGTATAACATAAGAAAAGACAACACAAAGTATGGCGCAAGAACATGGCAGCAAGCAATAGTATGGCAGCAAGAACATGGCAGCAAGCAATAGTATGGCAGCAAGTCAAAAATATTTAGATAGTGTTTGTCTACAATATATTGAAGCTAATACCCTTAAAGAAATACCAAGTTACCAACTCCACAATACTGTCATGTTTTGATCTATAGGATTCTTTCTGCCTCCATGTTCATTAATTCTTCATTTTACTTATTCTATCACATCTTTTGAATGTTTTAGCTTCCTTTTTCTTTTCATGCACGAGGACTATTCATCATAACTTTTGTTCAGTTCTCCTTAATATTTCAGATTGAACTTATTTTTGGTATATCTCCTTTTTTGTGAATCTGGCTTATTCCCCTTTCTGTTTCACAACGGCAATAACAAGTCTTAAAGGAAAGAGTCAGATTTCCATGAGAATGCTACCTATTTGGCTTTTCCACCAACTGACCAAAGAGTTTGAATTCTGTATGAACAAAGTTGATGAGCATAGTTATGGTACTTCACAGGTATCTATAACCTTAGAAACATCAGAAACAATTAGTCCTCGTGTAATACATAGCTTGGCGTAAGAACATGGCAGCAAGCAAGTAATAAAATTAAGGGCAGCATACAAGATTACCTTCTTTGCATTTCAATAAAGACAACAGCTTGGCGCTCTTCTTTCTGTCCCTAGTAGACTTGCGGATCAAAGGTTGATTGTGACCGGCAGCCAACTCAGTATCTACATAAGTTACCACATGTTAAGTAAATTACTTTCCAAAAAATGTTGGCATAAAATAACTAAAACCGTGTTCACCTTTATCAAAATCCTCCTCCTCTACCTCCTCACCATCATCCTCATCTTCTTCCTCCTCTTCCTCCTCACTACGATCCTCATCTTCTTCCTCCTCATCGGCCTCATGCATTGAAGATGTGGACTGATCTTTTGGGTGGGCCAACCCGTCCATGATTGGGTTTTGGTTATCGTAGAGGGAGACATCCATCAACACCGCACAAGGATCAATCTCTTTCTCTTCTGTCTCACCAAGAATTTCTCGGATTCGTATCCCAAGGTTGTGGTAGCAAAACACCATCTTGTGTAGCTTTTCAAAACCAAGGCGGTTCCTCACTTGTGTATGCACCAAAGCAAATAAGCTCCAATTGCGCTCACAACCACTTGAAGAGATGCATTGAGAGAAGATCCGAATAGCATGTTTTTTAAGCAAAGGTGTGCTATTTCCAAATTTTACCCACCACTGAGTTGCAGACACATAGTCTGCTGCATGGTCTGCACGCGCAGCTCCGAAAGCCCCTCTAAAATTAATGTACATGTCAATTTCAGGAATCAATTTCAAGAACTCCTCGGGTGTACTAATCTTTTCAAGTGCATCCGTGAGTGCTTTCACGCTTTTTAGATTTGCTCCAAAGTTGAACTTGTAGTGCCCCGCAGGTTCAAGAACAGCAGCTATAGAATAAGATGCCAGCAATAATAAGAATAATATGGCAGCAACTACAAGAAATTTATGCCAGCAACTATAAATCCAGAGAGGGACCCAAGTTTTTGTGAATCGCATACCGAAGAACGGTATATAGTGGGCCAATCACATCTAGCACCAACTTCACGTTGTCCCACCAATTCCTACTTAGCAAGCAATCATATGTGTAATTATGATCAGGGTCTGAATTCATATTGCTATTTTTCCACACCGGAGATGTCATCCACACTCTAAATTTTTCTTGCTTAACCCAACAGCTTTCTAGGAACATCAAGTTAGTTCCAAACCTTGTTGCATTCGGCCGCACCAACTCTCCACCTATGGCGTCATGCATTTCTTTATGCAAAGTGGAATGATTGTACAAGAATCTTGAGATTCTCTTACAACTATTTACCACCCCATCAATCTCCGGAAAGTTTCCAATATCCTTCAACATGAGGTTTATGGTGTGTGCCGCACATGGCTGCCATATAATGTGTGGAAACACTTAAACAATATCAAGACACGCTTTCTTGAAGTTGGATCCATTATCGGTCACAATCTGAACAACATTCTCAACACCAACCTCTAGTATAACTTGATGGATGTGCTCATAGACGAACTGAGACTTTTTGCATGTGTCCGGTGGCATCAACAGATTTGTGAAAGTACATACGCCCATTCGAGAAGATCATGAAGTTTATAATGCTCATCTGAGAAGGGCCAGTCCACGAATGTGACATGATAGTAACACCATATGTAGGCCAATCATCTTTGAACTTGCTCACATATTGCTGCAGCTCTTCATAATTTTGATGCAAATAAATTCCATCAATATCTGACCCTTTAGGGGAGGCACACCTTTGCAGCAAAAAGCATATATATAAGCCAACAATAAATGGCAGCAATAATAACAATAAAATGGCAGAAATAGTAACAATATGATGACAGCAATAAATGGCAGAAATAATAATAATAATAATATGATGGCAGCAAGCATGACAGAAATAATAATAATATGATGGCAGCAATAAATGACAGCAATAATAATAATATGATGGCAGAAATAGTAACAATATGATGACAACAATAAATGGCAGAAATAATAATAAATTAATAATATGATGGCAGCAATAATAATGAGAAGGCACACCTTTGCCAAGGTCTTGGGTCAGTTTCAATGCCCCTATAAAGTAAGGACAATTGGCTTTGTGTCCCGGGATGTCATTAGCATGAAACCACTTTGACCAAGCCTTCCCAATTCTTGTTGAATATTCCAACTTGTTAACACAAGCCTCTATTGTTTGTTGAGGCCTAGTCTTGCTATATGCCAAATCAATATCAAAACCTCCAGAACTGCCCGATGTACCACCTTTAACCTTGGCTGTCCCATGATGACCATAAGCTAATGATGCTTCAATGCCCCTTTTGAGTGCCCTATCTTCTTCATCATTATCCTCATAGATATTTGAACCATGAGTTGAACTATGATGATCTCCTCAGCCACTCTTACCTTTCCTTCTTTGACCTTCCTCCTCTTAGCCTGTCCATCGGGTATGTGCTTCCGGAATACATCAACTATATGGTGAGGTGCATTTATGCAAATCAACCCCCAATCCAGCTATATGTTCCTTGAACCGGGTTGCACCACCACCTTTCCGAGTAGTCTCACAATATCCACATGTCCATCCATTTCCCTTTAGTGATTGTCCATGACACCATATATTCCCAATATCATTTGCTTTACCTATAATCCAAAAAAAAAAGGAAAACATGTGTAATTATGTTGCATACAAAACTAAATTCAGCTCAAGAACACAAAAAAATCGAACTATGAAAACTAGATTCCAAGTGTCACAAACTATAAAACTAAATATCATTATTTTCCGTATAACATGTATCCTTAATTACTTAATTCAACACATCAATACAACATACATCTAAGCCGTGAGCAAAGAAAGCTATTTTCGGATACTATGCCAATTCAACACATCAATACAACATTCAAGTGCCAAACACATCAATACAACAATAAACTCTATATAAAGAAATCTATTTTCAGAAACTATGCCGTGAGCCCGTGACCAGCAGTCCAGCACAAAGAAATTACCAATCGTCAGAGTTGGCACTGGCAGTGGAACCTCTGGGCCTCTGCTTCTGCCACCTTCACCAGCTTCGCCCACAGCAAAGCCACTCCCGCTGCGCAACTCCGGCATGCTTGCCCTCCATGCAGATGCAGGGATGGATGCATCTGATCCATGGTCGACAAAGTGCGTCACACCGCCATGACCTCGGCCCCTGCCTCTACCTTCAACAGCAGCTGCCTCCTCTCCTAGCTCTCCTCTCCCTCGCCCCCTGCCCCTGCCCTGGATGATGTCGGCCAAGGTCGGACATGGGTCCTCGCCACCGTCAACTCCTCCCGAGGCCCACCCCCTTTCACTACCGGACATGCCGGGTCAAGGGGAAGGCGTGTCCGATGCAAGACGAAGCCGGCGGCCGGAGCTCCCACCTGACAGAGAGGGGAATCGAGAGAATGAGAGGTGGATTCGGGGACTTGATGCAAATCGAGGCCGGCGGCCGATGCAAGACGAGGTCGGGGCTCTCACCTGAGAGACGAGGCCGGCGATCCGACCTGAGAGACGAGGCCGGCAATCCCACCACACCACCGCCGCAGTCCGCCCCCGCCAAGGTCGTCAGCTTCACTCGAGTGGATAGAAACAGAGGAGTGGATGGAGACACGCAGGCGCAGCTAGGTTTTGCTCTCTACCGGACTGCCAAATCCTTATTTCGGCCAGGCTAAATTCAAAAAACCCCGAATTTTTTTGCTCGGTAAGGCCTTTTACCGAGGTACTCGGGATTTCCGGTTACCGCTCGGTAACCGGATTTCTCGGTCGGTTACCCAAACCGTGGTTCAGCCCAAGGGAATTCTTGCTCTTCAGTCCCACTGAAAGGTGATATCTTCTGTATTTATGTTTGATCACCCGTTCTTTTGAACCATGCTGCATGCATCATATGCAGGACACCGTTGTGTTGGCTCAACGTTTCATGCACCCCGCTCCTGATGCCTCGCACGCCCGTGTGCGTACCACATGAATAAACGGATAATATTTTGTTGTTGTCTTTCCTGTTTCGTGCATAGCTCATGGCTGCACAATATAACATATATATAGATCAGGTGAAGAGGTGCGCCGCCTACAGGTGCTAGAGCTCTGGGTTGGTCGTTCTCTTGTAGTAACGTCTATTCGTTGCACATGTGTTTATTACTAGTAGATATCGTCTGGCATGATTTGACCGGCCCTTCAAGTGTGGTTGGAGATGGTCCATCTCTCACACAGAACGACCAATTTCGCCGGAAATGGTATACTCCGTACAATAACAAAAACATCTGAGCTATATCAGTTCCTTTGTTTTCGCTATATCACTACCCACAGATCTCCCTCAAAATCTTCACCATTTCTCTCCCATTTCAGAATAAAGGTTATTTAGTTCAACAGAAGGAGCAGCAACTTACGCACCACGGCAGAGTCCTAGAAGTGGAGGCTTTATCAGACTATTCTGACACATCCTCATCAATCACGGTCTCCACAGATGAAATCCCCCCACCAGAGGACATCGGTGCTTTTCGTATGGAGATAAACTTCTTAAGAGAAATACTGAATGCTAGTTCTCTGAGAGAGCACGCTTGCTCTTGTTTGGAGCGATTTGGTAGCTATGATTTCCCAGATCCACATCTGTTTGAAGATTAAACTGCAATTATAGGTTGTCATCGTTTGAAGAAGAGGGCAAGTCTCTCAGAATGATCAGGAGGTTGCTGAGTTGCTCTTTGACTGCACAAATGAAATATTAAGCGTGAAATGCACATACTACTTTAACGCTGGTTGAAGCTCATGGTTTATGCGGATGGCAGCTCTGAAGAAGCTCTAGCTGGAAGAAATCAACCAAGAGATGAACAGTCGGAAGGTTGTAGAGGAGTGGAACTCTGTCGATTCAGTTGTGCATTTTGTTATCGAGAGCAACAACAGGCGCTAACCTGCCTGCGGTTTGATGATAGATCAATGGCTTCCTGAGCCACTCTTTACCCTTTTTGTGAACCATTTCATGATGCAGAAAATAGCAAGGCATTGTAATTTGTTTCTTACCATGGCCCATTGTTGATGAAAGTTACTGGTATTATGTTGTTGTCAATGTGGTATCTTCAGCCATATCAACAGTGCCTGTTCTTGCGAACTGTAAATTGTGATGGTGCATGCTCAGAAGATAACATAAACTAGTCTCTCTTTTCTGCTGTATTTATCTCACGTTGTTAATTGAAGCTGTGTGGTAAAATGTGTGATATCTTTAGCTCTACTTATCTCATTGAAGAGACAAAGATTTGGTGGACCTCTATTTATCTCACTTGGCTCTCTGACCTGTGGTTTAAGTTCATGCTAATGGCCGGGGTAGGTTCAGAAAATGTTTTTTTTTTGTAGTGAAATGCTTCAATCGAAGTCGCTCGTGTCTGAAGAGAAGTGATAAGGTGATCTCTTACTGAAATTCCATGGATCATGATTAATCTTACTCCAGCTGGATGGGTTCAGCCGCAGGGTATTCTTGCTCGTCAGCCCCACTGAAAGCTGACCTCTTTAGTTTGATCGCCAGTGGTTCCCATGAATGAAGCATGCAACAGATGCAAGACACCGCTGTGCTGGCTCAACGTTTCATGCACCCCACTCCTGATGCCTCGCACGCCCCTGTGCATACGACACGAAGAAACGGAAAATATGTTGTTGTTGTTTTTCCTATTTTGTGTGTGTCAACGGAGTGATGGCGTAAAGTGGAATCTTGAAGTGCTTCTAGACTAGAACGGCTCTGTTTCATCTATAGTTTGATTAGCGTCGCTGGCCTGCCTCCTTCAACGGAATAGTATACAGGCGATCGCTGCGTTGGCTCAACGCACAATCCCGATGTCTCGCATGCTCATGTACATCCGACATTACAAAATGCATAAGAAAAGATCCTATTTGTATGTCTTTTGAGCACAGCCGATGACTGCAAGATGAACATGGAGTTCGTCTTCGAGGAAATGCGATAGCTGTGAAGTCTGAATGTGTTGGGAGCTCTGGCTTTTGCCGTCCTCTTATAGGCACATATATTAGTCGTACATGGGTGAGTTCAGCTAGTTCTTAATTACTACACGTCGTAAAGGATACACACAATAACTCACGGCCACAAGCGTGATCAAGCGTTCTTGTCCGTTATGACTTGACTGGCTCGGGATAAATAAGCATGATGCACAATAAATTTCACTCCCTTGGAAAATAATTTTCCTGCTCATGATACTATAGATCCCGGGTAATCTCAAACCCTAACCCTTGGTTAACATTAGTTTACTCGTACAAGACCATCTTTGTAAAAACCGGTGTTTACATGGAGCACTGAGAACGGGGAAGCAGCCTAAAGATTAGGGTCGTAGTGGTGCTCGCAGCGACTAGACTTCGACTCCCGCTGGAACAAAATTCATGAAATTCTCGAGCATTTCTTCTATATAAAAATAAAAATATGTGACCAAGGACCCGTCTTTGTTGATCTCTTTTTTACATTGCACACTTCTATTGGCAAACATCTGAAGGAGCATGAAAGATCCATAATTACAACAGGAGTCACATAAGGCCAACAAAAAAACACAAATACAATAAGGCCCTTGGTCAACACGTAGAAGCACTGATCTTCTCGTGTCGAACAACACAACTCCATCTGCTATGACGACCGCCACCGTCTTACAACTATCTGCACCATGTTCTCATCATCGTCTACTTATCACTTGTGTTTGACTTGTGTGGTTGCCACCAGGCATGTGAAAGGAAAGTGCAGATTTTAGCGTCCAAATATGAAGGAATAGAAAAACACTGATCGAAGCCAAAATATCAGAAGAATCCCATGCTTGAGTGCTTGAAACAAGTCAGAAAATGAAGACACAGATATGTCCTTGATAACTAAGAGCCTCTTCACCGGCACCCCAAAAATCTGTCCGGCATCCCGAGATTATGTCTGCTTCAGGGGTACGAGATACATGTCTGATGGGGGTGGTACCCCCAGCGGTGTGCTCCCCAAATTAACCGGACAAGTGCAAACTTATTAATCTTCTATGGCCACACAATTTTATTTATTTATTATAATCTGGATAAAACGAGACACCCAAAATAAGATTCTAGGAATGAATGGCTTGAAGATAGGCATCCACTCGATCCATGCGTGAGAACATCCAACTATTTCAGTATATTAAAAACTCCTGATGCCTCACACACCTATTTTGTTCTATCTCACATGAAAAAACTGAACAACGGACTTTTTGCCTTATCTTCAGAGCAATTTTGCGAGTGAGTGTAGTGACCGTGCGTAGTTCAGTAGATCCAACAACCCAACTAGAAGTAGGTTAGCAAATGTGGAGTTTGTGGTTCTCTTATAGACACGGAATCTTTATGGGGGCTTCCTGGCTAGAGCGTACCAACTGAGTAGCAAGTGCACTAAAGTATGTCAGATTTGATCCAGTTCAATAACTGGCGGGTTCCATGGACAAAAGTATAGGTACACTAAAGAACCGAAAGACAAAAGTGTAAACTGACCAAATAAAATGATCAGAATTCACGACGCGAACTACGAAAGTAAACTGAAATCGGAAGCACAAGTACACTAAAACCCAAAGTATAAACGCACTAGTTTGGGAAGTATAAAAGAAAAAAATTCGTCAAAACCTATCAACAGAAGATCTAGTTTCGAAAATCTCGACGCGAGAAGCTTAAAAGTGAGAACAGTTCGTAATTTAGGCAAAATATTCTACAAATATTTGTTTTGAATCTTTTATTTTGAAAAAAAAGAAAAAAATAGAAACTTATCTTTGAAATTTCATATTTTCATGAAAATTTGTGAATCTATACTAAAATAAAATCCAAAAATAATAAACCTTGTCAGATCTGCAATGCACTGCTCAGATTTGTCACGCCAACCAAAACTGGGATCCTTGTGGTTTGGTGTTCCTACAAGCGGGAATTGATTGTTGAGAGTAATTTTCTGGATAATTCTTGTGTAATGTTTTATCTTTTCTTTTTTGCAGATTGTAACTTTAATCTCTCTCCATATGCATGTTCACTAATATAATTAGCTGGTGACCAAAGTTGTGCATGGGCGACAAGACGAAAAATTTGCATATCGTGTGGACCTGGCATGACATGTCCCAGTCAATCAAGACTGGAAACAATTTCTAAAAGAAGGTATAATCTTGCATACTTGTCTCTCAAGTCTGAACTGCTCTCTGCAGGTCGGCATGTATATGCTCTATTCTAATTTCAGCACTCTCTTGGCTCAATCTGACGTGCGCCACATGTTATTGCATTACGCTGCGGTTCATACTCCCTACTGATGATTTCGGCATTGTAAGGTTCACGAGATTCTTAACGCAAGCACTGTATTTCCATCCCTGTGACATGCAGACTATCACATTGCAATTCAGCATCGCGTGATTCGACTGTTGAATTTCTTGCGGCTGTGTCAAGCATTGTATGCAGTTATGCACGAGACTGATGTGTCTGCTCAACATACGGAGCATTCCTGATGTCTCGCACTCCCATACGTGTGCATCTCACACGAAGGAATAGAAACGGGACTGTTTCCGTTCTTCTTTTGGTGCTTTGTTTTGAGCACAACTCATTAAACGTCAAGCAGGTATAGAGATGTGTTGAGTGTGAAGGTGCTAGAGTTGGGTTGTGGTTCTCTTATATATGGGAATTCTATTAGAGCTCTTTTACGGTGCTTGTAAAAACTACCTAGGTAGTTTCAGGTAGCTTTTCTCCTAAAAAAATTCAACCGTTGATTAAGCCTCCTCAGTCCCTAAATTATGTTAGCCGTTCAATCATTTGTCAACTTTTTTGTCGAATCAGTCCGGGGTATTATAGTCCATTTGATCATGAACTGACCTGGAAAAAAGAAACGATCTACAGCGCCGCCGCCCTCGACCCCGTGACCGCGGCACCCTCGCCATGGCCCTCCTCACCATCGTGGTCGCCTCGCCTGGGATCAGACGACATCCGCCCCAGTCCCCATCTCCGGCGAGTCATCCGCCCCATCGCCGGCCGGAGGATCGAGCTTGCCGCACGACAAGGCCCTCTTGTCGGAGCACACGAACCGCGCTCGAGCGCCCCCCGACGCCAAGGTCACCGGCCCACCACTATGACGACTTCACCGCCTCGCTGCCCGCCGAATACTGCCGCTACGCCGTGTACGACCTCGATTTCGTCAGCGACGAGAACTGCTGCAAGAGCAAGTATTTCTTCATCTCTTGGTTGTTCTTGTTTTTCTTGCCCCCTGTTTCTTGCCAATCATGACTGATGCAATCTGGTTAGGGACTCTGTCCTGGTAGATTTACTCTTCAAAGGATGAATGTTTTGATAGATTCTGTCTTGGTAGATTTGTTTATGGACATGATAAATGTTCAGAGGATTTATGGCTGGGTTAATTGTTGAACATGACTTCTTGCTCTGATACTTGTTCGTAAAGATTTGTTTCTTTGGTGAACACCAAAAAGATGAATGTAAAAAGCACAGATGTAGTGAAACTGGGTCTGGCTAATGGCGGTGCGTTGTATAATACTTTTCAGTGTTTGTACACCACACATTACATGACAGTCGTATTAGCTTTATGTTCCACACTCATCCAGCTACCAACTTAATTCCTCACACATGTACAGAGCTTCAGCAATCATTGTTTTTCTTCGATAGACTATTGCAATCATTTTCTTATTATGAACATTGCAGATCAATATATGTTTGTGTTTGATGTTCTGGTACCAATCTAAGCTTAGCTAACCTGATTTTTGCATCACAACTTGTAGGCTACAATACTGACTATGTTGGTGCAATCTCTGCTATTGAGGATGGACTTGTAGGCTACAATACTGACTATGTTATTGCAATCTCTGCTATTGTTGATATGTACTCAATCTTAAGTCCCTGTTAAACCAATTGGCAGCAACACAATCAACGCATTCTACCATGTCACCAGTGGCTAGATTTACCAACTGGTTAGTTTTTTTGTCGTAGTTACTGTCCCTCACTCTTCCAGGCCAAAATGCTACTTACACGAGATCAAAAGATCAAATCCAGCCACTCACTTAGATTATCTTTGTATCTTTTTACAGGACCGCAACAAACACCAACAAACAAGATAAATACAGAGCTACATCACTATATTGCAAGGTAGGACAACAAGTTGAACATAAGCAGTGAGCTGCGGCAATAACTGATACCATGTGGAGCAACCAATCAAGACATGGTCTGCGGGCACTGACGATGGATGGTGTGGTGCAGCTGCGCATGGACTTGTTTCCGGCAACATTTTGAGGTGATGTACAAAGAGATAGGAGATACTATTGGTGAGGAGGAGCCAAGCTGAAGGGGTTGTGTTTGGAATCATACCAGGCTTCCCTGCTGCTATCTTTGTGAGAGGTCGAGAGAAACTGCAGTTTCTGGTTCTTGCCGATGTGATTTTGTATCATTCCTTGTAACTATAGTGTGACTAATCCTTAGGTTATATGAGAAGCATGTTTAATACGAACTATCCATGTGGTTTCCACCTTGTAGCTTCATTGCATTTTTCAAATGTGGCAAAGCAACAAGCTGAATTTTTATTTATGGGTTTGTTTGTGTGTTGGGATTGTATTCCTGGCCTTAGCAAATTACAGAAATTTAAAAGAACACATGGTTATGTTGATTTTGGCGACTTCGCAAATAAAGGTGGGCAATAAACTTTTTTAAAAAATCAGCTCACCAAATGAATGAAGTTCGGCGCCTTACCAAAATGCACTTATCGGGAAAACAACGACACACTTGCACTTCCCAGAAATAACCAATGTACTTCTTATAAACTGATTGATTCCAAAAAAAAAATACAAATTTGACGCTAACAAAATGAACGAGTACACCAGTGCTATAATGCATTTTAGCAAGCACATAGTGTGCACTGTCGGAAGCTGCAACCCGGACTCCAAATCATGCACTTCATCACCGTTGCCAAGCAGGGAGAATAGCTTTGAACTTCTCCTGCATCTGGCCATCCTGTACTCCACCAGCCACAGACTGAACATAAACAGCTTGGTGCTACACCGGCCGCACAATGAAGGGAACGAAAATGGCCAGAGTTCACCGGCAGAACTTGGGCAGTCCACTGCGGGTCTTGAACAGTCCACTGGGGGTCTTGAACAGTCCACCGGCAATCCGCGCTATCACTGCTCACGGTAGCCTTCTTGGAGGTGCACGGCGAACTCGAGGGCGATGCTTGGCGAACTTCCTGGGGGAGCCGAAGAGGATCTGGTGGACAAACAACTCGTTGTGGATTGGGGAGGATGACACACGTGAAATTCAGAGGAGGGAAGGAAGGACACTGATCGGTGCAGCAGGAAGCAAGGGAGGGTCGCCCGCCGGTGGAGCAGGTTCTGCCGGTCATGGCGAGGACAAAGAGTTCTGACTTCTGAGGTGTTCCGTGGACAACCAGCCACGGCACCGGAAATCTCCAGACCACCGTGGCGATTTTTTGGGGCCGGCCAGAGAACGGCGGACGCGGATGCGATCGAGGGGAGTGGCTCCGCTCTCCCAGCTCCACATCTGTGGCGATCTCTGGCCGCTGGAGCCGCCGCTCCACCCACTCGAGTTCCTCCCCTGATCTTGGAGCGCTTCCGCCGTCGATCTCCCCTGCGCGCAGCCCGACGCCCCGCCGTCGCTGGCCTTCGTCGGGCCCATCGCCTCCAATGCCGCCTGCGAGCTCAACAACAGAGACGAGCGGGGAGAGAGTGAGATTGGGATGGGATAATCTAATGGTGGCCCACCGACATAAATTTACCTAAATGCCCTTTTATTTTAGATTAAAAATAAATGAATATTGGTAGTTTCAGGTAGTTTTGGGTAGTTTTATTTTAGTAGTTTCAGGTAGCTCTTATTTTGTTACCGTTCGATTAGAGCGGATGGACGGTTGTTAAAATTATCAAGTATGATAAAACTTGTAATTCTATTAATTAGTTGCACGTGGGTAAGTTTAGCTGGATCTTAATTACTCCTTGAGGTGAAGCTAGCATAGAAATAACTTTAAGAGTACTCCCTCCGTTCCAAATTAATTGACTTCCATTTGTCCACATGTGGATGTATCTACTAGATACATCCACATGTGGACAAATGGAAGTCAATTAATTTGGAACGGAGGGAGTATATGGTTGTAGCCAGCAAAACTAGTAATTTGTGTGATGGATCTGGTCTAGTGTGACTTATTTGGATCATAATTGAACGATCTGTATCTCCTAGAAAAACTGAACCATCTTTACAAATATTCTGGACCTCGGCACCTACTCAGGCTCGTCGGACGAGGACAGCTCGAGCTAGCGCGTGCCAGAAAGAAGACATGGTGCCTTGTGTGAGCAGTTGAGCACGCCCACGCACACCAGCAGGACCTCCACTTCATGATCGTGGGCAACGGAGCCCTGTATGCGCAAGACATGCGCGTGCCGAACTGAAAGGATCCTCAATTTTAATTTTTGTATTGCTCTACACCTTAAAGATCAACTGGTGGGAACTTCGAAAAAGAAAGATTTAAGCAAGCTTACAAAAATGGAGGAGCCAGTTGGTAGTTTTAAATCCATACCAAGGAGCAAATCCCCCACTAAAATGGAGTAGAAAATCGGTAGTTTTAAATTTATAACAACGAGCAAATCCCTATCAAAATTACAAAATGGGAAAAACAGGAGAGCTCAGCGTGCAACGGAAGAGGGCGAAAAAGGATACAGAATCGTTGACCCATTTTATCTAAAAAAGAACCGTTGACCGAACCGAATCTCGCCTCTCCTTCCAAAACTGACCTGCTCAATCTCGAGTCTCTACCCTCCCACTTCGGTCCCGCCACCTGACAAGCTAGCAAAGAGAGAGGGGATGACAATCATTTCATGCTTGTCACGTGCAAATTGAACACCTTGCAATTTTGCATCGGGTTATTCAACTTTCGATTTACTTCTCACTACGTCAAGAAATATTTGGACGAGACTGATGCGCGGATCGAGCATGCCAAACATTCCTGATGTCTCGCATTCGCATGCGTGCATCCGACACGAAGAAATAGAAAAGGAGTTTTTTCAGCTCGTTTTGAGCATGGCTGATAAAACATCGAGTATGTAAAAAAAAAGTGTTCGTTTCAAAAATAAAAAAAGTGTTGGATGTAAAGTTTCTGAGTTGTGTCTTGTGTGTGCGTGGAACTTTTATAGACACGTCAGTCTATTAGTTGAACATGGGCTAGTTTGGCTAGATCTTATTAGTTGCTACCTTTTTTTTTCGAATTTATTAGTTGCTACCTGTGGTGAAGTATGCTCAATATATAGCTCTAGGAGTATATATGTGCATGTAGCCAGCTTGCAAGACTAGTATTATTTGGTGTGACGCATCTGGTCCATCGTGACTTACTCCAAATTTTTTTATCTCAAGACTAGTAATTGGCTCACGGCTGAACAATCTCTTTATCTCTAATGTTTTTTTCTTGAATCATCTTGACAAATACCAAGGAGAATCCTCACGAAAATGATGAGGAAATTGGTAGTTTCAAATCCATACCAAGGAGCGAGCCCCTCACAAAAAGGGAGTAGCAAATCGGTAGTTTTAAATCCATACCAAGGAAGAAATGCATCACAAAATTGGAGTAGCAAACTGGGGCAAAATTAGAAAATGGGGGTAAACATGAGGGATCCTCGTGCAAGAAAAGATGACGAGAGATTCTGAGAAAGGCGAGCCAATAAGTAAATCAACCCTCGTGCAAGGCGACCAGAGAGAAAGGATACATAATCGATGACCCAACTGAATCTCGAATCTCATTCCAACGCTGGCCTGTTTAGTCCCGACCTTTGCCCTTCGGTCTCACCACAGGACGAGCAAAAATGCAATACCACGACTAAGAGGATACCCACCAACTATCCACACCTTTCATTTCATCAAGATTCGTGCACCAAATTTATCAACGAATTTTCAAATGTCAATGCATTATCAATAATTGATGGATTTATGTAATTTAAATTTTAGATTCATGTACTAACATGAATTTTCTGTGCATGCATTGACAAAAAAAAATAATCACGCATTAACATATTTTTTATTTTTTTAACACATAAAATAGTAGGAATAATATGGTTCGTTGGATGTAAAATCAACGGTCGTGATAAGCGGTGGATATCCTCTTAATTGTGGAAAAACCGCGTTGAGATATGCAGGAGGCTAAGGATGAACAGACGAGCATGGGCGGCGGCGTGGCGCCACCTGCTGCATTGCCTTGGAGGTGTCCTCACCAACTAGGGCACGACCGAAATCGATCGACTACAGAATGAGCTACCATTGTACTTAACAGGAGTAAATACGACCGGAGAGCTACCTTTGAACAGAACGTATACGTGTATCAGGCCAGCTTTGTGCAAAAGCGAAATTGATCGGGGCAAAACGAGCTAATAGAGCTAATCGGCTGCGGCTGCGACCAACGCTCCACGCTCACCTTCTGGTTCCTGCTGAAGTGGTGCTGGATCCGCAGCCAGCGTGAACCTTCTCTTCATCCGCCGCTGCTCATGACACCATGGTGAGTAGCGGCGTCGGTTGCGGGAAAAGCTAAGGCTGTATGTGTAAGATTCCGCACGTATTAGTCTAACCCTTGTTCCTCGATCCTTTTCCGTGGTGCCGCTCGCAATGATCGTTTGAGGCCAAGGGTTAGGGACTATATATAGCGTGCTAATTCCAGTTTGAATCAAACTGTCAAACCGCAGATAAGTTCCAGACGAACTGTTTAAACCAAGACTCCTCGCTAACCAAACCAACCACGATCATTAGTAGCACATAAGGAGTCTAATTTATCTGCAAAGTCCCAAACACACACATGCGAGTTGTGTGCCGAATCCGAACAAATAATCAGATCCGCAAGCTTTATCAATTCATGGCGCCAACCCATGAACAACTTGGTTATTCCAATATACATGTGCCCGGGCTATACATACATACGTATGACACATAATTCCAGCATTTAATCAATACTGTAATTCCACATATATTGTACCGGCTTCCTCAAATAAATTCCATTTGAGTTAAGCAATATCCAATGCAAAGGTCACTTCCATATTGAGTATAATTCCAGGAGTAAAATAATGTAGTACGAATTATAATGTTGCAAGCCACATAAAACAATATTTCCTACATCTCCCACTTGGCTAAGACATTTAATTCCAAACACAAAGACCCATGTTCGAAACATGTTTACAGAAAACTTCCTGACTAAGAGGCTTAGTCAGTGGATCGGCAACCATGTCCATACTAGGCAAATATTCCAAACGAATTGTCTTTAACCTATTGATAATATCACGAATAAAATGATACCTTCCCTCAATATGTTTACTTTTACTATGAAACTTCGGATCTTTCGAAACCTTGATCGCCGCCTGGTTATCACAGAAAATCGTAACAGGATTTGATGCACTCGGTACCACTTGGAGAGACGCAAGGAACTCCTTTAGCCAGACTCCTTCCTTGAAAGCTTCGGATGCAGCAATATATTCAGCCTCCATTGATGAAACAGCTACAGACTCCTGCTTCTTGCTCCTCCATGATATTGCACCTCCTGCTAGCTTGAAAATATAACCAGAAGTTGATTTTCGTTCGTCCAGATCCCCTTGCCAATCAGCATCAGTAAAACCCTGCAGCTGAAGATTATGACCATTAAAACATAGGTGATAATCCACTGTTCCTTTTACATAGCGTAAAACATTCCTCATTTGTTTCCAATGAGTTTCTCCAGGATTTATTTGATATCGACTAAGAATTCCCACGGCATGGCACAGATCAGGTCTAGTAAATAGCATAGCATACATCAAAGAACCCAATGCAGATGAATAAGGAATATTGCTCATAAATTTCCTTTCCTCAGGAGTTTTAGCACACATTTCCTCGCTGAGTTTAGTTCCCTTTAATATAGGTACAGTAACCGGCTTGCTATTTTCCATAGAGAATTTCTTAAGTACAGCATTTAAATATGCCTTCTGGGACAAGCCCAACATTCTGTTTTTCCTATCTCTATGTATTTCCACTCCCAACACGTAGGAAGCTTCCCCCATATCCTTCATGTCAAATTTAGAAGACAACCAAGATTTGACTTTCAATAGGGTTTCAAAATCATTTGATGCAATAAGAATGTCATCAACATAAAGTGATAATAGAACAAATTTATTTCCTTCTATTTTAGCATATATACAATGGTCACCTTCCGTCATTGAAAACCCATATGACGTGATGGCATTATCAAATAATAAATACCATTGCCGTGAGGCTTGCTTAAGGCCATATATTGATCTGTTTAACTTACAGACCATCCCTTCATTTCCCTTTTCAACAAAACCATCTGGTTGGCTCATATATATTTCCTCATCTAGAGTTCCATTTAAAAATGCTGTCTTTACATCCATTTGATGCAATTCCAGATCATAGTACGCTGATAAGGCACTAATAATCCGTATAGATGTAAATTTAGCAACAGGAGAAAAGGTTTCCACAAAATCAATTCCTTCCTTTTGTGTGAAGCCCTTAGCAACAAGCCTAGCTTTATATTTCTCTACATGACCCGATGCATTTAATTTCCTCTTAAAAATCCACTTAGAACCTACAGCTTTTCGATTGTTTGGTAAAGGAACTAATTCCCAAACTTTATTCTTTTTCATAGAGTTCAATTCCTCTAGCATTGATTCCATCCAGAGTTGAGATTCCGAACTAGCTAAGGCAGCTTTAACAGATTTTGGCTCTTCCTCTAAATTTACTTTAGAGTGTACTTCCCCCAAGAAAACATAATAATCATCTAAATAAGAAGGCGCTTGAATATTCCTCCCACTTCTCCTAGGCATGCTAGTTGAAGTAGAGTTGTCTTCCAAATTTACATCTTCATTTTCCTGAATTGGGATTTCAGTGTTTCTATCTTCATTAATTTCAGGTTGTATTAGAAGTTCCACTCTAGCACGTTTAGCACGGCGCGGTGTGTCCTGATCTAAAAATACAGCATCTCCACTTTCAATTAATCTTTTCTTTTCTGGGTCATAAAATCTATAGCCATTGGAGCCTGTTGCATAACCAATAAAAATTCCTGGGGTGCTTTTCGGCTGTAGTTTGGTGCGCAATTGACTAGGCACTCTTATTTGGGCGTTGCAGCCCCAAACGGCTAAGTGGCGTAAGGAGGGTTTCCTATCTTTCCAAAGCTCATAGGGTGTTACTGCTACTGCTTTTGATGGAGAATGGTTTAATAAATACACAGCAGTATGCAAAGCTTCCCCCCAAAAAGATAGTGGCAGATCAGAGTAGGCCATCATTGACCTTACCATGTCCATTAAAGTCCTATTCCTTCTTTCCGCCACTCCATTCTGTTGTGGTGTGTATGGCAAGGTATAGTGATGGACAATTCCATGTTCTTTACAAAAATCATCTAATATTCCTGACGTGTATTCTCCTCCACGGTCAGTTCTAAGAATCTTTATCTTTTTGTTTAATTGATTTTCCACTTCCGCTTTGTACATTTAAAAGCGTCAAAACCCTCTGATTTGTGTTTGAGTAAATAAACATACCCATATCTTGAGTAATCGTCTATGAAGGTAATAAAGTAAACTTTCTGCCCTCCCAAAGTGGGTGTGGAAAATTCCCCACAAATATCAGAGTGTACTATTGCTAATGGTTCAGTTGACCTACTGGCTTTAGGAAATGGTGATCTAGTCATCTTTCCCATAATACAAGCTTCACAGATTCCATAATCCTCCCACTTAAAGTTCAAAATTCCAGAACTAATAAGTCTCTTAATTCTGTTTTTGGATATATGACCAAGACGCAAGTGCCAAAGATACGATTCAGAGCAGTTATTTTGACCATGAATGTTCCTCACAATGGAGTTGTCTTCACCAAGCAAACAATCATCTTCTAAAGCATCTTCTAAGAAATATAGACCATCGTTCCTAGGCCCAGAATGCACTAGTTGTCCATTTAATAAAATTTTAACCTTTGCATCACCAAGAGTACTTTGTATCCAACAGATTCTATTCTTGATACAGAAATCAAGTTCCTTCTCATGTTGGGTGAATATAAGGCATTTTCCAATACTAGTTTCCCTCCATTAGGGAGGTTAAGGACATAATTTCCAATTCCAAGTATGTCAGCTTTAGCATTAGTTCCTAAATAGACATGTCTTGTTCCCCTTGGAATTGTTTTAAGTGATAAAAACGAGCTATGTTCCTTAGCAATGTGTGCCGTAGATCCAGAATCTACCACCCAACTATTATGAAAAGTAGTTGTAAATAAAGACTCGGTGCAAACGTAAATATCATGTATACCTTCAGGGGATTGATTCCCCTTGCGGCTGTCTCCTTTGTTGTTGGTTTGCTTGTCATCATCATTCTTCCTTCTCTTTGGACAATCTGCCCTGAAGTGGCCAGAATTTCCACAATTATGGCACTTGAAATCTCCTTTGGCAGGTTTCTGAGAGGATCTGTTGAAACTGTTGTTGTTGTTGTTGTAGTTCCGCTGCTCCTTATCCTTCCTATCATCTCTGTAGTGAAGCTGATCTCTATCTCGCTTATAGTTTAGTTTGTTCCTTAGGTCTTGCCCAGGTTTCCTTTTCTGCCAATTCCTTCTATTCCCATTGTTTCGGTGCTCACCAAGGTGCAGTTCTGTATGCGTGGAATTTCTCTCTTTCCCATTGTTGAGCTTCCTGTCTTCCTCCATTAGCAAATGTTGCCTTAAATTCCTCATATTGAGTGTACGCTCAGAATGGCAAAAGGAAATTTTGAATTGTTCCCAAGATGGTGGCAGGGAGTTCAGAACTACCATAACTTGGACTTCTTCTTGGAAGGGATACCCAGCAGTTTTCAGTTCCTCGGCCAAAACAACAAGCTGGTTCAAGTGCTCGTTAACAGATTTGTCACCCATCCTAGAACTAAGAAATCTGTTCACGTATTTCAAAAAAAAAAAAAAAAAAAAAAAAAAAAAAAAAGAAATCTGTTCACAAGGCTCAATACTTTCATGAGAGAAACCTCTCCAAAATCTTGTTCCAGCTTGTGCATAATGCCGAAAGCTGTGTCTTCAGTTTCATATTCAGCAGCTAATGAATCTGACATTGAACCCAACATGAAAACTCTAGCGTTTTTGTTATCCTTGGTCCATTGCTTCAACTCATCTCTGTATGCTTGTTTCTCAACATCTGTTGCATCATCTGCTGGCTGGTTTGGTGCAGGAGTTTCAACAACATAATCTATATTTTCCGAAGTGAGCAAATACAACAGCTTCCTTTTCCAAACTGTGAAATTGTTTCCATCCAGCTTGTACGCACGCATCAGCTCAGCAAACACAGCATTGGAGGCCATTGTGATTCAGGTGCTTACACTGAAGACGAAGCAGCAGGACGTCCTGTTCCTCGACGAAATCGATCTCGGCGAGATTGATCTCGGCGATTTCATGCAGATCGGGAGCGGAAGCGGCGACTTGATGCAGACCGTGGCGGAAGCGGTGACGCGGTAGACGGCGCGACAGCAGCTCTTTAGGGGCGGAAGCGAAGAACCGGCTGATCAAGGCGGGGCGGCGAGTTGTTTCGTGGAGCGATGCGGCGAGTTGGGGAAAGATCGAGTGGTTTCTATGTGCAGCGGACAGGTCCCGGCTTTCCTCTATACCGAGTTGGGCCTGTGTTGAGTAGCAGACGGAATCGGGCTGGCCGTCCAGGATCGATGGAGAGACGGCGACTTCACGGCGACACTTTCCGCCGATCGGACACCAATCTCGTAATTAAGCTCTGATACCAATGTAAGATTCCGCACGTATTAGTCTAACCCTTGTTCCTCGATCCTTTTCCGTGGTGCCGCTCGCAATGATCGTTTGAGGCCAAGGGTTAGGGACTATATATAGCGTGCTAATTCCAGTTTGAATCAAACTGTCAAACCGCAGATAAGTTCCAGACGAACTGTTTAAACCAAGACTCCTCGCTAACCAAACCAACCACGATCATTAGTAGCACATAAGGAGTCTAATTTATCTGCAAAGTCCCAAACACACACATGCGAGTTGTGTGCCGAATCCGAACAAATAATCAGATCCGCAAGCTTTATCAATTCATGGCGCCAACCCATGAACAACTTGGTTATTCCAATATACATGTGCCCGGGCTATACATACATACGTATGACACATAATTCCAGCATTTAATCAATACTGTAATTCCACATATATTGTACCGGCTTCCTCAAATAAATTCCATTTGAGTTAAGCAATATCCAATGCAAAGGTCACTTCCATATTGAGTATAATTCCAGGAGTAAAATAATGTAGTACGAATTATAATGTTGCAAGCCACATAAAACAATATTTCCTACAGTATGCCTCCTCGTCTCCGGCGCTTCTGGTGAAAGGAGACTCGCGTCCGACACCACGTTTAGAGGCGATACAGGATCGCTTACTGGATGCGGAGCAGTGATACTTTGATAAGATCTGACACGATACTAACCGAATATCCATGCTTGTCACGTAAAGAATGAACAATCTGCGATTTTGCATCGGATGATTCAACTCTCGGATTCGTTGGTTCTACGTCAAGCAATATCTGCACGAGACGGCTGCACCGACACAGCATTCCGAACATTCCTGATGTCTCTTATTCCCTTACGTGTGTATCTGACACGAAGAAACAGAAAAGGAGTTTATGCTGCTTGTTTCGAGCACGGCTGCTAAAACATCGTGCATGTAAAGAAATGTGTTGGTTGTGAAGTGCTGCAGTTGTGTGTGTGGAACTTTTATAGACACGTCGGTCTATAACTCTAGATATTACCTAGATAGTTTAGTTCCACATGGGTTAGTTTAATTACCTAGATATTAGTTGATACATGTGGTGAAGTATGCGCAATATATTACTCTAGGGGTAGGCAGCTGCGAGACTAGTATTTGGTCTGACGCATCTGGTCCATCGTGACTTAATTGGATCACCACAACTGAACAATCTTTTATCTTCAATGTTTTTAAAATATCTCGACAAATAAACTGCAGGCGTGGGTCATCAGTTATTACAAGTGATCTGATGACTAGTTTCACTTCGCTGGTTTGCATGTATAGAGGTGAAGACACTTTTATGCTGGGCCGTCCTGCCTAACAGTGGCAAATCTCATTAACAAAACCAAATATTATTTACATTATCAAGACCATCTCAAGCCAAAACCTTCAGAATAGCATGGAGTGAAAGATTTGTGCTTTATATGGGCGTTATAACCATGTGGTTGTGGTCACCATTAGTTCACTCATGTAAGAGTTTCCTTGTTCAAATTCGTTGTGTTTGCCTCGATACCCAAGCACTTCAATTCGTTGCCCCCTTCATGAAAATTGTGATCCTTGTGGCATAGAGTGCTTGTTCAAGCAGGAATAAATGACTATTTCTTAAAATCTTCTTAAAAGTTGAAGGAATATAAGACACTCTGATTTGTCCATTAAAAGGAAAAAAATAAGAAAAGTGTGTACGCCGCTTTTTGTAATGCTCTCTTTTTGTCTGTCACTAATTGATTCACCTCGTATGCCGAGTACCCGAGTGTTGCACTCGACATACACACCCATAGGTTGACATCCTATCGGTAAGGACATGTTTTTCTAGTGATTTCCATCAGGCACTCAGTTATTTGGCGTATGAAAAAAAAGGGATGGAAGCGGCGGTGCCACGTGACGGGTAGTTTGTGCAGTGTAATATAGGGAACACTCGGAAAACCTTGGAGCATCGGGAGAGGCTAGGTGCGAACGGGGAACCCCGGTCACGCTAGTATGGGGGGGACGGCGGCATCGTTGTGCAGCACGTCATAGCGACCTCAAAAGAGTCCCGGACGGCTGCGCACTGACAAGAGCCGACGGTGTTGCTGAGTCGTCGCTGACTGCCCGACTCCTTCTGCACTAGGTTGTGTACGTAATGTGTTGTGGCAGAATTACTTTTTTGCTAAGTAAAAGCTGGCGTCAGGAATCGATCGACTACACAATGAGCTACCATTGCTACTTACCTGGAGTAAATACGTCCGGAGAGCTACCTTTGAACAGGACGTATACGTATCAGGCTAGCTTTGTGCAAAAGCGAAATTGATCGGGGCAAAACGAACTATAACTAATCTATTCTTCTTCTATATATCAAGAGCGACGGTTTCAGGCCTCCGCCGAGCTGGCCACGTCACCGTGTAACGGCGGCCGTCGGATCACCCCAACGGACGGTTCACGATCATCCATATCCAGCGAATCACTGTTCATGAACAGTGACACGCATGCACATTACCTGAGTCACTGTAGATGTAAGCCAAGCCGTTCAGCGATCGGTGGAGGCGTCCGCGTCGCCGCAGCCACTGCAGAACCGCACTTCTACAGCGCACTGTAGCAGAGTACAGTACCGCGAATCAACAGTAACTGTGAGCCTACAGTAACCACGCAATATACAGTGCCGCGTGCCCGCGTCGTCCGATCCCGGTCCGACGGTCCTCCTTTTTTAACGATAAGTTGTACACGAAATATGTTCGCGTCGACGAGTAGGTTCCATTCCCAAGATCGGTTTCGAGTTTGGTCGACTTTACCTACTTAATTTTGGATCCAAATTCGCAAAAACATTTGACTAATTTTGCTAAATTTGTCGCGCTCGGTCATCCGTTTCAATTTTCCTCTCATGAGTAGATGCATATCACCTTTCCAAACTACTTTCGTGTTTTAGCCTTTCTATTTCGACGGACATATACATATTTCTCTATAATCCCATTTTTTCAGTATAGTACTCACGTTTCCCGAAAATTGTGAATCTGTCCTCCGGAATAAAACATTTTTTACAGAAAAGTCCCCGTGTGACGTTTTTTCAGAAAATTCCTCGCGCTTTCTCTCCAATCCCCCACGCGTACCTTTTTTGCATAAAAGTCCTCGCTCTTTCGTGACTTCTATAAAAGGATAAATTGTGTTGCCAAAATAACACTTTTCGCAACACATGCTTTTATAATTTTATATAAACCACAAAAATGTTTGTTTTCTGTGAAACGACATTGCGAACACAAAATCTGAATATGCATCTGCAAAATTTTATTTCAGAATTTTCTGACATTTCAAATACAAAATGCTAATTAACGCGTATCAAAATTTGCAGAAAAATGAAACCTTTACAGCTATTGCATCTCCATGCATGATTATTCAACTTGCAATACTGTTTAAAATATGTGCAATTTTCTCTCTACTCATGAAACACAGTTTTCATCAACTTTCTTTTCACATTTTTCACAAAAACTAAGAAATGTTCATTCTGCTGAATATTTGCTGGATTAGTTCTCCAAATAATTTTTCTTCCCATAAAATACTCAACAACTTTTATAAGTTTAAAATAGTTTCCACACAAAATTTGTTGGAGCTCTTTCAAAAAATATTTTCTCAGAGAAAGTGTTCAACAATCCGAAAATTAAAAATGTCGCTACTCTTTTTCACTAAGGGCGCGGCGTGCCGACGCGCTCAATTTACCTAGTAGAGCTAATCGGCTGCGGCTGCGACCAACGCTCCACGCTCGCCTTCTGGTTCCCGCTGAACTAATAGAGCTAATCCGCAGCCAGCGTGAACCTTCTCTTCATCCGCCGCTGCTCATGACACCATGGTGAGTAGCGGCGTCGGATGCGGGAAAAGTTAAGGCTGTATGCCTCCTCGTCTCCGGCGCTTCTGGTGAAAGGATACTCGCGTCCGGATCCACGTTCAGAGGCGATACAGGATTGCTCACTGGATGCGGAGCAGTGCTAATTTGAGAAGATCTGACACGATACTAGCCGCATTTCCATGCTTGTGACGTCTAGTTTGAACATCTTGCGATTTTGAATCGGGTGATTCAACTCTCGGTTCAGTTGCTGGTACGCCAATAAATATTTGCACGAGGCGGCTGCACCGATCCAGCATACCAAACTTTCCTGATGTCTCGCATTCCCGTATGTGTGTATCTGATACGAAGAATTAGGAAAGGAGTTTCTGCTGCTTGTTTCGAGCACGGGTGATAAAACACCGATCATGTAAAGAAATGTGTTGGTTGTGAAGGTGCTAGAGTTATGAAGTTTTATAGACATGTCGGTCTATTAATTCCACATGGGTTAGTTTACTTCTTAATAGCTACCGGTGGTGAAGTATGCGCACTATATAACTCTAGGAGCGTGTTTGGTAGTCTGCAGTTCTCTGCATGGTATCTGCGTTGTCTTCGGGATAGGTCTCCTAGCTGCTAGCAGCCATATAGACAGGAACTCACCAGTTAGCATATGCATGGAAACAGGTGGTACTGAAAACAAGGGCATTTTTACCCTGCGCGCTGTTTGGTTTGGCTGTGTCTTGCACAAGGTGTCAGAAAATCTTTGCATCCCCGCGTCCGCGTTGGACCTGACTCTGTAGGAACGACCGATTTAAACAGGTCCCGCAAGGCCTGGCTGTGCACTGTTTTGTGAAGCACGCTGACCACAACAGAGTCCACAACAGGAACCAAACAACGTGCAAAGTAAAAAATGTGAAATATTCCATGTAATTTTGGCTCTGCATCATGCGACCTGCCAAACGCGCCCTAAGAGTATATGGCTGTAGCCAGCTGCGAGACTAGTATTTGGCCTGACGCATCTGGCCCATCGTGACTTAATTGGATTACCACAACTGAAAAAAAATCTTCTCAAAGTTCGATCCATCTTGAAAAATAATCTGTAGAGGTGGGTCATGAGTTATTACACGTGATCTGATGTGTGCATTAGAGGTGAGCTGACACTTGTATGTTGAGCCGCCCTCCCACTGGCAAATCTCATAAACCAAACCAAATGTGGTTACATTATCAAGACCATCTCAAGCCAAAACCTGCAGAATAGCATGCAGTGAAAGATTTGTGCTTTAGATGGGCATAATACCCATGTGGTTGTGGTCACCATTAGTTTACTCATATAAGAGTTTCCTTGCTTCAAATTTGGGGTGTTTGCCTGGATACTCAAGCACTTCCATTGGTTGCCCCTTTCATGAAAAGTGTGATCCTTGTGGCATGCAGTGCTTGTACAAGCAGGAATAATAAAATCTGATTTGTCTATTAAAAGGAAAAAAGTGTAAGCCGCTTTTTGTGATGCTCTCTTTTGCCTGTCACTAATGGATTCACCTCATATGCCGAGTACCCGAGTGTTGCACTCGGCAAACAACCATCGACTGACATCCTACCGGCAAGTACATATTTTCCTAGCGATTTCCATCCGGCTTATGAAAAAATAAAGAGATGGAAGCGACGGTGCCACGTGGCGGACCACGTGGGTAATTTGTGAAGTGTCATATAGGGAACACTCGAAAAACTGTGGAACACTGGGAACGACACGTGCTTGGTCATTTGCCGAGTGCTACGATCTGGCGATCGAGAAATGGGTGGGCTCCTGGCGTGCCCCAGTGCTCCAAGGTTTGCCAAGTGTCCCTACACTCGGCAAACTCAATGCCATGTGTGGCACCTCCGATATGTTTCCCGAGTATCTTGCCCATGCCACTCGACAAAGTTATCGCTGGGGTCTACAGGTGGCTGCCAGATTTTTACCTTGCTCAAGCTGAAACTAGTTAAATAGAGTAGTTCTGTAGTTGGAAAATACCACTTTGTTTTGTCTTGGCAAAAAAACTAGCCAGAAAATTTGGCCAGACATCTATAGCTTAGCTTACAGACTTTTTTTTGTTAAAACTTAGCTGGTTTGCATGGCAAATGGCACATGCTAGCTAGCCTTGCACTCCAAGCTCATCTTCATGGGCTAAAGAAGGTGCGACCTTCCTGGTTTGTATGGCTGGTGAGTGATCATCGTGCCTTTCTTTGCTGCGAAGAACCAGTATACGGAATTCATATCGCATTCTTCACCATGCCGAGTGGGTGGTCGCGTATAATCTCCGCATTAGTCACTTTCTTCGCCCCTGCATATTAAGAACTCCGGATGCCTCACACGTCTATACTTATCTTCTATGACACGTGGAAAAAATAATCACAAACATTTTTCTTCTATAGAGTGAAATTTTGCTAGTGTGGTGGTTGTTCATGTGTGCTTAACTCGGCCTCAAGTTTGCGAGTAAACACGGATCGTGGTTCTCTTATAGGCGCACGCTTTTCAGTACGGAAAAAGTCCATTAAATTTATCGAACTCCAGTGCAAAAATAAGTTTCTTGTCACTAGCATCTGTAGTAGCTGGGAATTTCCTTTTAGGCTTTACAAGGGAGAATTAACGTTCATGACTTTTGAGAGTGAATCCAGTTTACCTCTTACTAGTTTTGACGTTTTAGACACTTAGTTAACTCCTTTAGCAAGTTCCTAAACTAATTGCTCCATTTTGCAAAAGTCCTGCCGAACTTTACCACTATGAAGTTTATAGAGCGTTCTTCAAAATGCGTGTGGTCAAACTTGAAAATACTTGATGTGAATGTTCAAATTTGAACGCAAACACCAATTAATTTAAGAGATAAACCAACTGTTGATCACTCAACTCGCAGAATTTGAAAACCAGTCAATCAACTCGACCGAGATGAGTGAATTGCTCACGGACCGGTCCTGGCGCCTTTTTTTGTCCACGTGCATTCAAAATGAGTCTCAGAACAACAGTAGTATATTTTGCACAAAAGACCCCGACCCAAATGTAAATCGTTCCTACGGATAAACAGGATGACACTTTTACGAAGAGCGCGACGGCGCGGGCTGGAGTTCCTGGGTGCGACGCGTACCACATGCTGCACGCTGGCGAGCTGCTTGTTGTAACAACCCCGACGCCGAGTAATTTCCTCTGCGCATACATCAGATAAAATCCGGGTGATACACGTACACTTGAGCTTGAATTACAACTAGCAAACTGGTTAGAAGTACGCGCGGAGGATTAGGGACATGCCGTAGAGATGGCCTTAGGGTTCATGCCGCTGGCGATGGCCATAGGGGCAGAGGGCACCGTTGATGGCCATGCGACATACATGGGTCCCGTAGCGCGGGTGGGGAAGACGGGGCGGAGCTCGCGATGTCGTGCGCGAACTGCACTGGTTGTCGTAGGAGCATGCCCCGGTCTCCTCCTACTTGTTGCACAACTCCGTCTTGAACGTGCCTTGGATGTACACCTCGAACTCCAGGCCGCTGATGGACTTGACCACCTTGTCCTTCTCCCTGGCATGGCCCTTTCGCTCCTCCAGCTTCGCACTGTGCACGCCAACGAACATGAACTGCTGCTCTCGCATTGCACGGACACCGACAATCAAATGACCGAACAAGTGAGTGACATGGATTGCAAACGCACAACACCGCAGCATGATTCTCACGCAATGGAGGAGAAGTAGAGGGCGAGGTCGATGGCGGTACCCGTCACCATTGGAGGGTGTTTCCACACGTTAACTGCCGGCCAGGAGCAAACTCCCCCAACTATTAAGGCCCTCTTTGCTCAGGTTTATTTTGGTTTTTTTACTTTGCGTTATAAGCCACAAAAGTAGCTAAATGAGTGTTTTTGGTTTTCGGCTTTTAACTTACACTGTTACATGATGGTACAAGTTAAAAATTAAAAGCCGAAAGCACATATTTATATGCTTTTGTGCCTTATAAGCCAAAAACCAAAAGTCAAATTTAATACTAAAGCAGGGCCTAAAGTTTGACTCGGAAGTGCCGGACAGTTTTTAGAGTTGGCACGGACCCATGACTTGACTTGCCGTTGGCGTCCGAACCCCCCAGTGCGCTTTTGGGGCTTTGAGTCACGGTCCGACCCGGACGCGGCTCTAGAATATCGCCGTGCCCTACAGCTGCCGCCGCGCCATACTTCAGCGCCCAACCCATCGGCATCTAGCCCGCATCGCCACCATCGCCGTCCCTCGTCGGGAAATCACGTTCCTGCTGTCCCGGCCCCGCTCCCGTAGTCTTCCGCCGTTGGGTTCTGAGGTACGAGGTTGTTTTCATCCAGCGACTAGTTTAATCCCGTGGCCGTTTGTAATTTCTGGGCGCACACTATATATCTAGATGGGGACATGGGGTGTGTAAATCTTAGAACTCTGTCCTTGCTATGAAGAGAGAGAAAGGAGAATTTTCTGAAGAAAATTTGACAGAGGGAGGGTGTATGTCTGTGCTGACAGTTTTCGATTACTATTAGGCTTTTACTTAGTCTGAAGTCTATGAACTGAAACAATATTCACCCCAAACTAGCAAGTCTGATCGTATTGTTGTTTTCTGCAATAAAAGATGTTACACCTTACGTATTACTGCCATGACAAATTGTTGCTGTGATGCTGTCCAATCTGTTGTCCAACATTGAGTCCGTGGAAAGCACAAGCAACTACTACGGCATGCTCTCTCTCTCTCTGTTTTGTTACTCTGTTACTTCTGTGTCCAAATCGGGTGGTCTGATGCAGTTTTTCTCGATGTGACAAATTGCACTATCTGATTGGTGTTTCTGCACCGATCTCATTACTTCATTTTAATCATGTAGGACTGAAAAGGAGGCTGTCAACAAGGCAGGGCAATAATTCAAGTCGTCGCGATGGCGGCGGCGGCTCCATCCAGAGCGGAGTTACTATCCCTCTTTCGGTCCTTCCTTCGCACATCGAAGAAGTTCTCCGATTACAACATCCGCGAGTACACTCGCCGCCGCGCGACGGATGCCTTCCGCGATAACCGTGCCCTCGCTGACACGCCGGCCGCAGCAGCTACTTTCGCGGACTTGAAGCAGGAGCTGGAGGTGTGGAAGCGGCAGGTGCTGGTGTACTCCTTGTATGCACCCAAGACCAAAAGCGTAGTCGAGATGAAGATTCAGTGATCGACACGAGAGAGACAGGTTTCACGTCAGTCATATCTCCTCGTTTTCCCCTTTCGGGCATTTACACTGGCGTGTAGTATGGTTACGGTGGATTTGACGCTATTGGAATTCTGGTGTTATCATGTTCGGTTGATGTTTGCCATGATACAGCTGCTTTTGTTCAATAAAAATTCGCAAATTGAGGATCATGATATTATACGTTTTACGGACCAATTATTTTTTTCATACAGACTTCAGCATGAAGCCGGGTTCTATTATTAAGGATAACATAATAGTTGTCCACGAACCGAACCAAAATAAACCTAAAAAGACTACAAGCAACAAATTTTGTTCCGGAGGAGTGCTCCCCTAAAGGAAGAACACAACTACAATTCCAAGAGTCAGCTCCCACTAGGGAGAGGCACAGAATATTAAGTTATTCAGGCGATGGGCAAGTAGTAACAGCTTTCAAAAGTGTTTGGACACCACGAGAGCTTCTTCAAGAAGATTCAACTTCTTCAGCTTCCTTTCCTATACCACAGCTCATTCATCCATATCAGCTTCAGCAACAACTTCAACGATCCGAGCCCATGTATTCTGAGCATCATTGTGTCCCTTGAGCGCCACCTCCTGGATCCTAGCTGCACCTTTTTCCACCAACTGCCTAGCATTTCCAGTTTGAAGACCTGCCCAGTAGCGAAGAAAAACACACATGTAGCAGCGAGGATATGAACTTTTCTCAAAACATGCACGATTTTTAATTTTTCAGGAATTTAGCAATCCATCAGAAATATTTTGTGAAGCAAGTAGGTCGACTATGTATCCCTAAGTAAGTGCTAACGACACCCCCACATATAAGTTGCTGCATGACACTCATAAAACATGTGAGAATTTGATTCATCTGCAGGGGAAAATGACAAGTGTAATCCCCAACCCTTTTTCGTTTTTCCATATTATCTTTTGTTGTGATAGCGTCATGCCAGATTTTAAAAAAAACAGCCAAATTTTGATCTTCAAAGGGATCTTGGCTTCCCAAAGTTGTTTAAAAAATCAACCAAGCCCCACAGAGGAGAGCTTGTTATATGAAGACTTCACTGTGAAGCTTTTCTAGTGTTTACAAAACAAAAACTTGACTATCTATCGTTCATCAAACCCCACACTGACAAAGTAGAACATGCTGCTAAACGTACTGACAAAGTAGAACATGTGTTGGTCGAGCACCTAAATAGGCCTAATAAAGCACATCCATCATTGTTTGCACTTTGCACTGGGTTCATTCTTCACATCTTCTGGCGCCATACCGGAACATTGAGCATAACTAATATTGGGTGCTTCAACATTACCGGTGCTTCGTCCTGCAACGAGTAACCCATGCAAGAGCAGCATCTTCATACCCGGCATATTACCAACTTCCGATACCTCACACGCCTAGGCTGATCTACCTCATGCCAAAAGGAGGAACGAAAAATCTTCTCTGTCGAGAAACCTTGTGTGATAGTGCGGTGGTGTGTACTTCACTCACTCATAACTTGAAGCTGGTGAGTGAGCACGGACATTGTGGTCGGTTGTAGGCATGTCTTATTCATGGGAGACCAGACCATGCTAGCTGGGTAGCAAGTGCATAAGTCCGATGGATTGGATACGGTGCATGAGCAGGCATGTTGGTGGATTATTATTTTCTAACCCAAATGGCGTGTCTTTGTCTTTGACATGTTAACAATAAAGACAGACAAATAGTCTGAACACCACCCAACATCCCAAAAGAATATAGGAGAAAAAAAGGTTAATAGATTTGGGTTTTTACTTTTTACAAAAAAAAATTGTGTTTTGGGCTGCATAAAATTGTCCACCTAATCCATGTGTGTATACATAATCAGGAAAAAACCACTATGTTCACTGGCATGTAAGAATCACACAAGCAAACACACTTTCTCTGTAAAAAGGGGTACACGTTTGATCATCCCAAATGGTGTATATACCCGTTGTTATCTCTGAATACCAGACCAAAAGTTCAGCCAGGAGTTTGAGCTGTGATACTCATAGGATCATAAGGAAAGACATTCTTAATACATGTTGCTTTCTTAAATCTGGCATGTAGGAGCTCCTGATTGGCAGAATCGGGACTTGAATCGAGCTGGGGAACACCGGATTTGAAGGGAGGGATCTAGAGAAAAATCAGAGGGGCAACAGCGAGTTTCACAAGGGAAAAGGAGCCGATATGGGGATTTTTGGAGCAAGAAAAGAACTGAGAGAATAGGGAGATTATCCGGTGGGAAATGGCAGAACGAGGAGGAAAGAGCAAGAAGGGAACTAAAAAGAGAGATTAGGAAGTATCTGATATGAATCATAGGAAGAAGATCGGCATAGCGCCATATTCCAGCATATTGCCGGTCGCCATGAGAGGCCAACTCGTATGTCACCTCGCCGACGGAATAGGTACAAGAGTATGCGCGAACGTGTCGTCAAACCTGTCATTGCCAAATGCCAACGACATGTCTACAAGCTGACATCGTCTCGCTAGCCGGATCCCGACGTTGAGACTGACCAATGCTCACCCGGCCCACGTCGTTGGAGAAGATGCCACAGAAGTAGGTGAAGAGCCTCGCCATCCCGTTTTCCAGACACTGCCGCACCTCCTTCGCACCCCGGGAGAGGGAGGGACGATGGACCTCTTCATCGAGGCCCTTGCCCCGACACGTCCTTCTACATGCTGACTATTGAATTGCTGAACTAGCCATCTAAACCAAAAGTCCGAACTGATGGGAAAGGGCTGTGCAATGCATATATTATATTTCTGCCACTCCCCTCACGTCCAGTCTATGGACTTCTCACGAGCCTAGGACGTGGATTTTAGGGTGTCCGCGGATATTTATTTTTAATACTGCGTTACCTAGGATTTGAACTCTAAACCTCTGTCTCTCATACCATATTGAATTGCTGTAGTAGCCATCTAAACCAAAAGTCTGAACTGATGAGAAAGGACTGTACAATGCATATATTATATTTCAGACACTGACGACGTCGTGCACGTCGCCTTACGACATCGACATGCTCGCTATGCACACCGCACACGGTCGGCAAGGCTACTACGCGTGGCTCGCAGGCAAGCCCACACCGTGCTACCGCTGGTTGCCGCCGCCGTATCTGACGGCCTCCGCAAGTCACAACCTGTCCTCGCTCGCTGCAAGAAGCCCATGTTGCTGCCGGACTCGCGGGTTGCGAGGAGCGCGCCATTGCCGCTCTGCTCTGTGTCCGTTCCCGATCTGCAGGACAGCTCCACGGCGCTGCGCCACCTCGCGCCGGTCGTTAGTATCACCAGACGTGACGACCTTGATCAACTTTTTTGAAACGAGGGACCTTCATCAACTTTGGCCAGCTTTTGTACTCTGCCGCGAAGAAACGGCCGGAGGGACGTCTACCCCCTTTGGGGAATGAGGCCTGGCACCACCTCGACAGAGCCAACGGCAGCGACCTGACGGCCGGCGACAGGAGACTCAGGCGGCGGCGTAAATTTTCTCCACACGGGCCACCATGTTAAATTATGTGATGAACCATGTGGTTTTAGACGCAACTTTGGGAATCAGCTCTGTTTAAGTTAAACCAAACATGTTTCCAACAGGACATACATATGTAGCATCATAAGAATAGGATAGCTCCATATGTGCTGCCTAGTTGATAGGTCATCTCATTTGGGTGTGCTTGAATGCCAGGAAAGGACTGTGCACGTTCTGTCGTCGCTCGCGCCACCCCTGGCTGAACACCTCCTCGATCTCCTCCAGCGGCCGGCCCTGAGTTTCCGGGCAGAAGAAGTAGAAGAATGTGGCCGCTCCCACGGACAAGAATCCGAACAGGAAGAAGGCGCCGCCCATGGTGATCGCATTGGACAGGGAGATGAAGGTCAGCGCAACGACAGCATTGGCGACGCGATTGAAAGCCACGCCGACGCCGACGCCCTGTGCGCGCAGCCGGAGCGGGATGACCTCGGTGCTGTAGGCACCTGTGATGGGCCCCAAGCCAATGGAGAATGAGGCCACGAATGCGAATACCGAGGCGATGGCCGCCCACGGCCACGGCACGTCCTGGTTCGGCTTGGAGTGCTCGATCACGGTGAGGCTTAGGCCAAGGCAGGAGAGGGAGACGATGACGCCGGCGAGGCTGGAGAGGTACAGCCCACGCCGGCCGACACGGTCGACGAGGAGGATGGCAGCCAGGATGAAGACCGTCTTGGCCAGCCCCATCCCGATGTTGGTGGCGAGGATCTCGTTCCGGCTCGCGATCCCGACGGCCTTGAAGACGCGCGCGCTGTAGAGCTGCACGCCGTTGATGCCGCTGAGGTGCTGGACGAAGAGGACGCCCATGCCGGCCACGAGCATGCGGCGCACGGGCGGAGTCGGGTGCAGGAACATCTCTCTCCATACGCCCAGGCCGCCGCTCCGCCCCTCCGGCGGCGCGGCCTCGCTCCACAGGACCTGGGCCTCCTCTCCGATGGCGCATAGCTGCTGGAGCACGGCGAGAGCCTCGTCGACGCGACCATGCATGACCAGCCACCGGGGTGACTCTGGCAGGAAGATCGCCCCGACGGCGAAGGCGGCGCTGGGGAGCGCGCTGAGCCCGAGCATGCCGCGCCAACCGTAGGCCAGCGGCAGCCTGCCGAGGAAGTAGTTGGCGACGTAGCCTATGAGGATGCCGAAGTTGATGCTGATGTCAGGGATGGAGGAGAGCGAGCCCCGCGTCTTTGCGGGCGAGATCTCGGCCGCGTACACGGGAGCGGTCGAGAGCGCGTAGCCGACGGCGACGCCCGTGACACAGCGGCCGGCCATGAGCATTCCAAAGTTACCGGCAAGGCTCATCAGGACAGAGCCAATGAAGAAGATGCAGGCGGCGATGGAGAAGGTGCGTCGGCGGCCGAAGTAGTCGGAGACGTGGCCGGCCGTGAGGCAGCCGGCGATCGCGGAGACATTCATAATGCCGGTCAATAGCTGCACCTGTTCGTCGCTGATGTGGAGGTCCTCCTGGATGAAGAGCATGGCACCGCTCATGACTCCAGTCACTGCATCATGCAACCATCCAAGCACACTCGAAATATGAATTCTCTACAGCTCCATTTTTATATCTTAATAAAGGGTAGTTATAATGCTCAGTAGGCTGAGAAATAAGCTGTGTTTCCCTATTAAAAAGAGAATTAATTTCACATGTAAAAATGATTTTGAGCGAAAAATGTTATGTGCAGAAACAAGTTGAACTGTTTTTTTAAAGTTACCACAATATGCTTGAAGTCACATACTTTTTTATGGAAAAAGTTACATGTAGCTTTCTGAGAAAAAATGTGACACTTAATTTTTGAGAAAGTTACCAGTAATTTTAAAAAACAATTATGTGTAGCTACATAAAATAAAGTTATGTATATATATAATTTTGCATTAAGGTAGGTAGAGAATTTTTCTAACTGTTTATGAATTTATACACTGCTACATACGTATAGTATATATACAAGTAAAAACAGAAAATAAAATTGCTACACCCGAAGAAAGTAGGAGAATCTTCTCTTGATCCGATGACTATTCTCGTCTACTAAACGTGGAATAAGAGATAAAAAATGCTAAATAAATCACATATGTATAGAGAGATGTTTGATCTTAAACATACCGTAGCCGGATATGACGGAGATGAAGGAACCAATAATAGAGCACGCCACAGCATAGTTGCATTTACCCATGCTGCTTCTTGTCAATTGATAATGTTCTTTCACGTAACCTTATACGGGACTGCCACACATGAAATGTACGCCTACTAAGTAGACGTGAAATTGAGTAGGATGGGTGGAGACGCGCATCGCCTCAGCTTGGCGCGCCTACCACCAAATCTCTGCTCAGCGCGGTGCCGTCTCTCCCTGGAGGGTTGGGGACGTCTTTTATAGCGTGCATACAGACGAACAACCGCTATCTATAGACAAGAGGTCATTCCCTCATTAGGAGTGTTCTAATTCATTTGGACGATTATTATGATCGGTGGGTGGTTAGTACAGTTCGACCGGTAATAGTTTGGTACGGCTGGCCTTTTCTAGAACCATCCATGCATGTCAGCTAAAAGGCTAAAACGGTGAAAAAGAAAATTCCACAACGGCTCGTAACTATTGCTTGGTTAATTCCAACTTACCTGTGTCACTTATTTGTTGTATAAGTGGCGCACCTTACTTCCATCTGCCAACAGTATGATTCTGGTAGGTGAAAAAACAGCAGGGTTCTCGCATCCACGGCACATGCAAATTGTTGACTCAGCGAAATAAAAGAGTTTCCTGAGATGGTAAACCATGCAATTCAACACGGTTTTCTGGATTGGGTAACCACACACTATTGGAAGCCTGCTTCGCACATGGTTTTTTTCCTCTGTAGGCAAGCGACCAAATGTGACCGGGTGGATAACGCACACAATTGGATAACCGTGTGTGGTAGCCACCCCATCGCACATGGTTCCGAAAATGGAAGTGTGTATGAAATCATGAACTACTTCGAGACATTTTCATATGATTTATATATTTGCATACGGTTACGGCTTGCCAATCGTGTACAATATTTGAAAGCTAATTCGGCAGGATGGGCTGCAACTGCTAGCTGTACATGAAAAATACACCATCTAGCAAGTTGTGGCCCTGGCTGATGAACTCTTTGCATAGACATTTCAAAAGAATTAAACACACGCAAATATATAGGATTCCAAAATAATGCATTTCATTCATCGTATATAACATCATACATTAGTATAAAGACATGCATCTCCAACATTTCGTCGACAATTTTGAAAATATTGTAGTGATTCCGTCATTGAGCACGAGTAGTTGCAAGGCCAGACCCGTGCAGTGGGATCTCGTTGCCAACCCGTGGGGGTGGGGGGGGGGGGGGGGGGGGGGGGGGGAGGTCACCCCGCTTGAGGTGATCTTGTCCTCGTGCCAGGGGTGACGCGAGGTCCCCTGCTCACCGGGATCCACTTGCCAAGCCACGGGAGAGGCAAGGTCATTCGGTGCTAAGACCCCGTTGTCGACCTGCTCAAAAAATTTATGAGGTCCCTTGCTCACTGGGTCCTGTTGCCAAGCTGCGGGAGAGGCAAGGTCATTCGGTGCCAAGATCTAGTTGTCGACCCGCTGAACAATTTGACTCCCAAAAATTCCAACCCGCTCTACAAAACTAGGCGAAGACGTTGCAGCGACGGTAAGATCCAAAATGGGAACTGCCGTGTCAGGCAGTGGCTCTATAATTCGAAAGGGATCTGGCCGATGATGAGATAATCTACTTCGTCTACATCAACACTCAACCTCGCCGCTGGCAACTCAAATCACTCATAAGGATCCGCTAGTCTCTCTGTCTATTCAGATCCCTATTACGCATTCGTCTTGTCATCACTTGATGTTCGACATCCTTAATTTTTGTTTTTACAAAAATTTGACAAATCTGCCTCAACTTTCAAAAGGCTTTGCAAAATGGCCTGAAAATTTTCTAGATTTGATCTGGTACATTGATTAATTTTCTATAATGTTATAGATTCTATATTTTATATTCTAACTTTAAAGTCAAGTAATTTGGAACGGAGGGAGTAATAATGAGTTGCCACATATATTTCCACGTCAGTACACGTGCCATCCACGTCAAAGTATCACCCGATTATTGTGTTGCTAGGGCTATGAGAATGTGTTACAAATTCTGTTGCCAGAGTTAGAAAACTGTGTTACTAGTACTGTTGTTGCACCTAAAATAGTTTGTTACTATATCTATAAAAATGTGTTACTAGGGAAATCAGTAACACATAAGATGCATGTTACTGGAGCACAACTGTAACACAATTTTTAACATGTAGGAACAATTACTTTGTGTGACAGTGAACACCTCCTAGTAACACGGCCTAACGCAACACATCTGAGAATGTGTTACTAAATGGCCTTGTAACATGTTTTTGGATCTATAGTAACACAAGTGTGTGTTACCAGAGCTCTGTCCTGGTGTAGTGTTTTTGTTCAAATTCAGTCAAAATCTGTAGATTTGATCAAACTTTCAAACGACTAGGCCAAATCCCTGAAATTTCCCACTTTATATCTAACATGATTATTGATTTATTAGATTTAAAAAATCAATAATTCTCAGATTAAAAATACTATGAATGTCTAGGTTTTAGAAATAATGTTTAATTGTTCTCGATCATCCGATGTATGTTTCTCTATGAAATATGGACTTCATCTGTCAATTTTTCACTAAACTCCTAACCCTCAATTTTCTAGGTCTTTTTTTTCACCTCTAGATTCCGTGTTTTAGAGAAGTTTTCCATTAAACTTGTGCATTCTTGTTTTCACTTTCACTTTAATTTGAATATATTTCAAAATCACACCGACTGAATGGCACATGGAGGACACTTGGAACAGCTTCGAGCATATATATTTTTCGTTACAAGTGAATGAAAGCTGTTGTCATCGCCGCGGGGTGCTATCATACATGCATGGGCATCTCCATGGACGAAACCTGCGCGAGTTGCTGCCGGGCGCGCCACCCGTGGCTGAACATCTCCTCGATCTCCTCCAGCGGCCGGCCCTTGGTCTCCGGGCAGTTGAAGTAGAAGAAGACCGCCATGCACGTGGCGAAACCCGCGAAGAGGAAGAAGGCGCCGCCCATCGTGATGGCGTCGGACAAGGAGACGAAGCTCAGAGCCACGGCGGCGTTCGCCACTCGGTTGAGAGCCACGCCGAGGCTGACACCGTGCGCGCGTAGCCTGAGCGGGATGACCTCCGAGCTGTAGGCACCCGTGATGGGCCCCAGGCCGACGGAGAACGAGGCCACGAAGGTGAACACCGATGTGATGGCCACCGGGAGAGTCCAGGCCGGCGCGGCGTGGTGGGGCTCGGCGCGCGTGATGACGGTGAGGGTCGTGCCGAGGCAGGTGAGCGAGGCGATGACGCCGGCGAGGCTGGAGAGGTACAGCGGGCGGCGGCCGACGCGGTCGACGAGAAGGATGGCCGACAGGATGAACACCGTCTTGGCCAGCCCCATGAAGACGGTGGTGGCGAGGATCTGGTCGCGGCTGGTGATCCCGGCCTCCTTGAAGACGCGCGGGCTGTAGAGCTGCACGCCGTTGATGCCGCTCAGGTGCTGCATGAAGAGGATGCCCACTCCAGCCACGAGCATGCGTCGGACGGGCGGGGTTGGGTGCAGGAACATCTCCTTCCAAACGGCGTTGCCACCGCCATTTTGCGGCGTCGACGCCACGGGGGCGATACGACTCCAGAGGAGCTCGGCCTCCTCGGGCGTGTCAGTCAGCCGCCGGACCACCGCCATGGCCTCCTCGACGCGGCCGTGCAGGGCCAGCCACCGGGGCGACTCCGGCATGAAGAGCACGCCGAGCGCAAGCGCGGCGCTCGGGAGCCCGCCCATCCCCAGCATGGCGCGCCAGCCGCGGGCGAGCGGCAGCTTGCCCAAGAAGTAGGTGGACGTGTAGCCGGCGAGGGCGCCGAGGTTGATGCAGACGTCGGGCGTGGCGGCGAGCGAGCCCCGGGTGGCCGCTGGCGCGATCTCCGTGGCGTACACTGGCGCGATCATGAGCGCGTATCCCACGCCGATGCCCGCGGCGCAGCGGCCGGCCATGAGCACCCCGAAGCTTGTCGCTGGCTCATGACGCCCGAGCCCACGACGAAGAAGCACGCCCCGACCGTGATGGTGCGGCGGCTGACGTAGTTGGAGACGTGGCCCGCTGTGAGGCAGCCGACGAAGGCGCACACGTTGAGGATGCCGATGAGGAGCTGCACCTGCGTGTCCGTGAGCTTGAGGTCCTCCTGGATGAAGAGCGACGCGCCGGCCATCACGCCCGTCTCTGTATCCAATCCAACAATGCGTCAAAGTGTTAAACTTTTATATGTTAGCAGCAACGGATTCTCTAGCTTCCACTTTCGCTTTCTCAAAATTGAAGAGAACAAATATACCGTAGCCGGAGAGGATGGAGATGACGGAGCCGATGAGGGAGCACGCCACGGCATACTTGCTGTTTTTCCCCATGCCGCTTGTCGATCAACGGCCGGCCGGATAATTGTCTTAACTAACTAATCGAGCAGGATTGCACGAGGCAAGCGCCGCCTCTCTGCTCTCCGGCCGGCCGGGGAATTGAGCAGGATGGACGGAGACGCGCGCGACCGACGCGCACCTACCACCCAGCCGCTGCCGTCTATGGCCTCTCTCCGGGCATCTTTTATAGGGCATGCATACAGATGCAGTGCCATGTATAGACAAGAGGACGTTGATCCTAGCTGTACCATTTGTGACCCTCCGTTAAGGTAGTACTGAAATTTTATAGCTCAAAACTTGGGTCAAAAGGTTTGGCTAATTGAACACGAAAGATAATAAATAGTTTACCAGCTGATGTGTAAAGGACGTTGTATTTACCAGCTCATGTTTACGTTCAGGTTCAGAGAAACAGGGGAAAACCGAGGATTTACAGCAGTAAGAGCACAAAAGGTGCAGCTCATCTATACATCAAAGATGGAATGGTTGTAAGATGGAAACTTCTCATCAGGGAAAAAAAGAGAAGAAATTGCCAGTGCACAAAAGGAGTACTGTTTTCTTGCAGCTGATGAAACATGTGAGACGATCTTTATCAAAGATGAAATGCTTATCAAACGATGACTATCTTACAACAACACAGTCTGCAGTGTCCCAATGCTAAGCAGCACTCCACGGGAACTACCAGGTACAGGTAGCTGTTACAAAAAGTTTTTCAGGTCCCTGGAGAGATTAATCCGCACTCTGCCGTTTTTCATCATCGAATTCCAGTTACCATGCAATCTTGAGACGCAGCATTCACTTCTTTTTTTTGAGGCGTTACGGCCTCCACCTTTGGTGCCTTAGTTGATGCCAGTGTTTGGTCTCAGACTCCTAAACTACATTGCCATGAAAAAAAGATAAGCAGGACTCAAGTTTCCCAACTGAACTGCAGAGAAGAAACGGATCCTACTGAAGACACCGATGACTTGTGAACCAGCAGCCTCATCACCGGCATAGCACTAGCAGCACATGGCAACAGATTGAAATGTTAGTAAGCTTAAAAACCCTCCGAGATTAATGCAATGATGACTGTCTTTTCTGAGCAAACAATGGCAGTCTTTTCTGAAATGGTTGCAATTGGACTCAGAACATAACAGGAACGTATGCTACACAGCTAGTAGCAAACAACGGACAGAGTACCTCTCCGCAGGGAGCTACTGATGGACCCCTAGATGCGTACATAGAAGTAGATGATAGCAACTAATCATGTGCAATTGCTAAAAAAATGAACACATAAAATTCTGAATGACAGCATCTTCTATCTAGCTGTTTGTAACACACATGAACAAATGTGAAGTGACCACTGAGGCAAAATGAAGATGGAGTGGAAACATATTGTTACAATGTCTCTGGAATATCTTGGCAATTTCAGAACTTGATATCTAGCTGGAATCACAATTTACAGACGGTTAACAACCTGTTGCTACTTGCTGGTCTCTTTCAGAGTTCAGCAGAAATCTGACATTACCACATTTGATGCCTCTACCTACGAACCCAAGGTTATTTACATTATTTCTAGTGCTTCTTATCAGTGATCTTGCTAAAAAAATAACATATCAGCATTTACCCTAGATGTAAAAAACACAATGATGCGTGACCATCAATTTTATTATAATATTGAACAACTCATAATGAAACAGCAACCAAGCGAGATGCATACATATGCATAAATGTCTTAATTTAATCATTATAACCTGATCATAATAATATGAGCAAAATCAATTTTAGACCTCGAATTTGTATGAATCGAATCCTAAACTTTCAATCCAATGCAAATTTAAGGTTAAAAACAGGCTTAACCCTAATAATATGCTGGTGCATTTCAAAGCAAATATTTAGAATTCTGATGGAAATGAGGGACGCCAACTACTCACTTTATTGCCTAATTTTTGCAACACATGATTGCTTGACAGAGGAGATCGTATGTAGTACTAAAATCTACCTTATGGAAGTACACTATTTAGACAAATAATTACAAGTTTACAGATAAGATAGGTAAAACATATATACATACATAAATTTAGACGAGGAATAGCTGCCCTATGGCACCGAACACATGTTCAAAATACGGTCAACCCATAACACAAGTTTTCCTACTTTCAGAAACTGGGGCTCAGACGCTCAGTTGATCCAAAAATCTTTGACAAACTATTCCATAGAAGTGAAATTTCATAAAAACTAGAGAGCAATGCAAACTTAAGAGGAATCATGTATTTCAGCACACAGTGGTGCAGCTCTAGCACCACCACTGGTCCAAGGAAAAGAACATCGACATAGAATACCTTCTTTAGATTCACATTTCTGAGAAGGAGGAGCCGCATCCTCAACATTGCTACCTGAGGTTTTTGAGTTCCCAGCATCATCTTTGCTGGTTGTACCCGTCACAAATTCTTCATTTGATGCACTTTTGGAAACATCATCCAAAGGATCGTTCATCGCTTTACCTTTGTATAGCAAGGCATTGCTAGCACACGTGAGAGCAATTTCTCCAGGACTCGTTATCCTAGGTAACAACAAATACGTAAATTTATTAATTTACAGTCTTTCTTTTTTTTTGCATCACGTATATCAATGTTACAGGAAGAACATAAAGCCATGAAAGATTGAAAGGCACTGTAATCTCAGATAGAGCAGCACAGGTACAATGATTCCATCAACCATTTTTTATGCACAAGGTACTAAGTATGCTCTGTTGAGTTCCTTTCTAACAATCAGCTAGTGTTTGCACAGATTATAAATTACAATTGCGAAGTACCAAATGCACATGAATGAGACATCTGTAACTATCCAGTACGAGAGAGGCATATCATAGTTAACTATCCAGTACCAGAGAGGCATATTACATTTCTCAAATAGGATAATACTTACGACTCCAGTAAGTGCACGCTGATTCAATGCTCATTGCAAGCAACACACAAATCATGACAAAAGTATCACAGGTCCTAACTCGCAATTATTGTTTTGGAATAACACCTAGGCTAACTGAACTCACTGAAGCCTTGAAACACCAACACACAAAGACGTTCTCGCTGCCGAACATAATTTACCTAACTCCCAAGTATTTCTATGAAATAACACTAAAGGCTAATTAGGCTTGCTGAATCCAGCAAACACCAAGACAAACAGTTAGGCTCGACACCGTATCACAAAAAACCTAAACACCTAGAGATCATCTCCCAAACAACAAAACTCAAAGCACCTAATCAAGGGCACATGAATACAACAGCTAATTGAACAGCGCACACTTGGGCACGGTTGGGAGTAGGAGAGCCGTTAGGGAGTAGAACGCTAACCTGGTCTTCAAGGAGTGGCTGAAGCCGGCATTGACGAAGTCCCCCTCCTCGCTAGCATTGGACCCTTTATCGAAGAGCTGTTGCTCACCACCTGCCTCCTCACTAGGGCCCAACAAAGGCGGATCTTGGTGCTCGCCTCGGGCACAGGAGTGAAGAAGGTAACAACTGGAATCAAATTACCCAAGCCTTGCGTATCGCACACTTTTCGTGCCTTCTCCGCTTGCAGCTCGACCTTGAAGATGCCAGCGGCCGTGTTAAGGAAAATGGTATTTGTTCCCTCAGCAAATCCCAGCACTTGCACTCTACTATCTTCTGCATCCACGAGAGCACCAATTGGGAGCAAATTGACGAGGTTGATGACCCGGCTCAGCACCCAGTGTGCATCAGTGTTGTCACTCGCCTCCCTTGTCCACAGTTTGAGATTCAGATTCGAGTATTCGCCAACTCCTAGACCACCATCCTTGGTCAGCATGATGTTAAATCTCCCCACGGAGGATGGCTTGTAGAGCACGGTCATGCTTTCTGTTGCCAGGTCGTACTCAAGAATCAAGTCACCGACACTCATGAAGTAAAGCAGAGACTCCCAACAAGCACGCTGGAATAGCATGAAAAATCCAGAGGGGACACGCTGTGCCCCAATAAGGTCAGCTCGCCCCACGTACCGCCGGTCTCCGACGAGAACACAGAAGCCCATATGTCAAACCCCTCCTCCTCCTCCTCTTCGAGCATGTTTGAGTTAGTAGTGAAGACGAAGACCAATCCGAAGGGATCCCCGTGGCAGTCGCGGTGGTCGCACCCATCCGATGCGCAGAACACGGCTGCGCACGAGCACACCTCCTCCCCGTACTCCCTGAGGGTCCCGAAGAGCGAGGGCACCGGTAGGCGCCGATGGGTGCCCGTGATTGGCTCCCACACAAGGAGCTCCCCCTGGTCCTCGGAGAGGAAGAGGGCGCGGCCGTGGCGGTAGTCGAGGGCCCGCCAGGTTCGGGAGTCCGGGGAGGCGAGATAGAAGGACGAGGCCGTGGTGGGGACGAAGCGCGGGATTCGTTCGTCATCCCAGTCGTGGAGGAAGCCGAGCACAGGGGGCGTCCGATGGAACTCGTGGAGGCGGCGGCGGAAGGCGGGGCTGGAGATGGCGCCGCCCCAGGCCTTGCTGATGAGGGAGGCGCGTAGGAGCGACGCTGGCTCGTCGGGAGGGAGGCGGAGGAAGATCTCTTCGATGAGGTCGTCCGGGAGCGCCGCCGCCGTCGTGGCTGCCATGGTGGTCGCTAGGTCTGGGTGGAGTGGAGTGGAATGGGTCGCTCAACCTCGCAGATGGTTCGAGTCGGACAGATTATGTGGCTTTCACTTTCTTTTCGTCTCCGTCCGTTTGGAATATTTTGATCATATTTGATATGGCTTTATCACTGAACTTATCCGTTTGATCACCGTTTAAAAAAATGTACAAAATCATGGGTTAAAATCCCCGCAAAAAAAATCGTGCGCTACGTGTTCACGAAAGAAGTAGGGAAGTGTTCACGGAAGTTTATGGGAAAAGAGTGAAACACATCTTTCACCGAATTACCAGCATCTCACTTCCTTGCAAAACATTTTTCTATCAATTGCAAGACGAATGTAGAGATACTATTTATACATTTCCAATCCATATATTAGGATTATATATTAGTGGTTAAATGGTGCATCAAAAACTAAACAAAAAACATCGTGCCAAGAGAAGAATATCTTCGACGAGCTTGTCCAGGAGCGCCGGTGGCGCTGCTCCGACCGTGCAAGTGCAAACTCTATGAAATCCAAATCGGTTAAAAATAAGGCACGGGAATTTTTTTTAAACAAATTCTCAAATCCAAACGTTGTCAGATATGCTCTTTTTTTTATTACTCGTGACTCTTTTCAGAACATATTATTCTTTTCAAACTAGAAAATAGGCAAGAATGTAAGGACGGTTTGAAAAAATAAAACAACCACTGTTAAAGAGACACGGCACTTGCTTTTTTGCAAACTGAGACAGTTGCAAATAAAATGCTTCTCAAATGATCCGTCACCATTCATCACAGAATCTTAGCTGTTCCGCCATTACACATCGTTACATTATCAGGTAGCGGCCTAACTAAGAGACTAATCCCAAACTCTGCATCAGAGTTGTATCTGAAGCTATCTTGAGAAAGGCTGCAAACCAGCCACACGTTGTCTTCAGCATTCACTTCTTTGACTGTGCCAAACCAGCCAAAACCCATCATAGCAGCAAACCTCAGGGTCGATGTCTCCAGGTTTACTCTGGACAGCCTGCTCTTTCTGAAACCATTAGACATCTGTTAGACATGATTGCCAGAAAGAGGGGCCCTTATGTGTAAAAACTGTACACTATTTAGACAGCTAACTGCACGAGAGAAAAGAATGAGGCCTCTGTGCTCATAGATTCATTTGCATTGAACCTTGCATTGCTATCAAGTCACAGGTTAGAAAAAATATATACATATATAGTTTAGAAAGGAAGTAGCAGACATATGGCACCAGACACATGTTCAAGATACAGTCAACCAATAGCACAAGTTTGTTTTCAATGAGAAATAAATCATTTTTCTTTTTTTCCAGAAACATCATCTACTATCTATATGATCGAATTAAAAGATATCAGGGGCAGTGGCAGTGCCCCGTTAAAACAGCGGGGTTGTTTGATCCAGAAACTTGTTTGAGAAACTATTCCATCAAAGTAAAATTTCATACAGAAACCTCGAAGAGGAATGCAAACTTCAGAGAAATCATGTATTTCACCACCGCTGGTCCTTGGAAAGTGATAATGATATACAATACCTTCTTCGGAATCACCTTTCCTAGAAGGAGCAGCAGCATCCTCAACATCGCTGTGAGAGGTCTTTGAGTTCCCAGCATCATCTTTGTTAGCTGCACCTGTCACTGATTCTTCATTTTGTACACTTTTGGGAAAATCATCCAAAGGATCATCCACCTCTTGAGCATTCTGTAGAGCAACTTCTTTGTAACCCTAGGAGACAACAAATGCGTAAATTTACAGTGTATCGTTGTTTTATGCTGAGGTATATCATTGTTACTGTAATCTGAGATAGACAGCACGGCTACAATTATCCATGATACATTGAGCATTTTGATGACACAGGGTACTAATTATGTTCGGTTGAGTTCCTTTTCTAAGAACTAGCTAAGTAGCTAGTATTTGCATAGCTTACAGACTATGATTTTGGAGTACCATACAAATTAAGTGCACATGAATGAGATATCTGTAACTAGCCAGTACCAGAGAGGTATATTACATTTCCAAATGAGATGACACTTATTATTTTTTCATTAATTGCACGTTGATTTGATACTCATCGCAAGCAATACGCACGTCACGACAAAAGATTGCACTTCCTAACTCCCAAATACTGCTACGGAATGACACCAACACACAAAGGCGTTCTCGCTGCCGAATACAATTTACCTAACTTCCCAAGTATTTCTATGGAATAACACTAAAGGCTGGTTAGGCTTGCTGAATCCCGCAAACACCGAGACAAACAGTTAGGCTCAACACCGAACACAAGAAACCTAAACACCTAGAGATCATCTCCCAAACAACAAAACTCAAAGCACCTAATTAAGGGCACATGAATACAACAGCTCATTCAAAAGAGCATTGAACAGCGCACACTTTGGCACGGTTGGGAGTAGGAGAGCCCTAGAACGCTAACCTGGTCTTCAAGGCGTGGCTGAAGCCGGCATTGACGACGTGCCCCTCCTCGTTAGCATTGAACCCTTTATCGAAGAACTGTTGCTCACCACCTGCTTCCATACTAGGGCCCGAAAAAGGTGGATCCTGGAGCTCGCCTCGGGGCACACGAGTGTAGAAGCTGACAACTGGAACCAAATTACCCAAGCCACGACTATCGCACACCTTCCTTGCCTTCTCCGATTGCAGGTCGACTATGAATATGCCAGCGACCATGCTAAGGAAAATGGTATTTGTTCCCTCAGCAAATCCCACCACTTCCACTCTATTATCTGCATCCATGAGAGCACCAATTGGGAGCACCAGTTTGATGACCCGGCTCAGCACCCACTGTGCATTAGTGCCGTCACTCGCCTCCTTTGTCCACAGATTGAGACTCTGATCCGAGTATTCAGCAACTCCCAAACCACCGTCCTCGGTCAGCATGATGTTAAATGTCCCCGGGGAGCCTGGCGTGTCTGGTGGGTCGAGCAGGGTCATGCTGTGGCTTGCCAAGTCATACTGCAGAATCAACTCATGTTCATCAAGTAGAGCAGTGTCCTCCCAACAAGCACGCTGGAATGATCTATAAATTCCATGGGGGACTCATTCTGCATCAAGGTCAGCTTGTCCCACGTCCCGGTCTCCGACGAGAACACGCACGCCCATATGTCAAACTCCTACGCCTCGTCGTCGTCTGGGACTTCGTTAGTGAAGACGAAGACCAATCCGAAGGGCCCGCCGTGGCAGGCGCGGTGGTCGCACCCATCCGCTGCGCAGAACACGGCCGCCGTCGGGTACGCCACCGTCACCCTCCCGTAAAAGGTGTTCCTGCGCACCCTGACGCTCTCGAACAGCGAGGGCACCGGTACGCGCCGCTGGGCGCCCGTGATTGGCTCCCACAGGAGGAGCTCCGAGCACCGGGGTCCTCGGAGAGGAAGAGGGCGCGGCCGTGGCGGCAGTCGAGGGCCCGCCATGAGCGGCAGTCCGGGGCGGCGAGGGAGAAGACGAGGCCGTGGTGGGGACGAAGTGCGAGATTCTCCCGTCATCCCAGTCGTGGAGGAAGCCGAGCACTGGGGCGTCCGGTGGAACTCGTGGAGGCGGCGGCGGAAGGCGGGCTGGAAATGGTGCGGCCCCAGGCCTTGCTGATGAGGGAGGCGCGTAGGAGGCACGCTGGCTCGTTGGGCGGCTGGCGGAGGAGGATGTCTTCTACGAGCTCGTCCGGTAGCGCCGGCGGCGAGTCGCGGCGGCGTGGCGGCGCTCCTGCCATGGGTGTGGGTGGAATAGTTGGGCTCAACCAGCTGCAGCTTGGTTCGAGTCAGAGCGATATGTTACGGCAGGCCCAAATATATTCCTGTCATAAGTTTAAAAAAAAGTACAAATCGTGAGTTAAAATTCTGTGCGGCAATTTAATGGAAGAAAAGTGAAACGCATTTTTCACCGAATAATCTGCATTTCACTACCTTTTAAACACTTTTCAGCAGAGAAGCACATGATAAATAGACCGGTGTTGATAGAATTTTCTTATTGCAACATGTAGGACTATGCCCGCAAAGTTTTATGAAAAAGTTTTATGAAAAAAATGATTAAAATGATTTTTAGAGCACTTTGAATTTGTTTTTCACACAGGTCATGCAAAATTTATTTAATAAATAGTTATGCGTGCACATTGGACATGAACATGTACATGTGTTGAAATTTTAGGGTTTTTTTTTTACATTTTGTGATGACGTTTTAATTAGCTGGGAGCATGTGCTCCTAGGCTGTAGTTTGAATGACCGAGTTAGACTACTCATAGTGGGAAGTAACATGAAGACATGTTACTAGGTTATGTTTTTTGAGGTTAAAAGCGGTCGTATCCGCCATCCGATTAGATAGAATAGAGGTTTATGTACAGAATTTTGAAAAAGGGAAAAATCCCTTACAAACTAAAAAAAGCTAGTCTCCAGGATCCTGCGTGTGGGCAAAAGCCCGCAGCGCCAACTCCTCCCGCGCCAAAGCCGCCACCTCCGTAGGCGAGATCGCCGCACTGTGGAAGGTCCTTCAGTTCCTCTCCTTCCCCCATGTCGAGGAGTGCCTAGGCATCAGAGAGTTCTGCATCTAAGCCACCTCCGGTGGCATCTGCCGCTCCCCGGTTCCTGACGTCTTCTTCTTCTTAGGCTTCTTCATGGAAAGGAGAAGGTCGTCGATGGCTGCCGCTGCGTGGTCCGAAATGGGACCATCTAAGAGGGTGAAAAACTCCTGTCGGCGGCGCTCCGAAAGGGTGGCCACCTCAGGCAGCGACCCGAGACGGCGCGCCACAGCCTCCTTGGCTAGCTGCTCCATGTTGGCACCCTTAGGGTGCAGCTCGGCGAACCTGATGCTCCTCCGCGCCGACGGCGCCTCTACCTCCTTCTCGTGGACCAATGTCGAGGCCGGCGTGCCCAGAACGGAGGTCCTGAGCGGCGTCGAGATCCGGGCGATGAAGCCCGACAAGTCCAGCTGTCCAGAGCCTGTCTGAACCAGCGCGACGGTGTCCTCTCGCTCACCCTGATCGATCAGCAGGACGGAGCGCTCCTGGAAGAGCACCCCAACCGGACCCGGTGAGGCCCCCATCAGTGGATCTGCATCATCAATCTGGACCAACTCCCTCATGTTCTGCTCCTCATGGTTTGGTAACAGCTCCTCCAATGCCCTAGGCCCGGCAGACTCCAGCACGTCCGGCGTGGTCTCAACCACCGTAAAGGCGTGCTCCAAAGCAACCTTCGTCGCCGAAATGGTCGCGTCCCTAGGAGAGAAGGGACCAAAGAGCTGCAAGTCACCGTCCGTGTAGCCAACGCTGATCCCAGCAAGCGGAGGCGATGCAGGAGACAACGGAACCACAGCGGACCCCAACGAGAGCCTCTCTAGAGCGACCTCGGCCCGCTCCAAACAACTCGCAATCCGCTCCATCAAACCCTGCACAGCCTTCGTCATCGCGACCTGAGACGCGACCATCTCCTGGAGCTGGGACGCAACAAAGCCTTGCGCCTCTGCCCGCATCAACGCTGCTTGCTCCTCGACAAGGGATCTCATCAACACTTCAGGGGGAGCAGACGAGCTTGCCAATGGTTGCGCACGAGCTGGGGGGCCCCGATCCCCAGGCTTGGGAGGGGGCGCGGCAACAGATGCCCATGAGCGGTCCAAAGGACGGCATGGACTGGAAGCCGGCGACTTGGAGCGGAGGGGCGCTTGGGTGGGCTTCTGGCGCTGCGGGCAGTCACGCTCCCGATGGCCGGAGCAGTCGCAGGCAAGGCAGCGGATGTCACCGTGGCAGCCTGCCACGCGATGGCCGGGCGCCAGGCAGCGGAAACATCGGCCATGAACCCGTCGCCTGAAAGCCATGGCGCGGTCTTCACTGGTGCGAGGAGGAGAGGGGGGTGCCTGGCTCTGCAGCGGGCGCCGCTTGTTGCGAACCTCCTGCCAGGCAAGCTCATCGCCTTCCACCTCCGGCGCAAACGACGTCGGCATTCCCAGCTCCTGTGGCTTGAGCTCGGCCAGTGCGGGCACTTCCATCTCCGACGGATCTAGTTGAGGCAGGAGCAGGGGCCCCTCCTCAAGCTGCGCCTCCGACCCGTCGAGCAAGGAGCTCAGGTCGCCAATGACCACAGAACGGAGCGGGGGGCGCGGAGGATCCTGTGGGAGCAGGACCACGCGGGGGGTGAAGCCGGCCGGGACGACGGCGGGCGGTGGCGGGGGAGTCTGATGAGGACGCAAGGAAACAGCGGCCGACGGTGCCGCAGCGGCGGCCGCCGGAAGAGGCCGATGGTGGGTGGAGGCCGCCAACAACGTCCGCTGGGCCATCTCCACCACATTGCCCTTTTCCTCTTCGACATCAGCACCAGCGTAGGTCTTGGCGGCAGCCGGCGGCGATTGGGGGGCCAGCTCTTCATCTTCGTCATCGTCTCCATCAGCAGAAGCCCACAAAGGAGGCCGCGGCGCAGCGGAGGGGGCCAGCTCAGGCTGCAGCGGCCCGGACCGGAGCTCCCCATCCATGCTGGAGCGATCAGCGGACAGGGCTGGCGGAGTACCGGCAGCAGGCAGCCCGGTGGCAGAGGGCGGTGGCGCGGCGGACGACGGGGCTGTGGCCGGCGAGGACGCGAGAGACGGCGCGAGGTCGGCGGAGCTCATCTCCCACGCCAGCTTCACTTGCGGAGAGAACGGAGCTGAGGAAGAGCCAGCCTAGCGGCTGCTGGAGGTGGCTGAACTCGAGCCTGCGGCGGAGCTTGCGGAGGTCACGGAACAAAGGGGCCGCAGCGACCCTCGCTACGGGAGCGCCGGATGCCGAGATGGACGGAGAGAGGACGCCACAGGGGGGCGGATCTTGTCGCGCGGGAGGCAGAGGTGGCCGGCAGAGGGAGATCAGGGCGGCGGCGGCGTGCCGTTCCCCGTCGTCCCCATGGTCGCGAGAGCCTCACCTTTTGTGGCTGCCTGTACTCTAGATATTAACGATTTAAGATGAGGACGTTACTAGGTTATGTTACTACCTCTATAGTGGGTAGTAACATAAGAATGGTGTCATGCAAGTCTACATTAACTAGTTGTAGACTCACAATGCATTGAAATATGTGATGTTCCAGTAACTAGCTATGTTACTCCAACCTACTCTCTCCTCATTAATTACTTGTCACATCACCTTTTTTGCTTACGTGGCATTGAAATTACTAGCTATGTTACTCCCACTATGGTTAGTCCCACCTATTACATCAGGCTACATATATGCATCATTGATGAAGAGGCAGGTCAATGAGAACTTCTAGTTAAAAAAAGAACTTCCTACTACTTGGTCTTTTCATGTGACTCGCAAATAACAGAATTTGTTAATGAAAACTACAGAACACGTCTACATACATATCAGCATATGCGGAAACATACCAAACGAAATGTCAAATGTTCTTATTATTTTAACACGTTCCCTAAGAGCCATTTGGGGTATCACATAAACTCCCTTCATTTGGGGTTTCACCGAACTCATTGGTTTTCACAAGAAAGGCACTGCTTATTTTAGGGACAACACGTCAGGAAGCTTAGGTTTCACGCAAGACTTGAACATATACCAAGTAAAATGTTAGAGCATATCCAGCGGCATCCCTAGAATTTCGTCCGATGACCCCCAAAATGTGTCCAGATTAGCGGTGCTGGACTCGTGTCCGGCATAATGGGGGTGTGGCCCCTGCGGCACCCCCAAAGTTCAAATCAAGCTTTTAAACATTCACAATTTATTAACAAAATGGCAGATTTTCCGAGTGGACCTGCCACTTGGCGGCCATAAACTAGAGGGCAGCTCGTCGCGCGACATCCCCATGACACACGACTCGAGGGAGGCATTCGTCCCCTCGAGCACCGTCTTGAGCTGGTGCTGCTCCCCTACCTGACGAGCAGTGAGAAGGAGTTGTACGTTGCGGCCTGCTCCGGCTACAGCGGTTGTGGCAGAAGTTCTGCATCCTCCTTCTCCTGCTCACTCTCCTCTCCCTCCACACCGTTTTCGTCGTCAGAAAGGTAAATTCCCAATTATTTTGAAGGTTTCAGCCACATAATTCATAATGCATTCTGTAATTGTGATTACAAGAAACCTGACGAGACATGTAGACGATAGTTATCCTACTTCTCAATCTCAAGGATGACATATTTGTCAGACGATCCCCAACTTACAGCATGGTAGCAGTTACAACTTACAAACAGCAACGACCCAACAGCCATGTTTGAAGCAGACGAGACGATACCACCTGAAGCATCATGTTTACTTCATTTAGGTGCCGAACCCTCCGAAACCCATCATAGCAATAGCATCAGGGTCGACGCCAATTCATTCTGGCCAGGCTGCTCTTTCTGAACCATTTGATATGCATTCTACTGATTTTGAACAGCCCAGCGGATGACAGACAGAAAGTGCAAGCAGGCGGAGAGTGGACAAATGGCTCCCAAGCTACATGGAGCTCGTTTTTCGAAACAAATAAAAAATGATATTTAAAGTTTCCAAAAAATCGAAAAAAAAACCTGGATGTAGATAATTATTTGATCGACTTGTGTGCAAAAAAACCAATAGTAAATTCGTCGTATTTTAGTCTGAGAAAAAAATGAAAAATGGGTAAATCTGGGTACGATAAACAGTGGATATTTTCAAAACTTAAAAAGTTGTCAGATTTGTCATTTTTGTGTAGCCTAAAATATAACGAATTTTGAACTGATGTTTTGCAGGATACTAGAGTTCAATTTTATCTACAACTAAATTTTTTGTCCCGAATTTTTGGAAATTTGCAAATCCATTTTCAATTTTTTCGAAAAACAAGCTCCATGTAGCTCGGGAGCCGTAAAGCAGGCAACTATATACACACACGCATTTACCTTCTCTTTCTTCTTTTATTTGTGTTGATACTTCCACACCTCTTTATCTTGTTGTGAATGAGGCTCAGCTAGTTGTATTTACAACTCATTTTGATGTTCCGGTTGAGAGAAACCAGGGAAAACAGAGTATTTACAGTAAGAATTTACGATAGTTTATTCTTGATATCAAAGATGGAATGGTTTTGCCTCGTTTCACTAGAACATAAAAACTTTCTCATCAGGGAAAAAAAAAAGACACGAAATGCTTCTCAAATGATCACTGGTTTGCAGAGCCATCGTGCATTGCCAGTAAAAGAAAAAAAAGGAAAAAAGTGCTACTGTTTTCTTGCAGCTTATAAATCCCCACTTAGACGATGCTTATCAAAGATGGAATGCATGTCAAAGGATCACTCTCTTACGACAGTCTGAATTGTTCCAATGCTAAGCATCAATCCACAGAAACTACCATGTACAGGTAGCAGTTACAAATAGTTTTTCAAGAGCCGGGAGAGATTAATCCGCACTCTGCAGTTTCTCATCACTGAATTCCAGATGCGGGCTACCTTGAGACACAACATTCACTTCTTTGAGGCGCCTTAATTCTTGTCAGAGTTTGGTCTCAGACTCCTAAACTACATTGCTATGAAAAAAAGATAAGCAACATTCATGTTTCCCCGAAAAAGTAAGTAACAGATCCTACTGAAGACGCTGATGACTTGTGAAGCATCCAGCAGCCTGATCATCAGCGTAGCACTAGCAGCACATGGCATGTTCTCGAAATGTTAGTACAGCTGATATATACAGAAAGGTAAACTCCTTTAGGAGTCATGTAATGATGGTCGAATGGCATATAATACATGACGTTTGCTTAAAAAGAAGCATTTTACATATGCACAAGATCATGAAAAAATGGTTTCTACAACCCTCCAAGACTAAATAGATGACTGTCGCACAACAGCAAAGAGCAAACGATGGCAGCTTTTCTGAGGACGGCAAGAACTTGAAATTGGATTTAGAACATGATTTGAAAGGTATACTACACAGCTAGCAAACAATGGATGAGTATCTCCCTGCGGGAAGCTACTGATGGTCCACTGACTGAAACAAGTAAATGAAAGCTACTGACTGAAACAAGTAAATGAAAGCTACTGACTGAAACAAGTAAATGAAAGCAACTGATCGTATGGAACTGCTAAAAAAATTGAACATATAAAATTCTGAATAAAAGCATCTTCTATCTAGCTATTTGTACACAAAATTAATAAATGAGTACTGACCAATGAGGCAACATGAACATGGAGTGGAAACATCTTGTCGCAATGTATCAGGCATATCTTGGCAATTTCAGAACTTTATATCTAGCTGGAATGACATTTCACAGACGGTGAACAGTCTGTTGCTAGTCTCTTTTGGAGTTCAGCAGAAACCTGACTTTACCACATTTGATGCCTCTACCTACGAGCCCAAGGTTATTTATAGTATTTAAAGTTATTCTATTGTTGCCATTTAAGTTTTCCCCAAATCAGCAACTATATCAGTGGTGTTGTTAAAAATACTAGTATCAGTGTTTAGCCTAGATGTGACCATCAAGTTTATTATAATAATGAACAACTCATAATGAAACAGCAATCAAACGAAATGCATACATAATGAAATCATTTTCCTGCTTTCAGAAAAAAAAGGGGTCAGTTGATCCCAAAAAATCTTTGAAAACTATTCCATAGAAGTGAAATTTCATATAATAACCTAGAGAGCAATGCAAACTTAAAGACAAAATCCTGTATTTCACGATAGTGGTGCAGCCCTGGCACCATCAATGATCCAAGTAAAGGGACATGATACAGAGAACTACCTCTGTTCCTAAATATAAGATGTTTTGGAAGTTCATTTTGAACTCACAAAACGTCATATATTTAGGAACAAAGGCAGTAGTTTCTTTAGATTCACCTTTATAAGGAGGAACAGCACCCTCAACATTGCTACCAGAGGTTTCTGAGTTCCCAACATCATCTTTGCTGGTTGTACCCGTCACAAATTCTTCATCTGATGCACTTTTGGGAACATCATCCAAAGGATCTTTCATCGCTTGAGCTTTGTATAGCATGGCACAGCCATACTCTGTACTAGCACACTCCAGAGAAACTTCTCCATGACTCGGAACCCTAGGTAACAATAAACACATAAAATTTACGGTCTATCGTTATTTTTTGCAGAGTCTATATCAATGTTAGAGTAATAACATAAGGCCATAAAAGATTGAAAGGTACTGTAATCTATAATCTGAGATGGAGACGCACAGCAACAATTATTCCATCAACCATTTTGATGACACAAGGTGCTAAACTACTAATTATGCTCTGTTGAGTTCCTTTTCTGACAGCCAGCTAGAGTTTGCAAGGATTATAAAGTACAATTACGAACTACCAAATGCACATTGATGAGACAGTTGTCACTAACCAATACTAGAGAGGCATACTAGTTTCTCAAGTAGGATAAAACTTATGATTCCAGTAAGTGCACGCTCATTCGATGCTCATTGCAAGCAACACACACATAATGACAAAAGGATCACAGGTCCTAACTTGCAATTATTGTTATGGAGTCACACCAAGGCTAACTGAACTCGCTAAATCCATGAGATACCAACACAACACATAGGCGTTCTCCCAAGTTTTTCTATGGAATAACACTAAAAGCTAATTAGGCTTGCTGAATCCCTCAATCACCAACACAACTAGTAATGCTTGAAAAGGTCCACAATAACCTAACCACCTAGAGATCATCTCCCAAACTACAAAACTCAAAGACTGATAGCAACTAATTAAGGACGCATGAATACAACAGCTCATTCAAAAGAGCATTAAACAGATCTGAAAAAAAAATCCAACAATCCATCGGTGCGCACACTCCACACTTCGGCACGGTTGGGGAATATAACTCTCAGCAAATCCCAGCACTTCCACTCTACTTAGTCTAATATCTGGATGCAGGAGAGCATCAACTGGGAGCAAATCGACAAGGTTCATGACCCGGCTCAGCACCCAGTGTGCATCAGTGCCTACTACACTCGCCTCCCTTGTCCAGAGTTTTAGATTGGGATACGAGTATTCGGCAACTCCCAGGCCACCGTCCTCCGTGAGCATGATGTTAAATCTCCCTTCGTAGTCGGAGCCTGCCCTGTAGCCTGGTGGGTAGCGCAGCACGGTCATGGTGTGTGTTGTCAATTCATACTGCAGGATCGCCTCATAGTCAGACATGAAGTAGAGCAGAGACCTCCCAACAAGGACGCTGGAATAGCATGGAAATTCCATGGAGAACTCGCTCCGCATCGCCGCATGCGACCACTGATGGAGCTGCAACTCGCAGCTCCTCTTCTTCTTCCTCACACAACTCTCTTCTTTCTCTCATGAACGCACACAAGAGAAACACACACAGGACCAAGACACACCCGCACACACACAGCCAAGGAAGAACACATAGGCTTTGCCGAGACTCACCCTTGGCACACACAAACGCTACATTGTTTCTCTGCCCGCAGACCTTATACAGTGCGTGTGTGCATGCTAGGCTTAGTGGGTGCGTGATCAGTTGGGACGTTGGGTTGGCCCGGCTATTTAATCCCTTGTAATCCGTTTGTTTTGGTTAAGATGAGAACAAGAGAAAAGGCAGAAGTGCGTTGCCGCAATGAGTCTCTGTGTGTTCTGCCTCTTCCCCATAATATTCATGTGTGTGTATCTTGGGCAAAACTATCATTTGGTATCAGAGCAAGGTGTGCTGCTCGGTAAGTCGCGGCGCCGGCAGCAAGGAGGTGATGGCCATGGCGCAGAGGCCATTGTTGTGAGGAGTTCTTCGTCCATGTCCGAGCCATCGACAAGGTGCGTCATCGACGGCAACATGGAGGCGGGTCACCGGCGAGTTGCGGCACCGGTGATGAACATGTGTGGATCGTCGACAAGGTGCGTTATGGGCGGCAACATGGAGGCGAGTCACCGGCAAGCTGCGTCGCCGGTGGCAAACATGGAGGTGGGTCACCGGCAAGCTGCGTCGCCGGTGGCGAACATGCGGCAGCGAGCATGTCATGGCGGCACACTCGTGGTGAAGGCGTAGGAGGTGCGCCTCTCATGGAGGCCAGCGGCGGCGACGGCAATCGGCGTGACAAAGTATGGCATTGGCGGCCATCTGCGTGTTGCACCGACGACATCGACGGCCATGGGCTTCAAGAGGGGAAGGAAATAAGCAATAACAAGATTGGGGAGGTGATTGTTGGAACCAATCTTGTTAGGTTGAAGTTCATCATATTTATTTCTGGTCCATGCATTTAGTTAGGGTCATGAAACTTGAGGCTGCGTGATAGTCGTAGCATGCATGCGCGTGTGGAGCTGCATGTACCGAGTCAAGTGGTAGACGTAGAGTAAGAAGCAAGCTAGTTGCGGCGCTGTGAGCTTTTAGTGGTCTACACTCTACATAGAGGACATGGTAGTGGCTAACGTGTGTAGCTAGCTGTGAGAGAAAAGTGGATCAAGCCGTTGTGGCCTTGACCGTGTGCGTGTGTAGTGCATGCTAGGCTTAGTGGGTGCGTGATCAGTTGGGACGTTGGGTTGGCCCGGCTATTTAATCCCTTGTAATCCGTTTGTTTTGTGACCCTAACTAAATGCATGGACCAGAAATAAATATGATGAACTTCAACCTAACAAGATTGGTTCCAACAACCATGTGCCGGTCTCGGAGGAGAAGACGAACGCCCAGATCTGAAACTCCACCTCGTCCCATGCGTCGACCAAAGACAAGTTGGTGAAGACGAAGGCCAACCCGAAGGGACCTCCGTGGCAGGCGCGGTGGTCGCACCCATCCGCTAAGCTGAACACGGCCACGCCCGGGTACATCTCCTTCCTAAATATTAAGGTCCTGAGCTGCCTGACGCTGTCGAACAGCTCGGGCACCGGTACTCGCCGCTGGGCGCCCGTGATTGGCTCCCACACAAGGAGCTCCTGAGCACCCTGGTTCTTGGAGATGAAGAGGGCGCGGCCGTGGCGGCAGTCGAGGGCTTGCCAGGTTTGGCAATCCGGGGCGGCGAGGGAGAAGGACGAGGAGGTGGTGGGGGTGAAGCGGGGGATGCGTTCCCCGAGCACAGGGGGCGTCCGATGGAACTCGTGGAGGCGGCGGCGGAAGGCGGGGCTGGAGATGGTGCGGTCCCAGTACTTGCTGATGAGGGAGGCGCGTAGGAGGCACGCTGGCTCGTTGGGCGGCAGGCGGAGGAGGATCTCTTCGACGAGCTCGTCCGGGAGCGCCGGCGGCGAGTCGCGGCGGTGTGGCGGCGCACCTGCCATGGTGCTCACTGGGTGTGGGTGGGGGAATGGTTGGGCTCAACCAGCTGCGGCCTGCGGGTATAGGTGGTTCGAGTCGGGAGTAAGGGCATCTCCAGCCGTGCCCCCAGCGCCCCCAGACGCGAAATAGCACAGAAATGACCCAAATAGCGCCGTTTTTTCCCGGTCGGCCTCCCAGGAGCCCAAATTGCGCCGTTTCGGCGGAAACTAGCGCCGTTTCGCGCCGGCGAACCCAAACCAAACCCAGCGCGCCGGGTTTCGCCTGGGGAGGCAAAAGGCGCGCGTGGGCCAGACCCGTCGGCGAGACGAGTCGATTTCCCTCCATATTTTCGACCTTTCCCGCCGTTTCGCGCCACATATACTCTCCCCCGTATGCCGATCCCGCCATTTCCTTCAGATCTCGCCGCCATGGCTACCACCAAATTCGCCGGACCCCGCGCCGCCGCCACCGCTACCGCTCCCTCCGCCGTGAAGAAGCCGAGGACGCCGAAGAAGAGGCCGCCGGGCATGACCAACGCCGAGTGGATCTCGGACGAGGCGCACCGGAAGTCCGACAACACGCACCGCCGAGAGAGGGAGAGGGTGCTGCGGGCCAAGCGCCTGCGCCTGGCAGAGGCTGGCGGCGACGACGAAGAGGCGGAAGACGAAGGCGAAGAAGAGGAAGAAGAGGTGGAGGAGCCACCTCCGGCTGCGTCTGCTGCTCCGCCGGCCAAGCTGAGGGTCGGCTTCCCTCCTCATCCCCACTTCGTCGGATGGGCCAGCCAAGCCAGCGTCGCCTCGCTGACGGGCTTCTCGCCGTCCCCGTCGCCGCGCTGGAGCGCGTCCCCGCACCACTTCTCCCCTGGGTACGCCGACTCCGACCCCCATGGTGGCTTCAACCCCAACATCGCCTTCCCCCACTGCGCTCCTACACCGCCGATGATGTACGCTGGCTCGCCTGGCTACGCAACCTCGCCGCCGCTCCGCCGCGCCCTACCTTTCGCCCCGTAGGACGCCCGCAACCTGTTCGGTGGTCCGCACGCCGACTCCTTCATGGACGAGATCATCACCACCTGCTCGATGGCGACGGCGGCATGCCCGGGCTTTCTCTCACAAGGTGGGGAATTTTTCTCACAAAGCGGCGGGGAGGCCGGCGGCGGTTCTGGTGAGAGCACGGGGGCGGAGGAACACGGGGACGAGCCGGTGGCCGTCGACGAAGAAGAGGTACCGGCCAATGGTGACGAAGCCGGCGGTCGGCGACCCAAGAAGGTGCCGAAGCCTGCCGCCGAGCCTCGCCTCAAGTGGACGGCTAGGGAAGATGTTCTCCTCGCCGAAGCATGGAAGACGGTGAGCTTGGACGCGACCGTCGGCGCCAACCAGAACATGGACAACTACTGGAAGAGGGTCAAGTCGGCGTACGATGAGCGCCGGATAATTGATCTCGAGTTCGCCATGTGCACCACTCCACGCGGCGAGAAGGCCATGGCCAACCATTGGGCGAACATCCAAATGGCTTGCAACAAATGGCATGGCATTCAAGAGGAGGTCGCCCTTCGGCCCAAGAGCGGCAACAACTACGAGATGGCGGTGAGCCTTGCTACCGCGATTTCCTTTTTTACTTCGCCTGCTTGCTCATTCCGCCGGTTTGTTCATGTAGATGGCCCGGATGTTTGAGGCGTACCGCAACGACGAGAAGGCGGACTTCAAGTTCCTCCATGTCTTCATAGTCATACAAGGGTGCGACAAGTGGGCGCAAGTTCGCCATTCACTCGGCAAGGGAAAGGTGTATGTCCCGGACACGCCGGCGGCCTGTGCGTCGGATGGGCGTCCTGACGGCCACAAGAAGTCCAAGGCGGCGAGAGACGCAGCGCCAGCCGCGGCGAAGCTAAAAGCGTCGATCGACACTTGCATCGCCGACGCTCAAGCCCATGCCGCCGCGAGGGAGGAGAAGACGGACGCGAGGTGGAAGGCGCTCATGGACAAGGCGGACGTCAAGGTTGACCTGCTCAAGACCAACACCGCGGCGAAGAAGAGGAACAACGATCTCGCCTTACTCACGGGCGGCGGCAACCCGACGGCGATGGACCCCGAGGTCAGGGCGTGGTTCATGGCGCAGCGGCGCGAGATTCTCAGCCAGATCGCCCCGGCCCCGACCCCGACGGCGACTCTGAGCTCCACCACTTCGGGCGTCGGTCACAGTCACACCACCGCCGAGCACCGAGCCCACCACCGAGCCTGCCGCCGAGCCTACCGCCGAGCCGAGCTCTCCCCCTGCTCCGACGCCGAACCCCATCGAGCTGGATGATGATGCCGATGTGTCGCCGGTGACCATCTGATCTGCGCATCATAATGCCGAATGTGGCCGTTTCACCAGATCGCCGAACTGTGGCTTGATCCATTCGCCGAACTTGGCTTTTTTGTATGATCGCCCAACTGTGGCTGCTTTAATCGCCGAACTCGGGCTGTTTTTGGGGGCGGGAATATGAACTTTCAAATCGCCGAAATGTGTGTTTTCGCTGGGGGCCGAAACGACTGGGAAACGCACCACCCCAGGGTTCAAAATAGCGCCGTTGCCCCCTAGGCCGGCGAAAATAGCGCTGTTTTTCGGCCCTGGTGGGGGCAACGGCTGGAGATGCCCTAAAATCCATCCTTCGTCATCGAACTCTGCCTTCTTTGCATCCAAGTTTTTTTTTGAGGGATCTTTGCATTCAAGTTACGATTCACATTGTTCAAGTATCCAAAATAGAGAAAGATTTTAGCGCTAGCCCACGTCAGCAAACAAACTTGAGATCTTCTCGAACTTTTTCGAGTCCATGACAAATCCTATTTCAGTGTTAGTCCATCTCCAATGTTCACGGCGTTCCATTTTTGTCCTTGCATACATGGAGAATCCATCTTGTAATTTTACTATCCATGATAGTTGGTGATGTAGGTACGGCTGTTCACGTTATGGAGTATTGGCCAAAGTTTTAAAAGGAGCAGTCTTCAGTTACAGAGGCGTTGGAAACTACTCTGTTTTTGCTATGCTTTTCGTCTGTTTTGTGAGCTCCGTATGCATGTGTCCTGACAGAGTCCAAGAGCACGTTTGGTAGCCCGGTTGGGCACAGAATATCTTCCCCCATCCAATTTTCTGTTGTTTGGTAGCCCGGTTTTGTCTCATGGACCGTGCCGACCTCATACCGAAATCCTCTCTCAGGGCAGAGAAGCTCATATCGAGCTTCACAACTTAGCACTGGTAGGCTGCTAGCTGCACTACAGTACAAGATTCTTAGCGCTTCGGACGCGGTTCGGGAAATTTCGCGTGGCCTTCATCCACATGGCTACTTGGTTAACTTGAGGGTGCTTAAGCTAATACTATCATTAGCAAACTGGTTTGTGATAAAGGGAGGAGTTTTCAAAAAGGTTGTGGACAAGTAGCACTATAAAACTATTTAATCGATAATGGCTTGTGACATCACATTCTCTTACATCTTACGGGACAAGGGGAGGAGTTGTTAAAAGGTTTTGGACAGTTGCAACAACTATATGCTTTGATTTTTTTATAAAACTAGTTGACATGTACGTGCAACGCACGTCTTCACAATTGAAAGGGACAATTTACGAGTAGGAAAAGATCATACCTATTTGGATTACTTATTTTGGTGAAAGTAAATATAATTCTAGAAAGCTGCCAAATTGGTAACATTTTTATTTATTTAAAAAACAATACTCAAGCGTGACACATTGAAAGACTGCAATTTCTCAATTCAGGACAATTTGTGTGTCAGCACTTTACAAATAAATCACACTGATAAAGTTGAATCCCATTTGTCAGATCATTTTTCCAATTGCTCGTTCACGTGACAAAAAAAGGAAGAAAAAACCATACCCGCATCGAGAAAAATTCCCCAATCGTTAGTTCCTCTTCCCGTGTAGGCACGACAAGCCATCTTCTTCTTCGATCTGCTCAAAATTCTCAAACTCCCTAACCACCGGTGCATGCTCTTGGTGTCGCCTTGGTTCATTGCTGAACTGAATCCCCTAATTGGATTATACAACAACTACAGATCTTATTTCATCCTAGTAATACGTATATACACATATCTGAAAAAGGGATGCACAATCATTAAAATCCCTCAAAACGAAACTCCAGGCTATACTTGCTCGTTAGAACCAAGTCTAAAACTGCACAACGCGCGGACGCACATAAAATTCCAAAATAAATAAATATGAAAACCTAATCTACCCTTGCTCCATGCGTACCTTATGTACCGTCAGTACACCTTCTCCTAGCTGCAATAACCATCACGGGATATATTCAGCTGCTGAACTGCAGGGTGATCAAAACTTGAATGGAGATGAGATTTAATGGTTGGAGAGGAAGAGGATTTAGGGAAACCTGCACGCACCAGATTGTACTTTTTTAGATGAATCGGAAGTGAAACATATCCAGCACCAGTATAACCTCTGGATTAACCGCGTGCAGTGAAGATATATCATATATCTAGCAGTAAAATTAAGGATATAGAGATTCTTGCCTGGTGATTGGGCGTAGGAAGTCAGACTGCATCGTGGAACTGAACAGCAGCATTGCCGGTTCTCCACAAAGGTTTCCTCGCAGCAAAACACGGCGGACACCCAATCTGCTCAAAGAGCCGGTATAACTCCTCCTCCTGAACAACCATCGTTGTATAATATCTGTAATATACGTGATGGATTGCTGTGTGGACACGATCAGGAGACCTGCACATGCTAGATCGGATCGGTCCTGTCTACTGGATTAACTCTAGGACGGATGGGTGCGTAATGACGCCATGGGTTAACGGAGGAAAAATTACTGTCAGAGTAGAATCGGCAATTGATCACTTTGTGTCCATCTACTGCACCTCGATATTGCCGTTTCTCTATCGTCGGTCGTCGTCCGGTGAAATCAGCGGCCTGCGGCGGCTATTTTTGGCTGCAGCCTCGCCAAGCGCGCTTGCAGCCCCTCACATGCGCTGGTCATGTTGCTCGCTCGGCCGCTCCTTCTCTTTCCCGTGCTGCCTCATCCATGAAAATGAGAGAAGAAATCAAAGGAACGGGGAGTGTAGAGGAGGGAGCAACAACGGGGTGGCTCGGAACGGAATTGTGGCCATCGCTGTCGTCACGGTCTCACGGATCCAGGCTGCCGCGGAGTAGCACGAGCACACTGGGAGCGGCGGCCGGAAGGGGAAAGAGCTAGTGGGGCTGCGCTATACCTCGAATCGAGGGCTCGCGGTGGAGGTCGCTGTCGCCGGCCGCGCGTTGCTGCAGAGAGGAAGAGAGAGGTTAGGGCGAGGTGAACGGGGCCGCTGTCGGACCTGTGACGGAGGCGGCGAAGACGGAAGAGGAGGACGGCCGGGGTGCACAAGTTGCGGAGAGACACGACGGTTGTTTTAGGCGGTGGCAATTCCTGTAATTTCTACTAAAACGAAAAGATGTGTTGAGTTGTCAAACATTGGAATGATCTGGGGCGTTGATCGGTTATTGAACGGCATAAATTTAATGTATCCCACACGTGTTTGCTCTTTTAATAGTAGTATAGATAGGGGAAATCGGCTGTGGCACCCGGACAGCAGTGGCCCCCTTCTTTGAATATTTTTAAAACCCGACTTCTAGGTCTAAAAAATTGAATTTGATTATAGAAATACATATACATATTATGTAAGTATGCCAATAGTTTTGGCAAAAAAAAAATACTACATCCGAACCATAAAATTTGTGGATCGGAGGGAGTACTTTTTATTTTGGGCTACACAAATAAAAGAAATTTTTGACAAATATAGCCTATGTCTCTTACTATATTGTGCCCACAATTTTGCTATTTTTATATAGCTCCGAATACAATTTTTTCCACCAAAAATTAGCATATACGTAGACAACATGTGTAGGTGTCCAACGAAAAAGTTTTGATTTTCTTTTAAACTCAAATTCAAAATTTCAAAAAATAACGAATTCCATTTTTTTCAAAAATTTCAAAAAAACTCAAATTCAAAATTCTACGCTAGCCAGGTCGAGGCTGTCTCTAATTTCTGTTGTCTTGCCATGACACCATGGCAGATTGGCAGAGTCCATCTTCCTCAAACACTCGACCACACATGGTTGGTTTCTTGTCCAGGGATTGCATAACCTATAGTCTAATTGACCGGTTCACCTTGGGTTTAGTAGCTAGCTGGACAACTTACAATATCAGACATAGAGCGGTTGATGAGGATATAACAAGTAGGAGCGGTGTGTACTCTGAATTTTTAATTTGGTGTCGGCCAGGTCTGACAGATGGACAATGTTAAGCAGGTAGCACATGAAGACCAGGGTTGACCCATATGTTCACACACAGGCTAACTAGTCTCACTTTTCTATTGTTTAATCGATCAATCCGCCTATAAATTCCCCCTCATTCATTCAACACCCTTGCACACCAACCACCATTGATGGCAGGAGGAAAAAAAATTGGTGATGAGTTGCTGGGAGGAAATGGAGGTGGCAAGAGCTTGAAAGATCGGGTTATGGGATTCTGGGGAGGTGGGTCGGCCAAGAAGCATCCTCCTCTTATTCCAGCAAACGTGGACATGAACTGCAGGCGGTACTATCCATTGGAGATTGCCAAGACGTTAGGATTGCCTAATTTGAGCCCGTTCCAGGGGGGTGCAGCAGGAAGATTTATCACAAAGATTCCACCCAGCACCAGCAGGTTTGCGCGCGCTGCTTCTCCTTTATTGATACTTACAACCACTTGTCTAACTTAATTTCTATCCTATCCTCGTGCGTCGATGGATACAGTCCAATCGAGCCTCCGACGACAACCAAGAGCAACAAGAACACATAGATCAAAGGCAAGGACCTCGAGAGACTAGATAAATCGGCACAAATTCTATGTCAATGTATCCCGGTCAGGTCTATTTCAGGCCAGCTACAGTGTAATGTAATGCAATGCAGTGCAGTGTTTTCTTTTCTTTTGCGCGCTCAAATTCTTCTATATTGTCGACTTGGAATTATGTTGTATGATCTTGTTCCCAAACACATATCTTCATATTTATCGATCCATAGTAACAGAGGGAGATCTGCCTCGAGAGCTTAGCTTATCTTTTGTATCCACGGCTCCCCGTGAATCTGATCCTTTCACTGCAACTTCCCAACGCCCACGCCCTAGCACTGCAGCGTCATAGCGATCGATGGCAAGCAGCACGTCCGTCATCCTCTCCTCGGGGACACAGAGCGTGCCTGCAGCAGCAAGCTGGAAGGGTATCGGTGGTCGTGGGATCGTGTAAACAGTCCTTCGTCACTACATCACCTGAGATTATCTGGAGTTGCAGGGCCGGCGTGATGCCTTCATCGATGCCATTTTTCGTTTAGTAGAACTAAATTGCTGTGTTGCAGAATGATAGAAGATGTATTGCGGAATATTATTGATTGATATTGGGTGATTACAATGAGCCAACCGTGACTGTTTATATAGTAGAAAATACTTGGGGGCTAAGGAAACCTAGCTCAGATAGACTAGGATTACAACTCTTTAAACTACCAAAGCTAGCCTATACGTGATATAATCTAACACCCCCCCACCCCCGCAGTCAGATCGGTAGTGACGCGAACAGTTGGAGCGTCGCAGACGGTCTGACTGGAGCACAATCCGAAGTCGCGAACTGTAGAGGGAGCCGAGGTGATAGCCCTTGATGCCGATGTCGATGTAGCCGAGTTGTGGGTGCTGTAGTTGTGGTCGATGTTGCCGTTGTTGGGGTAGTTGAGGTAGACTTTTGCTGGCTAGTTTTGGTAGTTTAAAGAGTTGTAATCCTAGTCTATCTCTCCTAGGTTTCCTTAGCCCCCAAGTATTTTGTACTATATAAACAGCCACGGTTGGCTCATTGTAATCACCCAATATCAATCAATAATATTCCGCAATACATCTTCTATCATGGTATCAGAGCGTTTCGCTCCTCGGCCTAGGGTTTAGCCACCACCGCTTCCGCTACGCTGCCCCGGCAAGATCGACTCCATGATCTCCGCCGGGGACATCGCATCTCGTAGCTAGCTTTCGTAGTCTTAGCAATTTTCGTTTTACTATTTAGATCTTTTGTTTAAACTACCAAAGCTAGCCTATACGTGATATACTCTAACACATAAGACATGTACACATTTAAATGATGATTTGCGAAGGCACATATACTACCTGTCTGTAATAGCAAGCCTGACTCTGGGAATTAGCTGTACGCATATAGTGGATGCTAGTACTATATGTAGATGTAGTATATATAGTACAGTATTTAGCGAAAAACATAAAATGGAGCCCAGGCTACAAGGTGTCCGTTTTTTTTCAAAAATACGAAATCCATATTTTTAGTTTCCAAAAATCGAGAAAAAATTCCCTAATGTAGATATTGTCGAGTTCTAAAATCGTGCAAATTTCCAGCTCCGAATTCATTGTATTGTGTGCTGCACAGAAAAGACAAATGGGTGGATCTGAGGAAAAATCCACGCTTGTAGATCTCGACACTATCTACATCTGTAAAAAATTTTGTGATTTTTGGAAACTCGAAAAAAAAAAAAATTTAAAGGGCTCCATGTAGCTCGGTTCCAGAAATCCACTCTCAATATTTAGTTACTATGAAACTCGCACAAACATGTTTCAAACATAGAACCGCCGGCATGAGTAGGCAAACCAGAGAAAAAAACAGAGTGTTGGTTTCTTGTTTCTGAAATGATCAATAGAGTCTGAATCGTTCCAATGCTAGGCATCATTCAACAGAAACTACTAGGTACAGGTAGGAGTCGCCGATAGTTTTTTCATGTCTTAGGAAATTAATCCCAACTTAGCAGCTTTGCATCATATAATTCCACTTGCGATCCTATCTTGAGACAAAGTCTTCAGCAGCAGGTGCAAAAAGCCTCCACTTTTGGACCCTAAACTACAACACCATGGGGAAAAAAAAGAGAGGTAACACTCATGTTTCCCAGCTGCAGAAAAGGAGATCCCGCTGAACGAACTGATGAAACGTCCGGCCTGACCATCAGCTTAGCACTAGCAGCACATAGCAACAGATAAAAATGTTAGTACAGCTGATATATACAGTAAACAGACTAAACTCCTATAAGAAGCATGTAATGCTATCATTAACTGAGCGAGACAAAATATATTATTACAAATATAATTATGCTTAAAAAACAACATTTTACACATGCAAAAGAACGTCGATTGATATAAAACATGTATAGGAAGGTATATCGAAGACACAGCTAGAAAACTACGGATGAATATTAGCTAATAGAAGAGATAAAAGCAATAGTTGATCGCTAACTGTAAAAAAAAGTAAGTTCATCAAATACTGCAACTTTTATCTAAGCTACTTGCATACAAATCAATAATGACTACTGACCACTAATTGAAAAACTACCAGGGGCCAAATGCCACGTTAAAACAGCAGGGTCGTTTGATCCACAAACTTGTTTGAGAAACTTCCATCGAAGTGAAATTGCATACAGAAACCTAAAAGAGCAATGCAAACTTCAGAGATTTTTATTTCATCACCACTGGTCCTTGGAAAGTGACAATTATATACAATACCTTCTTGAGAATCACCTTTCCTGGAAGGAGCAGCAGCATTCTCAACATCGCTCTGAGAGGTCTTCGAGCTCCCAGCATCATCTTTGTTGGCTGCACCTGTCACCGATTCTTCATTCGGTACACTTTTGGGAACATCATACAGAGGAATGTTCACCTCATGAGATTTATGTCCCAAGGCACATCCATATTCCGTAATAGCACACTCCAGAGCAACTTCTTTGTAACTGGAAACCCTAGGTGACCACAAACGAGTAAATTTACAGTGTATCATTTTTTTTCATGGTTCATTGATAAAGTTATGACATAAGGCCATCAAAGTGTCTGTAATCTGAGATAGAACAGCATGAGCTGCAATTATCCATGATACATTGGCAATTGTGATGACACACGTACTAATCATTTTCTGGAGTTCATTTATGAACTACTCCCTCCGTTCCAAAATAGATGACTTTCATTTGTCTACATACGGATGTATGTAGACATCTTTTAGTGTGTACATACATCTATATGTCTACATACGAATTGACTTCCTTACTTCCTTAACTTCGACAGTTAGCTCGCTTCAGGGGCATATTGCCATCATAGGCGATTTTAATCTAATTAGGGCTCCCAGGGACAAATCCAATGACAACTTCAATCAGGCCGAAGCTTCATTGTTTAATGACTTCATCAATTCCTCCAGCCTTATTGAGATCCCTCTGTTGGACAGGCAATTTACCTGGACCAATAACCAGACCCCTCCCATTATGGCTCGCCTTGATCGGCTCTTGGTCAATTCTGAATGGAGCTTCGCCCTCCCTGACTCGACGCTTACCTCTTCTACCCGCCCAACTTCTGATCATGTGCCCATTCACCTTGAGGCGTCTTCTAAGGTGCCACGCAGCACGCTTTTCTGTATGGAGAATTCTTGGCTATCTATCGATTCCTTCTCTGCGATTGTCCATGCCAATTCGGGCAGCGTGGACTCAGCTCGGAGTACACAAAACACCATTGGTATGCTCAACCTCAGACTCAAGCGCATCTGTGCTGCTGCGCGGGCTTGGGCTCAGGAGCGGCGCCTCCCCCCCCCCCCCCCCCCCCACTCTTCATACAAATTGCCGAGTTGTTATCTCCCTCTTTGACCGCCTCGAAGAGACTCGCCTCCTTTCTATGCTGGAAAAAAGCCTCCGTCATCTGGCTCGGATTCATCTTAGTCGCCTCAACTCGGCTAAGGCCACATACTGGCGCCAACGGGCAAAGGTTAAACACTGCACCCTCGGCGACGAAAACACTAAATATTTCCACCTTTGTGCCTCGGGCCGTTTACGAAAAAATCAAATCAAAGTTCTTGAGAACGATGATGGAGATGATGTCTTCTCCCACCAGGCAAAGGCGCAACTCCTTCACCGCTTCTTCAAACAGCTTCTTGGTGTTCCCCGCATGGCCTCTAACTCTCTCCCTCTTGCCACCCTTGTTGCGTCCACAGCCTTGAACTCTTCCCAGGCCAAATCTCTTACTCAGCCTTTCACGATGGATGAAGTGAAGCAAGTTGTCCTCTCCTTGAAAGACAACTCCAGCCCAGGACCCGATGGTTTTGGGCTGGCTTTCTACAAGAAACACTGGGATCTTGTGAAGCATTCACTCCCTGACTCACTCCATGATTTCTACTCCTTAAACTGTAACCTGTGGCCTATCAACAAGTCTTACATTATTCTTCTCCCAAAGAAATCGGGCGCCAACCGGCCAGATAATTTTCGACCAACCTCACTTCAAAACTTCAGCCTTAAAATCATCTCGAGATGCCTTACTGTCCACCTTCGTCCCCTCCTGCCTTACCTGGTTCACCCAGACCAAACAGGGTTTATCTCGGGGCGCTCCATTGCGGAAAACTTCGTCTATGCCTCTGATATTGTCCAAGCCTGCCACAAGCGCTCGGCTCTTGCTGCGGTCTTCAAATTGGACTTCAGAAAAGCTTTTGACTCCATCAGCTGGGAGGCCCTCGACCGCATTCTCCAGGCCAAGGGCATCCCGGAATTATGGAGGGCTTGGATCCGTCTTTTAAACCCCACCAGTCAGACGGCCGTTCTTCTCAATAACATCCCCGGAACTTGGATACAATGCCGCAAAGGGCTTCGCCAAGGGGACCCCCTCTCCCCCTTCCTCTTCGACATTGTTGCGGATGTCTTGCAACAATGCATTCTCCAAGCCTCTCATGACGGTCTCCTCTTACATCCTCTTTGTTGACGACATGCCTTGCCCGGTCCTGCAATATGCGGACGATACCCTTATTATCATCCGTGCTGACGTTCAACATGTTGCCAACCTTAAAACGATTCTTGATTCCTTCTCTGAGGTTACTAGACTCGACATAAACTTCCACAAAAGTACCTTTGTTCCTATAAAAACCACGCCATCCTTGGCCCAGGATATGGCCAATACCTTTGGCTGCTCAGTCTCTTCCTTCACACAAACTTATCTGGGTCTGCCGCTCTCTACCTACAAGTTCAAGCTCTCGGACTTTGGTCCGGTCATAGCCAAATGTGATCTTCAACTCTCAGGTTGGAGAGGTCGGTCCCTACCTTTTGGAGGTCGCTTGCTTCTTGTCAACTCGGTCCTCACTGAAAAATTATCCCATGCCATGTGCGCTGGCCTTCTTCCTGCTGGAGTCATCGAGGCTATGGACAAACGTCGTCGAGCCTTTCTTTGGACTGGTGAGGAAACTTGCACCGGCGGCCACTGCAAGGTTGCCTGGGATGAGGTCTGTCAATCGAAAAAATTCGGGGGGCTTGGCGTCATCTCCATTGCCAAGCAGAATTCCGCTCTCCTCTCCAAATTTCTCACAAAAATTCACTCTGACTCTACTGCTCCTTGGGCGTGCTGGTTCCGCCGTTTTTACGGATGGTCGAGCCGGCGCGATCTAGGAGACGTTCATCATCTTGATACCCCTATTTGGAAAAATATCGTCTCTTGCCTCCCCGCCTTCCGACGACACTCCCTTGTCACTGTGGGCAATGGAAAAAACGCTTCCTTCTGGCTAGATACTTGGCTAGGTAGCACCCCTCTTTCCGAAAGCTTCCCCGCGCTCTTTTCACACTCTACTCGCCAACATACAAGCGTCTTTCTTGCCCTTGATTCTCCCATCACTAGCTCTCTTGTTCCCCGGCTTTCCTCTGTCGCTGCTTCGGAGCTTGCAACACTTCAATCTGCCCTCGCCTCTTTCCAACTTCAACCGGACAAACAGGATACGCGTCGTTGCCGATACTCGCACAATTGCCTTTCAAATAGAAGTTTCTATGCTAATTTTTTCAGACAGCTGCCGACGGACGATCAAGCTACAATGGTCTGGTGCAACGCAGCCCCTTTGAAGTGTAAAATCTTCAATTGGCTTGCCAGGCGGCGTCGCTTACCCACCAATGCACGCCGCTTCAGCCACCAGCTGGGAGGATCTCCGAACTGCCCCTCCTGCGACCTCTCGGAAGATGTTGACCACCTGCTCATCCGCTGCCACCGTGCTCGCCAAGTCTGGAGTTTCTTCTTCCCTCAAGATGCAATGCTCAACATTGACGATGTGCCTGCCTTGTGGAATGCTCTCTCCCGCAGCTTTGCAGAAGCAACGATCTGCACAGCAATTTCCTGGAGCATCTGGAAACGCCGCAACTCCATCATCTTCAACAGCATCGACGAACCGCTCTCGCTTGTCATTCGCAGATGCTTAGATGATGTTCGACTATGGGCCAACAGATGTAACTCTGCGACTGTTGCTGCCCACCTCACTCTCTGGTGTAATAACTTTGAACCACCGTGAACTCTGTGTGGCTTCCACCCCTGCTCCCTCTACCCCACTCCCTTCTATATATTGTAATCTACACAATGTAATACGTCGTTTTAAATAAAGTTGTTCAGGTTGGCCTTTGGCCCGCCGTAGTGCCGGTCAAAAAAAAATCTCTATGTAGATATATGAAAGTCAAGTAATTTGGAACGGAGGGAGTACTAGCTAGTACTTGCATAGCTTACAAAGTATGATTTTGGAGTACCATACAAATAAACTACACATGAATGAGACACCTGTAAATAGCCAGTACCAGAGAGGCATATTACATTTCTCAAATAGGATAACACTCTATGGAAGGACACACTAAGGCTAACTGAACTCGCTGAATCAGTGAAACACCAACACACATAGGTATGCTCGCTGCCAAAGACAATTTATCTAACTCCCAAGTATTTCTATGGAATGACACTGAACACTAATTAGGCTTGATGAATCCCTCAAAACACTAACACAAACAGTTATGCTCAATATGGAACACGAGAAACCTAAGCACCTAGCAGTCATTGCCCAAACTACAAAACTTAAGACTCAAAGTAACTAATTAAGGACGGATGAAAAGAACAGCTGATCGAAAAGAACACGGATTCAGAAAACAAATACATAATCCATAGGTGTGCGTGCAGCTTCAACATGGTTAGGACTAGGAGAGCCGTTTGGGAGCAACCCTAACCTGGTATCGAGAGCGTCGATGAAGCAAGTGTTGACAGAGTCACCCTCCTCGATAGCATGGGACCCTTTATTGAACAGCTTCTGCGCCTGCTCTACTGCCTTTTCCTCCTCTCCTCCCCTTTCCTTGCAAGCTGCCTCCTCACTAGGATGCCGGCCATGGTGATTGCTTCGGGGCAAAGGAGTGTAGAAGCTGACAACTGGAATCAAATTACATAAGCCACGATCATCACACACCTTGGTCACCCGCTCCGACTGAAGCTCGATCATGAAGAGGCCAACAAGTGTTCTCAAGAAAATGACATTTGCTCCCTCGGCAAAGCCCAACACATAGAGAAAGCCCGTAGCATCCACGACAGCATCATTTGGGAGAAAATTCTCCAGTTTGATGGTTCGGCTCAATACCCATCGTGCACTCGCAGGCTCCCTTGACCACAGCTTGAGATGCGGATCCAATGCTTGGCTGACTCCCAGTCCACCGTCCTCCGCGAGCATGAGGTGAAATCTCTCATCATAGTACTGGGAGTCTGGTGGTCGAACACAGCCAGGCCATGGCTTGCCAAGTCGTACTCCAGGATCTCTGCGCTGTCGGACAAGAAGTAGAAGAGAGACTTGCCAACTAGCACGCCGAAAAAAAATCTGAAGTCCATCATCTCCAAATCGCGGTGCATGGAGGTCCGCTCGCCCCACGCCCCAGTCTCCGACGAATATACATACGCCGACGTGATATACTCCTGCTCCTCCAGGTCGTCGTGCTGCTTAACGATTACGGTGAAGACGAAGACCACGCGGAAAGGGCCGCCGTGGCAGTCGCGGTGGTCGCACCCGTCCGCTGCGCAGATCACGGCGGCGCTCGGCCAACCGCCCCGAAACGTCGCGGGCACCGGTATGTGGTGATGGGCACCACTGATTGGCTCCCATAGAAGGAGTTGGAGTTCCTGATCCTGTTTATCCTTGGCACCTGTGATTGGTTCCTCTTCCTGGAGCTTGGAAAGGAAGAGAGCGCGGCCGTGGCGACAGTCGACGGCATGCCAGACCTGGCGGTCCGGAGCGGCGAGGGAGAAGGCTGAGGCGGTGGTGGGGATGAAGTTGGGGATAGGCCCGTTGCTCCAATCGTGGAGGAAGCCGAGCACGGGGCCATCCGGTGGAGCTCGTGGAGGCGGCGGCGGAAGATGGGGTGGGAGACGGCGGCGCCCCAGGCCTTGCAGACGAGGGAGGCGCGTAGGAGGCAAACTGGCTCATCGGGTGGGAGGTGCAGGAGAATCTCTTCGACGAGCTCGTCCGGGAGCGCCGTCGGCGAGGTTCGGAATCGGCGGCGCGCTGGCGATGCTGCCATGGTGATCGGTGGATGTGGGCGTGGAGTCGAATATGCATCGGCTCAACCAGGTTGGACTCGGAACGCGACCACCTTTTTCTTAGGTTGCGTTTGGTAGCCCTGCAGCAGGCGTGGCCCGCCCGCCAGCTGCAACAGGCCGGGTTTGGTTGCCTGAGCGACCTCGTGGGCCAGGCCAGCACGGTCATCAAAGCAGCCTCGGGCCAGGCCCGAGAGGCATGCTCAGATCGACCGTGCCCCTGGAGCCAGACTCCCGGGATGCGACCTCGAGGAACGCCGCGTGGGAGCTGATGCAGGCGCCGCCGAGGTAGAGATGGCGCGAGGACGAAATATGCGGCGGGAGAAATTCGGTCACCGCAATTCAATTTCCCCTCACTGGCACGCTATTTCGCCCCCCTATTTAGTTCCTCCGTGCCGGCAACCAAATCCAAAACACCATTTCCCCCCTTTCGAGCTCCATGGTGACGGCGATGGCGGGGTCTTCTTCTTCGGAGGCGGGAGGAATCCCTTCGCTAGAGCTCGTCCTCAGCAACTCTTCTCCGTGCAAGGTCGCGGGAGAGATCGACGGCAAGGATGCTGGGCGCAAGGAGGTGATGGATCTGAACAAGGTGGTGCTAGATCTAGTCGGCGGCAACTCTTCTCCGACGACTACGACTGTAAGAGCCTCTTCCCCATGTTCTTCTTTTAGATGACCGGTAGATTATATGGAACTCTAGTCCATGGTTGCCTCAAAGTGTGCAACTCTGTTAGATCTTAGGCTTAGTCCGGCGAACTATCATATATTTGTTCGACATAGTTGCTAGTTGTAACATTACATTTTGTTCGTCGTAATTGTAGGACATCTTTGTGCCCAGCTCAACGGATCCTTATCTGTATGCTCCATCAGTTCGCCATGCTTTACCTGCCATCAACGCAACCCCGCTTAGCTTTGCTCTTCCGGCAGATGAGTCTGCGACAGCACTGCCTAACTCGAAGGGCAAAACAGTTCCTCTTGCTTTGACTCAACGATCTCCACTTGTCTGGTCAGCTTCAATGTCCATGTTCGTTCTGAATAGGGTTTGTGAGCTCATCCACAAGGGGATCAATTTTGAAAGAGGGTTCAAAGAGCACTACATTAATACAGTGAGCAATGATGTTCTTGACTTCACTGGGATTACTGTTAGCAATACGCAGATTTACAACCATCTGCGGAAGTGGAGACAGAGGTGGATTAGGATCACTCGCCTCGCCAAAGTAAAAGGGGTGATTTGGTGTGAACATTCCTGCACCTTGAAGATGGACGACGATACGTTGATTGCGTACACGACGGGGAGATCAATGTCCCCCTGAAACTCTGTCTTCTTGTTTCGCTTGTTCACCATGAACCCGAACTAACATTGAACTTCCTTCATGCTAGATGAATCCTAAGGACGACGAGTTGCTGAATAAGCCCATCACCAACTATGCACAGATGAAGACTATCTTCGCAATGACGAACATGCCAGCTCCTACTGCCTACAGTCCGGCCATAGTGATCCAGGCTTTGAACTACCTTGCCGATCACGAAGACGATTATTTCCTATACGCCGACATGACGGGCACAAAGAGGAGATCCTGGTTGCGTGCCTACTGCCACCAGCAGTACGCCATAGCCCCTTAGAACAGCACTACTATGTTTCGTTCCTGGGCTGTAATATTTTGGGAGGTGTTAATATGTTAACCCCTGCAATGATGAACTTGAGATGAAGCACGACGAGTTCGTGCTTCACTCGTGCTGCGAACTATATTATGATCGTGATGAACTAGATCTGCTGTAGTATGACTATCTGAATTTGTGTCTGCCAATCTTCAGTTTCATTCTTTCTATTCCATGTTCAGTTCATGCTGGGTAACCTCACCACAAGTGGGAAGGGGTAACCACAGCAGATCATTGCATGTACCCAAACAACGAGTCTTTGAACCCAGCTCGGCCGAAATGGAATTTTGTAGACAACCAAACATCAGGCTACTTTTTTCTCTTCGTGCGAGTAATGGACCATCGAGCAACCAAACGGCATGCATAACATGGTCTAGAGGCTGCATATGGCAGATCAGGCCCTCCACAACCTGGTCTGGCTGAGCGCACAAATAAATGCAGGCTACCAAACGCGCCCTTAGAGTATGCCAATGGACAGATGTGCTGCCTGTAGTTGTGGCACTTGGTCAAAGTGAAAATTGCCGAGACTAACCAAAGAAAAGAGAAGCAGCGAACAAAATCTTATTCCTTTGTCAGCACTACTGATCTGCTCCCATCATCCCATGGCATTCCCTCATTAGTTCATCCATGCTCTAGATGCCATAGCTACATTGTACCTTTTGGTGTTCGCGACCCGGGCGGGATCTGCTTGGTCAGTGGGTTCATCGACCTACCGTTCTATGACGTGATGGAATCTTGCCATCTTGGTGTACAAATCATCCCTGGAAGAGCAGAATCATCTCTCTCAGCATATCAACAACTCCCGATGTCTCACACACCTATGTTGATCCATCTCACGTGATAAATGTGAATATCAAGCACATTGTCTTCTCTTGGCATATGTTTGGGGTGAGTGTTCTGATGTGTGCATACTTCACTCGACTGTACGATTTCAAATTAATATGGGAGCACCCGAGCAAACGCATAAAAAATATGGAGCTTGTGGCTCTCTTTGTAGACATGACTTTTGTATGTCGGGGCTTACCACTGGTAAGTTACGAGCTAGTACGCACTAGCTTGGCAGGAAGTGCATTAAAACCATCAATGTTGCTCCAGTGCAAAACATGTGGATGTGTTGTATCATTGTTTGAAATTAACACAGTGTCCTTTACCAATGCGAGGGCATTGAATTTATTGTATTGGATATTTCGATTCATGAAGTCAATAACTTTATATGACTTTAGATCCTAATGTGAGTGTAGGTTAGCTCTTATGCTACATACTGTTTTATAATTATTACATAGACACAATTTTTCATAATGTTGTTCTAATATATGCGTGTCACAGATCATCCATCCTTATGATGTCATACGTGACATTTGACATATTGTTTTCTAAGACATAATCTGATGATGTCTGTTTCTTTTGGTTGAAGAGCCTAAATTGAACATCTTGATCTGCAGGTCGCCCTGGATATTAAATGGATAACCCCCTTCTTTCGTGACATTCATCACAAAGTGATTATATATTTGGAACTAATATTACAACATTGCATTTTGATGTTTCCTCACAAACGAAAGCAATATAAAAATGTAAGAAAATGTTCTTAAAAAGTTGACCAACACATATATTAGTCAAATTAATTTAAGTAAATTACTACAAATATTTATTATGGCTTATCATAAATGATCAAAATATGAAAATGATACATGGATTTTTATTTAGTTTCTGTAAGAAACACATACCCGCATTCTGATTTAACTACCAATATTGATATATTTTACTTGCCATATGGCCCCACTACATTAATAGCCTAATTTTCTTGTACCATTTTATCATCTTTGTAATTGATTTTGCACCATCGGGGGCTCCTTTCTTTTTTTGAGGGTTAACAGCAACTTATTGATCAAATTAAATCATTACACAGAGTCTCCCGGATGCAATCCGGAGTAAAGTTTCTAAAGACAGAAGAAACGAAATGTTCAGCAGAACGAGCTAACACATGAGCCGACTCATTAAAATGACGACGAACATGACTGAAGGAGATATCAGTGAACTTGCTAGCGAGAAGCTTGATGTCTTGAATCACCACGCCAGCAGGACCACGATCCAGACCTGGAGAATTAACACGCTGGATCACCGAGAGGCAGTCAGAGCTTGCGGAAGCCTTCTTCATCAGCAAGGGAGACAGCGCGGCGCAACGCCAACGCTTCTGCAGTTTCCGGCGTCGTAACCATCTCAAGGAGCTCACTGCAAGCAGTAACGCATTCGCCAAGGTGGTTCCTGATCACGACGCCCACTCCCATCCGTCGAGAAGAAGCAAAGATTGCAGCATCCACGTTGATATGAACCGTACCTTCAGGCGGCGGAGACCAATGACCATCGAGACACTGATGAGCTAGTATCACGCCTAGGAGAAGGGGCCTGTTTGAAAAGATGCAATTCAATCATTTCCGCGTATGCCTTGATCTGCTCAGCAACCGAGTGCGGGTTCCTCATAGGTTCACCATTACGAAGCCCGTTCCGAGAAATCCACACATGCCAAGCAGTCACAGTGAGGATCATCCTCTCTCTATCCGTTGATCTGAGCATGAAATCATACAGCCAAATTTTCGGACTAGTGAAAGTCTTCCTCTGTAGGTGTAATCCATACACCATTTTGATCTCCAGCCAAACCTCCTGAGCAAACGGGCAGAACAGCAGAGCGTGCTCTATCGTTTCTTCCCGAGAACAGTAAGGACAGTGAGTAAGGACAGTGAGCGGTCGTTGGAATATGTCTACGGCACAGCTGGGATCCGGAGGGAAGGCAGTCGTGTGCGAAGCGCCACAGGTTGATCTTCATCTTCCCCGGCGCCTTGGTAGCCCACAACTTCTTCCAGAACACATAATCATCCGCTGTGGTAGAGCTGGTACCACCACCCTGCTTGCTTCGTTCAGTATAGAACTTTTCAGTTCGTGCTAGATTGTATGCCGAAGCCACAGTGTAGTCACCAAAACGTGTAAAGGGCCAGGAAGCAAAATCTTCACCGACCCGTCGACTGATTGGAATCTGTAGAATCTGGTTTGCTACTTCTTCCTCAAAAACAGCAGACACCATATCAGTGTCCCATGTACAGCGATCTCTGGGTGGACGTATCTCACCGAGCTTTGCGGCTCGGCCCGAGTTTGATGGGCTCGGTGCGAACTTGACTCGGCCCGCCAGAATTTTTGCCCGAGCCGAGCCCATTCTCTGGACCGCGGCGACCTCGGGCCGAGCCAGGCTCGGCTCGGGCCGGCTCGTTGGCTCGCTCGTTGCCTCGTCGATTCAGTCGTCTTCAGTCGATTCAGTCGTCTTCTTCTTCCCCGAACCAACTAGATGCAAAAACTAGGTCGCCGCTGCCGCCGTGAGTAGTGTCGACGGTGACCGGTCCCTGCAGCGCGACGATCTTCAGGGAGTCCTTGCTACCGACGACGTCGCCAAGCTTCGCCTCTGCCCCCGCCGTTTCCCTCCGTCCGGACCGTAGCGACACGGACGTCGCCGGCGTCGCCCTTCCCCTCCGTCCTGCCCGCGACTCGGGCGTCGCTGCGTTGCTGCTTGGTGAGTAGTGTCGCCTCGCGCCGCCCCACATGCTCACGGTCGCCGCTGCCGTACTGCGCCGCCGTCGAGGAGGACGGCCCCACCTGTCAGTGACCCACCTCCATCAGGCTCGCGGGCTGCACCGAGTTGCACCGAGCTTCCCACGAGCTCGGGCCGAGCTCCGTTTCATGGCTCGCTGGCAGAGCGAGCCAGCTCGCGGCTCGTCATTTTTGCCCGAGCTTTTTGCTGGCTCGGCCCGAGCCAGCCCGAGTTGGCCCGCGTCCAGCCAGACAGCGATCATCCGAGAGAAGGATGTTCGCTGTCGCGCCAGCAGGAATAGGCGCCAGAAGCTTGAACGAACCAGGTTTAAAGTTTGGGATCCAATTATCAGTCAACAGCTTGATCTTCTCGCCGTTCCCAACTGTCCAACGCACACCCTTCTTCACCAACCGCATGCCAAAGCAGATGCTGCGCCAAGTAAACGAAGAGGAGCGTGGTTGCGGGGCATCCCAGAAATCATAGTTAGGGAAGTAGCGGCCTTTCAGCACCCTTGCACATAGCGAAGATGGATCCGTGATCAACCTCCAACATTGGCGACCCAACATCGCCTGATTGAATAAGACCAGATCGCGAAAACCCATACCACCAAGGAACTTGGGAGTTGACAGCCACTCCCAGCTACGCCAGTGCATCTTTTTCTTTCCGGCTTCAATTCCCCACCAAAAATCTGCAATGGCTTTGCGGAGAGAATCACATGTTGAAACCGGAATTTGGAAGCAGCTCATGATGTATGTTGGTATTGCCTGAATAATGGCCTTTATCAAGGTCTCCTTCCCAGATCGAGAGACGGGCTGTCCGACCATCCATTAAGGTACTTCCATGCTTTGTCCACAATGGATTGAAAAGAGACAGTAGGTGAACGACCAATGCCCGTAGGCATGCCCAGATAAGTGTCTTGCAGGACTTCATTCGTCACCCCCAACTGTCCCATCACACTGTTCTTGATCCGATCATCACAGTGTGTGCCAAAGAAGATAGAAGATTTAGACAAATTCACCTTCTGTCCGGAGCCTTGGCAATATAAAGACAAGGTGTCCTTCAGGGCCTCCACACTCCTCAAATCACTCCGAGAGAAGAAAATGCTATCATCTGCGAATAAGAGGTGGGAAATAGATGGGCCAGAACGGCCGTTACGGATACCATGTAGTACCCCCACATTCTCTTTTTGGAAGAGCAGACTAGACAAACCTTCTGTACAAAGTAAAAAGAGGTACGGACTGATAGGGTCCCCTTGCCGAATCCCTCTCGTGGGAATAACAGGAGAAGTGAGTTCCCCATTAACCCGGACTGCATACCGTACATTCGTCACACATCTCATCACGGTGCTGATCCAGTTCGGAGAGAAACCCAGCTTAAGAAGACAATGATGTAAATATCCCCACTCCACCCGGTCGTAAGCCTTCATCATATCAATCTTGAGCGCAAAGTACGGGCGTTTCACACGCTGTTTCCGTATAGTATGAAGGCACTCATAGGCAATCAATGCATTGTCAGTAATCAACCGTCCTGGAACAAATGCGCTCTGGTGTTCCGAGATAACCACAGGGAGGATCACCTTCAAACGATTGGCCAACACCTTGGAAGCAATTTTGTACAGGACGTTACATAAACTGATAGGTCTAAAGTTCTTGAGGTGCTCTGGATTGTTCATCTTAGGGATTAGCACAATAACTGAACGCAGAAACCCTCAGGAATACCTTCACCCGATAGGAACCCTCTCACGGCTGAGCATATATTGTTCTTCAGAAGGTCCCAATGAGTTTGGTAAAATAAGGCCGGAAATCCATCCGGTCCGGGCGCCTTAGTAGGCCCCATCTGAAAGAGCACTGCCTTGATTTCACCATCATCATACGGTTTAGTGAGCTCCCCGTTCATATCATCAGTAATCTTGGGAGTAATAGCATCAATAACAGCCTCATCATCATAAGGTTCAGACGTAAACAGATCACCATAAAACTGTTCGGTCATGCCCTTAATCTTTGGGAGATCTTCGTGACGGGAGCCCTCATCATCAACCAGGGCTCTGATTTTATTAGTGCGTCGGCGAGCCGATGCACGTGCATGAAAGAATGCAGTGTTACGATCTCCTTCCTTAAGCCAGTCCACCCGCGAGCGTTGCTTAGCCATAATTTCCTCTCGCTCAAATAGCTCACACAGGTGACGTTCGGCAGCAGCAGCAGCTTGGTCATTAGCATCAGAACGAGGCTGGAGACGGAGAGCTCTCAATCTGTTTTCCAGCTTTTGAATCTGTTGACGCATGGCAGCAAAGTTCTCATGGCCCCAAGTTTGAATCTTGGCGGCAACCAATTGAAGGCTGTCCCAAGTCGAGCCTAGAGAACATGGGTCGGAATTAACCTCTGCCCAGGACCTTTCCACCATCTCTCTGTAATCGGGGGCCCGGAGCCAGGCGGCCTCGAAGCGAAAGCCGGCCTGCACAAGACGCCGATGTACTGAATTGCTGAAACTCTGAAGACGGATGAGAATAGCCAGATGATCAGTGGTGGTTGTGATAATATTTTCAACATTGGCATCATCAAACAAAGAACGGAACTCTCCATTCCCCACCGCCTGATCAAGACGAACTCGAACCAGAGATGAATCTGCCTGCTTGTTCGACCATGTAAACATGGGACCTGAGAAACCAAGATCAACGAGGCCACATTCATCTAGACACTCTCTAAAGAGTTCCATTTGCGACACCGAGCGAGGGACTGGTCCAGCATGCTCCTCTTGACTGAGAGCTTCATTAAAGTCTGCACAAACCAGCCATGGTCCTTCTCGTTGAGAGCGCAGACGGCGCATCAAGCTCCAGAACTCATGTCGCTTATCCCGGCTCGGCTCCCCATAGACGAAACTGATGCGCCATGGAGCCGTACCAACCGAAGAGACAACCACATCAATACAATGGGAATTATAACCTTTGAGATCCACCTAGAACTCCTGCAACCAGAATAGTGCAAGGCCTCCACTAAGACCTTCACAACTGACAGAGAAACTGTTATAAACGATAGCAAATAAACGACGAAGAGCGGAACGATCAAACCAAAGGGGACACGAGATTTTAACGTGGAAAACCTCTCCAAACAAAGTAGAGGAAAAAACCACGGGCGCCAGCCAGCAATACTTCACTATATCGGGTGAGGTTACAAACGCCGTGGGTTTACAATATGTGGCTTACCCCAAAACGGCGGCTTACAAGAGGAATATATAATGCATAAAACCCTAGGTCGGCTGCAGTCCAACCCGGAATCGATCCCACCGCGGCGGTACTACCGCTTAAAGCGGTAGTACCGCTGGGGTGGGCTGGTTCGGCTCTTCCCACCTCAGCGGTACCGGCGGCGGTACCGCCAGCGGTACCAGTCGGTACCGGACAAGTGCGTCAGACGGCCATTCTGGCGGTAGCGGCGGCGGTAGCGGTGGCGGCAGCTCTCGAGCGGTAGTACCGCTTAACCCAGCGGTACTACCGCTGGAATTTGGAACACCATAAACAACACTCCACCTTGAGACAAATTCCATCTTGTAGCATGAATGAGAACCTTCACCCTGAAAACAACAAAGAAACACCTTCGGCGCCAAATAGCCTCTTGGGCTAGACAGTGATACCAACTAAGCCCGAGCAAAGCTCGAACTTAGTAACAGGAACTGGCTTTGTCATCATATCAGCAGGATTATCATGAGTACTTATCTTGCATACCTTCAGCTTACCTTTTGCAACAACATCACGCACATAATGGTATTTGACGTCAATGTGCTTTGTTCTCTCATGGAACATCTGATCCTTGGTAAGGTAAATAGCACTCTGACTATCACAAAACAGGTTAATGCAAGTATCATCTCCACAAAGCTCAGCAAACAAACCTTTCAGCCAAACCGATTCTTTACATGCTTCAGCAATAGCCATGTACTCTGCTTCAGTGGTAGACTGGGCAACAACGGATTGCAACGTTGCCCTCCAACTCACGGCACAACCACCAAGCGTGAACACATAACCTGTGAGGGATCTCCTCTTATCCAAATCGGCAGCAAAATCTGAATCCACATAGCCTACGAGTCCCTCATCAGTCTTGCCGAACTTGAGGCAAGCATTGGATGTGCCACGAAGGTACCTGAAAATCCACTGAACAGCCTTCCAATGTTCTTTACCAGGATTAGCCATATATCTACTAACCAAACTCATAGCATATGATAAATCTGGACGTGAGCAAACCATGGCATACATTAAAGAACCAACAGCACTAGAATATGGAACTCTAGACATGTACTCAAAATCCTCATCCGTACTAGGACATTGTTCAGCTGACAATTTAAAGTGAGGAGCAATAGGAGTACTAACAGACTTTGCATCATGCATGTTAAAACGATGAAGAACTTTCTTAATGTAATTTTGCTGACTAAGAAACAACAAACCAGAATTTCTGTCACGGGTAATCTCCATACCTAGAATTTTCTTAGCAGCACCAAGATCCTTCATCTCAAACTCGCTACTCAACTGTGACTTGAGAGCAGCGATATCTTTCTTGCTCTTGGCAGCAATCAACATATCATCAACATATAATAACAGGTATATAGGTGATCCATTAACAAACTTAATGTACACACAGCTATCAAATTCAGACCTCTTAAAGCCATGTGACAACATAAAAGAATCAAACCTTTTATACCACTGACGAGGAGATTGTTTCAAACCGTACAAGGACCTTTTCAACTTACACACAAGATCCTCCTTACCCGGCACTATGAACCCTTCTGGCTGGTCCATGTATATCTCCTCCTCCAACTCTCCATGCAGAAACGCAGTCTTTACATCTAACTGCTCAAGCTCAAGATCACGCATAGCAACAATACCAAAAATGTACGAATTGAACTATGCTTAACAACGGAGAGAAAACATCATTATAATCACACCTGGAATTTGACTGAAGCCTTTTGCAACTAACCTTGCCTTAAACCTCGGAGGCTCGCTAGGAGATAAACCCTCCTTTCTCTTGAAGATCCACTTACAGCGGACTGCCTTCTTTTTCTTAGGCAAGCGCACAACTTCCCATGTGCCATTCTTATCGAGTGACTGCATCTCTTCTTGCATAGCAGCAAGCCACTTCTCGCGGTCACCGGAACCAATAGCTTCAGTATAGTGGACGGCTCATGTCCGTGCTCCACCTGTTCTGCACAACTCAGAGCATAATCAACAATGTTACACTCTTCAATTAAACGTGGTCGAGGACCACAATTCCTCCTGTTCCTACGAGCAGCAATAGACTGTTGTGGCTGCAAAACAGGGGGTGAGTTCTGAACATTATCATTATCAGAATCAGAAGAAACAGAATCATCAGAACCAGCAGAATCAGGATCAGAATCATCTGAAGTAGCAGCACCATCATTGTCAACAGTGACATTTTCCTTTTCAACAGAGTGCTCCACCTCGACACGAACCTGCTCCTCAGAAAAATCTGGCAAAACATCTGAGGACAACTTATCAAAGTACATAACAGATTCATTGAAAACAACACTCCTGCTCATAAATGCCTTGCTAGTTTCGGGATTCCATAACTTGTATCCTTTTACACCCGAACCATAACCAATGAACACACACTTAATAGCTCTCGGCTCTAACTTTCCATTATCAACATGAGCATAAGCAGTGCAGCCGAAAACTTTAAGCTGTGAATAATCAGCAGGAGAATCTGACCATACCTCAATGGGAGTTTTCTTGTCGAGGGGAATAGATGGTGACCTGTTTATCAAGTAGCAGGCGGTGGCAGCCGCCTCAGCCCAAAAACGCTTACTCATGCGAGCGTTGGAGATCATGCAGCGAGCCTTGGAGATGATGGTCCTGTTCATCCGCTCCGCTACACCATTCTGCTGAGGCGTGTACGGGATGGTGAGGTGCCTGACAATGCCTTCTTTCCTGCAATAATCATTAAAGGCATTCGAACAAAATTCGCCACCATTGTCAGTACGAAGTAATTTCACCTTCCTTTCTGTTTGCCTTTCAATCATAGCTTTCCACTCTTTAAAAGCAGCAAACGTATCATCCTTATTTTTCATGAAATAAGGCCAAACTCTTCTAGAGTAATCATCAATAATGGTAAGCATATAACGAGCACCACCATAAGAGGGCTTACGAGATGGCCCCCAAACATCAGCATGTACATAATCAAGTGTACCTTTGGTGGTGTGGACAGAAGCATTAAACTTAACTCTTGTGTGCTTACCGAAAATGCAGTGTTCACAGAACTGCATCTTACCCAAACTGCATCCTTGCAGCAAGTCTCTCTTGATCAATTCTGCCATACCAAGTTCACTCATATGTCCAAGACGCTTATGCCAAAGGTTAGTTTTACTAGCGTCATCATGAGAAACAGCAGCAACAGTACCAGATAACGTGCTACCTCTAAGAACATATAACTTAGCAGAATTCATATCACCAACCATAACTATGAGAGAACCTTTTGATACCTTTAGGAGTTTATTTCCTCCTTTGTACTTGTACCCGTCACAGTCAAGGGTACTGAGCGAGATCAAATTTCTTGCCATGGTTGGTATGTGTTTCACTCCCGTCAGCGTGCGTGTCATACCGTCATGTGTCTTGACCTGAACGGACCCACACCAACAATGTTGCATTGTTGGTCGTTCCCACACGCACGAAATCTCCAGTCTGCACTAACTCATAAGAACTGAACCAATCTTTGTTACAGCAAATATGAAAAGAACATGCAGTATCTAGAATCCATTCATCCTGACGAGAAACACATGCAGCTAAAACAGCTAGGCATCGCCATCAGAACTACCATCAACAACATCAGCCTCACCGGTATTATTACCTTCATTATTTTTCGGTTGGTAAGTACCTTTTCTTTTCTCCTTGTTCTGCAACTTCCAACAATCATCAATGACATGATTAGATTTCTTACAATACCTGCAGAACTTGTCTCGTCCTTTGGACTTTGAGCGACTTCTGTCACCCTTGCTCTTATCTCTGTTGTTGTTGTGGTAGTGGTTATCTCGCTGCTCAGGCCTCCCTCGGACCTGCAAAGCATCGCCCTTGGAGGACGACGTCTCCTCTTTCTGTACCATACCTTTCATCTTTTCCCTGGCAAGCAGGGCCTCATATACTTCCGCGTGGTTAGTTCATCACGGCTTAACAGTATGGTATCACGAAAATTTGCAAAGGAATTTGGCAGCGAGCATAGAAGTAAAAGTGCTAGATCTTCATCATCGTACTTTACCTCCATCGACACTAGGTCAGAAACGATCTCCTTAAAGATCGATAAGTGATTCATTACCGAACCACCTTCTTGCAACTTGTGCGTGAACAACTTCATCTTCACATGCATCTTGCTGGTGAGATCTTTGGACATGCAGATCGACTCCAGCTTAGCCCACAGTGCCGCTGCGGTTTTCTCCTGGAGTACTTCTTGCAGAATATCATTAGATAGATGAAGTTGAATAAGCGATAAAGCCTTACGGTCTTTCCGCTTCTCATCGGCGGTCCATGCCGCCGCATCCTTGTCGCCGAATTTCTCCAGCGCCTCGTCAAGATCATTGGACTGTGCGAGGATCGCACGCATCTTGACCTGCCACAGCGAAAATCTCGTCTTGTAGTCCAGCGCCGGTAGATCGAACTTCATCGATGCCATCCAAAACCCTAATCTGAAAACAGATCTGAAACAGGGCTCTGATACCACTTGTTATAAACGATAGCAAAGAAACGACGAAGAGCGGAACGATCAAACCAAAGGGGACACGAGATTTAACGTGGAAAACCTCTCCAAACAAAGGAGAGGAAAAAACCACGGGCGCCAGCCAGCAATACTTCACTATATCGGGTGAGGTTACAAACGCCGTGGGTTTACAATGTGTGGCTTACCCCAAAACGGCGGCTTACAAGAGGAATATATAATGGCATAAAACCCTAGGTCGGCTGCAATCCAACCCGGAATCGATCCCACCGCGGCGGTACTACCGCTGGGATAGGCGGTAGTACCGCTGGGGTGGGCTGGTTCGGCTCTTCCCACCTCAGCGGTACCGGCGGCGGTACCGCCAGCGGTACCAGTCGGTACCGGACAAGTGCGTCAGACGGCCATTCTGGCGGTAGCGGTGGCGGCAGCTCTCGAGCGGTAGTACCGCTTAACCCAGCGGTACTACCGCTGGAATTTGGAACACCATAAAACAACAGAAACAGCCCGAATAACCAAATGATAGCATGAAGTTCTGGGCCCGCTTATCCTTCATCTTCGTCTCAGAGAGAAAGAGGAAGGAGGGTCTATACGTTGTTAATAGCCAACGTATTTCTCCTACTGTCGCGTCTGACCCAAGTCCGCGACAGTTTAGGCAGAGGATACTCATTGCGCTTGGCGGTGCTGCATCGCAGCCACCGCCTAATCCGTCGATCGTGTGATATCTGTCTTCTGCTTCTTATGTTGATCATCCGTTAGTGTCTCATGTTCCACAACGGGAGTTGCATCCACAACAGCAAGTGCCAAAGTCCCCTGGTTAGCAGTGACAGTAGCAGGAGCATCCGGGGCCTTCACCACATAAACTTGCTTTGTCTGTTTCCTCTTTTGGCCCGACACTCTAGGCTGCCCAGGAGCCTCTAACGAAGCAGGAGCAACTCCAGGACAAGAACGTTGCCCCTTTGACACAGTAGATGTCTTGTGGGCACGAGGGGCTCTCTTGACAGGAGGTGTAACCTCACCCTGCTCATTCCCCTTCTTCTTACGGTCCTCCGTGGTAGCATTTGACCCGGAGGCCCGCTCAGCACCGCTCCATGATCCTTTACTAGACTGAGAGAAATCAGACGACCCTCCCACCTCTTTCTTCTTACGATCAGGAACACACAGCCGAGAACCATCATACGGCAGCCTCCCATCTGCATCCCTCTCCGCCGAGTAGGACACACCAGCGAAGAGTGCCTGAGACGGCCACATGAGAAGCAGGAAATTGGAAGGCGCTCATACATCACATCATAATGAACAGTCTGATTCCTCTTCCTCGAGTAGACCGAGACACACCGCATAACTGGCTCAGAAGCATCAATGGTAACCCGAACACGGAGAAAGGATCCCCATGCCCTCCCATTCTCATCAACATCAGCTTTCTCCACTTTGCCAAGACGAGATGCCAGCGGAATGCCTCTCTCCGAGTTCATCAGCTCATAGCCCAGGTTCATAATTCTAGCCCAGATCGGCAGCTCATTGAAGACCACATCGTCAGGCTTGATACGAGGATCAAAATCTTTCAACAAAACAGCATGCAAACCCACTCTCCATGGGCCTCCTTTTGCCACCCGAGACCTATCAGCCTCTGATCCAAACTCAGCTAAGAACATGTTGGTGCCCATTGGTCTAAATTCTAGTCCCTTCGGATTGCCCCAGGCCGGACGCAACACCGCCTTGAAAGTATTGATGTGCAGCGTATTGGGAGCTAGAACTTTACCAATCAAAGCCCAGTCAGGACCAACAGGATCATCATCACCTTCGTCATCCAGAACAAAGGGAGTAGCTTCTTGTTGTGTCAGGTTCAGATTGCGCAGCATCTCCGTCACAACGTCTCCCGAAGCCGCCGCCGCGCCAGCCGTTCCCGCACCAACCGATCCGCCACCCGCCATACCACCAGTCGCCGCCGAGGATGAACCTTGACAGGTCACGCCTGGCGCCGCCTTCTTCTCCGCCATCACCAGCGTACCTTTGCCCGCCATCTCCCAGAAACCACCAGATCCCGATCACCCAGACGAACCAAGGGTAGGCGGCGAAACTAGGTTTCACACCTTGATCACCCCGAGACCGAAAGAGATCCAAAAAACTAGGGTTTCACACGAGAGGCGCGAGCGAGAGGAACCACACCAGGATAGGGAAGACGCAGATGATCTCGATCGGGAGATCAAGAACACCAAAGGGAGTCACGAGGTCTAGTCTCGCCGATCGCCAGAGCGCAGCGATACCCTAGAGCCACCGACAATTTTTTCGTAATCTTTTTGTTCTCAACTAGCACAATGCCCGTGGATAAGTACAACCTAGTGACTGTTGAGTGTTCGGGGGCTCCTTTCTTGTGCCACTAGCTCCGGAAAGTCACGGGCACCGGTATGTGGTGCTGGGCACCACTGATTGGCTCCCATAGAAGGAGTAGGAGTTCCTCCTGGGTATCCTTGGCACCTGTGATTGGCTCCCGTGGGAGAAATTCCTCTTCCTCAGTATCCTCGCGCTTGAAAAGGAAGAGAGCGCGGCTGTGGCGACAGTCGAGGGCACTCCACACCCGGCGGTCCGGAGCAGCGAGGGAGAAGGTTGAGGCGGTGGTGGGAATGAAGTTGGGGACAATTCCGTTAGTCCAATCATGGAGGAAGCCGAGCAAGGGGGCGTCCGGTGGAGCTCGTGGAGGAGGCGGTGGAAGATGGGGTGGGAGATGGCGCCGCCCCAGGCCTTGCAGACGAGGGAGGCGCGTAGGAGCCACACTGGCTCATCGGGAGGGAGGCGCAAGAGAATCTCTTCGACGAGCTCCTCCGGGAGCGCCGGCGGTGCGCTGGCGATGCTGCCATGGTGGTCGGTGGATGTGGCCGGCGTGGAAACGAATATGTATCGGCTCAACCAGGTTGGACTCAGAACGCGACCTACCTTTTTTTAGAGTATGACAATGGACAGATGTGCTGCCTGTAGTTGTGGCACTTAGTCAAAGTTAAAATTGCCTAGACTAACCAAAGGAAAGAGAAGGAGCGAACGAAATCCTCTTCCTTTGTCAGCACTCCTGATCTGCTCCCATGGCGTCCCCACATGAGTTCATTTGTGATCTAGATGCCATAGCTACAATGTCCCCTTTGGTTTTCGCCGCCCGGGGTGGGATCTGATTGGTCAGTGGGTTCATCGACCCAACGTTCTATGACGTGATGGAATCTTGCCATCTTGGTGTACAAATCATCCCTGGAAGAGCAGGATCCTCTATCTCAGCATATCAACAACTCCCAGTGTCTCACACACCTATGTTGATCCATCTCACATGATAACTTTGAATGTCAAGCACACTGTCTTCTCATGGCATAGGCTTTGGGGTGAGTGTTCTAATGTGTGCAATTTTCGCTCGACTGTACGACTTCAAATAGGGGAGCACCAGAGCAAATGCATAAAAAACACGCAGCTTGTGGTTCTTTTTATAGACACGCCTTTTTGTTTACCGGGAATTACCACTGGTAAGTTACCAGCTAGTACGCACTAGCTTGGCAGGAAGTGCATTAAAACCACAATGTTGCTCCAGTGCAAAACATGTGGAGGTGTTTTATCATTATTTGAAACTAGCACAGTGGCCTTCACAAATGTAAGGGCATTGTATTTTAGAGAGACGTTTTGGCAACCGAGTGCAAATCCTCCTGTTATTTATTTTAAAATTTAAAAATATGAAAATTCTTCAAAAAAATCTAAAACAATTTAGGCATAAACATATACAAGTTTTCAACAATCCTACAAAATTTCAGAAGGAAATGACACTTTCTATGGTCTGTGGAAAAAAGAAAATCTATGAAAATGACAAAATCTGTGGTTTAAAAAAATGTAATTTCAAATCTCATTTCGACCACAGATTTTGTCATTTTTGCACAGATCACAGAAAGTGCCATTTCTTCCCGAATTTTTTCACGAATGTTCAAAACTTATATATGTTTGGCCCAATGTTTTTTAGATTTTTTACAAAGTGTTTTCATATTTTTTAAATTTGAAAAGAATAACAGGAGCATATGCACCCAGGAGCCAAAGTGAATTTCTGATTGTATTTATTGTTGAATATTTTGATACATGAAGTCAATAATTTTATATGACGTTAGATCCTAATGTGAGTTTAGGTTAGTTCAAATGGTACATATTATTTTATAATTATTACATAGATACAATATTTCATAATATTGTTCTAATATATGCCTATCACATAACATCCATCCTTATGATGCCATAAGTGACACTAGATGTATTTTTTTCTAAGACACAAATAACCTATCTGATGTTGTCTGTTTATTTTGATCGAAGAGCCTAAATTGAACATCTTGATCTACATGTCGCCCCTGGATATTAAATGGATAAACCCCTTTTTTGTGAAAAATGATTATATATTTGGAACTAATATTACAACATTGCCTTTTGACGAAAATATAAGAAAAATCTTTCTGAAAAAGTTGACCAACACATTTATTAGTCAAATTAATTTAGATAAATTATTACAAATATTTATTATGCCTTATCATAAATGATCTAAATATGAAAATGATACATGCATTTTAATTTAGTTTCAGTAAGAAAAATATATTCGCATTCTGATTTAACTACCAAAATTGATTGGTTTTACTTGCCATATGGTCCCACCACATTAATAGCCTAATTTTCTTGTGCCATCATATCATCCTTTTTTATCAATTTTTTTGATCAATCATCTTTGTAATTGATTTTGCACCATCTGTGGCTCTTTTAATAATCTAGCATCACACATTCTCTTAAAGTTCCACATTAGAGTTTTGTCTACGCTACCCATAATTAAAGATGAGAAATACTGAAAATGTTGTCTCAGAGGAAATTATTGCAGCACTTTATCAAAAAATATAGTTGCGATGATATGTGGTGTTTTAACCTTGGATGAAATACACTATAACATTATTAGTATAGAGGCACGCTAACAATATTATTTAGATTAGAAATGAAGATACATGCCGAGAAAATAGGCTAAAACACATTAAAAATATTGTATATAATTGTTTGTCATATTGAGATAGTTCCATAAGGGCACAAAAATTAGACGCGCATCGCACGTACAATTTTATAATTAACGATAAAGACAGGCAAACAATCTGAACACCACCCAACATGCCAAAAGAATATAGAAGACAGAGAAAAGAGTGTATTGAATGTGCTGTAATTGTGGTCTAAATCGCCGGTGCCAATACACTTTAATTGAGTCCCTACGTAGTCAAAGTGAAAAAATGCGAGACTAACACCAAAGGAAAGAGGGCCTAAGTTAACCAAAGAATAAAAGGCCCACGTTCCTGTGCATGGGAAGCAGCAGACAAAACCTTCTTCATTTGTCAGTACTCCTAATCTGCTCCCATGGTGTCCTCACATGAGTTCATCCGTGCTGTAGATGTCATAGCTACACGGATTCACAGAACCCTTTGGTTTAGGCGACCCGCGACGCGATCTGCTTGGTCAGTGGGTTCATCGACCCAATGTTTTATTACGTGATGGAATCTTGCCATCTTGGTGTTCAAATCATCCCAGCGAGAGGAGGATCACCAATTTCAGCATATCAACAACTCCCAATGTCTCACACACCTATGTTGATCCATCTCACGTGATAACTTTGAATGTCAAGCACATTGTCTTCTCGGCATAGGCTTTGGGGTGAGTGTTCTGATGTGTGCATACTACACTCGACTCTACAACTTCAAATTAATATGGGAGCACCCGAGCAAACGCATAAAAAACATGGAGCTTGTGGTTCTCTTATAGACACTAGAGGCTGGGGCGCCCCTCGGGGCGCCTCCTGGCCGGTCAGGTGCATGCTTATCACAACACCCAATATTAGAAGGTGCAAGCCAATTCTTAGGCATAAAAGTAAGTAGTAGAATTAGAAGGCAACAGCACAACACCTAGAAATTGGATTGGGTGGGAGAGCTATAGCTCAGCTCAAATACTCCTTGTTCTGCCAATACCATACATCAGTAGGAAAAACAAAACCAGGTCCGTACAGTGGCGGCTCAATCTCATTCCCTACTTTGAGATTCACGATCAACCTATTCTCCTGAACTCCAAATCAGACGCTCTATGAACCCAACGCGTCTTCATGAACTCGTCAAGAAAGGCTGATCTTATCTTCCCAACACCACACAAGCAGACACGCTTACTGTTGACGGACTTACACCCCTTGTCATCATCACATAGGCATGTATCATCAGGTAATACTAACAATTATACAAACCTAATTAAGATCATCAGGTAATACTAACAATTATACAAACCTAATTAATATCATCAGGTTTTTGTATCCTACATATAAGCAGAATCTGGGTTGCCATCAGTAAGACTCGGTCAATGCTGCTGTCACAACACGTGTGGTGTTACACTGTCAGTTCAACCCCCAAACCGAGTGCACTATTAGTAAGGTGGAAGTAACTTGCGTAGCCAGCCCCAGTCCATGTGATCACCCCGTACAAGGACACCCCGCCCTTTTCCTCTTGCTGCTTCGCGCCCTTTTCCTCTTGACGATGGCATCAAAGCACCCATCGGCCATGCTAATATGATCTGTGAGGGGCCGTCGGATGTGGTCAGCGGAGACTCTGTGATACCCGCGAGGTACACATATCGGCAAAGAGGTCGAACTTCAGGGTGGCCATGGGTGTGTTGGGCTTCTTGATCAGGTCGTCCTCCAGCATGATCGCTGCTACCTGGAGACAATGCCGAACGCTACCCCAACAAGAACCATTGAGTAGGCCTCCACAATACCACATGCCCCACGTCCTGCACCCAAAAATTAAATTTTCCAACTGCATAAGGGTCCACTAACAACTACGGAGATTGATTTACGGTTGTCATGTGGTGCAAACCTTACCTCATTAAATTGGAACTTTACAAGGCTGGGAAATCCAGATTTCAGAAGTCGAAAAGGGTTTCTACCTTGTCTATGCACTTCTTGTCAGCTAGCTCTTCTGTTGGAGGCAGGTTGGGGAATCCAGATTTCAGAAGCGGCACAAGGGTTTCTATGCTGTCTATGCGCGCTGACATCTTCTCTACATCCGATGATTTGTCCTTCATGAAATTCCAGGAATGTCGTCCAGGGGACCTCTTGCTTCTTTCCTTTGAGATCCTTTGATTCCGTGCAAACAATGCACGCTCTAACCGGTTGACAATCCCAACCACGTCATGCTTGGTTTTTAAATTGAGAGAAATGAAGATTTCTTCAATAGGAATAGTCTGTGATTACAACATGGTACAAGTAGCTAGCTCTTCCAGACTGCAAGTTCAGTTAAGTATTCACTACAGTTGTCAACCCTAAGAAAAAGGAAATATTAGACTCATAGAATGATTTTCACCAATCACTACAATATGACTAAATAGAATTGGTACTTGATACATCTTTTGAGCTAATACAAAAGCTCTCTTTATCGAATAAAAATGACTAAATAGAATTGATACCTTTGGAATGGGCTGCCATAACAGTCGTGGGAATAGGGATCTGAAATATGGCTTGTTCATTGATAGACTCATCACACCCTTGTCAATACCTCCAAGCTTGTAGATCAGAACTTGGAACTTATGGTCGACTTGCCAGAGTCGACATCGCCAATGAACACAATTTTAATGTGAAACTTCTCCAAACTCATGGTTGCACTGTTCAGCTACCAAACTGCATTATCAAAGGAAATAGGTGTTAGAGATGATAGATAAACAGAACCAAAAATTAATACACCTTAGCTATTTGTGAGAATTGATACATCAAATAATAATATAGAAATTAATTTGATCGGTTCAACCGCATGTATTGACACTTAAGCCAAACAGACCGCAAGCACTACTTAGATCTGCACACACTGTTATAACTACAACATGCTACTGCCAGATATATAAAGTAGTATAGATCTGAAATAGTTTCAGAGACTGCATGGAGTATTGAATAGCTAAGCACAGAAAGTAAGTGTCGCCATCCTGCATATATTAAGATAAAATATGCAAAGTGTCTTAACGTTTTTTTTTACCGAAAAGGGGGCACACCCCGGCCTCTGCATACAACTTCTCTCATGAACTTCTAATTTTCGCTGTACTCTACCTCCCCCTGTCCTAACTCAAAAGAATCCAATTCCACAAGCATTCAGTTAGGATATTCAGTAGAACCCACTTTGTCATTTCCATGGAAATAAATAAATGGATAGTCAGCAAAAGAGCAAAGCTGACCTTTTGAAGTAACATGGATCCAAAAGTAGGAAAGCTGATCTTTGCGTGAAATTTCCGGGAGAGGTAGCCACATTGCCCTATACATTCTAGGGGCATTTGTTTCTAATGCGACATTAATCTGCAGGATATGAAAGAGCAAACAATGTCATATATTGGCATCTTGTAGGCACAACACGAAGAGCATGATAAATTGTTTTGCTGATTGCGATAAACAAGAAAAAGGAAACCCCATGACAATAGAAGTATATTGGTACAATTCTCAAAACTTGGTATTCAACCATAAGCACGAATTGGCATTGATATTTATTTGCAACAGAATTGTTCTATTCTAGATATCAGTGACCACTCAGAATTAATAATACATGAATAACATGCAGTTTTGATCCTTCAAATAATTACTTCACCACACCAAACTAATTACTTTCATTATTCATAACAAAATGATATTACCTGGAAAGCAATTTCTATTACTGCATATAGTGACCTGTAAACAATGTTCATGTAGTCTAGAAGAAAGAGATGAAAAATGACCAAACTGTGCAAGCACACAATGTACTATTGTTAAAAGGTGATATAGCTTGAGATTATATTGCTAAGGATGTACAAACTAAGGAGAAAGCATGGACTCGCACATGTACTACCCATATGCAGCTAAGTGAAAAGAACATGGTAACTTTCAGAGCAGTAGCAACTTCATCACATCCCATAGCACCTGAATTTTGCCACCAGGCAGTAGAGTACTAACGAAATGAAGGCAACAAAAAACATGGAACCAGAAAAGGGTGTCATTGACCATGTTTATAGTCAAGACCTGTTTGTTTGCAGGTTCACCTTGATTTTGGCATTTCTAGTGTTGTCGCATGAGATGAAACCTTCTATTGGCTCCAGATTAATGATGTGAGAAACATGTAAGAAAATGTTTTTGTGCATTTGGTTCAGTACCTCAGTATGGACCGGCTTACTTGTCTTCCTCTCCCTCTTCTGGCTCCAATCCCATGCACTAAACACTGAAAGTAACATACCCATCTACACCTTTGCAACAATGGTATGACATCTGCAGGTTGTTTCCATGAGTCCATCTTGGTAAATTATTTGATTCAAAAGAGAAATGCTTGGAACAACCATTTAAGAAAAAAATTTGAAGGAAGGACAATACCTCTCGGGTCGCTGGGATCCGGAACATGTGAAGGCACAGAGCAGGCCAGACCACGCCTCCCCGAGCTCCGGAGCAGCGCACGCATGAACGAACAGCTACAAGAAACATGAAGTGAATATGAATCATTCTCAAAATACCAACTCCAATAATAATGTTATACTTATTTATTTGTCTTTAATATATACTCATGTATGTTAAACCTGAATAGGAAATAAAAAATGAGCATGGGTAATGAATCACCTTTACTGCATCTTGCAGTGTTGCCGGCCCGGTTATTCTCCTGTAGTCTTGCTGCCTGTCCATCGGCGCTATTACAGGTGCTAATACTCATGGCCACAGTTCTTCAGTCACCAATAGCCACGAATGCCATCCCAGTCCTAGCATAAACCTGCCATTCAGCAAGCCAAATGAGGTAATTGTACGCTCTGGTTTCTAATATGAATGCAAGATATCATTTCCATTGTAAACACACATGTCTACATATTTATTACCCAGAACAAAAATTATTGTGTCTTCGAGAGAGAGAGAGATGGGCAGTTTTATAGGTCGGTGTTGCAGATGAGGCAGCTCCATCTGAGCGAGGCAAACAACTCCACGAACGGCTGCAAATGTGCGTCACCACTGACAAAAAACTCCACAAACGGCTGTAGTTGTGCGTCACCACATTCACTATTTCAGTATTTCACAAAAAGAATCATTGATTGAATAGAAACACTCAGAGCACTCACGGAATCAAACGTCTCAAGAGGCAGCACCACCATGACCAGGCTGTCAGACCCGAATCGACGAGCGTGTGCACGGGCAGGGGGGTCGCGGACTGTCGAGCCTGTGGAGCAGCACCGCGCTGGGCGCGTGGGGAGCTGACAGAGGAATCTTGGGACGGCACAACCACACGAGAGGCGAGGTGAAAAAGCAAGAGCACGCGACAGGGAGGCTAGAGTTGGCCTGGGCACTTGAGCGGGTAGGCGCGGCGGTGGGGAATCGGTGGAGGAGGCCGGCGCAAGGCGAGGTGCCGGGCACCGAGGGTAGGATGGCGAGGAGGTGAGGCTCGAGGGAGGTATTTTTTTTTTCCAAATCTGGCCGTTTTCGTGAACTAATAACGCATCTGGCCGCTCCCGAAAACTATTTGCAAATCTGGCCCCTGAGGTCGGCGCCAACGCAAATGGAGCCGAACTTGTGCAGTTCGGCGCCAACAAAAATTTGCAAATCTGGCCCCTGAGGTCGGCGTCAACGCAAATGGAGCCGAACTTGTGCAGTTCGGCGAAATGGCGTCGCCGAACTGCACAAGTTCGGCTCCATTTGCGTTGGCGCCGACCTCAGGGGCCAGATTTGCAAATAGTTTCCGCGAGCGGCCAGATACATTATTAGTTCACGAAAACGGTCAGATTTGGCAAAAAATACTCGAGGGAGAGGGGGAGAGGAGACGGGGCGCTGGTGGTGGTGGAAGAGGCTTGGCAGAGGAGACACTAGTGGAAACAGGAGCTTTGGTGGAGAGGGATGTTAGGCTCTAGTCCCGGGCGTGGTTCGAACCCGGACTAGAGGAGGGAACTAGTACCGGGCCGGCTGCTCCGACGCTGCGCAGGTCGGGTCCCGGGTTGTAGGGCACCTCTAGTTCCGGGCCGTGATACCACCCGGGACCGAGGCAGTCAGCGGCAGGGTGGAGACAGGAGGGTGGACCTTTCGTCCCGGGCCATGGTACAGCCCGGGACTAGAGGTCCCGCTATATCATCTCCCACCCCGGGCCAGCCACCATTTTTGAACTCTCAAGCTCATCTTCATTGTTTCCTCTCTCAAGCTCAAGTGTAGCCCCATTTTTTTCCAAGATTTGTCAAGATAGACGGCACCCATCTCTCCAAGGGTTAGCAACACTTGATCCTTTCACCCGGCGGCCGAATTTTAGCCATTTCCATACAAGTTTAGCTCATTTCATTTTTATAGTGCTACCTAGGTATTTGATGAAATGCCTAAACTAGGTAGTTCATTTTTTTATGTATTTTGAGCTCAAATTAATTTATTATTTGTGTATTTTAGTGTCCTCTCGGTCCTCACCGCCGTCGATAGCCCCCGCCATCCCGTGACCGGCACCACCTCGGTGAGCCTCTTCTTTTATCTGTTATTTTACAAAATTAGTTGTATGATTTGAATGCATAATTATTTTTCTTGTATAATTTTCTTATGTTTTTTATGTATAGTGTCATGGTTTTGATATCCGTCCCCGTCGGCCCTCGTCCGGTCTATGATTCGGATGTGGTATATTTTTATCACTATTTATTTTGTTTCGTGTTTATAACAATCATGCCGACCAAATTGAAATAGATATATTTTTATTTAGGAGGTAGTTGAACCGGAAATTCCAGCCGACCCTATTGTAGAGTTTTTTAAAAAAGAAAACAACGATTTGAAAGCAAAATTGAAGATAAGTGAAGATCTTCGTCTCCAATGCCTAGAAGAGAAGATGGTATTGGACTTGAAGATTGCCAACATCGTTGATGCTCACGGGGTCGAGCTTACCGACGTCGTCGCTGTTCACGAGATGAAGATGGATGCAATGCGCTTGAAGCTTAGAAAGATTAGAAAATATGTCATTAATCAAGAGGCTTGGTATCATTATGCTGTTGGTTCAATAGTTACCTTAGTTGCGATTCTGATCGCATTTGTTGTTGGATTTAAATTCTTTAGATAGTTGTATTCTAGTTTCAATTAATTTATGTTTTATGAGAACTATGTATTACATTTGGTCACTACTATACTTTGGTTTTAATGTGATGAACTTGTATTAATGAATATGATATGTTTCCTATTATGTTGGTTTATCGTAATGGGTTTTAGCGGTGATTTGCAGATGAGTCATCCGTGGATGTACATGGATGGCGTGCAATCTTTTCTCAATGTGGCTAAGGATAACAAGGGGCCGAATGGTTTTATGTGTTGTCCATGCAAGAAATGTCGGAATGAGAAGGATTACCCTAACACAGACAGAATTCACCTCCACCTGATAACTTCTGGTTTCATGCCCGGCTATAATTGTTGGACCAAGCATGGAGAAAAAGGGGTTATGATGGAAGATAACGAAGAAGAAGAGAACGATGACAACTACATGTACCCTGAATATGTTGGTAACCCAACAGGGGAAGCTGATGATGAAGAGGTACCAGATGATCCCATCATACATGATGATTTACGTGGGGTCATCGTTGATGCACATACCCTAGCAGAAACTACACTTGAGAAGTTGAAGTTGGAGCGCATGTTAGAGGATCACAAAACAAAGTTGTACCCAACTTGCGAAGATGGCAACACAAAGCTCGGTACCACACTGGAATTATTGCAATGGAAGGCAGCGAATGGTTTATCTGACAAGGGATTTGGGAGTTTACTGAAAATAGTGAAGGACAAGCTGCCGGCTGGTAACGAATTGCCCGAGAGTGCGTATGAAGCAAAGAAGATTATCTGCCCTCTAGGATTAGATGTGCAGAAGATACATGCATGCATTAATGACTGCATCCTCTACCGCGGTGAGAAGTATGAGAATTTGAATGAATGCCCGGTATGCGGTGCATTGCGGTATAAGATCAGAGCAGATGACCCTGGCGATGTTGAGGGCCTGCCCGCCAGGAAGAAGGTTCCTGCCAAGGTGATGTGGTACGCTCCTATAATACCACGGTTGAAACGTTTGTTCAGAAACAAAGAGCATGCCAAGTTGTTGCGATGGCACAAAGAAGACCGCAAGAGCGACGAGATGTTGAGACACCCGGCTGATGGGTCGCAGTGGAGAAAAATCGATACAGAGTACAAGGAATTTGCACGTGACCCAAGGAACTTAAGGTTTGGTCTTAGCACGGATGGCTTTAATCCTTTTGGGGAGCAGAGCAGCAGTCATAGCACCTGGCCTGTGACTCTATGTATCTATAACCTTCCTCCTTGGTTGTGCATGAAGCGGAAGTTCATTATGATGCCAGTGCTCATCCAAGGCCCGAAGCAACCCGGTAACAACATTGATGTCTACCTGAGGCCATTAGTTGATGAACTTTTACAGTTGTGGCGTGATGAAGGGGTACCTGTGTGGGATGAGTACAAACAAGCGGAATTTAACCTACGAGGGTTGTTGTTTGTAACCATCAATGATTGGCCTGCTCTTAGTAACATTTCAGGACAGTCGAACAAGGGATACAATGCATGCACACACTGTTTAGATAGCACTGAAAGTATATATGTAGGTAACAAGAATGTGTACCCGGGTCATCGTCGATTTCTTACAACTCAGCATCCCCTAAGAAAGAAAAGCAAGCAGCAGCATTTCAAAGGTGAGGAAGATCGCCGGCCGAAGCCACCCCTCCAAAGTGGTGAAGATATATATGATGCGGTCAAGGATTTAGATGTAATCTTTGGAAAGGGTCCTGGCGGACAGTCTGTTCCGAAGGACGCTAACAACCACGTTCCCCTGTGGAAGAAGAAGTCTATATTTTGGGAACTACCCTATTGGAAAATCCTAAAGGTCCGCTCTGCAATCGACGTGATGCACGTGACGAAGAATGTTTGCGTGAACCTGCTAGGCTTCTTGGGCGTGTATGGGAAGGCAAAAGATACTCCGGAAGCACGAGAGGACCAGCAACTTTTGAAAGACCCAAAGAACCTGCATCCAATGAGGACGGATAAAGGACGTCTACGTCCTGCTAGCTACGTTCTTACCAAAGAAGAGAAGGAGATATTTTTTGAAGTCCTGAGCAGTATGAAGGTCCCGTCTGGCTTCTCGTCGAATATAAAGGGAATAATAAATATGGCAGAGAAAAAGTTCCAGAACCTAAAGTCTCATGACTGCCACGTGCTGATGACTCAACTGCTTCCGGTTGCATTGCGGGGCTTCTACCGGAAAATGTTCGAGTATCCATTGTTCAGCTATGTGCGTTCCTCAATGCAATTTCGCAGAAGTCAATCAGCCCAACCACTCTATTAAGGTTACAGAAGGATGTGGCTCAATGTCTCGTTAGTTTTGAGTTGGTGTTCCCACCATCCTTCTTCACTATTATGACACATCTCCTAGTACACCTGGTCGACGAGATTCACATTCTGGGTCCTGTATTTCTACACAATATGTTCCCCTTTGAGAGGTTCATGGGAGTGTTGAAGAAGTATGTTCATAACCGTGCTAGGCCAGAAGGAAGCATCTCCAAAGGGTATGGAACAGAGGAGGTCATTGAGTTTTGTGTTGACTTTATTCCCGGCATTAAGTCGATTGGTCTTCCTGAATCGCGACATGAGGGGAGACTAAGTGGAGAAGGCACTCTAGGAAAGAAATCATACATATGCAGGGACGGGTATTCTTTCACAAAAGCACACTACACAGTTCTGCATAATTCCACTTTGGTGGCTCCGTATATCCAGATGCACAAGGATATTGTACGCTCTAACAACCCGGGGATGGATGACTCCGCCATTGCAAAGGAACACATGGAGAATTTTGGCGGTTGGTTGGAAACGCATCTGAACAACAACAACACAGTCTCAGATGAGCTGTTCTTGTTGTCTAAGGGGCCATCTTCGACTATTTGGACTTTCCAAGGGTATGAGATAAACGGGAATACATTTTACACGAACGCCCAAGATAAAAAGAGCACCAACCAAAATAGTGGTGTCCGCTTTGATGATAAGAGCACGAATGAGGCCACGGTCACATATTATGGTTGCATAGAGCAGATATGGGAACTTGACTATGGACCTTCTTTGAAGGTCCCTTTGTTCTGGTGCAAATGGTTCAACCTGAGAGGCGGCGGGGTAAAGGAAGACCCATTGTACGGAATGACTACAGTGGATCTCACGAATGTTGCGTACGACAACGAACCATTCGTTCTAGCCAAGGATGTGGCTCAGGTTTTCTATGTGAAGGACATGTCTACCAAGCCAAAAAAAAGAAAAGATAAGGAAGTGAATACATCAGCCGATGAGCCAAAGCGCCACATAGTTCTTTCAGGGAAAAGAACCATCGTGGGAGTGGAGGACAAGACAGACATGTCAGAAGATTACGACAAGTTTCATGAAATTCCGCCCTTCAAAGTGACCACTGACCCAAGTCTCAAGTTATATGCAGACCCTTGTCCATGGTTACGGAGCGATCAGAAGAAAGGGTCTCACAAAAAGAAAAAGCGAAGACTAAATAGGGATGTTGTTCATGATGTGTAATAATTTATTAAACTTTTATATAATTTATAGTATGGAGGACAAGACAGACATGTCAATGAAATCAAGCGTATGGCGGTGGCGGAATGTAGTACTTAATTTATAAATTTTTGATGTAGCATCAAACTTTGTGATGTGAAATGATCCACTGCGCATGTAGTACTTGATTTATAAATTTTTGAATTGATTTTAAATTAAGCGTATGTAGTACTTAATTTAAAACCAAGCGCATGTGATACTTCATTTTAAACCAAAACAGAAAACAGGAAAATGAAAGCAATTTTTACTTAATTTAGACAAGTAAATCAAAAGATATAAAAAAAGTAAGAAACCAGAAAATTAAAAAAAATTAACCTCTAGTACCGGGCCGTGCGACCACCCGGTACTACAGGTCCACTGGGCTTGGCGCGCAAATTTTCGCGGCCCTGAGGGACCTCTAGTACCGGGTGGACACGGCCCGGTACTAGAGGGTCTCTAGTACCGGGTGGAGCCACGGCCCGGTACTAGAGGGTCTCTAGTACCGGGTGGAGCCACGGCCCGGTACTAGAGGCCTTTTTGGCGCTACTTCTAGTGGCTCGGGCCGAAAATTTGCCCAAGTCCAGCAAATCGACGCTCCGCCTCCGGGCTCCAGACGACGCCGCCCCCTGCGCCGCCAGGCTGCCGGATTTCGTCCCCGCGCCGCTGCCGCCCTCACCGTGGGTCGCCGTCCTGCTCCTGCTCCGGGCGCGGCCGTCCCCGCTTTCCCCCGAGCAAGATCATCGTCCTCGAGCAAGCAAAGCTCGCCCCCCGACCCACGGTGAGCTCGTCCCCCCGACCAACTACTCTCTCCCTCTCTCAGATCTAGCGCGCGGCGGCGGCGGCGGACCCTAACCACGGGGCCGGCGCCGGAGTTGGTAAACAAGAACATATTTTTTAGGGCCTAAGGGCCGATTTCATTATAATTAGGGGGAGGCCACAAACGGCCGATTACATTTGGGGGGGAGGCCATTAATAAGGCCATTACATTGGAGGGGGGAGGGGGGTCGTCGTCGCCGGTGCCGCCTAGTCGTCGAGGACGATGAAGGGCGGCGGGGTCCAGAGATGCTCCGGTGGCGCCTGCTGCTGCGGTGGTGCCTCCTGCTGCTGCGGTGGCGCCTCCTGCTGCTCCGGTGGCGCCTCCTGCTCCTGCTCCTGATCCGCCGACCAGCTCCCGCCGGTAAAGACCCAGGACTGGCCAACGAGGCCGGGAGGCAGAGGAGGCGGCGGCGGAAGGTCCTGCTCCTGCTCGCGTTCCATGGCGTAGTGCCACGGCTCGACCTCGTCCGGGTCGTAGTACTGCGGTGGCGGCGGCGGCGGCATCAGGGCCACGGCCGCGGCCCTCACCTTCTCCCACCTCTTGATCTCGTCCTCGACGAGGCTGAGGTTGGAGGCCTCGAACGCGGCCAACATCTCCGGGTCGTCCTCATCCTCGGGGACCTCCTCCTCGAACCACAGCGCGTCGGGCAGCGCTGGGTAGGCGGATTGGACGGCGCGGGGCGCCGGGGCGAAGTAGGAGTGGCGGCGGTCCTCGTGCTCGTCCCTGAGCCACTGCTCCCAGTGTGGGGAGCCCGCCGCGTAGACGGGGTCGTCGCGGAGCTCCGCCGGGAGGAGACGGCGCCGGGGCGCGATCTCCCTGTCCAGTTGCCTCCCAGGGAGCGGGACCGCCGGCACCGGAATCCTCTGCGGGTTCAGGTGCCAGCCCTCGGGGAGGTGGACGTCGCTCCACTCCAGCGTGGCGGCGTTGTCCAAGTGCCACTGGCACTCCGGCTCCGGCACATAGCGCCGGCGCCGGATCCTCCTCCCTCCGGCGGTAGTGGTGGTAGTTCGTGACGGCGCGTCGGGTGCGTGGGCGACACGCACCGGTGGCGCGGTCCTCCGCACGCCCTGCGGAACGACGCCCAAGGCCGCCGGCGGTGGAGGCGGTGGAGAAGCGCGGCGACGGCTGGAGGACTCGCCGGCCTCGTTCTTCGAGGACTTCCCGAACCAGCGCGACATGGCGGCGAGGGCACTGGACGGGCGGAGGGGAACCGTCGGGCGGAGGGGAACCGTGGGAGCGGAGCGGAGTGGAGTGTCCATTCCGCACGGGCGCGTCCCTTTTTAAAGACCAGGACCGTCGGGAGGGGGAACCGTCGGGTGGGCCAGCGCCCGAGTCGCTGGCAAGTGGGCCAGGAGCATTGACTCCGGGTGGGCGGGGGCTGTTGGTGCTCCGCATTGACCACGGGGGGTGAAGGCGAGGCGGCCGGGTGGGAACTGATACGTCCAAAACGTATCTACTTTCCCGAACACTTTTGCTATTGTTTTAACCTCTAACTTGTGTGTTTTGAATACAACTAATGCGGACTAACGCTGTTTTCAGCAGAATTGCCCTGGTGTCTTGTTTTTGTGCAGAAAGTCAACTTTCGGGAAAAACACCAGAAAAATCGCAAACCTCCTATTTTACCAGAAGACTCACGGAGCCAGAAGGGGAGTCAGAGATGGGCCACGAGTGCCCAAACCACATGGTGGCGCGGCCTGGGGGCCCACCGTGCCAGCCACTGAGGAGGGCGACTCGGCACTGATACGTCTCCAACGTATCCATAATTTCTGCTGTTCCATGCTTATATTATACCATTTGCTACATGTTTTATATACACTTCGTATCACTTTTATGCATTTTCTGGGACTAACCTATTAACAAGATGCCACAGTGCCAGTTCCCTGTTTTCTGCTGTTTTTGGTTTCAGAAAGTTACTTCTGGAAATATTCTCGGAATTGCACGAAACAAAAGGCCAGGTCCCTATTTTTCCAGCACGTACACGGAGTCCGAAGGAGAGACGAAGAGAGCCAGGGTGGCCAAACCACCAGGCGCGGCAGTGGGCCCAGCCGCGCCACCAGGTGGTTTGGGCCCCTCGGGGGTCCGCCGACATCGCCCCTTCGCCTATTTATTCCCCGAGACGCGAAAACCCTAAAACACCGAGCCTTTCATCCAGAACATATTCGCTGCCGCCGCCGTCGTCAACCCTAACTCGGGGGGTTCTGAAGCTCTTCCCGGCACCCTGCCGGAGAGGGGAATCATCACCGGAGGGCTCTACATCGCCATGCCCGCCTCCGGAGTGATGCGTGAGTAGTTCATCCTTGGACTATGGGTCCATAGCAGTAGCTAGATGGTTGTCTTCTCCACTTGTGCCATCATGTTTAGATCTTGTGAGCTGCCTATCATGATCAAGATCATCTTATTGTAATGCTACATGTTGTGTTTGCTGGGATCTGACTTATATTGATACCTATGTGGAGCTGAATATTATATTATCATGTCTATGTCATTTGTGATCTTGCATGCTCTCCGTTACTTGTTGAAGCCTTGGCCACGTGAATACTTGTAACTCCAAGAGGGGGTATTTATGCATGATAGTTGGGTTCAACCTCTATTTAACCTGGGATAGTGACAGCAAGTTCTAAGGTTGTAGATGTGTTGTTGCCACTAGGGGTAAAACAGCAATGCTTTATTCAAGGATGAATGTATTGTTTACATTACGCACATTACTTAATGCAATTGTCTGTTGCTTGCAACTTAATACTGGAAGGGGTACGGATGTTAACCGGAAAGTGGACTATTTAGGCATAGATGCATGCTGGATAGCGGTCTATGTACTTTGTCGTAATGCCCAAATGAATCTCATAGTAGACACCACAGCTCACACATGCATGTTATATGCACTTATCAATTGTCAATTGCCCAGCTGTAATTTGTTTACCCAGCATGTTAGTTATCTTATTGGAGAGACACCACTAGTGAACTGTGGACCCCGGTCCATTCTTTTACATCTGAAATACAATCTACTGCAATCATTGTTCTCTACTGTTTTATGCAAACAAACATCATTTTCCATTCGATACGTTTAACCCTTTGTTTTCAGCAAGCCGGTGAGATTGACAACCTCACTGTTAAGTTGGGGCAAAGTAATTTGATTGTGTTGTGCAGGTTCCACGTTGGCACCGGAATCCCTGGTGTTGCGCCGCACTACACTCCTCACCAACACCTTCGAAGCAAACCTCGTTTTCCTACTGGTCGATTAAACCTTGGTTTCATACTGAGGGAAAACTTACTGCTGCACTCATCATACCTTCCTCTTGGGGTTCCCAACTGACGTGTGACGTACAAGCATTGTTTCTGGCACTATTAACCTAGAGCCACCAACACGTTTTCTGGCGCCGTTGCCGGGGAAAACAGAATTGCTTCTGCAAGGGGAGTCTCTCACACCCAATCTCTTTACTTTGTTATTTGTCTTGCTTAGTTTATTTTTATTTTGTTTGTTTGCTCTCTTATCAAAAACACAAAAAAATTAGTTACTTGCATCTAGTTTATTTTCTGTTTAGTTTTTATTATTTATCATGCTCTCCCTAAGTACACTTTAAAAGAAATATCTGTGGGTAGTGGGTCTATCATTGGAAGAGACAACATTGAAGAATTTTTTAGTCATGTTAGCAAGCTGAAAGATTTTGAAGATAGATCCTTGGTAGAACTTGCCCCTAATTATGAAATTGCTGCTGCCTCCTTAGTCCACATGCTTGAAGCTAGGTTTGTTAACCTTAACCCTATAATGCAGCATATGTTTCTTAGACTTCATGATATGGAAGAGGGGGAAAAGAAGGATTTTGTTTTAGAAACCCTTCTCAAAGAATTTGGAGATGTAGCTAGTGAAGCTAGAAAAGTTTTTATGCGATATAGGATGCTTGGTTATTACATTGATATCGCCAATATACTTGAAAAATTAGAGAAGGAAAGATCCAAGTACACTAAAGAAACTAGTTATGAAGGAGAGAATAAAATACCAATTCCTTTTAAGATTGCAGGAATGCATGAGGCACTAGAAAAGAACTTTAATTGGATTGTGCCTGAAAATTTATTTGATGAGGATAGTTTACCTAAAAGTAATGAAAGGGGAGTTTCTGAAACTTACATAGATAAAGTGCAATGCATCGTTGAGAAAACTTCTAAACTCTCCGTTGATGCTTCTTCTCTTGACAACACTTGATTTTCACTTTCTGCGCCTAGCTGAAAGGCGTTAAAGAAAAGCGCTTATGGGAGACAACCCATCGTTTTTATTTGCTGTTATTTTTGTTTTCTTTGAGTCAAGGATTTTGTTACTTCTGTAGCAACTCCTTTGTATCTTTATTTTATCGCAATGTTGTGCCAAGTAAAGTTCTATATTGAAAGTTGATGCAAGATTTGGATTTCTGCGCAGTGACAGATTTTTAGCTGTCACGGATTTGAGCTTATCTCCCTGTAGAAAATTCAAAAAATTCTGAGAAAAATCACGCATATTCCTGAGATATGTACGCAACTTTCATTATTTTAGGCCAGATCCATCTGAGCAACTTAAGTGCCTCGAAAAAATTCGTCATTCCAGACTGTTCTGTTTTTGACAGATTCTGCCTTTTGTTTTGCATTCGCTCTTTTACTGTGTTTGTGTGGATTTCTTTGCTCCACAAAGCATTGGTGGCTGTAGCTAATGTCCAGAAGCTTTGGGATTGATTGTATCATTACAGAATATGAGAATTTTTGATTATGCACTAACCCTCTAATGAGAACTGTCTTGAGTTTGGTGTGAAGGAAGTTTTCAAGGATCAAGCGAGAAGGGTGATATTATGTGATCAAGAAGAGTGAAAAGCCTAAGCTTGGGGATGCCCCCGTGGTTCATCCCAACCATATTCAGAGAGACTCAAGCGTCTAAGCTTGGGGATGCCCAAGGCATCCCCTTCTTCATCAACAAACTTATCAGGTCATCTCTAGTGAAACTATATTTTAATTCTTTCACATCTTATGCGCTTTACTTGGAGCGTCTGTGTGTTTTTATTTTTGTTTTTGTTTGAATAAATTCGGATCCTAGCAATCCTTGTGTGGGAGAGAGACACGCTCCGCTTTTTCATGTGAATACTCATGTTCTTCACTTATATTTGTTGAGTATTCTTAACTAGCTACTGCAGTGCTTTTAGCTCCTGTTTTTCATGCATCTCTTCGAGCTGTTAGCACTTGTTTATAAATACTCTCTTGCTGCATTATATTATCATTTGGAGAGTTTATGTTTAATAAATTATTGGTGTTTGTTTGGAAGAAAGAAAATGCTACATGTAGTAGTTGGTATTGGAAAAGACATATGCATTCTTGTAGATCATTGTCTTGTTTTGATTTGATGCTTTGCAATTGTTTTGAGCTCTCAAGTAGATCATGTTTAAGCTCTTGCATCATGTAGTTAAAGCCTAGTAGTGGAGAACTACCGTAGAGCTTGTTGAGACTTGGGATGCATATTTGTTCTCTCTAAGGTCTAGATATTTTCTGGTAAAATGTTTGAGCAACAAGGAAGACAGTGTAGAGTCTTATAATACTTGCAATATGTTTTTATGTGATTCTTGCTGTACCGGTTTATACTTGTGTTTGCTTCAAACAACCTTGCTAGCCTAAACTCTGTACTGAGAGGGAATGCTTCTCGTGCATCCAAAACTTGAGCCAAAACCCATGCCATTTGTGTCCACCATACCTACCTACTATGTGGTATTTCCTGCCATTCCAAGTAAATATTTCATGTGCTACCTTTAAACTATTCAAAACTTTATTACTCCTTATTTGTGTCAATGTTTTATAGCTCATGAGGAAGTATGTGGTGTTTTATCTTTCAATCTTGTCATTTACTTCTGACAGACTTTCACCTGGACTAGTGGCATATACATCCGCTTATCCAATAATTTGCAAAAAGAGCTGGCAACGGGGTGCCCAGCCCCAATTAATTACAACTTTCATTAATAATTCTCTTCACATGTTTTGCCCTGATTTATCAGTAAGCAACTTAATTTTGCAATAGACACTCCTCCATGGTATGTGAATGTTGGAAGGCACCCGAGGATTCGGTTAGCCATGGCTTGTGTAAGCAAAAGGTTGGGAGGAGTGTCATCTATAAAGAAACTAAAATACATGTGTAAACAAAAGAGAAGAGGGATGATCTACCTTGCTGGTAGAATAACGTCCTTCATGGGAGCCGCTCTTTGAAAGTCTGGTTGACAAGGGGGTTAGAGTGCCCACTACCATTCGTTGACAACAACAAACACCTCTCAAATACTTATTTTGTGCTCTCTATATGCTTTCGAAAACTTAAAAAGCTCTAGCACATGATTTAATCCCTGCTTCCCTCTGCGAAGGGCCTATCTTTTACTTTATGTTGAGTCAGTTTACCTACTCCTTTCTATCTTAGAAGCAAACACTTGTGTCAACTTTGTGTGCATTGATTCTTACATATTTACTTATTGCACTTGTTATATTGCTTTATGTTGACAACTATCCATGAGATATACATGTTACAAGTTGAAAGCAAATGCTGAAACTTAATCATCCTTTGTGTTGCTTCAATGCCTTTTACTTTGAATCTATTGCTTTATGAGTTACCTCTTATGCAAAACTTTTTGATGCTTGTCTTGAAAGTACTATTCATGAAAAGTTTTTGCTTATATGATTCATTGTTTACTCTTTATCTATTTGTTAGCAAACTATAGATCATTGCTTTGAGTCACTTCATTCATGACATGAGCCTTGCAATATATTGATCAAGATTGTGTGAAAGCATGTCTCCTCAGAAATTATTTGTTGTTATCGTTTTACCTACTCGAGGACGAGTAGAACTAAGCTTGGGGATGCTTGATACGTCTCCAACGTATCCATAATTTCTGCTGTTCCATGCTTATATTATACCATTTGCTACATGTTTTATATACACTTCGTATCACTTTTATGCATTTTCTGGGACTAACCTATTAACAAGATGCCACAGTGCCAGTTCCCTGTTTTCTGCTGTTTTTGGTTTCAGAAAGTTACTTCTGGAAATATTCTCGGAATTGCACGAAACAAAAGGCCAGGTCCCTATTTTTCCAGCACGTACACGGAGTCCGAAGGAGAGACGAAGAGAGCCACGAGGTGGCCAAACCACCAGGCGCGGCAGTGGGCCCAGCCGCGCCACCAGGTGGTTTGGGCCCCTCGGGGGTCCGCCGACATCGCCCCTTCGCCTATTTATTCCCCGAGACGCGAAAACCCTAAAACACCGAGCCTTTCATCCAGAACATATTCGCTGCCGCCGCCGTCGTCAACCCTAACTCGGGGGGTTCTGAAGCTCTTCCCGGCACCCTGCCGGAGAGGGGAATCATCACCGGAGGGCTCTACATCGCCATGCCCGCCTCCGGAGTGATGCGTGAGTAGTTCATCCTTGGACTATGGGTCCATAGCAGTAGCTAGATGGTTGTCTTCTCCACTTGTGCCATCATGTTTAGATCTTGTGAGCTGCCTATCATGATCAAGATCATCTTATTGTAATGCTACATGTTGTGTTTGCTGGGATCTGACTTATATTGATACCTATGTGGAGCTGAATATTATATTATCATGTCTATGTCATTTGTGATCTTGCATGCTCTCCGTTACTTGTTGAAGCCTTGGCCACGTGAATACTTGTAACTCCAAGAGGGGGTATTTATGCATGATAGTTGGGTTCAACCTCTATTTAACCTGGGATAGTGACAGCAAGTTCTAAGGTTGTAGATGTGTTGTTGCCACTAGGGGTAAAACAGCAATGCTTTATTCAAGGATGAATGTATTGTTTACATTACGCACATTACTTAATGCAATTGTCTGTTGCTTGCAACTTAATACTGGAAGGGGTACGGATGTTAACCGGAAAGTGGACTATTTAGGCATAGATGCATGCTGGATAGCGGTCTATGTACTTTGTCGTAATGCCCAAATGAATCTCATAGTAGACACCACAGCTCACACATGCATGTTATATGCACTTATCAATTGTCAATTGCCCAGCTGTAATTTGTTTACCCAGCATGTTAGTTATCTTATTGGAGAGACACCACTAGTGAACTGTGGACCCCGGTCCATTCTTTTACATCTGAAATACAATCTACTGCAATCATTGTTCTCTACTGTTTTATGCAAACAAACATCATTTTCCATTCGATACGTTTAACCCTTTGTTTTCAGCAAGCCGGTGAGATTGACAACCTCACTGTTAAGTTGGGGCAAAGTAATTTGATTGTGTGTGCAGGTTCCACGTTGGCACCGGAATCCCTGGTGTTGCGCCGCACTACACTCCTCACCAACACCTTCGAAGCAAACCTCGTTTTCCTACTGGTCGATTAAACCTTGGTTTCATACTGAGGGAAAACTTACTGCTGCACTCATCATACCTTCCTCTTGGGGTTCCCAACTGACGTGTGACGTACAAGCAATTGTTTCTGGCACTATTAACCTAGAGCCACCAGGCACCTCCCCGAGTCCCCCTTTCGACTACTTAACCCTCTCTGACCTAAAACGCGAGGGGGTCGTCCACTTCATCCAGAAACATCACCGTACGCCGCCGCCATCGCGAAACCTATTTCGGGGACCAGAAACTCCGTTCTGGCACTCCGCCGGGACGGGGAATTGGAGGAGATCATCGCCATCATCATCACCGACGCTTCTCCATCGACCATCCATGTTTCCCCCATCCATGTGTGAGTAATTCCCTGCTGTAGGCTGAGGGGGATGGTAGGGATTGGATGAGATTGTTCATGTAATAAGTTATAAGATCATTAGGGCATGGTGCCTAGTATCCGTTGTTAGTACTTATTGATGTTGTTGCAACTTGTTGAGCTTAATGCTTGTCACTAGGGCCCGAGTGCCATGATTTCAGATCTGAACATGTTATTGTTTCATAATGATATGCACTGTTTATTGATCATACCTGCAAGTTGTATACACATATTGTTGTCCGGAACCCGAGGTCCCAAAGTGACAATAATTGGGACAGCCGAGGGGAATGGCTGCGATGTGAGGATCACATGTGTTCACGGCGTGTTAATGCTTTGCTCCGGTACTTTATTAAAAGGAGTACCTTAATTACCAGTAGATTCCCTTGAGGCCCGGCTGCCACCGGCTGGTAGGACAGAAGATGTTGTACAAGTTTCTCATTGCGAGCACGTACGACTATATACGGAACACATGCCTATGTTTACTTAGTACTTGGATGCTTTATCATTATTATCTGCAATGCCTATGTCTTGATTATTATATGAGCTATCTTATCCATGCAGCGCCCGTTCATCCATCCCTATGCCTACAGTGTTTTAATCCTACTGTTTACTGCAATCACTACTGCTGTCTATTTACTGCTGCTATTATTTCACCGCTACTACTGCTATAAAACTGTTGCTACTGATAATCTGTGTCGAGCAAGACTATTCACAGGTGCAGCTGAATTGACAACTCCGCTGTTAAGGCTCTCAAGTATTCTTTGGCTCCCCTTGTGTCGAATCAATAAATTGGGTTTTACTTCCCTCGAAGACTGTTGCGATCCCCTATACTTGTGGGTCATCAAGACTATTTTCTGGCGCCGTTGCCGGGGAGCATAGCTTTATTTGTGAGTTCACTTGTGATCTATATTGCTCGCTGAAATTTATTCATCATGGGTAAAGCTCGTGATGAGAGGGTCCGTGTATTGCCATCCACTACAAGAAAAGGTACGACACTTAGTACCTCTGCTGCTCTTGACTCACCATCTGTATTGAGTCAACTTGTTACACCACCACAATCTTCACGTGTTGGTACTACTGCTGAATCTGAAATTGCCTCTGATAATGTTGATGATGCTTCTACTGTGATTGATGAGAATATTTCATTAGGTCCACTTTTAGATGCTGCTATTGCTAAGTCTAAACAACTTGAAAATACTAGAACACCTAATGGAAGTCCTACTACTCCTGTTTATTCACCTGAGTTAAGGGATTATACTTGTGATGATGATCCTGATGAAACTTATGTGGAACTTGATGATGATTTTATTGATAAATGTAATGCTACTACTGGTGCAAGTAATATGAGAAATTTTCTTGCACAACATGCTGTTAAATACAAGTTGTCACCTGATCCTAAGTTTGCCACTTCTCCTATAAACATTAAAGATAAGGATTATGATTTTTCTCTTGATTTATCTCATATATCTATTGTTGAGAAAACTCCTTTTTGTGGCACTAAGAGTGAAAGTGCTGTAGAGCACATGAATGAGCTCTCTACTTTGAGTGGCTTATTTTCTGATGATATTAAGAAGCGTAGCTATTTTGTTGCTAAGATTTTTCCTTTCTCATTAAAAGATGATGCTAAAGCTTGGTATAACAACTTGTCTCCTGGTTCTATTACTAGTCCTACTGGTTTGCTTGATGTTTTCTTTCAGAAATATTTCCCTGCTAGTGCTCAACATGATGCTTTGCAGAGAATTTATAACTTTGACCAGGAAGATGAAGAGAAACTTCCAGAGGCATGGACAAGGTTTTGCTCTCTTATCAGAGCTCGGCCTGGACATGATTTGGAAAAGCATGATCTACTTGATATATTTTACAGTGGACTAACTATTGAATCTAGAGCATATCTGGATAGTTGTGCTAGTTGTGTTTTCAGGAAAAGAACCCCTGAAGAAGCTGAAGAATTATTGGCTAAAATCAGCCAGAATTATGATGATTGGACTCTACCTGCGCCGACCCCCACACCTACACCGACACCAATATCAAAGAAGAGGGGAGGTATGATTGAATTGAATGATGAAACAATGAGGGAGGCCAAGAAGACTCTCATTGAGAAGGGTATTAAATCTGAAGATGTGAAGAACCTTCCACCTATTGAAGATTTGTGTAAGCCAATTCCTCATCCATCCATAATTGAGGTTCACTCTCTCCACAGGTTCGATGAAGGAGATATTCCCTACTCTAAACCACCTGATCAATGCTTAGATGAATTTGATAATTATGTTATTAAGCAAGATAATTTTAATATGAGAGTAGAGAATCATTTGCATGAAAACTCTCAAGCTATTAGTAAGTTGCATGATATTGTGGAGAGAACCTCCAATGATGTTAAGATGCTTATTAAACATTTCCATATGGTTCAAACTCAAATTGATCAACTCACTAAAGTGCAACAAGACATGTTAGCCAATGCTTCTAAAGAAAAATTAAAACCTGTCTATGTTAGCACTAGAAGTGGAGCTCATACTCAGGATCCTTTATATCCTGAGGGACACCTAAAAGAATTGAACAAGATTCTCAACTAGCTGAAAATCCAGTTTCTCCTTCTAAGAAAAAGAAGAAGAAACATAAAAATGTTGTAGAATCCTCTGAAACTGTTAATGATCCTAATAGTATATCTATCTCTGATGCTGAAACTGAAAGTGGTAATGAACTTGATAGTGATAAGGATAAAAATGATGCTCTTGATAAAGAAGTTAGTGAAAAGGAACCTGAAAAGCATACTAAAAACACAAAGTACACTAAGGAAGACTTCATTGCTAAGAAACATGGTAATGAAAGGGAACCTTGGGTTCAAAAGCAAATGCCTTTTCCAACTAAGAAACTAAAATCAAAGGAAGAAGAACATTATAATAAATTTTGTGAATGGATGAAACCCTTGTTCTTGCAAATTCCTTTGACTGATGCTATTAAATTGCCTCCTTACTCAAAGTATATGAAAGATATTGTTTCTAACAAGAGGAAAATTCCTAATGAGGAAATTTCTACTATGCTTGCTAATTATTCTTTCAATGGCAAGGTTCCTAAGAAGCTTGGAGATCCAGGTATACCAACCATCCCTTGCTCCATCAAGAATAATTATGTTAGAACTGCTTTATGTGATTTGGGAGCAGGAGTTAGTGTTATGCCTTTTTCTCTCTATAAGAGACTCTATCTTGATAAATTGATACCTACTGATATATCTTTGCAAATGGCTGATAAATCTACTGCTGTTCCTGTTGGCATTTGTGAGGATGTCCCTGTTCAAGTGGCTAACAATTGTTTAATTTTGACTGATTTTGTTGTTCTTGAAATGCCTGAAGATGATAATATGTCTATTATTCTTGGAAGACCTTTTCTAAATACTGCAGGTGCTGTTATTGATTGCAATAAAGGAAAAGTAACTTTCAATGTTAATGATAAAGAACATACTGTTTATTTCCCCAAGAAAGTTGACAAGATTTATGGAGTCAATACCATCTCCAATTTTAAAACTATCAAAGTGGGAAGTATTGATTGCCCTATATATGATCATCAAGAAGGATATCAAAACATTATGATTGGATCCATATCAATACAATACAAGGTAACATGAGTGTTTCATGATGTTTAAATCATTTGTGTCATGTAAATTTATTTGGTGCCAAGACTTGATCAACCTTGTTATCAAATGTATTTGCATACATGAAAGAGCTAAACAGCATTTCTTTCTTCAACTTTGTTTTACCTCCTGTAGTGATAATTAGGTTGCAAAAGTTTAGTTGTTTTGAATTTTAAAAATAATTTTTCTGCCCAAGTTTTATTAATTTAAATATCCAGATTTCATGCAAATTGAAAGTTTTCAAAATCTGTAAAAATTATACCATTGGTCCTATTTTTCAAAGAGCATCGTGGGAGTGCCTGGTGCTGACCAAGGGGACCCACCATGGGGTCAAACCACATGGTGGCGCGGCTGCCCCTTGGCCGCGCCAGCCACTGAGGTGGGGCACCCTTGGCCCTCCAGCAGTTCCCCCACCTACCACTTCTTCCTCTTGCATCACTCAGCTCGTTTTTCTCTCTCACACTCGAGTTTTTGCTGTTCTTCCTCGCGATTTCGATCTCTTTGTTCAGCCCATCTCAGCTGCTGAGATTTGGGGCAATTGCTCTCAGGTATGTGACTCCTCCATGTATCCAAGTAGAATTTTGTTTAGTAAGTATACCTTGAGTATTTTGCTGCTGTAGGTGACTTGTTAAGTGAGTATGCATGCTTGTTCTATGTTGATATAATCAGTTTTGATGCATGTTTAGTCCTCTAGCAAGTCCATATAGTAGTTCCCCTCATTTGTATGCTTCAAAATAATTTTTATGATATGTGTCAAAAATTTCAGAGGATGGAGGGAAATGAACACCAACTAAATCAATATGAATTGGTGGTTCCTGAGGTCATGGGGATCCATCGTGAAGAAGGAGTGTTCCATCCTGCTATCCATGCTTGGAATTCATGAGAAGTTCGGGGATCTTGCGTGATTTTCGTACTCTTGTCTCTAATACAGGATTGAGTGATTTTGTAGAGGGAGAACCCTACCAATATGCAAAGCTAACTGTGTCTGTGGTGCAGGACTTTAGATTTGATTGGTCTTCACCTAACCCTATGGTTCACTATAAAATTTACAACAAAAGTGTCCACTTGCCTTTTGATGCTTTTTGTGCAGCAATTAGGGTGCCGCAATGGGGATCACGAGGGAAGATACATGGGCAACCCAAGCATTTGACGGACCTATACGAGGTAATATGTCAAGGAAGAACCTACTCAGATGAAAGTGGTAAAATTCGAAGTATTCAATTTCCATGCATTCGATATTTTGCTTACTTCATCACGAGGTGTGTACTTGCTAGGAAGACTGCAAATAAATTATCCATTCCTGATTTAGCTTTCCTAGCAGCAGCCTTGCAACATGATAAGAGTTATAATTTGGGTGCCTTGATAGCTTTCGCATTGCTGCCAATCGCGAGAAAGGTGGATTTTGTGGAGGACTCATTGCTTCTCGTTTATTAGCTATGCATGGTGTAGTAGCTCTCCCTAATGATTTGCAGCTTTCTTTAGAGAGGCTCGATTTTGCTTCCATGGGGAGGCATGGCTTTGTTACTAGTTGGTCTACTTTGAATAATCTATCTTATGAGGTGCCTTTTGCCAAGAAGGTGAGGTGGAAAATGGTTAAATCTGAGCGAATAGTCGCTTTGCCTGCACCACGTTTGTTTGATCTTGGTTTCAGGAATGTTTGGTCAGTCACCGAGGATGAATTCGATGCATACTTGAGGGAACATGCCCTGCACACAGAGGATGATGGAGAATGGGCGGACGAGGACTCCACTCAGTTTTCCGGGACTGGGGGCTCGCGCCCCTATCCTGGGGATGCTGGACCCTCTGCCTCATCTTCCTCAGCGGAGCCGGATGTTGAGCACGCCCAGTATGACCCGCCGGCTTGGAGTTCCTACCCGCGTTATTATTAGCCTCCACTTAGGCCAAAAGCCTAAGCTTGGGGGGAGGTATATCGACATCTCACTCATTTACATATCATATCTTGTCGATACTTTGTATATCCATGTTGCAGTTTTCTTTCTTTCTTTTTAATTGTTTACCTTTTATTGCTGCATTCCAAAACACAAAAAGACCAAAAATATTTCTGTTGTTTCTCTTCATTTGTTTCTTTAAGTTTCAGTATTAGTTTGCTTAGTTTTAAAATTCGGTTTGTTATTCAAAAATCCAAAAATATTTTGCTTTATTGTTTGTTTCTTTTTGCTCTTGTTTCAAAAACTCGAAAACCCAAAAATATTTGTTGTTTCTTTTTGGTTTTGTTTCAGTGACTCCGATGGAGCTTGGTTTTCATTCTTATCATTCGAAGCAACACAAGTGAAAAAGCAATAAGGATGATCTACAACAACTCGAGTTGGGGTGAGAGGCTGGTATGAACTCTATTTGTTTTCATTTTTGTACATATACTCATCTATGTGAGCATGCTTAGTTGGTTCATGTGAGGTATATGTCATTTAGTGGATGCTTAGTAGTTCTTGTTCTCTCATGATCGGTCCCAATTTATTAATAGTGGTAGCATGTTATGTTGATGTTTGCTTGCATTGTTCTATTCATAGAGGGTATGACATTGTGGTATCCTCCTCTGAATAATTCATTCGAATTGACTTGGCACATGCTCATGCATGCATATGACTGAAAAACAAAAGTCAATTAAGCCTTGATGATTTATTTTGACTCAGAGTTCTTGTATCACTTTTATGCTCAATTAATTTCATTTTGTCGCAAGCATGATTATGACGGTTATTGCTCTCTTGATTGTCGCTTCCCAGTCTATTGCTAGCCTTCACTTGTACTGAGCGGGAATGCTGCTCGTGCTTCCAAAACCATGAAAACCAAGTTATTCCAAAGTGTCCACCATAAATACCTATGCATGGCATTTCGAACCATTCAAGTAAATTTTCATGTGCTACCTTTAAAACCTTCAAAGTACTTCTCAATTTGTGTCAATGTTTTATAGCTCATGAGGAAGTATGTGGTGTTTTATCTTTCAATCTTGTCATTCAGACTTTCACCAATGGACTAGTGGCATATACATCCGCTTATCCAATAATTTTGCAAAAAGAGCTGGCAACGGGGTGCCCAGTCCCAATTAATTATAACTTTCATCAATAATTCTCTTCACATGTTTTGCCCTGATTTATCAGTAAGCAACTTAATTTGCAAATAGACACTCCTCCATGGTATGTGAATGTTGGAAGGCACCCGAGGATTCGGTTAGCCATGGCTTGTGCAAGCAAAGGTTGGGGGGAGTGTCACCCATAATGAAACTAAAATACATGTGTAAACAAAAGAGAAGAGGGATGATCTACCTTGCTGGTAGAAATAACATCCTTCATGGGAGCCGCTCTTGAAAGTCTGGTTGACAAGGGGGTTAGAGTACCCACTACCATTCGTTGACAACAACAAACACTTCCCAAAACAATTTTGCTTCTGTTTTAAAAATAAAAAGCTCTAGCACATGATAATCCCTGCTTCCCTCTGCGAAGGGCCAATCTTTTACTTTCATGTTGAGTCACCATCCTTTCTTTGAGCACTTTCTCGAGAGCATAGTTGTCATTCTTAGTGTAATGTGCTTGTCCCAGAATGTGGTTAACTGTGATATAACTTTGATGCTTTTATCTTTGATATCTTTGATTCTAGTCTTCCCATGAACTTCAGAGGTGCCTGGGCATTTATGTTTTGCTGTACAAAAACGGGCAAGCGAGATACCATCTTATCATATCCTATTATGAGCATTACAATCTTGTGAATTAATATGTTTCATGTTTGTCGCTATTAGTATGTTGGTATCTTTTCATAGTTTACATGCCTATTGAGTGACATTATTTGCATTTGCCTCATCTTGAATTGCCTAAGCATTTGTTCATATAGTGAGAATATATGCATCATATGAAGCAAATGTGTTCGTGAAAGTCTTTTATCGCACTCAGTTGTTAACTGAATTGCTTGAGGACAAGCAATAAGCTAAGCTTGGGGGGAGTTGATACGTCCAAAACGTATCTACTTTCCCGAACACTTTTGCTATTGTTTTACCTCTAACTTGTGTGTTTTGAATACAACTAATGCGGACTAACGCTGTTTTCAGCAGAATTGCCCTGGTGTCTTGTTTTTGTGCAGAAAGTCAACTTTCGGGAAAAACACCAGAAAAGATCGCAAACCTCCTATTTTACCAGAAGACTCACGGAGCCAGAAGGGGAGCAGAGATGGGCCACGAGTGGCCCAAACCACATGGTGGCGCGGCCGGGGGCCCACCGCGCCAGCCACTGAGGAGGGCGACTCGGCACCTCCCCGAGTCCCCCTTTCGACTACTTAACCCTCTCTGACCTAAAACGCGGGGGGTCGTCCACTTCATCCAGAAACATCACCGTACGCCGCCATCGCGAAACCTATTTCGGGGACCAGAAACTCCGTTCTGGCACTCCGCCGGGACGGGGAATTGGAGGAGATCATCGCCATCATCATCACCGACGCTTCTCCATCGACCATCCATGTTTCCCCCATCCATGTGTGAGTAATTCCCTGCTGTAGGCTGAGGGGGATGGTAGGGATTGGATGAGATTGTTCATGTAATAAGTTATAAGATCATTAGGGCATGGTGCCTAGTATCCGTTGTTAGTACTTATTGATGTTGTTGCAACTTGTTGAGCTTAATGCTTGTCACTAGGGCCCGAGTGCCATGATTTCAGATCTGAACATGTTATTGTTTCATAATGATATGCACTGTTTATTGATCATACCTGCAAGTTGTATACACATATTGTTGTCCGGAACCCGAGGTCCCAAAGTGACAATAATTGGGACAGCCGAGGGGAATGGCTGCGATGTGAGGATCACATGTGTTCACGGCGTGTTAATGCTTTGCTCCGGTACTTTATTAAAAGGAGTACCTTAATTACCAGTAGATTCCCTTGAGGCCCGGCTGCCACCGGCTGGTAGGACAGAAGATGTTGTACAAGTTTCTCATTGCGAGCACGTACGACTATATACGGAACACATGCCTATGTTTACTTAGTACTTGGATGCTTTATCATTATTATCTGCAATGCCTATGTCTTGATTATTATATGAGCTATCTTATCCATGCAGCGCCCGTTCATCCATCCCTATGCCTACAGTGTTTTAATCCTACTGTTTACTGCAATCACTACTGCTGTCTTATTACTGCTGCTATTATTTCACCGCTACTACTGCTATAAAACTGTTGCTACTGATAATCTGTGTCGAGCAAGACTATTCACAGGTGCAGCTGAATTGACAACTCCGCTGTTAAGGCTCTCAAGTATTCTTTGGCTCCCCTTGTGTCGAATCAATAAATTGGGTTTTACTTCCCTCGAAGACTGTTGCGATCCCCTATACTTGTGGGTCATCAGGAACACGAGGCGGGGAGGTGAAGACGAGGCGGGGCGGGAACACGAGGCAGGGCGGCGGGGTCAGAACTGGGTCGCTGGCAGGTGGGCCAGCATTGACCACGCGTGGCCAGTGGGCGGTCACACGTGGCGGTGGGGTGGGTAGGCGCTGGCAGGTGGGCCAGCGATGACCACGGTGGCCACCTTTGACCAGGTTCTGGCCCAAATTTGGGCTGGGCTGGGATTGGGACAGCCTATGTTTTTTTTGAAAGATTTTTTTCTTTAGATGCAATATTAAATTGTTTTTGTTGCATATTTGTATAGTTCCCTCCTTTGAATTATTGTACTAATGCTATTATTGTTTTATCTTTTTTTTTGTATTAGTTAAACAATGGATGTCGATGCTCCCTTCGCAACGAGAGAAGGGGAAGAAGAGATACTTTCCTACATTTTGGAACCCGGTGAATTTCGGCATCCCGCGGAAGGAGCTGAAGATGAGGACTCGGAAATTGGTGGACCCACGCCGTCTGGCGAGGTATATTAAGCCTATGTTGAGCAGATGCAATAACTGATTTGTGCATATATATGTATTCACACATGTTTCATATTTTTAGACCTCCACATCGAACCAATCCACTAAACGAGGCCATGCCCAAGGGATGGGCAAAGATGAGCATCTCACAATTGACGAGGTGAATGCAACTACTGGCCAACCACTGGCACCCGTGCCGAACGCAGTTAAGTTTGTGCATCAATGCGGAGTCACTGTCAGGGACAACGTTTATATCAGCACTCAGGAATGGATTAAGCCAAAGTTAGAGGGAGTTAGTTACGTCGACAAGAGAACCAAAGATGTGCTTTGGAACAAGCTCATTGCACATTTCACCCTACCGGTCTTGGAAGATGAGGTGAAGACAAAAAAAATGACGGATAAAGTCAAGCATTTCGCTCTTAAGAAGATGGCTCAACAATTCAATAACTACAAGAACAAATTATTCCGTGAGTGGGAAGAAGATGGGAAACTTTCGGATTTCACCGGCACACGAGAGAGGCAGCGGCCTCACTGGCCTGCATTTCTGGAGTACAAGAAATCAGAACGAGCTAAGAAAAGGTCGCAAACGAATAAGAATAATGCAGCGAAAAAGAAGTATCACCATAAGATGGGGCCAGGTGGCTACCGAGTTGCCGAGCCTAAGTGGGAAAAAATTGAGTCCGAGTTGCGTGCAAAAGGGCTCACCCCGGTCACAGAGGAATGGGACAGAAGGATAAGGAATTGGCTATTTGCGCATGGAGGGGAGTATGACATGGAAACAGGGGAGTTAATAATTGATGAAAGCAAAGTAGTCAACGGAGCCTAAAAAAAATTTATTGACTTAATTGCCAAGTCTAAAGAGGAAAAGTTTATTTCCGACAGAGAGAAGGACGAGCTGTCAGAGGCCCTCGGGACCAAAGAAAAAGGAGGATCAACACGAGGCTTAGGAGAAGTGCCGTGGATTAAAGTCTTTAGCTCTCAGCTCGTTCATTGCCATCGCTAATTATGCTCACTACGGTATTATGCAGAATGAAGAGTGATGAATGTGACAGAAAGGGCATCTATGGCTTTGGGTTCGTTAACCCAGTACGAGTTAATGCAAGGACACTAAAAAACCACGTGAAGGACACGGAGAAGAACTTGCTAAATGCCCTAATGAAGCAACATTTCAAGGTGCAGATAATGTTTCCTTACTTCTTCAGGTAAGAGAGTGTTACTCGCTTGTACAAATTAAGTGTAACTGATGAGTTACTGGCGTGTATATAATCATGCGCAGCGATCATTACATTCTGCTAGTCATTGAAGTTGATAGATCAAGAGTTCAAGTCTACGACTCATTGGACTGGCCAGAGGAGAGGTACCAAAACATTCTAGATACGCTCCAAAGGTAATTTCAAACATTATCGCACTATATCAGTCTCTCTTATTGATTTCAGAGATATCAAGCAACTAATAACTCATTTATTCTTTTTTTTGGCCGGCAGGGTTTTGAAACAATTCAAAGCGAGGACAAAGGGTTCAGATTCATTTGAAGAACAGCTGACTTTTATTCACCCACAGGTAGGTAGTACGGTCTAGCTAGGTTCGCGCATCTCTTTATTTATAGTTTTCAATACCACTATGTTGACTATGATTTGATTGAATTTTATTCTCGTAAAGTGGATCGAGAGGCAACCACAGGGGACCAATTTCTGTGGATATTTCGTTTGCGAGTGGATTCGTCGTTCGGTCACTGAGCGGGACCCAAAGAAATTTTTAGACGTACGTGAACAATCATATTCATCAATTGATCTCCAGTGTCATTCATAATTTTTGATAGTCATGATTAATATTCGTATTGATCTCCTTCTTTTATAGGCAGAGCCATTGCGCGAGAGTATGCCACTAAAGAAGCGCTTTCAAGCACTAGCAGAGGAACTTGCGGGGTTTCTGCTCAGCGAAGTCATACCTACAAAAGGAACATACAATGGAGAATAGCGGTGAAGTCCCGGTTATGATCTCCCGTGTAACCGAATAGACGGGCTCTAGTCCCGGTTATGATCTCCACACACGTGTAATCGAATAGACGGGCTCTAGTCCCGGTTATGAGCACCTCCATGTAACCGGATAGACGTGAACATATTTTTATTTATGAACATTTTGATATGTTATATGTAGTTTCTGTTTTTAATTAATTAAACGCATATTTTTTGCACCATTTCAATATTAAATTGGGAGGAAAAACAAAAAATTACAGGCTGCCACGTGTGAGGTCCTTGGTCCCAGGTCGTATGACCAATCGGGACTAGAGGTCCTCCACCACGCCCGCGCCTCGGCGGCCACGTGGGAGCCTGTTGTTCCGGGTCGTAACGGACCCGGTACTAGAGGGGGGCCTCTAGTGTCGCCTTGCTAGTCCCGGGTGGACACCCGGTACTAGAGGCCCTTACGACCCGGGACCAGTGGCCCTGTTTCCACTAGTGAGGGCGGCGGCAGCGGGTCGCGTGCCTGAGGAGGAAAAGGAAGAGGAGAGGAGCGGGGCAGCAGGTAGGGTTTCACAGGCTCATAGCAGGTCGAGTGTTTTCTTTTTTCCTAGCTCGCACGCGAGACGCGACAAAGAAACGAGCTAGCGGCCAAACGATGTAGCGCCACGTGGATAGCCCGAGGGGGCGCCCCAGGGGTGGACACTTGCTTGTCTTCAATGACTTTTGTATGCCGGGGCTTACCACTGGTAAGTTACCATCTAGTACGCACTAGTACGCACTAGTTTGGCAGCAAGTGCATTAAGACCATCAATCTTGGTCCAGTGCAGAACACGTTGTATTGCATCATTGTTTCAAACTAGAACTGTGGCCTTCAAAATCCGAGGGCATTATTTTTATGCATTAAGTCAATAACTTTATATGACGTTAGATCCTAATGTGAGTGTAGGTTAGCTCTTATGCTACATACTGTTTTATAATTATTACATATACACAATATTTCATAATGTTGTTCTAATATATGCCTGTCACAGATCATCCATCCTTATGATGTCATACGTGACATTTGACATATTGTTTTCTAAGACACAAATAACCTATTTAAGGTTGTCTGTTTCTTTTGATCGAAGAGCCTAAATTGAACATCCTTATCTACAGGTCGCCCTGGATATTAAATGGATAAACCCTTTTTTGTGACATTTATCACAAAAGTGATTATATATTTGGAACTAATATTACACCATTGCCTTTTGATTTTTCCTAATAAAACAAAAGCAATATGAAAATATATGAAAAAATGTTCCTAAAAAGTTGACCAGCACATATTCGTCAAATTAATTTTAATAAATCATTACAAATATTTATTATGGCTTATCATAAATAATCTATATATGAAACAGATACATGAATTTTAATTTTGTTTCAGTAAGAAACACATATCCACATTCTGATTTAACTACCAAAATTGATTAGTTTTACTTGCCATATGGCCCCACCACATTAATAGCCTAATTTTTGTGTGCCATTTTATCGTCTTTGTAATTGATTTTGCACCATATTGGGCTCGTTTCAAAATCTAGCATCACACATTCTCTTAACATTCCACATTAGAGTTTTTCTACGCTACCCATAATTAAAGAGGAGCAATACTGAAATTTTTAATTATCTTAGATACAGTCTCAGAGGAAATCTTATGCACATGTCTTCAAATTTCATACCATCATCCAATTAGACTTGCACACTATACTAAACACCAAGCTCTAGAAGACACATTAAAATACGATACATTGTGCTAGTTGTATCTTTCCAACATGCACAAATATACGATGTTCAGCAAAAATGCATTGGGAGTGGACTATTCTAGGAACAAAATTATATAATAATGTAAATCCCTTTTAATGGTATGTTATGCTTATAGAAAGAGTCGGCTTGTATTCAGTTGGGACAATAGACTCTCAAAAAGATGATTGCGTCTGATCATACATGTCTTGAAGAGTTGCATCTAATAATTTCAAATAATCGTATGGACATAATTTACTACGTGCACAAAAAATATTTTGAAAAAAAATATCTTGACATTTTTAAAAGTATTTGGTTTTTATCCCCAATAAAGCTAGACATTTTTTACTTAAGGGTATGTGTGAACCTAGAGTCAGCCTTGACTATTGGATCTCTCCATATCACCTAGATCCAGTATTAGCATGTATTGGTTTGATTTTAGCACACTCTGCATGAATACTTTGGATATATATGACTACATTCAAGTAGGATATTCCTTAGACTCTTACACAAATAAGTTTGTTTAGTCATGTAAATGTGTTCTCTAATTATTGGTGGAAGAGGATACACATATAAGATAACATTATTGTTGTCCAAAAAATCTAGAAATAGATAATAAAAGAATAAATTTCTTAATCTATTGAGCCATCAAAGTGCTAGCTAGTTCCTCATATATGCAAAATCTATAATAATTATGGATTAGTTAGTAATTGCAAATATACACTACTTTATAAATTGTGATCATTGTGCATGTTTGACTTACTGCGTTCCACACATCTAGTTTGTATGTTTTCACTGTTATCAAAAACCGAGTCGCTGGTTTCTTCTCTTTAGCGAACCACTCCCACTGACTAAAGGGCATAAAGCATAAAAATGGAGACACAACCAATACACATATATCTATACGGGGGAATGGGAGGCCGAGCCCCTCTCCTTCTCCTTTCCGACCGACAAAGTGCGGGAAGGAGAGAGTGAGAGGGGGTACTAGGGGTGCGCCGGGAGGTGGAGAGGTCAAGGGAGAAGACACGAGAGAGGGAAAAGAGGAGATCATTTTTTTCCATCGTGAATTCTAATATACTTGGGTTAGTTGGACAATTATACCCGTTTCAACTCAAACCGCCGACTAAATAGTACTACTAGATCAAAGTTGACCAATAGATTAAAAACATGTGAAGTTGTCTGGTTTTAAAAGTCAAGTAAACAAAGTTGTTCACGAGCAATAATCCAGAGACATTAAAATGTATTCCCTCTAAAAAATTGCACTAGGATTTTCCAGAAAAAATATATTTTGAGAAAGTTTTAAACTAGTTTTTTTTACAGGATTTCAAACTATTTTTTCAAACTAGTTATCCAGAAAATAGATTTATTTTTTCGTTTTACTACCCAAAGCTCATTTCTTCCGCAGCATCCGACGACTCACGTTTCCTCTCCAGCGTGTCCCTCCCTTCCTCTTGCTCCCTGATCTACCCGATCTCCCAACCCAGCCTCTCAAAATCTCCACCACCGCCGCGCCGCCCCCTACAGGCCCCCTACGGCAGCCGCCGTCCCCTAGTCAGCCCAACCCCTCCGCCCGGACTCACGCGCACCGCCTCCATCGCCGTTCCCGTTCTTCCTCATCGTCGTCTCCGCACCGCGTTCCGCCGTTGGGCTTCGAGGTACGAGTCCGTTCCCATCCAGCGACTAGTTGAATCCCACTGGCCTTCGCATCCATGACTGCTGTATTCTAGGCGTGTAAATCTTGGTTCAGTCCCGCTAGATCCGTCCCTGGACGCAACTCCGATGTAGATCAGGCCCTGATCCGATCCAAGCCCATCCATGTTTTTTTCCTTCTAAAACACGTTAGTCACCTCTGTTTGTCTTTCGCAATTCCAGGTATACTAAGCTGAATTTACTCTCTAGATCTGAAACATGTGTAGACGGGCATTGCTGTTGGTTCATGTACGTCAGCTCTGTCAAATCTATTGGTTTTTGTAGTCTAGATGTGTAAATCTTAGACCCCTCTTTCTGTGCTGTGATTAGAGACGAGGAATTTTTTCTGAAAAATAGACAGGGACGGTGTGTGTCTGATCGAGCAAGTGCCAGGCTTATGCTGAGAGTTTTCAGTTACTGTTAGGCTGCTACCGAGTTTAAAGTCTATGGAACAATGTTTGCCCCCGAATAGCAAGGATGATTTGTGTATCTAGGCCTCACAGCCATCAAATTTGACTCTGGAAGGAGGAAATACCCAAGTCTAACTCGCTCCCGTGCCGCACCCAGGCGGCACCGGGGCGCCACCCTCGCGCCGCCACCAGGCACTCCCCTCCGTGCCATCCCCGCCGCTGCTGCCGCCGGCTTCCGGGCCGCGGCGGCGGCGGCGCTCCCCGCTGCCGCACAACCGGCACTGGGGGTGGTCCTCTCCTTCCTCGGCGCGGACGGACGCTGGGCCCGACTGGGACGGCGATGGCGGGTCGTCGGCATAGGCACGCCGGAGCGGCGGCTCCGGGGGCGCAGGGCGCTGCTGCGGGTGGGGCGCGCCGGCCTGGCCTCGAGGGTGGCGGGTCGGCGACGCGGCTGTGCGGCGCGGGCGCGATGGGCCCGTCCCGGGCCGGATCTGGGCGCAGGTGGGCCCGTCGGCGGGTTGCTCGCCAGGAGCGGTGCGGTGGCCGGAGCTCCTCCCGGGTTGGCGGCGCGCTGTCTTGGTGGCGGCGTCGTGCGGGGGGAGCGGGAGGCGTGCTGGTCCGTTGCGGCGCGTGGTTGTGGGTCGCTCCCGGCTCCGGATGAGCGTGCGGGCTGTGTTTGGGGATGGAGGTGAGGTGCGTCTGGTGCAGGGGTCGAAGGTGTGGAAGTTTTGGTGGTCGGCAACGAAGGAATGAAGCTCGCAAGCCCAGCTCCAGTGGTCTTGTAGATCTGCGGCCTCTTTTCGGGTTTGGAGGAGCTCCGGGCGAAAGCCCTGCACTGACCACGGTCGGTGCCGGCGACAATGGCGCTTTGGGCGTCATCTTCCTCCTTGGAGGTGTCGTCGTGGACTCCTTTTTTCTCTCCGAAAAAGGTTCGGGTTCTCCGGGTGAAAACCTAGGCTCCGGCTGCTCGGAGCGGACGACGACGACGTATCCGTCGCTTCCCCCTTGGGGCATCGTCTTGGAGAACCAGCTGGTGTCTTTTGCGTGGAGCTCCTTTTACGCCAAGGTTTTGCGGGAGGTGGCGGCGTGGGTGTCGAGGCTGGTGTGGCGGCAGCAACTGCGGCTGTCTTTTAGGCCGGGGCGGCGGCCCCGGATGTTGGTACGACGTCCGTGGTCTGCGAGTAGCTCTCCTTGGGCAGCTTGGGCTGCGGGTGGCTGCTTCGTGCGGCGTCGTGGCTCGGTGGCGAGCGGTGCTATGTCGGGACGGCGGTCCCGGAAGGGGGTGCTGGCGGCGAGGCTGTCGGGGCTGCTGGGGCAGCGGCAGCAGCGGTTTGCCTTTTAGGCCGGGGCGGCGGCCCCGGATGTTGGTACGGCGGCCGTGGTCTGCGAGCGGCTTACCTGGTGCAGCTTGGGCTGTGGGTGGCCGAGTCGTGCGGCGTCGTGGCCCGGGTGTGGGCGGTGGCATGTCGGGGCGGCGGCCCCGGAAGGTGGTGCAGGTGGTTTGCGCAGGGCGTGACGGAGGGTTGGATGTCGGGGCAGCGGCTCCGAGTTTTTCTGCTTCATCGAGGGCGTTCCTCCTTGGTTCGTGTGGGCGACAAGGCTGCTCTCGGTGCTGTTCGTCGTCGGGGCTCCCCGGTGGTGGCCGCTTTCATCTTCGACGGAGTGTCCCGTGCCTGCTCCTCCCATAGCAGTTGCGGATTCTCCTCTCCGGCAAGGGTGGATGGTTGGCCGGCTGGCCGTGGAGTGGGTGTTGTGTGGGCTTTGCCCCGTGGCGTTCTTTGTTGCTGCTGTTGGTGTCTGTTGTTTGGTTTTCGCCCGGTTTCTTCCACTAATAAACCGGGCACCTTCTGCTTAATTAAAATAAGGGGCAAAGCTTTTGCCTCTCGTTTCAAAAAAAAAAAATTGTGTATCTAGGTGTATAAATCTTAGACATCTCTTTCTGCGCTGTGATTAGAGACGAGGGAAATTTTCTGAAAATAGACAGGGAGGGTGTATGTCTGATCAAAGAATTGCCTGGCTTGTACTGACAGTTTTCAGTTGCTGTTAGGCTACTACCGAGTTTTAAGTCTATGAAACAATGTTTGCCCCAAATTAGCAAGTATGATGGTTGTGTTCTTTTTGTTACATGTAGTTTGTCTGTTGTGATGAAAGATGTTTACTGCCATGATGAATTGCTGCTTTGGTACCTGTTGGTTTACTGAGACGACAGTAAGAACGGGAAAGCACAAGAAACTGCTACTGCATGATTACCCTCTATTTTTGTTACTGCTTATGTTCAAATTGGGTAATCTAATGCAGTTTTTCTTTATATATGAATATATAAATATGATAAATTGCAATATCTAGCCTGTGTTCGTGAAGCGATCTCATTACTTCACTTTAATCTTGTAGGACTTAAAAAGAGGCTGTGAAAGGCAGGGATCTAATTTAAGTTCGCACTAACATGTCGTCGAAGAAGATAGAGCTAGACCACAAGGACATGGTTCATGATTCTGCCATTGACTACTATGGGAAGCGCCTTGCCACAGCCTCCTCAGATTCCACTGTGAAGATCACCAGCATTGGAGCTGCATCTGCCCCATCCCAGCTCATTGCGACCCTCACTGGCCACTATGGCCCTGTGTGGCGTGTCGGATGGGCCCATCCCAAGTATGGTTCAATTCTGGCATCCTGTGGTTATGATGGCCGTGTGATAGTCTGGAAGGAGGGTGCGACTGGGCAGTGGTCTCAGGCCCATGTGTTTGGCAACCACAAGTCCTCAGTTAACTCCATTGCCTGGGCTCCGTATGAACTTGGCCTTTGCCTTGCCTGTGGGTCCTCCGACGGCACCATCTCTGTCATGTCCATGCGGCCCGATGGAGGATGGGACGCCGCAGCCATCGAGCGTGCACACCCAGTGGGCGTCACAGCAGTCTCCTGGGCTCCAGCAACAGCACTTGGGTCCATGGTCGGCTCAGATCAGCTCGTCCACAAGCTCGTCTCTGGTGGTTTCGACTCTGTTGTCAAGGTGTGGGAGTTTGTCAACGGTGGCTGGAAGCTGGAGAGCGCCCTGGTCTCGGACATGCACGCAGAGTGCGTGAGAGACGTCGCGTGGGCACCGGTCCTGGGCCTGGCCAAGTCGACCATCGCTAGCGCATCCCAGGATGGCAAGGTCGTCATCTGGACCAAGAGCAAAGAAGAAAAGTGGGAAGGGAAGGTGATGCATGACTTCGAGGCTCCCGTGTGGAGGGTGTCCTGGTCCCTGACGGGTGACATGCTCTCCGTCGCGGCCGGCGAGGGCGACATCACGCTGTGGAAGGAGGCCTCGGACGGGCAGTGGGAGTCGCTGTGGACCAGGGCGTCGAGGGAGGAGGAGCCGCAGACCGAGCAGGCGGTGGAAGTGGAGGCGGAGGCAGCAGAGGAGGAGGCAGCGCAGTAGGGGAGTCTGTGACCTCCCGCTCGTTTTGGACAGTGATTCTTGTTTCTAGGCGCTGATGCCATAACCTGTGTGCTGATACCGATAGAGATATTCTTTTCTGCCTGCGCTTTTTCGGTGCATCTTTTGCTGTCGTTTCTACATGTGACTGTCTGGGAACCGCTTATGTTAAAATTTACTGGTCATGTACTTGTCTACACCGTCAGAATGGATCATCTCTTTGAACTGTTATGTATCATCATGCACTTTGTGTTATATATTTATCTGTTTGCACCTCCGTAGCTTGTTCATGTCCACCGGACTTGCAGAGCCAATCTCATCGACGGCTGTGGAGAGAGTCCATTGCCAGAGAGCCCACAACATCGACCCGAAAGGGCTTGACACATCGGCACTGCTCCGAACCCTGAAAATCACATCGACACCTGAAGGAACTGTGTCTGTTTTGAAGCCCCGCAAGTTGAGACTCCAGGTACGATGATGTCGCCGGCCGCTTGTGTGCTGTTACCTGTGAGAAGATGAACATCCTGGAGCTGCAGAACCTGGGTTATCCTGACCGCCAACAGCATGCCTAAGCTTCAGGCTGGAGCACAGAAGAAACACATTACAGAAGAAGCCGGTTCGAACTGCTGGGAACAATGTGTGCATGTGTCATACCCCAACCTGACGAATCTATCGATCAAGAACTTCAGTTCAGTTGAAGCTGTCGATCAAGACCTTCAGTTCAGTTACTGTAGCCGTTGTCGGATCAATAGTAGCCGTCCATCTTCAGATCAACAGACCACATTGTTAGTTACTGCTTCGCGCCAAGTCACTGTTCACCTTTTTCGCGCCAACCACTCTGTTGTTTGTTGTTTCTTGTACTTTTGCTACTTATCACCGAGATCGGCCGGTAGTGCACTATATTTGGATTAGGGTTTATTCCCTAGCGCCACCACTGTTCGTGGTTCGACAAAGACGAAGCGGAGGAGACTTTCGACCAAACAAAACCAAACAAAACCTCTTGGTTTACTAGTTGGCAGCATGGATTGTTATTCGTTCGACTACCACTAGTCTGCTTAAGTTGACGGATAAGACGGATGACTATCGGTCCCCTTTCGTATGACCTATTCTCTCTCTCTGAAAGTAGCAATAGAAGAAGGATAGATTCATGAGTTCGTTCTGACTCCTAGTTCGAAAGCTTTTCCTTCTGCTTGGGAACGATCTTATTCCGAGTCCTCTGTGGAGTGAAGGAAGTGATGCCAATTCTACCGGGTCCGGTACCCACTTAACAACGGATTCCATTTCTCTTGACCGATGACGTTCTCCCACTGACTTGCTAAGTCAGAGGCTAGTTCGCGTGGACGCTGCCCTACGTGGTGTTGCTCGTTTTTAACGACTCGAACTTCCAGTTCCTCCTAAATAAAGTCTCTGAATTTAGGTATTATTTTCCAATTCTGTTATGTGATCTATGTTGTTTGATAGTTAGTGAGGTTCATGCATATCAATCGGTATCAGAGCCGACAAATCCTCAGCAGAAAAATGGATCTGGTAGCGGCTTGGAGTTGGGATGTCTCATAAAATTCTCCATCCTCGCTCCAGATTCCAGCGGTGGTGTTGAGTTGTCGAAGGTGGCGGCAGCACAGCTCGGCTGTAAATCAGGGGTTCTTGGAGTGGTTGCGTTCGGACATTCCGTTCGTATACGGAAGGATTGACACTAGAGAGTAAGTTAGTAGGTATGATCGGCATAAACCCTTCTCTCTAGTTGTTGATCAACTTCGAGGTTCAGTTAGTTTACTGCTAGCTCGTAAAATCCCTTGGTAGCAATGGCTGACTCTGGGTAATTCGGATTACACTGGCATGCTTGAGCTTAAATCACTACAGTTCGATATGCAGACGTTGCAGAAAAATAGGGAAGAGGACAAACAAGAGTTTGTTGATTTTTGCAAAACTGTCCAAGGAAATTTGGTCAGTATTCAGACCAATTTCGACAGTATTCAATCAACTTTGAACGCTTGTTTGCTGCGAGAAAGGCAAACATGTTGGACACCTCCCCTTCAACTAACTCCAGTTTCACACCTGAAACTCCACCTGATGCGGCTGGACTATCAGCAAATTCAGTAAAGCAACCACAAGCACCTCTCAAGCCAATTGGTAATCAAACCATGCATGATCAGACTGGCAAGGACTGTTGCTGAATGGTAACCTGAACTTTACACAGACTCAATCCTTTTTCAGAGAACAAACCGAGACTTGATGCAGCAGTTCAGGGCGAAGAAGAATTTAAAGAGGTATGGCAAGTACCCCACTGGTGTATGTTACTCCAACTACTGTTCTCTGCTTACTGTTGCAGCATTACAGGGAAATTTTGAGCTATATCAAGTCTAGTTCTCTGGTTCAGGGATCACTTACATCTCATTACAGCGTTCATTTGAACCAACTTCGTTTCATACTATGACCCTATAACCACATGTATTCTCTAAAAGGATAACAATCTATGCAGAAGTACAACACCTGCCTAGCAAAAGTATATAAATAATATCTATGCAAAGAATCTTTTAAGTTTTCTTGCTAGAATGATGAGCTGAAAAGCGCACTCTTAATTCTAAGCACCACTCGTGCTAAAACTGTGTTCCTGCAGTAATGCCCAGAAAACAAGGGACAAGTTACAAATGCAACTAGTACAAGGAATTTGAGAATAGACGCGACACCAGGGAGCATCAGAAAAATAGATGAAACATTACTTTCACTGCGTGTTCTAAGCCCTGGCCGCAGCATGCAGCAGTTCCAAAGACTGCAAGGAAGCAAATCTAGAACATATTCCTTATCCACTGCATGGCATTGCAAAACAAATGAATAAAACCTACGGAGCTCAATGGGCCAACATTTAAGCTCCCGACGCCGACATAAGATCACATCAGGGATGATAGATTGATACCAGTCTCTAGTTAAGACACCAAACATGAGTTCCACCACAGAGTCAACTTGTTTTCTTGCCCAGAACAACGCAAGGCATAGCCAAATTAACAAACATGAGACTGGATAAAATAGGAACAGTTACTTTAGCAAAAGCATGGCATTGTCGGTCATCATATCCTCAGAGTTGGAACAAGATCTGTTGGCGCCTTAATAGTTAATTACGACATCTGCTGCAAGGCCAGTTGAGAACCCGGGACGTTGATGGTGTAGCTGCAGAGAAGCTGGATGGTCGTGAAAGGACGGTCGGCGACGAGGGCAAATTGATTGTCCTGCTTGACAAATTCGGCGGCTTCAGAGATCCTCTCTGTTTTCTTGTCCTTGAGGCTGTACTTGCAGATGTGAGCCGACGAACCGAGGTGTTGAGTGTAGTACACGGAGTTTGCCTCGATGCCTGGGAACATGGTAGCATCGACGGACAGACACCTGCGGTGACCAATGAAGATGGCAAATATGTCGATGCTCTCCACAGCCTGGACCTTACCTATCTCGGTTTCCATGTTGAACACGAAGAGGGATCCGTCTGTTTCCATGACGAGCACCATATGTGCATCCAAGCCCACTAGAAAGCAGTGGATGTCATCTGCATCTCCAGGATAGTCACAAGAGAAAGCCTTGCCAGGATGAGCATGAACAGACCGCAGAATGTCGGCCAACCCACGAAACACGCAAACAAACGCCGGCCCGCCCATGTGCTCGTATGCACCACCTACGACCGCGTTCCGGAAGAAATTGTAAGCTCCTTCAAGGTAGTGTACTGCGTCGAAACCTTCACTGTCAGGAGCGGCCGTGTAAACCTTGCGAGACGAGTCGCCGAACAAAATGATGGTGAGCGAGCCGTGTTTGTCGCGGCCGATCTCGGCGACCCTCGCTTCCGGGGGCATGGGTGCCGCGAAACGGGTCAGGACGCCGGAGAGGGGGTTGAAGAGGCGAGTGGCGTGAGGAGGGCTCGTGTCGGCTAAGACGACGTAGCCGCCGGGAGTGGAGGCCACGACGTAGAGCAGCGGCAGCGGCAGCTTCTTGTGGAGGAAGCGGCCGGTGCAGGTGTTGAGCAGGAGCAGCTCGCCTTGGGCCTCGTGGAGGACGATCCATAGGCAAGGCTGGAAGCGGGGGTCAGAGGCGTTGTTCCTGGGGTCGTCGGTGGCGGCGCGCCAGCTGAGGCAGACGGCACGGAAGCACATGTAGCAGTCGACGTCGTTGGTGTTGAGGAAGGAGTCGGCGATGCGGCGGATGAGGTCGTCCGGGAGCGAGGACCAGCCTGCAGTCGCCGTGGCCGGGTAACTGGGTCCCTTCTTCTCCCTGTCGGGCGCCGGAAGAAGAAGAGGCGCCGTCAGATCCCCACCAGGCACAGCCGCCATTGCTCCAAGCAAGATCCAGTTCCAAGCTTCGCTTGGTTCCAGAGCTTAATCGATTGCAAGATCAAATCCAGTTCCCTAATCCTCCCAGCGCGTTTGGTTGGAGGGAGTTGGTGTTAGGGAATGGGAATTAGAGGGATGTGGGGCTTATAATCCGTTGATTGGTTTGTGGGAATGGGAGTTGAGGAGGGAAGGGGAAGGGGAATTAAGAAGGCAAACTTCCTCCGATCTCTTCCCTGGGGAGACCAGGTAATTCGGCTAGGGATAGGGAATTGAAAGAGGAAAAATCGCAGGATTGGTTTCATCGCCTACCACGCACGGAGCCGCAGCGATCTGGGATACGATAATCAAGACGCGAAACGCACTGCGACTCTGCAAGCACCTTTCCATCGCTGCAGAGTAGAGGCCACGCAAGAACCCCAGGTGCTCGCTCCCGGCGCTGCCCTATTCACGGCCGAAGCAATGTTGATGTACGGGATTGATGAGGAGACGGCGACACGGATGAGGAGCGTTGCTTCCTCCCGTTGTGCGGTGCTGTTCTTTTTTGGACGCTTGATACTTGCCAAACTCAGTCGCGAGCGTGTGTGTATTCAGATAGCAAAACAAAAACGCGACCAACCCGGGCTAGACTAGCCTGTTGGCATTTTTAAAGAAGAAAACTGCGTGAGCACCAAGTGCTCGAGCCGAGACTCGAACACTGGTGGGCTGGCTGCGAACACCCGCGCCTTGCCAACTGAGCTATGCTCCGTTCTCTCAGATAGCAAAACAGATCGATGTGCTAGATGCGTTGCCTTGCTAATTGATCACGGTGAGCTAGCTTCATACGTGGGTATCGATCCTGACCAAGAGAATAGGCCCGAAGTTAGCAAGTATCAGCTCGTAGAGGAATCCAGATAGCGTGCGTCTCGTCCGGAAGTAATCGTCGGCACCAGCCTTACGTCGCCGGCGATGGAGACGAAGCAACAGCTAAACCAACAAACCTCGAATTCCCATTAGTAATTCCCAGGAGACACCAAACGTGGGATTGGGACTAACAGTCAAATTCCCTAGGCTCATCCTGCAACAAACTCCCTGCTCTAAACTCCCACTCCCCTTCCCCAAAGTTGCCAAACACGCTGTCCCTGCCAAAAGAGACATGCCATCGCGATTGAGGAAAACCGGGCAGAACATTCGATCAAGAAATGAGGAACAAGAAGAGAAATCAGTTACCGGGAAGAGGTTTCGTGTCCGTCTCTTCCTCCTCCCCTCTACAGTATTCTCAGAGGCGAAAGGGAGAGGCGTCCCAGATCCCCTTCCGCCGGCGGCGAGGGCGTGGATCCTGGCTTCCTCCGCTCGCTCCGGCGGCGTGAGGAGGTCGGGATCTCGTTCCTCGGCATTCGGTGTGTAGATAGGGTAGGTTTAGCATTGATTTGGGGAGGAAATCGGTGTCGTTGAGGAAGAATAAGTCCGCCGTTCCTCCTCTCCCTGGCCGGCGACGGCGGGTGGACGGCGTTGTGTCCTCCCAGATCTTTGGATCTGGTGAGTTTTGGTTCTCTTTGGACGGCCGTCGTGGCGGAGGCGATGGGCGTCTTGTGGAGTTTTGGTCCTTCGGCCTCTTCTTCGTCTTGGTGTGGATCTTCCTGGCCACACCGAGGAGGTGCTGGGGTTGCTGCGGGGAGCTGGTGCTTGGCGCTAGCTGCCTTCTTCGTCTGTACAGGAGAAGATGCTCTGGGATTCTGGTGGTGTCCGCTGGTTTTTGGTGTGGCGTTCAGGCCTCTTCTGCCGGCCGTGGCGGCGTGGGGAGGAGCGCTTCTGGCGACGTGCTCTGCTTTGATATGGTATGTTCTTCCTTCTCTGGCCGGCCGAGGTGGCGAGGAGAGAAGGTGGGATCAAAACGTGCTTGTGGTGGGGACTCCGGCGAGCTGTGGTGGTGCCCAGTGCATGGCTCGATGGAAGAGGGGTGGCTGCGGGAAGGTGGCGCCATGGCCGTGCGCGTTAAGCGTTCTTCAGCTCCGTCGCTTGCGGCGGACGGCATATGCGGTCTTCTACATGAGTGGGGTGGTTCCCTTCTCGGGATTCGCGGCGGCCTGGCGCCTTCTTCTCCGGCGGCGTTCGGCGACGAAGGTTCTGTTCAGGCGATGCGGAGGTTCGGCAGCGATCCCTGAAGCTGCTGTTGTGTTGGGTGTCGTTTGCTTGTACTGCTGTGTATTTCTGCTCTTTATTTGTATTCTATGTTGAATACGCAGCTGTAATCCCTTTCAAAAAAAAAAAAAATCAGTTACCGGATCAGCACGGGCAGAACGGCAGCGAACCACGGGTGATGGCCTGATGGGGAAGAAATTGGGGAATGGAGTAGCTAGTAGGACTAAAATGGGCGCCCTTTCCTTTGCTTTTAGTTTGTTTTGTGTCAAATTTGCATTTACAGTGAATGAACATATATTTTTGCCTCAGCTGATGTAAATTACATCACCTAGGCCAGTGATGTAAAACGCGTGCAGCCACGCGTGTAACCGCCAATCTGTAACGTCCGGGTCCTGTCTCCACGCCCGCGATCCGCCGCCATGTCGACGCCGCCTATTCTACCCACCGTTGTCTCGCCCGTTCCTGTCCCCATTCCCACCGTCAGCGTGACCCCTCCCGCCGCCACCGCTGGTGGTGTAAGAGGAGGTGGATTTGCGCTTAAACGACCATCCATCGCGACCGGGCAGGGCAAGAAGACCATCATGCCGAAGGGACGAGGCGGCTACACCGCCAAGGCTATGATCGTCGCCTCCGCCGGTGGTGTAAGAGGAGCCGTTGATACCGATATCAATAAAGAAGAAGAAGTTTGAGTGACTAAAATAAATCATGTATTGGGGACCTCGTGCCCTAAAATACATCACTCGTTGTAGTTGGACACTTTCGATGATGTAAAAATCACGTTTTTGGTGATGTATAATTTACATCAAGCAGTTTTTGGCTGCTATTTTACATCACCTATTGGAGAACGGCCTTTGTTCCATCTATTTATTTTGTTACTATATTTCAAAGTATGTTGCATGTTCAAGTGGAATTAAAAAAATCAAATGCCAATTTAGTTTCATAAATGAGGCCATAAAACCAATAAACATTTGAACGAGCGGCACCAGCCCCTTGCCGTAGCTTGTTTTCCACTCTGAATCACTGTCATGTCATTTCAACTCATGGTGACGGGTGTCAGATTGTCTCTAACCATTCTTCTTGCTTGAAAAGTGGAAATGTTATGAGGAAAGTACATCGTTCCTTTAGATGTAGTGATAATCGATTGTGGTCGTATCTCGATCACTTCTAATGTGCCAATATTATGGGAGACCACAAAGCATTCTTGATTGAAGCTGCTATGAGTTCGACAACAGAGTGGATGTGGAGTGGTGGTAAATTTTGGAGGTGCTTAACATGTGAACATGATCCTTGTGGTAGTTGCTACTATCTCTTTCTTGTAGTTTGCATGAACATGCCACCCTTTATAATCTGGAGAACATGATCCCCTTAAGTATCTCAATATGGTTCACATTTCTAATCAACATACTCACCCATTTTCTAATCTATTTGATACAAAATAATCACCATGCATTAACTAAACTAACACAAATTACAGAAAAATGCACCTTATCAGCAAGCACCAATTTATACGCTTAAGTCATCACTTGTACAATGCATTCTGGTCGTATTTAAATTGACATAGTATATAAGCCATCTTGTGAATCTCTAGTTGTGTCTTTGTAGCAAAATCCTAGTTGGAAATTCCTTTGTCTTAAAAATGTGCATACTACTTATCGAATTTAGAGTTGCATTATTCTATGCATTATTCTGTGATCATATTTGTAAGCGTGAGAAGAATTAATCGGATCAAAATACACTGCGCTTCCAACAATACTACTCCCTCCGATCCATATTAGTGGGCATAGCTTTGTCTAAATTCATATGTATCTAGTTAAGTATTTAGACTAGATACATGTGTATCTAGACAAAGTTGTGCCCACTAATATGGATCGGAGGTAGTACAACTTTATAACATGGGTTCGAAGTTTTCCATGGTTGTGATCAAGGTGTGGCGGTGATAGTGTTTCTCCCAGATGTGTATAGGGAGAAAGAACTTATTTGCATACTCCTTCTAAATAAAGTCTCTTAATTTAGGTGTTATTTTCCAGTTCATTATGTTCTGTGATCTATGTTGTTTGATAGTTAGTGAGGTTCACGCGTATCAGGGTGCTGAGACCTTTTTCTTTTCTTGAGATCGGTTTGTTTTTTGATTGAAGGAGATCGTTCAGCTGAGACCTGCAGGGCTCCCAGGCCGCATCGACACTGTTCCGTAAGGCCCACCTTCCGCTCCAGGCTTGAAAGAATAGAGCCCACTTACCCCAGCCACGATCTTTGGCCCAGCCCAACGTCGGTTCCATCCCATCCCAGCCTCACCAGATCGCACGCACGCACACCGCTGTCCTCATCGGAGAGGAAAAAAACACCGCCGCTCTCTCCTCCGGCGGCTTCCTTGATTCCTTCCTCCGTCTCCGCGCTGCTCCGGCGCACCCTCCCGCTGTCCCAGGATCCCCGCGGCCCCGCAGATCCCGCCTGTCGTCTCGGACGGGCCGTGTTGCCCCTGCCCGGCGCTTGCAGCCTGGAAGGGCGCTGCCACCGCCGCCTCCGCATCTTCCTCACTCCCCGCGGTCCCCAGCTTCGCCAAGATACCCTCAGCGTGAGTTCCGTGCGTCCTTGCCTCCCCTTAACAATTTCCCAGTGTCTGCGTACTGTATTCATACTTGATACAAGGCTAGGGTTAATCGTCCGTCGATGTTTTGGTTAGTGCTCGATATAGCTAATTATGCTTCCGTGCCCACCAATTATTTTGATTCACTCGACTCAGTTTCAGGTTATGCAAATATAAGACGGACCATGCTATGCTCTTCTGTTGTGTTTATGTTATACGAGTAGTCGAGTCTCAGCTGGGGGATTTATATTATATAGGATTAGTCGAGCCTCCGAGCCGAGCATCAGAAGCTTCTCTGATGATGCGCGGCAGAATTATTCTGTGTGCCTGTGTTACGTGCCAGGATTTTTTGTGCAGTTTCTTATGTTTCTTGTGCTTGTGATTCATAGGTAGCAGCTGCCTGTCGGTGACCACGCAAGATGTCTGGCAATGTGAGTTGCTTCTACTCGATAAATGAAATGCATCCTTTTGATCTGGGAATAGGCCTGCGTGGCGCACTTGAGCTGATCTTCTGCTTCTTATGATGTGTAGCCTTCTGGCGTGGACAACACTTTCCGAAGGAAATTCGACAAGGAGGAGTACTTGGAAAGAGCTCGGCAGAGAGAGCAGGATGAGAAGGTCCTCCATGTCCTATTATTGTTTTTTGAAAATTAATATATCCATACTTCTCTCATTAAATACATTGCTAACCTGCTTCTTTCATTTGTCTCTCGGTTTTCCAGGATGAAGCCCGTAGAGGCAAGGGTATGGACTGTGTCTATAGTTAATTCTACTGAATCTGTAGCCATATTGTTATTATCATACCAAACTGACTTATTTTAATTGCAAATGTCAGATAGGGGCCCTCCTGTGCAAAGACAACCTTTGAAGCATAGGGACTATGAAGTTGACCTTGAGTCTCGTCTTGGCAAGACACAGGTTTGTCAGAGCATATAGGTTTCAAATAATGTTCCTTATTATGGTTTTCCATGGTTCCACATTTTGTACAACCTGTTAACCAAAATTGGCTGTAGTGTCTCGTGTGGTGCATTTTGAAATTCATTATTAGTTGGTTATTTGTGGGTATTGGGTGTTTTAAGATGCAATGACATTGTATGTTCTTTATGCTGTTATTTTCCCATAGAGGCTATCAAACAGCCGTATATTATAGCTTAGTGTTGTGTTGGGCATTTGTAGGTAAATACCATATTCAGGTAACTTCAAGAAATCTGTGTCAGTATGTTATGTACAGCTAAAGAAAGTAGCAAGTCACCCTTCAGCTAAGCTCATGGAGAAATACAAGTATTAATAGTTTTAGAATTGGATGCATCACAGTTTATAATATTGTTTACCTTGTTGATTTTGCTTGTCTATCTTGTCCTCGTGAAACTTGACTGCATTGGAGACCTCCTTTGAGTAGTATTGCTGCCGTGATGTATTACTATTTAGTAGGAGTCTAGGACAATTCTTCTTAAACAGTTTGATACAACCACTGCATGACTAGGACAATGTTTAAAGACTTAAACAGTTTGAGGAGCACAATGTTTTTTTGAATATGAATCATAAGGATGGAAAGCATAAAAATGTGCTTAAGATTGAAGATTGGAAGAGGCTTGAATGTATATTGCAAATATTGAGTAAAGTTCACATATGCATGTTTATTTGGATACATGGCTCGGTTTGGTCATTTACTGATTTGATCATCAATAAAATGTCTATTTTAGTCGCTAAAAGGGCTGCCTTTTTAATCCGCTAAAAAACATTCTGCATATATAAAATACTCTCTACTACTTAAATGTATAACAATCTTATTATTTATTGATCCTTCTTTTCAGGTGGTAACCCCAATTGCACCTTTGAGTCAGCAGGTTTGTCCCAAAATCCCACAGGGCTTGCTATTTAATATTAGACATTACAATATTTGTAAATTTTCAGTTTGGCTTACTTGATACACATGCTGCTAGACTTTGGGACTACATGTTGTTTATTTTTTGTACTTGACGACTTGGGAACTTAGTGAGATCTTTTATTCAGTAGATCTGTTGTATGTGTTATTGTTTTGTTGTTTTCTAGATTTAGGTCTCATGTCTCCACAATCTGTCAGTACTGATTAGAGTTTGATTCGTCACTTGCTGTTCTTTAATATGCCAATTTCTGAAGTTCAGAACAGTACTATTGCTTCATAATTAATCTCCCTAGTTTTGGGATTGCCGGATGATGCAAATATTAATGCTTAACATACTTTTAGCGTTTGATTTGTCACTTGGCCTTCATTCTGTAACATGCCAATTCATGAAGTTTACAACAGTACTATTGCTAGGTACTTGTTTTGGGTTTGGAGGATTCATGTAAATACTAATGTTTAACTAGATACTTCTAGTGCTCAATTTATCGCATAAAATTTTGTTCTCAGTTTACCAACTTTCTGGCAGGCTGGATACTACTGTTCAGTATGTGAGTGTGTCGTTAAAGATTCAGCTAATTATTTGGATCATATAAATGGCAAGAAGCGTAAGTACCTGCAAACTCTGTTTAAGTTCAGTTCGTCTATCAAACTTTTGTATCATCAGTTTTATGTTTTATGGTTTGAACATTTGACAGATCAGAGAGCATTGGGCATGTCCATGCGTGTTGAGAGGGCATCACTCGAACAGGTAAAACATCCGATCTTGTCTGTGAACCAAGTCATGTAATAATTTAAAATCATTAGAGTTTCACACTCGTCATTTACTGGTTATTTCATTGGTTTATCGTCGCAAAATAAACATAAAAAATATGTGGGTTGTGTAGTGGACAAATACATGCATGTTGGTTACCTTTCGTGTCTTTCTGTGTTTAACTCTTCTTTCTGCTTGCAGGTGCAAAAACGGTTCGAGACGCTTAAGAAGAGGAAGGACCCAGGCACCTTTAGTGAACAAGGTGATACAACGCGAAAACATCCTATAGGATGTCATTTCTCCTCTCTATCTTATTAGTCAAACATTTGTGTAGGCACTCCACGGAATTGTCTACCAGATTGATGTTTGGAATTTTAAATTACCTCCTTGGCCGTTTCTTCAGATTTGGACGAGAGAATACTGAAACTGCAGCAAGAGGAGGAGGAGAAGAAGCGTCAGCGGAGAGAAAAGAAGAAAGAAAAGAAGGTAGGTGCAACAGTGTCATTCTAGTTAAACATTCCCATACGAGACTTGCAGTCTGACAGCCCATTGAGCTGTTGAGAATCAGTAGAATCCGTAATCTCACATGATATCAAATGGTTTCAGAAAGAGCAGGCTGGCCAGAATGAACCCGAGGACATCGACCCTGACATGGCTGCCATGATGGGTTTCGGCGGCTTGGCACCTCGAAGAAGTGAGCGCTGCTTCAGGTGGCTGTCGTTTCGTTGGACTGTAGCTGCTGAAGACATCGTGTGGCTCTGTGCACATGGATCTCAAATATAGCTTCAGACACAACCCTGATGCAGAGTTGGGGATTCGTCTCCTAGGCCCTTGAGCAAACGATGTTTGTGACCGCTACCTGATAAATTTCCGTGGAACGACGCTTAATGCTGGAACGATTTAGATTCTGTAATGAACAAACGGTGGCCTTGTTGCAAGACGTTGATCTTTTTGAGAAACATTTTATCTTTGAGAAATGGGATGACTGTCGTCTACAAACATTTTGCCACAGTTTGCAAGAAAGCAATTGCCGTGTGTCTGTTTTTTTTCAGGCCGTCCTTACACTTTGCCTGTTCTCTAGCTTGAAAAAGAAAACCTGAAGTGATTTACATATACTTCAAATGGGTATGCTGATTTAAATAAAAAAATGTTGAGTCAGATACAACCCAGTATGTTATGAGTACAATAAAAGGAGAAAATTCTGACCACATTGGTCCATCTAGAACTTGAAAATTCGTTGGTAGATTTCGTAGGGTTCGAATGTTTGACAAGCTTTGGCCTGGTTTGATCGTTCGGTCTTAGAACGAATAACGAAGTGTTCAAAGCAAGTATCACAAAAAAAAGTGTTAAAAAGAAAACATCCCGTCTCCGTCCACTCCACTCCACGCTCTTCCTTCCCCAGACCTAGCCACCACCATGGAAGCGAGGTCAGGATGCAAGTGGACAGGCCGCTGGACGTCCGCGTCCGTCCGTCTCGTTCCGCTAAGGCTAATTACATGTTTAGCGGACGCTCACATCCGCCAGTTGAATCGCCGCAGCGTCCGACGGACAGAGCGGATCAGCCGCTGCCTACGAGCTAGCTACACAGGAAATAATCAAGGAGATGCTTGTACGGGGTGCATCGATCTCATGCTCTCAATTTCTTTGCAGTTTGCGAAATTCACACAACATGAATCGAGAGGTCGATGGGATCGAGCTTAGAAAAGGTAAGAAAACGCCTACTTCTCCAATCGAACAGATCGAAATAATATGGGAACGGGGATGGTAGGGGAAGAACCGGGCATGCTCCTCGCCTGCAGATTGCTGTGGTAGGGGAATAGCCGGGCGGCGGCCGAGCGGCCAGGTGCTGGCGGCGACAATCGATCTTCGGTGCTGTTGTACCATGTATGTGCGCCTGTGCGAGATGGAGACAGATTCTTCTCCTCCGAGCGGCCAGCTGCTAGCGGCGAGCCTTAGGTGAGGTCGGGGGCCGGGGGCGTCGCTCACGTCGAGGTCAATGGGGCTTGCAGGGGGGCGGCCGAGGAGCCAGGCGGCGGCCGACCAACCAGGAGCTGCGGCGGCGATCTGGTGCTGGCCAGGAGAGGGCGGACGGCCACGGACTGCAGTGGAGAAACAATCGATTTCCGCCAGGGCCGTCAAATTTCGGCGGCCCATCCGCTTATCCGTTTTGGGCCCTGAAGCGGCCCGGACAGAGCGGACAGGCGGAATCCGTGTCCGTCTGCATCCTGAAAGCGAGGCCGGCGGCGCTTCGGTGGAGCTCGTGGAAGAGATTCTGCTCCGCCTCCCTCCCGACGAGCCAGCGTGGCTCGTCCGCGCCTCCCTCGTCTGCAAGTCCTGGGGCGGCGCCGTCTGCCACCGCAGCTTCCGCCGCCGCCTCCACGAGCTCTACCCGGCACCCCCGTGCTCGGCTTCCTCCACCACTGCTTGAAGGGCCACGCTTCACACTACTACTCCAACCCCAATCTGTCCATCACCCGCCCCGTCTTCCTCCACGGCTTGGACGATGAGCACATTTCCCACTTCATCCCCACCACCGCGTCGTCCTTGTCCCTCCCCGCTCGGCCCGTCGACTCTGGAGGTCCCTCGACTGCCGCCACGGCCGTGCCCTCTTCCTCTCCAAGGCCGTTTTCGCCTGGTGGAGGGCTGCTCCGGAACTCCTCGTCTGGGAGCCATTCACGGGCGTCGTGCGGCGTGTGCCGTTGCCCCCGTTCGACGGCCACAACCACAATAGTAGCGTGGAGCCGGTCGCGGCCGTGTTCTGCGCAGCGGATGGCTGCGACCACCGCGACTGCCACGGGGGTCCCTTCCGCCTGGTCTTCGTCTTCACTGTCTTCTGCGACGACAGTGACGACGAGTATGACACATGGGCGTGGGTGTACTCGTCGGAACCCGGCACGTGGGGCGAGCCAATCTCGGTGCACGGCAACAACGACATGGAATTTTTAAGTTATTCCAGCGTCCTCGTTGGGAGGTCTCTGCTCTACTTCATGTCCGACGAGGGGTTAATCGTGGAGTATGACTTCGAAAGACATGACCTCACTGTGGTCGACGCACTAGACATCGACTCCCACATGAACCCGGAGAGACTTAATCTCGTGCTCGCGGAGGACGGTGGAATGCGAGTTTGCCAAGAATTGCATCCACTTTTGAAATTTTGGAAAAGGGAGGCCCAATGACAGCCATGGCGCACAATGGGTGCTAAGCCGGGTTATCAACCTGTGCAGTCTGCCCCAAATTGGTCTTGTCCTGATGCACAATGCCCCAAGGGAGGCCAATGACAGCCTTGATGCACAATTCGCTGACGAAGGTACTATAGTGCGTGTGGTCGGCTTTGCCGAGAGAGCAAATCTCATTTTCGTCGACACGGTCGGTGGCATATTCACCATTGAGCTGCAATCAGAGAAGGTGAGGAAGGTGCACGAGAAGGTGTGGGATAAAGATGACTTCTTTAATTTGATTCCAGTTGTCGGCTTCTACACCCCTGTGTCCCGAGGAGAGAACCAGGATCTGTCGTCGTCAGGCCCTAGTGAGGAGGCAGGTGGTGAGGAGAGGGAAGAGGATGAGAAAGCAGTAGAGCAGCCACAGCAGCTCTTCGATAAAGGGTCCAATGCTATCGAGGCGGAGGATTTGTCAGTGCTGGCTTCAGCCACGCCCTCAAGACCAGGTTAGCGTTCTACTCCCAAATTGCTCTCCTACTTCCAAGTCCCAACTGTGTGAACCGATGGATTGTGGAAAAAAAGGTTTGGATTTGTTCAATGCTCTTTTGGGTCAGTTGTTGTCTTCATGTATCCTTTATTAGTTGCTTTGAGTCTTTCAGCTTTGTAGTTGGGAGATGACTTTAGTTGTGTAGTTTCTTGTGTTTGACGTCGAGCATAATTGTTTGTGTTGGGGTGTGAGAGATTCAGCAAGCTTAATTAGCCTTTAGTGTTATTCTATTCCATAGAAATACTTGGGAGTTAGGTTCCTTTTGTATGTGTGTTGGTGTTTCATGGATTCACCGAGTTCATTTAGCCTTACTTTCATTCTATAGCAATACTTAGGGTTAGGACCTGTGATCTTTTGTCGTGATGTGTGTATTGCTAGTGACGAGTATCGAATCAACGTGCAATTAATGAAAAAATCATAAGTGTTAATGTGTTATCCTACTTGAGAAATGTAATATGCAGTTTATTTGTAATCTATGCAAATACTAGCTAGTTGTTCAAAGGGAACTCGACAGAACATTATTAGTGCCTGTGTATCAAAATGGTCGATGCATCATGGATAATTGTAGCTCAGCTGTTCTATCTCAAATTACAGGCACTTTGATGGCCTTATGTCATAACTTTATCAATATAAATTCCCTGCAAAAAAAAAATGATACTGTCAATTTACACATTTGTTGTCACCTAGGGTCCCGAGTTATGAAGAAGTTGCTCCGGGATGTGCTAGCACCGAACATGAATGTGCCTTGTTACAAAAACCTCAAGAGGTGGATGATCCTTTGGATGATGTCCCAGAAAGTGCACCAAATGAAGAATCAGTGACAGGTGGTGCTAACAAAGATGATGCTGAGAACTCAGAGACCTGTCATAGCGATGTTGAGGATGCTGCTGCCCCTTCCGGCAAAGGTGATTCAGAAGAAAGTATTGTACTCCGTATATCATTTTCACTTTCCAAGGACCAGTGGTAGTGAAATACATGATTTCTCTGAAGTTTGCATTGCTCTTCTAGGTTTCGGTATGAAATTTCACTTCGATGGAATAGTTTCTCAAACAAGTTTCTGGATTAATCAACCCCACCGTTTTAACGTGGCACTGCCTCTGGCCCCTGATAGTCTTTCAGTTTAACCATATAGAGAGTAGATGATTTTTCGGAAAAACTTTTTCTATGGGCTGACCGTACCTTAAACATGTGTCTGTTGCCACATGTCAGCTACTTTCCTTCTAAATTTATATATGTAAATTATTATCTTTCTTACCTGTACACTTGGAATAGCAATGTGAGGTTCAGTAAATATGGATGTAGGCAGTGCATTGGTCCGGTTCTTTTTCTCTCTCTTGTAATTGGCTGTCTAAGTAGTGTACAGCTTTTACTACATAAGAGCTCTTCTTTCCAGCAAAATTGTGTCTAACGGAAGCTACGTATATCCCCTGTGCTAACATTTTGATCTGGTTCTGTGCGCTGCTAGTGCTAAGCTGATCCTCAGGCCAGACATTTCATCAGTCCGTTCAGCGGGATCTCGTTCTTTTCTGCAGTTGGGAAACATGAGTGTTACCTCTTCTTTGTTTTCATGGTATCGTAGTTTAGGGTTCAGACTAAACTCTGACAAGAATGAAGGCAGAAGAAGTGGGGATTTTGTCTCAAGACAGTGTTGCAAGGTGGAATTCTGTGATGCAAGGCTGCTGAGTGTGGATTAATCTCATATGACCTGAAGAACTTATTGTAACTGCTAGCTGATAGTTTCTGTGGAATGATGCCTAGCATTGGAACGGTTCAGACTCTGTTGTAAGTTGGTGATCATCTGAGGAACGTTTCATCGTTAAGAAGTAAGATATCTGTAGTCTGCATGTTGCATCAGTTAAAGGGAAACAACTCTGCTTTTTTCCTTCTGTTTTGCCTACTAATGCGGCGGTTCTATGTTTGAAACATGTCTAAAATTTTCATAGTAACTAATTCTGAGAAGCAGGCTTGCTATTACAAACGGTTAGCATGTGTCTTCTCAAATAATCAAGTTCTTTACATGTCTGTCTATAATACAACAATTTAGTTGTGCTAACATGACAAATGACACAGTACAATTAGTGTTGCAAACGAGCTCAGAAAATAATAAACATAGGCAGATTGAGAAAAATGCATTGCAAAACTAATACATCATTAACATAGGTCAATGGCAGGGCTAGATTGTAATCGACATGGTTCATAGAGGGTATGCTCTTCTCTCAGGACAACTCCAATTGCACCCTCCAAATCTTGTGTGATGCACCAAGCAGGGCGCATTTGAATCACAGATGAGACCCGCATGACATACACTTTTTAGAATCGAAAAGGCAAGCCACAGACAATCGAACCAATGTATCACTTCACTTCCAATTTCATCATGGGCTCATGATCTTCTATGCATGAAGTAATCAACAGATAACTTAATCCATCTTCGGAATGACAATTTGATCGCTAAAACTACTAGTAACTTTTAACTGCATGCTCTGAATTATATATACTCATCAACACAATAATTTAAATTATTAGATTTATCATTGGGTCGAAACAACGCTAGTCATCGAAGAATGCGAGACTAAGGGTGTGTGGCTGTGGTAAGCTGGTTGAGGGCACCCTCAACCACTAGGTTAGTGTTAGCCATTTTTCTATTTGGTTCAATGGGTTGGTTTAATCATGTTTATGTTTGATTGTATGGATAAAAAGTTGTGGGGGCAAAGATATTTATGTTTGATTTGAGCGATGAGAGGTCACTGACTTGTCAACCAGACCGGACACCTCGGCGGACATGACCATACAATGTGGGTTGAGATTCGCTGACTTTGCTCCCGCTGACGTTGAGTCACTTACGTGTGGGCCCCACATGTAAGTGACTCAAAGTCAGGCAAAGTCAGCGAATCCAACGTCAGCGAATCCGCGCCCATACAATGTGTCTTTTGGGGGGCGTTGTTAGGACATCGAATTTATCCACTTGGCCCAAACAGACACATGGAGCCGTTTGAGGGGTACCGTCGAAGTTGCCCCCATGCAACAAGTTTACATAGACTCTGTTGGTGCACAAGCTGAATTTTCTCACATCCTAGAGGCTAGATCTATGTAGGTGATGTGACGTGGTAATGATGTGTAAATCTCGAAGTTACGTCAACTATATTCATCATTTGTTCATTTCTCGTTGTTGTCCTGATATTCTCAAAGCTCGATCACCACCTCATGAACGGACATGCATACAAGAAAGAGGGTCTAAAGATTCTAAATAAGACAAAAAAAATTCTAAATCAGAATAATTTGGAAGAAATTTCGCTACATGAGCGATTGGTGTCGCCGTCTAAAAAAAAAGAGTAAATGGTGTCCCAGAAGATGGATGACACTGGGAAAAAAACCCAGACCTAGCCACTCCACTCCACTCCACGCTATTTCCCCCACACACCCAGACCTAGCCACCGCCATGGAAGCGGCGCCGGCGGCGCTCCCGATCGAGCTCGTGGAAGAGATCCTGCTCCGCCTCCCTCCCGACGAACCAGCATGTCTCCTTCGCGCCTCCCTCGTCTGCAAGGCCTGGGGCCACGCCGTCTCCCACCGCAGCTTCCGCCGCCGCCTCCACGAGCTCTACCCGGCACCCCCCGTGCTCGGCTTCCTCCACCACTGGGACGATGACGAAATTTCCAAATTCATCCCGACCACCGCGTCGTCCTTCTCCCTCCCCGCTCCGGACAGTCGATCCTGGCGGGTCCTCGACTGCCGCCACGGCCGTGCCCTCTTCCTCTCCAAGGTCTGGGGTGCTCCGGAACTCCTTGTCTGGGAGCCAATCACGGGCGGCGAGCGGCGTGTGCCGTTGCCCCCAGTGTTCCACGGCGACTACAGCAGCGCTCATCCGAGGCACTGGCCGGGCGTGGCCGTGTTCTGCGCAGCGGACGTGTGCGACCACCGCGACTGCCACGGAGGTCCCTTCCAAGTGGTCTTCTCCTCAATGTCCTTTTCGGTGACGACGAATATGAAACATTGGCGGGCGTGTACTCGTCGGAAACCGGCACGTGGGGCGAGCCCACCTGGGTGCAAGCCGACCGCGAGATGCGTTTCGCAGATTATTCCAGCGTGCTCGTCAGGAGGTCTCTGCTCTACTTCATGTCTGACGAGGGGTTCATCGTGGAGTATGACTTGGCAAGACACGGCATGGCTGTGTTCGATGCACTAGAAACAGAGACAGACTCTCACATAGAGGAACCAGAGATACTTTGTCTTGTGCTGGCTGAGGACGGTGGAATGCGACTTTGCCAAGCATTGCATCCGCATCTGAAATTTTGGAAAAGAGAGGCGAGTGATGGCCCTGATGCACGATGGGTGCTAAGCCGGGTAATCAACCTGGGCAGTTTGCTCCAAACTGGTGTTGTCCTGGACGAAGGTACCAGAGTGTATGGTGGGCTTTGCCGAGGGAGCAAATGCCATTTTCGTTGACACGGTTGATGGCATATTCACAATTGAGCTGCGATCAGAGAAGGTGAAGAAGGCGTGTGATAAAAATGGCTTCTATAGTTTGATTCCAGTTGTTGGCTTCTACACACCTGTGTCCAGAGGCGAGAACGAGGACCCGTCGTTGTGGGGCTCTAGCGAGGAGGCATGTAGTGAGGAGGGGGAGAGGACAAGAATGAAGTAGAGCAGCCGCAGCAGCTCTTCGATAAAGGGTCCAATGCTATCGAGGAGGATGACTTTGTCAGTGCCGGCTTCAGACATGCCCTCAAGACCAGGTTAGGGTTCTACTAACAAATGGATCTTCGACTCCCAATTCCCAACCGTGCCAAAGTGTGCGCACCCATGGATTGTGTAAAAAAAGTTTGAATCTGTTCATGCTCTTTTGGGTCAGTGCTGTTGTGTCCTCAGTTACTTACTCTGAGCCTTTCGGTTTTGTGGTTTGGGAGATGATGACTTCTAATTGTTTGTGTTGGTGTTTGAGGGAATTCAGCAAGCCAAATTAGCCTTTAGTGTTATTCCATATAAATACTTGGACTTTAGGTTCCTTTTGTTCGGCAGCGAGCATGCCTATGTGCGTCGGTGTTTCATGGATTCAGCGAGTTCAGTTAGCCTTACTGTCATTCCATAGCAATACTTTTTTTTTTTGAGTTTCCATAGGAATACTTGGGAGTGAGGACCTGTGATCTTTTGTCATGATGTGTGTATTGCTTGCAGTGAGTATCGAACCAACGTGCAATTGATGAAAAAAATCATATCTGTTATCTTATTCGAGAAATGCAATATGCCTCTCTCTACTGGCTAGTTACAGATATCTCATTTGTGCAGTTTATTTGTATGGTACTCCAAAATCATAGTTTGTGAGATATGCAAATACTAGCTAGTTGTTCGAAAAGGAACTCAACAGAACATAATTGGTACTTGTTGCGTCAAAATGGTCGATGCATCATGGATAATTGTAGCTCATGCTGCACTCTCTAAGATTACAGGCACTTTGATGGCCTTATGTCATAACTTTGTCAATGAACCATGAAAAAAATGATACTGTAAATTTACGTGTTTGTTGTCACCTAGGGTTCCGAGTTACAAAGAAGTTGCTCTGGAGTGTGCTATTACGGAATATGGATGTGCCTTGGGACAGAAATCTCAAGAGGTGGACAATTGTGTCTATGATGTTCCCAAAAGTGTACCAAATGAAGCAGTGACACGTGCAGCCAACAAAGATGATGCTGGGAGCTCGAAGACCTCAGAGCGATGTTGAGAATGCTGCTGCTCCTTCCAGGAAAGGTGATTCTCAAGAAGGTATGTATGCCATTTTTACTTCCCAAGGACCTGGTGGTGAAGTATATGGTGTCCTCTGAAAGTTTGCATTGCTCTTCTAGGTTTCTCTATGAAATTTCACTTCGATGGAATAGTTTTCAAACGACCCGTAGTTTTACTTGGCACTGCCACTGCCTCCTGATAGTCATTCAATTTATTCTATAGATAGTAGATAATATTTTTGAAATCAGACAATGATTTCTTTTCTCATGAAAAACAAACCTGTGCTATGGGTTGACTGTATCTTGAACATGTGTCTGGTGCCATATGTCAGCTACTTCCCTTCTAAACTTATATCTGTGTATATTTTTATTTTTTTATCTGTAACTTGAAATAGCAGTGCTAGGTTCAATATATATGAATCTACAAGCACCGGCCTCATTTTTTTCTCTTGCAGTTAGCTGTCTAAGTAGTGTACATCTTTTACTACATAAGAGGGCTCCTCTTTCTAGCAATCATGTCTAACAGATGTCAAATGGTTTCAGAAAGAGCAGGCTGTCCAGAATAGACCTGAGGTCTGAGGACATCGACCCTTGAGGTTTGCTTCTATGATGGGTTTTGGCTGGTTCGGCACTGTCAAAGAAGTGAATGCTGAAGACAACGTGTGGCTCTATGCAGCCTTACTCAAGATAGGTTCAGACACAACTGTGGTGCAGAGTTGCAAATTTGGGGTTAGTCTCGTAGGCCCTTGAGCAAAAAAATAGACTGATGCGTAAGGCTGGACAGTTAAGATTTTGTGATAAACGGTGACCTTGTAAGACTGATCATTTGAGAAGCATTTCATCTTTGTGAAATGGGATAGCTATCGTCTACATGTTGCCTCAGTTTGCAAGAAACAAAAATGTTCTTTAACTGTGACTTGTTTTTCAGACTGTTTTTCACACAGAAATTTTGAAAAAAAAAAAAAAACTCTTTCCTATTCTCTAGTTTGAACTGGAAAATCTAGACTTATGTTGATTCAAATGTTACCTGAACTATGCTGATTTTTTTTTTTAAAGACTATGCTGATTTTTTAAATGTGGGGATACAACCTATCTTATGGGTAATGAAAAATAGCAAGTCTGACAACACTGATCCATCGGACTAGAGATTGTATGTTCATATACATATAGTAAGAATTTAGGCGTATATGAAAATTTGTTTTCAAAAGTAAATGAAATCTGTCATTTACATTTAAATATTTTATACTTGTAATTTTTTTGGATGAACAGATCACATGATTTTTTTAAGAATAACACAATTTTTGCCTAAAAATAAACAGGGAAAGGGTCGGACATTTGGTGTCTTCCTATTAGTGGATACCGCTTTGTTTAAGGCGTTAAAACGTGGCCGCACGATCCAGATCGGACCGCTTCTGTTAGCCCGTACCAGTTCGGATTAAAGTTCTATCTTGATCTCTTGGGAGCTCATCCGTGAACCTACGACTAGGAAACGGAGAGCAGGAAGAGCTCACCGGCCGCAGGGGATTAGAGGTGAAACATGTGCACTGAGAGATGGTATGTCTAGGCCATGGGGTGCAACACTGTCGGAAGTTCACCGAGGTGATTTTCGAGCACTAGGGAGGTTGATTAGTTAGCTAGTACCCCGCAAAAAAAAGAAAAAAGAAAGATTAGTTAGCTAGTAGAGCGGATGGCCCTTCTTTCGAATGTTTGGAAAGAGGATCCTCAGATTTTCTAGTTGATATAATTTTGAACAACGTATCCGTGTTTCCCAATTTAATATAAATCGCCATTATGGCATTCCCTAAAAACAACAATCCAAAGGTGCTAAAAAAAAGGACAAAATCCCCGCCTCAACCTGGTTGAGCCGAACCATTCTACTACCCAAGTCCTAGCGACCACCATGGCACCCACGCCGCCGGCGCTTCCGGAGGAGCTCGTGGAAGAGATCCTCCTCCGCCTCCCTCCCGACGAACCAGCATGCATCCTCCGGGCCTCCCTCGTGTGCAAGGACTGGGGCCGCGCCGTCTCCCACCGCAGCTTCCGCCGCCGCCTCCACGAGCTCTACCCGGCACCCCCCTTGCTCGGCTTCCTCCACGACTGGAACGATGAGCGCCTTTCCTTCTTCATCCCCACCACCGCGTCGTCCTTCTCCCTCCCCGCTCCCGACCGTGAGGTCTGGCATGCCCTCGACTGCCGCCACGGCCGCGCCCTCTTCATCGACATGGGCTATGGTGCTCCGGAACTCCTTCTGTGGGAGCCAATCACGGGTGGCGAGCGGCGTGTGCCATTGCCCCCAGTGTTCGATGGCCACTACGGTGACACGGAGCCAGCCGCGGCCGTGTTGTGCGCAGCGGATGGTTGCGACCATCGCGACTGCCACGGTGGTCCCTTCCAACTGGTCTTCGTCATCAATGCCCGCGACAGTGACGGCGAGTATGACACATTGGCGTGCGTGTACTCGTCGGAAACCGGCACGTGGGGCGAGCCAACCTCGGTGCACGACACCAAGAACGGCGAGATGTTGTTCACAGATTATTCCAGCGTGCTCGTCAGGACGTCTCTGCTGTACTTCTTGTCTGACGAAGGGGTCATCGTGGAGTATGACTTGGCAAGACATGGCCTGGCTTTGTTCGACGCACCACCCATCGAGTCCCACATAGACGAACGGAGATACTTTGTCTCGTGCTGGCGGAGGACGGTGGAATGCGACTGTGCCAAACATTGCATCCGCATCTGAAATTTTGGAAGAGGGAGGTCAGTGACGGCTCTGATGCACATTGGGTTCTAAGCCGGGTTATCGACCTGGGCAGTTTGCTCCAGATTGGTGCCGTCGTGGATGAAGATACTAGAGTGCTTGTGGTGGGCTTTGCCGAGGGAGCAAATGTCATTTTCGTTGACACTGGGGGTGTTGGCCTCTTCACAATCGAGCTATTGTCCGAACGGGCGACGAAGGTGTGCGATAATGATAATGGCTTCTGTAATTTGGTTCCAGTTGTTGGCTTCTACACCCCTGTGCCCCGAGATGAGCACCAGGACGACAAAACAGTAGAGCAGCCACAGCAGCTCTTCGATAAAGGATCCAGCGCTATCGAGGAAAAGTACTTTGTCAGCCACGCCCTGAAGACCAGGTTAGTGTTCTACTCCCAAGTCCCAACCGCTCTGAACTGTGCGCACCGATGGATTGTGTAAAAAAAAATTGAATCTGTTATATGCTCTTTCGGGACTCTTGTTTTCATGTGTCCTTAGTTAGTTGCTTTGGGAGATGACTTCTAGTCGTTTAGGTTTCTAGTGTTGGACGTCGAGCATAATTGTTTGTATTGTTGTTTGAGGGATTCAGCAAGCCTAATTAGCCATTAGTGTTATCCACAGAAGAAATACTTGTGAGTTAGTTTCCTCGTGCTTGGCAGCGAGCACACCTATGTGTTTTGGTGTTTCGTGGATCCAGCGTGTTCAGTTAGCCTACGTACTGTTATTCCATAGCAATACTTGGGGTTAGGACCTGTGATCTTTTGTCGTGATGTGTGTATTGCTTATGATGAGTATTGACTCAACGTGCAATTAATGAAAAAATCATAAGTGTTATTTTATTTGAGAAATGTAATATGCACTTTATTTGTCAGCTATGCAAATACTAGCTAGTTGTTCAAAAAGGTACTCAACAGAACAATAATTAGTACCGTGTCATCAAAATGGTCGATGCATCATGGATAACTGTAGCTCATGCTGTTCTATCTCAGATTCTAGGCACTTTTATGGCCTTATGTCGTAACTTTATCAATGATGTATTCCCTGCAAAAAAGATGATACTGTAAATTTACGTGTATGTTGTCACCTAGGGTTCCGAACTACAAAGAAGTTGCTCTGGAGTGTGCTAGCACGGAATATGGATGTGCCTTGGTACAAAAAGCTGAAGATATGGACGATCCCTTGGATGATGTTCTGAAAAGTCTACAAAATGAAGAATCCTTGACATGTGCAGCTAACAAAGATGATGCTGAGAACACAAAGACCTCTCACAGCGATGTTGAGGATTCTGCTGCTCCTTCCAGGAAAGATCATTCAGAAGAAGGTATTGTATATCATTGTTACTTTCCAAGGACCAGTGGTGGTGAAATACATGATTTTCCCTGAAGTTTGCATTGTTCTTCTAGATTTCTGTATGAATTTTCACTTCGATGGAATAGTTTCTCAAACAAGTTTCTGGATAAAATGACCCCGCTGTTTTAACATGGCACTGCCAGTAGCCCCTGATAGTCATTCAGTTTAATCATATAGATAGTAGATTGGTGGTCGTTGGTACTAACTCCACCCCCCGCTCGCTGCGTAAGGGCACCTCTTTGGTGATCATGCTCACGGCGTGGTGGATTTGGAAGCAACAAAACGCGATCGTCTTCGACAATGCACGTCCCTCAGTTAGAGCTTTGGTGGAAACCATCAAGACTGAGGCTCGTTCTTGGGTGAGCGCGGAGGCCTGTGGTCTCGCACATCTTCTCCCCTAGTTTAGATCGCTGGGTTTAGTTGTATGGTGTGGGGTGGCCTCTCTAAAGGCTTGTAAATAACTCTTCCATCTATCAATGCATCGAAACCCAAAGTTTTTTGCGTTTTCGCAAAAATATAGATAGTAGATGATGTTTGTGAAAGCAGGAAACTGATTTCATTTCTCATAAAAAACTTGTTCTATGGGTTAAACATGTGTCTAGTGCCATATATCAGTTACTTTCCTTCTAAATTTATATATGTAAATTATTACACTTGGAATAGGAATGCTAGGTTCAATATATATGGATGTAGGAAGCATCGGCTCATTCTTGTTTTCTCTTGCAGTTAGCTGTCTAAGTAGTCAGTGGCGGGCCCAGGATTTTGAGGCTGTGTATTCAAATTTTCAAATGGTATAATTTTTTAGGAGCCTAGCTTTTTTTTTTTATATTAGGAGCCTAGCTTTTGGCATGTATAATTGATTAACAGGATCATACAGTTTCAAGTGTATAACTGTAGAAAATATAACAAAATTAGAGCATAAATACCATAGAATACTATAACATATCACAACTTGAAATTGTTCAACATATATAATTCCCAATTGTTCAACTTGAAATCGGTGAATTGTAATAATTTGTAATACTTAACAATAAAGGCTGTATGCATTGTTTTTCTACAGAGGCTGGGGTACCCCTTTTTCGGAAAACAAAATCTAAAAGGAAGAAACGTCTCAAATTAGAGGATATAAAATAGAAACATGAGAGGAAAACTTACAAATTACAGTATAACTTTCCGATCTTTCAGTCACCGCCAACCGCCGACGTCCTGGTCTGATCGATGTCATCGAGGAGCTGGCAACAGGAGAGTCGATGAGGTTTGGACTTTGGAGAATCGCAGTCTTGTTGTGCTGCGTCGACGTCGGGAACCCGGGACTCCACCGTCGCCCGACTAGGTCTGGTTCAGTCTGCGCAAGTAGGGAACAGATCGATCAGGGATCTGGGAAGACCGGCGGCCGGGCGCCATTGAAAAGACGTGCTCTATAGCGTACAACCTGGTGCGATGGCCTGAAATGTAGAGCTAATGGGCCAGTTAGATAGTTGGGCCACATGGAGTATTGTGGAGAGGAGTGGGGTCTTGGGCTGAACCGTGAATGCTCTGTTTCCTCTTCTGATTTTCAGTTTTTTCCTTATACGTACCTATTATATACTACATATGACTAGTTTTTGCTCAAAATTTTTGGGTATTCACTTGAATACCCTTGAATTGAACTGGGCCCGCCCCTGTAAGTAGTGCAGTTTTTACTACATAAGAGCTCCTCTTTCCAGCAATCACGTCTAAAAAAATTATGCAATAACATGAATAGTTGGTCTTAAATGCACCCATCTATTATGATGATCATGATATAATGATTAGTTGGATCATTTACGCATTTGTATGCTTCGATTTCTGATGCTTTTTTTAGTTGTTCCATAGCATAATAAAGTGATGGTCGTTTCCAATGTGTTTTTCTTCCTACTAGGGTATATACTGATATAGACGTTTTCTTAAGAACAATACTGATATGGTCATCAATTAGGGCTAAACGCAAATGCAACTACAGGATGCACTGAATTAATGTAGCCAACCTTGGGGTTGTAGGTAGAGGCATCAAACGTGGTCATATCGGGTCTGCTGAACTTTCTCCAAAAGAGACAAGCAACAGATTGTTCAGCGTCCCTGAAATGTGATTCAAGCTAGATATAAATTTCTGAAATTACCAGGATATGGCCGAGACATTGTAACAAGATGTTTCTACTCCATGTTCAAGTTGCCTCAGTGGTCAATACTCTCATTGTTGATGTGTATCTCTGTTTAAAATAGTGGGCTATTGTGTTTAGCGCCGGCGATTTCACAAGCTACGAAAGGTTATAGCCGGGCTATAGCGCGGCTAAGGGCTTATAGCCGTTTTGCTAAATAATGAAAGAAAAACAATATTTGAGCATCATATATATGTATATGTATCAATAATTCATAGATGTCATGGCCGTCGCCCCTCTTGGTTCTATTTTCGGGAGAGAAAGGAGAGAACGAGAAGCATTTAGGGCTAGAGTTGACATTTGTGCCCCGACTGGGCCGAGCGGGACAAATTTCGCCTGAGCGGGACGAATTTTGATCCAATTTTTTTGGTCCTTGAGCAGGAATATAGCGGCTAAGGGGCTAAATTGGGGCTAAATTCATTTAGCCGGGCTATTAGCGGCTATTATCTTTTTAGCTTACGAAGACCTTATCTATAGCGCGGACCCTCTCGCGAGGCTATAGCCGGGTGATAGCCGGCTATTTAAAACAGAGATGTGTATGCAAGTAGCTAGATAAATGTTGCTATCATTCAGTACTTAATAAGTTGCTTTTATCCACTCCTATTTGCTCATCCATTGGATCATCAGTGTCTCCTCTAGCGACACATTCATAGCTGCGTCTTTAATATGCCTTGCCATACATTTTCTTTGTCAATTGACGTTCTTTTGCATCTGCAAAATGTTGCTTTTTTTAAGCATTACCTCATGCATAATATTTTGTCTCACTCAATTCATTCTAGCATTACATACTTTTTACATGAGTTAGCTTTATCAGCACTAACATTTCAATATGTTGCTATGTGCCACCAGTGCTAACCTGATGGTCAGGCCAGACATCAGTCATCAGCTCGTTCAGTGGGATCTCTTTTTTTTCATGGTATTGTAGTTCAGGGTCCAGTCTAATCTGTGACAAGAATTAAGGCACCAACAGTTGAGGCTTTGGCACCTTAATGATGCTGAAGACGTGGGGATTCTATGATCGAAATCTGCCGAGTGGGGATTAATAATCTCATAGGAGTTGAAAAGTTTATTGTCACTGCTCGTTTATTGTTTCTGTGGAAATGGAATGATGCCTACCATTGGAATGATTCAGACTCTGTTGTAAGTCGGTGATCATTTGAGAATCATCGTTAAAAAATATAGGATACCTGCTGTCTACGTGCTGTGTCAGTTCCAGGGAAACAAAACAATTTTTTTTCCTCTGCTTTGCCTACTCATGCTGGCGGTTCTATGTTTGAAACATGTTTGTTAGAGCTTCATATAACTAAATTCTGAAGGGCGGGTTTGCTGTTAAGGTAGTATGTTCCTTCCCAAATCATCATTTTAAATTTGTACCCGTCTTGTGTAACAATAGTAATTCAGTTCTGTTAAACGGAAATTTCCTTCACACAGTAGGAGTACTGTATAGTGCCTGGGATCATAAAAAGCACAGGTATTCATCCACGCATGCGGTGATGGTCTCCGCATATTTGAAAATACTAGCAAATGTGCCACGCTACACGTTTTATTCGTATGGAATAACATGGCGAGTCGTGTTACTGTCAAGAACGAGAAGCATTTTTTTGGGTTATCGTCCCACTAACATGATTGACTTCGACCAACGACTACTCCTTTATTGACGTCGTGTATGTATATCGCCCTAAAAAAACCGGCCCGGGCATCCACGTAGCACGACACGCTTAGCAGAGAGCCAAGATTTCTGTAAATTGTGCGGACTCATCTAGTACCCGTCGATAATACTCTTTGGTGTGTGTAGGACTGCGATCCATGTTGCATACACACTTATAGTTCATTTGAAGATTTTAGTTCAAAATGTTGGATCAAAATTTGGACTAAAAATTCAAAAATAAACTAGAAATGGGACCTCTTACTAAAACTGTAGTCGTGCACACATGCATGCATTAGGGTGGCACACACGCATTCGTGAATATATAATTATTTAGAAAATAAATTTTGTACGACCTGTGTGAAAAACAAATTTGGTGCATCTGTGTTTACCATGTGTATTTATGTTTGAAAAAGTTTGCAAGGACGTGAAATGCAGGTTATTCGGTGACAGTTTTTCCCCACAGGAACTTTTCGTGAACACGTCTGTACTTTTTTAACTCATGTTTTGTACTACAGTATTATTTTATACAGTGATTAAATGGATATAAGTTTAGTGTTCATAAAGCGTGGGCCTGCCCTGCCTTATCAAATGGATTCAAAAAATTCCAACGGATCCTGAGACGAATAGAAAGTGAAAGAAATACTCCAACCACCTGCGAGCCTGCCCAAGCCCAACCCACTCCACCCAAAGTCCAAACACACTCAGACCTAGCGACCACCATGGCGGCGCCGCCGCCGCCGGCGCTCCCGGACGACCTCGTCGAAGAAATCTTCCTCCGCCTCCCTCCCGACGAGCCAGCGTGGCTCCTACGCGCCTCCCTCATCAGCAAGGACTGGGGCCGCACCATCTCCAGCCCCGCCTTCCGCCGCCGCCTCCACGACTTCCACGGGGCGCCCCCCCTGCTCGGCTTCCTCCACGACTGGGATGACGACCGAATCTCACGCTTCATCCCCTCCACGGCCTCGTCCTTCTCTCTCGCCGTCCCGGACTCCCGAACCTGGCGGGCCATCGACTTCCGCCACGGCCTCTTCATCTCCGACGACCAGGTCGGCCAGGAGCTCCTCGTGTGGGAGCCAATGACGGGCGCCCAGCGGCGCGTACCGGTGCACCCGGTCTTCGAGATCCTCAGGGTGTACGGGAAGGAGGTTTGCTCGTGCGCAGCCGTGTTCTGCGCAGCGGATGGGTGCGACCACCGCGACTGCCACGGAGATCCCTTCGGATTGGTCTTCGCCTTCACTAACTTGTCTAAGCCCGACACAGACGAGGAGTTTAGAATATTGGCGTCCGTGTTCTCGTCGGAGACCGGCACGTGGGGCAAGCTGACCTCGACGCACAGCGTGTTCCCCGTGGATTTTGCATGCTATTCCAGCGTCCTTGTTGGGAGGTCTCTGCTCTACTTCATGTGTGACGGTGACTTGATTCTTGAGTATGACTTGAAAACACACAGCATGACCGTGCTCGAATCCTACGACGGGGGATTTAACATCATGGTGACGAAGGATGGTGGTCTAGGAGTTGTCGAATACTCGAATCGGAATCTCGAACTGCGGACAAGGGACGCGAGTGATGGCACTGATGCAGTTTGGGTGCTGAGCCGGGTCATCAACCTGGTCAATTTGCTCCCAACTGGTGCTCTCCTGGATGGAGATACAACAGTTGAAGTGCTGGGATTTGCTGAGGGAACAAATATCATTTTCCTTAACACGGCTGCTGGCATCTTCACAGTCGACCTGCAATCGGAGAAGGCAAGGAAGGTCTGCGATAGGCGTGGCTTGGGTAATTTGGTTCCAGTTGTCAGCTTCTACATTCCTGTGCCCCGAGGCCAGCACCAGAATCCGCCTTCGTCTACCAGGTTAGGGTCCTACTCCCTAATGGCTCTCCTACTTCCAACCTGTGTCGAAGTGTGCGCACCGATGAATTGTTGGAAAAAACTTTGAATCTGTTCAATTCTCTTTTAGGACAGTTGTTGTTTTCATGTGTCCTTAATTAGTTGCTTTGAGTCTTTTAGTTTTCTACTTTGGGAGATGATCACTAGGTGTTTAGGTTTCTTGTGTTCGTCCTTGACCATAATTAGCCTTTAGGTGTCTAGTTTGTGTTGGTGTTTCAGGGATTCAGCAAGCCTAATTAGCCTTTAGGTTAATTGTGTTCGGCGTCGACCATTACTGTTTCTGTAGAAATACTTGGGAGTTAGGTAAATTGTGCTGCCAGCGAGAACACCTATGTGTTCAGCGAGTTCAGTTAGCCTTGGTGTCACTCCATTACAATTCTTGGGAGTTAGGACCTGTGATCCTTTTGTCATGATGTGTGTGTTGCTTGCAATGAGCATCGAATCAGCGTGCAATTACTGGAACCGTTAGTGTTATCCTATTTGAGAAACTAGTACCCCTCTATAGTACTGGCTAGCGACAAATGTCTCATCCATGTGCATTTTGTATTTTGGTACTTCGTAATTGTACTTTAAATTTTTTGCGAACACAAACTGGTTGTTAGAAAAGGATCTCAACAGAGCATAATTAGTACCCTTTGTCATCAAAATGATTGATGGAATAATTGTAGCTGTGCTGCTTTATATCATATTACAGTACATTTCAATATTTCATGGCCTTATGTTATTACTCTTAACATTGATATACGCTCTGGAAAAAACAACGATATACTGTGCATTTACATGTATGATGTTACCTAGGGTTCCGAGTCACGGAGAAGTTGCTCTGGAGTGTGCTAGGAAGGAGTACTATGCGTGTGCCTTACTATACAAAGCTCAAGCGATGAACGATCCTTTGGCTGATGTTCGCATGGAGTATGCTACGAAGGAGTATGTGTGTGCCTTACTATACAAAGGTAAAGAAATGAACGATCATTTGGATGATGTTTCCAAAAGTGCATCAAATGAAGAATCTGTGACGGGTACAACCAGCAAAGATGGTCCTGGGAACTCAAAAACCTCTGGTAGCAATGTTGAGGATGCCACTCCTTCTCAGAAAGGTGAATCTAAAGAAGGTATTCTATATCAATGTCCTGTTCCTTGGACCAGTAGTGGTACTAGGACTGCACCAATGGGTGGTGAAATACATGATTTATCTTAAGTTTGCATTGCTCTCTAGGGTTTTATATGAAATTTTACTTCTATGGGATAGTTTCTCAAATAATTTTTTGGGATCAACTGAGCCTCAGTTCTTAAAGTAGGAAAACTTGTCTTATGGGTTGACTGTATTTTGAAACATGTTTGGTGTCATATGGCAGCTATTCCTCTTGTAAATTTGTGTAAGCATATTTTTTACCTATCTTATCTCTAAACTTGGAATTATCTGTGTAAATAGTGTACTTTCATAAGGTAGATTTTAGTACACACGAGCTCCTCTGTTCAGCAATCATGTGTCGCAAAAGTTACTCAATAAAGTGAGTAGTTGGCAGGTTAACTCTGTTTTAGCCTTAAATTTGCTTTGGATTGAGAGTTTAGGTTTTGATTCAGACTACTCATACAAATTCGAGGTTTAAAATATATTTTTCTCATATTATTATGATCATGTTATAATGCTATGTATGCATCTCGTTTGGTTGCTGTTTTACTATGAGTTGTTCAATATTAAAATTGATGGTCACGCATCAATGTGTTCTTTTACTACTATGGTAAATACTGATATATTTGTTTTTAACAAGACTATTGATAAAGTCGCTGATTTGGTGTAAAGTTAAATGGCGGCAATAGAAGCACTAGAAATACTGTAAATAACCTTGCGCTTGTAGGTAGAGGCATCCAATGTGGTAATGTCAGGTTTCTGCTGAACTCCAAAGAGACTATGAACAGATTGTTCACTGTCTGTGAATTGTGATTCAGCTAGATATAAAGTTTTGAAATTGCCAAGGTATGCCTGAGACATTCTAACAAGATGTTTCCACTCCATGTTCATGTTGCCTCAATGGCCCATACTCATCTGTTGATGTGTATACAAATTAGATAGATGGGCTGTCATTCAGAATTTTAGATGTTCATTTTTTTAGCAATTGCATACCATTAGTTGCTTTTATCCACTCGTATCTACTCATCCAGTGGTCCATCAGTAGCGGAGAAATACTCAACCGTCGTGTGCTAGCTGTGTAGTGTACCTTCCTATCATGCTCTAAGTCCACTGCAAATGCTTGCCATGCTCAGAGAAACTGCCATTGTTTGCTCTTTGCTATGGTGCGACAGTCATATTTGCCTTAGTCTTGGAGGGTTGTAGAAAGAATTTTCGCACGTTCTCGTGCATATATGTAAAATGCTTATTTTTTGTGCGTTTATTATATTCTGCCATGCTCAGTTCATTTGACCAGCATTATATGACTCCTAAATTGTTTAGCTTATATCAGTTGTACTGACATTTTAATTTGTTGCCATGTGCTGCTAGTGCTACGCGGATGATCAGGCTGCTGGATGCTTCACAAGTCATCAGCGTCTTCACTACGGCATGAGTTGGGAAACATGAGTGTTGCTTATCTTTTTGCCATGGCATTGTAGTTTAGGAGTCGAGACTGAACTCTGACCAGAACTATTTGTAATCCCTAGCTGTTCCTGGTAGTTTTTGTGGAATGATGCTTAGCATTGGAACACTTCAGACTCTGTTGTTGTAAGAGAGTCATCGTTTGATGTGCTTCCCCATAATTGCAACATATAATTGATTGCAGCTACAGCGATAACAGTTGCATTAGTGGCCCATATTATTTCAGCCATTAACGTTGTAATCAGTGAGCAAATGTTCACAACGCCATGGCCGTCATCGCCTACATCCATGCCAATGTTCTGGGGTATGTAGACTAGGGTAGCTATGGCTTCGTTCAATGTTTGAGACTTGAGATCTGTACTCTGTGTAATCTGTACAAGATAGTTGTACTTTGTAGCAACTGTTTATGCTCTGAATATCTGATTAATTCGGTTGTTTCAGTTACTTTGGCCTCTTCTTGTATCATAGTTCAGACGTACAAATAATTACTTTGGCCTGCTCTTTTTTCATAGTTCTTGTATCAGCCTGTGCTCTGGGGTATTTAGGCTTCGTTCCATCAGCATGTGTTAAAGGCCTGAGATTCGTTGGTGAAAGGAAACGCATCTCTACTGCTGTGTACACCTGGGGTCTGTACCCGTTGGCAATGCAGGCTACATTAATTCCTTTTTTTCATATACTTTGACCTGTTCTTTATCGTGGCCTTGACTTGAAGTAAAGAGTGTTCCATAATGAGCGGCAAGTACTACATTTAGTTGCGTGTAACTTGGCTGAAAGATTACATATTTTTGCAACATGCAACTCAGAAACAGAATTAGGACAATTGCTCTCTTTCAAGCTATGTGCATCTACAACTGCGGCCACCACTTGCCTCATTGGAGTATTAACTCTTTGCTGTGCAACATTGGTGCAGGTTCAGTGAGATGGGTAAACATCTGTCTGTTCATATCTCTAAAGGGAGAAACGCGCTCAAAAGCAGTGGGCAATTCAACACACGATTTATTTCTTGAGTTGGCATGGATTTCCTGACTGAAAGTTTGATTTCTTGACATGGTGGCATGCTGTTAAAATATTTGACTGAACCTGGGTATTAATATATTTTAGGAACCAAAGGATGATGATCTCCTGAATTACTAACTATATAAAAGACGGCCGATTCCGCGGCCTCTCAGCCACCCGGGCACTGTTCTAATGAACAGTGTTGAACAGTGCTCGGTCACATTTTGCAGAAAACCCCCTGACAAATAGGGATATTAATCTGCAGTCCACAGGGCAAAGGAGGTTTCGTCGTTCCGTACGCCGGAGGGACTTATTTGCAATTTTCGGATAATCCAGGGACCTTTACACAATGACGCGGTCATCGCCATGACGTCACCAAGTGACTTCATCGTGGGCCCCAGCCGTCAGAATTTTATTCATTTTGATAAATAATTTCAGTAATTATTACAACCCTGACATGTGGGTCCCGTTGTTAGAATTTTAAACATTTCCAGAAATTTCAGAAAAATGTCCAAAATTGTATAATCTGTAACTTCTGATCTGTAATTCAGAAAAATGTGTTCAATATATCAAAATGTTCAGAAAAATTAAATCTGTCTACTGGTATCAAAATTCATGCAGATTTAACAACTTTTAACCATGCTTATTTAGGAGAACAAAATAACCAATTTATGGATAGGCCGATTTATTAGTTTGAACGACGCGGATTTTTCTCCGTTGCAAGGCACATGCAACTATATAAAAGGAGAGCGATTCCGCGGCCTCTCAGCGCTCGTGCACTGTTCATATCATGCTTTTCGTTGCAAAGTACCTTAGTCTCCCTTCCTGTAATATAAGTATTATGTAATGCTCTATGAGCACACCTTGCCTGTAATATTAGTCAGATTAGTCTGAACATTATGGTTCCCACTACCCTGTCTTTTTTCTGTAGACGTGTTTAGCGGCCGACTAATTAATGCTTATATAAATAGTTACTGTCCAAACCGACGGAACTTTATGTAGTTCTCTATAAACCTTCCCATACAATTATTTCATATGCTATATCTCTCATCCATACACCTACTTACTTATTTACATACAATCTATATGCATACAAAAATACACGTTCATTCGCTTGATACAAGATACAATACAATACCATCAACAAAATACACTACCAAACAAAACTTCCAAAAAAGCCGCGGCGTGACGCCGCACGAAATTCCACTAGTATTACTTCTATAGATTGCCATGTCTTGCCTCTCGCCCTACTTTGATACTATGTATTTTGAATATACAGTTTGTGTTGACTTATGATCACGAAAAGGCACAGGACTCGATCCCATCCAAATGCTATCTGTACACATAACTTGTTGACACTGAACATGGACTAAATAAATCATTTGTCGTTCGTCTTGTCATATCAAATGATACTCAAATAATCTGTAATTGTATAGAATTATATTAAATAGATTTCCGAAAGATCATCAATTTTTCACACTAGAAGTAGGGGATAACAATAACCATATGTGGGCCATGGATGTGCCCTGTTTTCTCCATGTGATTTTCTTCTATTTGTTATTCATATACATACTGCATTGTCCATCTTTGTTAATTTTGTCACTATTTTGCTGAAGAGTGTGCCTGCTACGATCCTTCCTCTGGAAAAGATGGTTATTACAATCCCACTATGTCAGTTTATATTTTTCCACTGTTATTTTCCCATTGCCCACTGAGTGCGCTAAATATACATTCCACTGTGACTCTTGATCCATGCATATGATTTCTCGTTGAGTTGTCAACATGAGATAACTTGATAACATATAGTAGTAATTGCAGTAGAGAGGTGCTTGATGATCAGAAGCTTAAGCTGTAACAAATTAATTTTGCTAGTCTAGCTGATGATGCTTCCTACGGTATACTCTACCTCGGCAGTGGTCTCTCTTTTCGGAGGCATGTGTGCGCTTTGTGTGGGTGGCCAGGTCAGTCAGGGTGTACAATGTGGTCGTGTTCCATGACGACATGTGTGCGTTTGTAGCGGTTTTCGGCCGGTTCCCCGATAATGAACCGGTCAATTCTCTCCTACTTTTTTAAATAAAATGAGGCAAATTGCCCGTTTTGTTTCAAAAGTTGGTATGTTATATGTACTTCAGTTCTTTGCTGTAGCTGAACGAGTCATGCTCATGCATATATGTATGAATCAATTGGTATTCTAAATGTATGTACTTCAGTTCTTTGTTCACTCGAGTGAGCTCTAAATCTTCCAGACTTAAATCCGGCGAACTCTGAAACTGCAGTTGGAAGCAAGGTTTGCAGTAACAAGTTAGTTCTGCTAGCCTAGCTGAAACTTGAACCAGACCACAAGGCCTCTCCTTCCTCACACTTCCCGTTCCCAATTCCTCGCTGCCGCCGCCGCCGCCATGCTCCACCTCCGGCGCAGCATCCTCACCAGCCTCCTCTATTCTCCCGCCGCCTCTCGAATTGTAGCGGTCTCGAATTGTATATGACACAAGGTAACGAGAAGCAGTACACAGGAGAATGATGCGTGGGGCCACACCACTTGAACCAGACCACAAGGCCTCTCCTTCCTCACACTCTCGCAGCGGCGGGTTCCCGTTCCCAATTCCTCACTGCCGCCGCCGCCGCCATGCTCCACCTCCGGCGAAGCATCCTCTATTCTCCCGCCGTCTCTCCCATCCCACTCCCTCTCCACCGCCTCCTCTGCGCCGCAGCCCCACGCATTTCCCTGAACCCTAGCTTCGCCGTGGAGGACTACCTCGTCGCCACTTGCGGCCTGTCCCGAGCCCAGGCAGCCAAGGCCTCCCCGAAGCTCTCCTACCTCAAGTCCCCCACAAATCCCGACGCCGTCCTCACCTACCTTGCCGGCCTCGGCCTCTCTAGCGCCGACATCGCCGCCATCGTCGCCAAGGATCCCAAGTTCCTCTGCACCAGCGTGGGGACAACCCTCGCCACTGTCTTCACCGACCTCACCGGACTCGGCCTCTCACATACTCCGATCGCGCGCCTCCTCTTGGTCGCCCCCTCCAGCTTCCGCCGTAGTTCCATTGTCTCCAACCTACCCTACTACCTCTCCCTCTTCGGCTCCTACGACAACCTCCTCCGGGTACTCAAGAGATGCTCAAACCTTTTCTCGTCCGACCTAGAGAAGGCGGTGCGGCCCAATGTCAAGCTCCTACGGGAGTGCGGACTAGGTGATTCTGATATCACCAAGCTCTGCTTCTCTTTGCGATGGATACTTGGCACCAAACCGGAGCATGTCCGAGCCATGGCAGCGCATGCCGAAGCTCTAGGTGTGCCCCGTGGCTCTGGGATGTTCAAGCAAGCGTTGCGTGCTGTCTCATTGCTCAGCGAGGAGGAGATTGCGGTCAAAGTGGAGTACTTGAAGAACACGCTCAGGTGGTCGGATGCTGTGGTGGGCATTGCTGTTTGTAAGCTTCCCACAATACTGACGAGAGATCTAAGGACATTCTACAGAGGAGGCCAGAATTTCTTATCTCTGAGGTGGGGTTGGAACCACCCTACATTGCTCGTCGGCCGGCAATGCTCACTTACAACTTGGAGGGACGGCTCAGGCCAAGATACTATGTGATGAAGTTTCTTAGGGCAAATGGATTGCTAGATCATGACCGGGACTACTATACTACAGTTACCTACACTGAGAAGGTATTCGTGGAGAAGTTCATATGCCCTCACAAGGAAGCTGTGCCACACCTCGCTCAAGACTACACATCCGCTTCTTGAGGGGAATTGCCAACTAGATTCAAATTTGCATGAACCAAAAATGTGTATGCTACAACAAAATATTCACTCTGTGTAGTGTAGTGATCTGGTAACTCCTGTTTTGGTGTTCATTGCCTAACTAGACTTCTGTTGTCTGCTATAGTATGTCTTTTATATGTGATTTGGTGTTGCCAATACCAGATAAAACAGATAATCTTACTTGTGTGATGAGAGGAGATTGCACGGCCTCTCATCTGAGTGCCAAGCATATAGTGAGCAAATGGGCAAAGTAACACGGGGCATATCAGCCATGCCAAAGTAAATGTGACGTTTGGGGCAAATGCCAAAGTAAAGCAGGGCATTTTATCAAGGGATTTTTATTTCTGTGCCCCTGGTTCCTTAGTTGTACTCATTCATCCCCACGAGCTTAGCTTGTGCTCACTTTTCCCCACTCCCTTGTGTGAAACCCTGGGAAATGCTCATAGCGGGGCATGCCGTCGGGTCAAGGTTTGACCGTTAACTGGGTAACGAGTGGGGCCGCGCTGGACTGTGTCGCCCGTTGGACCTGACAAGTGGGGCCGCGTTATAAGGTGACACTGGTTTGACCATTAGGCCGTGGTTCCGCTGGACTGTTGGGCCTGTGCTTAGCGTCGCCGTAGCCTGTTATGCATTCACCGCTGCGTGCTGCCCCGATATAGGCCTGCTATGCATTGCTCCGCTGCACGACGTGCCTGCATGCATGCGCCAATGCGCGCCGCCACGACGTGCCACGCCGCCGGTTGCTGGATGCTCTCAGCCACGATGCAGCCCTGGACGCAGCTTTGCTGCATGCTCGCAGCGACGATGCAGCCACGGACGCGACGCGATGATGCAGCCACGGACGCCGGGACAGTCGCTGTCGCGACGCGACGCATGCAGGGACAGTCGCTGCCGTGCCGCTCATCAGCCACGATGCAGCCACGAACGCAGACACGGTCGAGCCGCGCATCAACGTGCGCAGAGACGGTCGCTGCCGCTGGTTCATCTCTTCTCGCACGCGTCTCCGCGTTTAAGAGCGTTGCATCGTCTCAGCCTTTTCGGTCCAGTCGCATCGATTCAGAGGAGCCATGATCGCGTGGCATACCAATCGTTTCAGTGGATGGCGAATTAAAGCAGCCGAGGCATACCGATCGACAAGCCGTGCCGGTTCGTAGCAACACGGCTCATCCTCCCCTATTTATACCCCCCAACCCTCTATCTCTTCTCCACAACTTCCATCTGTGCCGCCCCTTCTCTTCTTCACCTTACTCGAAAGCAGTCTCGAAGCGTAGCTAGGCGAGGAGAAGATGCAGTACAACGCCCCCACCTTCCTCTTGCCACCCACCGTGCCGGAGAGGCGGTACCCAGCCGGAGTCGTCGTCGATTGTGAGCTCCGCGTGTGGGCGATCTCGCCATGGAGGGGTCCTCGTGAGCTTGCCGAGGGGTTTCTCCGTGCGGGCTATCACCACCTCCCGGAGGGCTCGGAGAGGATGTTCCGCCTCGAGGAACTGCGTCCATACGCCGGCGCGAGGACGACAGGCTACCGCGCCATCTTCACCAACCGTTTTGATGCCTACTACCTGCTCGGCCAGGTGTTTTTCTGTGGGCAGGAGTTCATCGCATTCACGACGTACAACTTCTTCACCAACGTGGCGTCCATCTTCCCCAACGGTGACATCCACAGCCCCCGTACTATCTCGGAGAGAACGGCCAGGAGGAGGAGCAGTGAAGACGGTGCCCTAGTGTGTTAGGTCTCGTGATGCATGTCTTGCCCTAGTGTGTTTGGGATTTTATTATATTTCTATGTATTGTTGTTGGTTGTATCGTGAACTCTTTATCTCTGTCGTGTTATATCGTGTTTTATGTAAGAACTAGGGTGCGCACCCAAGAACTACTATCTATCTATGTTATTGTCGTTATAATCATGGTGTGCTTGTTATTTTCTTGTTGTTTTCTTTTTACAAATGTTTGTTTAAGACAAGTAAACGTAGTCAAATTTGTCAAAATGGATATGAAAGCTAGAAAAAATGAGCCATGGTGATGTCGAAAAGAAAAAGAAAAATGTATTTTTTGGAATTGTGGGTGCCCATATTGATTTTACAAAAAGAAGCTAATTTTTAAGCGTAAATGTTGGTGGCCATATTGCATGTTTTTGAATCGTTGGTGGTCGTAGTGCATGGTAAAGAAGGTAAACAAGAAGAGTTGTAGTTGGCCATATTGGTAATTTTTGAATTGTTGTAAGATAAAGAAGAAGACTTGTATGAAAAAACAAGAAGAGTTGTATAAAAAAATATCACTCAACTGTTGTGTATGTGCAATTCGAAACAACGAGAAACAGCTCTCAATTTGCCCATTTTTTAATTGTTGGTGTCAATTTTGGAATCAACATGCACCCTTTTTTTTGCACTAAACCCGCCACTTTATTGATTAAACAACCATAATGTCATTACAAAGAGTCTGCCGGATCAAGTCCGGGGACACACCACGCCACACTTCACTACTATAAGAGGCACAAGATTTAGCTAAAAGATGAGCAGCTACATTGGAGTCAACATGCACCCTGTGCAATCTAATAAGGGTATACAGCAAAAAAAACACATAGTCAACGTCATGGACCAGACCAACCTAGCTTGGCCCTATCGATTTGGGCCCAAGAACTCATTATACTTTTTTTTCATTTGCGCTACGTGTTGTCTGACGAAACTGAAAGTGTCAAGAACAGATGTTAAGCAAGAGAACACCAGATCGACACAGAGAATGATGGTAAGCACATAATTAACTGACGAAACTGATGTTAAGTAACAATTAACTGATACAGACCCAGTTTAAGCAACACAAGAGCACCAGATCCACACTAATAACATCACCAGATCCACACTAATAACATCTCTAACGACTGACGACTAGCAAGTAAGCAAATCCTAGAGCAATTACACAAAAGTAAAATCCTAAAGCTATGAGATTCGACTGCTTCTTCAATTCAGTCAGCTGCCTCAAGTTCTTGTTCATCTTCTTTAGTTCCCCCTTCAGATCCGCATCCCCAACTGTCGGAGCAGCACTGTCGGGCAGATTGAGATCCCGGGTTGCGACACCATTGAAAGGAATCGAGGCCTGCCCTTTAAGCCTGCGAACATAGTCGTCTAGCCATTCGAAATGGTTGCATTTCGTCACAATCTGAAACGAAAAGATGAACCCTAAATCTCAGATCCAAGGAAAAAGAATTCAGAGCAAAGAGAAAAAGAAATCAGAGCAAAATCATGAGATCTAACCTGCCCCTCTGGCTTGCTCTCGCATTTCACGAACTCTCGCCCTAAGTTGCCGTTCTTGTTCGACGTTGAAGTCAACCGTACCAATGGCGCGACGCGTTGGCAGTCAGGACATGGCAACATGGGCACTGGACCATGCTGGGGCCACGAGGGGCGGGAGGCTGAACTAGAGAACGACATATCTCGTCGTCGGAGAAGAAGAATCGCTGCTCTGTGCGTGGGTGGGCGAGCTCGAGCTCCTCTGTGCGTGGGTGGAGAAGAATCGCAGAAGAAAGGGGAGACAATGGTGGGCGAGCTCGAGCTCCTCTGTTCGTGGGTGGAGAAGGAGGGTGGTTGGGGCCCACAATTGGTCGGACCCGCCTGTTTTCTGCGGCCAATCAGGTGGCTGGAACCAACCTCTCGCGGATCGCCATCGGAATCCTTCTAGAAGACCGTATCTGAGGGCTGTCGTTTGGCGCCAGGGTTCGATCGGACGGTTAGGGTGCGACGCTAGGGTTTGATCAGATGCTGCGCTAGGGTTTCAAATGACCATAAGTAATTCAAAAAAAATCAGAAAAATATGAATCTTTCACAGTTTATCGAGTTATAAGACATAGTAACTAGAAAAAAATATAAACTTGGTTTAAGGTCATTTTTCTGAAAAATCATTTTCGGACGAAAGTAAGCCCGTCGGCGTTCAAATGAGCATAAGTAATTCAAAAAAATCAAAATGACATAAAACCAGCGCACAATGTTGTTATATGTGATATAGTTACTAGAAAAAAATATAAACATGGTTTATGGATAATTGATTGAAAATTGTTTCCACAAAAGAGCTATCTTGTATAGAGTTGTTTAGAGTTCGAGAATAGAGTGATGGGTTCAAATGAGCATAAGTAATTCAAAAAAAATCAAAATGACATAAAACCAGCGCACAATGTTGTTATATGTGATATAGTTACTAGAAAAAAATATAAACATGGTTTATGGATAATTGATTGAAAATTGTTTCCACAAAAGAGCTATCTTGTATAGAGTTGTTTAGAGTTCGAGAATAGAGTGATGGGTTCAAATGAGCATAAGTAATTCAAAAAAAATCAAAATGACATAAAACCAGCGCACAATGTTGTTATATGTGATATAGTTACTAGAAAAAAATATAAACATGGTTTATGGATAATTGATTGAAAATTGTTTCCACAAAAGAGCTATCTTGTATAGAGTTGTTTAGAGTTCGAGAATAGAGTGATGGGTTCAAATGAGCATAAGTAATTCAAAAAAAATCAAATACATATAAAACCAGCGCATAATGTTGTTATATGTGACATAGTTGCTCCTCAAAATTATTTGGATCATTTAGACAAGGTCGAATTTTTCATGAATTACAAATGGGGGTGTTTACCCTAGCTTCGGACCTCATTTGAAGCACATTTCTCACGACTACACAAAAATGATCGAATTGATCATCTAACACGTATCATTGTAACATCACATCACAGAGCAAATGAATTCAATGGTGGTTTTGTAAAAGTTCAAATATGACCTCAAATTCAAATATTTGCCTCAAATTCAAATTTTGTCTCCAATTTGAATTTGATCTCAAATTTCACATCAAAGTAAAAGTTTTCACAGATGACAACAGAAACCTTATTACAAATTCTAAAAGTTCAAAGTTTACAACTAGCATTCAAATTTCACATCTTTGTCTTGCTTCGAGTGTTCGACGACGGCTTAACCGCCTTGCTCCTGGTTTCCCTTGGTGGGATATCCACCTTTCTCTTCTTCCTTTTGCTCTGCACTTGGGGTGATGGCTGTCGAGGTGCTGAGGGAGTTATGACCAGTTGACGATCATCTGTGGGTTCAATAATCTTCAAAGGAACTACAGGAATAATTACTTCCTCATCTCCAATAGACTCAAAACCTGCAAAAGCCATGGCTTCAAATTCCTCCTCATCTCTTGGCCTTTTTCTGTTGCCTCTAGTTGTCCTGGAGCTAGGTCAAAAAAAATAAGATTATAAGCCATCGATTAAAAAGAGAAGAAATGCACAAAATTCAGTTGAGAAATGCACACATACCAAGGTGCCGGCACTGCTAATTCAGTTTCTTCATTCTCCTCGGCTGTGGCTGCAATCAGCTCTACCTCTGCATTCTCCTCTGCATTTGTTGCTGCCCATCGTTCCTCTTCTCCAAATGATGCATCCACTGGATTGGTACAAAGCCTACGAATGTGCCCTAGAACTCCACATTTTTTGCACTTCCTCTGTTTTTTGACACGACCCTCTTCACCTCTTCTGAACCTGTTTTCTTTGGTCTTCCTGGTGGTCTAGTGATTACAGGAGAATGTAGTTTGAACCCTGGATCTACCTGGATCCATTGATCCTTTCCCAAGAGTGCAGGCACATTAGAAGCATATGCAGCCCTGAATTTTGCAACAGAAAAATATTCAGAGATGTATTGATCGACTTCACCATCTTCACCACCGATAACCGTCATCAGATGCAGGGCATGTATGCATGGCTTCCCTCGGAGCTGCCATTGCCTACAACTGCATTCCCTAGCTGCTAGGTTAACTGGATACCTCCATTCCCTGTTTTTACTGTCAGTATATGTTACCTCAGCCACCAGTGTGTCTGAGCGAATGCATTTCATCTTCAGACCTCTTGCCTTGGCATGCAATGCCTTAATAAGAGATGGAAGCATAAGATGGCCAACATATTCTGTTTCTGCAATTCTTTTCCGGAGAGCCATCTTTATCATGATCATTTGCCGAATCTTATCAAATAATTGCCACAACAAAAGCCCTTTCAATTTCTTGATCTTTGCATTGAAACACTCTGCCAAGTTACTTGTCACATAGTCCACTTTGCAGATTGTATTGAATTTGCTTCTTGACCACAACTTCCCATGATGTGCATCTAGGTACTCCTTCACCAGAGGATTGTGAGCATACAACACACCCAAATGGTGCTCATGCTTCCTCTCACTGCATGTGTATGATGCTGGCCACAAATTATCGTCATAAATTTTACCTTTGAATTTGTTTCTGAAATTTTGCACTAGGTGGCGCATACATTCCCTATGCTCCACTCCAGGGAATACAATTCCTACTGCACTTTCTAACCCCTTGCAAGCATCAGTGTGTATAGCTAAACCTGGGGGTGTACCTATAACATTGCGCAAATTCTGCAGAAACCAGACCCAACTTTCTTCGCACTCTACCTCCACCACACCAAATGCAACTGGGAATAGCCAGTTGTTTCCATCAACAGCACAAGCTGCCACTAGCTGTCCTCTCCATCTTCCATTCAAAGCTGTTGCATCAATAGCCAAATAGGGCCTACAACCATCCAGAAATCCCTGCCAGCAAGCCTTGAAACAAACAAATGCCCTCCTGAAGCACTCCTTCTCAAATGTCTTCCCTCTTATTTTGTATGGAACTGTATGCTTGTCAATTTCTACAACACTCCCTGGACTGGCAGCTTCCACTTCAGCTTTAAATGTGTAGAGCAATTGAAAGCTGTCATTCCAAGCACCATTAATCCTGTCAAGAGCCATCTCCTTGCCATAGAAAATCCTCATGTAAGGTATATCAATCTTGTACTTCTCAAATAACTTCCCATGGAGTGCTGTTGGACCAAGTGTTGGTGTTTCTCTCAACCAGTCCAAAACTGCATCTGCCACCCACCTAGTCTTTGCTAGCTTTGTTTTATTCTTTCCCCCTCCCCCTCCAGGTGGACAAGTGTGCTTGTGTTCGTTCTTTTTTATCTGAAACAAAATAAAAAAGAGAAACACAGTTAAGAAAAAATTACACAATGATCTGTATATAAAATGAATTAATATAAACTGAAATACACAAACAAACCTGAATCAAGTTGCTCCTCAACATTACTGATGCATGCAACCTCCATCTGCACCTAGGATATGGGCAATGAACAGTGAACCTTGTTGGCTCACTCCTATCAACCACATATGTATTTTCAGAGATAATGCAGTACGTAGTCACTGCATTACGACAGTCCACCATCGACTGAAAAACTGTGCCGACAGTAAGCTGAGGATCTTCCCTGTTCCACTCAATTGCTGGCATGTCATCACCATCATATTCATCGATAACTAAGCTGTCCATGTTCTCCCCCCTCTCTTCATCGTCAGTGTCATTAAATCTTGCACCGTTGATAGCTTCCTCCTGATATTCATCATCCATAGCTTGTTGACTAACTGTATCAACAAGATCAGGGTACATCCTCTCATCCTCATCATCAGCTCGAGGCACTTCATCGTCTGGCTCTGCATCTTGTTCTACATCGGCTGCAGCAGCCATAGGAGAAGCGGCAGAAGAAGTGGCACCAGACATATTGTTACTTGCTGAACCACTAGCTCTGCTTGGTCTCGACCTACATGGAGTGCCGGGGCGCTCGCTATTAGCAGAGGCAGAAGATTTTGAACACCCTTCCCCTTGTCCCGATCAGTGCCTCGTGGCCTAAGCACCTCGACAAGAATTTTACCGAAGCGGCTTTCAGCACCCGTAGCGAAGAGCAATTCCAGATGCTCGTCGCAAGTTAGTGGGACAAATTGTTGTTCACTACTGCTGAAATATTTCAGCTCAACATCATCGGCGTCAGTCCAACCATATGGAGGAGAACTTAATGCATTCCGCAAAGCTTTGAACGAAATGCTTGTTTCTACCACCTTCGGATAGCAAAAGCTAGACATCAAATGCGGTTTTCTACCGCGTAGCACACTAGCTTCCATTCTAACAGTCAGCCGGAAAGCAATCGCGGGATCAATCCTATTCGATTAGCAAATAAAGGTTTGAGTTAGGCCAGCAAAATTGGACAGATTCACGCGACCACCGTCCAATACGGCCTACCTAACGAATCAGAACATCAATTAGAGAGGAAACAATGCTTACCCAGGGGTAATCCATGAATTATCCGCCGCCGATTCGACCCAATCCTCTCCTCGGTCGATGGGCCGGAGTGGGCGCTCCCCCGACATCGCTGCTTCCTCCAGATGGGGGTGGGGGTGGGGGTAGATGTGGCGGAGGGCAAGACAACGGCGGAGGTGGACTAGGGTTAGACGTGCAGGACACGAGGGTGGCGGAGGCGGCACGACGACGGCGGAGGTGCTCGAGCTCGAGCTCGATCTGATTCAGTACGCAAGGGAGGCCCCACGCGTCAATACACACTGGACAAGTTGGCCCACACGTCAGTACGCAACGACAGTTACGACTGAGTTAACGGTCAAATCTTGACCCGACGACAAACGTCCAGTTTGACATGTTGTGAGCACTTCAGACAAGCGAGTGGGGAAAAGTGAGCAAATGTTAAGCTCGTGGGGATGAATGAGTACAACTAAGGAATCAGGGGCATAGAAATAAAAATCCCTTTTATCAAATAGCCCGAGGAGGTTGGAGTCCGAGTTTGGACTAGAAAACATTTTTTTTCGAGCTTAGAGAAGAGATGGGCACAGGATTAAAACGAAATTATACTTTTCTTCGGTTGGTATTATAATAAGAGCCGTGCCATCACGATAATAAGATTTCCATCTCACGCGCTCCTTTAATTAACCTTCTAAATCAGCTATTTGCTTAGTTGGCATGCTTTCCAGCATGGAGACATTCCACATCAGCTCTTTGCTTAGTTGGCATGCTTTAGATACGGTGCAGCCTCGGTGGAGGATCTTCCACAATCTCATCAAGGGATTCATCGACGGCGGTGCACAAAGTGGTTACGTCCCCGACGGCGTCACCAGAACCCGAGTCTGTAGGTCGAGCAGATGTGGCGGACATGGCCAAGGTCCTATTTGCATTTTTGGAGGGCGTAATTGTTATTTTCCAATGTTCTAGGGTCCTCTTCGTAATTGTGCATGTGCCGCCAACAAGCCCTTCAGGGTCATTCCCTGTTAAAAAAAGATGCAGTACAGGCTAGAGCGTTGCGAGTGACTTTTATATTAGCATATGGTTTCATGTGTACTCTCATTTTATTTCATATAAGTATTGTTTGGACATTCGAATTGAAATTAATTCGTCAATATGTATGTAATGATGATATGATGGTGTATATGATCATATGTATGTGATTCTATGTGAATTTAATAGTATTATTGTGCGTTATGCATCATTTGTTATACACTTGTTATTTAATGTAGGAAATATCATGTCGAAGTTTATCGCACTCATGTAGATAACCTAACTCTAATTCATCAGCCTAAGAGAAATCTTGATCCCTTTGAAAAGTTCGATCAAAAGTTTAATTTTTTCTCAAATTTTCATATGCATGAATATATGCAATGCACACGACTAATTTCTTGTCTCTCAAAAAAATTATTTTTCCTACTAATACTTTTCTTTGGTTCGAACAAATCCTAAAATATTGGAAAAATTCATATCCCATCCAACTAGGGGGAAATATGCTTACGCGGACAAAAGGTGGCATAGAAAAATCACTAAACTAGACCGAGCGAGAATAGAATCTGGACTAGCTGGTTAAAGCCGGTCAAAATCGCCACTTCTCTTACCCAAACCTCCAACATGATCGCCCATTTTGCGTCTCCTAGCTAGGCCCTCGTGCCCCCTCACTTATCCACATTGATCATCCATCTATGCCAGCTACCACCTACTCGATCGCATCTCTCTAGTCGCGGAACCAGTTTCACCTTATCTTAGTGCCCCTCACAGCGCCAAAACATGAGAAAGATCACCAAGCTCCCAGCAAAATTTCTCGATCGAAAGCCTCTCCCCCCAACTCCAAGTGCCCAACATCGGGTTGGATGTCATGCCCTAGCTCCGCTACTTGTGTCGGCCGCCCTGCCAAGCAACACCTCACCATCCCTCCCCTATCCCTATAACCGCCCTGGTCATGCCTAGTTGCATTTTACTACTTGAAGAAAAGCATAGGTTGGTATGTATCAACCATGGGCTTCCTTCGCAAGCAAATGTGGCGATGACAATACTGATGAGCATGAAGATGATGATGAGCCTGATATCGCTTCTTTTGGCTGATGTCATTCTCGATTTTTTGTACATGTCATATTTTCTCAGTTCGTACGGGATTGAAATTTTTCGAGAATTCTGATTTTTTTACGACCAAGTAGAAGTTATAAGATGAAAAGTAAACTCTATTAAAAGTTTAACGACGAAAGGTGGACCTTCTTGTAATTATATATCAGCAATAAATTTACAAACATAGGCTAATGGAGATGTGTGTAGTTAAATTTTTCTATCACCATCAATTTTTTATAAATAAGTATATCAATTTTCAAGTTATAGAAAAGTAGTATACTATTCATTGGGTTATTTTATTGTGATCATTGATAATGTCATACAAGCATATTACATGAAGTATACTGTCAATATTATATGAAAAATAATGTGTGTACTGTGTACATGAAACCATTATAATATCTAAGTGTCATGTCGAGACGACATCCGCACCGGTCATCTCGACCCCGCGTCAGATTACTGCAACCTTGACTTGCTGCAGATGAACAACAAGAATCCAATAAGAGACGAGAACGATGCTAATAGCTTGCTCTCCAGACTTGCATACAACATCGCCGACCTCATCGCTCCCAAGCCCGCACCACCGCCCGCTGGATAGCTACCTAATTTCTTTTTACTAATGATTATGTTGATCTTTTCTAGTTCACTCTATTGGTTTTTCTACTGCTGCAATTCCTCAACGAGCTGATTGGCGGGCTCAAGGGCTGCCTCGTCACGTGTGGGGTCGGTCGCCAAGTCCCTCGAGGACCTCCGCGCTGCCCTTCTCCACACTGTGTCGTCCAAGCTCCTGGCTGCGTCATGACGGCCCGATTACTGCGATCTGGATTTGATGTTGATGATCAACAATGATCCAATCATCGACGAGAACAACTCTAACCACGCGGTCTAGTTTAGCGTACACTGGCGCCCGTAACGCCGCCCTGCCTCAATGGATAGTTCATTGCTTCTTACTAATTATAAAGTTGATCTTGGCACCGCCACAGTGTTGCCTCGTGTCCTGCTACAACACGGAGTATGACCTGAACACCCTAGTTAGTGAAGCGTGCCAGCTAGCATTTTGTTTCACTCCAATTTCTCACTTAAACATTGCAGATATACTGTTATAACTGAATAATAACAAGGCACAAAGATTAGTTCTTAGGAGCAAACTTTACATACAACCATGTAGCAAATGAAACCCGGACATGGATATATATAAGAGCTTTCATCCCAGAAAATAATGAATGAAAATACCCAGATATAACTTGAAGGAACTTGAGGTGCATAGAGCATGATAAGGTCTAAACTGCATGAGTACACGCAAAACGGATGTCCACAAAAGCCAGCATTACCAGTTCTGATAAATTATTTATCATACCTTTGTGGTATGTGTATCACCCTTTCTTATTTGCCTTCATCATGTTTCGGTTTCAATGGGAAAGGAGAGACACCACGTAAGCATGCCCATATATAAGTATGACAAGTTCCGATAAACCAAGGATCGCTTATTCAAGGATAAGCAACGAGAACGATGCTAAACACTTGCTCTCTAGATTAGCATACAACATTGCCGACCTCATCGCCCCCACGCCCGTACCTCTGCCCTGCCTTGATAGCTACTTCATTTCTTCATACTAATGATTATGTTGATCTTCGCTCTTAGGGTAATTGACATTTCTAGTTTGCTTTATCGGTTTTGCTACTGCTGCAATCTGTCTCATAAAGTCGATTGAGTTGTGGTTAGCTTGATTAATTAAAAAAGTTTTATGCCTTTTCTTCTTTCCATCAAATGGAGAGCCATCATTTTCACTGCATTTTATTTGGGAGATTCTCCGGCTATCGATTTCGAGCTCCGGCGGTTGGTGCTAGCTATTTCTCAACCGATTGATTATTGGATCTATGTCTAGATTTTATTGTTGATACAGAGAGAACTTAGTGATGATTCTTTTTAACCGAATGTCGTTTCTTTGTGTTAAATTACCCATAACGGCGGAAGGTACAAGGTGCTGAAGCCAGTTTACACAGAAACACTGAACACACACTACAAGATTAGGACATCAAGGGAAGCTACAAGCCTACAAGCATCTTGACTAGGCCAAACATGCATATGCAGCTAAGAGCATCTCCAATTCCCGCGATGTAAATTTTGCCCAAATATTTTACATCACGATGTAAAACATGTCTCTAGTGATGCAAGTATACATAACTTAGAGCAGTGCCCAAAAATGTGAAACGATGCACGCGCGACTCCAACCTCTGCACGGAAAGTTCCACATCGCTTGCCCTTCCTTGGGCTCATTCCCACCGTCGGCGCGACCCCTCCCGTCCTTCCCACCGCCTGCCATGAAAGAGAGGTGGATTTGCGCCTCCACGGCTGGCCACCGCTGTGGCCGTGGACGAGGCGTCGCCGCCAAGACTCCGCGCAACGCGTCCGGACCGACATCTGCGTGGCGGCGACGGCTATTGTTGTGCTTCACCTCATGTTTGAACTTCAACGATTTTGGGCAAGGGTATAACTTTTCTAATAGGTTTTATATGATTAGTTGTTCATGTTTAATTCAATTTATAAGTAAATTAACAAGTTTTATATATGATTAAAATGCTAGTATTTTAGAATTCACAAATATTTCGTTCTAGGCTAACGAGAAATCATGTGGTCCTTTATGTCAAAAATTCAAAACTTAGTGGTGCTTGTTGTGAATTAATGTTCTTTGAGTTTCATCATGGCCTAAGGGTCCTTTTATGTGTGCATCGTCTTGTCCGTTAAGTCAAGATCCAGTTTGACTTTCCTTCATGGTCGTACAGAACGAAGATAAGATATCTCTAGCCGGCCTTCTTCCTGGATTCTACATGATTCCTTTCTGTACGTACGTGTACCTGTCACTTACTTGTGCGGTAAGGGTCGGGTGATAGAGTAGATTACACGCATAGTTCTTCACATCTCCAGGGATATACCTATTTCTCTTCATTCATATTTCATATTTATTCCTACTCCGTATTTATTTCTAAGATCCTGATAAAATCAGTAAAATAGGACCTTTTCTTCGTGTGCTACCTCTCATCCTCAAAACACAAACCACTCTTGCATTCAATACTGACTCCATAAACAGAACCCATCCTCGTCGATCACACATACACTCCATCCTCGTCGATCGCCGGACGGACGCGAACTTTGAAGGCTGGTGGCATGGTGAGGCGAGGCGACTTGTCAGCGAGCACATGCACACTTGGTCCTCGTCGATCGCTGTCCGGCCGCGAGCTCTTTTTGCCAATCCACATGGTAATACATACCTTCTCACACATGCAACCGTTAATCCACTTCTCTTTGGACGATTTTACTCTTCTTCCCTATCCTCCTTCTTGTAGAGGTGTGGGTATTTGTTTGGTCAGGATGGCCACGACAGGGGGTGGGTGGGGGTCTGCATGTTCCGCCTTCACATAGAGGTGATTCTGAAGAAGGTAATATCACTTGCACCAGTCGGGTTAGTTTTTTTTAGAGAAAGTTGTGGGATTAGCTTACCTAATAACCATAACATGAAACTGTGGCCTCTGACAGTCTTATGCCCTGGACAGTACTATAATTTTTTATCTATATAGTTCATAAACTCTAGAGATTACCTTCATTTCTCATCGCCTGTTCGTGCCTATCAAAGAGCGTACCAACTAATCTGCTAATTGGTAGTGTACTCGTGCCAATGCTATTTAGTAGTTTTGGACTTGAACTGCTTGCTCGCATCATCATTCCACATGAGACAAAATGTTATTTAGCTAATAGTTCTTAAGGTGCAATTCGTATATTCCAAAAAACAGAGAAGTGCCTTATTGCTCACAGGAAAGCTTGTTATGGGTGACCAAACGTTAGCTATTTGCCTTTTACTTTTATATGTATATTATTTTTGTCTTTCTTAGTTGTACACTTGGAAGGGCAATGCAAGATTAAATATGTATGGGTATTTGAATCACCGGATTCATTCTACTATTTTTTCTAGCAAGCGTACTTGTTAGAGTTCCTCCTTTTAGCAACCATGTGTTATGAAAGCTAAGCAATGATGCGAAATGTTGATTACATTTTCATCAAAGTTCCAACTATATGTTTTAAATGCACTAATGTATTATGTGATCAAAATATTGTGATTAAGTTGGATTATTTGCACATTTGTATCCATCTCATTGTTGGTTCTGGTCTGGCTAATACGAGTAGTCTATAGTATATAAATTTTTTATCATGTTCAATGTGCTTTTCTTCCGTAGGCACTATTCTGGTGCATGATTGATTCAGAGTCCGGGAACAATAGAACTATTCTGGTTTTATAAATAAAAATGTTTTTCTTGTTTCTATTGTAAGTGCTGATATAGTTGGTTTGTAGGGGAAAACTTGAACAGCAAAGATCAGGAGGATGTGAAAATGACATGCAATGAAGCTATCTCTGATTTGCATCTGGCCTGGAAAATGTTGGATATTGCAAGAGGGATAGTTGCGACGAGCCCAGAAAAAACAATGGAGAAAGTTCATATATTTTATGCTCTCGCTGAAGTCTGTATGAAAAGAGGTATGTCAGTTCTCTTAGTTACCAGTATGTTACACAGGTGAATGGCCACTCATGGCCTCACGTTTGATTCTTACTTTTGCATAGGACAGAGACACCGCAATTGGTTACTACTTGGAAGCTCTAGCCATTTTGGAACATTTGGTTAAACCTGACCATATTGGAGTTGTCCATCTGTATCCTCTTTGTGGTGATAATAGTGTCAATCACTCTGCTATTAGAAAGCAACATGTTGGTGTATGATTTCAAATAACTTGAGTTGACCCTAATGGTGCCTTGACCTGCTTAAAATACACATGTAGTGTACATATGGGGGCGAACTATGATCTCCAGAGAAAATGCCAGGTAGAGAATGCTGGTCTATTGTAATACTTTGGTCTTTGAGTTAGATTCTTCCAATGTTAATTACCTTAATTCAATTCTAGAAACTTCCGCATATGTTTGGCCTTTGGGTTAGCATCCAAGGTTGGCTATGCGATCCCATATTGTGAAAAGGCTATTTCAGTATGCCAGTCACTTCAACAGAATCTGAAAAATGGCACTCAGGAAAATTTACTTCAACAGTATGTTATTGCAAGTGCGGCTAAAGGACACTCAGGGAAATTTACTTTGGAAGATGAGATATCTTTACTCAATAGAATATTCGCCCGACTCCAGAAAAAGGTGAACAAACTGGGTTTCACTCATGTTACCTATTTGGTTTGTTCATGAATCCAGTGCTCTATGAAGGATGAACGTTGACATCTCTAATTGTTTTGATTCAGTTTGAAGAACTGGATCGGAGCAGTCAATTTCAAAGGCAAGCTCTGGCATAAACAAGATTATGGGGAGAGCTGCATCTTTAACAAGTTATGAGCACAATGTTAGCAATACTGTGGCAAGAGCTGCATCTTTGGATTCACAGGTGGCATGGTCAAACAACGGTGTCCATTTCCAAACTACGCTTAGACAAGCAGCAACAAGTAGTGTTAGCAGAGGCATCAAACGAGCTAATGACGAGCTGATTTCTGCCTAACTTTCTCTGTGGAGACTTGCGGCAGATGATTGACCATCCGTGAAACGTGATATTAGCTAGGTAAAATTTCTGAATTCGCCAATATATGCTTCGAGCATTGTAATGAGTTTTTTCTACTCCATGTTCATGTTCACTCAATTGTAAATACTTATCTGTTGGATTGTACCTAAAAGTTGCTGCCAATCGGTATTTGATCTGAAAACAAAATATATTTGTGACTGCAACCCAGATAGTTCATGTGGATCTGTTGTAATAAGTCAGTGATCATTTGAGAAACATTCCATGTTTGAGGCAGAGTTCTTTGTAACTGCCAAGATACTCTGTTCTTTCTTTCTCTGCAAAACCTCTCGAAATGTATGAAAGCAATAACGGTGACGCAACCACTCTGTGCACCGCCATCGATGAATCCCTCACCGAGATGGTGGAAGATCCTCCACCTAGGTTGTATCGTATCCAAAGCATGCCAACTAAGCAAAGAGCTGATGTGGAATGTCTCCATGCTGGATTGTATCAAAAGCATGCCAACTAAGCAAAGAGCTGATTTGGAAGGTTAATCAAAGAAGACCGAGAGATGGAAATCGTATTTTCATGATGGCATGGCTCTTATTATAACACCAAACGAAGATGAGTAATTTCGTTTTGATTCCCCGTTTCTTCTCTAAGCTTCAGCTCCATGCCTGCTAACGTCGCCTCCTGCTGATGCGTTCTCCTGGACACCCTCGCCCTTTCTTCGACTTCGATACCATTTTTATCCGAAAAAAATATTTTCTAGTCCAAACTCGGGCTCTAAGGGTGTGTTCAGTTCTGGAACCAGGTGGAATGGAATGGAACCGTGTCAAAATCGATGAAGAGGCTCAACTCGGTACAGCCCGAGCCCTCGTTGATGTGTATTTATATGGATGGTGCAATGCGGCACCTAGCTATTACAAAGTCCTAATCGACTACGACTCGGTTTTATATTCCAACCAAGTCTAAATACAACCGAAGCTAACTCTATCTCTAACACCCTCCCTTAATCACAACTTGGTCAAGTTGAGATTATGTTTGAATTCTTCGAAGGTACGGACTGGTAGCGGTTTTGTAAAACCATCAGCTACTTGATCCTTGGAGGGAACAAAACGAACTTCCAACTGCTTGTTCAAAACTCTTTCTCTCACAAAATGAAAATCTATCTCAATGTGTTTAGCCCGAGCATGAAACACTGGATTAGCTGACAAATATGTAGCTCCCAAATTATCACACCATAAACATGGTGGTTGAACCAACTTAACTCCAAGTTCTGCAAGCAATGATTGTACCCATATGACTTCAGCTGTAGCGTTAGCAAGAGACTTGTATTCCGCTTCAGTGCTGGATCTAGAAACCGTAGCCTGCTTCTTTGCGCTCCAAGAAATAAGATTTGGGCCAAAGAAGACCGCAAATCCTCCTGTTGATCTACGATCATCCACACATCCTGCCCAATCAGCATCTGAAAAGGCACTTACCAAGACAGAATTTGACTTGATAAAAGTTAAACCAACACTGGAAGTATGCTTAATGTATCTCATAATACGCTTAACAGCAGTCCAATGCACTGTAGTGGGAGCATGTAAATACTGACAGACTTTATTTACTGCATAAGATATACCAGGCCTCGTGAGAGTAAGATATTGTAAAGCACCAACGGCACTTCTGTATTTTGTACTATCATCCTGTCCCAACAGTTCTCCTTCATGTGCTGTAATTTTTTCTGAGGACGACAATGGAGTAGGTGAACTCTTGCAGTTCTTCATACCCACTCGGTCAAGAATATCTTGAGCATATTTCGCTTGATTTAGATGCAAACCGTCTCGTACCTTGTGTACTTCGATTCCCAAAAAATAATGAAGATCACCAAGATCCTTGAGAGCAAATTCCTTACTCAAGTCTTTCAGCAATGCATCCGTTGCAATCTGTGAAGAGCTAACAACTATAATATCATCAACATAAATGAGCATATATATAGTGACATTCGATTTGCGATATATGAACAGGGAAGTATCAGATTTTGATGCAACAAACCCATAACGTGTCAACTGAGAACTGAGACGAGAATACCATGCTCGAGGTGCTTGTTTCAGTCCATATAGCGCCTTGTCAAGTTTGCACACATACTTTGGCAGTCTATCATCTTCATATCCTGGTGGTTGTCTCATATAGACCTCCTCTTCCAGAACACCATGTAAGAACGCATTCTTTACATCCAACTGTCGCAGACTCCAACCCCGTGATACAGCTATACTGAGAACAAGTCGAACAGTAGCAATTTTGACAACAGGACTAAACGTATCCTCATAATCTATGCCATAGCGTTGTTTAAAACCTTTAGCAACCAACCTCGCTTTATATCTGTCAATCGAACCATCAGACCTTTTCTTGATTTTGTAGACCCATCGACAATCTATAATATTTGCGGAGGAGTCAGGCCAGCCGGCCGACCATGATAGCAGCGACATCAACAGTCCGGCACAGGAGGAGCTAGAGGCGAATTGGGAGTAGAAGATTCGCTGTTGTCTTGTACAGGACTGTTGATGTCGCTGCTATCATGGTCGGCCGGCTGGCCTGACTCCTCCTCCGCTTCGGATCCTGCAGAAGGTGTGGCCGCGCATGTGTCCGCACCTGTCTCGCCCGTGTGGCCACTAGTTGTCGCAGATGATCTCTTCGACGAAGATGACAGGGCCCCGTCGGCCACATGCGTGGCACTAGCTGGTTGCGCACCTCGTGAGGAAGATGGAGCATACGAGCCTGATGTTGATGCTACAGGAGAATCTGGCAGCGGAGCAGCGTGAATTTCAGCATCCAGGTTGTCTTTTTCTGCCATCATTTCATGTGTGCTAGTATTTGGTACACTGTTTTGCACTGAATTTTCGCCAGGTTGCACCATTCTTCTTCCTGTTTCCTGTACCACATCATGCACAGGTCTAGCAACACAATTAGTAGGATTAGCCAATGATGAATCATCAATAAATTCGTCCCCACATTCAGAATTTCGAAGAGAGGAATCAAGTAAAAGAATTTCTTGACGAAGACGCGCACCAGCATTAGGATGAAGCGACTCAAAGGGAAAAACACTCTCATCAAAAACAACGTCACGAGAGATATATACTCGTCCAGTTGAGACATCTAGACATTTGACTCCCTTGTGAAGAGGGCTATAGCCTAAAAAGACACAACGCTTGGAACGAAAAGCCAATTTGCGCTTATTATATGGACGGAGATTAGGCCAACAAGCGCACCCAAAAACGCGAAGGGAGGAATAATTCGGTTTTGTGTGCAAGAGACGTTGAACAGGAGTGTCATTATTGATAACTCGACTGGGAAGCATGTTGATTAAATAAGTGGCAGTGAGAAAAGCTTCATCCCAAAATTTGAGAGGCATGGACGCATGAGCAAGAAGAGCAAGACCAACTTCGACTATATGACAGTGTTTTCTTTCAGCAGAGCCGTTCTGTTGGTGAGCATGCGGACAAGATACATGATGGGAAATTCCTTGGGTTCGAAAGAAGGAATTGAGTCGAACATACTCTCCACCCCAATCAGACTGGACTGTAAGAATTTTGTGATCAAATTTTCGTTCAACAAGTTTTTGGAAGGTGACAAAAGCACGAAAAACATCAGATTTCTTTTTGAGAAGATAGATCCACGTAAACTTACTAAAATCATCAATAAAGCTTACATAGTAGTTGTGACATCCGACAGAAGTAGGAGCAGGACCCCATACATCAGAAATATTAACTGAAGAGGCACAGTGGACACACTAGTGGATACAGGATAAGGTAACTGATGACTCTTTGCTCGTTGACACGGATCACAAATAAACTCTATGCTCGAATCTTTAACAAAAGGAAGTCTATGTTTACTAATAATTTTCTTAACAATAGCAAAAGCTGGATGACCTAGGCGACTATGCCACTTGGCTTCGGAGGGCTTTGTGGCAACAAACGCATGCTTCTGAGACTCGGAAGAAGACACCAATGACGAAATAAGCGGATAGAGACCACCAACACACCTCCCTCTATGAATTATTCTCCTCGTGTCCTGATCCTTAATCAAAAAGAAGGTGGGGTGAAATTCTAGAAAAACATGATTGTCAAGGGTGAAATGATGAACGGAAAGAAGATTTTTCGAAGCATGGGGAACATGTAAAACATCGCGAAGGTGAAAATTTTGAATGGGGTTACGAACTATTGAATGACCAACATGGCGAATTTCCATACCTTGCCCATTGGCGACATTAACCTTGTCGTAGCCCTTGTACTGCTCACGGAGGGTGAGGTTATTGAGCTCCCCCGTGATGTGATGCGTAGCTCCTGTATCGGAGTACCAATTTGTGTCAACACCGTAGGTGGCGGTATTCACCTCCTTATCATGGTTGTCATCATCACGATCGTCAAAACGATACCAGCAATCTTTGGCAGCATGACCTTCTCTCTCACAGATTTGGCACGTTACGTCAGCCCAAGGCGTCGTGCGCCGGCGACCACGGCCACGTCCACGCCCGCCACTAGCAGGCGCAAAACGTCCACCGCCCCTGTTGAAATTGCGGGGCTGGCGATCATCTCTTGCAGGACCACGATCATCTCTGTTTGGTCCACGGAAAGCTCCACGAGAACCACGTGAACGGTAACCTCCACCTCGTCCGCGCATCGCTGCATTGGCAGAGGACTCGAGACCACCATCATGGGAAGTGTTGATCATAACTTGACGCTGATCATAGGCCAGCAACTGTGAATAAAGCTCGCTGACGGACAGACGTGCGCCTTGTGCACTAAGCATCCCAAAGGCAGCAACAGGAGCGTCATAATCATTGCCCAGACCCGCGAGGATGAAGGAGATGAGTTCATCATCATCAAGCGGACGTCCAGCAGCAGCTATTTCGTCTGAAAGACGTTGCATCTGGCCGAAATATTCAGGCATGGTTTTGTTATTCTTCTTTGTATTTGCCAGTGCGATCCTCAGGTTCGTGACCTTCGCTTGGCTTTGAGAGGCAAACATGGCCTCCACCGCTTGCCAGACTTCAGCGGCATGCTCCATCCGAAGAACGTGAGTCAAGATCTCTTTGGAGAAGGAATTGATGAGATGGCTGAGGACGGCCTGATCTCTAGCGAGCCAGATGGCGTACGCAGGATTTGGCGCCGTTCCTGCCGGCGTCCCGTCAGGCCGCTGGACGTATACCCATCTCGGCGGCGCGGCGTCGGAACCATCAAGGAGACCGACGAGTTGAGCGCCACGAATCGCCGGAAGGACCTGAGCGCGCCACAGGGGGTAGTTTTCTCTGGTCAGCGCTTCCTTCGGCGGATTTCCAAGGGACGGAACAGTGCTCGACGCCATGGTTGTGGGCGGGTAGGGTTGTGGGATAATCTGACCGAGGGCTGCGATCTGAGACGTGGAAGAGGCGGCTCTTGATACCATGTCAAAATCGATGAAGAGGCTCAACTCGGTACAGCCCGAGCCCTCGTTGATGTGTATTTATATGGATGGTGCAATGCGGCACCTAGCTATTACAAAGTCCTAATCGACTACGACTCGGTTTTATATTCCAACCAAGTCTAAATACAACCGAAGCTAACTCTATCTCTAACAAACCGTTCCACACCTGAAGCCCGTTCCTGCGTTTAGTTGAGAAGTGGGATGGAATGCACTCGTTCCTCGGAAGGGAATATTCGCACAAGATGCGGAATACACCCGTCCGGCCGATTCGGACGGACGAGGGGAACGGCTCGCTCTCAGTGCTAATCCCTCTCTCTCCCCTCGCATAACCTCTATCTCCCGTGGCTCCCTCACCACCCCCGATTCTGCTCTCCTCCAAGGTCAACCCATCCATCCCCTCGCGCTACAACCTCTCCTCTCTCCAGCGCCGGCCGGCCGGCGGCGAGCGGCGACCAGTTAGAGACGCGGCGGCGGGAGGCACGGCGGCCCGAGGCGTGGCGGCGCGGCTGCGACCTGCCCGAGGCGCGCCGGCCCGAGGCATGGCGGCCGGCCAGAGGCGCGGCGGCGCGGCTGCGACCTGCCCGAGGCGCGCCGGCCCGAGGCGTGGCGGACGGCCAGGCACGGCCACGGCCAGGCACGGCGGCGCGACGGCCAGGCCGCCCGGCTCAAACTCGGCCATGGCCCCCGTGGCCATGTCGAGGATGAAATCGAGCTCCCCAGCCCCTCCCATCCCTCACCGGACGGGCACCGTCGCGAGCCATTCGAGCTCGGCGCCATGGCCGACGCCCGAGAGCGGCGCGCCGAGCACCCCTGCGCCCCCCTCGTCCCATCCTCCCCTCCGCCCGATCCACCGCCTCCATGTGCAGAGCCTCGATTTGGCCTCTTTTCTCTCCTAATTTTGCAAAGTTGGAAGAATATGTGTTGAAAAGAAAAAAAATCAATCTGGGTGCGATCCGTGAGGATGAGGAAGAAGAATAGCTAATCCAAAATTTGTTGAGATAACAGATTATGTGTCGATTCCATTCCACCTCATTTTGTCCAACCGAACACCGGAATGGAATGGAACCGTGACATTCTATTTTAGAGGAATGGAACGGTTCCATTCCATTCCACCTGGTTCCAGAACTGAACACACCCTAAGAGTATCCCCATCGGAGAGTTCAAGAGCAATCCCAATAGGCATATTGGTTGCGTCGGCACGAAATCGCCCCCCCCCAGCCGAGAGCACAATAGGCTAAAACTTGCCGGCGCGTCTGATGGCCCTTGACGTAGTTACCTGCGTCAAAAAAATATGGGTTAGGTTGAGACTCCAAGTGCAGAGTGTATAGTATAGGAAAGACGGTTTTCCCCACGAGGGGTGACTCGAGGGTTTAATATCGAACTCTCGGGGAATCAGTAGTGAAAGATTTATCTTCTTATCCTTCTCTTGAAAACCTACAAAACAAAGTAAATTGTTTTGGCCTCAACCTCACCAAGTGGTTGTCAAGCACAAGGTGTGAGAATGATATCAAAATAAAATGAATGCAAAACAGTAAATAAATATGCAATGATGATAAATAAATATGCAAGGATGGTGGAAACAATGATGGATGATATTTTTGGGTTTTGTATTGTGAATGCAAGATGTAAAAGTGTTTTTGTATTTTCGGATTTTTAAATGGCAGAAAATGTAAAGTGGATAAAAGTTGTTGGAAAGGTGTTTCTTATGATTAAAAATGGACCGGGGTTCATGGTTTCACAAATGCACTCTCTCTTTAATAAAGTGGTAGACAATGGAACACTAGAATTGACATATGAGATTGCAACAAAAAGGTTTCATGACAAGTTACTAATTATATGGGCATCACGTCCTAACATAGAGATCTTTTGTTTATTAATCTCTCTTATACTCCACCAAGATGCGAACTAAATCATAACACCTTAGTAATTAAGATAAATCAGAGCATAGCATTAAGTATCATGACATGAAGTTAAAATAAGAACATGCTAGATCTAGTCATGGAGTAGTGGCAATGGTCACACCCACATCTCCGGTAGCAAGGTATTTTTCTTTATCCCTAGTGAGGCAACAAAGTAAGGTAAAAACCCAAGTGGATCGCGGAACTTTCTCTCACGTTCACCGCACTAGCCACCCCCCGTTACTCCAACTAATGCACACGTTCCCCCTCACACGCTCTCATACACATGCTTGATCAAACAAGTAAACAAGAACGGGGTACATAATATGCATCTACTTTCATAACTGAAACAAAACTATTGCAATCTCAAACATATATTAACTCATAAAAAGATCCACCACAAAGGTATTACATAGATGACCGTAATCATGTTCAGCAGCTCATACGGTACTAATTAGTGAAGCTCAAGAGAGGAGAGATACATAAGTTACTTCCACAAACCCATAGTCCAGGGTGGACTACTCCCTCTTCATCATGGAGACGGTGGAGAAGTCGTTGGAGAAGATGGAGACCACGCCGGCAGCGCCCCGCCGGAGTTTTCCCCCTCCAATCTGCAACTCCAGGTCTCTGTTTCGTGGTTTCTGTGTTTCTGCGGCGCTCCTTTCCGAAGGCGTCGGGGACTATTTTTATAGTCGTTTTTAGGTCAAGACGGAGGCTCGGGAAAAAAGATCGACGGCAACGGAGCCACGAGGCCCAGATGGTGGGTCCCACGCGGCCAAGGAATCTGGCCGCGTGGGCCCACTCTCTGGCCCTCGGGCCTCCGTTTGTTCGCTTCCTTCGCTCCCACGCTTTGTTCCTTCCAAAAACTGATGCTCGTAAATATTAGGTCATTTGGACGTCGTTTGGGTCCCTGAAACATCAAAATATAGAAAATAGGGTTTTCTGCCTGTGCAGGGTTAATTCCAGAAAAATAGGGAAACAATGAAATATTCCCAAAATCAATATAAAACAATGATATAACCCTTATATGATGCAAATATGATTGAAATATAAGTAATATAATGCAAAGTTCATGTATGCATTTTACATGCATCAACATCCCCAAGCTTAACCTATACTCGTCCTCGAGTATGAAGGTGATAAAACTAACATGGACTTTGCAATTTAATACTATCAAAGGATATCAAAGATGATTACTATTGCTACATAGAGTCAAATGATTCATTCTTCAAAGGAGTAGCAATATACAAGATAGATTATGAAGTGATATCAAATATTCAATGTAAGGATGTTCAATGATAATTCACAAAGTGTAACATAGAAGAAAGTACTATGGACCAAATGTATGCATAATGAAAAGTAAAAACATCCTATAATGGTCATAGAGTATTCTTGTAAATCTGAATATAAAAGGTGGACACTTTGGAAAGATATATAAATGAGTAGAGGTAAAACATGAATAAGTTTCATCTAACTTCCAAATGCTTCTACTTAAGTTAATGTTTGCAATGTGGTATTCATTGGTGTCAAGCTCTCATTACCCCTATCATAGCATCTTGAATGGTTAAAGTTTAAAGTGAAAGCAAATATGAGTAGTATGCTTGACAAAGTATGGGTTGAATGTCTCATGCCCCGTGAATACGAGTACCTACACCACGGTGTTACTCAACTTGGGACACAAAAGCAAGTTCAAGTTAAGGTCATTGTAAGTAATATAATAGCGTCATCAAGAGCGTCAACTGGGGTACCTCTTGTCCCAGGACATGGAACAAGCCCATGTCAAAATGACAAGACAAACAAACAAAATGAACAATCTCCACACCCTTTTTATTTACTATTGGTATAGCTTTTTATTGTGGGGTGCATCACTGAAGGTTCACCATAGCATGTAAGTAAATTTCCACCATGAATGATGCATGGCTTAGATTAGCGGCCCAGGCGTCTCTCTAGCCATTTATACAAACTCATTAAACTTACTAAGTTTCCACATTTATTTGGCACCATGATAAGCATCCATAAACAAAAGTACATGATATCAACAAAATATAAAGAGCACGTTGAAAGCTTGCCATGTGACAGCACATATGAGCTAACTCCCAACCAAGACTCTTGTCAAGCTCACAACTTCATAATTTTAATCACAATGGGTCATGTTTATTAAGTGCAATAAAAGTAAGGTGTGCATCAAGTTCGTGAGAGCTCTTTAACCAACTTTTCCCATAACAATCAATAACATAAGCATTTTAATTCAGAAGTATAGATAATACAAAATAACATGATAAACATACTCGGAATAGCATAAAGCTAATAGGTAGATATGGTGGACTCACTGGAAAAACTTTGGTTGAAGGTGTTGGAAAACAAGTTTTTACTTGTTGGAATTTTTGGGCTAGCAAGAGGGAGAAAGTTGACCGTCTAAATGCATGCATAAGTGTCCATAGAACTAACCAATCCATGTTAAACAAAGTAAAGTAACATTCAGCATCAAAACATGAATAAAAGATAGCTCTTGATAAAACACTTGCAAATTAATATTCATTAAAAGCATGAATCATGCAACTATATGTATCTTTTTGAATCAACTCAAACATCCCTTTCCCAATCTTTTTAATAGCATCCAACTTAATTCAACCCAAATTTCCAGTAGCTCTCTCATATATAAATGATAGTGGTGGTCTCAAGACAAACAAAAATCAAACCGAAATAAAAAGCAAATAAAAGACGCTCCAAGTTTATGCGATAAAGTGCATTGATCGAAAAACAGAAGTTAGACGTGTGCAAACCGAGAGTGTGTTGGTCCAGTGGGGTTGTCTTCACATCCCCAAGCTTATGGTCTTCACCATCCTTGGATAGCTCTTGGTGCATCTCCTCTAATCCCTGTGAAAAAACTTCAAAACACCGTTTCTCCCATTTCTTTTCTGTGGGGTGACATTAGTAGTGATAGACAAATGAATTACTTGCTGCATAAAATCCTTAAACAAAAATTCATATGAATGTCCAGAAAGTGTATAATGTTGTATGCCTACTTATAAACTCAATTGGATCAAAAAGATTCAAGTTAAAAGTTCAAAGAATGCATCAAACAAAATGGGACAGAATCTGTCCAGAAAAACAGCAGCAGCAAAACGTATTTTTCTACCCTACTTAAATATGTCGAAAAATTCTGAAAAATTCATGCTTACAGAGGATGAAAAGTTGCAACTACAGTTCAAATATCAGCTCATTCGGAGTTACAGAATAGGAATTAAAAATCATACCGTGCACAGATTCGTGCTGGAATAAAATCTCCGAATGCAAATAGCAACTTTTTCAAACCAAAATAGGTAAAACTTGGCACTTTATTAAAAATTCCAGAAACAAAACTAAAAACTAAGTCTCTTGTTACAGCAAGAGGACACAAAGAAAATCAAAAATAAAAACAACCGGGTTGCCTCCCGTAAAGCGCTTTCTTTATAGCCATGTAGCTAGGCTTCTTACTTGATATTTATTGTGGACGAAGCTCATGAGGGAGCTTGAACTTTGATGTGTCCCTCTTCCTTGGGAAGTGTTCCATGCACTTCTTGTGTGGAAACTGAAACTTCACATTCCCTTCTTTTGAATCAATGATAGCACCTGTGGTACGAAGAAAAGGTCTTCCAAGAATAATTGGACTAGAGGTTTTATTCCCCATATCCATGATTAGAAAATCAACAGGTACAAATGTCATATGCAACTCTACCATAACATCACTTACTTTTCCTAAAGCATGTTTAATGGAATCATCAGCAAGTGCAAGTTCAATAGAGCATTTTTCAAGATTCTTTAATTCAAGAACTTCATATAATTCTTTAGATAAAACAGAGACACTAGATCCTAGATCTAATATAGCATGGTGTGTCTCTTTTCCAATGGTTACTAGTACTTTGGGAATCCATATATCCCCAAGCTTAGGTGGTATCATAGCTTCTTGGTTGTACCTAGCAATCTTTTCTTTTAAAACATGATTAGCAATATAAGAACCAAAACCTGCTTGGTTAACATTAATGGAAGGATCACTTGCAAATTTTTGTAAGATAGATATTAATTCATGCAAGCTACAATTCTCTAAGTCAAGCAATGGTTCCTTGACTTCACTAAGCATTTTAACTTCCTCAACTTTTTCTCTAACTCAATTAACAGAAGAGATTCATCATATTCAGTTTCGTTAACTTCTTCTTTTAATCCAACAAGTTGAGACATAAATGGCAACAAATATTCAGGATAGTTCAATAATTCATTAAGAGTTTCCTCCAAAGTAAGAGGAACATTTTCAGCAATATTAATAGAATTCATTCCAACCATAGGTGGTGCTTGTGGTTTCCCTGCAGACATACTCAATAAAGTGGCTTGGTTATCAGCTAGTTTTGACAAGGCTTTGTCTAGTCCTGCAGTTTGGAGTTGTAAGCCTTTAATATCAGAACTAATAGAAGCAACAGACTTATTCAACTCTTGTATCATGGTATTATGACTAGCAACTTGTTCCATAAGAATTTTATTAGCCTCAAAATTATCATTACGTGGTGGCATAGGCTTCCAATTATTATCACTAGCATTAGGATATGGAATAGAAGGACGGTTGTTGGGAACATATGGGGCTTTATTATAGGAATTATAATTGTTGTTACCATACCCATTATTACCATAGTTCCTAATGAAGTTAACATCAACATTTTCAGGATTATTACCAACTAGTTCTTGCAAAGGCACATTTTCAATATTTTGTTTATTAATGAAAGCAAGAATAGTGTCCATTTTAGATGACAAATCATTTGTTTCTTCTATGGAGTTTACTTTCTTAGATGGATTAGGTGCTCTATCAGTATGCCATTGACTATAGTTTTGCAAAATACTTTCCAATATGTTCTTAGCTTCTACTATAGTTTTTCCCATAAAAGCCCCTCCAGCAGCGGAATCAAGAATATTTCTAGACATGTAATTTAGACCATTGTAAAAAGAGTGTAATATGGTCCATTCGTTAACCCCATGTGATGGACAAGTTCTAAGCATAAGTTTTATCCTATCCCAAGCCATGGCAACATGTTCATTTTCATTTTGCCTAAAAGAAAGAATATTGTTTCTATTTTGCAAAATTTTAACAGGAGGATAATATTTCTTAATGAAAGCTTCTTTTAGATCATCCCAAGAATTAATGCTACCAGTAGGTAATGAATGCAACCACTCTTTAGCTTTTCCTCTAAGTGAGAAAGGAAATAACTTCAGTTTTAGAATATCACTTTCCACATTTTTAAATTTTGCATGTCACATATTTCAACAAAATCATGAAGATGCATAGAGGCATCCTCCATAGCACTACCGCCAAATTGTTCCCTAGTTATCAAGTTCAACAAACTAGGACTTACTTCATAACTATCAGCTTTATCTCAGGTGTGGCAATGGGCCTAGCAATAAATTGATCATTTGGAGTGTTTGTGTAATCACACAACTTAGTTCTTTCTCCCATTTTTGCAAGTTTTTATGTGTTTTTTAATTTTTTATGCAAAACTGAAAATAAAATGATACTAAACAATGCAAACCGAAATAACAAATGCAACACAAAATGCAAAACTGAAAATAAAAATGCAAACCGAAATATAAATATGATATGCAAGACAATAACAAAACAAAATAAAATGCTTTGAAGGTAAAGATGGATAAGATGATGCTCACGTAGGTGCAACCTCCCCAAGCTTAGGTGTTTGCACAAGTTGGTGATGAAGTTGACTTTGTTGTGAGATACCCTTGGATAAACCTTTACAGCAATGATTCCCCGGCAACGGCGCCAGAAAACTGTCTTGATGGCCCTTGACGTAGTTACCTGCGTCAAAAGAATATGGGTTAGGTTGAGACTCCAAGTGCAGAGTGTATAGTATAGGAAAGACGGTTTTCCCCACGAGGGGTGACTCGAGGGTTTAATATCGAACTCTCGGGGAATCAGTAGTGAAAGATTTATCTTCTTATCCTTCTCTTGAAAACCTACAAAACAAAGTAAATTGTTTGTGCCCTCAACCTCACCAAGTGGTTGTCAAGCACAAGGTGTGAGAATGATATCAAAATAAAATGAATGCAAAACAGTAAATAAATATGCAATGATGATAAATAAATATGCAAGGATGGTGGAAACAATGATGGATGATATTTTTGGGTTTTGTATTGTGAATGCAAGATGTAAAAGTGTTTTTGTATTTTCGGATTTTTAAATGGCAGAAAATGTAAAGTGGATAAAAGTTGTTGGAAAGGTGTTTCTTATGATTAAAAATGGACCGGGGTTCATGGTTTCACAAATGCACTCTCTCTTTAATAAAGTGGTAGACAATGGAACACTAGAATTGACATATGAGATTGCAACAAAAAGGTTTCATGACAAGTTACTAATTATATGGGCATCACGTCCTAACATAGAGATCTTTTGTTTATTAATCTCTCTTATACTCCACCAAGATGCGAACTAAATCATAACACCTTAGTAATTAAGATAAATCAGAGCATAGCATTAAGTTCATGACATGAAGTTAAAATAAGAACATGCTAGATCTAGTCATGGAGTAGTGGCAATGGTCACACCCACATCTCCGGTAGCAAGGTATTTTTCTTTATCCCTAGTGAGGCAACAAAGTAAGGTAAAAACCCAAGTGGATCGCGGAACTTTCTCTCACGTTCACCGCACTAGCCACCCCCCGTTACTCCAACTAATGCACACGTTCCCCCTCACACGCTCTCATACACATGCTTGATCAAACAAGTAAACAAGAACGGGGTACATAATATGCATCTACTTTCATAACTGAAACAAAACTATTGCAATCTCAAACATATATTAACTCATAAAAAGATCCACCACAAAGGTATTACATAGATGACCGTAATCATGTTCAGCAGCTCATACGGTACTAATTAGTGAAGCTCAAGAGAGGAGAGATACATAAGTTACTTCCACAAACCCATAGTCCAGGGGTGGACTACTCCCTCTTCATCATGGAGACGGTGGAGAAGTCGTTGGAGAAGATGGAGACCACGCCGGCAGCGCCCCGCCGGAGTTTTCCCCCTCCAATCTGCAACTCCAGGTCTCTGTTTCGTGGTTTCTGTGTTTCTGCGGCGCTCCTTTCCGAAGGCGTCGGGGACTATTTTTATAGTCGTTTTTAGGTCAAGACGGAGGCTCGGGAAAAAAGATCGACGGCAACGGAGCCACGAGGCCCAGATGGTGGGTCCCACGCGGCCAGGAATCTGGCCGCGTGGGCCCACTCTTGGCCCTCGGGCCTCCGTTTGTTCGCTTCCTTCGCTCCCACGCTTTGTTCCTTCCAAAAACTGATGCTCGTAAATATTAGGTCATTTGGACGTCGTTTGGGTCCCTGAAACATCAAAATATAGAAAATAGGGTTTTCTGCCTGTGCAGGGTTAATTCCAGAAAAATAGGGAAACAATGAAATATTCCCAAAATCAATATAAAACAATGATATAACCCTTATATGATGCAAATATGATTGAAATATAAGTAATATAATGCAAAGTTCATGTATGCATTTTACATGCATCAGCGTCCCAATAGAGCGTCCGGCAACCCAGCTTCGCGCCCTGTTTTGCTTCCAGAGAAGCAAGCGGGCGTGCTGTCGACCGCGGCAATGTGCGCCACGTCGGATCCTGACACGCGGGCCCAACGCGCTAGCGATACAGCGGCCGTCAGCGTAATTTATTGCGGACGCTGAGCAGTTTTCTGACGCGGCGACGCATCACGCCTCGTCTTCCCGATGGGCGTCGTCGAAGTTACGATGCCTCGGGTACCGGCGCCAGCGTTAAGGAGCGGCCCTCACTTTCCCACGCAGCGTTCCCGCGCTTCTCCTCCTCGCCGTTCTTATAAGCATGCTCTCTTTCTCTTCTCTCCCTTTGCTCTTATAGTTCACCGGCGAGCAGTGATGGCGCACAAGATGAAAGCTGCTTGAGGAAAGACGAGACGACATTCTTCCACAAGCACCACATCCCCCGTGCCACCGGGAATGCGCATCCCAGCGGCGGCGGCTGGGCGATAGCGCTGGGTACGTGATGCATGTAAAACGCATACATGAACCTTGCATTATTTTACTTATATTCCAGTCATATTTGCATCATATAAGGGTTATATCACTGTTTTATAATGATTTTGGGAATATTGACATGTTTCCTATTTTTTATGGAATTAACCCTGCGCAGGCAGAAAACCCTATTTCTATATTTTAATGTTTCAGGGACCCAAACGACGTCCAAATGACCTGGAAATTTACGAGCATCAGTTTTAGGAAGGAACAAAGTGTGGGAGCGAAGGAAGCAAACAAGCGGAGACCCGATGGCCAAAATTGGTGGGCCCACGCGGCCCAAGTACCTGGCTGCGTGGGACCCCTCCTTTTGGGCCTCGGAGCTCCGTTGCCGTCGATCTTTCCTCCACCGACTCCGTTTTGACCTAAAACCGCCTATAAAATAGTCCCCCGACGTTCTCTGGAAGGAGCGCCGAAACACAGAAACACCGAAACAGAGACCTGGAGCTGCAGATTGGAGGGGAAAACTCCGGCGGGGCGCTGCCGGCATGGTCTCCATCTTCTCCAACGACTTCTCCACCGTCTCCATGATGAAGAGGGAGTAGTCCACCTCTGGACTATGGATTTGTGGAAGTAACTTATGTATCTCTCTCTCTTGAGCTTCTCTAATTAGTACCGTATGAGATGCTGAACATGATTATGGTCATCTATGTAATACCTTTGTGGTGGATCTTTTTATGAGTTAATATATGTTTGAGATTGCAATGGTTTTGTTTCAGTTATGAAAGTAGATGCATATTATGTACCCCGTTCTTATTTACTGTCATGATCAAGCATGTTTATGAGAGCGTGTGAGGGGGAACGTGTGCATTAGTTGGAGTAACGGGGGGTGGCTAGTGCAGTGAACGTGAGAGAAAGTTCTGCGATCCACTTGGGTATCTCTACCTTAATTTGTTGCCTCACTAGGGATAAAAAAGAAATACCATGCTACCGGAGATGTGGGTGTGACCATTGCCACTACTCCATGACTAGATCTAGCATGTTCTTATTTTAACTTCATGTCATGATACTTATTGCTATACTCTGAGTTATCTTAATTACTGAGGTGTTATGATTTAGTTCGCATCTTGGTGGAGTATAAGAGAGACTAATAACCAAAAGGTCTCTATGTTAGGACGTGATGCCCATATAATTATAACTTGTCATTAAACTGTTGTGTTGCAATATCATATGTCAACTCTAGTGTTCTATTGTCTACCACTTTATTAAAGAGAGAGTGCATTTGTGAAACCATGAACCCCGGTCCATTTTTAATCATAAGAAACACCTTTCCAACCACTTTTACCACTTTACCATTTTCTGCCATTTAAAAATCCGAAAATATAAAAACACTTTTCCATCTTGCATTCATCATATAAAACCCAAAAATATCATTTATCATTGCTACCACCATCCTTGCATATTTATTTACCACCATTGCATATTTATTTCTTGTTTGCATTTGCATATTATCTTGATATCATTCTCACACCTTGTGCTTGACAACCACTAGGTGAGGCTGAGAACCAAAACATTTACTTTGTTTTGTAGGTAACCAAAAGAATGATAGGAAAGATAAATCTTCACTACTGATTTCCCGAGAGTTCGATATTAAACCCTCGAGTCACCCCTCGTGGGGAAAACACGTCTTCCACTTACTACACACTCTGCACTTGGAGTCTCAACCTAACCCATATTCTTTTGAAGCAGGTAACTACGTCATCGGGTATCACTACGTCGTCCCTCCTCTGCCATAGGGGGATAGGCTCCGCGCGCTCATCCGTCTGCGCCGGCGGCAGCTGACGCCGACGCAGCAGGCGGACTCTGACTTCACCAAGGACATCCCCAACTGGCCGGTGATCCCCGGGGCGCAGCGCGTGGCAGCGATCGACGACCACTCTGGTGCCCACAAGGCCGGCGCATCACAACGAAAAGTGGCACCGGTGGCAACACGGATTTTGCTAGGGCGCCCATGCGCAATCCTGGGCCGTCGGATTCAGATGTCCGACGGCCAGGTTTAGCATTGACCCAGCACATTTCCAATGCCAAATCCTGGCCGTCGGATAGTTGAATCCGACGGCCCAGATTACGCATGGGCGCCCTAGCGCATGGAACAATGATTAATCGCATCGGTGGAGATGCTCTAAGCCTCTAAGGACATCTCCAGCCGTGCCCCCCAGCACCCCAGGGCCAAAAATAGCGCCGTTTTGGCCCGTTAGCGCCATTTTTCTTCCAGTCGCCCCCAAGAGCCCAAATAGCGCCGTTTCGGCGTAAAATAACGCCGGTGCTCCCAGGCCAGACCCAGCCCACTGGGTTCCGCCTGGGGGGGGGCGAAAACACGGCGGGCCAGCACTGTCAGCGACCCAGGCGAAAAAGGCGCAAACCAGAACCGCCCGTGAGCGGCGTTCTCATCTTCTCGGCTCCCACGCCGGTCAAAGGCTGCCAGAGTTAATGGCGTGGCCAGCGGCCACCGAACGGCCGTCGCCGACGCGTCCAATCGCGGGCACGCGGCGCATTAACAGCGTGCCAGCGCCCCTCTGTCTGGCTTCCCCGCCGCTATAAATCCCCCCGTCCTCGCCGTGCACAGCCACACCTCTCTCTCGCCTTCTTGCTCTCTCTCGCCCTCGCCTTCTCATCTCCCCACAGATCTCACCGGCAGCAATGGCCGAGCGCTTCCCCGGCGATGACGCCGCCGCGAACGGCTTCGGCCGCTGCTTCGTCCATCCAGAGGAGGCGCGGATGCTCTACTAGGCGGGCTACCCCGCACCGCCGGATATGCGCGTCCCTGGCGCCTCCGGCGGCCACGCCTCGTGGCGGCTAAGCGCGGGCGGCGTCGCCGTGCCGCCGCCGCCCAAAGGAGTGGACTGTGTCGAGGCGATCCAGGAGGTCCTCGCCGGTCTCACGCCGGAGCAGGCGGAGGACCCACGCTGGGATCCGGTGAATACTGCGTTCTCGACGCAGTACTTCGCCCGGCGCCACGAGCAGGAGCTGGCGGACACAGGGCGCAACGGCCATGTGGAGGGGCGGAAGAACTCCAAAGGCCGCCACCAATGGGGGGGTGCTCGAGGGCGCAACCTCGCCTTCGTCCTCGAGCACATCGCCGCCGGCAACAAGCCGCGGCTGACGATGCCGCCGCGGACGTCGTCGTGGCTGCCCCGGCGGATGGGCTCCACGTCCTATTCTTCTTCCTCCGGCGCGTGCTCGGCGTCGTCCGCGCCTCCCTCGGCTCGGGTCAAGGCCGAGCAGGACGCTACGCCACCGCCCATCCTCAACTTTGGCCGGCGCGTTCCTAGCCGCGGCGGCAGCCTTCGCATCAATGAGCGCCGCCCCGCCGCCCCGCGGCTATCTCCGCCTCGTCAAGCCCAAGACGGAGGGCAAGAAGAAGGCGCCAATGTGGCAGGCGCCGCCCGACTATGTCAGGGCGGCCGTTAACATGGTGGCGCCGGAGGACTCGGAGGAGTTCCCCGGCGAGAACCTCGCCATCGCCCCCTCCCTCAACGACGTCCTCCTGGCGCCCGACGACGTCGTCGACGCCTGGTCAGCGAGGATGCACGGGCAGGAGGAGATCCAGCGCCAGCAGCGCATCCTCGAGGAGCTGGAGCACCAGCGCGCGGCGGCGCAGCGCGCGGCCCCTCGCCGTCGCATGCCATCTCCACCGCCGCCGCCCTACATCATCCTCGACCCCAGCGACGAGGAGGACGCCCCCAGCGCGCCCGGGCCAAGCAGGTGGCACAGCGACGATGGCGCAGGCCCTAGCAATGCCGCTGGGAACGGCTCCGACGACGACGGCGACGACGGTGGCGACTACACTGTCTTCTACAGCCAGCTGGGCATGTAGAACGGCGTGTAGATCGCCTAAATTATCTATTTTCAGTTTTTTTTAAGTTTTTAGTTTAAGTTTCTACTATGTAATCGGCAAGAACTACGAATTTCGCCCATATATGAATGAAAGTCGCCTAAATTTTTTCGTCCAAATTATATTTTTTTGAATTTTTTGGCCAAGTATTGGGTTGTTTTTCGGCCCGAGGGCCGAATGACTAGAGATGCCCTAACCTTCTCAACCAGGTTGAGCCCAACCACTCCACCGGTCCAGACCCACACCCAGACAGACCACTATGGCATCGCCGCCACGCTGCCGCGCCTCGCCGCCCTATCTCCCGGACGAGCTCGTCGAAGAGATTCTCCTCCGCCTCCCTCCCGACGATCCGGCCTGCATCCTCCGCGCCTCCCTCGTCTGCAAGACCTGGAGTAGCATTCTCTCCCACCCCGGCTTCCGCCGCCGCCTCCACGATCTCCACCCCAGGGCCCCCTTGCTCGGCTTCCTCCACGACTGGGACGACGAGAGCATCCCCAACTTCATCCCCACCACCGCCTCGCCCTTCTCCCTCGCCGCCCCGGACTGGCGCTCCTGGCGGGCCATCGACTGCCGCCACGGCCGCGCCCTCTTCCTCTCCACGGGCCAAGGTGCTTGGGAACTGCTCCTGTGGGAGCCAATCACGGGCGCCCAGCAGCGTGTGCCGGTGCCCCCCCGCGGCGTACGAGAGCGCATACCCGACCGCGGCCGTGCTCTGCGCAGCGGACGAATGCGACCACCGCGACTGCCTCGGGGCCCTTTCCGCGTGGTTTTCGTCTTCTTCCGCGACATCGGAGACGAGGAGGAGAAATTTCTCATCTCTGCTTGCGTCTACTCGTCGGAGACGAGCACGTGGTGTCAGGTCCCTGGATGGATCTGACGTGCAAGGATCAACAAGAACACGGATTTGAGAGGATTAGTAGCTAAACTAGGTAAATCGATGAACTAAAACTAGATAAAAATGCAGGAAAAATAAAGAACTCAGAGATAAATTGAGGTTTCTTATTCTTCGTTCTTTTCCACAAGATACACGGTAGCCATATAAAGAGTGTGCCAGCTACAGGGTGACACCAAAGGTGAAATACCTAAATTACCCCTTACAACTAATATACCACTAATAACCTCATATTACTACTTATCCTATTCCCTGACATTCCTTCCCCCTTGAGACCATTGGTCACCAATGGAACAAGTTTCTACAGAAACTTTATCATTGACAATTATCCATCTTAATTTAGTCACCATATTAGGGAGGTAGAAATGTAATAAAGAGAAAGTCGATTTCCCAGATATGAAGACAGTTCTTTGAAGATGCCAGCAGCTGCTTTCCATTGTGATTCTCCTGGTAGACAAATGCAATTCCAGGGTCCCATACACATACAGCACTGTGGCCAAACTGAAGCAGCGCTGTAGTATTTCTTCTTTGCTGAATTAAGTTTGCAGGAGGGCAATACATATTGGCAGCAGTATCACTGGAGTAAGTGTAACTGGGAGTACCAAACTTCACAGCCAGTAGATGCCTCAATACATATCCAGTCCCTTTACTAAACCACCAGAGCTCGTATAAGATGAATTCGATACCTGGGTCCCAATACGAGAGGTTTTTCTCATTGGTATTTCAGGTTTTAAGAGTTGGTACATAGCTGCCCATACTTTTCTTCTTGAGCTGTTTTTCCAGAACTCAAAACCAAACTCACGTGCAAGGTAGCAGCAGTTGACATAGACATTGCACTCGAACTGAACATGCTAGAGTAACAGACGAGTTGCTGAAGTGGTCTGAATGTGGGCAGTACAAACAAATGTGCAAGCAAGGTTGGTGTACCTGGAGGAAATCATCGGTTGCAGTACTAGTAAGGTCCACTAGCTGAATAATGTGTGCGTGCGTCTGCTTGTATAAGAAGATGATTAATTCAATACCAGGATCCCACTGCACTTGCCTTCCTTTCTCAATTGAGAACGCCCACACATATCTCATCCCTTGATATCCATTTTTCAGCACACTGTTGTAGTACAAGAAACAGAGATAATTACCTTGAGGTAAATGTGCAGCGCTTTGCATGATATGATTAATTCCATTTGAAGCAATATATTGCATGCAGTCTGTCACTTGCACTGCTGTGGTAGCACATAGCGACTCTGCCATCGCGGACTTGTAGACAGCTGCGTAATCTAATTTTGTAGCACCCGCAGCAGTAGTAAATAGGAAATGGAGGCTTGTATCACCTGGATCCCATTCTTTTCTTCTCTCATGCGTTACCAACACACTCCACCGTGAGTCTCTCAGCTGTTGTTCATAAGAGCCAGCTTGGATGCATAAAGTCAGAACTTTAGGGACAAACATAGCCACATAACTCAGTTCCTCCGGAGGCTTAGATTTGTTTGAGTCGAGTGACGCTGAAGCTCCTGGATCCCATAGCAGCCTTAATTTGCTAATACTATGATCAACACTGAGCCGACTTGATCTTGTGACAAGTGAATCGGAGGCCTTCGGAAATGGACAATTGCATGCCCTCTCACCATCTTGTTGCTGCAGCTCAAGATTGAAATCCCTCACATCTGAAATAATGTTCAGGCAAGCACTATCTTCTTTCTCGTACACATCATCATTTGGCATGCTTTCCAATGTCTCAAACTGCATTTGGTGAGTAGCGGTAGCATACATCGGAAGCTGAGATGGTAGCTCATTTTCTGATGGGTTGCTGAAGTACTCGGCAGTATGTTCAGTCTCTGGTTTGCCCTCTCCATCTTGCTGAATGAAAAAGTTGGTATCCAACACATTACAGGAACCGACAGAACAACTATTGTCGTTATCAGCATAAACATCATACAATGGCATTTTTTCTGACATGTCGATGACCTCTTCAGCATACACATCAGACATATCACCAAAATTCTGTGCTTCAGTGACAGAACGTGTTTGCTTTTCTGAAAGTTGGTCATTCCTTGGGGGAGTAAAAGCCTGAAAATTGCAGCTGAGCTTGGTGTCTCCATCTTGCGTACATGAACTCTGAACTGGAGTTTGATGACCAAAACAGCAGTCAGGAGTTGTAGCCCGTGTGCTCTGCCAAGAGGTTGGTGTTGGTATTTTACCAAACACATGTCGGGCGACATAAGCAGCAGCTGTTGCATCAAACTGGGAGCAACCAGAACTCGCTGACAAGCTTACTGCTGCACATATATCAGAGGAACTCGAAACAGTAGTTGCGTGGACTGTACTCACACGCTTGCCGATAGAAATTTCGAGCTGTGAGGCCATCGATTTGAGCTTCGCGAGCTGACCTTGAAGAGTGTTGACGGCAGTACGCTCATGTGCTTGCTGGTCATCAAGGCGAGCATGTAGCTCATCAAGGAGCTTGCGCTGCCGCCTGTGGAGGATGGCGTTCTTGGCCTGAACGCGCTCGTCTGCCACCGCTTGAACCACTGCATCATCCTTCATGAAGAAGCGGTGGTTGGTGCTGCCGTTGGCCTTGGAGAGGGTTCCGGACCCTTGTGCTTGTGGACTCCATAGAGGGACGCGCCACTGGTCTTGTAGCCCTTGGTGAGGTCGTCGGCCTGGCAAGTGACAGGCTTCGTGGGTGGACGGCACTGCTGCTCTTGTGTGTCTGGAGAACGCCCACGTCGCGCCGGGTCATCCTCTCGTCCTTCGTGGTGGATTGGGCAGTGGATGGTGTCGGGTATGGAGCAGGCGGTGGCCAAGTTGGCCGATTTGGAGGGATCCAGACGCGGGTGTATATGCGGAGGTGGGAGGCGGGTAAGGGTAGGGAGCAGGCGAGTATGGCACGCCCTGCACCGGCGGAAACGGCGGCGTCACGCCAGCACCAGGTGGAGAAGATGGCGCGAGGGGCGGCGTCGCGTACCCGCGGGAGGCGGCGCGGTGGGCTCGCCCGACGGGGATGATGCGGATGGTGAAAAATTGGACGCGGTGGCCGCGGCGCTGTTGTTTCAGGCTGCGGCACGGGAACTTGAGGATATGGGAAGTGGATTGGGTGGTGTTGCAGGGCAAAGGTAGAGGGTCGTACGACGGGCAGGGAAAATCGATTCCGACGGCGTGGAGGAGGTTGACCAGGGATTGGGTGGGTAGGATGCAGACGCTGGGTAGGGGAAAGCGTACGGTGGAGCGGGAAATAAGCCAGGCGGGGGTGCGTGCGCGGAGGCGGGAGGTGGGTAGCAGTAGGTGGCGGCGTAGGGGACGGCGGGGAAAGGGTAGAGCGCGTTCGCCATGGACGGGAATCAGATCGAAGGAGAGGAAGAAGAAATCGCCGGTGCGATAGATCGAGGAAGAAGGGAGGGAAGGGAGGGAGCAGGCCCGATCGATCGGACTCGCTCTGATACCATTTGTCACGCCCGGCCCAGTCTAGCACACACGCAGTGGAGTTTACGGGCAAAGCCACCACACGCGGCCCAACTGCCGGTAGGATGCCTCGTTCTCAACCCAAAACCCAGGTGTTGAGTTGAGGGAGGCTCCCCCTTATAAGCTGGGTGCGGCCTCTTCCCACTAGCGAGGTGGGACTAAAGTCTCGAGCTCGTGCTTTTGCATATCCAGGATCCTGACATCCGTTCCCCCTCAAGCTCGAGCTCGGCGAGAGGTAGGAAGGACCAGCTGCTCTGATACCAATTGTCAGGACCCTGGATGGATCCGAGACGAAGAAGGGAGGGAAGGGTGGGGAGCAGGTCCGATCGATCGAACTGCTCTGATACCATTTGTCAGGTCCCTGGATGGATCTGACGTGCAAGGATCAACAAGAACACGGATTTGAGAGGATTTAGTAGCTAAACTAGGTAAATCGATGAACTAAAACTAGATAAAAATGCAGGAAAAATAAAGAACTCAGAGATAAATTGAGGTTTCTTATTTCTTCGTTCTTTTCCACAAGATACACGGTAGCCATATAAAGAGTGTGCCAGCTACAGGGTGACACCAAAGGTGAAATACCTAAATTACCCCTTACAACTAATATACCACTAATAACCTCATATTACTACTTATCCTATTCCCTGACACGTGGGCGAGCCGACCTTGCTGCACAACCAGATCGCCAACTTCACACAGTACTCCAGCGTGCTCGTCGGAAACTCGCTGCTCTATTTTCTGTCCGACGGTGAGTCGATCCTGGAGTACGACTTGCCCAGCCACAAACTTACGGAGTTGGACCCACCCGACGACAGCTTCGAACAGAAATTCAGACTCATGCTGGCGGGGAACGGCGAACTGGTAGTTAGCGAATCCATCAATGGTGTCTCAACTTGTGGTCAAGGCGTTTGAGTCGCTGGGATGTGAGCCGGGAGATTTACATTGGAAATTTGCTCCCAAGTGGTGCTCTTCAGGATTGGGTGAGTGTGTTGGGCTTTGCCGAGGGTGCAAATGCCATTTTCGTGAGAACCAGTGCTGGCCTCTTCATGATCGACCTACAATCGGAACAGGCGAGAAAGGTGTGCGATGTTCGTAGCCATTGTAATTTGATCCCTGTTGTGGGCTTCTACACTCCACGCCCGCCGCGGAAGCCTACTAAGGAGGAAACACTGAAGTTTGCCCATGAGCTGTTCGATAAGGGGTGCAAAGCAATGCAGGGGAGGAACTTCGCCAACGCAAGTGTCTGCTTCAGCCATGCCCTCAAGATCAGGTAGGATCCTAATGCCGAATTCCGTTTCTTCTCCCTGACAGGCTGTAGCATACGTACAAACAGATTGTGGCCAAAAAGACCTCCAGTTAGTCCAGCGTTCTTTCTCATGTGCCTGGAGTTACTTTGAGCCTTTGACATCTCTTATTAGCTCATTAGTAGAATTTGAAATGATCTATGATGAGATGGTTACAAAGTGTGGTGTTTTGGTTTTATATGTTTAACAATGGGCGTGACCGTGCATGTGTTGGTGTTTGAGGGATTAGTGAGTTCAGTTAGCCAATGTGATCTGCTAACCATACTTGGGAGTTAGGGCCTGACATCTTTCTTTTATGATGTCTGTATTGCGATGAGCATCAAATCAACTATCAAAACCGAATTGCTTGAGGGATAGGTGTTATCATATTTGAGAAGCCCTATTATTCCTCTCAAGTACTAGTTAATTGCAAATATTGCATCCCTGTGCAATTTATTTATATGGTTCCTCCGAGTTGTGATTCCTAATCTTGTCAAGCTCTAGTCAGTAGTTATAGAAGACGGTCAACAGAACATAGTTAGCTCATTGTTTCAGAATAATGGTTATGATGTTCTGCCTCAGATTACATTATGCCTTATGGTTATGCTGTAGCCTTAAAAATGCTGCGTTAAAAAATTTATGCCTTGTTGTCACGTAGGGTTCTACATTATGGAAAACTTGCTCCGCAGTGTGCCAGCACATTCTACGGATATGGACGAGCCTTGCTATGCAAAGCTGTGGCAGCGACCAATCCTTTGGGTAGTGTTTCCAAGAGTGCACTGAATGAAGAATCAGTCAAAGTTACAGCTACAACCAGCAAAGATTATGCTGGGTGCTCATCAGCTTCTGGTAGCAATGTTAAGCATGTTCCGCCTTTGGAGAGAGGTGATTCTGAAGAAGGTAAACTGTACCCATGGGATTAGTTTTTTGTGAGAAAGTTGTGGGTTACGCAACAACTGTAACATGAAACTGCTGCTGCCTCACACAGTCTTATGCACTGGAAGACAGTATTATTCTTTTTATATCAATATAGTTGATAAACTCTACAGTTATATTCATTTCTCATTGCCTGTTAATGTTTATCGAAGAGTGTACCTAATAAACTGCTAATCGGTAGTGTAGTAGTGTACTCATGCCAATGCAAACTATTAGTTTTGGACCTGAACTGTTTTCTGGCCGGACGTATTTCTCGAGTCTTCATCATCATTCCTCATGAGACCAAATGTTGTTTTCCTAATAGTTCTTAAGGTGCAATTGGTTTGTTACAGAAAACATAGAACTGCTCTTATTGCTCACAGGAAAGCTTGTTATGGGTGACCAAATGTCCGCTATTTGCCTTCTACTTTTGTTTGTATATAATTTTTGTCAGCTATTTTACTTCTACATTTGGAATAGCAATGCCAGATTAAATAGGCATGGGTCTATATATGAATCACTGTCTTCATTCTACTTATTTTGTTTAGCAAGCATACTTGTTAGAGTTCCTCTTTTTATCAACCATGTGTTACGGAAGCTAAGCAATGATGTGAATAATTGATTACATTCCATCAAAGTTCCAACTATTTGTTTTAAGTGCTCTAATGTATTGTGCAGATCACAGTATGCTGATTAAGGTCGATTATTTGCACATTTTTATCCAACTCGTTGTTGTTTCTGGCTAATACAAGTAGTCCCATAGTATAAAATTGTTTGTTATGTTCAATGTGCTTTTCTTCTTAGGCTGGGTGCATGCTTGATTCAGAGGCTGGGTACAATAAAACTATTCTGTTTTTATAAATAAAGAATGTTTTTCTTGTTTCTGTTGTAATGCTGATATAGTCGTTTGGTAGGGGAAAACTTGAACAACAAAGATCAGGAGGATGTGAACTTGACATGCAATGAAGCTAATTCTGATTTGCATATGGCCTGGAAATGTTGGATATTGCAAGAGCGATAGTTGTAAAGAGCCCAGAAAAAACGACGGAGAAAGTTAATATATTTTATGATCTAGCTGAAGTCTCCATGAAAAGAGGTAGTTCAGTTATCTTATTACCAGTGTATTATCCAGGTAAATGGTCACTCATGGCCTCACGTTTGATTTTCACTTTTGCAGAGGACAGAGATAGCGCAATTGGTTACTACTTAGAAGCTCTAGCCATCTTGGAACATTTGGTTAGACCTGACGATTTTCGAGTTGCTCGGCTGTATCCTTTTTGTTGTGATAGTAGTGCCAATCACTCTGCTGTGTCTGGGGTGTACCTCTGGGGTTTCAGGGATACATTACCCAGTTTAGCTGAAAGTTTTTGTGGCTAAGGGTTTCTCATTTTGGTATCCCTATATTGTTTCAAATAAGCTGCAAATAAGCTGAGTTCACCCAAATCTTGCACGGGTGACTTCACCTGCTTAAATCCACATGTTAGTGTACATCTGTGGTTATGAACTGAGATTACTAGAGGAAAATGTGAGGTACTCCGTAGATAATACTGGTCTATTGTTTGTTCTTTAAGTTCTGTTATATCATTCCTTTGTTGATTACCTTAATTCAATTCTAGAAACTTCCGCATATGTTTGGTCTTTGAGTTAGCATCCAGGGCTGGGGATGCGATCCCATATTGTGCAAAGGCTATTTCCGTATGCCAGTCACATATACAGAATCTGAAAAATGCCAAGGAAGGTCTGTTGGCTGATAAAGATTTTAGTGCATCTGCTACTGCAGGACACTCAGGAAAATTCACTCAAGAAGATAGGATAGCTTCTCTTACTAAAATAGTGGCCCGACTCCAGAAAAAGGTGAATAAACTAGATTATATTGATGTTAGCAGTTTTTTTTTGCTCATGAAATCTAGTGCACTAGAAACAAAGAAGATTTTGCTTGCTTGTAATGAACATGACATCTCTTGACTGTTTGATTCAGCTTGAAGAACTGGAGCAAGCAATTCCAAAGCCAAGCCCTAGCATAGATAAGATTATGGAGAGAGATGCATCTTTGACAAGTCATGAGCAGGATGTTAGCAATACTGTGGCAAGAGCTGCATCTTTGGATTCACAGGTGGCTGGGTCAAACAACAGTGTCCATTTCCAAACTATGCCTAGAGCAGCAGCAGCAGCAGCAGCAAGTAGTGTTAGCAGAGGCATCAAACGAGCTAATGACGAGCTGATTTCTGCCGAACCTTCTCTGAAGAGACTTGTGGCAGATGATTGACCATCCATGAAACGTGATAGAAGTTAGGTAAAATTTCTGAATTCGCCTAGATATGCTTGGAGCATTGTAATGAGATTTTTCTACTCCATGTTCATGTTCACTCAATGGTAAATACTTATCTCTTCGATTGTACTTAAAAGTTGCTGCCAATTGGTATTCGATCTGAAAACATAATATACCCAGATGGTTCATGTGGACCTGTTGTAATAAGTCAGTGATCATTTGAGAAACATTCCCATGTTTGAGCCAGAGAGTTCTTTGTAACTGCCAAGATACTCTGTTCTTTCTTTCTCTGCAAAACCTCTCTTTTTCTGCTCTTGTATGTATATCTGTGCATGGAAAATGTCTGAAAGGTATAACGGGCACGTGACAATAGTATGCAAAAACATATAATATTTCAGAGAATTTGATTACAACAGCTAGCTTCTTTTACAGATTATGCACACGGCTAGCTTAAAACAGCCGAATTAATCGGTGAAGCACAAACAGCTAGCTTCATTACAGAGTACAGTGCTGCAAAGTGCCAACGCATCTCAGGTCTCTTAAACAAGGATCAAAGCCTACATACTCAGAACACGGGCCTGGATGTAGGCTGGAATAAGGAGAGTCGTAGATGACCTCGTCCTCCCTCCGCAAGCTCGCGTCCATTTGGTCCTTGTCCGGCTCCGGTGCAGGGCATGCCAGGAAGTCCATGAAGTCGTCGGCGGCGAGGAGCTCCTCCAACGTGCATCCGCGTTCATCGTCTTCAAGTATGCTGGCCAAGAACCCGCCTGGATCCACGCTGCCGTCGTCCACTACTCCGGCGGGCATCACCTTGTCGTCTTGGATCGCCTGAAGCCGCCCGGGTTCTTGGGTTTGGGGGCGTGGAGTGTCCCGGCAGTGTTGATCGTTGCCAGCCATCCTCCTCTTGCAATCCTCCATGGCCTTCATTACCGACTCGTATGTCGTATCCTTCTTGTGGCGCGACACGCAGACCTTGCAGAGCACCAGACCGGCGGCAGCATCGTCGAGGCCGAACTCGGTCATGCACCATCCGAACTCGATTGTGTTCCTTTCACATGACATGTTTGCCCTTTCTGAACTGGGAACGCGGTTTCTGAATTGTGCTACTATCATACGACAGTGACACTCCACAAGTTATTACCACCAGGATTAACAAATGCCAACGAAGGTAATGTTTAGTCGGATACTTTTCTAGTATATTAGAGCGTACTTTGTAAGTGTATACTAGAGCGTACTTTGTAACTGAATAATAACAAGGACCAACTGTTCTTAGTAGCTAACTTTACATACAACCATTGTAGCAAATGAAACCCCGGGCGTGGATATATAAAAGCTTTCGACCGAGAAAATAATGAATGAAAATACACATATATAAAATTGAGCATTCAAGAACTTGAGGTGCACAGAGCATGATAAGGTCAAAACTGCATGAGTACATCGCAAAACGGTAAAAGCCAGCATGACCAGTTCCGATAAATATTCATCATAACTCTGTGATATGTGTATCACCCTCTTTTATTTGCTTTCATTCCCGTTTCAATAGGAAAGGGGAGACACCACATAAGCATGCCCATATATATATATGCAAATGCATGAGAACAAAATAACTGATCTCGTTCTACATTAGCCTAAACAAATGAAAAATGTCACATGAATATTGTATGATACAAGGTCCAGTGGAAGCTAAAAAAGGTGATGAACTAATACAAATCAAAAGGAAAACGTTGTTATGGTTAAAAGGTATTCTAAATTCTATATATGTTAGATACATGCAAGGAAAGACGACTAGCTAGGTAGCTATCTCTCTACATATCAAGCAGTCAAGCGTATGGAGTAAATGGAATTGTGGTCATGAAGATTTTCCCGAGACAAATATTGATTCGAATGGGAGGAAACTATAATAAAACCAAGGGGATCCTTCAAGTTATCCATCTCCGCAATGCTGCTGTGCATGCGGGTGTTGGCAGTTGCTCCCGCCGCGACGGTGGAAGGGGTCCAATTCATTTTTTTTAGATAAAGGGAGCTTTATTATTTAAAAGGTTTAAGTATTACACTCAGCCTCTGCATAACCAAGATGCGCACAGCCGAAACAGGTCTGTAGTTCGAATAATAAAAAGGCGAATTACATATCATAATGAGAAATTGTAAGGACGCCTATGGTGGTGGAGGGCCAATCCGCAAATTATGCTGCCATCCATGTTGGGATAAAAAGTCTCTCGCCGTATCCTCCAGTTTTGTACAGACCTCCATAAATAGGTCTCGATGTCCCACACGTTGCAACTGAGACCACGAACGAAGAGTAGCAGTATTCATGTAGATAACCTGCATAAGAGAGCATTTTTTATTATTAAAAATCTTGTCATTTTTACATAGCCAAAGCGACCATATTACGGCAAGCGCTGCCACCCTAATAAGTTGTTTAAACCTATTATCCACCCCGTTCAGCCAATTGCCAAAAATATTGGCAATGCTTTTAGGTGGGTAAATAGTAGAATCTATCTGGATGATGGACCATATAGAACTAGCGAATTTGCACTCGAAGAATAGGTGTTTGATCGTCTCGTCTTTATGACAGAAGACACACTGCTTACTTTCATGCCAATTGCGTTTTGCAAGGTTGTCTTTTGTAAGAATAACTCCTCGACGAAGATACCACGCAAAAACTTTGTTTTTCAGTGGAATTTTCATCTTTCAGATTTTCTTATTATTATCTACCGGCACTTCTGGCTGGATGAAAGCTGTATACATGGAGTCCACAGAGAATTTACCACTATTGTGTAAATTTCACCGAAACTCGTCGGACCCTTGTGTCAAATTGGCAGAAGCTAGACGCTGTAGCAGCTCGTGCCAAGCTACCAGTCTGGGACCAACAAGATTTCTTCTGAATGTCACCGTTGGATGCTTATCAACCAACACTTGAGCTAGTGTATCGCTCTTGTGACGTCCTAGGACTATCTCATATAGCGCTGGATATTGTTCTCGGAGTGAGGTAGTTCCCAGCCACCTATCCTCCCAGAACCTTATCTCAGACCCATCCTTAATAGAGAAAGAGTCATATGGGAAGAAGAATTTCTTCGTCGCCATTAGGCCAGGCCAAAAATGTGAATCACCTGGTTTCCATGACACCTGTTATAGCGTACTTGAGCCTATGTATTTCCTCCTAAGAAGAGTTTGCCATACCCCATTTTCAGTTAGAAGCTTAAACAGCCACTTTTCTAGGAGGGCTCTATTCTTGACCTGAAGGTCATGAATCCCAAGACCGCCATGGTCTTTGGGCGGCACACTACATCCCATTTGGCCAGCCGATATTTCTTTTTTTCATTATCCCCTTGCCAAAAGAATCTAGATCGAAAGTAATCCAATCGATGCAAGACTCCCTTTGGTAATTGAAAGAAGGATATCATATACAATTAGTTAGGACTGAATTTGTGAGAACCAACCTACCACTGAGGGATAATAATTTTCCTTTCCAACTACTCAACCTTTTGTGTAGTTTTTCCTCAACATGTTTCCATTGAGCTATCGTTAGCCTCCTAAAGTGGATTGGGATGCCAAGATAATTAATTGGAAACTGGCTGAGCCCACAGCCAAATAACTCGGCATATTGGTCAGCCTCGTCCTAAGCGTCGCCAAAACAAAACACATCACTTTTATGAAAGTTAATTTTTAAACCGGAAAGTTGCTCGAATGCTGATAATATTAATTTCAGCTTTCTTGTCTTTTCCAATTCATGTTCCATAAAGAGAATTGTATCGTCAGCATATTGGAGAATGGATAATCCGCCATCCACTAGGTGCGGAACCACTCCAACAATTTGCCCATCCAATTTCGCACGCTCAATGATTATGGCTAACATATCAGCAACTATATTAAATAATATAGGTGATAGTGGATCGCCTTGTCGTAGTCCCTTTTTCGTTTGGAAGTATCTACCAACATCGTCATTCACTTTGATGGCGACACTTTCTCCGGAAACGAAATTATGTATCATTGCGCGCCACTCATATGAAAAACCTTTCATTATGAGTGTTTGTTTTAGGAAATACCATTTGACTTTATCGTAAGCCTTTTCGAAGTCTATTTTTAGTATAACTCCATTAAGCTTTTTCCGATACAACTCATGAACAGTTTCATGTAGGATCACAACACCATCAAGGATATTGTGACCTTGCATAAAAGCCGTTTGAGTGGGTCTCACAACATGATCAACCACCGAATTAAGCCTAATAGTAACTATTTTAGTGAAATTTTCAAGCTAACGTTTAGAAGACAGATAGATCTATATTGGAAGGGGTCCAATTCATAGAATACAAAGAACGTGCTTCTCCATAATTGCAACATATAATTGATTGCGGCTACAACGATAGCAGTTGCATTAGCCGCCCAGATTCTTTCATCCATTGACGTTGTAATTAGTGAAAAAATGTTCATCAATGTTACTTGTCCACATCGAGCAATTTTTTTTAAAAATAATGGCTGCCTCCTCATGTACCAAGCCAAGCAAGGATCGGTCACTGGCGCCCTGGCGATGATCCATGTCGGCCGTTTCCACCCCACGTCGTGGCAGCCGGATTACTGTAATCTGGACTTGCTGCAGATGATCAACAATGATCCAATAAGCGACGAGAACATGGTAACCACTTGCTGTCCGGTTTAGCATACAACATCACCGACCTCATCGCTCCCGTGGCGCAATTTTAAAAAATAATGGCTGCCTTCTCATGTACCAAGCCATGCAAGGATCGGTCACTGGCGCCCTTGACGACCTCCATGTCGGCCGTTTCCACCCCAAGATTCTCTAGCTGTCGATTCCGAGCTCCAGCATTTGGTGCTCGCTATTCCTCACCCGAGATCTCTCAGTCGCTATCGATTCCGAGCTCCGGCGGTCTGACACCCTCATCACCAAGCCTACCTTGCAGCCTCCTTCTTATTGTTCTTCCAGTAAAACTTCACACAATGACACGCCGTATTTTTGAGTCGTAGCTCGAGCCAATTTATATTTTGACCTAGGGAGAGTTACACAAAATCTAATTATACTAAACTTCTTATATTTTCTTTTTTATCACATTGTGATTTTCACAAATATATGTTTTATACTAATTGGTAGGCAATGTTAACCATAAAATAATTTTTCTCAATTGTTTTATGTTATATGGATGCAGTTTATATCATTGAAAATATATCTGAGGTGGGAAAAATGTTCCTTGTGAGATATTGTCCTAAACAAGACACAAAACCACCTTAAATGTGAAAAAAAGAAAAAGCACATGCCTTCGTAATTTTTTACAGTTGATGAATTATTAACGTATTTGTATATTATTGTGCCATTGTTCTTATCTATTTTATTGGTATAGATTACAAAGCATATAGCCTAGCAAATATGTTAGCAAATGTTTATAGCGTATGGTTTTGCGGAAATTCACGTTGGCTCCCGAGCTCATATGCACGGTAGCATAAAAACCTTTAAAATAATAAAATATTTCAAAAATTGTGAGAAAGTTGGAGACGAACATATACAAATGTTCTACATACGTGTCACAGCGTGGTTTAAATATATTTGTGTTGCTGTGTGCAAAAAAGATAAATCAGTGGCCAAAATGAGATTTCAAAAATATTTTTTGAGAGCACTGATTTTTTTTATTTTTCACAGAGCTCCACACATGTCATTTCATCACGAAACTTGGCACGTATTTAGAAAACATGTATACATTCGTCACTATGTTTTTTTTAGAATTTTTAGAAATATTTTACTATTTGTTTCAATTTTATTCAACCGGAAGCATATGGGCTTAGGAGAACGCCTTCCTCGTGGTTATGTAAACAAATATATGAAAACATCTAGAGTATAAATTGAATGGTTGAGATAATAATTTTTTGTTTGTCAAATGTGGCTGTTGAAACCCATTTTTGGCAGGTAGCATGCATACAATAATTATTAAAGATAGTATTAAGAGATAACTCAGTGCAAAACATATCTTTTTGTCTTCAGTGGGGTGCCCTAATTTGACCCAACGGCCGCCAAGTCGCAGCTAAACCCTCATCGCCGCCGCCATGCACGTCCCGTCCGAGTCCGACGGCCCGAGATCCCGGCCATACCTTCCGCCATCCTCAAGAACCTGCCGCCCTCCGAGCGCGATATCTACAATCGCATATACGCGGCGGGCAACAAGGGAATGTCGAGCAGGGACCTCCGGAACGCCACGAACCTGTCCGCATCCGGCCTCAGCAAGCTCACCCGCGCCCTCGTCAAGCGGGGCATCCTCAAGGAGGTCACGGACGTCCGGAACCGCCGGAACAAGCTCTTCATGGACGCCCGCATCGAGCCCGCCCCGGAGATCGCCGGCGGCACCTGGTACCACGACGGCCAGCTCGACACCGACGCCGTCGCCGCCGTGCGCCGCAGGTGCCTCGACCAGGTCGACAGGCTCGGAGCCGCCACGCCGGAGATGGTCCACAAGGGCGTCGAGAGGGATGGCCCCAGGGCTCGGTACACGGTCGACCAGATCACGGACATCCTGCAGACGATGGCGCTCGACAGGGTGCTCGAGAAGTGCACGAGCACCGGGGAGGGGGAGTTCTGCGCGGTCAGGGCCGGGACGGTGTGCTTCCGGAGGGGCGGCGCGCCGCAGGGCGGCATGATGGAGGGGATCCCGTGCGGGTCTTGCCCCAGGATCGATGAGTGCTCTTCGGACTGGGTCATCTCGCCGGCCACCTGCGTCTACTACAACAAGTGGCTGCAGATGGACTTCTAGGCGCTCATCCCCTGCTCTTCCACGTATCAAATTGTGCTGGGATGAATGGGGTTGGTATACACTTGTGGGACTGCCGTAGTTATGCCCTGGTGTTGTGGGATCGATCGCACGGTGTTGTGGTGCGTGGCCTAGGACATGGTATACATGTCAGGTGGTCTATACCTTATGTAAGTATTTATATTAAGAATCAGTTACAGAGCTGCAATGTACTGTTTGCTGTCAGTTTAGAGCAGACACTTTGTTTGTTAATTTAAATGTCATTGTCTATCTCTGTTTAATTCAGTGTCAAGTATGTATACTGAACAAATCCATTTCTCCATTAAGTTCTACTCCCTCCGTATCGAAATATAAGATGTTTTACCATTTTTGGATCCACATGTTAATGTGCAAGATTCACATGTGGTACATGAACATGTCTACTTGTCTAGATACATATGTGTCCACAAATGCTAAAATATCTTATATTTTGATACGGAGGAGTAGCTGATTATGATTGATAGTCTTCCACAAGCTAGGAGGCAGTGTCTTGACTGTTAAAGGATCATCGTATTCTCATAGTATTGTAGCTGCATTATTTCATTTGGATTTGTCAAAGTTCGGAAAACATTGGTCTCTGCTGAAATGAGGTACCTTCTTGATCATTTTACTAATCTGCATCACCAAAAGAGTCAACCTGACACTTCTTAAAATATGTGCACCACATGTGCACTATGATATGGTGAAATATGTGCACTGTAGAGGACTTCTGGTTTTTGTGCCGTCACCTTATTTGGTTGGTTGTAGACTTACAGTGTATACGCTGATCTGCGTTGCTTTTTGCTCCAAGACTTTATGAAGGACAACGAATTGATACGCTCCTTGCTTTATGTACTCTTAAGCTCCAGATCACTGAATTCTATACAAAGGGAATGAACTAATAATATTGCTACTGAGTGTGGACCAGATGCACAAGAGTACAGTCTTTGTTTATGCTTAGAATTCCTGCTGATTTCCTGCTGTTTTTCTTCATCTGCAAGTTGTGTCCTTGCTGGCGCTTAGTTCTTCTTCCTGGGATTTTTTCGGGGATGCAGTTAAGCATGGGATTATCTATTGCTGGATATTTACCTGCATATTTGTTGTATGCATAAACGGGCTTGCTACGATGGATTTCGAGTTCTTCACGATCATACAAGATACAACGAACCTCCTCGGACAAACTGGTACGGTAGTCGATCCTTTGCCGTGAAGTGGACGGCCGTGAGCCCTGTGAAGTGAAGCTGCGTGAGGTGGGTAATGGGCCTTGCAACCTGTGGGACGCCTAGGTGGTGTTTGACGGGGATGGCCACATTCACCTCCGGAGCGGCTGGGAGCGGTTCACCCACTCTTACGGCATGCAGTTAGGTCATTTTCTGGTCTTCACTAACGATGGCGTCGACGAGCTCACCGTCAAGCTGTTTGCCACGAGCATGTGCCGCGGGCACTACCACTACGACAACCCCAATCCAGATATCTGCTCGGACAAATTCTTCGTTATCACACCAGAAACCTCCTCGGACAAACTGGTACGGTATTCAACAGTGTTTCTGCACATTGATATCTGCAGTTTAACTCTAAACTCTTCTCGATCCTTTGTTGTAGAGGCTGCCTAACAAGTTTGCCGAGATGCTGGACAACCGTTAGCCCCGTGAAGTGAAGCTGTGTGAGGTGGACGGTGGGCCTCGCAACCTGTGGGACGTCGAGGTGGTGTTTGACGGGGACAGCCACATTTACCTCGGGCGTGGCTGAGAGAGGTTCGGGCACTCTTACAGCCTGCATGTAGGCCGTCTCCTGGTCTTCAGTTACGATGGCGCCAACTTGTTCTCCGTCAAGGTGTTCGACCTGAGCATGTGCCGCATGCACTACTGCTACGACGCCACTTCAGATAGTGTTCTCAACAACTTCTGTGTGTTTCCCAATCAGGCCCACTTGAAGGAAGGTCAAAAGGCAATTCTGAAGGACTTTTGTGGTGAGAACAAACCAAAGACACCACTTTATATGTTTGTAGGATGCAAAAGGCACACCTTGCCGACTTCAAAAGCAAGATGGCATATATATGCCCAGCCTCTTATTTGCAGTATTTCTTTGCTAGTGTTTCTTGTCTAATTGACTTGCCATATATTTGCTAGTGTTTCAAGAAAGAGCACACCAAGAACTACCTAAAAAAGCCTTACAAAAAAAAACCACTGTAAATGTCTACTACAATAATAAGAAAAAAATGGCCGAAGTCAACGAAGGGTCTGGACTTTGCAGTGGGTGATATTGCCATGTTCTGGTTTCAGAACTTTGAAGATGGTGACGATGATGGCCTATCGAGTGGCAGATTTGGTTTGGATGGGGTCTCGCTTTGACGCTGGGGAGATCCATAGATATGGATAGGGTCTTCCTCGCTCATTATTAAGATAACTCATGTCTTCATAACCAATTGCCACATGTTGAAGGAGTTCTATCATATCTTTGAAACTCCTACTACTCTACCGTACCATTCACAACCATGACACTGTGCACGCCTCTAATACCCTCATAATTAAGCAAGCATATCTCATAGTACTCATTTTCTTCCTCTTTCGATAACACTTCTCATAATCTCATGGCGCATTATTTTCAGTCGTAGATCGACGTAGGGCCTTCCATTGTGTTTTTAGACCCCGAGCGAGTTAAACTTAAATATAATTATACTAATTTTTTTCACCTTTTTTAATTTTTTTATCTTACAGTGATTTTCAAAAATATATGTTGTATACCACTCCCTCCATTCCTAATTACAAGATGTTTTAAATATTATTAAATATGGACTAAAATAAGTGAACATACACATAAAATGCGTTTAGATGCATAGAAATCTTAGAAAAGCTAAAATATTTTATATTTGGAACGGAGGGAGTAAGTAGTTGACATTGTTAACCATACACTAACTTTCTCAATTGTTTCCCGTTATATAGTTGTAATGTATATCACTGAAAATATATCTGAGTTGCACAATTTTTTTTCGTTTGTGAGATAATCCTTAACAATATACAAAACCACCTTAATTGTAAAAAAATACACGCCTCCTTGACTTGTTTTATACTTGATAAATAATTAACATATTTATATATTATTGTGTCAATGATCTTCTCTATTTTTGGTATTGTTAAATATTTTAGTAAATTTTAGATAGCATACAACCTAGAAAATGTCCTAACTATGTAGGGTTACATGCAGGATTTTAAAATTTTCCGTCTGCATAACCGCCAAGATCTACTATGAAAATATGCAGCACCCCATAATTCCAAATCTAGAACTTAGAAATACTGTTACGGAATATCTTGTGTTTGTCGATGACGTTGTTGATGAATATCTCCTATGGGGCCGCCCTGAATAGGGCCCAAATAATAGATAGTGTTTTTTCTCTTCTCGTGTTTGATTTTTTATTTTATTTTCTGTTTTAGTTAAACAGTAAAATTAAATGAATAATTTTTTAAATGAACATTTTTCAAATATGAACATTTTTTGAATATGAATATTTTAAAATCTTAACCCTTTTTAAAAATGAACATTTTCAACTATGGGCAATTTTAAATCTATTTTTTTAATAAATGAATATTTTAAAATATGAATTTTTAAATCTGAACCATTTTAAAAATGATTTTTTTCTAAATTTGAAAAAAACAAAAAAAATCAAGAAATGAAAAATAGAAAACAGAAAATAAATATAAAAAGAAAGTAAAATAAAAGAAAAAAATGAAAAGAAAAAGGAAAACGAAACAGAAAAAAACTAACCGGTGAAGGCGTGAAGCCTATAATGTGCCGGCCCATTAGCTGCGGAGGGGTACGCGGCGCGGTGCATCCTCCGCGGTACGCGGTATATAGGATTTCGCCCCGACGCCTTCCGTCAGCTAACGGCTAGTGCCCGTCAAAAAAAAAACTAACGGCTAGTGAGCCAATGCCGCGGCGGCGCAGGGTAGGGGAATCGAGGCGAGGGACCGGCATCGTCGACGGCTCCGCCGCCTGTTCCACCGCCGCACGCCCTCGGGCTCCGTGCCCAGCTTCCAGCCAGTTCTCCGCCGGCGAGGACTTCTCCTCCTCGGGCATCGAGGTCGTCCAGGACCCGGATCTTGTTGGCCTCGGCGCCATCCGCTCCCCAAGCGCAAGATGCCGCTCCCCGTCGAAGGTGAGATACCTCTGTGCTGGTGGAGTACCTTCCATGCTTTGGGAGTTCTGGATGCTTTCTTGCGATTCTTGATTCGTCGTCACCAGAAATTCCTTAACCAAGGTCGCGGGAATCGAGACCGCGGCGAAAGAGGGAGGCGTGGACGGCGGTGCCTGGTGCTGCTGCTTTGGGTGAACCGGCGGCGAGGAGAGGCTGGTAGGTGTAGTTGTTGGGGTTGGAGAGGGGATTTAGAAGCATGGAGCGGTAGGGTGCAGCGAGGGTGGGCTTGGAGGAGTGAGAGGCCGTAGGGGAGGGAAGAGTTGGCGGCTGATGCAGCGAGGGGGCGGCGGCGGAGGGGTCGGCGTTGCGGAGGAGGCGTGCGTGAAGGGGAATGAGCTCGTCGTGGTGGCTGGCGGCGCCGGAGGAGACCTGATGTGGGCCGTGCCTCGGCCGCGTCTTCGTTAGAGCAATTTGCGCCTCCGGAGTTACAGTCCTCTCCCCATTTTACAAATTTCTAAACCAAGATCGGATCTTTGCGTCAGCTGCTGGGCAGGGGAGCTTTGCGTCTCTCTGATCCAATTTCTTTTCTTTCAATCGATACGAACAGTAGGTGATCCTGTTTGTTTACTCTTCAAGCGGAAACACACATCTTGTGCGTTTCAACATACTTACTAGAAAGAACATTGCTGCTTTGGTTACTCTCTGTAGCTGCCCGCGCCTTCGGTTTTATATCAAGTGCCAACACATTATGGAGAGGAAATTTGACTGTATTCTGCTGTTGCTGTTTGTGCTTAGAGGAAATGAATCAAATGACCTTGTTCTCTGTTATAGTCATGCATCTCATTACCTATAAAAGTTATTTGGGATAATTATGAGATGTTGACATGTTTGTTGTGTACAATTTTGAACTAATCTTGTTTCTTTTATGGTGTTAGCGAGATTCAATTACCTGTCCCTCTTTGTTTTATATTGTAGTCACATTCAGATGGAGACAACACATATGATTCCTTGTAGTATTATTTTTCTTTCTCTCGTTTTGACTCCTCTTGTTGCAACAGCTGGATGGGGTGATTTGTTGTGGCGGATGGAGAGCTTGAGAGGGTGGAGCTGCGCAGCTCGCTGGTGGGTGGCGACCGCCTCCATTCGCCCTCCTGCTCGAGCCGACGTCTGGACCAAGAGCCAAGAGGCCCTCTCTAGCTGATGCCCTAGGCTGCTCCTGCTGCTGCTGCTTCTGCCTGACTTCATCGACCTGGTGCTGCCATTGGAGGTATAAATCCCTCAATTCAAGTGTTTTTTCATGTGCTCCAAGTCTTGTTTTGGTAAAGCATCTAATGCATCATATCCTGATGGAGTAGTACTACAACAACCACCAGTGTTTTGTTTGGAGTAGTAGATGCAACCTTAGCGTCCTCCTGTTGATTCACTGTCTACTAGCTAGCTAGACGATGCTCATGTTGTACTTTGCTTCGTCTAGTGTCCTTGTCCATTCTTTTTTAAATAACAGTCACTATTATGGGCATTTCAGATTTGTGGAATCCGGAGAGAGGAAAATGCGTGTTGAAGGCATAAGAGCACATCCCTTGTATTTTCCATATGTTATGAACAGTCATGTCCCACGGTCTATTTTTTTTGCACTGGTTAAGAAATAAAGGATAGGTGTGTAAGATTTTTTTTTTGTCCTTGTCCGTTTAGATAATAGTACACCAAGTTATGATGCTCCTGGTTGATTTCCCTTTCCAAGGCTTGTCTATGTTTCTCGATTATGAAAACCAAAATGCATGTCCTGTAATATATTGTATAATATTAAATAAGTACATAAATAATTCTGGGTGTTTATGATCTGAGAAATTGACTTGGCATGCTATCCTGTTCGAGGTCTAACAAGACTGGATTATTAAGTTGGTGCTTATGATTTCAATATGTACCAATGCTAAGTTTTGCACATTTTCAGTGTGTCACTAATTAAGCAAATTAATTGACGTTCAAACCTGCTATCCAGTGAGCTGTGATAATTATCTGGCCCAGCACCCGATGGATATATCCTGATAAAGTGCAACGTTTTTTTTGTTTGGGACAACACGTTTGGATTCACCATCTCTGTTGTACTACCTGTCATAATCTGTTTCTCTCATTGCTAGTTTTGCTAGCTGCACTTGTCTGCTTCTGATATTGCTTCAAACAGCACACTTACAAGAATGGAACTAATCATCTGCAGCTGGGCGTTCTGTTACAGATGGTTGCGTACATGTGAAGAGTACCCCCAGCCTAGCTGACCCAAGGTTGGTGCTCCAGCAGCAGCTTCTGCCTGTCTTCACCGAGCTAGGTCTGCCATTCGTAGGTATCCCTATGTCAAGTTTCTTATGCGTTCCAAGTCTTGTTTTGGCAAAGGATCATTCCTCATAGATTCTTTGCACACATAGCATTTGTTTGATGCTTGTGGAAGGACAACCTGTAGGCTACTCACTATGCATTTTTAGCTGAAGAAGGCTACTCACTATCAGTCTTGTTGTTTCACCATATTTAACTAGTAGCACTACATCAGCCTGATTTCACTGCCTACTAGCTAGCTGGATGAAGCTCCTGCTCAGCCTGATTTCACTGCCTACAGTGCACTATGTTATGATGATCCTGGCAGATGTCAATGCGTAAGGCATGTCTATGTTTCCCGACTGTGAAAACCAAAATGCATGTCATGTAATATATTATATAACATGTTAAGTAAGCAAATAAATGAATTTGGGTGTTAATTATTTGAGAAATTGACTTGGCATGCTAACCTATTTGAGGTCTAACAAGAATGGATTATTAAGTTGGTGCTTATGATTTCGAAGTGTACTAATGTTAAGTTTTAACAGTTTTAGTGTTAATTATTTGAGAAATTGACTTGGCATGCTATCCTATGAGGTCTAACAAGAATGGATTATTAAGTTGGTGCTTATGATTTCAAAGTGTACTGATGTTAAGTTTTAACAGTTGTAGTGTCACTAATTAAGCAAATTAATTGACATTCAAACCTGATAATCAGTTCATGCTTCAGCTTGGAGTAGTGACATTTTCTAGTAAACCATATGCAGCAACATGTAGTCAGAAGCTCGCACACAAATCGTCCGCATGTGGTGTCTTGGTGGTGTCACAACCATGCCGGTGGCAGCCCAAGAAGGGCGCCGTCTACCAACTTCTCCAGTTGCCAGGGAGAGCATGTCTGCAGCTGCACCATGCTCTACGCCCTACGCCCTGGCATCTTCCCCGTCGGTATCGTCTCCACACGAGCGGACCAATAACAGCATGAAGAAGAGGCCGACGCAAAAGGTAAATAAACCTTCTGTTTCATGAACCGCGAGTGCTACTCGGGACCAGGGTGTCCTTCTTGTTCTTATAGGCACATGTGTATTTATGTATGTACACTTGCTGCTCATGTCTGTGCAGTGAACAATCACCTATGTAGTACATTTTCCAGTAGACCTTATACAACAACTTTGTGTGTTGTGATAAAATGGACCGTGGGACTGATTGGTTCATCTTGATCGATTCCTTCTACTGCTTCCTTGAGCTGATTTGATCAATAGCATAGACCTTTTAAGTGTTTTGTGCATGCATTCTGATTATAGTTTGATTAGCTCATTGTCTGAACTGAAGAAGTTTACTAAGCGTTGCATTCTCATAGATATTAGTGGTTGCATGAGTTCCATCTTGGTGGGTTGCATGAGTTGCATCTTGCTGCATGAATATACCTCATTTCGCTCTAATATTGCTATGTCCTTATCAGTTATCTCTTATGAATTTATGATGCTTTTTTCTCTCTTGGAAGTCTCGGTATTATTGAACTGAACAATGTAGCAAGTAAAGTACTATAGTTCAGCTATCACTATTCCTTGCACTTCATTAAGATAAGCGTAGGTTTACTTATTGGCTGGGCAAGTTTCTGTTGGAGACATGGTATTCACCAGTGGGGTGCTGTCTGGTTCCTTGCACTCATTAGGATAAGCTGTTGATGCCTTTTACGTTGTTGCTTGATGATGTTTGAACAGTGCAAGTGCTCTAGTACTCGTTGTATATTTATGCCTTTTATGGTAAAACTTGCAGACAACAAGTGTGGGTTTACCGAGCCTGCAGCTAAGTTTACCATGTAAGAGGACAAATAACGTATCGCTAGTAGAGTAGGAGCTGGTTAAACTGGCTTAGTGATCGATCTACTGGTTTTCTCGTGGTTGGTTGCATTAAAAAACCATGTGAAGCTTGAGGGTTCGATGGTACCTGTTGCTTACATGCATTAGGCTTCTTCTGTCGCTAGCCTGAATTTGTTTTGTCACACCAATCTAGCTAAATCTGGCTATTGAACTAATGCAGGTCGGGCCTTTGACTTTTCATGGCTTTGTGTGAAGCCTCGCGTTGCTCCACCTGGTCTGGCTCCGTCGTCGCGGCGTCCTGCTGCTCGCTGTCACCGTGAGTACGACCGCCAGCACACCTACCCTGGCTGGGACACTCTTGAGCATTTAGCACAAGATAGCTTTTGCTTTCCATAGGTCATAGTCTAGTATAACTCCAGTTAAAAGTGCTGATGTCGTTTACGGTCTTGGTTATTGCCAGAAGCAGAACTTAAATATTTGGTTACCAGATAAAAAAATAGTACGAGTTGTTCTATAAAATTAGACGACGTTCTGTTCTTTAGCTTTTCCTACCCTGCAATTGGACGAGACATCATCAATTTGGTTTGCTGTTTGTCAGTCTGGACCTTGGGTACATGCAAATTACAATGGTAGGATATATAGGTGTAGGATTATTTGGTTATTATTTTGAGTGTCCCACCACCAGTGTCAAAGCTTGTCCTTCTTGGTGCTGTAATCACTTGGCTGTTGCAGAATTTTAGAACCTTGTTTGACTAGTTCCACTTCCACCATGGCTTTGTCTACGCTAGCTTAGTTATGTGCATGCTTTCGGACAATGGATGCTTCTTGTGATAACCTTCTTATACTTATTTCCAGAAATTCTAACTATATGCTTTTCTTATCAGGTGGTAATACTTGACATAACCATTGCTTGTATTTTTGGTTTTGTCCCCTTTTCATTGGGAAGGATAATCCTATGGTGCATCGTGTTTCAACTTGGTGAAATATGGCTGAATTCAACTCATACACTTCAACTGGTTATATCCTTTTAATTGGATATAAATATATCTTTTCACCGGGTGTTACTTTTACTGGGATGCATACTTTCCGTCAATACTCGAGAGCGAGCCCCTTTCTGATTGCAATTTTCTTCAAGGCCTTGGCGCTGGGATATGCTTTTTGTTGAGCCTCTTATGTAGGCTGCCTGGTATACATATTATGGTCTGTAAGACATTCTCAGAGGAACCGCAAATTTGATTGCAAATTTGATCGCTGCTAACAATATGTTTTTTATTTCTTAAACATGGCTATAACCATTCCCTTGCTCTTTGGATGGTCTCTTGATATCTGCACTTCAAGAATGTTTGATGCAACAATATATCAAAGGTTCCAAGCTTTATGGGCTTCATCATTTTCTTCTATTGCTCTTCATTGGCTTATTGGATGCATCTTTTTGATACTACGCTCCATGTTTTCCAGCCTTCTCGTCCGGTAATTATCTTACTGTATTTGTGGTCTTATCATTTCATAGTGTATATTCAGTATATGGCTTAGGGGTATAATGAGAGATTTTTTGTGTTTGATTGAATAGATATTGAGGACAAGAGTTAATATTCCATTTGTCCAACTTGATGAAGGGCAAGATAAGAAACCATGCATACGTGAAGCATTCTTAAAAATTTCATAGTTGGGCGTGCATTGTTGTTTGCCATCCCTCTGGAAATATTTCTCTTAGAGATTTAATTATTATTGCTTTCGTTGTTGGATTTTGCACCATATCAACTATTATTGCTGCCTCTAGAGATTCACTTGTCTACATGACTTCTGGGAGAACATGCCATCTAGCTTTTCATATCTTCAAGTGGGCTGTAACTGCTTTGAAGAGTTGTCCGCTTTTGTTCATATGGATGAGCAATTTAATTGATGTGGTTTCATTTATATTTTTTATTTTAAGTTAAAGTTTAGTAACTCGTTGTCTGTTGGTCTGCTATCAGGTTGTTATCCTCCCCATTCTGATCGGAGTGCTGGTTGATTTTCTCCTGATATCACCCTTCAAATTCCTGGTAGATTTTCCGGTGATACCACCCTTCACTTTGCCCGCTGATCACATTCCAGTTCTAGACTTCTTCAACATTTGGTTCCTGGGGCTGCTATTGGTCAAAATCTGGACTATGTTGGTGAGACGCAACTTTTCTTTTCGCTTTTCCAGACCTCTTAACCTACATTATTATCGTGCTTTGAATTAGATTAGTTCCTCGTATTCTTGCTTATTCGTTAGAATTATTAGTTCATGTTATTTAGATTCGACTAGTTTTACTTATTTATTACAGTTCTTAGTTGATCTTATTTGAATTGGATTAGTTTCCTATTTTCTTACTTATTCATTAGAGTTCTTAATTAATCATATCTAAATTGAGTAGTTTCCCTTTTTTACTTATTGGAGTTCTTTATTTATCTTAGTTGAGTTGCCTATTTCCCCTTTCTCTTATTCGTTTCATTATTAGTTGAGTTGACTAGTTTCACGTTTATTACTTATTCGTTGGAGTTGGAGTTGGAATTGTTAGTTGATTTATTTGAATTGGACTAGTTTTTAGTTTCTTACTTATTTTTTGGAGTTCTTAGTTGATCTTATTTAAATTGGACTAGTTTTTTGTTTTCTTACTTATTTGTCGGAGTTTTAAATATATTTGAATTGGACTATTTTCTCTTCTTACTTATTCGTTTGAGTTATGGGTTTATCTTTTTTTTGAATTGACTAATTCCCCGTTTTCGTACTTATTGGCTTGAGTTTTTGGTTTTATCTTATTTGAATTGAGTAGTTTCCCCTTTTCTTACTTATGCGTTGGTGTTCTTCATTTATCTTATTTGAGTTGCCTATTTTCCCTTTCTTTTACTTATTCGTTTGATTTCTTAGTGGATCTTATTTGAATTGGACTATTTTCTCTTCTTACTTATTCGTTCGAGTTCTGGGTTTATCTATTTTGAGTTGACTAATTCCGCGTTTTCGTACTTATTTGCTGGATTTCATGGTTTTATCTTATCTGAATTGACTAGTTTCTCCGTTTCTTACTTATTGGCTGGAGTTCTTGGTTTTATCTTATTTAAATTGTGTAGTTTCCCCTTTTCTTACTTATGCATTGCAGTTCTTCATTTATCTTATTTGAGTTGCCTATTTCCCGTTTCTCTTACTTATTCGTTCGATTTCTTGGTGGATCTTATTTGAATTGGACTATTTTCTCTTCTTACTTATCCGTTCGAGTTTTGGGTTTATCTTTTTTGAGTTGACTAATTCCGTGTTTTCGTACTTATTTGCTGGAGTTCTTGGTTTTATCTTATTTGAATTGACTTGTTCCCCCCTTTTCTTACTTATTGGCTGGAATTCTTGGTTTTATCTTATTTGAATTGAGTAGTTTCCCCTTTTCTTACTTATGCGTTGGAGTTCTTCATTTATCTTATTTGAGTTGCCTATTTCCCCTTTCTCTTACTTATTCGTTTGATTTCTTAGTGGATCTTATTTGAATTGGACTATTTTCTCTTCTTACTTATTCGTTCGAGTTTTGGGTTTATCTTTTTTGAGTTGAATAATTCCGTGTTTTCGTACTTATTTGCTGGAGTTCTTGGTTTTATCTCATTTGAATTGACTAGTTTCCCCTTTTCTTACTTATTCGTTCGAGTTTTAGTTTTATCTTTTTTGAGTTGACTAATTTCCCGTTTTCATTCTTATTTGTTGGAGTTCTTGGTTTTATCTTATCTGAATTGACTAGTTTCCCCCTTTCTTATTGGTTGGAGTTATTGGTTTTATCTTATTTCAATTGAGTAGTTTCCCCTTTTCTTACTTATGTGTTGGTGTTCTTCATTTATCTCATTTGAGTTGCCTATTTCATCTTTCTCTTACTTATTCGTTTGATTTCTTAGTGGATCTTATTTGAATTGGACTATTTTCTCTTCTCACTTATCCGTTCGAGTTTTGGTTTTATCTTTTTTGAGTTGACTAATTCCGTGTTTTCGTACTTATTTGTTGGAGTTCTTCGTTTTATCTTATTTGAGTTGCCTATTTCCCCTTTCTCTTACTTATTCGTTTGATTTCTTACTGGATCTTATTTGAATTGGACTATTTTCTCTTCTTACTTATTCGTTCGAGTTCTAAGTTTATGTTTTTTGAGATGACTAATTCCGCGTTTTCGTACTTATTGGCTGGAGTTCTTGGTTTTATCTTATCTGAATTGACTAGTTTCCCTTTTTCTTACTTATTGGCTGTTGTTCTTGGTTTTATCTTATTTGAATTGTGTAGTTTTCCCTTTTCTTACTTATGTGTTGGAGTTCTTCATTTATCTTATTTGAGTTGCCTATTTCCCGTTTATCTTAATTATTCGTTCGATTTCTTAGTGGATCTTATTTGAATTGAACTATTTTCTCTTCTTACTATTCGTTCGAGTTTTGGTTTTATCTTTTTTGAGTTGACTAATTCCGCGTTTTCATACTTATTTGTTGGATTTCTTGGTTTTATCTTATCTGAATTGACTAGTTTCCCCTTTTCTTACTTATTGGCTGGAGTTCTTGGTTTTATCTTATTTGAATTGTGTAGTTTCCCCTTTTCTTAATTATGCGTTGGAGTTCTTCATTTATCTTATTTGAGTTGCCTATTTCTCTTTTCTCTTACTTATTCGTTCGATTTCTTAGTGGATCTTATTTGAATTGGACTATTTTATCTTCTTACTTATTTGTTCGAGTTCTGGGTTTATCTTTTTTGAGTTGACTAATTTCCCGTTTTCGTACTTATTTGCTGGAGTTCTTGGTTTTATCTTATTTGAATTGACTAGTTTCCCCTTTTCTTACTTATTGGCCGGAGCTCTTGGTTTTATGTTATTTGAGTTGTGTAGTTTCCCCTTTTCTTAATTATTGGCTGGAGTTCTTGGTTTTATCTTATTTGAAATGAGTAGTTTCCCCTTTTCTTAATTATGTGTTGGAGTTCTTCATTTATCTTATTTGAGTTGCCTATTTCATCTTTCTCTTACTTATTCGTTTGATTTCTTAGTGGATCTTATTAGAATTGGACTATTTTCTCTTCTTACTTATCCGTTTGAGTTTTGGGTTTATCTTTTTTTAGTTTACTAATTCTGTGTTTTCGTACTTATTTGCTAGAGTTCTTGGTTTTATCTAATTTGAATTGACTAGTTCCCCCTTTTCTTACTTATTGGCTGGAGTTTTTGGTTTTATCTTATTTGAATTGAGTAGTTTCCCCTTTTCTTACTTATGTATTGGAGTTCTTCATTTATCTTATTGGAGTTGCCTATTTCCCATTTCTCTTACTTATTCGTTTGATTTCTTAGTGGATCTTATTTGAATTGGACTATTTTCTCTTCTTACTATTCGTTCGAGTTTTGGGTTTATATTTTTTGAGTTGACTAATTCCGCGTTTTCGTACTTATTTGCTGGATTTCATGGTTTTATCTTATCTGAATTGACTAGTTTCCCCGTTTCTTACTTATTGGCTGGAGTTCTTGGTTTTATCTTATTTAAATTGTGTAGTTTCCCCTTTTCTTACTTATGCATTGCAGTTCTTCATTTATCTTATTTGAGTTGCCTATTTCCCGTTTCTCTTACTTATTCGTTCGATTTCTTGGTGGATCTTATTTGAATTGGACTATTTTCTCTTCTTACTTATCCGTTCGAGTTTTGGGTTTATCTTTTTTGAGTTGACTAATTCCGTGTTTTCGTACTTATTTGCTGGAGTTCTTGGTTTTATCTTATTTGAATTGACTTGTTCCCCCCTTTTCTTACTTATTGGCTGGAGTTCTTGGTTTTATCTTATTTGAATTGAGTAGTTTCCCCTTTTCTTACTTATGCGTTGCAGTTATTCATTTATCTTATTTGAGTTGCCTATTTCCCCTTTCTCTTACTTATTCGTTTGATTTCTTAGTGGATCTTATTTGAATTGGACTATTTTCTCTTCTTACTTATTCGTTCGAGTTTTGGGTTTATCTTTTTGAGTTGACTAATTCCGTGTTTTCGTACTTATTTGCTAGAGTTCTTGGTTTTATCTTATTTGAATTGACTAGTTCCCCTTTTTCTTACTTATTGGTTGGAGTTCTTGGATTTATTTTATCTGAATTGTCTAGTTTCCTCTTTTCTTACTTATGCGTTGGAGTTCTTCATTTATCTTATTTGAGTTGCCTATTTCCCGTTTCTCTTACTTATTCGTTCGATTTCTTTGTGGATCTTATTTGAATTGGACTATTTTCTCTTTTTACTTATTCGTTCGAGTTTTGGGTTTATCTTTTTTGAGTTGACTAATTTCGTGTTTTCGTACTTATTTGCTGGATTTCTTGGCTTTATCTTATTTGAATTGACTAGTTCCCCCTTTTCTTACTTGTTGGCTGGAGTTTTTGGTTTTATCTTATTTGAATTGAGTAGTTTCCCCTTTTCTTACTTATGCGTTGGAGTTCTTCATTTATCTTATTTGAGTTGGCTATTTCATCTTTCTCTTACTTATTCGTTTGATTTCTTAGTGGATCTTATTTGAATTGGACTATTTTCTCTTCTTACTTATCCGTTTGAGTTTTGGGTTTACCTTTTTTGAGTTTACTAATTCTGTGTTTTCGTACTTATTTGCTGGAGTTCTTGGTTTTATCTTATTTGAATTGACTAGTTCCCCCCTTTTCTTACTTATTGGCTGGAGTTTTTGGTTTTATCTTGTTTAAATTGAGTAGTTTCCCCTTTTCTTACTTATGCGTTGGAGTTCTTCATTTATCTTATTTGAGTTGCCTATTTCCCCTTTCTCTTACTTATTCGTTTGATTTCTTACTGGATCTTATTTGAATTGGACTATTTTCTCTTCTTACTTATTCGTTCGAGTTCTATGTTTTTTTTTTGAGTTGACTAATTCCTCGTTTTCATTCTTATTTGCTGGAGTTCTTGGTTTTATCTTATCTGAAATGACTAGTTTCCCCTTTTCTTACTTATTGACTGGAGTTCTTGGTTTTATCTTATTTGAGTTGTGTAGTTTCCCCTTTTCTTACTTATTGGCTGGAGTTCTTGGTTTTAACTTATTTCAATTGAGTAGTTTCCCCTTTTTCTTACTTATGTGTTGGAGTTCTTCATTTATCTTATTTGAGTTGCCTATTTCATCTTTCTCATACTTATTCGTTTTATTTCTTAGTGGATCTTATTTGAATTGGACTATTTTCTCTTCTTACTTATTCGTTCGAGTTTTGGGTTTATCTTTTTTGAGTTGACTAATTCCGTGTTTTCGTACTTATTTGTTGTAGTTCTTGGTTTTATCTTATTTGAATTGTGTAGTTTCCCCTTTTCTTACGTATGCGTTGGAGTTCGTCATTTATCTTATTTGGGTTGCCTATTTCCCGATCTTGTTACTTATTCGTTCGATTTATTAGTGGATCTTATTTGAATTGGACTATTTTCTCTTCTTACTATTCGTTCGAGTTTTGGGTTTAATTCCACGTTTTCATACTTATTTGCTGGAGTTCTTGGTTTTATCTTATCTGAATTGACTAGTTTCCCCTTTTCTTATTGGCTGGAGTTCTTGGTTTTATCTTATTTAAATTGTGTAGTTTCCCCTTTTCTTACTTATGTGTTGGAGTTCTTCATTTATCTTATTTGAGTTGCCTATTTTCCGTTTCTCTTACTTATTCGTTCGATTTCTTAGTGGATCTTATTTGATTTGGACTATTTTCTCTTTTTACTTATTCATTCGAGTTTTGTGTTTATCTTTGTTGAGTTCACTAATTCCGTGTTTTCGTACTTATTTGCTGGAATTCTTGGTTTTATCTTATTTGAATTGACTAGTTCCCCCTTTTCTTACTTATTGGCTGGAGTTTTTGGTTTTATCTTGTTTGAATTGAGTAGTTTCCTCTTTTCTTACTTATGCGTTGGAGTTCTTCATTTATATTATTTGAGTTGCCTATTTCCCCTTTCTCTTACTTATTCGTTTGATTTCTTACTGGATCTTATTTGAATTGGACTATTTTCTCTTCTTACTTATTCGTTCGAGTTTTGGGTTTATCTTTTTTGAGTTGACTAATTCCGTGTTTTCGTACTTATTTGCTAGAGTTCTTGGTTTTATCTTATTTGAATTGACTAGTTCCCCCCTTTTCTTACTTATTGGCTGGAGTTCTTGGTTTTATCTTATTTGAATTGAGTAGTTTCCCCTTTTCTTACTTATGCGTTGGAGTTCTTCATTTATCTTATTTGAGTTGCCTATTTCCCCTTTCTCTTACTTATTGGTTTGATTTCTTAGTTGATCTTATTTGAATTGGACTATTTTCTCTTCTTACTTATTCGTTCGAGTTTTGGGTTTATCTTTTTGAGTTGACTAATTCCGTGTTTTCGTACTTATTTGCTAGAGTTCTTGGTTTTATCTTATTTGAATTGACTAGTTCCGCCTTTTTCTTACTTATTGGTTGGAGTTCTTGGATTTATTTTATCTGAATTGTCTAGTTTCCTCTTTTCTTACTTATGCGTTGGAGTTCTTCATTTATCTTATTTGAGTTGCCTATTTCCCGTTTCTCTTACTTATTCGTTCGATTTCTTCATTTATCTTATTTGAGTTGCCTATTTCCCGTTTCTCTTACTTATTCGTTCGATTTCTTTGTGGATCTTATTTGAATTGGACTATTTTCTCTTTTTACTTATTCGTTCGAGTTTTGGGTTTATCTTTTTTGAGTTGACTAATTTCGTGTTTTCGTACTTATTTGCTGGATTTCTTGGCTTTATCTTATTTGAATTGACTAGTTCCCCCTTTTCTTACTTGTTGGCTGAAGTTTTTGGTTTATCTTATTTGAATTGAGTAGTTTCCCCTTTTCTTACTTATGCGTTGGAGTTCTTCATTTATCTTATTTGAGTTGGCTATTTCATCTTTCTCTTACTTATTCGTTTGATTTCTTAGTGGATCTTATTTGAATTGGACTATTTTCTCTTCTTACTTATCCGTTTGAGTTTTGGGTTTATCTTTTTTGAGTTTACTAATTCTGTGTTTTCGTACTTATTTGCTGGAGTTCTTGGTTTTATCTTATTTGAATTGACTAGTTCCCCCCCTTTTCTTACTTGTTGGCTGGAGTTTTTGGTTTTATCTTGTTTGAATTGAGTAGTTTCCCCTTTTCTTACTTATGCGTTGGAGTTCTTCATTTATCTTATTTGAGTTGCCTATTTCCCCTTTCTCTTACTTATTCGTTTGATTTCTTACTGGATCTTATTTGAATTGGACTATTTTCTCTTCTTACTTATTCGTTCGAGTTCTATGTTATTTTTTTTGAGTTGACTAATTCCTCGTTTTCATTCTTATTTGCTGGAGTTCTTGGTTTTATCTTATCTGAAATGACTAGTTTCCCCTTTTCTTACTTATTGGCTGGAGTTCTTGGTTTTATCTTATTTGAGTTGTGTAGTTTCCCCTTTTCTTACTTATTGGCTGGAGTTCTTAGTTTTAACTTATTTCAATTGAGTAGTTTCCCCTTTTCTTACTTATGTGTTGGAGTTCTTCATTTATCTTATTTGAGTTGCCTATTTCATCTTTCTCATACTTATTCGTTTGATTTCTTAGTGGATCTTATTTGAATTGGACTATTTTCTCTTCTTACTTGTTCGTTTGAGTTTTGGGTTTATCTTTTTTGAGTTGACTAATTCCGTGTTTTCGTACTTATTTGTTGTAGTTCTTGGTTTTATCTTATTTGAATTGTGTAGTTTCCCCTTTTCTTACGTATGCGTTGGAGTTCGTCATTTATCATATTTGGGTTGCCTATTTCCCGATCTTGTTACTTATTCGTTCGATTTCTTAGTGGATCTTATTTGAATTGGACTATTTTCTCTTCTTACTATTCGTTCGAGTTTTGGGTTTATCTTTTTTGAGTTGACTAATTCCGCGTTTTCATACTTATTTGCTGGAGTTCTTGGTTTTATCTTATCTGAATTGACTAGTTTCCCTTTTCTTATTGGCTGGAGTTCTTGGTTTTATCTTATTTAAATTGTGTAGTTTCCCTTTTTCTTACTTATGTGTTGGAGTTCTTCATTTATCTTATTTGAGTTGCCTATTTTCCGTTTCTCTTACTTATTCGTTCGATTTCTTAGTGGATCTTATTTGAATTGGACTATTTTCTCTTCTTACTTATTCATTTGAGTTTTGGGTTTATCTTTGTTGAGTTGACTAATTCCGTGTTTTCGTACTTATTTGCTGGAGTTCTTGGTTTTATCTTATTTGAATTGACTAGTTCCCCCTTTTCTTACTTATTTGCTGGAGTTTTTGGTTTTATCTTGTTTGAATTGAGTAGTTTCCTCTTTTCTTACTTATGCGTTGGAGTTCTTCATTTATCTTATTTGAGTTGCCTATTTTCCCTTTCTCTTACTTATTCGTTTGATTTCTTACTGGATCTTATTTGAATTGGACTATTTTCTCTTCTTACTTATTCGTTCGAGTTTTGGGTTTATCTTTTTTGAGTTGACTAATTCCGTGTTTTCGTACTTATTTACTAGAGTTCTTGGTTTTATCTTATTTGAATTGACTAGTTCCCCCCTTTTCTTACTTATTGGCTGGAGTTCTTGGTTTTATCTTATTTGAATTGAGTAGTTTCCCCTTTTTCTTACTTATGCGTTGGAGTTCTTCATTTATCTTATTTGAGTTGCCTAATTCATCTTTCTCTTACTTATTCGTTTGATTTCTTAGTAGATTTTATTTGAATTGGACTATTTTCTCTTCTTTCTTATTCGTTCGAGTTTTGGGTTTATCTTTTTTGAGTTGACTAATTCCGTGTTTTCGTACTTATTTGCTGGAGTTCTTGGATTTATTTTATCTGAATTGTGTAGTTTCCCCTTTCCTTACTTATGCGTTGGAGTTCTTCACTTATCTTATTTGAGTTGCCTATTTCCCGTTTCTCTTACTTATTCGTTCGATTTCTTTGTGGATCTTATTTGAATTGGACTATTTTCTCTTTTTACTTATTCGTTCGAGTTTTGGGTTTATCTTTTTTGAGTTGACTAATTTTGTGTTTTCGTACTTATTTGCTGGTTTCTTGGCTTTATCTTATTTGAATTGACTAGTTCCCCCTTTTCTTACTTGTTGGTTGGAGTTTTTGGTTTTATCTTATTTGAATTGAGTAGTTTCCCCTTTTCTTACTTATGTTGGAGTTCTTCATTTATCTTATTTGAGTTGCCTATTCCCCTTTCTCTTACTTATTCGTTTGATTTCTTAGTGGATCTTATTTGAATTGGACTATTTTCTCTTCTTACTTATTCGTTCGAGTTTTGGTTTATCTTTTTTGAGTTGACTAATTCCGTGTTTTCGTACTTATTTGCTAGAGTTCTTGGTTTTATCTTATTTGAATTGACTAGTTTCCCCCTTTTCTTACTTATTGGTTGGAGTTCTTGGATTTATTTTATTGAATTGTGTAGTTTCCTCTTTTCTTACTTATGCGTTGGAGTTCTTCATTTATCTTTTTGAGTTGCCTATTTCCCGTTTCTCTTACTTATTCGTTCGATTTCTTTGTGGATCTTATTTGAATTGGACTATTTTCTCTTTTTACTTATTCGTTCGAGTTTTGGGTTTATCTTTTTTGAGTTGGCTAATTTCGTGTTTTCGTACTTATTTGCTGGATTTCTTGGTTTTATCTTCTTTGAATTGACTAGTTTCCCCTTTTCTTACTTGTTGGCTGGAGTTTTTGGTTTTATCTTATTTGAATTGAGTAGTTTCCCCTTTTCTTACTTATGCGTTGGAGTTCTTCATTTATCTTATTTATCCCCTTTCTCTTACTTATTCGTTTGATTTCTTAGTGGATCTTATTTGAATTGGACTATTTTCTCTTCTTACTTATTCGTTCGAGTTTGGGTTTATCTTTTTTGAGTTGACTAATTTCCTGTTTTCGTACTTATTTGCTATAGTTCTTGATTTTATTTATCTGAATTGACTAGTTTCCCTTTTCTTACTTATTGGCTGGAGTTCTTGGTTTTAACTTATTTCAATTGAGTTATTCCCCTTTTCTTACTTATGTGTTGGAGATCTTCATTTATCTTATTTGAGTTGTCTATTTCCCCTTTCTCTTACTTATTCGTTTGATTTCTTAGTGGATTTATTTGAATTGGACTATTTTCTCTTCTTACTTATTCGTTCGAGTTTTGGGTTTATCTTTTTTGAGTTGACTAATTCCGTGTTTTCGTACTTATTTGCTGGAGTTCTTGGTTTTATCTTATTTGAATTGACTAGTTCCCCCCTTTTCTTACTTATTGGTTGGAGTTCTTGGTTTTATCTTATTTGAATTGTGTAGTTTCCCCTTTTCTTACTTATGCGTTGGAGTTCTTCATTTATCTTATTTGAGTTGCCATTTCCCATTTCTCTTACTTATTCGTTCGATTTCTTATTAATTTTGTTGTTTATTGTTGTCTCATAAGGATTAGACACATACTTCTTTCTATTTATATTGTAATGTATATTCAGATTTTGAACATCTATTTATATGGTTAGCAACTGTCTTTTGAGCAGCTATGATGGTTCAATTTTTTCGAGAAAACGCAAAAGACTTTTGTGTTTCATTATATTGAAAAGGTAGGGTATTAGGTTCTTCGTTTTACAGAGAACTGGAAACTACTACATGTATCAAGGCCTTTTCTCACCCTTACTTATTGTTGAAAGAAGAGTGAAATCAGTATTGTATTATCTGTTGCTTATTGCTATATACATTATGCTTTGGATAGCTGTAACTTCCGATAATTTATATCCTATTTTCATATTTGATTTGTATCTCGAGTCTAAAGGCATCCAATTAGATGCATTACTGTTGACTTTGTAATTATTTCTGCTATTTCACTTGAAAGTAGTATAGAGGACATGAATCAGAAAATATGAGCTGTGTAGTTTCTGTTCTACATAGGCCATGGATCAAGTACTATTAATAGTTCAGTTTCTGTTTAGAGCTATACACATTATATTTTCTGTGATACATCTATTGATGTTTCTAAATTGTATTTTCGTTTCCTAGCATTACTTTTTCTCATGCAAGTAACCTGTGTGTTGCCTCCTTTATTGGTGAGTAATTGAAATATATATGTATGGAAGTCAGAGCTGAGTTCAGTGAAGGGCACCAATTGCAGTCCTGCTATAGATGGCAACAGACCGTTGCCAAGTTTATGGACATGATTGAAGAATTAAATATCGATGAGCTTTGGAGATTCATGGATTCATGGACAGTTCCCTCAAAACCATCTATTTCTATTTCTTCAAGCAACATCAGCGCGATAGATTGACTTCTCCCGTGGGTATTCATCATAAAGACAATCTGGTGAGCATGCTTCTGTTTTCTGAAATAAATGTGAAGTGTTGTTGATTATGGATTTTCTGAAAACCTACTCATACAGGAGTATCGACTTATATGGCCATGTGAAGAATATATAAAATTTCTTAAATGAATTATACATCACATACCCAGATTGAATAATTACCTTTAAGTTTCGTATGACCACCTTAAGCCTAAGTATACCGTTGCAAGTTCCAGGTAGATTAAACACCACTGCTCCAAAAACATGTCCAAATGCTGCCAAATATATCTCCGGAACAGAAAATTCATGTAACTGTGGTATCTGTTGAATCAAGTCACGTCCACAAGCATAAAGCTTGGTTTATAGGTTCAGCCATAAGATTCTTTGATTATGATTGATAACATGTAGGTGCCTTCTCTGTTACATTTATAAAATGAGAAGCACACGGTTTATTGACTCAAATTCTCTACTTGTGTTCTGGCGTGTTTATCTCTCCATTTGGAAAAGGAAATGGTATCTTTTCAAGATAGTAAAATTGAGGAGGAAAGGATTTAGTTGTTCAATAGAAAGATAATTGTTGAGATGGCTCTCCATTTGTTTTACTCCCACATTCTAATTAGCACCACAAGGCCTCTGCCTTTTCTATTTGTCCTTTCAAAGACTCCGTGTAGGTACAGTTTTTCATGTCTCCAGTTTTCAATGCATATGTGAATTAGACCACCCCCTCTGTAAACTAAAAATTAGTGCTCTGGCACTCCATTAATACTACCTTTGATTCGCTGTGCAGCGCGCCCAATGAGCGAGAGGAAGGAAATAGAGTCATCGAGGAAACACTAACACTTGCTGTCCTAGCCGCCGCAAGAAGCAACGGCTCAACCAGCAACAGAGATGGGGACACTACCCTCGGCAGCCTGGCCGTGGCCAACATCCCTACACGTTGCCTCTCATGCCCATATGAAGGTCCCAAGCCCAGGTTAGCTTCTACTTTTATACAAATGAATCTCATATATTTGCTGGAATGCTCATTCAGGTAGCTTTATGCACCCATCATATTGGACTGTTGGAGACCTGATTATGTGATAGAGAAGAACCTCCATAAACTCAATACACCTTTAGCATTTTGGACTTACTATACATGCTTGGGACATTGTCCTGTTTTTCTTTTGGTTTGATGTTGAGTAAATTTAGTTAATTAAAACTGCAGGAGATTTCCTATATTCAGCACAAGTTATTGATCTATTTCTTCAATTATCTCTCATTTATCTGCATGTTTATTTTCTCATGAACTTCTTGCTGCAACTATAGGGAGGAGTGGGGGTGCGGTGTTCATGAAATTGAGTATCTAAGTAGAATCTGGTTTGACACTTATTTTCCTAAACCTGTTATTCTTCAAATGTGCTTCACATGGATCTGATAAACTTGGTGAGATATGTTATGTGTCAGGTATGGCCATAAGAAGGTGTATGTTGTTTATGGACCAACAAACTGAAGTAGTGAATCTATCTATGTTTACTTCACAAGTGTGCTTGTGCACACCGCCTGCCTGTTGTTTCTACAGGTTTTTAGTAGGCACTTACAGCTTTATGTGGATGAGGAAGGTAGAATGGCTACTCAAGAAAATAAAAGGCACAGTAGCGTACTAATCCTACAGGTTGACACTGAAATTGTTTCGAGTAATGAGAGGCAACGTTTCCACATATTGCAGTGATGACAAGAAAAGGGAAATTCTGAGCAATCTACTGTAGTACCTACACAAGGTACATTTTCGTCCCAGTTCCATAATCTCAAGCTGGCAGGTTGCAGTGGTACCAAGAATTCACTATCCATTCACTGTCTGATGTGGCACCCATGAAGACAAGAAGCTCCAACGAACTATTGCTCTCAAAGTCGAAAGCTGCACGTTGCAAGGTTCTATGATAAACTTGACACACATGACAGAAAACTCACCACGACCAAGAGTATTGACACACACACATCGAGTAAAGTTGTTTTATTTAAAATCCATGTTGGTGTCAATTTTGTACAGGTTTAGCCTTTGTCTGGTATCATTTCTCAATGTTGTGAATTTTGTACAGATTTCCCCAAGAGATAGATGAGGTCACTGAGACGCGAGAAGTGCTGCCGATTCGCCTTGCGGTTGCTGCTGGAGAAGACACATGAGGGCATGCTGACATAAGTGTTGGTGTTGCTGTTTTAGTGGTCAAGGACAGGGTGCCAGAGAGTGTCTATTGATTTATTCTCTCTGAATCGCCATATCGACTTTCAGAATGTAGTGCAGAAAATACTTAACTCACACTTTCATTGTGATTCCCTTCATCTTCTCATTTGCTGCAGTCTCTTGCTCTTTTGTTTGAATCCAGGAGGACTTTTGGATAATATATCTTTGATGGCTTTGTCTTACAAATTCTCTTTGATTGATAATTTCAGGCATGATCTTATTATCAGTATGAGGGTGCTGAAAGCAATATATTGGTTTGGTTGTCAGTTCTCACTCTGAATTTCGCTGTAAGATATTCGTTTTCTTATTTGCTGCTCTGCTTACAGATCCTATTTGGTATGGAGCCTATAGGCCGTATGTTTCTTATTCTGCTCTGCTTACAAATCCTAAAGCTATGAATGATCCATCAAGAGACGTTGTTAGTAAAAAATTACCCATTGTTACCTTATTTCGTATTTGATTGTTGAAAAATGGTACCCATAATACGCCTTCCATGGTCTTCGCCATGTCCTGTAGCCTCTCGTTTTGTGGCAGTCATCTATCCCAACGTCGCTTACACCTGTTGTGCTCCTTGCGGTTATTCGCAAGGTATGATTCTTTTGAACTTTATATTTGTGCATGCATCAGGAGCAATGAGGAGTCTAGCTAATTTATTGCCGCTGGCCCTTTTAATTGGATTTCTTTATGATGTTTAGTTCTACATCTTTTAGCATCCATGCCAAAAAAATATCTTTCTTATTCCAGTTGTAAGATCTTGCAATTCCGTTGTGCTTAATCTTGGTGTACTCACCAGCCATTCAGTGTTTGATAGAGATGCATTAGTATTGCAATCTGTTGGATAGGATGTATTGTGGGGAAGATGAAGGCAGTCTGGTGAGGTACCATCTAACTACTTATCTGCTATTTGGTTTCTTAGCCATCAAACTATTTATTTTTGTTCGAAACCTATCTGCTGTCATACCTGAAGCATTTGTAGGGACGGCATAAAACTGAAGTTTTAGAAAAAAATGTATATTTCTTCATGTATACTGAGAGAAAACGCAAGAGCATTGCGTTTTATTTCATTGAATAGGTAGAAAGTTCGGTTACAATCCTCCTAGGAGGTGAAAGTACAAGTACAGAAATCAGTGGACGTCCCAGGATGGAGGCAAAATGACCCGTAGGCGAAGTGCCCTAGCTCTAGCCCACATTCTAGCCTCGTCTTTGATCTTGGCGACCACGGCGTTCACAAGGGGTTGCGCTCCTTCAAATACGCATTCGTTGCGCATTTTCCAGATCATCCATGGCGTTAGGAGTGTAATGGAGGCGAGTCCCTTCCGCATTGGCTTGGGCGTGTCCTGCTTGGCACGGCTCCACCAGGTCATGAGTGAGTCCTCGCAATTTGGTGCTGCAATGTTGGAATAATCCTGTGCGTTCTAGAGTTATCTACCATGCAGTAGAATTCACTACCGTTTCTTACTAGCTAAGCTAGTAGGTAGAAGAAGTCTCTAGAATACATGTGAGTATAACCTGGTAGAAGTAACCTGGTAGAAGACACTAGAAGCTAGGTCGGTCACTGTAGCACCGACCTTGAATTGTCTATATAAGGAGAGAGCTTGGGTGAGCACAAGCAACAGGTGAGATGTAGTCTCCGTCAGGACCGTGGTGTGTGCCCGGCCGGCAGGAGAGCTCCCTGGGTTGTACTGCGTGTGTGCGTGTGTACCTCCATGTATATGTTTGAGTAGTTGTGAGAAATAAAGCCAAGATATAGGCGTCTGTGCGTCGGAAAACTATTGGTGTCTCCTTCGTCCGTCTCTGTCCGGCGTTTGTGGCGCCGGGAGGCTGCTCGGGTGTGTCGCTGAGGAGGGTTGGTTTGCCCAAATCCAACAATTGGTATCAGAGCCGCAAGGTTCAGGGCCGTGGTGCGCGGCGGACGGAGGCGCTGCGTGGTGGCGCAGCGGCCACGGCGGCGCGGCGAGAAGGCCGCGGAGGTCCTGTGTTGTGGCGCAGGAGCCGCGGTGGCGCGGCATGGCGGCGGCGTGGAGGTGCTGCGCGGCCACGGAGGCCGTAGCGAAGCCATGCGACGGCCATGGAAGAAGCGACCGGCGTATGTGAGCGCCAGGTTGTATCCGTGGCGGTGGCGACCGGCGTATGTGAGCGCCAGGTTGTGTCCGTGGCGGTGGCGACCGGCGTATGTGAGCGCCAGGTTGTGTCCGTGGCGGTGGCGACCGGCGTATGTGAGCGCCAGGTTGTGTTCGTGGTGGTGGCGACCGGCGTATGTGAGCGCCAGGTTGTGTCCGTGGCGGTGGCGACCGGCGTGTGTGCGCCAGGTCGAGTCCGTGGCCGCTAGGTTTCACAAGTGAACGCATCAGGATTAGGGGGGTGATTGTTGGAATAATCCTGTGCGTTCTAGAGTTATCTACCATGCAGTAGAATTCACTACCGTTTCTTACTAGCTAAGCTACTTACTAGCTAAGCTAGTAGGTAGAAGAAGCCTCTAGAATACATGTGAGTATAACCTGGTAGAAGTAACCTGGTAGAAGACACTAGAAGCTAGGTCGGTCACTGTAGCACCGACCTTGAATTGTCTATATAAGGAGAGAGCTTGGGTGAGCACAAGCAACAGGTGAGATGTAGTCTCCGTCAGGACCGTGGTGTGTGCCCGGCCGGCAGGAGAGCTCCCTGGGTTGTACTGCGTGTGTGCGTGTGTACCTCCATGTATATGTTTGAGTAGTTGTGAGAAATAAAGCCAAGATATGGGCGTCTGTGCGTCGGAAAACTATTGGTGTCTCCTTCGTCCGTCTCTGTCCGGCGTTTGTGGCCCCGGGAGGCTGCTCGGCGTGTGTCGCTGAGGAAGGTTGGTTTGCCCAAATCCAACATGCAATTGGCACCCTGAGCCATGCGAAAACCTCATGCCATGTCTGTCTAGTGAACGGGCACTCCAGTAGCAAGTGGTGCATCGTCTCGGGGACCTGATCAGAGAGGGGGCAGCGTGGGTGGTGTTGCAGGCCACGGCGCGCTAACCTGTCGGCTGTCCAGCAGCGATTGAGGCCCGCAAGCCAGTGGAAGAATTTTACTCTCGGCGGCGCCCAAGATTTCCAGGTAAGCTTCCATGAGGTGCATGTGATGGAGCCCTGGAACGCGGCGCCGTAGGCCGAGCTGGCTGTGTAGGTGCCGTCAGCAGTCCATCTCCAGCGCAGTTGATCGGGCCTATCCGTGAGGATGAAGTGCTCGAGCTCCTGCCATAGCTGAAGGTATTGCCCGATCTCCGCGATGCCGATGATGCCCTGGATGTCGCGAGCCCAGAAATTGCCTTGGAGGCCAATGGCGACCGTCCTGATCTTGCGGCGGCGCTTGGGGACGCAGGCATACAGAGCCGGAGCCAATTCCCGGATTGATCTGCCGTTGATCCAGCGGTCCTCCCAGAAACGAGCCGTCAAACCATTCCCCACGGTCATTGTGGTGGAGACGAAGAACAACTCGCGTTCATGGGCGGAGAATTGTAGATCGAGGCCCTTCCATGCACGATCCGTGTCAGTTCTCGCGAACCACTGCCATCGCAAGCGCAGGGCAAGCCCTGTGCGCTCCAGGTCTTGTACTCCCAAGCCGCCGAGAGGGATTGGGCGACAGACCCTCCGCCAATTGACATGGCAGTGGCCTCCATTGGCTTCAGCTCGGCCAGCCCAAAGGAAGCCACGTTCGATCTTCTCTATTTGGCGGAGAACCTTCTTCGACGGAGCGTAGGCGAGGAGTTGATGGATTGGGATGGCAGCCAGCACCGCCTTGACGAATGCCAGCCGCCCCGTCTTCGTCATCAGCTTCGCCTTCCAGGTTGGCAGCCGCCTGGCGATCGACTCCACAGGCGGCTGCAGCTGCGCCGCCGTGGGTCGGTGGATGGTGAGGGGGATGCCAAGGTACTTGATCGGTAGGTCCATGATGGGACATCCCAGGTGGGGGATGATCGGCGTCGCGGTGTTGATGTCACAGTGCAGCAGCGAGGCGGAGCTCTTTGCATAGTTCACCAACAGACCGGAAGCCCGGCCGAACAGGAGGAAGATCTCCTTAACGGCAGAGACGTCGCTGGTCGTGGGGTGGCAGAAGAGCACGACATCATCCGCGTACAGGGACATTGAGGGCATCGTGCGCGTGGGGTGCAGCCGTGTCAGGATGCCCATGTCAATTGCGCGTCGCACCAGCCGACCTAGCACGTCGACGGCGAGCACAAACAGCTGCGGCGAGAGCGGGTCTCCCTGGCGCAACCCGCGGCGGTGCCAGATGGGGGGGCCAGGGACACCGTTCAGGAGAACGCGAGTACTTGCAGACCTGAGGAGGATGGCAATCCACTCCAGAAACCTGTCGCCGAACCCGTACTGCCGAAGAACCTCAAAGAGGAAGGGCCATGCTAGGGAGCCGGGCAGATTGCTTCACCAAGATGAAGTTGTCATGTAAGCACCGCCCAGCGATGAACGCATTCTGGCTGCGGCTGACCAGGGCGTCGAGCTTCGGGGCGAGGCGTAGCGACAGGGTTTTGGCGAAGATTTTCGCCACCAGGTGTATCAGGCTGATTGGCCTGTAGTCACCAAGCTGGCTCGCATCGGCGCGCTTCGGGAGCAGGGTGAGCAGGGCTTGATTCAATCGATTGAACCCACGGCCACTCATCTCGTATAGCTGCTGAAACGCATCGGTGAAGTCTTGCTTGACAGTACTCCAGCAAGCACGCACAAAATCAGCGGTAAACCCGTCAGGTCCCGGCGCCTTCCTTGCCGGCATTTGCTTGATTGTGGCCCAGATTTCCTCGGAGCTGAACGGTGCCTCCAGGTCCTCTAGATGGCTGGGCTCAATCAGGTGCTCCAGCTCGATGGAGCGATCTCTCTCAACGGCCGTGCCCAGCAGCGCATCATAGTGCTCGAACGCCGCCTCTGCCATCTCCGCGTGCTCGGTGAGCACACGTCCGTTCGCCTCGAGGCTGAACACCCTAGTTTTCTGCCGTCGGTAGGTGCACTGACGGTGGAAGAAGGTGGTGTTGGCGTCGCCGTCTTTTAGGTTAGCGATGCGAGAGCGTTGACGAGCGATAGTTCTCTCCAGCGACGCAAGTCCCAGGTACATGATTTTGAGCTGCTTACGAAACCAGTCCTCGTGGGGGGTAAGGACTCTATCTTCCTGGGCCTTGTCAAATCGCGAGATCAGCTCTCGAGCGATTGCCATCTGGTTCTTCACACTTCCAACCGTGCGTGCACTCCAACTAGAGAGCCTGCGTGCCGTGGCCTGTAGCCGTAGTACCAGGCGTTGGAAGGGGTCAGCGGCATCCACGGATGTCCAGGCCGCGGCCACCGTGTCTTGAAAACCCTCCATGCGTAGCCAGATCTCCTCAAATTGAAATCGTCGGTGAGCTGTTGGCATGGGCGTGCAGTCCAACAGCAGTGGACTATGATCAGAGACAACGGCAGACAGGCAGCGTAGATGGCATTCACCGTGCGTGTCCTCCCAGTCCGACGTGCAAAGCACCCGGTCTAGCTGAACCAGCGTCGGAGGTGATCATTCGACCAAGTATAGCGGCGTCCATTCAAGTAGACCTCCTTAAGCGTGAGGTCGTTGATCAAGCGGCGGAATTTTCCCATCATGCGTCTGTTGACAATGCCGTTGTTCTTGTCTTCATTGCGGAGGATGAGATTGAAGTCACCGCAAATCATCCAAGGACCCGCGCAATCGAGGCGTATGTCACGCAGCTCTTGCAAGAAAGCCACCTTGTCAGCGTCGTCTTGCGGTCCGTAGACCACTGTTATCCACCACGGGGTCCCGGTGCTCGTCGCAACCTTGGCGGTGATCGCGTTTGCGGTGAACTCTTGGTCCGTGATAGTCACGTCCCTGCTCTTCCAGGCGAGGAGGATGCCCCCGCGGGTGCCTATCGCCGGTAGGTAGACATACTCGTCGAATTCCGATCCCAAACAATCGAGGATGACGGGCGAGCAAATCAAGGCCATTTTCGTTTCCTGGAAGCAAACAATGGAGGCACCGGATGTGGCAATCAGCGATCTAATGGCGAAGCGACGCGCTCGCGCGTTCAGCCCACGAACATTCCAAATTACTATCTTGAGGCCGTGATCCATAAGCAATATGATCGACGGGGCGTGGCGGCGAGTGCGCTAGGCCTCGCTCACAACCTCAGGTGCCATTGTGACGGATGGTGCAGTCGTCACATCCTCGGGCAGTTTACGGTTCACCAATGCAGCGATCGCAGATAGCACCGTGAACGAGATGGGGGTGCTAAAGATTCCGTCATAAGCTTTCATCTCCGCAGCCGTGATGACCTGGTCGACGCCCACGATTCCCAGTGTGCGCATGACTTGCACTAGGGCGCCCGTTCAGCAGTGGGCGGCGCCGGGCGGCGATGGCGTGGTGGTGGCGGCAGAGGCAGCGGAGCAGCCGCGGCGTGGAGGCTCAAATGACAGCGGGTGTCGGCCACGCTTTCCCGGAGTGGGCAGCACGTCACCGAGGTGTTTCGTCGCCTCGGTTAAGAAATCGCCCAGCGTCAGAGACGGCGGCTGCAAGTGGGCCGTGCGAGCTCTGGCTCGGCGGAGTGTGACGGGTGGCGAGGCGAAGCGGTTCGGCGAACGCAGCAAGTCCAGTGCCATGGGCGAGGGTCGTTGTAGGATGGAGATGGGTCGCAAGGGAGAGCCCTACTTATCTACTCTTTTAAATGACGTCTCAGAAGAAGAATGATACCAAGTGATCAAGAACCAGCTCCGTAGTTTGAGATAACACATAATTAGCCAGCACTTTGTACATCAGTAAAACTAAAGAATTAATATCCATGGTTAAGATATTCCTGTTGCCATTCTGGTTTTCCATTTAGTAAATTTAGTTATATTTAGAATTACAACAGACCCATTTTAGTTCCTAATAGTCTTTTAACAAAAAAAGCGAGATTTTGTTTATGGAAGAAAATGAAAGTATTGCTTTGGCGGTGAACCAAATACTTCAGAAGTATGAAGCAAGCTCTGGCCAACAAATTAACAGAGACAGGTCCTCTGTTAGTTTCAGTCCAAATACCCCAAGGCATGTACGTGACCTGATGAATTGTTTGGGTCTGGGTACGGAAGCAAATGGAGGAAAGTACTTGGGACTGCCATTGTTTGTGGGCTGTTCAAAGGCTGCCTGTTTTGAATATCTCAAAGACAAGATATGGCGCCGAATTCAGGGATGGAAAGAGAAGTTTCTATCAAGTGCAGGAAAATAAATTTTAATCAAGGCTGTAGCTCAAGCTATACCTACGTGTGCCGTGGCTTTTTTTGATCTAACAAAAGCCTATGTGACAGCATTAGTAAGATGGTGTGTCATTATTGGTGGTCCCAACAGGATAATGAGAGTAGAATGCATTGGGTCAGCTGGGAAAAAATGGAACTTCCTAAAGCAGTTGGTGGGCTCAGTTTTAGGACTTGCATTCGTTCAACATAGCAATGTTAGCAAGACGGGGCGGGCGTTTGATCCAAGCACCAGATTTGTTGTGTTCTAGGGTCCTCAAGGCAAGGTATTTTCCAGAGGAGAGGTTTTATCAGTTGTTGCCTCTCCCGGTATAAGCTATGTGTGGAGAAGTATTTTGAAGGGCATTAAGTTGCTAAAGGAGGGTCTGATCTGGCGGGTTGCGCATGGATCCACGATCAGAATTTGGCAAGATCCATGGTTGCCAAATGATGCTTCACGGCGACCTGTGACGCAAAGGGGCCACTCCATTCTGACCGTGTTTCCGAGCTGATAGACCCGGTTACTGAATCTTGGGATACAGCACTCGTGCAAGAAACTCCCGTATAAGCTATTCCGATTGTTGAGCAAACAGAGCATTATATGGCATGGCACTTGGATAACAAGGGTCGGTTTTCAGTTAAATCAGCCTATAAGTTGCATGTCGATCTGCAGCTCAGTGCGAGCCGGTCTGCTGCTAATCTAGACCCAGAACAACAGGTGTGGAAGAAACTTTGGAAAATGAACTGTCCACCAAAGGTAAAGCATTTTCTGTGGCGTCTATGTCACAATAGACATCCCATGTATATGGATATAGAACGTCGAGGGGTTGAGCTGAATACCAGATGTAGTGTGTGTGTGTGTGTGCTGCTTATTTCGAAGATGGAGGGCATTTATTTCGGCGGTGCAAGGAATTAAAGAAGTGTGGCAAGCTGTAGAGCTGGAAGCCATCAGACTGAAACTGTGTGACTGTGCTCACCCGCTGCAGATTCTGCATGTTCTGCAAACAATCCCTGAAGATCAATGTCTGAAGAGTGTGGCGACGCTATGGTGCTGGTGGCAGGATCGTAATAAGATTAGGCATCAGGAACTCTGTTTCTCAATCTCTGAATTCCAATTCCAGGTCTCACGACATGTCACTGAATGAATTAGTTTGGAAAACACCAAAGCAGCAACCAGAGACGAGGAGAAAAAAGAAATGGCCACCTGATGTAATCGTTTTTGGTGCGAGTGGAGGTCTAGACAGTCAAGTTCTGTGGTTGGAGAACTTTCCACCTGATGTGATCGTTTTTGGTTGCCGACGATATCGTCGTGCGTAATTGAATACATGTGTTCCATCTAAAAAAACAGCGAGATTTGCTGAAATGTGTCATTCACCAATGAACAGTCTCCTTCAAACAAGTCAAAGCACCGATGATTTGGGTCTTAGATATTCATTCTTGTATGCAGATCATCACACCTGTTTTTTTTCAGATGGGCTCATCCACTTTGATCCGTATCTAGTCCATATTAAAATATGTAGAATGCATTATAAAAGTGAACGGAGGGAGAGGGGTATATTCAAATATGCAAAAGAATTACTCAAGATTTGGTTCTATTTCAAACTTGTGTTGCATTCTAAAATTTGAGTATGGCAGAGGAGAAACTCTGAATCTCTCTACCTTATTCTTCTTCAGAATCTAGATGGCAAGGGAGCAGCAGCAGCGAGCTCCACCGGCGGCAGGGGAGAAGCAGCACGTGCGCAGCGTGGGCGACACTTCAGTGTCGAGAAGCTGAGACGAGCTGGAGGTCTCCTCGCCGAGCTGGAGCTGCCGGCGAGACCGCAAGACAGCGAGACGAGGAGACCTCGAGCTGGAGCTGAGCTGCCGGTGAGACCGCAAGACGGCGAGACGGGGAGACCTCGAGCTGGAGCTAGAGCTCTCCTCGTCGAGCTGGAGCTGCCCGCGAGACGGCGATATCTCTCCTTGTGTGCATGCATGTTTGAAGAAGAAACCCAGCTACTCAACTACTCCCCTGATTGTTATTCTTGCAGCTTTATTTTGTTCATTGCTGTGAGCCTGTGATGTTGCATGAATGTCTGTAGAATTTTAGAATGCCCTATGTATGTGTATGCAACTTTTTCTATACATGGTTGGCTGTGCGGTTGTAAATGTCCAGAAAATATGGAAGGTCATGCCCAATTTTTAGAAGATAAAATTGCAAATCATATTCAGCAAAATTAAGCACAAAAAATTATCAATGTCTTCCATCTGTGCAGAAACAAGGAGTATTTTTTAATGAAATTGCAAATTATAGGGTTTAGTAACTTATTTGAAATTGCAGCCATCTTGTCTGAAAAGTACTCTTATTTGCTGAATGTCTGTGGAGAAACAAGGAATACAAGAGTGCTTGTCAGGCAAGGTGTACAAGAGTACAAGTCAGCTATCTGTGGAGAAACAAGGAGTACAAGAGTACATGTCAGGCAAGGTGTCAAAATCAACCAGAGTCAAATGGGAGCATCTCACTTGGTTGATCACATTGCAAAGGTAAAATTTCCAGGGAAGTCACTTGCTCTCTGAACATGATATTTGAGTCTACCAGTGCACTACAATTGATAAAGATTATCCTGGTGACTTGGTAGCAGCTGTAGGTTTTTTCTTATCCACATATTCAGCTTGGTAGCTTAATTAATAACCCATTTTAACTTTATTTCTCGCATTCTTTCAGTTAAGGTGTTGTTTGCAGATGACACTACTATCACCACAAAGAGCATACAGCTGGACAACTCAAAGATCGTCAGGTCTAGAGAAATGTTTTTTTTTTTGTTGCGAAGCAATAGCTTTTATAGATTAAGCAACAGCAGACGAATCTTGCTGGATACAGGAGCTAATAAACGCCGGCACTGGCCTGGCTAGCCAAGTACACTCCGGCACAGCACAAGATGCTTGTTTAGCAGTGAGGTGGGCAGCTAGATTTGCTTTACTGTTTACATAACCAAATAACCAAATTCAAAAAGGTTGAAACCCTCACTAAGCTCTTGGATTTCTAGCAGAATTGGTCGCCCGGTTCTTCTTCCTTGTTTTCGATCCATAGCTCAGCCCCATGCAGTCCGTCTCCAAGTGAACGTTACTGACATTTCGATCTCTGCACAGCATCCCTACATGCATGCATAAGCTTCGGCAGTAGTGGCGTTGCCATTGAATCATACCACTTTGACCCAGCAGCTAGAAAATCTCCTCTTTCGTCGCGCAAGACAGCACCCACATGTTTCTCAATGTCAAAAGCGGCATCAAAGTTGACCTTGACAAAATTTGGGGATGGAGCTCTGCACGGCATCAGTGTTGGGCTTCCTTCACGATCTGACGTTGCATCCATAGTGAGCTCTGCACGGTTTCACGATCTGCAGAAGATGCAAAATTAAACGAAATAAAATATGAAAAGAAAACAAAAAAGAAAATAAAACGAAAATAGGGAAATACTAACTAAATATAAGACGTTTGTGTAGTTCAATCGAGAAAGAATCAGAAAAAAAAACAAATAACCGCCCAAAAGAGGGAAAAATTGGTCCTTCTGGGCCGGCCCACCACACGAGCAACGTGAGGGCGTCGCCCCCTATTTGACCCAACGGGCACCAGGTCGCAGCTCCAGCCCCACCTGCGGCAAACTAAAAAAAAAACACCATCCCCCGCGCCGCCCCCGCCGCCATGTCCGTCCCGGAGGTCCCGGCCCTCTCTTCCGCCATCCTCGACGACCTGACCCCCTACGAGCGTGACGTCTACGATCACATCTACGCGGCGGGCAACAAGGGCATGTGGAGCCTGGACATCCGGAACGCGACGAAGCTGTCCGGCCCCATCCTCAGCAAGCTCACCCGCGCCCTGCTCCAGCGGGGCATCCTCAAGGAGGTCCCGGACGTCCGCCACCGCGGGAAGAAGGTCTTCATGGACGCCCGCATGGAGCCCTCCCCGGAGATCTCCGGGCACCACAACCAGTGGCGGAGCCAGGATTTTACCGTGACCCAGGCCAACATTAAGCTCTTATACTGCGATGCGGCTGGTATACAAAATTAGCACTAAATTTTTTTTCACATGCAATGGAGGAAAATGAACTGCTTTCCACAGGTGGTTTGACTCAAACCATTTTTGTACATTTTCGCAAAAAAAAAACACGTTTTTGTACACCAATAGTTGCACCATTTATACAGGGACGAAAGGCGCTGCATTGCACGATACACACATAGGACGGGAAAATTGCGACGTATAAGAGACGGGGAGTAGGCAACGTTTCCAAGTTTGTGTGCATAGGGCGACAAAAGCCAGCAGTCTATGGATTTGTTTTTCAGTTCGTTTTCATATGATGGATCAGTACCTCACCTTGTACTCTAGATAGATCGCTCCGTGTTAGACAAAGCTGACATCTGATCTAATGGGCTACTAGTGGAATTGGAGCAATCGGAGGCATGCAAAGAAGCACACGAAGAGCTGGACTAAAATTTCTGCCTAGGGCCAGATCAAACGAGTACTAATACTTAGGCAGGAAATTTTCCCACGCCCCGGGCCATTGCCCGTGTTGCCCGGGGCCTAGCTCCGCCCCTCCACGAAGGCCAGTTCGATACCGACGCCCTTGTGCTGGGATGGATTGGCGAATTAACATTGTAGATTAGTGTTAAGTTTCTCATTGTCGGTTTGTGTATTTGGTTTCGACCGTAAAGCAATGAAGTCTTTAGGAATTTTATATGTATTGTATCTATTGATTCAGATTTCAGATCCTTATCTTTGTAAATTATTGGATTTGACTAATGTGTCTTGTTGCTTTGTCAACACTAAAAGCAAAAGGCCTATAAACCTTTTCAAAAGTCAAGCTACACAAAGTTGTAATTGTTGATAGTTTTTCTAAAAACTTGTCAAAGATTACATTCTTTGATTTTTTTTTTTAAGTTTTAACGGAGGGAGTATGGTATAATGTGGCTAAAATATGGACATCGAATTTAAAGCGTTCAGTGTTTCAGTTCATACGTTCTAATTGCAACTGCAATACTGTATCAGCATCACAGACCACTCTAACACTGTGTTTGGATGCAGGGAATTTGGGCTGGAATTGGGGAATCTGGAATTGGGCTGCTGTTTCCGCCGTTTGGACTGGTCAGGGAATTGGGCCTGGGAAACTCGGAGCAATTCCCAGCGCAACCCCGCGCTAGTGACCGCTCGGGCGAAAACTTTCTGAGGCTGAGGGCTGGGAATCGCGCGGAAACGAGCGTCGCGAACCGTTTCTTTCTCTCCTCGCGACATGTCCGCTCCTGGAGGCTGAGCTCGACCGTCCGCTCCCAGGCGAAACGGCGGCGCCGGCGCCGGCGGCCAGGTTCCTCCCGCTCCCCTCCCTCTCCTTCGCACCGCCGCACTCTCTCCCGCCTCGCCGTTCGTCCTTTCCCGGCCGGGGCCGCACCGTCCGTTCCCTCCTTGAGCCGCGCCGCTTCCTGCAAACCCTAGATGTGGCGGCGGCAGGATGGGGCCGGCGGCGGGATAGGACGACGACGGGATGGGCACGGCGGCGGGATAGAAGCTTCTCGCCGGCCCCAGCCCCGCGCTCCTCGACGGCCCCAACCCCGCGCTCCTCTCCAACTCCTCCGCATCGGCTGCTCCCCATCCTCTCCCGTCGGACTGCGCCCCGAATCTTTCCTCCATGGCTGCATAACCTACGAGCAAGGTACATGATACATCTCTTCCTCTGTCTCAATTACATTGCTGTGATTAGAGATTACTAGATATTTAGATTTGTGATTTCTTAAACATGGTGGCCGCCCGTTGGTACATTGCTGGCTGCTTTTGCTTGGCTGCTTGATGTGGTTGCCATGGTTCCGGCTTGTTGGCTGCTACTATCCTACGAGTGCTGTTAATTTATGATGCCGTGCTTGCTGCCTGTTCTACTCAATGACACATTGACACTATTTACTTATTATTTTTGCACATTGATCATATTTTTTAATCTCATTATGTGTGCAAAATAATATATCAACATTCAATTATACACATACAATTGTTTTCATACTTTTACCAGGTTTTATATTATCCAAATTCAACAAAACATCCAATTCTAAGATTCATACATCCAAACAGGAATTGGAAATGTTTGCTACCCTCTGATTCCAGGCATAAATTACATTCACAACCAAACAGCGGAATTGGAATTGAAGACCATTTCCTTTCCATCTAGGAAATGGAATTGCCAGCCCAATTCAATTCCCAGAAAACTTTCCTACATCCAAACACAGTGTAATGGATCGAGTGAATGTGGTTGCTGGAGCGGCTCTCGGAGCGTTAAGAATTGCTTCCTTGTCATCGATGTGTACAAGCGTAAAAGCAATCCTGTAATCAGGCAAAGTGGTGGATTATTTTCAGATTACATAACCGAATGAGTAATACACTTGCAAAGTACGCTATAATAAAAGTATCCTATGAAACGTTACTTTCGTCGGCGCTCATTCTGGTGGTAATAAATTGTGGAGTGTCACAGTCGTATGACAGTATCGCAGTTCTTGCCAGTGGCATGAATACAGACTTCTGAAATCTGAACCGCGTTCCCAGTTCAGAAAGGGCAAACATGTAATGTGAAAGGAACACAACCGACCACCAATCCTAAAATGTACATATGGCACCTATGCTGTTTAATTAGTTAATTCGATGCCCATGGGAGTAAGGGGAGGCGCAAACCACTCTAAGCCAAACATATCAGTCAACCTACTGATCCATAATAAGTGCTTCTAATTTAGTGCAAAGTTGGCACTTGTTATGGATCGGAGGGAGTATGTTGGACTTACCGGTGACCTTAATAGTACACAGAAACTAAAGGCAGCTAAGAGCACTGCATAGTTTAAGGCTCCCTTGCCAAACATCGACATAGTCGTCCCACATCAGTTACAACGAAGTTTCCCCGTAGCTTCCGCGACAAAATAAAACAAGGCACTGACGCAGAGCTACAAATAGTTAACTGCCTAAAAGGTAATTACATCAACAGAACCTCTTCTATTATCCCCTTCAATTTGACATGGAGATGCAACAGATAGAAGAGACAAAAAAATCAGCCTCGGCTAGCAGAAACCCACCACGACGCTCAGCGATGCACTCAGATTCCTGGATACAACGAAACATATGTTAGTAACCAGGTATTTTCCTTCATTGGTACCATAGCCAAACATCGTGAGCCTTGAAATTGACAACATGAAGAGTGAAAAGGTAACACATGCGCACTTGGTCTATATGCACTCAGATTCCTGGATACAAGAGCCAACATACGTTATTAACCGGATATTTCTCTTCGTCGCTAATATAAATAAACACCAGCATGTAACGAGGTATTTTTCTTTAGCAGTAAGACAACGAAATAGTGTGGTGTATGCAGGGTCTTGAAAGGGTGAGAAGGTACTAGCAATTGGTCTAGAATCAAGTTAGTAGAGAAAGTTTGCTGGCAGCAACAGAAGTCAGACAAAGCGCATACCATTAGTAGAAGTTATAGGTTTATTAATTGGCAAAAAAAACATGTGACTATGCATATACATGCTGCATATCTAGCTAGGACTGCTAAAACAAACAAGCTAGACGAGCTATCTGAGCTCAACTCGATCCAACCCTAGACGAATGAGCACTCAAGCCTAGCGAGATCCAGATTGAATAGCTCAACAACGTTCAATCTCGGAATACCAACACTTATTTTGGGAGCTGAGCGTGGGTCACTCAAGCTTTGTCAAACCTACGCAATTTTCATACATGAGTCAACATTGCTTTTTAGCAACTCACATACACTTGATCCAGCTTATAAAGTTCCATATAAGATGTGTTGTCTTTTCTCGGGTTAACAAGCTTTGTCAAGCCACTCTCTAGATTACTCAGTTTGGTCCGAGCTTAGCTCGAGCTTAGAAGAAAGATCAAAGGCGAACTTTAGTTCGTTTGAGCTTTGCTCGAGCATTAGCTGTGGTTGAAGAAAGGAGAAAGCGGAAACAGAGCCAGTAGTTTTTAGTCCGCGATGTCTACTAAGATAAAACAAAGAAACATGAAGCAAAGTAGATTTTATCACCTCTAAGCAAGTGTCACCAGCTGCTATGCCAATACCTCTATGTCTACTTAGGTGGCATGAGAACTCATTCACTCGATGCTATGTCCTGAGTCCTGACAAAGCTGAGTTGATACACTTGATGTCAATAGTGTACCACGAAAGCCTTCCTCGGCTGGCAGTACATCAGCCTTCTGCCCTGAAATTTCATCTGAAATATCATAGGAAAACAAAATATCACGATCAGCAATCTCATGTTTTCAGGGATATTTAAATCTCATAATTGCTACTTCACCTGCTATATCACGGTTCTCAAACATTTCAGAGTCTTTGACCCATAGAACATCCCCAGGGAAAATGCCCTTGTCAGCAAGAGTAGCAAAATCATCTTCCATCTCAAAAGGGCCTTTATGAAGCTTCTGGTTCTCCTTAACAATCTAAATATGACAACAGAAATATTTGGACCGCGATTAAAATATAACAAAGCAAGATTTCTGCACCTAGACATAAAAGCGACCTGTGCATGTGTGCTTATCTTTTAAACAAATTGGAGAGAAAGCAAAACTACATGAGTACATATATACGATTATTTCATGTACAGTGGCACGATTATCTGAATTTTTTTTGTGACCCCTTAGGTGAACACGAGGTTATTTTACGATTGACTTGCTAATACTATGAAATTCGATCAAGTAATCCCACGAGTACTGAATTGCATGCGCCTACCAGTTAACCCAAAACTTAAGCTGTTGGGGGAGGTATGCAAGCCATGACTATTTTTGTTAGTAGTGCGTTGGCCAGGTCTTATAATCAAGAGTCCGATACCTTATTGAATCGCACGCACCTACCAGTTAACCCAAAAGCTAAGCTGTGGAAAAAAGGTGGCAATATATTTCAACAGCAAGTGTAAACTATAGCTCCAGTGCTCCACTATGATGGTATGGTACGGTGCTAACTGATAAAGCACCGGTACTTTTAACTGGGACTAGTCAAACTGGTAATTATTGATTGCAGCTAACAATGTTAAGCTTTAAATTTTAAAGTTTGAAATAAATTTTTTTTGGACAGATCAAATTATAGCAACCACAGATTAACTGTTGAAGTAATAACATTAAAATAAGCCTATCCAGTCTAGAAGGTTTTTAACTTTGAAGTAAGTGTACCAGTCACAAGATTCACAGCTGATACTTATTTAGCGAACTTCTTTCAGCTGAAACGGAATTAAGTTGTAGACATACCCCTAAAGATTCCCATATCATGAGTTTCAACTGATAGACTGTTGTAGAACCAGAGACTTTCAAACTGATTGAGTTCCCTGTGGTAGTCCTTCGGAACGCTTTGAAGTCCGACGATCTGGAACAGGAGCTGAAGATGCCTCTCTAATTGACTTTGGTGCCTCTTTTCCACGCACAAGATAAACATGAATATCTTCGTTCTCGTAATTGAGTTTCTCCTTCAATGCACAGCTCTCGATTTCTCCAATACATTCTTCACAAACCTAGCATACAAAATTCACAAGTAGAATTGAGAAATATGGGAATATCTAGCTCTTAGCACAACATATTGACTCCAGAACATAATTTACCTCAGGATCAGTTCTAACATAGGGTCTACTGTCCTCCGAATCACCATTTGTATCATTAATAGACTGGTCCGGATCTTCATCCAAAACTACCTTTGATACAGGTGACTCGTGCAGTTTATCTTGAGAGCTCTTGCTAAAAACAATTTCAGCACATATACCATTTGCATGTGCTACATTCCACTCCTCAGAGAAAGATTTCCAATCAGATTCCGAGATCATTGCTAATCCATCAATCTGAAAACCAAATAATATAGTTAATCCGCAATGTCCAGGCTATTTGTTTTCATCTTGTAACGCCACATATCAGCGAAACAAGGGCCCAACTTAAAGATTGTTGGATAAATGCAACAGCATGATAGGCAACTAATATAATCATGCAAGAGCTTCATATTTTCTATCTAATATCACTATGCATGTGTATTCATTAGCTTTGCCTTTCCAGATCCATACAAACTTTAAGAAACAAGTTAGGAACAGAACATCATAGCGGATATTCACACGTGCATCTGCCATGGACAGCCTCCAAACAGACAATAACACGGGGTTGACATTTAAGAGTAACTGAGGAAGAGGAATACATCTATAGTAAGGTCATACTGCACAGGCCACAAGTACGAAGTTACAGGCAACATATGAGAGGTAGGAAGGAGAAGTCCTGAAGACACGTGAACTTACATTCGATGTATTCTGAGTGATGCTCCCACGCTTGCAAACTAGATCTAAAGGCCTTTGCAACAATCTTGAATGCTGGAAAATGATCAAGATAATGAACAAGAAATATTATATAGTTTATACACCTAATAAGTAGAGAACAAAGGTGGCGATATTGCAATTTAAAGTCAACAGAATAAATGGAGTCCAAAAAAAGCATATCTCAGTGACCAATCAAAATCTCCACAACACTATAGTAAAAGTAAACCCCACGTAAAGTGACAAAATAACAACGTATTGTGAATTGCGAATTCTTACTCATTAAGCAAGAGCACCAAACATGTGTCACGCCACAAATTTGAATGAAGTTATGATGCGTGCTTATAGTAGTGCTTATCTAAGGATGACTGTTATAATGTAAAAATTGTTACATTTCTATATTAATTCACTGGCAGAGATGAATAGAATGTAAAAGTGCAGCATTAATAATGTACAACTCTTAGACCTCATTCAGTGAACCAAACTGGTATAGCACACTAACTTATGGGTAGATTAAACAATTTATTCTGTACAAAACTTGCAAATCCTTGACCAAATTATCCTGACAATCAATTTTCACCACGATTATGTTCACAAGTCATCATGCACCGATATCTTCACTAATGCTTTACATAAAACTAGTTTGCATACACGTGCATATGCACGTCTTAACACTATAGAGGAATTTTGGATAAGAAAAAAAAGTCATAGCGTGTCCTGCCAAATGATCAAAATAAATGAACAAACCTAAGGGCAAACCCAATTTATTGGTGATAAATATTTGAATTATTGTAAAATAAATAATCTAACCCATGCCAAAAGAATACTCCCTTACACTTGTTGACTTGCTAGTTGCTACAGCCTGCAGCTCAAAAAGGTACGCGGCCATGAAGGCATGCATGGGCTTTTTATTATTCGGGAACAAAGACTGGATGGTTCCAGAACATAATGGAGGCACCTGACGCTACTGTTCATTGCGAATCCCTCAGCTCTGAGCCGTTAGATTTGTGAGACTAATGGTTAGGATTGATACACCGAGTTGGATTCAAAATTGGTACACTATATAGGAGTATAGAAATACTAATAGTCATCTAATGATCTCAAAATAGGAGAGTAGCAAATTAACTTCAAACCATTTATCCTGACAGCAAGCATCGCATTGACCTGACTAAACGAATTTATATACTAGAGTTATCGTCTTTTCTGGCCTTTTCAGAACCAAATCCACGTACCGGCATAAGGGACTAGTCAGCAGAACAGAGACAGAGTTAGTTTACCTTCTCACATTTAAGTGAATTTATAGCAGCTTCGAGACTTAGAGGTTCTGGTAACGAAGAAACATTTTTTCCAGTTGCTGTAATGTAAGCTTTCCATTCTGACAACCATGAGGAAGGAATCAGATAATATTTTTGCCCAGGGTGAAGTGCATAGCCTTTCCCAGATAGTAACTTTTCATGTCTCTGTCGTTGCTTCAGTTTCACCGCTCTGCAGAGGTAAATACCGTGCCAAAACGAAATTAATATCAACCATCCACTTTTAAGTAAACAACCCATTATCTCACATTAAGAAATCTGTTGTACTATGGCATTCTTAGCTCACCTAAGATTATCCACGACAGAAGCGACAACTGACAATTTCTGGTCACAAAGTTCGCATGGTTGACAATCTGACGGAAAAGTCACAATATTGTCAGCTTTGCTTGCACTGTTGGTGTCATAGAGAAATATCCATAGGCTCTCTGGCACAGATACCCGCTTTGCGCCAGGAGCGTTCTCTGGAAGAAGCTGCCCATGGCTGCATGTTAGAGCACTTGTTGGTCCATTATCAGCATCAGAATTGCTATCCACATTTTTTCTTCGCAACCAATGGGTCAACCTGGGGGTAACCAGGAACGCATATCAGTATAAGACTGGAGTGTGCAATTCATATAACTGCCAGACATACTTAGATAATAACTGTAACTGGTTAAGGTGCAAAAACTCAATCAATAAAACTATGATGATTGACCACACCGTGGTAATGCATTGTCCGACTACAATAAACATATGAGCAGGGCTTAACCTAATATAACATGTCAGATAATGGTTGCACAGAAAGAAAAATAACATTGAGCAACATCCTTTAAAAGGTAAGAGGTAAAAACAAAAATACACAAACTTTAAATATGAGTATCATTGGTGGGACCGCAGATAAGAACTCTTACATAGACACACTAGTAGATCATTATCACGAGATTGAAATCGGAAGGGCTATAAGCAGAATATTATATTTATATGTAAACAGCTCCAGAAAGGCAGCGGACGAGGAGAGTAATTTTTAGTGCAGTAAAACAATATTAGTTTCCGCAAGTCATGTACAGAAAAAAAAACTGAGACGAGGATGTCATTTCCATTACCATGCCTTCGAAACAAAGTAACTAGGACCTTCAGGTATACTTCCAGCAAGCGCTGCTTCTGCAACATTTTTTAATGATGCTTTTTGATCACGATAGACATCAGCAGACACTGCAGTTTTTGCTCCATCCTTGAGACAGTCCATGCAAACATCATCCTTGTTGAGTGTTGGGCCTCCTCCATACTAGTATGTTCCAATAAAAATGTAAGCAATATTCACCAAGGCTTTTCCGGAAGTGTTAAAAGTTCAGAACTGCTCGCAAAATATAGTGTTCTTGCAAATAATTGAAGTAAAATATTCGCACAAATAGCAAATATTTACTCCTGAGCAATCTGAGGAAACGATTCTAAGAAACAAAAACAGTAAGTGGAGCTTCTTACCTTGGAAAGTAGCTTCTCCCAAGCTTTAGCCGACAATCGCTTCATGGATGTGACCTTAGATGCTGGAACCTTTCCATGTTCACATTGAATTGGACTGTTGTCTATGGAACTGCAGAACCAAAATAAAGTTGTAAGAAGGATATCCTAAGGCTACATCTTTTGAGAAGAATATATGTGTAACTTGTTACTGATCATGAATTGAGTATACATGCGATGTAAAATATATTTCTAGTCGATTTACCAGCCATTTGGTAAAATGTGCTCAAGCAGATATATGATGCTGAAATTATCTGAGATGTACAGAAGAGAGACCACTTTCATACTACTTCCTCTGTCTGGATATATATAATGTGTATTTTGGTTGGTTATAAAAGTTAAGGCAAGGCTTTGACCAACAAGTAGCTATGTGCTTTATGTGATGCAAAATAGCAATCATACGTACTGTTTACATACAAATCTAATGACATCAATTCTGGGTCACATAATATATTTCCGATGGACAAATTATGATTGTTAAAAGTTAAGACATGGATTTGACCAACAATTAGTTCATTATAATGTGATTTATGTGATGCCAAATCACAATCATAAGTATTTTTGTATTCCCAAATACAAATCGAATGAAATCAATTCTGGGTGACATAATATATTTCGAATGGCCGAAGTTTTGTCTTAACCAATCAAAATATGCACTATATTCAGATGGATAAGTAAACCCCAAAGATTCAAAAGGCTAACCAGTGGTTTATATCACGTAAAGAAAATCTGATCTAACCTACAGCTTGAAAATGGACAATATTAGTCTAACAATAGCTGGTGTTAACAACAAGACCACTCAGCTCCTTCCACGTAAATGATCGAAGAACAGGTTAAACCTAGCAGTACAGACAGATAATGCCATTACAAGACTTTAACTTACCGTGACGGTTGTTGTGTTCGGTCAGGAAATGAATGTAATGATATACTCAGATACTTGATGCTTTGTGATACAAATTGCAGCATTATATGGGTTTAAAGCCAGCTTTTATTTAACATTCCACAGATGTGTGGGCCATGATAAGCTAGCAACAATACTACTGATAGCTAACATTACAACCGTACAACGTGGTCACAGTAAGTTGAATTTATACGGGACTGAGTAAGAGCATTTGCATGGATTTTGTTCTCGCGACACTGAATAATAAAGCATTCAAAAATAGTGGAAAACGAAGAGAGGGAAAAAAGCGCTTTAGGGAACTCACGAGGGAGGGATAGCACTATCTGCCCACTGGCGAAGCCAGTCTGCTGAAATCCAGAAATAAGAATCATCGTCTGGAGTAGCAGGTGCTTCTGTCAGAATAGATTTTACTTCTTGGCGCCTCTCAGATATGGAGGCCAAAAAGCTATCTTTTTTACTTCGGTACTCCTCACATTCCATTTCACATGATGCATTCAATGCGTCAATTTCATCCAGAAAATGTTGTGGAAGGGACTAGTATTGGCTTCCGCAATACTGTTGCTTCCCACACCATTGTCATCTTTACTCGAACGTTTGTACATTAGCATGTAAGCATCTGTGGAGGAAAACATCTCTCCCATAGCAGAAGTCGTGCAGCCTCATGATTGCTACTGCTATTCCATTTGCAACAGAACCTTCTGTAGAAGTACCTTGAGATTTCTGGTCAGCTTTATCAGATGACTTGCCTGGCTTTTCACCAAAAGGGTGAAAACCAAGTTTGGATACACACTCATCATCAAACTCCCACCACTGACCGCTACTTCCATCCTTTATATGTGCCACATAGTGCCCACTATTAGCAGCACTACCCTTGTGAATCAAAATAGCAGCGAGGTCATAATTGTAACTAGATGAAGGGTTTGACAACCGCTTTCCCATGTCTAGTTGTCCCGGAAAACTGAATGATGAAGATATCTTTTTCTTCGTTGTTGTCTGAGAATGAAATAAGTTAGACAAATGTCACAAAAAAGAGAGAAAGCAGACAAGACAGCAGTGGAAGGGATGTATAGCAAAAAAAATGTGGAGTAGCTTCAGAGCAGGGTGTATCACCTTTGGCAAGAAAACATAACGCTTCAGCTGAAAATTAACGACAGGGGGAGCGAGCGAAGTTTTATACAGCGAGTGGCATCTACCCTTTTCTGGCATGACTCACAGGAGTATTGGTTATCCCCATTCAGTGCCTCCACACTCAAGTAGTCATCCAAACTTTCTTCTAAATTGTTTAAACCTTTGATGTTGAGCTCCAGTTCATAGAAGTCTTCCATTTTTGAAGATGCTTCAGAATCCCTTCCACATGATGAACACCTAAAGCATATGCAATGTCTGACATCAGTTCTCCACAAAATTAACCAGTACAATGAACTAAGCATGTGGTATTTATCATTCACTTATATATGTGCAGGCTGTTTGGATCCGAAATTGTTAATGCACTATATCCTTGGCACCAGGGACCTAAGTGTGTCTACTTTATCTCTTCCTTCCTAAGTGTGCGAGTAACCAAAACAATAACAAAATCACAGTTTCTGCCAGAGCACAATAGTCCATCTAAGCAGTAAGCACAGATCCAGCAAAAACTGAAGCAAGTACAGAAGACTTGATATGAGAGAACAAAAAGACAGCACACTGCAATAATAATCTTGGAAATGTAAACTTTGCGGAAACTAAAAGATTGAAATAGTTGTCTAAATTCAACCTTGAAAGCACTAGCAAAGAAGTCTGACTTGAAACGCATCTGGATATTTACCTACCGGGTCACATGCGACACACTCCCGCGGAACAAATGCTGGACGATATCCTTGGCACCAGGGACCCTGGAGTGACTCAGCGAACCCTCCAGCAGAGACAGAAACAAGGTAAGGAACTCATGGCTGTCCTGCTGAACCCCATTATCAAGCTCCAACGTCTTGATAAACGGCGCGGAGTCAATGAACGCCATCTTGCTGGCGTGCAGCTGCGCAAACAGCCGGGCCAGCTGATCGAGCACCGGGTGTTTCTCCAGGGTCTCCGGCTCCAGCGAGAAGATCCCCGAGCGGAAGGAGGTGTTCATGTAGAGGCACTGGAGGATGCTGTTGGCGTAGCAGGTGGCCCCCAGGTTGGTCAGCCCGGCGGGCGTCTCGGTGGACTCGCGGAGGTCCTTGGACGGGTCGGCGCCGAGGCCGCGGACGTGCTCGACGTTCTTCTGCCATAGCCCGGCCTTCCTCGCCCCGCCGGCGCCCGCGGGGATGAGCCCGCAGAAGCAGTTGGGCGAGTCCTTGGTGTTCCCGTGGCAGCCGTGGCAGAGCGGCCGGGAGACGTTGTACAGCTGCCGGATGTCGTCGGCCGTGACTGCGCCCGTGGAATGTATCCTCCTGCACATGTATACAGCAGGCAAAGACAGATTAGCAACGGAAACATGCATTGGAACCTGAAAAAATTCACTCTATGTCGAATCTACGCAGAGGGGAAGGGGAGAGGGCAATGCGTACTTGAGGACGGCGCGGGAGGGGCTGGCGGAGGATTCGTTGCCGGCCCGCGGCCGCTTATTCTTGTTGCGGGTGTTGTGGCCGCTCATTGTACCATCCACCGGCGACGGCTCGCCGACCCTGCAGCGGAAGCTAGGGCATTAGTGGAGGCCGGAGGACGGGAGGAGGGGCAATCGGGGGCGGATCTACCCAGAAACCGTGAAGGTGCCCCTCCCTAGCGAGATCGATTTGACTGATGGAATCGCTCGCTGGATGAAAATTGAAAAAACCTAGCTCGTACCTCGAACTGGAAGGACTGGGGGGGGTGGAGGCGGCGGCGGGGGCGTCCTATGCGGCCAGGAAGAAGTAGAGCGGCGATGAGGGCGGGATGGGGGTGGAGGCGGAGGGGCCGGAGTTGAGGCGTCGGCGGGCGGCAGCTCTAGGTCCGGGAGTGGGGAGAGGAGGGAGGGACTAGGGATCGTCGGACTACGAATGAGTTTGTTGCCACACGATGGGAGTTGTCCCCCAGCGTCCGATCGAGTTTGTTAGCAAGATGAGGGAGAGAGGCTCGTGTGCCACGGATGGGCAACTAAATCATTCTGCAATCTCTCGTGTGTCATTCATCTCGGATTTCAGCCTTCATTGTCAGGAAAATGACAAAATCTGCAGTCAAAACCGGAGACAAATCATGATCAACCTGGGTAAGAGGACCCTAATTATAGTATGGTCATCTTGTGGAGGATCAGCACTTTCACTCTCGATAATCATGTTGTATAAAATCACACAAGTCATCATCACCTCACATCTGCTTTTGGACCAAGTTAGAGCAGGATATCTGACAATAGCAAAGCGAGATTTGAGCACAGTAAAAGACCGCTCGAAATCCTTCCTGGAACCTCCTGTTTTAATACAAAATGAGGTTGGATGTTACCTAAAGGGTTGGAGATGATCTTGACAAATGTAGACCATCTTGGATATATGCCATGTCATATCAATGACCATTGATCTCGTACTTACATGGTGGAGCTTCGCTCAGATAGTCGGTTAAAAACCGTTGAGCATTGCAGCACGTTGATGTCATTGTGAGGTTCGGCCATACCAAAGAAGGCATGACAGATCCACAAATCATGATGAGCAACAGCTTCTAGTACGACACTACACTCTCCAACATGACCCTTGTAAACTCCTTTCCAGTCGAAAAGACAATTCTTTAATGCCCAATGCATGCAGTCGATGCTTCCAAATATCTCAGGAAATCCTCTAGCTGCGTTATGTGCCATGAGCCTAGCAGTGTCAGATTCATTTGGCTGTCTCAAATACTTTGGCCAAAACACTGCAACCACCGCCCTGCAAAACCGATACATGGTCTTGATACATGTGGACTCGGCCATGCGTAGGTAGTCGTCCACTGTATCTACGAGAGCTCCATATGCAAGATCTCTCAAGGCGTACGAGAAGATACTAGGGACAGTACGACGGGGAAGATAGTAGGCAGTGTCTGGAGGCGACGTCGACAAGGCGGAGGGGGGTGGCGGCGCCGGCGATTCAATAGGCAGGAGAGGGTTCAGGCCGCAAGGAACGTTGGGGAAGAAAAAAATGGTCCGTGTCGCTGACGCGTCAGCCCCACCCGTCAGGATTCAACGAGTTGTGCGTTGTCGCGGTTGCCGGCACGCCCGCTTGCGTTTATAGAATCTTGGCGGGAAGCGGCGTTGCCGGAATCTGTATTGGGGCGTGCCGGCAACATTTGGGCTATTGGGCGCGCTGCTGGGGGTCGATTTTGTGCCGGCGCGCCCAATAGGCCTATTGGGAGTGCAGTTCGGCGCACCGGTGGAGATGCTCTGAGAACTTGCTGAAAATGTGCGGTTTGGTCACAAAGTTGTAGCGTTTTAATTACTCTGTGATGGTGGCAGTTAGTATGAACTCCTAAAAAAAAAATTTTACAAATCCCCCTAAAAGACATGCAAAAAAATTGAAGAGGACCTAGCAATTAGAATAAATAAAAGTTAAGAAGCGATTTGCAAAAAACAGCATGCCACGTATGTAAACTCACGGTCGGCATTACGGAGTGGCAAAAACGCTCGCGTGTGGCAATTTGTGACATGTTTTTCACGTTATGCAACTTCGTGATCAAACCGCACATTTTCGACAAGTTCATATACTAAACCTGCGTTTTACTCTAATAATCTTTTGCGATCACTTTAGGTAAATCCTGAATTGTTTTTTACGAATAAATAGTATCAAAAGTTTAGCTATATTTGCATTCTCTATTACGATGAGTTTCTACATCGTCGTGTGGTTTATTTATATGTGCGTCAGAAATGTATTCATAATCTGTGCAAGCATAGTCTGTTGTTACAAATGACAGTTATCAGAACATACTTAGCACATTGTGGCATGAAAATGGTTGATGGAATAATTATGGTTGTGTTGTTCTACCTCAGATTGCATTAACGAGGTTCACGGCAATCTCCATCTCCACTTGCTTTCTATTTTTTATATGGAAATTCTCTTGTATGGAATGGTTTCTTTCAGAAAACCGCAGGGCCAGTTCACCCCACAACCTTAACGTGACACTGCTGCTCCCCCATACACTGAAATACACTCTTATGCTTATTATCTCGTACTACAATTTCTAGAATCCTCACCATCATTCCACATGAGATCATTTAATATATGTTGTTTTGCTGATAGATCTTAAGGTGAAATTCGTGCACCAAATGATGGCGTAGAAGAAAAAAATACTCTGATTGCTCACAAAAAGGCTTTTTATGGGTTGACCCTATGATGTGTGTCTGGTGCCATTTTTCCGCTATTTTCCTTCTACATTTATATATTTAATTTTGTCTTTTACAGTTGGAATGGCAATGCCAGATTAAGTAAGTATGGATCTATCTAATTTATTATATGATTATAGGGTACTGATTAAGTTGGATTACTTCTGCATTTGTATCCATCTTATTGTTGTTTCTGTCTAATACGAGTAGTCCCATAGTATAAAATTGTTTGTCATGTTCAATGTGCTTTTCTTCTTTGACTGTGCATGCTCAGTTCAGAGACCAGGAACAATAAATCTACCCCTTTTTCTAAATAAATAAAATGATTTTCTTCTTTCTGTGGTAAATACTGATACAGTTGTTTGCTAGGAGAAATCTTGAACCGCAAAGATCAGGAGGATGTGAACATGACATGCGATGAAGCTAATTCTGATTTGGATCTGGCCTGGAAAATGTTGGACATTGCAAGACCAATAGTTGCGAAGAGCCCAGAAAAAACAATGTAGAAAGTTAATATATTTTTTGCTCTCGCTGAAGTTTCCGTGAAAAGAGGTAGTTCAGTTATATTAGTTACCAGTGTTTTAGCCAGGTGAATGGTCATCCATGGCCTCACGTTTATTTGTCACTTTTGCAGAGGACAGAGACACCGCAATCGGTTACTACTTGGAAGCTCTAGCCATCTTGGAACATTGGGTAGACATGACCATATTCTAGCTGTCCAGAATCCAGATGTATCCTATTTGTGGTGATAGTAGTTGCAGTCACTCCTATATTGTAATACTTTTGTCTCTGAGTAGATATTCCAATGTTGATTACCTTAATTCAATTCTAGAAACTTCCGCATATGTTTAGCTTTTAAATTAGCATCGAAGGGTGGGGATGCCATCCCATATTGTGTAAAGCCTATTTCAGGATGCCAGTCATGTCTACTGAATCTGAAAAATGCCAAGGAAGCTTTGGTCGCTTATAAAGATGTTAGTGCATCTGCCGCTAAAGGACACTCAGGAAAATTTACTCTAGAAGATAAGATATCTCTTCTTAGTAGAATATCGGCCTTAATGCAGAAAAAGGTGAATAAACTGGATTTTATTGAAGTTACCAATTTGGTTTGTTCATGAATCTAGTTCTCAATGAACGAATGAGATGATTACCTTTGCTTATATTGAACAATGACATCTCTTAATTGTTTTGATTCAGCTTAAGAACTGGAGCAAGCAATGTCAACCCCAATCTAATAGGGTTGTCTCACAAGCAATCTTTGGATTCACAGGTGGCTGGATCAGACAACAACGTCCATTTTGGAACTATATCTACAGCAGCAACAACAGAAAGCATTGGAAGTAGTGTTAGCAGAGGCATGAAACGAGCTAATGACGAGCTCATTTCTGCTGAACCTTCTCCAAAGAGACTTGCAGCAGATGATTCACCATCTGTGAAAATGTGATAGCAGCTAGGTAAAAGTTCTGAATTTGCCAAGATGTTCTTGGAACGCTGTAACTGCATATGAAAAACGTTGTTTGTAAAATGTGATACTATGAAATACATTGTTTGTAACTGCGGCCTCGCAATTCCTGTGCATTCTTTTTTTGAGAGAGAAAGAATATATATAAGATAAATACCTTCGCATATTTGTTGCATCAGTTGCAATAAAATAAGTGTTTATCGAAAGACTGTTTTTGCTCTGTTTTCCCTATAATCTTACCGATTCTCTGTTTGAGAAATGTTTAAAGTGATTTAATTTCATAGTAACTAAGTTTCATAGCATTAATATAGCTAGTTCTGAGACAGATATACTAGTATTCATTTTCCAAATCAACATTTGTAATCTGCAACGTAACTCAATCCGGAGCTTAAACACCATCCTTTACAGATTACGCACACACTCCAATTGATATTGCAAAACTAATATGGGCCAAAGATCATTGTCATCGATGAAGGTGACGGCCACTGCGTCATCATGTCCTCGCTGCACCTCTGAGGCTCTGAATCATCTCCGGCGAGAACGTTGGACAAGGCAAGTCGTAGATGACCTCGTCGGGTGCCGGCTCGTCAGGCTGTGGTCCTGGTTGCGTTTCGTCTGGCTCGCCCAAGATCGCATCCATCTGGTGGTCGGAAATGTTTCGCCCAAGCCAAAATGTTTTTCACTTTTGTCGTCGTCGGACGACGAGGACGAAGACGACGACGGGGAGGAAGATGGATGGTTCCGCCAGCGTGGAAGGCGGCCGGCCTGGACCTGGCGGATCTAGCGGAGGCTATATTGGCGGCCAGTTGACCGGCTATGGTCTGAAGGGGACGGAGCACTGGAGCCTTCGGCGCGCTCGTCCTGCAACACCAGCTGACGTCATAGTTTAAAATAGCCGGCTATTGCATTTAGCCCCGGCGATTTCAGAAGCTACCGAGCTATAGCGGGCTATGGCCTTATAGCCGTTTTGATAAATAATGATAAAAATTTCAAATTTGGGTAGCATATATTCATATATATCAATAATTTACTGATGCATAACATAGTAACATAGTCACATAAGAGATACAAATAACCAGGAGTATTATGTCAACATATTACAACTTTGAGTAGCAGCAATTCAGTACATCGTTTTGACAAAATATTCATAACCATCAAAATCAATTAGCATGTAGCAAAAGCAAGTTCAGGATATAATTATGTCCACATATTACATGGCAACAATATCATATGGGTTGAGTTTGGCTCTGATATATGGCCGAGCGGAGCCGAAAGTTTAGCGGCTAAGGGGCTAAATCGGGGCTAAATCAGTTTAGCCGGGCTATTAGCGGCTATTATCACTTTAGCCTATGAATGTCATAGCCGTAACCCCAAGCCTCTCCAAAGGCTATAGTCGGGCTATAGCTGGGCTATAGCCGGCTATTTAAAACTTTGCGTGAAGGCCGGGAGGGTGGGGCGGCCGCAGCCGCGATGGCCGGATCTACTAGAGCTGATAGTGGAAGCCATGCGAGACAGTGGAGAGAGAGAAGACTGTGCGGCGGCTAGGGTCGGAAGTGAGACTGTGAGAGTGAAGGGCGTAGGGTTCTTATAGACGACGTTAGCGGGATGTCAGGCTGCTTCTTATGGCAATGGAGATTTCCCAAATATCCGTGTGCGATGAGCACTGATGACCCACAAGTATAGGGGATCGCAACAGTCTTCGAGGGAAGTAAAACCCAATTTATTGATTCGACACAAGGGGAGCCAAAGAATACTTGGGAGCCTTAACAGCGGAGTTGTCAATTCAGCTGCACCTGTGAATAGTCTTGCTCGACACAGATTATCAGTAGCAACAGTTTTATAGCAGTAGTAGCGGTGAAATAATAGCAGCAGTGAATAATACAGCAGTAGTGATTGCAGTAAACAGTAGGATTAAAACACTGTAGGCATAGGGATGGATGAACGGGCGCTGCATGGATAAGATAGCTCATATAATAATCAAGACATAGGCATTGCAGATAATAATGATAAAGCATCCAAGTACTAAGTAAACATAGGCATGTGTTCCGTATATAGTCGTACGTGCTCGCAATGAGAAACTTGTACAACATCTTCTGTCCTACCAGCCGGTGGCAGCCGGGCCTCAAGGGAATCTACTGGTAATTAAGGTACTCCTTTTAATAAAGTACCGGAGCAAAGCATTAACACGCCGTGAACACATGTGATCCTCACATCGCAGCCATTCCCCTCGGCTGTCCCAATTATTGTCACTTTGGGACCTCGGGTTCCGGACAACAATATGTGTATACAACTTGCAGGTATGATCAATAAACAGTGCATATCATTATGAAACAATAACATGTTCAGATCTGAAATCATGGCACTCGGGCCCTAGTGACAAGCATTAAGCTCAACAAGTTGCAACAACATCAATAAGTACTAACAACGGATACTAGGCACCATGCCCTAATGATCTTATAACTTATTACATGAACAATCTCATCCAATCCCTACCATCCCCCTCAGCCTACAGCAGGGAATTACTCACACATGGATGGGGGAAACGATGGAGAAGCGTCGGTGATGATGATGGCGATGATCTCCTCCAATTCCCCGTCCCGGCGGAGTGCCAGAACGGAGTTTCTGGTCCCCGAAATAGGTTTCGCGATGGCGGCGGCGTACGGTGATGTTTCTGGATGAAGTGGACGACCCCCTCGCGTTTTAGGTCAGAGAGGGTTAAGTAGTCGAAAGGGGGACTCGGGGAGGTGCCGAGTCGCCCTCCTCAGTGGCTGGCGCGGTGGGCCCCTTGGCCGCGCCGCCATGTGGTTTGGGCCACTCGTGGCCCATCTCTGCCTCCCCTTCTGGCTCCGTGAGTCTTCTGGTAAAATAGGAGGTTTGCGATCTTTTCTGGTGTTTTTCCCGAAAGTTGACTTTCTGCACAAAAACAAGACACCAGGGCAATTCTGCTGAAAACAGCGTTAGTCCGCATTAGTTGTATTCAAAACACACAAGTTAGAGGTAAAACAATAGCAAAAGTGTTCGGGAAAGTAGATACGTTTTGGACGTATCAACTCCCCCCAAGCTTAGCTTATTGCTTGTCCTCAAGCAATTCAGTTAACAACTGAGTGCGATAAAAGACTTTCACGAACACATTTGCTTCATATGATGCATATATTCTCACTATATGAACAAATGCTTAGGCAATTCAAGATGAGGCAAATGCAAATAATGTCACTCAATAGGCATGTAAACTATGAAAAGATACCAACATACTAATAGCGACAAACATGAAACATATTAATTCACAAGATTGTAATGCTCATAATAGGATATGATAAGATGGTATCTCGCTTGCCCGTTTTTGTACAGCAAAACATAAATGCCCAGGCACCTCTGAAGTTCATGGGAAGACTAGAATCAAAGATATCAAAGATAAAAGCATCAAAGTTATATCACAGTTAACCACATTCTGGGACAAGCACATTACACTAAGAATGACAACTATGCTCTCGAGAAAGTGCTCAAAGAAAGGATGGTGACTCAACATGAAAGTAAAAGATTGGCCCTTCGCAGAGGGAAGCAGGGATTATCATGTGCTAGAGCTTTTTATTTTTAAAACAGAAGCAAAATTGTTTTGGGAAGTGTTTGTTGTTGTCAACGAATGGTAGTGGGTACTCTAACCCCCTTGTCAACCAGACTTTCAAGAGCGGCTCCCATGAAGGATGTTATTTCTACCAGCAAGGTAGATCATCCCTCTTCTCTTTTGTTTACACATGTATTTTAGTTTCATTATGGGTGACACTCCCCCCAACCTTTGCTTGCACAAGCCATGGCTAACCGAATCCTCGGGTGCCTTCCAACATTCACATACCATGGAGGAGTGTCTATTTGCAAATTAAGTTGCTTACTGATAAATCAGGGCAAAACATGTGAAGAGAATTATTGATGAAAGTTATAATTAATTGGGACTGGGCACCCCGTTGCCAGCTCTTTTTGCAAAATTATTGGATAAGCGGATGTATATGCCACTAGTCCATTGGTGAAAGTCTGAATGACAAGATTGAAAGATAAAACACCACATACTTCCTCATGAGCTATAAAACATTGACACAAATTGAGAAGTACTTTGAAGGTTTTAAAGGTAGCACATGAAAATTTACTTGAATGGTTCGAAATGCCATGCATAGGTATTTATGGTGGACACTTTGGAATAACTTGGTTTTCATGGTTTTGGAAGCACGAGCAGCATTCCCGCTCAGTACAAGTGAAGGCTAGCAATAGACTGGGAAGCGACAATCAAGAGAGCAATAACCGTCATAATCATGCTTGCGACAAAATGAAATTAATTGAGACATAAAAGTGATACAAGAACTCTGAGTCAAAATAAATCATCAAGGCTTAATTGACTTTTGTTTTTCAGTCATATGCATGCATGAGCATGTGCCAAGTCAATTCGAATGAATTATTCAGAGGAGGATACCACAATGTCATACCCTCTATGAATAGAACAATGCAAGCAAACATCAACATAACATGCTACCACTATTAATAAATTGGGACCGATCATGAGAGAACAAGAACTACTAAGCATCCACTAAATGACATATACCTCACATGAACCAACTAAGCATGCTCACATAGATGAGTATATGTACAAAAATGAAAACAAATAGAGTTCATACCAGCCTCTCACCCCAACTCGAGTTGTTGTAGATCATCCTTATTGCTTTTTCACTTGTGTTGCTTCGAATGATAAGAATGAAAACCAAGCTCCATCGGAGTCACGGATGGCTGTCCAACTCTGAAAACACTATACAAAACCAAAAAGAAACAACAAATATTTTTGGGTTTTCGAGTTTTTGAAACAAGAGCAAAAAGAAACAAACAATAAAGCAAAATATTTTTAGATTTTTGAATAACAAACCGAATTTTAAAACTAAGCAAACTAATACTGAAACTTAAAGAAACAAATGAAGAGAAACAACAGAAATATTTTTGGTCTTTTTGTGTTTTGGAATGCAGCAATAAAAGGTAAACAATTAAAAAGAAAGAAAGAAAACTGCAACATGGATATACAAAGTATCGACAAGATATGATATGTAAATGAGTGAGATGTCGATATACCTCCCCCCAAGCTTAGGCTTTTGGCCTAAGTGGAGGCTAATAATAACGCGGGTAGGAACTCCAAGCCGGCGGGTCATACTGGGCGTGCTCAACATCCGGCTCCGCTGAGGAAGATGAGGCAGAGGGTCCAGCATCCCCAGGATAGGGGCGCGAGCCCCCAGTCCCGGAAAACTGAGTGGAGTCCTCGTCCGCCCATTCTCCATCATCCTCTGTGTGCAGGGCATGTTCCCTCAAGTATGCATCGAATTCATCCTCGGTGACTGACCAAACATTCCTGAAACCAAGATCAAACAAACGTGGTGCAGGCAAAGCGACTATTCGCTCAGATTTAACCATTTTCCACCTCACCTTCTTGGCAAAAGGCACCTCATAAGATAGATTATTCAAAGTAGACCAACTAGTAACAAAGCCATGCCTCCCCATGGAAGCAAAATCGAGCCTCTCTAAAGAAAGCTGCAAATCATTAGGGAGAGCTACTACACCATGCATAGCTAATAAACGAGAAGCAATGAGTCCTCCACAAAATCCACCTTTCTCGCGATTGGCAGCAATGCGAAAGCTATCAAGGCACCCAAATTATAACTCTTATCATGTTGCAAGGCTGCTGCTAGGAAAGCTAAATCAGGAATGGATAATTTATTTGCAGTCTTCCTAGCAAGTACACACCTCGTGATGAAGTAAGCAAAATATCGAATGCATGGAAATTGAATACTTCGAATTTTACCACTTTCATCTGAGTAGGTTCTTCCTTGACATATTACCTCGTATAGGTCCGTCAAATGCTTGGGTTGCCCATGTATCTTCCCTCGTGATCCCCATTGCGGCACCCTAATTGCTGCACAAAAAGCATCAAAAGGCAAGTGGACACTTTTGTTGTAAATTTTATAGTGAACCATAGGGTTAGGTGAAGACCAATCAAATCTAAAGTCCTGCACCACAGACACAGTTAGCTTTGCATATTGGTAGGGTTCTCCCTCTACAAAATCACTCAATCCTGTATTAGAGACAAGAGTACGAAAATCACGCAAGATCCCCGAACTTCTCATGAATTCCAAGCATGGATAGCAGGATGGAACACTCCTTCTTCACGATGGATCCCCATGACCTCAGGAACCACCAATTCATATTGATTTAGTTGGTGTTCATTTCCCTCCATCCTCTGAAATTTTTGACACATATCATAAAAATTATCTTTGAAGCATACAAATGAGGGGAACTACTATATGGACTTGCTAGAGGACTAAACATGCATCAAAACTGATTATATCAACATAGAACAAGCATGCATACTCACTTAACAAGTCACCTACAGCAGCAAAATACTCAAGGTATACTTACTAAACAAAATTCTACTTGGATACATGGAGGAGTCACATACCTGAGAGCAATTGCCCCAAATCTCAGCAGCTGAGATGGGCTGAACAAAGAGATCGAAATCGCGAGGAAGAACAGCAAAAACTCGAGTGTGAGAGAGAAAAACGAGCTGAGTGATGCAAGAGGAAGAAGTGGTAGGTGGGGGAACTTGGAGGGCCAAGGGTGCCCCACCTCAGTGGCTGGCGCGGCCAAGGGGCAGCCGCGCCACCATGTGGTTTGACCCCATGGTGGGTCCCCTTGGTCAGCACCAGGCACTCCCACGATGCTCTTTGAAAAATAGGACCAATGGTATAATTTTTACAGATTTTGAAAACTTTCAATTTGCATGAAATCTGGATATTTAAATTAATAAAACTTGGGCAGAAAAATTATTTTTAAAATTCAAAACAACTAAACTTTTGCAACCTAATTATCACTACAGGAGGTAAAACAAAGTTGAAGAAAGAAATGCTGTTTAGCTCTTTCATGTATGCAAATACATTTGATAACAAGGTTGATCAAGTCTTGGCACCAAATAAATTTACATGACACAAATGATTTAAACATCATGAAACACTCATGTTACCTTGTATTGTATTGATATGGATCCAATCATAATGTTTTGATATCCTTCTTGATGATCATATATAGGGCAATCAATACTTCCCACTTTGATAGTTTTAAAATTGGAGATGGTATTGACTCCATAAATCTTGTCAACTTTCTTGGGGAAATAAACAGTATGTTCTTTATCATTAACATTGAAAGTTACTTTTCCTTTATTGCAATCAATAACAGCACCTGCAGTATTTAGAAAAGGTCTTCCAAGAATAATAGACATATTATCATCTTCAGGCATTTCAAGAACAACAAAATCAGTCAAAATTAAACAATTGTTAGCCACTTGAACAGGGACATCCTCACAAATGCCAACAGGAACAGCAGTAGATTTATCAGCCATTTGCAAAGATATATCAGTAGGTATCAATTTATCAAGATAGAGTCTCTTATAGAGAGAAAAAGGCATAACACTAACTCCTGCTCCCAAATCACATAAAGCAGTTCTAACATAATTATTCTTGATGGAGCAAGGGATGGTTGGTATACCTGGATCTCCAAGCTTCTTAGGAACCTTGCCATTGAAAGAATAATTAGCAAGCATAGTAGAAATTTCCTCATTAGGAATTTTCCTCTTGTTAGAAACAATATCTTTCATATACTTTGAGTAAGGAGGCAATTTAATAGCATCAGTCAAAGGAATTTGCAAGAACAAGGGTTTCATCCATTCACAAAATTTATTATAATGTTCTTCTTCCTTTGATTTTAGTTTCTTAGTTGGAAAAGGCATTTGCTTTTGAACCCAAGGTTCCCTTTCATTACCATGTTTCTTAGCAATGAAGTCTTCCTTAGTGTACTTTGTGTTTTTAGTATGCTTTTCAGGTTCCTTTTCACTAACTTCTTTATCAAGAGCATCATTTTTATCCTTATCACTATCAAGTTCATTACCACTTTCAGTTTCAGCATCAGAGATAGATATACTATTAGGATCATTAACAGTTTCAGAGGATTCTACAACATTTTTATGTTTCTTCTTCTTTTTCTTAGAAGGAGAAACTGGATTTTCAGCTAGTTGAGAATCTTGTTCAATTCTTTTAGGTGTCCCTCAGGATATAAAGGATCCTGAGTATGAGCTCCACTTCTAGTGCTAACATAGACAGGTTTTAATTTTTCTTTAGAAGCATTGGCTAACATGTCTTGTTGCACTTTAGTGAGTTGATCAATTTGAGTTTGAACCATATGGAAATGTTTAATAAGCATCTTAACATCATTGGAGGTTCTCTCCACAATATCATGCAACTTACTAATAGCTTGAGAGTTTTCATGCAAATGATTCTCTACTCTCATATTAAAATTATCTTGCTTAATAACATAATTATCAAATTCATCTAAGCATTGATCAGGTGGTTTAGAGTAGGGAATATCTCCTTCATCGAACCTGTGGAGAGAGTGAACCTCAATTATGGATGGATGAGGAATTGGCTTACACAAATCTTCAATAGGTGGAAGGTTCTTCACATCTTCAGATTTAATACCCTTCTCAATGAGAGTCTTCTTGGCCTCCCTCATTGTTTCATCATTCAATTCAATCATACCTCCCCTCTTCTTTGATATTGGTGTCGGTGTAGGTGTGGGGGTCGGCGCAGGTAGAGTCCAATCATCATAATTCTGGCTGATTTTAGCCAATAATTCTTCAGCTTCTTCAGGGGTTCTTTTCCTGAAAACACAACTAGCACAACTATCCAGATATGCTCTAGATTCAATAGTTAGTCCACTGTAAAATATATCAAGTAGATCATGCTTTTCCAAATCATGTCCAGGCCGAGCTCTGATAAGAGAGCAAAACCTTGTCCATGCCTCTGGAAGTTTCTCTTCATCTTCCTGGTCAAAGTTATAAATTCTCTGCAAAGCATCATGTTGAGCACTAGCAGGGAAATATTTCTGAAAGAAAACATCAAGCAAACCAGTAGGACTAGTAATAGAACCAGGAGACAAGTTGTTATACCAAGCTTTAGCATCATCTTTTAATGAGAAAGGAAAAATCTTAGCAACAAAATAGCTACGCTTCTTAATATCATCAGAAAATAAGCCACTCAAAGTAGAGAGCTCATTCATGTGCTCTACAGCACTTTCACTCTTAGTGCCACAAAAAGGAGTTTTCTCAACAATAGATATATGAGATAAATCAAGAGAAAAATCATAATCCTTATCTTTAATGTTTATAGGAGAAGTGGCAAACTTAGGATCAGGTGACAACTTGTATTTAACAGCATGTTGTGCAAGAAAATTTCTCATATTACTTGCACCAGTAGTAGCATTACATTTATCAATAAAATCATCATCAAGTTCCACATAAGTTTCATCAGGATCATCATCACAAGTATAATCCCTTAACTCAGGTGAATAAACAGGAGTAGTAGGACTTCCATTAGGTGTTCTAGTATTTTCAAGTTGTTTAGACTTAGCAATAGCAGCATCTAAAAGTGGACCTAATGAAATATCTCATCAATCACAGTAGAAGCATCATCAACATTATCAGAGGCAATTTCAGATTCAGCAGTAGTACCAACACGTGAAGATTGTGGTGGTGTAACAAGTTGACTCAATACAGATGGTGAGTCAAGAGCAGCAGAGGTACTAAGTGTCGTACCTTTTCTTGTAGTGGATGGCAATACACGGACCCTCTCATCACGAGCTTTACCCATGATGAATAAATTTCAGCGAGCAATATAGATCACAAGTGAACTCACAAATAAAGCTATGCTCCCCGGCAACGGCGCCAGAAAATAGTCTTGATGACCCACAAGTATAGGGGATCGCAACAGTCTTCGAGGGAAGTAAAACCCAATTTATTGATTCGACACAAGGGGAGCCAAAGAATACTTGAGAGCCTTAACAGCGGAGTTGTCAATTCAGCTGCACCTGTGAATAGTCTTGCTCGACACAGATTATCAGTAGCAACAGTTTTATAGCAGTAGTAGCGGTGAAATAATAGCAGCAGTAAATAGACAGCAGTAGTGATTGCAGTAAACAGTAGGATTAAAACACTGTAGGCATAGGGATGGATGAACGGGCGCTGCATGGATAAGATAGCTCATATAATAATCAAGACATAGGCATTGCAGATAATAATGATAAAGCATCCAAGTACTAAGTAAACATAGGCATGTGTTCCGTATATAGTCGTACGTGCTCGCAATGAGAAACTTGTACAACATCTTCTGTCCTACCAGCCGGTGGCAGCCGGGCCTCAAGGGAATCTACTGGTAATTAAGGTACTCCTTTTAATAAAGTACCGGAGCAAAGCATTAACACGCCGTGAACACATGTGATCCTCACATCGCAGCCATTCCCCTCGGCTGTCCCAATTATTGTCACTTTGGGACCTCGGGTTCCGGACAACAATATGTGTATACAACTTGCAGGTATGATCAATAAACAGTGCATATCATTATGAAACAATAACATGTTCAGATCTGAAATCATGGCACTCGGGCCCTAGTGACAAGCATTAAGCTCAACAAGTTGCAACAACATCAATAAGTACTAACAACGGATACTAGGCACCATGCCCTAATGATCTTATAACTTATTACATGAACAATCTCATCCAATCCCTACCATCCCCCTCAGCCTACAGCAGGGAATTACTCACACATGGATGGATGGTCGATGGAGAAGCGTCGGTGATGATGATGGCGATGATCTCCTCCAATTCCCCGTCCCGGCGGAGTGCCAGAACGGAGTTTCTGGTCCCCGAAATAGGTTTCGCGATGGCGGCGGCGTACGGTGATGTTTCTGGATGAAGTGGACGACCCCCTCGCGTTTTAGGTCAGAGAGGGTTAAGTAGTCGAAAGGGGGACTCGGGGAGGTGCCGAGTCGCCCTCCTCAGTGGCTGGCGCGGTGGGCCCCTTGGCCGCGCCACCTGTGGTTTGGGCCACTCGTGGCCCATCTCTGACTCCCCTTCTGGCTCCGTGAGTCTTCTGGTAAAATAGGAGGTTTGCGATCTTTTCTGGTGTTTTTCCCGAAAGTTGACTTTCTGCACAAAAACAAGACACCAGGGCAATTCTGCTGAAAACAGCGTTAGTCCGCATTAGTTGTATTCAAAACACACAAGTTAGAGGTAAAACAATAGCAAAAGTGTTCGGGAAAGTAGATACGTTTTGGACGCGATCTGGATGGCTCAGTTGCTGGTTGAGTTCAGCAACGGCGAAGCCGAGCAAGTGATGCTCAAGGTCGACAACAAGTCGGCAATCATGCTCGCCAAGAATCCCGTCTTCCACGAGGGCTCAAAGCACATCGAGTTGAAGTACCACTTCATCCGGGACTGCGTGGAGGCGAAGAAGGTCGAGCTGGAGTTCGTGCCCACCGAGCATCGACTCGCATACATGTTGACCAAGACACTTGGATGAGTCCGTCTGGTGGAACTATGCTCAAGCATCGGCATGGTGGAGGTGTCACCGAAACTCGAGCTTAGAGAGTGATTGTTGGAATAGGCTCGTGTTCCAGGTCGACTACGGCTGGAGGAGTCGGTTTAGTGTGCCGACTCGGGGAGTGTCCCAAGTCGAAGTAGTTCGCCCGACTCTGGAGTCTGTTCCAGGTCACATCAGTCAGATGTGACGTTTTACTTGACTTTGTAACACTAGCCGGTTAAGCCCCTATTTAAAGAGAGGAATACAAGAGAAGAAAAACTGAGGCAAAACTAAAACTCTCTCATTTGGCACACAGTCCCCTCTCTTCCTCTCACCGCAGCTCTCTTAGTTCGCGACAACAAGGGCCACCACATGAGCGACGGTCGGCATGCTGATACGTCTCAAACGTATATATAATTTTTGATGTTCGATGCTTGTTTATAACAAATGCTACATATTTTATTTGCATTATATATATCATTTTATTCATTTCTGGGACTAACGTACCTATTAACAAGATGCCACAGTGCCAATTCATGTTTTCTGATGTCTTTTTGTTCAGAAAACCTAGTCGGGAAATATTCTCGGAATTGGACGAAAATTGACGGAGCACAGATTTTCACCGACACGAAGACGAAGTCCAAAGGACAGCTGAGGTGGCGACCCAGGGGGCCCAGACGCCACCCCGGCACGGCAGAAGGTGGGGCTGCACCGGGGGGTCGCCTGGCGCCCTCCAGTGGCCCCTCAAGTCGCCCCTTCGACTATATATTCTCCGTCTCCCGAAAACCCTAAACACCCGATCAAAAATCCACGAAAAGTTTCGTGGCCGCCGTCGTCGTGAACCTAGATCTAGATCGGGAGGGTTTTGAAACTCTTCCCGACACTCTGCCGTCACCGGAGGGCTCTACATCGCCATGCCTGCCTCCCGAGTGATGCGTGAATAGTTGTTCACGGGACTACGGGTCCATGGCAGTAGCTAGATGGTAGTCTCTCTCACTTTGTGCTATCATGTTTAGATTTTGTGAGCTGCCTACATGATCAAGATCATCTTTATGTAAGCTACATGTTGTGTTTGCTGGGATCCGATGAATTGTGAAGTTATGATCAAGTTTGTTTATCTATCTATCTATATGTGTTATCTATGTTCGTGTATGCTCTCCGATGCTAATAGTGGCCAAGTAGTTGCTAGTGTGTCCAAGAGGGGGTATTTATGCTAAATAGTGGGTTGATTGAAAAAATGACGCAAAACTCCCACATTTGGGGCATAAAGCGAGAGAAACCACCGTTTTGGACAAGGGACAAAAACCACCGCACATTGAGGCATGGTCGAGATAAGTTGCACTGATTCTGACATTTAAGTCTGTTAACACGATTTCTGACCGTTTGGACCCACCTGTCGGGTCTACGTGGTAAAAACAGATGACATGGTCCTGCAATGTTATAAAAAGGACCTTTATCTCTCCTAATACTAAAGGAAGCAAGGCTTCCTTGGTTTTGTCCGTCTGTGAATTTACCGTTCTGCCCTCCCACCAAAACATATTTACTTAGAATGCCACCGCCTCGCCACTTTACAAAAAAAAACCTGACAAATAGGGATATTAACCCGCAGTCCACAGGGCAAAGGAGCCTTCATCGTTCCGTACGTCGGAGGGACTTATTTGTAGTTTTCGGAAAACCTAGGGACCTTTTCGAAAAACGCAACCTCTCTCTCCCTCTCTCTCTATCCACACAACGCACGCACCCATCCCCGTCCTCCTCCAGATGCGTCGACACCGGCCGCTGCTGCTCGTCCCTTTCCCGACGCCTGCCCTCGCTCCTCTCGTGCGCCGCCGCGAGCACGGCCCCCGGGAGCGGCTGCCCTGCGTCCGGAGCTCGAAGCCACCACCGCGGCCCCGCACGCTACCCTGCTCCTCCTTCTGGCCTCCTCTTCCATGGCCGCCCCACCTCTCAGCGCTCGACGGCGACGGGAGGGACCTCGACCCCCTTTCTCGCTTCCGCCGCCACCCTCGATCTACCCGCCGGCACACCTCCTCCGGCCGTCCTCGCCCGCTCCGACCAGCCTAGGTGGCGCATGGTGATGGCGGCAGTTGGCCAGCGCAGGCTCTGTCGCTCGGTTCTACTTGACCGGCGCTGTGAGCAGCTCAGCAGAAGCCAGCAGGGAATCGCAAGCGACCCTCCGTGTCTTCGTTCTCCGGCCGGCCGCCAAGCCCTCTCCGTGCCTCAGGTACTAATACTGAACTTGAGTGTGGCCTGATTTGAGTGTGCAAAAAAGAGAGGAAAGGAGAGTGTGCTTGATTTGAGTGCGGCCTGCTCTTGGAGTAGCAGGATTTGAGTATTTCTTGTTGGTAGGATTTGACATTTCGACTGCAAGTTTGGTGTAGCAGCTTGTGATTATTGATGAGACAAGATTGGTGTAGCAGTTTGATCGGTGATTATTAAGGAAACAAGATTTCCTGATGGTAATTGTGATTTCCTGCACTTTAGATTTCCTGAATATACCAAAATGTTAATAAAAATAAAATCTATCTATTTATATCATTTGAATGTTCAAGTACAAGTGAATCACTCTAAAATTGAAATCCCATTGGCATCGCACGGGCAATTTTCCTAGTAAATTATAAAACAAAAAAGATCCTCACCACCCCCACCGCCGGTGGCTCTCTGAGCCGGCGCTGCTTGTCCACCCCCTCCCCCTCGCATGCTCCTGCTGCTGGACTCCGACCAGCAACGCCTTGCGTCGAAGCTCGCGCAGCTCCAGCCCCGCCAGCCTCCCTCCGGCTGCAGGTCGTCGACCTCGACCCGGCGCCCTGACCGGAAGCGCCTCTTGCTGCCGCCTCGCCCGGCTCCCCGAGCTCGCGCCTCCTGCCTCTTGGCTCCGTAGACCACCGCCGTCCCGAGCTGCGTCGTTGTCTTCCTCCCCTAGCAGTGCCACGGCCATGTACTCGCGCCGCCAAAGTTGACTGCCGCTAAGCACTGGGACTATGCTACCTTGACCGGAATTCAACAACGAATTCGACCGAGCAGTTGCCGCTGCGATTCATGCAGTGAGAGCAACGTAGTCGTCCACCAAAGCTATTTCGTCCGTACGCCGCGATGACGAAATCGACCACCTCGGTCGATCTTATCACCAGGTATTTGCTCCTTTGAAACGGCCTCGCAAAAATCTTTCACTCCCCCAAGTTTTACTCCCTTAGGTGTTGTATGGGCAGAGAACGCGTTCGGCGTTCAGTTCACGTCCACGCCGGCGCTGTCTCTCGCCACCGCGGCCAACGTGCATGTCAACCTCTGAAACCTTGTCAATCAGCTCCATCTCTTCCCAAATATTACCCCCGTCGAAGGAATCGGTCTCTCGCGTCTCCAATCGCCGGCGAAAAGTCGTTCTTCACCGCCTCCGGCCGAGCGCCGTCGACGCTCGATCTCCACCAGTGTCGTTTTCTCAGTCATCACCGCCAGTCCCTGGAGGTTTGAGACGAAGATATGAAGCTTGCAGACCCGTGCCTAGAGCCTGCGCACCCCTGATCCGGTTTCCTCCCGTCGTCCACCACCGGCCGCCGCTGCCGTTGACGAAAGCGACGACGCCCAGCTCGCTCAAGCACGGCGCGTACGAGGGCGCGGACTTCGGGTGGGGCAGACCCCCGTGGCCACGGCGGCGTTGAAGTCGGGGTCGTGCTCGTTTACAAGCTCATCAAGCACGACGCCGCTGACAGCCACCTCGTTTACAAGCTCAAGCTCCCTTGCTTGCGTGCGTGCGCGACCCCGCCCCGGCCGGCCGTCCTGGAACAGGGCACAACCCACCCCATGCACGCGCACACACATGACACAAACGTACATAGCAAGCAGGTAGCAGCACACCGATCAAAAATAATAGTTTGTCTGTTTTTGTTATATTAGAGGATACAAAATTAGAAGATATAATTTATTAAGGTCCTTTTTATAAAATTGGCAGGAACAAAACATTTGTTTTTGCCACGTAGACCCGACAGGCGGACCCAAATAGTTAGAAACGTGTTAACACAGCTAATCTGGATAATTAGTGCAACTTGTCACAAGAATGCCCCAATATGGGGTGGTTTTTGTCCCTTGCCTAAAAAATGGTGGTTTCTGTCGCTTATGTCGCAAATGTGGTGGTTTTGCGTCATTTCTTTGGGTTCATGTCTCCGGTTGCCTGGTCTCGAGATGACAGAAATGACTAAGATTTTAGATGTGCTCCACTAGGGAGAAAACAACAGTGCTATGTCTACGTATCATTTGCATTGTTTACATTACACACTTTGCTTATTGCAATTATCCGTTGCTTGCAACTTAATACTTGTGGAGACACGGATGTTATCCTCCAGGTAGATTATTAGTCATATATGCAGATAGCAAGCGGTTTATGTATTTTGTTATAATGTCCAATATATATCACGTTCTTGTCATAATATGCATTGTCATGCCCTTACCATTTGTTAATTGCTCAGCTGTAATTTGTTTACCCAACATGTTAGTCTATCTGTTTTATGTAGAGACACCACTAGTAAACTGTGGACCTCAGTATTTATTTTCTCGCTGTTCATTTTTGCATTTACTTTTATTCTCCACACCATACGTTTAACCCTTTGTATTCAGCAAGCCAGGGAGATTAACAACCTTCCTGTTACGTTGGGACAAAGTATTTTTATTGTGTGTGCGCAGGTCCACGTCAGAGCTAAAAGCGATAGAGTAATTATTACACTATGTTGCAACTCTTCCAACTCCTACTGATTCGATAAGTTTGATTTTGCAATTAAGTGAAAATTGCTATTGTGCTGCTTCATATCTTCTCTTGGGGATTCCACATGCGGTTGTAGCCGCATCACAGCCGGAGCAGTGGTGCTAGCGGTGGACGACGCTGGAGGAGATCCTCCTAATCCGGATCAAAGATTTTCTCTTTTCTTATTTTCCCTTATATTTGTTCACGTGATCACAATCGATACAAATTCGTCAACACATAGTTTTTCTGAATTCTTGCCGGATTTCTTTGAGGAATCGTCTCCCCTAAATTCATGGTTGGATTTTATTTGCTTCTAATTTTTCCTCTCCCGGTATATGGTTTCCTAAACTTGAGAATATATTCCTAAAATAAATGCTTCAGATTCCGTGTAACAATGTCAGAATGTGAACAAGTTACAGTACCACAATATTGCCAAAGGAATCATACTGAAATTGGGTACGGGCTATCTTGTAAAAGGAGAAGGGCTTCTGACGTGAAGCAGATTCAGTTTTAGGTATTGGCTGTAAAAAAACTGCAATGATCTAGCAGAGTGAATGTGAGAACGAAAGGCTATACGGATATGCCGGGGACACCGGACAGGCAACGCCGGGCGGGATTGCATTTTCAATTTTTTATTTTGATAGTTAAAAAATGCAAAAAAGGAATTCTTAGAAAAATGAAGAATTCATTTATAATAAGAACTCTTAATCAATATAAAAATAGAGTTAGGTATTGTGTAGGTAACTCAACGTAGGTAGAGAAGGGTAGAAAGGCTTATCCAAATTTATTGCTGCAGCTATCCATTCAATGTGGAAGAATTTTTCGTTTTAGAGTCAAAGTTTCATAATATAAAAATATTAAAATTCTCTCCTTTTACCCATTTTTATAATTTTTTGGAATGAATAAATCATTCAATTTGGCAGACATAGTACTAAACATTTAATCGAAAACTTACAGCAGCCTGCCAAACAAAGGCTAATAGAAAAAAGAATAGATGTATGACAAACATAACATCCACGATTGAGTTAAAAATAACATAAACTTCAGACAATTTGGTAAAGAAAAAACTAGTCGAATAAGACTCCTTTGAACCGCATCACATTGTTGGTTCGTTTCTTTCTGTGAATCACTTTTCCAATATGCTGCAATGTATGGAACCGGTTCAAAGGTAGGAGAGAGAAGGTTAGGAACCGCTTTTTCTTCACACTAGTAAACGTGCACGTGCAATGCACGTCTATAAAATATAAATCCCTTTTTCTGGTTTAGTGAGATTTTTGTTAGGAGCAATAGATTTCATGACTAAACAATGTAAAAATGTGCAAACAACATCGCATACACGATGCATCATTGAAAATCCACAAAGCATAAAATGTATTTGCATAACTATGACAATTCAAACTCAGTTCAAAGCGATAATTGAAGAACAAATTCTAAGTAACATTATACAACATTTATTACTTCATGAAGGTCCATCTCTTTATGTGATCAATAATTCCTCATTCCAAGAGAGGAATACTGTTTATCGCTTCATTGTCTTGATACTTCTGAATATGTATCAAAAATAATTTTATCAACTCAAAACCATCCTACAAATGCATTATACAACATTGTTGTTCAAAGTGTGTGCAAATCAGCATGGTTGAGAATATTCACCGTGTGTATCGGAAAAAATGATGCTACCTCGTAACACGAGTGCATTAAATGAAAAATATATATAATCAGGCAAAGCACTGCATAAAGATGAAATTTCACATTGAGCGCTGAAAATATTAAGGAAGGTTATATTTAAGCGAAAAGTGTCATACATGTGCGAGTTTTTCAGAACAACTGAGACTTTGTGGGGCCCATTTGGAGATGTCGTCCTTCCATTTTGGATTTGCCAGTTGAAGAGCAAGGTTTATATTTCTGCAAATTTCCACATTTTTAATTTTGTGCGCCCCAAGTCGATCTAGGAAGCGGTCTAAATATATAATTTTCTTTTTTGATCCAACATGAACAATATGAATAGGACAAGAATTTCATAAGGCAACAAAATCTGTAATGATAGGTTTAAATAAATCAGTGTGAAAATGAACCATTATGTCAACCGGATGAATAAACTCTCACTGTGTCACCTGGATAAATGATACTTCATGCTATTAGGCTACACTAGTACAGAACGACACATCGGAAACGGGCCAAAAACCCCTTCGGCAACGGAGAAAGGGTCCGTGTCCACGACCCTGTCACTGATGTGAAGGCCTTCATCGGTAACGGAGGCAAAAAACCGTCACCGATGAGGCATAAGTTGGCTACGGTTGCGGACCCATCTCCGTTTCCGATGTATCGGTGCATCAGTAACGGAGATTCTATTTTACTCGTTTGCATTGAGATTCTTTCAGAAGCCTACAGGAGCAATTCGGTTGCCAAATTACATTCAAAATCTCACAGCAGAAGCACAAAGTTGCTACCAAATCCATTTATAACGTATATAAGAATTGTCATCATTACATAGCATCAAAAGATGAGTTACACATGCCTCGCTAATCCTATCATTCTCATGCCTCCCTAAACTTAACTTTTATGACACTCCACTCTTCTCCAGCTCCACCTTCTTCCTCAGTTCCAAAGCGCCGAAAACGGAATTCGACCTAGCAAAAGACTCGAGTAGCGGTTTCATGCTTCTCCAAATCACATCTGCAGCCAAATTGCTACACACATACACAAAATAGATGGAGAAACTAAAGACAAGAAACCACACCGAGCTCGCAAGCCTCCTTAGCAAATTAATCTTGCCAAATTCTTCGTAGCGAGGCTTGCTCCATCTTGGACGGTGTCGCCGAAATATAATAACGTCACCGCTGTGACATTTCGGCCACACTGTCCAAGACACTCTTAATTAAAAAAGTGTTTTGAACAGTGCAGCGAAACGTCACAACAGCGACGGTTCACGGATATGATCCCACTTTGTATTTAGCTCTTTTAAATCTTGTTTGGATCTGCATGGCGCTTCTGCATATAAAATACATGGATGTCTAGTTAGAAAAGAGCCAAATATGATGCTACATGACATAAATACAATTTAAGATGAAAACAGTTTACACCTTAAGCGCCTATATCCGTGTGCTTGCTGTCCGATCGAAACGATTTGGAGGCAGAACTTGAAGGTGATGTTACCTTCAATTGGCTCACCATTTTTATGCATTGTCGCCGAAATATAATATTACTTCATACGCTAGCTACACAAAACCATAACGAGGATTAGCATATTGACAAAGGGTTGAAATTAATCTATTAGACTTCAAATACTAAAAACAAACACAACACAATATTAGACTTCAAATACTAGACAAGTTGAAGGTAATGTATTCATCATCGGCAGTACTAAAAACAAACACAACACAATACTAGACTTCAAATACTAGACAAGTTTTATATGCTACTTTAAAAAAAATGTAAGATCTAGTGTTGAGGGGTGTATTCATCATCGGCAGTACTACAATACTAGACAGAACACAATACTACAATACTAGACAGTACTACAATACTAGATCGGTAGATGCTACTTTAAATAAAATGTAAGATCTAGTGTCGAGGGGTGTATTCATCATCGGCACTAGACAGAACACAATACTAGACTTCAAATACTAGACAAGTTTTCTGTGCTACTTTAAACAAAATGTAAGATCTAGTCGGGTACATACCCGGGAAGATGCACGGCAATAGACCAGTAGATCCGCGTGGGCGACATACTCGGGGAAGATGCGCGGCGGCTCGCCGACGAGCCGCTGGGGGGGATGCGCGGCGGCTCACGACGCGCCGCTGGGGGGATGCGCGGCGTCTCACGACGTGCCGCTGGGGGAAGATGCGCCGACGCGCCGCTGGGGGAAGATGCGCCGACGCGCCGCTGGGGCAAGATGCACGGCGGCGATGCCGGCCGGACGCGCCGCTCAGATCTGCGAGATAAGGGTTAGGTCTGGAGCCGCCGCCACACTATGACTGTGGAGTGAGAGTGAGAGCGAGAGCGTTAGGGTTGCCGCAGTGGCATATTTATAGCATATAATAACATCGCTGGGCCTACTTACAAAGGATCGATAGAGTAATTGAACTAACTATCTACTCTACTTGTTCTGCTTACGCCCTGCCTCCGCGCCATTGTCATCCGCGGCGCGGCGTCGCTTCTTGCCTGTTGCCTTTTCCTCAGGCGCCTCCTCCTCCGGCGCCTCCTCTGATGCCTCCTCCTCCGGCGCCTCCTCCGACGCCTCCTCGTCGTCGGCGTCGTATTCTTCCTGGCTAGAATAATACGGCCCCGGCGGGTCCTCCGGCTCCTCTTCCTCCGGCGACTCGTCCTCTTCGGAGTCGTCTTCTCCTTCGCGTGAAGACGGCGGGTCCGAGTCGTCGGAGTCGTCTTCTACAGAGCGTGAAGATGGCGGGTCCGAGTCGTCGGGGTCCGAGTCCGGCGGCCCGTCTTGATCCCACCATGGAACTTCACCGCGGTCTTCCGCGCTCGCGTCGTCGCTCGGGACTTCCTCGTTCTGCCACCAGGGTTCCGCCATGGCGGTTGTGCTAGTGTGGTAGATAATGTGGGAGAGAACGAAGAGGAGAATGCGGGACCTGCCTGGCTTCGCGCGGTTCCAGTCACATTTTATTAGCGTCGATCAGGCGGTTCCAATCCCTCGTGAATTAAGCCGCATTGAACAGGCGCGCTTCCAGATTGCAACTGCAATTTCCCAAGCACATCGCAAACGGATATACATAAACAACCGTGGCCATAGAAATACATATTGGAAACGGAGACAAATTTATGACCGTTGCCAATACTTTTGGTAACGGAGATATAAAATTCTCCGTAACCAATGTTGACGGACCAGCCTCTGCCAGGCCTCGTCCGCAACGCTAAAATCGCGATTCTCTGTCGCCTAACACCTGCCGTTTCCATAGAGGGGTATCCGATGTGTCGTTCTGTACTAGTGCTAGCTATGAAATAACCGTGCTAACTGATCAAAATCAATCCTTCTACGACGAACTGGGTCTCGTGCAAGATGAGCATTGTCTATAATAATAAAAATATTAGTAATATGAGAAAAAATGTGTCACTGCCACTCATTTTTAAATCTTTCAAGGGCCATGAGACATTTTATCATTTTTACGTAGGCCATAGAAAATATCGGTTTTTCACAAAACAATTTTGTGAATGGAAAGTATACGTGTAATTTTGTTCAAAATTTTTAATAGTTCAAAATATGTTTTTAGATACAGGATGCCTATACACTCGGTCGGGAGCCCAAGTGGATTTCAGAGAAAAAAACACTACTTTTCTCAAAACAAAACAAAGACACCCATTCCTCGGCGCCGCTCACTGTCTCGTCAGGACGACCGCCCCATCACTCATCAGCTCACTGTCGCTGCTGCGCCCCATCAGCCACCTCTCCGCCGCTGCGCCATTTCCTCCCGCCGGCGACACGCCCATGCCATCTTCTTTGCCCCTCGTCGCCGATTCAGGTCCGTGAAAGGGCCTGCGGCGCCATGGATTTGCGCTCGCATCGCTGCCGTGTTTGGCCAGATTGGGGCATGTCCGCTCGCGCAGCGCAGCTCCTCGGCGGTCTCCCGGCGACCTCACCTAGCAGACTCGTAGGGCTCACCCCTTTCCACTGGATCTGCATCTTCGTCGTGCTTTTCAGTCTCCATCCTCGCCATGGTCTCTGTCCTCAACAAGGGCGAGCTCAACAAGTTCTAGCAGGCTTCTCGGCGACCCCTCCTAGGAGAGATTTTGCACTGAACTGATGAAGATACCAGGTATGTATGCAAGTGTAGCTGATTTCTCTTAACTGGTCCGTATTTGCATAGCTGCGTTGTTAAAACCAAAGAGATAGGGCGGTCTGATTGTGCAATATGAACTTGTTAATCCTCAATCAAAGAGATTGGGAGGTCTCCTTTAGAATAAAATCTGGATGTTTATTTGAGTGGATTTCAACAAAGTAAAGTTTTACTATCTAGCAGTACATAAATTCTAGTGGGTACCAAGTAGTGGCTGAGCAAACTTATTATAAAATGGCAAGATAGTTACCAAAGAGGTCAACCAAGGAACAAACACGACACATCGGAAACGGGCCAAAAACCCCTTCGGCAACGGAGAAAGGGTCCGTGTCTCCGCCTCTGTCACTGATGTGAAGCCTCACAATGGCAACGGAGATTTTTATCGTTTGCAATAAGTTTAGCAACGGACATAATATATAACCGTTGCCTTTAGTCTTTACATCAGATATGGAGATTAGTTTTTGACCGTTTGTAATGAGGGCTAAAGGAAACAAAAAAAAAGCCGGTGACGCCTGCTGCACCGTCGACGGAGCCATGTGGTTCCTGCTTGACGGCCGCCGGTTCTTCACCTTCCTCTTCGCCCAGCTTCATTGCGTGGTCTTCTTCTACCTATTTAGTACTGCACAAAAGTCTTGCTCCTGGAGGCGCCGGCTTCAGTGGACCGTGTGGACGGAGCCCGCTCCTACGTCTTCACGGCCGCCGCATAGTCTCCCGGTTTCCTCCTCGCCCTAAAGGAGATGAAAAAATCAAAATGTGAGCTCCTTCATCTCTATACACAAGACATATGCTTCTTCATCGGCATTACAGAAAATATAGAACTAATTACAACTAGAACATAGCCTAAACAATGCCTCATATATAGGTAGATTAGACACACAAATTCCATGGATGGAGCAAGCGAGCCAAGTAGGATGCACAAGATCGATGTGTATTTGTGCATATCACAAGGATCACTAGCGCCACCCCCGGATCACACGGTGTCACCTAATTTTAATCATCGGCATAACAGAAACAAAGCTAAAATCAGAGCAAATGCCTACTAAAAACAGAGCATATCCATGGATAAACAATTAGCTACTTACAACTAGAAAACAGCTAAAATCTATGTGTAAACAATGCCTACTAAAAACAGAGCAAATCTATGGATAAACAATTAGCTACTTACAACTAGAAAACAGCTAAAATCTATGTGTAAACAATGCCTACTAAAAACAGAGCAAATCTATGGATAAACAATTAGCTACTTAAAACTAGAAAACAGCTAAAATCTATGTGTAAACAATGCCTACTAAAAACAGAGCAAATCTATGGATAAACAATTAGCTACTTACAATTAGAAAACAGCTAAAATCTATGTGTAAACAATGCCTACTAAAAACAGAGCAAATCTATGGATAAGCAATTAGCTACTTACAACTAGAAAACAGCTAAAATCTATGTGTAAACAATGCCTACTAAAAACAGAGCAAATCTATGGATAAACAATTAGCTACTTACAAATAGAAAACAGCTAAAATCTATGTGCAAACAATGCCTACTAAAAACAGAGCAAATCTATGGATAAACAATTAGCTATTTACAACTAGAAAACAGCTATCCTACTGAACTGGAATCTTACATTAGGCGAGGCGGGCTCGCTTAGCGTCGCCGCCGGCGACGGAGCTAGTGCCGGCCTCCCCTGGCGTCGCCTTGCCCTCGCCGTGGACCAAAGAGAGGGCTATGGCGGCCCGGAGGTCAGACTGGTAGACCGCCTCCTCGGCGCGTTCGACCTGGGTCGACGCCTTGGAGAGGAGGACCGCCGCCTCCAGATCGGCCTCGCCCCGACGACGCTTAGCGTCCTCGCGCTCGAAATCGGCGCGGGAGAGTTGGCAAGCGATATCCAGATCACGATCCTCCTCCTCTTCCTCTTCCTCTTCCTCCTCGTCGGAGGGCGAGGACGAGGAGGAGGAGGAAGACGGATGGCGGCCGGGGTACATCGCCTGGCGGATCTCGCGGTAGCTGCAATGGTGGCCAAATGAGCGGGTGCGACCGGAGCCTTCGGCGGCCCACGGGGGACGGATCGGCGGCGGCCTGTTCCGCAAGCTCGTCCCGCAACACCAGCTGACGCTGCTGCTGCCTGAAGGCCCGGAGGGTGGGGCGGCCACGGCCGTGGCCACGGCCGCGGCCGCGGTCACGGCCGCGCTGGCCGGATCTACCAGCGCCGACGGTGGAAGCCATGCGAGAGAGTGGAGAGAGAGGAGACTGTGCGGCGGTTAGGGTTGGAAGTGAGTGAGAGTGAGAGTGAAGGGCATAGTAGGTTCTTATAGGCCGGCTGTCGGGCTGGTTCTAATGGCAACGGAGATTACGAAACTGTCCGTGTGCGAGGAGCACACATCGGTAACGGAGGTAAACTAACCTCCGTTGCCAACATATATTCCACTATTCACCCGTTGCCGATGTTGTGGGCCTGCTTTACGGCCCAGTGCGGGCACGCGGGGGATGTCGCGATTTACCGTCGCCTAACTCCTGCCGTTGCCATAGAGGGGTATCCGATGTGTCGTTCTGTACTAGTGAAAATGAGTGACTTCTGCTGCTTGACTTTAAGAACTTTCTGAGTGAACTTCTAGTGGCATAGTTGTTCACTTGGTAATTGTTGTCTCTCCTCATATAGTATTTTTTTTTCCATGCATAGGAAGTAGCAGCGCTGAATGAAAGGTATGAACCAAGTGGTAGTTAATAAATAGTTAAATACCAATATATTTCTCCACGGGTGCATCTCCATATGGTATACCACTGAGTATGTTGACATGTCTCATTCGCCCTCCAATTTCTTGCATCTCGTACATACCATTTCGGTGCAGCCAATCACAATCTTCATTAGCATTTGTAGTATCATTTGGTTGTTCGAATGTCGATGCACATGACTGCAGACCAGCAGTGGATATGGCTGCATATAAATTTTGAGCGAACAACATCAGTTAAGATTCGTGGTAATATAATTCCTCTCACTATGATGTTTAGCTAGCCCAAGATTTATCTAGGAAACAAAACCTTCTACCGCCAATTCGCATGTAGCCATTATGCCGGTGTTTAATCCTGTTGCAAAAATGTTTGACACTGGTGTATCGGATTGTGCGTGTTCTCGACTCATAAGTACAGCTATAGGTTTATTAGATGACCCGTCTCGCGTAGCCTTTGTAATATGACTTTTTTTTTCACATCGGGAACTTTGTGAGATTTGGTAGATACCATGGTGAATATTTTCTTCAAATTTGATTAGAACAATCTGTGTGGGTAAAATTGTTTTACAGGTTTGCAAATACCAGCCTGATGAGGGATGTTTTATAGTTAAAGTTTCTGAGAGATTTTTGCATAGAAAATAGCTGTAGCCTGCAAGCAATAGAGTAACTTGAATCCAATCTTTTTTTGTGGAAGATTTTCAGTGGGAGGCAGAGTAACAGGAGGTGACGGCCGCACACCTGACGTCGCGGTGTAGGGCCGTGAGGGCGCCGTCCAGAACGGAGACAGGAAACCTCGTGTCGTGCTGCCAGGCGGCGAGCGAGCCGTCAAAGAAGGTGCCGTTGTCAGGCCCCAGTGGACCAAGACGACGGTGGTGCCGGACTGCATGGGCGCCGTCCAGGACGAAGACCTCGTACTGCCGGGCGGCGAGCGCGCCGTCGAAGAAGGTGCCTTGTCAGGTCCGAGTGGAGATCGACCTAGCAGCCATGCGGCGAGGGAGACATGAGTCGTCGTTGTTGAGGTTGCGTGGCTTCCGTTATTGCAGGGATTGCGAACGTGGGTCGTGGAGATTTTTTTTGTGTGCAGATTCCAATTTTTCTTTCCGCTCGAGGTGGAGGTAGAGGTGAAGTAATTCAGTCATTGTAAATCGCTAAGTGCACACAGAAGCCCTGATCGATTAATGATTACCGTTAGATATACTTCGGTGGGGTGAATCCAGCGGTGGTAGTGGTTCCATTTTTTATTGTTTTGGTTTGGTGTATGAATTGCTGGATAGCTTTAGCAGAACTGATGTTTGCTCTTTTATTAGTAGTGGAGACAGTGGGTGTAAAGGTCTAAGACCAGCCACAGCGTGTATGCGATTCAAAGGAGAAAGCTAGCGTTCTTTGAATCGGCCAAGATTAGCTGCAGTGTGTGTATCCGGTTCAAAGCAGAGATGGGACCATCAAACAAGAAATAAAATACTGCACCTTCCCCGCTGGCTGCATGCTCTCCACTCCTTTCTATCTTTGCATGGTAAATGTCAGGCCATAATTCGTATTTTAAGCCATGGCAACGATAGGAACCGAATCAAAACTTTGGTTCGCTTCTATCCTCTGACACAAACAAGCGATGCTCGGCGGTGTGTGGAACCGGTTCGTAGAGGCCAATGAATCGCTTTTCTCTCACGATGTGGCTGGTCTAAGATGCCCACCTCGCTCCCCCAAAGTCCCACTCACACGTCTTGGGTCGTTCGTCAAGGGCCTGTTTGGTAGCCTGCAGCCATATCTCGTTGTCTTGGGGGCAGGCTCTAGGGGGCAGTGCTGAGTGTAGCCACCCCTAAATACGTATTGTCCATCTTGTTTGGTAGCCCGCATCGCAGCAGTGAGCAAGTTTGGTGCTCTTCGTTTGGTAGCCTGTAGCTACGGCCAAACGGCTTGCTCGCTGCAGGGTGGTTTGTTTGGTTGCAAGCAAAACAACGGCAGGACATAGGCAAATGCAGTTCATCCATAATTCAGCCCTAACTACTAGGAATGGCAGTTCCAGTTCATCCATACCACAACCCTAACTAGTACGAATCAATTAGCAGTACTGATATTACAGACCGGTAGATAGTTTGTGGGGGAGGGGGTGCGATAGTTCACAGTTCATCATCTTCTTCTTCATGGTCCTCTTCTTCTTCACGGTGATGCTTCATCTTCAGAACCTGCTGTTGCCTCTGTCTGCCCACATTGCTTCAGCCCACTCCATCTGCTTGCTCTTCCAAGCTTCATTGTCATCAGCGGCGACGCCATGGCCTTGATCAATGTCATCAGGTGTCACATCCTCCTCATCTGGGACATGCTCATCAAAACCCCACCCCAGGATCCAGTTGTGTAGGATGCATCATGCAAGGACAAGCTTCACCTGGGTCTCGAAGGTGTGAAATGGCTTCTGGTCCAGAATCTTGAATCGATTCTTCAGTGCAGCAAACGCTCTCTCGACTGTCACTCTAAGACTCGAGTGTCTCAGGTTGAACAATTCCTTGGCTGTCGCAGGAGCGAATCTTGAACTGAACTCGTTCAGATGGTACCTGGTGCTTCGAAAGGGGGGTAGAACTCCAGGGCGACAAGCATAACCAGCATCACCAAGGTAAAACTTACCATCAGGTATACTGATCCCGTCAGGTCTAGACATGCTGTCAGCAAGAATGGTTGCATCATGTGCTGATCCTTCCCAGCCTGCCAGCACATAGGTGAACTTCAGATCAAAATCCACAGCTGCAAGCACATTCTGGCTGGTGTAGTGCTTCCTTCCTCTGAAAGCTTTGGATTGTTCTTTGGACACTCTAGCTGTGATGTAAGTACCATCGATGGCGCCAATACAGTCCTGCAAATGGCAAGAACTGTTAGTGAATACTCTGTCCTAACATTTCGCAACACTGATTGCACAAACAGAGCAATGCTTACCTTGAAGTACGGGTACCATCTGAAGCTATCTCTAATCTTCGCCGGCGTTTGGCCTGTGGGTGGCTTGATCATCTCATGCCTTAGCTCACCGATAGCGTACAGTACTTGTTTGAAGTACCGGGAGATTGTCTCAATTGATCTTCTGAAGGTGCTATGGATGACTCTGAACCTCTGGTTATGGCCTACGACATGAAGGAAGATGCAAACTTGCTCTTCCACAGACGTGTGGATGCTATCCTTGAGCAGACCCCCCTCCCTAAACCTCTTGACAAGTTCAAAGAAGGGTCCTCTACCCATACTAAGCATTTGAATAGACTCTATCTCACAAGTGTTGTAGATGAAGTTCAGATTTGCCATCCTCTCCCGATCTCGAGCTAACATAGGACCATATGGGAGTCTAGCAAAAGCATACCGCTTAACTAAGATCTTGTGAATCATCATCATCCAGGCTTGAATGACGGCAACCAGTGATGCCGTCTGCTTGGTCAACGCCATTGCGTCGTCCTAATAGAATGGATCTGACATGAGTACGTTCTAGATCTACTGTACCGTTCTGTTCTAACACTAGTAGGGAAGAGTTTTACCTTGGCTCCCGCCATTGGAGATGATGGAGAGGTCGGCGCTGTCGGCGATGAAGAAGTGCAGGGCTTGCCTCCCGTGGAGACGACGGCGCGGATCCTTGGCTGCAGCCGCTCCGGTGCCACAACTGCGGGCCAGCCGCTGTAAGTGCAGGTGAAGGAGCCGCCGGTGTGGTCGCCGGTCCGGTCGCCGATCTGGTCGCCTGGAAGGAGCCGCCGGTGTGGTTTGGGAAAGTGCGGAGGTGACCGGGCAAGAGAGGGGGAAAGGAGCTAGGTATGGCGCGAAACAGGGGAAGGATTTCGCCGTTTCCCGCCGTTCCCCGCGCGCACGCTCGTCTCCACTTTTTGCAGCCCCGCGGCCTGGCTCCATGGAAACTGCCGATTCGGCAGTTCCTATCGAGCCTGGCCCGAGAGTGCTTTAAGCAGCGTGCCAGCCAAAAAACGGGCTGCAGGCAAGTAAACAAGCAGGGTGGTTCTGCAGCCAGCGGGCCTGGCCCGGCTGGCTGCAGGCTACCAAACGCGCCCAAGTGTTTGTGCTCATCTTATATATATATATATATATATATATATATATATATATATATATATAAATCTTCTTGTGCGACAAATGACCGTCCGGCCATACAACCACTCCATGTGTAAAAAAACAAGGTAAAGCCGCCGCGCCTAGTGAGAAAGAGTAGCGACATTTTTAATTTTCGTGTTGTTGAATATTTTCTTTGGGAAAATATTTATTGGAAAAATCTCCAACAAATCTTGTATAGAAACTATTTTAAACTTATAAAAATTGTTGAATATTTTGTGGGAAGAAAAATTATTTGGAAAACTAATCCAACAAATCTTCAACGAAATGAACATTTCTTAGTTTATGTGAAAAGTTTGAAAATTTCTTAAATTTGAAAATTTCTTAGTTTCACTTTTGTACACAATGGATATGTGGTCCAACTTTGTTAAATCTATATTGGTTTTGAGATTATTGCGATTTTTTGAATATACTGTTAATTCATATCGAATATGCGGCGCGGCGGCACGCCGCACCCTTTGGATTAAATCATTTGCCGCAACAATTTGGTATACTGAACATTTATTATATTTTAATTGGAAGACTAACTCAAATTATGTTTTTTTTCTAATTTCGGAAACTATTTGAAATTCTAAAAACAGGACATTGAAGTGAACATCATTATATAGGATAATATTTATGAATATTTCGATAGGTTGAACATATTTTTCAGATTCGGGATTTAAGGTAGTCAGTCATCTAAGTTTTCCTTCAAAAAAGAACTCATACTGTGCGAGATTACTGCAGTAGGGATATAACTTTTTATGAAACAACCGCGGTGATATGATTTAATGTTTATAAGGAACAAACTGTATACACGTGCATTTAATATTTACGCTTTTTGAAGAATACCTGAGAATACATGAATTTTCTAAAATTATGGCACTTGCATGGATAAGTAAATTTTAAAATAGAAAACTTAGAACTGCGACTCACATAACTTTACTTATTGTTTTATAAGACATTTAGATAGGCAAAACTACCTTCACATAACGTCTTATACATTTTTAAGGAGGGAGTATATTACATTAATTTGTTAAAAGTCAATATATTAGGAAAATAGCCCATGTAGATTAGTTACATGTTCAAATTTACAGTCAGTGTTACAGCCTGGCAATTTAAAGGAGAAAAATTAAATCCATATGCATGAGACTAAAACCTGAAATTTTTCAGCTCATTCCCAGAGTTGTTCCTGCTGGTAGTGTGACGGTGTGGCTGACATATTCTGTTAATCGGTGATTCGTTAGAAGACTATTGGAACTGTAGATGTGGATGTAGAATGTATTTTTTTCTATACACATGGATGTTATAATAATGAAAAAGATAAAATGATCATATATGGGAATAAATTGGGTTAACACTAAATTTAAACGTCATATATTTTCAGTAAAACAAATGGTGCTTCGCACAATTAAGTCACATTTTTTTCGACGGATAACTTTAAAGTCGTTTAGGTACCGTTGGAAATACTGACATTCGAGTTAAATCATACGTCGAGAATCCCTATTTTGGGCACCGTTGGAAAATACCGTTATTCAGATTAATTCATCTTCCATAGACCGTTGTTTAGGTACCGACGGAAAATACTGCTATTCGACTTAATTCATCCATCGAAGATCGTTATTTGGGTACCATTGGGAAATACCATTCTCCCAGTTTATTCATCTAGTGGAGATTGCTGGAAAATAACCGACAAAACTTACCACCTGAGGATTCGCCGAAAGTCGTTGTTTGGATATTGTTGGAAAATACTGGCATTTGAGTTAATTCACGTTAAATGTACCATAGAGAGTAGCGCGGGCACGCTACACACTTTGGGTTAACTGCTTTGCTAAAGTGCCGAGGTTGAAAATACTACGCTGGAAATTACCATCGAGGAAGTCGGTCAATTCACGTTGAATTTACCGTGGAGGAATACATTTAGGAAAATAGGATGCAAATCGTACCGAGAAGAACAAAATACCAAGTGCATCTAATCGTCGCAGCTAGTGCAAGTTGTTGACTTATCTTCATTGCTGCGATTTCCAAGTGACGGGGATGATGGCCGTTGCGCCTGAAGATGACTGGATTTGGCTACGAAGGTTTCATCTCGCATGCTCGTATGGAGTCGAGAAGATCTTAGGGAATAGTCGCGGCGGATTGAAAGAAAAATGTCCGTTCGATTGTCGGTGTGTTTTTCGCAACAGTGTTCTCCACAAGTTAGCAAATCAAAATGTTCAAATATGTTTGTATTTTGCCAATTGTCGGTGTGTTTTTTTTTCCAACAGTGTTCTCCACAAGTTAGCAAATCAAAATGTTCAAATATGTTTGTATTTTGCCATAAATAGTTAGCATTTATTGTTCTGAGCATTTTGGTGTGTTATTCATATTTTTCTGATGGAAAAATTTAAAGTTGTTGATTTTACAGCATTAATCATTTTCTGGAAATTGTTTAAACAAAGGACTTCTGTAAAAAAATGTTTTATTCCGGAGGACGAAATCACATTTTTTGTAAAGTGCGAGGACTTTACTGCAAGAAAGCAGCATCCGTAGGACCGAGTCACATTTTTTGGAAAGTGCGAGGATTTTACGGTAAGAAAGCGGCGCCCGGAGGACCGAGTCACATTTTTTGGAAAGTGCAAGGACTATACTGCAAGGAAGCGTTGGGGAAAAAATTGTTCAATTGTACTGGAGGACCGTTCCGCAATTTTGGAGAAATACAGGGACTTTTTTGCAGAACAGTGCTCGGAGTGGATACTGTAGATGTACTGCAAGGAAGCGTTGGGGAAAAAATACTGTAGAAATACTATAAGGAAGGATTGTACTGCAAGGAAGCGTTGGGAAAAATACTGTAGATGTACTGTAGATGAGCAGTACCGTACTGTTCGCAGAACAGTGCTCGGAGCGCTCTCAGCGCGAGAAATCTGCACGCCTTAATATAGTGAGTAATATCAAATTGCACAAGAATACATATGAGCCAAGGTTAGGTAAGGAGTGGATGTCAGTTCGCACAACACATACGGGCTAAGTATAAGCCTGCGTTCACCACACTCGCCTGCCGCCGGCTACCGCTGCACGCCCTGCCGCCGCCGCCGCCGCCGCCGCTCGAGGGAGCAGATGATGTGAGCGGCGCACTGAAGTGGAGAAGCTAGGATTCTCTTGGTTTCTTCCCCTTTTCGTCCTCGGTACTAATCTTTAGTTGTTGTTCTCACTTCTCAGTTAGCGTTGCCGTCAGGTTGGGCCTGGGACGTTCCGAGGAGCAGAGGAAGCATTCAGTACCCAGGCCGATCGAGAGCTGACCGTTGCTCCAACGATATTGCTCTCAGACTCACAAATTCGAGCCGGTCTCTCATTCATGATAACCATACCCTCTCTGTGAAGCCGGCGTTATGGGAACAGAGAAGCAGATCGCGTCGTGCAGGGCAAACCAGCAGCTGGAAGAAGCCACCCTCCGTTGGTGAGTCTTCATCTTCTTCTTCTGTAAAAGGAAATTGTACATGAAGCACTAGAGTCACACAAGATATAATTTTGCAGATCGACTCTGACGATAAAGTATTACACATTTGGGGAAGAGCGGAGGCCAGGAACAATGGCGGAGTCGGCTGTTAGCAGCGTGCTTGGGAGCGTGGGCAATCTTGCCATTCATGAGACCAGATTTATATGTGGAGTCACCCATGAAGTAGCTTTCCTGAAAGATGAGCTAATGCGTCTGCAGGCCTACCTCAAGGACGCTGATGAGAAACAGAGATCAGGAAATGCAGCAGTTGCTACCTTGGTGAACCAGATTAGAACTGTAGCTTATGATGCTCAAAATGTCATCGAGGCAGCAGAGTACATGGAGAAGAGAAATAGGCCCAAGAAGGGATTCAAGGGTGCTATTTCATGGTATGCTCGCCGACCAGGTGACCTTCGTAAAATTGGTGCTCAAACTCAACGCGTAAGAAGGAAGCTCAGTGAGATTTTCCAAAGTGCAGACAATTTGAAAATTGATTTGGACAATACCGTTCTAGTTCCTGGTCAGTTTCTTCAAGATTTCGGTCATATGCACGAAAATGTAGATGTCGTAGTTGGTTTTGAGGATGAGCACAAAGAAATAGTGAATAAACTTGTTGGCAAAGAGAGCATGCTTAGTGCCGTCTCGATAGTTGCCATGGGTGGAGCGGGCAAAACAACACTTGCTAGAAAAGTCTACACATCATATAGAGTCAAACAACACTTTGACATAGTTGTGTGGGTGACTGTATCTCAAACATTCAAAGGCATTGATTTACTCAAGGATGTTATGAAACAAATAACAGAGACTACATATGGTTCAATTGATCAGATGCATGAGTATGATGTGGGAAAGAAGATTAGCGATCTACTATTACAAAAGAGATACTTAGTAGTTCTTGATGATGTGTGGGAAACTGACACATGGGATCAATTAAATAGAATAGTTAAAGCTTTTCCAGATGTAGCTAATGGTAGCAGAGTACTGCTAACCACACGGAAGCTAGACGTTGCAAATCATGTGGAAATGCCGACACATGTTCATGCTTTGAAGCACTTAGATGAAGAGAAAAGTTGGGAGCTATTTCATGGCAAAGCTTTGCCATCATACAGAAGGTCTGTCATGCGTGATGGTGATGTGGACGAGTTTGAAAAACTTGGGAGAAAACTATCAAGTAAATGCAAAGGATTGCCACTTGCACTTGCGGTTTTGGGGGGTTATCTATCAAAGAACTTTAATACACAATCATGGTCAGATGTATTGTTGGGTTGGCCGTCAACCAAAAATGTAGACATGATGCGAGACATACTAGCTCGTAGTTACAAGGACCTACCAAATCATCAATTAAGGTCATGTTTCCTCTATCTTGCTTCTTTTCCCGAGGATTGTCTGATCGATGTATCTATTCTTATTGCACTATGGATATCCGAAGGCTTTATTCCACAAGAACCAAAACATGAACAGGAGGAAACAGCACACAAGTATGTAGCTGAGCTAGCTCAAAGAAGCCTTGTGCAGGTTACTAAAAGAAGCATGGCACATGGATGGATACTGGAAATAAGGGTCCATGATATTTTACGTGATTGGTGCATAGAAGAGGCAAAACAAGATGGTTTTCTTCGTGTCATCCACAAAAATTCAGGTCATGTTGCCTTTCATCTCTATTAATATGGTTCCATTTTATATTATAGTTATTACTGAAAGTCCCTAGGTGCCACAACAAAAGAGCCTAATTTCATTTATGTCACAGTAAAATTAAAGCTATATAGTGTTTTAGTTTGGAATATTTAATTCCATTAGATTGTGATTGGAGGAGCTCCTTTAGCTCACACCCATGTTGTACTGTCCTTGAACTTTATTTACTTCCTGTTCCCCTTTGTATTTTTCATGTCGAAACAGAAGAAACGATACTACATAAAGATCACTACGAGAATATACAAGTGATTGCATTGAGGGGCGATATTGTTTTATTACACTCTATACGGGTTTCCTTCAATATATAGCATAGAGTTAAGTCAATTACCAAAAGAACGTTGAGAAATCTCTCTTTGATCTGTCGCGATTATGTAACATCTTGCTGACAAATGGCAAAAAACAAATTGCAGGCCAAGTTGGTGCACCATCAACTGATATCATGACATCATATCGTTCTTCTTATCAAGATTTTGGTGGTCATAATTTGCAGGCAACACCTAATCTACGAACTCTAATTGGCTTTCGATTTCCACCAATATCACTCCCTAAACTCAGATATCTTCGAGTTCTACACATTGAAGACTCAAGTCTAGATTGTTTATCTAGTGCAATTGGAGGGTGCATGCACTTAAGATGCCTTAGTTTAATTAGATGTAGAGGTGTGGATCTCCCTTATTCAATTGGAAAACTCCTTTACCTCCAAACCATTGATATGACGGACACACACTCTAGTGTACCAAGATCATTGTGGAATATCCCTTCCCTAAGGCATGTATGCCTTTTTGATGAATTTTCTCCACCAAAACAGGTGCAACAAAAGGAGATCCAGACCTTCCGGTTAAAAGATAAATCCTGGAATCTTGACATGGTCGGATTTTTGGGCCATATGACTCAACTAACAACCTTGTCCTTGACAACATTTTCACACATGCCGGCAGATCTGATGAACATATTTGCAAACATGCCTTGCCTTGTTGATATTGACCTCTATAGATTGAGTGCGTTTGATAAATTGCCTGAGAGCCATCACCTCCCACCAAGCCTAAGAAGTTTCAGTTTAACTGCTGATGCCATTCAACAAGACCCGATGCCGGTATTGGAGAAGCTTCAGTGTCTTGTGGTGCTGAAGTTGGAGGGATACAAAGGCCGAACCATGTCATGCTCTTCCGGGGGTTTTCCTCGTCTGCAGAACTTACTACTTTTTCATTTTTCTGACACTGAGGAGTGGGAGATCGAGGATGGGGCCATGCCAAAGCTCTCCTACCTGACACTCCATGGGTTCACTAAGATGAGAAAGCTGGCCGAGGGGTTGCAGCATATCTCGTCCCTCAATCATCTGGAACTAAGAGACATGCCCTCTATTTCTGTTGGAGATGACAACACATTGGAGGACCTGCAACGGAAAGGGTACGAGGTATGCTCTCATTCCCTCCTCCTTGTTGATTTTACTGCTTATCCGCGTTCAGTACAAGGAGGGATCACTACAGGCTCGTAATTAATAACGTGTCATTATGTTTTAACTTGCTTGTGGCTTCAAGGCTCCATCTCCCAGCTGATTTGTCTGATTGGAGTGATTATTTTCTTTGCTATCTTGCAGGTTGTTACAGAATTTATTTAGAACGTCGGTGTTCCCTCATTCTGAAGCATTCGATAGCAAGATATGAAAGCATTGTTTCGGAAGGATGGATGTGCTTGCCTATCTACCACGTCTTATGAAATACCTATGTTTTTTCTGATGATTCCATTGTAATAAATAAGAATGGAGCACCAGTTTGACCTAACATGTGCTGCATTGAAGACAATTGTTGTATATGTATCTTGTTCTGCAATAACTTGCCTTGCATTTTTCATGTATTTATTATTTCTTTCGCCGTTCTCATGAAGACGTAGCACTCAATATTAGTACCAACTCGTTCGGCGGGTGCATTTAAGTCACCCACCATCTGGAAATTCGTTGAACCCGTCAACGAACTGGATAATCAAGTGCACTCTAGTCACTGGTCGATTGCTGACCGGTTTTTGATAAAAATACGGTCACATGCTGCTTACGTAAGCTCGCCCCGGTCATTATTTTTGCAACTAACCCCTCGGATTAATTTGTATGGGCCATATTGGTAAAAAAAGTGATGGTGGCGTTAAATCCCAGCGCTCCTCTGTTTCGCTCCCAATCGAGCTCGTTTCCGTCCCCAAACCAAGAGCCATAACCCTAGTTTTGACTATTGGGGGATTGTGAGCCGCATGAGCATGAATGGCGTCGGCGTGCCCGTGCCGGGGCAACATCCGCTCCGGCCCCGTAGGTACATCGAGGAGGAGCACAAAAATAGGTTGCACAAAAATGAACGCTCAAATCTACATGCATGATTTCTTTGAGATTTTTTCTGTGTTACAACAATTTTTTGAAAAAGTATGTCTTTGCAGCAGGAGCACAAAGCTTCACTCGCCCTAAACGTCTCTTAAGAAATGTGTTGCGTATTTAAATAAAACATGTTTCCATTGTGTTAGGAATGAATTTTCAGTCGAAATCGCATTTTAATCGAAGTGCTAAAATATGTAGCCAAGCCAACTCCGACTCCAACGTCCCCAACCTGGTTGAGCCCAACCACTCCAGTACTCCATACGGATGGCAATGGGTACCCGCAAACCCGATACCCGACGGGTACCCGCCTTAAATGGGGCGGGTTTGGTAAGAAAAAAAACCCACGGGTCTACTTATTGGTAAAAACCTAGACCCGTCGGGTCTAGCGGGGACGGGTATGGGGGTGCCAAACCCATACCCGCAGACCCGCATACCCGCTATGTCTGAGGAGTGGCCCACATGTCATTGCCTCACACTAACTCTCACCTAACCCAGCCACTCTCTCCCCATTTTCTGTGCTGCTGCAATGCTTGGCGGGTACGGGGCGGGTCCCGCGTACCCGCCGGGTCGCGGGTATGGTAGAGATCTTGACCCGCCGGCGGGTATGGGGCGGGTGGCGGGTGCGGGTGGAGGGGCCGGGTGCGGGTATGGGGATGCCAAACCCGGCCCCGAACCCGGCGGGTGCCATCCATAGTACTCCACCGTCTCCCCCACATCCAGAACCAGACCCAGCGAGCACCACCATGGCAGCGCCGCCGCCGGTGCTCCCGGACGAGCTCGTCGAAGAGATCCTCCTCTGCCTCCCACCTGATGACCCAGCCTGTATCCTCCGCGCCTCTGTCGTCTGCAAGACCTGGAGTAGCGTCATCTCCCACCCCAGCTTCCGCCGCCGCTTCCACGAGCTCCACCGCACACCCCCCGTGCTTGGCTTCTTCCACAACTGGGAAGACGAGGGGATCCCGCGCTTCATCCCCACCACCGCCTCGTCCTTCTCCCTAGCCGCTCCGGATTGCCGCTCGTGGTGGGCCCTCGACTGCCGCAACGGCCGCGCCCTCTTCATCTCCAACTCCAAGGAGCTGCATAATCAGGAAATCCTCATGTGGGAGCCAATCACGGGATCTCAGCGGCGCATACCGGTGCCCGTGGAGGACGGGTGCGACCACCGCGACTGCCTCGGTGGTCGACCTTGATGCACGGCGAGCTCTCCATGGACTTTACATATTATTTCCAGCGTGCTCCTTGGGAGTTCTCTGCTCTACTTCATGGGTACTAAGCCGGGTCATCCACCTAGGCAATTTGCTTCCAGTTGGTGCTCTCGTGGATGCATATGATAGACTGCTCGTCCTGGGCTTTGCCGTGGGAGCAAATGTCATTTTCATTAACACAGTTGCTGGCCTCTTTAGGATTGAGCTACATTCAGAGCGGGTGACGAAGGTGTGCCATTCCACATTCTAGGTTTGAAGCACTTGGGGCGAACAACACGACATGTTGGTTCCGCCGAACCCAACTAAGGATATGGGTGGTGAGGATGTGGGAGGGGAGGATGAGAAAATAGTAGAGCGGGCACAGGAGCTGTTTGATAAGGGGTGCAAGGCTATTGCGGAATGGGACTTGACCAACGCAATTGACTGCTTCAGCCACACCCTTGAGATCAGGTTCGTGTTCTACTCCCAAACTCCACTTCTCCCAGACAGACTGCAGCATATGTACAAATGGATTGTGGAAAAAATAATGTCTAATTAGATAAGTATTATTTTCATGTGTTAGAGCAAATGTGAGCCATTGACAGTTGTACTTAGTTTAGAAGATTTAAGATGTTCTATGACGGAGTGGTTTGGTTGCATGTGTTGGACAGTGAGCATGGTGGTGTAAGTTGGTGTTTGAAGGATTAGTGAGTCCAGTTAGCCTTTGTGTCCTGATAAAATTGTCTAGGAGTTAATCCTGGCATCTTTTGCTATGGTATCTGTATTTGAGGAACATGAAATCAAATTCCAAGTGCTTGAGGGATATGTGTTATCCTATTTGAAAAGGTTATATTCCTCTCTAGGAATGGCTAGTTGAAAATATTTCATCGCTGTGCGGTTTTTTTTTTTTGAGGAAGGATCCGATCCATTAAAACAAGAAACTCAGTACAAAATACAAGGAAGCCCAAGAAAACAAAATAATTACAACGGGACCCTGAAACTTGCACGGAGCACCCTGAGCAACTTGAGAGGATTACAATCGGATCCAAACGCCGGCGCCCAAGAACCCTAGACCACGCCGTCGTCGCCGTACCTCCAGCCACCGGGGAAGGAGCGCCGCCACATGTCGTAGAGGCCGCAAGAGCCGTCCGCCGCGCCGCGACGGAACCAAGACGCGTTGAAAGCGCACAGCCACAGCGCCCACACCCCCGCTCCGCCCAACTTCCAGCCGACGATGCGCAGTCCAGAGCATCCACCACCTACACCCATCCACCTCCTGCCGCTGCCCTCCTCGCCACCAAGGCCGGCCAGAGCAAACAAGCCGAGGAAGAAGACCACCTCCACTCGAAGCAGCAAAAACGGATCACCACCCACCTCCAGCTTCTCCCCTCGCCGCCACGGCCGGCCAGAGAAGCAGGGGAAGGGTAACTCACCGGAGAGCACGAACCCCAGATCCTCCACAGCAAAGCTGTGACAAAGAGAGGAACAGGGTACCGAAGCTCCACGCGAAGCCCGCCACCTCCGCAGCAACGAGCACGCCAAGAGCACACAAAACTCAACGGATCGACAGATCCGAGAGCACCAACCTTCGGCAGCTCGCCGACTCCGCCGCAGGCATCGCCTGGAAGGGGAACGAGCTCCGACAACTTTATTCCAAAGAAGCGCCGCCGACCCCTTCTCAACGGCGCCACCCAGGACCCTAACCCTACTATCTACAGACCGGAATCGCAGGACCGGGGTTCCCCCACTCTCCCGCCGCCAAGGCGGCAGACGGAGAGGGAGGGAACCACCGGCCTGGCCGGCGGCGAGGTGGAGAAGCAAGTCGCCTTTCGCGTCGCCTGCGGAGCACTGTAGCGAGGGGAAAGAAAAGGAGACTGATGCTCACATTAGAACTGTATTTCATAATCTGTGCAAGCACTAGTCAGTTGTTAGAAATGAAAGTTATCAGAATATAGTTAGCACCTTGCGTCATGAAAATGGTTGATGGCAAAATTATGGTTGTGTTATTCTAGCTCAGATTACATTAACGTTCATGTCCATCTGGTCATGTTATAACCTTAAAAATGATGCATTGACAAATTTACACCCTCTTGTCACGTAGGGTTTCACATTATGGAGAACTTGCTCCGGAGTGTGCTTGCACATTTTACAGATACGGACGTGCCCTGGTATGCAAAGCTCTGGAGGTGAAAATTTCGTCCGATAAAGTATTAAAGAGTGTGCCAAATGAAGAATCGGTTAAACATACAGCCACTACTAGCAAAGATAATTCTGGGAGCTCAGATGCTTCTGGTAGCAATATTGAGCATGTTCTATCTTCGGAAAAAGGTGATTATGAAGTAGAATTGTACTGCATATGACTTGCACCACTATGGTGCGACGTATATCACTCAAGTTTGCATTGCTTTCTATTTTTATATGGAAGTTCTCTTGTATGGAATGGTTTCTTTCAGAAAACCGCAGGGTCAGTTGACCCCACAACCTTAACGTGACATTGCTGCTCCCCACACACTGAAATACACTCTTATCCTTATTATATCGTGCTACGATTTCTTGAATCCTCACCATCATTCCACACGAGGTCACTTAATATATGCTGCTTTGCTAATGGATCTTGAGGTGAAATTCGTGCACCAGATGATGATGCCAAAAAAAATGCTCCGGTTGCTCACGAAAAGGCTTTTTTAATGATTGACCATATTTTGGATGTGTCTGGTGCACTATGTCAGCTATTTTCCTTCTACATTTATACATTTACGTTTGTCTTGTACAGTTGGAAACTTGAAATGTCAATGCCAGATTAAGTAGGTATGGATCTATGAATCGCTAGATTTATTCTACTTATTTTGTTTAGTAAGTTTACTTGTTAGAGTTCCAATTTTTAGCAACCATGTGTTACGAAAGTAAGCAGTGATGTGAAATATTGATTACATTTCCATCAAAATTCCAATTATTTGCTTTAAATGCACTAATTTATTATATGATCACAGGGTATTGGTTGAGTTGGATTACTTGCACATTTGTATCCATCTCGTTGTTGTTCTGTCTAATACGAGTTGTCCCAAAGTATAGTATTGTTCGTCATGTTCAATGTGCTTTTCTTCTTAGGCCGTGCATGTGCATGCTTGATTTAGAGGCCAAGAACAATAAGACTACCCCCCTTTTTCTAAATAAAAATTGATTTTCTTCTTTCCGTGGTAAATGCTCATATAGTCATTTGGTAGGGGAAACCTTGAACCGCAAAGATCAGGAGGATCTGAACATGACATGCGATGAAGCTAATTCTGATTTGGATCTGGCCTGGAAAATGTTGGATATTGCAAGAGCAATAGTTGCAAAGAGCCCAGAAAAAACAATGGAGAAAGTTAATACTATATTTTATGCTCTCGCTGAAGTTTCCATGAAAAGAGGTAGTTCAGTTATCTTAGTTACGAGTGTGAGCTAGGTGAATGGCTACTCATGGCCTCAAGTTTATTTTTCACTTTTGCAGAGGACAGAGTCACCGCAATCGGTTACTACTTGGAAGCACTAGCCATCATGGAACATTTGGGTAGACCTGACCATTTTCTAGCTGTCCAGCTGTATCCTCTTTGTGGTGATAGTAGTTGCAATCAACTCCTGTATTGTTATACTTTGGTCTCCAAGTTTGCTTATTCTAATGCCTTTTTTTTTCGAATGAGATTATTCCAATGTTGATTGCCTTAATTAAATTCTAGAAACTTCCGCATATGTTTGGCCTTTGAATTAGCCTCAAGTTGGGGATGCCATCCCATATTGTGTAAAGGCTATTTCAGGCTGCCAGTCATGTCTACAGTATCTGAAAAATGCCAAGGAAGCTTTGGTTGTTGATAAAGATGTTAGCGCATCTGCTGCTAAAGGACACTCAGGAAAATTTACTCTAGAAGATAAGATATCTCTCCTTAGTAGAATATCGGCCCTATTGCAGAAAAAGGTGAACAAACTGGATTTTAATGAAGTTACCGATTTGGTTTGTTCATGTATCTAGTGCTCAACTATGAACGGTGATGATTACCTTTGCTTATATTGAACAATGACGTCTCTTAATTGTTTTGATTCAGCTTAAGAACTGGAGCAAGCAATGCCAACCCCAAGCTAATAGGGTTGTGTCACAAGTAAGTCATGAGCAGAATGTTAGCAATACGGCGGAAATAGCTGCATCTTTGGATTCACTGGATCAGTCAACAACGTCCATTTCCGAACTATGTCTACAGCAGCGACAACAGAAAGCATTGGAAGCAGTGCTAGCAGAGGCATCAAACGAGCTAATGACGAGCTGATTTCTGCTGAACCTTTTCCAAAGAGACTTGCAGCAGATGATTCACCATCTGTGAAGATGTGATAGCAGCTAGGTAAAAGTTGTAAAGTTGCCAAGATGTTCGTGGAACGCTGTAACTGCATATGATAAACATTGTTTGTAAAATGTGATACTATGAAAAACATTGTTTGTAGCTGCGGCCTGGCAATTCCTGTGCATTCTTTTTTTGAGAGAGAAATAATATATATATGTTTGAGAAAGAGGATAACCTTCACATATTTGTTGCATCAGTTGCAATAAAATAAGTGGTTGTCGAAGGACTCTGTTTTTGCTCTGTTTTCCCCATACTCTTACCGATTCTCTGTTTGAGAAATGTTTAAAGTGATTTAATTTCATAGTAACTAAGTTTCATAGCATTATAGCTAGTTCTGAGACAGATATACTAGTATTCATTTTCCGAATCAACATTTGTAATTTGTAACGTAAACTCAATCCGGAGCTTAAACACCATCTTTACAGATTACACACACTACAATTGATATTGCAAAACTAATATGGGCCAAAGATCATTCTCATCGATGATGGTGACGGCCACGGCGTCATCATGTCGTCGCTGCACCTCCGAATCATCTCCGGCGAGAACGCTGGGCAAGGCAAGCCGTAGATGACCTCGTCGGGTGCCGGCTCGTCAGGCTGTGGTTCTGGTTGCGTTTCATCTGGCTCGCCCAAGATCGCATCCATCTGCTGGTCCACGGAGATGCTGGCGTGCTCCTCCGGCTGAGCTGCTGGTGCCCATGGCGGCGCGGCTTCCTCGGTCACGGTGATGTTGTTGTGATCGAGATACAAGCTAGAAAACTCTTGTTCCATGCTCCGGAAGAAGCTGCTAGATGAAGCAGGCGCGACGTTCCTCTCGGTCGTGGTGTACATGACCTCGCGCACCTGCTCGCGGCCGGAAACGAGGGTCTCGGGGAGGGCTGAGTAGAGATCGGCTTGGTGGATGTACCTAGAGACCACGGGAGGGCCGGCGATCTTGCCACCGAGGTAGACGTCGGTGAGCACATGATCGGCCGGATCAAACCTGAAGCCTGGCTCCATCGCCGTCCCTGTCTCGGTGGACAGCGGATGCCGGAACGCGTGCGTGCGTGCTTGGGCTTGGTTTCGCGCGCGAGCTGCAACTCTAAGCCACGGCCGAAATGTGTGACCTAGCTAGCTAGGGTTAGGTCTCCTTTTATCCATGGCTGGGGAGAGGAAAACCGACAGATTTGACGGACGTGCCTCCGGTTTGACCAACGTTGTTACCTTGTCCAGAAGCTAATTAGCTTAACTAATCCTACTCGACTTCGGTAGTTACCCCAAAGCCATTGGCTAACTAAGCCTACTCGACCTCGACTCACGCGCGGAGTGAAACGATGACTAACAAATGCTTCCTATGCGTGACTTTCACCGTGTGTGCATTGTACACCACGACCGGCCCTTGTGTGTAGCACGGTTAAAAAGGCTGAAATCTATAAAAGTGAATAATTGTGACTTTTGATTATTTTGTTTCGGCACAATATTGGTTATAAAAGATGAATTTGTATGATTCGGAAAATTTCTGATCCGAAATGTAGGATATAAGAATTTATGTAGGCATGTTAGAGTGTCTCACGCCCGAAAGTATCCGGTGGAAACCAATGTTCAGTGTTAAAACAGTGAAACCCACGAAAAAATCAGGTTTTAAAGATTGTAAAAAATTATCAACAAAATTTGCATTACGTTGGAAAGGTAGATTTCTATAGACATACAAATTTGCAAGCTGATACTTATAATTGTTTAGAATTTATGGAGATGACAAATCCATTGTGGAATACTCGATTCGGCAATGAATAGTTGAAACTCGTTAGTATTCATGGCTGATTTGTCATTTTCATAGCTTCTAAACAATTTTGACTTTCAACTTATACCTGCTAAACCTCCTTATGCGATGACTTCGATGCTTTTGTTCAGCCTTGTGTAAATAACTACGTAATCTTCGTGTTCAACCCAGATCCGTTGTCTTAACGTGTGTGCTCATTTACCTTTCTATATAGCTTATACAAGAAGGGAAGGTGTGCCTTGCCGCACCCATTTTATTCTCTATCGTCGTATGTAGACTCGATTCTTTTTCTTTTTATGTGTCACACATTGTTCTAATAAATTCAATAGTCAATAATAATGACGCGATCCATTGTATATATAACTTCAATATAAAAAAGGGCATTTTAATAAAATAAATAGCAATTTATTTCATGGAGAACATTAGGTGTGAAATAATTTGAAAATCAAAGGACATAACTAAACACAAAAAGGAGAAATATGCCATGTAACTATAGAGCTAGCAAACCCATAATGCAACATGCAACATTAGGTTATCATTTGCAAACGCTTTACCATTCACAACCAAATATAATTAAGTGGATAGAAGCTAGCACTTTACAGTCGTCCATTTCTTATTGTAGAATTCAATTGTTACACAAGAAGCTAAGAACCAGAGAAATCATGAAACAAAGTTGTAGCATGTGGCTAATAGAAACCAAACATAACAAATATCTTAAAGCATGGCTAATCCCTTTTGTATGGCCTAGGATATTTTTTTAGGTATATACCAAGCACCTAGGGTATCTTCTTCCCCTTATGCACCCCACTGCATGTGCATTTGGTTACCAGTGCCTTCGTGTCGAGCTCAATCTTAGAAGATGAAATTCTCTAGCAGGAACATGCATGTAATGCAAACCACAAATTAAAAGACCAAAAATTAAGTGTACTTAGTCAACAAAATTAAAGTTTTACCAACTTTATACAAAATTGTAACCATTTATTATCTGACGAGGGGTAGACTCATCAAGACCCATGGTTGAGGTCCCTAGGTTATGAATATGGGGGAGAGAACGTGGTAGAGCTGGAAGTATCGTCGGCTGACAAGCAGGGCAAAGATTTTACCCAGGTTCAGGGCCCTCGTGTGGAGGTAACACCCCTACGTCCTGCCTGTCTGTTATTGCTTTGTGAATATGATGGTTACAAGGGTCCCGGCGAGATGTCGATCTCGCTAGGGTTTTGGTGGCTCTGAAAGTACGTGGTCTGGTTCGATGGCCCTCCCAGTCCTTAAATAATAGGATGGGTCTCGGGTGTTCGTAACCGACTCGATTTACAAGTAAGGAAACTCTAAACCGACTATTGTTTCGCCAAACTTGGAGGATACTCCATCTTCGTGGGCCTCCCTTCATGGGCTTTGTGTAGGCTCTGATAGTTGGGCCTAGTCGATACGTGCACCAGGTACCCTCATGGTAGGGTACCCGATAGGCATACCCATGTCAGTAGCCCCCGAGTACTTGTCTGATTCGAAGAGTCGGGCATGGACTCATACATCATGCACGTTACATTTTTTGCATCTGTATTTAGAATTCTTATGAAATAGCACATGTTGGCTATGTCGAGTGTTTCATCGACTATGAGTTTTTGCTTATGATAGTCAAGGGATATTAGCTTAGCAGGCCCGGCACACACGACGGATCGGGGCCAGTTAACTACCATTTGTGGCAAAACCATACTAGCTTTCAATCAAACTCGAGTCCCCGGACTCGAATCTGGAACAAACTGACAGACTCGAAACGGCCGTTGAGGTCTTACGGAATCGAACTGCAGCATAATTTTGAATCTACCCAACGCGTCCGTCGGGGATTATTCATCATGTCTGCTGACACGGAACACTTAAGGATAACGCTGCTGGGGCGGTCCTTAGCCCAGCTCGACTGATCGGCGGGTCTTACCTTTGCACTATGCATGCAGCATCCAAGGATCGTCGGATCAACTCGGGAATATTTCGAGTATGATTTTGCTTATGAACTGAGTCGAATGATTTGTCGACTGATACTTTGCCATAATTCTATCGGGTGCGCGACAGCGCTCCCGATGGGAGTAGCCCCCGAGATTGTGCTTTATTGCTTGCAATGGAGGATAATCTCAAAATCTTTTTACCCTGCACATATTAGTCAAAGAAATTTTTGATATGCTCCCGATGGGAGTATGATGTTGCAGTCGAAAGTCCTTCGACTGGCATCTATGACCTTTGCTGGAAAACCCATCGAGTTTATGGTGTGACATCATTCGAATGAATCATCGAGTGACTTTTGTGCCAGTTGTGCAATATGAATAACGTCAGCAATGACGCATTTTGCGACTGCCATCTCTGACAAGCGGTGGCGTGCCTGGTAAGACTGATGGGACGTGACACTTCTGTGTGGGCCCATTTTTGCAGAGCTGACCAAGTATAGCGCCGTTTGGACTTGATTTGACCGCTCTGGCGCGGTTTTCACGGGGCGTGATGATGGTTTCCTAGTTTCCCGTGCGTAGTGGGCGGAGTGGCCGCGACGGTTGCCCTCCGCGGCCGCCACGTGTATGGCTAGATTTCGCGCGGAGCGTATGCCTTTGTTTTGACGGTTGCGATCGTTTTGCGATCTGTGGTAAATAGGGGAGACAGGCTGGCAGAATTTTTTACTTGCCATTTGCCTCTTTGCGCCGCCCCTCGTCTCATCTTCCTCCTCGCGCCCACCTCCATTGCTCTGCGCCCAAGCTCTCTTCTCCACCCTCATCCATCGTTGCAATGGCGAAAGGTGGAGGCTCCAAGCGTGGTGCCGCCGCCGCTGCCGCGACCGATGCGGCCAAGGGCAAGAAGACCGTGGCGGGTACATCTGCGTCCGCCGCGCTGAAGAAGGGCAGCGGGGACTGGGCGAAGTCCACCATCAAGGACGCCCATTTGGTCAAGTTCCGCGAGCAGGGGTATCTGCCACCCGCGGAGCAGCTCGCCGTCCGCGCGCCGTCGCCCAAGGAGGTACTCCCCGAACCACGCGCCAACGAGCGTGTTTGTTTTGCGGAGTTTTTGCCTAGGGGCTTTTCGCTTCCCCTCCACGACTTCGTTCGTGGTCTTCTTTTTGCCTACGGGGTGCAGATCCATGATCTCACCCCAAATGGCATTATGCATATCGCGTGTTTCATCACGCTGTGCGAGTGCTTCCTCGGCGTCGCACCCAGCTGGGCGCTGTGGAAAGCCATCTTCATGGTACGGCCGAACAGAGGAGGTGGTCGCACCTACCCCGTTGGCGGCTGTGGAATCCAGGTGCGCAGCGACACCCGCTACTTCCGCCTGAAGACCGTCGACTCCGCCCAAGGCTGGAGGAAGGGGTGGTTTTATGCGACTGTCGAGCAGGATGCAGCCGCCCCTTTCTCGACTGCTGCTTTCACCAGGACCAAGGCGTGGGATCACCAACTCTCAGCCGAAGAAATGGAGGAGGCAAGCCCTTTGCTGGCTCGGATCGGAGGCATGCTGGACAAGGTCACAGGCATCCATTTGATCGCCACCTTTGTGAAGAGGCGGGTGTGGCCACTCCGTGCCCGAGCGCACCCCATGTGGGAGTATGAGGGCGCGGGTGACTCCACTCGATGAACCCAGAGGAGCTGTCAAGGAATGAGCTGCTGACGCATGTGCGGCACATCACCAATCTGACGCAGCGACACTTGCAACGTCGACTGCCCTGTTGAACCATATGGGTTGGAGAACCCTTTGCTTGAGGTATGTATGTGTTATAGCCTGCTTGCAATGAAGAGTTTGCCACTCGTATGTTCTGCGATATGCGATTTTTGATTCTGACTTTGCAATTTGTGATGTATGCTATGCAGGGTCACTCGACTGCTGCCTCCCTTCCTCCTCTGCCTGAAAATGGCGAGACTGAAGAAACCCAGGTACAGGTGGTGGACCCGAAAGGGGATCAGTCGCCCATCCCTTCTGCCACCACTTCACATGTGGAGGAGGTCGAGGAGGAAGCAGCAGAAGAGGTCCAATCTGAAGACAAGGCCACCGCTGACCAAGAAGTCGATACCGCGCCACCGAAGCGGCGTCGACTGGCCAAGAAGGCGCCTTCTGCTGTGAGTTCACCCGCGAGGGGCAGGACTTGGAGGATGACGAGGAATCAGGCTCACCACCTGTTTTCCAAGCCGCTCCTTTGCGTGCGTGCTCAACAGCTCAACTCTTCCTCTTCAGTCGAGTGGTACCCCAGCTTTGGGGCCAATTTTTGGCGACTCCGAAGATGAGGAGATGAGGAACACAGGTATGTGTTTTTTGAGTATGATATGAAATTTTGTGCTGTCACATATTTGTGCTGACCACCTTTTGCTTTGTTGTGTTGCTCACAGCGCTGAAAACAATCAGCCTGGGACTCCTCCAGTCGAGAATGTTCCAACCCTGGAGCACTCGAATTCTGCACCGACTGGAAACGAGGCTGCCCAGCCAATGGCCACTGATGCTGTCTTGAACAGCCAAGGGCACCCAGATGTCGGGACATCAGTCGCGGCTCCTGAGCCGTGGATGAACCACGTAAGTACTTTTTGCTTGACCCGTTTAGTTGTAGGTCTGTGAGAGTTTGAATTTTTGCTGAATTCGTGTGCTTGCAGCCCTTCTACCACACCTTGGCAGATTCTGCCAAGGCTTATGTCCAGGTGGAGCAGGAGAGGGATACCATGCGCGCCGAGCTAGAGCGGCTCAGTCGTGAGTTCTCCTTTTGCTTTTGTTTTGCTGAATTTCTTTTTGCAATGCTTGATTTTGTCGAGTATTGAATGCACGTGATTTTGCTGGGCCAGGCGAGAAGAAGGAGCTGGAAGATGCACTCGCCGCGCAGCGCGAAGAGTCGAAGAAAGAGCTGGCTGCCGCCACCAACTCAGCCGCTGCACGCGAGCGAGGATATGCTGACCAGCTCGCGGCACTCGCGCAGGCCATGGGAGGTGAGTAATCTTTTCTCCTTTTGATATGATGATATAACTGTCGAGTGTCATGAAATGACTTTTGCCTTTTTGAATTGTGCAGAAGCTGTTGGCGCACCGGCCTCTGCGGACGTGGCGAGTGACGATCTTTCGCTGGAACAGGCTGTGGGCGGCTTAGGCGCCTATGCAACCAGGCGAAAGAGCACTCGCCAAATCGACGAGCACACTTGGCGCTGTATACAAGGTGGTGTTCCCGACTGGCGTAGTGCCGTCGACGGCGGACGACTTCGCCGCGTGTTTGGCCCCGGGACGTCCACCATGGCGGGTTTCGCTCGCGCCAACACGGTACGCGGATCCGAGTCCACCATCAAGCTTCTTATGGGACATGGGATAGATTGCGACTACGAGGCAGCACTGTCTGCGTTCCCTCGGAAGCCAGATGGGAAGCCCATTTCTCTGAAGGGGGTGAGCGGAGCCGCCGCGCGACTGGCCGGTTTTTATGACCACCATGGAGCGCCGGGCACTCGAGACTGCCAATCGTCTGCTTAGGAAATCGAATCTTAGGTTTAGGGTAGCTGTACCCTTTTGTTTTTTATGCCTTGTAATGATACCTTCTGAACTGCGCGAGTCTGCGCTTTGTTTGTGCTACCTTGTTTATGCAAATAGTCTTTTGCTAATGTCTTTCACTCGAAGAGTTGTATGCTTATGACATGAGTTTTAGCTTCTGACACAAACTTTGTGTTTGTGATTATGCTCTTTGAACAGTCACGAGAACCTGCTACTGCGACTAGTTCCTCGCAGGCTCCAATCACCACCCGATCCCAGGGTCAGGTGGTAAATGATGCCAAGGTGATGGAGTTATGAAGGCCAAATTTGTGAGAATGGAGCAAGATCTGAAGGACGCCCAGGCTGAGCTGAATCGATTGAGGGCGAGACCCGCGTTGGCCACCCAACGCGAGGAATATGTGCTCGGGGAGATGGATCTTGTGAACAGGCAACTCGAGTGTAAGTTCGAGTCTTGCTCTGTTTACAAGCTTTTTGCGTAGCTTTGTCCTTTTGATCTGACTGGTGCGCCCGTGTTTGTAGGCTTTGTCGACAACTTCCAGGCTGAAAAGATTCGCGTGGAAGGGCGTCTGGATAGCGTGGTTGACGACCCTACGACTGGGCGTCAACACTTTTGGCTTGATAGGTACCATGCCCGCATACTCGCCACCCTGAAGGATCGCGTCTGGCGAAGTGCTGAACTGCTGGAGTTATGCCGGGCAGCGTTTATTCGCCTGAACGAGACTCTTTTTCCTGCGGGGCCACAACCACAAGGGATTCGTGCTTTGTTGAACATCTTCCGTCAAACAAATCCCATTCGAGAGTTGCTGTCTCAGAGACTTGTGATTGGAGCCAACGCTGCAATGGCGTATATGCGTAGTCGAAAACCAAGGTTGGTGTTGCGGACACCTGCAGCCGGAGAGGTTCTCGAACAAAAGACCTGGATGACACGATCCAAGCTGCGGAGACACTAATCGAGTGCACTCGCGAACAGCTTTGCGGTCCCGAGCTGCCCGTAAAGGACGAGCCTGAGGATTAGAATAGTTTGCGAGTGCAATTTTTGTATAGGGGGCAGCCCCCGAGTGTAATTTTTGACTCTTTGTATATTGTATAGTTTGTATACTTTGATTTTTTGTCGAGCCCCCGAGTCAGTCGAGCGGGGTTTGTGAAATATGTGTTGGTTGTGAACCAATGACTGTGCAGCCCCCGAGTATTCGAGTGCGGCTGCAGAGTTTTTGTGTTCTTTGTTTGGATCCTTGTTACGCAGCCCCCGAGCATTCGGGTGCGGCTAAGGCATTGTGTTTCTGCAAGAGCGAGAGCTCATTTGATCGATAACACAGCCCCCGAGGGTTTCGGGTGCGGTTAAGGTATGAATTATGCGGGTAGTACCACAAAGAAGTCGAAGGAACATTGATTTTATTCCTCTTTTGAATGTTAGGCTGCAGGCCGCCTCATTAAAAACCTTCCAGTCCCCTTAGGTACCCTGGTAAGGAAAAGAGCGCGTCTGAAACCTGCAGCCATCCGACATATAGCCTATTACATTGTATGACTGTGAGCACTTTATGCGTAGAAACGGCGCAGATGCGCAACGTTCCAAGGATTATGAGAGAGTTCGCCTGTCTTCGCGTGCTTCAGTCGATATGCGCCTCCACCAAGGACCTCCGTGATGATGAAGGGACCTCCCATGGGGAAGCGAGCTTGTGCACCTTCTTTTGCTTCATCGAAGAACCAGGTCGCCACAACAAAGGACCTGGTTCGCAGTCGACGGCTATGGTAGTTGCGGAGATCCTGCTGGTAAACAGCTGTGCGGGCCAAGGCCGTGTCTCGCGCTCATCGAGCAAGTCGACTGCGTCTTCGAGTGCTTCTTCCGTCGTCTTCATTGTATGCTTCAACTCGTGGCGCATTGAACCACATCTGATGGCATTGCCTCTGCACCATAGACCATGAAGAATGGGGTGAACTGCGTAGAAGTGTTGGGAGTTGTGCGTAGGCTCCATAGCACAGATGGTAGTTCTTCGACCCAAGCACCCGCAGCTCTTTTGAGTGGCACCAGGAGGCGCTTCTTGATCCCACTCGTCACAAGTCCATTGGCCTTTTCGACTTGGCCATTGGATTGTGGATGCGCCACGGATGCGTAGTTGAGCGTAATGTCCTGCTCTTTGCAGAAGGTTTTGAACTCCTCAGCCGTGAAGTTTGTGCCGTTATCAGTGATGATACTGTTTGGGACACCGAAGCGGTAGATGATGCTCTTTATGAAGTTGACTGCCGTAGTAGCAGTCGAATTTGTGATGGGGACCGCCTCGATCCACTTTGTGAACTTGTCGACTGCCACCAGTAGGTGAGTATGCCCGCCATGCGATGATTTTTTGAGTGGCCCAACCATATCGAGCCCCCATTGGGCGAAAGGCCAGGCCAGCGGTATAGTCTTCAACGCCGATGCGGGTGCGTGCGGCCTTGTTGCGAATTTCTGGCAGCCGACGCACCTTTTGACTATGTCCTCCGCGTCTTTGAGTGCTGTAGGCCAGTAAAACCCTGCGCGAAAGGCTTTGGCTACGAGTGATCGACTGCTGGCGTGATGCCCACAGGTACCTGCATGAATATCTCGAAGTATGGCTTGGCCATCTTCGAATGCGATGCATCTTTGGAACATACCTGATATGCTGCGCTTGTATAACTCGCCGTTGATAACGGTGTATGCTTTTGATCTTCGAGTCACGCGTCGGGACTCGGTTATGTCATCTGGTAGCTCGCCGCGGAGTATGTAAGCCAGAAAAGGTTGAGTCCAAGTTGGCTCAATGAGGAGTACCTCGACTGGGGGGTCCTCTGTGCTGGCGCTTTGCTTTTGGCTGGCGTAGTCGACGGAGGAGGCTCTCGTTTCTCCTTGATAGATCTGTGTTCGATGCGCTCGAGGAAGACACCAGGTGGAATTTGTGCGCCAGTTGAGCCAAGATTGGCTAGCATGTCTGCTTCTTCGTTACTTTCCCTTCCTATGTGCCTCAACTCACAGCCTCGAAGCTGCCCTCCAGTGTGTTGTACAGGTCGCGATAAGCGATCATGTTGTCCGCGATTGCGTCGCAGGCCTTCATTGTTTGCTGCACCACGAGATTGGAGTCGCCGTAGATCATCAATCGAGTGCACCCAAGTGCTTTTGCCATCCGCATGCCATGGATCAGAGCCTCGTATTCAGCCTCGTTATTGGAGGGTAGTTTGAATCCCATCTGCAAAACATAACGTAGCTTGTCCCCTTTTGGTGATATGAGGATGACGCCTGCGCCTTCGTGTTTCTTGGACCCATCGAAGTACATGGTCCAGGAATTGGACACGTCTGGTGCTCCAGGTAATTGGGCCTCTATCCACTCGGTTGTGAAGTCGGGTAGGACTTGTGCTTTGATAGCCTTCGGGTGCTCGTACTTGATGTCTCTTGGAGCCAGCTCGATGAGCCATTTTGCGACTCGACCCGTTGCATTGGGGTTTGTGAGGATATCACCGATTGCTGAGTTACTTACCACGGTGATCGGGTGCTCGGTGAAGTAGTGTGTCAACTTCCTTGAGGACATGAATACAGCGTATGCCAGCTTTTGATAGTGCGGGTACCGCTGTTTTGATATGGAGAGAACCTCGCTCAGGTAGTAGACTGGACGTTGTATGCTTTGGATGTGCCCCTCCTCCATGCGTTCGACTACCAGTACGGTGCTCACCACCCTGTTTGTAGCCGAGACATACAGGTAGAGTGGTTCCCGTTCCTTAGGTGCGACGAGGATCGGAGGGCTTGTGAGGATCCGCTTGAGATCTGTGAAGGCTGCTTCAGCTTCTGGCGTCCACTCGAACTTGTCCGCCTTCTTCATCAGTCGATAGAATGGTAGAGCCTTTTCACCCAGTTTGCTGATGAATCGACTGAGCGCTGCTACTCGTCCTGCTAGTTTCTGCACATCGTGAAGCTTTGAAGGCCTTTGCATTGTGAGGATGGCCTGTATTTTCTGGGTCTGCTTCGATTCCACGGGCAGAGACTAGGTACCCTAGAGCTGCCCGGCTGGAACGCCGAACGTGCACTTCTTAGGATTGAGCTTGATATGGAAGCGTTTGAGGTTTGCGAACGTCTCCCTCAAATCGTCGAGTAGTGTGTGTTCTTCCCTTGTGGTAATGACAATGTCATCCACGTAGACCTGGACGTTGCGTCCGATTTGCTTTTTGAGGCAGTCCTGCATCATGCGCTGGTATGTTGCACCCGCGTTTTTGAGCCCAAAGGGCATAGTTGTGTAGCAGTAGACCCCGAGTGGGGTTATGAACGCCGTTTTTTCTTCGTCTTCTTGCTTCATCCTTATCTGGTGATAACCTGAGTAAGCATCCAGAAAGGAGAGTCGTGCGCATCCGGCGGTGGAGTCGACGATCTGGTCGATTCGGGGTAGCGGGAAGTGATCCTTTGGACAGCACTTGTTCAGCGCTGTGAAGTCCACGCACATCCGAAGGATGTCTGTATGCTTCTTCTCTACGAGTACGGGGTTGGCCACCCATTGTGATTTCTTGATTTCCCTAATGAATCCTGCTGCGAGTAACCGGTCGACTTCAGATTCGACTGCGGTTCGCTTTGGGCCGGAGATTCGACGCATCGTTTGCTTGACTGGCTTTGCATCTGGAAACAATTGGAGAGAGTGCTCGGCGAATTCCCTGGGAATACCTGGCATGTCGGCTGGACACCACGCAAATATTTCCCAGTTCTCACGGAGGAATTCGACGAGCGCGCCTTCCTATGCGATAGGCAGGCTCGAAGATATGTTGACTGTCTTGGACGGATCGGTCGGGTGCACCTGATGCGACCTTGTGTCATTTGTAGCATTGAAGGATCTGTCGACTGCCAACTTCTTATGCTCCGGAAGGAGTGTGCGGTCGTTGGAAATCGCCAGTCGGCGAGTGATTCTTCCACCCCGAACATCTCGGAGATTTTGCTGAACTCGCGGTCGCAAGCATCGGACCTTTGAAAGTTTCCACGGACAGTGATGACTCCCTTTGGTCCTGGCATCTTCAGCGTGAGGTACGCGTAGTGTGGCACCGCCATGAATCGAGCAAACGTCGGGCGACCAAGAATAGCATGGTATTGTGATTTCCAGTCGACGACCTCGAACTCAATCGACTCTGTCCTGAAGTGGCTTTTGTCCCCGAACGTAACGTCGAGTTGTATGGTGCCTTCTGGGCTAATTGCTTTGCCAGGAACGATACCGTGGAAGGTATTTGAAGATTTTGGGAGGTTTTCGACTGACCTGTTCATTTTGCGGAGCGTGTCCGCGAAGATGATGTTTATGCCGCTGCCTCCATCCATGAAGACCTTGGTCATGGCGTAGCCTCCTATTTGCGCGTCGAGTACCAGAGCCGCGTGCCCTGGTCGAACTACAGCTGGGGGATGATCCTCTCGACTGAAGCTTATGATGGTTTCCGATCCCTTCAGAAATTCGGGCATGGCAGGAGGTGCCATGACAGCCATGTTCACCTGTCGAGTGATTAGCTTTTGCTGCCTGTTGGAGGGGCGACCCTTTTGTATCATGTACATCTGCCCGTGGGGCTGTGGATATTGATCATCTTCCGCCCGTAGTACGGGTTGTATGGCACCTGCGAGGTTTGCGCCTGGAGCAGGCTGTGGTGGTGGTTGCGGTGGCGGCTGTGGCGCCATGAGAGCGGGCACAGCGTTCGGCTGTGGTGCGGGTGCAGGCGTGGGCTGAGCAGGTGCTGGGCCGTACCTTTTGAGTCGTATCATGTAGTCAGTCGCCATTTGGTCGAATTCCCTGCAGTTCCTTAGGGTGTGATTGGAGCGTAGTTTTCCGTCGTCCCCCTTGAAGAGGTGGAATCTGCACCAGTCGTCCATCTTTTCCTCGAATGACCGCTCGGGTTTTGCGTCGCTGCGTTTGCGCCATTCTTGCCTTTTGTAGCTGTCGCTCCGCTGCTCGCGATCTCGACTGTCCCGTCGATCATCCGAGCGTCGATTGCTTCTATCTTGGTCCTCCCGGGTTGTGTGTATCCAGCCGCCATGAACTCGGGTCTGTTATCGTCGTAAGGACGTTTGGAACGTTTGCGCCTGCGATCTTCTCTGTATGAATCTCTGCGGCCTCGACTGCCGCTTTCGTAGTTGTCGCGTGGTGGGGAAGCACGGGATCTGCGTACAGAATCCTCTCCATCTGCCCACTCAGTCGCAACTTTGATGAGGTCAGCCAGGGAGGTTGGCTTTTCACGACCAGTGCCTCTTTGAAGTCCTTCCTGGCGAGACCTTGTATGAAGGCATCCATGGCCCTGTCTTCTGACACTTTGCCAACCGAATTGCGTATTTCGGTCCACCGCCGTATGTATGATCTCAACGACTCGTCTGATCGTTGAGTGCATGCCCTTAATTCTTCGAATGTCTTCGGGCGCTCACATAGAGGCTCGAAGTTTTTGATGAAGTCTCTGCGGAAATCGTCCCACGAGTCGTATGATGATGGAGGGAGTGCCTTGAGCCAGTCGCGGGCAGTTCCTTCGAGCATGAGTCGTATGTACTGCATCGCCGTGGTGTTCGTGCCACGCTGGCATGCCACGGCGAGTCTGTAATCTTCTAGCCACCCGGAAGGTTCTTGGCGACCGTTGTACTTGGGTTGTTCGCCTGTCAACTTGAACCTTTGGGCATCCGCGTCTCACGGATGCGTCGAGTGAAGCACAATGCTCCGCATGGCTCTGGTTCGATCAGAGTATGAATCGCTGCTATAGGATCTTCGAGATCTGCTTCTGCTGGACCTGTGCCGGCGCGTGCTTCTCCTTCCTTCATCCGAGTGGTGGCTGCGACCACTGCGATGATGTGCTGCGTGTCGTGAGTCGACTATGTCGCGATCGCGATTCCTTGCTGGAGTTTTGTCTTCTGGCTGTATAGCCTGTGCCGCTAGAGCTAGCGATTTGAGTTGTTGGCGATGCAGGGCTGCGTTAGGGTCATTCGCCGGAGGTTGCATTGCCTTGAGGTAAGCACCTACGGAGAATAATGCACCCGCAGCAGTTTTGGGCACTGGGATTCCGTTAGCGTCCTCTGTCATGAACGACAGGTTACGGGTGATTGCTACCCTTTCATGTTCTGGAAGGCTTGCCAACCGCGACCTAGGTCGTGGGGTTGGTTGCATTGTGGACCCGAGGGATTGCTCCCTTCTTCGGGCACTCGAGAGGCTGGCTTGCCTTTTGCGCTCTTCGAGCGTCGCTCGGTAGTTTTGCAGTCGAATTGACTCCTGCCAGTTGAAGTACTGGAAGGTCAACATCTCCTCTGGGGTGGAATTTGGTGGCATCATTGTGCACTCCTTTATGACTTTATCTGCTTTTGCTGCCATCTCCTCCGTGATTGTCAAGGTTGTGACCCCATCCGGCATGGTTACCGTGCATGGGAATTGTGCAGGCCTGCGAGCGGCTGCGTCTGCGGATGATTCTGCGGAGAAGGCCACGTAGACCTGATGGGGCGTGACCCGTGGACAGGTGTATGTGCTGTCGATTCCAGTCATGGACTCGACGTCGCCGTCGAGGCTCATGTCAGAGCCAGTGTGTTCATCGAGTAGATCTTCGAGGCGAATCTCGTTGTCGATGTGCTCATCGCCTATGCTCATCTCGGTGTTGGCGAAGCCATTATGGATTTCTGAGTCGAGGTTGGTGTTGGTGAAGATCTCCGAGTCGACGTTGCTGTCGTTATGAATCGCGGGCTCGTAGAAGTCATCGAGGGAGATCCCGCAGTCGAAACTCTCGTCGAGTGGTAGGTTGAAGTCGACGTTGCTTGTGCGGTATGCTGATTCTGCCTCCTCGCCTTGGAGTTCCGTCATCATGAACCTGTCGATCTCGCCGGTCGACATGGTTGTTGCGGGCGAGCAGGCTTCAGGAATCGACGACGGGGCGAGCGCAGTCGACGGAGCCTCGAGTGCGCCCAGCGCCAGTTGTTGCGGATCTGTCGAGTCCTGCGTGCCAAGATTGTTTACGAAAAAATTGAATGCTCCAACAGTTAAACTCAAACCTGATTCAAGGCCGGAAAACGCCTCCTGAAGCCGGCGAGTGCGGATTGAAATTCATTGGAAGAGCAGATGCGCTTTTTGCAGGTGAAGCGGGCAGGCTGCCGCTTTTCGAGTGGATCGGCGAGTCGCCGTGTGTCGCCTGGATCGGCGAGTTGCTGTTTGCTGACATGGCCGGCGAGTTGCCGTTTGCAGATGAGATCGGCGAGTTGCCGTTTGCTGGTGTGATCGGCGATTTGCCGTTTGCTGTTGGGACCGGCGAAACTTCGAGTCCAGCGCTATTCTTTCCCACAGACGGCGCCACTTGACGAGGGGTAGACTCATCAAGACCCATGGTTAAGGTCCCTAGGTTATGAATATGGGGGAGAGAACGTGGTAGAGCTGGAAGTATCGTCGGCTGACAAGCAGGGCAAAGATTTTACCCAGGTTCAGGGCCCTCGTGTGGAGGTAACACCCCTACGTCCTGCCTGTCTGTTATTGCTTTGTGAATATGATGGTTACAAGGGTCCCGGCGAGATGTCGATCTCGCTAGGGTTTTGGTGGCTCTGAAAGTACGTGGTCTGGTTCGATGGCCCTCCCAGTCCTTAAATAATAGGCTGGGTCTCGGGTGTTCGTAACCGACTCGATTTACAAGTAAGGAAACTCTAAACCGACTATTGTTTCGCCAAACTTGGAGGATACTCCATCTTCGTGGGCCTCCCTTCATGGGCTTCATGTAGGCTCTGATAGTTGGGCCTAGTCGATACGTGCACCAGGTACCCTCATGGTAGGGTACCCGATAGGCATACCCATGTCATTATCATAATAGTAAATTATAACTCCCTACTTTCTAAATACTATAAAATATTTTAGCTTTTCTTAGTTCTCTCAAATTCGTACAATACTCACTAGTTTAATCTGTATGTATTCATATTGCAATATCTAAAACATCTTATAATTTGTCTGAGGGAGTATATTATGAAACTACATTTTAAGATACATCCATTGATATTATTTGGTGTTGTAATTATTACTATTTTGTTTAAAGTTTGTCAAACTTAAGAAAGTTTGACTTAGCATAAAACCTAGAAATAAAATTATTTGTAGATGGAGGGAGTATAATACCAGCCCATAATATGCACATCATGCAACTTCCCATATGCACAACTGTTAATCATAATATCACATCCTCTTTTTTCACTATGAAGTTAAGATTAGTGTTTTGCAGTTAGCGACAGAGGAAAAAAGTGTCAAACTTACGCACAAGGGACACCTCAGACACGCACTCATATCTCTCCAACAATTTCTTCCATGCGACAGCACACCATTTTGAAGTTTATCTTTCCCGGTCCCCTTCTCATCTGTTCCACGGAGGAAATTGCAAATAACACGGGCTTTTGTTGCAGAAAGCGACAACCTAGTTTTTTTTTACATAACACCAACAACTGAGATAATTGCAGGTAACATATCCATACCATCATTAAATGGGCCCAAGTTATTAACTATCTGTTAAAAAGGAAAAAGACTGGGTTTGTGTTTTTTAAGTAATTACCCCAGTTCTTGGTTTTAGGTGCAAAATAAAAGTTAGAGGTTCAGGTTTTGTGCAACAAAATCCCCAACAATCGGTGTCATGTGAAATTTCCTTTCTTCAACGCGATGTGATATTTTCGTGCTTAGGTTTGGTTCCAATGCTACCGCTCTCCGTACTAGTGCTCCCCTCGACCGACCTGCTCTCTCTCTCTCTCTCTCTCCAACCGCACGACATTAGATCTGCATCCCTTATCAGCAGGAGGAATCATTGTAGCCACCGCTTCACCAAGCCCTTGTGCGACAACTTACTCCGCCCAACTAACTCGCCACCGTCTCCATATTTTCCGCAAGCAAGACGCACTACAACGATGACCACAAGGACGTCGTCTGGATCCATAATCCCGCTGCACCCCAGATCGAGGCATTGGGTCGTAGGCACATTGGTTCTCTAACAGTGATGACCGCGGCACGCGAAGACCGGTTCAATATTTCATGCTTGTATTATTCGACATGAGAGACATAAAAACATATGCATAAAAAAACAATCAGATTACATAAGAACGTACGCACATGGGGTGAGAGAATAGCGGGCTCCATCTTATAGACATGTGTCATTGTTTTTTAGAAGGACTTGAAAAGCCGAGAGAGCAAAACATTTATAGGGAGATTAGAGCTTGGAAGGACAATCTTCATGGGATATCAACTCTTTTTTTATTAGTGTGTACAATACTTGGATATGGCGAGCAAAATATTTTCAGAATCAATAAATAGGTGGCGCGCTGCAAGCCGCACTTTCTAAACTAGTATGTATTAATGTATATATGTATACTATTTATCTCCTCCTTATTTCGCAGGCTCCATTGGTAGGCACACATACAGATGCCACATAAACACGCACCGGACGTCACAAACGACGTCTCACCATATATACCCGGATGGAGGAACCAAATCAGTTGAACTGGACGAAGGATCTGTAAGGTGTTTCGGGCTTCCAGTCGGCGGGGATGACCTGATCGGCAATGAGCGTCTTGCCAGACTCGTTGGTGATGCGCAGCGAGAAGGGCCCCTGGAACGGCGGGTACCTGTCCATCCGCCAGATGGAGCCCCACGACTCCGTCATCCGCATCCACACCCCCGTCGGCCGGCCGTCCCTCCGCCGGGACTCCATCATATCCACCTGCACCACGTCGCCGTCGCCGTCCTCATACTCCACCAGGATCGCCAAGTAGTTTGGGTTTGAGTCGTGGTGCACCTTGAACGTCACAGTCAGCCCCGGGTACAGGCATGGCACCCTGCAATTTGCACCAAACTGAGATTCTTGATTTCCATCTCTATTTTCTACTGTATATATGTGTGCCGCGTCGGCCATGTCAGTAACTCGGTATGCATATGTAATGCACAATCTACTGTGTTGTTAGAGTCAGTGTCGCACAAAATCTAAGGCAATCTAATAGTATGTGTAATGTACTAGGTCTACTAGCTCTGTGCCTTTACAATTCATTCTTGATTAATGTGTGGCCTCATATGTCAAAAGCTAACTGAAGTACGTACTAGCCACCAAGAACAACTAACTAAAGCAGGTTTGTATATATAAATGCTGACGCCGATATATGCTGGTATATATGGTGTTTTCTGCTGCATGAAAAATGAGAAAAATCTGGCTATGTAATCTTTGCGGTTGAGCTGTCTGCCATCGTCCACGGTTTGTTGCGCAAGAGTACAAAGCCGTACCCACGAGGCAAATGGCTTGTGCTAGGTCTGCTAGCTGGCAATTAGTTTGGCGCCTTCCTTTTAAGGCTTCAACAACCTTTGCGGTGGAGGTGCAACGATGGACGTCATGGTCGGTGTAAGTTACTCCCTCCGTTCAGAAAAAGATGTCACAAAAATGAACTATAGATAGACCATTTTTGTGACATCCTTTTCCGAACGGAGGGAGTAGTTAGCAAAGAACGATAAGACAATTATATGACGCTGACCTCCTGAACTCCATGTCGATGATGCCGGCGTGGCGGAGCTGGTCGTTGTGGCCGGGCTTGGCCATGGCACCGAAGGCCATGCCGCTGAGGTCGAAGTGGTAGCGGGAGACCGGGTAGTAGTTCATGTCGGTGATGATCACCGTCTCCGGGACGCCCGAGCACGCCGGGTGATCGTGGGCTACGCACCGTATCTGGTAGCACGAGCCGCACCCCTTGCCGTCCTTGAAGATGGGCTCGTTGCCGCAGGAGGTCATGGAGTTAAACGGGGCCAGGTTCACGCCCTTGAATCCACAGGCGCCGCCGTTGTCCATGGGGCCGGCGCCGGTGGGGGCGCCGTACCAGGTCGCCCGGGCGCTGATCCAGCCCGTGCCGGCCACGACATTGCTGCCGTTGAAGCCTACGGAGCTGGGGCTGCTGCTTGGGACGTTGGTGGCCAGAGCTGCGTGGCTCTTGTGCCTGCTGGCGTAGCAGCCGTGCACGGCGAGGAGGCAAAAGAGGGCAGCGGCAGTGGCAAGGGTGGAGGCAGCCATGGCTGGCTCGCTTGAAAACAAGTGTGTGTTTGCTGAATGATGGTATCTATCTGGCGCTCGAATATATAGCGAGCGCGCGCGGGAAATAAGTGGTCGCCGAACAAGAGAAAGATGCAAAGGGTGTATTATGTGGTTGGAGGGACTCATCCATCTAGGTATATTACAAGGGGTCACGAGAATTCCCATGCATTTCTATTTGCCATTGAAGTTGAACTTTAGCCATATGTATACACATATTTGAAGATGCATGACTACATGCATATGTTATGACAATGCTGAATCTACTCATACTTGAAACACTCACAAAATTTAAAAACCCGTCATTGTTTTTAGCTAATGACCAGATATCTGCACAAGTCATATTGCACCGGTGTCAATGGAACAATATTTCAGAAAATATAAACATTTTTTAGAAATTTTGGAATATCTTGCCAAAACGTAACAGTACTTTTTTCGAAGATGAAGCAAATTTGTTTTCTAAACAATATGTGGAACCTTTTTTAGCAACGAAAATCTGGTCATTGGAAATTACAAAAATGATAGGTTTATCATTTAGTACTAAACATAAGAAAAAACCTTTAGCAAATTATGGTTAAGTATTTATGAACACCGGTGGCATTCGTTATTCTTGATCAAGCGATGAAATCAAGTAATAAGAAAATCCTCACCGCATATGTTCTGGCTATCAGAGGATTGAAACAGCCTCGCACCTCTGTTTTTCTTGCAGCTTTGGTTGGCATGTTTGGTCTAAGGTCTTAGATGCTAGATACTTTGATATCTCCTCGATACCTTAGCCTGACGCATCCTTTTCCATTCCCATTTGGTGGAAATCGGTCTCGAACCTTATTCCGATGGACCGACACCACGAGTTCAATGGCAATGCCATCTACATCATGTGGAACATTTGGAAAGAGCGAAACCGCCGTGTCTTTCAGGACACCTCGGCGCTTGTCTTGGACGTTGCGGCTTTGGCCTTAAAGGCAATCGACGTTAGAAAGCTAACTTTCGACCCTTCTCGAGGGCCTTTTTTGTTTTTCTTTCGGGTTGGATCTGCCCGCCATTGCCTTTGGGCCGTGTTATTATAAACTCTCTCCTATAAGTAAAATCGGCAATGATCCTGCCTGCTTCGGCGAAAAATTAAGTAACATATCAAACACATTACATGGCTCCATCAAATCAAATCATTGGCGTACCTTTCTCATTCGGGCATTCCATCAGGAATGAATTAGTAAATACCAACTCCGTGAAGAACATATGTTACCTTCTCCCTCCGTCTCTAAATATAAAACGTTTCTGACAGCTCAAATTGAACCGCCAAAACGTTGTAGGAACAGAGGAAGCAGCTAGTAAGCAACTTTATTTATGCATGCCGCCAAGTCAAATAGTCGGATGCCCACGTGCGTACACTGCTAGCTAGGTTGAGAGATCACTTTGGATCGGAGTGGACTGATCGAGATGTTGCGACGACCGGCAGTTGGCCGCCAACAGCCCAAGTACGGACCCGGCCGGCAGTTACCCTGTCAATGCCCATGCGCGCTACAAGAATGGCCTGGCCTGCGCTATTTATGCATGGGGGACAGCACTACGTGGTCTTGGTACTGAGAGGTCGTTCTTCCAACCGCTAGTTGGTTACATTTGCATGCTTGGCCCAGCTGGTCCATGAATGTAGAGCCTTCATTTTCCTAGTTTTGGGTGGCGAGAGCGCCTTCTGGCCAGTCCTACTTTACTCAGTACTCTGTTTGACTCTAAGGGAGGCCAATAATGATATGGTACTTTGTTTATCAAGAACCACCACGAGAGTGGATTTTTAGAAACCGGACTACATGGAACCTGTTTTTTTTTTCTGAAAACAAAAAACAAAAATGGCATTTGTGAGTTTCCAAAAATCGCGAAAACAATCACAGATATAGATAGTGTTGAGATTTACAAGCGTGCAAAAGTTTACCTTAAATTCGTTGTATTGTGTGCTGTACAAAAAAGACAAATCGGAAAATTTTCAAATTTTAAAAACTGTGTATTGTTCACCACCCAGATCCACCTATTTGTCTTTTTTGTGCAGCCCAAAATACAACGAATTTGGAGTTGAAATTTTTCCTGATTGTATATCTCGACAATATCTACACCCGGGATTTTTTTCTCGATTTTTGGAACTTAAAAATGTCGATTTCAAATTTTTTAAAAAGACGGGCACCATGTAACCCGGACTCCATTTTAGGTTTCGGGACCACCACCAGCTTATTGCATTCCTCCTAGCAGGCCGGACTGGAGTGGGCTCAAACGTGCCTTTTGGCTTTTTAGAGCCTGGCCTGGCTCGCGGTATGGTGAGACACTGTTTTTTTAGGGAGGTATGACGAGTATACTACTCATTCTCAAAGTCGTTTTCAGCACACAATGTACTGTTGTCTGAGAGTCATTGCCGCACACAATATGTGTCATGTACTAGCTCACCGCCTTTACAATTCAATCTTGTATGGGTGGCACCGAGAAAAATAAAACCAGGCGGTTCCCTTATAATTTGGGTTAACTCTTTTCTATCTAATCGGAGGGTGGATATCGACCACCTTAACCTAAAAAAAAAATAAAAAATGCTAATGCCGATGCCGTTATGGTGTTTTCTCTTCTTCAAGAAAAAATAGGCCCACTTGCTCTATTTGTCGACGTGAGTTGTGTGCAAAACTAGCAAATCCGATACATAATGTAGAACTTTCTCCATTTCTGCCCTCATGCAGCCGAACTGGACACTAATATGCTCTTTAAAACTAGCAAATCCGATACATAATGCTCTTTAAATCGGGAATGAGAGGTGATGTTTACAATTAATTTGGAATAAACATATTTGCCCGGTGAATCCGAATCCGTGAAGAGTGTGTATCGTCTTAGCAACTTTACGTGAGTCAGTGACAGCGTGAGTGCCAAGTGGTGCAGCTATGTGAAGGTGGAGACTGGAGAGTGATGTCGTTCTGTGGCTAGTTTGGGAAACAATTTTGACGTCTATGGACGCCCGTGAATTGATCGAGATGTTGACGGCAGCAGTGGATGGTTTGTCTGTTCCCTGTATCTCTATCTTGTGCACTTAGCAGGTTGCTGCTGAACGTTGCCGACACATGAGGCAGTTATCTTGTCCATGCCATGCGATGGACACAGTCGTGGGCGGACCCAGCGGGTGGGCCGGGTGGGCCGTGGCCCAGCTAGAATTTTGAGAGTTTTTTTGACTACCCTTCTGCCAGTCTTTGACGGGAGCTCCGAGCGAGCTGAAAGCCTGAAACCTTCGCGTCGCTCACCTATTCCCTCTACTGGGCCTGGCCTAGCTAACCAGCCGGTCGAGTGGACGTGTACGAAGTACTCTCGCGTGAGTATAGCCCGGTCGAGTGGATGCGTATGGTACATCGTACCTTTCTTTTCAGCAAGCACTCGCAAGTCTCTTCAGTTCTTGCTTTCTCTCTTTTTTCATCTACGTACGTATACTGCTTCCTTTCTCTTCCAGTTTCCAACGACAATATATAGAATGTTCCCATATACGTACAAATTTCCAAAAAGGAAGTACATAAATCCTAAATAAAATTCTCGAAATAAATTTTTTCCAAAGTACAAATATGAAAATTGTTCAGATTTAAAACTGTTCCGGTTAAAAAATATTCAGATTTAAAAAGATTCCAGTGTTGATTTCTTTACATAAAAAACGTTTTAAACATTTTTAAAATTTGAACCAAAAAAGGCGGTGAACAGAAAAGAAACTGAAATTTGGGTGAACCAAAATAATAGTAAAACATACCTAAAGGCTCAGAGTGATTGAAATCATGCACATATGAAACATACGTATTGAATTAAATTTTTGTGAATCAACTGCCTATTTGTACTAATAATTTGGCAAAAAAAATCCGCGGTGCGAAATTTTTGTTACAGTGTGCCCACCCTCCAGTTTTTCCTGCGTCCGCCACGTGGTCAACCACCGTTGTTGCCTTCAACTTCTTTAAATTTTAGAGTTCCTACATTTATGTTAGCATACTCCCAATTTTGATTGCTAAAATTGATAAATGTTAAGAGATAAATAAGATTCATTGGCCTCTTAAATGCATCCGACGTTGAAGCCTCAAACGGTGTATATCCGCATCAGCCAGCAGCTCTTCACTCAAAATCTATCCACCACTCACTAATTGAACTAAGAGATCTCAATGCGGAAGCACAACAAGTCTACGCTCTATGCTTGAACTCTAATTAGATTGCACCTATTGTTAAAATGTGAACATTGGAGTCTCAACGAAATTCTTTATGTCATCTTCTTTGTATAACAAGTTTATGTTCGAAACTACTTTACTAGCGCTTAAGTATATATTATACTTAAATATATGAATAATACAACACACCACACAAATTTGTGTTCAAAATATATTTATCATACATTTGTGAAAATCATACTCCCTATGTTTGTTAATAGAACAATTCTGAAAATTTAATAACTATGGCATGAAAACATTATGGGTAAAGTGGAAATATTATCAATCACCATATTGATAACATTTGTCCTTGAGCTAATCTCCGGTGGAGATGTGTGGAGGCACAATGCTCCCCAATAGCCACCAAGGCTCACCATATTCTTCGGGAGCCTCCACAAGATGTGGAGTGCCTCGATCCACTATGTGGTGCCCTTGAAGTCAACAATCAAATCTTTATAAACAAGGTTGGGGCAATGTCCACAACTCAGTTAGAGACTCCCAACAATATCACCGAGCTCTATACCACCAAGCATAAGCTCTAAAACACCTCTTCCGCCTAGGATGCCCAAGCCCCCCAAGAGTAACAAGATCCTCAAAAGATTGTATGGGGGAATCAAATTCCTTCGATGTAAACCTAGATCTAGAACTCCTCGAGCACACCCAAAAATATCAGATAGATTCAAGAACTAGGGTGGGAGATTTCCGAGTTTTAAGCTTTTGAATAGTGGAGGAGATAGAGAGAGGGTAAAAGGCGCCACCTCTTCTTGAGGGAAGTAGGAGGCTATTTTATGAGCCTCCCAAATCTGGCTGTTGAAGGTACTTTTCTGCGACGGCGAAAGTTTCAGACCTCGGAAGTTCTGAATACTTCTGAGGCCTTCCTATGTGTACCGCTCTTAATAGTATGAATTCCCTATGACTCAATTAAACGGAAAGCGCCAGGCACCGTCTCTTTTCTCTTTTCACTTCGAGGGCTCTCCAACCATATTGTGCAATCTTCAAATATGCCTATTACACCGAAGCACATGGTTAGTCTGATAATCATGTTGTCATTACCACCAAAACCCCTCAAGGAGAGAAATGCCCTTTCAGTAACTTTCGGGCTAATACTCGGGGTGTCCAGAGAGTTGTGCACCAAGTGCACAACCTTCTTGATCGCCGAATATTAGGCATCGGATTATCCGGATGCCGGATAATCTGGGGTAACATGCAAGCTAATATCTGAGGTGTCCAGAGAGTTGGAATACAAGTGCATAACTTCTGGATCATATCGTCTGAATATTTGACACCGGATGATGCGGATCCCAGATATTCCGGGGGTGATACCCCGATTAATTCAGGCCTAGAATACATTTGCCAGCAACTGGATAAAAGGGAGGCTCTCCTAACATGGGAGGTTTAGTGAGTGCAAATATAAATTTGTATATGTGCTTTGATTCCATCCCCCCTCTTGATAGGACGGATGCCCAACGACTCAATTAAGAATAAATGCTCGGAAACCATCTCTTTTCACCTTTATCTTTGAGGCGTATCCAACCATTTATGCTTTTCTCCACATATGCTTAGGAACTTTCATATAGCTCAAACACATGGTTAGACTCTAATCATGTTGTCATTGGCCCCAACACTACATATGGCGAGAAATTCCCTTCATGTATGCAATAAGTAGTGTCACTTATGTGGGCTGAACGAGACTATTAATCAACATTTGTTCCATTGTACCCTTGTCAAGCTAATTTGGCAAGTGGTCTTGTGTGCCTTTGGTCTAGGTAGACCAAACGGGTGCTCAGTAGTTGAAACTGTGGTTTGCTAGACAATCTAGAGAACAAAACACAATGTCCTGTTTTAAGCACAAAATATGAGATGATCTAGCAAAGTTTTCTTTATAGGTTATGTAACATGAATTACTCTTGGATGATATTGCAGGAAAACCAAGATAAAAAACACTTGAGGAAGACATGGAGATGTTCAAGATGTCGATGCGAGAAGCCGACTCAAAAAAGGCTGGATAGGCTCCGACTACCAAAAAGCCGGTGGGTTGATTCATGTTTTGGGACACTAAAAAAGAGTTAATTTGTATACACTTTGGCGATTTCTTTCATTTGTATACACTTTTGCGGTTCCGTTAATGGAAATCGACGAGAGGTCAAAAAAAAATCTTGATAATTGGCATCCAGGAGCTCCTCAAATTGGAGCCTAATCATACCCTATAAATCAATAAAAACATACTCTTTCAATACATATAATTCTACAAGAGAAATACACACAAAATCTTGCTAATCGCTTTGATTTTTCATTTGAAGACTGAACAAATCTATTGCACTAGCCTACCTTACCAAGGTGCAGTGTTAATCGTGCCGAGGGTCCGCACCAAACGCGCCCTAGTGCTCACTGTTACCACCGACGCCTCCAGCTGCCGCCGCGCCGTACCTTACCGGCGGTGCGGCGTCACCGCCGCCGCCGCCTCACCCCACCCCCACGGTCTCTCACGCGCGTCGCCGCCGACGCCTCAACGCCCCCTCCCCCACCAAGCACCACGGGCTCTCACGCGCGCCGCCGCCGCCGACGCCTCAACCCACCCCCAACCCCCACGAAGCACCACGGCCTCTCACGCGGCATCGCCGCTCTTCCTCGTCGGGACATCGCGTTCCCGCCGTCTCCACCCCGCCCGCACTCATTGAATTTTGATTTTGTTTTCAACCCATTCGATTAGTTAAATCCCACTCACCTTCACGACCTCCGGGTGCACACCCAGTCTACGCACCGCCTAGATCCGCCCCCTGATGGAGAATGATCACGGAGACGGGGTCGATCTGGGATCAGGGTGGCTTGAGGTGAAAAAGGTGAGATACATTCTCTTTTACTTGGCCAGCTAGTTCCATAGAATGATTGAAATTCTACACCATATCTCCTCAGTGTTGGTGAATACAAGGATTCTGGCCTTGAGTGGGCGAGTTTTATTCATCTAAAATGCTTCAAGGCTACGGGCTTTTCCAAAATGTACCTTGTATTGTGTGTTTACCTCCTATCATGTTTTCACTCTGGCTGCTGCTGCTACTGCTGTTAACTTGCTATAATTTATTTTGACAGAAACATCGATCCAGCTCAAAATTCACATTGCAGAGGTCTTCAGGAAGTTCCATCCATAAAGCTCCAAACTCATCATCGCGGTCTCAGGCCAACTACACTAGTGACAGTTCAAGGCGGTATGACAGGCTGCAGTACCCACCTCAGAGCACAAATGACAATGTCTCTGTCGATGAATTAGGTAGTAGAGAAACAACTAAGGTTCATCGTGAGGAATGCGTTGATATAGGTTCTAGTAATCTGACGAATGGATCCAGTGTTCCAGCTTCGGAGGATGTAGTCAAAAGAAGTGAAGAACTGCTGTTAGCTGAAGAAACAGATGATCCTCCCAAAACTGACATGATTGACCGCACAGACCCTTCTGTCCCTCATGAATCCCCCAACTGTTCAAGTGATCTTGCCAAACCTGTAGAACATTCTGATAATCTCAAAGGTTCTCCGAAGGCAGAGCTAGTAGGTGTTTTGTCCAACTCTTCTGTCAAGTTTGGAAATTTTGATGAAGTCCCAGTTCTAGCATTACCCTCAGACGCCTTCAGAGATAGTAATCCTTCTAAAAGTACATGGATGATGAAGATGCTACACAATTCAGAAATGAATCGACAGATGAAAGTAAACTTGAAGATGAGATGAATTCTATAACAAATGTTGATACGTCCCCAATCATGATTCATGCAGTGGAGACACCCAGTGAAAATAAGGGAAATCCATTGGATATATGTGAAATACCAGATAGTCCTGTAGATGTTAGTGGTTCAACTACCTTAGCTGACCCTGTCTCCCTGTCCTCGCAAACAATGATCTTGAAGTTCCAGTTATATCTTCCTCGGTTGCATCCATGGAAAGCCAAACATTACTTCATAACCACGCAACGGTTTCTGTAGGTTTTGGAGGTGAAACGGCTGAGAGCAAAGAAAGATTCAGGCAGAGGCTTTGGTGTTTTCTTTTTGAAAATCTGAATAGAGCTGTGGATGAACTGTACCTACTCTGTGAATTAGAGTGTGACATGGAGCAAATTAATGAATCCATACTTGTGCTTGACGAAGCTACATCTGATTTTCAAGAACTAAAGTCCAGGGCAGAACATTTTGATAACACCAAGAAATCTCCTTGTTTGCCAAAGGAAGGGATGCCAATGGCTGTGAAAGCCGACCATCGGAGACCACATTCATTGTCTTGGGAGGTCTGTGTTCTGACCAGTTCATCAAGATACCTTCTCGTTTTTCATTTACACGTCACAGATGTTCTTTTTGTCTGCAATACTTTGAAATGTGCATGTATGGTTGCTTCCTAGCATTTCTTATCTCCTTTTGGTAGTTTTCCAGCACTCTATGATGAATTGGGCTGTCCACACCCCCCTTCCTTGCATAATACTTCTATAACACAAGGTCTACTAGGTTAGACAGCTAAAAGTTTTTGTTGGTTATGTTAAAGTGTGGTATATGTTTATCCTAAAAGAATGTGGGGTATATGTTTATAGGATGTTTGGTGAATGCGGCCCACATGTTCCGTAGATTTCTCATATAGATCTCTCTTCCGGAATAATATGAACAGTTGTGAAGAACAGTTTTTTGATATATCATGTATGCAGGTCAGACGGATGGCAAGCTCACCACACAGGCAAGAGATATTGTCTTCGTCTCTAGAGGCCTTCCAGAGGATTCAGTTAGAACTGGCACGCAAGCAGGCTGGTATAACTGCAGAGGGCTCTGCATCAAGCTCTTCTGGTGAAGTTCCAGGTATTTCAGCAAAGCTGACTACAGCATCAGCAACAGTTGGGAATATCAGTTTGAAAGTGGAGAGTCAGGTGACACTTTGTGATAGTAGTGAGAAAAAAGTTACTGAAGAGAGACAAAGCAAGGAGGCATTCAAGTTAGGTAGATCATTCCCACAAAGTATGTCTTCATCTTCTGGAAGGAGTAGAAGAGGGGCACTGGGCAAACGGAGCTTGGCTCTGATGGTTGGGTTCCCTGTGGTGGAACCAGCCCACCCAGGTTCAAGTCCTAGACTTGGCATGGGCGTTTGCATTTACCTGGATTTATTCCAGGATTATCCGGCGCTATTCTTTCAGTGGTAGGTGACGTGCCCGTCAACAGCGAGGCGCCTGTGGTGACTTCGTCAACCTCAAGATCTGCCGGCTCAGTCCTTCAGAGGTGCTCATAGGGGTAGGGTGTGCGTGCGTGCGTTCATAGGGGTGAGTGTATGTGCGTATTTGTGAGCGTCTGTGTTGTACTGTGTTCTCAAAAAAAAAGAAGAGGGGCACTGGAACCAATATCTGAGATAGCTAAACACGCTTTTAAGGATAGGATACTGCCAGAGAATAAATCTGACAGGCTTAAGTCAACAGATGTTGTGAAAAGGAGTACGGCCCATCTTGAAAAGGAGAAGCAAAATACAGCACAGTGGAAGTCAATGAATGCCTGGAAGGAAAAAAGAAACTGGGAAGATATACTGAAATCTCCTGTTCGAAATTCCCGTGCCTCTCATTCTCCTGGTGTTGGCAGAAAAGTAACAGAGCGTGGTCGCGTTCTACATGACAAGTTAATGTCTCCTGAAAAAAAGAAAAGAAGTGCTTTCGATACGAAGAGAGAAGCAGAAGAAAAGCACGCACGTGCTTTGCGGATCAGAAGTCAACTAGAAAGTGAGAGAGTTCAGAGAGTACAGCGTACCACTGAAAAGTTAAGTCGTGTCAATGAATTGCAGGCTGTGCGCAGCTCTAAACTGCGAGAAGTAATGAATGCACGCCATCAACGTGGTGAATCTCGTCATGAAGCATATCTTGCCCAGGTTGCGAAAAGAGCTGGTGATGAGAGTATTAAGGTCAGTGAGGTTCGTTTTATTACATCACTGAATGATGAAACTAAGAAATTCTTGCTGAGGCAGAAGCTTCATGATTCTGAAATGCGGAGAGCTGAAAAGCTACAGGTGATCAAAACAAAGCAGAAGGAGGATTCTGCAAGGGAAGAGGCTGTATTGGAACGAAGAAAGTTCCTTGAAGCTGAAAAAATGCAGCGACTTGCTGAAATACAGCGTAAGAAAGAAGAAGCTATAGTCAGAAGAGAAGAGGAGCGCAAAGCATCCAGTGCTGCACGAGAAGCGAAGACTGCAGAGCAGCAACGGAGAAAAGAGATAAGAGCTAAAGCACAGCAGGAGGAATCTGAACTTTTGGCACAAAAACTAGCTGAAAAACTCCGCGAAAGTGAGCAGCGCCGGAAGTATTATCTTGAACAAATACGTGAGAGAGCTTCAATGGATTTTAGGGATCAGCCTTCACCTTTTCAGCGCCGCCTCCCAAGTAAAGATAGCCAAAATCGTTCTACGACAGCTAATAGTGGCGAAGATTCACAGATAGTAAGCAACGCCAGTACTGCGGAGTCTATGATTAAATCATCCAATGCCACGCAGATGAAACGAAGGATTAAGAAGATTCGTCAGAGATTAATGGCTCTCAAGCATGAATTTGTTGAACCAGCCATAGGTGAAAATACTGGAATTGCACATAGGGCTGCTCTAGGAGCTGCCAAAGGTAAGTTATGTAGATGGCTTCAGGACTTGCAGAGACTTCGTCAAGCTAGAAAAGAAGGTGCTGCGAGTATTGGTTTGATTGTGGGTGACATGACAAAGGTACTTATTAGTGATTACATATTGTACCATGCTATGATAACAAAGATGGTTACTAATAGCCCTTTCTGTTTATTTTGAACAGTTCTTAGAAGGAAAGGAACTCGAACTGCATGCTACTAGACAAGTTGGTTTGATCGATTTCATTGCGTCTGCTTTACCTGCATCACACACTTCAAGGCCTGTAGCTTGTCAAGTCACTGTCTACCTTTTGCGCCTGCTGAGAGTTTTGCTCTCACTTCCTGCTAATCGAACTTATTTTCTAGTACAAAATCTTTTACCTCCAATTATTCCCATGCTATCTGCATCACTAGAGAATTACATTAAGGTGGCAGCATCAAACTCTGGAAGTTTGAATCTCCCGTCAAGTAAAACTTCAACAGAGAACATGGAGACAGTTGGTGAAGTTTTAGATGGCTTTTTATGGACTGTGACCGTGATTGTTGGTCAGCTATATGTTGATGATGAACAACTTCAAATGCAGGAGGGTCTGATAGAACTGATTGTAGCTTATCAAACAATTCATCGTCTGCGAGATCTTTTTGCCCTTTATGATAGGCCCCAGGTGGAAGGGTCCCCACTCCCATCATCCATACTATTCGGTCTCAACCTTCTGACTGTCTTAACGTCCAAACCAGGGAACTTCTCTGCCATTGATTGGGAGTCCTGCAAATGCAGAATTCCAGCTGGCAATCTAGCTCATGAATGTGAATATCTTAGTTCACTAGACATACGATTTGGCAACCAGTTGATGACAGCGGACGAGTCTGGAGATTCCAAATTACCATCAACCAGTTGTGATACTCAGAAATGTGATAACTGCGGTTTTAGTGAACTGGTTGAAGACAACAAGTCCGCTGAACAACGCGAATGTTCCGTTCTAGGAGACAGAAGATCATTGGATGAAGCTAGGAAAGGCTTGTTAGACCTCTCTGCTGGCTCCAAAACCTCAAAATCTACATCGGAAATACAAGCATTTCATTCGGGAGATACATTAGATCAGTATTCTGAAGTTACTACTCAGAGAGATGAAAATAGTACTGTGGATGGTCGTATTGAGGAAGAAATAGGAATAATATCTGTACAGTTATGAATGGAAGCCCTGGAAAAGGCAATGAAATAAATTTAAAACAACCTGCAGTGCTTGTACTTTCTGCCATGGCTGAGACAGGCCTGGTTAGTCTGCCTTCACTTTTGACAGCTGTGTTGCTACAGGCAAACAACAGATCGTCCTCTGACCAGGTTTGTGTTTCTGCTTGTTTTAAGGTGCAATGCTTTCTTAAGAAATGTTGTTTTCTCCAAACTCAAATACTTAATTAGTCTCTAGACCTTAAGATTCACTTTACAAGAATCCATTGGGAGGTCCGTAGAAGTCATGCATTTTGATATATAGCATTGAAGATAGCTAGAGCAGTAAGCATTCATTCGTTTCTAAGGGTTCAGTTCGGGGTTTCGTACGTTCAAGTTCCAAGCCAAGGGGCTTAAGTGTCACCGCAGGATTCAGCCATATCTCTTATTCTCTCGGATCTCTTTGGATCCGCTAGTCTCACTAAGGCTTTCTGTTGCCGCCAATAGATCTTCCCGAACAGAGCACGGAGAATAGGAACCCGGCACTGAACTAAGGGTTTGATTTGCGACCTCCTGAACTGTTGCATTGCTCTCTTCGGTTCAAGGCTATGATGAAAGTGCAGATCGCCTTCCTAACGTACTACTTACGGAATTTAGTCGATGCTAAACCTCTGTTCTAGCTGAGACTAACGGCACAGATTTCTAGAGCTCCCAACTCCAAAATAGTTTCACTTTTGTTTCATAAACAAGAAATATGACAAAAAGGGTAGCCCATAAAAATTTATTGTCTGGCATACTATTGTTTTAAGATTTTAGTAACATTTAAGTAGAGAAACTGTCCTTTTGACTCCATATAAATATTTTTTGGGTATCTAGCAGGGAGTGTAGATGCTTGTTGCATTGATTAATTGCATATTTTTTTACTAGAAAATGACAGCTAAAATTTTCAGGCTTCAGCGATTCTTCCATCAAATTTTGAAGAAGTAGCCACTGGTGTATTGAAAGTCTTGAACAATGTGGCATGTTTGGATATCACCCTTCTGCAGTGCATGCTGGTAAGCAGTTGTATCCCAGGCTATTCTTGTTTTTGTTTTGCATGCATTTGGCTCTGAGTAGATGAATTTCCGAACTGCAATAGCCTAGGAAGACACGCAAAAAGAATGGTAAACTATATAGTGTCAGTAGACAACTAGTCATCGATAAAGATCTCATGCAGAATTTTCTGCAGACAAACTGGCAACATCCGAATATGGGAGCACTGAAAATCTTAATAATATTTTTATTCCACCAATGTTGGATTCTGAATTTTTGATAAAAGAGACCACCTAGACGAGTGATTTGTCAAAAAGGACCACCTCCGAATTTTTTTTGTCAAAAAGGACCACCTGCACCGTGGCGGCAGGCGTGCCAGGCGACACGTGTCGCCTGCCGCCACGGGCTGAGGCGGCTGGGGAGGCCGCCGCCGACGGTGGCGGCACGTTGCCTGTAGCAGATTTTTCAGACGCGAGGGAACGGGAATCTGACGTGCGGGGTCCAGCAAGCCTACATGGCCAGGAGGCCGCCTTGGGCTGTGGCGGCCTGTTGCGAGACGTATTGGGCTTGGGGAAATGATTTGTTTTTGTTTTGGTACGTACCAACGCACCCTGTCGATTGATCAGTTGGTTTGGTTGGAGAAAAAGGAGTAGCGCGCTGACCGATCCATTGATCCATGCGTTTGGATTTTCTGGACCGAACCAAAACAAGGCGAGCGTGACGAGGTGGTCCACCGAAGAAAGAAGGAGATGCCAGGCAGCGTGCACGGGATGGATAGCCCAAGAGACGGGAAGAAATCGGATTTCGAGCCCTCGCAATAGGCCGCCACAGCGCAAGGCGGCCTCCTGGCCACGTCGGCTTGCCGCCACGGGCCCAGGCGGATGGACCCCGCACGTCATATTCCCGTTCCTGTGCGTCTGAAAATCCTGTTGCGGGCAACGTGCCGCCACCGCTGGCGGCAGCCTCCCCAGCCGCCTCAGCCCATGGCGGCAGGTGACACGTGTCGCCTGGCACGCCTGCCGCCACGGTGCAGGTGGTTCTTTTTGACAATTTTTTTTTGAGGTGGTCCTTTTTGACAAATCACTCGGCCAAGTGGTCTCTTTCGTCAAAAATTCGTTGGATTCTTACTGATTATGAATTCTTTTCAGGCGAGATCAGATCTGAAGATGGAATTCTTCCATTTGATAAGCTTTCTTCTGACTCATTGCATGAATAAATGGAGAGTACCAAACGATCAGGTAATGTATAGGCTATTCAGCGATTAGCGTGAAATATCTATGGTGATTTTTCCGTGTAATCTCAGCAATTCTTCCTTGGCTGATAGTAGCAAGTAACATATGGAGTTCATTAGTACCTGTTGTATTGTACTGATTAGGCTGTGGTCTCTTTGTCATTGGAGGCATAAGAATAATGAAGTTGAGATCAACTCTAGCCTACCCCAACTTGCTTGGGAATGAAAGGCTTTGTTGTTGTTGTAGACCACTATTCCTAATAGGTTAGAAAAATAAACGGGATAGTGATATATGTGTATTCTTCTAAGTACTGTAGGGATGCTGTCATTTCTAACCAGAACAGCTTGCATAAAAAACCGATATGGGCATAAAGCAAATTTCTGGCACTGACACTGATAGTTCTAACCAATGGTCAGCTACGATACTTAAATATTATTAATTGAAAAAGTACACTTATGTGTTACAATGGCTCCTTTTCTTTTCTCTTCTGGTTAACAGTGAGACTGACCAGTACTAACGGTGTACCAATTTTTAGGCAAATATTTTCAGATAATTCTAGTTGTAAATGTGTGTGCTCATTTTTCAGGTCGGTTTTCTGCTGCTAGAATCTATACTGCTTCTTGGCTACTTCTCCTTGTTCCATGCCGGGAATCAAGCAGTTCTCCGATGGGGTAAGAGCCCCACAATACTCCACAAGGTAAACAATTGTTCTACGTAGCCATGTTTTTCCTTAGTTTCTGGAGAATTATGGGGCAAATTCTGACTGAGTCAAGAAACAGGTGTGCGACCTGCCTTTTGTTTTCTTCAGCGACCCGGAGCTGATGCCCATCCTGGCCGCTGCTCTCACCGCTGTTTGTTACGGCTGCGATCAGAACAGAAGTGTAGTGCTTCAAGAAATAAGCTCCGACATGCTCCGTTCTTTGCTGAGGTCCTGCAGAGTGTCAGGACTGGTGACTTCAGATCCTGTCGCCGCCGCGGCAGATGGTTCTGGAGCCAATAACTCCGGTGACAGCACGCAGATCTCACTGGATACCAAAAATTCGCTATCTGACATGTCAACTCGGTCAAACCGCAAAGGCGCGCGTCCAGTTTTAGGGAAAGGCGTTTCGGGGGCCGTCAGGCTGAACAGAAACAAGAACCAGAAGGATGGTAGGGGAACACGGACCGGTGACGATGCACCTCTGAAGCAAAGGGCCGGGGAAACTTCGTCTGCCTTTATGTTGCATAGGAAGATCCCGGCTTTCTTCTTGGACAGGCAGAAGAGTTCTTCTCCAGCGGCGCTTAACAAAAGCACTGAATATCACAAGCTGACCTTTACAAAAAGCTCACCCACCCGCGGTCAGGTTTTTGAGGCGTGGGATTAATGTACCATGAGGCGATGGTATATCGGCGTGGCGGCTGCGGGATTTGATTGTCGAAAGGAAATCGCTGTTTTTGGTAGGCTAGTTCGAGGCTACCACATGACCTGCTGTTTTTTTTTTGGGTAAATCCGGGGGGCTGAAGATGTGAGGCCAGAAAGTTGTCATCATAGAGAATAAGTTTGCCAGGTCAGTGTTATGTATGCCTCCATCAAATTTAGCATGTTTCTTCTCCAAAAGAATTGTACAGAAAAAAAAGAACACCATCGATTGTAACATTAAACTCTGACAGCCACACACGGAAGAGAAGGGAATAATAGAGTAATATAGAACTTTGAAACCAGAGCCTGCAGCTTGTGAATAATGGTTATTCATTTAACCGGCCTTCCCAGATCGGACCACGAGATGATCGACCGGATCTGGGAGCTGCGGCATCGCAGAATGACGCCATCCACCTCGCCCAGAATCAGCCGCGCAACAAACAGCGGGTTGCCGCCCCGGCCTCCGCACATCCCGCCGGCGTCACCCCACACTGGTTGGTCACGGACTGTAGGAAGACACGACCAAACATCCTACCCCTTTGGAGATGGGGCCGCCGCCACTGTGGCAGGGGCTGGCGGCAGCAGAGGTAGGGGCGCCCGATGGAGAGCTTCTAGCGGCGGTCTAGGGTTTCGCCTCGGGAGCGGCGTGAGTCCTATCCTCCTTCTATCCGCTGTGTTTGGGTTGCTCCGAATGATTGGGACTAATGTGTGTAAGTTCATATATATACCACAGTTCGAATTTACTCTTATTTGTTAAGTTTCTAAGAAGTCTCGTAATTGTGGAATACTCGAAAGTATTATTTTTTATGATGTTCTGTATTTTTTTTTGTTCGAAATCCATGATACTACCTCCATTACTAAAACAAAACGTATAAATTTTTACATAAGTCAAACAATATAAGATGTTTTAGATATTTTAATACGGAATACATACGGTATAAAATAAATGAATCTACACACCAATACGCGTCTGCAATACTCTAGAGATATAATGTTTGTATCTAGAAATGCTAATTATCCTATATTTGGGAACGGAGGTAGTAATACTCTATAGATATAATATGAAAATATATTTAATAGTGTATATAACAAGATTGATTGGACATAGTAGAAGTTGATAGTTTTTCTACAAAATTGGTCAAACATTACATGGTTTGATTTTTGACAAAATTTATACGCCTTCTTGCAGTAGCTTAGCACAGACAATTTCTTTTAGGGCGATGAGCTAGTAGAGGCATAGCTAGACGTGTGCCGGTCTTGTTCAGCTCGAGAGAGAACCACACGTTGTAGTGAACTTCCTCGCTTGTGTTGTACGCCCAATTGCTAGTTCGAACCCAACCCAGCCACAGTCCAAGCGTGTATCGATTCCAGTAGTGAACTAGTGATCGGTTTGTAACCGCTCGTGCGCATATGCTTGGAAAATCTGTAACAAACTGATTGGCTTTGCACCATCAATCCATCCATAAAAGGAGCTAGCTAGGGCGAGAGAACTTCACACCCTAGCAAACCCTAGACCACGACTCGCCGAGATCCATGGAGCCAGGCTTCCGGTTTGATCCGGCCGATCACGTGCTCACCGACGTCTATCTCGGTGGCGAGATCACCGGCCGTCCCGTGGTCTCTAGGTACATCCACCATGGCGATCTCTACTCCGCCCTCCCCGAGACCCTCGTCTCCGGCCGCGAGCGCGTGCGCGACCGCGACGGCAACGACGCCTGCTTCCTCTACACCCCGTACGCTTCGCTGGCAAGAAGAACTGGTCCAACAAGCTGCGCAGGATCGACGACGATCCCAGGAAGAGCTACTGGCACTCCGAGGGCGGCAAGACCCCGTTGGAAGGCAGCAAAATCGGCGGCTACGTGCAGGACTTCACCCACGCCATCAAGGACAAGGACGGCCGCAAAGACAGGACGGGGTGGCGCATGAAGGAGTACGGCCTCTCGACGAAGGAGCACGGAGACAGCGACATCGTGCTCTGCAAGGTCTACCGCACGCCTCGGAATCCATCGAAGGCATCAAGATCGACCACGGCGACAACCTCCGCGACGACGGCTCAGGACGTGGACCCTGCCATCAGCTCCAAGAAGAGGAAGCCCGCGCACGGTGACTACCCAGAAGCTGATTCTATGCCTAGCGCGCGGCCGCGGCTAACCGGCGAGCACCCACCGACGACAACCACGGATCGGGAGCCGGAGAGCGTCGAAGATGAACTGTTCAAGATGTACTGCCAAGGATTGGACGAGACCGAGAGGAACATTGCGGCTGCTTCACCTAGCAGCTTCTTCCAGAGCGTGGAACAAGAGTTCCCAAGCTTGTATCCGAGCTTCCATAACAACGTCGCCGTGACCGACGAAGCCGCGCCGCCATGGCCACCAGCAGCTCAGCCGGAGGAGGACTGCTACTATTATGTCATGGAACAGGAGCTCCCGAGCTTGTATCCTGTCGCCTTGACTGAGGAAGCCTCGCCGCCACGGGCAGCAGCAGCTCAGCCGGAGGAGCACGCCAGCATCGCCGCGGACCACAAGGATGCGATCTTGGGCGAGCCAGACGAAGCGCACCCAGAACCACAGCCTGCCGAACCGGCACTCGACGAGGTCATCTACGGCTTGCCTTGTCCAGAGTTCTCGCCTGAGATGATCCAGAGGTGCAGCGACGACATGATGACGCCGTGGCCGTCACCTTCATCCATGTCAATGATCTTTGGCATCTGGTAATAGTTTTGCGATGTTTTTTCTGCTAGCTGCCAATGTTAGAAATCAGTTGAGCTCTTTTTCAACATCAGTTGTACTGTATTTGTGTAATCTGTAAAGGATGGTGTTTAAGCCTCGGATGAGTTGTGGCTTGTTACCTTGCAAATTACAAATGTTTATTTGGGAAAATGAATAATAGTATATCCTGTATCAGAACTAGCTATAATGCTATGCAATTTAGTTACTATGATATGAAATCACTGCAAACATTTCTCAAACAGACAATCGGTAAGAGTAAGGGGGAAAACAGAGCAAAAACAGAGTCCTTCAACTCAGTGGCGGAGCTTGGGCCGATTTCCTGGAGGGGCCAATGGGCTGGGGGCTAAAATATAAGCTTTAGACTGATTTTTAGCAGACAAATGGGCCAAATACATGTATATATTAGGCTAAATCTTCCTGGGCTGGGGGAGGGGGGGGGGGGGGGGGGGGGGGGGGGGGCGACAACCCATTTCGCCCCCATGAAGCTCCGCCACTACTTCAAGTGCCACTTATTGTCAGGCAGCAGTTACAAAGGGCAAGGTTGGCGAACGAGGAAAAGGCCCGCGACCAACCCAACCCTAGCCGCCGCTGTCCTCGCGCTCGCGGCGGCTGGCCGGCGCCACCCCTCCCCTCCTCCTCTCCCCCACCTCATCCCGCGTCCGCGCCGCCCTCCCGTCCAGGCCCCTTCCTCCCGCTTCTCCTCCTTCGCCGCCGTCGGCGCGAGCCGCCGCGTGCGGCTCGGATGGTGCCGGCGGTGGCGGATCTTCTCTCCCCGCGCGCTCGGGGCATCTCGCGGGGCGGCGCTCTCCGACGGCGGTGCGTTTCGGGTGGCTTCAGGTCGGCTCCGGCCGGAGGTTGGTGGCACGGCGGCGCTCGCGTGGTGCTGTGGGCGGCGCAGCACGGTCGAGCGGCGGGCTGCAGCGGGGCAGACGGCGACGCTCCACGCCGCCGCGCGCGGTGGAGTGGGCCAGCGAGGCCTTGCGGCCCGATCTGGGTTTGGGCGGGCCAGCCCGAGCTGAGGCTCGTTCTGCAGGTGGAGGTGACGCTGAGGATGCAGGGGACAGCGGCGACCGCGGCCGGCTTGTTGCAGCGTGACGGCGAGCTTCACGGGACCGATCTGGGCCCGGCCAGACCCTATCAGGACTGGTGTGCCCCGTGGGGGCTTTACGGGTCCGCTGGACCCGGCTGGACCTGACGGGGACTGGTGTGCTCTGCAGCCACGTCCGGTCGACTACCGCCCTCGCCGGTGGAGGTTGTTCCCTCCCGCGCGGTCGCGGTACTGTTGACCACGGTTCATTCCTCTGCTCACTTCCGTCTTGTAGAGCTTGTGGCGGCTACTTCGGTGAGACTACGATGGCGGATTCGGAATCGGTGTGGCGCATGTCGGTGGGCGGCTTGTCTGGTGGTGTCGAGGCTCGTCCTTGCGGGGCTCCTGTGCTACGGATCGTCCGAGATTATGGAGGGGGTTTTTCGGGAGAAATCCTTGTCGGTTCGTCTCACACCGACGCGGTGCCGCCTTCGGGTGACATCTTTCCTTCCTGAAGGCCGGGCGTCGTGGCTACCATTTTTCCGCTTCCTCTGTACAGGTGGAAACCCTAGGACCAGTTGGTCTGGGCAGCAGTGACTTTCCTTCTTGAAGGTGTTGCTTGGTACTCGTCACTTCGGTGCTAGGAGTGTGGTGGTACTTCGTGGAGAGGGCGCAGCGGTTACGGGTCTCCGTCATTTAGTCAATCCGCCTATGTCTCCTTTTGTTTCTCTTGTTTTTTCTCTTCCCCTTGTTTTGGGTGTATGTTTGCTGCAGCCCCAGCATTTCAAAACTGTCGGTTGTATCGGGTGGTTGCTATATTTATATAGCGGGGCTACGGCCTATTTCGTCTCACAAAGGGCAAGGTTGCATCACCTTTTCCCCAATCAGAACAATGTTTTTCCCCATATCAGTGGCGGTGCCAAGGTTGCATCACCTTTTCAGTGGAAGATGCTTCTGAATTTTATGGTGTATAGCGTTGCCAGTTTTCCCATACAAGTGGTGGTGCCAAGGTTGCATCACTCTGGTGAAATGCGTGATTTTGCATCATTCTCTAGCTATTTGTATGAAATTTTGCTTGGGTGTTATGGTTTCTCAAAGAAGGTGGGGAACCAATTGAACCCAGTGTTAGCATAGCACAAGATGCTGGCCCAAGGTACATCACATATAATTGTGCTCGAATTTTCATCATCATTCCACAAGAGATCATTTATATAAGTTGGTTTGCCAAAAGTTATTATTCAATTTTTTAACAGAGATAGTAAATCTTGTAGAAGCATGAAAACTTTTCTACTGCTCGTAAAAAGCTTCTTTACGGGTTAAGCATATTTGAATTGTGTACTTCATCAAAACTATTCTGGCGACCTCTGACTTTCGACTCGAACTTTTGCTTCTGAATTTTACTTGTTTTGTTTAATTGTCTTGTAACCTTTTCTATAACAGTTGGCAAACTGAGGATCTTAACTACAACTCTGTCTACAATTACAGTGAGTTAACCCTATTTTAGATAAAACGCTTCTATTGCTCAGATTTGAATTAACAAAGCTAACAGAGGTTTACAAGAGTTAGTGAGTTAACTGTATGTTCTTTCCTTCCTAGTCCCTCTTGATAAAGGCCATAAGTTGTTAAAAGCCAAAAAAAGAAGGCAAAAGGCGAGCACAATTCGCTGCCTAACCACCTTTACCAACACTCCGCAACAAAACAATTGTTGACACAATACTAAGATTTCTTACTGCGAACCATTGGCGTCTGTAAGGACGGATATAGTACAACATTTGAAACTTGAAAGGGTTAGGATTACAAGCTTTTTAAACTACGGTGCGAAGGCTTCGCGGCGGATGGGCAAGAATGGCTCCACGGTCAGGTTTGGCGGACACCGGGGCGGCGGCCCCACACGGTGCTGTACATCGAGGCAACGGCCTCATCTCCCATGTAGCGGCGATCCTATGTGGAAGTGTCGTTGCCTTGCGTGGGTTCTGGGTGGCGACCTGCAGCGGGTTCGTCGACCCGACTGGTTCACCTTCAGGCAATGCGAAGGTCGATCTGATTGCTACGTCGGCGCGGTGGCCCCAGAATTGGTGCGACGCTTGGGGTCTGCGGCCAGCTATCTGGGAAGGTATGGCTACGCGATTGTTGTGTCGTGTGGAGTTAACCCAGATGTGTGTGATTGTTGCAGTTTTAGTTTAGCGTCGTGTGGGCGAAAAGACCGCATCGCTTGTGCGGTTTTTTGATTCGTTTTCCCTCATAAACATGGCACTATATGGTTTTTGGGCCCGGTTTTATTTATAAATTGGGTCAATCATATTCTATCTATATAGAATGCAGCACAACAGTCCGTATTACGTGACTGGAGATTACATGTACAAAACCAATTTTGGTGGAATATAGGAATGAACAACCAAAAAGGTTCAGGTTGATTTTTTTTTTTTTGAGTTGAAGTTCAGGTTGAGTTTCTTCTTTATGAATTCAGCCGGGCTACAGTAGAGTCGAATCTGCTCAGCCTGGTTGAGCCCAACCACTCCACCGTTCCCCCCATCCAGACCTACGCCGACACCCAGCGACCACCATGGCCGCGCCGCCAAGCCGCCGCGCGTCGCCGACGGTGCTACCGGACGAGCTCGTCGAGGACATCTTCCTCCGCCTCCCGCCCGACGACCCGTCCTGCCTCCTCCGCGCCTCCGTCGTCTGCAAGGTCTGGGGCAGCGCCGTCTCCCACCCCAGCTTCCGCCGCCGCATCCACGATCTCCACCGCACACCCCCGTGCTGGGCTTCCTCCACGACTGGGAAGACGAGCGCATCCCCGACTTCGTCCCCACTACCGCCTCATCCTTCTCCCTCGCCGCTCCGGACCGCCGGTTCTGGCGGGCCCTCGACTGCCGCCACGGCCGCGCCCTCTTCCTTTCCGAGGGTACCAATATCGAGGATATCAAGGAACTCCTCCTGTGGGAGCCAATCACGGGCGCTCAGCAGCGTCTACCGGTGCCGGCGGCGTTCCAGAGCATGTACGCGGACATGATAATGTACCCGAGCGCGGCCGTGTTCTGCGGAGGGGATGGGTGCGACCACCGCGACTGCCATGGGGGTCCCTTCCGCGTGGCCTTCGTCTTCACCGTCGAGATACACGACACTTACGACGAGGAGTATGTCACGTTGGCGTGTGTATACTCGTCGGAGACCGGAACGTGGGGCGAGCTGACCTCGATGCATTCCCAGTTAGTGATGGATTTTGGAGATTTTTCCTGGGTGCTCGTTGGGAGGTCTCTGCTCTACTTCATGTCCAACGCTGTGGCCGTCCTTGAGTATGACTTGGCAAGGAACAACCTCACTCTGATCGACACACCAGACCTCGAGTCCAACTATACACAAAGATTTAGCCTCATGCTGGCAGAGGATGGAGGATTGGGACTTATCCAAGACTTGGATTCACACCTCAAATTTTGGTCAAGGGAGGCGAGTGACCGAACTGATGCACCATGGGTACTGAGCCAGATCATCTACCTGCGCAATCTGCTCCCTGCTTGTGCTCTCGTGAATGCAGCAAATAGTCTGTTCGTGTTGGGCTTTGTCGAGCGAGCAAATGTCATTTTCGTTAACACGGCTGTTGGCCTCTTCACAATCGAGCTACTGTCCGAACGGGTGAGGAAGGTGTGCGGTCAAAATGAGATCCGTCAATTGTTTCCAGTTGTTGGCTTCTACACCCCTAGGTCCCGAAATGAGCACCAGAATCTGCCACTTTCAAATGATTGTGTGGAGGAAAGAGGGGAGGAGGAGGAGGAGGAGGAGGAGGAGGAGGAGAAAACAGTAAATCAGGCGCAACAGTTGTTTGACAATGGGTCTAATGCTATCAAGGAGGGAACTTCGTCAACGCATTTGAATGTGTCAACCATGTCCTCGGACCTCGATGACAGGTTAGGTTTCTATTCCTGTAAGCTGCTAGCCCGCTAAAGCGTGCCGATGTATGAACTGGGGAATGTAACTCCCAGTTAATTCAGTGCTCTTTTGGACGTGATGTTGTTTCCATGTGTCCTCAGTTGCTCTGGCCCTTTGACTTTTGTAGTTTGGGACATGAGGATTAGTGATTTTAAGACGTTTCTAGGTAATGTGATTGCCCTCTACGGTAATGTGGTAGCCCAGATTTGGGTACATTGCTAATTGAAGAGTTAGTGAATCCAGCTATCCCAGTGTTACTCAATAGAAATACTTGGGAGCTAGTCTAACATATTCTGTCATAATGCGTATAGTGTGATTAGAATGGTGTCAAAGTGCAATTACTGGAGGCATACGGGCTATCCTATTTGAGAAATGTTATATGTCATTCTAGTACTAGCTAGTTGCAGACATCACATCACTCTACAGTTTATTCGTGTAGTGCTTCATAATGTATAAGAACCCTAGCCAGTTGTTAGAAAAAGCAGTCAATAGGACGAAGCTAGCACCTTGTGTCATCATCAAACCGGTGGATGGAATAATTGTGGTTGTGCTGTTCAATTATAGATCACAGTGTAACTTCCTGCCTGATGTTTTTTGACTATAAATTTTTTTTTTGACTACATTCCTGCCTGATGTTATATCCCTAACAATTATAGACTAAAAATTTATGCCTTTATTGTCAGGTTTCCATCGTCTCCAGCGTCTACAGACATGAATGCAGCTACAAAGCTCAAGAGGTGACTGATACTTTGGGTGATTTTCCCAGAAGACTGCACGAATGATGAATCGGTGAAGAATTCAGCCACAGCCAGCATAGATAATGCTGGGACCTCAAAAGACCTCTTGTAGCAATATTGTTGATGCGCCAAACCTTCAGATAAAGGTGCTTTCTAAATCTTGTGGTGTATAGCATTGCCCTTTGTCCCGGACCAGTGGTGGCGTCATGTTTGCATCACCGTGTGGTGAAATGCGTGGTTTCGCCAAAATTCGCATCATTCTCTACTTCTCTAGGTATTCATATGAAATTTCGCTTGTATGGAATGGTTTCTCAAAGAAGTTATGAAAACCAATTGAGCCCACAGTGTTAGCCTGGGTGGCACAAGGTGCTGGCCCAAGGTATACCACATTACAGATGGAAAAATGGCCATGTATTGTTGCCTATGGAAATTTTGTTTGCGACTTGCACCGTTTTGCCGTGTGGATATATCTCTTGAGTTTTCATTATCATTCCGTACGAGATCATTTGATACAAGTTGTTTTGCTAACAGTTACTCCCTCCGATCCAAAATAAGTGTCACGGTTTTGAACTGGGGTTTGTTCAAAACTGCGACACTTATTATGGATCAGAGGTAGTATTATTAATTTCGTAACATAGATAACCGAAGATGTTGCAAAAGCATGAATACTTGTCTACTGCTCATAGAAAGCTTGTTTACGGGCTAAGCATATTTTGAACGTGTGCCTCACGGAAAATATTTTGGCGACCTCCGTCTTCGCCTCAAACTTTCGTGTCTGAATTTCACTTGTTTAGTTGTTTTGACCTGTTACTTTTCTGTAATAGTAAGCAAACACAGAAGATCTGAACTACAGCTATGTCTACAATTACAGTGAGAGAACTGTCGTCTGTTCTTTCCTCTCTAGTCCCTCTTCTTGATAAAGGCCATAATTTATTACTAAAACCCAAGAAAACAAGGTAAAATGCGAGAAACTCAGCCCTTTACCAACATTCTACAACAAAATAATTGTTGATCTTACTGCAAACAATTTGAGTCAGTAAGGACAGATATAGTACAACATTTGAAACTTGAATGGATTAGGATAGCAAGCTTTCTAAAATACAACAACAGTCATGTTAATGTGCCTGGAGATTACATTTACAACAACAATTTTTTGGTGGAATATAGGAATTAACAATTAAATTTGCGTGCATGGAAATTTAATACCAAAAAAAGTTCAGGTTTTTTTTTCAGTAGAAGTTCAGGTTGAGTTGCTTCTTTAGGAATTCAGTCGGGCTACAGACTCTATCTAGTCTAGACTCTAGAGTCGAATCTACTAATTAGCTTAAAAATTTCAGCCTTTTTTAATGCTACAAAAAGGGCCGGTCGTGGTGCACAATGCACACACGGTGAAAGCCACACATAACGAAGCATTTGTTCGTCATCTTTTCACTCCGCGCGTGAGTCGAGGTCGAGTAGGCTTAGTTAACCAATGGCACGTCGAGTACGAGTAGGATTAGTTAAGCTAATTAGCTTCTGGACAGGTAACAACGTTGGTCACACCGGAGGCACGTCGGTATAATCGATCTCTGGGTTTTCTCCTCTCCGGCCGTGGATAAAAGGAGACCTAACCCTAGTTAGCTAGGTCACACATTTCGGCCGTGGCTTAGAGTTGCACCGAGACACGGACGGCGATGGAGCAGGCTTCAGGTTAGCTCCGGACGATCATGTGCTCACCGATCGACGACTACCTCGCTGGTGAGATCGCCGGCCACCCCGTCGTATCCAGCTACATCCACCATGCTCATTTCTACTCAGCCCTCCCCGAGGACCTCGTCTCCGGCCGCGAGCGCGTGCGCGACCGCTACGCGGCAACGTCGCCGGCTTAATCTACACCCCCGTGCGCTACGCCGGCAAGAACAACAGGTCCAACAAGCTGCGCGGGATGAACTGTTCAAGATGTACTGCGAAGGCATGGACGAGACCGAGAGGAACATTGCGGCTGCTTCACCTAGCACTAGCAGCTTCTTCCAGAGCGTGGAACAAGAGTTCCCGAGGTTGTATCCGAGCTTCCATAACAACGTCGCCGTGACCGACGAAGCCGCGCCGCCATGGCCACCAGCAGCTCAGCCGGAGGAGGACTGCTACTATTATGTCATGGAACAGGAGCTCCCGAGCTTGTATCCTGTCGCCTTGACTGAGGAAGCCTCGCCGCCACGGGCAGCAGCAGCTCAGCCGGAGGAGCACGCCAGCATGGCCGCGGACCACCAGATGGATGCGATCTTGGCCGAGCCAAACGAAGCGCACCCAGAACCACAGCCTGACGAACCGGCACCCGACGAGGTCATCTACGGCTTGCCTTGTCCAGAGTTCTCGCCGGACGGCCTTGGCGCTTGTGGCGTGGACTCTGTGGAACCATCGGAACGACATTGTTTTTTACGGTGCCACACCGTCGGTTGGCAGGATTCTGGAGTCGTTTAGGATTGAGGGGGAGACCTAGCGTGTGGCCGGCCTCTTCAAGGGTAGCCTAGGGCAGACGGAGCGGTGGAGGTTTGGCGAGTAGTCCGCTATGCCGTTTAGGTGGTAGGGCTGCTACGGCAGCGTGGTGTGCGCTCGGCGTCTGTGCCAGCCCACGTTGTAACTCGCCCGCTTGGCCTTTTCTTCTATGAACACTGATATGCCTTTCCAGGGCATATCCTTGAAAATGATCCGGAGGTGCAGCGACGACATGATGACGCCGTGGCCATCACCTTCATCCATGGCAATGATCTTTGGCATGTATTAGTTTTGCGTTGTCTTTTCTGCTCCAACTGCCCGCGTTAGAAATCAGTTGAGCTCCTTTTCAACATCAATTGTAATGTGTGTGTAATCTGTAAAGTATGGTGTTTAAGCTCCGGATGAGTTGTGACTTGCTACGTTGCAAATTAAAAATGTTGATTTGGGAATATGAATACTAGTATATCCTGTCTCAGAACTAGCTATAATGGTATGATATTTAGTTACTATGAAATGAAATCGCTTCAAACATTTCTCAAACAGAGAATCGCTTAGAGTACTGGGAAAACAGAGCAAAAACAGAGTCCTTCAACAGCCACTTATTTTCTTGCAACAAATATGCGATGATCATAGACTTAAAACAAACGAACAAGAATTGTCTTTCTCTCTAAAAAACAAAACAGGAATTGTCAGGCTGCAGTTACAAACAATGTTTTCCCATCCCGGTGGGGGTGCCAAATTGTGGCGGTGCCCAAGTTTGCATCACTGTGTGGTAAAATGCGTGATTTTGCATCATTCTCTTGGTATTTGTATGAAATTTTGCTTGGGTGGAATGGTTTCTCAAAGAAGGTGGGGAACCAATTGAAATAGTTTTAAATAGCCGGCTATAGCCCGGCTATAGATCGGCTATAGCCTTTTGAGAATATTGGGGCTAAATGAATTCATGTACAATTTCCGGCTATAGCCCCATTCAGCCCGGTTATAGCCCCATTTTGAGGGTCGGGGCTATTTTCTATAGCCAGGTATTTAAAACTATGAACCAATGTTATCCTAGCACAAGATGCTGGCCCAAGGTACATCACATTACACACAGAACAATGGTCATGTAGTGTTGCGTAGGGAAATTGTGTTTGGGCATTGGGGACTGATTTGTCGTGTGGACATATCTCTTGAGTTTTCATCACCCTTCGAGAGAAAATCATTAACTATAAGTTGGTTTGATAATAGTTATTATTCAATTTTGTAATATAGATAGTAGATCTTGCAGAAGCATGAAAACTTTTCTACTGCTCATAAAAACTTCTTTACGGGCTAAGCATATTTGGAATGTGTGCCTCACGAAAAATATTTCGGTGCCCTCTTATCTTCAACTCAAACTTTCGGGTCTGAATTTTGCTTCTTTTGACTTGTTTCCTTTTCTATAACAGTAGGCAAACAAAGGATCTTAACTACAGCGATGTCTACGATTACAGTGAGTGAACCGTCTGTTCTTTCCTTCCGATTCCCTCCTCTAGATAAAGGCCATAACTTATTAAAGCCGAGAAAACAAGGCAAAAGGCAAGCACAGTTCGCTGCCTAACGTCATTTGATAAGTTTCTTTTAAGTCATTGCATGAATAAATAATGGAGAGTACCAAATTATCAGGTAATGTATGTGTAGGCTACAAGCATATTTTCCATGTAATCTTAGCAATTAGAGCATCCACAGTGTTGTCAAAAGCCAAATATGCCACATAATGAAATATGGCATCTGTGTCAGATTTTTAAGTTTGCCACAACGTATAGCCAAATGCCAAAAGCCAAATAATCTGATTAAGGGCCCACATCAAGTTAAATATTCAGCTTCCCTCTCTTCGCAATTGCCTCCAACATTCTACTTGCTCCGATGCCAAAAAAAATTGGCTATGGCATTGCTCACAATGTAGGAAACCGTAGCCAAAAACCAAATACTCATTTGGCAACACTATTTGGTGACACACTGTGGCTGCCCTTAGTGGGTAATTGTATGGTGATTTTTCCGTGTAATCTCAACGATTAGCATGAATTATCTAGGGTGATTTTTCCGTGTAATCATCCTGCCAGCGAACAAACAAGATCTACAGGTTTTCAAGGATATTGTGCAGTTATATGCTGATTTCACTGGTCTAAAAGTGAACTACCATAAGTCGTCCATGCTGCCAATTAACATAAGCCAGGAGGAAGTAGGAGAACTGGCACAGTTCTTTGAGTGCAAAATTGACAGCATGCCTTTTACTTATTTGGGGCTCCCTATGGGAACAACTAAACCCCAAATTAAAGACCTATCACCTCTGATTGATAGAGTTGAGAGAAAATTGTCTGCTACTGCGTCCTTTTTATCCTATGATGATCGTTTGGTTCTAATAAACTCAGTTTTATCCTCCCTTCCAACTTATTTCATGTTAACACTGGTGGTGTCAGTGGGAGTTGTTGAAGTCATTGATAGAGCCAGAAGACATTGTCTATGGAGAAAAAAAGGACAAATACGGAGTGAACTTGCTGGCAGCTTGGGATATGATCTGTAAACCTAAGGAAAAAGGAGGGCTCGGAATCATTAACCTGAGAAAGCAAAATGTTGCCCTGCTCCTTAAGCATTTGCATAAATTTTATAATAATAAGGATACTCCTTGGGCTCAGCTTATTAGAGACACATATTACCATAACTCAACACCTCATGCAGTTGTCACATCTGGCTCCTTTTGGTGGAGGTGAGTTTTTGCGCTTTCAGATGCATATAGGGCAATTACAAGGTGTGAGGTTGGTGCTGGTCATTCCATCCTTTTCTTGTCTGATCTATGGCTACCAGAAAAGCTAGAGGATAAATTTCCAAGACTATTTTCCTTTGTTTTGGACAAGCTTCAATCAGTCTCACAGTTCATGGTTGCTGCCGACTGGATTGCTGCTTTCTACCTTCCTTTATCGGCTGAAGCATTTGTAGAGTTTGAACAGCTAAAAGCTCTACTGCAAGGAATTGTTCTGCAAAATGATCTTGATGATAAATGGATCAGTACGCTTAGTAAGGGAGAGTTCATATATGTACATATGTGTGAGGTGGTTTAATAAAATACTGTAGGGCATTTGCTCTACAGTCTTTAGGTTCAAAAAAAGTAAGGGAGAGTTCAAATCAAGCACTGTCTATAAACAGAATTTCAAGCACATAGATAATCATGCTCCCTCCTGCTGGATCTAGAGGAGTAAATGTCAGTCGAAGCACAATTTGTTTGCCTGGCTGCTTCTTCATGACAGATTAAATACAAGAGATATGCTGCTAAGAAGGAAACGGAATGTAACTGAGAACTACGAGTGTGTCGTATGTCCTGCACATCAACATGAAGACTGGAGGCATTTATTCTTTAACTGCCAGTTCAGTACGAGAGTTTGGAATTATTTTACAAATTCCATGGAGACCTGGTAACCCTTCGGAGAAACTGCTTTCTGCTAAGAAAACTTTTGCTGGCCCTTGTTTTACTGAAATTGTGATTCTAACTTGCTGGGGCATCTGGAAGCAAAGGAACAGATGGATTTTTTAAAACATTAGGCCAACGTTCAGGATTGGAAGGCGGTTTTCTTCCAGGAGGTTACTCTTCTTAAATACAGAGTGAAGAGTTCGACTGTTTCAAGTTTGTCATCATGGCTTGACAATCTTTTTTGAGTTTTGTTTACTTTCAGTTTGTACATAGTTGTAAATAGATGTAAATATGTAACTGCTATTCTTTTTTAATAAAAGGGCTGGTGAGGCTGTGGGGGGCTCCCCTGCAGTATTTAGGTTCAAAAAAAAGTTTCTTTGCTGAATGGTAGGAAGTAAGTAACATATGGAGTTCATTAGTATATGTTGTCTTATACTGATTAGCATGTGATCTCTTTGTCATTGGAGGGCGGCTGAGAGTGGAGCGGTGGGAAAGAACTGTCGGGTCGCTGGCTTGCGGGGTCAGCTTATCGGTGTGACGTGAGTGCCTGGTTACCCATGCCCAACTCAGACACATGGGGGCGAAGAGGGGTCTGGACAAAAAGGGCTCTATCCAAACCTGTCTTGTCTCGGATGACGGACACCAGGAGTAAGGATACCCCCTTTTTAGGTTCGGCACGGGGCGCGAAGGAGACTGGAAGACGTCTCACCCGGGAGGTGCTCGCCAAGTTCTTCGTCGGGACGGACAAGCAAACAACACAGAAACACAGGGAGCTTTTAACCAGGTTCAGGCCGCCCGGAGGCTAAAAGCCCTACTCCTGCATGTCTGGATGGAGGTGTTCATCATGGAGTGGATTACAAGGGTGTTTCTGGGGTGAACCCGACAGAGTACCGGCCGGAGGTAGACGAAGAGCAAATCCTGCCCTAGGAGATCACCTCTCTCTCTACCCTCCGAACCCTAGTCTAGTCTTGTCTTGCGTCTAGCTTGCTCCCTTTGCCTCGGTGCCTTGGCCCTCCTTTTATAGGCTAAGGGGATACCACAGGCGCACGCGAGGAGTGTGAGGGGTTTTGGCGGGAGAAAACCCCTCGGCGGTCTTTGGAGGAGACGTGGCTTCTTCTCCTCCAAGTATCTTGAGTGATGTCGCTGTCAACCTTCAGGAAAGGAGGGGGGCGGTACTGACAGCCCCACCGACCACGCCCAAGGCAGCATCCTTCGAGGCGCGGCCTTCATCTTGGTGCCCAAGTCATCTACCAGCTTCCGGTACGAGCTGGCGTGCTTATCCTCTTATCGGTACGGATGGAGAACTCGGAGGCACGCCCAGCCTCCTGCCGGGTGCCTGGACCCGGAGGCGCTCCATCTTGATCTCCGGGAGATGGGTGACCCCGGAAGGCCACCTGGTCCTTAGCCGTAGCTTGTCGATGTAGAACTTGATGTGCTTCCTTGGAGGTAGCCCATCTACCAGTCTTGACTCCTTGCCTTGTCCATCTTCTTGGTGGGCCCAGGTTGTGGACCCACTTTGGCCGCATCAGGGGAACCCCATGTTCCACTGCTGCGACAGTAGCCCCCGGGCATAGTCCCAGCGGCTCTTGCCTCTGTTGCTGCCGGGGCTATGGCCAAAGAGTTGGCCAAAGTGGGTACCCAGAGACTTGCCTTGTCTTCTTTGCCGGGGGCTCGCCAGGGTGAAGTAGAGACGAGCCCCTGAGTCTTCTTGGACTTGGTCGTGGCGAACGTTGCGGTTCGCTCGGACGGCCAACGTTTATCTTGAATCCAACAGGAGGGAGCGCTCGAAGCGGAACGTCCCCTCGATTCCCGCGCTAGTCGGAGTAATGTGGGCGCGACGTGACGCGTGGACTGCCTTATAAGCCACGCCTTGACGGTACTGTAGCCGTTGCTCTCCCAAATTTTTGGCTTCTTCAAGACATTCTCCAGCGTCGAGGAGTTTTTTGGCGTTCGCACGCACCGAAATGGCGCAGCTGAAGACACCGTCGCCCGAGGACGGGGACAGCTTACGAGTTCGAGAGTCAGAGCTGGCGGCGAGCGAAGAAAGGCTCGACGCCCAGGAAATGAGACTGGTGGCGGACGAGGAGATGCTCGACGCCCAGGAGCTGCGAGTTTCCAACCATGAAAAGGAGCTGGAAGCGCGGTTGACTGATCTGAAGGACAGCGAGCGCATCCAGCTTGCTACTATCGAAGAGCTTCAGACGCGAGTGGCTCGGGACGAGGACTGCTTGGAGCAGAGTATAGAAAACACGGCCGGCTGGACCCGAAGCGAGCTCGAACATGATCTCCGGGCCAAGGACCGGCAGATAGCCAGACTGCACAGTGACATCAAGGAGGAGCGAGAGCGGCGTGAACAGGCCAAGCGAGACTTCCAAAGAGCCAGAGACGAGAAGGACAAGCTGGCGTCTCAGGTAGTGTCAATGAAGGCTGCTGCCGACAAGCAAAAGACGGCCCTTGATGCTGTTGAGAAGTCCAAGAAAGAGGCTGACGCCTGCCACAACACCTTAGAGGGGAAAGTCCAGAGGCTGGAGGATGCCATCAAGTTCAGAGACGAAGCTGACAAGCGCATGGCTGCTTCCCGCGAGAAAGAGCACCAAAAGCTTGCTGACGGTCGAGTGGCCATGGAAGCGTCCAAGTCTCAGGCTCAGATTGCCTGGGATCAGTATGAGAAAGTATCTAACTATCTCAAGGAGGTGCGAGCTGAGTTGGAGAAAACAAAGGCTGCTCTTGAGAAGGAGCAGCATCAGTTCAAACTTCACCGGCGTGAGGACAATAGCATCTTGCTTAAGATGTACGACGGATCTTCAAGAATTGTGAAGGAGCTCAGTGGATTGGGGATGCCTTCTCCTCCCTCCCTCAGTGAGAACCATTCCCGATCTCTAGCTCCTTATCCCGCATTCTTGGAGCTCGTGGCGAAGCTTGTCGGCGATATCAAGAAACAGGCGCGGAAGACTACCCGCCTGGCGGGAGAGCAGGCAGTCCGGCAAGCGACCACCCAGATAGTCACCGCTCTCCATCAGCGGTACCCACAACTCTCGCTGTTGTCTGAGCTGGAGATGCTGGGACCTGCAACGCATCTCCCCGGACGTTGCTCGTCAGGTGAAGGAGATACGGGAAAGCCTTTCCCGCGAGGATGACCCATGAGCCTGTGAAATCCTGAAAAGGACAGGACAAATACCAAGGGCCGTGAACCATGCTTTTGTAATAATACTGCCGAAAGAGGCGCATGAACTTGTACTTCGAATGTAAACAACCTTTTCTAGTTACGTAGGTGTTATTGTACTCGTGGAGGCTTAACGCACTCGGGAAGGATCCAAAGGCAAGAGCGCTAACCAGCCGTGAGTAAACAGACCGATCTGATATACTGGCACAGGGCACAACCCCCCTAAGGACCCACCGCTCTTGACCGCACGGACCTCAGCCCATGACTCCACTGCCAGAGGGAAACAGACAGCGTTGTCGCGAAGGCGCTGCCCCAAGGTTACGCCTGCTTTCGCCTTAGCCAAAGCACATAAAACCAAGGTAACTGGGAAAAAGCCCGTGCGTGCGCGTTTGTACTTGTCTTGCAGTCGGCTTCCTTTGGAGTATTTCGGTAGTTACTTCGTCGCTCTGCCGCCGAGGCGGGTCTTCTATGCCATGTTCTGGGCATAATTCTACCCTGCCATTCTTGGGCAGGAACAGGTCTCCGTACCGAAATACTCCATGGTCCAGCGAACCCTTTCTGGGGCTGGCTCTTGCATGCCGCTTGAAGGCACAACTGGCTGGCTTACGCCGGTCCGGATACCCTCGTGTCACTGAACCCGGAGGCCACCCTTCCGGTGATCTGGCATCTTGCTGGCGTATCAGAGACGCCGGTCCGGGGACCCTTATGAAATTCATCCTTGAGACCCGGAAGCCAGCCATCGAGCGATCCAGTATTTCTGAGGTGGTCCACTTGGTCCCGGGTGTACTGTCACGATATGACCCGGGAGATCCCACCCTCCTCCGTCTGAATTGTTGTAAACGAAAGTCTGTTCCCAGCTGGTCGCAGTTAGCCTTTGACTGTCCTGAGTTCGTTGTGATGTACAGGGCTCCCTAGCTCCCTCTGTTTGAGTGGAGGCATTAGCGAAAGTCCTAAAAGACTTCCCTTTCCGCGGCGCTCCAGAACGGGCTTTGGCTTTCTTGGGCTTTATGGTGAGGGGGCAATCTCTGCTGATGTGTCCTGGTTTGCCGCAGGTGTAGCACTCGTCATTTCTTCGCCGTAGCTGAATATCATTGAACTCGCGACAATCTTCAAGGCTATGTCTGGCAGATCTGTGATACATGCACCATACCCCGGGTTGGCCGTCCTTGCCTAGAGGAATCTTGATCTCTTGCGGCACATAAATGAGGGGATCTTCAAGAGGAGGCTCGCTCTTGGCGTCTTGGTTTGGGTCCTCGCCTTTCAGAGGCTGCACTGCAGGTGGAGCGTCAGGGCAGAGTTCCTCCCTTACCTCGTGCGTCCACGAGGGGGAAGGTACGTCAATGCTCGTAGCATCTCCCTGAGGCCTTTCCTCACTGATCAAGGGACTAACGCAGGCCACTGGGCGCACGAATTGTACCCCAAATTCTCGATCTTTGGAAGAAGATGCCGGCGGAGATTCTTCCAGGACGAAACCGAGCCCTGGGTATCGCAGAAATTCCATGGCTGCCTTTGCCTTTCTCTTCTTTGTCATCTTGGTCGGTGAGTTTGACACCGTACTAGTGAAAAACGAGACTGGGAACGCCCTGGAGACGATGGCAGGCTAGAAGCAGATCTTGTCGCGGACGAACAGCTTGGTGTAGACCCTGGTGAAGACCTTGTCGATGAACATGAAGACGTAGACCAATCCAGCGCTTGCGCCCCCCTACCTGGCGCGCCAGATGTCGTGTCTCAGATGACGGACACCGGGAGTAAGGATACCCCCTTTTTAGGTTCGGCACGGGGCGCGAAGGAGGCTAGAAGACGTCTCACCCGGGAGGTGCTCGCCAAGTTCTTCGTCGGGACGGACAAGCAAACAACACGGAGACACAGGGAGCTTTTACCCAGGTTCAGGCCGCCCGGAGGCTAAAAGCCCTACTCTTGCATGTCTGGATTGAGGTGTTCATCATGGAGTGGATTGCAAGGGTGTTTCTGGGGTGAACCCGGCAGAGTACTGGCCGGAGGTAGACGAAGAGCAGATCCTGCCCTGGGGAGATCACCTCTCTCTACCCTCTGAACCCTAGTCTAGTCTTGTCTTGCGTCTAGCTTGCTCCCTTTGCCTCGGTGCCTTGGCCCTCCTTTTATAGGCTAAGGGGATACCACAGGCGCACGCGAGGAGTGTGAGAGGTTTTGGCGGGAGAAAACCCCTCGGCGGTCTTTGGAGGAGACGTGGCTTCTTCTCCTCCAAGTATCTTGAGTGATGTCGCTGTCAACCTTTAGGAAAGGTGGGGGGCGGTACTGACAGCCCCACCGACCACGCCCAAGGCAGCATCCTTCGAGGCGCGGCCTTCATCTTGGTGCCCAAGTCTTCTACCAGCTTCCGGTACGAGCTGGCGTGCTTATCCTCTTATCGGTACGGATGGAGAACCCGGAGGCACGCCCAACCTCCTGCCGGGTGCCTGGACCCGGAGGCGCTCCATCTTGATCTCCGGGAGATGGGTGACCCCGGAAGGCCACCTGGTCCTTAGCCGTAGCTTGTCGATGTAGAACTTGATGTGCTTCCTTGGAGGTAGATGGGCTGGCCCATCTACCAGTCTTGACTCCTTGCCTTGTCCATCTTCTTGGTGGGCCAGGTTGTGGACCCACTTTGGCCGCATCAGGGGAACCCCATGTTCCACTGCTGCGACAGAACCGATGGAGGTTTCTGTTCTTGGAGATGCTCTTAGATCTGAGTGGAGATTTCATGCTCTTGGGCTCAAGGATCCCTCTATTTAATATTCTTTTACTCATGTGTACAAGTTTTTTTTAAATACTGCATGTTGCTAATGATATATGCCACAAATATAAAAATTCTCAATTTAAATTTTTACATTCAGGGCTACACAAAAAATAACAAATGTGTGGATCCGAGTATACATACTTTCAAATCTTCAAAATAGTAAGATGTTTTTATTTTTTCTGTAGTCAATAATATAAAGAATCTCGCATTGTGATTTTGCAGACTTGCAAGATGCACCATTTACATCCAGAATCTTTTTTAGATGTTTATGAAGTTGTAAAGTCGGATTTTCAAATAAAGGATCACTGGAGTCCTAGAGTTTGGGAGCCAAAATAACTTTTCGCCTAGCTCTCCTAGTGTTTTCTCTTTGAAAAGTAATCCGCATCTCTAGTCATAAATCACGCCTAGACGACCATGGCCGTTCTGGGCTGCAGTAAGTAGATCGAGAGGTCGTTCCGCCCCTTGTCCCCGAAGATGGGTAATATGTTCTCATACAATGTTGCTCCAACTTTTTTTCTAGAGGGCCTAGCTGGCGAGCGATCCCAGTCCGCGGCAGAGAACAAGACAGCAAGCGAGCGTACCTTTGTTCGCTTCTTTTCCACCAAGCATAGAAGTTTAAGGAGAACTGTAGGTCGGTGGCTACCTAAGGAAACTCCGATTCGATCCGCCCCGGCTGGGAGGCATCTACCTCATTCTGATCACAAGGAGAGGTTCACCATGATGGGGGGTCAGGTACTTTCATTCTTTGCGTTCCAGAAAGAATGAAATGCATAGGAGACCATCTTTTTTTTGTGGCATGCTCTCTGATTTACGGATTCGCAGTGGGCCGAGGGCCAACCTTAGTTGAGTGACAATGACAAAGGCTTGCGAAACAAATTAGCGCCTTTGAAATAGAATCTTAATTAAGTAGTCTTATCAATGGTGCGAAGCAGCTTAGCCCGGGTATAAGTATCATAACCTATACTCTGTTAATAAATATTCCCAGGAAGACTTTCAAAGCGGGGGGCGTGAAAGCATTTCATCGGGCTTCACTCATTTTCTTCTTATTACTGACAAGTAACACTCCTACAACGGCGGGATAGTATTTCTAGCAAAATTTGGTGGAATATAGGAATTGACAATTGAATTTCCGGCTATAACGATAAAAAAATTGCAAGGGTATTTATTTGATCGCTGAGTTGATAATACCAAAAAAAAAAGTTCAAGTTTGAGTTGCTTCTATAGAAATTGAGCCAGGCTACAGACTAGTCTAGATTCGAATCCGCTCAACTACTCCACCATTCCCCGGATCCAGAGTTCCAGACCCACACCGAGACCCAGTGACCACCATGGCGGCGCCGCCAAGCCGCCGCGCCTCGCCACCGGTGCTCCCGGACGAGCTCGTCGAGGAGATCCTCCTCCGCCTCCCGCCCGACGACCCGGCCTGCCTCCTCCGCGCCTCCGTCGTCTGCAAGGCCTGGGGCAGCGCCGTCTCCCACCGCAGCTTCCGCCGCCACATCCACGAGCTCCACCGCACACCCCCTATGCTCGGCTTCCTCCACGACTGGGATGACGAGCGCGTCCCCGACTTCGTCCCCACCACCGCCTCGGCCTTCTCCCTCGCCGCTCCGGACCGCCGGTTCTGGCGGGCCCTCGACTGCCGCCACGGCCGCGCCCTCTTCATATCCAGGTCCAAGGGAGAGGATACCAAGGAGCTCCTGCTCTGGGAGCCAATCACGGGCGCCCAGCAGCGCGTGCCGGTGCCGCCGGCGTTCCAGAGCATGTACGCGGACGTGTACCCGAGCGCGGCCGTGTTCTGCGGAGCGGATGAGTGCGACCACCGCGACTGCCACGGGGGTCCCTTCCGCGTGGCCTTCGTCTTCAACGTCGAGCTACAAAACACTTACGACCAGGAAAGTGTCACGTCCGCGTGCGTATATTCGTCGGAGACCGGAACACGGGGCGAGCTGACCTCGATGCACTGCCACTTCTTGATGGATTTTGGAGATTTTTCCAGCGTGCTCGTTGGGAGGTCTCTGCTCTACTTCATGTCCAACGGTGTGTCCATCCTTGAGTATGACTGGGCAAGGAATGAATTGACTGACATCGACAGACCAGACACCGAGTCCAATTATGCATTCAATTTTACCCTTGTGCTTGCACAGGATGGAGGACTGGGACTTGTCCAAAACTTGGATTCACACCTCAAATTGTGGTCAAGGGAGGCGAGTGACTGCACTGATGCACCATGGGTACTCAGCCGGGTCATTTACCTGGGTAATTTGCTCCCAGTTGGTGCTCTCGTCAGTAATGTGTTCGTGTTGGGCTTTGCCGAGATAGCAAATGTCATTTTCGTCTACACAGTTGTTGGCCTCTTCACAATCGACCTAATGTCCGAACGGGTGAGGAAGGTGGGCAGTAAGAATGGCTTCCATCAATTGATCCCAGTTGTCGGCTTCTACACCCCTGTGTCCCGGAATGAGCACCAGAATCTGCCACTGTCGAATGCTCGTGTGGAGGAAAGAGGGAGGAGGAAGAGAAAACAGCAGATCAGGCGCAACAGTTGTTTCACAATGAGCCGAATGCTATCAAGGAGGGAACTTCGTCGACGCGTTCGAGTGTTTCAGCCATGTCCTCGGACCTCGACGACAGGTTAGGGTTCTATTCCTATAAGCTGCTAACCCGCTAAAGCGTGCCGATGTATGAACTGGGAATGTAACTCCCAGTTAATTCAGTGCTCTTTTGGACCTGATGTTGTTTCCATGTGTCCTCAGTTGCTCTGGCCCTTTGACTTTTGTAGTTTGGGACATGAGGATTAGTGATTTTAAGACGTTTCTAGGTAATGTGATTGCCCTCTACGGTGATGTGGTTGTCCAGCTTTGAGTACATTGCTGTTTGAAGAGTTAGTGAATCCAGCTATCCTAGTGCTATGTACTCAGATAGAAACACTTGGGAGCTAGTCTAGCATCTTTTTTATAATGTGTGTATTGTGATTAGCATGGTGTCGAAGTGCAATTACCGGAGGTATAAGTGCTATCCTATATGAGAAATGTTATATGCCATTCAGCACTAGCTAGTTGCAGACATCTCATCACCCCGCAGTTTATTGGTGTAGTGCTTCATAATGTATAGAGACCTTAGCCAGTTGTTAAAAAAGCAGTCAACAGGACGAAGCTAGCACCTTGTGTCATCATCAAACCAGTGGACAGAATAATTGTGGTTGTGCTGTTCAATCATAATTCGGAGTGTAACTTCCTGCCTGAATAACCTTAACAATTATAGACTAAAAGTTTCTGCCTTTATTATCAGGGTTCCATCTACTCCAACATCTACATACATGGATGTAGCTACAAAGCTCAAGAGTTGACTGATCCTTTGGGTGATTTTCCCAGAAGTGCACGGATGATGAATCGGTGAAGAATCCAGCCACGGCCAGCATAGATGATGCTGGGAACTCAAAAGACTTCTTGTAGCAATGTTGTTGATGCGCCAAACCTTCAGAGAAAGGTGCTTTCTGAATCTTGTGGTGTATAGCATTGCCCGTTGTCCCAGACTAGTGGCGGCCTCATGGTTGCATCACCATGTGGTGAAATGCGTGGTTTTGCTTGTATGGAATGGTTTCTCAAAGAAGTTATGGAAACCAATTGAGCCCACAGTGTTAGCCTGAGTGGCAAAGGTGCTGGCCCAAGGTATACCACATTACACATAGAAAAATGGCCATGTACTCAGCATATATCTCTTGAGTTTTCATTATCATTCCATTGGAGATCATTTGATTTAAGTTGTTTTGCTAACAGTTATTATTTAATTTCGTAACATAGATAATCGAAGATGCTCATAGAAAGCTTGTTTACGGGCTAAGCATATTTTGAATGTGTGCCTCACGGAAAATATTTTGGCGACTTGCGATCTTCTCCTCAAACTTTCGCTTCTGAATTTCACTTGTTTTGACCTGTTACCTTTTCTGTAATAGTGGGCAAACAGAAGATCTGAACTACAGCTATGTCTACAATTACAGTGAGGGAACCGTATGTTCTTTCCTTTCTAGTCCCTCCTCTTGATAAAGGCCATAACTTATTACTAAACCGAAGAAAACAAGGCAAAAGGCTAGCACAATTCGCTGCCTAACCTCAGCCCTTTACCAACATTCAGCAACGAAATAATTGTTGACACAATACTAAGATTTCTTAATGCAAACCATTGGCGTCAGTGAGGACAGGTATAGTACAGCATTTGAAACTTGAATGGATTAGGATTGCAAGCTTTCTAAAATACAACAACGGTCGTGTTAATGTGACTGGAGATTACATGTACATCAGCAAAAGTATCAGCCTTTTTTAACCATGCTACAAAAAGGGCCGGTCGTGGTGCACAATGCACACACGGTGAAAGCCACACATAAGCATTTGTTCGTCATCTTTTCACTCCGAGCGTGAGTCGAGGTCGAGTAGGCTTAGTTTTTTTTTTAGATAAAGGGCTTTATTACTCAAAGTTTAAGTATTACACCCGGCCTCTGCAACACAAAGATGCACACAGCCGCAATCCAGGAAAGTGATAAAACGTAATGCAACAGGCTTATTACAAACATCAAGAGTAAAGTAAAACGCCTATGCCGTAGACAAGCTCGACGACCTATGGAGGTCCAATCCGGCGATCAAGCGGCCACCCATGTTGTGAAAAAATGTCCCTCGCCACCTCTTCCAATCGTGCACACGCCTCCGTAAAGAGGACTCGATGTCCCACGCGCTGTAAGGTGGACCATGAACGGAGAGTACTTGTGCACCGGTAGAGTACCTGCAAGTGAGAAACATCTTTGTTATTGAAAACCTTGTCATTTCTACTTAGCCAAAGCGCCCAAATAACGGCAATCGCTCCCACCCTAATAACCGTTCTAAGCTTCTTATCTATCCCATGTAACCAGTTGCCAAAAACATTTGCAACGGACTTGGGAGGATATAAGTTAGATGCGATTTGGATAGTTGACCAAATAGAACGTGCGAAACTACATTCGAAGAACAAGTGTTTTATTGTCTCTTGATGAGAACAAAACACACATTTAGTACTTCCATGCCAATTCCGTTTGACAAGGTTATCCTTGGTTAAAATGACTCCTCTACGAATATACCACGTGAATATTTTAATTTTTAGTGGAATCTTCATTGCCATATTTTTTTATTATCATCGACTGGAATATCAGAATGCACAAGTGCCCTATACATGGAATCTACTGAGAATTTCCCATTCCCGCATAAGTTCCAACGAATTCATCGTGACCTTGTGACAATTGGACAGATGCCAACCTTGCCAACAAGGCATTCCAAGAGGTTAATCTCGGTCCAAATAAATCCCGTCTAAACGTCACATTAGGTGGTGAGCTCTGCATAACAGTGGCTATAGTATCCCCTTTATGACGTACAATATTGTATAGGGCCGGATACTGCTCCCGGAGGGTGGTGTTTCCTAACCATTTGTCCTCCCAGAATCTGATCTCCGTGCCATTCTTAATCTTAAATACACCAAAGCGAAAGAAGTGTTTCTTAGTCGCCATTAGGCCAGCCCAAAAGTGCGAGTCACCAGGTTTCCATACCACCTGTGATAGCGCCTTTGTACCGATGTATTTTCTTTTAAGAAATGTTTGCCAAATACCATCTTCGGTTAGCAGCTTAAACAACCACTTCCCTAGGAGAGCTGTGTTCTTGATGCAGAGATCATGAATACCTAGTCCTCCTTGGTCCTTTGGTCGACAAACAACATCCCATTTAGCCAGTCGATATTTCTTTTTCTCACCATCCCCTTGCCAAAAGAATCTTGATCGGAAATAATCCAATTTACTCAAGACGCCTTTTGGTAACTGGAAGAAGGATATCATATACAGTACCATATTTGTAAGTACTGAATTAATGAGAACCAGCCTTCCTCCTAGGGACAGTAATTTTCCTTTCCAGCTGGATAGTCGCACTTGAAGACGCTCCTCGACATATCTCCATTCCGCATTAGTCAGTTTTCGATAATGAATTGGTATGCCCAAATACATTATAGGAAATTGACCCTGCTCACCGCCGAATATTTCAGCGTACTGAGCAGCTGCATCCTGTGCATCTCCGAAGCAAAACAATTCACTTTTATGGAAATTAATTTTTAATCCGATAATTGTTCGAATGCTGACAATATCAATTTCATATTCGTCGCTTTATCAAGATCATGTTCCATAAAAAGAATTGTGTCATCCGCGTATTGAAGGATAGAAAGTCCACCATCAACAAGATGTGGAACTACACCTTCAATTTGGCCATCCGACTTCGCCCGTTCGATCATGATGGTCAACATATCCGCCACTATATTAAATAGTATAGGCGATAATGGATCACCTGTCTTAAACCTTTTTTAGTTTGGAAGTAGTGGCCGACGTCATCGTTGACTTTTATCGCCACACTACCTCCCTCAACAAAATTGCGTACCCATTCACACCAAACCTCGAGAAACCTTTCATTCTCAGCGTTTGAAGTAAGAAAGGCCACTTCACTTTGTCATAAGCCTTTTCAAAATCGATTTTAAAAATGACCCCATTAAGTTTCTTCGTATGCATTTCATGTACGGTTTCGTGTAGAACCACAACCCGTCTAGGATGTTCCTCCCTTGCATAAAAGCGGTTTGGGTAGGTTTCACCACATGATCAGCTACAGAATTCAACCTAATGGTTGCTACTTTTGTAAAGATCTTGAAGCTAACATTCAGGAGACAAATGGGTCGATATTGTTGTATCCTCTCTGCCCCCTGAATCTTAGGTAACAAGACGATTTCCCCAAAGTTTAGGCGGAAAAGTTCGAGTTGTCCAGCATGCATACAGCTGAATAACTCTAACAAATCAGACTTAATGGTTTCCCAAAAATGCTGGTAAAATTCAGCTGGAAAACCATCAGGCCCGGGTGCCTTATTATGCTCCATCTGGAAAACCGCCTTGCTTATCTCTTCTTCAGAGAAGGGTGCAATGAGCAGGCTGTTTTCCTCAGGAGTCACTTGGGTAATATCATCAGTTTGTGCCTCATCGAGAGTGAAGGTTCCTTCCTCCGGAGCGCCGAACAGACCTTTATAGTAATCTGTAATGAAAACTTTGAGCTTGTCCTGACCCTCGATCAGTCCCACATCCTGGTGAAGGGAATGAATAAGTTTCCTCCTATGTCTGCCATTGGCGACATTATGGAAGTACCTCGTGTTCGAATCACCTTGCAGAATGAATTGAGCCTTAGACCGTTGGTACCATTTGAGCTCTTCTTCTCGCAACATCCGACCCACCTGCTCATTTGAGTGCCGTTTTAGGTCACTCTCATTTGCTGACAAGGGTCGTGTTTCTGCAAGTTTATCGAGCTCATCAATGATGGAACACAAGCGCTCTTTTTCTTTCTTAAGCATCCCGGTTTTGTGTTTTGCCCAGCCACGTAGGAATTGTCGCAAATTGCGCACTTTAGCATTCCATCGTTGGTGGCAGTAGCACCCATAACCGGTTGAGCCCATATCCTTTTAACCAAATCGTCAAAACCATCCCGCAACAGCCAACCTAATTCGAACTTGAATTGGGGCTTAACAGGCGGTTTCAAAGTTCCAGTAGAAAGGAGTATGGGGGCATGATCCGAGAAAGCCTCAACACGTTCCAAAGCACGGACCGACACTAATGGATATTTATCCTCCCAACGGGAATCCATGAGTACCCGGTCTAACTTTTCAAACGTTGGCTCGGGGAGACTATTAGCCCAAGTAAATTGTCTCCCCGTCATATGAACCTCCCTTAGAGACAAGCTATCGATTACAGCATTGAATAAAAGGGGCCAATGACCATCGAATCTACCCTTACTTTTCTCATGACGGTACCTCAGCATATTGAAATCCCCTCCTATAAGAATCGGATGTGGGTTATCCTTAGCTAGATTTACCAATTCACGAAGAAAAGCAGCCTTATATTCCTCTTGGGCCGCACCATACACGGCAACCAAACTCCAAATGAAATTATCAGATTTATTCCGGATTTGAAATTTGATATGAAATTCACCATCCGAACGATCCAACAACTCCATGGTGTCGGTTCTAATGCCAAGTAACATGCCACCCGATCTCCTCGAGGGGGACAAGAATGCCAAGCAAAGTCCACCCCGCCAGATAGGCGGTCTAGTAGAGTGCTTGAAAAATCTCGTCTACCCGTCTCAGAAATAGCCAGAAAATCCAATTTGTGATCCCTCACATGATGTGCAATATTTAAATGTTTAGCCAAGTCGCCTAGACCTCCGCTATTTTCAAATATGCCATTCATTGGGAAACTATCGGAGATTTTGACTTCCTCGCAGATTTATGCGAAGCACGGTTCTTTTTTACTTTTAGCGGATTTGGATCTCCGGCCAGTAGCGTACAGGTCATCAAAAGATCCCAGCATAGCCTCGTCCAAATCCACCTCCGAAACCTCTCCTACAAGATGTGATAGAAGCTGTCCATCTAATGTGGCATGCACTTCATCATCATCTATAGGTGAGGCAACTGGCTTGCTCGAAACACTAGGTAAAACCTTACGGCGATCATATTCTACGTGTTTCAAAACATTAGCCGATAAAACCATTTCCTTCTCATTCCTCCCTAAACTGACGCCTACACTGGACAGCTGAGCTGATAATCTAGAAGGCGAGAAGGATAGAAAAGACTTCGGTGCTGGAGATTTACCGGGCGTCGGAGAGGAGAACAAGCCCGCCTTGCGCCTCATCGCCTTGGTCATGGAGTCCTCATCCGTCGAAGCCGCTCCGTCCGAACCCGTTAGGTGGCGCGCACTACGCCTCGGCGGAGCCATAGGTAGCGACTGCCCCCTAACAGGTGCAGGCGTGGTGGGAGAAGGTAAGGGTGATGAAGAACCCCTCTCCACCACACCGCCCGCCTTGGGAAAAAGCGGAGACGGCGGAGACACCATAGGGGAAGGCACGGTCGAAGTAGCAGCCCCCACCGCTATGGTGTCCGTCGTCGACGATGGCGGGCTCACACTGGTGTCAACATTGGGACAGCCTAGTGACCCCACCATAAGCACCTCCGTCGCTTGTCCAGCGCAGTCCGACGCGTAGGCAGCAGCCAACGACCCAGCAGAAGACCCAGACCGCTGCTCCACTGCCCGCAATGCGGCAGAAGGCCCACTGCCCGCAGCCGTGAGCACCCCAGGCGTGGCAGCGGCCTCCGCACCAGGCGCCGCGCGGGCGGCAGCCAGCCGTCCGTCGCCCACCGCCGCGGCCCGCGTACCAGGTGCTGACGCCGTCGCGCAGGCAGCCATCTGCGGCCCAGTTAGGCCTGGCGAGATGGGCCTCACCGCCCTGGCCAGCTCGCTGCCACCAGCATCCCCTGGACGTATACCAGCAGAAGGTAACTGGAGGTCGCCTAGCTGCACATCCGTACGAACAAGCTCAGCTGGGCTTCTTGCACACGGAGCAGGGAAGACAGTACCAGAACTCCACTCTTTGACCAACTCGATGCCTCTCGGGGTCTTTGGAGCGGGGTTGAAAGGTGTAACAGCCCTCCCCTTCAACAGTGATGCCACCGAAGCTCCATGCACTTGCCCCCCACGTGATGAATGGCTAGGCTCAATCGTCATGTTCGTCGCGCCCGTCCCATTACTAGACGGACCATTTTCTCCCGATTGGCCTTCAAAGTTGTCACCACCTAAGCCATTATCATCCGGATCATCTTTACCCTTGCGCTGCCACAGGAAAGGAACGAAGTCTGCCTCCGGCACATAATCCTCCGGTTCAGGCCGAAAAGTGAAGTCATAACCTTTCAGACAAGTAGGCTTAGTTAACCAATGGCTTGGGTAATTACCGAAGTCGAGTAGGATTAGTTAAGCTAATTAGCTCCTGGACAGGTAACAACGTTGGTCAAACCGGAGGCACGTCCGTCTAGTCGATCTCTGGGTTTTCCCCTCTCCGGCCGTGGATAAAAGGAGACCTAACCCTAGCAGCTCGCGCGCGAAAGCAAGCCCAAGACCCAAGCGATGGAGCCAGGCTTCAGGTTAGCACCGGACGATCATGTGCTCACCGACAAGTACCTCGCTGGCGAGATCGCCGGCCGCCCCGTCGTCTCAAGCTACATCCACCATGCCGATCTCTACTCAGCCCTCCCCGAGGCCCTCGTCTCCGGCCGCGTGCGCGACCGCGACGGCAACGTCGTCTGCTTCCTCTACAGCCCCGTGCGCTACGCCGGCAAGAACAACAGGTCCAATAAGCTGCGCGGGATCGACGGCGATCCTAGGAAGAGCTACTGGCACTCCGAGAAAGGCAAGATTCCGTTGAAAGGCAGCAAGATCGGCGGCTACGTGCAGGACTTCACCCACGCCATCAAGAACACGGCCGGCCGCAAAGACAGGACGGGCTGGCGCATGAAGGAGTACGGCCTCTCCACGGAGGAGCACGGAGACAGCGACCTCGTGCTCTGCAAGGTCTACCAAACGCCTCGAAATCCATCCGCGATCTCCAAGAAGAGGAAGGCCGCCGACTGTGATCACCACCACGAGGATTGTACGCCTAGCGCGCGGCCACGGCTAACCCACGAGCACCCGACGACCACCACCACGGATCAGGAGCCCGAGAGCGTCGTCGATGAACTTTTCAAGATGTACTGCCAAGTCATCGACGAGACCGAGAGGAACGTCGCGCCTGCTTCATCTAGCAGCTTCTTCCGGAGCATGGAACAAGAGTTTTCTAGCTTGTATCTCGATCACAACAACGTCACCGTGACCGAGGAAGCCGCGCCGCCATGGGCACCAGCAGCTCAGCCGGAGGACGACTGCTTCTTCCATAGCATGGAACAGAAGTTCCCGAGCTTGTATCCCGTCACCGTGACCGAGGAAGCCTCGCCGCCAAGGGCACCAGCAGCTCAGCCGGAGGAGCACGCCAGCATCTCCGTCGACCAGCAGATGGATGCGATCTTGGGCGAGCCAGATGAAACGCAACCAGAACCACAGCCTGACCAGCCGGCACCCGACGAGGTCATCTACGGCTTGCCTTGTCCAGCGTTCTCGCCGGAGATGATTCGGGGGTGCAGCGACGGCATGATGACGCCGTGGCCGTCACCTTCATCGATGACAATGATCTTTGGCATGTATTAGTTTTGCGTTATCTTTTCTGCTCCAACTGCCCACGTTAGAAATCAGTTGAGCTCCTTTTCAACATCAATTGTAATGTGTGTGTAATCTGTAATTTAAGCTCCGGATGAGTTGTGGCTTGTTACGTTGCAAATTAAAAAAGTTGATTTGGGAATATGAATACTAGTATATCCTGTCTCAGAACTAGCTATAATGGTATGATATTTAGTAACTATGAAATGAAATCACTTCAAACATTTCTCAAACAGAGAATTGGTAAGAGTACGGAGAAAACAGATCAAAAACAGAGTCCTTCAACAGCCACTTATTTTCTTGCAAAAATATGTGATGATCACAAACTTACAACAAACAAACAAGAATTGTCTTTCTCTAAAAAAAAACAGGAATTGTGAAACTGCAGTTACAAACAATGTTTTTCCCATCCCAGTGGCGGTGCAAAGGTTGCATCACCTTTTCAGTGAAAGATGTTTCTGAATTTTATGGTGTATAGCATTGCCAGTTTTCCCGGATATGTGGCGGTGCCAAGGTTGCATCACTGTGTGGTAAAATGCGTGTTTTTGCATCATTCTCTTGGTATTTGTATGAAAATTTTCTAAGGTGGAATGGTTTCTAGAAGAAGGTGGGGGAACCAATTGAACCCAGTGTTAGCGTAGCACAAGATGCTGGCACAAGGTACATCACATTACACACAGAACAATGGTCATGTAGTGTCGTGTAGGGAAATTGTGTTTCGGCGTTGGGGACTGTTTTGCCCTGTGGACATATCTCTTGAGTTTTCATCATCATTCCATAGGAGATCATTTAATATAAGTTGGTCTGCTAAAAGTTATTATTCAATTTTGTAACATAGATAGTAGATCTTGCAGAAGCATGAAAACTCTTCTACTGGTCATAAAAGCTTCTTTACGGGTTAAGCATATTTGGAATGTGTACCTCACGGAAAATATTTTGCGAACCACCGATCTTCGCTTCAAACTTTCGCTTGTGAATTTCAGTTGTTTTTCATGTAACCTTTTATAATAGTAGGCAGACAGAGGATCTGTACTACAACTATGTCTAGAATGACAGCGAGGGAAATGTATGTTCTTTCCTTTATAGTCCCTCCTCTTGATAAAGGCCATAACTTATTACTAAAACCCAAGAAAACAAGGCAAAAGGCGAGCACAATTCGCTGCCTAACCTCAGCCCTTTTACCAACCTTACACAATAATACTAAGATTTCTTACTGCAAACCATTGCCGTCAGTAAGAACAGATATAGTACTCCTCTGAGAAAAATGTCGTGAGTTAACCTACCAAGTTATACTTCGTACGTTGTTTCCTAGCGACACAAATAACGGATCGAAGAGAGTACAACATTTGAAACTTGAAAGGTTTAGGATCGCAAGCTTTCTAAAATACAACAACAGTCGTGTTAATGTGACTGGAGATTACATGTACAACAACAATGTTTGGTGGAATATAGGAATATAACAATTAAATTTCCGTGCTTGAAAATTTAATACCAAAAAAAGTTAAAGTTAAATGTTTTTTCAGTTTAAGTTCAGGTTGAGTTGCTTCTTTAGAAATTCAGCCGGGGCTACAAACTCTATTCCAAACTCGGACTCCAACCTCCTCAGGTTTCGTTCGGTTTGCAGGGTACCGATCCCTGCAGGGAACCAATCACCACATGGATTGGGTGATCCATAACGGAGGAGTAATGATTCTTGGAGGCCTGGCAGCCGGCTAGGCGCCGGACATCCTGCACGGTGCTTGCTGGCCACCGACGAGACGGCTTCGGGCGGACAAAAGAGGAGGCGGCGTAACGGCCGTACTTTATGTTGGATGGGGTAGGGTGGTGGGAAAGGGGAACGCACCACCACCGTCTACTCCGGGTGCGCCGACGTCTCCTCCTCCGGTCGTTCCGTCCCTGCAGGCGCCGCCGGCGACGCAACCTCGGAATCGCTCTTGTTAAGAGTAGGCGTGATGCGTGGGGAGAGAGACGTGGGGAATAGTTCCACGGGCTGGGACTACTCCCTCTGTTTTTGTATACAAGGCCACTACCAAATATACAATTTACTACTATACAAGGCCACAAAAACGAATCGATGTAAAAGTAATTACATACTCTACATACGATGCTTGCTCGGTAATACTCCAGCCCAACCAGCGATGGATATTAATTATCCAGTCCAACTAACCTTGCATGCATGCTTACATGCTACTATGAAAATCACGTTTGCTCTAACTCTTCCCTCTCTCGTCCAACCGTTTATAAATTTTTTTCTGTTCACTTTTTAAAATCGTTCAAAAAAGTTTTCGTTCACCATCTTTTTCTATTCACTTTTAAAATCGTTCAAAAATAGTTTCCGTTTATCGCCATTCTTTGTTCATAGTTTAAAATCGTTCAAATAGTTTTCGTTCACCGCCATTTTTTTTGCTGTTTCTTTTTTCTTTTTGTTTTCATTTTAGGTAGTATTTAGAAAAAATAAAAATAAGTTCAGATTTGAAAATTTGATCATATTACAAAACATTCAAAATAATTTCCGTTCATAGAGTTTTTTCTATTTGATTTTTAAAAATTGTTCAAAAATAATTTCGTTCATAAACTTTTTTCTGTTTACTTTTTAAAATCGTGCAAAAAACAACTTCGTTCAGCGGCCTTTTCTCTTCGCTTTTAAAATCGTTCAAAAATAATTTCAAACATCCCATATATGACCGTCAAAACAAAAAATTACAACATGAAAGTTGTGCGAAACATGGATATTAACCTACTCGTCAAATGATATTTTAAACGGTCAGCCGAGTGTGACGAGTTTGATAAAATTTGTCTAAAAAGTTGTGAACATCGATTCAAAATTGAGAAGTTATAATCGACGAAACTCTGAACTGAGTATAGGAATGAAACCTAATCAAGGAGAGGCAAAATTTTCGTGTATAAAAAATATTTTAAATTAGTTCGAACTTACACGTCACATATATATTTTTACTATATGCGCCGAAAGATACACGCCGAAAGGACACTGAAGACCAAAGTGGGCCGAGGCCCACTATCGGCAGGGGTATGCGGAGCCTTGTTTGTTCCGCCCAGATCGTCGGGGTGGGATCCCGAGGCAAATCCTATTTGACGACCAGGTCGGAGCGCATTCGCTCCCGCACACCCCGTGTGTTTATGGGCCTGGCCCAGTTAGTCTCGCAAGAGCGTCATTCTTCTTAGGCATACGTTGTATCTACTTTTTTCCTCCCTTCGTAATCCCTGACCGCCGTGCGGGAGTGCGGCTGCTTCTTTCTTCTTTTTCGTTTTTTCTTGTTTCTATTTCTTTTTCGTTTTTCCTATTTTTGGATGTTTCCTTTTTACATATTATTTTCAATTTTTGTTTAAATTTTCATTTTTGAAAAATGTTCAAATTTAAAATTTATTTGTATTTGAAAAAATTCAGATTTGAAATTTGTTCATACTTAAAAGTTTGTTCAAAAATAAATTCCATTCGTATAGTTTTTGTGTTCACTTATTAAAAATCGTTCAAAAATAATTTTCGCTAATAGACTTTTTTCTGTTCACTTCTCAAAACTGTTTAAAATAGATTTCGTTCACCGACCCTTTATGTTCACTTTTAAAAATAGTTTCCATCCTACGTCATTTTCTGTCAATTTTCAAAATAGAAAATAGTTTTCGTTCAACGACCTTTTCTGTTTACTTTTAAAATCGTTCAGAAATAATTTCCGTTCACCGCCATTTTCTGTTCATTTTTTAAAATTGTTCGTATTTACTTTTCGTTTTTCTTTTTTTAGCTATTTATTTTTCTTTCTTCATTTTTTCAGTTTTATTTAAAAAATGTCTAAATTTCCATTTATTTTTTGAAAAATGTTCAAATTTAAAAAATGTTCAGATTTGAAAATTGTTTAGATGTGAAACTTGTTCATATTTCATAAATCGTTTAAAAATAATTTTTCGTTCATAGAGATTTTTGTGTTCACTTTTAAAAAATTATTCAAAATTAATTTTTGTTCAGAGTCTTTTTTGTTCACTTCTTAAAATTGTTCAAATGATTTTTTCAATCGGTCAACCAAGTGCGACGAATTTGATAAAATTATTCTAAAAAGGTTCCGAACATCGATTTAAAATTGAGAAGTTACCATCGACGAAACTGGAAATTTAGTATAGGAATGTAACCTACTCATGAAATCGCATATTTTTCGTGTACACATTATTTTAAAGTAGTTCGTGAAGACACATATAGTGCATCTTGAAAAACAAACATGCAAGAAGCAGTTCATTTCTTAGGTGTACTCTTGCAAAGGAACGAGAAACACATGAATGTGTTTTTATTTTTTGTTTTTGATGATTTTTCCGTATATATGACTTCTTAAAGTTTTCGTTCATATATCATGTTCATATTCAAAATAAACATACTACGATCGTGCCTGTAGGCTTTTGAAAAAAAAAAACGAACTGTGCGTTTTTTTTTTTAGAGGAACGAACTGTGCGTTCATGCGCGAAACTCTCGATGCGAATGGAAATACCGAAACGAGCCAGAAGCTCAACATGGGCCAGCCCAATAACGTGCGTGGGGTATATGACTAGGCGCTCCCGGATCCCGACGGGGCTTAACCGAACACGTTTCTTGGCATGGGCCGGGATTAAACCCCGGACGCACTGATCCCGGCCAACGCACGGGTTTGGTGTCCGATCCCGACCGGGGTAGGGTAGGATTAAACGAACAAGGCCTCAACAAGTACCCAACCACAGAACCACTGCACCGTTCCCCGATCCACACCCACGCCGAGACCCACCATGGCCGCGCCGCCAAGCCGCCGCGCCTCGCCGCCGGTGCACCCGGACGAGCTCGTCGAGGAGATCCTCCTCCGCCTCCCGTCCGACGACCCCGCCTCCCTCCTCCGCGCCTCCGTCGTCTGCAAGACCTGGGGCAGCGCCGTCGCCCACCCCAGCTTCCGCCGCCGCATCCACGAGCTCCACCGCACGCCCCCATGCTCGGCTTCACGAGTGGCTCGAAGAGCGCGTCCCCGATTTCGTCCCGACCACCGCCTCGGCCTTCTCCCTCGCCGCTCCGGACCGCCGCTCCTGGAAGGCCCTGGACTACCGCCACGGCCGCGCCCTCTTCCTCTCCAAGGGCCAGGGCCCTAAGGAACTACTCCTGTGGGAGCCAATTGTTGAGAATCGGTGTTAGAGTTAGAATCGGATACGATTCCGAGTTGTAATAGACATCATGTAACCTTGTGGTTCGTGTATATAAACAGATCCTGAGGTGGTGCAGCACACCACCGAAACCCCAAACCTAGTTCTCAAACTTGGTATCAGAGCCCGCGAGTACGATCCGCCGGCCGCTGTTTCCGAAATCGATCGGCGAGTCCTTCCGCCGAGTGATCAGACCATATTTACTATATACGCTCAAGCTGGGCAGTGCGATCGGACGATCAGAGCATATTTCCGCCGGCCACTGCTCCAGCTCCAGCGATCGATCGATCGGTTTCAGCTTTTTCGCCGCCGCCTCGCGAGTTCTTCCGCGACGCTGCAGCGCGAGTTCTTCCGCGCCGTCGCCGCGCGAGTTCTTCCGCCCGCCTCCGCACGAGTCCTTCCGTGCCGTAGCTGCGCACCATCCGTCGCCGCCGCGACGATACCAACACCGCCCTTCAGTCCTCCGAAGCGGCTGGAGCCGTGATCATTGCCGCGCCAGCTTCATCGTCCACGGTAGTGACGCCCGCGCCCACCATCTCCGTTCGCCTGGATCATGGCAACTTCATGTTGTGGAAGGGCCTCCTCCTCCCGAACTTCTCCGGCGCCAGCCTCCATGGCTACCTTGACGGATCTGAGGCGCCGCCGGCCAAGACAATCACCCAGGGGGAGGGGGACAAGGCGCTATCCGTTCCCAACCCAGCGTTTCAGCGCTGGTGGATCCAGGACCAGAAAGTCCTAGGACTGCTCCTCGGCTCCATGGAGCCAGACATTGCATGCCAGCTCCTCGGCTGCAAGACCACCGCGGATGCGTGGACCTCAGTTCACGCCATGTTCGGTGCGGCAAGCCGTGCCAACGTCCGCCATATCCGACGCCAACTTCAGTTGCTGCGCAAGGAGGGCTTGTCCGCGGCGGCATACATGCACAAGATGAAGTCTCTCGCCGACACCATGGCTGCCGCTGGATCGCCCATCAACGACGACGAGCTTGTCGACTTCATCATCACCGGGCTCGGGTCGGCGTTCAACTCCATCGCCGCCTCGCTCACTGTCGGCAACAAGTCGATGCCCTACTCCGAGTTCTACGCGAGCGTGCTGTCGTTCGAGGCTTTGCAGGCACAGCAAGCCCTCGCCGAGGGATGGGCATCCTCGGCCAATGCCGCGTCGGGCCCCGTTCCATACGGGAACCCTCCTCGTCCACGAGCTCCGTACGTCAACCCCGCCTATCAAGGTGGGGGCTCACCCTATTCAGGGGGAAACCGTCCCAGCGGTCAACAGGGACAAGGCCGACCCAGTGGTGGGTACGGCAATGGCGGCGGGTACGACAACACCCGCAACGACGGCGGCAACAACCGCAACGGTGGCAATGGCGGCGGTGCAAATCGCAATGGCGGTGGGGGCGGCAACGGCCGCAACAACGGTGGTAATGGACGGCGCTGGAGGCCTCGTTGCCAGATTTGTGGCAACTGGGGGCACGAGGCGACGGACTGTCGCAACCGCTACAACCAGGAGTACCAGCGCTCCGGTAATTCAGCCTCCACCAACGCCACCGATCATAACCCTTGGATCATGGACACAGGGGCTACTGATCACTTCACGAGTGATCTAGAGCGACTTCACGTCCACGAGCGGTACACGGGAAAGGATCAGGTGCAAGTGGCCAACGGAACAGGTTTGTCTATTTCGCATATTGGCCATTCAAATTTAACCGGTTCATCACTTCGCTTGCAAGATGTTCTCCATGTTCCAAATATTCGTCAAAATCTCCTTTCCGTCTACCGTCTAGTTTTGATAATGACGTATTTGTTGAATTTCATCGTCATTTTTTCTGTGTCAAGGACAAGGCCACAAAAAGGGTAATCCTACACGGTAAGAGTCAAGATGGACTCTACCCCGTTCCGTTTTACAAGGCATCGTCGTCCCCTCTCCATGCATCCGCTAGTGCAAAAGTCACGCCTACACAGTGGCATCAGCGTCTTGGTCATCCCTCAAATAATGTAGTGCACTCTATTGTTAAAACACATGAGCTTTCGTGTTCTTCGTCAGACAATTTATCTTTAGTGTGTGATGCCTGTCAACGTGCTAAAAGTCATCAATTACCTTATACTGCTTCCTCTCATGTCACTACCGTCCCTCTTGAGCTTGTTCACACCGATGTTTGGGGCCCTGCTCGTACTTCTTCTGGGGGTACAAGTATTATGTTAGTTTTGTGGATGACTACTCTCGTTTTTGCTGGATCTATCTCCTCAAGCATAAGTCTGATGTGGAGCAGGTTTTCTATGCCTTCCAGACTCATGTTGAGCGCCTCTTGAACGCTAAGATCAAAGCCGTTCAGTCCGATGGAGGTGGTGAATACCAAAAATTGGCTCGCTATTTTCAGCGTACGGGCGTGTCCCATCGTGTGTCGTGCCCGCATACTTCACAGCAAAACGGTATTGCTGAGCGTAAACATAGGCATCTAGTGGAAACAGGTCTTGCCCTTCTAGCACATTCCTCTCTTCCTCTACATTATTGGGATGAGGCTTTTCTGACAGCATGTTATCTTATTAATCGTATGCCTACACCTGTTATCAATAAGGAAACACCTCTCTATCGTCTCCTCCGTGTCCAGCCAAATTACTCCTTTCTTCGCATTTTTGGGTGCGCATGTTGGCCTAGTCTTCGCAAGTATAATTCTCATAAACTTGACTTCCGCTCTAAGGCTTGTGTTTTCCTAGGCTATAGTTCGATGCATAAGGGGTACAAGTGCTTGGATCGTTCTACGGGGCGTATTTACATATCACGTGACGTTGTTTTTGACGAAAATGTGTTTCCTTTCTCTACTCCTGGTGTGACTGTAGACGTGTCCGCTCTTGCCGACGCTATCACTTTTCCTTGCGATGAACCGGTTACGAGTGAGCCTATGCGCAAATACGACTTATCTTATTTGTCCACTGATCCGTCGCCGCAAGGTGCTGTCTCATTGTTTCAGGTGCCACCGATTGAGGTCCAGTGTGTTGACAAGCAGCAGGCTGCTGCCGTGCATGATGATCGCATGCGTGGGCCGTTGCTAGTGCATGCAGACGTGCATGCGGTGCATGATGATCGCATGCATGGGACGTCGCCCTCTCCTGCCGTGGCTTCACCAGCGTTGGTCCCCGATGTGGCCTCTCCAGCGTCCCCGCCAGCGGATCAGCCCGTGTCGCCTGCTGCCGGTTCGTCGCCGGCCGCGACACCTTTGGCTGCTCCGTCGCCTGTTCCTGCTCCGGCACATCAGATGATCACGAGGCTGCGGGATAACACACGGAAGGAAAAGGAGTTTAAAGATGGTACTGTTCGATATGACCCACGACGTCGAGCATTCCTTGCTGCTCCGCACTCTCATCGAGAAGCTCTGCAAGAACCGGCCTGGCATGCGGCTATGGCTGACGAGTTTGCGGCTCTCTGTCAGACCAACACTTGGGTCTTGGTTCCTCGTCCTCCTGGCGTCAACATCGTTGGTAGCAAATGGATTTTCAAGACCAAACATCGTCCAGATGGGTCTATTGATAAACACAAAGCCCGACTGGTTGCACGTGGATTTACTCAACAACATGGGATTGATTATGGTGACACGTTCAGCCCAGTTGTGAAGCCTGCTACTGTTCGCCTAGTGCTCTCACTTGCCGTGTCTCGCGGGTGGAGTCTCCGACAGGTTGATGTCAGTAATGCATTCCTTCATGGTTTCTTGACTGAAGATGTCTATATGCAGCAACCGCCAGGTTTTGAGGATGCCCGTTTCCCCTCTCATGTCTGCAAGCTTCAGCGGTCTATCTATGGTCTGAAGCAGTCACCCCGTGCGTGGTATGATCGTCTGAGTCAGCTTCTTCATCAACTTGGTTTTGTCTCGTCCAAGGCCGATACGTCCCTGTTCATATTCTCTCGCGACGGAGTTCACATATACATGTTGGTGTATGTTGATGATATTGTCATTGCTGGCTCCACTCCAGAGGTTGTTGATCGTCTAGTGCGTTCTCTCTCCGACAGTTTTCCTATCAAGGATTTGGGTAGGTTGGAATACTTCCTTGGATTGGAGGCCTCTTACAATTCAGGGGGTATGATGTTGACTCAACGAAAGTATGCGCATGATCTTCTTCATCGAGTCAACATGGAGAATTGTAATTCCACCTCAACACCACTTGACGCCTCTGAGAAGTTGACCCGTGAAGGAGGTACGCCGCTTGGTGCTGATGATTCTTTCCGGTATCGTAGTGTTGTTGGTGCCCTGCAGTATTTGACGCTTACTCGTCCAGACATTTCCTTTGCGGTGAACAAGGTGTGTCAGTTTCTATCTCAGCCGACTGATATTCATTGGGAGTCAGTCAAGCGCATTCTGCGGTATGTCAAGGGGACACTGCAGACTGGTTTGCATATTCGCAAGTCTCCATCCGTTGGAGTCAGTATTTTTACAGATGCAGACTGGGCAGGTGACATGGATGATAGGCGTTCCACAAGTGGGTTTGCTGTGTTTGTTGGACCAAACTTAATCTCGTGGAGTTCGAAGAAGCAACCCACAGTATCGAGGTCAAGTACCGAAGCTGAATATAAGGCTTTGGCAAATGGTGCTGCTGAAGCAATATGGGTAGATTCTTTACTCAAGGAACTTGGTGTGACTCAACAGCGTACACCATTCTATGGTGTGATAATCTCGGGGCTACTTACCTGACGGCAAATCCAGTCTTTCATGCTCGGACTAAGCACATTGAGATTGATTTCCACTTCGTTCGAGAGCGTGTCGCTACAGGTGCACTTGAGGTCCGGTTTATCTCTTCAAGTGATCAGTTGGCTGACGTGTTTACAAAACCAGCCACACGGCAAATGCTAGACCGATTCAAATCCAATCTAAATCTTGTATGTAATAGTTTAGATTGAGGGGGAGTGTTGAGAATCGGTGTTAGAGTTAGAATCGGATACGATTCCGAGTTGTAATAGACATCATGTAACCTTGTGGTTCGTGTATATAAACAGATCCTGAGGTGGTGCAGCACACCACCGAAACCCCAAACCTAGTTCTCAAACTCCAATCACGGGCGCCCAGCAGCGTGTGCCGGTGCCCGCGGCCTTCGAGAGCTACGACCCAACTGCGGCCGTGTTCTGCGCAGCCGACGGGTGCGACCACCGCGACTGCCATGGGGGTCCCTTCCGTGTGGTCTTCGTCTTCACCAAGTACGACATTGAGGACTCCAATGAGGCCGGGGAGTATGTCACTTCGGCATGTGTATACTCGTCCGAGACAGGCTCGTGGGGCGAACTCACCTCGACGCAGGTGCAGTACGCCATGGACTTCGACTACTACTCGAGCGTACTCGTTGGAAGATCACTGCTCTACTTCATGTCTACCAGTTGGTTGATCGTGGAGTATAACTATGCCAGTCATAGCCTGAGAGTGTTCGAGACACCAGAGGAGACCGGCGTCGGGGAGAGATGCACCCTCATGCTGGCGGATGACGGTGGACTGGGTGTCAATGAACTGACTGAAGGCTTGAACCCACGCCTCAAACTGTGGTCGATGGGTACTGATGCGCAATGGGCACTGAGCCGGGTCATCAACTTGGCAAGTTTACTCCCAATCGGTGCTCTCGCGAGTGTAGCTAACCTGCTCGTGTTGGGCTTTGCCGAGGAAGCAAATGTCATTTTCTTAAACACATGTGTTGGCCTCTTCATGGTCGAGTTACAGTCGGAGCGGGTGAGGAAGGTGTGCGATGATCGTGGTGCATGCCTTTTGATTCCAGTTGTCAGCTTCTACACTCCTGTGCCCCGAAGTAAGCACCAGGATCCACCGCTGTCTAATGCTACTGAGGTTGCAGCTGGTGAGGAGGAAAGAACAATAGATCAAGGTGCAGCAGTTGTTTCACATGTATCAGGTGATTAAGGAGGGAACTTCGTCAACAAATTCGAATGTGCCAGCCTTCAACTCAGTCACAGATTAGGGTTCTATTCCTATAAGCTGTCTGCCTGCCTCGCTGAAGTGTGCCAGTGGTTGGGCTGTGGGTAATGTAACTCCCAATTAATTCAGTGCTCTTTTGGATCTCATGTTTCCATGTGTCCTTAGTTGATCTGACCCTTCGACTTTTGTAGTTCGATACATGAGGATTAGTGAGGTTTAAAATGTTTCTACAGTTTAATGTGATTGCCCTCTATGGGTAAAGTGGCTGCCCAGCTTTGAGTACATTGCTGTTTGAAGTGCTATCCAAGTGTTACTACCAGATAACAACACTTTGCAGCTAGCCTAGCGTCTCTTGTTATGATGTGTGTATTGTTATTAGCATCGTACCATATTGCAGTTACTGGAGGAATAGATGCTTATCCTGCTTGAGAAATGTTGTAGATACCACGCAGCTCTGCAGTTTAAATCTGTGAACACTTGCAAGTTGTAAGAAAATGCGGTCCACAGCACGAAGTTAGCACCTTGTGCCGTCATGAAATTGGTGGACAGACTTACCGTAATCGTGTTGTTCTATAAATGATTGCTGTTAACTTTCTGCTTTGTTTTATAACCTTAAGTGTCAGGGTTCCACCATATGGAGACGTTGCTCCAGAATCTACAGTCATGGATGCAGCTTTGCTATACGAAGCTCAAGAGGTGACTGATCCTTGGGGTGATGTTCCCGGAAGACTGCACGAATCAAGAGTCGGCGAAGTATTCAGCCACAGCCAGCAAACATAATGCTGGGAACTTAAACGATATCTGTTAGGAAATGTTGACGACGCTCCACCATCAGAGAAAGGTGGTCGAATTATATGCGATGTATACTGTTGTCCCTTTCCCCAGACCAATGAATGTGCCAATGTGTCATGGCTGCATCACGAGTGGTGAAATGCGTGATTTCACCAAATTTTGCATCATTCTCTGGGTATTTGTATGAAATTTCACTCATATGGAATGGATTCTCAAAGAATGTGTAGAACCAGCTGAAGCCCTTGATAGAAATGGCTATGAGCAGTTTGCGTTGTGGCATCTCTTGATTTTTCATCATCACTCCATCGGAGATCATTTAATATAAATTGGTTTGTTAATCGTTATTAATCAATTTTGCAACATAGATAGTAGAAGATGGTGCAGAAAGCATGCAACCTTTCTACTTGCTTATAAAGAGGTTTATTTTGAACGTCTCTCACAAAAACATTTTTGGCGACCTTTGTTCTTCAACTCAAACTTTTGCTTGTTAATTTCACTTCTTTTGACTTGTTATCTATTCTATAACAGTAGGCAAACAGAGGATCTGAACTTCAGCCGTGTCTACAATTACAGAGAGTGAACTGTCAGTTCTTTCCTTCCTAGTTCCCTCCTCCTGATGATGGGCGCAATAACTTATTAAAGCCGAGAAAACATGGCAGAAAGCAAGCACAATCGCTGCCTAACCTCGTAGCCCTTTAACAACATTCAGTTAAATCTTAAGCAAAATAGTTGGGTAAACAAACCAAGCAACAAAATACTGTAGGCACCAATACGAAGATTTGTTACTGCAACTCATTGGCATCAGACCAGGACAGAAATAGTACAAGGCGATGGACAAACAACTCAAAAGGATTGGAATTGGGGACTTTCTAAAATACAACAGCAGTTGTGTTAAGCTGGTTGGAGATTACATGTACAGTTTTATAATTACAGGGTCGTGGAAACTTGACAGCAACGGTGACCGTGCCAATTTACATTTTCACACCATGTGCACGGACCTGAGTTAGGAGTTGCAAAACGACACACCATTAGAACTGGCCCGCTGCAACCTCTGGAAGCAGCAATAGATCAGTTTGTTGCACTTGAACAAACTTGTGAAGTATCCTATGCCACATGACATGATTTAGTCGGAGGGCCGCTGATGAAATCTTGTGTGTGTGTAAGTCCCTGAGGCTCTCCTGAACAGAATGGAGCTTGTAAATAAAAATTCCTGCAAGGATAATCATTTTTTCAGCCATATCAGCTAAGGAACAAAGCAAAAATGTCCATGACAAGTTGTCATTGTAGGCTCCGACCCCAAGAAAACTACAACTAAATATCAAATGCAGTAAGTTAATAGGATAATGTTCGAGACCAGGAATGCAACTACCACAGCTAAAACAAGCTCAAACGAGATGTTGGGTATTACCAGGGAAGGTAAGCATACAAGCTCATGGTGCAAATGATCATTCAGCCTTCCAAGGCATACCTCTGAACCTGCAAGGTAGAAGAAAGTTATATCATGCTGATCAAACCAAATACAAGTGGCTGAAGAGCCTCCCTTGCAGTTACAACTGGAGGTAAATGACACTACAGAAAGAAATAATCAATTCAAGGCTGGCATATTGTGTCTTTGCTCAGTTGTTGTGAATAACTGCATAGTTTGAAAAATCTCTCAGCCTTAAATGTAACCAAACACCTCTATGCAGGTTTCTACAATCTCCTTACCCCACCCAAACACAAGGAGCATGTCAGCCTTATCCAGAAAGACACAGGGAAGACAACAAGAGACATAATCTTAGATGAACAAACTGTTTGGAAGGGAGCTTGCTACTACCTCAAGCATATTTTCCTCAATAAAGCAATTCAGCCCCATGCTTGCAGAATCTGCGCCATTGTGTTGTAGGATCCTGAGCTTTCCTTCCTATAGTTGAAAACCAGTGAAAGCATCAGTAATGCAAATAATACACCACCTTTGTTGATGGTCTAGTTGTTGATTCACCTTAGTTCCATAAACAAGACCGCCTCCTGGGGAAGGATGAAAGCATGCAACATTGACTTCATCTTCAGCACTAGGAAGAACTCTTACCAGCTCCATGTCCGAAACTCTGTAAACCTGAATTAATAGAAAGAACAAACAGATTACATTATAGCAAGGGCATTAGGAATTGTGAACTATAATAAGCAAATAGTTTTGGATTCGAAGTATTAAAAATATATATGCAGCTGCAATACCAGTATAGGCAGCCTATTGCCTCGAGAAAAGGCATAGCCAGTCTATTGTTACTGATGTGCAGCCTACGCTATGGGTTGAGCTAATCATACGTACCTCCAAGATAGTATATACAGGAATTCCAGTCGTCTCCCCATCCATAACAATGCTCCTAAGCAGAGAGCTATGGCGACGGCCATATGCCAATAGTATGTGTTCTGAAGTAGGCGAGAACTGCATCAAAGAGAAGACATTAGGCTCAGATTAAATTGTGAGAATTGCATAAGTGAATCCCCATATTTCGCAGGGTGCATCTGGAATGCAAAGCGCAATGCAAAACAAAAAACTGCAAAAACAATTCCAATACTGGAATCAAAGATGATAATTCAAATTTCCCTAATTTTAAGGGTCGATAGAAGGGCTCCCACAGATCCTGGACATACACCGTATGGCAGTACACTGCCCACATCGGCATGTGTCCTGATGCAGGTGGTACAGGGTTTCCAAATGGGAAAAAAAATCGGATATTGTTTTAGTAGGACCATGCTATCAGCTATGCTTTGGTAGTAATTAATACTATGGCAATGTAAGAAAAGAAGAGTATATCTTATCATGTCACCTACACCAAATCTAGTTGGTATAAATACTGATCTATTTAGTTGTGTCAGAAAGAAAATTTACCATAAAAGATATCGATAAGGACAGCACTAACATTCTGCAAGTTTATATGTGTACATACAAAACCAAAGTCTGGTTACATTACAATTGAGTTTCTCTTGCTATACTCAAAATTAGCTTCAACTAGCTCATGTTGTTAGAATAACAACCATAACAAAAGGAGGATAAACATTACGTGCTAAATCATCAATGTGTTCCACAGTGTGCTTTTCATGTGATGTTAGTTTTCTTGGTTTGCTCTTGTGCTTGCTGGGTGCAGAACTAAGAACGAGAGTAAGGAGGCGAAAAAGAAGAGAGGAAGGTGTTGCAGGACAAAAGGACGAAAATCACACAAGAAATGGGAGGAATCTTTGGAATTAAAGAACAGGGCTGTTTGCTGCTTGTTCTGTGTTTCTTCTTGGTCATCCTGGAACAAGGATTCTTGTTTGTGTTTTTGAGAAATGGGAGAAGGGATTCTTGTTTGCTTTAGTTAAGACTAGATATCATGTCGCTTATTCTGAATTTTAGCCTGCTTTTCCCACGTGTGAAGTGAGGCCTGATAACCTCGCAGGCAGTGATTATGCAGCAAGCGTGCACTCTCTTTACATGCCTTATACTAATGTGGCCAATCTGGGCATGCCACATAGGCCAACTTGCATCCTGATACTTGAGACACAAACCACAAGTTCTTTTCTGAACATAAAAAAGGATGCAAACACACAGAAACAGAAGTGAAGAAAATAACCTGAATGGAAGTTAAACAATGAGCCGCCCTTATTGCTCTTGATGTGAGAATTTCTCCAAATCTGCAAGGAAAATACATTCACAACTTCAAAATTAGGAGACCATTTACAAAACAGTAGCCTGATAGGCTGATCAAGAACAAGCTGCGGTAATAGAACAGTCATCAGTGAGAAAAATTACGTCGCCTCCTCAAGAGAATAAACCCGAAGCTCATAAATAACTCCATGAGACGGAAGTGGATGGCGAGTTGGTGAAGTTCCAGCTCCTGTAGACTCGTACTGCACAGGTAACTGGCTACCCTGGTCACCTTCTGTTTGAGGCAACAAGCATGCGACACAAGCTACCAGAAATCGTCCACAAGGGGAGAAATGGGCACCCATTTCACTGCAACAATTAATAACTTACGAATAAGTAGAGAAGTGCCAACTCCGTCAAACATAGAAGCATGGCTGCCGTTAGGTGAGTCTACAACATATGTTATGTGCTGTTTTACAGCATTATAGATATGTATCCGTTGTTGCTACAATTAGTTGAGAAATGAAGCTGGAATGGGGAAAAGATCTATCCTCTGGATATAGGCATTGGTTGATAATAGGAAGAAAACTAACAGCTCGTTTTGTACAGGAAAGAGAGAATAAAAGACACCAAAGCACAGTGGATCACCTGCAAAGAACGGCATGAGATATTGTCAAGCAGGTCGCCTTGCTGGCTTCTAATGTAACACATGGATTGTTGATATCATGCCGCCATACTCTAAGCTTCACTGTACATGGTAATTCAGCAGCCCCGGCAGAAAAGAGTGAGGTAGTAAGTTCTGATCCAACACCTAAGGAGGCAGCATGAGCCTCAGCTTCATCGATTTGTGGACCCAGTAGTGGACTCCCAACCCCAGGTACAGCGGCCAAAGCATGAGGGCGTGAGGCATGGTGTCGATTTAATTCTCTAGTACTGCCAGTGGAAATCGGGATCGAGGCAGAAGCACCTGAGGTTCAAATAATTCATGCATTGTGATTACCTAGTAAAGTTGATCAAAGTAACAAAACACCAAGAGATAGGATTTTACGGACACTATTGTTCAGAAGTGCAGGGTGCAAACCTGTATGACTTTGGGCCATCAACCAACCATGCAAAAAGGGCAGCTCCCAGCTACGCGAGTCACTGAAGAGATCGTTCTGGTGATTTCCACCCTCTTGATTTCTTAGAAACATTTGAACATCTAACCCACTAGTGGTGAATGAATTCACTGGCATACGATGTACAGCAGATCCTGAAGGTCTGGCTATTGCCGGAAATGGCACGCTGTTGCTCGTGGAAGGCATTTGAACATCATTAGACACTGATGGTTCCCCCGGACATACATCCATAGGGGTTACAAGCTGGTCAGATTGCTGGTTTTCCGCATCTGATGCCAATAAATTTTGAGCTGAGGATGATGAACTATGCTGCACACTGGTTGAACCACTAGCCAAGTCATTGCGAGGAATATATAGACTTCCATCGTCCCTGAGGAATGCAGGCCAAATTAGGCAAGGTGATGGCATGTTAGACTCAAGATGTGCATAGCCTCTAGAGTTGATGTTTGCAAAAAGCAAAGCCGAGGGATAGTTTGAATAGCCAGTAGATGTTGCATGGGTCAGCCGAGAGTCTCCAGCATCAAGATTGTTAACCTAAAATTCAAGGTACATATGAGTTAACAAAAAATACAGGAACGCATAAATGCAGTACAAACGATATTCATATTCTATATTTCTACCTCTGCCGTTAGAAGATATGGAGCACCATGAGGGTGAAAATGCACAGCTCTCAACGAACGGCGAGTTCTTAATATGACGGTAGGAGCAGCAGCCTCCCCTCGCCTATTGTAGTTCCATAAGTGCAACTGACATAAATTAGGTACAAGTTATTTTATCAACTGTTCATAAAAAATCACATAATTTTTTTGGCTATGAATTAAACACTGGGAGTCCTACTTTGTGACCTGATGCAACTGCCAGAATCTCCCCCCTTGCATGAAACGCAATGGATGCAATTGGCCTAGCTGCCAAAGGAACATAATAGATAATTAGCGTTGCTACAGAAATGCCAATTTACAGAAGCTAACAATGACGCATGGAGCTAGAGATTGTTTAAAAGATATTACAGAAATCCTGAGATCCAATACAGTCTGAGGTATTAGCATCCCAGATACGGACTTCATGATCCAAACTCCCGCTGGCAAGTATATCAGAATGTAACGGATGGTATCTAACCTGCAATAGAAGAGTAGCTTAACAAGCATGATTTTGGGATCATTTGGCTTGCGATAAACAGAGCAGTAAACTATTACACTCCATTTTCCCAATTCATTTATGAAAATGCTCTCCAGAAGTAAGTGGACAAGTGGAAAATAGGCCAAACAGGCATGAAAAGGACAAACTGGTACTGCATGGTCGAATGATTACAAAAAATCATGTACGGAATCGCTATTAGGGCCTTATATTCAATAGCTTACTCCCTGTCCAAACACACTACAAAATTGTGCCAGTGTCAAAATAGAACATACCACCCAAGGTGTGCGTCGATGCCCACCCAACACTTTCAAACATTTCCCGGTTTGGCAGTCGATTATTTTAACAGTATGGTCACCACTGGAAATAAAAGATAGTTAGTTTCGCATTAGAAAAGAGATAGTTAGTTCGCATAACTATGTTTAGTTCATATATTCAGCTAGTCAATAAACTTACTGTGTGGATGCAAGCGTTTTCCCATCTGAACTGAATGCAGCTGCAATAGTTGACCTTGGGGGTGGCATAAGAGGGCAGTACTTTGCAGACCAGCGATGCAGGGACTGTGATTCTGCCCTGTGCACAGTAAGTTTAGAAATCTCAGCCAGTGGACAGAAGACGTCAGATTGGCCGTATATATTGCAACCCAGGAGTTGATACAGAAACATGTTAAGAGAGATTCCTTACCACGAAAACAAATCATGTTTAGCATCTGTTGCTGAATATCTTAACTCTGTGACACCAGCGCCAGAAGTAGGAGGCTTATTCCAATGCCTTTTAGCTTGGTGTTTTGTTCGAGGAGACACCTCTCGATGACTTAATAGATGAAATATGTTTCTGATAACCGTGAACAAGGCAAAGGTTATATTCAATAAGCGGCAATGTTAATGCAATACTACTAGCAAACTTTATTTTAAGTAATCCATACAAAAATATTTACAAAATGGTCTCATGGGTTTTTTTATTTCACAGAACTGATTACAAGAGCAACTGATAGTAGCACCATTTGAGGCACTAGGAGCTGATGCCATGTAGGGTAGCATTATGATCACCCTAGCAGGCATTTCCCAGGATACTAGCAGCAAAAAAAACAGTTGCATTAACAATGCTTGAGATAAAATCACAGGTCGACATTAGCAACTATGTCACCTTTCCAAAAGGATAGATGCCCACCAGGGCTTAAGTCTCATGAGTCGTGAAATTAGCAAATGTGCAAGTTCCTAGGCCACATAAGCAAGATTTTGTTTGGGTGACATTCAAGACCAGTATTTAAACTTTATTAAGCATAAATTATAATGCCTCTCGCGAAACTAGTTCCAAAATAACTAACACCAATTTGCATCACTAGCCACTTTTGACATTTTTGACAAAGTGGATACCTGACAGCAGTTCATCTAATACAGCAGGCATGTAGAGTCAGTAGTCCTCTTCTTAGCGGGTTTTTTTTCAGTAGAGTCAGCAGCGTCACATCATGCCAGCACTTATTGTGCTAGCCTTAGGATCATTTCCTAGAATTTTATAAATATTGTTCCATAGTGGTTGTCTAACACTAAAAATTGCTAGACGTGAATCATAAAACATAAAAACAAATGAAATTCTATAGTGATGATCGAACTCACTAAACTCACCTCTTTTCCTATGTCAAATATTGCACACTCGTGAAAGATTGATTCAATACATACAATCAGAAGTACAGAACTGAACATACACATTGTTTCACACCATGCAACTTCTTTTAGCTACTGGATTGACGTTGCTCACCTAATTAGTATTGCTAAAATCTTGTCTGACGGCTAACTTTTCTAGCTAAAATCTTGTCTGACGAGTAAATAGATAACAATGGATGGAGTAATATTTACCTTTGCCTCGATCTTCTTGGTGAAGAGGTTTGATATCTAGGGTCCGACCCAGAGAATGATGCCGGAGCAGAAGTATGTTTCGAGCCTTCTACCCAATTTTCGGCCATTTCAGTCCTTTATATTCACCTAAAATTAAACTAATCAACAAAAAATAATTTTAGATACTGACAGAATTCTATGAAAGAGCAAAAGTTAAGGGAACAGTTTCTAGGATGATGCTTCAGCAAAACAACTTGGGACTCATTGGAATGCTAACCCAAAAATCACAAAAAAATAATACAGGAGAAACTGCGTAGTTCAATAAAGTTAGCATAGTAGGAGTGGCTAGAATCAGACATCATATATTTACTTGCATAACCCATCTTCTGCTGTACAAAAGTGGGTAACAAAGGTAAAGTTGCTACATCAGATTAGGACATCATCTTACTTGAAAAATATTTAACCTCTCACAAGATGACCAAAGGTCGTGCGTGCATAGACATAGTAGCAGTGTAGCACGGCCCTAAGGTTGATAAGATATTCTATGAAATAATGAACACAAAATACTAAAATACATATAATGCCCATGCAGTGCTCATCTATACATGGACAGTATAACTGTCATGATTCCATTAGTCTTTTGCTAGGATAATAGTTTATTAGTTAGCTGGCTTGTGTGTTATATTTTTTATATCTTAAAAATTTAGATCAGTGTAAGGTAACATGGCATGATAGATATAGGCAATAAAACAATCAATTATAATAGCTGAGAATAAAGCTATAACGCCTACAATTCATTAGAACTTCAAACAGATTGACTCATTGGCTATATTTCTTGTTTTATCCTTTTGCACCAGATATTTCTTGGATCGGCACTTCCGCTTTAGGAATTTAAGGATCTAGCATCTCAAGCGAGCTATTCAATCTTAAAGAGTATATGTGCATGGATCTGCCTGGACTAAATTTTATGTTTTCTGTGCCAGCAGAATTACAGTTGTTCAACGCAGGTAGACAAATAGCTCTGCAGCGAACCATTAAGAGAGACGGTCACAGCTGAAGACCGAGGAATAAGAAATGAATAGCAGTGCTCGGAGTGCCACACTGTTCCTAGACCACATAATTGTGTGTGGCTCGGTAGCTCAAAACTTACTGAAAAACGCTGTAAAAGTGTGGTGCTTTCAACAGAAACGGGGGGGGCCCTTTTGATCTAAAAAAGAATAGACCCACGGTCGCCAAGTTAAGGAATAAAACCAAGGATGAAAGCATTGCTACACACAGAATCCTATATTGTATGGATCTATATAGGGGGCACTAAGGCTTGTAAGTTTTTTTTTTTTGCGAACGAAGCTCGTAAGATATTCTAAATTTACGAATGAGGAGCAAAATACATGTAACACCAATACAGAGGCACACTAGACATGCTGACACAGGTCATACAACTGTAATATTTCCGTGAGTGTCTTTTGGTATCACAGCAGTTTCTTAGTTAGCTACCTTGAGTCTAATACAGATGCTGCAAACTTATACGAGATTAAGTTAACACGACCGTTTAGCTGCTACCAAAATGTGATAATCAATTATAACAGCTGAGGGTATCAATCTATAGCACCTACAAATTTTTGTCAGAGCTTCAAACAGAACGTCTTGTCGGCTTATTTTCGTTCTAACCTTTCTACGCCTGCTATTCCTTGGACAAGTGCTTCTGGTTTAGGAATAGAAGGAAGCACCTCGAGCGAGCTTCTCCCGGTTCCCGCCTTGGAGAATTTTCTTGTTTGTGTGGATCTTGCTGGGCTAGTTATGTTGTTTTTAAGCTAGCAGAATTACACTTGTTCAAAGCAAGCACAATCAATAGCTCCGCCGCGGATTGTTAGGAGAGATGAGTGTGGTTCAGCGCCGAGTGCGAAAGAGGATATGAACGTAAGTAATAAAACCAAGTACAAGTATGAAAGCATTGCTACACAGAATCCGATACTGTATGGACCTGTATAGGGGGCAGTGGAGCACTAAGGGTGCATCTTATCATAAGATATTCTAAATTTACGAATGAGGAGCAAAATACATGTAACGCCAATAGAGAGGCACACTAATCATGCTGGCACGGGTCGTACAAACTGTAATATTTCTGTGAGTAATCTTTTGGTAGCACAACAGTTTCTTTGTTAGCTACCTTGAGTCCAATACAGATGTTGCAGACTTAGACGAGATTAAGGTAACTGACGTTTTAGCTGCTAGCATAATATGATAATCAATTATAAAAGCGGAGGGTGTCAAGCTATAGCACGTAGAATTTCATCAGAGCTTCAAACAGAATTCTATGTTGTACGGGGAGCAGCACTAACTTAGCAGAATGCCCAAATCACGGCCCCGCAATTCCCTAAGCAAGCAAGCAGACGAGCCAAGCAATTTTTCCTAGTAGAATTACAGCTGCTCAAAGCAAACACAGATCAATAGCTCCGCTGCGGACCGTTAGGAGAGACGAGCGCGGCTCAGCGCCGAGTGAGAAAGGGGATATCAACGAAAGGAAATAAAACAAGGGTGAAAGCGTTTCTACGCGGAGAATTCTAAGTTGTACGGGGAGCAAGCAGAACGCCCAATCACGCCCTCCGCAATTCCCTAAGCAAGCAAACAGACGCGCTAACCAATTTTTCCTAGCTCCAAGCTTCCGCCACGGCCCAATTTCCCACCCGACCCTCTGACGGGGACAAGCAGCGACAGCATCCGGCAACCATAATACATCGGCCGATGATGGCCTCCGATTTCCCCCGAGCTGGCGGCCGCGGCGGCTCAGATCCAGCGTATCGCTCGGTCGGCGGAATTCGACGGGGACGGAAAGCAAAAGCGGGCGTAGATACGTGGGGAGGGGGGATACCTGGACGGGGCGGAGCAGGAGGCGCGCCGGCCGGGCCGCCGTCCACCGGGGCGAGGTGGGGGAGCGGGGGACGGAGGGGCTCCAGCTAGGTCGGGCGAGATTATGGGGAGGAGACAGAGAGAGAAAGTTGGCCTCCACGCGGTAGGGAAGAACAGACAGAGGCCCGAGTCTACATTCTCCCCTCTCCCGCGTCTACTGGGACCGGCCCGGCCCAAGCCCGCACGTATACCTACCTACCCGGAAGAAAGATCAGCTTCATATACCTACGCCTACCTGGCAGGGCTGGTCAAGGTTACAAATACGGATGGCACCCGCCGGGTTCGGGGCCGGGTTTGGCATACCCATACCCGTACCCGCCACCCGCCCTGTACCCGCGGGCGGGTCGAGATCTCAACCATACCCGCGACCCGGCGGGTACGCGGGCCCGCCCCGTACCCGCCCCGTGGCATGTACGTTAGTGTCTTTAGTGGGCTAGGTCTCTTAGTGGGCTAGGTGCGTTAGTGGGCTTGTGGGCTAGGGGTGTTAGTGGCTTAGTAGGCAATGACATGTGGGGTCATTACGTTCTAGTCGGGTACACGGGTTCGCGGGTATGGGTTTGGCATCCCCATACCCGCACCCGCATACCCGATGGGTATGACATTTTCCTGCTAAGCATACCCATGGGGATTTTTCTAACCCAAACCCTCCCCATTTGAGGCGGGTACCCGTCGGGTTTGCGGGTATCGGGTACCCATTGCCATCCGTAGTTACAAACGTTCAGAGCATATAGGTTTCAGAAAAAAAAATTCCCCAACTGCTAAAGAATGCACGGCTGCTACGTCGTCGTCGCGAGCAATCGCTCGTCGTCCGTCGGATCTCGATCGCGACCTCCTGGCGAAGCGACTCCCGTCCCGACAAAACGGCACTCGACGCGCGTGGGTCCCGCACGCACATGGCAAAACGGCTACTGTTTGAACCGAGAGACGCGTCGTTCCCCCCAAGCCACATTTCGTTCCCCTCCTCTTCTATTCTAGGGTTAGCTCCGGCGAAACGGCGATTCCCCAAATCCGTCGCCGACGAGCAGTGTGGCGAGCTCGGAGGCGACATCGAGGAGTGCGGAGTTGTTTCTAGAGCTCAGGGAACGGGGAGATCGGCCCTCGCGTTTGAAGCGGAGGAGCTCCGCCCGGGGCGGCGAGCGAGGCTGGAGCTTCGCGGTGGAGGGCGGCGAGCTGGGGCGCGGAGGTTGAATCGGCGCGTGGGTGTTGAATCCGCGCACGAGGGCGGCGAGCTGGGGCGCTGAGGTTGAATCCCGCGCGTGGGTGTCGAATCCCGCACGAGGAGCAGCGAGCTGGGCCGCGGAGGTTGAATCCGCTCGTCTGGCGACGACATCCGCGAGGTGCCGGGGGATAGCGAGGAGGTGAATCCAGCGCCGTTGTCGACGACGGGAGGTACGTACGCGCTCGATTTCTTCCAGTAGCAAGTTGCAGAGTAGGGAGCACTGCTGCAGGCAAACACAGCCCACAAATTGCACAGTAGGAGGTCCGATTTGTTTTGCTTTTTGTTGATCGCCCAGTTGCTGATTAGTTGTGCTAAGTTGATGTGCAGTAGTGCTGAAGTAGTAGAGACATGAATAAGCCGCAGATTATTTTTTGCTGCAGAGACATGAATTTTATTTGTGCTAAGTTGAAGAGCAGTAGTACTGAAGTAGTAGAGACATGAAGTAGTAGTACTACTGAAGTAGCAGAGACATGAAATTTAGTAGCGAAGCAGGAACTAAGGTTGCAGATTTTTGTTTTGTGCTTAGTTATAGCAGTAGTACTGAATTTGATACTAAAAGTAGTAGAGCATGAACAAATTGTAGTATCTTCTAGGTACATTTTTTTCCTGGGATTTTAAGTTGCAGATTTTTGTGTGTAGTAAGTTGAAGATTAATAAGTTGCTAAGCTGCAGATTAATAGTACTAAGTTGAATAGCAGTAGTACTGAAAAATTATAAAAGTGGTAGAGCATGAACAAAGTTGCAGTAAGTTTTCTAGGAACATGGCCAGTGTTCACATAGCATGTAGGTTTCATTAAGTTGTAGGTTAACTTTTTACCAGATTTATATGAAGTCAGACAGCAGTTGTCTCTATATGAGGTTTGCATATCAGTAGCGGGGGCAGAATATGTTGTTTTTTTTGGGATGAAATTTGATACAAGTAGCAGAGCTTGAACTAAGTTGCTGTTTTTTGTTTGTAGTAGTACTGAAATTGTGACTTTTTAGTTGTAGTTTGGTCTTACGAAATTGTAGTTTTAATTCTGCATTCACAGGGGGTGGGGTGGTTTTTCATCAACGGCAGCAAGTATGACGAGGCGCAACTTGCAATTACCAGCTGATGTTGCTGCTGGGAATAGGGCAGAAACAAGCACACACAATGAACAACAGGTTTTGCACATAATCCTGTATATACAGCCTGATGTTAGATTAAACCTCGTCAGCTGGCTCATTCAGGTCTAGGTCAACCATCTGCAAACAAAAAACCAGGAGCAACCAACTCAATAAGACTAAAAACACAACAAAATGGACAAGCTTTAAATTTCAGTTACAAATCCTTTTATTTTTGTTTTTCAGTTGTTATCTGTCTATTTTTTTAGTCGCCTGCAACTTTTGCCTGTGTGTGTTCTATAAGTTCTGATGGTTCCCATTTTTTCTTGTGCAGGTTGGACACTTGCAAGGTTGATGGAGCAAGAATTGCAGGTTGGACACTGCAAGAATTGCAGGGGAGCACTGTACCTAGGCTATTTTGGAATTCCAGCAAGGAAACAAAAACTTTTCCCAGATCACCTACTGGGTTGCACACCCATATATAATCCACATGGACTATGTAGTAAGCATGTTAATGATCCTTTATCCTACTGCAGTACCTGTGCATGCAAGGCGGTACACAGTTTTTGTTTTTCTGGGAATGCTGCATTTTCCTGATGGTAAAATCAAGATGTTTCTGTGTCAATGGGGGTGATTTTAGTAAGTTGCAGAGGAATTTGGTACGAGTTGTAGGTAAATTGCTGCAGAGTTGCAGCACTCATGGGCTAGGTTGCCCCCCTGAGTTGGAGCCCCAATATTTGCATCTTTTTTGCTAATTTTTCCTACAGGGGTGGGGTGGGGGTGGGGGTGTGATTTCTGGTGGTAGCAACATTATGCAGAGGTGAATTTTGGTAGCAACATTATGCAGAGTTGCAGACCTGGTCATATATCAGTTTTTAGCCAACCTTTCAAGTTGCAGGCTAGACCAAAAATGCCAGATCTTCAAATTTGACAGAATAGGCAAAAGGAGTACTACAAAAAAAGATGAACAACTTACCTGCCCTTTTTGATCCCACTCTGTTGGTTTTTTGGCTTTGCTTTTGATTTGATGTTCTAGCAACAGAAGAGGAGCAGCAACAATGGTTGTGTTGCAGAGGAAGGAGACAGAGGAGAGGGGCAGAGTTGCTGCCGGTGGGTTGTGTTGCAGAGAGGAAGGAGACAGAGGAGAGGGGCGGAGTTGCTGCCGGTGGGCTGTGTTGCAGAGAGAAGGGGTAGACAGAGGACAGACACAATGGCTGCCGGCGGCTGGGTGGGGGAGAAACGAGAAAGAGTAGGGTTTTCTCCTGGGGGCATCGGGGTGCGTGCGCGCGAACTGGGGTTGGTGGGCGCGCGTTTTTTCGAGTGGGGGCGCGCGTGCGCGAATCCTGGTCCCCGACCTGGATGGGTCCATCCGGTTTCGTTCGCTAGCACTTTCCTTTTTGGGATGATTGCTCCGGAAAGCAATCTAGCACCGATTGCTCCCTAGACGACCCCAAAAAAATCTCAACAGAACATAACATTAGACAGAGCTGCAGTTGCACAATAGTACTTCTAAAGCTCTTAATCTGTTGAGTTCAAAAAAAACTCTTACTCTATTTTTGCATTCTAATCTTGCTCGACGACGGTGTGATACATTCTCAGAACGAAAACAATGTTCAGGGGAAACAAGAAACCACATACAGATTGTGCTCACTACAGATTGAAAAAAAATCACTTCTTCTTGTTGATGAGGTACACAAGATCGCCCAGGTGCTGCACCTCGAGGCCCGCCTTCTCGCATCCTTCGAAGAAGATCGACTGGTCCTTGCCGATCCTCCTGCGCCAGCTCATCAGAAACATGGGGTACCTCGCGGCCACTTGTACTCCTGCCAATACGATTATGGGAACATTCACTCAACACGTTCTTGCATTTATATGGTAGTAGTTATTACAGAATGAAATATTCGAGATATGGTACCTGATTTAGTTGTAATGTTAGTGCATAGACCTTTTTGAACGTTAGGGTCTGAATCCTTTAGGAGGAAGGATAGCGTCGTTATCAGGTTTGGGTACTGTTTAACATCTGCAAAGCCACAAGGTGTAACATATCAGTGAACTGCAATCACAGACACGATTCGCGGAAAATAAGGTGTGCACTTACATAGTAGAATATCACTGGCGATCACAATATTCCAATCGGGGCGGAGAACAGGAAACGGATCTCCCCACGTGTCTGAGTCAAGAAAAAAGCAGTAAGCGATATTTCCCCCTTATGAGCGGTGCATAACACTATATATTTACCAAAAGTATATAAGTTGATGGCTTTCTTACGTCGGATATGGGGTAACAGATCCAAATTATTAACTCTGCAGTTGTGAGCTATATTTTCTTCAATGTCCTTGTCGTCATAATCAGAAGTCGTGATATCCACTCGGTACGTTTTTCGCAGGAAAATGGCTAAAGCTCCTGTTCCACTAACACAACAGTAAATCATTTACTATTATGTATAGGCATATTGAGTCTTACAAAGAGACGGTATCACGTACTTACGCGATGAAATACAAATACTAATCTTTCGGTGTACTTTTCTCTTGACTGAAGGTAGATAGATATAAGCTCAACATATGCTTAGGTACTAACAATACACAAGTTGAAACCAATATAATTACGATGGAACACAATAAGAGCCACACACACACACGCAAAAAAAACAAGTTCAGATACAATTACCGATTTAGTAATTTATCTATAGAATTAAACAATATAATAGCCTTTTGGAGATCAATTATAAATATAGCATGCACTAGATAAACTACGTTTATAATGAAGGAAAAACTACTATTTTTTATACTGCACAACATATCTTTCATACCTTCCTAGTTCCAGGATTTGTTGACCATCAAGGATCGATGGATTCTTAACCAGCCAGTCAGCAAAGAAAAATGTCCCAGGCCATAGCAGATTGGCATTTAGCTGGTGACATGAGAATTCTCTGATGCTCAAGTCCTACACAACATTTTTTCGTAATGGTGAGCAACATGACCAACATGGAAAATGAGAGGCATAGTATTTTTTGAGCTTCCGGGTTTCACTTGCATAACTTAGCTTGGAACAATTAAAAGATCCTACAATATTTAAGCTGCTAGTTCAGACAAGCATATTTGCCTCCAATCAGCAACCAATAATCATGAATCCGTAACAGAATCGGTAATGCTCATGTGAAACTTATCGCACATTATGAATCAAGGTAGACTAATACTCCCTCTCACAATACTTGTTCTAGAATCTGTATCACTTAAACATTTTAAGGGTTGATCATTATTACTATAGACAAATTTACATGCACCTATAAAACCAAAGTGATAACACAGCTCAATGAAATGTACTTTTTCTATGTGCCTATTTTATTCGACAGCGTGCATTTTCAAAGAAAATTGATGTCAGAGTGTAAACTCGGATATACCATGTCACAGTCAAAAACGACATGTACCATGACATGGAGGAGGGAGTACATGATATAGAATCACAACATCCATTATCCATACATTACCAACATTTGGACTAAATACTACTTTGTGCTACACAATTTTCAACCTACAGAAAACTCAAAGGTAGACAATCATCCGAAGACAAGAAAAAACTAGATGCCTCGATACTGATAACCTGTTATCCCCGAGACGCTACTAATTGTCATGCTAAATTAAATCAATCAGTCCAGGTAGTCAGCTACAGTTTGAGATGGCAAACTCATGTATGCAAGCATAATAATCAGGCATCTATTTCTATCTATCTACAATATAAAAATTCCAGCCTTCCAGGTCTATTCACGTGTTCAGCATGCTTCCAAACTTATAGGTTCCTAGTCGATCTGCTTAATCACGTTCTTCTTAGGACAGAAGCGAAACTAGGATTGAGAATTGAGTAGGGTAAAATTTACCAATGTCCATTATCCATACATTACCAACATTTGGACTGACAGAGTAAGTACTTTATGCTACACAAATTGCAACCCACACAATAATGCTAAGGTAGTCAATCATCCAAAGATGAAGAAAAAAACTAAATGCCTCGATGTTATTAACGCATTATCACCGAGACACTACCGCTGGTCATGCTAAACTAAATTAGTCAGCAGTTCAGGTAGCCAGCTACAGTTTCAGATGGTAAACTCATGTATACACTCTTCCAAAGCATACTGAATTACTGATCACAAATAAATGTAACATAAATACTCCAGGTCTATTCATGAGGTTCGGCAAAGTTTCGGCTGTCACAATGGACAGCAGACATAAGGTTCCTGGGTCGATCTGCTTCGTCGCAGGATGCTCACGACAGTAGAGAAACTAGGATTGAGAAAGGTTTGGTTAAGTTACCACGCCAGGGAACTTGTGGATCCGCTCCTCGTACTCCAGCGCCTGCTCCTGGCTCTCCCCCTCGGCGCCCACCTGCGTCCCGTCTTTAGCCGCAGGAAAGGGAGAACGAGGAAAGAGGTTCGTCAGCTAGGATGGGAGCACGTGGTGGGGGCGGAGTGAGAGGGGGCGAGAGCAGAGAGAGTGAGGGCTGGGTTTACTTTACCTCGGCGGCCGTCGTCGTCGCTGTCGTCGTCGGCGTGGAAGAGGGAGGCGGCGGAGAAGACGGCCGTGTCCATGGGTGGACTCGGTGTTTGCTTGGGCAGCTCACTCGGTCGGCCGGGCTCTCCGGCTGCTCTTTTGTTTGCCTGGGCTTTGGAGCGTTCGCGATGGGCTGGATTAACCAATAGTCCAAACCAAACCTAGATTCACAATCCGCTGAAAAATCTAGATTGTCAAAAAAAAACTATCCTACAAAAACAATACTATGAGAACATTGCTTTCTCGCCATGCTTTAGCTTAGTTCACAGATATCTTTAGTAAATACATATGTTTCTCATAGAAACTAGTGAGCCATTTTGCTGTTTTTTTTTGAATTTTTCCACGTATATTAAACCAGCAATGAGTACACGATTACATCGATTACAAAAACAAAACTAAAAGAGACTAGCAAATCTATGAGATCTTCAAGCTCTTTCTTCATCCATGACACAATCTTGTACTTTTCTGAAGGCAGCCGTAGAACAACGCCAACACCACCAAACCACAGACTGTGAATACCACCGAAGGTTCTCCCTTTTTAATTTTGAGCCGCAATGCCAAGGCTTTGTGCACGCACGCAGCCATTAAATTAATCAAGCAACATCGACAAGAGCACCACCACTGATATTCCAGGGACAAATAACCGAACCACTTTGTCAACGTCGTTGGGAGCCGAGAGAACGAATCACCATTGCCGAAGACGTAGTAGCCGGGATAGATATTGCGAGGACAAACCTCCTCGCGGCAACCATGAGAAACAATCCAAGATTGATCTGGCGAAGCAAGATCTGAAGAACCATACCTAGACAGACTTAATCTTCCAAAGCCACCATTGACGTCGGGAAGGATATCTCGCCGTCGAACGAAGCGTGGAAGATCACTTATTGCAGACGATACCATCTCCATTAACGAAGAAGATGACGACCAAAACCAAACTCTACCATTAAGGACATTCGAAAAGCGCCGTGCGCAGGTCCGAGGTCCCCACCCCTTCTAGTGCCAGAACGGCACCTAGAGGAGGCGAGGACCCGTCGAATCTTTGCCGGCGGCGACGATGAAGCTGCAGATATCACCGGCGGCGGCGGCTAGGGTTGAAACCCTAGGCCGCCGCCACGATCGCCTCCTCTCCTGTCTTTCTAACGAAACTCTTGTTTTAGATAAGAGAGATTTGAGCCATTTTGCTGTTTATATTAAAGAAAACTTGAGATGAAAAATTCCGGACGTCGTCATTGTCATCCTGCTCGTAGAATTATGGAAATTCAACATGAGACGATCAAAACCAATCACTTTTTGATCCAACAAACTATCGGTAGTAGTCCAGAGAAACACAAAACTGTGTAAGCCATCGATCCAACGGAGCCTACACACTCGGCCTAAGATAATCGGCCTAACAAGCATTAACTAGTCGATACACTGCAAAAATTCCTTGATCTAATCCTCATGCGCGCACATGCATGTACGTCGCCGACGGCCGGCCGGCCGGCTGGCCCGATCACAGGATGGAGCACGTCGACACCGTGTTGTACGCCGCGTACCCGTAGGGGTCCGGATCGGCCCAGCCGGCGCCATAACCTCCGCTACCGTACGGATACCCCGGTGGCGGCGGCGGGTGAGAGTAGTAGGCGTGCGGCGGCGGTGGCGCCGGCTGGGAGTAGTAGCCGTAGCCGTAGCCGTACGCGGGCGGATGCGGTGGGCCGTAGTGCGTCGTCGTCCCCTGGCCGTAGTAGGGCGCCGAGCCGTCGCTGAGGATAGAGACGCGCCTCTTCATCTTGCGCCGGATGCGCCGCCTGAGCGCCCACGCGTCCGCCGTCCCGTACACCACTACCTGGCGCTGCTCCGGCGACGCCCACACGCGCTCCACCCCTGCACACACACAGCATGCAGTAGGCATGTCAGAATCAGATTTAACGGTGCATATGTATATTTTGCTCACTTTGACGTTGATGTACGTACCGAGCATGTTGGCGACGGCCGCCCTGATCTTCTTCACGGACTTGTAGTCCTTCACGTTCATCTCGAGCACCACCGGCCCCGGAGCCGCCATTGCTCTCCGATCCGGCCTGCTTCTCCTTCTTGATCTCAAAAGTCTCAACTCGACGGCGTGCTGCAGAGATTGCTTGATGGTATGGTGGTGCGGCGAATGCATGCCGGCCTGGGTTTTATAGGGGCCCCGGGGATGGATAACTGGGAAAGGAATCCGCTTGCGATATGTTGCTGCCGATCGGAGATACGGTGATCTCGGCAGGCATGGGATCAAAGCTTCCTTTGATGTGCTCCTTAAATTTTGGTTTCCATGATCTGCTGTGGTCGGCACGCGCGCTCTCTCTCGCACGATTAATTCAGGCAAGTTTTTCCATCCATCGGCTCGCTGGGCGGGCACGTAAACGGGGCGCACCGCCTTGGCGTCCTTCCTTTTCTCCGGGATTACAACATCACGTGATGGTTAGAAATGGAGCATGTACAGATGTACTGCACCATGCGAGCGCGAGAGCACACATCCGAGCGATAGTGCGTCACCGTGTTAGTTAGTTAGAGCATCTCCAACATAGGCTGGAAAACTCGGCGCCCTAAAAAACGTTTACAGCGCCATTTTAGCAGTATAGCTCGGGGCGGTCCGCCGCTTTTCCAGACGCTGGATTTTTTAGCGCGTGCAGGTTGAGGTTTACCAGGCACCGTATTTTAGCGCGCCGCAAACAAGTTTTGCACACCACGGCTCCAAAACAAAGATTAAAAAAATCAAAATAAACAAAGCAGAAATAGCCGGAAGTTCATGGCCGAGCGCGGCCGGCCGAGGCGCCACGCCGCCGCGTCGTAGGCGCGCGCCGCTTCGTGCGCCGTCTCGTACGTGCCGAGCGGTAGGCGCGTCTCGCCGAAGCAGATCTCGGCGTAGAAAGAGCCGGAAGGACGTGCGCGGACGCCGCGGTACCCGGAGGAGCTCCTGCGGTATGGAGGCATACCGGCAGCGGCGGAGCGGCGGCGGGGAGAAGACAGTTCAGCGCTAGCGCGGGACAGGAAAGGCGGTTGAGCGACGTGTGTGTGTTCAGCGTGCTGGAAGCAGCGCGCTACATACACCGTGGGTGCGCGGGACTTTACCACGTCAGCTGGAGCGCGCGAACTGCCCCGCGACGTGCTAAACAAGTTGTTTTTAGCGCCGTGCTTTAGCAATTACTGTAGGATTAACTGCCTTTTATATGTTTCGAATATATTTACTTACATTTGATGGATATTTGCGTGTTCAGTTTCAAAATTACAGTACCTTAAAGAGGGTTCCTTGTATTCAATATCCCTATGGGGAAAAAAGATGGGAAAAAAGATATCCAAAGGAGTTAATAGGGATTTTGTTTTATCAACAACAAGGAATGGAGTTTCTTTTTTTCCACAAAATAGACCAAAAATTCAAGGTAATACAAGAAATAGCATAGGATGCTTTAGTACATCCTTTTTACATGCTTTAGTATTTCCTCTTCTTATATTACTGTTTTTTTACTTTATTCATTGGATTTATAGGAATCTCTTTTGATAATGGAGCAATGGATAATGGAATAGCGGAGTTAACCCTATTATCAAAGTGGTTAACTCCCTCAATAAACTTGACTCAGGAAAGTTCTAATTCTTTTATAAATTCATACGAATTTATTACTAATGCTATTTCTTCTGTAAGTCTCGCTATCTTCGGTTTATTCATAGCATATATCTTATATGGATCCGCTTATTTTTTTTTCAGAATTTGGATTTAATAAATTCCTTTTACAAGGAAAGTCCAAAAAAGTACTTTTTCTATCAAGTTAAAAAAATATATACAGTTGGTCATATAATCATAGTTATATAGATATTTTCTATACTAGGGTCTTTACCCACGGTATAAGAGGATTAACCGAACTAACGAAGTTTTTCGATGAGGGTATCATTGAAGGAATTACCAACAGTGTGGGTCTTGTAAGTTTTTGTATAGGAGAAGAAATTAAATATGTAGGAGGAGGGCGAATCTCGTCTTATTTATTCTTTTTTTATGTTATGTATGCGTGTTTTTATTCTTTTTTCTTTCTTAACTTAAGAAATTTACGAGTTCCTTGTCTAAATAACTATCCTATCCCCTCCCCCTTCCTATCCTCTTTTACCATCTCTGTATATCCCTTAAGTATTGTATAATAGTTCGGTTTTCCGCTATTTTTCCATTCCTCTGTGTAAATAGCCTAATATGGGTTCACAATCAATAACATCTTCACCATCGAGAGTAACGATCAGTCGAAGAACACCATGCAGTGATGGGTGTTGAGGGCTCATATTGATTATCATGAGATCTTTTCTTGTAAGCGGTAGACTCATATCCTTTCTTCCTTAATTCATTATTCCACGAAAATTGATTATTCCATGAATTCCTCAAAACAAGTCTCATCAAAATGCAAAATCTAAGACCACTATAAGACTACTAAGAAAATAAGAAAAAAATTAGAATGATTAAATTACTGCTCCCGAATATTCAACTGACTGATTAATTTCTTATAACGTACTCTATTTTTCTTTGCCAAATAAGCCAGCAAACGTCGACGTTTTCCCAAAAGTATTCGTAGACCTCTTTCCGATGAAAAATCTTTTTTGTGTAATTCCAAATGTAAAGCAAGTCTACGTATCTTATTGGTGAAACTGAATACTTGAAATTCAACAGAACCCTGTTTTCTTCTTTTTATTCTTTAGCCATAAATCCCAAAAAAAATCTACCTCCTTTCTTTTTCATATATTTTTCTGATCAGGAAAAATAAAAAATCATGTCAGTTATTTTGAAGTTATTCTAATCTCGTACACACAAAAATTTGCAATTATTCATCTAATGCTAGAATTTGAATTTATTTTATCGATGCAAATTGGATTTGGATAGAAGAGTACATTCTTTCTAATAGTACTCTACGTAAAAGAAACATTTCTTCTATCAAAAATATTAGAAAGAATTTTTCCGATTTATTTATTGCTATATCCAATTTGTGGAATTGATACACCATTTAATTGATAATTTAGCAAAATGAAACACAGCATATGCATCCATCTTTCGGCTCGAGAATTTCACGGGATAGAAATGTGGTATAAGAAATAGGCTATTAAGTAACTCGAAATGAATTGTGGATACATCAGTATCCTTAACATACTGAAACGATTGCCATTATTCGTATCAAACCAATAGCGATTCATACAACCTAAATCTTCTAATCATTGGGGGGCAATAATGATTTTTTTTGCATATGTATTAAGACGCTTGGTTTGATTTAGAAATTGTCCAGAGTTTTATATGTTGTTTTCATTGCAAAATGAGGGGTCTCCTTCCGTAACTTTCCAATTACGAGTACGAGAATTGAAAGACATGAAAATTCTCAATTCTCTACGGCGTCTAGGAGATAGATAGAATATTTTTCAGGAACAAGAAAATCATAAGAATCTTCCGCGTGTTCGACTTCTATTAGTTTCTTTTCTTCTTTAATGCAATACCTATAGTTTGATATAAGAATCCATTTCTCAAAGTAATGGAAACCATTCTCTTATAGGAAATGGTTCGAAAATCCCTATTCCACCTTTTAGGTATCGTGAAAAGTTGTACCTGTGAAGATCGTGCATTTCAGTCAAATTCGGATCCGTTTTTTGAGTCTATGATATAACCAAATTGGGTGGATACTCCACCTGTTTAGCTAAGAAGGAATAGATATAGAGGTGGATAATAGATCGATTATAAGATCATGAGCTGCCCCATAATGAAACCGCCAGTAGTCGCGAATATCTCCTTCTTCCCTAATCCAAGATTGGAGAAAGAAGATCTAAGAGGGACCTATGGAGAATGTAGTCAGAAATCCAAAATAGAGTCCGACCACAACAACCGAATTAATTATCCTCATCGAGAAACTTAGACTACTAAATCGAAAAGATTTAAAAACCATGAATTGTAAATCTTTTCTATTTAGTGGTCTAAGTTTCTCGATGAGGATAATTAATTCGGTCTTATTGACATAAGATATGTCATTTATAGTTTATCTCTTTCTATATATGGAAAGCCAAGAAATTCTCATCGAAACATCGAGAAATTGTGCATATAGAAAACTATAAAGAAAAAAAAAGGGATTCGAACCCCCGACACCGTGGTTCATAGCCACGTGCTCTAATCCTGTGAGCTATAGGCCCACCCGTCTCCACTGGATCTCCTTCCCGGGGGTACCACTTCATTTCAGGTTAAGAAGATGTGAAAGCGCATTTCTCTCTATAAAAACAGCGCGTTCCAAGGTGTGAAGTGGGAGAAAGGGGAAGTGATGATTGAGGTTTTGAATAAGAACATCGTTCTTATTAACAATCCGCTGAAAAATCTAGATTGTCCAAAAACATATATCTATCCTACAAAAACAATACTCTATGAGAACATCGTTCTCTCGCCATGCTTTAGCTTAGTTCACAGATATCTTTGGTCAAAACTATGTTTCTCATAAAAACTAGGGAGTCATTTTGCTGTTTATTAAAGAAACTCTAGATGAAATATTCCGGACGTCGTCTTTGCCATCCTGCTTGTAGAATTATGTAAAAAATCAACATGAGAGATTCGAAAACCAAACACTCTATTGATCCGACAAACTATCGGTAGTAGTCCAGAGCAACACAAAACTGTGTAGGCTCTCATGGCTGGCTGGTACAGAGGCAGCAGTACATTCAAAAAACATCACCGCTCCCTGCTAGTCCATCGATCCAATGGAGCCATACACACACTTTGCCTAAAATCAACTAATCCATATGCTGCAAAAACTTTTCAACGGCCAGGTGCCGCCGTCCGGCTGGCCCGATCACAGGATGGAGCACGTCGACACCGTGTTGTACGCCGCGTACCCGTAGGGGTCCGGATCGGCCCAGCCGGCGCCATAACCTCCGCCACCGTACGGATACACCGGTGGCGGCGGCGGGTGAGAGTAGTAGGCGTGCGGCGGCGGTGGCGCCGGCTGGGAGTAGTAGCCGTAGCCGTAGCCGTACGCGGGCGGCTGCGGCGGGCCGTAGTGCGTCGTCGTCCCCTGGCCGTAGTTGTAGGGCGCCGAGCCGTCGCTGAGGATAGAGACGCGCCTCTTCATCTTGCGCCGGATGCGCCGCCTGAGCGCCCACGCGTCCGCCGTTCCGTACACCACTACCTGGCGCTGCTCCGGCGACGCCCACACGCTCTGCACCCCTGCACACACACACACACAGCATGCAGCACGCATGTGAGAATCAGATTTAACGGTGCATATGTATATTTTGCTCATCTACTCGATCGATCTACTTTGACGTTGATGTACACGTACCGAGCATGTTGGCGACGGCCGCCTTGATCTTCTTCACGGACTTGTAGTCCTTCACGTTCATCTCGAGCACCACCGGCCCCAGCGCCGCCATTGCTCTCCGATCCGGCCTGCTTCTCCTTCTTGATCTCAAAAGTCTCAACTCGACGGCGTGCTGCAGAGATTGCTTGATGGTATGGTGGTGCGGCGAATGCATGCCGGCCTGGGTTTTATAGGGGCCCCGGGGATGGATAACTGGGAAAGGAATCCGCTTGCGATATGTTGCTGCCGATCGGAGATACGGTGATCTCGGCAGGCATGGGATCAAAGCTTCCTTTGATGTGCTCCTTAAATTTTGGTTTCCATGATCTGCTGTGGTCGGCACGCGCGCTCTCTCTCGCACGATTAATTCAGGCAAGTTCTTCCATCCATCGGCTCGCTGGGCGGGCACGTAAACGGGGCGACCCGCCTTGGCGTCCTTCCTTTTCTCCGGGATTACAACATCACGTGATGGTTAGAAATGGAGCATGTACAGATGTACTGCACCATGCGAGCGCGAGAGCACACATCCGAGCGATAGTGCGTCACCATGTTAGTTAGAGCATCTCCAACATAGGCTGGAAAACTCGGCGCCCTAAAAAACGTTTACAGCGCCATTTTAGCAGTATAGCTCGGGGCGGTCCGCCGCTTTTCCAGACGCTGGATTTTTTAGCGCGTGCAGGTTGAGGTTTACCAGGCACCGTATTTTAGCGCGCCGCAAACAAGTTTTGCACACCACGGCTCCAAAACAAAGATAAAAAAATCAAAATAAACAAAGCAGAAATAGCCGAGCCCGGAAGTTCATGGTAGGCGCGTCTCGCCGGAGCAGATCTCGGCGTAGAAAGAGCCGGAAGGCCGTGCGCGCCGCGGTACCCGGAGGAGCTCCTGCGGCAAGGAGGCATACCGGCAGCGGCGGAGCGGCGATGGGGAGAAGACTATTCAGCGCTAGCGCGGGAGGGGAAAGGCGGTTGAGCGACGCGTGTGTCTTCAGCGTGCTGGAAGCAGTGCGCGGGACTTTACCGTGTCAGCTGGAGCCCGCGAACTGCCCTGCGACGTGCTAAAAAGGTTGTTTTTAGCGCCATGCTTTAGCAATTACTGTAGGATTAACTGCCTTTTATATGTTTCGAATATATTTACTTACATTTGATGGATATTTGCGCGTTCAGTTTCAAAATTACAGTACCTTAAAGAGGGTTCCTTGTATTCAATATCCCTATGGGGAAAAAGATATCCAAAGGAGTTAATAGGGATTTTGTTTTATCAACAACAAGGAATGGCTTTTTTTCACAAAATAGACCAAAAATTCAAGGTAATACAAGAAATAGGATGGGATGCTTTAGTACATCCTTTTTACATGCTTTAGTATCTCCTCTTCTTATATTACTGTTTTTTTACTTTATTCATTGGATTTATAGGAATCTCTTTTGATAATGGAGCAATGGATAATGGAATAGCGGAGTTAACCCTATTATCAAAGTGGTTAACTCCCTCAATAAACTTGACTCAGGAAAGTTTTAATTCTTTTATAAATTCATATGAATTTATTACTAATGTTATTTCTTCTGTAAGTCTCGCTATCGTCGGTTTATTCATAGCATATATCTTATATGGATCCGCTTATTTTTTCAGAATTTGGATTTAATAAATTCCTTTTACAAGGAAAGTCCAAAAAAGTACTTTTTCGATCAAGTTAAAAAAAGATATACACTTGGTCATATAATCATGGTTATATAGATAATTTCTATACTAGGGTCTTTACCCACGGTATAAGAGGATTAACCGAACTAACGAAGTTTTTTGATGAGGGTATCATTGAAGGAATTACCAACGGTGTGGGTCTTGTTAGTTTTTGTATAGGAGAAGAAATTAAATATGTAGGAGGAGGGCGAATCTCGTCTTATTTATTCTTTTTTTATGTTATGTATCCGTGTTTTTATTCTTTTTTCTTTCTTAACTTAAGAAATTTACGAGTTCCTTGTCTAAATAACTATCCTATCCCCTCCCCCTTCCTATCCTCTTTTACCATCTCTGTATCTCCCTTAAGTATTGTATAATAGTTTGGTTTTCCGCTATTTTTCCATTCCTCTGTGTAAATAGCCTAATATGGGTTCACAATCAATAACATCTTCACCATCGAGAGTAACGATCAGTCGAAGAACACCATGCAGTGATGGGTGTTGAGGGCCCATATTGACTATGATGAGATATTTTCTTGTAAGCGGTAGACTCATATCCTTTCTTCCTTAATTCATTATTCCATGAAAATTGATTATTCCATGAATTCCTCAAAACGAGTCTCATCAAAACGCAAAATCTAAGACCACAATAAGACTACTAAGAAAATAAGAAAAAAATTAGAACGATTAAATTACTGCTCCCGAATATTCAACTAACTGATTAATTTCTTATAATGTAGTCTATTTTTCTTTGCCAAATAAGCCGGCAAACGTCGACGTTTTCCCAAAAGTATTCGTAGACCTCTTTCCGATGAAAAATCTTTTTTGTGCAATTCCAAATGTAAAGCAAGTCTACGTATCTTATTGGTGAAACTGAATACTTGAAATTCAACAGAACCCTTGTTTTCTTCTTTTTACTCTTTAGCCATAAATCCCAAAAAAATCAACCTCCTCTCTTTTTCATATATTTTTCTGATCAGGAAAAATAAAAAATTAGGTCAGTTATTTTGAAGTTATTCTAATCTCGTACACACAAAAATTTGCAATTATCCATCTAATGCTGGAATTTGGATTTATTTTATCGATGCAAATTGGATTTGGATAGAAGAGTACATTCTTTCTAATAGTACTTTAGGTAAAAGAAACATTTCTTCTATCTAAAATATTAGAAAGAATTTTTCTGATTTATTTATTGCTATATCCAATTTGTGGAATTGATACACCATTTAATTGATAATTAAGCAAAATGAAACACAGCATATGCATCCATCTTTCGGCTCGAGAATTTCACGGGATAGAAATGTGGTATAAGAAATAGGCTATTAAGTAACTCGAAATGAATTGTGGATACATCAGTATCCTTAACATACTGAAACGATTGCCATTATTTGTATCAAACCAATAGCGATTCATACAACCTAAATCTTCTAATCATTGGGGGGCAATAATGATTTTTTTTGCATATGTATTAAGACGCTTTGTCTGATTTCGAAATTGTCCAGAGTTTTATATGTTGTTTTCATTGCAAAATGAGGGGTCTCCTTCCGTAACTTTCCAATTACGAGTACGAGAATTGAAAGACATGAAAATTCTCAATTCTCTACGGCGTCTAGGAGATAGATAGAATATTTTTCAGGAACAAGAAAATCATAAGAATCTTTCTCTCTATTCACTATCATTTCGCGTCTTTGACTTCTATTAGTTTCTTTTCTTCTTTAATGCAATAGCTATAGTTTGATATAAGAATCCATTTCTCAAAGTAATGGAAACCATTCTATTATAGGAAATGGTTCGAAAATCCCTATTCCACCTTTTAGGTATCGTGAAAAGTTATACCTGTGAAGATCGTGCATTTCAGTCAAATTCGGATCCGTTTTTTGAGTCTATGATATAACCAAATTGGGTGGATACTCCACCCGTTTAGCTAAGAAGGAATAGATATAGAGGTGGATAATAGATCGATTATAAGATCATGAGCTGCCCCATAATGAAACCGCCAGTAGTCGTGAATATCTCCTTCTTCCCTAATCCAAGATTGGAGAAAGAAGATCTAAGAGGCACCTATGGAGAATGTAGTCAGAAATCCATAATAGAGTCCGACCACAACGACCGAATTAATTATCCTCATCGAGAAATTTAGACTACTAAATCGAAAAGATTTAAAAACCATGAATTTTAAATCTTTTCTATTTAGTAGTCTAAGTTTCTCGGTGAGGATAATTAATTCGGTCTTATTGACATAAGATATGTCATTTATAGTTTATCTCTTTCTATATATGGAAAGTCAAGAAATTCTCATCGAAACATCGAGAAATTGTGCATATAGAAAACTATAAATAAAAAAAAAGAGGGATTCGAACCCCCGACACCGTGGTTCGTAGCCACGTGCTCTAATCCTGTGAGCTACAGGCCCACCCAACAGCGCGTTCCAAGGTGTGAAGTGGGAGAAAGGGGATGTGATGATTGAGGTTTTGAATAAGAACAACGTTCTTATTCACAATCCGCTGAAAAATCTAGATTGTCAAAAAACATATATCTATCCTACAAAAACAATACTCTATGAGAACATCGTTCTCTCGCCATGCTTTAGCTTAGTTCACAGATATCTTTGGTCAAAACTATGTTTCTCATAAAAACTAGTGAGCCATTTTGCTGTTTATTAAAGAAACTCTAGATGAAATATTCCGGACGTCGTCTTTGCCATCCTGCTTGTAGAATTATGGAAAAAATCAACATGAGAGATTCGAAAACCAAACACTCTATTGATCCGACAAACTATCGGTAGTAGTCCAGAGCAACACAAAACTGTGTAGGCTCTCATGGCTGGCTGGTACAGAGGCAGCAGTACATTCAAAAAACATCACCGCTCCCTACTAGTCCATCGATACAATGGAGCCATACACACACTTTGCCTAAAATCAACTAATCCATATGCTGCAAAAACTTTTCTTGACCTAATCATATATACGCACGCATGCTTGCATGCACGCCGTCAACGGCCAGGTGCCGCCGTCCGGCTGGCCCGATCACAGGATGGAGCACGTCGACACCGTGTTGTACGCCGCGTACCCGTAGGGGTCCGGATCGGCCCAGCCGGCGCCATAACCTCCGCCACCGTACGGATACACCGGTCGCGGCGGCGGGTGAGAGTAGTAGGCGTGCGGCGGCGGTGGCGCCGTCTGGGAGTAGTAGCCGTACGCCGGCGGCTGCGACGGGCCATAGTAGTTCGTCGTCGTCCCCTGGACGTAGTAGGGCGCCGAGCCGTCGCTCAGGATGGAGATGCGCCTCTTCATCTTGCGCCGGATGCGCCGCCTGAGCGCCCACGCGTCCGCCGTCCCGTACACCACTACCTGGCGCTGCTCCGGCGACGCCCACACGCTCTGCACCCCTGCACACACACACACAGCATGCAGAGCACGCATGTCAGAATCAGATTTAACGGTGCATATGTATATTTTGCTCACTTTGACGTTGATGTACGTACCGAGCATGTTGGCGACGGCCGCCCTGATCTTCTTCACGGACTTGTAGTCCTTCACGTTCATCTCGAGCACCACCGGCCCCGGAGCCGCCATTGCTCTCCGATCCGGCCTGCTTCTCCTTCTTGATCTCAAAAGTCTCAACTCGACGGCGTGCTGCAGAGATTGCTTGATGGTATGGTGGTGCGGCGAATGCATGCCGGCCTGGGTTTTATAGGGGCCCCGGGGATGGATAACTGGGAAAGGAATCCGCTTGCGATATGTTGCTGCCGATCGGAGATACGGTGATCTCGGCAGGCATGGGATCAAAGCTTCCTTTGATGTGCTCCTTAATTATTCAGGCAAGTTCTTCCATCCGATCCATCGGCTCGCGGGGCGGGCACGTAAACGGCCGGGGCGCACCGCCTCGGCGTCCATTTTCCGGGATTACAGATTTACAGCATCTCGTGACGGTTAGAAATGGAGCACGTACCGACTCGAGCGCGCGCGCACACATCCCTGCGATAGTGCGTCACCATGTTATCGTTGGCATTGACCGGCGACCGGTCGTTGTGTACATTTTCTTTCAACGCGATGATACCACATTCAATATCCACCAACTATTATTATGACCGTCTTCCCGCAAAAAAAAAACTATTATTATGACCGTCGAATTTGCATCCAACGAACGATATGTTTTCTACTAACTGATCTGTAGATAAAACAAAAAATCGTCCGGAAATTTCTTGTTAGTACATGAATCAAACAATAAATTACATAAATCCAAAAATTACTGATAATGCATTGGCATTTGAAAAATCATTTATAATTTGTGCACAGATCGTAAACCAGTTGGACGTCCCAAATTAAGGGCGGGGACAACCAACTAGGCGTGGAGTTGCATTTTTCTTTTCTTTTCTTATGTTTCGTACTCCAAATAAAAAATAATCTAATTAGAGTTGTTACTCGATCGTCGTCTCGAGGTGGCGAACCTGCGGAAGGGTTATGATTAGTGAATTCAACGCTGCCATGCATGTTCGATAAGACCGCGCATGCAGATATGATATTTGTTTGGGGCGCGTTTGGCAGCCTGCAGACGTCCAGACCAGGCCCGCCAGCTGCAAAAGCATGGCGTTTGGTTACCTGTGCGAGCTGCTGGGCCAGGCCAGCGCGGTCATCAAAGTAGCGTCGGGCCAGACCCGAGAGGCACGCTCTAATCGAGCGTTCCCCTTGAGTCAGGCTCACGTCGTGCAACCTCGAGGAACGTCGTGTGCGATCTGCTGCAGGCACCGGAGAGGCGGAGATGGCGCGAGCACGAAATTTGCGGCGGGAGATATTCGGTCACTGCCGCGCTATTTCGCCTCTCTATTTAGAGGTACACGCTAGCCGTACAAATCCAAACGATTTCGTACATCAGTAGTCGGTGTAGACGTGAGTTTATGTTCCATGGACCACGGTGGTTTGAGTACTGCGGCTAGTGTATTTGCTGATATGCTAAAACTGCATCTGCATTCTTGGCCTTTCGATTCAATTCATATATGTATGCACATGCGTTATTCTTATATGACAGACGCTCGTAGTTCTTAACTGAGTTCTTCTCCAAAAGAAAAAAATATATATAAGCTCTCATGCAATTATGCAACTATCCAGGAAATCCATTCTTGACATAATTCATGGTAGTGTGCTAGGTTTCCTTTTTTTTTGCAACCAACAATTCCGAATTTCCATCTTTTATTTGGCTTCTCAATTACAATTTTTGTGTAGAGAAGACTCAAACGTCAATTCAGTTTGCATGAAAAGTACACATTAATTCATTTTGCATGTAAGAGTTCACTTCTTAATTCTCTGTTCTTCGTTTCGTGCGATTAACGTGGTAAAATAACCAACATGAGACGATCGACACAAAACACACTTTATTGATTGAAAAATCTACTCAAAAGTCGAAACTGTGGCATGCGATGCAGCAAGCGCCAGTCCAGAATGAGAAACTCAAAACTGTGTAGGCTCTCGTACGTGGCCGGTACAGAAGGCAGCAGGACATTCAAAATACATCAGCGCTCCCTGCTCGTCCATCGATCGACCCAACGGATCCATACACTCGACCTACCTAAGCATTAACTAATCGATTCCCTGCAAAAACAGGTCGACCTACGAATCGAAACCACGCATCATGCATGCAGCTCGGGCGCACGTCGTCGCTGCTGCATGCATGGCCGGCCGGCTGCTAGCTTGCCAGATCACATGATGGAGCACGCCGACACGCCGTAAGGGTCGGCCCAGCCGGAGCCGTACGCTCCGGCAGAGTACGGGTACGACCCCGGCGGCGGCGGCGGTGGCGGCGGGATCTGGTAGTAGTAGGCGTGCGGCGGCGGCGGCTGGGAGTAGTAGCCGTACGCCGGCGGCTGCGACGGGCCGTAGTGCGTCGTCGTCCCCGAGTAGTAGTAGGGCGCCGAGCCGTCGCTGGCTATCTGGACGGGCCTGTCCAACTTCTTCTCGATGCGGCGCCTGATCGCCCACGCGTCCGCCGTGCCGTGCACCACCACCAGGCCCTGCTCCGGCGACGACCACACCCTCTTCACCCCTGCAGGTCACGTATCATCAGATCGATCGGTGCATATGTTTCGAACTTAAGTAAGATAGACGAAGAGCGTGAACGTACCGCGGATGTTCTCGACGGCCTTCCTGATCTTCTTCGCGCACTTGTGGCAGTGCACGTCCATCTGGAGCACCACCGGCGGCGCCATCGCTCCTCCTCCTCCTTCTTGCTCTTCTCAACTGCAAATGCAATTGATCGTTCTCTCAACCTCCGCCGCTAGCTGCAAATTGTTAGGTCGAGTGCTATGGCTCCGTTGGGTTTTATAGGGAGGTGCGGGGAGGGATCACCGGGAAAGGAATCAGTTTGCTGATACGGTAATTGATGCTGTCGGCCGGATAGGTCGCCGTGGATCGGAGATACGGTAATCGGCCTCGGATCGGAGTTTCTGTTAATGTGACTCCTTAAATTTTGCTTTCCATGCTTGTGCTGTGCTCCGGCGCCCGGCATGCGCGCGTCGCTCGCGGCGGGGCGGCCACGTAAACGGCGCACCGCCTTTCGCCATCTTTCCTTTCCTTCACCGGGGTTACGTCACGTGTCGGTGGGGAATGGAGCAGGGTGATCAGGAGACGCACGGGCTTGGATGGATGTGTGCGTCAGTGCGTGTGGCGCATGCAACGCCCCCTCCGTTCATAGGATGAAAAAGGAGCGGCCGATTCAGATGGAAGTGCCATATTTGTTTTCATATTTTTTTTTCTCGAAGCGAAAACGAATACAAAAATCATGGAAACAAATATAGAAACAAATATTGTCGGAAACAGATACATACCGAATACGGCGCGGACACGGAAACATATGTTTGATAATACAGGAAATTTCAATCAAACCAACAAATTTGTGAAACTTCTAAAATGAAATAAAATATAAGGAGATATCACGTAATATAGTGTGCATAAGTTATCAATTTTGGTAACATTAATAATACCTAGTGTAGCACTGAAATGCCGAACTAGGAACAACTTGAGAGGGAGATGATATGCGAGTACATATGGCCTAAACTTGGTCGTTTCAGATCCTATTATTTTTTATGCAGATCTTGATTGTGCCTAAATATTCCCACTCGAATTTTTGGGCCAACTGAATTCAGAAAGCACTCCATAGCAAAAAATAGAAAGTTCTGTATTACCGGAAACGGAATACGTTGTTCCGTTTTCGTTTTCGTTTCCACATTAAAGTTTTTGTTTCTGCTTTCGTTCTGAAAAATTCCGTTTTTGTTTCCGTATTTTCATTCTGTTTCCGTTTTTCCGCGAAAAATCAGAAAAGTTTCCGTTTCGTTTTCATCCCTACTGGAACAGATGTATTAGGTGCTAGATCATCTGTTTCAACGACAAATAATATATGACAGAGTGAGTAAGGTTTATGTGTTGGATGTGCTCTCTTTTGGCACATTACAAATACAACCTTTATGCATCCAAATCTTTTTGCATGAGCCCCGTCTTCATCTCAAAAAATAACAATCTCATTTAAAAAAAGAGTAAGAAGGTTGTTACATGAATCATTAGTAGAGGCAAGACAAAGTAGGCATGTTCCTAAAAAAGACAAAGTAGGCATAACCTTTATTTAATCGAACATTGCTGCACCATAGCCAAATACCCATATAAAATAAAATTTTACCAACATGCATCTAGCTTCTAAAAAAGATTGCTCCCGGTGTTTCCCTGTTTTTAAACTTTTTTTATGTTTCTTCCGATGATTCCCTAAAAGTGCATCTGAACATAATCTCTTTTCCTTTGCCTTTCTTTCCGTGGGGATATGGGATGAGTTTTTTCTAGCGGTTGCATGACGTCCGAGGAGGTGGATGAATGATTGGGGTAGATTAGGCCATTAGGGGGTTGTTTTGCTTGGCTTATTTTTACCTTTTGAATTTTGGCTTATAAGACACAGAATCATCTAAGTAGGTGCTTTGATTTTGAATTATACCATAATGCGACATTATCCAGTTAAAATGCAAATTTCAGAACCAAAAGCACATATTTAGATGCTTTTTTGACTTATAATTCAAAGTCCAAGAAATTAGAAAATAAGCCTAACCAAACATTCCCTAGATCTGACGGTACGTAGTAAATTTCAATGGAAGTAGATGAAAAGTGGGTTGAATGACCCCAACCACTAACTCATATTTAATAGCAAAAATTCACCGGTACTAGAGGCAGTGGTTCATTGTAGGGGAAACACAAACCCGCTTGGCAAGAGTATCAGTCACTACACTCACCTCTCTATAGCAGAAATCAAAAGGTTCCATATAAATCACGTACTTCCTCTGTTCATTAATATAACATGTTTTGGCAAGCTAATTTAGTTTGTCAAAACGAATTATATTATTGAACGGAGGAGTAGCAACGTTTTGTGGGCGTTATAGATGGCCGCTGAGATCCCAATCTCTTGCACGACAACTATCACCTCTATACATTCGAATAAATGATAAAATTGTCATACCCAAATGATCAACCACAAGCAGACCATGGTATAATGCAGAAACTTCTGCAGTGCCAACACCTAAGAAGTTGCACCTCTAAAAAGCCCTTATTTGACATCACAAATTCTTACTCATGTAGCATATTCATCACCAAAATATGAATCAACATTCGTTTTAACCTTTTCGATAGGTGGATGGTCCTAACCGTGACGCATGATTCACTCTCATGACAGTAATTAACATTGTGATAGAACAAATAGTCGTTTGATGGCTGTTAATTCAACATCATGCCTGCCTCGAACATCTTCATGCCGTCCCATTTTGCTGGCCTAGGAAGGAAACACGAGTCTTGAGTGCCATCGTCTCCTCTCTAGCCTCGTCGTCGTTATACGTGGCTGTTTGCACCTCTTTTAATTGGCTATTCACGATGTCCTCGAGGAGCGGGATGTGCTGAAAGTGCATGAGCCCTCATGTGTGATTTTGGTAATTAATGACAATCTCTATGGACTAATGGTTGCATTGAGCTATCCTTATAGGGCTTGTCCATTGGCAATGCTTGAACACCATGTGTTGGTATCAAGATTGAAAGAAGAAGATAAAGTGATGACCAAAGCAATATCCAAGTCATCACATATATATATTAAGAGAAGAAGTTGAAGTGCAAGTTCAAGAGAAGCATCTCGAAGAAATCCTATGCTTGAAGCTTGTCACCCTTTTGGAGATATTGGTCAAGTGAAGATATGCCTTATAGAGGTTCTCCCATATTAGTGTATGGGGGAGCGATATGTGAGTCTTCACCAAGCAAAGCGCAATCAAGAAAGGTGGTCCACTTGAAGAGATCAAGATCGTCATCATCTAGCTCAAGGGGAATGCGCAAGGCAAAGGTATGATCTTGATAGGGTTTCTATTTTACCGGTCTCATGGTGTTAGTGGGAGACCGGGTTATAGGATAGACGGCGTACTATCAAGAGGGGCTCTCAAGTGAGTAACTTGATCACATCTTTGTGGAGAGCTCAAACCTTTTGCATACTTGGCATCATCATCTTTGTTGGTTCTTATTTGGTTTTTCTTCTAGTTGGGTTTTGGTGCTTGTCGTGATCTTCATGGCAACCCCAAGTTCTTCGAAAACGGTTTTTGTTGGAAAAACTTGTTGCGTTTTCGTGTTGGAAATATTATCGGTTTATCCGTGAGGAAAGTTCCACACCTTCCCATGTGTGTCAACTTAACTCTATTTATGGTTCTTAATATTTCCAAAAAAATTGGTTTCACCTGATTTGGAGTTCAAACGAGAAAGTTATTGCATTTTAGGTGTTCTGAGTGGCTGCAGGAAATCCAGGCCGGAGTTTCCGGTGCCCCTAGACCGGTTCACACCGGAGTCTCCGGCCTGCCGGTTTGGCACTCGTGCCTCCATGGACGGCACTCTCTGCCTTCGGTCCGGAGTTGGTCCGGAGTGACCTCGGAGTCTCTAGACTGGCCGGAGTCTCCGCCCGGACCGGAGTCTCCGGTGTAAGTTTTCCTGCAACGGCTCTTTTTCTGGGGACCTATAAAAAGGCCCCCCTTCTTCCCCAAAGGGTTAGCTCTTCCAAGCACGAAATTTCCCCCTCTCTCACCTCCATTGTTGACCTTGGAAAGCTTGCCCCTCTCCCAATTCCTCCCATGATTCTTGCATATCTTTGAGCGATTTGAGAGAGGAGATCTAGATCTACAATTCCACCAATCCATCTCTCCTCTAAGTGAGGGGAACCTAGTAGATCTTGATCTTTGAGTTCTTTGTGTTTCTCCTACTTTGTTCTTCCTCTCTTCTCCCCCATAAGCATTAGTTGCTTTTGGTGGGATTTGAAAGTGAAGGATTTGAGCACTTGTGCTCTTGCCATTGCTTTGCGCATCGGTTTGTGCTCTCCACGAGGATTCATGGAAGTGAAAATTTGTGAAATTGTTACTCTTGGGTTTTTGGACACTAGACGCCTTTGTGGTGGTTGAGACCTTTTGTGGTCACTTGTAGCTGTTTGGGAGCCCCCAATCCAGTTGTGGGTTGTGCCTCGGATTGTTGTTGTAAAGGCTCCGGACTCCGCCTTGAAAGTTTCTGATAGTGGAAGGTGAACCAACACTACCAGGAAAAAGCCTTTCTGTGGCGCACGTCCAGGTGCGCCACAGAAAGACGAAATTTTTGTGGCGCACTCCACAACCATGCGCCACTGGTATATTTTTTCAGGTTTAAAAAAAATACAAAATACAATGTATACGATTTCGTATACGTCGTTGTACGCCACCACCGTGGTCGGGGATGCGCCGCCGCCGTGCCGTCGCTGTCGTCGGAAGGCCCGGCTCGCCATGGCCATGGTCGGGGACAAGGTAAAACAAAAACATATTACTCCAAGCTGGGATCAAATCGGACAGAGCTGGATGAAATCAGCGCAAGGGCCTATTTGAACTAGCAAAGCAATCAACGCATCGACAGAACATGCAAGGCCGAGGACTGAACTAGTCCAGCAGCTTGGTAAAAGCGGATCAGGGAGAAGGAGGGAAAAACAGAAGATCGGATCGCTCCTCCTGCACGCGACGACCACGGATCTTGCTCTTCTTTCACGCGAGGGTCGGGATCCGAGCCCAGCCAGGTCCATGCCGGAGCTCGAGACGAACCTTGCGGGAACGCCGGCGACCCGGGCAGACGAACGCCGGCGATATCACCTCCCACAAGACGGACGCCGGCCACGGGTGCTGGAGTCGGTGGGACACGTCATCCCCACACCGAGCCTTCCAGCCAGCGAAGCAAAAAGTGTCCCTCTGCTCAAGATCGACGCCGGCGTTCGTCTGCCTGACCTCGTCCGCCTCGGCACCTCATCGACGTCACGGCCGCGGGACTTGTTGGTGAACCCCAAGAGGAAGGTTATGATGTAGACAGCAGAAGTTTTCCCTTGAATAATCTACCCAAGGTTTCAATCCAGTAGGACTTGACGATCTATCGGAAGGTTGTTGATGTTGACTCCCCCTGGCGCTAGGGAGCTTGCACCAACGTGGAATCTGCACAGACACAAACCAGAACTTTGCCCAACACGAAACAGAGAGGTTGTCAATCTCTCCGGTCTTGCAGAAACAAAGAGTTAAACGTATGGTGTGGAAAACAGCAGGAAAAACAGCAAGTAACAGGAAACAGATGATTGCAGCAGGTTGTGTAAACAGTATGAGGAAATTGGACCAGGGTCCACAGTTCACTAGTGGTGTCTCTCTCAGAACAGATAACTAGCATGTTGGGTAAACAAATTACAGCTGGGCAATTGACAAATAGAGAGGGCATAACAATGCAATACATGCCAAGATGTCTACTATGAAATCTAGTTGGGCATTACAACAAAGTACATAGACCGTTATTCCAACCGCATCTATGCCTAAATAATCCACCTTCAAGGCAGCATCCGCATCCTATTCAGTATTAAGTTGCTAACAACAGATTATTGCATGAAGTAAAGTGTGTAATGTAATCAATACAAGTGCCCTTGGACACTGCACCAATGTTTTATCCCTAGTAGCAACAGCACATCTACCATCTTAGACCTTTCTGTCACTGATCCAGATATCTAGAGACTGAACCCACTATCGAGCATAAATACCCCCTCTTGGAGTCACAAGCATCTACTTGGCCAAAGCATCTACTAGCAACGGAGAGCATGCAAGATCAAGAGCACATAGATAAACAACTTGAATAAACATGGTATCAATATTCATCGGATCCCAGCAAACACAACATCTAGCATTACAATAAGATGATCTTGATCATGTTAGGCAGCTCACAAGATCTAAACATGGAGGCACAAGGTAGAGAGACAACCATCTAGCTACTGCTATGGACCCGTAGTCCAGGGGTGGACTACTCACGCATCACTCCGGAGGCAGGCATGGTGATGTAGAGCCCTCCGGTGATGATCTCCCCTCCGGCAGGGTGCCGGGAAGAGCTTCAGAACTCCTCCGATCTGAGATTGACGATGACGGCCGCGACGGAACTTTTCGTGGAATATGATCGACCGTAATAGGGTTTTCGCGTCGCGGAGAATATATAGGCGAAGAGGCGGCGTCGGTGGCCGAGGGGGGCCACCACGCCATAGGGGGGCGCGGGCCCACCCTGGGCCGCGCCCTAGTGTGGCGTGGCCCCCTGGTGGGTCTGCTCCGACTCCCCTTTGGACTCCGTGATCTCCTCGTGATATTATTGACGATGTCTTTTGTTTCGTCCAATTCCGAGAATATTTCCTTAATAGATTTTCTGAAACCAAAAACAGCAGAAAACAGGGAACTGGCACTGTGGCATCTTGTTAATAGGTTAGTCCCAGAAAATGCATAAAAATGATATAAAGTGTAACCAAAACATGTAGCAATTGATATAATAACAGCATGGAACATCAAAAATTATAGATACGTTTGAGACGTATCAAGCATCCCCAAGCTTAGTTCCTGCTCGTCCTCGAGTAGGTAAACGATAAAAACAGATAATTTTTGAAGTGACATGCTACCAACACAATCTTTGATCAAATAACAATGTAATGCACATGATCTGAATGAAGTGATCCAAGCCAATGGTCTATAGTTTGCAAGCAAGTAAATAAAGAGTAAACATAAGTGATCACACAAGTGCAAACTTTCATGAATAATACTATAAAACATTTAGAGATATAATAGTCTAACATAATAGTTAGTCACAGCAGCAATAATTCTCAACATGAAAGTGTTTGTATCAACACAAAGGAAGATAATAGCTTCAGCTTTTGCTTCAACTTTCAACATGTATATCATATAGATAATGTCAATGCAAAGAATATGATCAACCAAACACAAAGTTATGTAAAAACTGTTATACTGGAGTTGACAATGATGTTTGCTTAAGTAGACAGAAAGAAGTGGGAAAACTGACTCAACATAAAAGTAAAAGAATGGCCCTTCGCAGAGGGAAGCAGGGATTAACATCATGTGCTAGAGCTGTAGTTCCCGAAGGCATATAGAGAGCATAAAATATTGTTTTGTAAGGTAATGGTGTATACAGGTGTCAACAAATCAGCAAATAGGCAATACTCTACTTCACTAGTTGATCAAACTTTACAAGAGCGGCTCCCATGAAGGACGTTATTTCTACCAGCGGGCAGATCATCCCTCTTCTCTTTTGTTTACACACTTGTGAACATTGCTTGACTGACGAATCAGGGGCAAAAAGATGTGAAGAGAATTGTTTGGTTAAAGTTGTAATTAATTGGGACTGGGCACCCCGTTGCCAGCTCTTTTTGCAAAATTATTGGATAAGCGGATGTATATGCCACTAGTCCAGGTGTGTAAAATTTGATCAACCAGGAAATAAAGACCACCTATCTACGTCCTTATGAGCTTTTCAAGTAGTGACACAAAAAGGAAATTGTTTTGAGTAGTTAGTAGATAGCACATGAAGAAATTTACTTGGAATGGTGAAAACACCACATAATAGGTAGGTATGGTGGACACAGGTGGCATGGATTTGGCTCAAGGTTTTGGATGTACAAGAAGCATTCCCTCTTAGTACAGAGTTTAGGCTAGCAAGGTTATTATAAGCAAACATCATTATCAACTGGAATAGCAAGAGTGTACATAAAACACAAGGTTTGACGAACCATAGACTCCCACTGTCTTCCTTGTTAACACATAGCCTTCATCCAAAAATTATCTAGACTACTATGGACTTCCAATTATGCAACAGATTATTATAGCAGAAAATCCTTATAGTAGTTCTTCATTAATAGCCATTACTTACATGATGCACAAGCTTAAACATTAATTACTTGACAGCTCAAAACAATTGGCAAGCATCAAATTACTCAAGACAACGATCTAAAAAGATTCATGTAAGCATTTTATACCACTACCACATGCATAGCATTTTTCTGGTCCAACCAAACACCAATCAACTTATTTGACAACTCTCCAAACAGATATAAGTGAAGCAAGAGAGTACTTTCTTCAAAAGAAACTGAAAGCTCTAACAAGAGATACATGAAAAACTGAGAGCTAACAGCAATAACAGCAACTAGACAGGAATACTCAACAAGTATAAGTGAAGCACAAGAGTATTCTAATGAAAAAGTGGAGCGTGTCTCTCTCCCAAACATGAATACTAGGATCCAACAAGTATAGCACAGCAAACAAAACAAAACAAACTGAAAACAAAAACACACTGACGCTCCAAGGAAGAGTACACTAGTATGAAGCAATAAAAATATAGCACCATTAGAGATGACCTGATAATTTGTAGATGAAGAAGGGGATGCCTTGGGCATCCCCAAGCTTAGATGCTTGAGTCTTCTTGAAATATGCTGGGGAGGTAAGCCTCCCCAAGCTTAAGCTCTTCACTCTTCTTGATCATGTAATATCATTCTCCTCTATCAACACTTGAAAACTTCCTTCACACCAAAACTTAACAGCTTTTCTCATTAGCAGGTTAGTGCACTAAAAGATAATACTTCAAAGTTCTAGCAAAGACAAAACTCACAAGCCAACTATTTTAAACATTAGCCACTGTTACTAGGCTCAAGTGGGCACTTTTACACGAAAAGAAACCACTTAAAAACTTGTAAAAGAGAGAATGCAAAATAAAAGACAGAATCTGTCAAACCAGAACAGTCTGTAATGACGAATTTTTTCGAGGCACTTACGATGCTCAGATGAAAACTTTTGAAATAATGAAAGTTGCGTAACATCATCAGGAACATGCACAAAAAGTTTCAGCATTTTTCGATTTTTTCTGATTTTCTACTGAATTAAACGGTGACGAACAGCAATCTGTCCCAATGCAGTCCCGAAAATAAAAACCAACTTTGCATTAGTAACTCTCCTTGGCACAACAAAACAGCAAATAAAAGATACAAAGGAGTTGCTACAGAGGTAAACAAGCATCCTTGACTCAAGAAAACAAAAATAAAACAGCAAATAAAAACATGGGTTATCTCCCAGAAGTGCTTTTCTTTAATGCCTTTGAGCTAGGCATGAAGAGATGCATCAAGTATTGTTAAGACCAGAGGTACCAATAGTGTTACCTTTAGACCTCTTATTCTTTTTCTTAGCCTTGGCTTTAGGGGCATTAGGAAAATGATGCAAACAATATGGAGGTTTAAATTTCAGAGTAGCTTCACCCATGTCAATGACAGCTCCCAATTGCCTCAATAATCCTCTTCCAAGTGTGATGCTCCCATTTCCTACACATTCAATGACATGATAATCAGTAGGTGTAAATACTCCCTTTATTTTAGTAACAACTCCTTGAGTAGTCCCAAAAGATAACTTGATTGAATTATCAGCTAGAGTTACAAAAGTTTCACTTTTTGAGAGTTCATATAAATTCAGGGAGTCATAAATCCTCTTAGGCATCAAGCAAAATTCAGATTTAATATCACAATGAGCATAGAAAATTGTCCCATCAATTGAAATTTTTAGTGAAGGAACCCATCCAGAAGGTTCGAATGGCATAGGGACACTTTCAAAAAGTTTAAAAGTTTCTTTAAAACTAGCCAACTCTGACTCAAGTGATTCTAGTCTTGAATGAATGTTCTCAAAAGCAGATTCTATTTTTTTATTTGAAGAGGCAGATGCTGCAATTAATTTTTTTATGGCATTGAAAGCTTGATCCCCATCATAACGAAGGAAATCTCCCCCAACTACAGCATCTAGAGCATATCTATAACAAAGAAGCAACCCAAAATAGAAACTACTAAGAAACAGACTCAAAGCCATTTTAGGTTCAGTTTTAACATAGGATTCAGAAATTCTAGACCAAGCATCACCAAAACTCTCCCCACTTCCTTGCTTAAAAGTGAAAACCTCTTCCTCAGGAGACATGATATTAGGAGCGGAACTAGACATGGCAACAAGCAAGTAACAACCGAAATAGTAAACTAGATGCAGGAATTTAATTTTTTTGGGTTTTTGATTTTTAACAGCAAGCAAAACAAAACTAAAACAAGACAAAAACAAAGTAAAGAGATTGGAACTGAGAGACTCCCCTTTCCAATAGCCTCCAAGTCCCCGGCAACGGCGCCAGAAAACAGCTTGATGGCTACGTGTTGGTGAACCCCAAGAGGAAGGTTATGATGTAGACAGCAGAAGTTTTCCCTTGAATAATCTACCCAAGGTTTAATCACCAGTAGGACTTGACGATCTATCGGAAGGTTGTTGATGTTGACTCCCCCTGGCGCTAGGGAGCTTGCACCAACGTGGAATCTGCACAGACACAAACCAGAACTTTGCCCAACACGAAACAGAGAGGTTGTCAATCTCTCCGGTCTTGCAGAAACAAAGAGTTAAACGTATGGTGTGGAAAACAGCAGGAAAAACAGCAAGTAACAGGAAACAGATGATTGCAGCAGGTTGTGTAAACAGTATGAGGAAATTGGACCAGGGTCCACAGTTCACTAGTGGTGTCTCTCTCAGAACAGATAACTAGCATGTTGGGTAAACAAATTACAGCTGGGCAATTGACAAATAGAGAGGGCATAACAATGCAATACATGCCAAGATGTCTACTATGAAATCTAGTTGGGCATTACAACAAAGTACATAGACCGTTATTCCAACCGCATCTATGCCTAAATAATCCACCTTCAAGGCAGCATCCGCATCCTATTCAGTATTAAGTTGCTAACAACAGATTATTGCATGAAGTAAAGTGTGTAATGTAATCAATACAAGTGCCCTTGGACACTGCACCAATGTTTTATCCCTAGTAGCAACAGCACATCTACCATCTTAGACCTTTCTGTCACTGATCCAGATATCTAGAGACTGAACCCACTATCGAGCATAAATACCCCCTCTTGGAGTCACAAGCATCTACTTGGCCAAAGCATCTACTAGCAACGGAGAGCATGCAAGATCAAGAGCACATAGATAAACAACTTGAATAAACATGGTATCAATATTCATCGGATCCCAGCAAACACAACATCTAGCATTACAATAAGATGATCTTGATCATGTTAGGCAGCTCACAAGATCTAAACATGGAGGCACAAGGTAGAGAGACAACCATCTAGCTACTGCTATGGACCCGTAGTCCAGGGGTGGACTACTCACGCATCACTCCGGAGGCAGGCATGGTGATGTAGAGCCCTCCGGTGATGATCTCCCCTCCGGCAGGGTGCCGGGAAGAGCTTCAGAACTCCTCCGATCTGAGATTGACGATGACGGCCGCGACGGAACTTTTCGTGGAATATGATCGACCGTAATAGGGTTTTCGCGTCGCGGAGAATATATAGGCGAAGAGGCGGCGTCGGTGGCCGAGGGGGGCCACCACGCCATAGGGGGCGCGGGCCCACCCTGGGCCGCGCCCTAGTGTGGCGTGGCCCCCTGGTGGGTCTGCTCCGACTCCCCTTTGGACTCCGTGATCTCCTCGTGATATTATTGACGATGTCTTTTGTTTCGTCCAATTCCGAGAATATTTCCTTAATAGATTTTCTGAAACCAAAAACAGCAGAAAACAGGGAACTGGCACTGTGGCATCTTGTTAATAGGTTAGTCCCAGAAAATGCATAAAAATGATATAAAGTGTAACCAAAACATGTAGCAATTGATATAATATCAGCATGGAACATCAAAAATTATAGATACGTTTGAGACGTATCACTTGTACAGAAAGGAGAGGAGGGAGGCGCCGTGTGGGGGAGAGAGGATTTGTACAGAATAGAGAGAGCGGTGCGGATCTGAGAGGATAGGGTAGAGAGAATAGGGTAGAGAGAGAATGTAGATCTGAGACGTGTGTACGTGTATGGATCTGACTTTTCTTTTTTTTTTTGAAATCATCTGACTTTCTGTGGCGCATCTGGTCACATGCGCCACAGAAATGTGACTTTTTGTGGCGCATGTGACCAGATGCGCCACAGAAACAACCCCGGAGTTTGAAATCTAATGATTGGTGCTGGGCCCCTCCTTATTTTTGTGGCGCACGCAGCGGGTGCGCCAGAATTCTGTGGCGCATGGGACCTCCATGCGCCACAGAATGTGGAATTTTTCTGTGGCGCACCACCTGGGGTGCGCCACAGAATCTTTTTTGTGGCGCACGGGCATTTTGGTGCGCCACAAAATAGCATTCCACAGAAAGCCTGCTTCCTGGTAGTGCAATCCTTTGTGGTGCGGTTCATCGAAGAATAGGGTGAGCCTTTGTGGCGTTGAGATCGACCTTTGTGGTGCATCACACCTCTCGAACGAGACGTACTCCTCTAAAAAGGAGGAACTCGGGAATACATCATCGTCTTTGTGTGACTCGGTTATTTCTATACCCGAACTCTTTACTTATGCACTTTACATTGTGATAGCTTTCGTGCTTGATGTATTCTATATTGTTATCAACTTGTTGTTTGTCTTGCTTAGCATAAGTTGTTTGTGCACATAGGTGAGCCTAGTATATTTAGGTTGTTGGCTTGTTAATTTAAACACCTAGTTTTATTCCGCAATTATCAAGCCTAAACCGGAAAAGTTTTAATCGCCTATTCACCCCCCACCTCTAGGCGACATCCTTGTCCTTTTATGTGCCCGAGATGAGTTTCGAGTTATTCTTTGGTGGTGACATGACATACTTTTTCTATGAGTGCCAATCAAAACCCCTATCGGTTGGTTTTGGCAAAAAGAGCATTGAGGCATATTCAAACACCCATTCATGCATACCCATAGATATTGTGTAACTGATAGATGCAGAGAGAGTCCAAGATACTTTTTTTTGTAAAAGGGGTGGGGCCACTAGGACCCCGTGCTGCATTATATCGTAACACGTGGCAGGTACATTTTACACAGAGACCCTTTTACAATACTCGTCCTAAAGAACGTAGTATTTGAAGATAAGGCCACTGCTATTACAGAAAACACCCCAGCACAAAAAGATAAAAAGCAATAAGGTACTAGGGCACCGTCGCCACCAATCGCCGGCGACCTCCAGGTGCAGGAAACACCGAGATCAGAGAGGGGAACGCTCGGATGCTCTCCTCCGACGATGAACCACTGCCGCCAGCCAGCTCGAAATTGTCGGGGACGAACCACTTGGCTACTCCGAGATGCCGAGCTCCAGCATAGGATTCGGATCCCTGATGTGATATCTGAAAACAAAATGGTAATCTCTTTTCAAAAATGAAAATAAATAAATAAATAGCAATCAGTCGTGTCGAAACATCGTTAGGGAAATCTCGCCACAATCCAAAGCCAAGTAGACCCACCCGAAGTTAAGATCGAAGCGGCGACTGGAGCCAAGCGGCAGGCCGGAAAGGGACCCACGAGTCCCCGAGACGACGAATATCCACCACGCCCGGCCCCACCCGACAGCGACCCAGCGCCCAATCATCCATCCGCCCCTCCACCATTCTTCCTCCGCCATCCATCGCGGCCAGCGTCCCTAATCCAATTCCTCCGATCAGATTCTCGCCGGCCGGGTAGAGAGGGGGATGAAGTTCGGCAAGGACTTCCGGAACCACCTGGAGGGCACGCTGCCGGACTGGAAGGACAAGTACCTCGCCTACAAGGCCCTCAAGAAGCTCATCAAGACCCTGCCCCCCGACGCCGAACAGCCTCCTATTCCCCCCGCCGGGGAGGCGGGGTACGGGGACGTGGCCCTGGGGAACTGGTTCGCCAGGATCCTCGACGTGGAGCTGCACAAGCTCAACGACTTCTACATGGAGAGGGAGGAGTGGTACGTCATCCGCCTCCAGGTACGCACTGCCTCATCCTTCCCCTCCCCGTCCCTTGGCCCCCGCTCTTTTCCTCGTCCCGCGGAACTGAGTTTAGGATTCGGATCGTGGGCGCGCCTTTTGCCGATTTCGGGCTGCGCCGGGGAGCGGTTGGATCGTGGGCGCGGGGATTGGTCACCATGTGATCTCTCGAGTCTAGGATGCCGAGGATTTCCCGGACAGTGATGTTATCAGTGGTAGCGTTAAAATCATTAGAGCAACCGTGATTTGGTAACTGGCTACTTGTGTGATACGATACCAGTCGTAACTGCAACCTGGGCTTTGTCTGGTTGTGATTATTGGAATTGGAATTGGTAAACTTAGGTGGATATGTTTCTGTTGTTCATTATTTGGACATGTGCCTTTCTGTATGGCAGGGGAAGCCACTCTATGATTTATATCCATCAGAAAAGGCCGTCAAATTTGCTACCCTGAATTTTAACTGTGCAGTGATAAACAACTCCCCTTCAAGTGATGTCCTGAAATTTCAACATTGCGCGTTATCTTATTGATCACGATCAAGTCGACTTAGGCATACTAAGTCTCTAGTCGAGCAATGTCCCATATATGATGATTAGTGAATCGATTAGCATGATAACAGAGTTGAAAGCTTGCCACTTAAGGTTCGTTGAGTGTTCATTATGAGGCTGAGGCTGCTTAAATGTCGGTCACAGGTGAGCAGCAAATCCAGTTCCAGTAATTCTAGTAAACCAAGACCCATAACCAATAGAAACAGCAGCGCTTGCCCTTGCACGAAGAACTAAATTTACCATTTCTTTGCCTTATGGGTCAAGCACAGCTGATTGAGCACTCTAGATCATTTACATTTGAGGCTTAGTTCCAAAGATCCCATACTTCTGAACTTATCCGGTGAGATCCTAAACAGTCGCTTGATACTTCAGTTCTTGACTTCATATTAGTTCTGATCATTTGACTGAACCTCCTGTTGAAACTACTTATATTCTTGTACTGTTACAAGATTTTGTCCTCAAATAATCTTGTGTTGAGCACATTAAGCATATGTTCGTAGGTTGTTGAACTAATAACAATGTGAAGTTTGAGAGGAAGATTGTACCAACAATATGAAGCAACATTCTTGATATGTTTTTTGAGTAAAATCGGGAAGGGAGGCCCCTACCTTCTGCAAAGAAGAGGGAAGAAATACACGGGGGACTCCAGGGGGAGGGAGAACCCAAGAATCCAGAAACCCGACACCACAGGCTAGGCTAACTATGGCTAGATAGCTCATCGATCCTGTGAAGATAGCCATTTTCTCGTCCTTCTTTGCCCTGTGAGACTAGACAGCGGCCTGTTCCAGGCATTGTTTGGCCACTGCAAACACGGGAATGTCCACATTTTCAGATAGCTTTCTGTTCCGAGATAGCCAGATGGCCCAGAAAATCGCAGTAATCATCAATTCCCACACCGGTCGCCTTCTTTCAGGCAAACTCATTCTTGCAGCCTTGTAAATGTCAGGTAAATCATCCAGCCCTGTTCAATCAATCCCCAGGTGATGGAGGTCCAGTTTTTTGTGGCAGCAGTCATACAAAAAGCAATCCGTAGTTTCACTGGTATTGCAGCCGAAGGGGCAAAGATCATCATCTAAAATCTGCTGCTTGAGAAGAAACGCTCTGACTTTCACCCCTTTTTTATTTAAAAGCCACATAAACATTTTACCTTTTTTCGGGGCAGAATTCCCCCAAATTGCTCTTGACAAGAGCTTGTATAGATTCTCGACCATAAAAGGATTGGACTGCTTGATTCGTCGACCCCTGCAGTTCAAAGTGTCTCTGTTCAAAGTGCAGAAATTTAGGAAATTCATGAGAGTAACTAACTCCTGGGCCACGATGTGAGACGTCAGGTGCCTCAGTGGCACAACCCACTGGCTGCCGATCAAGCAATCCACAAGCATGATATTGACCTCAAAGCGTGATATTTGGCCTCAAAGCGTGTGAGAACAAGGCAGAAAATTTGGTGCAGAGTGATCCATTACTTGCCATTTATCCATCCAGAGCGAAGTCATTGTCCCGTCACCTAACTGAACAAAAGTTGCATCTCTGTAGGTCTGAATCAACTTGCTGATTTGGTTCCATGATCGGGTTGCCGGAGGGAGGCCCACTCCTAGATCTTTACCACACAAATGCACTGCCCAAACACACTTCAACCGTGGCGAATTGGGTGCAGTGAGAAGCCTATGCACGAACTTCCTCAGGAGACGGTCGTTCTGAATTTTCAAGTTCAGAATGCCCAGTCCTCCCTCGTTGTAGCTTCTGCAGCATGAGCCTGATGTCACTGCCGTTTGAAGTGCTCCTGCGTTTGCAGAAAAAAAGATCTCCGAATTATATCAGTTTCTTGGATCACCCACTGCGGCAGCTTAATACAAGACATCAGGTGGGCCGGCAGCGCCGAAAGAACCGATTTGGTGAGCGTTTTTTGTCCAAATTAAATATGGCTTATGGTAGGAAAACCTCCATGGGTAGATTTTTGTCCGCCAGAGGCAGATCCAAATAAGTTAGGGGAAAGCTGCAACCGGCAGGCAAGAACAGAGACAATTTCCTTCGCCTCATCTTCAGTGAGATTTATGGCACAAATTTTGAATTAGAGAAGTTAATCGAGAGATACGTTGTTAGCAAAAGCATCAAGGATTTTTCAAAGAATTCTGGATTCTTGATATACTTTTCAATCAGTGTTTGGGGAGCTTCCTTTCTATTTTGAAATCCTACAATCTTTGAATGTTATTGTCTATTGTTGGCATTTATTATTTATATTTTATCTGGATTATTTGGGCTCTAGGTAGTACCGTAGTAGGTAGTTGTGGTATGCTATTTTCTTTTATTTTCACTCGCAGTTTGGTTGTCTCTAGTTGCTCAAGGAGAGGATTGAGCGAGTCAAAGCTAAGAAGAATGATGCTTTTACATCCAAGATTGAATTCACTGAAGAGATGCTAGAGATACGTAGAGATTTTGTGCTTATCCACGGTGAAATGATACTTCTGCAGACCTACAGCTCCCTAAATTTTGCTGGTGAGCACATTAAACAAAGTTGTCCGAGCTTCAGTGCTGAACTGATAGTATGTTTCATAACTAATATCCTGACACTTTGTGGATGCAGGGCTAGTGAAGATACTGAAGAAGTATGACAAAAGAACAGGTGGCGTGCTCAGCTTACCATTCACCCAACGTGCTCGCCACCAACCATTTTTCACCACTGAACCTTTAACTAGGCTTGTTCGAGAATGTGAGGCTAATCTTGAACTCCTTTTCCCGGTCGAAGAAGAAGTGCTCGAGGCTGGTTCCTCTTCAAAGATGCAGCCTCATGATAATGTGGGTAGTCATGACCCAGCGTCATCTTGCGACACAGAAACCTCGAAGGTGTACCGAAGCACACTCGCGGCCATGAAAGCGATAGAGGGCCTTAAGAAGGCCAGCTCTACTTACAATGCCCTATCTCTCGCCAGGTTCTTTCATGGAGAGGATGGTGAAGCTTGCTCTGGTGCTATCACTCTGAGAGCTCGCTTTCGTCGACAGATTCCCAGGTTGAAGATGCCGACAAGGATGTTAAAGAGGTGCAATCAAAGGACCACAGCGCTGCTCAGACCGACAATAACACTGAAACGGATCGACGCGGTAGATAATCAGTCTTCGCATGCTATGTTTAATCGCCCCTGATAAGTGTAAATGATAGCATTGTTGTACCACCAATAAGTTTTGATGTTCAGGTAGTTTTTAAAGTGTGTAACCCATAAGCCATATTTAATTTGGATGTTGGAGTTTTGGAGCTTCGACAGTGAGTGAGCCATTTAGCTGATTTGAAAGGAACTGTATACAATTACAATCTCTTTGTTTCTCAAAATTCTTTTGTATAGCAAAACGAAGTGTCCCCAATTCATTCCAGGTACAGGTATTTGTTGCCTTCCGTAAACCACTCATACAATGACTCTTTCATTATCTATAAACCTATACATAACATAGCTTTTCCTTTTGACTATACAACTGAAGATAGAAACAGTCAATTAGTATGACTAACCAGCAGAACATACTCGGCTACTACTTCCGTTTCTAAAAAGAAGGCATATGCGTTTTTTTCCTAAAGTCAAACAATTTAAAGTTTGACCTATATATAAAAGATCAACCACTTTAATACTATACAAACTTAATATGAAAATATATTTCATGATGTGTACCTAATGACATTGATTTGTCATTGTAGAGGTCAATATTTTGTTCCAAAATCTTGGTCACACTTTATATTGTTAGATTCTTGTCAAATTTATATGCTTTATTTTCTTGAAGAGAGAAGACTAGACAATATGTGCCAAAACATGTGCAGGAATTTTAACTTCTCATATTAAACAAACACTCGCAAAGAGCAGCTTGCATATTGATATGTTTCCATCATAACAAGTTCATACAGTTGATTAAGCATTCAACACTTCACATGAGACACAAATATGTGCATATGTGCGTATATGGAATCTAACTTAGGTGGAGTGCGGGTTTATTTCGATCAAAACTAAGATTCTATATGCAAATAAGCCAACATGCAAATCATCACGCCGTCCCTTTTCTCTCGAACCCTTGATTCACCGAGAAACTAGACACAACCCTCGATGAGCACATTCTTGTTGTGCAGCGCTAGGACATAATAACACATGCAACGGAGGTCAGGAAAGGAGCCGGTGGCAAGCAACAACGGGAAGTGAAGGGGAAAGGAACACAGGCAAGGTAGAGCTATGTGGTCGATGTAAGCAGTTGCTCCTTTTAGGGTTAGTTCATTTTGCAAAAAACAAATATATTTCTTGTCTCTCATATTCCTGCCTGTCTCCGTCGAGATGAGGACTTTGCTTTTTACGGTATGCCTATCAAAGATTTCTCGCCCTGCTCCCCCCCCCCCCCCCCCCCCCCCCCCAACAATGTGTTCATCCAGTTGTATCTAGGATACTAAATCCAGTGAGTCATTTTTATTTTCAATCTCATGCAAACCTTATTAATTCATTTCTGACATATGTTCACCTATTAATTTGACTAAGTTTTATTGTTTCTAGACGGAGCTAGTGAGTTGTCTAGATTTCAGAATCTTCGTATGCAACTTTTTTATGCAATGATGCAATATACATGAAAAAGTGTTTTCATTTGGTAAAAATAGAAATCAAAATGGAACCTATGGAGTATAATTTGTCATCACGGAGAAATAGGAGTCCGAAGTTTCGCTCTCTATATATTATGCAGAGAGATGTATATGCACCATAACTTCTCAAGTCCCCTTTGTTCTCTATTCTGTAGATCCATCATGGTTTTTGGTTAAAAAAAAGACCCAACATGGTTTAACAGATTGTTTCCATTACAGCTGTAACAAACACTAATTTGACGATAACATTAACACTACATTTTACGGTTTAGTTTTGCTTGAGTCGAACCAAGATTCTTCTCATAGGGTGTCGGGGTTCCTCTATTGTGGGCTCGTGCATTAGTCAAAACAAATATTATTGTTTATACTAAATTTTCATACTTATTTATAACTCTTTTTTGCCAATTCACTTTCATGAGTGATATATTGTGCTAAATTTAAAATGTATTACGTAAATAAGCATATATTACTATTTAATACATTATTCCTTAGAAAGGTGTTTAAACCAAATCCTCTCTAATGTGAGAAAGAAAAGAAACCCGCATGCCTTCTCGAGTTAATTTGTCACTTACATGAATAGAGTGCATATATTTGTGTGTATCCTTTTCTTTATTTGTAGAGATATCTAAATCATATGCTAAATAATATCCAAATAGAGATTTCTAGTTTATGATTAGGTATACTAAGATACAAAAATCTAGATAGTAGTGGTGTGTAAATAATTTAGAACGCCACTAGTAGCATGTCTAATATAACGACTTCCTACAAGTGCAAGTTTATGTCTAGATCTACAAGAGGGAATTTTATATTTGAAAAGTTTGTAAATTTCTATACCCGAGTGGCCGAGTGACAGCATAGGGCAAAGGTGTGCAATCTGTTGTTGCAGATAAAACAATGGTTTCTTTTATCACATTTGGAATAGAGAGCTGTATTATATAGGGAAAATAAAGGCGTGACGATGACTGGCAATGACGAGCAGGATTGCCACCTTACAGGGTAAAAAATCGGGGCGAGTGACATCAAACCTAAACGTGGAAGCGTTGGATAACTTGTACTCGCACGCTATAGTCGATCTCCCTTGACAAGTGTAAATGATATAGCAGTACGATATGTCGATATGAATGTTCAGCCGGTTTTTTAAGTGTGTAACCAACTAACCATAAGAGTTTTTTTTTTATGTTTGGAGTTTTGGGGCTGTAGGGTGGAAAGCGCGCAAGAGTCATTTAGCTGAGTTGAAAGGTTTTGTATACACTTACACTCTCTCTGCTTGTCACGGAAATCATAATGGGTAGTAGGTGCAGATGCACCCACAACCCAAAAAACAAATTTTAAAATGTCAAAAAATTCAAAATAATTTTTTTGGATATAACTCAAGACATTTTATGTTAGCACTAAAAGTTACGTGAAGAAAAAAACATTTTTTGTGACCTGTGCAAAAAAGACAAATCCGGACGATCCAAAATGATTTTATATGAGACTTTTTTATCTTTTTTGCACAGGTCACAAAAAATATTTTTCTCCACAGCATTTTTTGTGCTAACACAAAATGTTTAATGTATATCCGAATTGTTTTATGTAATTTCTTGACATTTTGAAAAAAAATGTTTTTTACATAATAGGTGCATCTACTACCCAAAACGCTTTTGTACAGCTACCAATGTCGCATGTCGCCTTCAGCGACGCACTCACCAAGTCTGGAGCAAAACATGCTACCTTCAGCAAATTATATATTGTGATCCAGTGCTATCAGTGAAGCACAAGCAAGATAAGCAGCTAAAACAGCCATCGGTAAACACAGAGTATGGTATTCATGTAAGTCTTATCTGTCAGTCGAGTTCATCAGGAGCTCACAGCATTGTACACAGCAGGGTGTTAGAGGCCATGGAACTCCTGCAGTCCAGGAATGAGTTAACCCTTAAGACTTTGTTTGGTTTGCAGGGGAGGAAAATCCAAGGAACCATATCCGCAAAGGAGTTTTTTTTTAAATGAATGCAAAAGCTTTGACTTATCTATTAATTAAGAATAAGGTGTCCATTTTATTTGCGGGAGAAACCGGGTGAAAATCATACAGCGAACACCAACACCATTGGACAGAGCCCACACAACCTCTAGAAGATCCGGCTAGCCTTTCACCCTTGTCGGAGAGAAGAAGTCATAACTGCTATGGGAGGAGCAGATACGGGACACTCCAACGTAGATGAAGAGGCCAACCCTCCGGGGAACCCGACGACGAACAACACTGTGAACAACCACGTCGCCCACACGACGCAATGTGAAACACCCACGATGTTGCAGAACTCTCGGAGCTGCCGCCCCGACTTCCATCTCTCTGTCACTCCCTACGCAATCCACCTGGACCACCTTCCGGGGCCGCCGCCCCGACATGCCACCGCTCACGCTCGAACTGCAACGCCGCACGACCTAGCCGTCCGCAGCCCAAACTGCACAGAACAAGCTACCCGTAGACCACGGCCGCCATACCACATATGAGGCCGCCGCCTCGACATACTGCCAGACCACGCCCACTGGGATGCGTCGACCAAGCCGACAATCCCGCTGCACTCACAGCTCGAGATTGTCACCCACGCCAAGCAGGACAACAACACCACCTCATAGAGTCGTCGCTGCATCGCTTCCCGAGGACGCCGCCTCGGCGCACAACAACCATCCGGGGCCGCCGCCCCGACTTTCTCCACGCTCGCCAGCAGCACAACCCAACATGAAGGCACAAACCTCCACCATCCGATGTAGGTCTGGGCCTCCAAAGGCGATGCCCCCAAGGGGGTAGCAACGAATACGCCGCCATCACCCGCTCCAACAAAGCCAAAGCTAGAGCTTTCACCCAGAGGACCAAGTCGCGAGGTCGGATCGGAGTTCCTAAGCAACGCCTCCAAGGAAGGGAACGACGTCCAAAGACGTCGTCGGCGCAAGGATTTGTCCTAGAACTCCACCACCCGCCATCCTAGCAGCATAAAAATCTCCATTTCATAGTGAATCAAGCGGTGACCTGGCCGAGCAACATTTCAAGTAATATTTGCTGCATCATTGTTGTAAAAGTTCTGAATTTCATAACTGCGCCATTACAACTAGAACTATATCTTAATTTAGCTAGCAAAACACAATGATTTGCTGGGAACTATATCTCGGTACAAAAGTTTCTGAATTCCTCCCAAGTTGTTGTGTCCGAGGCGGCGACACTACTGAAGAGGTGAGCAACAGTCAGGCAGGAGTCCAGCTCTGGTCTTCGCTAACCCACACCGCCATCAGGTATCGCAGGTCAAAGTTTGCTGAATTACAAGAAAAATCGAGGAAGTTAAGCAACTGTTTCACAATACAACAGTTTAAGGAAACTATTTTTTACACTACAACGGTTTCTTAACGACATTGAAGTCATAAAGCCAAACATCAAGACAACAGTAGAAGTAGTATGAAGCAGGCTGTTCTATGTATGCTGCAGTTTCTCTACTTACTAATTAAAGTTGCACGGTGACGAGATTAACAAACCCCATTTGGTTCAGTAAACTTTCAAAATAGAACAGTTTCAGTAAACAGTTTTTCAGACTACAGCAGTTTCGGTATATTGTTTTTCAAGCACAACCAGAAAACAGTATCTACAAGACTACAAACATCTGTACACTGCATAAGAAAGGCAAGACTACTAGTACAAGTATTGCAAAGGAGATCAGTAGTAAATTAGGTACATGGAGAAGATCAGTTATTTAAATCTCGTAGCTTTGCAGAATAAACAAGACAGCCCATGTACAAAACCTGAGAGCAATGTAAGGTGCAGAAATTATGTGTGGCTGCCTCAGCACTTCCATTGTGAGACAAGCATGTGAAGCTCGTAGTTTTAACTTTGGAGTTGTGTTGATTTGGGTTTTTAAGTTCCAAAATTTTCTATTAGCAGCAAATATTACCAAATGGAAAATCTGCTATGTAAAGCATGCTGATTCTACTAACAACTGGCTGGATCTAGTAGTTTGATGCAATAAAGAATACAGCACCGGTACTGATAGAACAAACAACAAGCAAATAAACAGATCTGCACAACTGCATGTTTTTTCTAGAAAAAACTATAGGCTAGCATGCAATGAGGGAGTACAGAATGCAGTTTATTTTCCCCTATATCCCCAGTAGCATTAGGACAAGAACTCATAATAAGCATTTTATTTTCGAAGGAGGCTCTGCTACGATAACATCAAATGCTCAGTAACTGGCACCTGGGAAGACGATCTGGTCAGACAGACATTTGTGGGGTCTGACGCAAAATTATCCTCAGAATTCCAATTTTTTAACATGACGAGGATCACCTTGCCTGAAATTTTGATGAAAAGGGGACTATTCTATATCGAATCAGCGTACGAAGTTCAGGCTGTCTCAGCTAGCAATGACCGACAGGTGGGGTTCATCAGATGGTGTGCTTGGAAGCAGTTGGCAGCGAATCAGGTATTGAAACTTACTGCCCAGCCAAGGTGTGGAATGAATATCGAGAGAAAAAAGATTGAATTAGACACAAGATGCCCACTGCGTGCGTACTACATTGTTTGATGATGGAGGCCACCTATTTATCCGATGTTCAGAACTGAAGAAGGTGTGAATCCTGTGTGAGATCCTCCTGCTGCCGTATGAAAACCGATGAAGTTGGTGGCCTTGCTTTGGTGGTGGTGGACTGAGAGAAATAGAGCGAACCATGGTGAACACAGGTTGTGTGCCGAGGAGCTTAGGTTTGCGGTGAGTCTGGGCATATTTCTTAATGGGCTGAATTCCTGAAGAAGAACCAGCTGAGACGCAGCAATCACCTGCTTGCTGGCAGCCCCCTCCGAGGGACTGGGTCAAGGTTAATCTCGAAGGTGCCTTCTGGGTATTGGCCGTCTCCTATTTGTCACTGACTGCCTCCGAGGATATATTATCAAGCTTACTGGCAAAACACTACTGTGAGGAAACAAGCAGCACTGCACCAAAACAGCTACTGGATAGTGAATACTAGCACAAGTGGACGGTGATCAGAAACCCAGTTGGTCATATTTGCTCTCGTCCTAACCATCTTCATCCATATGTGGTCAATGCGTCGCATCATGGTTCTGCAAACATAGATTTCGATCAAATACACCTTTCGATACGATAAAAGCATTCAATCATTTGTTTGGTCCATAGACATCCCTTTTGGATTGTAAAAACTCATGTATGGAACTAAAGGACGGATATTTTCTCTCTTCCATATCTTCTTCCACTGTAGCATCTTGAGGTTAATCTCGCAGATGCCAAGGTCTGTGTTCACAAAAACGATATCGCGGCCCGCCACAGATCCGATCAATGCAAGTCTATTCTCTGGATTCAGAATGAGGATAAGTTCCTTGAGATTTATTACTTTACATTCAGTCCAGGACGCAACTCCATCGGAACCCAGCTGTCTTGACCACAGGTAGAGGGTTAGCCCGTCCACATATGCAAACCCCAAACTGCCATCCTGCATCTCCATGAGGATAGTGGCACTGGCAGTACCAACCACCTCCTGAGGCGCGTCAATCAGCGACAAGGAATTAGAGCTCAAGTCGTATTTGAGAATTCCTGCACGACCATGATCATCTTAGTAAACAAGAATCTATACTACTATTAAAAGAGCAAACATGTTGGGATACTTTAAATCTTATCCGTTCAATTTTCAATCAACGATCCAGATTGTCCCGATGTCGAGCAGCAAACACTTTAAATCTTGTCCGTTCAATTTTCAATCAACGATCCAGATTGTCTGGTCAAACAAAAAAGTGCGGCTAGCTGTCTGGCCTCAACACGTTCAAAAATAAGGAAAGCAAAGAAACAAAGTTTTGGAAGTACACGGATAGGTGTTTGACCTAAACACGTACATGGATTCTGTAGAAGAAAACGGACACTAACCTATAGCCCAAGGCGGACTCAATAATCCCTCGGTTAATATAAGGCCACCATACGTACATGTACCTTTTTTTTTTTGCGGTGAAAGACACAGATATTACATCGGACAAATTACAAAAAGGCCCTCAGAAGAAATAAAATTACAGCCCAGCCCCTGAGCAACTCGACCACGCCGGAGACGACGCAACGCTGTCGGTGGCGTGCCGCTGCTCATACTCCTCGCGATGCCTTGGATCAGGAGCATCCCCAAGCTCTACACAAATTGTGATGTGAAATGACTTTTACTTATATTCATAACAAATTACCTACATCTACACGAACTTTGAGCGGATTGACATAAAAAATTACATACAATTATTTAAATTGGTTGATTCTAATAGTAGAATTTCTTTCATCGCACTGTCCTAAAGCTGGTGCATTGCCATCTTCATCAGGATTCTTAGGTAAACATCTCGACCAATCGACTTGCATTTATCATAATAATGTTGGTAATGTCTTTGGCTATCTTTAGATTCATGTAGCACGGTAAAAGCTGAAATTGTATAGAGAACAAAATTGGTAACTAAATAAAAGAGCGTGTTCTCCATCTATTTGCTTGTGACATTTGATTAGATTGATTGTAAGATGAGCTAAGCAAAGCTGACAATGGATATTTGCTTGTAGGAATACCTCTGCAGACAGTGTGCTTGTCACTGACTGCCCAACAACAGAACGTTCCGTCCATGGAGTGTTGTTCAGTCCCAACAAATAGGGAGGGGATATTGACTTGCACCAAAACAAGTAATCCAACTAGGTATGATTTTTTCCTACTTGTAAATTGTTCCATTTAATTGTGAAAACGTTCTACTTGTAAATTGTCTCATTTGAAGACCTTCTTCATGTAAAGTGTCCCATTTAACGTGCATTGCACGTACATTCCAACTAGTGAAGTAAAGCGCGTCTTTGACGAGGACAGGGCACGTTGGTTCGATGTATGGATCATCCTCAATATAAAAACCAGAACACGCCTCGACCCACTTCCCGTCAAGATCAACATCAGAGGACGGGTCCCTGCATTCACCCTCCTCTGGCGAGGACAGCCACACGCTTGCAACAATATCACCATGAGGATCCAGGTCCAGGCAGACAAAGACGGCTCGGAAAGGGCCATCATGGCATGCGCGGTGGTCGCAGCCGGCCACGGCGCAGAGCACCGCGGCCCATAGGCATAGCTCTCCACCATCATTGGCGCGCCCAGGTTCCACCAGCGGCCCTTCATGGGTTCCCAAACGGCGAGCTTGGTGACGGCGTTTGGAAAAGCAAAGTTATCCCCAAGGAGAACGCGGCTATGGCGGCAGTCCAACGCATAGCATCCAAAGTAGCTCCAGCGCTGGACGTCGGGAATGCGCGCGTCGAATTTGGTGGTGGGGAGGAAGAATGGCCCGGTTTCTTTCTCCCGCGGGTTGATGTACGGGGAGAGGCGGCGAAAAAAGAAGCCGAGCATGGGGGGAGCTCCGTGGAACTCGCGGTAGCGAGCGTGGAAGGCGGTGCCGGTGAGGAGACCGAGCCAGAGCTTGCTGGCGAGGGAGGCCCGCACGATCGAGGCGGGCTCGTCCGGCGGGAAGCGGAGGAAGACCTCCTCGATGAGCTCTTCCGGCAGCATCGCCGGCGGCGGCGGCATGGTCGTTGGTGGAGGCGGCGGCGACAGCGAGGGTTTGGGGAGGGGAATTTTTTGAGGAGCTGGGCGGGGAGGAAGGAAAATAATGGGATTGTGGCCTGACCAGTTCCGCTTGGGCAGTAACCGACAGGTGGGCCCGGAGAGACAGTGAGAGTGCGCTGAGAGCGAGAACTGAACTTGTTGGCACTCTCTTAAAAATCTGAAATCTGACGACACGAGGCTTTATTCAGAGAGCTTAAGTTTCGTCTTCGCCTGGATTTTATCGAGTCTAAAATTGTGTATGAATGCAGAGTCGGTAACAAAGCCTGCCGCCCATGTTCTGACGGCCCTAGGTGCTGCTGAGCCGATAGGTTATCACCATGTTTGGTTAGAGAACCATCCGGTTGATGTAACCAGCGCTATGTACGGTGATTCTGCCGGCCAATGTTAATGGAATGGCAGCGTTCCATCTCAAAAAAAGTCATGCTTTGATTTGGATGTTGTAATGTTGGAGCTTAGGCAGAAAGTGTCGATTCTGATTCCGAAGTTATCGTACACAATCTCTCTGTTTCCCACATTTTTTTGGGGGGTACAGCTACATAAAGTGTTTGCCAGTTCTTTCCTTGAACAGCTACTCATGGTCTCCTTCAGCGAAACACTCCATGCTACCTTCAGCAAATTATGCTTCGACCAAGCCATATCAATGAAGCACAAGCATCGTACACAATTACTACAAAGTACAGTGAATGCACCAAAACTGCTATCAGTCAACACACAGTATGGCATTCCTGTAAGTCTTATCTGTCACTTGAGTTCATCATCCAGAGCTCACAACATCGTACACAGTTAGTAAAGAGCAAGCTGCTCAAGGCCGCGGGACAGCTGCAGCGCAGGCATGAATAAACCCCTTGAAATGGGGAAAGAGTGGAACCTGAAGTAATACACACATTTTTACAGCGTTATCTATGACAAAACGAAGGTCACGATTTTCCCCTGTCACCCTACACATCGGCTGTCATGCATGGTCATTGTTTTCTTACATCAGATATCGCGGGGACCTTGGCCGGGTAGCTAGACAAGTCCACATCGAGCAGGTCCGAGAGGTCGTACATTCCCCCCGGCGGGTCGACTTTGTTCCTGATTGGAGTTGTCATCGATTCGTCCTGATGATCTACCTGGTTGGCTGATACGCTTGAGATCACTGGACTGTTTGAAGGCACCACGGTGATGCCGGCCAGCTCTACGTCCCGTCTGCTTGGCACCGTGCTCTCAGACGGATACTTTGCCTGTGTACTGTCTCCCTCGTTGTGGTTGTACAGCACATATTCGTTGTAGGTTGGAGCAAACTACACGAGAATGGAGCTGATTAGACCAATAAACATGCAAACTACAGTACACGAGAATGTAGCCTGTTCATATGAGAAACTGGAAAAACTACAAAGCTTGTGGAAACACTGAACAGGGAATGGGCGTCTATGATCCTGCTTACCTGGTGAACTGTGTCATGGTAGAAATCATTGAATTTTAAAGCATGAATAAGGCTTTCCTTGAAACCACCAGACGGGCGAGCATTTGCACCTGCATACTCCTTGTAGGGAAAGGCAAATAAGTGCCCAATGGCTGCTATGAGCATCTCAACGCACAATACATAGTTCTGGAGATCAGCAGCCTTTTCAGTATTCTTGACAAATCGAGACTTGGCAGCAAGGAAAACCAGGACACCCTACAATGCATAAATTCAAATTATGGCACGGATAAAAAACTTCCTATGACAGCAAAATTCCTTAACAAGACCATAGGGTAAAACGCAATGTGACTATATTATGAGGATAAAAACAGCTGGTTCCCTATTATAGTTTTGAAGAGGATCAGGCATGGATTGATGTTCTATATTTACCTGCCAGTATGTGAGAAACACGACTGATTTGATTATGATGAACTTTGGGACAGGATTATATGGCCGAAGTAGATCTCTGCATGCCGCATAGAACAATGCAAGAGCATATAGCGCCATCGAATATGAGATTGTGTATATAATAGTGATGTATAAATAGGATTGATTGACACTGAAGTTTCCATCTTCGTATTTTCCTTTAGCGTAAAGTATGAAGGTAATAACCACCAAGATAGGCTTAAGGATAACAAACTGCAAACAGCCTTGTTTGCATCTCCGTATAAAACGCCTGTTCAGTGACATAAAAAATCAGTTACTCTTTCATAATCGTTGCAAACAGCTCTTGAAGAATGCTATTGAGCAATGGTCTGCCAATGCATAAATTGTCATGATAACCACTTATTATGCAGAAGGAAACATACGCACCCATCTAGAGGAATCGCTGGCAAACAGCAAGTCATCAGAAACCATGATGGTTTCAGGGTTTTGCCATTCAAGCTCACAACCACAGCACCAGGCCCTCCCACCCATGCCAAGCATAGCGAAAAGAAATTGTAGATGACCCAAGCATCATACCTGAAACATTTAAGAGAAAGAAAAATTAAGCATAAAATGGATATACTCATGCAGTTCTTACTTCGGGTACTTGTAGAAACAATTGGATTATAAACAAACAGGCGAAACAGCATATGGGCATCTCACATAAACAATGAGTAGGATAATTAACAACTAACTTGGCTATGATATGCTAACTGAGGTTAACGTGTTAAAAGTGCTTAGCAAACAAAGACAAGGATAGAATGGCCAGCATCTCATTAAATCACACACAACTACCTTTTGGTCATTACATACATAGTTGTTCAAACCATCTGGGTAGCATATGAATTCAGGCCATGCTCAAGTCGAAGTATGTATTATCATATTATAACCTGGATTATTATTTTGCAACTTTACACTACAGGAGATCATTCATCACACATTCCTGACTAGTTATTATTTACCATTCGACTAGTTATTATCTACCATTCTATACTTCCAAGGATGACAGTTAAAGCTAACGGTGACATGAACCCTCTTGCACTCTAAATAATGTTGGTCTGTGATGACCAGCTTATACTTATGAAACTATGGCACAGTTGTTAACAACGCATAATAGATCCTATGTTTACTAAGATGATCAGCTAAAGTGCTAAACCCATGAGCAGTCAGCAGAATGGTAATATAGATAGAATATCTCAGTCGATTTGTCGTAATAGGTAGAGTCTACAGAAGTGCTTACGACTGCCATATGCCATATCTTATAAACTTATAATCATGCAGCAATCCACCAGTTTGCACATATCACAGATGCCAGACCATAAAATTTAACACGGTAACAGAAAAAAGGAGATTTCGCACATGTGCCATTACAGAAAGCAAACAAAATGCTTCTGATGATCACATGACCCAACAGGTGAGCAATACTAGCTGAAACCACAATCTCGAATTGAGCCCATTGATTTACATAATGGTGCCATAGAAGTTTGAATTGCAAGAAAATGACTTACATTTCTCGGACAGAGGTAAAATATATTGCTTTGTCTGGTAGGATAAGGGAAATGAACGACATCACTGCATAGACCTGCAAAACATTGTTGGCCATCAGAGCTAATACGCACCAACATAAAAGGACTTATAAATAAACAAACACAACCGGGTATGACCGGTGAAATTTAAGGGTGTGTTTGTTTTGCGGCAAAAATATGCCTTGAATTTCTTTTGGCTATGACCAAAACTTTGCTTCTTGTTAGGATGGTTGCCAACTTTTTGGCATGCCAATGGCTTCTTACAAACTCAAGTCCATTTTTCAGCCAAAGTTGGCCACCTCATGGGCACACAAACCTTGGCCAAATTTTTGGATACCCAAATTTTTGGTGGGTCGATCTTGGGCTGAACTAAACATACCCTAAATGCATGGTGGATGAATAATAGTCATAAGACTCAAAGAGTTGTTTTATAGCTGGATGACGGTTATCATATAAGAGAAGTGCTATGGCAGTAGAAAATGCTTATTGTGTCCCTGCCACTTAGATAGCACGACCACCTGGTTTAACAATATTCACCGAAGAAACCCCTGAAACCACAAACGATCATTTAGAGAACCCTTGAAGCAACCTACCTACGTTTCTATCAGAAGTCTGCCACTTAAAAGAAAGGATTGATTTTCTTATTCCATAATGACCAGCTGTCTGTCTCCAGATATGCTTAACTCGCACATCTAGAATGAATGATGTCGCAGGGAAAGCATGGGGGTCCTCCTCACAAACTCCGTAATGAGCTCAGGTAGCACCAGCGTGTTCCTCAGAGAGCACTTCAAATTCCAATTTAGTAATCACGACCTAGGAGCAAATTCGCCTCCTAACCCACTCTGCACACGATCAAGACCTAGGAGCACCAACCAATCACACCCGCAGATCACAGGCGGGCTCGCCTTCCAGCTCGCAGCCACGAATTGCCCCTCAAGTTTTTTCGAAAATACGGCGCCGGTAGCGACAGATCTGACGCGGGGGTGAATGGGGGAGCTGCGAATCGAGCGAAGGAGAGGGAGGGGCGTACCGGGACCATGAATATGATGCGGACGATGAATCGCTGGAAGATGGGCTCGGCGTAGTGGAGCAGGTGGCGGTAGATGTGTCCGAGCGAGATGACGGTGGCCGCCGCGGCGCACAGCAGCGCCGCCGCCGTGTACGCCACCGCCGCCCAATCCATCGCGGCGGGTCGAAGCCACCACCACCACACCAGAAGGCCGCCTCGGCGAGGGAGCGGGACGCGGCGGCGAGCTGTGGAGCCGAGCGACCGGCGCGGTGTCAGGTCCGTCCGGGTTTGGTTGCGGGTGGTTAGGGGAAGATGGAGGAAGGAAGGAGAAAGGAGGGGTTAACAGTGCGATGGTGAGGTGTTAATGGGCATCGAATTTCGCGTCGCGTCGACGATTAGTTTTCGGTTTTCCTCTTTGACGATGACGATGATCTAGGGATTTGAAACAGGGTGGGTGTTCGAGAAGGACGGCTGCAGAAAGGAAACTTCTCTGAATTTCCTTGTTTGGGAGTTTTCTGACGTGAACTCGCCGTCAAACTTCATACCGCAAGCAAGATCGTTCCTATACTAGCGCATCATCCGCGTGAAACAAACTCATAATTCAAGTACGCTTAACCCTAACGAACACTATTATACAATCGCCAATCGGTGTTAATCGGGTTATTAAAAGCGTATTAATTAATCGACTTACTAAAAGCGTCCGCAGGTGAGAACCAACCTGTGTTTGTTCGGATTGTTAGAAGGATGGTTGTATCCTTAGGTGAAATTGATTTTTCGGATTATTCCTTGGTGGGAGGCGACGTTCCTCTCGATAGCGAGGTGCCTGGGGTCAGGGACAGATCCACGCCCAAGACAACTAGGGTCACGGCCCTGGGCGCGGCGGCGATGCTCAAGCTTGATGACAATACTATAGTAGACATTGTGCAGTATTATAGCTACAGTTAACGAAGGTGGCCCTAGACGTGATGAAATTCTAGGTCCGTCCCTATCTGGGTGAATTTGTCAATTTTAAGACTCGGCCGTCGGCTCAGTCTTTCGGAGGTGCTCATATGATAGGGTGTCTATGAGTTCATAGGATGAGTGTATATGAATGTCTGCATGTGTACGGTGTTTCGCAAAAAAAAAAATACAGAGGTGGACGAGACTCGAATATGTGAATTTTCGCGTCAGAGTGCACCACATGTGGTGATGGTGCTGGTGTGCAAGATAAGTAAAGCTGGGCGTAGTGCTGCGGCCGACAGCTAGCTGTGTCAACGTCCGACTTATATCGCACGCCAAAATCCAGTGCAACAGCCATTTAGTTTCATATATATACTAATATATTTTTATGTATGGGTAATTGGGTATTTGCAAGCTAGCATCTGCCTGATTGGTTCTGTTAACGAGTTGGCATCTGCCGGGTTGTTTGTGGGCTCAATCAAAGAGCTTAATTAACATCGCTGGCTTGATTAGCTATACACGGATGATATATGGCACATTTTTTTTAAATAATACGCTTTTCTTATTTATTTCCAGAAATAATACGTGTTTTTTATTTTTAAAAATATTATCTACTCGTCTTGGCCGAAACCGATTACTACTAATCGTCATGGCCGAAGACGATTAGTATTAATCGTCTTTGCCGAAGACAAGACCCATGTGCAAGGAATCTGCATGTGACAAGGACTATGCATGTGCATGCATGCAACTACCTATCGTCTTCCCCCAAAGACGACAAGGCCCTAATCGTCTTCCCCAAGGACGATTAGCCCAATCGGCTTAGACTAAGACGACTGACTAATATTTTTGAAAAAAAATAAAAACACGTATTATTTTTCTAATTAAATAAATTTCGCGTATTATTTTAAAAAAAATAGCTGATATATGCGCCTAGGCCATACTGTTGCTCACTGGCTCTGGACGGCCTGTCTGCAGGTGTAGGGCAATATGATTATTTTTCATTTTATCTGGAGAATTATGCAACAGATGATACAATGACAGGATGCGTCGATTCGTAGAGCCAGCTTGACGACGATTAACTACTTGTCATCTTGTTCTCGTCACCGGCCATTGTGCTTAACCACTGCTTAAACCGTGTTCAACAGAAAGAATGGAGGAGGGCCGATATGTTAACAACTACCGCCTTTGAGTAAACTTGCACGCACAAGTTAGTTTGTTGCCAGTAGCTGGCTAGCACTGCTAGCCTAGCAGTGCCAAGGTACGTCCGGATATTGCAGCATGGAGTTTACTGTCGCAGCTACCACTAGTAGTCTAGTGTAGTTATAATATTCTTCCATTTTGGGCGGTATGGGACGTTTAAAGAGATTATGGGTAGCTATTTGGATTGGTAACACATCCCGCTAACAATATCCTCACATATGTTATGCCTCCTTATTCTTTAAAGGAGTAAATTTGCTTCTCTAAAAGAAGTACTTCGTGGAGTAAAAGAAATTGTAACACAAATTTATTTATTTTTGGGTTATGGAGTTAAACTTGATAACATATTTATTCATTAATCGACATCTTGATAACATATTCCATCAATTCTTTACTGATAGAATTGATCCAAAAAAAAAATTTACATTTCAATAGAAACACTACTTCTTTGAATCTTTGATTGTTCCTACAAGTCCGATATATATTTCATCTAGCTCCTTATATTCATCGGCTATATGTTTGGTATTCTCCGCTGATTGTAGCTTGCATATCGTCTTCTCTTTCTTCTCAATTTTGGAGATTGTGTCGTCCATACATTCCGTATCTTGCAATAGTGCACCGACATCTAATATATTCAGTCGATCAATAGATCAATATACTCTTATTCCCAATAACAAAACACGCAACCTTTCTAAATTAACAATAAAGCAAACATTTAGTTTGATTTCCAACCAAATATCATACCGAAGACAAAGTCATACTCACTTTGTCCATTTCGCACTTGAAAAAAAGCAACCTAGGATGCTTAACCGTGCTCGACATCCACCGCAGCACCAACCGGCCGCAATCGTCACATTTGATGATCGGTAGAGGCTGGCCGCCGAGCTGCTGGGCGAGGGTCGAACCCGGACGATCCGTTGATGTGCCGGCAGCAGCGGAGGCCATGGCGGTCGGTTGAACGGTGAGATGGAACCGGGAGGAAGAAGACATACCGGAAGCGACGCGGAGCGGACGGGGTGGCTACAGAGGTTCGGTCCCCGATGAATCCAGCCGAAACGCGACGGCGGCGAGATTTGCTGAATCCAGCAACGGCGGAAGCGGTAGATGAGACGAATACGGCGACATCAAGCAGCAACGACCAAATCAAAGTGGGGGAGGAGCGCCGCCGGTGCTACGGGGTGACGGGCGAGCAAGGTGGAGGGCGGCGGAGGTACAAACGGCGGTGACGGATAGTCCGGGTCCGACGGGGTGTCCGGACGGGAAAACTTTTTCTCCAGGACACTCAGGTCGAGTATATTTGAGTGACGGACGAACTCTGGAGATTTTTTTTACTCCTCTAAATTGTTTAAGAGTTCGGCTATGTGAGGTTTAGAGGAGAAAATCAAGATTTTTTCTCCTTTAACCGGATATAAGGGATTAGCTAGAGATGCCCTTACAAGAAGATCAGGGTGCCTTTAGATGGACTTTATGCCGAAATGGCAAGTATTCTTTCAAACTGGTTTGAAATTTATTCTTGCTTTGTTATTATAAAAGTTGAAGTGAAAGTCTCTCCCATTTGTTTCCCCTCAAAAAAATCTGACACTTATATCAAAATCGAAAACTTTGGAAATTAAAATCCCGTTAAAAACAAGATTTCCATGTGGCATATGCATGTCATAATGTCAAACTATAATCCTTAGACGAAATTGGCAGCAAGGCGCTAAGTGTAGCTTTTATAGTCAGGATGAATCAATACATGATCTTTTCAGAATGCCAATGTGCTAGATCCATATGGTGTATAGTTCAGGTTTGATCCTGGTCGGTACTTCTCGTCTATGTTGGTCACTATGGCTTAGTGGTAATGATATTGCTTTTCATAAAAGAAATATTAACTCTCTTATCTCTCTTCCTCTTTTTCGAAAGAAATCAGACTATTCGTCCCCTACACACCCCTCCTTCAAAATCACGCAAGCGGCAACTTAGACATGCCTTTCTTGGTCGGCCCCATAAGCTTTTCTTCCACGTTGTTGGGCTGCATCACTCAATGCTAGCATGGCCTATGCAGTCGCCGTTCCTTTGCCCGGTCAGGAACACCACGACGGGGACGCATAGGCATATGCTTAGTGGCGGAGCCAGGACCTGAACTATGTGATGTTATTTCAAATCTGTGATGTCAAATATATATGCTTTCACTAATTTTATAAATTTTCTTCATGATTTCAGCTTGTATAGAAAGGATTTGCCAAAACCCTATGTGGCCAACTAACCACAGGACTCATACGTTGCCACTGATGTTCCTCCTTGTAGACGGGGACGCGTGCACGTGTTGCTGCCCTTCCTCCTTACGCACGAAACGTTCCTCCACGCATCCATGGGATTTTAAAAAAGCTATGTGATTCAGATTTCAAACGGGCTATTTTCCCGGAACGTAAGTGCCACGGTAAAGAGAGATTACTCTAGGAGACCGGGGATGTCACTACTAGAGTTTTTAGAATTATTAAAATGTGCTAAAAAAATTCTGTTTTTTATCCGCTATGATTTTTTATTGAAGTTTGATTGAAAAGACAACTAAAGAAAAAAGGTAATAAATTTGGACAAAAAATATTTAATTTTTTCCCAAAACCAGATTTGTACACCAAAACTCCATGTTCTACTAGGAAAACAAGCTAAAATGGGCACATACGGCTTGCATCGCCATATAACGCATGGATGTGTAGCTACCTCCATGGGTAGCAAATTGCCTCGCTTTGACCGAATCAGAACCTTATTCGGATATAATTAAGAGTGTTTATACCCTCTATAAATCTAGCTGATTTAAATGCCTTATAAAAGATGCTCTAAAATATTTTTATGTATTACAATTATTAGATTGTTTTGTTTGATAATATGTAGCAACATAGAAAATGGAGTAATTTGCCACTTTTTTATGTTTGGTACTATGAAAACTTGATTAGATAAGAACTTACAATTAGATTGGTAATTAGACATGAATTCTAAGAACATGCGCGCGAGATAACTGAAGATTGAATCCAGTAGAACGTAAGTGTTTTGCTACAATTATTATAATAATTGGAGTCAATATTGCAGTGCACAATGTCAGGCATTGACGTCCTAGTTCCTCTCGTCGCCAGGTAGAAGTACCATTTATAGATTAGAGAGAGCTCATCAGTAAGTCCTAGCGACTTGGTCACGCATATGTGACTTGGTTCAGGATGCACCTACGCGGGGTTAAGGCCATTCACACAATGGCTAACAATATTTATACTGAACTTTAATACATTTTTCATGATGAATGTTGAACGGTCATATTAAGTAGTCTACCTTTTCTATTATCAAGTTAGATAATCACTATTTATGATGTTCACTCTTATGCAGATCTAACATCCATTGATATACATATGATGTAAATTAAATTTATATTTTGTAGTAAAGTTACATTTTAAGGAAATTATCCCCTAAAAGATCTGTAGTTACATTGAAATCATGTTAATATGTCAAAACTACAGAGAGTCAAAATCGCATTCACGGTGGATTAATTTAATTTGTGACGATTTGTATTTTGTAGTATGTGCATGCTCGTATATATTCCGAAAAAGTAGATTCTTGTGGAGATATCTAAACCATGTGTTCCAGAAAATATCTTGGTGAATGTGTCGACGGATGGAGAAGGTGAAAAATATATTAAAACACTCTCTTCCACGTCTAGCATCCTTGATATAGAATGAAGCTATTTTATTACTAATGGATTGGCCTAACATAAACACGAGACGTCTTGGCTAATATCATATTGAATTGCATACATGAGCTAGTTCACCTGAAAGTACAAAAGTCCTAAGAGAATCTCCACCGGCGCCTCCGATAATGTGTCAGGCACACTCAAAATAGTGTTTGCTATGGGATGTGTCAGACACTTGTCTAGACGGTTTGGGGTGGCTCCCCAGCGGCACCCCCGAGATGTGTTTTAATGGAACATCAATTAAACTAAGTTTAGCACATTTTCTACAAATTATTTAATTTTTTACACATAAAACCAATCTAACACTAGATCTACTCGCCGTTGAAGATGTAGATGATGCCGACGCCCGACAATGTCCCGGGCTGCTGTGACAACAACGAGACTAAAGGGAAAAACGCTCCCAGGCCTATTCAGTCACTACCGATGTTAAACCGAATCAGTACGCCATACTATTTTCACCTAGTACATATTTTGCAGACATATTGTTTGACCAAGGAAGTATTTTGTCACGATTGGTGGCCCCCAAAAATGACAATGCTGGGATTATAAGCCTTTGAACCAACAAAAAAAAAGAGAGAGAGAGAACTTTGAACTAACAGCTTGTCAGTACAACAACGATATACCGATCAAAAAGGTTGAGATCCTAGATTCGGCCGCTAATAAAAAATCGGTTGGGCTAATAACGGGCTGAGCTGAAATCTGCGTCGACAACGTGCGTACCTATAAAGAGCAGGGACTTCTCAGAGAAGGAAAAAACCTATACAGAGCCGAGGCGCCGCCATAGCTTTGCATCCTCATCTTTGCACCTAGCTCGATTGGAAGTTTGGAACTAAGATTTCGTTCGGCCATGTCGACGACCAAGAAACACGCAGCCGACTTCATCCCGCCAGCATCTCCCCGATCAAGCCGTCGCGGAGACTGGGCCTCCCGTACATCACCCACGACCTGATCCCCAACATCCTGATCCGCCTCCCGACGAGATCCGTTGCCCGATTCAAGGCCGTCTGCAAGGACTGGCTGGCCGCGATATCGGACCCTGATTTCCTCAACGCTCACCACCTCCAGGCCGTCAAGCAGAGGCCGTCGCTGCTCATGGTGCCCACCACGTCCTACGTGAGGCACGGCTGCCCTCTCCTCATGAGGTTCTACAAGTACCGCATCGGCGAGGAAGCTAAGCCGATGCACTCCGAAAAGCTTTGCGGGCGCATGAACATGATGCGCGACAGTCCTGTGCACTGCGACGGTATGATCCTCATCACCGCCAAAGCGGAGCTGATGATGATCTGCAACCCAACGACGGGAGAGGTCGTCCCCCTTCCACGTGCAAGCCTCGGAATATTCAATGACCTTATGGGCTACCCGAGTTTGATCCCTTTTACCTCGAGGACGGGTCTAGGGCTCGATCATCCGTTTCCGGGATTGAATGGCCAAGATTTTCCATTGAATGGGTTGAAAGTTTAACACATTTAACGAAAAATCTCAACCGTTCAATCGTGGTAACGGACGGTTAGAGATAGAGGTTGTGCGCCATATGAGTTGTAGAAGCTCAACTCATATGGCGCGCAACCCGTATCTCGACCATCCGTTCCCGGGATTGAATGGCCAAGATTTTTCATTGAATGGGTTGAAAGTTCAACACATTTAACGATAAATCTCAGCCGTTCAATCGTGGTAACGGACGGCTAGAGATAGGGGTTGTACGCCATATGAGTTGTAGAAGCTCATATCCGTCGATCCCCGCAGTAAGAAGTACAAGGTGGCCAGGTTCTTTTACCAATATGGCAACACAGGCTATGATAGAGTGCAAGTTTGCTTACTCTAGGCACCAATGTGTGGCGGCAAACGGCCGACGATCGGCTGTATCCGATCGCCGGCCGAACTCCGTCATGTGCAAGGCTCCATATACTGGATGCTAATCAGTACGATGTGGTCCTTCCCGCAGCCACCGTACGCGTTTCTTCGGTTCAGCTTGGCCAACGAGAAGTTTAGCCTCGTCCCGTGCCCTCCTAGCGCTTACAAGCCTGCACGTTTCGTGCCATCGGAGAGCGAGCTCTGCTGCACCTGCTTCTGCGAGCAGAATAGGGAGCTGGAGGTTTGGAGCCTGAGTGTTGGGCCAGAGAACAACCCTGAAGGGACTAGGCGCTGCACCGTGGTGATTGGGTCTGATTTGGTCATGTTTGACTTCAATGGTCGGCCGACGAGGTCTCCTAAAGTTGTTCTTCATGGGAGCACGCTGATCATGACCGCAGAGAGTAAGTGTAGAATTATGAGATTGGCGGAATATGATGGATGTATTATTGAGCCTCATGGGCGAGTATATATAGGAGTACAAGAGACCGACTTGGAGTACAAGACAAGAAACAAATCATATCTCTACCATATCTTTCCGTACACGCATATACTCTAACATCCCCCGCAGTCGTAGCGGTAATATCGTGAACAACTGAAACGTCGCGGACGGTCAGACTGGAGACAAACCGAAGTAGACCAGTGGGCTGACATCCCCGCAGTAGGAGCGGGAACGTCGTTGTCGAGGTGTGCCCTCGGCAATTCCCATGGTTGCTATACCTAGGGTTGATTGTGTGGTAGAGAACGCGTAGTATCGGTGGAATCGATGGCTGACAAGCTGGATTTACCCAGGTTCAGGCCCTCGAGTGAGGTAAAACCCCTACTTCCTGCTTGTCTGTGTTTATGGTATGAATATGGAGGTTACAAGAGTTCGACGAGCGGCTGATCTCGTCGAGGTTTTGGTGGCTATGGATTGCTTGCCCTAATCGATCACCCTCCCAGCCTTTATATAGGAGGCTGGGTCTCGGGAAACATAACCGACCAAGGTTACATATATGGAAAGCCTTAACCGACTATAACTTGATCTAACTTGGAAAACACTCTTCGTCTTAGGCCTTCCTTCATGGGTTTCGATTAATCTTTGGGCTTCTTTGATCACGTGCACCAGGTACCCTTAAGCTGGGGTACCCGCAGAGCATAACCTCGTCATTAGCCCCCGAGTACTTGCTTGACTCGAAGAATCGAGCATGTGCTCCCTTCATCGTGCACGTCATAGTCTTTGCTTTTATACTCCTGATCCGACGTAGTCCTTCTACTCTTAATTTGTTTCGATTGTATGCGTATGTGAACCAAGGGATATTAACATAGTAGGCCTGACTCACTCGATACCGAGCTCAGCTAACTGCTTACTTGAGCAAAAAACCTTACTAATCTTCAGTCAGACTCGAGTCCCTGGATTCGAGCCTGGAACGCAGTCGAAAGATTTTGCCTAGGGATATTGACATAGTAGGCCTGACTCACTCGAAAATCGAGCTCAGTTAACCGCACATTCGGGCGAAACCATACTAGCCTTCAATCAGGTTCGAGTCCCCGGACTCGAAGCTGGAACACTTTTGCAATTTTGCCTAGGGATATTGACATAGTAGGCCTGACTCACTCGAAAATCGAGCTCAGTTAACCGCACATTTGGGCGAAACCATACTAGCCTTCAATCAGGTTCGAGTCCCCGGACTCGAAGCTGGAACATACTGGACAGACTCGACTCAGGCCGTTGTAGGTCTTACTGATTCGTTCTGCAGTTTAACTTTTGATACCTAACGCGTCCGTCAGGATTTTCATCATGTCTGTTGACACGGAAAATTTCAAGGGAAAACACTGTTGGAGCGTCCCTCGGCCCATCTCGATTGCTCGGCGGGTCTTACCTTTGCATTTGCGTATGCAGCATCCGAAACATCTGCGATTGGCATAGTTCGGGAATTTATGAAGTTTGATTCTTTGTTTTGTGAAGTACTTAATGCTTTCAATCGAGCCTGTATCGAGTGAATTTTCTTACCTTGTTTGGAAATCTATGGGAGCGCGACAGCGCTCCCATGGGAGTAGCCCCCGAGATTGTGGTTTATTGTCTTGCAATAGAGGACAATCTCAAATCATCCTTTATACTGCTTTTTGTCAATCGAAATATTTTGTCTTTGAAATCTATGGGAGCGCGTCAGCGCTCCCATGGGAGTAGCCCCCGAGATTATGCTTTATTTCGTTTGAAGTAGAGGATAATCTCAATAATTTTGCTCCTTTTTGATCAATCGCAAGAAATTTTTGATATGCTCCCATGGGAGTACCTTTGCTAGTCGAATCCTTGTGTCGATTGTAGTCTCGAACCCACCACTCGAATGTGGACGTTCACTGCCCTGACGTCATTCGTGACGTCTTAGGCGTGCGCCCCGTTTTGACAAGACGTGTCTGTGTGGGCCCAATGTTCAGAGTTTTGACCGCAGAAGACGCCGTTTCAGCTTTGATTTGACCGGACGTGGCGAATTTTTCGCCGCGCCATCATAACCTCCTAGGGTTTTGTGCGTAGTGGGCGACGTGGGATGCGACGGTTGCTCTCTGCGCTCGCCACGTGTACGGCCAGATGCTATGTGCATTTGGACGGACGGTTATGATGGGTTTTGCGTTGTGCGGTAAGTAGCAATATTTGCGCAAGATTTTGATTTACTTGCCATTCACTTCCTCTGTTCCTCTTCTTCCTCGCGCACCGCACACCATTGCTCTGCCTCCCAAGCTCCTTGCTGCTTGCTCCTTGCGCAATGGCGCCAAAGAAGATCAAGCGTGCCGCTGCAACTGCTCCGCCACCGATCCAGCGGACAAGGGGAAGGATGCGGCCATGGCGAGTGAGCCTGCCGATGCGCTTTTGAAGATCCCCGGTGACTGGACGAGATCCAGTGTAACCGAGGATACCCTTTCTGAGTACCGTCAGAAGGGTTGGCTGCCGCCAGCTGACCAGCTGGCCGCGCGTGCTCCAGGTCTGGAGGTACGCCCTGACCCTCGCAACGGCGAACGCGTCTGCTTCGCTGAATTCCTTCCCCGCGGGTTCTCTCTCCCTTTGCATGATTTTGTGCGAGGGCTACTGTACGCCTATGGCCTACAGATTCATGATCTTACTCCCAACAGCATTATGCATATCGCCTGTTTCATGGTGCTTGCGAGTGTTTCTTGGGGTGTCCCCCAGCTGGGCATTGTGGAAGCATATCTTCAAGGTGCGCCACAATTGCCGGGGTAAACGCCCTTGCCCGGTGGGTGGATTTCAAGTCCAAGTGCGAAGCGATTCGCATTACTTTAGCTTGAAGACAGTCGACTCTGCCCAAGGTTGGCGGACCAAATGGTTCTATGTGCCAGTCGACCAGTGGTGCTCCCGGCTTTTTCGATTGAGAATCTCCGAAGAAGACGGTGGCCTGGGACCACCCTATCTCTCCTGCTGAAGCCAAAGAAGCCACCCCTTTGCTGAATGAGATTGGAAAGTTGCTGAAGACTGTTTCTGGTATTCAGTTGATCAGCACTTATTTGAAGATGCGAGTGTGGCCCATGCGCCTTCGTGCCCACCCGATGTGGCAGTATGAGGGTCCACTCGACAGCATCAGGATGAGCGCCACCGAGTTGACGCCAAAGGAGCTCAGTGCTCAGGTGAAGAAATCACGAGCATCAAAGCTTCCACAAAAATCGACTTCAACTTCCCCACGTCCCCTACGGGCCAGAGAAGGCCTTACCCGCAGTGAGTGATTCTTTTTGCCGTTTTTATGCCTCACCATCTGCCTTTGCATCCTTTTTGCTTCGTTCTTATGATTATGAATTGTGCTTGTTACATAGGGTCACTCGACTGCCACCTCTCTCCCTCCTCTACCCGAAGCCGGGCCTACTGTGGAGACGGCAGTACAGGAGGAAACCAAGCTGCCCATTGCTGACCCTGCTTCTGCCCACTCGACCCTCAGGATAATCCCGAAGAAGAAACAGGGGAAGAGGTGGAACAGGTTGTAGCGGATGCTTCGGATGAATCAGATGCTGAGCAGGTCCTCGCAAGCCTAAACGCCAGCGTTTGGTTCTTCCGGAGTCTTCGAGTACAGAGGATGAGCAAGGGGACACCGGTAATTCGGGTATCCCTTCTCCTGCTAAAAGCCATCCCCTGACTGTCTCCCCTCTGGCTTCTCGTCCTCCTGCCACTTCGAGTAACACCTCTCGACTGGGTGTTTTCTCTCTTGGTGACGAACCTGATTCCGATGAAGAAGATGAGCCAAGGTTTGCTTAATGTTCTATTCCTTTATTTGTAGCCGCGCCTTTATGGTTTTTGTTTTTTGATTGCATGTATTTTTGCTTTTGATACCAGTGGCAAATCGCCATCTCCCCTCCAGTCGCGGACACGTCGATTGTGGCGCAGCCATCCACCCTTCCAGAGGCAGCACAAGGCACTATTCTTGAAGCGGCCAAGGACGCAACTGAGCTGATGGTTGCTGATTTGAACAAGGAGAAGGCTGCCCCAACCGCGGATGCCGTGGCTTCCTCCTCCAAGCCTGCCTCTTGGACTGATCACGTGAGTGCTTCTGTTATTACTTATACTTGAAAATTTTGTTTCTTCTGCACTCGACGATAACATGCGTATTCTGTTTCAGCCTATGTATGCCGCCATGGCCCCTTGGGTCCAGTCCTTTGTTCGGGTGGAGCAAGAGAGGGACTCCCTGCAGTCAACTTCGACTGAGCTTGCGCGTAAGCGTTTTTTGCTAAAACTTTCCCTTCTTTTGAAGTTATGATACTAATCGAGAATGTTTTGAACTCCGCAGAAAACAAGAAGTCAGCTGAGGAGCAAGTGGAAGGCCTGAGAAACAAGTGCAGGACTTGCAGACCAAGCTCTCCACCCAGCAGTCTGAATCGAAGAAAGCACTTGCTGATGCTCAGGACGCAACCACTCGCCGCGATAAGGAGCTTGCTGCACGTCTGTTGGGTATGGCCCGTGCTGCCAAAGGTGAATGAACTGTTTTTGTGAGTAGCTCTTTGGTTATTTTAGCAGCTTTTGCTCATAACTTCTGCTTTCTGAATTTTGAAGGTTCCGAAGGCACCTCGGCTTCCACTAAGCCATCGAGTGACTCACTGTCACTCGATGATGCAATAACGGAACTCGAGTCTGTGTTGTCCAAGACCAAAGGCGAACTGGCTACCATGACCAGTACCCTTAGCAATTTGCACGCGGGGATGTGTCCTACAGCCGCCGCTCCCTCGACTGCAGAAGGACTTGCTGCAGCTTTTGGCGAAAGATCGTCGATTGTGGCGGATTTTGCCCGCGAACTCACGGTACGCGGCTCGGAGTACACCCTCAGGCTTTTGTTAGGCAATGGTGTAGAGGCCGATTTCGACAGTGCTTTATCGGACTACCCGAAAAAGCCTGATGGAAGGCCGCTATCATTCAGGGGTGTAACCGAGCCAGCTACGCGTCTGAGCGAAATCTGCGTCCAGACTATGGAGCGCCGGGCTGAAGCTGTTAGGGCTCAGTCGCGTAAAACTAGGGCAGAATCCATCTCGCAGGCCTAGGAACTTTTTACTCTGTAATTTGATTACTCGAACCTGGCATGTATGCTTTTGCTACTTATGTTTATGCTAGTATATACTTTTGGGTGCTTTGTTTGAATGAAATTTGCTGAATCATCTGAATTTTGCAACTTCGTGTGTCTGGGCTTCTGAATGTTGCGTTTTATGAACCAGCCACAAGAATGCGAGTCTGGTGGACCTTCTCCTTCTCATACTCGAACATCTGTCGAGCAAGGATGATACGAGGGCACTTGCTCTTGCGAAGAATCGAGTGAGTGAACTAGAGCAAGAACTCAAAAACACTCGATCTGAGTTGGAGCTACTGCGTTCCAAGCCAAGTTTTGCTACCCAACGCGAGGATTATGTTCTTGGCGAGATGGACCACATAAACAGGCAACTCAATGTGAGTTTATGACACCATTTTTGCTTAAAAGTTTTCATTTGCTTGCATTATGCTTTGGACCAATAACTTTTTGGCCTTTTGCAGGTTTTGTGCCTGATGCCCAGCAGAAAGTAGGAGGGTCAATCGACTCCTCGATAATGCTGTTGATGTACCAACTACTGGCAGGCAGCATTTTTATTTGGACAAGGTGCACGCTCGCACACTTGCTACTTTGAAGGATCGAGTATGGCGAAACGCCCAAGTGCTCGAGATGTGCAGACGTATCTTCACTCGCCTAAATTGTGCGCTTTTCCCGTCAGGGCCTCAACCTCAAGGCTTGTTTCCCTTGATTGATATCTTTCGAGTGACGGACTCAGTCAAAGAGTCTTTGATGCAGCTTGCTATTCTTGGATCCAACGCCACTATGGCTTACATCCGCGCCGTAAGCCAAATTTTGCGATTCGACCTCCTGCAATTGGCACACTTGTATCCCAATCACATTTGATCGAGACACGCTCTGCTGCTGAGGAACTCATCGATTGCTGCAAGGAGCAGCTTTTTGGTCCTGTACTGGATATAAAGGATGAGCCAGATTCTTAACTTGTAAACTTTTTGAATCCGGGCATTCTCCGAATGTAAATATGTTCTCTTGTATTTGTGGCGAAATATTTATATGCGTATATTTGTGACAGCCCCCGAGTCTATCGAGTGGGATTTTTGAGTTTTTGCCAGCCCTCGAGTATATCGAGTGGGTTTTTAGTATTTTTGCTTGACCCAGCCCCCGAGTATATCGAGTGGGGTTTTTTAGTATTTTTGCTTGACCCAGCCCCCGAGTATATCGAGTGGGGTTTTTTAGTTTTTGCTTGACCCAGCCCCCGAGTATATCGAGTGGGGCTTGGGTTTTATGCTCGAGCCCCCGAGTGTTTGAGTAGGGTAAACAATAAAAGGCATATATGAGGAATATGGAGGAAATGTATCTTTATTCGAAATATGTTTTCGACCAGCAAGCCGCCTCATTAAAAACCTTCCAGTCCCCTTAGGTACCCTGGTAAGGGAAAAGAGTGCGTCTGAAACCTGCTGGTTCTTCCGATATTATGCGCCTATTACATATCTATGCATAGAACTGACGCAGATGCGCCCCTATATACTAGTGTGACTTGACGACATGTTGACCGTCTCTGAACCTTCACTCGCCTGCCCCTTGTGCTTCATCGCGTCGTTGATGACCTTGAGCCCTCTGTCGATTGCCATTTTCTTGCTTTCTGGTAGAGGTGTACGGTCATTGGAGACCTCAAGCTCGGCGAGTGATTGCTCCATCCCGTACATCTCTGAGATTTTGCTGAAGTCACGGTCACATGAATCTGACCTTTGAAAGTTCCCGTTGATCGTGATGACTCCTTTTGGCCCTGGCATTTTGAGCTTGAGGTAGGCGTAGTGTGGGACGGCCATGAATCGAGCGAAAGTGGGGCGCCCAAGTATTGCATGGTATTGTGATTTCCAATCGACCACTTCAACTCAATCGACTCGGTTCTGAAGTGAGTAGGATCTCCAAACGTAACATCGAGTTGTATGGTGCCTTCTGGGAGCACTGCTTTGCCTGGGACGATGCCGTGGAAGGTACTTGCGGACTTTGGCAGATTTTCGACTGATTTGTTCATTCTACGTAGCGTATCTGCAAAGATTATGTTGAGCCGCTACCTCCGTCCATGAAGACCTTGGTCATGGCGTAGCCTCCAATTTGGCGTCGAGTACCAAGGCTGCATGCCCTGGTCGATATACTGCGGGTGGGTGGTCCTCTCGATTGAAGATAATCGGAGTTTCTGATCCTTTCAAAAAAATTGTGATGGCTGGGGGTGCCATGACCGCCATATTGACGTGTCGAGTGTGTAATTTTTGCTCTCTATTGGAGGGACGTCCTCGCTGGATCATGTTCATCTGCCCGCGAGTTACGGGATATTTTTGTTCATCTCCTTGCTGCATCTGGTGCACGGCTGCTGCCATTTGTGTTCCCGTAACGGGTTGTGCTGGCACCATGTATACTGGTGTCGGTTGCGCTGGTGTTGGTGCAGTATACACCTGAGTAGGCTGTGTTTGCGGTGGTATGGAATATACCTGTGCTTGTTGTACTTGTTGCGGTGCTGGATATGCCTGAACAGGCTGTGCTTGTGATGTAGTCGATGGAATCTGCACTAGTTGAGGAGGTGCACGCCCATCTCTTTGCAGTCGCAGTATATGTTCAATCGCAAGTTGATCGAATTCCCTGCAATTTCTCAGCGAGTGGTTAGAGCGAAGCTTACCATCATCCCCTTTGTAAAGATGGAACCTGCAATAATCGTCCATCTTTCTTCGATTGAGCGCTCAGGATCTTTGTCTGCTCGCCTGCGCCACTCTGGCCTTCTGTAGCTATCGCGGTCGTCGCGTCTGTGTCTCGACTGTCACGTCGATCGTCTGTACGGTGGTCTCGATTACCTCGGCGGTCGTCCGTATGATGATCTCGATTATCACGATGATCGTCGGGTCGTCTGTCAGTTTGGTCGCGACTGTCCCTTGACTGGACAAAGCCTGCTGCGATGAAGTTTGGATGGTCATCGTCGTGATAACGATTCTTGCGTTTGCGCCTTCGATCATCTCTGTAGCTATCTCTGCGGTCTCGACTGCCCCCTCGTGATTTTCATGTGATGCTACGGGTCGAGTGCCTCGTACGGAGTCTTCTCCGTCTGCCCACTTTGTTGCGAGTACCATGAGTGCGGCCATTGTCTTTGGGTCTTCTCGACCAAGTGTTTCTTTGAAGTCTTCCCTCCAGAGTCCGTTTTTGAAGGCGTCGATTGCCCTATCTTCTGATACGTTGCCTACTGAGTTACGGATGGTGGTCCACCGCCGTATGTACGATCTCAGAGATTCATCTGACTTTTGCTTGCAGGTCCGGAGCTCCTCGAAGGTTTTGGGGCGCTCACATAGAGGCTCGAAGTATTTGATGAAATCACCCTTGAAGTGTTCCCACGAATCGTAGTATGATTCGGGTAGCGATTTGAGCCAATCGCGAGCCGTTCCTTCCATCATAAGTTGTATGTACTGCATAGCTGTAGTTGTGGTGCCGCGCTGACATCCGACTGCCAGCCTGTAATCTTCTAGCCAGCCTGATGGCTCTTGTTTGCAGTTGAACTTAGGCGTGGTAGCTAGCGAAAATTTCTTGGGCATACGAGCCTCCCGGATCCGTCGAGTGAAGCATAGCGCTCCACATGGCCCGATTTCTGCTTCCGAGTCTGAGCTGTTGCTGTATGACCTCCTCGAGTGGCTCCTACTGGAACGATGACGGCGTGAGCTTTTTCGACTGCTCCTTCCCCGAGGGCTTCGACTGCGACGGTCCCGATCTGTATCTCTCCTTGGAGTTGCTTGTGGATGCTGTATGGCTTGTGCTGCTATTGCAGTTGTTTGTACAGTTGGAGGTGCTGATCCCTCTTTGGGTCTCCTGCAGGAGGTTCGATTGTTCTGAGGTAGGTGCCTAGCGTCATCAGCGCCCCGGCTGGCTCAGTAGGTATGGGAACTCCTTCCGCGTCGACTGCCATAAAGGCTGGGTTTAGGTTCCGAGTGACCGCTGCACGATCTGCGTCTCCGAGGTTTATGAATCGTGACCTATCGCGGGGTCGTTTCTGCCTGTTGAACTTGTAGACAATGCTCTTCTCGAGCACTCGATATGCTGGCTTGCTTTTTGCGTTCTTCGAGTACTGCTCGGTAATTCTTTAACCGTATCGATTCTTGCCACTGGAAGTATTGTAAGGTCAATACCTCTTCCGGAGTTGCGTTTGCTGGTAGCATTGTGCAGCTTTCGATTACTTTGCTCACTTTTTCCGCCATCTCTGCGGTGATGGTCAGCGTGGTTGTTCCGTCTGGCATGGTGACTGTGCAAGGGTATTCTGTAGGTCGACGGCATGTTGCGGCTGCTGATGTTTCTGCTGTACTCGCGGTGTACACCTGATACGGTACCACCCGATCTTCTCCATGTGTTGCTAATGCGCATTATGGATTCGGCGTCGTCATCCAGGCTCATGTTGGAGTTGCTTTGCTTGTTGGGGTTTCTGCCACAATCGAGTTGATCTTCGAGTGCTTTGTCCAGGCTATCTGCGTCGCAGGTGAATATCTCGTGGCTGGCACGGATTTCTGGGCCGTTGAGATCGGCGAGGTATATGTTGTCATCTATGTTCTCCTTGTTCCCCGACGTCGTTGCAGTCGACGATGTTGTCGAGTGACTCGATTGAGTTGTTTGGGCGGTACGCAGATTCGATCTCGCTTCTTCCAAATCTTTTTGCCACCTCGTCACGGAACTCTTGCGAGGTCATGGATGTTGCAGAGTCGCTTGGCGATTGGATCGGGACGATCTGTGACGATGTCGCGCCCAAGATGGATGGTGTTGCAGTCGAAGCGTTGTCGATTGTCTCCATGTTGAGTGTCTCCATGTCGAGTGGATCTAACAGGTCCTGCACACCATCTTTATCGACAAAGAAGTTAAATTTTCCAACCGTAATATCCAAACCTGATTCGAGTCCGGCGAAGGCTTGTTGAGCTTCCATCGAGTGCGGCGTGAGCCTCCTTGGAGATTTTGGCGAGTGATCGCTTTTTGAATTGATGCTGGTAGATCTTGCCGGCGAGTTGCTGTTTGCAACGGTGGTCGGTGATTTGCTTTTTGATGATGTAGGCGAGTTACCTTGTGCAGATGCGATCGCGGGTGGCCGCTTGATGATGAAACCGGCGAAACCGTGAGCCCAATACTACCTTTTCCCACAGACGGCGCCAATTGTCGAGGTGTGCCCTCGGCAATTCCCATGGTTGCTATACCTAGGGTTGATTGTGTGGTAGAGAACGCGTAGTATCGGTGGAATCGACGGCTGACAAGCTGGATTTACCCAGGTTCAGGGCCCTCGAGTGAGGTAAAACCCCTACTTCCTGCTTGTCTGTGTTTATGGTATGAATATGGAGGTTACAAGGTTCGACGAGTGCTGATCTCGTCGAGGTTTTGGTGGCTATGGATTGCTTGCCTGATCGATCACCCTCCCAGCCTTTATATAGGAGGCTGGGTCTCGGGAAACATAACCGACAAGGTTACATATATGGAAAGCCTTAACCGACTATAACTTGATCTAACTTGGAAAACACTCTTCATCTTAGGCCTTCCTTCATGGGCTTCGATTAATCTTTTGGCTTCTTTGATCACGTGCACCAGGTACCCTTAAGCTGGGGTACCCGCAGAGCATAACCTCGTCAGTCGTGGACGGTGTCGCGGCGCTGATGCTTGGACTGTAGAGGAAGCTGATGAGGAGCTCAAGCGAGGTGATAGCCCTTTGTGCCGATGTCGAGGGAGCCGAGAGCGTTGGGCGGTTCAGCCTTGGTCGTGGTAGCCGAGGGGGTCGCCGTGGTCGATGTCGTGGTCGGGTTGCCGGTGTCAAGGTAGACGCACATGAAGCTGCGGACGCATAGTGCGCGTGAAGAGGACGGAGACGCGTCGAGACAGTCGTCGAGGATGCCGATGCCGGAGACGACGCAGTACGAACCGTCGAGGACGAGGTGCAGCCATAGTTTTGCCAAAACAAGGCGCACGTCGGGGACGAAGGCACACTCCGGCTTTGCCAGAGCCGAGTACGCATAGAAGAATTCGGTGACGTAGTCGAGGCAGTTGTAGAGGAGGGAGTCGATGCTGAAGACATTGTCGAAGCTGATGTAGACGAGGCGCCGACCTGAGCTTGCCAGACTCGGGGACACGTCGGGGACGAAGGCACGCACCGGTGTTGTCAGTACCGTGCGTGCGGGGGCAGGGACCACCATGAACCATACGCCAGTGTCGGAGGGACTAGCAGAGGAGCACTCGACGACGGTTGCGGCGCCAATCGGCGTGGGGTAGAAGGTGCCGATGTCGTCAACGGTTGTCGGAATATGATGGATGTATTATTGAGCCTCATGGGCGAGTATATATAGGAGTATAAGGGACCGACTTGTAGTACAAGACAAGAAACAACCTATCTCTACCATATCTTTCCGTTCACACATATACTCTAACAATAAGGTGTACCAGTATGACATGCTCACAGCTAGATTGGCGAAGATAGCTTCGGATATCCATGACATCAGGTATTATGATCAGATATTTTATCAGAAGAACGTGGTTTTGCATCTCACTAATTATGTTGAGAGTTTGGTACGTGTTAATGAACTTTGACATGTACTATCTTATGTGTATTTTGAAACAAAATATTTTCTCGTCTGCAAGTTATAATGATTTGTGTGGCGAGAAATGACATTTTAACTATGTTGATTAACCTGAGGGCAAAAAAAAAAAAAAAAAAAATTATGTTGATTAACCGTGTCCGTCGGTTACTCTTGCTCACCTGCTAAAGCCCCCGAAAATGGCACCACAAAAACTTCAGAAAAATAATACTTTGTGAGATTGATCAATGGGTTGTCAGGATGAGATTGATCTTTTGCTCTCATCTCACGTGTAATTTTTGTAAGTTCAGTTTGTCTCATCGGATTTCCTTTCACTGCCTTCATGTCTCCTTCACCACTCATTTATAAATAGTAGGAGGGTCGCCGGCTTCCTCTAATCCCCACAATGGCTCACCAAATATAAGAATCGATACTCGCATGCGATCCGAGCATGTCTGGCACGCCCGCATTATTATTTCCCCAACACATGGGAGGTGCTTTTCTTTTTTCCAAATTTATTTCTCATGTAAAACACTAATTAGGTGCAAACATGAGTTAGTGTAAAGTGACCTCTAGTGGATATTGCTTGGTCCACCCGTGAGTGTATGCGAGATCCTCGCATCTATTGACCTGATCAACTTTTGGGCTCATATTTATAGTAAACGTTTATACCATTTTGTTGTCACTTCTATCAAATCTTAGCTAGTTAATTTCTATTGCTTAGTTACCATAATTAAACAGAAACAAATATTTGCTAGATCTAACTATATATGTAGTTTGTTAAATACTGCACCATGCTAAATTAAACAATTATTTTGTAGTAAATTACTTTCCCCTTATGCTTCACATGTACTTGAATGCATAGTGCTTCAACCGAATCCCCTTAAAATCAAGAAAAGAAAAAGGGGAAATCACATGCCTCCGGCTCCAAGAATTATTTTGTGCCATGAATATGAGCATATCTCTCTCCGATATATGTGATCATGTATTTTCATGTGATATCCTTAAATATCTCGTTAGAGATCTCTAATTGTTGAGGTCTAGCAAATATCTTGGTAGAGGTTTCGAGTCTACTATTAAGTATAAGAAAATAAGAAAAGTATAGAGTATACAAGTATTGTATGAAGAGGTAATTTAAAGTTGCACCCATGAGTATGTGCTTCCGTGTGAAAAATGGTGTTGTAATAAATGCCAATTTTTTATTTAAATTAAACATGTACACTAAATGTTCATGAACAATAACAAGTCATATGTTCCATTTAGAAAAGGCAAATGATCCTGGCGCTAGTAGATCTATAATTACTAGCATATCCCAAGAAATCAAGGAGCTTAGTGGGGTTTTTTCTAGCTTTGAGATTATTCATGTAAATAGGCTAGCTAATATGGCATCCCATTCTTGTGCTCATAGAGCTAGTGCTGCTAGGAGAAGATGTGTGTGGATAAACTTTATTCCACACTTGTTAGAAGATATTCTCTTGAAGGATTGTAACCCCTGTGATTTATCAATAAAGCTCCCGAATCGCAAAAAAACACACAAAAGGAACATTGTGGAGCATTTTATTAGGGAATAAATATGTATTTTATTCATGAATTTACATACACAAAAAGGACATGAACATCAACGCTATTAAAATAATTCATTTTTCTTGAAAATCAACAAACACTTTATAACATGTGTTACCGGAGCCATTTCCTCATCCCCGTTTACGAGAAGTTTATTATTGAATCGTTGGAATATCTGTTGTACTTTATTGTGTGGTGAGATATGTCTTAGATGTTCCAGTGGTTCAGTAATTAGTTCACGACAAAAAATTTTAGTTACTATAAAAAACTTGAAGAACAACCATAATAAAAAATGCATGAATTTGTTTTTCTTATTTTTTATACGTGCGCGTGAAACATGTTGTCTAATCTAGAAATAATATACTTGTTTAGTTGATATCATTACAAAATAAAAAAACACCAATGTATTCATCCTTTCGCCACATAATTTCATGGAATAAAGTTATAGTACTAGCATATGCACATTACAAGTAATTCTGGTAAAACATGGTCCATTGAAATTTTTCTTGTTCAAAGACACGTGTATATTTATGTATTTGTTGTTAGGGGAGACTGTAAATGGATACACAATTTTTGTGTTTTCACGAAGATTGCTCCTTTACCCTGGAATGTATTTCTAATTACTTTCTTAGGCGTATTTTTAGTGAGTATTGATAAAGACTACAAATAGAATATGGTTTTAAACAAGGTCATTGATAACAAGATATGAAGACTCTCAGTTTTATCCTCTATAGCAGTCATATCAATCTTATAAAGTTCTTTAGTTATCCGTTTGATATATCACTAGGAAATGTGCCCGTGCGTTGCTACGGGTTCATTTTATTGTGTGCAACGGCCCGACGTGGAACAATGTAGACTTCATCTCTAGCAAAACCGATCCGATGGTGGTTGGGGAGGGTGGCACTCAGCTTGGCGACGATGTTGTCTCGTCTTGGACGGCGAGATTGGTGGCGTCGCAGGGTAGGCGGCAGGCTACGCAGGAGAGTTCTCTATCCTCTTGAGAAAAATACACATTTATAAAACATTAATATATAAGTAATTTATAAACTTAATAACATTAATTCTCACAAGAGTTTTTAACGCAGGAGAAAGAGAAGGAGACCAATACCTAACTTGACGAGTCTGGCCATCTAATCGTTGTTTGATTTAGGGATTGATTCCCTATAATTTCAATTTAGCGTACTTTACACCATCTTTTGAGTTTGAAGCGAACTAATCTCAAAATGTCATATTCTTCATGGTATATGTTTGGTCTTTATTTCTTAGACTGATCAATGGACCTGGTTTCTAATCTCCATTGCGATGAGCTTGAAATATTGTAGATACATTCTCCGGTATTTTATTCGGCATTTGCCTATTACATGCTTGTCAAGACCTGGAAGTATCCTATATGTAGCAGTAATTTCCAATATCTGGCCTGTGGTTCTGTAGACCTACGTGGAATTTGATTTTGCCGTGAACAAACATGCTTCTCCTCAGTCCTATCCACTCGTCTCACGCACCCATCAGGACATCTCATCCGCATGCACGCAGCGAGCACGACATAGCAGGTGCTGGTGTTGTTTTCTTCGGCGGATGGCAGCATCAGTCATCAGACGCATCGCGAATAATGGTGTGGATTCTCTCTGTTTCCTCGCGTCCAGCGCGCAATCCGTCCCTGTCTCTCTCCTTTCGTGGACGTCACCCCCGCCGCCGGTAAAAATTCGGCAAGCTGGCGTCCGTTGCCTCGGACTGGTTCCTCGCGTTCAGCCCCCCCGCCTCTATCGCATCGATTCCTACCCAAAACGAACCGGATTCCGCCTAAGAACGGCCGCATCCTGCCGCCCTGCCACCAGGGCACGCCGGAGGCAGATCTCCCCCGCCTGGATGCTGAACCGCCTTTGTTGAAGAGGAAGGTGGCGGTGGAGTCTCCTCGCTGGAAGAGGACGACGCCGATAGCCGGGGGTCGAGCGGCTGCAGCGGGGATTCTGTTTCCCTCGTCTGTCGAGGTAGACGATTAAATAGATGGAATCGGTATTTTTTTTGCGTTGAACAGTTTTTCTGACTTACGGGTGGCATAGGTGGGTAATTAATCACAACTTTAGGGGTAAATCAGATGACCTACCAAACCAAACGGCGGAAGCCTTAGCGCTTTTATTATTAGGTATAGATTTTGTTTTAGACGATCTTAGTATTGGTGTTTTTTATGGATTACCCTTTCAACTACTGCTCCTATTGGTTTTCTTATGGCATGATATATCTCAAATAATAAATACTCTTTTTCAAGCGGTCTACGAGCCGCTGCTGAATCCATTAGTTATGAAATACAATTAACCTGTTGTGTGCTATCAATATCTCTACATCTGATTTGTTAAAATAGGATATTTTTCTTGTAAAATCCATTAAATATTTATTTTCCTTTATTTACATCACTGAATACATCGAAATTAGATCTGGATTAAACCCAACGCTCTATTACAGTAGGCATGTGTATAATGCATTAATGCACCACTAACATATGTCTATGGTTGACAAATTGGCGACTCCAGTGTTGGCCGAGACATACCAAATCGAAAAGGTTATTATCGACACACATTTCAACAAATGTTTGTCAAATCTAGCCCCTTAACCTTTTTGTCTTTCTAAGTAATTGTTGTTTTGTTAGACTAGGATATGTTTGGTTCCCAGCGAAAATTTGCCATATCATAGCCAAGTTTGACAGCCACAAAAGTGTGATTGAGAAATTGGACGTCACAAAGTGTTGCAAAAGTTGACAAAAGGAGTTTATTCTATGACAGATGGACCATATGTATAATAAAGTGAGGCAGTTCTAATTGTGAGAAGAAGCAAACACATACCAAGCTGCCAATGCTTAACATGCGTGCGGACCAAACAACCCTAAATCACAACTCAGTTTCTGTTTTATCGGGAGGATATTACTCCTTTTCCCTAGAATGGATTGTTTTTTCAGATTACTTCTCGATTTAGGTGTTTTTCTAGTGAGTATTGGTAAAAGCTTCTAGAGCGCATATATCGTTTTAAACGCAGTCCTCGATAACCGGACACGAAGAGTACCCTTTTGTTTCATCGTGTCCAAATTTGCTCTGTTTTACCATAAGCCTATGTATAATGCATTACACTATGATGACCCGATTTACTCGAGGATTGCAGCAGATATTTCACAAAATATCGTACAATAAGCAAAGAGCCAAAGCAGGTAGAGAACACAGAGAAGTTCCCGTCCTTATCCTCTCCACCGTCACTGTTGAAGAGAGGCGAAGGCGAAGGCGATTTTTGGGGCGAACCCGTCGATCCACTGCGTCCGCGCCGCCGAGGCGTGGGATTCCTCTCCTCCGCCGGCTGCTTCGGCAGCGGGAGGGTGGGGGATCCCCGTCTCCGGCCTATACTTACGGTAGGGTAGGGTGGGATCCCCGCCGGCGGTGCCTTGGAGGAGGTGGTGCTGGTGGTGGGGTGTTTGGTGTCGGCGCGGCCTTCTCCGGCGGCGGAGCTCTGCGGAGCTCGTCTTCTTCGCGCGCGACTTGTGGGCGCTCGAGGCCTGGTGGGGTTCTTGAGCTCCCTTGCCTCCCGTCGGATCCGCGGTGGCGGCGGATCCGGTGGCTGGAAACCGGAGCCGGGCGAGGTCGGCGGCTCCTCTCTGCGTCGGGATCGAGGACGTCTTCGGCAAGGTGGAGGTGCAGGAGAGTGAGGGTGCTTGCCGTGGTCGTTCATCGGCATAAGTTCCGCCGCGGCGCGGCGGGCGGGCTCTACGGCATCTTTCAAGAAGGAGGGCGCTCTCAGGCAGTGGTCAGAAGGTGGTTGATGTTCTTCGTCGCCGGCGCCGGTGGAGTTGCTGTGCTTCGATCTGGTTCTGCTTCCCCTACGTATTGTACTTTCTCTTCTGTATTTGTACTGTGTACTCTGTATGTGGTTCTGTGGTATTGAATATACGTAGGCTTTTCAAAAAAAAAAAAGCAAAGAGCCAAAGCACACTCCTCCCTCACCGCGGTGACAGCGTTTTCTTGTGAAGGAGGAGCCTCCCCGTCGGCCACAAATCCGCAAACAAAAACCCTGGCAAATCCCCTATCCACCCGGCCTCGCCTATAAACCCTCCTCCCCCCCGCTCCACAAGCCGAGAGCAGCCATCCGTTCCATTTCTTATCCCCTCTCCCCCCATGGCTTCCCTCCTCACCCTCCCCTCCTCCCTCTCCCTCTCCAACCCTAGCAGCGGCAGCGCCAGCGCGCCGGCCCTCCGCCTCCGCGCCGCCTTCCGCTGCTGGGCGCTCGGCCGCCGCTGGGCGGGCGCCGCCGCCGCCATCGCCTCGCCCAACTCCGTGCTCAGCGAGCACGCCTTCAAGCGCCTCGGCCTAGGCGGCAGCGACGATGAGGACGAGGGGTACGGGAGCGATGACCAGGAGGGGGCTGATGTGGCGGGCCCGGGGGACGCGGTGCTGCAGGGGGACGCGGATGAGCTCGCCATCTCCAGGCTCGGCCTGCCCGCACAGCTCGTCGCCACCCTCGAGAAGCGCGGCATCACACACCTCTTCCCCATCCAGGTGAATTGGACGAATTTTGCCCGGTGGTGTTGTTGTTGGCCTTTTGAGTCGCTCAATTGTTGTGGTGTTGCAGGCTAATTAGGAGACTGTTGGGAGGAGACCGACTGGTGTCTGTCGGTGTAGGATTTGGTGAAAATTCAGTTGGTGCTATCGTAATTCGCTGTGCGTAGGCTTGTGTCAAGCTGTTTAGTGCCGTTCTGAACATGATAAGTGGAGCTTACTCTTTCTAGTCAGGAAAGGAGACGATATTGTTCTAGAGAAGTTGCCAAGTGCCAACACTTTAGCCCAAGTAACATTTCAACCAAACCAGAGAGCGGGTTAGACATGATAAATGGATCTTACTTTTTTTAGTTAGAAAAGGGGACACTAGTGTTATAATGAAGTTGTTAAGTGCCAACACTTGAGCCTAATTACTTTTCACCCAAACGGCCATCATAGTGAGTGTTAATTGCAGTTTGTATGGGAATTTGACAACGCCTAGTGCCATTGTAAGTTGAAATTGCCCTGTTCTCACAAATACCACCAAGTGTTCGCAACTGTTATATTTGCTATTGTGGAACAGAAGTTGGGGGCAGTTGTGTCATTTCCTCCATTTTAGTATACAGTGCTGGACAGTTTGGATAACGCATTCTCCTAGTCATGTCCATCAACAGAATGCATTGCAAGTAAAAGATGATAAATTAATTTTCCTTTGTATTAAGTAATATTTAACATGTTATAACAACGTTGTAAGCGCCGACACTTAGTCCTAACAACATTTCACCTAAATTATATAATTGAATTATCAGTATCGAAGCGGCCATAGAGTGTTAACTGCAGTTTGTATCGAGATTTAACAACGCATATGGTTGTAGTCTTCCATTGTTAGTGAAACTAGTCCTGTCCCCGCAAATAGTGTTTTGCAGCTGTTAGATTTGCTATTAGTGGAACAGAAATCGGGGACAGTTGTGCCATTTGCTCCATTTTAACATTTAGTGTTGCAAAGTTTCGATAAGTGGATAACAGATTCGCCTGGCCATGTCCATCAACAAAATGCCTTGCAAGTAAATGATGATTCACATACTTGTATAATTTAATTTTCCTTACTATTGCGTACTATGTATGTTTTCACTGTGCTTATTTTACTCTGTAAGGTGCTTGTTTGCTTAGTCGTTTGCTGACTTGTTTTGTCTCCTCCAGAGGGCTGTATTGGTTCCAGCTCTTGAGGGTCGTGACCTGATTGCAAGAGCAAAGACTGGAACTGGAAAGACGCTGGCCTTCGGTATACCCATGATCAAGCAGATAATTGAGCAGGACGAAGCAGGGCGGAATCTTGGGTACCCATTATCTTGTTCTGCAGCTGCATTTCATGCAGCATTAAAATCAGTTTATAATTCACATCCCTAACTTTGAATTTTCTCTTTTGGTAGGCGAGGTCGTACTCCTCGAGCTTTGGTTCTTGCACCCACTAGAGAGTTGGCTAAACAAGTCGAGAAAGAAATAATGGAATCGGCACCAAAGCTTAGTACAGTGTGTGTTTATGGTGGTGTCTCGTATAACATCCAGCAGAATGCACTCTCCCGTGGTGTTGATGTTGTCGTAGGAACTCCGGGTCGCCTCATTGATTTGATAAACGGTGGAAGTCTTCAGTTGGGAGAAGTTAGGTATCTGGTACTTGATGAGGCTGACCAGATGCTTGCAGTTGGGTTTGAGGAAGACGTCGAAACAATATTGCAAACGGTGCCAGCAGATCGACAAAGCATGCTTTTCTCTGCCACCATGCCTACTTGGGTGAAGAAATTGTCTAGGCGGTACTTGAACAACCCTTTGACAATTGATTTGGTATGGCCTTCATGCTTTCACATTCATTTTCTTTCCTATTTTCCTGGGTTTTGTCCGGTTGTTTTGATTTAGTGTCATCTGGTTAAGGGCATTCTTACATATGGTCACAGTATCATCTTGAACTTAGTCAGGCCATATTTCCTATGGTTCCTTCATTTAGTGTGTCATTTAATGCGAATTCTGGGCACTAAACTTGATATTTTGACACATGTGACTCATGAGATTGTCTGCTGCACATTGTTTTTGCTAAGCTATGTAAGACTAGCTCGCGGTTTCCCTAAAAAAAAGCTATGTAAGACTGAAATATTGGGTTTAATTCATAGTCATGGTGCATGAATTAGTGTCATCTGGTTAAAAGCATTCTTACATATGGTCACAGTATCGCCTTGAATTTAGTCAGGTCATATTTCCTATGGTTCCTTCGTTTAGTGTGTCATTTAAGAGAATTCTGGGCACTAAACTTGGTGACACATGTGACTCATGAGTTTGTCTGCCGTACATTGTTTTTGCTAAGATATGTAAGACTGAAATAGTGGGTTTAATTCATGGTCATGTTGCACGAATACAAAGTGCCAGAAGTTTACTACCCATACCCATATCTCCTGAACCTCCGAAAAGGAGTATTTGATTGATTTTATTATTGGCATGCATTTGCCAGCAAATTATGTATTACTCCTTAGTTTATGTTTGCTTAAATCAAAATTGTTTTCTTCCCACTTGTAAAAAGAGTAAAAGAGTGAAGACACAATATGACTGGCCTTGAGCATGTTGCTGGCACTGAAGATTCATAGTGCTTCTTTCTGAGATATATACTGCTATGCTTTCCTTTTCCTTTTTGTCCTAATCAGTCATTTGGTCTCTCCATGTGCTTAATTAGGTCGGCGATCAAGATGAGAAACTAGCTGAAGGAATCAAACTCTACGCTATCCCACTCACGACGACATCCAAGCGCACCATTCTTAGTGATCTAATTACGGTATGTTAATGCAGTTCAATGTTTTTTTTTACCATTTTTTGGCTATATTTTCCTCTCTTTCTCTTATTTTCTGCTCTACCTTTTTTTATCTAACCCCTGGGATAAGAGAAATAAAGCAGATGGGACCTGCATTGTTTATTCGATTAGCATAAATAGTTTTACTTTTGTATGCTGACATTCCTTTTTCAATGAATTTAGTTTCTAGTTTTCCTTGAGTGCTTTCGTTCATTTAAGTTGGCTTGGAACTGAAGTCTTCTTTTTCCACAAAATTGGCAGTCTCGGTTTACCACAAATTACAACTACTCATGCATCTCAACTGGGTTTATATTGCAAATGGTTTTGTGCTTTGAGTCCTGAGAGAGTGAGGGCACCTGTTCTTTTAATAGTCTCTCAGAGATTTGTTTGCACCTTTTGTTTCGAACACAGTTAAATTGGATTTTTTATTTCCCCGCATTTGTTTTTAGATTTTTAGTAATACCTGATTTTACCACTTTATTTTTATTAGTGCAATGTTACTCAAAATCTTATGTTGTCAGGTATATGCAAAGGGTGGGAAAACTATTGTTTTCACTCGCACGAAAAGGGATGCAGATGAGGTATCATTGGCATTGACAAGCAGCATTGCTTCTGAGGCACTTCACGGTGATATTTCACAGCATCAGCGTGAGAGGACACTAAATGGTTTCCGCCAAGGGAAATTTACTGTTCTCGTGGCAACTGATGTTGCTTCTCGTGGTCTTGATATACCAAATGTTGATTTGGTAGGTTTGAAAAGTTTCTTCACTTTACCTGATTCTAAATGCATATTTCTGTAAAGCATCCGGCCCCAAACACAAACTCTTTATCTTGGCTGTTAACTGTTGAAAAGCAATACAAATCTGAAACATATACTATGCTAGACAACTTGGGTTTACCAGATTATTACTTTGTATATATCGAGATAGGACAGATAGTGCAAATTCCAAGAAATCTCTTGCACGTTCTGTAAAACATTCAGCCTCACACACTTGTTTATTATTTACAGTGGTCAAACAAGTATTAGATGATCAAACAGCTAAAGAACTTCACCTTTGTTACAAACTGAATCCAAATCCAAATGTAGTCAAACCTTAAAGTTTGGCATCCTTTTTTCTTACCATCTAGCTTTGATGTGTTTTATGACATCTCCATCTGGTCTCTTGGGTTTCTTGCAATTAGTGTGTCACTGTTTCTTATCAGCTACAGTTAGTAACTCATTAAATGCATTTCAGTATATTACCATGTCAAGCAGATACGGATTAATCAATGAGATAATTTCTCTGTTGCAGATTATCCATTATGAATTGCCAAATGATCCAGAGACTTTTGTTCATCGTTCTGGACGCACTGGGCGTGCTGGGAAAGCAGGAAATGCAATCTTAATGTTTACAACCAATCAGCGAAGGACAGTTAAATCACTTGAACGTGATGTCGGATGCAGATTTGAATTTATTGGCCCTCCATCAATGGAAGAAGTACTGGATTCATCTGCAGAGCATGTCATTGCTACTCTGAGGGGTGTGCACCCTGAGTCCATTCAATACTTTGTTCCAGCAGCTGAGAGACTAAGTGAAGAACTAGGACCCAATGCTCTTGCTTCTGCATTGGCACATCTGAGTGGATTTTCTCAGCCACCTTCTTCACGTTCTCTGATCAACCATGAGCAGGTAAAAATTGACACGAGGAAATTCCACATATGCATGGCTTTTATTTGAATTCCACCAATTTAACTATTTTTTGCAGTTAAGTAAGCAAAAAATTTACCTGTTCCACTAGCATTGGGATACAGCTATTCTTGCTTAAAACCTATAAAGTATATTCTAGACTTCTGATTTTATCCAGTTGATGTTACTAGTATGCGAATTAACTCTTATCATGATAGGTTATCAAACAATCATCTAGCAAAGCTCCAGAGCTTTGTTGTGCATTTACCTTTTCTTACATTTTGCTCTTAAAACAAGAAGCCTTCAAATGCTTTCGTTAACTCTATTAAAATGCAGGGATCGGTGACATTGCAACTAATTAGGGACCCGGAATATGCAAGAGGCTTCTTTTCTCCTAGATCTGTCACCGGTTTTCTGTCTGATGTTTCTCCAGCTGCTGCTGATGAAGTTGGAAAAATATACCTAATAGCAGATGAGAGGGTGAGTTATTTTATCATTTACTTCTGTGCATTTGTTCCAAGAGTATATAGTTTTAAATTGTTGGGTTGTGGCGGATAATATTTCCTTGGTGTTCATATCTTTTCCACCTAATGTTGTATTACTTCCAGTAGGATACAACTAGTATTTAGTCTTATCATTTTCCTTTAGAGAAAGAAAGTTGCATGCATAGTAACTGAACCATCATTATATGGCACAATCTATTTTCATCGTCTCCTTTGTCCAAATAAGTTCTAAAACTTGTGTACACATTTGCTGATTTTACCAGGTCCAAGGAGCAGTCTTTGATTTACCGAGGAGATTGCAAAAAATTTGCTTAGTATGGAACTGCCTGCAGGAAACACCTTAAGCAAAGTAACAAAGGTAGCTTTTTGATCTTTATCTTCTGAAGTTAATCACTGCACATATTTCATATGAGGAAATCTTGATGGCTTGATGTGGCAACATAATGGCATCTCTTGTTGAATTGCTGAAAATTCCAACCAAAATAAATTGAATCAAAAGCCTAATTCCATACTGTTTTTATTGTATGTACTGTATTCTGTCTTTACCTCTAGCCAAGCCAAATTGACTTATTTGCTTATTTGATGTCCATTATCTCATGAAATAGGAACTAATAAATTAACAACATACTACTCTTGCACTTATCATGCTCTTGTTTTCTATGTGATGTTAGTTGTTATGAGCTAGTGTCGTGACTGTTTTATATTACTTTCTGCTTGCAGCTGCCAGTGTTGCAAGATGATGGCCCTGCTACTGATTCTTATGGCCGATTCTCAAACTCGGACCGGGGTTCTAGGAACCGACGGGGGTCCAGGGGTGGTATGGGCGGTGCCCCAAGAGGCCGTGGTGGTTGGGACTCTGATGAAGGATTCCGTCGTGGTGGCAGGAGCTCCAAACCTGACAACGATATCTGGTCAGACGATGACTTTTCAGGCGGTGCGAGAAGATCCTCTGGTGGCCGTTCATCATCCTCTGGTGGACGCTCATCATACGGTGGCCGTGGTGGCTCATCATCCTTCGGTGAGCGATCATCGTCCTTCGGTGACCGCTCATCATCTTACGGTGGACGTGGTGGTGGTGGCTCGTCCTTTGGCAGCAGGGACAGGTAAGCTTCACAAAATCTCTCAGATAACATCATAAAATGCTCTTCTAGATTCACGCTCATCCATGTATAAGGTCTTAGGTAGTGCATTTGGATTTTGTAGTGGCATGTGATGATCCTAATTCTTTTTTCTCCATGATGTTCTTTTCACCAAGTAGATGCAAGTTTGAAACCCTCAGATGGTATACTGAAGCCTAGTACTAGACTACTTGTATCAAGTCATCTTCAGTATATATGAACACCTCGTGCATTTGTACATATTACCTAGTGCTAGCCAGCGAAATTGATGCTATGTTTCTTAGTTAGCTCTTGGTGCAGCCCTGAATCATGATAAAACTTACTTTAACGTTTTCTTCAGCACAAATTGAACACTTTCTTAAGCTAATATATTTTCCCTTCATTTGCACGAGCAGAAGCTTCAGTGGTGCTTGCTTCACATGCGGGCAATCAGGGCACCGCGCATCAGACTGCCCTAACAAGTAGACAGTGCAGACGATGCACTGCTTGCCTGCCGCATGGGGTTACTCCGTTTTGGCCTGATCAGCTTCCGACAACAAGCGGCTGGACAGTTGAACACACCACCAAGGAAAATCGAAGGCCGGCCTCTGTTATGTGTTGATCTGATCTGATCTACGTATGCCTGACGGTGGATGGTGTGCTAGATACAGTTTTGTGTGGTCGAGGAAGAGTTTTTGCACGCTGCTGACCCGCCGAAGGAGAGCCGAACCTTCCGTTAAGTTATTCAGTATAATAGGAGTTTTAATTTTTTGTTGCCACTTGTTGGACTTCACGATAGAATGTATGTTAACAACTACATGAACCTTTGTAAAGTTCTACAGAATCGAACATTCAGAACTGTTCACGTCAGTTACTTAGAACCACTATTATCAAAGAGTAATGTGAAATGTCAGACAACTCTGCAGCTTGCTGTAGAAGGTTTTGTCTCGGTTGTTCCCCGCAGCTCGTCGTACTTGTATGTCTTTTTTGGTCAATTCAGTGTACGATATGTGATTTAACACATTGTAAGAGCCATGGTTCAACATGGTGGTTGATGGTTGGTCGGTGAGGCCAAACTACTTGACCCTGCAGGCTGGGAAAACACTGGTACGTGTATCTAAATCAAAAGGGTTCGTGACTCTTGTTGATTGGGATGATGTATTGCTTGCGATGATGTGATATTGGCCTGGTATATATAGATAGTTACTACTGGTACGTCAGGAACGGTGGGTCGATGGGTGGTGGTTGGTGCCAATCTGGGAGGGTAGCCAAGGACGTCGAACCATATATGACATCAGTCACTCAGACCAGGTGACAAGGTCTGAAACTGGGCTAAAGGGATCCAGATGCTCAGGTTTCGTGCTAATCCCATCATGACAATCGTGCCATTGAGTCATTGACCACGCTAAGAAGAACGGTCGCTAAGTAGGACGTGCGCAGGACAGTAACCAGCGTCGTGGTGTCGTTCAGCGCCACAGGCTCCTTCACGAGCTGTCCGTGCAAATGGATGGAAAGTGTCAGATTTCCATACACGTGCCCTGTGCAGATTAACCAAGCAAATGGCGTGTCGTCTTTTGCGATGAATAATAAAATACGGAGCCACCTCAGCATGTGATATGAGAATGACACAAAAGATTTCGGCAGTAACTGCCGTCGACGTGGACACGTGTTTGTGCATCGGTGCGGGTGAGCAGAGAGTAGGATGAAAGCTACTGGTAGTACTTCAGATTCTAGATGAAGATGCTTAGATAGTTAGATTAATTCATCAGGGTTGACTTCATTCGGTTGTTGTTAGACTACTTAGAGCATCTCCACCCGGGCCTCCAAATGACCCAAAGGCCCAATGGGGGTCCAGACGGCAAAACCCGTCACCAGCGGCATCCCAAAGGGTCGCCCCGAGCGATTTCGTGTCCGGCACCCCCGACAAGAGTGGCCCGCCCGTCATAGGCACAGCGCCCCGCGCCCGTGTTAACTTGGGCTTGGCAGGAGGCCGTTACGCCGCGTTTAATGGCGAGACGACGAGACGGCGGCTCGCCTCGCAATAACGCCCCGCCCGTTTCCTTGGCGGGCGCAGAGCGAAGCGACGCGTCGCAATAACGCCGCGCTCGTTCCCATCCCATGGCGCAGACGGAAGCGACGCGTGCTGAAATCGCAGCGGCTGCCCGTGGCGGCGCCCTGCACACGCGTCGTCGGTGTCAATGCGTGGCCAGGCGAACCGGTGGCCGCGTTAATGCAGGCCATCTAACCCCGCTCCTCCGACCGCCTTTAAAACCCGGCGCGTCGCAGCCCTCCTCTCAGGGGCGGACCCAGACAAATTTTTGAGAGGGGGCACATTATGTGACTGGGGGCATTTCTTGTATAAGTTTAAATTTTTTGAACATTTTTATTCTAAAAATAAACATATTCTTTTGGAGTTCCAAATTTTGAGTGGGGGCCAAGGCCCCCACTAGCATGAACTTGGGTTCGCCCCTGCCTCCTCTCCCCACACCACCGCTTCTCCCCTCTCCCAACTCGCCACCAGCAGATTGGCCGCCAAGCATAGCGGGCAACCGCGAGACGCCGGAGGAGCGCGAGACGCCGACGTCATCGTGACTTCCTCTCGGCGGAAAGCGAGCGCCGCGGCCAGCAACGCCGCGAGCAGATGGAGGAACGCCGTCGCCGCAACGAGGAGGCGGAGATGGCCAGGGCGTATGAACGCGAGCGGTGGCTCGAGGACGCAGCCAACGCGCCTCTGTACGTGGTGTCGTTAGAGACCGCGCGGCTATGCAGCCGCCACAGCGTGCCGGTGGAGGACGACGACGACACCCTACCCGAAGGATGGACGAGGAATGCCGTCAACGTGCCGGTGGCGCCGCGGCTCAGCGGCAAGGAGCGCGTCGACTTCATCAAGCGGAAGTGGCAGGCGATGCCGTACGAGCAGAAGCTGGATCCCAAGTACTCCATCTCGGCGCCCTACTGGCACGCCGTGGTGGACACGGAGTACGAGGCGCGCTGTGCCGGCGACTTCCTCCCTACCGGCGCGCGGGAGCCAACGCCGGAGTTGTCCGCATCAGACGACGACGACGCAACCGAGGAGGAGGACGACGATGACGACGACCCCGAGCTGCCCGATCTACCAATAGAAATGGCAGGCGCATCTTGGGCGTCGCCGCCACCGGAGAAGGGGACACAAGCTGAAGCCGGCGAGGCTTCCCATCAGGCGGCCATGCGGTAGATGAAATCCCACCACGCGCCGCGAAACCAGAAGCCTCGGCCACGGCGAGGCATCGTTTCTAAAGGCCGTAGCCGATGGCAATAGCGGATGAAACTTTCGGCGCCGGATCATCGAGACATACAAGTCTGTTGATGATTCCGGCACTTGGTCCGCATCTTCTTCCCCGTCGCTAGGCCATGAAGCGGCATCTCTCCTCGCCGCCGGCGCGTGTAGTGGTTGGCTAGACGCTGTAGCGTGTAGCCGGTAACGGCGTAGTTTAGGTTTAGTTTGTTAAATCTCGTTTAGATTTTAAATTGCAAGTTTGTTAAATCTCGTTTAATAAAATCCGCCCGCAAGGTGTTTGTTGTTTGGTCGGCATCTCGTCGAGTTTGGGGGGCGGGCGTTTGGGGTGCGCCGCTGTGGGCGGGGTCGAAAACTTGGCCGGACACATGTCCGGGGGGGGGGGGGGGGGGTGTGTGCCGGACACGAATTTGGAGGTCCCCGGTGGAGATGCTCTTACAGTGGGAAGTATCATATAGTGGTATCATGCACATGATACTACCTCATGTTACTAATTCCATAGTGGGTAGTAACATAATTGTAGTATCATGTACTAGTGTATTTATTACGTTTGTAGACTCAATTTGCATTGAAATGCGTTATGTTACGGTATCTACCTATGATACTACTAACTCCTCTCTTATCATTAATTATAATACCACGTCAGATTTTTGCATGCATTGTTCGCAAGACATGTGGAATCCTATTTTTGGGGGCGGTCTACTTGACGTTACACACCTTAAGTGACATGTACAATGCAAGGTGCTTAGATAGGTACTTACAAAAATAAACCAAGTTTTTCCGTAAGCACAAGTGACTATTCATATAGGAGGGGTGCCTAGTTAAACATTTGTCTAGTACAAATAAACACTGGGGCTTAGATAAAAATCGATTTATTTTTCTAAGCACCTCCATAAGCACCTTGCATTGTACATGACCTAATTGTGCTAGTGCCCTGTGAATGTAAATACTGAGCAGCCAGCCAGCCGGCCGGCGTGTTGATCCACCATCAAACAAGGAAGCAGGAGTATATGTACTCAGGCTTAGAGCATATCCAACAGTCGCTCTAAATACGCCGCGCACGGAAAAAACCGTCACTTTAGCGCGCGCTGCCGAAATGACCGCTCCAGCAGTCGCGCTATCATTCCGCGTGCGGTAAAAAGCTTCCAACGCGCTGGCGGAAGCGGGACAGAAAGCTGTGAATTTGGTGTGTTTGTCCCAGCGCGCGGGACACAGAAAATTTGCGCGCGAATTCACCAACCGCCAGATCTGAAACCCCTCGCGCCCATGCCACCGCCCGCACCTCTCCCCCGTCTCCTCCGGCGGTCGGAGCGCTCGAATACCTGCCGTCCGCGCTTTTCCCGCTTGTCCACAGGGCGTTGCCGCTTTCCATGGACGCGCCCCGCCGTTGTCGGCACCGCCAGCGTTTCCCCGGCATCTCCCGGCGGTCAATTTGGCCCCGCCGCTGCCGCCCCTACTCTCCGCCGCCCCTCCAGCGCGCTGTTCCTCTCACGAACAGCGCCCGGGGGCGTTTCCATCTCGCCATCCACAAGGTGTCCGTGCTGTTAAGCGATAACCCGGCGTCCACCGTTGATAGGCTAAAGCTAAAGCTAGGATTCAGACAGTTGCAAGACAGAGATTCAGAGCACGGGAATGCAAACAGAGTACTAGCAACAACAAAAACAGCCATTGATTAACTGTACGTGCTGTCTATGTAGAAACAAATCAGAGCAATTTTAGTCGGGGCGTTTGCACATCGCACGGTAGAATCGGCTGGCGAGCGAGAGGGACACATGGTGCCACTGCCACGGATAAGCCCGGCCGACCGGCGCAGCGAGGAAGAAGAACCTTCCGAGCGCACGTAGGTCGACAAACGGGATTGAAAGTGATAAAGACCAATTGACAGTCATTATATATAGTGATCGGTTGAAATCAAGCGGACGCACGCACTTACCTACAAACGCTGTGGTGCCACCGGTGGATAGACCAGTCGACATATTAATCCAAGTTCTTGTGCGTGACAATGTAATACTTAAAAACTTAAAAAAATGTCAGTCGACTAACACTTTGCAAAAACAAACTAAATTAACGGCACCGTCCGTCCAGTTGCCAGTCAGCCCTCGTCCACACGCTCGATCTGTAGGTACCGACCATGACATAATGAACCCTGTTCGTCCTTATGGTAAATTAACAACGCAGCCGGACGCAGCTAACTTGTCTTCATGCCAATGGCGCTTGCTCCCTCCTACAGAAATCTCAATCGGAGTTCGCCTTTCGGACACGTTTTTTCCAGATTCAAATATATCTATATGTATTTAAACATGTTTTAGTGTATTTATTCACTCATTCATTTTATTTCGCATCTAGTCAATGTATGAAATAACTAAAATATCTTATATTTAGGAACGGAGAGAGTATAGCTACTAACGGAAAATGTTTTTGACTCCCGGGATTCAGTGATCCCTCCATTTTAAAGTATTAAAAAATTATGAGTTTCAATTTTTTTTTAAAATCCGGATGTAGCCAATGTTGTTTCCCACATACCGAGAAAACTAATAATTTTAAATACTATATATTATGGACTATAAAAAAATGACAAATCTGTTAAAATTTAAATATTTGAAAGTATGCATACCCAGATCCACACTTTTGTCAGTTTTATGTATCTCGAAATACAAAAAATTTGAAATTGATTTTTTACACATTTATGAGATTCATTGGCTGACTCCGGGTTTTTTTTCTTCAGTTTTTTAAAACTCAAATATTTTCGATTTTATGTAGCAAGAGTACTTGATTTCGGGAACCAAAAATCCCTAGTGCTCTAGTAGCTTATACAATAATACACAAGTACTACTCCCTCCATTCCGGTTTATTAGATGTATTCCCAAAACCAGGTTTTCCCACGAGTTAGATGCAATTTTGACAATTAATGAGAAATTAGGAGAGAGGAAATGCAAGACAACCAATGCATGCACACCAATTTAGCCATTAATGAGTAATTAGGAGAGAGAAAAGGAAGGCAACCAATGAATGCACACCAATTGTGCTACTCAACCCACAAATAGTTAGCCACCTAGATCCCAGAGATTTGTCAAATGCATCCTATAAACCGGTATAGAGGGAGTACCTCGGTGCCAAAATATAAATGTTTTACCATTTTTCGAATAAAGATGTATCTAGATGCGTATTAATGTATAGATTTCACTCATTTTATTCCGTACATAGTCCGCATTGAAATATAAAACATCGAGGGTATACATACTACAAGCTACAACTAGCGTCTAGCTATGTGATTTTCTAATCAAGCAGAAAGTGTATGATTGTCCGTGTAAGCTAAAGTAAAAACAGAAATAGCACCCGAAAGTGCGAGCAAAACGTCCAAGGTTTAGCATAAAGCCGCCCACCTTCCCTCTCCTACTCCAACCATCTCCCCTGCTCTACTTCCCTTGCAGGCTCCTCCCGGCGCCGCCACCAGCCTCCGCTCCTCCCCTATAAATCCCCGCTTCGCCGCACCGTTCTTCAGGCTCCCGACGCAAACCACTGCTCTTCCTCCACACGTCTGGTGCATACTCATCTGCTGCTAGTAGCTTCTTGCTTGCAGTACCAAGTGAAAAATACCCGCGCACATGTCCCCGCAAGTGGCGGCGCCGGTAACCGCAAAGAAGACTATGAGTACGATGGCGGCGTGGCCGTACGTGGAGTACATGGCGCAGTGGGAGCGGCAGGTGGAGCGGCGGCAGCTGTTCCTCCGGAGCTACCACTTCTCCCGCGACGCCGACCACCACCTCTCGCCGCGCGCCCGCACGCGCCGCGTCGTCTGGGCCGGGGCGCGACGCCTGCGCCGCGCGGCGGCCATGGGGCTCCGCCACCTCCGCGCACGCATCCGCCTCTGCTTCGGCTGGGCCGCGCCCGCGATCCGACGTCGGTCATCTTCGTCCCACCGTGCAGGACAGGGATTCCGCTACGGCCGCCTCCACCGCGCCGCCCCCGGAAAAACGGCGCCGGCCGCCGTCTGCTTCTGGTAGCCAGGCCGCGAGCGCAATGCAACAAAGCCAATGAAGGTGAACGCGCCTCCGCCACGTGCTTCACATGCTGACAGTGAAATGGGGGCACCGAGCTGTCCGAGCATCAGACTGCCCGAACGACTCAACAAGTAGACCATGGAGACGAGACGCTGCTTGGCTTCTGCATATGGTCTTCGTTTCGGCCTGATCGTCAGCTTCCGACAAGGGGATGGACAGTTGAACACAATGGCAAGGAACACCGAGGAGATTTTTGGCGCGCCGCCGAAGGAGGGCCGAGCCTTCTGCTAAGTTACTCGTGTAATAGGGGTTTTACGCGGACACCCCTTCTTTAGTTTTTGTTGCCACATGTTGGACTTCAGCCTTCAGGATGGAATGTTAACACTGCATGAACCTTGTGAAGTTCTAAAAAACCGAATGAACATTCAGAACAATTCACGTCAATTTGAATGACTACTTTCAGATGAGGAAATGTGGAACAGCTCTGAACCTTCTGGTTGAATATCAATGTTTGCGGTTGAAAGGTTCAGTATCGTTTGTTCCCAGCAGTTTGTGCTTTTTGAAACGACGGCATTTGCCCAACCTATTAATTAGCGTGTAACAAATTTTAGTCGAATAAGAATTATCTTAGTTCTCATCAAATCTTAGTTGCAATCCATGTTGCAACTCATGTCTAAGACGAATTACAAAGAAAATTCTCCAACTGCAACTTCACTTACAACTGAAAAAATAGTTACAATATAACTACTTATACGTGTACGGATCACCATGGATCAGAACTTGACTGAGCACTAACTTAAATCCCAGTTAGCAGAGAATTAGCAAAATTGTAGTACATTAATTAAGAAGCAGTTTGTTTGACAAAAAGTAAAAACAGGTTATAGCTTGACACCCACGATAACTCAAAACCTAGCTTTCTTCTTGAACTGTGACACCTGCCCTACGTTCATTCCAAATTTGTAGAAAATTTAGAATTTTGGAGTGGTATAACCTGTATTTGTCTACATTTGGCGCCGCTCGTACAATTCTTGAAATTGACTACAAATTTAACATGTTTGAATCTGTTTTCAGTTAAATTCTTGATTTTTTAATCAACCACAATAAATAACAATTAAGTTTGAGTATGACCAATTAATTAATTTTGTCCCCAACAAACCGAGTGAGTCGCGTGCCGCAATTGAAATCAAATTTAAACTTGCGGGTATTAACAATCCATAGAGTCAGAAAACATGGCATTCCACTATATATTGTCCCCACATATAATTTCAGCAATTCATATACACTCCGTTTTTAGTATAGCCATACTGGGTTACTTAAGTATATGTACTTAAGTATAATTCTAAATCAATTATTTCCTGTTATTTACATGATACTTCCACACTAAGTTTTAATTCTAGACAATGTAGGAGATATATAAAATATCGCAAGCCATAAGTTTCTACAATAATTTCCAAAAGACTACCGTGAGGGAAGCCACAACCTTGAAATAGTTACCGTCTCGTTCAACATTTTGTACCACCATTTTCTAACAGAGTGGCGTCCGTTGATGAAGGTCGAGTGCGTGAAGCCCCAAAACCTATGGTTGAAGTGGCATTTGATAAGAAAGATGGGATATCGGTTTTGGTGCCCTCTTGCAAAGAGGACACACGCCGCAATTTGCCTAACCTCTCTTTACCAACGAGCCGGCCATCTGAAACCAGGTTTGAATTGCAAGCTAAGCAAATAACTTGATGTCCGTGGTGCCCAAATCTTTCGAACGATTCTATTCACTGTTAATGTAGCCCCTAAGAATTGCGTCATATAGTACGAGGCCACCGAGTATTGCCTACATGCTAGTTTCCAATGGTGCATCAAGATTCACTTCCCGAAGCTCGGCTCAAATCTTAACAAATTGGCTAGCGTGATCCATCGAGAACTCTTCGTTTAGTTTCACTTTGCCGATCCATGCATCTTTACGCATGGCACTCTTAACATGATTTGAACTTTTGGAATTTACTGTCATAAAAACATGATTTTGAATTTTAAGCTCTTTGAGATGAAGATAATTTTTGCTTGGTCAATGCACCGTACGGCAGGCGATTTAACATACTGTAAGAGACTAAGAGGCATGATTCAACATGGTGGTTGATGGATTGTTGGTCAGTGAGGCCAAACTACTTGAGGCTGTGTAAAACATCGTGTGTGGGTCTAATTCAGAATGGTTAGTGCTCGGGATGATGCGTTGCTTACGGCGGTATGATCTGTGCCGGCGGATACGCGAACGTGTTGTCCGATCGGAGATGGAAACAGTCGCACGTGCCTGGCAGTTAGTACTGGTATACGTACGTCAGGAACGGTAGGTCGATGCGGGCTGGTTGGTTGGCACCAATATCAGACGGTAGCGAAGGACTTAAGGACCTTGAACTATAGATCACATGAGCCATGAGGCATTCAGGCCAGGTCTGAAACTGGGTCTAAAAGGAGCCAGATGCCCGGGTTTAGTGCTAATCCCACTGTGATAAGCATTCTAGAATTGACCGCGGGAAAACAACAGTCGTCCGTAATAACCAGAACCGAAGCTTAGAAAGAAGCGAGCCACCTCAACATTTGAAAACAACGATAACCATGGACGTGTACACGCGTGCAGAGAGTACGAAGAAAGCTACTGGTAGTAGTTAAATCAGCAGTTGTCCACGGTGATACTCCAGAGGTTCCAGAAGGAGATCGATGGCGTTGTTAATTCGCGCGGGTTGACTTAATCGGAACAGTATTGTTAATCAGAGCTGCGGCGGGCTTCCTTTGTTGGCAAGACATGTGGGATCGAACCGAATCTTTGGGGGCGATCTACTTGACGTTACACACCTTAATCATACTAGTGTACAGTATACTCCTCGCATGGTTAATCAATGTCGTTGAGCCGTACTGGGTGAAAAATACTCCGCCTGCAGATCAGCTAACCAGCCTCTACCACGACTATCTCGAAAAGATTAGTTATGTACTGTACTTCAGGAGGTTAAACAAAATCATGCACTGCGACTCTGCAATGTATTACTCCCTCCATTCCAATTTAATTGACTTTCAATACATCCACATGTGGTGCATAGAAAGTCAATTAAATTGGAACGGAGAGAATACTATCGCTGCAGGTACCAGTATTAATTGTTACGTACAGCTAGTACCTAGCTTCACTAATCTCGGGCACATTTTTCTTACTACTACTGTCTTTTTTTTCCTGCGGTCAACCATGCAAATAATAAGTTGCTTCGGTGGTAAGATGCCCACCTGTCCATGTGGTCTGACATTTTGTACACTTGGTGGACAACTCTTTCTTCAGCCTGACACAAGCTTAGTTAATTTACTCTGCGTGATCTCGAAGCTGTGTGCGAGTTTTCAACGTACGGCCGGATCCCTGATGACAAGAAAGATTAACTACCTAGCTCTCTTTCACAGAGAGTAGACATGTTATAGCCGTGCATATGGCTCTGACATTTGAAGCCACACTGGCCTTTTCGTTCACTCTTTTTTGAACCTGGAGAGGCCCGAAGGGCCTAGATGTCTTCATTAATAACCAGCGGTGCTGGTACAATTACAGTAGGAACCTCAAAGAAATATACAATCATTACAAAGTCCTCGGATTTTACAGAAAAGACCCTAGGATAAAAACCGGAAAAGCAATTTGGTCCTCTGCCATAGTTGGGAAAGAGGGAGCTCCAACCGCGACCATCCGCATCGGCGCCCAGGACGAAACCACTTGGCATTGAGGGGAAGGAAATCGCCACGGCAAGCTCACCGAAGGGCCTCCGCTTGGAGGTTGAGGATGCGCTGGCCATCATCGGCAGCGAAGGTGACCACCCGATGGTCTTCTGAGTCGGCCGCCAAAACTGAGGGCGCCGAGAGTGTTCTTCAGGATTATGCATCACCATAACTCCAGAGCAACGAGGAAACTGACCTTGCAGCGCTGCTCCACCTCTCCCCTTTGCACCTCCATGGCGCTCCAAGGAAGCACGGACCACCGCAGGCTCGACCACGTTCCTGCTGCCAAGAACCCAAGCCTTATTGAAGAAGCCGCTTGATGCGTTCGCTGGCATCGTCTCCCCCCACGGGAGCACCGCAGCCAGCAGAAGAAACACCACGAAGAGCCGGGATTGGCCTGAAAATCCCCGCTCCAGAGCTCCGGCGCAGACCTTATTTAGAGGGATGCGCGAGTTCCTCCGCCGCCCTTGCACCGCCGCATGCCACCAGCGATGAGCAGCACAGAAGAGGAAGACCACGACGCCATGGATCTGGTCGCAGAGGTCCATGGACCTACCCTCAGTCGGCACGTAGCCAGACACAGGAAACAACAAAATTAACCTAGATCTAACACTATTTACAGGAAGCCGAGCTCCTCTCCCTTCTCCGCTCCGAGCAGCATCACCGCCGGAGAAGATCGGGCCGGAGAGGGAAGGCTCCTCACGACTCTCAACGGGGGCGCTCTTGGGAGAGAAAGAAAGAAAAGGTCCCATTTTGTTCACTATGATCCTCAGTTTAACTACTGCAGTCTAGATGCACGAGCAGTACTTCTTTTCACTGCCGTCATGCATAGCCTGCTGCCGAACCTGTACTAGGGAAATGAGCGCGGCAATGCCGCACATGTGGAGTAAATGAAATCTAAATTTGGTAACGTGCATATTTAAAAATTGTATAGGTTTGAAAAGTAGTAAAATTCAAAGAAATTTGTGTGATGGTGAAATACGTTGGAATTTATTGTATTTATTTGGAATTAATTTAACTCTATAATCGGAGGAAATACATTTTATGAGCATTTAGTAGATTCAATTTAAGTTCAATTCATAATAAGAAGAAATTAATTTGTATTTTCTCTAAATATTCATGTAATAAAGTATTTTAAAATTTAGCTACATAGCTGGAGAGAGTTAAGTTTTGTTATCTTTAAATATGTTAAATAAATTGAACTGATGAAATACGGTTCCATGCCGTCATAATTTTTTTATTTAACACCATAATCAGAGGGAATATATTATGTGAGCATTTTAAAATGTATTCTATAATTAGAGGAAATTGAATTTGTATTTCGTACAAATATTCACGTAATTGAAATACAAAAACATGTTTGCATTATGTCGTAAATAGGTAGCATTTATTTTTGTGGTTATTTTGATATTTGTTTCATATTTTTCTGGTGGGTAGATTTAAAGATGTTGATTTTGCAGTAGTAATTATTTTGTGGGAATTGTGAAGACAAACTAAGCCCATCTGTCGTGGTGAGAGTTCAGTTATATTATATATAAATGGTAACCTATTTGGATTCATATAATACATTTGTATTTTGACTTAAATACTTAATTTAACTGTATAATCAGAGGGAATACATTTTATGAGCATTTATTTAACTCAATTTTGAAATCAATTCGTAATTAGAGGAAACGAATTTGGCGCGACTAAGCGTCGCACTTGTGTAGTCTTAACTGCATTATTGCATGGATTTTATACCGATAAAGTTATGTTTCTCTTTTTTTTGCAAAATATGTGAATAGGTAGTGGACAAAGTTTGCGTAAGATACAGTTAGAAATTGATAATGGAAAATATAACCTAAAAATTAGCGAATTAATCATTCTCGAACAATTACTGTCAGAAAATCACCCTGTTGACGTTGAAAACACTCAGATGGAAATTATAGTTGAGTAAATTAGGAAATTTACTCTGAATTTACCACGAAGGAAGACAACCGGGTCAGATACGACTGAAAATAAAGGGGGAAGGAGATAAATATAGTTGAAATATGTCAGTGAGGGGTAAGTTAAATGTAAGCATTTGTTAAACTAAATTGCATAACTGGAGAGAATTCAGTTATATCATCTCTGAGTATTAACTTATTCTAATTGATGTAATATGTTTGTGTTTTGTCTTAACTATTTAATTTTACACAATAATCAGATGAAATATATTATATTAGTATTGTTCAATTAAATTTAAATTCAATCCCTAATTAGAGGATATGAATTTGTGTTTCCTCCAAATATTAATCTAATCAAGTATTTTTAAAAATTGAACTACATAGTTAGAGAGAATTAAGTTAATTAGACTTTAAATATGTTAGCTAAATTGAAATGGTCAAATATAGTTTTGTTTTGGTCATAATTTTCTTATTTGCCAGCATAATCAGAAGAAATTTACTATGGTTATTTCTAAATGGTAATCGTTTTTTAAATATAGTTGCATTATTTATTGAATATGTCTATAGTACAATTGTTTTGCAAGCTAGAATGTCTTGCATTGGTTTATCTTCTTTTTGATCATTATTGCAATGTTGTTTTACTGCAAACGAAAAAAAAAGCAAAAAAAAAAGAAAGCAGATATGAAGATTGAATTTAAATGTTTTTTACAACTCTGTTTGAACAAACTGAATTTTGAAAAGGGAAATTACAATTGTTTTGTAAGCCAAAATGTCTTGCAATCATTTTTCTTCTTCTTGATCATTATTCCAATGTTGTTTTATTACAGAACAAAAGGAAAGGAAAAAAGAAAGAAAACTAATATATTTTTAAATCGAGCTATAAATTAAGAAGAGAAGGTCTCAATGAACATATATCATGTGTGTCCAGTTTTAGATACTTGCATATTATTAATGTTGGTCATTTTTTGAATGTCACTGACTATTAATCAGTTGAGGGCTTTAAAACACAAGGGAACATCTGTACATATTTTTATGCTCCTACTGGCCAATGTCAGTACAAACATTAGAATTTTTTTATTTCGGAAACACATGTAAATTAACTTCCAATTATACTATCCGAGCCATAGTACAACACAAGAATCAGAACTTATGTACATATTTACCTACAGGCAGTCTCTAAAGTTTAGAACACATGCATTTAACTGTTTTGCCCCCAAAATAATTCAAACATGTTCAGATTTGAAGGATCTTTTTTTTGGAAATATTTGTATCCTAAAATTTCATCGTATGGCATAAATAGTCGGCATATATTTTTTGTTACCATCTTTTTTTCTTTCTTTTTCCCAAGTGTGTAAATTTAAAGTTATTGAATTTTGTAAGTAAGTGGGGCCCATCTGGCAGGTATTTTACATTTTCTGGATTTTTTCTGGAAAAAAAATCTGCAAAAAAAAAATCCCTGGCAGCCTGGGCCCATGCTGACGTCAGCAATGGACTGCAGCGGAACTGCCGCGGCGGCATCGATTTCGCCGGTGTCGCGCCACCGCGAGACAGGATAAGCGCGTGATTTCGCCAGAGGCGCGTGGGCGCGGGATTGCAAGGAAGTAGGGAGCGGCTGCACCGCCTGATTTGGGTCGCCGGAGCGGCGGCTAGGGCGTGCGGACATGGCGGAGGGAGCAGTGCTACGGCGGCGGCGATTTCCGGCGACGGCGCGGCGCTTCGGCACGTGAAATTCAGCGAAGAGGGAGAGGCAACGACAACGAAGCTCGCCATGTTCTTCGATCTGAACGGGAGAGCCAGAAGAGCGAGGGCTTGCGTCGGCGGCGCCGGCGACGTTGCGGCGCGCGAGAGAGAGGAGAGAAGGAGAGAGTTGTGCGGATGTTTTTGTTCGGAGGCCCTTGCCTTTTTCGTAAAATGCAAAAGAGTCCTTTGCAGGCGGTTTTTTGCAAAATGTTGCGCTGGAGACTACGTGTCTTCGCGCGATTGGTAGAAACTCCCCAGCTACAGGGTTACTGTAGCTCGCACGATTTTTGGCGTGATCCGGACCGTCGGACGCGTCGATCGGACGGCTGTCGTTATTCGGGTGACGTGGACGTCGTAATGGAGGCTGAATCGCACGTACTTAGTGTGCTACAGTACATAACGTACAGGAGAAGTATGCAAGTACGCCGGTCTCGAGAATGTGTATAGAGCAGCCAGCCGGGCGGCGTGAAGACCAAGTCGGGCGTTTGACCCACCATCATTCCCTAATCATCATTCCTCGCTCCAGATTAGAGTACACTAGAAGGGATGACGCGCTTTGCTGCGCTCATAGGTACTATCGCGGTGATCGATATATGACATGCTTGTATGAATAAAATTAGTCGATCATACATACATGATCAGGTACAGATTCATAATCATATAATGCAAAAGTAACAACTTCAAATTTTTTAATCTCCGAACGAGGCGAGGCCTGCGCCTGGTGCATGGAGGCAAAGGAGTCTTAGCGAGACGGGGTTGGTCAAGGTGCATCCGGAGGCAGAGCTTGCATGCACCGCTCGTGCGCGTGCTTGTAGGGAAGGAGGAGGCACGGTGAGGAGGGGAGGAGAGGAGGGCTGCTCGGGTGGCTCGTCGGCCGAATATATGGACAACCAAGAAGCGATGGTGGCCGCGTGGTGGGGTGTGGTGGGGGGGGGGGGGGGGGGGGGGGGGAGAGCAACACAACCTCAAGCTTGAATCCCTACTGTGTCTTCGAGCAAAGGTGGTGAATTCACGGCGTAATCAGTAAGAGTTCTGATTGAGCGGCCAGTTCGAGGCCAAACCAATGGCAGAGGAGGCAGCGCGTTCACCAGAGAAGATGCGAGAGGGCTAATGAAACTTTCAATTAGCAGTTGGCGTGCTCACGGTGCCCTTTCTTCATATAGCAGCAGCCCGAGTGTTGTATTTTGCAGCACAAGGTGTTTTTTTTTTGTACTATACTAATTAAATTTGGATAAAATTTATATCAAATACAGCTGTTGGGGTAAGGTTTTTGGTCTCAAATATCCTAAAAAGTAGTTAAACCCTAAAATATGGAAGCTATTAGAGATGGTTTAAGAGAAGAGTGGTTCGTAGATTCGTCTGCGATAGTTAAAAAATACATCGCTATATTTTATGTCTAGCTAAACCAACAAATATTATTATTCTAACCTTAATTTGATGTACATCAATGTATTTAGCGGGAGAGGCTGCCATGTGGTTCAACCTCCAAGTTCCAATCCTAGGGAGTTTAGATATTGTAGAGATACACGGGCACCCGATCTACATTCAGCAGTACATTAAAATGCGTGCGGGTAGTTGCCGATATGCAGTATAGTACAGTGCAAGCAATCGCGATCGATTGAACTCCTCTGGTAGTGTCGATCAGTCTTGTTAAATCATCCATCCGATGGAGACGATCCCGGCGCGCACCGTGTAGGCCGGCCAACGTACTGTCTACGCCGCAGCAAGAGCAGTCTATCCAAGGACATGGTGATCACTTGTATTATACGATCGGGAGAGGGGATGGGATAGCGGACACCGGTAGGGACGTCAGATGGTGTCTCTCGGATAAGCCCGGCTGACCGGCGCGGCGTCCATCCACTCCCGTAGCTGTCCGTCGCCGTCGCCGTCCGAGCAGTTCTGCCAGGGCCGGCTGCCGCGGCACCGCAGCCAGAGAGGAAGAAGCTTCCGAACGTAGACACCACCCACTGGTCGTGGTCGACAACAAAAATTTCTGCGACGCGCAGGGGTTGACAAGGTAAACGGTAAACCTGCTTGACGTACGGGCACCGTCCGTCCGTTCAGTGCTCCTCGTCCACGCGCTAGCTGGATCCGTATATAGGTAATACCGACCATGACATAATGACCCTGTTGACCAACCATTGTCCTTAGCAGATTTAACAAGACACCAGGACGCACCCAGAGCTTGTCTTCACGCCAATGGCGTTTCCTCTCTCCTACTGATCCGATCTACTCGTCTGATCCGGAAAAACTGTCGTGGCAAGGTAAACGGAAAAACTGGGATTGACAAGGTAAACCGACCCTGACGTACGGGCACCGTTCAGCCGTCCCGTTGCCCGCCAGTCCTCGTCCACGCGCTCAATCTCTAGGTAGGAGAGGAGTAATACCGACCATGACACAATGACCCTGTTGAGCCGGACGCACGCACGTACAGTGCGAACTAACCCAAAGCTTGCTAAACTTGTCTTCACGCCAATGGCGTTTCCTCCAGGGGCGGAGCCAGGATTAGACCATAGGGGGGGCGAGGAAGACAACGACCACTTAACGACATCGATTTTTTTACAGGAGAGAACATCGCATAAGCTATTACTCCCTCTGTTTCTAAATATAAGACCTTTTGGTAGCTCAATATTTAGGTACAGAGGTAGTATAACACAATATATGATAACTAAGTATAGCATAAATATAAAAAAAGACAATGTGACAAATCATGTCTTTCTCTGCATTTTTTGAATCATATTTTTTAATAAACAAACTGTAGTTTCAACTCTATGGTAGTAGGATACAAATCGATATGCATTTTTTGTTGATCTGACCAAAAGCTAACTAGCGGCATGTATGAATTTAGTTGCAATACTAATACACAACGTACCTTAATTAGTTAAGACATTTTGTCTGGCTAACATTCAGCCTGAGGCAGTAATCACATGTTGCATACTGGTTGTGGTCGGCAGCGCGCTAGACGAAGCGCCGGAGTGGCTAAGCATCGAGGCGGCCAGGCCATATATATCTTGGTCTGATCTGGGCGATGATTGGCGGGCGGCTGCGTATGTAGCAGACGAGGCGGCGTAAGTGACCAGCTGCTGGCGGCGGCAAGCGGTGCCCTAGCACGTAACAAGACGCGATCAGAGTGGGACGTGCAGATAGATCAATCGACGATTGATGGGGACGAGAGACTTTTGATGGGGGAAAGAAGGCCACGATAGGGAGATGGGCCACTGGGCTTCAGTTAGCTGCTCCAGATCTGATTCAGCTAACCATGCGTTAAGTAATTATGTACTAATCTCCGGCATTAGCGCGCATACACTAGTAAATTAGCACGAGTAGCTACTGTCAAAGATTGAGGGGGGCGATCCATTAGGGGGGGTCTAGCCCCTGCTAGCACCCCCCTGTCTCCGCCCTGGTTTCCTCTCTCCTACTCCGATCCACTAAAATCTAAAATCTGTGGTCGGACAGAACGATTTGAGCGTGCATTCACGCGCTAGTTTCAGGCTTTATGCATGCGCAGCACAAGGGGTAAAACGAACATTAAAAAGGTCAAAGCCTGCCTGCCGATCCAACGGTTACTACAACAGAAAAAAAGGCACACCATCAGAGGGTGGGCCCTCTGTCCAAGGATATATTCTACTGCTGCTGCGTGCGGTATTTTTGGAGAAGAAATTTGCGCACACAGCATGGGCACATGCATCGTCACACACCCACACTGCCTACTAAGCTAATGCCTAATTTTGAGAAGAGTTTTCGTTCTGTTGCAGTCATCCTGCTAATTTAAAAAAAAGTTGAAAACAATATTTTTGATGTTCTTTGAATAGTGTATTCAAAGAACGTGCCAAAAACAACATTGAAATACTTTATATTCTGTGCTAAACAAAAAATGACAAAAGTACGGATCTGAATATGCATATTTTCAAATATTCGAATTTATTAGATTTTGTCATTTTTGTGTGGATCACAATAAGAGTATTTAAAGTTGATTTTTTGCGCTTCTGTGGGATACACCAATGATTACATTCGGGATTTTTTTTTTTCAAATTTTTTTAACCCGTTTTTTCTAAAACTATCGGATCACTGGAGCTCAAAAGCCAAACACACTTTCCGCAAAATTGTTGAATACTAAAATGAAGTGGATCTTTGATTTTGGTCTACAAGTTCTAGACCAATTCGTCAAAGATCGGGTTTGTGCAAGGTCATCTCACAGTTAACATTTTTTAACGTCGACATGCGTGTAATATATCATACAGAGAGAACTTGCCTGTGGCAAGATGGTTAGGAGGGTGGTTGTACCCCCAGCCCACCAGAGTTCAAACCCCAGGTTTGACGCTGGTGTTTCTCATTTAGGCGGAATATTCTTCAGTGGGAGGCGACGTTCCCGTCGACAGCGAGGCGCCGTGGTGACTTCGTCAATCTCAAGACCTGATCCGCCGGCTCAGTCTCTCGGAGGTGCTCATAGGGGTAGGGTGTGCGTGTGTGCGTTCATAGGGGTGAGTGTATGCGCGTGTATATGAGCGCTTGCGTTGTACTGTGTTTCTCAAAAAAAAAAAAAATATATCATACAGCGACTTCCATGTACGCACCACGTGTACAGTCAGATTATATGCTCCTCAAGCAAGATAAAAGTTCCTTCTTTTTTTGCGAATAAAAGTTCCTTCTATTTGTAAATTATTACACTAGCTGCTAAAAATAACAGTTCAAACCAGAAGCTACACCTAGCAGTGTCATTTTCCAATCAAGCAGAAAGTGTATCATTGTCAGCGTAAACTGAAGTAAAAAAATAAATCAGCACCCCAAAGTGCAAGGAAATCGTCCAAGGTTTAGCATAAAGCCGCCCACCCTCCGCCTCCCACTCCAACCATCTCCCCTGCTCTGCTCTGCTCTGCTTCCCCGCTCCCTTCCTCCCCAAGCTGCTGCGGCTGCAGCTCGCGCAGCCAACTCCCTCCGCCGCCGCCGCCAGCCAGCTCTCCCTATAAATCCTCCGCTTCGCCGTACATCTCTTCAGACCACGACGCAAATCGCTGCTCCTCCCCACGCTTGCTTTCCCCTAAGCTGCTAAGCATCCTCTGCTAGCTTCTTGCTTGCAGAACCGAGCAGAGTCAGCAGCCAAGAATCTAACTTTGGCCATGTCCGTGCAAGTGGCGGCGCCGGTGCCGGCCTCTGCGTCGGAGAACACCATGACTACGATGGCGGCTTGGCCGTACGTGGAGTACATGGCGCGGTGGGAGCGCCAGGTGGAGCGGCGGCAGCTGTTCCTCCGGAGCTACCACTTCTCCCGCGACGCCGATCATCACCTCTCGCCGCGCGCCCGCACGCGCCGCGTGGTCTGGGCCGGGGCGCGCCGCCTGCGCCGCGCGGCGGCCACTGGGCTCCGCCGCCTACGCGCACGCATCCGCCTCTGCTTCGGCTGGGCCGCGCCCGCGCTCCGACGCCGCTCCTCCTCCTCGCGCCGAGCAGGCCACGGGTTCCGCTACGGCCGCCTGCACCGCGCCACCGCCGGGAAGGCGGCGCCGGCCTCCGCCGCCGCGTCCGTCTGCTTCTGGTAGCCGGGCCGCGACGCGAGCGGCATGTGGGTCGAGCGAAGCTACAAACAAAGCCAACGCGGTAGCAGTTGTTGGCTTATGGGCTAAGCTTAACTACTTCGATAAAAGTAAAAAAAGATGGCAGTTCTTGCTCACTGCTTGACTAGAGATGATAGCTACTGTATTAAACAGGGCGCCTGTTGCTCAAGGGATTGATTGTATCCTCTACATGTTTTTTCGTTCTTTTTGATGTTTGATTTGAATGGATGAACTGTGTAGTTTGCTGAACTTGTTTCTGAGCAACAAAAAAAACTCTGTTTCTCTGTTCTTGGGGGTCTTTGATGCGATATCCCTGTTCATCTCTTAACTGATTTTTTTTTTGTATTTTGCCGAGCTGATATCTGAAAAGAAATAACCACTTGATGATTCCTCAGACTCGGAGATGTTCGACGTCCCTGCTCATTTATTACCTTTCCGACTTCCGAGTAGAACTCAAATTACTGCAGTGTCCACTCCACCTAGCAGTAGCAGAAAACCAGGCATGTAATTCAGGCAGCACCATTTTCCTATGACAGTAGAGACAAAATTCAGACATTTTTTCAGTGCAATGTTTATTTGGTGGTAACGAATTCAGTGCCCATCATGCATTGGCCATCCACGCCAACAGCGTGAATCGGATGAGACACGTGTCTGGTGTCTCTTTGCATCGAGTGAGAGACCAAGTCTTGTCGTCAGAGTCACAGGTGAGGTCTAAAGTTGCAGTCAGTTTTGAAGTGGGTGAGAATGAGATGAGCGTCTCGTGGTGTCCCTCCCAGCTTTATTTCGAGTGCATGTCGCGGTCAAAAGGCACGGCACGGCAGCGGTAGAGAAGGAAGAAGAGGATGCCATTGCTCTAGCAGCCTCTTTCTATCCTTCGTTTTCACTTTTCCCTGTGCCCCTTTACACGAAGATGATGCCCTCTTGTTTTCTCCCAAGTTCAAACTGAATTTTCTTTTGTTTATCTGAACTTCTGAACGTATATTTCCTGAACATCAGTTCTGGAGACAAAATTCTGTGTGCAAGAAATGGTGCTTGTAATTCGAAATTCCACTTGTTTAAAAAATAATGCGAAATTCCCTCCAGAAACGAAGAGATCACATGCCACTAGTCGATCGTTTCTGCATGCGTACGTGTCATCGCAATAACGGATTAATGGGTTTCTTTCGGTACGAGCCTGATCCCTGAGGCCATGTTTACTCCCAGAGTTTTTTTTGGGGATGAAAAGAATGGGGATGAGAGAGGATTTGGTGAACACCCATCCCCACAAATCCCCATAAATACTCTTCCCCTCCAATACACTAGCATGGACTAGAGTTTTTGTGTTAGCCAAAAATGAGATGGTTGGTAGGGGATATTTGGAGATTATTTTCTCCCATCCCCTAAAATACACTAGAAGTAAACAGACTAGTGGGGATTTTCCGAGATCCGGGATAATCCCCTCTCATCCCTTAAAATACACTAGAGATAAACAAGGCCTGAAGATTGTCTAAGGCCAGCCACCGCTACGTCCAAGACGAGTTTATGATCATGCATACCGTGGCCGGTACTACCGTACTGAGTAGTTGCAAAAATTTGAATAAAATAATTGATACGACGAACTGAATAAATACGATGATACTCTCCATCGTTTAAGCTAGTGACGCAGCAATGAGCTGTGGAGTATTAGCAGAGTTAATCGATTGTGCTACAGGGTCATGAGGTTCAGTCACTGTCAGTATGATTGCCGCAACCCAGACGCGAGATTGTTGGATTAACTAAACTGGTTGCCGGACTGCAACCGTATATTAACGCGGCGTGTGCATCGATGGACACCCTCCATGTTATTGTATTATGATGCATTATCCAAAGCCAGGAGGATGATGAGATCGATCCATCTTAATTAGCCGATCGATGGCCCCGGATATGCATGGATCATGGATGCATCATGGAAATGTGATATTTTTGTGCGTGACCCGCTTAATTAATGAATTAATCCGATGTGTACGTATGTCTCATGGATCGATGTGCCTTTGTCTCATGAATTAATCACTAGCTCCCCGTTTCCCCGCCGGATATGGAGGAGGGCGAATGGCCAGATTCGCGCTCGGTGCTGTCGGCGCCGCCGGCCTGCGACTGCGGCCTTGCCGCCGTGCTGGAGATGGTCTCCCCCGCCCACAGCCCCCCGCTCCGCAGCTGGGTCGCCGCCCCTGTTCCAGCCGAGATTCCGCATCGTCGCCAACGCGGGCGTCGACTTCCCGGGCGAGTGCCTGCCTCCTCCTCCGCGCGGTTCGCCACCCTCTGGCAGGCGGCGCCGCAGCTCCGTGGTGGGAGGCACGCTGCTCACCCCACACGGCGTGGATCCCTCTGCGCGGGGCGACCCCCGACCTCCGCCTAGGTCGCCGTCGGGGTGCCGGCCACGACGCTTCTGCTCGTGGATTGGCGCCGTTGGGGGCAGCCTGCTGGCTTCGGCTGGGATGGGTGCCGTGCGGCGGCTCTCTCCGTGTCCGTCCGGGTCGGGAGGGCTGCGGCAGGAGGGCCCTGTCATGGCTGGCGAAGGTTTGAGGCGTCCGGCTCAGGTGGAGCCACGGGAAGGCGAGGCCGCCATCCTGGCAGCTAGAGTTCACCGCGGGTCTGGGGCGCAAGGGAGCCGGGCGCGGCGTGCTGCTTTCTTGAGGAGGATGCGAGGGAGATGCTTCCGCTGTCTCTGCTTAGGTCACCGCGCCGCCTCCTGCCGCAACACTCGCGCCTGCTGGCGCTGTGAGAGGGCAGGGCACCTGGCTAGGGACTGCAAGGTGCCACCTGCTCGTCCGCAACCGGCGAGGCTTCCTCGACATCGCTCGTCGGCGGTCAGCCCTTTCCGCTCTTTCGTGGAGGTGCTCAGGGCGTTCCCGGAGGTGGACGATTGCAACACCAAGGAGGAGGAGGTGCTGCTGGCCTGCGAGCGGTGCTACAAGGGAAGCGTGGACGGAGCTTTATCTGAGGAGAACGAGCGCGGCGGGCTGATGCTGCTGTCTCCACAAGACAAAGGCAGTGACCGCGAGGCGATTTCGCAGGGGCTGCAGGATCAGCCATCCCTGGCATGGCAGGAGTTTCTTGGCGAGTTTGTCGGCCCGGGTCTCGGGTCCGGCCTCAGCTTGCTCCCCTCTTCTAGCCGATCGAGGTCCGGATGAGGGTCTCGCCATGGTGTTGTGCTTGCCAGTCGACACGTTGTGCGAACAGGTGCTGTTGTCGGACAATGAGGAGATGGGGGCCGAGCTGGGCGAGCATGGCACTGGGATGGAGGACGGGCACCCTTCCGAGGGGTCCTTCGTCACACTGGCTGGCCATGGGCAGCAGGACCTAGAGGTGGGTACACCTAGGTGCCCCTTGTCGAGCTTCATCGCCAGCATATCGACGCCTCCGTTTTGGGCACGCCGGCCACGGCGTTGGTCCACGAGATGGAGTTGGAAGCGCCGGCAGTGCGGAGGAGTGTGAGGTTCGCCAAGCAGCACCCGAATGGCGCCAACATGGAGCAGCTAGCCAAGGAGGCCGTGGCGCGCCGTCTCGGTAAGCATCTTGAGGAGGCATGCCCTCGGAGCGCCTGCGACAGGACTATATGGGCCTGCTTGACGGTCCTCTCACGGACCAGGCGGCGGCTGCCATCGACGACCTCGTCCTCTCTGTGATGAAGACCAAGAAGAAGAAGAAGAGTTCAGGGACTGAGATTGAGCGGCAAATGCCGCCGTGGTGGCCTAGATGCTGTTTTGATGACTGGGCTCTCCTACTTGCCAAGGTGGCAAGGAGGTCCTCGTTCTGTCAGTGGGCTTTGGTTGTGCCCTTCCGGATCGATGCACCGTGCTTTTGCTAAGATGGAGTGCCAACGTGTCGTCGGTCGGAGAAGGCTGCTGACTTGGAGGACACTTACGGGCTTTCCACCCAAATCTCGGAGGACGGCTTGGAGGATGAGGAACAGAAGAACCTTCCGCAATGTGACGAGCTCGCCTACGAAGGTGGTGGCTTTGGTGTGGGAAGAGGTGGCGCAGCGGGCTTTCGCCCACACGCACGATCCGGAGACTCTTAGTTTTGTTTGTCTTTATAGGGATTTTTCCTAATCTTAAACTCTGTAAATAACATTCTTTTCTATCTAATCGGATGACGGATACGACCGTCTTAAAACTCAAAAAAAATCATCACGGTATGATTGATCGACTCTGGAGCTTTGGGGTGCCGTCCATGCCCTGGAAACACAGTTTCTTCTTCTGGAAATTATTAAAACATGATGGACCGGTTCACTTCGGTCGACGTCGACTATTTCTTTCTGTTTCTTGACATGATGGCTCTGACTGTGTGCGACAAGGAAAGGTAGGACCGATGTGCAGAAGTACAGGAGTGCTTTTGTTTGGAAGCGGTGAGCTACCTCGTTGCCATGGCAGATGGCACTCGATCTGGTCTGGAAACCTAACGCAGAGACAAATTTTGAAACCAAAGTGAAGCGTCGAAAAAAGGAAACAAAAGCAGCAGCTAGCCTGTTTGAAATGAAGAGCCTCACAGATCTCACTTTGAGGTGAGCTACCGTTTTTCTTTTGGACAAGTTTTAAAAAGCGGTACCACGTCTGCTAGCTATCCCGTTGCAGTTTGTATAATCCGTGTCGACTGTGGTTTATCCATCATTGGCGTGGCTGCCGGAATGTTGGCGCATGTTTATGACCATTTCGAAAAGAAATGTTTATGGCCATGCGGCATGCACCAACAGAGGGGATTACCCAGACTGGAAATCTATTTTGGGTCATAGAAGTATCTTCTCCTACTTCTTAAAAAATGCATTTGAAAATGTTTAAAAAATTCAAACAAAAGTCTCGGGTATACATACCAGCATTCTATTCTGACACACACAATTTCGCAGAAAAAAAAGTAGAATGTTAGAGAAATTAGTTAGACCTCCTCCGGTGTAATCTCTATTTTTCCATATTGAACAGATGCACTAACCAATTAACCCAAAAGTCCGAACTGATGGGAAGGGTTAGGCTTTATATTTAACATTCTATCTCCTTGTATTTCTTGTACGCTAAGTTCCCAACCGATACCAGATTATAAGGATCAGATCATGATGTAACAACCTCTGTTGTAATCTCCTACCGATGGTTGATTTTTTATTTTTTCCTTCAAAGTTGAGTCAACCGTGTACGTTAGAGAGATGTGTGGGCTAAGTCGATCGGTGATTTAGGCTCACCAAGTCACGAATACAGAGCACGACGATTACACGCCGGACCGACATGCCTGGCTCGCCACGTGTACGTCCGCCCAATACAGACTTGTTTCGGTGATGGTGCTATGCGTACAAAATATGCGGCCATATATTTCTTTTATCTTTCACGGGAAAAATACATCTTTCCTTTCAGATACGATCGATCGCTCTACTCAACTTGGGACCTGAATGAAAGCGGCAGGCGGCTCACAATTAGTAATGCATGGTCCTCCTGTTCCGCTAGGTGTGCGAACTACTCGATTACTCATCATGGCATGGGCAACATGGCCATTTTGCTCTCTCTTTGACAAATTGGCCTAAAAATCCTTCACGTGAGCCGATCATCAAGTTTCTTCCAAGTCACGGAGGTTGAAAATGTTGCTTGACTCTGGAAATCTAGCTATTTTTTTTAAATAATACACGAAATTTATTTAATTCTGGAAATATACGCGTTTTTTATTTTTTAAAAAATATTATCCATTCGGCTTGGCGCAAGCCGACTGGGCCTACTCGTCTTAGGCGATGCCGACTAGCTGCCTGTCGGCGTTGGCAAAGACGACAGGCCTCTCGGCGTCAGATCCATGCACTAGTCGGCGTTGGCAAAGACGACAGGGCCTACTCGTCATCGCCGAAGACGACTAGACGGCTTGTCAGCTTTGGCGAAGACGACAGGTGCCTGGATTTTTTTCCGTCGATTTAATTTCTTTCCGGTCAATTGTTCCCGCCATATTTCTCCCGCCCTCCTTCTCCCGCCATTTTTCTCCCGCCGTTCGTGTACCGCCATATTTCTCCCGCCATTTTCCTCCCGCCCTTTTCCTCCCGGCCTTCTTCTCCCGCCCTATTTCTTCCGCCATTTTGTTCCCGCCATTTTCCTCCCGCCCTTCTTCTCCCGCCATTTTTCTCCCGCTCTTTTTCTCCCGGGTGAGCCTATATATACCCCAGCAGATTTTGTGATGGAGGCGTGTGGTTATTTTCCGATGTCTGGTAGTTCGGGTCCTGGTTTGGACCCATATAGGTCGTGGTGTATTCTGTATGAAGCCGCAAGATGGACTGAAGGTAGTATTAGGGAGGGTAGGGCCAACAGCTGTTATAGGGAGCTAGTTAGTGAGAGGGGCAACATTTGTGAGCTGGGAGAAATTATAGCCAAAAAATACAAAATCCCGCAGATGACCCCTGCAGAAATTTTAGATGAAATTGATGGGTGGCGGTGGAAGGTGCAGATAGTGCATGAGCTAAAAGATATCGAGGCGGGTCTTCGGGACATGCCTATGACACCTAAGTCAAAGATAATCCATTTTTCGCCGAAGACCTATGCATTTCACGTTGAGGTAACTGAGTACCGAAGTTATATTACGTTAGAATCTACTGTTATCGTACTAACTTATTTTCGTCTGATATTGTTAATTTCCAGCACTGGCCCGCCGACGCAGAGTTTCTCAACAAAGAGATCCCTCATTTTGGTTGGATGGAAATTCTTTTTGGCGCTTGTCCTGATGGGCGTCCACAGAATACTCCTCACGCTGATGCAGTGAAGAGGGCTATATCAAAGGCGAAGAGTGGTGGATCATCCAAGAAAGCCGTTCAAGATGATAGTGATGATGATTTCATGCCTCCTAAACGAGGCAACTTTAGACGTAAATTGAAGAGTGTTGGTGCATCGAAGGATGTCGCCGAGGAAAATAGTGATGACGACTTCATGCCTCCATCACGAACACGTGGCAGAGGGAAGTGAAGTCGTTGATTAGAATTAGTTATCGTTGAGTTCCATGTATTATTTACCAGTAGTTGTTCTATGCAGTGTTTAGAACTAGTGAAGTTGTAACGTGGACCTGTAGTGTTGTATGTTAAATTAATTTATCGATGCAATGTGGAATGTTTCGTACATAGATAATAATATGTCTCGTACATAGATAATAATATGTCTCATACGAACATAAATATGAATATGTCTCACATACAAATAGAAATATGGATATGTCTCATACAACCTAAGTACGAATATGTCCCGAAGATATCACTGACCCTGCGTCGCCGAGCATCACGAGGAGGGGGATGGACGGGCGTCGTCCACTGGTACCTGTGAGGTGCCCGGGTTTGACGAGGCACTGTCAAGTCCCCTTCATCATGTGTATCCTGTGTGGGGTATGGTGGAGGAGTCTGGTGAATGGGACCCTGTCGCGGCTGCGTGGGGAATTCCGGAGTGTCGAAAATGCCCAACCAGTTGGACATTTCATCCCCCGCGTGGGCCCGAGCCTCCTGGTCACTCCCCCACTCTGATCCAGATCCTGACGCCTGGTGTCCGGACGTAGCCGTGTGATAGCCATAGGCTCCTACAGATGGAATCATTAGTACATAAGAAATACACAGTCCCAATTGAAATATGAAAACAATATACGTACCGTAATCCGGGAATTCTGGGGCGTGACCTCGGTACTGAGGAGGAGACTGTGGCCGATACCGTAACTGGAAGTGGGACCTCGTTCAAGGCGGGAAGAACTAGGGCACAAGGAGAGCAATTCCTTTTTGCGCAGCCTTTTAACCATCGCACCCGATCAGAATCACACTCTAATGGTCTCAAAACGAAGTAAATATTTGTCCTTAAATGGCTCCACCAAGCATGAACACTGACGGTCTGTGTCTGACTATGAAGACCTAAACTTCCCGCCAACCAATCTTTTACCTGACTTAGAGACCATGTTTCAGGAGCTGGCAGGTTGATAACCCACAAGTATAGGGGGGTGTATCGTAGTACTTTCGATAAATAAGAGTGTTGAACCCAACGAGGAGCAGAAGGTGTTGACAAGCGGTTTTGATGAAGGATTCACTGTAAATGCTCACAGACGAGTTTTTAGGAGTTTTTGATATGACAGATAAATAAAGTACAAGTAAATAAAATGCACTAGTAATAGTTGCAGCGAGTGGCCCAATCCTTTCTACAGCAAAGGACAAGCCGGTTGTTGTACTTATAATGACCAAACGTTCTTGAGGACACACGGGAGTATTGTCAAGTGCTTTCGCTTCATATAGTTGATTAATCTTCATTGTTTTGATAAGTGTTGTGTGGGTGAACCTATGCTAATGCACCGCCCTTCCTAGGACTAATACATACTTGTGATTATACCCCTTGCAAGCATCCGCAAATACAAGAAAGTAATTAAGTTAAACTAACCACAGACTTAAACTTTGAGATCCTGCTATCCCTCATGCATCGATATACCAACGGGTGTTCAGGTTTCTGTCACTCCGGCAACCCCACAATTGGCAAACGAATACACAATGCATTCCCCTAGGCCCATAAAGGTGAAGTATCATGTAGTCGACGTTCACATGATACCACTAGAAGAATAACACCACAACTGTTTGACAAAAGTGCTAGAGAAACTCTACAGAACCCTCATGAGCTAATAAACAGTGACACAAAACTAGGAGTAATAAGTTTTGAATAATTTAAAGGTAGCACATGAAGTATTTACTTGGAATGGCGCAAAATACCATATAGTAGGAAGTTATGGTGGACTCGAATGGCAATGGTTTGGCTCAAGGTTTGGACGTATGAGAAGCATTCCCTCTCGATACAGGTCTTTGGCTAGCAAGGTTATGTAGCAAGCATAAGAGTTGAGGGATACAAACAATTATACAAGTGATAAGAATAATCATGCAATCTTCCTTAGAAGCACAAATAGTTTAACTTAAGAATACTAAGCTTATATTTGCATGCACTCCCTCTTTCTACTTAAGTCTCAAAGTATTGTCTACTACTGACCAATGCTAAGTTTGCCAAAACCAAAAAGATTAACTTGGTGCTCTAAAAAGTGATCCCTATACTAACAACAAGGTTATCAATATGAAAGAGAATTGCAAGCTAAAATAAAGTATGCAGAAAGTAAATGATAAAACTTCTCATTAATATTTCATAACGGCAACTCACACCAAGGGATACATAGATAACCAACTAAAAGAGAGATACTTCCACATTGCAAACCATCATATAAGATAACTTCCCTACTCACGATATGACTTTATGGAAAAGTAAAAGGTAAAGATAATGGTGTGATACCGCGGCACTCCCCCAAGCTTGGAACAAACCAAGGGGATGCCAATACTTATGATGAATTACTCCTTCGGTGGTGGTGGTGAATTGTCCTCATCATCAGACTTCCAGGGAAGGGGTTTCCCATCAACAAAGGACGACTTGGATTCGATTATCCTGAAACTAGCGCAGCGCTTATGTTTTTAAACCGAGTTTCATACTCACAGTTTTGATTCTGGACATCATAGAGTTGCGCCTGCAGTTTGTTGGTGGTGTTGATGAGGTGAAATATGTCTTCCCAGAGTTGTGCAGTCTCCTTCTTATGTTCAGCGACCAGCGCGGACACCATTGAGTGGAAGACTCCCACTTCACGTTCCGCCAGCTTTTTGTATGTGAAGACCTCTTGCTCCAGCTTCTCCATCCTGGCTTCCAGGCTCCCTTCTCCTTTGGGTCCTCGCACGTCTTCCGTCTGCAGCTTTCCATCAACCATCTGCGACTCCTTGGGATGCATCTTCAGCTCATCCATGTATGGGGTGACGACGTTCACAAAGAAACTGTCCTTTGGAGGCTTCGATGAAGACATGGCAGCTCTAGATCTGAAAACAATATCTGGACAGAAACAGCTCGAAACGAAACACGATGAAAAGGCGAGATACGAACCTCGGGGGTTCGGGTGAGTTATATAGCAAAAAGTTTTACAACATAAGGAAGGTACAGGAGGAAACCTGATCGGAGACGAGCTCCGGGGTGCTCAAACCACCAGGCGGCGCGGCTGGGGGCCCACCGCGCCGACCTATGGTTTGGGCACCACGGGTGCCGTCTCCCATCCGGTTCGGTCTCTTATTTTTCCATATTTAATAAAAACGACGAAAATATCTTCTAGAAAGTTATTCGCGAAACTTTTCTTACCGAAACTGTTACCTATTCGAATCGAATTCTGCAGTCCCAGAAAAATGTTCTTCAATGAAAGTTTCCGGAGTCACCACTTTAATTGTATCAACCTCTTCATTAATAGAATCTCCAGAAATATAATGCTTGAGTCTTTGACCATTTACCACTTGTGTAGAGTTATCTTTCAATGAAGCAATTTTTATTGCACCTGAACGATACACCTCCACAATAACAAATGGTCCTTCCCATTTTGAGAGTAACTTTCCTGCAAAAAATCTGAGACGAGACCTATACAATAGAACTTTCTCACCAACATTAAATTCTCTTTTAAGAATTCTCCTATCATGCCATCTCTTAACTTTTTCTTTAAAGAGTCTAGCATTTTCATAAGCCTCACTTCTCCATTCATCTAAAGAACTTAATGCAACAACCTTTTCTCACCGGCAAGTTTAAAATCTCTATTAAGTTCTCTCACTGCCCAATAAGCTTTGTGTTCTAATTCTAAAGGCAAGTGACAAGCTTTACCATAAACCATTTTATAAGGAGACATGCCCATGGGGTTCTTATAAGCAGTTCTATAAGCCCATAAAGCATCATTTAACTTACTAGCCCAATTTTTTCTAGATTTATTAACAGTCTTTTGCAAGATAGATTTAATCTCCCTATTTGACAATTCTACTTGTCCACTAGTTTGAGGATGATAGGCTGAAGCAATTCTATGATTAACACCATATTTAGCAAGAGTCTTTCTAAAACCACCATGGATAAAATGAGAACCTCCATCAGTCATAAGATATCTAGGTACACCAAACCTAGGAAAAATGACATCTTGAAGCATTTTTAAAGAGGTCTCACCATCAGCACTTTTAGTAGGTATAGCTTCTACCCATTTAGTGACATAATCAACAGCAACAAGTATATGAGTATTACCTTGTGAAGAAGGAAAAGGACCCATGAAGTCGAATCCCCAACAATCAAATGGTTCAATAACAAGAGAATAACTCATAGGCATTTCATTGCGTCTAGAGATATTACCAACCCTTTGACATTCATCACAAGATAAAATAAACTTTCTTGCATCCTTAAAGAGGGTAGGCCAATAAAAACCTGATTGTAGAACTTTCTGCGCAGTTCTATCTCCAGCGTGATGCCCTCCATAAGCACTTCCATGGCATTTCCTCAGTATTTCCTGTTGTTCATATTCAGGAACACATCTTCGCATAATACCATCGACTCCTTCTTTATATAAGTGTGGGTCATCCCAAAAGTAATGCCGCAAGTCATAAAAGAATTTCCTTCTTTGCTGAGCTGAAAAGGTTGGAGGCAAGTACTTGGAAACAATAAAGTTAGCATAATCAGCATACCAAGGACTATCTCGCGAACTTACACTTATTGCAGCCAATTGTTCATTTGGAAAGCTATCATTAACAGGAATAGGATCATAAGGAATGCTTTCCAATCTAGACAAATTATCAGCAACAGGATTTTCAGCACCTTTTCTATCTATGATATGCAAATCAAATTCTTGCAAAAGAAGTACCCATCTAATAAGCCTTGGCTTAGCATCTTTCTTTTCCATAAGGTATCTAATTGCAGCATGATCAGTATGAATAGTGACTTTCGAATCAACTATGTAGGGTCGAAATTTGTCACAAGCAAAAACTACAGCTAGAAATTCTTTTTCAGTAGTGGCATAATTCTTTTGAGCAGAATCAAGAGTTTTACTAGCATAATGAATAACATTTAACTTTTTATCTACTCGCTGCCCAAGAACAGCGCCTACAGCATAATCACTAGCATCACACATAATTTCAAAAGGTAAATTCCAATCAGGTGGTTCAACTACAGGAGCGGTGATTAAAGCCTTTTTCAAAGTTTCAAAAGCTTCCTTACAATCATCATCAAAAACAAAGGGTACATCTTTTTGAAGAAGATTAGTAAGAGGCTTGGAAATTTTAGAGAAATCTTTAATAAACCTCCTATAAAAACCAGCATGACCAAGAATACTACGAATACCTTTAACATCTTTGGGACAAGGCATCTTTTCAATTGCCTCCACTTTAGCTCGATCAACTTCAATACCTCTTTCAGAAATTTTGTGTCCAAGAACAATTCCTTCATTAACCATAAAGTGGCATTTCTCCCAATTAAGAACAAGGCTAGTTTCTTCACATCTCTGCAAAACTTTGTCAAGGTTGTGCAAACAATTATCAAAGGAAGTTCCATAGACGGAGAAATCGTCCATGAAGACTTCCACAATTTCCTCACAAAAGCCATGAAAAATAGCAGACATGCATCTTTGAAAAGTAGCAGGAGCATTACATAAACCAAAAGGCATACGTCTATAAGCATAAGTTCCATAAGGACAAGTAAAAGTAGTTTTCTCTTGATCTTGCGCTCTCACAGCAATTTGAGAAAACCCAGAATACCCATCAAGGAAACAAAAGTGAGTTTTCTTGGACAACCTCTCAAGCATTTGATCAATAAAAGGCAAAGGATAATGATCTTTCTTAGTTACTTTGTTAACCTTTCTAAAATCAATGCACATCCTATAACCAACTACTACTCTTTGAGGAATTAGTTCATCATTTTCATTAGGAACAACGGTAATTCCTCCTTTCTTAGGAACACAATGCACAGGACTTACCCATCTACTATCAGCAATAGGATAAATAATACCAGCTTCAAGAAGTTTTAATACCTCATTTCTTACCACTTCTTTCATCTTGGGTATTAAACGACGCTGATGCTCAACAACAGGCTTTGCATCAGGTTCCATGTTGATGGCGTGCTGACATATAGTAGGAGAAATTCCCTTCAGGTCATCAAGAGTATATCCCATAGCTCCGCGGTGTTTCCTCAACACTCCCAATAACCTTTCCTCCTCTGTACCTGAAAGTTTAGAGCTGATAATAACAGGATATATTTTCTTATCATCAATATAAGCATATTTAAGATTATCAGGCAGAGGTTTCAAATCAAAAACAGGATCCTCCTTGGGTGGCATTGTGGTACCCAAATCTTCCACAGGTAAATTGTGTTTGAGCATAGGTTGACGAAGGAATACTTCATCAAGCTCATTCCTTTCTTCCCTGAAGTTCTCACTTTCATGATTCTCCATATGTTGCTGCAAAGCATTGTTAGGAGCAAGAACAATAGATGCAAGTTGAGCAATTTCAAAATCCTCACTAGGCAATTCAGTTTCATAAGGTGCTTTAGCAAATTTAGAGAAATTGAATTCATAAGATTCACCAGCAAATTTAGTAAAGATTTTCTCTTTCTTACAATCTATAACAGCACCACAAGTATTCAGAAAAGGTCTACCAAAAATAATAGGACAACTATCATTGGCAGCCGACCCAAGTACAAGAAAATCAGCAGGGTATTTAGTCTTACCACAAAGGACTTCGACATCTCTAATGATACCAATTGGAGAGATAGTTTCCCTATTAGCAAGCTGAATAACCACATCAATCTCTTCAAGTTTACAAGGAGCAATTTCGTGCATAATTTCCCTGTAAAGCTCATAAGGAATAGCACTAGAACTTGCACCAATATCACATAAACCATAATAGCAATGATCACCTATCCAACAGAAAGCACAGGAACACTAGACTTCCTAGAACTTTTAGGATGTGAGACAATATTAGAAGCATCCTCACAAAAGATAATGTGTCTATCTTCTAAATTTTCAGTGACAAGATCTTTAACCAATGCTACAACAGGTTCAACAGTTATTTGCTCATCAGGTTTGGTAGTTTTCTTATTACTTTTACTAACAACACCAGTTATGATAGTATGTTCCTTAATCTTATTAGGAAAAGGAACTTTTTCAATATAAGGTTCTGGAATAATGCGATCACAACATTAACCTCAACACCTTTAGATATATGAGAAACAGATTCATCTTTATATGGTTCATGATAATTTTTAAAACCCTCCTTCGGCAAACCGAAATAGGAAGCAAAGGCTTTATAAAAGTTTGCAACAATTTGAGAGTCAAGACCATAAGTAGTGCTAATTTTGCGATAATCATCAGTATCCATAAATTTTTAACACACTCAAAGTCATAGTTATACCTGACTCCCTACCTTTGTCATTCTCCCATCCTTCAGTGTTCTCCTGAATCCGATCAAGAAGGTCCCACTTAAACTCTTCTTTATTACGAGTGAACGATCCAGCACAAGTGGTATCCAATAGAGTTTTATCTTGAAAGGAGAGTCTTGCATAAAAGTTATCAATAACAATATTACCAGGAAGCTCATGAATGGGACATTTGAGCATTAATGCCTTCAATCTCCCCCACGCTTGAGCGATACTCTCTCCATCATAGGGCCAGAAGTTATATATGAGGTTCCGATCCTTATGAATCTCACTTGGAGGATAGAATTTGGAGTAAAAGAGAGGTACAATTTCCTCCCATCCAAGAGAATACCCATTCTTCAGCAGTTTATACCAATGTGCAGCTTTACCAGACAGTGATAGAGAGAATAATTTCTTCTTAACTTCTCCCATCGAGATACCTGCACACTTAAATAACTCGCACAATTCATGCAGAAATAACAAATGATCTCCAGGATGGACAGTTCCATCTCCTGCATAGCGGTTATTTGTGACACGTTCAACAATTTTCATAGGAATTTTGAACGGTATTACCTGCTCATCTGCGCCTCCTCTACTACCTTAGCAGTGGTAGTTGTTTTCCCAAATAGGAATTCAAGAGAAGACCCCTCCATAATGAGATATAGCAGCAGGCAAAAATAAAAACAGCACGTACAATAAATGTTTCCCTTACCAATTCCACTTACCAATAGCGCTACACTCCCCGGCAACGGCGCCAGAAAATAGTCTTGATAACCCACAAGTATAGGGGGTGTATCGTAGTACTTTCGATAAATAAGAGTGTCGAACCCAACGAGGAGCAGAAGGTGTTGACAAGCGGTTTTGATGAAGGATTCACTGTAAATGCTCACAGACAAGTTTTTAGGAGTTTTTGATATGACAGATAAATAAAGTACAAGTAAATAAAATGCAGTAGTAATAGTTGCAGCGAGTGGCCCAATCCTTTCTACAGCAAAGGACAAGCCGGTTGTTGTACTTATAATGACCAAACGTTCTTGAGGACACACGGGATATTGTCAAGTGCTTTCGCTTCATATAGTTGATTAATCTTCATTGTTTTGATAAGTGTTGTGTGGGTGAACCTATGCTAATGCACCGCCCTTCCTAGGACTAATACATACTTGTGATTATACCCCTTGCAAGCATCCGCAAATACAAGAAAGTAATTAAGTTAAACTAACCACAGCCTTAAACTTTGAGATCCTGCTATCCCTCATGCATCGATATACCAACGGGTGTTCAGGTTTCTGTCACTCCGGCAACCCCACAATTGGCAAACGAATACACAATGCATTCCCCTAGGCCCATAAAGGTGAAGTATCATGTAGTCGACGTTCACATGACACCACTAGAAGAATAACACCACAACTTAAGCATCAAACCATTAAATATTACTCAACATAGTTCACTACTAACATCAAGACTTCTCCCATGTCCTCAAGAACTAAACGAACTACTCACAAGACATCATACGGAACATGATCAGAGGTGATATGATGATGAATAACAATCTGAACATAAACCTTAGTCCAATGGTTTCACCCAATAGCATCAATAACAAGAGTAATCAACACCGGGAGAGTTTCCCCTATGAAATAGACAAGATTCAGCCCTAGATGTTATAGCGGAGACGGGTGCAGCGGCGGTGATGATGGTGTTGGCGGTGGAGATGATGATGATGATGATCCCGATGAAGTCCAGCTCGATGACGGTGATGATGGCGACGATTTCCCCCTCCGGGAGGGAATTTCCCCCGGCAGATTTCTTCCTGCAGGGGAGCTTTTCGCTCTCTGGTGTTTTCCGCCTCGTGGAGGCGGCGGAATATTTCGATGGCCTCCTCTGTGTGTTAGGGTTCCGAGGGGGTCAAGTACGCGAAGGGGGACGGCTGAGGTGGGCCAGGGCCCCCAAACCACCGGCGCGGCAGGGGGCCCACCGCGCCAGGTGGGAGGGCCCCCATGGCCCATCTCAGCTCCCCTTTTGGCCTCCTCCATCTTCTGGTAAAATAGGAACTTCCATATGTCTCCTTCGATTTATTGATCTTCAGAAATAGTGCATCTCGACGGTGCTTTTTCCAGCAGAATCCTGACTCCGGTGTCCAATTCTCCATTATTCATCAAACATGCAAAATAGGTAAAATAACATAAGTAACACTTCTAAATATGAAATATATCGATGAATAGCAGTAAATTATGATATAAAATAGTGATGCAAAATGGACGTATCACAGGTCCACATCTATATAGTCAAACTCACTCAGATCAGCTCTCGTATCACACATTGGACTCTACTAGGACCATAGAAAAACCTGATCTTCACTAAATCAGACATCTCCGGTGACATAAATAAATATTGACCATCGTTAATATTATTCCGCATACAACATCACCACCTATATATTAGAATTAATCTATACATATAGCTAAATATACCTTAGAAGCGACTAAAAATATATAGCTACATACACCATGTTTTTAAAAATTGTTACTACATATATTATAATTTATTTACATACATAGCTACAATATTTACTACCGCCACAACCAATTTTGCAACATATACGTACACTTTTTCGAATTAACCTACAAATATAGCTACAATATTTACTACCGTCACAAACTATTTTTTAACAACACATGTTCATACATGTAACAAATATAGCACTACAATTTTGATAAAGCATATGGCCGTCGAATCATACCCTAGAAGCGTGAGAGGCGACGGCGTCCGGCGGTCTTGAATCAACGGCGCACCAACACGAGCAGCACCACCACAATACAGCCCTCCTGCACCACTGCCACCATGTAGCTCTCCAGCACCACCACCACCATCACCCCCACCCGCCAACCTTCACCACCACCACCACAAGCTATCCCATAAGGAGATCGGAGTTCCCCTAGCCTCTCTCAACCTTCTAGCACCGATTTATGGTGGCAAACGTGAAAATTATTGGTCTAAATTGCTGATTTAATTCGGTTTGTGTGGGGAGTGGAGAGAGAAAACGAAGAACACGCAGGGAAGGAGAAGGAAGGAAAGAGAGGAGGAGGGTGCCCGGGCGGTCGATGCCATGCAGACGCTTGTCGTCCTTGGCGAAGCCGATAGGGCCCGCCTTGTCGGCGTTGGCGAAAACGACAGCGGACGCCAGGACGACTGGATCAGTGGCGACGTGGCCCATCCACTTATCGTCTTCCACGTGGACGAGTGGGGCTAGTCGTCATAGGCGAGAACGACAACATCCTGTCGTCTTCCACAAGAACGACTGGCTAATATTTTTGAAAAAAAAATATGCGTATTATTTCCGGAATTAAATAATTTTTGCGTATTATTTAAAAAATTTAGCGGAAATCTAGCCATCCATCCATGGCCGTAAAGCAGATGTGATGCTGGTCGATCGCGCCAATTTGCTTGCGCCCCTTTTTTTTTGTCTGGCTACACGAGTGCAACCATCACAGTACTACTGCGAATTATTTGTTGGTGCTGCAATTTCTGAACAAATTTGAACTCGGATTATAGCTGGGCAAGGAAGACAGAGCATGAAAGCAGGCTGTCGATCGATATGGATAATTAACGAGCAGCCAGCAGGCCTGAGCACTGTCGGACTGCACCAAGTGTTAGTGACAAGTGTCAACTGTCTTTTCTTTCTCCCGATTGCTTGTTTGTGTCAACCTGGGCTGAGGCCTGAGCACACGGCCGGCAGGCTACACAAATACTAGTGCGTCCATCGAACAGTGGCTGGTTGCCCAGGCCCAGTCTTTTTTTTTTTTTCAGAAACAAGGCAAACGATTTACCATTTTTATTGACTAAGAAGAAAGTTTTTAGCGGTCTTAGAAAACGTGGTCAAAATGCCACGGCTAAATAAAACAATCACTCTCGCAGCATTACATTACTAAGCCCTTTTGCACCGGCTAGGCACCACATCGCCGCCTCCTCTTTGATTTTTGTCACTAACATGGGTTTGGCTGAGGCGTGGTTTTGAAAGACCCTTGTGTTTCTTTCTTTCAAACTTCCCACAATGCAAGCATGGCTAGTGCGGCCATCGCCTTCCGGTGAGGCCCTCTCTTGAGAATCATTTCGTTTCACCATTCCTTCACGGATTGAGCAAGTTGCCAATCACCCGACACCACATCATGAAGCCCAAGCCACATCTTCAAGGAGCTCCAAATAGTGAAGCGACACTTGAAGAGAAGGTGGTTGGCCGATTCTTGCACATGATTGTTAGTTTACGTAGTCCACAATTTTGCCAACCCCTGACTCAAATCTAGAGGCCGTCCACGCCTTGTAGCGAGTAGCTTTGACTATATAGGACGAAGGCCGACTAGGAGACCGCCAGTGCACCTGAACTTCGCTGCATTGGTTCAGCCCATGGGCTTTGATTCCGTTGCAGGCCTCAACTTACCATGTCTCTACTCATCAAGTTGATCAATGGGTGGCTTGCTTCGAGTGTTTTACCTACTCGGTCCCGCAGACTGGGATGCTACCTTGTTTACTCTTCTGCAATTTTTCCCATTTACTTTCGATTGTGTGTGTACATGCGCGCAACATCCAGTAAACGGCCATACTCACGCAACAACACCACGTGAAAATCATGTGGACACTGCTACACTTCATGTTTTGTTCTGAGGGCAAAACACATTTTGTTCCTCAATCTACAGGAATAGGTAGAGTTTGGGGAGGATGAAGGAGCCACAAATGGCGTCCTATTCCTAATGACAATGAGTGTTTTACTAGGAAATCAGCCTCAACATTAGATGTCCTGCCTTTATGACAAAAAAATAAACTGAAGCAAACTCAGTTACCATATCTTTGATCTCCTTGATAATACTGTCGTGAAGGCCACCTTCACCATTTTGGATCCTCAATCACATTGATTTCTAGTACGAAGTGACCACAACATGGTGTTCTCCTAGATCAACAGCAAGAGCCAAACCTTCATGACATGCCAAAGCTTCAAGTGAAGGAGGACCCGTTACACACCCGAGAAAAGTACAAACGAAGCACCCAAATAAACACGTGAAGAGTTTTTGTGGCGCTACACGAACCTGATGAAGGTGCAGACACTCCATCCATCTTGATCTCACATGGCCCTGATCGGGAGGTATCCAATTTAGGAGAGTATTACTCTGGGTTGTCCTTGTCGTCGTATTGAACAACAGATGCTAGGGGTAGGCTTAAGTTGGGGGCCGATGGACGCTAGAGGATTCGGGGAGGGATAGCGCGCTAAGGAGCGCACACGGAAGAACAGACGAACACAAGGATTTACCCTGATTCGGGGCTCTCGTGAGAGATAAAACCCCTACTGCAGCATCTAGCCTACTCTGTGTATTCTCCTCTCTGCATATGATCTGTACAAATGCTCCTTGAGATGTATGTCTAGTGCGTTTGGACTAAATCCATGGAGCATGTTGCTCCAATGGCTAAGGCAGAGGAGAAAGCTCACAGGGAGCAAAGGGAGGAAAAGAGCCCATCGGGGGCTGAGGAGAGCGCTCCCCCTGGTGCTCCTTATAAAGGGGAGCCCAGGGGACAAGGGTGGCCCACAGGACACTGTGCACACACTGCAGCTGATATGACTACTGGGGTCTTGTCAACACTATGCATGCATCACGCCGTACCGTCCTCTGCACTGTAGCCATGCTAAGCCACGTCCAGGATGGGCGTGGCCTGGTTTGTCCTTGTCCTTGGCCTTGTCCTCTTGCGCCTGTTCTCTACATCTTCTCGTCATCTTCTCCTTATCCTCTAGAGGTGGCAGTAGGCATCTAGCACTTGTCGAGGAAGTGGCTAGGAATGTCGGAGGAGTGGAGATGTCGGTCGGTGTAGGGCCTGGCCTGTCCGGGACTGGAGGACACCCCGGCCCGTCTTAGGCAAGGAGCCCAGCCGAGGCTCAGCTGAGGCTGGAAGCAAGGCGAGACTCAGTCGAGGCGCCAGCAACGGCCTGCCCGAGACTGGGAGCGAGGCCCATCCGAGGCGCCAGCTTCGGCCTGCCCGTGGTGACGAGTTGAGGCGACTTGGCCCGTCCGAGACGAGGCCTAGCCGAGGTGAGGGACCTGGCTCGGTCCGAGACGAGGCCCAGTCGAGATGAGGCGCTGGCCCAGCCAAGGCGCAGGCGGCGACTCGGTCCAGCCGGGACGGGAGCCGTGGAACTTGACCTAGCTGAGGTATGCCGGCCCGCCCGGGATAGGGAGACCCCGGCCAACCGAGGCGAGGTGAGGATGCGGCCCGTTCTGGATTGGGGGCCAGACTCGGTCCAGCCGAGGCTGCTGGAGCCGGAACTCGGCCCAGCCGAGACTGCTGAGTCTTTGACTCGGCCCAGCCGAGGCTGTGGCCAGAACTCGGCCCCGCCGAGGCTGCTGTGCCTGGGCAGCACCAAATCGGCCCGGGTTGCTTTCTTTTGCCTTTACCTTTATTCTGTTTTACATTCTTGCTGTCTCTTCTACTAACGCGATAAAATCATCAACTCTGGGGTATCCGGGGTTACATCCCGACAGTCCTAGTCTGAGTCCCATTGATTGGTGGCTTACAAAATTGAGGTTAGAAATAAACCTTTTGGCAAACAAGCTAGCTGACCGTGGACTTTGGAATTCACTTTCAAGAGTTGATTTATGTCTTGCATACCAAATTGTCCACAAAGTCACCACCAACATTATGAACGGATCATGAGATGCTAAGTCTGTCAAAGAAAATATCCAGCTTCTCGCATCGGGCTCGTTTGTTTCCTCCATTAGATGAACAGCTCATTGGTCCGCTAGTGCGCAGACACTTCTTGCCACAGTGCAGTCAATTACAAGGGCCTCCACGAGTCCCCAGTGTGTTAGAATACGTGTACATGTTAGACTAGGATTCTAGAATTATCTTGTACTCCAAGTCTATTGGCTTTTTGGCCCCCAAGTCTTGTACTCTTATTATACCCTACGAGGGTCAGATGAATACAACACACAATTTTAGGGTTTCAATATTTTCTACATGGTATCAGAGCGGTTAGTCTCACGACGCCGATCTTAGGGTTCTAAACACTTCCGCATCGCGCGCCCCTCCCCCCCTGGAGAGATCTCTCCTCTCCTCGGGGGCGCAGCACCCGGTCTAGATCAAAGATCTAATCGGTTCTTTAGATTAGATTAGCTCAAATTTCGAATTCCAATTCGTTCGTAGATTAGATCTAGTTAGACACAAATAAATCCCGACATCACACGATCCTCATCCGGCGAAAATCAGTGCAAGATCATCCCTTGCGGCGGCGCCCCGGCGAACGAGATCCGATGCCTCAGCCGCCTGCGAACGCAGACGCGTAGCGTCGAAGAGACCATGCGCGTGCTGTCCAGAACCTGGCCGAAATCAGGCGGCTGGCGCAGATGTCACCAACGCATCTAGGAGCCCAACTCAGATCCAAGCATCGCCACGTACGGACCCGAACCTCGACCACGTGGCCCACATCCATGTGCCATCCACTACATGCATGGACGTGGTACTCCTCCAAAGTACTAAGGTCCCTTTTGTTTGGGCTGACTGTGGCTGGCTGTGCCTGGCTATGGGTGCTGTATAGAAAAGCTGCTGTCTAGGAGAAACTGCTTTTCTGAGTGAAGCTTTTTGACAAACCAGCTGGCTGTCTGACTGTAGATTATGGAATTATCTGAAACACCCTTACATCTATAAACAAACAGCAAAACAATCTTATTACATGGCTACATATACGAGCTACGTGCATGCATGGATTATGCGGCGAGATTAAAAAACTAATGATGGATTAATCACCACGCTATGGCCCAAATGCATGACGAAGTATATATGCATGGATTATGCGAGATTACAACAATTAACGATGGACTAATCAATTATAGCTTTTGTTTTAATCACAGAATTAAGAAGCAAAAGAAAGTGTAAGCTACTTGTGAGCACTGTTTGGGCTCCTTTCGGGCAGGAGCAGCTACCAGGAAAAAAGAGCGGGACGAACAGGCTAGCTGGACGTGCGAGGCAGCACATGCCACCAAGGGAGACAACGTGAATGGCACTTTTCCAGTAATTTTGTGAAAGAGAAGGGGCAAGGCTGGGTACCTATTCGGGTTAGCGAGCCAGAAGCTCGGGAAGCACCTTCCTAGGTGCTTTTTTCTGTCTGTGGGAGGACGAGGTGTTTCGGAAGAAGCCCAACGCACAGCTAGGCTCTTTGTTCGTTCGGCCAGCTTATTTTCGTGGAAAACCACTAAAAGCAAAAGGGCGCTAAGTCCAAGCACTACAAGATAAGGTATGCATCAGGAGATCTAATGTACACAGATCATCGCGTCCTAGTGGCGTATCTTCAGCAACACGGGCGCTGTCCAGTTTAGTCCAGGCATTATCTCTACTAGCAAAATATCCGTGCGTTGCGACGGGTGCGTTGCCACTGCAAAACATGATATAGAGAAAGATGATTTCATTTTGTTGGGTGTTGTAAGCATGGCGACTTGTAGTTTTCCAATATCCCATGCTATACACCGGCATTCTTAGAGCCTCTCCACTCGCGCCCCCCAAATCGTGTCCGGATTTGAGCCGGCGCGGCGCTTTGGGGGCGTGTCCGGACCAAAGGGCGAGTTTGGGGGCGCCCTCTCCCCACTCGCTGCCCCCAAATGTTTTTTAAATTTTTCGAATTCGAAGATAAAACGGCATACATTCATAGTTTTTAGGGAAATTTAAAACATTCAAACGAAATTTAAACAAACTAAACTAAACTACACTACTGGTAGAAGACGTCGTAGTCCTCCTCCTTCACGCCGCCGCTGGGCCCCTGCCTCGCCGTCGTTGGCGCTGGAACTGAAGTCGAAGCCGTCGTCGTCGTCGTCGTCGCTGTTGCTGCTCATTAGGTCGACGAGCGGCGTCCCGGTGAGCTCGGCGTGGTCAACGAACGACCACGTGCACGCGGCATGGGCGGCACGTCGTTCTTCGACGCCTCGATGGCGGCGGCGATGCCTTCGGGGTCGTTAGGGTTGGCGAGCTGGCGCTGCGCCGCCTCGAGCTCGTCCCGCAGAGACGGGGACGGCTCCTCTTCACCTTCTTGGGCGTCGGGCGGCGAGGCGCGGAGCGGGAGCCGTCGCGGATGACAAGAGTGCCGGAGCCCGGCTCCGGCTTTGGAACGCGCAGAGGCGCCGCGCGGGACGACGCCGACGAGCCGCGCGACCAAGGCGACGCGGCGAAGGGCGACGCCGAGCGGGACGAGGAGCCCGAGCGTGAAGAAGACGGCTTCGTCCTCCTCGGCTCCTAGCGGTAGTCGTCCTCGGCGGCGGCGTCTCCAGCGGCGGCTCGTTGCCGGCGGAAATGTGGGCGAGGACCGAGTCCAGAGTGCGGCCCGGTACGCCCCAGAAGGCGTACCGCCCCTCTTAGTTCCAGTCGCGCGGCGTGATGACCCACAAGTATAGGGGATCGCAACAGTCTTCGAGGGAAGTAAAACCCAAATTTATTGATTCGACACAAGGGGAGACAAAGAATATTTATAAGTTTTGACAGATCAATTGTCAGTTCAGCTGCACCTGGAAATAGACTTGCTCGACACAGATTATCAGTAGCAACAGTTTTATGACAGTAGCAGTAGTGAAATAATAGCAGCAGTAAAATAAAACCAGCAGTAATAATTAAATTAGACAACATGATTAAATACTGTAGGCATAGGGATGAATGAACGGGCGTTGCATGGATAAGATAGTTCATGAAATAGTCATGCGTAGGGCATTTGCAGATAGATAATAATAAAGCATCCAAGTAATAATCAATCATAGGCATGTGTTCCATATTTAGTCGTACGTGCTCGCAATGAGAAACTTGCACAACATCTATTGTCCTACCAGCCCGTTTGCAGCGGAGCCTCAAGGGAAACTACTGGTAATTAAGATACTTCTTTTAATAAAGCACCGGAGCAAAGTATTAACACTCCATGAACACATGTGATCCTCACATCACAGCCATCCCCTCCGGTTATCCCAATTGCTGTCACTTTGGGGCCTCGGGTTCCGGACAATTATATGTGCATACAACTTGCAGATATGATCTGAACCAATAATTATCCTCATGATACAATAACATGTTCAGATCTGAAATCATGGCACTCGGGCCCTAAGTGTCAAGCATTAAGCATAACAAGTTGCAACAATGACATAAAGTACTAACAATGGATACTAGGCACCATGCCCTAACAATCTGATGTCTATTACATGAATGATCTCATCCAATCTCTACCATCTCGTTCAGCCTACAGCGGGATTACTCACACATGGATGGGAGAATCATGGATTGTTGATGGAGAGGCGTCGGTGATGATGATGGCGATGATCTCCTCCAATTCCCCATCCCGACGGGGTGCCAGAACGGAGTTTCTGGTCCCCGAAATAAGGTTTTCGGTGGCGGCGGAGCTCTGGAGTGTTTCGGGGAAAAGCGTCGATCCTCCCCGAGTTTTTAGCTCAAGGGGATTAAGTAGTCGAAAGGGGGTCGTGAGGTGGTGTCCGAGGCGGCCACACCACCCCCCGGCGCGGCCCACCTCTGGCCGCGCGGGCCCATTGTGTGGGGCCCCTGTGGCCCGCCTCCGTCTCGTCTTCTGGCTCCGTGTGTCTTCTGAAAAAATAGGAACTCTAAGATATTTTTCAGGAATTTTCCCGAAACTTGACTTTTTGCACAAAAACAAGACACCAGGGCAATTCTACTGAAAACAACGTTAGTCCGTATTAGTTTCACTCAAAACACACAAATTAGAGGTAAAACAACAGCAAAAGTGTTCGGGAAAGTAGATACGTTTTAGACGTATCAACTCCCCCCGAGCTTAGCTTATTGCTTGTCCTCAAACAATTCAGTTAACAACTGAGCGCGATAAAAGAAACTTTTACGAACACATTTTCTTCATATGATGTATACATTCTCACTATATGATCAAGTACTTAGGCAATTCATAATAAGAAAAATGCAGATAATGCCACCTAGTAGCTATGTGAACTATGATAAGATACCAACACACTAAGAATAAATAACATGAAATAAATCTATCTGCAGGATTGCAATGTTCATAATAAGATATAATAAAGTGGTATCTCGCTTGCCTTATTTGTAGAGCAAAACATAAATGCCAAGGCACCTTACACTAGAAGTAAAGATATCAAAGATAAAAGCATCAAAGTTATACCACAGTTAATCGCATTCTGGGACAAGCACATTACACTAAGAATGACAGTTCTGCTCTCGAGAAGGTGCTCAAAGAAAGGATGGTTCCTGGCGCCTGGTTGACGGGAGAGTATTTGAGGATGATGAGTACTTCCCCGGCAACGGCGCCAGAAAAAGAGCTTGATGGCGTGAATCACACGCTCGTTGGGAGACCCCAAGAGGAAGTATGATGCAGTTCAGCAGCAAGTTTTCCCTCAAAAGAAACCAAGGTTATCGAACCAGTAGGAGCAGCAACTCTTCAGAAGGTTGTTGGTGGCTCGCACGGCGCAATAAGATCACCAACGTGGAATCTGCACACAACACAATCAAACTACTTTGCCCCAACGAAACAGTGAGGTTGTCAATCTCACCGGCTTGCTGAAAACAAAGGATTAAACGTATGGTGTGGAAAATGAGTATTAAATTGCAGAGAATGAAAAAGGAACAGTTTGCAGTTTGTGGTTGTTTAATCAGTGTAAAAGAATGGACCGGGGTCCACAGTTCACTAGTGGTGTCTCTCCATAAAAGATAACTAACATGTTGGGTGAACAAATTACAGCTGGGCAATTGACAAATAGTGAGCGCATGACAATGCATATACATGACATGTTGACTACTATGATATTTAATTGGGCATTACGACATAATACATAGACCGTTATCCAACAGCATCTATGACTAATAATCCACCGCCGGGTTGTCATCCGAGTCCCCCGTTGGTATTAAGTTGCAAGCAACGGATAATTGCATTAAGTAAAGTGCGTAATGTAAACAAACACATATGCCGTGGACATAGCATCGTTAGGTTATCCCTAGTGGCAACAGCACATCCACAACCTTAGAACTTTCTGTCACTGTCCCAGGTTAAACGGAGACATGAACCCACTATCTAGCATAAATACTCTCTCTTGGAGTTACAAGCATCTACTTGGCCAAAGCATCTACGAGTAACGGAAAGCATGCAAGATCTTAAATAACATAGATAGATTGATAATCAACTTGACATAATATTCAATATTCATCGGATCCCAGCAAACACAACATGTAGCATTACAATAATATGATCTTGATCATGTAGGGCAGCTCACAAGATCTAAACATGATGGCACAAAGTGGAGAGACAACCATCTAGCTACTGCTATGGACCCGTAGTCCAAGGATGAACTACTCACGCATCACTCCGGAGGCAGGCATGGCGATGTAGAAGCCTCCGGTGACGATTCCCCTCTCCGGCAGGGTGCCGGGAAGAGGTTCTGAACCCTCCCGAGCTAGGGTTGACGACGGCGGCGTCTCTGGAACTTTTCGTGGATATTTGCTCAGGTACTTAGGGTTTTCGCGTCGGGGGGAATAAGTAGGCGAAAGGGCGGCGGCTGCGACCCCCGAGGGGCCCACACCACCCTAGGGCGCGGCAGAGGGGGGCCCGCGCCCTAGTGCGTGTGGGCCCTGGTGGCCCTCCTCTGCTGCTCCTTCGTCCGTCAGGTGGTTCTGGAAAAATAGGGACCCCGTGTAGTTTCGTCCAATTCCGAGAATATTTCCAGACTAGCTTTTCTGGAATACAAAAACAGCAGAAAACAGGAACTGGCACTTCGGCATCTTGTTAATAGGTTAGTCCCAAAAAATGTATAAAAGTGATATAAAGTAGATGCAAAACATGTAGCAATTGGTATAAAACAAGCATGGAACATCAAAAATTATAGATACGTTTGAGACGTATCAGCATCCCCAAGCTTAGTTCCTACTAAAAACGAAAATAATTTTTGAGGTGACATGCTACTATCATAATCTTGATCATATAATATTGCAAGGCACATGTAAATGAATGAAGTGATCCAAGTCAATGGTCTATAATTTGCTACCAAATAGATAATGAGTAAACAATGAATCACACAAGCTAAACGTTTTCATGAATAGTACTTTCGAGACAAGCATCAAACAGTTTTGCATAAGTGTTAACTCATAAAGCAATAGTTTCTAATAAAAGGTATTTAATCAACACAAAGGAAGAATTTAGTTTCAGCATTTGCTTCAACTTTCAACATATTTATCTCATGGATATTGTCAACACAAAGTAGTATAACAAGTCCAATACATTGCATATAACGCATGTTGTAACAAAGTTGACACTAGTGTTTGCTTGTGGAAGACAGAAAGAATAGGAAAACTGACTCAACATAAAAGTAAAAGAAAGGCCCTTCGCAGAGGGAAGCAGGGATTAAATCATGTGCTAGAGCTTTTAGGTTTTTGAAAGCATATAGAGATTGCATAAAATATTTGATACTCCTCCCAACCTTGCTAACACAAGCCATGGCTAACCGAATCCTCGGGTGCCTTCCATCAATCACATACCATGGAGGAGTATCTATTTTTGAGAGGTGTTTGTTAATTGTCAACGAATGGTAGCGGGTGAGAACAGTATTCTACCTGTCGAACGGACTTTTAAGAGCGGCTCCCATGAAGGACGTTATTTCTACCAGCAAGGCAGATCATCCCTCTTTCTCTTTGGTTTACACACATTCAGGTATTTCACTGTTTGTCATTGCTTACTGATGAATCAGGGCAAAAGTGTGAAGAGAATTAATTGGTTAAAGTTGTAATTAATTGGGACTGGGCACCCCGTTGCCAGCTCTTTTTGCAAGTTATTGGATAAGCGGATGTATATGCCACTAGTCCAGGTGTAAAAGTCCATCGACAAATAGAATAAAGAATAACCACACTAATTCCTCATGAGCTAGTAAACATTGACACAAAAAGGGAATAATAACATTTTGAATAATTTAAAGGTAGCACATGAAAAATTTACTTGGAGTGGCAAGGAAATACCACATATAGGTAGTTATGGTGGACACAAATGGCATGGATTTTGGCTCAAGGATTTGGATGCACGAGAAGCATTCCCTCTCAGTACAGAGTTTAGGCTAGCAAGGTTATGTAAGCAAACAAGAATATCAACCCGTACACCAAGTTTTATATGACAAACATATTGCAAACGTTATAAGACTTCATACCGTCTTCCTTGTTAACCAAACCCTGTTATTAGAAAATATCTAGACCTTAGAGATACCACCGATGCAAACCAAATTTTCAACAAGCTTTACGGTAGTTCTTCACTAATAGGCTTAACTCATGTGATGCACAATTTAATCATGATCTACTTGTTAACTCAAAACAATTGACAAGCATCAAGTTATCCATTAGTGATCTACAAGATTAAGCAAGTTTTTCCTTATACCAATTACCACATGCAACATTTTCTGAACCAACCAAACACCAATCAATTTATTTCATCAACTCTCCAAACAAATATAAGTGAAGCAAGAGAGTACTTTCTACAAAAGAAAGCTAATAGCTCTGACAAGAGATACATGAAAACAAGAGCTAAAAGCTGAACAGCGCTAGATATGAATACTCAACAAATATAAGTGAAGAATAGGAGTATTCTCATGAAAAAGCGGAGCGTGTCTCTCTCCCAATCAAGAATGCTAGGGTCCAGTCAAGCTTTATTGAAAATAAAAGTGCAATACTGAAAATAAAAGCACACAGACGCTCCAAGAAAAGCACATATGATGTGAAAGAATTAAAATATAGTTTCACTAGAGATGACCTGATAATTTTGACGATGAAGAAGGGGATGCCTTGGGCATCCCCAAGCTTAGACGCTTGAGTCTTCTTGAAATATGCTGGGGAGATCCATGGGAGCCTCCCCAAGCTTAAGCTCTTCACTCTTCTTGATCCTATTATATCATCCTTCTCTCTTGACCCTTGAAAACTTCCGTCACACCAAACTCAAAGTAGATCTCATTAGAGGGTTAGTGCATAATCAAAAATTCACATGTTCTATAAAGACGCAATATGATTTGTTACTTTAAACATTAGCTACAGCCACTGATGTTATGTGAAGCTCTTCCACCCAAAAAAAATTTCACTCAACACTAGTAAAAGAGAGAATGCAAAATAAAAAGGCATAATCTGTCTAAAACAGAACAGTCCGCAAAGACGAATTTTTTCGAGGCACTTACGACGCTCAGATCGAAAACTCTGAACTAATGAAAGTTTCAGACATTCATAAAGATTACGCACAAAATTTTCAGATTTAATTAACAATCTGGTGATTTTAGGAATTTCGTACAGTGAACAGCAAAAATCTGTTTCTGCGCAGCAATCAAAATTAAGCATCATCTTAACATTAGAGGCTACTCTTGGCACAACAATGCGAGAAAATAAAGATACAAAGGAGTTGCTACAGAAGTAAACATCCTCCTTGACTCAATAAAAGAAAAATTGCAGAAAAAAAATAATGGGTTGCCTCCCATAAGCGCTTTTCTTTAACGCCTTTTAGCTAGGCACAAAGCATGCATCAAGTATTACCAAGTGAAGAAGCATCAACATTGTAATTTGTTCGAACAATAGAATCATAAGGTGGCTTAATCTTCTTCCTAGGAAAGTGTTCCATACCTTTCTTGAGAGGAAATTGATATTTTATATTCCCTTCTTTCATATCAATAATAGCACCTACAGTCTAAGAAAAGGTCTTCCCAGCACAATAGGGCATGATGGATTGCACTCAATATCCAAGACAATAAAATCAACGGGGACATAATTGTTGTTAACCATGATAAGAACATCATCAATTCTTCCCAAAGGTTTTTTAATAGTAGAATCAACAAGGTGAACATCCAAGTAACAATTTTCCAAAGGTGCTAAATCAAGCATATCATAAAATCTTTTAGGCATAACAGAAATACTAGCACCAAGGTCACACAAAGCATTGCAATCAAAGTCATTCAATTTCAATTTAATGATGGGCTCCCAACCATCTTCTAACTTCCTAGGGATAGAAGCTTCATGTTTTAATTTCTCTTCCCTAACTTGCATGAGAGCATTAGTAATATGTTTAGTAAAAGCCATGTTTATAGCACTAGCATTAGGACTTCTAGCTAGCTTTTGCAAGAACTTAATTACTTCAGAAATATTGCAACCATCAAAATCAAAGTCATTATTATCAAAAGTAACTAGCTGGGTCGCCCGCGCATTTGCGCGGCTAGACTTACTACATTTTGTTTTATTTGCTATATAGTTTTACTTTTTCTCTTCACGGCCAAATGTTATTCGATAAAATTTCCGGGTACAATGAATTATTAATATCATAGAGAGATAAAACTACCTAGCCAACTATATCAAAGAACAACATAATTCAGTCCCCAAACCTTATCATTACATGCATAAAATTGTTTGTTTATACTGATGCACGCCAATGAAAACTATTTTATTCTTTTATTTTCCAATGCTATTTTTGTGAAGAACATCTGATACAAATTGTACTGCTAAATGAAAAAGATCACCGATAGAAATTATAAAAATACCGAGCTACTTTAGCTGTTAAGAAAATTCGTAGTGCCAATATTAAACATAGCTATGCTATTTTCTACGAAGGAGGCGTATTATATTGGACCGTTCCAGACGTTGCCTTAGAGAAAGAAGTTTCATAATATATGGTTAGTCGAATAGCTAAACTTTTAAGAATTATTTCCATGCTCCTTTGAAATGGCTAAAGAAGAAAAAAGTTATTTGTTCAGATTGAGTCATGCTGGGCACCGATGATGGCAAGATTGACGGGATGAAAATAACTTCTTTCTGTATGATCTGGCCTTTGGTTCTTACTCTGGCTTTGTAGGTTGTTAGATTGCCCATTTTGGAGTGGGGATATCACCCGGCTGCCTGTCTAGTTGATCTCTATCTGTGTAGAAGTTTATGATCTGTTTTTTTTGCTTTTTTTTTAAGTTTGGTTTAAAACATGTACTTTGTGGCTGTTTCTTCATATGAAATCAATGGGGCGTGCCTTATTGGTATAAAAATTTATTCAGATTGTCCTAACATTAAGCAAGAAGTGGGAGTTGTGATCATACATCTTGCTTTGCATACAACATATAATATGTAGATAGTATTGGGAAATCATTAGTATATCATTAGAAATGAAAATTACATCTAAATTTGTATGCTACTATTACTGAAAATGGACAACAGTGAACTGAACATCTAGATAGTAGAGTGTATTAGTTAAGTTAAAGATATAACATGATTCTTTCATTTTAAATCGACAAAACACCACACGAATGCCAATGCCACTACCCAGAATAGAGTGGCCATATATAAGGGGTCTAAAGTATCTACATATGTGATGCAAGGAAATCAAATTAATGTATTGCATACTGACAGAACTGAAACCTAAGATCTGGAACTGTGGCACACACTACTAATAAGTAAGATTACACGAAAGTTATTAGTACTACTGAATGTCATGATGATACTTCTAAGGTTCTAATTTGACTTCTCATGGTACCAAAATATCTCAATGTTGTGCCGTATTAAGTAGCGTGAAAAGATAAAACTCCATTCCAAATTTCCAATGAAAGATAAAAAGTCCACCAAAAGTATGTAGTTTTCAAATAGTTAGTCAATCAATATAAACTTGTCATGATCCGGGATGAAGGTGGCTGCCGCGCCGACACTTCAGGTTTTGAGCTTTTGCACGGTCGTTTCACCTTTGTGCTTTTCTTTATCTAATAGAATGAAAAACAGCTTATTTTTTCCCAAAAAATAATGAGGCGCTACATTTTCAGAAGAATTGAATCTGTATAAGTCTAAAATATAACAAAAGTAGAAGGAAAGAAGAATATGGACTTGTGTGGAAATCCAAAAGGCACTTACACGTTGACAAATTCATCTAACTGAAGAACGGGCATCCCTTGTCGCAGCCATCAAACTCCAATATGATAAGTCCTTTAGATTGTACTTCTTCTGTCTCTTTTATAAAACGTGCTGTCAAACTTAATTAACTTGCCAAAAGGGACGGTATCAAAATAAGCTGTATGGAAAGATATATGAAGCCTGCATTTTAATGAGTACTGCAACATCTAATGGCTATTCATTTACAAATCACTGTTGAAAGGTACAAACAGGTAAGAAAACATTAGATACCTTAATACAAATTAGGCGCTCCTTGTAACATACAAACCCTGAAATTGTCTAAATTAATGGTGTTCTTAAGATTAAACGGTTGAACTATTTAACATCAGATCTCATGATACAAAGACTATCAATCATGCCATGTTCCATAAATTCACACCATCCACTACTTTTACGATCATGTGAAGGATGCAAACACATTATTAAGCAGAGATAAATATATAGACTATGGTCTACAGGATTAATATGTGAGCACCAAAATTTTCAGAATTCAAACATCCTGGCATACCAACTATATATTTATTACACAAATGTTTATACAAAACTAAACAGAAGTGAATCTGTATTCCTGGACACATGCATTCACACAGAATTAAACTGTTCCGTCTCTTCAAGATTGCAATGTGATTTCCAGTGCACTACGTCTAGGAGTTGATCGTTTCAGTAAATTGCAATGCAAATGAATTTTATATGATCTAAACATTATGGAATAGACCTCTAGTAGACCAATGTTTCAGTTTTCTTAACGTCCACAGTTGATCGCATTAATCTCTTCATTTGCATGTAGACGATGTACTTAATACTTTTTCTGATCTGTATATGATATAGGCATAGATTAAAAAAACATGCGAATAGCAACTACTTAATTAATTTCAATTAAAGTGAGGTGAAGAACGCACACAAATACCTGCCCCAGCAACATAATTGTTGATATCAAACGTGTAGTGGGCATCGCGGAGCCGTGCAGCTCGAGCTCGCCGTTGATTCCCCTCCTGCTGCCTGCTTGGACCGTGCTGCATCTTCATTTGTGCGGCCTGGGTCTGGTCCGAGGCGTGCACCTGCCGTTGTTGCCGCTACCGCCGGCAGCCCGCATGGACCGTGCTGCACCTCTAATCTCTAATGGCGCGAGCTAGGTTTAGAGACCTGCAGAGAGCTAACAAACATTAATGTCCATCTCTTCAAGATTGAATTTGACAACTTGCGCTTTGTTGATGCTTGTGCAATTGGGCAGGCCATGAATCTGCTCCATGCACCAATAAATATTGTGCCTATCAAATCAGTCGTGGATGGTCCTGTAAAAAAGATATCATGGTTTGAGTACGTCCATTATCCTTCCCGCTGGCCGAAAAATCCCATGTCTTGAGCCTGGAGGAGCCTGCTGCTTGCGGCTGGCTTAGCTCTCCTTCTACCTCTAGGCTTGCCTGCAACACGTCGGCGGACATACTTCATGCTTCATGCTTGGCATCGACCGGCGGCACGACGCCGTCTTCTCTGATCTCATCTATGTTGTTGGCCGCCTGGAATCTCGCTGGACGATCCTACGCCTCCTGGTTGCCGCCGCCGTCCGTCTTGGATCTCGATCGCTGGACGATTCTTTGCCTCCTGGTTGCCGCCGCCGTTATTGCAGTTTCCGGCTCTGCGTGTTTTTGCCCTACACTTGAGTAGTCGTGGATCAAAAGGAATTCGTGCATGCCTTTCTTCTACAGGACACTACGTGAACGTATTTTTCCCTTCCAACTTTATTGTCACGTGTACTTCTTCTAATCGGTTTTAACCGCGGTTGTCTTATTCCAAAGCGTTCCTTTTCTTTAAATCTGAGCCGTTTCCTTCGGTTGTTCAATTAGAGTTAAATCTGAGCCGTTGTTTGTCCTGTGTTTTAATTATATAATAGATGGAGTTATTATCTTCCTTATTGCTAGAAATTTCAGCATCTTTATCAAGTACAGTTTCAGAGTTATCAGGCAATTTAGTACATTTGCAATAGAAGTAGAAACATTACCAACACCAATTATCTTGCCATTAATGGTAGGAGGTTTGCCAACACTTGAGTTTGAAGCATTTTCAGAAGTTGTAATAGTATAAACTCTAGCAATATTATTCTTTCTAGCAATTTCATCCTCTCTTTCCCATCTAGCATGCAATTCGGCTAACATCCTCACATTGTTATCAATTTTAACTTGTATAGCATTGAGAGTTTTGCTCTCTTAACATCATGAGGCATGTTCTTTAGTTTCAACAAGTCAACATCAAGAGCAAGACTATCAACTTTAGAGGCAAGAACATCAATTTTCCCAAATTTCTCCTCAACAGTTTTATTGAAAGCAGTTTGTGTACTAATAAAGTTCTTAAGCATAACTTCAAGATCAGAGGGTACACTCTTATTATTGTTATAGGAGTTACTATAGAAATTTCCATAACCATTGCCACTATTGGAAGGATAGGGCCTATAATTGCTATTACCAAAATTATTCCTATAAACATTGTTGTTGAAGTTGTTATTTTTAATGAAGTTCACATCAACACGCTCTTCTTGAGCAACCAAAGAAGCTAAAGGAACATTATTTGGATCAACATGTGTTTGACCATTTGCAAGCATAGACATAATAGTATCAATTTTGACACTCAAGGAAGAGGTTTCTTCAACAGAATTTACCTTCTTACCAGTTGGAGCTCTCTCGGTGTGCCACTCAGAATAATTAATCATCATATCATCTAGAATCTTTGTTGCAGCACCCAAAGTGATGGACATAAAGGTAACTCCAGCGGCCGAATCCAATAAATTTCTTGAAGAAAAATTTAATCCTGCATAGAAGATTTGGATGATCATCCAAGTAGTCAGTCCGTGAGTGGGACAATTTTTAACCAATGATTTCATTCTCTCCCATGCTTGAGCAACATGTTCATTATCAAATTGCTTAAAATTCATTATGCTACTTCTCAAAAAAATAATCTTAGCAGGAGGATAATATTTTCCAATAAAAGCATCTTTGCATTTAGTCCATGAATCAATACTATTTCTAGGCAAAGATAGCAACCATTCTTTAGCATGTCCTCTCAAGGAGAAAGGAAAAAGTTTCAGTTTAATAATATCACCATCTACTTCCTTGAGCTTTTGCATTTCACAAAATTCAACAAACTTATTAAGGTGAACAACAGCATCATCAGTACTAACACCAGAAAATTGCTCTTTCATAACAAGATTTAAAAGGGCAGGTTTAATTTCATAAAATTCTGCTGAAGCAGCAGGTGGAGCAATAGGTGTGCATATGAAATCATTGTTATTCGTGCTAGTGAAATCACACAACTTAGTGTTCTCAGGAGTACTCATTTTAGCAGAATTAAAAACAGGACATAAAATAACTTGAAAGTAAACTAAATGCAAGTAACTAATTTTTTTGTGTTTTTGATAATTGAAAGCAAACAAGATAAAATAAAATAAACTAAGCAAGACAAAAACAAAGTAAAGAGATTGGAAGCGTGAAACTCCCCTTGCAGAAGACTGCTATCTCCCCGGCAACGGCGCCAGAAAAAGATGCTGGCGCCTGGTTGACGGAGAGTATTTGAGGATGATGAGTACTTCCCCGGCAACGGCGCCAGAAAAAGAGCTTGATGGCGTGAATCACACGCTCGTTGGGAGACCCCAAGAGGAAGGTATGATGCAGTTCAGCAGCAAGTTTTCACTCAGAAAGAAACCAAGGTTATCGAACCAGTAGGAGCAGCAACTCTTCAGAAAGTTGTTGGTGGCTCGCACGGCGCAATAAGATCACCAACGTGGAATCTGCACACAACACAATCAAACTACTTTGCCCAACGAAACAGTGAGGTTGTCAATCTCACCGGCTTGCTGAAAACAAATGATTAAACGTATGGTGTGGAAAATGAGTATTAAATTGCAGAGAATGAAAAAGGAACAGTTTGCAGTTTGTGGTGGTTTAATCAGTGTAAAAGAGTGGACCGGGGTCCACAGTTCACTAGTGGTGTCTCTCCATAAAAGATAACTAACATGTTGGGTGAAGAAATTACAGCTGGGCAATTGACAAATAGTGAGCGCATGACAATGCATATACATGACATGATGATTACTATGATATTTAATTGGGCATTACGACATAATACATAGACCGTCATCCAACAGCGTCTACGACTAATAATCCACCGCCGGGTTGTCATCCGAGTCCCCCGTTGGTATTAAGTTGCAAGCAACGGATAATTGCATTAAGTAAAGTGCGTAATGTAAACAAATACATATGACCGTGGACATAGCATTGTTAGGTTATCCCTAGTGGCAACAGCACATCCGCAACCTTAGAAGTTGCTGTCACTCTCCCAGATTACCGGAGGCATGAACCCACTATTTAGCATAAATACTCTCTCTTGGAGTTACAAGCATCTACTTGGCCAAAGCATCTACGAGTAACGGAAAGCATGCAAGATCTTAAATAACATAGGGCATAGATTGATAATCAACTTGACATAGTATTCAATATTCATCGGATCCCAGCAAACACAACATGTAGCATTACAATAATATGATCTTGATCATGTAGGGCAGCTCACAAGATCTAAACATGATGGCACAAATTTGAGAGACAACCATCTAGCTACTGCTATGCACCCGTAGTCCAAGGATGAACTACTCACGCATCACTCCGGAGGCAGGCATGGCGATGTAGAAGCCTCCGGTGATGATTCCCCTCTCCGGCAGGGTGCCGGGAAGAGGTTCTGGACCCTCCCGAGCTAGGGTTGACGGCGGCGGCGTCTCTGGAACTTTTCGTGGATATTTGCTCAGGCACTTAGGGTTTTCGCGTCGGGGGGAATAAGTAGGCGAAAGGGCGGCGGCTGACGACCCCCGAGGGGCCCACACCACCCTAGGGCACGCCAGAGGGGTGGCCCGCGCCCTAGTGGCGTGTGGCGCCCTGGTGGCCTCCTCTGCTGCTCCTTTGGTCCGTCAGGTGAGTTCTGGTAAAATAGGGATCCCCGTGAAGTTTCGTCCAATTCCGAGAATATTTCCAGACTAGCTTTTCTGGAATACAAAAACAGCAGAAAACCAGAACTGGCACTTCGGCATCTTGTTAATAGGTTAGTCTCAAAAAACGTATAAAAGTGATATAAAGTAGATGCAAAACATGTAGCAATTGGTATAAAACAAGCATGGAACATAAAAAATTATAGATACGTTTGAGACGTATCAATGGTGACTCAACATAAAAATAAAAGATTGGCCCTTCGCAGAGGGAAGCATGGATTAACATGTGCTAGAGCTTTTTATTTATAAAACAGAAGTAAAATATGTTTTGGGAGGTGGTTGTTCCTGTCAACGAATGGCAATAGAGTTTTTGTTATCTTCCATACTAAACAAGTTGACAGCGGTTCCGAGTTATTGATATTAGTCATTTAGAGCATGCTCTTTTATATAGTTTGACACTCCTCCCAACCTTTCTTTTCACAAACCATGGCTAACCGAAATCTTGGGTGCCTGCCAACAATCACATACCATGGAGGAGTGACTATTTTTTTAATTTTAAATTTTGGATGTTATAATGGTCTAACCAGCTCTTTGCAAAATTAGTGACGAGCAGATGAAGCATGCAAGTCGGTGAACTTAATTTAGTATGGAAGATAACAAACCCAACTACTACTTCCTCATGAGCTAAAAACAGTGTCACAAAATGAGAAGTATTTTGAAGGTTTTAAAGGTAGGACATGAAAATTTACTTGGAATGGTTCGAAATACCATGTATAGGAGTTTTTGGTGGGCTCTTTGGGATAACTTGGTTTTTAAGGATTTGGAAGTACGAGCAGCATTCCCGCTCAGTACAAGTGAAGGCTAGCAATAGACTGGGAAGCGACAATCAAGAGAGCAATAACCGTCATAATCATACTTGCGACAGAATAAAATTAACAGAGGCATAAAAGTGATACTAGAACTCTGAGGCAAAGTAAATCATCAAGGCTTAATTGACTTTTTGTTTTTCAGTCATGAGCATGCGTGAGCATGTGCCAAGTCAATTCAAATGAATCATTCAGAGGAGGATACCACCATGTCATACTCTTTTATGAATAGAACAATGCAAGCAAATATCTATATGACATGTTATCTACTATTAGTAAATTGGAACTGATCATACGAAAACATGAACTACTAAGCATCCATTAAATAACATAGTCCTCACACAAACCAGCTAAGCATGTCCATATAAGTGAGTATATGTACAAAAATGAAAACAAATAGAGTTCATACCAGCCTCTCACCACAACTCGAGTTGACATAAATCGTCATTATTGCTTTTCACTTGTGTGGCTTGAATGATATGAAATGATAACCAAGCCCCAACGGAGTCACGGAAGACTGTTGAACTCTGCAACAACTATACAAAACCTAAGAAGAACAACAAATATTTTGGGTTTTCGATTTAAAACAAGCAAAGAAAGGAGCAAACAAATAAAGCAAAATCTTTTTGGATTTTTGAATACTAAACCGAAACTAAAAGATAAAGCAAACCAACACTAAAAGGTAAACAAGAGAAATAACAGAAATATTTTTGGTCGTTTTGGGTTTTGGAAAATAAAATCAGAACAATAAACAACAATGAAAAAGAAAGAAAAGGAAACATGGATATACAAAGCACCGACCGAATATGATATAAAAGTGAGTGAGATGTCGGTATACCTCCCCCCAAGCTTAGGTTTTCGGCCTAAGTGGAGATCAATCATCCCATGTGGGCCACGCAGGGGCGCCTCCAGTGTATGACGAAGAAGGTTCCTCGTCCTGGTATGAGCTCGAGGATGCACCAGTATAATACACGGTATAATCCTCAGGGGGCGCCATGTACGTGTCCTGTTGGTGTCCGGGGTAGTGCTGCGAGTGGAAGTTGAGTGCACCTAGATGCTCGTCCAATTCCTCCTTTGAAAGTGACAGAGGCTTCCTGAAAATACTGAACAAACTAGGCTACGGCAAAGGAACTTCCTTTTCGGACCCGTCAGTAAACAAAATTTTATAAACTAGACAACCTGCACAAGAGTTAAGTGTAATAAAATGATGGCCTTTCATAGTAGCAAGGTCAAGTCTTTGTGGGGTCAACAACTCATCATTGGGATCAACAGAAAAGTCTAGATAAGCTAAAACACGTGCAGCAATAATTCCTCCAAAGATTGGTCCTTTGGCGGCGAGGCGACGAGCAATCAAAGCACCGAGGTTATAAGTTTTATTATCCTTAAGTGCAGCAGCCAGAAAAGCTAAATGGTAGTTAGGAATGTTACTAGTGTTTTCCCTAGCAAGAACACTAGTGGCAAGATAATAAGTAAAATATCTAATGGCTGGGAGTTGAATGTTCCTTATCTTGCCACGCTGCGCCGTACGGTCATCATCATGAGTCACTTCCCGGTAAAGTTCCATCAGATCGTGAGGTTGCCCCTAGATCCTCTTTGCTGTCCCAGATGGAGCAATTCCTATGACGCTGCAAAATCTTTTCAGCTCCATGGTGCAAGGTTATCATAAATTTTAAATGCAACAGAGGGTTTAAAATGGGTGTTGTCGAAAGTGAAGCTCTCAACAAAAATCTTGGTGAGCATAGCATATTGCTCCCTCTCATCCTGCATAAACTCCATCAAACCAACTTTGTCAACAAGTACCAAGAAATCATCAAGAAGCCCTGCATCTCTCAAAAAGTTAGTACAAGGGAAGATAGATGGATGTGCAACACCATCATCCTCCTCATCACTAATCCTTGGTGCATAAGGTCCTCATTGTAGGATGGCCTACATCGAGCAGTTGATCTTGAAGGCCTTGTTGACCTCGGTGTTTCCCTCTCAAAAATCTCTCCATAGTGTGATTATGCATCTTCCTTTTCTGAATTTTTTAACAAAACCTCATAAAACATGATTTCGGTGCAACTAAATCAAAGAAACTACTATAGAGACTTGCAAGAGGGCTACACATGCATCAAGACTAATTAATCTAAGCATAGAACAAGCATGCAAACACATCTAACATGTCACCTACAGTACCAAAATACTCAAGAAATACACAACTAAATAAAATTCTACTTGGATAAACGGAGGAGTCACATACCGGAGAGCAAATGGTCCAAATCTCAGCAACAAAGATGGGCTGAGCAAGAGATCGAAAAATTCGAGCAAAAGCAGAAAGAACAAGGGTTTGAGCAACGGTGGAGTGTTTGGTCGGGAGAGAGAAAGAAGTGGGAGGAAGATGAGTGAGTGGAGAGCCAAGTGGGGCCCACACCATGCCACGGCGCGGCCACACCCCTGCCGCGCCATGGGGTGGTGCGGAGGCATGGTGGGTCCTCCTGTCAGCCCCAGGCACTCCCACATTCCTCTTTAAAAACTAAGATTTATGGTATAATTTTCAGAAATTTTTGAAAACTTTCATTTTGCACATTTTCTGGGTATTTAAATAATAAACTTTGAGCAGAAATAGAATTTTATAAAGACCAAACTCAACTAAAAACTTTGCAAGTTCAGTAGCACAACAGTAGGTAAAACAAGTTGGAAACAAAATGTTGTTTAACAATTTTTATGCATTTAAAACATATTTGTTGGCAAGGTTGATCAAGTCTTGTCACCAAATAAATTTTATATGACATAAAAGAATTAAACCACATGAGACAATCATGTTACCTTGAATTGTATAGCTATTGATCCAATCATAATACTTTGAAATCCTTCTTGAGGTTCATAAATAGGGCAATCAATACTTCCCACTTTGATAGTTCTAAAATTAGCAATTGTATTTACTCCATATATCTTGTCCATCTTTTTGGGAAAATAAACAGTATGCTCTTTGTCATTAACATTGAAAGTTACTTTTCCTTTGTTGCAATCAATAATAGCCCCTGCAGTATTAAGAAAAGGTCTCCCAAGAATAATAGACATATTATCATCTTCAGTCATTTCCAACACAACAAAGTCAGTTAATATCAAACAATTATTAGCTACTTGAATAAGAACATCCTCACATATACCAACAGGAACAGCAGTAGATTTATCAGCCATTTGCAAAGATATATCAGTTGGTATCAATTTTCCAAATAAAGCCTCTTATAGAGAGAAAAAGGCATAACACTAACTCCTGCTCCTAAATCACATAGAGCAGTTCTAACATAATTATTTTTGATGGAGCAAGGAATAGTTGGTATACCTGGATCTCCAAGCTTCTTTGGAACCTTACCATTGAAAGAATAATTAGCAAGCATAGTAGAAATTTCCTCATTAGGAATCTTCCTTTTGTTAGAGACAATATCTTTCATATATTTCGAATAAGGAGGCAATTTAATAGCATCAGTCAAAGGAATTTGCAAAAACAAGGGTTTCATCCAATCACAAAATTTCTTATAGTGTTCTCTTCCTTTGATTTATGTTTCTTATTAGGAAAAGGCATTTGCTTTTGCACCCAAGGTTCTCTCTCATTACCATGCTTTTAGCAATGAAATCCTCCTTAGTATACTTTTTATTTTTAGAATGCTTTTCAGGTTCATCTTCACTCTCCTCTTTATCAGAAGCATCATTTTTATCCTTATCATTGTTATGTTCATTACCACTTTCATTTTCAGCATCAGAGATAGATATACTATTAGGATCATTAACATGCTCATTTTCTTTAATTGGTTCAGGAGATTCTTCAACATGTTTATGTTTCTTCTTCTTCTTTTTCTAGAAGGATTACTAGTTTCATTAGCTAGTTGAGAATCTTGCTCAATTCTTTTAGGATGTCCTTCAGGATACAAAGGATCCTGAGTAGATGCACCACCTCTAGTTCCTACTCCATAAGCATGTTTTCATTTTCTCTAGAAGCATTCACCAGCAAATCTTTTTGTACCTTAGTAAGTTGATCTATTTGAGTTTGAACCATATGGAAATGTTTAATAAGCATTTTAACATTATTAGAAGTTCTTTCCATAATATCATGCAAATTACTAATAGCTCGAGAATTTTCTATCAGATGATTCTGCACTCTCATATTAATTTATCCTGCTTAACAATATAATTATCAAATTCATCTAAGCATTGATCAGGAGGTTTAGAATAAGGAATATCTCTATCCTCAAAACGTTGGAGAGAGTGTACCTCAACTGTGGATGGGTGAGGAATTGGCTTACATAATTCTTCTATTGGTGGTAGATTCTTAACATCTTCAGATTTAATACCCTTCTCTTTAAGAGATTTCTTGGCCTCTCTCATTCCTTCATCATTTAGTTCATACATTCCTCTCTTCCTTGGTGTGGGTATTGGGGTCGCCTCAGGTATAGTCCAGTCATCATGGTTTTGACTTATTTTAGCCATTAATTCCTCAGCTTCATCTGGAGTTCTTTTCCTGAAAACACATCCAGCACAACTATCTAGGTATGTCCTAGATTCAACAGTTAGTCCATTCACTAGTACAGAACGACACATCGGAAACGGGCCAAAAAGCCCATCGGCAACGGAGAAAGGGTCCGTGTCCCCGCCTCTGTCACTGATGTGAAGGCTCACAATGGCAACGGAGATTTTGATCGTTTGCAATAAGTTTAGCAACGGGCATAATATATAACCGTTTCTGATGTGGTTATTAAATATTAAAAAAATAGCCGGCCCGCAGCCGGCTCACAGCAGGAATTAGCCGGCTCACAGATATTCAATACAGCTGGATAAAAAAGGCGGAAGGACCCAAGCCAAGAGCTGCTTGGCTTGGGTGCTTCCGCCTTTTTGATCCAGGTGCTTGCTTGGGTGCTTCCGCCTTTTTGATCCAGCTGCTTGCTTGGGTGCTTCCTCCTTTTTGATCCAGCTGCTTGCTTGGGTGCTTCCTCCTTTTTGATCCAGCTGCTTGCTTGGGTGCTTCCGCCTTTTTGATCCAGCTGCTTGCTTGGGTGCTTCCTCCTTTTCAGCTGCTTGCTTGGGTGCTTCCTCCTTTTTGATCCAGCTGAAATGGATCAAAAAGGAGGAAGCACCCAAGCAAGCCGCTGGATCAAAAAGAGGAAGCACCCAAGCAAGCAGCTGGATCAAAAAGGCGGAAGCACCCAAGCAAGCAGCTGGATCAAAAAGCAAGCTGGGAGGCGGAAGCACCCAAGCAGGTAGCTGGATAAGTGCCTACAACACAAATATTAAGGATTTCAACACAAATAATTGTCCAGAGGGCAACATGAAATATCAATATTCAGTTATTCACTACAGATTACAAGTTTACAAATTAAATTACAAGTACAACTAAATCGATTACAAATTCCATAGACAACTAAAACAAATTTACAAGTACTTAATGTGCCCTGAAGCAATTCCAAAGCCAACCGGACAACCAGTATCGGTCTTAAACTAGCTAGCTAAACCGATTAGCTACTACTAGTACAGCAGTACTCAACGAAGTGAGCTAGCTAAATCGATTAGCTACACAGTACTACTCAACGAAGTGAGCTAGCTAAATCGATTAGCTACACAGTACTACTCAACGAAGTGTACGTACTCTGCTCGGCCAACAGTGGAATACTTTTACGGTGGTACCTGGTGGCCGACTTGATTATACAACGCTATTCCTCAGATCAATTAAAAAACCATATCGTGCATCCTACATCTTGATTAAATACTAAAATTATTCTGGTTGTGTACATTGTGCTGAAGAAGCCGCAGGTGGAGGGATCTAGCGGTGGCGGGTACCCGAACTGGAGCAGCGCGCGGGCATAGTTGTCGCGGGACCAGGTTGAAGCAGGTCCTGCTGGAGGTGATCTGGTCGCTGTTTCGCGGGCGTAGTCGATCGCCTTTTGCATCGCCGGTCGGGCTCGCGCCAGATCGGCTGCCATGGCAGCAGTAGCGTGTTCGTCCCGCGCGGATCTGGACGCCGCGCCATCCTGCTCGCGGGAGGCCATCGTCGGACGCCTTGTCCATGCTCGTCGGCAACGTTGAGGGATTGCCGCCGGAGCTAACGGATCTGCTTGAGGACCGCTGCCAGAGCTAATGGATCTGCTTGAGGACCGCCGCCATAGGAGCTCGTCGATCTGCTCGGGGACAACCGCCTCGTCCACGGAGGTGGCCGGCAACAAGGACGAGATAGGTGTGAGGATGGATGGAGAAGGGGGATCAGGCGCGTGCGGCTCTGCGGGAGAGGAAGGAGAGTGATGGGATAAGATCGGTGGCTAGGGTTTCAGAGTTTTTATACTATACCGATTCAGTTTGCATACGGGTCAGAATTTTAACCGTGTCCGATATCATGGATTCACATTGCAAACGGTTGAATTAATTTAACCGTTTCCGATGTGTCGTGATTTGCGGGCACGGACTCTAATTTTCCGCGCACAGTGTCGTTTTACCGTTGTTTTTTGCTGCCGTTTCCATAGAGGGGTATCCTTAGTATCGTTCTGTACTAGTGATTGTAGAATATATCAAGAAGTTCATTTTTGGCTAGTTGGTGTCCAGGCCGAGCTCTAATTAAAGAACAAAACCTTGCCCAAGATTCAGCCATTTTCTCTCCTTCGGTTTGTTTAAAGTTAAAAATTCTTTACAAGGCAGCATGTTGAGCACTAGCAGGAAAATATTTCTGAAAGAAGACATTAACCAAACCAATAGGACTATCAATATATCCAGGAGACAGATTATTAAACCAAGTTTTAGCCTCATCTTTTAATGAGAAAGGGAAAATTTTAGTGACAAAGTAACTGCGTTTCTTAATATCATCAGAAAACAAACTACTCAAAGTAGAAAGCTCATTCATGTGTTGCACAACACTTTCATTTTCAGTACCTCGAAAAGGTTCTTTCTCAACAATAGATATATGTGACAAATCCAAAGAGAAATCGTAATCCTTATCCTAAATATTTATGGGAGATGTAGCAAACTTAGCATCAAGAGACAGTTTGTAATTAACAGCACGTCTTGCAAGAACACTTTTAATAGCACTAGCATCTTTAGAAGCATTGCATTCTTCAATAAATTCATCATTAAGTTCAACATAAGTTTCTTCAAGATCATCACTAGTATGTTCTCTTAATTCAGGAGAACTAACAGGTGTAGTGGGACTTTCATTAGGTGTTTCAGCATTTTCAGTTTGTTTAGACTTAGCAATTGTAGCATCTAGAAAAGGACCTAATGAACCACTGTCATCAAGCACAGTAGAAGCATCATCAAAACTTTCAGAAATATTTTCAGATTCAGCAGAAGTAGCAGCACGTGAAGCATGTGTATGTGGTGGTGTGACAAGTTGACTTATAACAGACGGCGAAACAAGAGTAGCAGAAGTGTTCAGAGTTGTACCTCTCTTGTAGTGGATGGCAATATGCGAACCTTCTCATCACAGGTTTACCCATGATGAGTGAATTTCAGCGAACAATATGACTTTCAGGTGAGCTTATAAATAGAGCTATGCTCCCCGGCAACGGTGTCAGAAAATAGTCTTGACGGAAGAATTGTCAGTTCAGCTGCACCTGGAAATAGACTTGCTCGACACAGATTATCAGTAGCAACAGTTTTATGACAGTAGCAGTAGTGAAATAATAGCAGCAGTAAAATAAAAGCAGCAGTAATAATTAAAGTAGACAGCAGGATTAAAATACTGTAGGCATAGGGATGGATGAACGGACGTTGCATGGATAAGATAGTTCATGAAATAGTCATGCGTAGGGCATTTGCAGATAGATAATAATAAAGCATCCAAGTAATAATCAATCATAGGTATGTGTTTCGTAATTAGTCGTACGTGCTCGCAATAAGAAACTTGCACAACATCTATTGTCCTACCAGCCCGTTTGCAGCGGGGCGTCAAGGGAAACTACTGGTAATTAAGGTACTCCTTTTAATAAAGCACCGGAGCAAAGCATTAACACTCCATGAACCCATGTGATCCTCACATCATAGCCATCCCCTCCGGTTATCCCAATTGCTGTCACTTTGGGGCCTCGGGTTCCGGACAATTATATGTGCATACAACTTGCAGATATGATCTAAAGCAATAATTATCCTCATGATACAATAACATGTTCAGATCTGAAATCATGGCACTCGGGGCCTAAGTGTCAAGCATTAAGCATAACAAGTTGCAACAATGACATAAAGTACTAACAATGGATACTAGGCACCATGCCCTAACATCTGATGTCTATTACATGAATGATCTCAGCCAATCCCTACCATCCCCTTCAGCCTACAGCGGGATTACTCACACATGGATGGGGAAATCATGGATGGTTGATCGAGAGGCGTCGGTGATGATGATGGCGATGATCTCCTCCAATTCCCAGTCCCGGCAGGGTGCCAGAACGGAGTTTCTGGTCCCCGAAATAGGGTTTTCGGTGGCGCCGGAGCTCTGGAGTGTTTCGGGGAAAAGCGTCGATCCTCCTCGGGTTTTTAGGTCAAGGGGATTAAGTAGTCGAAAGGGGGTCGCGAGGTGGTGTCCGAGGCGGCCACACCACCCCCCGGCGCGGCCCACCTCTGGCCGCGCGGGCCATGGTGTGGGGCCCCTGTGGCCCGCCTCCGTCTCGTCTTCTGGCTCCGTGTGTCTTCTGGAAAAATAGGAACTGTAGGATATTTTTCGGGAATTTTCCCGAAACTTGACTTTCTGCACAAAAACAAGACACCAGGGCAATTCTGCTGAAAACAACGTTAGTCCGTGTTAGTTGCACTCAAAACACACAAATTAGAGGTAAAACAACAGCAAAAGTGTTCGGTAAAATAGGTACGTTTTAGACGTATCACGGCGCCAGCCCGGGGCCGTCCCACCGCGCGATACGCTCCTCGTGGATCCGCCAGAACTCCGCCTCGGAGCGGTCCGTGTTCGACGGATCCCACGCCCGCTCTTGGCGCTGCTCGGTGCTGAGCTCGTGCCAGAAGTGCCGGCGCACCTGGACATGCCAGTCCCGCTCGCGCGGCCGCGGCGCGTCGGGCGTGGGCACGCCGCTTACGCCGAGCGTATAGCGGCTGCCGGCGCGCATGTCCGGCGGGCACGGTACCACGCGCGGAACAAGGCCTCGGCCTCGTGCTTGAGCAGCGTCCTCGGGCGGAAGCCGTTGGCGGCGGCGCCGCTGCTCCTCTTGTTGATGCTCATGGTGGCGGCGGCTGAGATTGGACAGCGAGTGCTAGGGTTTGGACAGCGAGTGCGAGGGAGGCCTTTTTAACTGCGGCGCCGCGTGGCCGACGGGACGGGACGGGACGGGACGACGGCTTCGGGCGGCGAGCCACAGCGGCGACCAGGACGAATACCACTCGCCTCCCTCTATCTGTATGACAAGGCGGCCCCACGACGCTTTCCATTTCGTCCGGCGCTACCACCACGGCCCCCAGAGAAGGGGGTTGGGCCGGTAGTGCCGGACCAAATTTGGGGCGCGCCCGGACGAAATGGGCCTTTGGGGGGCGCGAGTGGAAGCCGTTTTTCGCTCGGCGCGCCCCAAAGGCCTTTGGGGGGGTATTGAGGGGCGCGAGTGGAGATGCTCTTATCACTCTTCCCAGCTCTCCAAGAACCAGCATTTGTCTTTTTATGTAAATTTTTTTTTGCCTTTGTCACTCCATAACTTCACCTCACAATCTAGCAATTTTCCACCGTGGTAGCCATTTTTGTACAAGACAATTAGCTGACACTTTCAGTGTGAAAGTGCGTCATCAATAATGCAGCTGGGCACGGAATGCAAAGCAGCGAGAAGGAAATAGTTTCTCTTTTTATGAACTGACCACAATATTTAATAAGAAAGTATAATGCAATCGTAGGCGGAATCTATCACTTTGCTATATATATGGTTGAATATCTGGTTAAGGGAAGTACTTCTTTACACTAGTAATTGTGCACGTGCAATGCAAGTGTAATTAGAGCATATTTTCTGTTAAGTAAACAATTCAACAAACAACAATAATAATTAATCAGAATGACACAAACTTGGTATCTATTATTTACAGGAAAATGACATCACAGAAAATAAACATTGTTCCACACATATGATGATGGCTGAAAACAATTATTGCTAAACGGAGATCTAACACTCTACTTCAAGTTTGATGTTCTAGTTTTCTCAGCTTTATTTGCAGTGAGATATTTATTTAACACATGATACTTAATAGTTTTATTCAAATCATGAAGTAATTTTGTTTATAGTAGAGATAAGAGTTTCCAGTGTCTCTTGATACAAATAATAAGAAGGATTTCGCCTGCCAAGGATGATGAAAATAAAACAAAAGAAGCAAGGGCTTCCTAGGTTTTACTCTACAAATATTTACCAACCCTATTTCAACAGTCGGGAAAAAAATACATACATCCACTTGGAGGCAACGATAGCAATTGATCTTCACTATATACAACAAATACTTACCATTTTCCACCCTATACAAATTAACTGTACAAACTCACCACACATAGAACTATAACCATGTGCATTGAGCATATAACTCTTGAGCATAAAAAGGGAAAGCAATCTTTGCATGTGATGGTAATTTTGAATAAAACCAAAAAGATAAACCATTTCGGGTGACCTACAAAAATCTTTCCTCTTAAATGAGGTCTATAGAACAGGATAATGCATCACATCATCATAACAATTATGAAAAGATCAGATTGGTTGAAATATGCAAACTGTTGCTCCCTACAAAATAATGATAATATTATACAAACTGTTTCAAATGTATTCATGAAACCATACAAACACATCAGACAGGCGATCAGCCTTGCTACATACGTTTGGCAAAAAGGAGCCATGCAAGAGGCACAAACCTGTATATTGCAAGTAATGTTACACGCTCATGTATGGTTCCCACGAATTATTCATCTAAGAAGGACTTGTTGCTGCTCTTCTGCAGGTTCAACACAACAATCCAGCCTGAATGTTCAGTGCCCAAGAATTGGTATTTACCAATTAATCCAAGTACCATGTGGCACAGCTCATCAATTTTTCTTCTTCTTTGCAACAGTAGAACACCATGATATTATTGAGCGGCCAATAGATAAGTGTAAGCTTACGCTTAAATAATCAAAAGAAATGAGGAAGACAATTACCGGATGGATGATTTAAATTAATGGATAATTCAGTAAACTTCAGGCTTGATAAATCTCGTGCACACTCTGCAGATAAAACAAAACTAATACAAATAGACAGGGTACGGGGCATACCAAACCACAGCTAGAGAGCAAACTATCTCAATCTGATGCGCTGTCATGAAGAAACGGAGAAGCACCGGAGGACGGCAGGCGGGCTTGGGCCAGGGGGGATCGTGGCGGCTGCCGAGTGGATCCCAGCGGTCAGGTGCAGGCTGGTGTAGCGGACTTGACGGTGTGGGGCCGGCGCCGGCGGGCATCTCAGCGTAGCTGCCCAGGCAGCGACGTGAGGGTGGGGGTGGCGTCGGCGGGCTGGGCGCCGCACTCCCCGACGCGACCGAGACGCCGACGCCTGCACCTTCGCGTAGGGCAGCACGACGGCGGCGTGGGCAGGACGTGCGCGGTGAGTCGAGGGCCGTGCGCGTGTGCAGGTCGGCGGCGGCGTCCTTGCCGGGGCGCACGGGAGAGGGGATTGGATTAGTCACGGGCTCACGGCTCACGGAATGGTTGATTTGGTTAGCGATTGGGATTGTCCGTTCCGTGGTGTTTTAGCGCTAATCACGGGTGGTATCTGAACCGTTAGATGTTTGTCTGATGGTTGTGATTTGTTGGATCTGCCCCCTCTGTGCCTTTTATATTGGTATAGATATAGATATAGATGTGTGCTTGCACGTCTTGTAACAGTCATGCATTGGGTGCACCACAGGACACAGGTGGTCAGTCGTAGCCGTAGGTGTCACCGAGTCCTATTTCCTCCATCAGCTCCACCACACACTCTTGTCAACAATCGTTGCAAATTGTAACTGACAGATAACAGACAGTTGTGATCACTCGTGTACTACTCATCAGCCAAGCTTGGTTCAGAATCTCATATGCTACCCACGAATATGAGATCAAGCTTTCCGATCAAAGACACGGAAGCGAACATAAAAGAGCCCAGAACCAAAAATGCAGACAAGCTATATCAGTCGCTTGTTTACTTTAGGATTTGCATATGGCACCCATAAGATCAGGTTTCAGATGAGATGAAAATTTCAGCTTAGCTGAAAGATAGAGGACAGCAGGGACTGAAATTAATCGAATCCCATGAATAGCCCGATCCATCTGCCGGGCGCTGCCACTGCGGGGTCTGGGTGCCTGGGAGCATGACCTTCCGCATCGTCGTCGCCACCCGTACCGGCCTCTGCTGCCTCGCCGGTGAGCTGTCTCGCCGGTGACACAGGGCGCCCACGCTGGCGCTCGCCAGCCTTGTTGCCGGAGCTGCTGTTGGCCCTCATGTAGCTGGACATGGCCCAGTTTCTTACCATGGCTTGTAGAGGCCGAGACGGGGCTAGCTAAGGATGGAGGTGCTGTTGGAACCAATCTTGATATTGGTGTTAGCATATAGGTTATCTGTTCATGTTTTAATTTGTAGTCGAGTTGTCAAGCTAAAAGCTGCGGCAATGCGTGCACCAGAGATGTGATCAGTGCATGTAGGCAAGCTGATAGTGAATTCTGTTAGGAATAAGTAGTTAGCCGAGAGGATAAACCGTGTGTGTGCCCAGCAGAGGACTAGCTCTAGATGTGATCGAGTTAGTTAAGAGGAGGTGCATGCGAGTGGGATCCTTGGTTGTAGCTGCATGCATCTAGCTAGTGGGCTGAGTGGCCAGAGTCGTGTGGCCGTATGGCTCAGGAATAGGTCAGATTAGTTAGTGCGTGTTAGCGGTGTGCGTGAGCTTATTTAAAGCCTTGTAACCAGGTTCATTAGGAGTTAAGTCGAACAAAGAGAAAATGGCACAAGTGTGCGGTGCCACAAACTCTGCGTGTGTTCTTCTTCATCCTCTCCACTCTGTATATGTGTGTGTTGATCCTTGGGCAGGGACTTCACTTGGTATCAGAGCAAGGTGTGCTGCTCGGTAAGTCGCGGCGCCGGCGGCAAGGAGGTGATGGCCATGGCGCGGAGGCCATTGCCGTGAGGAGTTCTTCGTCCATGTCCGAGCCATCGACAAGGTGCGTCATCGATGGAAACATGGAGGCGGGTCACCGGCGAGTTGCGGCACCGGTGATGAACATGTGTGGATCGTCGACAAGGTGCGTCATCCGCGGCAATATGGAGGCGAGTCACCGGCAAGCTGCGTCGCCGGTGGCGAACATGGAGGAGAGTCACCGGCAAGCTGCGTCGCTGGTGGCGAACATGGAGGTGGGTCACCGGCAAGCTGCGTCGCCGATGGCGAACATGCGGCAGCGAGCATGTCATGGCGGCACGCTCGTGGTGAAGGCGTAGGAGGTGCGCCTCTCGTGGAGGACAGCGGTGGCGGCGGCAATCGGCGTGACAAGATGGCATTGGTGGCCGTCTGCGTGTTGCACCGATGACATCGACGGCCATGAGCTTCAAGAGAGGAATAAGTAATAACAAGATTGGGGAGGTGATTGTTGGAACCAATCTTGATATTGGTGTTAGCATATAGGTTATCTGTTCATGTTTTAATTTGTAGTCGAGTTGTCAAGCTAAAAGCTGCGGCAATGCGTGCACCAGAGATGTGATCAGTGCATGTAGGCAAGCTGATAGTGAATTCTGTTAGGAATAAGTAGTTAGCCGAGAGGATAAACCGTGTGTGTGCCCAGCAGAGGACTAGCTCTAGATGTGATCGAGTTAGTTAAGAGGAGGTGCATGCGAGTGGGATCCTTGGTTGTAGCTGCATGCATCTAGCTAGTGGGCTGAGTGGCCAGAGTCGTGTGGCCGTATGGCTCAGGAATAGGTCAGATTAGTTAGTGCGTGTTAGCGGTGTGCGTGAGCTTATTTAAAGCCTTGTAACCAGGTTCATTAGGAGTTAAGTCGAACAAAGAGAAAATGGCACAAGTGTGTGCGGTGCCACAAACTCTGCGTGTGTTCTTCTTCATCCTCTCCACTCTGTATATGTGTGTGTTGATCCTTGGGCAGGGACTTCAGGTGCCACCGTCACCGTGCGAGCTCGCGAGGTGTCCCCGGGCCGCCTGAGGAGGGCGGTGGCCGACCCATCTCGGATCCCCATCTCCTCCTCCCTGCTCCAGCTCTACCGTAGCCGGCCTCCCCATCTTCTCCCTGTGCTCCGCCTCTCAATTAGCCAGCCAACCCTCCACTTCTCCCCGGTGCCACCCCTCCATTGAGCTCCACGTGGCGTGCGCCGTGCCGTCGTCTGGCGGCGCGAACCCGGCGACCCCTCTTCCATCTGCTCCGGTTGCGGGAGGTACAGGATAAGGTCGACTGGAGCGCGAGTTGATATCCCAGTTATGCAGGGGGTAAATCACAAAACATCCATGACGCACGACGTACCTACGGTCGTTAAGCGCAATTATATTGTAGAGATGATCATCCGCGTTTAATATCAAGCTACTTCGACCTTCCACGCGCCGGCCTACCATCTACGTCAAGCTGTACTGATCTGCACTACATCAAGCCGAACTGCACCAAGCCGAATATCGACATCAAGCTGTACGACTACATCAAGGTCTTCGTCTGAGTTCTACATCGCAAACACAATCATCGCCAAGGTCTACATCCACGTGATCTTTTGCCGTCACCACACATAAAAATCCGTCGCCGCCGCACATACCTGCCGCTGCGCACAAGGACACAAAAACCCGCCGCCGCCGCAGATCTCTGCCGCCGCCGCACAATGACACAAAAACCCGCCGCCGCCGCATATCTCTGCCGCCGCCGCACAATGACCCAAAAAACCGCCGCTGCCGCAGATCCCTGCCACCGCCGCACAATGACCCAAAATTTCTGCCGCCGCCGCAAATCTTTGCCGCCGCCGCCGCACAAAACCTAAGACACTACGTCCAAAACCGCACAATTTTTTGCGCCTTCGGCGCTATCGGCTACAACAACCACGACTACGACAACATTGACCACGGCTACATCACGACCGGTTATCTCGACATCGACATCAATAACAGCGTCTACAGCAACAAATCGGCACCAACACAATTATCGCCAAGGTCTACATCCACGTGGTCTTTTGCCGCCGCCGCCGCCGCACAATGATACAAAAAACCCGCCGCCGCCGCAGTTCCCTGCCGCCGCCGCACAATGACACAAAAAACCCGCCGCCATCGCAGATCCCTGCTGCCGCCACACAATGACACAAAACCCCGCCGCCGCCGCTGATCCTTGCCTCCGCCGCAGATCCCTGCCACCGCCGCACTATGACCAAGATCCCTGCCGCCGCCGCAGATCCCTGCTGCCGCCGCACAAAACCTAAGACACTACGACCAAAACCGCACAATTTTTTGCGCCTCCGGCGCTATCGGCTAAAACAAGCACGACTACGACAACATCGACCACGGCTACATCACGACCGGCTATCTTGACATCGACATCAACAAAAACGTCTACAGCAACACATCGGCAACAACTCTAGTCAGCAGCGTCCACGTCGTCACTTGCGTCCACGTCACTCCCGCTGTGACTGCGGGAGGGAAGAGGAAGAGCACCAGATATGTAGTTGATGATGACGGAGAGGAGGAACGACGAATGCACAAGACTTCAAATCCAGTCGCAATCGTCCGCTTCACTCCCGCTACGACTGAGGGGGAATGTTAGAATACGTGTACATGTTAGACTAGGATTCTAGAATTATCTTGTACTCCAAGTCTATTGGCTTCTTTGCCCTCAAGTCTTGTACTCTTTATATACCCTACGAGGGTCAGATGAATACAACACACAATTTTAGGGTTTCAATATTTTCTATACCCAGCACCACAAAGTCTACATGAATTAGCCCTTGACCATGTTCGTTGATGCAAAAGATCACCAGTAAGCTAATTTTACCTATGTTTGAGCAACTCTCTGGGCTCACGATAAATTTCCATAAAAGTGAGCTATATTGTTTTGGCAAAGCTAAGGAAATGCAAAATGATTATTGTCAAACTTTCGGGTGTGGCGTTGGTTCTTTGCCATTCAAATATTTGGGTATCCCCATACATTATCGAAAACTTTTGAATAAAAAATGGAAAATAATTGAGAATATGTTCGAGAAGAAGTTAGGTTGTTGGGCTGCAAGATGCTTTCATATGGGACCGTCTTGTTCTGATCAACTCGCTACTCTCTAGTCTCCCCGTGTAACCGTGTTCTTACTTTCTTTCTTCGAAATTCCAGTGGGAGTATGGAACAGGTTGGATTTTTCGCTCTAGATTTTTTTGGCAGAGTGACCAACATAAAAGAAAATACCGCTTATCTAAATGGAATATTATATGTCGTCCAAAGGATCAAGGTGGTTTGGTTATAGAAGTGTTGGATATTAAAACAAATATCTTTTAAGTAAATGGCTTTCTAAGACATTAAACGAAGAGGGCGTTTGGCAAGAACTTTTGTCTAACAAGTATGTAAACGGTAAAACTTTAGCCCAGATGCAGGCGCAACCACATGACTCCCCTTTTTGGAAAGGGATAATGGTTGTCAAGGAAGAGTTCTTTAAGCGAGGGTTTTTAAATGTTGGTAACTGACTTCACACTAGGTTTTGGGAGGATACTTGGCTTGGGAACAAGCCATTGGCTGTTAAATATCCTTCACTATTTAATATTTTTGGTATAAGAATGTTCTCGTGGCAGATCCGTTGTCAAATAATCCCTTGAATATTGAGTTAGAACATTAAATGATGAAAATGGGCATCATGGATTGAGTTGGTAGAGAGATTGTTGAGGGTCACTCTATCCAACGGGGATGATCACTTCAAGTCGAACTTGACTCCTAATGGAGCCTTCATGGTGAAATCAATGTATACGCATATTATGTATGGACATACCCCTTTCTTGCGCAATTATCTTTGGAAGCTGAAAGTTCCTTTAAAAATAATTTTTTATGTGGTTCCTTCAACGTAAAGTCATTCTTACTAAGGACAATATGATTAAAAGGAGTTGATCTGTCTGTAACAAAAATGAGATTTTTTCCCGGTGGATGAGTCGTTATCTCCTGCCCATTTGTCACGCAAAATTGTAGACTTATTCATTTCACTTTTAGCATCAGTCAACCGACTAGTGTAGCAAATTTGTTTGTCCACTGGCTTGATGGAGTAGATAAGAAAACTAAAACACAGATTCGCATTGGTGTTTGTGCTTTTCCATGGGCTGTTTGGAAATGTAGGAATGATATGGTGTTTAACAAAATTAGAATGGTTCATTTTTTGCAGGTTGTGCACCGCGCCATTTACTGGATTCAACTTTGGTCCTATCTCTACCAATAGAGCAACAAGTTCTTATGGATACTGGATGCTCCCGTCTCGTGGCGGTCGTCCGAGCAATCTGCTCCCAGCATGAATGTCAACATAATATAAGACTTCAACATGTGTAGTCTTTTCTTGTTGGCCTTTTTCCGATGGTTCATCCATGTAGCCACTTTGGTTGATCCTTGAGATGTAATAACTTATAGATACTACTTTCATACTTTTTTGGTTTTAATATACAAGGTTCTGTGCGTCATCATGCATGATGTAGAGGCTGGGGCTATGCTCCCATTTCAAAAAAGGTAAAGATCGATGAGCAAGACGCCAAAGAAACACATTCAATTTTTAGGGTACGTCAATATTCCACATTTTCATCCAGGTCTTTTCGTCGCGAGAAACATTAGATGCCCCAATTGTACCATATAAACATGCTCCACACTGCAACTTTTTGGTCACAAGTATCCGATCAGCAGAGCGGGCAGTAAACATTCATTTCTTCTCTCCACTCCAGGCTCGGAAGTCATCCAACTCGCGAGTTCATAAAGGAATTGAGAGGATAGCCTCAACATTCATCGGTAAGAAAAACTGTTGCACTTTTTCTTTATTCCAAGCTGTTGTTGCTTCATGAATAAGCTCACTAACGAAATGTGGAGGTTCATCAGACAAGCAAACAATCAGACGCATATTACTTTCTCTAGGCAACCAATTCTGATTCCAGATTTCTGTGGTCCTGCTGTCCACGACTGCTACACTTCAGGTTGATAACACACAAAGTACTCTCTCTTGGAGTCTATTTTGAAACAATGGGCTGGCCTCCCCAATTGATTTCCACTACAAATACTGTGAACAAAGTTCTTACAAAAAGATAAACCGATACAAAAAAGTTAAAATGATTACCAGGCCATTCAGGCTAAGCTTTACACAAATAATATCACGAGCTTGTTTCGTGGCAACAAAAGCACCAAAACTTAAAACCAAGAACACAATGTAATTTTCCAATGGAAATAAAAACAGATTCAGTTTTGTTCTTTTTGCAAAATATACTATCCTTCTGTGAACTTATCCTACCTTAAAATTGATTTCTAAAACTAAAATTTAAGTTAGTACGATCATGTGACTCCTCTGATGCTTTCGATACCGCCGTTGTTGCCTCCATCTGTCAGCGGCCAATAAAAGCAACAAGAATCTGGTGTGCGCTCTGCCCATATCGATGCTCAAGGTAATCCACCTCGCTTTGCGCGGACGTCTTGGCAATCACACGTAGGTACTATAGCAGTATACGGGCAACCGGCATGGCTAGTCTTAAACTGGGGTGTTTGATGCTCTCGTGTGATTGGCTGAAGAGATTTGAGGAGGAAGAGGAAGGAAGGAACACCATTTTATAGGGTCGGCGGAGATGGATGGGTGAGAATCCAATGGCGAGGGAAAAGGATAGCCGGTATTTTGATCAAGTCCGGACCATCAAATTTGTGGGTCTAGGGTGAGTTAAAAGACACATCCACAATTTGTTTATATTAGACTTTTTTACTTTTGAAAACCAGAACCGTGCTCTTGACACATGATTTTAACCACTACAATTTTCAGTTGTACTAAAAAATTAGTCCCATAATGCTACAACCAAATATTAGGGCACATTTAGGGTGTGTTTGGGACAGCTCCACTCTAGCCCACTCCACTCTATCTCTAAACTCCACTCCACCGACTAGCTCTGGATCAGGCAAAATGGCGTTTGGCACACAATGTGGCTCCAGATTCAGATTAAAGGGAGGTTGTTGCGAAATGACTAGACTACCCTCTTATTGTATTTTCTCTTTTATTTGTTTTCCTACCGACTGGTGCTACAAGATTATGAGTTTATGACGTACGTAACAAAAATCCATAGTCATTTGTAGCTATTTTAACAGGCGAGGATCATACACTTGATGATACAACTGTAGCTATTTTTAACATAATCCATAGTCATCTCATTAGCTTCAGATGTCATCCCATCGGATCGGCTGCACTTTGAGAAATCGTATCCATGATTCATACATATCGACAAACAATACCGACATTTGTTCACCATTAATCATTATGCATCTGGAATGTCATTTGTTCGTCTTGTACCATGTATCAGTCAAACACATCAACCACTGACCAGCATCTACCATGTATGAATCGTCAAATCAGACATTGCTTGACATCTATCATGTACCACTGAGATACATCAAGTCTGCTTAACGTCTACAATGTGCCAATGCCATCTACTACTGCTCAGCCAGAAATAGGTAAACAGGAAATCATATAGGGAACGAACAGAAAAGCATATGGGACATGTCCTGCAGCGGCCTCCTCGTAGGCAACAAATCTGGGCGGCGAGCCGGTGACCTTGCAGCAGCTGACTTGCGTCAGCGCTGGCCCTTCTTGGTGCAGGCGGACGTAAGGTGTGTCCCTGCTGCAGACAAGAGGGCGGACGGCTGGACGTCAAGTCGCTTGCGTTGGGGATGGCTTGTCCCTGCTGAAGGAGGGCGGGCGACGGCGTGTCCCTGCTAAAGGCCGGCGGGATACGAGGACGAGACCCTGCTGCTGTACTCCAAGAGTGGAACGGCGGCGGCGGAGGTTTTCCGGCGGCGACTCAAACTCAAGATGCGAAGTGAGGGCGGAGGGTAGAAGGGACAGATGGAGGAGAGAATTGCTAACGGAAAGGAAGCGCCGGTGGTCGCCGGAGGCCCGGAGCGGCTCTAGAGGGAAGGGAACGCCCTGGAGATGGTGGCGGCGGCATGCCGTACTTGCCTGTTCTTGGGAGGAAAACGAATCAAGGAGTAGAGAGAGAGAATTGGAGAAAAACGATTCGACTGGGTATGACTAATGAGTGGTATTGGTGGGTAAATATCGCCCCAAAAAGTTGGAGTGAAGCAGGTGAAGCACCTAATTGCTGGCTTCGGCAAAACGAACCAAAATGAACTAGCGCGCATGCCTGCTCCACTCTGCCTGTTACTTGAAGCCAGCCCGTTTGGCGCAGCTTCACTTGCTCCGTCTGTGAATTGGTGGAGTGGAGCTGTCCCAAACACACCATTAATTTATATTACACAATTTTAGCTTGTGAAAAATCCACTTGCACTAAAGTTTGAGCATATATTGCAAACTAAGTGATATTAAATGTGTACTTTTTGGAGGTCTAACTCTTTTTTTTAGCAAATACCATATATATTAAACCAGCAAATAGTACATGATTACATCGATTACAAAAACAATACTAAAAGAGACGAGCAAATCTTTGAGATCTTCACGTCCTTTCTTCTTCCGTGACACAATCTTGTACTTTTCTGAATGCAGCCATAGAATAACGAAGAATACACCAAACCACAAACCTGTGAATACCAACGAAGCTTCTCCCATATTTTTAATTTTGAGCTGCAATGCCAAGGCTTTGTGTACGCACACAGCCATTAAATTAATCAAGCAACATCGGCAAGAGCACCAACACTGATATTTCAGGGAAAAACAACCGAACAACTTTGTCGACGTCGTTGGGAGCCGAGAGAACGAATCACCATTGCCGAGGACGTAGTAGCCGGGACAGATATTGCGAGGACAATCCTCCTCGCGGCAACCATGAGAAACAATCCAAGATTGATCTGGCTAAGAAAGATCTGAAGAACCATATCTAGATAAACTTAATCTTCCAAAACCACCATTTACGCCGGGAAGCAGATCTCGCCGTCGAACGAAGGCCGGAAAATTGCTTATTGTAGAAGATGGCATCTCCATTGATGAAGACGACGACAACCAAATCCCCAGATTTAAACACTACTTTTATTAAAAACTCCACTCATAGATCGGATTCCCCACCCCTCCCGACGCCGGCAAGGCCGGCCGGAGGAGGGGGAACCGATCTACGGTGGAGGAGAAGTGGCGTCGGCTGAACCCTAGCACGTCGCAAGTTTGCTATTTAACCAGACGGAAACTTTTTTTTGGAGGTCTAACTCTTAAAAGTCTTTGGATAAACCAAATAGTTATAGATCACATAAAGTAAAATATCGCATTTCTTCATAGATTATTTTTTCACTGAGATGAATGCAAAATAAACGTACATGTGCATGTCTAGTTTGATTTCCTTAAATATCAACATAGAGAGCTCTGAAGCTACGAGGCGTTTCCAGAATGCATGGTTTTCGATTTTAGATGTAAGTAAGTAAAATAGATAATAATCAATGCACTACATATAAATCCTAGAATATACAATATATATATATATATATATATATATATATATATATATATATATATATATAACGGTTTTGTCCTAAAATTCTTGCATTTCGCATTTGTTGGTTGTTCTAGGCCTAATACGTCCGGGGCCGGCTCTGGCCCAGGGCGAGAGGTGCGACGGCCTTGGCCCCAGTCGAAATAGAGGCCATATCTAGTACAGGGCAGAGGTGAAAAACAAAAAAAGTCCCATATATGGCCATGTTTTTCTCTCTATTGGACACATTGGTGGAGTTCGCCCTGTGCCCCTGAAATCCTAGAGCCGGCACATCGCTACTTTGCATTTTAGGTATGGGTCGGTTTTTCCATTTTGGAAGAACTACAAATATAACCCATGTTTTTCGTCCTACGAGTCAATGCAAGTGAGAACTAAGTAGGCACAATCTCCTCTCTTTCGTGATGTCAAGTCTGTAGGTTTGTAACAATGTATCTGATGTCCAATGACATGACGAACGTGTGACCACATATGTTAAAATGATACTGGAGAAAGTTTTTTCTCCCATGTGAGGCTGTTTTTCCATTTTGTAATAACTTCAAAATGACCCATTTTCGGGTCCACGGGGCAGTGACGCCGTGGGCTAAGTGGGCACACTCTTCTTTGTCTTGTCGATGTCAAGTTTGTAGATATGAGCGCAAAAAAAAAGGGCCCAGCTCGGGCAAGATCCACACTTGGTGAGCCGGGTAGGCGCAGCGCAGGGAAGGGAAGCAGCAGCGCAAAAAAAGGGGCCCAGCTCGGGCACGAGCCACGCTGGGTGAGCCGGGCAAGCCGCAGGGAAAGAATAGTAGAAAAATAGAAGAAGAAGAAGGATAAGACAAAGAACTCTAGAAGAGTAGAAGAAGAAAAAAGGAGAAGACAAGAATGGTAGTAGAAGAGTAGAAGAAGAAACAATAGAAGAAAAAAGGAGAAGACAAGAATGGTAGAAGAGTAGAAGAAGAAAAATAGAAGGAGACGACAAAGAATGGTAGAGGAGTAGAAGAAGCAATAGCTGTAATTTGTAGCGAAGAGTGGTAGTTGTTGCAGATGTTATATGTGGTGAAGAGTGGTAGTTTGTTAGAGGAGTTTAGAAAAAAAATAGAGAGAGAGCTTTGGGTTCTATTAATAGTGTACTGCTGGTGTGGTGGGGTGTTGTAAAAATTTGAACTTGTATTACTGTTTATCTCTGGTTTCATTCCAGTAATGAAATCGGGAGCTATGCTCCTTAATTCAAAAAAAAAAAGTTTGTAGATATGCATCAATGTATCGGAAAGTCATTATTATGACTCCCGAGATTTAGGATCTCGTTTTTTTTTTAAAAAAATATTCAAAAGTTTCAGAAAAATCTGAAAACAATCAAGCATGTTATCAATGATATATACTACAAACTTGCAAATTTTAATATGTTCTTTTTTACTACTTTTATGTTTGAAGATTATATGAATACACTGGATTTAAAACTAGTTGTCAAATTTAGACTACAGACAACGGGTCAGAGGCAATTTTATGCGTATAACTGGGTAGCAAGACAAGACAAGCAAGCTCCTACATTCACAAAGACAAAGTGAACATACATGAAAACATAATCGACAGTAAAGTTCAAACACAGAGCATTCAGCTCTGCGCGAACCAGTCACGGGAGCGATTGGATTGGTATTAGGAAGCTATCCACCCTTGTCTGCATCAGATTTTGTGAGAACACGCATTAATGCGTGTCCGATCTTCACACACTTATACGGGCAAGCCCTTTTCTTGATGGAAGTATATGGACAAGTCCACCGCGCCCACCAGTTCTGACGAACTTTGAAAAATCGTCCTCCCAACGCTCACAGTGAGCAGTGTAGTACAAGCATTGGAACGGCAAAATTGACCTGCACAGCAATACTTTTGCAAATCGGATATCATCACCTGCCAAGCAATCAGCACCAGGACTAGCCTGACAAAGATCATCCAGTCTTGCCAGTTCTGTCTGAGAGGGGAATGGATTCTTAGAGACGGTCAGCTTGCACATGTCTACATGACCCGGAAGCAAGTTCTCTGCCAGATCTGCAATGTGCCCCATGCCGTCGCCCAATAGAGACAGACCCCCTATGTTGCTTCTCAAGACCTTGCACCAGAACGGGGATCAGGACGTGCTTTCAGCACCGCTCCGACGATCTTGGCGCCGAAGAAGGACCCGTTCAGCTTCCTTGCGATCGCTTTGCCCGCCGCCATCATCCTTGGGTCCTCCTCGACGTCTCTGCCGGCAAACGCGTGCGCCTTGAAGAAGAACCAGTACTCCGGATGCGGCATGACCTTCAGATTGATCGGTTGTACTGTCCCCATGCTTGCGACACTCCTGTTGCTGGTGATGATGATGATCTTGCTTCCCTGTTTTCCATGTCGTCCTAGAATCGGCAGTAATTCTTCTACCATCTGTTTCTTTTGCATGTCGACATCCTCGAACACTATCAAGAACCTCTTTGTGAGGAATTTCTCCTTGACCATATCGATAAAATTATGAGCATCTCCAAATGCGTGTTTGTATTCTAGGACAAGTGGTTGCTTGCCCCGTGCCATGGCTAAAGTGTACGAGAAACAGGAGTACATGATTATTGGGAAGTGGCTACGCACCCTCTCATCATCGCAGACATGCTGTGCAAGGGTGGTCTTCCCGACTCCCATGCCGCCAACGATCGGAAGCACACCCATTTTTCCGGTGCCGTCGTGCAGCAAGAAGTTGATGATCCTCTCTTTCTCGACATGTCGACCGAACATCTGTCCCTCTATGAAGATATTAGTAGCTAAAGGACGATGGATCGGCTGACAACTCTGCAGGAGCATCAAGAACTCCTTGAGATCACCTGATATGGTCTCCAAGATCTGCACCACTCTATCTATTCTCTCATGAACACCAACATCATGGCGAGACAACAGGCTCCTCACGCCGCATGCCGCTACACGCACGCGCTTCGCAGGATTAAACGAGGAAAAGGTGAAAGGTTGTGCAGCTACTACCTTGTCAGCGTGCTCATCTTCTTCAGTTTCCTCCTGCTGCTCTCTGCATCCGACTGTGTCGAGCAAGTAGCGGCCTTGGTACCAGCCGTCGTTGAGCTCCGATAGCCACTCGAGGGTGCCGTAGTTCGTGATCTGCCTCCCTCTGGCCTCCTCTATTGCGCTGTGTACCTTGACGAGCATATGGCAGATTCTTCGTAGCTTGGCTTCGGTGCGCTGATCTTCCCTTTGATCTGGCCAACAAGAAGAGATATCACCCTACCGGCCAGGTCTCCCACAACCGCTGAGAAGATAACCTCCGCCATGATAAATTTCTCTAGTGGTGGTCTCAGTAGTGTGATAGCCGATTGCAAGTCACCTGGCACACAAGTAGCTAGTCTGTTTGGTAATTCTAAGGCTCTGGTTGAAAACTTGAAATAAGAAGTGATGGCGAGCGCCGCCAATGGTCTAGGTGAGAGACATGAAAATTAGCAGGAGAGCGACACCAAAGACTTCAACGGTCTAGGTCCATCTTTACTATTAAATGGGAGTTCAACGTACGTCGGTAGTCCTCTCATTTTTCCACCTCCAAATTCCACCTCCCGACCGCTCACGCCGACAGGTGGGCCTCCACCCAACGAAATTTCCACCCGCGAAGATCTATCCTGCCCTCCTCCCGTACCTCAGTGCTGCTCCCGTACCTCTGTCTAGATTAGGGTTCCGCCGCCGCCGCTACTGCCTCCGGTACTTCTCTAGCGACAACGGGCGTCCGCGCCACCAAGGTGCTTCTCGCGCCGGCCCCCCGGCGTCCTCGCTCTGGAGCCCGTGGCATCACGGGTTGCGGCACCGGCGGCAGGAGAGGACGGCCGCGGCGGCGACCAAGCCCCCGCGGAGGCGCAGGGGAGACCAGTGGCAAGGTTGGGCAGGGCCGCGTGACATGGCGGCGTCCCCGCCGCCAAAGGTGCTTCCCGTGCCGGCCTGCACGGCGTCCTCGCTCGGGAGCCCGCGGCAGGCAGCACGGGAGGCGCCACCAGGAGAGGACGGATGCGGCGGCGAGCACGGCCGCGCGGCGACGCAGGGGAAACCAGCGGCAAGGTAGGGCATGGCCGCGGATGTGGAGGCCAGCGCCTTGGCGGGGGCCAAGAGCGCAATGGGCCAAGCCCAGCAAAACGCCACCGTCGCTCTCCTTTCTTTCTCCATCTCCTAGGTTCTCGCGCCGCCGCCGCCGCTACACGCCAGTAACCATAACCACTCCGCCCCCAGCACCCAAGCCGTACGCCCGAATCCCCAAGCCTCTGCGTCGAGGACCACGGCGAGCGGCAAGAGGCCGGCGAATCCAGTCCGATCTCGACCTGCTGCTGCCGCACCACCCTCCTCCCTCGTGCTATCCACCACCTAGCCGGCGTCATGTGGAAGAGAGAGGATGCAGTGAACTAATGATGGCGATGCACAGGTACCCAAATTAGTCCCCCTTCGTACCACTTTCTCCTGATACTTGGTGAATTACAATGATGTTTTTTGTGGACATTTGTACTTGAACGGAGGACTGATTGTTGTGGAACTAATTGCAATAGGTATTGTTTCTGAAGGTGGACAGAGCCTTAAGGACTCCCAAGATATGTGAGAAGTCATTGCCCTGAAATACAAGTAAGTTTCTCTACTAACGATGTCATTGTATATTTTCTGAAGGTGGACAGAGCCTTCTGACGGTGGTTGCTTCTTGCTTTTTCTGTACTAATGAGGTCATTGTATATTTTTTTTTGTATTTTTCTGGGTCAAGTACAACTATTTCTTGGCTTCCTGTGTGGGAGCAGACATGAACGTGCGCGCTCACATATTCCCTCTCTCTTGGGGCTCCCATCTCTCTGATCCGACCCCTCTCTCTTTTTCTTGCTAGGAGCACGGGACATTGACAGAGGACTGAGCGGGCGACAAAGAATTAGCCCAGACGCAGCCCCATCGCACGTGACATTGACAAGAGGACTACTTGATTCATGTGTTAGTCTGAAGGTTTTTATTTTGGGTTGAGCACTGGCTTATGCACTTGCTTACTACCTACAGGCTAGGAGAGGTTCAGATTATGTGAACTCGGAGATAATCAAGTATCTTTGTTGTCTGAATGCTTTATTGGTCACAAGTGCAGGGATACTTGCTCTTCATGATATTAATCCATGTCTTCTACGTACAGGAGGGAAATATTCAGTTTATGTGAAAGCTAATGGACTTAGTTTCAGTGCTACAATGCCTCATTCGGTGATATATTCCCGTCTGTTACTATCCAACTGCCGGAGAATTTTTTCGGTTTAGCAAAGTCCGGTATTGCTCTCACCACTATATGTTTTTGCATCCCCTTTATTTGAAAATACGAGCTGGTGTGAATAGTTGGTGGTGAAATTGGTCATCGACTTTGTTGATTTAAACAAGTTGACAGTTAAGTTGACAGTTGAGTAACTACATCAAGAATTTGACATGTCGAATCTATTCCTTTTCTCTCTATTGCTCTCTCTTACACGAATCTAAACCTTGTATAGCTATGTTCTCATCCTCTCATTTTGCCATCTTTAAGGAGATAAGTGAATATTACAGTTAAGATGTTTCAGCTGTTACTCTGGTCTTTTATTACCCAAGCTTATAGATTGAAACTACATCTAAGCCAACGGACAGCAGTTCGGAACATGACCATGCTGCCATCTTTTATTGCTGCTATTTGTCCATGAACCAAGGATTTTTTTTCTGTCCTGGATTTTACACAGTGCATATTTCTTTCGTTGGTTTCTATCTTTCATTCTTCGGGTATTCATTAATTGTTTACATACTGAAGCGTTTGTGTTTTTTAGTTTCAGTTTATGGTGCTATCTTGGAAGACAGTGCTGCAGAATACGAGGTATACACATACTCTGAAGATTACTGAATGTATGAAATGCTTAGTGATTTTTGTTGATTATCTATCATTGTTGCAAGAAAAGAGTGTAGAAATATGATTGGCTGAGATCTAGGTAGAGCATCCAACATTCAGTTTTGGAGATCATGTTAGTGTTCATCTCTTTTTATGTGAAAATAGAGGTTTATATGAAGCCAAGAGTGACAAGATTCTTACAGTCGCTTACAGCCAAATAGTATTCGGTACTGAACCTACCCAGTCAGCAGATAAATCACTAGACCTAGCAAACATGCCTGGGCCGTGAGCAACAAAGTTCACCTATCTTCGTATTTTACTATACGTCACAACACTTCAAAAAGCTTGATCACCCAGTTGGTTTCTTCATACATCACACAAATTGGCGAGAGGTTCTTGGCAGGAAAGTAGTTTACTGCAGTGACCAGTGCCTGCCAGGATGTCAAGCTGATAAGTTGTGCAGGTCAGCAGCGCTTGCAGGCATGGCTTAAGCAACATTTAGTTATTTTCTTATTCGAATTTTGTGATGGATATGTGACCTTGGATATCATGTCTAATTCAGTATATCATCTTCCACATGTTGCCATGTGCATTCATCACCGGCCAATGGAAGCAACAGAAGTTGAGAAACTAGAGAAATTATCGTGTAGATACCATCCTTATAGGGAATATCATATGTCCTTAAAATACTTCTAGGCTTTTGCTAATAGTTAAATGTAGCTGTAACCTGTTGCCCTCATATTTTAACATCCAACATCTCCAGGCATCCATAGATTGACCTGGACCAGTGTGAAACAAAAAAAAGGCCTACTGGATCATATGCATGATCTGGAGTAGATAGTTTGCATAGAAGTCTTAGAAAAAATGGATGACTCTTAGATGCTCAGTTCATACTTCATACCTACTGAATTTTCTTTGGCATATTTTGTTGAATCTTAATTTATGATGTTAAACTCACTGTTTCTATTTTCAGAACTAGCAAAGTACATTTCCGACTCTTCAAATGATGGTCTCTGCGAGCATAAATCATGGTCTGTATTTGACTTATCTTTTTTTAAGCTAAAATAATTTTTTAAGCTATATTTGACTTATCTTTGCTCAGTACTCCATGCATACACAGTAGTACTACTATTGCCACTGCACATTGCAGGAATTCACAAGTGTTTAGATAAACTTTATTATTGATTGCTGCTCCACTGTACAACTAAGTTCAACAAAAGAGCATATCCACTGTACTCTCTTATAAAAAAATGACCGTACTCTCTCATAAAAAAGAGCTACTCCATTGTACAACTAAGTTGAACAAATCAATGACACGACGACTTGTTCGCCTCCGAGAAGGATAATATGAAAGGAATACTGAGATTAAGCTTGGTAGTTCTAAGTGCACATTTGTTTTGCTTTAGTTAATTGCCTGGACAGATTCATGAATCTCTGCCAACATGTTTCCTGGTTTATTGATACTTCATGATATTTTGCTTCAGGTGGAGTCATATTGAGATCCAGATTTCCCAATTGTGCATCTTGTGGCAAACTAAGGTCCAGATTTACCATTTTTGCTGCTTTGCCTGATGCTGGGCAAGGTTGAGATGCTTGATCTGCTGCTGGGCAAGTGGAGAGGCTGCTGGAGGCGACGAGCTGCTGGGCCGAGGAGATGCTGGAGGGAGCGGCCTGATGTGGGAAGCTGGCGAGGCGCTGGGCGAGGAGATGCTGGAGGGTGCGGCCTGATGGAGGAGGTCGTATAAATCTGAACGGATGGAGTATATATCATGCGTTTATTGTCTTGATCCAATGTGTAAAAGCATGATACATGTTCAGTTGTGTACCTTCTTCCAAGGTTTAACTCTTAAGCATATTCAGCTGTGCGACCCCTCTCTTCCTCTTTTTGTATTGCAGCATGCAAGTTTGGTTCTGGCCCTGACCGTGTATTGTTAGGTTGTTATGTATTTTGTACCGAATGTTATTCTCATAGACAAATTGGCTAACCTCTACTTGCTGCATTCAAATCAATTAAGAATCGCATAATTCATTTACTTGTCATCCGTAGCAACGCACGGGCATTCAACTAGTATTAGTACAGTGCGAGTCAAGAAACCGTGTTTTTCTTCTATACACCAACGCGATCCCCACTGGGACCGATTTTCATTACCGTCAGATAACGAAAACAGGACAAGACAACATCCAGGTACTCGGCATCCGAAAAAGAAAGAAAAAACTGCAAACTAAACTAAATAAAGGAACTAGCTCCACCGCCGACAGAGAGTAGAGCTACGTTCAAACGAGCTAGCAACCTAAAGACCTGTTTTAGAAGCCTTCAGCATAGTTACAACCAGGGGAAACTGCAGCAACGCTAGAAGATCAAACTCCTCCCTTTTACAAGCAGAGAAAAGCAGCATCCAGCCACCAAAAGCAGCTTTATCCAGTCATCAACTCCACAGCTTCTTGCGAGATCAATCATCATGACATGGACCATCCAGCAATCTTTTACCAGTAGGATTTCCAGTAGCAACCGAAGAAGTGGCGAGGTTCAACAAGGCGTCAGCACCCGTACGCGGAGCCTCCTGATCCGCAGAGTTGTGTAAATCTGCCCAATATTTCACAAAAGCACAAAGATAGCAAATTAATTCATTAGGGTTCCTGATGAGCTTCCCCTCGAAGCAGGCTTTGTTACGAGTCTTCCAAATGGCCCAACATAGCGCAGCAACAAGAGTGGTTTGCACATTTCTACTAACTGGGAGAAATTGAGGAATCCACCAAAAGTATTGTGAAAAAGAGCCAGGTCGGTTTGGGGCACCCACTGCTTGTGCAACTGTAGACCAAACATACTTAGCCGCTGAACAGGTGAATAATAGATGATGAATTGTTTCAGGTTCGTCACAAAACTGGCATCTTCCATTTCCATCCCACCCTCTCTTCAGTAAATTGTCCTTGGTAGCAATGGCATTATGCCAGATAAGCCACAACCAGATCTTGATTTTCAAAGGAACCTTTGCCTTCCAAAGATGTTTAAAGGATCTATCAATCCCAGCACTACTCAAAGAATGGTACATGGATTTAACACTAAAACAGCCATTTTTGGTCCATTTCCACACTAGTCTATCTTCCTCAGAGTTGAAAGCAGTCCCACACAGCAGATTTTGCATCTCCCTAAGCTGATCTTGTAGATGAGCTGACAGCCATCTTCTGAACGTAAGACGCCAACCCAGTCGAGCTACATGCGCCACAGTGATATTTCTCATTGCAAACTTCTAACAGTTATGGGAATCTGTCTTTCAAAAGCAATCTGCCCACACCAGGCATCCCCCCAGAAGTGAGTCCTCTGGCCATTTCCAATCACCATTTTCCTGCCACACAAATAGACCTCTTTAACATGAAGCAGGTATGACCAGAAAGCAGAGTCAGACACCCTGTGTTTGGTAGCAAAAATACCACCAGTGCCCAAATATTTCCTCCTCATAAAGTCCTGCCAAGGACCCACACCAGTTTCAAGTCGCCACCACCATTTACACATCAGACCGATATTGCACGACCAGATGTCCCGGTTGTATTTCAAGTGACGTACTAAAAACAAGGTGGAACAAATAATGTTCATACTCAATAAATAGCAGAATATTTTTTCTTCTCTAAAAAAAAGAATATTTTTTTCTGCCCATCACTTATTGGTTGTTCAGTACTAGGGTGAAGACTTATTCTCCACTGAAAGGACTTGAACAGGTCCAATATTATCTCGATGGCTACCAAAAAAATGAGGTGATTTTGTTTTGAAGTGATAAACTAGTGACTTTTCCGTTTCAAAGAAAATAAACTAGCGACTTTCACGAATGGCATTACGCTACTTCGGTTGCGAGTAAGGTTGGTCTCAATTTGGTACTAACTCTGTTTCTAAATCTAAACAGTTTTGGGAGTTCAAATTAAACTCCCAAAACATCTTATATTTAGGAACTGAGGAAGTATATGATTATTTTGATTCATGATCAGAGACTGACAAATACATAATGGAAACATGAGGATAAGCGCCTCTGGAAGAGATGGGCTAGCTGGAAAGAAAAAACTTGTGTCTATGGGTGGAATATTAGTTCTCATAAATTCAGTACTTTGTTTAGTTATATGGTATCGTATATGATATCGTTCTTTCAAGTGCCGAAAGGTGTTCAGTTAGAACGAGAGAATTTTTGGTGATATTGATTATTATCAGGGTTGTTCTTTTTTTTTTCATGACTAACTTATTTACGTTTGTGCCTCGTTTCACACAACCTTCTTCTTGAATTTGCCAATTGGTGTCCTAGCACCCGGACATTTTTTTTCTTCAAATGCACGAACATTTATTTTGACGTACATGCATATTTCTTTCTTACGGTGCATTAAGATGTTTCCATTAGTAAACCAACTTAAACAAATAATAGAAACTTAATATAATTTTCGAGATTGATTAAAAATAAGAAATAAAATAAAATAACTAAACATGTACTTGTTATTGGGCCGCACCGAATGCAGACCATTATGGTTCATTGGCTTTCCTCACATTCAACGGTAGGCCTGCTGGCCATCCCTACATTAAAAAAGCACAACTTTTTTTGAAGCGCTTATGGATAAGTGTGGAGCAATACATGCAAATCTGCAAACTTTAAATAAAATACGTTAAAATCTTGCAACATGTACAAAATATCGTAAAACTTTCACTACAGGAAAACGCCTAGTTGCCGACGGTATTTTTTATAAGGACAGCTTTTTACCAGGGTCGTCGGCATACAAGTCCATATGTCGAGGGCCAAAATAGAAGCCGTCGGCATATGTGGTTGTATGCCGATGGTTTTCTTCGAGCAACCGTCAGCATACGAGGTGCTACACCGAGGGCCAATGTTGGCATAGAGAAGGTCGTCCGCATATATACCTGCCACATGACGTTCCGTTTGTTCAGCGCTAAGCATATGCCGATGGCCATGTCAGAACCGTTGGCATACATGTGCGGGAATAACAACGCATGAAGGTTCTGCACTTAGAGCGGGAAACTCTCACGTCATCTCCACCAAAGGAAATCTTGTGATAACATGTGCTCTGATTTGGTTTTGCGTGTTCTCATGGCCTAACCTAACACGAGCAAGTAAAAAAAAATCTATTGGTCAAACCCCTCTTGACGTTAGTCAAAGGGGTAGACCATGCCGGTCACAAGGCATAAGGTTTGGCCGCTCGGGGGTCGCCGACGCTGTACATGCTGACGGCCCGACCCTCGACAAACGTCCCGACGTCGTAAAAAAAGAACAATATTATCACTTTTTTTGCTGAGGGCTTTGTTTGTCGACAACCAAAAATCGTGGGCACGTGCGTGTATGCTGACGACTTTCGTATGCCGATGGCTTTCCATTACTATGTTGTCGAAGAATATGCCGACGGCATATACCTATACCGAGGGCTTTCGTGATTGTGCAGACAGTTTGGGCCCGTCGTCATATAGCCTGATTCCGGTAGTGTTTTGTTGTTAGTCAATACGAGAATACGAGATAAAAGCTTGTTCTGTTCTTAAGTTGAGATTGTCTTAGGCCTTCTCGAGGATGGTTAAACAGTTGGCCATAGCAAGGTTCAAAAAATTATATCTATGCCGGAGTTTTGAATTTCAGATTGATTTTCTTCCGAGATCCATCGATTCACCCAAATTCTAGAAATTTTAGAAATTATGTTGACCGAAATTCATCAAATTTAAACACCTCCTATTTAAATTCAATTTAATTTAATTTCGTTAATCCACTCGAAAATTGCATCGAACATATATTCTAGAACGCACCGATTTTTTTTAGAAAATTGGTTGACATTTTAATCGCTGGCTGACTGAGACGATTACAGTTGATGAGGATCAGAAGCAAATACTCACTGACCATACTTGCTTCGAGTAGTATCTCTCTGCACTGATTGATTCGGAAAAAAAGAATCGTGCCCCGCGTCGCCTCCCCGAGCGAGGCGACCGGGCGGCCAGTCCCCGCGCCGCTCCAAAGCTCCCCCGCTCCCTCTGATCCCTTCTCGCCGCCGGGCGTTGCCCACGTGGTGCCGTTGCGGGCCGGCGGTGGCGGCCCCTTCTTCTTCCTGACACGCAGGGGCTCGGTTTGGGAGGGTGTCCTGGCGGCGGTGCGGCAAGGTTGGCGGCGCTCCGGTGCCGGCTTGGATGGTGGCTGGCCGACGGCGCTGCCGGTTGGTGGCGGTGGCGGCTTGGGGCGGGGCTTGGCCGGCGACGCCCTCCAGGCCTAGATGTGGGGCCGATCTGGGTTAGGGCGGGCCGGTTCGGGCTTCGACGTGATGCCTCCTGTTGGACTGAGAAGAAGCCCGTGATTGGGATGGCAGCTACGGCGCCGTGTCTGCTGCAGCGCGACGGCGGGAGCTACACGAGCCTGTTCTGGGCCCGGCGGGGCAGAGTGACCTGGTGTGCTCCCGCAGCTGCGTCCGGTCTGCTACCGCCATTGGTGGTGGAGGTTGTTCCCTCCCACGTGGCTGCGGTACTGCCGTCCCTTGTCTACGGATGTTTCTCCTCGGCCCAGCCAGACTCGCAACGTTTTCCATGGTGAGACGTCGATGAGGGTTTCAAGACCGTGGTGGTGCATGTTGGTGGGCGGCGAGCTTGGTGGAGCCAACGGTGTGTTTGGGGTTGTGGTTGTTGGGGGTTGGGAGAAATTCCTGTCGGCTCTTGCCGACACCGGCGCGGTGACACCTGTGGTCGTCGCCGTCCTTCTTGGGCGTCTGGTGTACCCCTTACCACTTCCATCCGTGCAGCGCGAGAAATCCTAGGATCTTTCCGGGCAGCAGCGTCGTCGTCGTCGTCGCTTTCCTTCTTAAAGGTGTTGCTTGGTACGCGGCATTTCGGAGGCGGGGTGTGGTGGGAATTCTCTGTTGGGCGTAGCGATTGCGGGTCATCATCGTTTTTGTCGATCATTAGTTTCTTCCCTTTTCTCTCATTTTACTTTTGGTCTGGATTGTGCTATTTGCCCAGCATGGTTTCATGCTCGAGGAGTATCTCTCTGTACTAGTACCTGTTAGAAATACATAGTACTCCAAATTTTGTCTACAGCGAAGGCTAATAATATACTTGTGTGCGTAAGCTACATTTCTTTCTTTTTTGCACACACATTAAGCTACATTTCTTGTGCTGCTGCTGTTATTCGTACATCCATTTTCTACTTGTACAAATACGCACACACTAACCGCAATTTTTTTTTTTTTTTTGAAACAAAGGCCCTCCCGATTTCATATAAAGAAACCATTTTACATTTTGTCCGCCACAACACGGCCACCACCAAAAGTAGCACAACCCCTCTCCATCAAGCAGTAAGAAAGAGTATCACCAGGAAACAAAACAGATCCTACAACAGGCGGTACAGGAAACCAAAGGCAGTAGAGAGGACGAACAACCAACACTACAAGCTAGGCTCCAGCAGCAGTTGAACCTCCTCCCTCCAGTCTTTTGATCTCCATATCGCCCGTCCACGCGAGCTTTCTGAATGTTTCCACCCTTGACTCAAAACCAACAAAACTCCTTTTGCGCCACCCTCATAGCTCCAGCAACAAAGAACTTCAACCTCCCTACAGTATATAATACGAACCTAGCTACCTACGCACCCGCCACGTTCGTCGGAATTGGCCGTCACGTACCGGCTTCGCCGGCGTCCGGGCTGATCTGCTCAACCGGCGACGCCTCAGTGGGCGTGTAGGCCGGGGACGGCATCGGCGCGCGCACCACGGCGGCTTCCACATTCTCATCTCCTGCGGCGCGCGCGGACGACGGGTCGCTCCTCCTGTCGTACCGCTGCACGACGAGCACGGACGCCGTCGCCGAGAACTCTGCCGTGACCAGGTAGCACCCCACGGGGCCCAGCTCCGGGCAGTCGCTCTTCTCTACCAGCGGCGTCGCCCACGCCGACCGACCGGTCACCACTAGGTTCTTGCCCTTCCCCAGCGCCTTGATCGCCGACGCCACATCCTGCCGCTCCCGCGCCGCCACCTCCTCGTACTTGACTGACCCCCCAGGGACGACGTTCTTCTGTATGGCCTCCTCATCCACGGCGGTGAGCTCGTCCGGAGCGCCGGGTGGTTTGGCTGCCGCCGCAGCGGCCGTGAAGCGCGCCACGGTGAGCGCGATGCCGGGGTGCTCGGCCATGCGGGCGGCGTAGGCGAGCGCCTCGTGGTCGTCGGGCCCGCCGAAGAATAGGAGTAGAACGGCGTAGGAGACCTCGGGCGCCGAGACCTGGGCCATGCCGCCCAGCGCCCGGTCCACGAGGACCGCCACCGAGCACGGCGCCTTCCGGAGCACCCGCACGTTCACGTGGTGGTAGGCCCGGTCCACGCACGCCTCCATCGTCCCGTCGTGGCTGAGCATCTTGTGGAACGGGAGCACGATGAGGGCGGCGCGCTTGTGCACCGCGGAAGCGACGATGTCCTCGTGGATGGTGGCCAGGTCGGAGATGGCCGTCATCGGCTTCACCCTCACGGCGCTCAGCCGCTGGAACGCGTCGAACGCCACCTGCACCTCCTCCCCTGCACCGGCGCCCTCCCGCCCGCGCCGGGTCGAGAATGGCATTCCGTTGCGTCGCGCGCGCTGCACCATCGATATCGCGGACGACCGCTCCGAGAGCTCCACCAGGTGCATGGCGTACATGGTGAGCTTACTCCGCCGCGTGCCGCGGGAGGCCTCCACCAGGTTGATCAGCGTCGGGATGCCCCGGCTGGCATGGAAGCACGCCAGCACGCGCAGCTCGCTGTCGGCGTCGGCGTCCTCGCGCTCCACTGTGCGGTGCGTGTACGCCGCCTGCCGCCGCGCCGGCTTGTACACAGCGCTGAGGGCGGGGGTGGTGAGGAAAGTGGTGACGAGCGCCATGAGCACCATGATGGCGAACGACTCCTCGTTGAGAACCTTGCGGTCGCGGCCGATGTTGAGCACGATGAGCTCGACGAGCCCCTTGGTATTCATCATCAGCCCCAGCGCCACGGCTTCCCGCACCGGCACGCGCATCGCCAGCGACGTGAGCACCGTGCCGCCGATCTTGCCGACGCACGCAGTCGTGATGACGAGCAAGAGGAGCCCCCACGACCTGGCGCCGGAAATGGTGGCCACGTTAGTCTTGAGCCCGCTGGACACGAAGTTGAGCGGCAGGAACAGCGATGACACGAGGTCCTCGATCTTGTCTGTGAGTGCGCCGGCGAAGGCGCCCTCCTTGGGGACCAGGACGCCGATGACGAACGCACCGAACAACGCGTGGATGCCGATGGTGTCAGTGGCGAGACCGGCGCCAAGGACGATGGCCATGGTGCCGCAGACGAACGACTCCTTCACCGGCTCGCCGTCGGGGGACCGGCGCGCCATGTACATGAGCAGCGGCCGCACGAGCAGGGTGGCGAGGCCGACGAACGCGCCCCCGAGAGGAAGACGTAGACGGAAACGAACGGGGAGCCGGAGCCCGAGAGTGCGATGGCGAGCGCGAGCAGGATCCACGCAGTGATGTCGTTGACGGCGGCCGCCGACATGGCCATGCGTCCGAGCTCGGTGGTGAGGAGCTTGAGCTCGGCGAGGATGCGGGCGAGCACCGGGAATGCCGTGACCGAGAGCGCGACACCAGTGAAGACTATGAGCGGGCCGCGCGGGGCGTGGGGATCGATGGCGTTGCGGAGAATGAGGGAGGAGCCGACGCCGAGGGAGAAGGGGAGGGAGATGCCGACCACGGCGATGGCCAGGGCGCGCCGGCCGGTCCGGCGGAGAGAGGCCGGGTCCAGCTCGAGGCCGACAAGGAAGAGGAAGAAGAGCAGGCCGATGTTGGCCAGCGTGTCGAGCACCGTGAGGCTCTCCCTGGGGAAGACGTTGTGGAGGAACACCTTGCTCCGGCCGAGCGCGGAGGGCCCGAGCAGGACGCCGCCCTGCATTTCGCCATTAATCGCAAATGTGATCAGCTCAGAGCAGCTCAAAGAAGCACCAATGACATTATCATAAGCTTTGCATAGCTAGAAGCGATGATAGATGCAGTAAATTCGTATTGCAGGTACAGAGTGCAGAGAAAACAAGTTAAATCAACAAGGGGCGCACAATAAACCACATAAATTGATTGTAAATTTCGAAGCTGCCTGGATTTTACATCTAATCGTCCTCGGTCTCACTTCATTATATAAAACATACAGTAAAATTCTACAAAAAGATCATGCGATGGAGACTGAAATTGCAGTAAAATTATACTATTAAAACGTACTACACATTTCAAGACTACACTTTTAATTTTATTGTCAAGAATGTGCAAATTAGATGTAAATTAGGTGGTTGAGAATTTTAGTGACAAAATTATAACTAAACCAAAATGTCAGTTGGTTTGGGGTTAAATATGTTCAGTTCAATCGGGGTTTGTATGCTAGAGACAGTTAAGTGAACTCTGTCTTGCATAATTTGAATGGAGGTCAACTGTAGGCAAAAACAAAAGTAGAATCTGGCTAACTATGGACAGTGGAATTGTCTTTGAAAATACTCTCGAAAAAAAAGAATTGTCTTTGAAAAAAAATGCCGGAAGCATTCCAAAGCTTGACGACGTTGATATGTCTCTGAAAAAAGGCTTAAACTCTCATTGCTGCTCCAATGACATACGCGTACAATGTACTGCAATGGGATCGATCAGATAGATGGGCACACTCTGTTTTACACTTGCTAATTAAGCATACAAAATAAACGAACCCTATATGACATTATGCTCGTCCGAAATTGCTTGTGCTAATGAAACTATGGATTGTTCAATTAAGCATGCAGATCGTACGAGGGTGCGAGCAACAAAACACAAACGAGCGAGAGGAAGCAGGCGTCTGCACGACCGGTGACGGCGAGGAATTGATGAACTTACGATGATCTCTGCGATGACGCGCGGCTGGCGGAGCGGGCGGAGGGCGAATGCGAGGCCGCGGGTCACGGCGACGACGAGGCAGATCTGCAGGATGACCAGCGGCAGCGAGAATCGCAGCGGGTTGTCGCCCTGCCACACCCCCTCCGACGTCGCCTTCATCGGCACGTAGTACGGCATCGTCGCCGTATCGTCGTCGCCACCGGCCGGCGCCATTCCGGCCAACCTCATCTTGTCACGTACTCGCACGGTGGCGCCGCGGCTGTGACGTCTGACCGGAGACACGCTCGGTGGTGGCGCCCTCAGGCTAGCTCCTGGCCGGACAGCATGCGTTCAATCATCGATCACCAGTGCATGCAGTGAAAGAAGCTAGGAACTGAACCCAAGATCCTCGGAGGAACCAATGGGAGAGAGCGCAAAACCAGTGTTAACCTCACACCACACGTGTGTAAGTATGAGGCTGTGTAACCGAGTCTTCCTCCTTCTCTCTGTAAGAAACACACATACAGTTGAGCTTGGACAAATATAGCCGGTGAGGTGGTCGATATGGAGCTCTCGGCTCTAGAGATAATTAGATTAGGGAGCTCAGTTAATTGCTGGGAGAGGTTGTGATAGCCTTTCACTTGGTTCACCCCTTCTTATTATAGCCAGGTCATAATGATGGCTAGAATCTGTATATCTTATATGGACAAAATTAATATATATTTTCTAATCTTACAATAAGACACTTCATCGAATTATTTTTTCTATGACGAAACGAAAGACAGCAAGCTGCTGATTTCATTGATCAACAAGGGAGAAGGTTTATAACAAAGTCACAATAAGAGGAGAAATGAAAACAAAAAAAAGGAAAGTAAAGGGAAATTCTTAAGTGATGGGCTTCAACCATTACTTAAGAATTCGTCAGGGAAAATCTTCAGGTACCACACCTGCACATCTCCAGGTATGGGCTTCATCTATGATTATGCCAATCACCTGATCTGGCAAGCACCTGTGGCAGTGGAATTTCACACGGTTTCTAAAGTGTAAAAATACGAAAAGTTTCATGTCTTCTAGCATTAAAAAAAATAGTTTTGATCTTCTTTTAGCACTATCGACGGTTCTTCGACTCCTTGGCCATGTGTTGGTTCTTCTACCCGTACCCCAGTGGTAGATTTAATCATTCCCAGTGATTCGGGGCAGCCGTTGTATTTAAGGCTAGAGGGTAAATCATGTGGGTTTAAACGTTTTGGACCTAATAATTAAAGAAAACATAATAATCATTGCCAATATCGACGAAAATAACATAATATACTTTAAAAGTCACTAGTATATTTTGGACGTATCAATAAACAAAACTCAAGTCCCTGCACTATTTTGTGCCATTAAACTTCGGCATTATGATCAAATCCTTAGAGGATATCCATTGTTTGTCTTCTAGGGCAGAATTTAAAGTTGACTACTCCTAAATGTGAACAAGAATATATTGTTACGGACATCCTTACAATCCACCCCATTGAAAGGGCACCAAATACTATCCACCAGGTGGGCAACTGCATCTACAAGTGTTGACTTCTCCGGGAAATATTTCATTTCACCTACAACCATTCCTCTTCCACTATAACCAATTTTCATCCATTTTTCTCTATATGTGACAACTTCAATTTCCTCATCAAACCCTCAACCCCCACAATATCACCTATAATCTAGATCACGACAAGGCAATGGTCGTGAACCCTATTTTATGATTGTGTTCCGCCAACAAGAAAGGCCTCTGTTGAAAACTAGGGTTTATGGTGAGAATGAGATGGATATGAAAAACAATCTATAAGGGATGATATCGAAACCTATGGTCATAGTCCGAATGAACAAGGTTACCATGAGAGGATGAGAGGGGTGATTGGTAACGAGGACGAGGAGATCAAGAAATGATCAACTTGAAGCAGAGGACTAGATAGACGCCAGTTCCATCATGATTTAGTAGAGAAATCCTATTACCGAGACGGGTGATTCTTTTTAGTTTGTAAGATCATTTTACCCTCTCAAAGATCTAATTTACTTCTTACTAGTTTTAGAATTAGTGAAGACCACAAAAGCTACTTATAAACCTTGGGAGGAAGAGGGTAATTTTGTACTTACTAGTGTGGGGAACACATTACCCACCGTCTACATATGATTACCATGTAAATATGAAACAATGGGAGCCTCTCCAACAGCTATTGGGCGAGATGAATCGTGCACTAGAAATCTCTACCAAAATAGTTGTTAGACCATCGGTGTTACATATATTTAGCATACACGGATATTAATCCATGGAGGCATGTTTTTTTATAAAAAATCTCACCTTCAATTTAGATAAAGGTCTTACAAAATAGGGACAATATCTACAAAAGCGAAAAATTGCCGTATGCAAAATAGTTTTTAGTTGAATGCATGTGTATTTCATTCATATATGCTAGAACTATATCAATAGACATCATATACTAGTATTGAGCAACATTGTTATGTGGTTAACTATGAGATAATATTGTAGTTTAATTGATTATAAAAGAGTATAAGTGCTTAATATAAAGAGTATTTGTTTTATAGCTGTTTTACAGCAACCTGGCACTCCAAAAATATACAACAAAGTGCATAGCAGATTTATGTCTCATATCTATGAACTGGAATGCTTTTGATGTTCCAGTTAGTGAAAAATTGAATGTTCTCAATTGCACAACACATCCCAATGAGTGTCAGCGCCGACCCTAGTTGAATTGAATCCTCTTCCACAAGCTGCGCTGCCTTTCCTCCATTGGTTCTAGTCCTGGCTACGTGGTCTGTGCGGCTGTCGTCCCACCTCGCACCAAACAAGGTCTAAGAAACCAGGTGCACAAATGAAAGTTAAAGTGCAGCAAGTTCTTCGCCCCTCGTTCGTTTGAATTTTTCTTTAAAAAAATTTGCCCAAGAATTACTAGAGTTTTGCCTTTGATCATGTACATATTAATGTGAATAAATCTCCCAAAAAGTGATTAATGAAAATAATGTCTAGAATATGTATGGTTGTAATTAAACACACTATCAAATGAAACTAGAACCATTCTTTTTCTAATATTCATTGATACCCACAACTTAGGTTTTTCGTGATAAACTTTTAAGGGCTTTGCAGTTATTTGTTATATGCCTACTTCGATTTGTTCTCTCGTTCTGTTGTTGTGTCTACAAATATCTAGGCATACAATTTCCTTATTTTCCCATATTCAATTGTATCAATTATTATCCTTTAAAGGAAGAGCCTTTTGAATTTTCTTCCATAATCAAGGATAGAGGGCTTAAGCAGTGACCATAACTCACTTGGTTAGGAAAGTGGATGTACAACCCATGCACCAATGTTTAAGTCCTCACGGAAGCAGATTTGGGTTCTTATTATTTCAAAAAATAATCTTTACAGGGGATTCCCCTACCACATTTAAAGAAAAAAAAGGAATAGAGGAATTCCTTGTTCTAGAGTCTGCATTATGTAAACTATAAAATCTGTTATTCCATGAAATGCTAACAAGGCCACCTCAAAATAAAAACCTAAAATCACCAAACTCAACAGGAGAGTGTAACCCACCTTTTTAATTATCGGAGATCTCACAAGGTAGGATGCAAACTGTTGTCAACCGCTGATCTAATGAGGATGAGCAAGAAAATCAAAAGCATGAAACGGTAAGTGATCGGAATTCGATTGAGCCAGGAGAGATGCAATGGAGTTTTGTATAAAATAATGCAAACTAGAATTCCGAGGGGGGGGGGGGATTCCGTTGAATAATTTTTTCAGTACTTGTACAGTTTATAATAACAATTTGTAAGTCGTCATGAAGAATCATCGCTTCCAAACTGACTTTAAAATTCATATAATTATGAAATGATATAAATGTATTGATGGATGAGCAAAACTAATAATAAGTAATTTTTTTGAAGTAAAATTAGCTACATCCCACCCATAAAATTCCGCACCAATTTTCGGTGTGCTACATTTTGCAGGTATTGTTTGTGCTACTTGCGTCGGCATTGATCGATGTTGTTGAGCAAGATTTGGATACTTGCCAAAATAGGAAAGTACATGTTTCCTACGTTTGGATCAGATGTGTGAGGGGAGTGTAGTGTGGGGTGCATCTCGGTCTAGAGGCCTCTTTGGTTCACGAGTATTTACCAAAAAAAAGTAGGAATACAATTTTTTTTTCCATAAAAGTAATAGGGATGCCATGGCATGTTTGATACTACCAGAAGTGAAAACACATGTATGAATGGTGGATGCTCTTTAGATGTACCAGAGAAAAACAAATAACTTGTGCGAATAATTAGGTGAATGTCATACTTTCAATGAAATAAAGAAAAATTTGATGAGTTTGTAACTGAGGGAAATTATCATATGGAATTATATGTTAAGTATCACTTTGAAAGATTTTTGTAGTTTCTAATCCTACAAACTAAAATAGGTTTTAAAGAAATAATCCTACGGATTCGATCCTCCAAAATTCTATAAAATTCACTTGAACCAAAAGCTTACTTACTTTTCACCCTCCCGCCCAGAAGAAAATATAACCCAGTTTTGTCAAAATCAAATGGCTTGTGTTTGCACTCTCACGGCAAATCCTATATATCGTCCGTTAGCGGCGCGAAACAGGCGTGCCTCGTGAAAGGATTTACTGTTGGGTCGGCCCATTTCGGTGACTTGTTTTTTCTGTGTTTTTTGTCTTCTCTGTTTCTTTTTCCTTTTCGTTCTTTTCTTTTTTCTCTTTATTTCTTTTTTCACTTTAAATGATTTTGAAAAATGTTCAAAATTTAAAATTGTTCAAATTGTTCATGTGTTTTCATATTTTAAAATTTTCGTGAATGGAAAATTTTCATATTTTAAAAATGTCCGTGAATGGAAAATTTTCATATTTTAAAATTGTTCAAATTTGAAAATTTTGCAAATTAAATTTTGTTAACATTCAAAAAGTGTTTAGACTAAAAATTATCTATGTAAAACATTAGTTTATATATTTGGTCAGATTTTCAAAATGTACAAAATTTGACAAACGTTCAGATTTAAGGATTGTTCATATCTTTTAAAAAATATCAAATTTTAAAATAATTCAAAATTAAAAAACGTTCATGTTTTACAAAATATTCAGATTTGAAAAATGTTCAGACAAAAAATATTCAGTTTTTAAAAACGCAAAAAGAAAAAACATTCCCATAAGCACTGCTTCAGGCGGCGTACCGCTGCCACGCCGGGTTGAAGCAATATATAGGAGCTCCCCCTCCGAATAGTCGCTTTGGAGCTCGGGCGACAGGGAGCACGATATTGATTTTCCTTTAAAACGTTTCAAAAAATTCAAAAGGAAATACCTGGCCGTGGCCAACTACACGCACTATGAATCTGGAAAGTTTCATTTAAAAATACACTGTATTTTGGCTCAGCAAAAAAGACAAATTGAAAACAATTTAGATAAAAAAAAAGTTGAACTGTACATGCCCCAGATCTGTTTTTTTTTTGTCTTTTTGCTGAGGCTAGAATACATTGTATTTCACATAAAGACTTTGTACCAAGCGTAGTGCATAGTTTTGCCTACATCATGGTATTTGTTTTTGAATTTTTCGGAAACTTCAAATTTAATTATATTTTAAATTCGAATATCGTGCTCCCTGGCGCCCGGGCGCCATATCGCCGTACTCCTCCCCCTCTCACTTAGCTGGCCTGGTTATTAGAGAAGGCCGTGTTCGTTTGGGCTTCCACTCACAGACGACTCCTAACCCAAATCAAAAACTACCGAGGAAAAGCAGTATTGTTCGTTTCTAAAAAAAATATTGTTGGTGCCTGCAGATTCAGCTGGTACGTTCAGGGATAAAATTAGCGGCAGGCGACTGGTAAATGCACGCAGATGCTCCCAACCATTTATTAAGATCCGATGCGTACAGGTTCGTCGACTGTTCCTGTTTTTGTGCCCAATATCTATGTACTCTTGTTGTTGCTTGTTTTGCGGCCAGTCCTCCAAATACTAGAGATAATAAAAATGAAACGCTTGCAGAAATACCCTGTAGTTTGGCTTAGAGGTGTCTTTATTTGTTTAATTTTGTAAGTGTCCAACTGTCAATGTTGCTGTTCTGTCGCGGCTTGATGAGTAACCAGCATTGTTGCCGTCCAAAGTAGGCGGAAGTGGACTGAAATTACGTCAGACGATGAAACGACCATTTCGGAAGTGGAGTATATTAATTTTGAATTTCATACTCTGATTACACATGCATCCTGAGTTCTACTTCTCATAATCTCATCTAGTACAACTCATGAGTCCTGATTTTGTTCAAAAAAAAAAAACTCATGAGTCCTGACTATCCCGCTAGTTACACATCACCAATTCACTCTAAAGAACTAATTTATCCTTTGAGGCTACAGGCCTACAGCCTAGCTACACGGCGCCGAGCAACGAAGAAACTGATCTGAACAAAGAGCCAAAACGAACCAAGAATCTCTGGACGTAAGCATGAGTAGTACTGCTACGCGAGCTTCCAAAACCGCCAATCTTCCTCGGCTCGCTCCTCCTCCGGCGACCACGGGACCCCACCGCGACGTCCAGCTCGCTGAGCTCGGCCATCTTCTCGGAGTGCTCACTGATGATACTCGCGGCAAGTTCATCCTCCGGAAGCACGATCTGGTACCCGTCCTTCAGCGCGTCCATGTCGTCACCATCAAGTAGCAGCTGCCAGAACGCGCCGCCGACGAGCGGCCCGCCCTGCGACGCCGACTCGTAGATCGCGTCTAGCACCGTGCCGAGAAACCGGTCCCTCCTCTCCGTCGCGTTCTCGGCGCCCTCCTGGTCCTCCCATAGGAACTTGCCGTACTCGGTGACGAGCAGCGGCATGCCAAGGTGCATCTCTGTGTCCTGTACGTGCGACGCCGTCCAGTTGCGGAAGAAAGCGGCCTGCTCGTCGGCGGTGGTGCCCCAGAGCCAGACGTCCGGGTAGAGGTGGATGGTGGCGAAGTCGATCCCGGGTGCCCGGTGCGTGGCGATGAAGTTGGTGCCGTAGTAGATGCTCCACGGGTTGAGCTCCTTGCTCTCGTGCGCGCCGTCGCCGTAGAAGCCCTCGAGCCCCGCGGTGACCAGGTGGTTGGCGTCGATGGTTTTGAGGTAGGGGGACATCTCTTCGACCCACGACTGGACCAGGGCGCCGGTGGGCTCGGCGATGCACCGGGGCTCGTTCATCAGCTCCCACCCGATGATGGTCGTGTCGTCCTTGTACGCCACGCCGGTCACCGTGTTTTCCCTCGTCAGCACCGTCTGCCACGTAGGGAAAAGAGACATATTTTAGACATGAAAATGTTACGAAAAACATGTAGACAGTTAGTACACACTAATCTAATTGCGTACCTTGACGTGATTCTTGTAGTAGGACTTGACGAGCGTGGAGTTGAAGAAGGCGTCGGCGGAGGTGAGGTTGTGGCCGCCGCCAACGCCGGCGGCGGTATCCTCCCTCGCCCACTGGACGTACTGGCGCTTGCCGCCAAAGTCGTCGAAGTTGTTGGTGAGGCAGAGGAGAAGGTATATCCCGTGCCGCCTCGCCTCGGCGACGACGAAGTCCAGACCCTGCACGCGATCGAAGGCAACAATACAAGTTGTCATTTTGCACTCGAGGTAGCATTGCATCTGTCTGGCACGCAATCTGGACATATCGATGCGTGTAGTCACCTGGAACATGTCCTCTTGATAGACGCCCGGCGAGGACTGCAGGGGCCGGTCGCCGCCGTCGCTGAAGGCCCATGTCCGGGCAAGGTTGAGGCCGTGCGCCGACGCCTGCCGGAACGCTGCCACCACCTTGCCCCTCTGCGCCGGGTCCGACGCCATCTCCATCAGCCAGTACGCGTTGAACCCGCTCAGGTACACCGTCCGGCCGCCGTCGCCGACCACGAATCGAGTGCCGTCCACCCGCACTATGCCGTCGTCGTCCTCGCGGGCGCTCGCCCTCGCAGCAACGTGCCACGGCGCGCCGAGGAGGAGGACGGCATGGAGGAGGAGGATGCCGATCGCGGGCGCTGGCTCCCGTGACCTCATCGATCTCGATCGCGCGTCGAACGTACGTAGCTCGGTAGCCTCTGTATGTCAGCTAGCTCCGGCGCTGCTTACGCATGCACGCCGGCCGGTGCTTGCCTTTTGATCTGCACACGCACGGCTTCTTCGCAGGAAACAAACGCGCGCAGTTCTTCCGCCGCCTGGATGTTGTGCGCGGCCGGCGGGCGGATTAATAGGGCCCGTCAGAGATGCCTGGAACGTGTACACCTCAGATCATACGTGTACAACGACGACGTACGTGACCTCAGCTCAACACTGTCGATGGTGTGACTGGTCTGCGTTAATTAATCTGACCCCTCCGAGTGAAACTCACTTTTGACAGCGCCCTACCTAATAGAGCAAGTTCCTTTCTTTACACAAAATGGCTATGTATGTAATCTCCGTTTTTATTTACTTCGTGTTCTGGGGTTTTTGAAGTCAAAATATTGAAAGTTTTATTAAGTATATATATAAAAAATATCAACATTTATAATATCAAATGCATATGATATGAAAGGGCGCGCCTAATGCTCAGGCGACTGACGTCATCTCATAGTTTCAGTTGCAACATCAAATGATGGTTGGTGAGATGCAACCCATATGTAACTTGAAACAAATAGTTGCATCCCCAGTTGTAACTTAAAATTTCAGTTGCAACACATTTAGAACTAACAGATTACACGAATCACGATCTAAAAATATGGCTAGAGTTTTGGAACTATTTGGTTATTTTAGGTGTTATAAATATCAAATTTAAATTTTAGGTGCTGATTATTTATTCCTATATATATTTGGTTAAAATTTGCAAATTTTGATTTTGACTAAATCTAAAATGCAAAGTAGCCATAGAGGTTTTTGGGGACCCACGGTCCAGGGCTGCGACTGGTATGTATAAAGATGCGGGCACCTGGTCGACCGGAAGATTCAAGATTCCGCGCCAACACATGCACCTAGCTGGCGAGGGAAAGTAGAAACTGTCGACGGAGAGGGAGAGGAGTTGTCCGTGGGCGTGGAGGCTTGTCTCCACGCGCGCGCGTACGGTAGAGCGCCACGGCCGCAGCAAGCGCTGGACGCGGTGCCGACGACGACCGGCGAGTGGCAAGCCACTGCCAGTGAAGCCCACTCGATTGGAGGCTTGTAGCCGGGGCCGCCACCATCTCGTCAACGAAATACTTCTCCCAATCTCTTTTTCATTTTTACCAAGGCTTTCTCTAAATTAATTACCAACCGCTACAATGTTCAACCATTTTCAGGTCTGCACTTGCCATCGAATGGTCAGTCATATTTCTAACTTTGTGTGAGAACCATCTTCACCATCTTATCACGTTTGCTCGACCGAGTCAACACCCCGCAGGGCAGGAGGTAAAATAAGTCAAACAAGCTTCTTGTGCACGAATCCACTCTTTTTTTTGAACAAGGGAAGGCCCCGAAGGGCCTAGACACTGCATTTATAAATCAGATCGGCGATACAAAGTACAAGTAGGATCCTCAGAAAATATGCAATTACAACTAGGTCCCTGTTTTTTCTAGAACAGACCCTAGACACGGAAAAGGAAACGCGATTGAGTCCTTCGCCGGATCTGTCGTCGCCGCTGAGCTCGTGGCTTCGAGCGACGGCCCCCCACACAAGCATCGGGGACGAAACCACTTGATGCAGAATGGGAGTAAATGCCGACGCGATTCCACCCAAGGGCCTCCGATGGAGGTTGAAGATAACCTGACGCAACAGCGTCAAGTCTCGGAGCAGCTGCCCGCCAGCTTCTTCGGTCGATGGCCGAACCTGAGCCACCGAGATTCTTCTCCGGCCTGATGCAGTATCATCTTCTTCCCGACCTTCGCCAGCGCCGCCGTCCGCAGCAACCGGCCACTCCATCCCCTCACCACCACGGCAGGACAGAGGGAATGACCAGGCTGCAGCACCGCAGAATTGAAGAAGGCATATGTGGCACTTATTGAACTGAGCCGGATCTGAACTATCCGCAACGAGCTTCCTCCATGGAAGCCAGCCGCGAAGAGCGCAACACCACCACCCCACACCGCGCCGCAGCAGGGTAGAGAAGCTCAGAGAGGGGAAGACGGCCTTATTCGCCGAGATCTCTTGTCCAGGACTCGCCCCCAACAACAACTCCTGCCACATGAGCTGCAGGAGGACGAGGCGCCGAACAAGCACGCACCAACGCCGGTCGATGGACGCCGATGCTCTACTCCAAGTCGCCACGAAGGGCACAAACATAAGCGAAAAGCAAAAACTACACCTACTATGTACAGATCGAACGCCGGCACCTCTCCTTAGCCATCTCCGGCCGGCATCGCCGACGGGGAAGGCCTCAGATCGGCTCGGGGCCCTGAGGTCGACCCTCAAACTGGAGAGAGACAGGAAGAGCTTTCGCGAGAGGGAGAGACGTGGGGGCACGAACGAATCCACTCCAGAGCCGCAATCAGGAGTGCCCATGGCCTCAACTTTGATCTCTTCCGACCTCACCGTCTACAAAGATATCCTTGAAAAGAGCTCTGAAAGGCACCACAGTAAATGCGATGGAAGATAGACACCCGTGCTCCTGCAATTTGATGTTAACCTTTCTGCTGCCACAACTACATACAGCATCTATGTATTTTCCATGTATATGGTATTTATTTTCGAGATCGATTTTTTTCTTTCGAGATTGATATGTGCTGATGTGGTTGTGAGGTGCTTGGGCGCTAGTTTCTTCGATTTACGCATCGCCATTGGCCATGACCGACGTCGACGAAGCTATTCAGGCTAAGGATCGTGTCGGGTTTGCCGTCAGAGCTGTCTAGGAATGGATGGTTTGCTCGGACACATCTTCTGTTTCCCTTTTACCTGGACCTCTGGCGTGTCATCTCAGACCCGTCTCGTGGCATCAGTATCATCATCATTCTTCTTGAATACTACTCCGTATAAGTTAATCGATCACTCGTGGGACCTTTGAAAGTTGATGAATCGAATCAAGTTAATGCAGGTAGCTGTGATCGTTCCCTGGATCCTTCTTGGGTTCATCCAATCCAGTAGCAACACCACAAGAAATTGCAATGGATTATACTGAAAATGACACAACCAGGAAATGAGTAAGCTAAACTTAACTGACATATCACGAGATAAACGTGATGCAGGAACAATCCCTTTCTAGCAGATTGACTTGACTTACAATTGTATTTTTTCTTTGGAACGGAATAAAATAAACTTGTTTTTTTAAGGTAAAAAAGTCGATTTCAGTCCCACGACCATTGCTCCAATCATGTTGTGGTTCCTAAATTCAAAAACCATAGATACCTCACTCTCGATTGACTTCCAAAACCGAACAGATTTGATCCTTCACCCTGATCAAAGCGGTTTGGTGGATGACGTGGCAGTGGTTTCGCATCCAATTTTGAGGAAATGTGCTTAACGAAAATAATTTATAGCACTCCTTTCCCACAAGCGTCTAGCCATTACTGATAGAAAGATACCACCAGCATGACCTGTGCCTCATACTACTATGATTCATACCGAGCAAGATCAAAAAGAAAGAAACAGATTGATGGTGTTTTCATTTATTTGTAACACATCCCTGCAATCAGCACGTTTATACTAAGCTCTCAGTGCGTGTGCGTGTGTTGCTCTTGAAGACTGAAACTTCACGGTCACCATAATTACTGCCCCATGCTTGGTGATGTCGTCAGGGTAGTGTAGTGTAGGTGACCAATCAGAGTGTAATACTTATCTCTTATCAGCTACTAGAAGGATACAGACTTCTCCAATGTGAATAATGATTTTTGTCTCTAGTTTCAGGAAACACAAGACAGTTGCATTTCACAGCGATGCGGCACTGTTGCCAGATGCACCGCTTGAAATCTGCACTCAGAACTTGACATGCCAATGACAAAGTGGTTTAAAGATACATACTCTGCTCTCTGCTACTAGTATAGAAGTGTTAAAGCTACTTCAGTGTGTGATTCTACTCCATTATTTTGCCCACACTAGTATGAATACTTCATTTGCAAGTGTTGGTTTCAGAAGAATGCATAGCAGAAGTGCAGAGCTAAACAGATAAGAAATCTTGCATATGCAAGGCTTGATTCAATGCTGATACAACGATCAGATAAAACTAAAGAGTGGCCATGTCTGCAGAGCGACTCAAATGACTACAAAATGAACTTTGTTCAACAGAGGGGGGGGGGGGGGGGGGGGGAGGACAATATTACAGCGATCCTGGAAATATCAACAGAAATTCAGAATTCAAGCCCATTCTCTCTGGCGGCATCAGCTAGTGCTTTGATGCGACCGTGGTACAGGAAACCCCCACGGTCGAAAACAACTTTGGTAATGCCTTTCTCCAAGCAAGACTTGGCAATCACTTCACCAATCTTTTGTGCTACTTCCTGGAAACCAAACATACAACATTTAGCTCTCATCAGAAGCAACAAGAAAGAACTGCAGAAGCATGCTCCAATTTGTTGATTTGAACTGACTTGCAATAGACCAATTCGATATTTTTGTGATGAGCCTATACTAACTTGTAGAGCATTGATGTTATGTACAGCACGGAAGCATGCTCTATCAATGAAAAGCTGGATGTTTAAAATCAGCAAAAGTGACAACAAGTCATAACATTTTTCTTTTGTTTTTTTCGTGTGCAGAGCAGAGACCTCTATAAGTTTTCTTTAGAGATACATCAGTACAACATTCCCTCAGACTATCCAATTTTCAATAGTCTATCTAGAAGCTACTGCGCTGCCAATATGGCTACAATGATCTCACTGAGTCTACGCTTCGTCATGGTGGATTGAACTGAGCATGATTCTTTTTAATTGATAAAAAAAAATCGCAATGCCAGCAGTTGTACAATCATCTACTGCAAAAGTCTATTCATGAACAATGAGTCGCATCACCCACATATAAATAGCGAAACAAAGAGAATGGTGTATTGTTGATCCACCTCTGAAAATCTCTACCTGTTAAACTGAACCTGGGTTTGGTCATTCTTTGGATTATACAGTCATAATTTTTTTTAAAAATTATAGGCTAATAGTGATAATCCAACTATACAGATTTTTTTTATAAAAGAGTATAATAGATAGCCAGTTTGACAGTAAGTCCTTATTGACACCAGTTTGTTTTCCAAAGACGCTGCAGTTAAAATGGTATAGAGTTCTATGAAGTTTCAGTTTATACGAAAGGGAGCATAGAACGACAAAGCAAGTTGATAAATCATTTGTATTATTTTGCAATGATATTTTTTTTGAGGGAAATTTTGCAATGATATTAGCCCAACATGAAACAAGAAGTTATGGGTAACTCAAAACCAACTTACAGTTGTTGGCCCAGCAGAGTACTCAAGGTCTTTCGAAAGAGATTTGTGCATTGTTGAGGCTGAAGCCAGGGTGCACGACTTTGTATCGTCGATCACCTGAGCATATAAATGCTTGTTTGAACGGAAAATGCTGAGTCTTGGCCTCTCTGTGGTGCCGCTAACCTGTAAAGAAAAATGTACCATGAGATAAAGGTTTGAAACATTAGCAATAACACAAGCTTATACAGTGTAAATGCACATCGCACCATTCATCACCCAATGAACTGTCTTTTTTTCCAGGTCCATGTGCTGATTTTTCCAACGTATACCATTTTGTGTATAAAACACTCGATTTGTGTGCCCACTGCCTAGCCCGTATCTCGTGCAAGATACTCCCTCCGTGCATGAATATAAGAAGTTTTAGCTATCCAACATGTTGTCTACATGCATACTAATATGAGTGCACATACACACTAAAATATGTCTACATACATCTAGATATATGTGAACGTGGACAAATGCTAAAACATCTTATATTAAAAAACGGAAGGAGTACAAGTTAACCATCTCTCCTCTACATTCCCCAATCTCAGCAAGAATCTGAGCTGGCATAAAATTAGATACACGTGACGTTATAACCGCCCTAACTACATTGCAACCTCCATTATCTGCGTGTCTCAGATGGCAGTTATTGGCACAGCCACTTCTCTGTAAAACTACTTGCATTATCCAGAGATGGAGTGCCAAATCTTACAGCTTGCAGACGTTTAGCAACGAAAGACACCCAGGGTTTAAGGTACTAACACAACAAATTAGAGGCATTTCGTCAAATACATGAGCGGCCTTGCATTGCCCCCATTAACTGAGCGCATAGACCACATACAGTGACACAGCATGCGCGCTTGTAATCAAATCGCCGCGCATTGCCATACATACGAGAGAGAGCTGATGCTAGCATTTCTCGCAAGGGTTCATTACCTTCTTGCGGAGGCGGACATGGCGGGCGATGCGATCGGCCTGGGGCGTGGACACCTTGGCCTTGGCGAGGACGACGAGGGCGGCCCGCCGCGCCGGCGAGGGAGCGGAGGCGGACGGGAGGTGGACGCCGAGGTTGCCAGACACGAAGGCTGGGAAGGAGTGGGTGGCGCCGGCGAGCGCCGGCGAGGCTAGCATGGCTCACTTGCGCGCTGCGCTGCTCGTCGTCACTGGGGTTCGTCGTCTCACGCGCCTAATGGCTCGCCTTATCCTATCCCACCGTCTCGTGTTTCTTTAAGCTGCTCTACTGGTGAGCTAAATTACATAAAAGACCTCGTACTTAATCGTTTTTTTGGTACAATCCTGGAATAGAACGGACAAATCAAAGGAAAATCCGTGTATCGTGCTAGAGGATAAAGAACATTAGTAAATTTTAGATCAGGCAATACTATATGAGCTGCAACATGTACTACCAATTTTCAAATATACACATAACCCCATTGGATTCATTCTTTTTGCACTTAGCTTGTGGCAAGTTTAGATCGGAGGGAAAGTGCAATATTTTGGTGAATCCATGTGGCCCATATTGTAATCTTTCAAGATGGTCAATCCATGTTTAGTTGCAGTTCCATCGGTGCTTTGGGTTCAAACTTCATCGTGTAGTTTATTTGTACTAAGAATGTCTAGAGAACTCTCCTAAACAAAGTAATATCATCTAGTGATGTAATGTTTTTTTTGTGCATGTAATTTTTCGCCGAGGCCATGTTAATCTTTTATGTACCTTTATGATTTTGTTCGATGTCCTGAAGGGACAATTTGTGTTATAATATTTATAACAATTATGTGATAATTACCATGGAAAACGAGATGAACGACATTAGTGGATATTCCCCATTCTAATTACTAGTTGAGTCCCGGCCCGGCCATGTTGTTGTCACGAAAAAGGAAGACATAAAGGTGATTTGATTTTTTTGGACACCACAAGCACAATGACTTATTGTTTTTGTATAACCCCCATGCTGTACATTGTCATTATATATTCTCCCTCTTCCTAACCCTCCAAAGACAAATGTAATATCCACATGTTTGTATCATTTTAGTAAAGTAAAGGTATGTACTCTTTATTAAGAATGATCAATATATGTATGGAAGTTTTTACGTTGGAAACAGATGGAACATTGAATATGTCAAAACTTATTTCTTTTCACTTTGATGCACTTGCTTCTCAATATAGCCAAATGTACCTTGAATCAATCGACGGATTTGATCGAATTATTCTCTTAAACCTCCGAGTAGGTAAGTGAGCATTTTAAGATTCGTCTAAGAAGAAATAACATGTACCCGTGGAATTAAGGATGCATGTGGGAAAAACATGCGTCTCCTAGAAAGCTGTCGATATTAGTAGAACTTACATAGCAAGCCTACTAGCAAGATTCATATGTGCTAAACTTTAGTGGTACACTGTTTTCCAAGCTCGAAAAGAAACGTTTCAAACCGAACGTGGCGAGTGCTTTATTTTTGGGAAAAAAAAGGAACACTCGCGAGACCATCCCCTGGGCTTCCTAAAATGGGCCTGGTGCGTGGAAAAAGGCCAGCTTCAGCCCTCGCCATGACACGTCGTCTCTCCCATATTCTTTGTTTCCGTTTTGCTGCGTTGGTACACGAACAATTCCCAGACACGGATTTTTGGCATGCTTCGCGACCACGGTCGGCTTCATATACCTGGAGAAGTGTGCTACATGGGAGAGACCTGCTTGTTCAGGGGGTGCGGTGGGCTGTGGGTGATGGAAAGTTAATCAAGATTATGGGGGATAATTGGGTTCCTAGTTTCCCTCCTGATAAGCTCAAGTCCAAGTCACCGATTCCTAGTATTGCAACAGTGAGTTGTCTCATGAATGAGGAGACTAATTCGTGGAATGTGGAAAATGTTCAGGCTTTCTTTGCTCCTGATATTGCTGAGCGGATCCTACAGATTCCCATCTCTCGACATGCGGGAGAGGACTTTGCCTGTTGGCCCTTCAATCGCCACGGTACCTATACGGTCCGTTCAGGTTACAACCTTGCACGTTCTGCTAAGTTCCTACAGTGGCGAAGCAAGACGGGCACTGGTTTAAGCTCAGGATGGATGCACAATGAAAAACAGTGGAAAAAGCTATGGAGCATCAAGGCGCCCGGAAAAATGAAAATCCATCTGTGGCGGTTTGCCCATGATTGTCTCCCTAGTGGTGTTCAACTACATCGGAGACGCGTCCCAGATACTGGTCCATGTGTGTTTTGTGGACGCATGGAGAATATTGGGCATGCGATGCTTACCTGTCAGTTTGCCCAGGTTGTTTGGAGAGCAGTTAAGCAACAGTTTCATTTGCGCTTGGACCGCAAGTCCTTCGGCTCCAATGGCCAGTGGCTTTTCGACTTCCTTGATCGGGCTACTGATATACAGGCTACTGTGTTGGCTGTGAGCTTCTGGCACATCTGGGATGCAAGAAACAATGCTCGGAACTCGTCGGACAAGCCAAACCCAGTGAGCACTTGTGCGAAGATTGTCGCGTATGTTGATCTCATCCGATCGCAGACCTCCAATCCTACCCCGGTTACTAGGTGTGACTCCAATATTTCTTCTCGATGGAATCCACCGCCGCCGGGCACGGTTCTCATAAACTCTGATGCTGCGGTCTTTGAGGCGGATAGAAGTATGGGGGCGGGCGTTGTCGTCCGAGATCATGCCGGGAATTGCTTGGTGGCATGCCGCCAACATTCGCCAGGCCTCGCCACCCCGGAGGAAGCGGAGGCGCTGGCTCTTCGCCGTGCCATTTCTTTGGCGCTGGAGGAGGGCTTTAACAAGGTGATATTTGCTTCTGATTGCCTCTCTCTTGTCCAGCGGCTCAACTCCTCCATGATGGACAGATCTTCCGTCGGTATTATAGTCAGTGGTATGAAGACCATGCTGTCCTCTTTCACATCGGTCTCCTTCATCCATGTGAAGCGTCACCTGAATGAAGCAGCACACGTTCTTGCAAAGTCTTGTTTTAGTTCACAAACTTGTGAGGTTTTTCATTCTGTTCCGGATTGCATCCGGGGAACTTTATGTATTGATGTTATCTAATCAATAAAGGAGTGTGTTATGTCAAAAAAAAAAAAACTCATGGACGCTTGGTCGTGTTTGTGTGTCTTCCGATAACGATGACCAGCAACTCTATCTCTACCGCTGGATGGAGAGGAGGACGACAAGAGAAGCCGCACTGACTCCCAGGTCGGCGCGTGTGGGTGCATGGCACACACAGGACCGGGCCGGCAAAATCCGGGGCCCTGTGTGAAACTCCAAAACGGGCCCTATCTCAGACGAAACTTTGATCTAATAAACAAGTATTTAGTATAGAATAGACAAGCCAAACTCTATCACTATGCTCCCCATTTTCGACTCCTATGTATTTTCTTCTGACACATGCGATCTTGGTGTTGTCCAGCATGCGAGTCGACCTGTCAGCATCTGTAAAAAATCTAAAATTAAAATTATATAATGACATGCGATCTTGGTGTTGTCCAGCATGCGAGTCCACCTGTCAGCCTGTAAAAAGATCTAAAATTACACATGCGATTTTGGTGTTGTCCAGCATGCGAGTCGACCTGTCAGCATCTGTAAAAAGATCTAAAACTAAAATTATATAATGACATGCGATCTTGGTGTTGTCCAGCATGCGAGTCCACCTGTCAGCCTGTAAAAAGATCTAAAATTAAAAATATATAATGATGGAGCGGGGATTCGAACACAAAACCTGCTGGTGCTTCCTGCAAGCGGGAACCACTTGATCGAATCACGGTTCGTTGTATATACAGCTAAGTTTATTCTCATGTACAATTACCTATAGAAATTTCGGGGCCCCAAATTTCGTGGGCCCTGTGCGGGCGGCACACTTGGCACCACTGTGGGCCCGGGCCTGGGCGCACACGTAGCACCGGGCAACGACGATGTGTCCGTACGTGGACAGTTCGAGCGTGCTAGCGAGTATAAATAAGATGACCAGGTGAGAGCCTGAGCCTTGTCACTGCCGATCAGACGTTTCTTCCTGTCGCTCCAAGATAAGAATCCGGTTGCTGAGCGACATGGGTTCTCTCATGGCCGGATGGAGCTCGCATGCGCTCGATGACGACCACAAAGGTGCTGGTCCGTCGATGGTTCATAGTATAAGATTCGGAGTAGTAATTAGCTTGGTATCTATCTATCTATGCAGTTCGTTTCATGAGGAACCGGTCGCTGACCAACAGGGACGTGGAGGCCTTCTGGCGGCAGCACAAGAAGCCCGGGACGGAGGTCGACGACGACAACGCCGGCGAGATCGTCGTCGTCACCACGCCGCCGCTTCCCTCCTCTCCACGCGTACGATTTGTACATGGTCACATGCATCGGATCTGAGCTCGTCAGTTATTCTGGATAGACTAATTACTTCCTCTGCATGCATGCTTGCATGTGCTGATTAGCAGGAGAGCCCGAGGTCCGTGCGTCCGTCGGTTCTGTCTCACGTCCGTTCATCGCCGCCGGAGATGGCTCGCACCGACGCCGACTGCGATGCCGCCGCTAGCCCCAGCACCAGCCGCGACTGGTACGTAGCTAGCACGCACCCATTGAGTTCATACATATTTTACATGCGTGCACATGTCGATCTGCATATGGACGCAGGTGGTCGAGGAGCAGCTGGGCGTTCCTCAACGAGCCGCCGCCGGGACGGCAAGGCGACGCCGCTTTCTGATAGTATGGGTCGATCGTGCCACGCGCCTCAACACCGGCAACGGCGAATCAGCATGCCACGTACTAGCTTACGTGCAACCTTTCGCACGCGTGCCTGGATCGATCATATCGGTGGTCAGTTGCGGAGGCTACGCATGCTAAAGTAGGTAAGGTCTAGGTCGTCGAGATATTTATGCAGGTCGCCGGAGGTGTGTTCTGGCCGGGACATGAAGGTGAAAAAGGGTAAGAAGGGTGACCGGAGGCAACTACAAGCGTGGGCGGCGAGGGAACTGGAGGTCTACGATCTCTCGCCGGTCGTTCCTCGCCGTCGTTCTACACCGGTGCCCAAGCTGCCGGCAGGGGCGGACCCAGATGAAAATCCGACTGGGGGCACAACGTTTGACTGGGGGCACCCCTTCTAAGAAATTACATGATTTGATGAATTTTCTTTCAAAATATGTACAAATACTAAGGGACTTTAAATTTTTGAGTGGGGGCTAAGGCCCCCACTGGCATGCACTTGGGTCCGCCCCTGGCTGCCGGTGATCCCTCCAACGGTCTTCACGCTGGGTGAGGTTTTCGATGTGGCGAAGTGGACCGTTGTTGGTCGCAAAGGTAAGGCTTTGAAAAACCTCCCCCATCCGTCGTCGAGGCCAGGAGAACGCCGCGGCTTCCGCGGCGATGCAGCGCGAAACTCGGATCGCGTAATTCACGGCAAGGGAAGTTCAAATTTTCCAAGAGCTCGGGGTTCCAACGGGCACAAGGCCCAGTTTGGCCCATGCGCAAACAAAGGCTTACCTGGAAGCAAGGGCTTCACGCAAAATACAAGCCACACTAAGGGCTTTTCTTCTCATGTGTCGCCGTCGCGACCAAAAGGCACAAGGCCCAGGTTGCTTGCATCGGTAGATGTTTTAGGGTTGCGTCATACGCAGCCGCAGTCTATTCCTACTTCGGTTCGTGAGGCGCCGCTGCAGAGACCTTCGTTTCATCGCCGAGCACCTGCGTCGCTAGCCATGGCTGGCAGACCCAACTTCAATGGTGGTCCATCCAATAATGGCCCGAACTTCCAAGGCAATGGCCGGCAGGTTAGGAACAACAGCGGGTACCATGGGTCTGATCGTGGAAACTCAGGTTTTGGTCAGCAGTCGGAGGGAGGGGGGCGATCTGGGGGACTCAGCGCACAAGGGTTTTCAAATCAGAATTTTCGCGCGTCCGGGCAGAATCAGTTCGTCCGCGGTGAAGGGAGTGGGTCTGCGTTTGGTAACCGAGCTGAGGGGTATGAGTAGAGGGGTTTTGGAGATGGATCAAGAGAGTTTGGGGGCAACTTTGGGCACTTCAATGAGGGATCGTATAAAAGAGGTAGACAAACTTCGAGTTCGGAGGTAATGGTGGCAATCAGAGGTATCGCAATAACAATGTGAATTATAGCTCGGCTGGCAATGCTCGTGTAGCTTATCGTCCAAGGGACAAGTCCGTTGGGAGAGGGTCGGCCATATCAAATGTGGTTCCGACTGTTACTAATAACAGTGTTAGTTTGGAAACTCAACGAGTGGATAGCAGGACGGATCAAGCTGCTAGTGCAAGAGTGATAACAAGTGCACAAGATAGACCACAAGGGTCTGTCAAGGATGTTGAGCAGACAGCGGTGGCAGTTACTCAGTCCAAGGCCAAGAAACAAACACTTTGTTTCAAGTGCAAGCTCACCGGCCATGTGGCAGAAGATTGCAAGGCGATACTATGTGTTTATTGTGATTCAGCGCTGCATCCGGAGGAGGCATGTCCTTTGTTGAAAATGCCGAAGCCTAGAGCGATCTTGTATGGGATGGCAAAGGAGCGCCTCATGTGGTTTGAGGTTGAGAAGTCAGAAGGGCTGAGGGAAAAAAATGAGAGCGGCAAGGTTGGCAGGATAAAAATTTCTAGAGGGAATATGTCGGCACCTCAAGTTCTCAAGGAGCTGGAATGGCTAGTTCCGGGTGACCATCAGTGGGAGATTATGCCGGCAGGAGAAAGTGCTTTCAGAGTGGTTTTCCCTACTAAAGCAGATCTTGTGAGGTTAAAAAAATCAAGTGCATTGAGGTTGAGGGGACAGAGATGTTTATGCATTTTGAGGAGTGGTCTTCCAAACTTTTTGACAAGTGGGGCTTGTATGACGTTTGGATTCGTATCTCTGGTTGCCCGGACACTTTATGTCGGGATTACTTAGCTCTCTTTGCGGTGGGTTCTCTTGTTGGAAAACAAAGGAGGTGGATATGAGATTTACGAGGGAACATGGTATTGTTAGACAGCGAATTGACTGTGCCAATCCGCAGGAGATTCCATGGCATGTGGAATATGCTTATGATGGGGAAGGTTATGGGGTCTCCTTCGAGATTGAAGCTGGTGATGGTTCGTTAGTTCCTGCAGGTGAATTCATTATGCAAGAACCGGATGAGGATGCAGATGCTTCGCGAGATGGAGCAGGGGGAAAAGATAAAGAGAAGGAGCCTAAAGAAAGAAAAAAAAGGGGAAGACGTGGCTGACAAACACACCAAACCACGTGGAACTAATGAGGACATGGACACGGATGAAAAACAAATTGACTCGGTCGATCAGATCTGTGAGGAGTATGAACATATTCAAATTGGTTCGATTAGTACACCTGTTCCCTCATCATCTCGGAAGGTTGGTTCTCAGTCTGCACCATCTAAGAGGTGGTATCAAATGGTAGAGGAGGAAGAGGCGGAATTAGCTCGATCCGCGCCAATCAAGAGTGGTAAGGAGATTGAGGGGCCGGTGGAGAAGTTTGTTGTGTCCCATGAACAGATTCTTGAGGGGGTGGAGAATCAAGTTGCTCTGGGAGAGATCTTTCAGCCAGATGTTCAAGTGACAGCTGTCGGGGAGGCGAATTTACATGTGCTGGGGGAGATATCCCAGCTGACTACTGCCGCTGCTGATATAGGCTCGGCTTCTCTGCCGCTGCTGCCCACGGCAGAGAAATCTTTGTTTTCTTGCCTCGACAGGAGCTCTCGGCAGAGCTTTCGGCAGTTTCTTTGCCGCGGCAGGATACGGTGGTGGAGGAATGAATGGGCGCGAAGGGGACTGTGATAGGGCCATCTGCGATAGTGGAGGTTGATCCGTTGACAGATGTCGTGAACTCAACTCTTCCTATTAGTCCTGCGAAGAAGGGCAAGAAAATCTGCAATGATTCTATCATCTCATCACCAACGAGTGGCAGGCTAGGCCAGGAGGGGACGGAGTTTTTCTTGGAGGACGGTACTCAAGATCGGAGGTGATCTCTTTTGGTGGCATCCTAGAGGAGGCAGCAGTGGGTGTTCGGTCTAGTGGGCGTATAAGGGCGCAACCTAATGCAGACGCTACTCAGATGGATCGGGCCAAGTCCAGGGCTCAAGCACGGGATCATCTACTATCAGGTACTGATTTAATTCGTGATTTCACTTTAGCATCCATTCCTAATGAAGAGGTAGTTGCAAAAAAGAGGCAGTAGGAGCCCTTCCTACTGTCATAAAAGTTTCAAAAAAGAGGTAGTTGCTAGGGCTGCTAAACTTGGGGTGTCGTTGGGTAAATCGCCTAGTCAAATTGAAACCTCGGTTAATTTTTTAAAAGATCAAGACTTGGATAGAGCTTTAACAGTGCTTAAGAAAAAGGAGGCAACACTTGATACGGTGGATGATAATCTTGGTAGTTTGGTGTTGAATGAAGCGAACAAATTAGCTGTAGATCTTCTGGATGAGGAGGCTAGAATAGCCACGGATCACAAGGATCCTTCGGTTATTGTAACTAAGAACACTAGAGGGAGGAACAAAAAAATTGTTGGTGAGGTTTCTGCTGTTCGGCGAAGTGCTAGATTCAAAAATAAAAAGTAATTTGTTTTTCAAATGAGAGGATGTTTCTGGAATTGTGACGGGTTTGGAGATACGGCAAAACATTGGTTTATTCATGAGTCGATAAAAGAACACAAGTTAGATTTTTTTGCTATTCAGGAAACGGGTAGGGATAATTTCTCTGCTCCTTTTCTTAGATTTTTAGCAGCAGGTTTGGATTATGCTTGGTACTGTCTACCACCACAAGGGAGGTCAGGTGGTATCTTATTTGGTATTAATATGCAAACTCTTACGGTTAAGGGGGTTAATAATGGGGATAGATGTGTAAAGTTTGATCTTACTTCAAAAAGAGATGGTTTTGTTTGGTCCTTAGTGGCTGTTTATGGGGCGGCTCAAGATGAGCATAAACAAGCTTTCTTTGCCGAGCTGGTTAGGATCTGCGAACATGAAACTAAACCACTGCTCATTGGGGGGGGGGGGGGGGGGATTTCAATATTTTGCGTAGAAAAGAAGATAAGAGTAATGACAATTTCAATTCTCGCTGGCCCTTCTTGTTTAATGCTATTATTGAAAGCTTAGAGCTAAAAGAAATTCAAATGTCCGGGAGGCAATATACTTGGGTGAGTCGCAGGGATGTTCCTACGTTTGAAAAGCTGGATCGGGTCTTGTCTAGTGTTGATTGGGAGCAAAAATTCCTGCTAGTTTCGGTTAGGCCTCTAGAACGGGCAGGTTCTGATCACACGCCATTGCTTCTCGACTCAGGTGAACAAGCTCACCTCGGGAATAAATCTCACTTCTCCTTTGAACTGTCCTGGTTTCGACAAGAAGGTTTTATTGACTTGATTGCAAAAGAATGGAATTCGATTTCTCATGGTCGAACTCCTATGGAAAAATGGCAGAACAAGATCCGCCACCTTAGGAGTTTTTTACGAGGATGGGCTAAAAATCTTAGTGGAGTTTACAAAAAAAAGAAAGGGATCGGTTATTAGTTATTATTGAGGATTTAGAAGCCAAGGCAGATTTGAATCCTCTAGGTTCAAGCGATAGAGAAACGTTAAAAGATGCAAATTTTCAAATAGCCTCTCTTAGAAGAGATGAGGAAGCTAAATGGGCACAAAGAGCTAAGGTCAAGCATATTCAGGAAGGGGCAAATAATACAAAATTTTTCATATGATTGCAAATGGGAAGCACCGAAAGAAACGAATCTTTCAATTGGAACAAGAAGAGGGTATTGTAGTAGGACAAGAAAACCTTAAAGTTTATATTACCCAATTTTATAAAAACTTGTTTGGCGCTCTAGAAGAGAATTTTTTCTCTATGGACGAGTCCGTAGTAGAGAATATTCCACAATTATCGGAGGAAGAAAACAATATTTTGAAAGCGGATTTCACTGAACAAGAGGTTCATGACGCTGTCTTTCAAATGGAAAAAAATAAAGCACCTGGTCCTGATGGCTTCCCGGCAGAATTCTACCAGAAATGTTGGAGTATTATAAAAAAAGATTTAATGGATATGTTTTGTGCTTTCCACAAGGGAGAGTTACCAATTTTCCATTTAAATTTCGGGACCATTATCTTGCTGCCAAAAAAAGAAGATGCCATTCAAATACAGCAATACCGCCCTATTTGCCTACTCAATGTGAGCTTTAAAACCTTCACAAAGGTGGCTACTAACCGAATCACTAAGGTGGCTCACACGGTAGTAAGACCAACGCAAACTGCTTTTATGCCTGGAAGACATATTTTAGAGGGAGTTGTTGTTCTGCATGAAACGATCCACGAGCTTCATAGGAAGAAATTGGATGGAGTTCTTCTTAAAATTGACTTCGAAAAAGCATATGACAAAGTTAAGTGGCCTTTCCTTGCACAAGCTTTACGAATGAAAGGTTTTCACCCCACTTGGTGCAAATGGATTCAAGAATTCATTAGCCAGGGAAGTGTGGGAATAAGAGTAAATGATGACATCGGACATAATTTTCAAACTAAAAAAGGTCTTAGGCAAGGTGATCCTCTTTCACCTATTCTTTTCAATGTGGTGGCAGATATGTTAGCAATTTTGATAAACCGTGCTAAAGAAGATGGTCAAATAGGAGGCCTCATACCTCACCTAGTGGAGGGGGGAGTTTCCATTTTACAATATGTTGATGATACAATTATTTTTATGGAACATGACTTGATTAAGGCGTTGAACATGAAGTTAATACTTTGATTATTCGAAAAATTATCGGGGCATAAGATTAATTTTCATAAGAGCGAGTTATACTTTTTTGGACAAGCAAAAACAGTAGAAGCGCAGTACAGGCAACTTTTTGGTTGTGAATCTGGTTCGTTTCCATTCAAGTATTTGGGAATACCAATTCACTTCAGAAAATTAACAAATAGAGAATGGAAGCCGGTTGAAGACCGTTTTGAGAGAAAACTCAGTAGTTGGATAGGTAAACTTTTATCTTATGGGGATAGATTAATCCTCATCAACTCGATACTTACAAGTTTACTAATGTTTATGTTATCTTTTCTTGAGATTCCAAAGGGGGTCCGGAAAAGACTGGATTTTTATAGATCATGTTTTTTTGGCAAAGTGACGGTCATAAGAAGAAATATAGTCTTACTAAGTGGAATATTATATGCAGACCTAGAGATCAAGGAGGTCTTGGAATTGAGGTGCTTGAGTTAAAAAATAAATGTTTGTTAAGCAAATGGCTTTTCAAACTTATGAATGAACAAGGGGTGTGGCAGGAATTACTTCAGAATAAATACTTGAGTTCTAAGACACTATCCCAAGTTACTGCTAAACCTCTTGACTCTCCTTTTTGGAAAGGACTGATGAAAGTGAAGGATGATTTTATAAGTAGAGGGTCTTTTGTGGTTGGCAGCGGTTTGAACACGAGGTTCTGGGAAGAGGTTTGACTAGGTGAATCCTCTCTAGCGCAACAATATCCGCTGTTATATAATATAGCTAACCAGAAACAAGTTTTGGTAGCTCAAGTGTTGGGATTTTTACAGTTAAATCCATGTATTTGGATTATTTGAATGGTCACACTAAATTTAAAAAAAATTATATTTGGAAAATGAAAGTGCCACTAGAAATCAAGATTTTTATGTGGTTCTTATATCGGAAAGTGATTTTAACCAAAGATAATCTTGCTAAACGCAACTGGAGTGGCAACAAGTGTTGTTCCTTTTGTGATGCTAACGAAACAATTCAGCATCTTTTCTTTGAATGTCCTTTTGCTAAAATCATTTGGCAAATAGTATACATTTCCTTTAATATCACACCACCAAAAAATATTACAAATCTCTTTGGCAATTGGCTTCATGGCATTGACAAGACAGAACTAAAGCCGATTCGTGTGGGTGTTTGTGCGGTTCTTTGGGCAATTTGGAATGTACGAAACGATTTTGTTTTTAACAAGCTAAAGAAAACATCTGTCTTGCATGTCTTCCCTTTGATTACACACTAGATCCGGTCATGGTCATATTTCCTTCCCGAGGAGCAGCGCCATACTATGGACTGTGGATGTACCCGGTTAGAGATGGTCGCCAAGGACTTCTACAACCGTGCGGGATGGCGTTTTGAGAAGAGAATTGAGCTATGAATAATAATTTTTATTTTGGATTTTTCTGTTGGTTGATTTTTGTATCGTCACTTTGTGATCCTTGAACTGTAACAGACTTTTTGGACCATGCAATAATGTAATAAAGCAGCCGCATGCATCATTTTGATGCAGAGGCTGGGAGTGCCCATTTCTAAAAAATAGATATACTAACAAAACATATTGTAAAATTGATTTTTTTTATAAACTTTAGTCAAAGTTCATATGGTTTTACCATTAACAAAATTTGTAGGCCTTGTTAGTTTTTTTGAAACGTGAGGCAAAAACTTAGTCTCATGCATTAGTTAAGAAGAGAGTTTTAGAGTTTTTATAAGGAGCAAAGAGGTGCCCCGAACAAAGACACAAAGTGATTACTCTCCCAACGTTAAAAGACTCAATTGCTTCGTACCCGCCGTCACCCAAATCCTAGCGTCGTTCTTTAGGTCCGTGGGGAGGACCGTAGTAGGGGCGGACTTTTTTGGAAGACACTCGCCTTCTGAACATTCCAAATGCTCCAACTAACAAGCATGGCGAGGGAGGCATAGCCTTATGGTTTGGCGCAATGGAGCTCGACATGGGGGACCACCAATCCTTGATGTTGAGGTCGACAGGCCAACATAGAGGATCAAGGTGGGGAAAGCCTAGCCACGATTTGATCATCATCCACACTCGCTTGGAGAAACGACAATGGCAAAAGAGGTAGGCTATTGTCTCCATAGTTTGCTTGCAAAGAGGGCAAGGGCCACAATTTGTTCACCCCCTCTTCTCTAGCTAGTCCACCATCCATAGCCTATTTTAAGTAGCAAGCCACGCGAAAAGTTTCACTTTTGGAGGGGACCAAACCTTCCAAACCACCCTGTTCATATTGGAGCACAAGGAACCAAATAATTGGGCCTCGTAATCCGAATATTCACCACAGCCGGTGAGGTTCCAAGTAATCTTGTCATCCACGTCCTCAAGAAGATGAAAGTTTCGTAGCTCGATCCATCGAGAGATGTGTTCGTTGATGTGCTCGAAGGTTAAGTCAGCGTCCATCTTGATTTTTTGGGTCCAAGCATCGTCATGGAAAGATTGCTTGACACTCCATATTTTCCTAGTAGACACCTCAAAAAATGAGAGGAGCAATGTTTTTAGGCTTTTTGCCATTGAGCCACGGCGAGTCCCAAAAGGCGACGATGCCACGCTCTATCGATAGAAGAGTTGCATATCCATTTCACCATAAGGATTCCCCAACCCGACCCAAAGTTTCTCCACTCAAACCTGTTGTTTTATTGTGCTTCGAATCCTACCATATATGGAGTCCTACCGGAAAGGCATGTGTACAACTCTGTTTTGTGTCCGCCAAGAAAGAGAGTTGTTTGTCCCCCATATATAGCTAGAGATAGTCATAGAATAGATCGTGAGATTGAGAGAGATCCACCAGATCCATAGCACGAGAAGGGTTTGTCCTCTCGTGCATTGTAATACTCCTCCCGATTATAGTTATACGCCTTTGTGCGTTCCGTGGTTTTCTCCCGTAAGGGTTTCCACGTAAAAATATGTGTTCTTATTATTTATTTGATCTACTTTTGCTGCGCAGTTTTACAACAAGTGGTATCAGAGCCGAAGGATTCGGCGATCCGCTGCTCCAGGAGACTTTCCGCTGCGCTCCCGGGGCAGCACGGCGCAGCGTTGGTTTGATCAGCAGCCGCAAGTTGCGGCCTCATGCAGCTTCATCCAAGATCGGATCGATCAGTCGAGGTGCTGAAGATCGGACCGATCGGTCAAGGCGGCGGCAGTACAGCAGTTCGGATCGGTGTCTTCGACCCCGGTGCTATTTCCATCGACCGCCGTATCCTGCCTTCTAGTCGGTATAATTCCGTGCGAGGGCAGCTGCGTGTGATTCACCGTGGAGTACTACATCCATCCGGATCAAGTCCTAGGCGAGAAATCCAAAGCGATCAAAGAGATCAGCTTCTGCTATTTTACATGGGTGCATGTACACGTGAAGATTAATCAATTCTTTGATCTCCAATTGCTACGTCCACCCAAGTTCAGCTACCAGGTGCTTTTTAACCTCAGTTTGTTTACTCGCAATTTAATTCTGCAAAGAATATTTTTGGGCTTGTACTACTTTATGCACAGATTGTCTCCTCATGGCTATCATGAAGTATGATTTTCCGTTGTTGGACTGTGACAAAAGGTTTATCATATGGCAAGTCAAGATGCGAGCGTTGTTGGCGTAAGCCAATTATGAGACGCACTGGTTAATTTTCTGTTCAAGGTGGAGTTTGTTAGATTATAGCCTTTTGGGAGATATTATGGATGCAAATTTAAGATATGATATTGCTGCGATTATATGGAGAACACAATTCAAGAAAAAAATATTATGGAGGAGGTGATTATTAAGCCTGTTGGTAGCCAGCATACTCTTTTCTTTCCAGAGATTTTTGTTGTTATGCATGTGAAGGTTTTGTTTTGTTTGGTATGAGGATCAGTTGAGGTGCAAGGAGATTTGTTTCTGCTAGATACTACAACATTTAGTACTGTTGAGTTTACAGTGCAATTCAGTTGTCTTTGCTCTTTCATGATGGGTCTATTGCAGAGTTGATGCTCCGTTGCATGTTGAGGAGATTCCTTCATCCGACAGTTGTTCTACAGGGACAGTTTTGACCATGTCATGGATTTTTCATTAACCGTCGACAGTTTTTTGTGTACGTGATGTCATCCGTACCAGATGCTCTTGCATGAGTATTGTTTGCCGAGGTTTGTGCTATTTGTTTCGTAGCACGTTCAGATTCCATGATATGAGTTCTTCACAATGCGATGTGCAACAAGATGTTGCACTATTGAGCTATGCGCTCATTCATGCACCACAGGAGATATGATGACTTATGTCATTTGATGATTGGGCAGTTTCAGTTTTGGAGGTCAGTGGCACAGACTCAGACTTTTATTGGGAGATCCATGTTTCGTATGTTTGCTTTGTTGACAGCTGTGTTGTTTTCGTACGACCTACCGTTGATTTGCTCAATATGACTTCGAGAGAAGTTTATTCGTCCTATGGACGTTGGAAGACACAAGGTTTACTTGTGTTGACTTTAATTGAGAAGTTGATGCTATCTATGACTGTTATAGAGGATTCGTCTCAAGGTGGAGTGTTGTTTTATTGTGCTTCGAATCCTACCATATATGGAGTCCTACCGGAAAGGCATGTGTACAACTCTGTTTCGTGTCCGCCAAGAAAGAGAGTTGTTTGTCCCCCATATATAGCTAGAGGTAGTCATAGAATAGATCGTGAGATTGAGAGAGATCCACCAGATCCATAGCATGAGAAGGGTTTGTCCTCTCATGCATTGTAATACTCCTCCCGATTATAGTTATACGCGTTCGTGTGTTCCGTGGTTTTCTCCCGTAAGGGTTTCCACGTAAAAATCTGTGTTCTTGTTATTTGTTTGATCTACTTTTGCTGCGCAGTTTTACAACAAAACCAAGGCCGCCTCAAACGAAGAGCACGAACAAAAATTTCAAGGTGAAGGATGCCAAGCCCACCAAGGTTTTATGGCCAACAAACTGCTTCCCAATTGGTCTTGCATTTCCCGCCGGAAAGCTTGCTAGAGCCGGCCCAAAGGAAAGCCTTCTCAAATTTGTTCATGGTGGTGATGCAACCCGGAGGCAAAACAAGAGGGGTGATGTGATGGATGGCTTGGGTGGTGAGCACCGATTTTACAAGAGCACCCCCGTCGGACACATTGAAGTTTTTGCCCCCCATCTTATACTCAAGTGGTTGGGTGTCGACTCTTTTAAGTTGCAAACCGAGAGAGGTAGGCCAATATATTTCATAGGGAAACATGCACGAGTTGCCGGAAAGTCCGCATGCATCTCATTGAGATCAACTTCCGCACACTGGATAGGAACCACCGAGCTTTTGTCAATGAGGATCTCCAAACCAGTGACCTTTCCAAACGAATAGAGGAGTGTGGAGAGGTTCTGGATATCATCTTTGAAGGGGGGCATGAAAACATCCCCATCGTCGGCATAAAGAGAGGTTCTAAGTGCGGCCTCTCTCCCTCTAATTTTGTGAAGAAGCCCATGTTGAGTAGCAAGGTCGAAGATTTGTTAGAGAGGGTCTATGGCAATCACGAAGAGCGTAGGCAAGAGGGGGTCCTCAACTCCCCTTGGCGAAGCCTGTCGCCATGCTTAAAAGGTAGTCCGGCCACCACATTAAGAAGGACCCTCGAAGAAGAGGACCCAAGCAAGACGGTGATCCAATCTCTAAACTTTGGCAGGAAGCCATGACTCTTGAGTAGATCCAAAATGAACTCCCATCTTGCGCGGAAGCCATGGTTACCCCGAAAAGGAAAAAAATTGGGAGATCGAGGATGCAAAAAGGTCAGCGCCTTCTGTCTACGACAAGATCATCGACCCGAAGGCAAGAAAATTTATCAGGGCGCATTACAAGGAAAATCCCAAACCTCGGGGGAACTTCTCAATAACATGAAGGTGAAGAAACTCTAGGAGAAAATTCTAGAGGAATATGAAAAAGCACGAAATGCTGATCAATCTCAAGGCTCCTCAACCCAAGGGTCGTGATCGAAGGCCCCGTGGGACACCGCTTTTAATAGGGCTTTTAACATAGTAGAGAATGTGCCGGTGTCACGTGCGCCGCATCGTGGCCGTGTGGTCAGCGCCGGTTATAAACATGAATTTTACTATGGCGCTAAGACCAAGGAGCAGCGAAAGGAGAGGAAGAAGCTCGAGGAGATGGATCTCAGGCGGGAATTAGAGACCATGAACACAAACATGCAGGCGACCATCCAAACCGAAGTGGTAAAGACGGTCAACTCCCTGATTCCTACCATGATGGAGTCAATGGCGTCTTGGCTCAAAGGAGACCAAAAAGGGCCTCTCCCCGTGATCAACATCGAGGGGAGCAATTCGAACAATGTGTCTCCTATTGTCCCCGTGATCAACGCACATGGAAGGGAGGAATCACCGATCGTCACCGCGCCTCGTAGCAGCCCTTCCATCTTTGGCACGCCGGCTCCAAAAGTCACACCATTAACTTGTTGGGTTGCGAGTACGGTAATTAATATTTTGACTACCATGCTACGCAACAGTCCAAAATCTACTATGAAGATACATGCGAATACGAAGATCCGAAGATCTAGATAGAATACGTTACCAACACCTGTTGGAAATATGCCCTAGATGCAATAATAAAGTGTTATTATAATATTTCCATGTTCATGATAATGTTTTTTCTCCATGCTATAATTGTATTAACCGGAAACCTATAATACATGTGTGGTCATGTAAACAACACAGTGTCCCTAGTAAGCCTCTACTAGACTAGCTCGTTGATTAATGATGGTTATGGTTTCCTAACCATGTCAATTAATTAACGGGGTCATGTCATTGGAGAATGATGTGATGGACAGACCCAACCAAGCATAGCAATATTGATCGAATCAATGTTATATTGCCATGTCTTATATTGTCAATTATCCTCTTTCTTAGACCATGAGATTATGTCTGTCCCGGGTACTGGAGGAATGCCTTGGGGGCATTGATACCCGTAGATGTGATAGCCTTCAGTAGCTACCTGCAAGATAAAGTATACGGGGTTAGGTTGAGCCTCCAAGTGCAAAGTATGTAGTAAGTGGAAGACGTGTTTTCCCCACGAGGGGTGACTCGAGGGTTTAATATCGAACTCTCGGGGAATCAATAGTGAAGATATATCTTCTTATCCTTCTTTTGGTTACCTACAAAATAAAGTTAAATGTTTTGGTCCTCAACCTCACCTGTGGTTGTCAAGCACAAGGTGTAAGAATGATATCAAGATAGTTATGCAATGCAAACATGAAATAAATATGCAATGGTAAATGATATTTTTGGGTTTTTTAATGATGTATGCAAGATGAAAAGTATTTTTGTATTTTCGGATTTAATGATGGCGGAAAATGGAAAAGTGATATATGGTGTTGGAAAGGTGTTTCTTATGATTAAAAATGGACCGGGATTCATGGTTTCACTTATGCACTCTCTCTTTATAAAGTGGCAGACAATGGAACACACACAGAATTAACATATGAGATTGCAACACAAAGTTTGATAACAAGTTACTTAGATATATGGGCATCACGTCCTATCATAGAGACCTTTTGGTTATTAGTCTCTCTTATACTCCACCAAGATGCGAACCAAATCATAACACCTCAGTAATTAAGATGACTTAGAGTATAGCAATAAGTTTCATGACATGAAGTGAAAATAAGAACATGCTGGATCTAGTCATAGAGAAGAGGCTTGATCACCCTCAACCCCGGCAGTAAGGTATTTTTGTTTATCCCTAGTGAGGTAACAAAGTAAGGTAAACACCCAAGTGGATCGCGATATTAATTTGTCAGCTTACCGCACTCACCACTCCCCGTTACTCCAACTAATGCACACGTTCCCCCACACACGCTCCCATAAACATGCTTGATCACAACAAGTAGACAAGAACATGGTACATAATATGCATCTATACTCATAACTGAAACAAACATTGCAATCTCAAACATATATTAACTCATAGAAAGATCCACCACATAGGTAATACAAATATGACCGTAATCATGTTCAGCAGCTCATACGGTACTAATTAGTGAAGCTCAAGAGAGGAGAGATACATAAGTTACTTCCACAAACCCATAGTCCAGAGGTGGACTACTCCCTCTTCATCATGGAGACGGTGGAGAAGTCGATGGAGAGGATGGAGACCACACCGGCAGCTCCCCGCCGGAGTTTTCCCCCTCCAATCTGCAGCTCCTGATCTCCGTTTTGGTGTTTCTGTGTTTGTGCGCCGCTCCCTTCGCGAAACGCCAGGGGACCTTTTTTATAGGCGTTTTTAGGTCAAGACGGAGTCGGTGGAAGAAAGATCGACGGCAGCGGAGCCACGAGGGCCAAACGAGTGGGTCCCACGCGGCCACAGTACCTGGCCGCGTGGGCCACCCCCTTTTTGCCTTGCGGCCTCCGTTTGCTTGCTTCCTTCGCTCCGAGGTCTTCCTCCTTCCAAAATACTGAAGCCTGTATTTTTCCATAATTTTTAGACGACGTTTGGGTCCCTGAAACATAAAAGGAAAGAAATAGGGTTTTCTGCCTGCGCAGTGTTAATTCCATAAAAATAGGAAACAATTGATTTATTTCCTAAAATCATTAAATAACAGTAATATAACCCTTATATGATGCAAATATGATTGGAATATGTGTGATATAGTGCAAAGTTCATGTATGCATTTTACATGCATCAGGCATCAACCGTCACTTCGTAACTGGGTGACTATAAAGGTGTCTTACAGGTGTCTCCGAAAGTACTTGTTGATTTGCATGTATCAAGACTGGGATTTGTCACTCCGTGTGACGGAGAGATATACTCTGGGCCCACTCGGTAATGCACATTGGGTATCACTTGCAAGCACGTGACTAATGAGTTAGTCACAAGGAATGTTGTATTACGGAACAAGTAAAGAGTACTTACTAGTAACGAGATTGAGCTATGTATTGTGATACCGCCGATCAAATCCCGGGTAAGTAAAATATCGTGAGACAAAGGAAATGGAATACATTGACATTGTGGTTCAAGCCGATAAAGATCTTCATTGAATTTGTGGGAATCATTATGGGCATCTAGGTCCCGCTAATGGTTGTTGATTAGAGAGGTGTCTCGATCATGTCCACACGTTCTCGAACCCATAGGCTCACACACTTAAAGTTCGAAACGTTAGAGTAGCTTTGGGATAATCTTAATGGTGAAACCGAAGGTTGTTCAGAGTCTTGGATAGAATCCACGACATCATAAGGAGCTTCGAAAGAGTGCGGAGATAAAGTTTCATATATGGAGAAGTGGTTTTTGGGTTCTGGAAAGGTTCAGGAATTTACGGTAATGTATCGGGGTTTTTCCATAAATGTTCCAAGGGTCCCATAGTGGGGCCTACTATCCCGAACGTCCCACTTAGGCAATGTGGCAGCCGAGTCCAAGGTGGAGTCTTAAGGGACGTTCTAGAAGGTGTGACCTCTTCCCTTGGAGGCTTAAGAGGTGCGACCTCTTCCCTTGGAGGCTTAAGAGGTGCGATCTCTTCCCTTGGAGTCTTAAGGGACGGACTCAACCCCCTCCCCCCATGTTTTATATAAGGAGGGTGCCTCTTTGGGCTGAATAAGGAATCCACTCTTAAGCTGGCACCCTTCCTCTTGCTCCTTTCTCTTGTGGTCTTGGATTGGCGAAGCCCTGGCCACGTGAGAGCTCACTAAACCGCCACACCGTCATGCTACTGGTTTAGATCCCATCTACTTCTCCTTCAAGCTTTCTGGATCAAGGAGAAGGAGACGTTGCTGAGTCGTACGTGTGCATAACTCATAGGCCTCTCGTTGTGGTGCTGATCGGAGTGGACCGCATCAAGAACTGCACCAAGCTGCGTTATGATTAACGTCTAACGCTTGGTTCCTTCGAGGGTATGTTGATTACCCTCCCCGTTACTTGCATCTCCTTAGATAAGATCTTTGGGTGATTGCTTCCGCATGTGAGAGAAAATTTTGTTTTCTATCGCGCATATCCCAGTAGCGGAAGAAGTGTCGGTGACGTAGTCGATGTAGCCTGAAGCAGATTCTCTGAACCAAGCCTGGCAGAGAGAATTCCGTTGCCTTATCCTCCTTAGCTTGATCTTCTTCATCCGACAGAGTGAGGGTCAACCGTTCGGGATTCGACACCTCACCCCTCTGAGAGTTCGCACACGTACACTAGAAGAGGTTCAGCAGGGCTTCGTCGTCTAAGCTTGAAGCACCACTGGCATATATGAAGGTGAAGATCTCAACACATGAGAAGGAGAGAAAGATTAGATCTAATCTAATTGGAGAGGTTCCCTCTAATCTAGAGAGGTTCCCTCAATCCTTTTAGAAGAGATCTAACTTGGATTGAACTTGTGTGTTCTTGTGTCTCTCCAATAGGAGGGGTGGGGGGTTTATATAGTTGTCCGGGGGGAGGGGTTTGCTTGGAGAAGGAGTAGGACTCCTCCCCCAAACCACCGTCACCGCCGCCTGTGGGGTGGGGCCTGCCCTGGCCGCACCGACCTAAGGGGGTGGGGCCCGCCCTAGGTCGGCCGCCGCCTCCTCCCTCTCATGGGCCCTAGGCCCATTAGGGTTTGGCCAAGGGGGAGCGTCCCCCCTCATGCGGTTAGTGGTGCGGCTGCCTTGTGGGCCCCTAGAGCCCATGTGGAAGCCTACTTTTATTGGCCCTTGCTTTTAATTATTTTCAATTTTATTTATTATTTAAATAAAATAATATTTCATTAATTATTTATTTTGTCTAATTAATTTCTAATGGAATATTTCCTTTTACAGAAAATTCCTGAAATTAATTACTTATCATATAAACATAATTAAATGATCCAGGACACCTAGTGTCCACCGAACAAACTCTCCAGATAAATATTTTCTTCTATATATAAACCCTCGGATTAAATCCGATGAAATTCTATCGTCCCGAGACATCTAATGTCTGTTTGATCCAGTCACTCTGATATTAATATATCTACCACACACAGACCATTGCGGTGATACTCTCTCGATGTTCCAGAATAACCAATATACCCAACTAACCAATCCTAGTTTAACGTGTTTCCCCTACAGTACGGTAACGTGTAGCTATAATTAGATCTACTCATCTAATCACCAGCCAGGGTCAGTCCTTAGACAACCTGAATAACTGCTACCGTTATGCGAAGACACTCTGTTGAACCTGTTGATTATCAATACAACATTCCCATTACTCACGATAGGTGAACTTTACCCGAGACACAGTTTCATTGATGTTCCCATGAATCAAAACATTGATTCACTATATCTCTATCTTATCTCGTTAACTTGTAAGCTCCTGATGTCTACTACACGGTTCTATTCTTGTAGACAGTGTTGAGCCTCCAAGTGCAGAGTTTGTAGGACAACAACAAATTTCCCTTAAGTGAGTAATCCAAGGTTTTATCGAAATCAGTGAGGTAAGGTAGAATGTATCCCTCTCAATCAACCCTGCAATTTACATACAAGAAGTCTCTTGTGTCCCTAACACACCTAATACACTTGTCAGGTGTATAGGTGCACTAGTTCGGCGAAGAGATGATAAAATACTGGTAATAACGGTGCTAGAAAAGAGCTTCGTTGCCGGGGGGTTAGTATTGCTTACCTAACACAGCAACAATGATAACATATGGTTTTTATAATGTGTAATAAAATGACAGCAAGCAAACTTGTGACAGAACTGGAAGTAAACCGTGTTTAAATGCTTGGAAACAAGGCCTAAAGAATCATACTTTCACTAGTGGTCACTATCAACAACATTAACACAACTGAACACAAGCATGATACTTCCTCTTCAACATGTAACTTAAGTGCTACTCGGAACTATTCTTCTGGTGGATAAGAAACACCATTACTACCGCATAGGGCTGCAAAAGCACACCTTAAAATCCGTCATTCCTGATCTAGGACACCCCACGCTGTCACACCCCAAGATAGTACTAAACAAACACCACAATTTCATAATGCCATCCAACCCAAAGAACAACTCATGATTACTACCCTCTAATCTATTATCCATAGAGTCACACATGGCGCGCGCACTGTCAACTTCGCACCGTGGGACAAAGGTGACTCCGGAAATTATACTAGATAAAATCAATGGAGCAACATATCCGTTACATAATGAAGGGGAACATCATATGAATTCAGCTACACTAACAATCCTCATGATCACATAAAGATCACACCATGGGAGAGAGATAACCACATAGCTACAGGCACGAGCCCTCAGCTCCGATGAAGGACTACTCCCGGCGCATGATGGGAAGCAGCAATGGCGATGAACATGGCTTCAGGGCAATTCCCCGTCCCGGCAGGGTACCGAAACATGAACTTTTGTCCCCCGAATTTAGGTTTCAGATGGCGGCGGAGCTCGGAGTCATATTTGGGAAAATCCTTCAGGGGGTCGCGAGTTTTAGATCAGAACATACTTTATAGGCGAAGAGGGGCGCGAGGCGGTGCACGAGGCGTCCAGGTAACCCCTTGGCGTGGCCAAGGGTGGGCCGCGCCCAGGTCCCTTCTGGAGGCTGTGGGCCTCCCCAGGCGTGTTCTTCTCGCTCCCGGGGTCTTCGGTGAAGTAGAATTTGTGTAATGTTTTGGGAGTTTTCTAGCACTTTCAATTTTGGACATTTTCTGCAATGCACAGACAAAATAAACAAAAACTGGCACTGGGCACTAGGTTAATAGGTTAGTCCAATAAATGCTCTAAAATGATATAAAACTATAGTATAAACATGTAGCAATGGTATAAAACAAGCATGAACAATCAAAATTATAGATACGTTTGAGACGTATCAACTCCCTTTACTCTTTCCCGTATTACGATATCTCACACGGTGTAACTTCACCATACATTGTCTGCAGAAGATATTGGATACCTCTCATACCGAGTGGGCCCAAGGCGTATTTCTCTTTTGACAGAGGAGTAATATCACATCTCAGAACATTAGGATATATGCACACCTTTGTAACAACCCAGTAACTATCATTTTGGTCACCTTGTTACGGCTGTGACGATTGACAGTACCAAAGTAATTTTTCCAGTATGCACAACCCCAATAACCTCATGGTTCAAGGACAAGCTATATAATAAAATTTCTGTGATAAAGCTAAAGACGAAAGAATCTGTAACAAAATCTCTTAGCATACCAAAACTTGGATCTACCCTCCATATTGTTCTCCAACAATATGCCACTCATTGATGCTGACATAACAATGTCCATGACCAGGAAAGTACAGTCATCTAGCACTCAACAAATTAGCCCGTAGAAAAGACTAGGATATATTTTACTATTCATGTTATCTACACGTGTGTATGAGCTTTCCTATGAATCACGTATTCAGGATCCACATCAGTTATGGTATAGAATGCATAAAACATATTAATGAATCAGATGTATAAATACATTGCCTTTTGGGCATACATCCAACAGTCTCCCACTTGCACAACTGACAATTTCTAGTTTGCATAAGTTTAACATCCGATGTGGTGTTAGGTGTCTTTCTCATTATCACTCGTGTGGTGTAGACTTTTGTCATCGGTCCTTTCATCAAAGCTATGTGAACTTTATTCTTCTTATGCAGGAATAAAAATTATTTTTCTTGCATAACCTTATTTGATCATATGATCACTTGTAGCTTTGGCCATTCAAGGTGAAACCTTGGTACTTCATCTAAGAACACAATTTTATTGTTTTCACAACTTGTTGTTTCTTTTGCAAAGAACCACACCTAGTTCATCTAATGAACCGACAACCCTTTGTAACCGATGATCGAGAATATGGCAAGACCCAGTAAGCACCAAGCGGTGGCATTCCTGCACGAGTCCGCTTTTGTAACGTACCTGCACTTAGAAATTGGCAAGGTACCTGTGTATAGTGCAAACCACTGGATCGATTCATTTGCACACACAGTCTAAGATGAAATATCACAACATTGTATCAATTATTACACGCGGATCCAGTACTTAGGAAAATATCCTTTACAAATTGCATAGCACGAAGCTAGCTTTAAAGAGTAAAGCAGCGGAAAATTTATTCTTCATGGAGTCCTCATCCTTTGCATGTGCCACAGGCGAAAACATGTTGGTTGCAGACTCGAAACCTTAACGAAACTCACTCGTCGTCAGAACAATCTGCAACAAATAAAATTTTGCAACAGAGTGGGTCAGAACCATTAAAAATGGATCTGGCAAGTGACACTATGTGGACACTTAATGGAATAACTCTATAGCCTATATGCATATTTGGCTAGTGGAGTTCAAGGCTATTTTGCATAAAAGCCAATTTTGCCTAACACTTTGTAAAACATTTTCTTCAAATGTTGAGACAATATGGCATGAAATCCATAGTCTCGTCTACCCTTGTTCACCCATCAAAATTTTACTTAATGAAATTGAGATGTTGGGAGCCTCCGTTGACATCCTTGATCAGCTGCTTGAATTGTCCGTAACCGGGGACACGGCTAAGTACTTAGTTTTAACTCTGCAGAGGTTGTGCACTTTCACCATTAGACCCAACAAACCCAAACTATCCTCAAGCACTCAAATTATGCTAAGGAAAAGGAGAGAGTTGAGACGAGACTTTTCAGAAGCATTTCCCCATCCCATACCGCTTGACCGCTCCACTAACTTCTACCACCACCTGTCAAGTCGGGAGAGTCCACGCAACTTAATCCATCTAGCCAGAGCCCATATGACTAATGGCTGCACGGTAAGCAACTTCACTTAGAGAAACATTGGTCCCTTTAATCCTGGGTGGCAATCCACAAGTGAATAAACACTCAACTCTGACAGCCATGCAAGCCCAAATCCACCCAGGTGATAAATTAACTTAGTAGAATTTAAGCTTTCAATAAAACACTTTTGCATAGCATCAATAATTCTACTAAGTTATCAATAGGATTCTAGACACAACTAGTGTAAGGAGATAGTAGTTTCAGCATAGCAATACTATCCTACACATGCATATAAAGAAATACACTAAGTCATGCATAGAAAAATACTTAGGAAATTTATGGGGTGTGCCACTTGCCTTGGCAACAGGGAGTGCAGTAGTAGCAATTGCAACCTTCGTCTCTCTCCGAAATTTCTAACACAGCAAACAAGCACAATAAACATACAATCATAAATGCAACACTTAGAAAAATATGACATGCATGAGATGCAGAATGATACAAGAATTAGGGTATGAAAGACATACAAAACAAATTTAAGGAGACAAAATAACTTAAACCATTTGGCTAAGGCAAGGTCAAGGTTTGGCAAAATAAACTTGATAAAACAACAACTTAATAAATGGAAAGGCTACTTCAAGTCTTCACATGTTTGGTCTTCAAATAATCTTCAACTCCTTTGTAGCTTCATGTATCTTCAATGGTCTTCATTGGTCTATGTCCAGGGTGAGAGATAGAAGTAGAAAGAAGAAAGATAGAAAGAATGGAGTAGTTGGTCTTCCAAGCATCTTCAACTTCTTTGTAACTTTCTCCTTGGTGTGTTGGCTCCATTGAAAAAATTGTGAACTTGATGGTTCTGCAGACTTGATTGTTGGCAGCATCAAGGTTGGTCTTGAATGTAGATTATCCACCATGGAGTTTAAGGGAAGAAGGAAGAAAAGAGAGAGGGAAAAAGACTTAGAAAATGTAGCTGGTTGGTCTTCATGAACTTCCTCTTGATTTCTTCTAAGTACTTTTACTTCTTGGAGATGCTTCTGGAGTCTTGTTTTCTTGGCTAAGTCCTTCATTGGTTTCCACTAATTCTAACTTAGTGGTTTTCGACTAGGAGGGTCAAAAGGACTAACATGCATCCTCAATTTTTTTCTAAGGAGGAATGTCATGTAAGAAGTGCAAAATATTTCTAAGGACTAGAGATGCATGCCATGCCATGAAATTATTCTAAGTTAATGCAAGACAAGTAAGATGGTCCAAAAATGACTAAGGACCAAAGGTCAAACAATGAGTCCAAATAATTTCTAAGGAAAGGTAAACAAAACATAGTTGCTAAATTTTCTAAGGAAAATACTTTAAAACAATAGTTGATAAAATTTCTAAGGACAAACACTTAAACAATATCTTAGAATATTATAAAACAACTAAGTTTTCAAGATGCTAAATTTTTCTAAGGAAAGATTTAGCACTATTAAGATGTTGAAATTTTTCTAAGGAAATAATGTTGTCAAAATAATTATCAAATATTTTCTAAGGAAGAAAAATACTTTGTTTGGAGAGGCAAAATATTTCTAAGTACTTTTTGTAACTAAAGTGATCAAAATATGACTAAGTCATTTTATTAGTCGAATAGATGAAGAAAAATAATTTTAATCCATTTTAATTATTAAAATAACACCTAAAAAGCATTTAATCAATATTAATTACAAAAATCATAGAAAATACTTTTACAAAAATAGTAGAGTATTCCTACGGCCAAGTATTAATTAAACAAAGTTAAATCAATCGGATTTGCCCAAAAATCAATTTTTAAATTTAAGTTAAGTCAAATTTACTTAAACAACCATTTTTAAAATTGAACCAAAATAAGTTTGACAAAACATAAAACTAATTATGCCAAAAGTTTCTACGTGTCATAAGCTTTCCAGAAATATAAAGTTTGCAAAAATTGGCCGAGCCAATAAAAAGTAGTGATAGATCTAATCTACAGGGACCTATCTGCAAAACCGCCAATTAAAAAGAAAACCGAGAAATTCTTCTCCCCGCTGGCGCTGACGTGGCTTTGACCGCTTGACGTGGCGCTGACTTGGCGATGACGAGGATGCTGACTGGATCGCTGAGCTGGTTAAGTGATTCGATCTAAACGTCCAGATCTAGATCTACGGTTGAGAACCTCCCGTACCTCTTCGCTTTGATTGATCTAATCTAGCGCGTTCGTTTCCGATCTAACGGCGGGGAGAGGTTGACCAGCACCTGGTGGAGTTGACCGCCGGAGTTGGTGAAGATGGCGGCGTCTGGCCTCCGGCGGTGGACAGGGCGGTGGCTCCGGTGGTCCTTGGGCCTCGAGAAGGTGACGACGGGACGCGGAACTCCCCGACGAAGAGGATGGCGGGGTTGGCGTTCTCTTTCCCGTCCTGGAACGGCGTAGAGCGACGGATGGAGTAGCCGCGGCTCCGGCGAACTAGGGAGAGCAAGCTCCGGTCGTTTTGGCTGCGAGAAAATTTGGGAAAGAGGTCAGAGAGGTGCGCGAGATCAAGACAAAGAAGATGGGATAGGTGGGAGGGCTTGGAGTCGGCGGTACTTGCCAGAATCGACGAAGTTCGCCGGCGGCGGTGGCGGCGTTGCGAGCTCCGTTGCGCGCAGCCTGGGGGCTCTCGGGTTAGGGTTTGTGGGGGCTTTTGGTGCGGGGGTTCTGGAGGTTTATATGGGGCCAACTCCCGGGAAGATCGCAAAGGAATCGCAACGAATTTGGAAAAGATTCGGGTAGGGTTTCGGCCGGAGTTCGTGTTCAACACGGAGACGATGATGACGTCATCGTTGACGTCATAAACCAATAATTTTTAAAACCCTTTTCTTGCAAAATTCATAACTTTTGATTTAGGAGTCCAAATCGACTCAAACCAATTTTGAAAAATTTGTAAAATTCAAGCCTTTCAAATGAAACTTTCAAAACCCCTTTTCCAAAACTTTTTATAAACAAATTTTTTGAAAAGAGTTTAATTGGATTTTTGGACATAATTATGCCATTTAAAAACTATAGGGTTTTTATAAATTCCTTTTGAACTATAATTTTACCCAAAGCAAAAATATGAGTAATAAGATATATATCACTCAATAAAATAATTCTGCATAAAACTCAAATAGTTTAAAAAGGGTTTGATAAATCAAAATGAATTCAAAACTCATTTTAGAAACCAAATAATTATTTTGTTTCAAAAGCAAAACTATAAAGCTTAAATAAATAGAGAATAGGTAAGTAATAGAATAATTCTAAACACAACCAAACACACTTTTTTTAAATAGAAATCATTTTGATTTCCAAACTAAGTTTTTAATAAACAATATGACATCAAAATTAAAATAGGTTTTAAAACAAACAAATGTGGCTTAAATAAAACTTGGATACCACAAGATAAACATTTGCAAAAATATATATTTCAACAGATACAAACAATCACAAGCAAACATTAAAAGAACAATGCATAAAAGTCAAAAGAAAATTGGAGCACAATTGCTCTACTAATATATTTTCTTAAATATGTTTTCAAGTGAAAATTTATTTCCCACTTTTGAAATAACCAAATGCAAACAAGGCTATATGATGATGAATGTATGCATGAATTTTCTTTTCAAAGCAAAATACATAATAGTTTTCAAAAGTTTTAAATTTTTCTGATTTTTCAACTTTTTGAAAAACTTGGGATGTTACAGCTTTCAAGAGGTACTAGGACACGCTTTTTGCGCCAACAGGAACATGCAGCTGTACCACGAGTGTCGTGTACAAGGCACCGTCGACTTCATCTTCGGAGATGCCACCGCCGTGTGCCAGGAGTGCGCCATCGTGACACGACTGCCGCTAAAAGGACAACAGGACATCATCACAGCTCAGGCATGGAACACCGCCAATTATACTTCTGGGTTCGTCTTCCAGTTGTGTGACATTTATGTCGACCAGGATCTCGCCCATGCAGGCTCTGCCGTGGAGACGTACCTTGGCCGCCCGTGGAGGCTCTACTCATGCGTCGTTTTCATGGAGTACAGGATGAGTTATGTGGTGCACCCCAAGGGCTGGCTTGAGTGGGAACGCAGCACAGATTAGGGGCGGAGCTATGTGTACGCCGAAGGGGGCACCGCCCCCCCCCCCCCCCCCCCCCCCCAAAGTTGAGAAAAATTCGTATATTACCCCCTGAAATTTGGCATATTTTGGCTATAAAATCTCTATCTTTGCTCCATTTTCCCAAGCTCCGCAACTGGCACAGAGGTCAACGATGTCTTCTACGGTGAGTACGAGAACACCAGCCTGGGCTCTCAAGTGAGTGGACGTGTGAAGTGGCTCGGCTACCACGTGACCACCGATGCGTCCGAGGCCAGCAACTTCACTGTTCAGAGCTTCCTCCAGGGAGAGGAATGGCTGGCCATCCACAAGGGTCATGTACAAGCCCGGACTCTGAATTAGCTGTCACGTAAAACTAGCTAACTTGCTTTATATTCGTAAGTACGAAATGTATATGTCCTACCTCCTACGGGTGTAAGAAGTTTTTTTGTTTTGCGAAACACAGTACAACGCAGACGCTCACATACACGTGCACATACTCACCTCTATGAATGCACGCACGCACATCCTACCACTATGAGCATCTTCGAAAGACTGAGTCGATGGTCGGTTCTTGAGATTGATGAAGTCACCACAGTCGTCTCGCTGTCGACAGGAACGTCGCCTCCCACTGCAGAATATTCTGCCTAACTAAGAAATATCAATGTCAAATCTAGTATTTGACCTCTGGTGGGCTGGGGGTATAACCACCCTCCTAACCATCATATCACAGACAAATTCTCTGTGCAAGAAGTTTGATATGTGAGCACTTATATAAATATATATACTCCATGTAATAGCGATAGCTCTGTTTCTCCACCAGCTCCACACCTAAAAAAAAGAAAACCAGCTCCCGGGACCTCCTGTAAGTCGCATATGGAGATGCTTAAGAAAATAAACCGATTCTTGTCTAAGCATTGGTGCTTATTTATAGAAGAAAGATGCTTAACTAGGCACCTCTCCTATACAAATAAGCACTAGTGCTTAACAAAAAATCTGGTTTATTTTGTAAGCACCTCTCTTAACACTCCCCGTTGTACATGGCCTTAAGGGACAAATCGTGGACGCATCGCCTACTAGAATACGGTTTCGTAAAGTTCTTCATTATTTTTCTTATTTTATTTTTGAAATGTCAGAATATTTTTAAAATACGAACAAATTTCGAAATATGAACAATTGTCAAATTTGAACAAATTGTAAAAAGGAACAATTTTTAAACTTTAACAAATTTCAAATCAAAACAATTTTAAAATTCGAAAAGTTCAAAATCTGCACAATCTTCAAATTTGAACAAATTTCTAATCTAAACAAATTTCAAAAAAAATGTAAAATATTTTTTGAAAATCATAAAAAATCGAAAAAGAAAACAAAACAAAAAGAAAACAATAGAAAAAAGAAAACGAAAACAGAGAAGAAAACAAAGGAGAAAACAAAAAAAGAAAAAAATTGTCAAATGGGCCGTCCCACTCTTGAAATCATTCAGGCGACGGTAGCATTTCGTATTGCCCGCATCGCCTCGGGCGATGTATAGGATTTTCCCCAACTCCCCCAGATAGCACCTTCTACTCCAGAAATTTAAATTGGCTCCCGAGTTCACATGGTCATGTTATTTAACGAAAATATAAAAATAGTAAAACATGTCGAAAAATGCTGAAAAAATTGGAGACACACACATACATAGATTCAACACACGTGAAAGTTTCGAAATGAAATGACATGTTTTGTGCTCTGTGCGAAAAAAACAAAATCAATATTTTCAAAAATGTATTTTTAGATCTCATTTTGGACACTGATTTTTTTTCACAGAGCACACAAATTGTCATTTCATTCCGAAACTTTGCACGTGTGTTGCAAACTTGTATATACTTGTGTCTAATAGTTTTCAGAATTTTTCGAGTTGTTTCACTATTTTTATAATTTGGTTTAACATAACAGGAGCATGTGAGCTTGGGAGCCAAAACGCCTCTCCCCTTCTACTCTAGTCTAAAAAAAAAAAAAACAGCCTCCTCCATGTTCCTAAAAAACAAAGGTCCCTAAACCCTGACCGAGAAAAGGAGATAAATTGACTGCACCATGCCAACAAGCTTCCTACATGGAAATAAATCAATTTATGTTTTAAATCTTTAGTAAAGTGATCTGTTTCTACAAAAAAATGCATAATAAATTTGTTCAAATTTAAATTTCGTGAAGCTTGACCAAGCCATGTAGGTTGTGGAGAAAGAAGAAGTTCCACTTCCCTTCCTTTACCTTCACATTAGAAGTAAGTTTTATCTTTTTTAAATAGAAATAAGAATGCATCAGTACAAAAATGAGTACGGCAATCGGAGTTGGTTTTGGAAGAAAAATATTGAACTGAAAAAAGGAGTGGTTACTCAACAAGTTCCGCTTGGAACCGCGACTCCATGGTTCTTAGAGTGGAATCGGTTTAGTTCCGTGTGACCTCCTCCATGATGATCATAAGGAAATTATAAGACATTTTCAGTACTAATTATAGCTGAAATTTTGTTATTTTTGTGTTGGAATTCAAAATGTTTGGCCACCATGATTTTCTTGTTTGAATACAACAGCAAACAAAAGGGATATTTAGTGCAAATGAAAGAACCATATATATGTTTGCATTTCAAAGAAAACCTAGGGATCGATTGGTCTCTATATCAACGACACGTAAAGCATATGGAAAACAAGGTGGAGTAAACACACTGCAAGAAGAGAACCTGTGGTTTCTTTTGTTTGGAGTATTGAAGCCCAACGAAAGTTGATTAGTTTGATTATTTTCTTTAGCATGTAGGTATAGGTACATATAGGGCATGTGATATTTCGTCGAATAGTTCTTACCCTCTTCAAGGTACACTGTGGAGGGCAGATCATCCACGAGCTACTCCGATCACTCGTTTTTTAACTCTTTTACTAATTTTGAATTTAGATATTTAACAATTTTGAATATGGATACTAAAAATACTACTATTTTTTTGGAAGTTATCCAATCCGATCGGTGAACTCTTCTTTGCACTCTTGGACATACCATTTTATTTGTGCATATCCTGTGCCTAGACCCTGAATAAAAAGTAAAGGTGGACCGAGAAAAGAAGATATAGCTTATGCAAATAAAAAAAATCGAATTTTTGCTCATGTTTAGACCATCGGCAAAACCATGTATAAGTAAAACAAATCCTCCAATTCCTTTGTTTGATATCGAAGTTATACATTTTAACTGAGAAGGAAAAAAACACAGTACGGAGTAGAGTAGCGCTGGATACCTCGTACGAAAAGGACATGTCCATTGGTCGCGAGAACATATCTAGTACTCCCGCATGTATGTGTGCTACGTGATTCCAAGGGAATCTGGACCGCTCAATGAAAATGAATGGACAGGATCAAAAATCTCTCCACGGCTGCTCCCCACAATGGCACATGTGCAAAGAAGACCTTGTGTTTGCTCAGATTATGGTACAGGATACAACTAAACTCTGTCTCTCTCCCCTTGTTTCTTCCCCAAATCGACGCTGCACATCTCAACCAGCCGCCATGGTCAAGGACGGAGCTGGACCAGGCATCCTGTTGGAACAACCCCCACCTCCGCCCGTCGAGCTCACTATAGATTCTATGGTTCCTTACCTCCCGTCCAGTGGTGTACAGATTGATCTGCCGGCATTCTGCTGGCCCAGCAGCTCCCGCTACGGCCGCAGGTGCAATCTGCATCACCATCGCGCCAAGATGTGAATCCTCACAGAGTGCCACGAACGTTGGTGGCGCTAAGCCTTTCTTGGTGAGTTTTTTTTTCCAGTTTGACTTGGATTCCTTTTGATTTGCATCCATTTCCAACACTATTGAACTAAGTAAGTAGTCATGGTGGTTCAAATTTATTTATTGTGAGGATGGACCAATACTTAAGCAATGAACACCAAAAATAATGTATTGCTTGCCTCTACCAGTTCGGTAATTTTTGGCAGGAGATTTGTATGGAAGCCAACCACTTGCACTTTCATTGGGTTTCGTTTGCATCATATGGCAGCAGATTGAGTTGGAAGCCAACCATTGGATTACCTTGGAAAGATGGCAACTTGTGGTTTCAAAGATTTCTTTTGCATCATATAAATATATGTTATATGGAGGGTGCATACTTTTTGTACTCAAACAACATGGGTATGCTGCTATAAATATATGTTAACATTGAACTTAATATCTACCATTACCAAATCTGTAGCTTTTACGGAAAACCAAATCTGTAGCTAGTTCAGCTAGGACATCTTGCCCAATTTGAAGTTATATATGTTACTGTATTTTCTCAGTACCGTGCATGTTCTTCTGTTTTGACTTGTGAGCCCATCTGTACTAAGAAATACCTATTGTGTATTGCTTTGTTAGTGTGTTTTCTTCAAAATAAGTTGATATAATGTTATATATTTCCCTGCTGCAGCAGTCTACGATGGAGCCAAAGGAGACCATTTCTCAAAGCTTGGAATCGACGACGGCGATGATGTTTCAAGACGACGCCAATAGTTTTTTCACGGTAATTGCTTAGGTGCATTGGTAATCTCTATCTCACTTTCGTTCCATGCCATGTCTGATTTGTACACTTTACTAGGGTACAACTGTGTCAAGCTCACATGAGGGGGATAACTACAGTACACCGACAAGGACAATGAACCTGCCCTTTTGCGTAAGTGTTGTATACTTTTGAAGACTTCGGCATCAATTGTAGAATATGGAAAATAAGAATAATTTTCTGTGTGCAGGGAACAACATACGAGCCTCAATGTAATGACAAAATGCAACCAACAGTTGGCATGTTATTTGATAGTTGGGAGGCTGGTGTCAAATTCTACACACAATATGCTCATGAGGTGGGCTTCTCGGTACGTACAGGGACACAACATTTAGGAAAGAATGGCGAAGCACTCTGGAAGCGCTTTGTTTGTGCAAAGCAAGGTTGGAGGAAACAAAAGGAGATTAGCAACGAACATATTAAGAAACGGAAAAGGAATGTAAAGCTTAGTAGGTGTGGTTGTGAGGCAATGATTGGTCTGAAGAGGAGAGAAGATGGCAAGTATGTGGTGGCCCGCTTCGTCCTACAACACACACATCAGCTCGTGTCACCCAGTAAGCGTCAGTTTCTAAGGTCAAATAGAGAAGTAAGCAGTGAACTGAGAAGCGAATTATTCACATGTCGTAAGGCATTGATTGGCACTTCTGCAGCATATCGTTTGCTTAGTGTCAAATATGGTGGGCCTGGATTCGTTGGATGTACAAAGCGTGATTTTCAGAACTGCTACCGTGATTTCAAGGAAATAGTGAAAGATTCAGACGCTCAAACTATTATTGGTGCCATGAAGAGTAGACAAAAGATCAACCCATCTTTCTTCTTTGATTACAAAGTAAATGAGGAGGACAAGCTAACACATCTTTTCTGGGCTGATGGTACCTCTAGAAAGAACTATGCACTGTTTGGACAGGTTGTCTCCTTTGATTCCACATATCGCACCAATCAATATGACATGGTTTTTGCCCCATTCACCGGAGTCAATCACCATGATTCTTGTGTTACATTTGGCACTTCATTCCTAGCAAATGAAACAATTGACTCATACAAATGGTTATTCTCAACTTTTCTAGTTGCTATGGGAGGGGTTCCACCTAAGCTAATAATCACAGATGAGGACAGCAGCATGAAAGAAGCTATTCCAGCTGTATTTCCTAGCACTAGACATAGACTTTGTATGTGGCATATTCTTAACAAACTCCCAGAAAAAGTTGGCCGTGTTCTAATGGACGATGAGGATTTTCTGAAGAGGTTTGGAATATGTGTTTGGGCCTCGGAGACTCCAGTTGAGTTTGAGGAGAAGTGGAATTCTGTAATATCAGATTTTAAACTTGAAAGCAACGGATGGTTGGCTGCCAAGTTTGACATTCGGCAAAGATGGATACCAGCATACTTTCGAGACGTACCACTTGGCGGGATATTGAGGACTACATCAAGATCTGAGAGTGAGAACGCCTTTTTTGGTCACTTCTTGAACCGACGACTCTCTTTGCTCGAGTTTTGGATAAGATTTGAAACTGCTATAGATGAACAAAGACAAAATGAGTTGGAGAATGACAACAACTCACTTCATACACAGCCAGTTTTAGCCACAAACTGGAACATCGAGAGCCATGGTAGGGATGTGTACACTCATAATATCTTTAAATTATTCCAAAACGAGGTGCTTGCTGCTAGAGACAAGTGTGATGTACAAAAATGGAGCAAGTAGGCGAACTTAAGAAGACATATTTGAGCGGAAGTGGAAGGCATAGAGAGGTGATCTACAACACTTGTACCAAGTTTGCAGAATGTTCTTGCAAAATGTTTGAATCACTGGGGATTCCTTGTTCTCACATCATTATTAATCTTAAATGGGACAAATGCCAAGAAATTCCAAGTCATTACATTCTTGAAAGGTGGACGAAAACAGCCACACAAAGGACAGTATATGATGGCGATGGGAATGTCCTGCAAGGATCGTGTACATCACTTCCATCATCTGTTAAGCGTCTGTACTCAGATACATGCTCAAAGTTCAACATGGGCATGATTGCTGCTAAACAGTGTGAGGAGAAGATGAAGTTTTTGCATAAGGCCATTGACGAGGCCGTTGAACACGTGCTGAACATGGGAACAAGCAGCGAGTACAGTAAAGTCAAAGAGTTTGAGTCATTTGTTGGATCAGAATTTCCAACCGACATCACTATTCATCCACCTGACATAGCCCACACAAAAGGGAATGGCCACCGATTTAGGAGGGCTTCGGAGCAATCAACCGCTAGCCAGAAGAAAAAGAGGTATTAATCACATATGTTCAATAATTTATATGTTTGACATACAAATCCTGTAGTAAACGTGTGTTTTACATGTCATATGTCGCAAAGCAGAAAGAAGGCCAAACAGGACTAGAGGTTATCAGTACTGAAAGGTTCGTTTTGTGTAACAAAAGTACACAATTTTTTTCATCTTTAATTGTGGTTTTTTTGTTTCTTACAAAGTTGAATGTGCTTATCATCATGGATTTAACTTGCAGATCGGTTACTTTTATCTAGAGCCATGGATTGAGCATGCAGAGGTCTTCAGAACTTTATACCAAGGAACAATGGAGTGCATGGAGGAAGTCTTTAGTAACTGCGCGAATAAGCTGCTTGTGTATGTCAAAATGCTACTGCTGGGAAAATGTGAAGTTGTGCACTGTTGGAAGCAATTGTATCATCTTATTCAGCAATCTTCTTTGTTCCTGAATCATCTTATTCAGCAATCTTCTTTGTTTCTGTTGGAAGCAATTGTATCATCCAACTTGCTCAAATTATTTTTATTCATGGTAATCTCTGGAATGAAGAGTAGTTTCTCACTATTGGGTTATAACCCCTGATGGTTCAGTGGTTAAAGTATTACACTCAGTACCAAAAAATCTGAAATTATCCTAATACAATAATTTTGTTCGAAAGCCATGTCGCACGCTGGTTCAGTGCTTATGTTCCTTAACGAGCAGTCTAGAAGTAACTTTGTAAAATATCTGCTAACTTTGATGGGTTAACCAAATCAAATCAGTGTAGTACAGGAATGCTCGTATTCGGATCATGTAAGTTATACATTTCGTGTCACTTATACAATGTATTATTCTGTACAACAGAAGGGAAGATCAAAGACTGAGTTTTTCGTTCTCATACAGGATGTATATCAGGTGTACATTCACCCTGTGCACAGAAGAGTATAAAAAAATTAAAGAACTACTCTTGTCATCTAAACTTCTTTTGCTCTTCTACTGAACACTACAACTTCATCCTTTAGGCCTTGTTCGTTTCTTCACGGATGTAAGTTGATCGAAGATCCTTCGAACCATATACCAAGCACTTGCTGCCAATTTGCAGTTCAGTTACAGGCATATGCCGCATCTTCCTCGCCGCCCCAGCCAGCAGCAGCTTAGCTGGATCGCCGGCCACCAGGCCTCAGCAGCAGCGGGAGAAGGCCAGCGCGTCATCTGCTAGGGGAGAAGGCACGGCGTGGCTGAACGTGACTTCCATTTTGTTCAGCGCCTTAAAAAAGTGATTGGAGGAAGTATCTGAAGTTTGAACATGATGTAAGTACTGACAGACAAACCATACAATGCATACGCAATCTTAATATTGACATAGAAATTGCAAAAACAAATGTCGAAATACGACATGAAGGCAAAAGATTGGATAAGCTCTTGATAAGCCGCAGTTGAAGTCTCCTCCGCGACAGCAGCGTCGGATGGCCTGATAATGTACAACAGAATAATATGCAGGTCACTGACAAAATAGCACTTCAAATTGATTATTAACCGAAATTATTTCTGTACCTGGTATAGTACCTTGTTGTAACCACTGGAATAAAGTTTCAGCCGACGCAACTACATGTTCTCTGGTTGACCATCTGTAGCTACATTTCCTCTCATTAATGAATGAACAATTGGTATGATATAATTGATTGACGTTAAGTGATATAGTATTTTTTCCTCACGATCCACACCTCTGTTCTGGCTGCTTGATCCAGCACCATAGTGTCCATACACTATTTCTTCTAGGCTCCCTCTCATTGGTGTATCCTTGAATATAGCACTACATTTATTCATTTCCATCAATATCATAACTGAAACACACAATACAGAATGATATCTAATGTGCTATACAGATCCCAGCTTTTTTGCTGCTGTTAATTTGACTGTTTACCTGAACCAAATTCAGATTATTGTATTTCAGATTCTATAGGTACGAAGCAGTTGTATTAACCAAATTAAAGAAGCACGGCCTATTGCATGAGGTCAATCTCAAATAAAATGGACATGATGAAAGAGATTTCAACTTGAAAGTGGAAGAAAACTCACCGAGCAACGCTCAGCTGCAGCAGCAACAATCGTGGCACCCCGAGGAGTCGCACGGTGGCACAATGCTATTGCACATTTCCATCTCCAGCCATGAAGGGAGGCACCGGGCATGCAACCTGTGCCGGCGGTGGCAAAGAACAGCAGATGGAGTTGTATGCTCGCGGGCGGAGCTGGGTTGTACGAACACCTGCGTCTGGTACATCTCGGAAGATAGTAAGCAGGGTTCGGAGCTACGGCTGACCACTCAAGGGCAGTCCAGCTCCATCCTCGGCGGCGGCGGATTGAGCTGCGACTGTGTCTAAGCCTATAGGCGATTTTGGGGAATCAGCGACGAGAGAGAAATGGGATCCACAAAACGAAAGAAAAGGGGGATCCTGTGCTCGCACTGCGGCGCAGGACGGGATGGCTGGTCCAGCTCCGTGCTTGGCGACGGCGGCTGCCGGAGTTGTGCAGCGTCCAACCTAAAAGTCGATTTGGGGAAGAAATGAGGAGAGAGAGGAACAGAGTTGAGTGGGATTCTGTACCAGAATATGAAAATAAACAGGGTCTTCTTTGCATATGTGTCATGGTGGGAGCAATCCTGGACTAACTTTCGATCATGTCCGTTCATTTCCAGTGAGCGGTCCAGATTGGCCTGGAATCACGTAGCACACATACAGGCCGGAGTACTAGATATGTTCTCGTCCCATTGGTCGCGAACGGTGACTCATGCAGCTTAGGACTCGGGGACGATGAAAGGATAATCATGACCTATATAACTAATTCTTGCTCTCTTCAAATATGTCTAGCAGCTTTGGCGCCATGTACGTGGTCAGGGACTTCGGCGAGAGGATGGGGATGACAACTCCCCCAATAAAGATGGACGGATAAACGAGGATATAACTTATGCAGGTTCAAAACAAAAATGGAATTGTTGCTCGTGTCTAGACCAGCAAAACCATGTATGTAGGTAAAACAAATCCCCCAATACTTTTGTTTGATATCGAAGTTATATGGCTATGCTTACGGTATTATTCTAGAGTTTAAAGACTAAAAAATTATGTTTCTCAGTCATTTGGTTGATTTAACAATTTTAACGGAGAAGGAAAAAAAACACAGTACCGGGTAGAGTAACGATGGATACCTCGTCTATGACAAGGACATCTCCATTTATGTCGAGACATGATTCATGCACCTGAGACTTGGGACGATGATAGGATAAGCATGGCCGGTATAACCAATGTGTTTCTCTTCTAATATCCTGGACTTCGGCCAGAGGATGGCGATGACAACTCCGCTGGATAAGGATACGCATATGTCCATATTCTTTATCTAAGCACTCTGCTCCAGCACTGAACCAGGTCACCAATCCGTTGTTCGATCGATCGCTTATATGAATCTAAAATTAACATTAGGGGAAATGCAAACCGATAACGTAGCTTTCACCAACAGCCACTTGCATGTTAAGATAAGCACAAACGACACAACTTCGGCCCCTGGTTTTAGAAATGAAACCACTGCAGTACTAGTCCAGTGCCACTGCATGCAGTCCGGATATGCTCCACAATCTGTGTGCTGATCCGGTATATCTGTGCTACCGCCTTAACCCTTCCGAAGTTAAGCACGCAAGCCCCTCTGCGTATTTATATAAAGACGACCACATCGATATATGATTATCATCACTAGTTCACTACTCAATTTTCAGTACTCACCAATTCACCATATACTCCGCAATCTCGTTCGAAAGAAGAAGTTGCTATCTATCCTAGATGGGGTCTCTGATGGCCGGCTGGGATTCGCCTCTTCTTGGCGACGACACCAAAGGTACGCACGCACGCACGAACACAGTTCAGTTATTTCTTGCAGCTAGCCATGGATGCACGCATTCTTCAATCGTGAATAAACTAACAGTGTGCGTGATGCGCGTGCGTGTGACAAGCTCGTAGGATGAGGAACCGGTCGCTGACAAAGGAGGAGGTGGAGGCCTTCTGGAGGCAGCAAGGGAAGCCGGCGCCGGTGGACGTCGGCGGCGAGGCCGTCGACTACGTCGCCTCGCCGTTTGCCTCTCCTGGTCGAACCATGGTACACACTAGCCCTGCTCCAACAGTACGTCCAGCTATAGTAAAGATATTACCCAATTAAACATCAGTTGGTTCTGTTTGCTTTCGTAGGAGAAGAGCCCGCTGGGGAGCTCGAAACAGAGGAGCTCGTCTCCGATGGCTCCAGGGCACGAAGACATCGATACGGGTGACACCGACGCCGGCGCCGCCGGGAGAGCGCCGGCAAGAGCCGGGACTGGTACGTAGCCGTTCCAATCAATGCAACCCACCGCCGCCGACGACGCTGCAATTTAGTTTGACGCGCACGGTTTATATTCCTTCGATCTTGATTTGTTTTTTTTTTTTGGATCGACGGCCAGGTGGACGAGGAGCAACTGGGCGTTCCTGAACGAGCCGCCGCAGGAGGTGGCGCCAGGCACGGCGCACAGCTACACGCCGCAGTTCCACGTCGCCGCCGCCGGCCGGATCGCCACCGAAAACGCCTGACCGGAGCTACGAAGTGTGCACGTACTAGCTAGCACCACGTTACGATATGGACTATCTCCACGGCGTGGAAGTGCTCCATCAGCTTGTTAACTGTCCTCCGTGTAAATACACGCATTATGCGTTCGTTGTACAATATGAGTATATTGCAAACAAATCACATATGCGAGTGGTGTATGTAAAAAAAAATAGTGTGAATATTTTTTTTTTTCTGCTAGCTAGTACTCTGCAGTCTGCACATAAAAAGACAGCTCATCTCAGACAATTGATCAGAACTGTAATGAACCGGACCACTCGGAAATGGAGGAAACACCGAGGTGTGGACTGAGGCCTAGCCCAGTGGCAGGGGAGACAGGAATAATGCTACACCTACGGGAAGATCTTACGGAAAAACTCTTATGGGATGACGTGCGGTCCGACGTGGAGGCCACGATTGATCTCTGGCGTAAAAATGGAAGGAGCGATTTATCTATACTACTATTATCTATACTACTATTAAAAGAGCAAACTTGTTGGGATACTTTAAATCTGTACCGTTTAAATATCTGATCGAAGCTCCAGATCGCTCCAATGTTTGACAACTCAACAATGTCCGATTTTTCCTGTTTTACCCTCCCACCAAATCACGTAATAATACTAAATTGCCACCGTACCTGTTCGTTCTTTTGTTTCTCCTCTGAGACGAGATGCAATGTGGATGAAGGCAGGGATGGCTGGGCTCGCCTGCGCGCTCCCGTTCCGCTCGCCGGAGGACGCGGCCCGTTGCCCTCGCCGGCTGACGCCACCATCATCGCCTTTCTCCTGCGCGAGCAGGCGCCCTGGGACTGAGATGGCAGCCGCACCACAAGTTCCTGCCGCCGTTGTGCCCACCTAACCGGATCTGTCGATTCCTGCGGCGGACCGACCTGTAGCGTCACGGCCGGGCGCAAATTGGAGCAGCGTCGGGGCTGACAAGCTATCTCCCCTCCGCCCCTCTCTACCGGACCTCGCCCAGGATATCATCCACAAATTTGCCCTCTACCAGGAGCTCGCCCGCCTATCTCCAGGGTGCAGGTCGCCGCATCCAGGCAAAGTTCTGACGCGTACGCGCAGGTAAGAAGTTTCCTCTTGAAACTGGATGTTGCTTGCGTAGTGCTTGAAACATGATTGATTGCTGGCTGGAAGACAACAGCGAAGGAAAGGATTTTTTCTCTGTGCTGTGAAGTTGGATCAGCGGATTTAGTAAAAAAAGTTGTCCTTGTACTTGTTGTATGAATCATCTACTTATCTAAATCAGGCTACAATTTTCTATTTGTTGTACTGTATGTCATCTGTAGAAAGGCAAACAAAGGAATCTTGCGATGTGTTACTTGCCGCCGCTTTTATAGGATTGATATATCTTAGTGTATGTAGACTTGCAACAGAAATAGACTTGCAGCAACTACTAACAAAAAATGATGTCATGGAGGAAAAATTATTGGTTAAGTTGCAGCTTCTTAAACTGCAATTATGTATATTCTTCCAGCAATGCAGTAATTCATATTTCGAAGGTGTTTCTTGTCGATCTGACACATTGTTTTATTCTATTACTCGCTCGCATGTGAACAAATGGAAGACATCTAATTTGGAACGGAGGGAGTAGGTATTAAGGTGTAAATGGTTCAGATCATTTTTTGTTTTCTTGGATGTAGATTAACTTTTGCAGCAACCGGGAAGCTGAACCTGAAGTCCAGACCAGGGGCATATAGTACTGTAATATGGAATATTACGTTCTCCAGCTTTGAGTGGAAATATGACATACATTGATTTTGGTTTACTCTATTTTTCTTGACATAAATGGAACTGTAGGAGAGCGATTTCATGGATGAAGACAAATAAACTCTCCCAGGACATATGACCACAACTTCATCCAATTGAATTAGTTCAATGCTCATCGTTGTCTTGGAGGGATGTGGCATTTGCATTCTTTCTTGGTTTCTCTGCACGTGTGTGCCATTATCTAGCTCTCGAAGAATCCTGTATGTCTGGGTAGAGCAAGTACATAAGATGCCTTTTGGTTCTACACTCCTATATAAGATATAATAAATGATCATTAATTTATGGTTCCTTGTTAAATTTTGAAGCATTATATACAGGTCCTACCTTCCCTGATGGTTATGGTTCTATTTTGCTATCAATAAGGAATCCGGCCATATTTTGGCTCACAACTCAAATTGTCATGGATTGCAGCATATTCATATATATTTAAATTTTGTTCAAGCCCTATGTCGCCGACCTCATTTAAAAGAAAAGCCAGTGAGGAACAAATCTACCATGTATCAGTCTTAATCAGAATAATGTGTACATTTTCAATCTGACAAGATGATTTATGTTCGATCTACAATCTTTACTGGTAGCTTTGTTTCTCGGGTTTAATGAATTGATTTGATTTTTTAAAGGATTTCCTATAATTGATTATCAAAGTACTGAATCCATTCGTTAATTTGATATTGGTCAACACGAAGTGTTTTCACGGATTGTATACACGCGCATTGTATGTGCATCTTTACTATAATCATCGATTTATACAAATCCTCTCCACTGATAAGTTCTGATTATTTTCAAAACGGTTGGCTTATTAATGAAAACGTGTATCTATAAATTAATATTTTCTACAACTTCAACTCGATTATACGTGCATTGCACGTGCAGATTTACTAGTATTAATAAAAGAGCAAACTTGTGTTGAGCTGTGTATTTAAATCTGAACCGTTCAATATCAGATCAAACGGTACAGATCGTCCCAATGTTTGACAACTCAACATTGTCCGTTTTGGACCATTTTGCCCTCCCACCAATCACATAATACAACCAAATTGTCACCGTACCTGTTCGTTCTCTATTTCTCCTCTCCGACACGGCACATCTGTCGTCCCACCCCGTCCCACGATTCCGTAGAGTCAAGGTGAGGAGGAGCCGCGTGCGCCGCATCCAGCGCGGACCGCCTGTCGGCCGCGGCCCGGCACACTGCCGCGCGGTACCGCGCAGCCCGCTCCCTTCGCGAGGTGGAGGAGGTGGTGTGGCCCGTTCGCGCGGCGACCGCGATGGTGTCCTCTACCTCAGCTGGCTCCTCGACCCCGCCGCCCCCGGCGGCCCCAAGTTTCCGGTCCTTCGGCTGCAGCTGAGGATGTCCTTCGCGAGTTGGGACAGCACCCACTTCGTGGACGCCGCTACGGGCGCAAGGGAACTCCTACTGGCTGCTCTCTTCCCGATCCGGGCGTTCGTGTCTGAGATGCCGTGGCCTCGCTGTTTGCCGCACCTGGGCGTTCGTCAACGGCAGCTCGGCGAGAGCACGGCGGCCGACACTTGCGGCTTCAGGGCGCACCCGGGCCTGGCAGCTGCATGGCGTGCGGAGCCGACGGCCCGACGGCGCACGGGCACCCCGTTCCTCAGGTCTTCTGCACGCACGGGCGTTGTGATAAGGTGCCGCCACCATCTGCATATGTTCAGGCGGAGCTGGCTGTACTTGAACTGATCTAGACGAGGAAACAGTGCCTGGAGGGAAGGCCTCTTGATCTCACATTCTGATTTGTGTGAGCATCGAACGTCAGCTTGATTCAACGTCTGTCCTCTGAGTGCTTGTGTATAATTATGTTTTGCTGCTTGAAATTTTCATGTTGAGAAAGCATTTGTGGTTCAGTTCAGACCAGCTCAGAAGAGACGGACAGTTTCATGGAGTATTAGATTAGTAATTTCGTTGGAAATCATTCTCTGTGGATATAGTGAAGAGATGGACACTTTGGTCTCACATTTTGTTAACTCTTATGCACAGAACCAGATGAGACTTGGGATTTTATATTCTATTGATTTCATCATAAGGAAAAGAAATCTGCAGCTGTGAGAATTCGGAATCAAGGTTAAGTGGTGGAGTAATAATTTAGAGTTCAGAGATCAAGATACATATCAATTTATGTTTAGTTTTTCATTTACGTGTTGTTCAAACCTTGTTTGTTACGATTTGTTTTCTTGTTTATAATTTCGTTGAGCAAATTGTGTTCAGATTTCTTTTCAAACCCCCATAGTGGAGTCCAGGACATGAGTAGTCAGGGCACCCCACCGGCGTGCAGGTTTACCAGGACTCCACTATGGGGGTTCGCACGATACATCCAGCGTCGTCGATAAAGCCGTGTCAGCGGATTTCAGGGTCATAGAGATCTACGTGAGAACAACCTCTTATTACTAATTTATTATGCTGATTTCTGGATGTTGTGCAAATGCCTTAACAATTTGTTAATTTGTAGATTCATCTGAATTGTTGGGTCTGGTCAAGCATGAAGGACGAAGCAACATGGGATTCCCTTTTGAAATATACAGAACCTTGCAACATACTTATGATCTAACAATTTAGAATATTGCCCTGCATGATCGATGATGATCAAGCTGTTGTTAGCATGTACATATGTTGGAATTTTATTATATAATAGCTTGAAGCACTACGTTGGCAAAGTGTGCATTCAGTTAGGGGATTATATAATTGATAGAACATATATAAAAGTCATAATATCTTAAAACTCATTTAAATTAAAACAATTGCTAATTTTTTTGTTTTTAAAATAGAGACGTGCGTTGCACGTGCACGTCCACTAGTACGAAAAAAATAGAGAAAATACTCGCGAGTCAAAGAAACCGTCTCCTCCGCTCGCAAAAGAAATTTCCTCGCCCGTCAGAATCCTCGACGCGACGCAACATGAACCTAGCACTCGTGCCGGCGGAGGACGCCTCGTCCGCGGCGGCACGGCCAGTGCGGCCGCAGCGCAGAAGCCCGAGGGCTAGACCGAGACGAACAAGATGGCCGACGCCGGCTACTCGCCAACGTTCTCGGCACGCGCTCCTGTATTTGTACGAGTAACTTGCCCGTAGTCGGAGAGAAGGGCGTGCAAGCGAGAAGACTACGGGTTGTCGTTGAGTCGTTTCTTGGGAGGACGCTTCCATGTTGGTCTTCCACGTCAGCACGTAAGCTTTTTCCGTAAGAGAATTCCCCTAGGTGTAGCATTACTGGGCAGGGGAGTGCTGATACTCCTCAGCCCGCCCGCCGTTCGAGTGCCCGTGCTCCCAGCGCGGTGCGTACAAACCATATTCTCTTGATTAATAGTCTCAGGGCTTCTTAGCCCGCGGCGTCATTTTTTAGGAAACACCGAGATTATGATGCACGGAAGAGAGCAGAAGCAGAGCAGCCAATCGGTGCGCACAGAAAACTCTGTTCATAAAGAACTTAGTCTTTTAAATGGTGGGGTCATTTCTCAATAGTCAAAAATCACTTGTTCGCGATTTTTGTAGGGTCAGGACGATGATAATGATTAAATGGTTAAAATTTTCTCGTTTTCGAGCATGGTTCCACTTGAGACTTGAGTGAGGAAGGTTGTACTGATGCCTAGGATTGTGGCACTAGAGCCTCGGGTGAGGAGCTGGCTAGCATATACTCCCTCCATTCCTATGAACAAGGCGTGAATTTTTTTCCAATTTTTCCCACAAAGCAAGGCGCCGGTGCGATACTGCTGCGATTCTGCCAAGCATGCCCCTCAGTCCGGCTGCTCTCTTTCTTGCATGCAGCATCAACCAGCCAATGGAAAAAGAATGCATGCAATTTTACTGGTGGTGCATGCGCATGCAAGACTCAGCAGCTCACGGGTATTAATGCTAAGGAAACGATTGGGCAGTTACCTCCGGATGACGTGCTAATTATGGCGGATTGGAGAGATTTTGGAGGGGTAAAATAGTCTAACACGCACATACCCTGCTGCTCCTTAATCGACGCGCCAGAAAATTTACGCCCTCCTTATAGGAACGGAGGGAGTAGGATTTTCCGAAGACACGGTGTTTCACGCTCCGGATTCGCTGACTTGCTGTGGGCAAGTCAGCGAATGAACAGTGCCGCTGCCTTTGCCCATTTTTCAGCCATTGGATCACAAACCGACCATCCAGATGAGCTGCTACAGCGCGATCTGCACAGTATTCATGCACAGTGTTTTCCACACAGTGTTTCGTGAACAGTATTTGCGCACAGTGCTGGTTCAATCTTGTCCTTCGATTCACGATCGGACGACAGTGTGTGGCCAAGTCAGCGTACTGTAGCTGTGACTTGGCCACACAAAGTCAGCCAATCCGCTCCCGGTGTTTCAGGCCACGGGAGCATATTTTGGACCACCGGTGCAGATGCATCCGTTGTGTAGAACATTTTTTTTTAAATAACTAAAGTTATAAAACAAATTCAGATATACATAAGAACATTTTGTGTTATCACAAAAAGTTTCGTAGAGAAGAGATATTTTTTGTGTCATGTGCAAAAAAGACAAAAAAAAATGTTTCATACAAAGCCATTGGAGCATCTGGATTTGTCTTTTTTGCACAGGTCACAAAAAATATCTTTTCTTCGCGAAACTTTTTGTACTAATATAAATGTCTTGAAGTATATCCAAAAAAATATTTTATTTTTTTAATATTTTGAAAATTGTTTTTTAAACGGTGGGTGCATCACCCGATATGGATTTCCGATTTTCCGTGCCCTTTGGTTGTGAGTTTTGTTGGCCGCTAGCTGTTGCCAAATTAATTCTTTGCCATGTGCCCTGACAAAATGCTCACGACACAAATCATCACACACATAGCAAACGGCTTGTTTCATGTAGTTTTGCAACGATGGCAACTCGAGCTAACATAGGCTTAATGTTGTTGAGCATAGTTAGATGGTCTCAGAAAAGTTCAGAAACGTTATTTACGAAATTTGTGAACAGGGAATCTTAAGACCTAAACCTAATTTTCCCGTATGTACCTATTACGATTGAATATCGGACTACCCCATACAAGGGCGTGCAAGCACCACTAGCGCCACGCAACAACTACATCCATGCGTACAAAGAAAGCATGTCGACTCTGATTCATCATCTTCGTATAACTATATAAAGGCGAACAAGCGCCACCAGGGCCAATCATCAAGCCATCAACTACGTACATCGATCCTAACCCTAGTGATCCAGAGAAGAATTGCACCCCCGGCCGCTCACATATAAGGGCGTATATGCACCACTACGGCCATGCATCAACTCCATCCTAAACAATTAAAAACAATACTAAGTTGAAAACTTGTTTTTTGAAATTTTGGTGCATTTGTTTGATTTATACTAAACTTTTATAATTAGTTTGCTTTTATTATAATGTGATATTAATATGCATATTGTACTAGTTAGCACAATAAGAACATAATTAATTTTTATGAATATATAACTTATGTTCCCAATGTTATTCAGTCTAATGCCAATCGTTAAATAGATAAGTGTTGTTGTTATAAATATTGCTTTGTTACAAATCATTAGATTTTTCCTTTTTGAGACACTTTCTCTTCACAAAACTTTAATTCGAACAACATACATGTGAAAATAGGTTGTATTGAGATTTATTTGTGACACTTCGATGAGTTATAGTGTATCTACGTGTGTCCACATATATTTCATTATCCTTTAATATCCGGTTAGAGATTTTTAAAATGCACCATCTAACAAATATTATAATATAATTTTCTAGTGTAAGATTTGTTATATAAGATCGCCAAATATTACCGGTGAATGCCAAATATAGTTTCACTCCAAAACACGTTGATGTTGAATATTTAATGGTAGAGCGAGTGTTATGTGGAACGTTTCTTTTTTTTGCGAGCGTGGGTAGACGTGAATGAGGGTGGATTCATGGAGCAAATAGATATTGGCGTCAATAAAAGAATCGTAGATCTCGATTATGTGCAATACCATAGTTACGTTTTTTTTAGAAAAGGGAATTTTATTAATCCCAGGCTCTGCATCGATTGATGCACATAGCCATTTATTACAGAGTTTATAAGTATCTTATTTGTGGTAACATCTCACAAAGAGTAAAGGTCAAGACATGCCTCAACCGACAGTGACATACTTATTGAAAGACTACGAAAGCCGACTAATATGCTGCCACGAATGTCGGGAGAAAAAATCATGTGCCACGCGCAGTAGTCTCGTGCACCCAGCCACCATAAGGTCCCGCTGGTCCGAAGGCAGCAGGAAAGCCCATAACTGTATCCAGTGAACCGCCCTGTGAACAACCTGTAAAACATGAAAATTATCCTTTCTGTTAAACACAATATCATTTCGATAATTCCAAATAGACCAACAAATAGCAGAAACGCCGATACGAATCCTATCTTTGGTCTTTTTGTCTATCCCCCTCAACCAATTCCCAAACATATTTGTGACATTAGTAGGGGGAGGGATATTATATGTACAAAAAACAACACGCCATACAAGTTTTGCAAAAGGGCAGGCAATAAAAAGGTGATCAATACTCTCATCATTCCCACAAAAAGAACAATGTGAGTGTTTGATGTGTTTTTGTGCTAAAATATATGGCGATCAATTGCTGAATATATATGCATGTTAAGCATATCCAAGTATAGGTTTCAAAATGCCTCTTTGATCAGCTTGGAGCCGTCATGCATGAATGCATCGTATGTGTGGAGCGGTACGGCCTAATTGCCGGATGTTAATCAGTCCATCAGATTAATGATGCTCATGTGCTTTTGTTATATGGGCTAAGCCCGTGATTCTCTTTCCCATAACGTGATTAGCTGATGGCCTTTTTCCAAGGCCCGCTGATGTACGCAGGCAAAGGATAAACGGGATCATGAGGAAATTGACTTGGATACGTAGAAGATATACGTGCAGTACACGGAAGATCGATCGGATCCTAACTGATCAATACTTGTTGGCGGCGCCGAAACGTGCGGCAGCCCAACTTCACCAACCGACCTAGCTAGGTTTCGCTGCCTATATAAACAGGGCATCGACCCACGCGAGAGGATAGAGACACCCAGCCGGAAGAATACGCACATACCATACGTGAAGCAACGCAAGCGACCTGAGATCCAATCTCAGGTTACGATCGTCTTCCTCTCGTGCAGGCGGCCGAGGGGAGAAGGCGATCTGGTGTGCGCCGTGAGGAGCACGGGCGCATCGCAGGCTAGCCAGCTTGTTGTGCACGACGACGAGATCATGGCAGTCATCTTCTCCAACGCATGGCGTGGTATCGGTGTTGGAGCTGCTGGCGTATAATCGCTGGCGTCTCCACCTCCACGTTATCGACTGCCGGAGATCAGCCGGCGTCATCTCCCTCTACGGTGTCTCCACGCGGTGGTTGTCTTCACCTCGACGTCGGGCTGCCAGTGTGCATCCCGGTGTAGTCTCCAATTCCGCGACGGCGTCGTCGGGGCTGCTGGCGTGCAGCCCGGCGCCGTCTCCACTCCATCCATGCGACGGCGCCGTCGCCGTCGTGGTTGCCGGCGGGTAGACCGGTGTCTTCATCTCCACGGCAACGTTGTCGGCAGCTCGGCGTGATGGCGCCAGGGCGGCCGGCGTGCAGCTCATCATCGTCTGCGCCACCATGGCTTACCACTAGCCCAATCTCATGGACGCTGTCCTGGGCTGTGATGCCGAGGCGTCGTGCTGGCCGTGAACGGCCACACACGGAGCATGGTCGAGTGCCCGCGCTGGGGCACACTTCTGCATGGCTGTGGGCGCATCTCGTGCGCCTGCTTACAAGCAGCCTTCGTCGGCCGGGCGCGTCGTCTACCCACGACCGGCATCATTCGTCTTCCTGCCTGCTGGGTTGTCCCAGCGGCATACATCGGCCGTAGTCTCGGCGCTCGTACTACGTGTGCATGCGTGTGTGTATGTGCCAGCAAGTGCCAAATCCTGGACGTGAGCATGCTTTGCATGGCTGCTCTTCAAAGTCTTACCTGCATGGGCTAGCTACGTGAACTAGCTGATGTATGTGCCCAGCTCTTGTGCTATTTTGCATGAGCATGAAGATCGGCGCCGACGAGGCAGCGGTTTGCTGCTGTGGCGCCGTTCAGCTCCTCGGCCCTCACGGGCCCGATGCCTGTCTACACGTGTGAACTGCCGCCCTAGTTGGCGACGAACTCGGCGACACTTTCCAGATGTGCACCCGCGGTGGTGCATGTCCTTATTCTCATATGTCTCTATACACCATGTGTACTTCCGCGGGGAATACCCCTCGCACTTCCGGCGAATCTACAAGATCATCGTAACGTCTACGCCAAGCACAACCCATGCACTCCGCTACTACTTCAACATCAACGCCGTCAAGACCGATGAGGCAAGACAGCGAGGCGGGCATGGCCGATATAAAGGCCATGCTATCCACGGCGCGTGTACCGATGAGGACACGGCTCTGCCGACGCCAACATACATCACCACCTTCATGCATGGAGAACGCGAAGCGAAGACCAAGACGACGACCAAGCAGCTTAATCGGAGGTGTCCCACGGTACAATCCGTGGGAGTAATTAACCGGGAGCTTTCCGAGGCCCCGGGAACCAAGAGACTACAATCGCCTTGTCACGTTGGCCGCGTCAGTAGGCCACACGGAGCGCACACTTGGGATTAGTCTATTAGTCATCATGATTAATGTGTATCTTTTCCCTCATTTTATTTTGTGTACTTAGTACACTGGCACGCCCGCACTATGTATTACCCCGGTGTATGAGATACGCTTTCGTCATGTAAAAAGCGTTTTTTCGTGTCAAACAAAATGGCACGCCCGGTGGGACCTGGTTCTCCTCCCATCTTTGCTGCGCAACAATGGTCGTCGCTTTCGTCTTCATACTCTTCTTCGACATACAAGATGGTGATATGGGGGCATCTCCTAACAAGGGAGGTGCCATCTATGCACCAATGCGAGCTTCACCATCCTTGAATAGAAGCTCAATATTCTGGGGGCATCCCAAGGTCATAGATGAAGTCGAGCTTATTTGACCTCGACCATGAGCCTCACTTCACCATGTGCCCCAAACACTGGGGGCATACATTCTGACCATGTTGCGAAGTACTGGAAATGCCATTGGCAGGCTATGTCGTATTCAAACGGCGGGCTGGCCAAAACATGGCTCAGAGCCCGCCAACATGGGGCTCTCATCCAAGTGGGGCTCTCATCCAAGTATAGTGACGCCATGGATGGAGGCGTCGTTGATAGGTCCTTGTTCACCTATGTGCGCCCACGACCACCCGTGCCTATGCTGGGCACCATCTCGACCACGCCGTCGACTTGTTACGCTCGCCGCTGGAGGCGGCCACCGCTGCCGTACGCTGCTGGCTCATCACGCTCGGCACCGGGGGCGACTGCCACGACCGTTGCCGTACGCTGCTGGCTCATCACGCTCGGCAGCGGGGCAACCGCCACGGCTGTGGTCTCTGCTCGCCGCCAGAGACAACCACCGAGGCCATGGCGTCGGCTCGACATGCTCACCACCGGAGGCAACCTCCCTTGTCATGCCGCCGGATCGTCACGCTCGCTGACGCAGATAGTCGGGGCTGCCGTCATGCAGCCCGGTGGCGTGCCTCATCCACCTCTGGGATGATGTCACATAGCTTGTTGGTGTATAACCTGACGCCATGTACACCACCACAGCACCGGGGCTGCCCGACGCTACCTTCACTTCCACGAACCATGCCATAGGATATGGCTAAGGGGTGTCGGCATGCAGCCCGACACCACCTCCACTTTCACCAATTGTACCAAAGGCGGCGGCCATGGGGGTGCCGGCGTACAACCTGGCGCCACCTCCACTTCAATCAACCATGCCGAAGATGGCATCAGTGCTGCCCGCTGCCTTGGTAGCCGCCAACCGTGCCGAAGATGATGACGCCAACACTGCAGCGTGCAGGCCATCGTTGTCTTCACCGCCATGATGCTGTCGTGTCTTCACCAGCATGAAGACGCCAATACCGGAGTTGCCAATGTGCAGCCTTTTTCTTGGCGAGACCCTGTCGTTGCCATTGACAGCAGTGCACGTTGCATGGTCCGTCTCTATGAACCAGCTAATTAACCACAAGCTAGCCTATTGAGCAGCTACGCTCGAGCATACTCATGCCGTCTTCATACGATGGCAAATAACGTGATACGTACGGCCGTGGGCGTGTCTCGTACGCGCACCTGCAAGCGGTCTCCATCGGCGGGCCGTGCGACTTAGCCGTCTGCCATGACTGGTGCCACCTCGACTTCTGGCCATATGTCCAGGCGCTTCGGCAACGGCAAGGAAGCAGCACCAGGTCGTCGCTGAATCCGACGGCCCAGATTGGTGCCGGGCGCCCTTAGGGATGAGCAATTTCTTTTTCGCCGTCACTAGTGGTACGTGGGTGTGCATGCATGTGTACGCTCTTTGGAGCCCTGTACGTACCTGTACACGCATACACATGTATTCTTGTACCCAGGAGAACTCGCGTATGTGGGAGATCACCTCATGTGTGTCGGAGGACACTCCTGCATGCCAGGAGCTCGACCAGATCACATCTGGCAAATAACTCACGTACGCGAGGGCACACGCGAATCGTGAGCCAGCTGAACAAACGCAGATCGACGGCTCCACGCTCGGTGCCTCGGCCACCATGATGAGGCCTACCGCAGCAGGCCGGGCCCAGACGAGGCCTCTTCGGCTTCCTCCCTCTCCACCTTGCCGCCGGAGTAGACGGCAGCATGCCGGGCCACGACGAGGCCCTCTTACTCCATGCTTGACGCCGGAGTAGATGCCGCGGGCTCGGCCACGAGGAGGGCCTCTTCCTCCACGCTCGACGCTAGAGTAGAAGCATCAGGCTCGGCCATGATGATGGCCGGCTCTCCATGGTTGCCACCGGAATGGACAACATCGAGCTCAGCTATGCATGACAAGACCGGCTGGCCGCACCAAGTGGCGACAACGGCAGCCCGGCCACAACGAGGGCCAAACTTGTACGGGCTACAACACAGGCCTGGGGCTTTCTAGCCACGCCTCAGCTGCGCGGAGTCCGCGTCACTCCGTGGTGCTGGTCGGTGGCATCGCTCCAATATATGAGGACGGCACTCGGTGGACGCCGGCATTTCGTCTCCCGTCCGGCTGCTCACATGTCGTCGCCATTGACGACGGTGCGCCGGAGGCTTTCCGGTCGTTCCTTGATCTGGTATCGGCATCGTGGCTCAACGAGCCCTGACGTACCGCAGACGGGTGCACATGCTATGGATACGAGCATCCATGGACGTGCATGTTTTATGCATGGACACTATTAAGCCTACTATACCCACATGAACGTGGTGTGGATGACTATGACTTTCAGGAAGCATGTACTTGCTCCACGTGAACAGGCGTTCAGCAGGCGGCGGCTCTAACATGCCGTGACACGTGCGTATCGTCCACACTCGTTGTCTAGTGCATCTTCAATGCCCGAGATACCGAGTTCTCCGCTGCTGCCAACGGCATCACATTTGGTGGTGTTTGGATGTGCACATACAAAATGATGCGCGTTCATTCCCTGCTTTCCTCCTACACCAATTCCAGAAGCACCATTATAAGCAACCTGCTACATACCAGCTGGTCGATCCTCAAGGAGCCCGGCCAATGCCTGCAACTGCAATCAACGGAAGATTACTAAAAAAGTACTTCGTCTAATTTTTTTCTTTCTCTCTTCTTTCTTGGTTTTTCACTTTGTTTCGTCACTTCGCAAGAAGGGGATTTTTCGGTTGCCTATCAAGGTCTACAGTGCACCTTCCATTGCATAATGTAGACTACTTTGATCTTTTTTCTCCCCTTTCTATGGACTGCGAAGTCCTACACAAAAATGGCTTTTCCCAATCGCACAAAGCTCGTGACGGAAGATTGGGCTGCCTTATGACTTTCCAGCGGAAGCACGGTGTATCACATGGTAAGTGAAGCGGCACATACACCCACAACACACAACATGCACCGCATTACATGCTCCGAGAGGCGACGGAGAGGACTACTTGGGTGACTTCTAAGCAATGAGGTCCCACACCCCCATGCTTCCCGATGTGTCTCAAGTTCACGAAGACACCACGCTCCAGGGAAACCCTAGGAAAAGATCATAAAAGGGCGGCTCAACCCGACGAAAGTCGGACTTGATGCGTAGCCACTTGACAACCCTGGGGCGTGCCACCAAAAGCCCCACATAATATGCCTGAGGGTTTTAGGACCACGGTGGATGGCTATCTTCCAAGTTCTCAAGGTGGTTCCCTAAGGAAACATCATTTCTTCAAGCAGTCAAACATGAACTGAGGAAGTAAGAGAGGTTGACAACTCCGCTAGCCTATGAACGATCTACTCAGAGTTTATTCTCAGATTTCGGCTATGAGTTGATTAAACATCTGTAACAGAAATGTTATGATGGGTAAAAGTATCAACTTTCTCATGGGTTTGCGCTTATCTACGCGAAGATGGATACTCAAGAAATCCACACAAGGCGAAATGTTCATCGGTTTCGGAAGCAAGTCCAGCAGTTCTAAGCAGTAAGGGAACCACTGGAACGAAGGCGGTTGGTAGTCATTCACCACCCCTCCATAAGGCATGACAAAAATTTCCAAGCCGTTGTCCCAAAACCATTACCCTGATTCCTCCTCACCCATGTTTGTGGGTCCTTGAGGCATGGAAGGAAGAGTGGTGGAGCTATGGGATACTCATTGCTCTGATGGGCTAGGGTACGATTCTTTGTTGCCTCTCGGGATTCTCCTAAACACATCACCCACATATACACACACATATGAATGGATAGGTTGTTGGATTGCAATCGTCATGGTTTTCGACGGTTCCCAGTGACTTAGTCCTTCGGCAGCCTTTTCCGATGTCACACTCGTAGCTAGTGCCTACCGGAAAAGCCAACATTTTCAAAACAAAAACACCAACCATTTGTTTTTCTTGCTCCTTCGAACATATTTTATTTGCCTCTTCTTGTTGCAATGGTGTTCTAACTTTGTGCAGCCATCATCAAGAAGGAAGCAAGTCAATGGACTCTCACGTGTCCATGCATCTACGTGGGCGTTCGTCGCCCATCATCGGTTCCGAGGAGCACCGTTGACCTTCCTCGACATGGCGTCCACAATTTGGCGCCTTCTCTTCGAATGGCAGAGGGGGCTGGCGTCCTCTCTTGGCAAAGGAGGCGCGGGGCAACATACGCATTGCCATCGTTACCGCGCCACCTCTGCAACGACAACACAAGGGGCACCGTTACCGGCCCCCAAAACATCCATAACGGTGAAGGCATTCCACCGCACGACCATCCTCCTTACCCGGTTGACATTAGCTCGGGATGGCATGATGCACAAACAAGTTGAGTTATCGATGGGTGTTCCGATATCTCATCTCTTTTGGCTCCACCAAGCCTCATAGTGGGAACAGTGTAGTGCGCCAGTGCGGCTAGCACGAAGCTGTGAAACCCTTCGATCTTGTCGGTCGGTACCGCAGCAGTTAAGCGGTCACGACTTGATCGATAAACGCCTTCAAGGAGCGGCATGGTGTTCGTCGCTAATTGAGGATGACATGTGGATACTTGGTTGTTAGTCGTCGTCGTGACTATACGGCCCAACGAAGTATCTGATACTCTCTTGGCTTCAGCATGCTAATTCGCTAAGTTCAAGAGAATGTTATTCCGCACACATTACACGCGTGAACCTTTAGTTAAGGGTTCATGCTTGGAGGCTGCAATAAAAATATTGCGCCGCCACCTCGATGCTTGCTTCTTCTCTCATCAAGTCAAGCCCGATCGGCTCTGCGCTCACGCTCGACTTGATGTGGGGGCATTCGTTTGTTACATACAATTTTTCTTTTGTGATATCTTAGTAAGTATGCATGGAGCATTTGGTTGCCCGCGAGCATATAAGCACGAAATACATTAAAAAAAAAAAAAACGCATGCATGACCCATGCAAGGGGTACGTCCCTGGCTAGCACTTGCTGCTGGGGGCAACTCTGGATACAAGAAGCAGCGCGCTAGTATATATGAGCCAGCTGCTGCACTTCAGTTGAAATTTGCACCAACGATGAGCGCGTCTCGTTGATCCTATCTCGTCTAAAGGATCAGCACGAATGCGTTTCGTTGGTCAGCTGAAGTTGGAAAATTTCAGCAAATCAAATCCGAAACCGTGTGTAAAGGCAGTCTCTTTTGCGCCTTGGTGTTGCCGAGGCCTTAACCCAAAAGTCGACCGCTGTGTCGGCCTTGATGTCAGCCGATCGTCGGAGATCGCTGGCCGGAGCGCGCGCGGCGCCGACGGCCGGATGTAAACAACAAGTATAAACACGGTGCAAGTGAAAGAAAATACGCTGCCCTTTATTCATTTATTAAAAGAGATAACAGACTGATAAACGAGTTGGTATTGCAACTGACTCGATCAAACACAAATTCTGGACTCGATGGAAATAACGGTGCACTGAAGGTGCCTACTAAACCTAAAAATATCTTTCTGTTCACACTTCTAGCTTTTGTCTAAATGAGGCTAATATAAAGCACGGACGCGGCTGTAGATCAGGTTAACTCTGGAGGGTCGCAAATGTAACTCAGGATGAGAGCTGCTTCGGGTGGTTCCTCGGCTTTAGCTTTTTTCTTCTCCTCGTTGAAAAGCTTCAAGAATTGAGTAACCTTGGTCTCACGTAGCTTCAGCTCCTTATTCTGCGTACGGAAGGTACTGATTGCGATCTTGAGGCATTCACGTCTTGCAGCCGCGGTTCTTTGCTGGTTCCGAAACTCTTTCGCTTTCTTCCTTGCTTCCGCTACTTGGCGTTCAAGTTCTTCCGCCCGCTGCTCCTGCTCGTCCTCAAGGGCCTTCATTGCTAGTAGATCCTTGTCCAGACTGGGCACCTCTTCGTCAAGGAGCCTTACTTCCTCGGTGATAGACGTAACTGCAACTTTAAGTTTCTCCAGCAAGGGGCGAGCCTCTTTGTTCGCCAAGGTAGCGGTCTCTTCGCCAAAGAGGCTAGGAGGTGTCTTCCCTTCAAGACGCATTCCCAAGGTCTCAAAGAGAGAGATGAGGTATTTTACGACATCCGGGACTGATCCCCCATACTGTGTAGTCCATGCAGAAGTGGAAGCCTCCATCGCCTCTAGGAGACCAGCTTTATTGAGTGGTTTCTGTTGGAGGAGCTTCTGAACTTCTTCAAGACCCATACGCACACACCCGGCTTGGAGTCGTGCTGCAAGATTAGCCTCAGGGAGGTCAAGGCGGCGCGGCCCTTGGACGTTTGATGCTGGAAGAAGGGCAGTGGGAAGCTCCGGTCCTTCGTATTTGAGTGTTTGAAGGCAATCCTCTACCATACCCTTGACCCTCTTTGCACGAGGAGAAAGGAATTTGTTGATCATCTCATCATTCAAATCTGAAAAGTGTGCAAGAAAATTGCGCCTTGATTACATGATGCCATTAAAATTTTCTTTGGAACAAAAATAATAAAAAAAGAGATGTTCCTATAATTACCAGAAGGTTGTGGCGACTGTTGTTGCTGAACTTCATTGGGTGATTCCGACCTTTTCTTTGTATTGCCAAGTATGGCTGGAGGCGTTGCAGAGGCCTCCCGGACAGGTGGAATCTGCGATGGTGGGCACGAAGAGTCAAAGAAAAACTCAGCCTCAAAGTCTGCCCATTCCGATTCAGTTAAGAAATTGGCAACAAAGGACCAGTCTTCCTATACAAGTAGGGGACAAATTGGAACACAATATGCACACACAAAAAAAAAAAAGAGCAAAGCGAATTGAAGAGTTAGCAACAGTGCCATACCTTGTCGAGATCTGAGAGGGTAACCTCCTCAGCGTCTTCTGAGCCACCATTGTGGCTGGCTGAAGGAATGTCTTCGCTGAACGGCTTGACAGATTGGACTGGGTTTGCGCCCGTCTTGCTCTTAGCTATGACAGGCAGAGCCAACACAGCGTCCTCTGGCCGATCAGATCGCTCGCTCCTGTTGCCCCGAGGAGGTGACGGTGACGGGGTTGGCGACGCTGCAACATAACGCCTTGGAATCACATTGCCTGTCAAAGGCGGTGCAGGCGGCAGAACTTCCTTGCCATGGGGGCGCTCGCGATTCCCGCCCGATGGTTCACCTTTGGAGGCTGTCGAGAGGCGTCGCTCTAAGCGGTGCTTCTCCTCCTCGCTGATTGCCTTCTTCTTGGAGCAACCTTCGCGACCCATGGCCTTCCTGCAGTTCCAACGGAGCAAGCTTGAGTGTTCATACTGAACAAAAGAAGGCAACAATAATATATAGTACTACATGCAGTTAGACGCATGGCCTGCTAAGATGGAAAAGGCAGCAATGTATGGTACAGACTGGTAGTGCCTGCTTGCGCCAATAGCGGATGATTCCGACGGCCGCCGGCCGGCGTCGAAGTTAAGATGTATAAACACAAGCAAAACTTGGACGAATAGATATACAAGTACAAAGTAATGATGAGGAGGGAGAGCGTTACTGTGGTCTTTTCCCTGGAGCTTGCTTTCAATGGTCGGCGAGTTGTTCGATCGATTTCCTGATATGCTGCTCGGCAATGATCGACGACTTGTGATCACGAAAGCCTTGGTGGTGTGGAGGTCTATACGAGGGGCTGCATATTTATTGGCCCCGGATATGGAAGTCTGGTCTTGTACGACACCGGCTCGTGCAAAACAATGAGACAGAAGTTCAGCTAGCCTTGGAAAAGGACTCCGTTCCTACTGACTGAATCCGGTACGGCTTGTCTTTAAAATTATATCTCTCTTTTCTTTTTCTTTTTTTTTAAAAAAGGACAGCATACCTTTGCGTCTGATATTCCTGAGAAAATTTCTACACCAAGTCAAATTCGATTCGCTTCGCATTCGAACCTGACTTGGTGTGGGGCATTTGTTTGATGTGTTTTTGTGCTAAAATATATGGCGATCAATTGCTGAATATATATGCATGTTAAGCATATCCAAGTATAGGTTTCAAAATGCCTCTTTGATCAGCTTGGAGCCGTCATGCATGAATGCATCGTATGTGTGGAGCGGTACGGCCTAATTGCCGGATGTTAATCAGTCCATCAGATTAATGATGCTCATGTGCTTTTGTTATATGGGCTAAGCCCGTGATTCTCTTTCCCATAACGTGATTAGCTGATGGCCTTTTTCCAAGGCCCGCTGATGTACGCAGGCAAAGGATAAACGGGATCATGAGGAAATTGACTTGGATACGTAGAAGATATACGTGCAGTACACGGAAGATCGATCGGATCCTAACTGATCAATACTTGTTGGCGGCGCCGAAACGTGCGGCAGCCCAACTTCACCAACCGACCTAGCTAGGTTTCGCTGCCTATATAAACAGGGCATCGACCCACGCGAGAGGATAGAGACACCCAGCCGGAAGAATACGCACATACCATACGTGAAGCAACGCAAGCGACCTGAGATCCAATCTCAGGTTACGATCGTCTTCCTCTCGTGCAGGCGGCCGAGGGGAGAAGGCGATCTGGTGTGCGCCGTGAGGAGCACGGGCGCATCGCAGGCTAGCCAGCTTGTTGTGCACGACGACGAGATCATGGCAGTCATCTTCTCCAACGCATGGCGTGGTATCGGTGTTGGAGCTGCTGGCGTATAATCGCTGGCGTCTCCACCTCCACGTTATCGACTGCCGGAGATCAGCCGGCGTCATCTCCCTCTACGGTGTCTCCACGCGGTGGTTGTCTTCACCTCGACGTCGGGCTGCCAGTGTGCATCCCGGTGTAGTCTCCAATTCCGCGACGGCGTCGTCGGGGCTGCTGGCGTGCAGCCCGGCGCCGTCTCCACTCCATCCATGCGACGGCGCCGTCGCCGTCGTGGTTGCCGGCGGGTAGACCGGTGTCTTCATCTCCACGGCAACGTTGTCGGCAGCTCGGCGTGATGGCGCCAGGGCGGCCGGCGTGCAGCTCATCATCGTCTGCGCCACCATGGCTTACCACTAGCCCAATCTCATGGACGCTGTCCTGGGCTGTGATGCCGAGGCGTCGTGCTGGCCGTGAACGGCCACACACGGAGCATGGTCGAGTGCCCGCGCTGGGGCACACTTCTGCATGGCTGTGGGCGCATCTCGTGCGCCTGCTTACAAGCAGCCTTCGTCGGCCGGGCGCGTCGTCTACCCACGACCGGCATCATTCGTCTTCCTGCCTGCTGGGTTGTCCCAGCGGCATACATCGGCCGTAGTCTCGGCGCTCGTACTACGTGTGCATGCGTGTGTGTATGTGCCAGCAAGTGCCAAATCCTGGACGTGAGCATGCTTTGCATGGCTGCTCTTCAAAGTCTTACCTGCATGGGCTAGCTACGTGAACTAGCTGATGTATGTGCCCAGCTCTTGTGCTATTTTGCATGAGCATGAAGATCGGCGCCGACGAGGCAGCGGTTTGCTGCTGTGGCGCCGTTCAGCTCCTCGGCCCTCACGGGCCCGATGCCTGTCTACACGTGTGAACTGCCGCCCTAGTTGGCGACGAACTCGGCGACACTTTCCAGATGTGCACCCGCGGTGGTGCATGTCCTTATTCTCATATGTCTCTATACACCATGTGTACTTCCGCGGGGAATACCCCTCGCACTTCCGGCGAATCTACAAGATCATCGTAACGTCTACGCCAAGCACAACCCATGCACTCCGCTACTACTTCAACATCAACGCCGTCAAGACCGATGAGGCAAGACAGCGAGGCGGGCATGGCCGATATAAAGGCCATGCTATCCACGGCGCGTGTACCGATGAGGACACGGCTCTGCCGACGCCAACATACATCACCACCTTCATGCATGGAGAACGCGAAGCGAAGACCAAGACGACGACCAAGCAGCTTAATCGGAGGTGTCCCACGGTACAATCCGTGGGAGTAATTAACCGGGAGCTTTCCGAGGCCCCGGGAACCAAGAGACTACAATCGCCTTGTCACGTTGGCCGCGTCAGTAGGCCACACGGAGCGCACACTTGGGATTAGTCTATTAGTCATCATGATTAATGTGTATCTTTTCCCTCATTTTATTTTGTGTACTTAGTACACTGGCACGCCCGCACTATGTATTACCCCGGTGTATGAGATACGCTTTCGTCATGTAAAAAGCGTTTTTTCGTGTCAAACAGTGAGCTACCTTTCTAATTCTTCTTAGCTAGATTATCTTTAGTTAACAAGACTTTGCGATGAAGGAACCACATAATTTTTTTAATCTTTTGCGGTATTTTTAATTTCCAAAGATACTTCTGTAGATATATTGTATGACCATTCATCAGGTCCTCATACATTGATTTTACTGTAAATTGTCCATTTTGGTTCAGATTCCATTTAAAATAGTCAGGAACATTATTCAACGTCACTTGCATCAATCTAAGGCACAGATGAGACCACATATCCCATTTGTTCCCCACCAAGGCTCTTCGAAATCCTATATTCAGCGGGGTGCATTATGCATCACATCATGGACCGAAGCATGTTGATGTTGCACAATATTATACAATAACGGATATTGGTTCATCAATGGAGAGTTACCCAACCAAGTGTCCTCCCAAAACCTTGTGGTTTCCCCATTACCAACTACAAATGATCCTCTACTAAAGAAATCATCTTTGACTCTCATTAATCCCTTGCAAAAGGGTGAATCGGTAGGTTGAGCCTCTACTTGAGCTAAAGTTTTACTTTGGAGGTATTTGTTTTGTAGCAGCTCCTGCCACACACCCTCCTCATTCAAAAGTTTGAAAAGCCATTTGCTAAGCAAACATTTGTTCTTTAATTCAAGCACTTCCACGCCTAACCCTCCCTGATCCTTTGGTCTACAAATAATGTTCCATTTTGTCAATATATATTTCCACTTATTTTCATCACTTTGCAAGAAAAATCGAGATCTATAGAAATCCAACCTTTTTCTCACCCCTTTAGGTAATTCTAAAAAGGATAGCATGAACATCGGCAGGCTTGTTAGAACCGAATTCACAAGTACCAGCCGATCCCCATAGGACAACATCTTTCCTTTCCAGCATCCGAGTTTGCCTTCGAAACGACATTCAACCGGTTGCCATTCATCGTTTCGGAGTCTCCTATAATGAATTGGAACCCCAAATATTTAAAAGGTAGAGACCCCGACTCACATCCGAAGATTTGTCGGTACTGATCTTCCACCTCTTTCGCCTTCCCAAAACAAAAAATCTCACTCTTGTGGAAATTTATTTTCAGCCCCGAAAGCTGTTCGAAAATGCTCAAGATCAGTTTTAGATTCACCGCCTTTTCAAGATTATGGTCCAAAAATAAAATAGTGTCATCCGCGTATTGTAAAATAGATAGCCCTCCCTCAACCAAATGAGGTATGAGCCCGTCTATTTGTCCATCTTCTTTCGCCCGTGCGACTAAGATGGCGAGCATATCCGCAACTATATTAAACAACATAGGAGACAACGGATCTCCCTGTCGTAGGCCTTTTTTGGTTTGGAAATAATGACCTATGTCATCATTCACCCGAACCCCGACACTTCCCCCCTGAACAAATTGCATAATCCAATTGCACCATTCTTGTGCAAAACCTTTCATACGCAATGCTTGTTGGAGAAAGGGCCATTTTACTTTGTCGTATGCTTTCTCAAAATCAATCTTAAAGATAACTCCATCCATTTTCTTCCTATGAAGCTCATGAATGGTTTCATGTAGGACTACCACACCTTCTAAAATGTGTCTCCCTGGCATGAACGCCGACTGCGTCGGTCTAATTATCTTTTGTGCAATTTCAGTAATACGATTAGTAGCTACTTTTGTGAAGATTTTGAAACTGACATTAAGCAGACAAATCGGCCTATATTATTGAATCTGAACCGCATTCTCTTTTTTGGTAGCAGCGTGATGACACCAAAATTTAATTTAAACAAGGACAGATTTCCTTGCTTCAATTGTACAAAGCGAGCCATTAGATCATTTCGAATTATCTCCCAAAATGTCTTGTAAAACTCAGCAGGAAAACCATCAGGCCCCGGCGCCTTATTGAGTTCCATTTGAGATATTGCTTCATACACTTCTTTCACTAAGAAATCAGCTGTAAGAATGGCATTCTCTTCTTGGGTAAGTTGCGGAATATCATGAACCGTTTCTTCACCCATCGTGACATCATTTGGGTCGGATTCCCCAAAGAGTTTCTTATAATATTCTGAAATATAAGTTTTTAAATTAGTGTCCCCCACTATGGTTCCTTCGTCTTGTTCTAATTGGAAATTTTTCTTTTTCCTATGTTTTCCGTTTGCAATAAGATGAAAATACTTAGTGTTATTTCCACCTTCCTGAATATATTTAACTTTTGTCCTTGTGCCCATTTTGTTTCCTCGTCTCTTCGAAGACAACAAATTTTATCATTAGCTTCTCTTAATGCATCTCGCTCACCCACACTAAGAGGTGTGCTTTCAGCTTTAATGTCTAACTCATCGGTGATTCTTAACAGCCTTTCTTTCTCCTTATATTTTCCGCTTTGATTTTTTGCCCAGCCCTTAAGATACCGTCTCAAATGTCTAATTTTATTTTGCCATACTTCAATAGGGGAGTCCCCTTTGACATAATTATTCCACTCTGCTACCACCATCTCATAAAAACCTTCCATTCTAAGCCATGAAAGTTCAAATGAGAAACGTGGCGTATTGCCTAAATGAGCTTGTACCCCCGAATCCACGAAGAGGGGGGTATGGTCAGAACCTGCCCATGTTAAGGGCTGGACCGAAACTAAAGGGAATTTCTGCTCCCACTCAGTTGTAGCTAAAACCCTGTCCAATTTTTGATAAGTAGGTGTTTCTCTCCTATTAGCCCAAGTGTATTGTCTACCCGAAAGTTCAATTTCTTTCAACTCAAGGCTTATACGGAGACCATTCACACCACTGGATAGTGTAATGTGCTAGTCGTTGATGTAACATTTATGAAGAAGGAATGCACGGGAGTCGGGAAGGAAGATAAAGAGAGAAATTGACTTAGAGAGAGACTAGAGATGAAGATGCATATGACACGTGGTCCAACTTAATGTGCTAGTCCTTTGCTACAACCTTCTGTCCCCCCCCCCCCCCCCCCCCCATATATCTATATATTTTATAACACAAAATCCTGCTAAGATATATTTATGATCTCTATCAACATGCAAGGTATCCACGTCATCCATTCTTTCAACCCACCCATTGTCTACCTCATCCACACTTCCAACCATCCAATTGTCCATCTCATCTCATCTCATAAAAAAATTTACCATCATTATTTTAACCATATAATTGTCCACATCATCATTTTTTGCGAAAAGGATCCTGGTATTAAAAGAAACACCGAACCGTACAAAACACATCAACAAAAACGAAAATTACAACAAGATCCTTGAGAAGCCCTTTGTCTTCAACCTCCAAACCGTGTCGACGGCGCGCCGCCGCTGCCACTCCTCCCTGAGCCGGCCTAACGTTGTTGGTTGTGGACAGGAAGTAACCGAACGGGTCAAGAAGACCACATCTGTCCCGGTGCCGAAGAAGAAGGATGCACCGCCGATGAAGCTTCACGACGATCCGAAGATCGTCACCGCGATAAGAAGCCCTTAAAAAACACACCACTCCCACAATCTTCTCGACGTTGCCGCCGAGATGAGGCTGAAGCCGAGGAGACCTTATTGAAAGAGACGCCACCGCCGCCATCAGAGCATCATCCCCACAAACCTTGACACGAAAACCAGAAAACGGAGCCCTCCCATCGACGAGGGCCGAGATCCACCGAAGGCCACAGAGGTGGGGGAGATTAACGGTGGCGATGACAAGAGGCTGAGACCTAATCGCCTGGAGCTCCCGAGTCGTACGTACATAACGTAACGCTTCGTATCAGCTGTTTGTCCACATCATCATTTGACTATATCTCGATGCAATGTATCCAAATCATATATTATTTTAACCGGTCCTCCTTAAGACTGGGCTTAGCTCTGTTCATAGAGCTCAACTCAGTCTTAAGAGGGCATGTCTTAGTGGGTAGACACTTTGTGAGATGAAATCTTGACTAACCTGTACATATCACGAGTTCTATAAAATGAAAATGACACGGTAGGGACTGCCTAATTGTTATGAAAAAGGAAAACATTTTTCTCATCATTTATTGAGAAAAGATAAAAACATAAATATTGTAAAAATTCAAACTATTTGTCATGGATGACTTATTTCGCGGGGGGGGGGGGGGGGGGGGGGGGGGGGGATATGGGATCATTTCTCAATAGCCAAAATTCACTTTTCACGGCTTTTTTGGGTCACGGCGTTGATTATGACTAAATGTTTCAAAATTTCTCGTTTTCATGCAGCTAGGGTTGTTACGCTTGACTACTTGAGACTTGAGCGAGGAAGGTTGTACTCATGCCTCAACCGAGGATTGCGGCACTTGAGCCTTGGGCGAGGATCTGGCTAGCTAGGATTTGCCGTGCCCTTTTGCCGTGAGTTTAGTTGGCGGCTAGCTGTTGCCAAATTAAGTCTTTGCCTTGGTCCTGACAAAATGCTCACGGCACAAATCATCACACACATATGAAACTTGTTGTTTCATGTAGTGTGGCAACGATGGCAACACTAGCCAACATAGGATTACTATTGGTGAGCATACTTGGATGGTCTCGAAAAGTTAAGAAACGCTATTTGTGAAATTTGTGAACGGGGAAACTTAAGAGCTAAGCGATTGTTCTTGGGAGCTAATCGTAATTTTCCCGTATGTACCTATTACGATTCAATATCGGACTACCCCATATAATTAAAGGCGTACAAAGCGGCACTAGGGCCACGCTTCAACTACATCCTAACCCTAGTGATCCAGAGGAGCACTACACCCCCGGCCGCTCACACCCGGATCTTCCTTGTTCGGATCGTCCATGGCGACAGCGCGGGGCTTGACGTTTTGCCCGCCCGAGCACCAGCTCACGGACGTCTACCTCCAGCGCGAGCTCGCCGGCCACCCCGTCCCGTCACGCTGGACTTCGTCCACCACGTCGACATCTACACAGCGGATCCCGAGCACCTGGTGGAGAAGCGCACGCCAGCGCCTGGTACCGGCAAAGGAGACAAGCCGCCGGTGTGGTACTTCGTCAGCCCGGTGCGCACCGCCGGCGGAGGGAGAAAGGCACGTGCGGTGATCGGCGGGACGTGGCACGAGGAGAACAACAAGGCCGTCAAGGGCAGCACTCTCGGCGGATTCGTCAAGACCTTCACGTACATGAAGAAGACCTCGTCGGGTAAAGAAAGACTTGGATGGATCATGAAGGAGTACGACATCTCGGAGCAAAATGGAGGCGGCCATCGCGTTCTGTGCAAGATTTACCGGACGCCGCGCAAGAAACCCAGCGCGTCGTCATCCGCCACCACGTCGTCGTCAGTGTCCGACTCGGGCGATTCCAAGAAGAGGAAGGCGGCAAGCGACCATCCCGACGCTCCAGCACCAAGGGCAGCGCGAACATATCATCAGGAGAATCACTTCATGGAAGGATCCGGCGACTCCGAGCACTACGACGCGGCAGCATACTTCTACGCGACGACAACGCACGTACCAGGAGGCGAGATGACGGAGGTTCCGGAATCGGGCAAGAAAGCTTCTTGCCGTCGCCGGCACACATGCAGGGAGGCAATTTGGAGTTGCCGACGATGATAGAAAACCTTGATGACTTAGAAGACCTGCTGAACCGGTCATCAGATTACAAGCCATCCGAAGAGGAGCTTCAAGCTATGATGCTTGAGTTGAGTAGATAGAGTACGGTCGATGCTCAGCTAGACTGATCATGTGCTAGTCAAATCATGGAGGCGTGTAATTTTCATCAGCCGCCGCCCCAGATTACGCCAGATCAATTCATATACAGCTACACTTGTATGTGTCAAGTCAATAGAACATCATTTTTAGTATATACTAGCAAAATGCCCGTGCGTTGCTACGGGCTGATTAAAAAATTAATGATCTATTTTTCACACCAAATAACTCTCTAGATTAATCCAAATCCAAATATGGTAAAGGTAAGGTCACTATCTTGCCAATAAGTGCATCTGCAAATGCACATCTCATAAAGTGTAGGATAACAATGATGATCTCGTTATGCCTCTAATAGATCATGGACAGTTGCTTCAGAAAGTGTTCTCTTTTTAACTGTTGTAGACGGTAGGAAATGAAATATTCAGCTGCAAATGTGAACTCAATTATAGGATATGTTAGACAAGACAATGCATCAATACCATCTACGTACTAACGAAGAGAAATAATATATATACCAGTTTCTTCTTGGGATGGTTGTAGCATACACATGTATTTGATCTCTAACAAAGCACATGAACGGATGAAAGCTGCACCTAATTGAACGGGTGAATGTGATATTTATTATTTTCAGGGAACACATACCTGACTTCATATTGGAATATTCACATGTGCTCCTATACATCAGGGCATGGAACTCTTGGGCGTGAGAGCACATCGTCACAGACCTGTTGCCGACTACCCATTGAGAATCTTCTTCACATCGTCACAGACCTGTTGCCGACTACCCATTTTGAATGGTTTCATCACACATAACATCAACCACAGCTATGATTAAACTTACACCTTTTCGCAACCAAGGAGGCAGAAACATGGTGAGCACTGAGCAGACAGAATCATCAGGCGTGTCATCAACGCTTCTATAAACAGGAAAGAGAAAATCCTGAACAATGCTAAGTGAATCGGAGCACAAACAAATCACCCCAGGAGCAAAACCAAGGAGGCAGAAACATGGTAAGCAGACAGAATCATCAGACGCGCACTCACCACCACACTGCCTCCTCGGAGCTGCGCGGAGTGAATCAACTTCCCTAGCCAGAGCACCCCCAGGTCGGCGCGGTCGCCACGGAAGCCTCCGGCAAGGGAGATGATGCAGGATGAGGCGCGGTCTCTACGGAAGACTCCGGCGAGGTAGAGGATACTGGAGGAGGCTACGGCCACGAGCTACGCGCCGGTGAATCGTGGAAGACGACCGCCAGAGCGTAGATCTTGATGCGGCATCGCCATACATGGCCGGCCTTCGTACTCGAGGAATTCGGCGCCATGGCAGTAGTGCGGTGGTTTGAGGAAGATGGCGAGGTCGCCATCCACGGAGTTCCACCGGCTGGTCGACGGAGGCGACGCCCCTTACCGGAGATCAATTGTCGAAGTCAAGGTTGTATGCTTCGGACGGATCTTGCTGGGTTTCTGTACAGGATCTTGAGTCTTTTATACGCCTCCCCATGAGTTCTCCTCCATGTCGAAGCAGAGTTCAGATTGTTTCAGAGTTGTACTCCGAGTCTCCGATTGACTGGGCCAGATGGGTTATTTTGACTGGGCCTGTTATCACGAGCGACGGCGATATCGAGCATGCGTGTGCGTGGGCCTGTTACGACGAGCGAGATCGTTTTTTCTAGCGACGTACCGACGCGACGTACGACGTACCACAGCGACGGACGAAGGAAGAAACACAACTCGTATTATATAGTAGAGATATGCAGTTCAGGTTACCCGTCCCAAATCGTCAGACAAGAAAACATCTTGCGTTGTATATTAGCCAACTTTATCGTTAAGAAACAATGAATTTTCCTAGTTGAGTTGTAATCTTGTACATATGGTTGGTTTTCGGATTACGCTCGTGTAAAACAGAGAAGTATGCGGATGTTCACTGCTTCCCTGCCTTCGGGATCTCCCATTTTCAGTTTTGCTGAGATCATTGTGGTTTCGAGATCAAGAAAGGCACGATCTCTTATTGTCTATTATGCTTAACTCTTTCTTCCTTGGGTTCCATCCTGAATTTTTAGAGCCAAGGAGAATATTTTCTTGCCAAGACTAAATCATAAAATGGAGAATACAAAAAATTCAACGAAAAAAATATGCATGAAACTAAAACGACATCTAGGAATTAAAATTAAGCTGAAAAATAAAGGAAAAAAAACTACTACTCCGCTCTGGAAAATGTGTCAGGAGAAAACTGTGCATCATGTACAAACCGTTTGTATAACGTACGACAGTTTTTTCGGACCAGAGGGAGTATAACACAAACAGAAAACTAGAAGAGAAACAGGAAAGCCTGGCGGAGTCGAATGTCCATAGAAAACAGCAAACGAAACAACCATAGTTGGAAAGAAAAATATATGTCAGTGCACCTGTCGTGGTGGTATCACGGCAGATGCCATAGGATGGCTAAAGAGCGGGGCCGATGGGCGCTGGAGGATCCGGGAGAGGGCTAGCGCGCTAAGAAGCACACACAGATGAACTCACAAGCACAGGAACACACACGATCTACCCAGGTTCGGGGCCCTCGTGAGGAGGTAAAACCCCTACTCCTACCTGTCCCTCTCTGTATACCTCGGTGTCACACGTACAAAGCTGCTCCTCGAGCTGTATGATCCTAACAATGGGGATGAACACAAGGTAGAAGAGGTAGCTATGGGGGGAAATATCTCTCAGTGCCTCGTCCCTCACGCAGGAGGGGGTGAGGCCCTATATAGGCTAAACCGAGTTACGGAAGTGCCCCTCCACTAGCAACGGTCACATCACCGTACCGGCACTTCAGACGCGCACGCCTGCGCGTCATGATTGTCTCTGCACAGTGGACAGGACGTGGCTTGCCCATGTCCTGTCCCATATCTGCTCCTAGGTATACCCGAGGTCAGCGGTGTCCTTCTCCTGCTCCCACGCGCTTCCTTGGTCAGCAGAGGTAAGCCTAGTCACCTCAGTCACGCGCCGTACCGCACGCCACGCTCCCGTGCCAGACCGGATGTGACAGCAGCGCTGACCACCGTCCGACATAAGGTGCCTTATCTCTGCAACCCGGCATGGATATGCCGGATTCCCTTCCTTGAATAACCTTCCCTGCACATAAGAAAACACACAAGATACCGATATTCATATGTCGGTCACGATGTTTCGGATCCCTTATCTCGGATCCCATAACTCGGTCAACATATGCCGGTTAGCACCAGCATGATACCTCGGTCCCTTCTGGCCCGGGTTACCTCGGCTTTGCTATGTCGGTTTGCACCAACTCCACACCCTGGTCACTCCAGAGGTCCAGGTATGTCGGCTTTCACTGTAACTTGGCCCACACCTGGGTATAGCTTTGCCATACCATGACCCTACCTGGGGGTAGCCCCCGACATTTGTCCCCGAAGCTGATGCGGTCCGGCAGCCTTGGATGAAGGGCCACAGCAGGTTTAATCAACCGAAACAATCACACCAAGCATCCGACATAACTATGTCGGTTCAACCGTAAAGCCACTAATAACCTTTTCAACTGATTCCGACATCCGTCATTGTGTCGGTTTCTCCGACAAAAGAACACCGTTAAAGGATCAAGTCAAGCTTTCACAACCAACTCAACTTAAACCAATCATCCGACATAATCGTGTCGGTCCACCTCAAGCATCAGGATAAAACCTCCAACTGCTTTCGACATAAGCCTTATGCCGGTTTTTCCGACACAAGGCAACTGCTTTATCCTGACCAAACATCCGACATTCTTATGTCGGTTCATCTCAAGCTTCAAGGACCAAACTTCCCACAACCTTCGAGATCTGCTCTTGTGCCGGTCTCTCCGACACAAAAAGATTCCCACAATCTCTCCAAAGATTTCTCCACGGCACGTGGCAGAGAAACGCTGCGTGTTACCTCGGTTCCTGTGCGCGGACAGACATATCTCTGCACGCACGCCGCCCACGTCACGCGCTGTCACGTCGCATGGGCACTTGAGTGCGTTTGACCGTGGTGTGCCTCCTCGATTCCCGTGCCAGTAACCGCACACGATCGCGCCGCGGGCAGTTACCACCTTGTGGCCCACGATGTGGCCGATCGTGCGGCCTCGATTATCGCAACCGCGCAGATCGTGCGCGGTTAATCCGCGCGGCAGTTACGGAAAACGTGCACGGTAAAAAACGCTAACCGCACACGCCCCGCGCCCATAAATAGGGGAGCGGAGCCTCCCACTTCTTCTTCTTCCTCCTCGCATCCCTCGCTCACACTGCCCACCGCGCTCATCTCCGCCGCGCAGCGATCTTCGCCACCGCACAGCGCCGGCATTCACGCCGCCGACGACCGGAGATTCTCGCGCCGCCGCTGAACGCGTTCAACTCCAGCACGCCCCTCGCTTCTTCGCCTCGCATCGCCGTCGCAACTCCGGTAAGATTCTTGCCCTTGACATTGCCGATGAACGTGTTCATCCTCTTCGATGAACACGTTCCTCTTCTCCGATGAATTTGTTCATCTTCCCCGACCAACTTGCTCCTCCTCTCCGTAGATGCTATTGAACTCAGTTGCTTAGATCCCCTCTAGATCTTTTCCATTGTGCTTCTTACTATCCTTGCAATACTTCCTCCGTAATTCTCCTAGGTTTCAACTTATAAATCTTGCATTTATCCTCTATTTATCCTTCTCCGTAGATCTTTCCGCCAAACACTTATCACAGATTTGTGTTTCCCGCCACTTATGCACTTTCCTCTGTTGCCCAAATATTCCGAGATACTTATTTCGGTTCAACCTGTGCCTCTTTTGCAGATCCCTTCCGAGATGTCATCCAGCCATACCCCGGACCCTGCCGAGGATGCTGTCGAAGAGGGTGAGCGCGCCGGTGGGAAGGTTCCGACGTAACCCAGGCCGAGATAGACTGGCTGGTCCGGACCAAGCGAATTCCGGCACAACTGATATGCCGGGTTCCCGGCACAGAGGCCAAGCCGAAGCTGAAATCCGGCGAGCGCATGGTCTTCGTCGCGCACTTCGAGCACGGCTTTGGACTCCCGGTGAGCGAGTTCTTCCGATCTTTCTTGGATCGGTTCCGTCTTCAACCTCATCACCTTCCAGCCAACGCCATCACCACGCTCTCTGCGTGCGTTTCTTTCTCCGAGGGATACCTCGGACTCTGGCCCACCATTGAGGTCTGGGCCAAGTACTTCCAACTCCGGAAGCAGAGTGTCCCAGATCCAGAAAACAAGAACTTCCCCAAGGAGATGACGCCGTGCGGAGCCGCTACAATTATACCTCGGAGAGGTTCCATCTTTCCTCGGATTCAAGGCCTGGAGTCATGCCGGAAATGGCAGCGCACGTTCTTCTACGTGAAGAGCCCAGACAATGTCGACCTTCTGAACCTGCCGATATTCAACATCGCCACCCCCTCTGAACAGTTTAACTGGTCCCTCAACCCGAAGGAGATGAACCTCGAGATCAACCAGATTCACAAGATCGTCGAGGAGCTTGTGGGAGCAGGCTTAACGAGCGATGATCTCCTGAGGACTTTTATCAGCCGCCGAGTCTCACCCCTCAAGACCGGGTTCACAAGATTTGCCACATGAGTGGCAAGTATGATCCAACTCGGATCAGCACCCACGAGCTGACCCAACCCGAGGTCAGAAGACGTGTCAAGGCAATTGCCCGCACGACGATGACCGAGGAATGGGAATTGGGTCTAGAACCTCATGACAGAACTCGGCTTCCGGAGCAAGTAAGTAACCTTGCAACTTATACGGACATACTTTTTTCTACCGAGATAACTCTTATGTCGGCCCCATACTTGGCTCATAAAGTAACTCGGTTTTACTGCTTCTGGCTTGCAGAGGTTTACCCGGCAAAAGACTGAAGATGGAGAGGATCCCTCCACCAAATGGGGCAAAGATATCCCTGCCCCGGCCGTCGCCGAGGTAGAAGACCCGGATGATGAGGATCAGCTGCCGATTCCGGCTGCTGGCGCCCCTACCTCGGGTAAGCCTCGAGCCCGAGCCTCAATCCGAGATTGGTCGGACGATGATGATTGCGAAGTGTTAGAGATAATTGATGCTCGTCCCATCGCATATGCTCACCCAGTATCCTCGGCATCAGCTAACCCGGGCGGCCCTGCTCCGAGTGCACGCCCTGCTACCACGGGCAAATAGGTTGGATCTCGCAAGAGTGCAGAGACCGGTACCTCGAATACCGGGACCTCCACATCCTCAGATCCAGCAGCACCGAAGGCGAAGCGGCAGAAGAGAGGAGCGGTTAAGCCGAAAAAGGCCAAGAAGACACCGCCAGTTACTCAAGGGTAAGATACTCTTTGCCGACACAAGCTCGCTTCCCTTTTTTCCTTCTCCCGGGATAATCATTCCCCGAAATAACACTTTTTCTTGCTTGATGCAGTGCCGCCCTTGAAATTAACCAGAGTGCCTCCTCCATGCGCTCACCCCTTCCGACTGCAGCAGAACCTCGGTCAAGTGACCCCGGGGTACACGCCACTCCATCCGTCATTCCTGAGGTCATGGTCCTCGACCAAGATGATGGCTCCGGTGCCCCCACCGTGGACTCCGACATTTCGCGGGCCGACACTTCGGTGACATCGGACCCACAGCAACCACCACCACAACAACAACAGCCGCACCAACAGCAACCACAGCAACAGCAACAGGAACAGCAACAGCAGCAACAGCAACAGGAACAGCAGCAACAGCAACAGCAGCAGCAGCAACAAAAACAGCCGCCACGGCCGAAGTCCACCACCAACTCCACCGAGTTAGTAACTCGGAAAGCTACTCCACTGCGCAAGCCGGCACAGAGCCAAGTGGCCACCGGGAAACAACTTGTCAATCCGGAGAAACAAGTGGTGTTGACTCCAACCACTACACCGGAGCACCAAGCTCTCACTGCCTCCGTCTCCCGAGTTACCACTGGCAGCTGGGGTTTTCCTCAGCTACGAACTCAAAGCGGACATAGCTTAGGCTCGGAGAAGCAGTACCACATGGATTGGAATGCCGCCGACACTAGCGAGGTCTCCTCTACGAACCCGGTCACCCAACATCCAGCTGGACCCAGTGCACTTGCTCAGGCCATGCACAACTTGCAACCCTCACTTCGAGCCAGCAAGCTTGCCGAGGTATTTTTCCCTCAGCCAGACCTTTCTTTCCTTTGTAATAGATGATAAACATATATAATCCCCAGTCCCCGAGATTCGGGTTGAGTGACCTACGCTCGCCCGAGTAAAGATCACTCGGCGCGAATCTTCACAAAATTTCCATTATTAATCTCAAAAAATCCGACACTCGGATCTTCAAAAAATCCGACACTCAGGATCTTCAAAAATCCGACATCCAGTCCCGAGATTCTTGTCGAGTTTTACTCGGCACGAATCTTCAAAAAAATCCGACATTCAGCTTTACTCGGCATGAATCTTCAAAAAATCATACTAACCCTTTGCTCTTTTCAGGATTGCACCAACGCCCGGACCACAGTATTTCAGAAGCTGCTTCTGGACCACAACAAACTCAAGAGGTCCCACAAGCAACTTCAGGAGGCGCTGAAGAACAAGGAAGCGCGCACGCCACTGCCCTCCAGAAGGAACGACATGAAGTGTCTCGGCTCCAGGAGGAACTTGCTCGGGTCCAGGGCGAGAAGGCCGACATTGAGAAGGCCCTGATGCAGAGGGAGGAAGCTGCGCAGAAGCACAAGGAAACCCTCGAGGCGACCGAGGTTCGCGCTACCTCGGCACAAGGAGAATTTGATGCGCTCAAGGCAAAATCCACATCTGGCTGCGCGAGCTTACCCGACTTAACAAGGAGATGGACAATAAGTTTCTTTTATCCTTTCTTTTTGTTTCCATTGCTTGTACCGACATTAAGTATATGCCGGTATATAACTCAATTCGGTGATAGCTTTTCTATCTTCAGATCACCTCTCCCACTCCAAGGCCACTGCAATCAACACTGTCCGCAGGGCACGAGCAAAAAGTGTCGAGGCTGGCCCAATCCCGGAGGAATGGGATATTGAAGATCACCTGACCGCTCTGAACGCTCGCATTTCTCCTCTGAAGGCCATTGGCATGGATCTTCTTGATGCTGGCATCCGAGCTTACCGAGCCTTATGGCCAGGATCTCAGACTCCAGTCAGCATTGAAGAATTGTCCAAGTGTCTATCGGGGGGCTGACGAGGTGTACCCTCATCAAATCCCATGGTTAAGGACCTAGGGTTGAGATTATGGGGAGAGAACGTGGTAGTACTGGTAGTTTCGTCGGCTGACAAGCAAGGCAAAGATTTACCCAGGTTCAGGCCCCTCGGGTGGAGGTAAAGACCCTACTTCCTGCTTGTCTGGTATTGATTGTGGATTATGCAATTACAGGAGAGCTCCGGCGAGATGATGATCTCGCAAGAGCTTTGGTGGTTCGTGTATGGCTTAGTCCCAGATCGGTACCCCTCCCAGCCTTTAAATAGGCTGGGTCTCGGGAGTTTGTAACCGACCTAGTTTACACGTAAGGAAAGCCTAAACCGACTATGCCTATGTCTAGTCTTGGAGGGTACTCCATCTTCTTGGGCCTCTTGTCTTGGGCTTCGAGTAGGCTCTTCGATATTGGGCCTTAGTCGTCACGTGCACCAGGTACCCTCATGATAGGGTACCCGATATGTATACCCATGTCAGTAGCCCCCGAGTACTTGGCTGACTCGAAGAATCGGGCATGGACTCTTTCGTAAGTGCACGTCATGCTTTGTATTCTGTATATAATTTGGAATTCCTGTATGAATAGCACACGTTTGGCTATGTCGAGTATCTCATCGACTGTGTTTTATGATGATCAAGGGATAATAGCTTAGCAGGCCCAGTACACTCGACGGATCGGGACTGGTTAACTACATTCGGGTAAAACCTTACTAGCTTTCAATCAAACTCGAGTCCCCGGACTCGAATCTGGAACAAACTGGTCAGATTCGACTAGGCCGCTTGAGGTCTTACTGAGTCGATCTGCAGTATAACTTTGAATTTTACCCAACGCGTCCGTCGGGATTTTTCATCATGTCTGCTGACACGGAAAGTAAGGATTAACGTTGCTGGAACGGTCCTTAGCCCAGCTCGAAAGTTCGGCGGGTCTTACCTTTGCACTATGCGTGCAGCATCCGAGGTATTTGCGACTGACGCAACTCGGGAATGTTTCGAGTATGATTTCTGAACTTTGTTGGACGAGTCATGCCCTTTGTCGACTGATATTTGCGTTATGCTATCGGGTGCGCGACAGCGCTCCCGATGGGAGTAGCCCCCGAGATTGTGCTTTATTGCTTTGCAATGGAGGATAATCTCAAAATCCCTTACTCTGCATATGTTAATCGAAGAAATTTGTGCCATAATTCTATCGGGTGCACGACAGTGCTCCCGATGGGAGTAGCCCCCGAGATTATGCTGTATTACTTGTAAATGGAGGATAATCTCAATCATTGTCCTAAGCATCTTCAGTCGAAGAATTTTTTGAATACGCTCCCGATGGGAGTAATATGACTTAGTCGAAGGAACGGTCGAGTGACCAATTTTGCCTTAAGAAAGTTTTGTCACACCCGAACTAATCAGGGCAATCGAGTGACCAATATGCGTTGGCATACTCGAACGTATTTTCTGAACAGATGCTTCAATGACGTCAGGGATGACGTTTATTTCGACTGCGATTTCTGACACGCGTGGCGTGCGTTATGCTGCGATTGATGGGACGTGACACGTAGGTGGGCCCATTTGTGCAGAGCTGACCGAAGACGGTGCCGTTTGGACTTGATTTGACCACACGGGCCCACTTTTTCCAGAGGCGTGATGATGGCTCCTCTTTTTGCGTGCGTAGTGGGCGGAGAGGCCGGCGACGGTTGCCCTCCGCGTTCGCCACGTGTACGGTGAGATCGCATGCGGAGCGCACGATTGTGATATGAATGGCTGTGATTGCGTTTGACTTGCGGTAAATAGGGGCACGGCGCTGGCGTCTGTTTTTACTTGCCATTTGCTCCCTGCGCCGCCCTGTTTCCTCATCTTCCTCCTTGCGCTGCGCCTCCATTGTTCTTTTGCCCAAGCTCTTTGTGCTCTGTCCATCCACCTAGCAATGGCCAAGGGTGGAGGCTCCAAGCGAGCGCTGCGTCTGCCGCCACGACTGACGCGGCAACTAAGGTCAAGAAGACCACAACGAGCGCGTCTGCTGCCGCCGCCGTTTTGAAGAAGAGCAGCGGGGACTGGGCGAAGTCCACCATCAGGACGCCCATCTGACCAAGTTTCGCGAGCAGGGTCTGCTTCCTCCCACGGACCAGCTTGCTGTTCGCGCGCCATCACCGAAGGAGGTACTCCCTGAACCACGCGCCAATGAGCGTGTCTGTTTTGCGGAGTTTCTGCCTAGGGGTTTCTCGCTCCCCCTCCATGATTTTGTGCGAGGTTTGCTTTTGCCTACGGGGTGCAGATCCATGATCTCACCCCGAACGGTATTCTGCACATTGCGTGTTTCATCACGCTATGCGAGTGTTTTTTGGGAGTTGCTCCAGTTGGGCATTATGGAAGGCCATTTTTATGGTGCGACCAAACAGGGGAGGCGGCCGCACCTACCCTGTGGGCGGCTGCGGGATCCAGGTGCGCGGTGACACCCGATATTTTCGACTGAAGACCGTCGACTCCGCACAAGGCTGGAGAAAGGGATGGTTTTATGCGAGTGTGAGCAGGACGCAGCTGCCGCTTTTCTGACTGCTGCCTTTGCAAGGACCAAGGCCTGGGACCACCAACTTTCGGATGAAGAACTGGCAGAAGCAGAGCCTCTTCTGTCCCAGATTGGAGGTCTTCTCGACAAGGTGACGGGTGTGCATCTAATTGCCACTTTTGTAAAGAGGCGGGTGTGGCCGATCCGTGCCCGAGCGCACCCCATGTGGCAGTACGAGGGCCCAAATGATGCCACACGGATGAGCCCGGAGGAGCTGTCAAGGAATGAGTTGTTGGCGCATGTGCGATCAATCACCAACCTGACGGCAGCCGACCCGTGCAACGTCGACTGCCCCATTACCCGTATGGGATGGAAAATCCTTTGCTTGAGGTATGTGTACTTTATGATTTGCTTGCAGTTGGAGTTGCCACTCATATGCATTGCAGCCTCTAATTTTGCAGCCGTGATTTATGACATGCAGGGTCACTCGACTGCTGCCTCCTTCCTCCTTTGCCAGAGAATGGTGCAACTGAAGAAACTCAGGTGCAAGAGATGGAAGCGAAAGGGGATCACTCGCCAATTCCCTCCGCCACCACTTCGCGTGTGGAAGAAGTTGAAGAGGAAGCAGCAGAAGAGGTGCAGACTGAAGAAGTGGCCGATTCTGACCCTGAGATCGACTCGCGCCTCCAAAGCGTCGTCGACTACCAAAAAGGTATCTTCGGCTGTGAGTTCACCCGCGAAGGAGCAGACTTGGAGGTTGACGAGGAAGCGGGCTCATCACCCGTTCCCAGCCGCTCCTTTGCGTGTATGCTCAACGAGCTCGACCCCTCCTCCTCATTCGAGTGGCGCCCCTGTCTTTGGAGGCCCAAATTTTGATGACCTCGACTATGACGAAGAGGAAGAACACAGGTTTGTGTTTTTACTTATGATATAAGTTTTTACTGCTGTTGCATACTTGTGCTGATGATGTCTTCATGTGCCACTCGCAGTGCTGAAACCAATCAGCCTTTATCTCCTCAGCAGAGAAAGTTCCGACGCCGGATCACCCGAACATTTCTCCCGCCGTGCATGAGGTTGTCCACCCGATGGACACCACTGCTGTTGTGGAGGCAGCCAAGGCTACGGTTGTGGCTACTCCTGAAGTCGGGACATCTGCTTCGACCCCTGAGCCTTGGACAAATCATGTGAGTACTTTTTGCCTTACCCGCGTAGTTTTGGGGCTGTGTACGTTACAAATTATGCTAACTGCGTGTGTCTGCAGCCCTTCTACCGCACACTGGCGGATTGCCAAAGCTTATGTCCAGGTGGAGCAGGAGAGGGATGGCCTGCGTAATGACCTGGAGCGACTCAGTCGTGAGTTTACTTTGCCATTTTTTCTGAAGCTCTTTTTGCAATACTTTGTCTTTGTCGATTATAAACTGTATGCGATTTGCTACTTCAGGCGAAAAGACAGCGGCTGAGTCCCGCGTAAAGGAGCTTGAAGAAGCACTCGTCACGCAGCGCGCTGAGTCGAAGAAGGATTGGATGCTGCCACTAACTCAGCTACCGCGCGTGAGCGAGGATATGCCGAACAACTGGCGAAACTCGCACATGTCATGGGAGGTGAGTAATCTTTTCGTTTTGAACTTATGGTGTGGTTGCAAGCGTCGTATATGACGTTTGCTCTTTGTGATTTGTGAAGAAGCTGCTGGCGCGCCGACCTCTGCAACGGGCAAGACGATCTGCCACTCGATCGTGTTGTGGCGACCTTGGGGTCGTGTGCACCCACGCGAAGGATGCACTCGCCAAGTCAGCGAGTACACTTGGCGCAGTGTACAAGGCCGTGCTCCCGAGTGGCGAAGTACCGACGACGGCGGATGGATTTGCCGATGTTTTTGGCCCGGGGACTTCCACCATGGCGAACTTCTCTCGCGCCCTTTCGGTACGCGGCTCGGAGTCCACCCTCAAGCTCCTTTTAGGCCACGGATTAGAGGGTGACTACGAGAGAGCGCTTTCTGATTTCCCGCGGAGGCCAGACGGGAGACTTGTGCCTTTGAAAGGAGTCAGCGCGCCAGCTGCACGACTGGCCGAAATTTTATGACCACCATGGAGCGCCGGGCAAAAGAGGTCGCCACTCGCTTGCTTAGGGGCAAGCCAGAGTCGACTTCCTAGTTTAGGGCAGCTGCATCCCTTCTTTTTTATGCCATGTAATGATATCTGTGAACTGCGAGTGTGCGTGTGATTTTGCTACTCTTTTATGTCAGTGGTCTTCTGTTAATGTGTCTGCGCTCGAAGAGCTGTATGCTGTTGCTGTCTGAGTTTTGTGACTAGTTTCTCATGAAACTTTTATGATACTTGGAACAGAAACGGCAGCCGCCACTTCATCCAGTTCGTCGCGGCATCATACCCCTTCTCGATCTCGAGCTCAGGTCAAATGATGCCGCGGTAATACGTTATATGAAGGCTCGACTTGCGAAACAGGAGCAAGAACTGGCGAGTGCCCGAAGCGAGCTGGAAAGGATGAGGGCAAGGCCTGCTTTACCCACCCAACGGGAGGAGTATGTGCTTGGCGAGATGGAGATCGTGAACAGACAGCTCGAGTGTAAGCATGACTGCCTTGATCTTATGAGTTCACAGCCTGTTCTTTTTGTTCACCCAACTTGTGTTGTTGCAGGTTTTGTTCAAGATTTCCAGGCGGAGCAGGCTCGCGTGGATGAGCAGTTGAACATGGCAACTGACGAACCCACGACTGGCCGCCAGCACTTTCGATTGGACAAGCACCGAGCACGCATACTGCGACTCTGCAGATCGGGTGTGGCGGAGCACTATGCTTCTTGAGTTGTGCAGGTCGGCCTTCAGTCGAATCAACCAGATGGTTTTTCCACTGGGCCACAACCTCAAGGAATCCAGCGTTGCTCGATCTCTTCCGGTCAACAGGTTCCATTCGAGGCTTCATCACCCAGAAGCTTGTGGACGGCGCCAACGCAACCATGTATCTCCGAAGTCAACGTCCAAATTTGCAGCTACGTCCACCCGTGCCTGGATCGTCTTTGTCCCAGTCGAATCTTGACGAAACATTCGATCACGCGAGGACATTGGTTGATTGCTATCAAGCGCAACTTATGGGCCCTGTTCTTCCAGCAAAGGATGAACCAGAAGATTAGGGTATTTATGTATAGGGAACAGCCCCCGAGTGTAAATTTGCCACTTAGTACATATTTGTTCACTTGTATGTATGCAGCCCCCGAGTGTATCGAGTGGGGTTTATGAAAACTTTACATAGATCATGAATTACAGCCCCCGAGTGCTCGAGTGAGGTTATGAATTTTATGAGAGTTGAAGCTTCAACTTATGCCTGCAGGCTCAGCCCCCGAGTGATTGATTGGGGTTGAGCAACTTTTTCCTTTGTGTTTAGTGTTATGATCCAGCCCCCGAGTATTCGAGTGTGGCTGAGTATTATGTTTGAAGGAGAAAGCTTTTATGTTTTGAGGTAGCTCAGCCCCCGAGCATACGGGTGAGGCTAAGTTTTGTGCTGATAAGCTATGCGAGTAGTAAGCAGGAAAAGTATGAGGAATTTATTGACTATATTCCATTTATGAATGTTAGGCTGCAGGCCGCCTCATTAAAAACCTTCCAGTCCCCTTAGGTACCCTGGTAAGGAAAAGAGCGCGTCTGAAACCTGCAGCCATCCGACATATGAGCCTATTACATTATGCGACTGAGCAATCTAAGCATAGAAACGGCGCAGCTGCGCAACGTTCCAAGGATTGTGAGAGTTCGCCGGTCTTCGCATGCTTCAGTCTGTATGCTCCACCACCTATGACCTCGGTGATGATGAAGGGTCCTTCCCATGGAGAAGCAAGTTTATGCACCTTCTTTGCTTCAGTCGAAGTACCAAGTCACCCACCTCGAAGGACCTGGTACGCAGTCGACGGCTGTGATAGTTGCGTAGATCTTGCTGGTAGACAGCTGTGCGTGCTAGCGCTGTGTTGCGTGCTTCTTCGAGCAAGTCGACTGCATCTTCGAGTGCTTCATCTGCATCTTCTTCATTGTATGCTTCGACCCTTGGTGCGTTGAACCTTACGTCTGATGGCAGGATTGCCTCTGCGCCGTAGACCATGAAGAATGGAGTGAATTGTGTTGAGGCGTTGGGTGTTGTGCGTAGGCTCCATAGCACAGACGGGAGCTCTTCTACCCAAGCACCCGCAGCCCTTTTGAGTGGCACCAGGAGGCGCTTCTTGATTCCACTCGTCACAAGCCCATTGGCCTTTTCGACTTGGCCGTTTGATTGCGGGCGCCACAGATGCATAATTGAGCGTGATATCTTGCTCTTTGCAGAAGGATTTGAATTCCTCAGCCGTGAAGTTTGTACCGTTGTCAGTGATGATGCTATTTGGCACACCAAAGCGGTATATGATGGATTTTATGAAATTGACTGCTGTAGTGGCAGTCGAACTTGTGATGGGTACTGCTTCAATCCACTTGGTGAACTTGTCGACCGCCACCAGAAGGTGAGTATGCCCTCCATGGGAGGATTTTTTGAGTGGCCCAACCATATCGAGCCCCCACTGGGCGAAAGGCCAGGCCAATGGTATTGTCTTCAACGCCGATGCGGGTGCGTGGGCTTTGTGGCGAATTTTTGGCAGCCGATGCACCTTTTGACTATGTCCTCCGCGTCTTTGAGTGCTGTGGGCCAGTAGAAGCCTGCGCGAAAGGCTTTGGCTACGAGTGATCGACTGCTGGCGTGATGCCCGCAAGTACCTGCATGAATATCACGAAGGATGGCTTGGCCATCTTCAAATGCTATGCAACGCTGGAACATACCTGATATGCTGCGTTTGTAAAGTTCACCGTTGATGACAGTGTATGCTTTAGATCGTCGAGTGACGCGTCTTGACTCTGTGAAGTCTTCGGGTACCTCGCCGCGGAGTATGTATGCGAGGAAGGGTTGAGTCCAAGTTGGCTCGATGAGGAGTACCTCGACTGGTGGGTCCTCTGTGCTAGGTGTTTTGCTCTTGGCTGGTGCGGCTGATGCAGGAGTTGCCCGCTTCTTTTTGATTGATCTGTGCTCGATGCGCTCGAAGAAGACACCAGGTGGCACTGGTGCTTTGGTCGCACCAATGTTGGCTAACTTATCTGCTTCTTCATTGCTCTCACGCCCTATGTGCCGCAACTCGCAGCCTTCGAAGCTGCCCTCCATGATGTTGTACAGTCACGGTAGGCGATCATGTTATCTGCGATTGCGTCACAAGCCTTCATTGTTTGCTGCACCACACCAGTCGAGACACCCGAGTGCTTTAGCCATCCTCATGCCATGGATCAGAGCCTCGTATCTGCTTCGTTATTGGATGGGAACTCGAATCCCATTTGCAGGATGTAGCGAGCTTGTCGCCTTTTGGTGATATGAGGATGACACCTGCGCCTGCGCCTTCGTTTTTCTTCGAGCCATCAAAGTACATAGTCCAGGAATTGGACACATCTGGTGCTCCTGGGAGCTGAGCTTCAATCCACTCGGTGTGGAAGTCGGGTAAAACTTGTGCTTTGATGCCTTCGGGTAATCATACTTGATGTCTCTTGGTGCTAGCTCGATGAGCCATTTTGCTACTCGCCCAGTTGCATTGGGGTTTGTGAGGATGTCCCCGATCCCTGAAGTGCTGATTACAGTGATCGGGTGCTCGGAGAAGTAATGCGTCAGCTTCCTTGAGGACATGAACACGGCGTATGCCAGCTTCTGATAGTGCGGGTACCGCTGCTTTGATGTGGAGAGCACTTCACTCAAGTAATAGACTGGACGTTGTATGCTTTGGGCGTGTCCCTCCTCTCTGCGTTCGACCACTAGAACAGTGCTCACCACCCTATTAGTTGCAGAGACATATAGGTATAGTGGCTCGCGTTCCCTTGGTGCTACGAGGATTGGAGGGCTTGTGAGGACTCGCTTGAGGTCCGTGAAGGCTGCTTCGGCTTCTGGCGTCCACTCGAATTTATCTGCTTCTTCATCAGTCGATAGAACGGGAGTGCTTTTTCGCCTAGCTTGCTGATGAATCGACTGAGTGCTGCTACTCTACCCGCCAACTTTTGCACGTCGTGGAGCTTTGAAGGCCTTTGCATCGTCAAGATGGCCTGTATTTTCTCCGGGTCCGCCTCGATTCCTCGAGCTGAGACTAGATACCGAGGAGTTGCCCGGCTGGCACGCCGAACGTGCACTTCTTCGGGTTGAGCTTGATGTGGAAGCGTTTGAGGTTTGCGAATGTCTCTCGCAAGTCATCGAGTAGTGTGTTTTCCTCTCTTGTGGTGATGACGATGTCATCTACATAGACCTGGACGTTTCGCCCAATCTGCTTCTTGAGGCAATCTTGCATCATGCGCTGATAGGTTGCGCCTGCGTTTTGAGCCCGAAAGGCATTGTGGTGTAGCAGTAGACCCCGAGTGGGGTTATGAACGCCGTTTTCTTCATCCTCTTCCTTCATCCTTATCTGGTGGTAACCCGAGTAGGCATCCAGGAAGGACAAGCGAGCGCACCCGGCGGTGGAGTCGACGATCTGGTCGATTCGAGGTAGTGGAAAGTGATCCTTTGGACAACACTTATTGAGTGCTGTAAAATCTACGCACATCCGAAGGATATCTGTGTGCTTCTTCTCTACGAGTACGGGGTTGGCCACCCATTGTGATTTCTTGATCTCTCTGATGAATCCTGCTGCGAGTAGCCTGTCGACTTCGGCTTCGACTGCAGTTCTTTTTGGGCCGGATATGCGGCGCATTGTTTGTTTGACTGGTTTAGCACCTGGAAGTAGCTGGAGAGAGTGCTCGGCGAATTCCCTGGGAATACCTGGCATGTCTGCTGGACACCATGCAAATATATCCCAGTTCTCACGGAGGAATTCGACGAGAGATTGACTGTCTTGGTTGGGGGTCAGTCGGGTGCACCTGATGCGATCTTGTGTCGTTGGTGGCATGAATGCTCTGTCGACTGCCACCTTTTTGTGCTCTGGCATAAGTGTTCGATCGTTGGAGACCGCTAGATCAGCGAGTGTTGCTTCCATGCCAAACATCTCAGAGATTTTGCTGAATTCTCGGTCGCAAGAGTCAGACTTTTGGAAGTTCCCCTTGACTGTGATTACTCCTTTTGGTCCAGGCATCTTCAGCTGGAGGTATGCGTAATGTGGCACCGCCATGAATCGAGCGAACGTCGGGCGTCCAAGTATAGCATGGTATTGTGACTTCCAGTCGACCACTTCGAACTCAATCGACTCTGTCCTGAAGTGGTGCTTGTCCCCGAACGTCACGTCGAGTTGTATGGTGCCTTCTGGGCTTATTGCTTTCCCTGGAAATACCGTGGAAGGTATTTGAAGATCTTGGCAGGTTTTCGACTGACCTGTTCATTTTGCGGAGCGTATCTGCGAAGATGATGTTTATGCCGCTCCCACCATCCATGAAGACTTTGGACATAGCGTAGCCTCCAATTTGCGTCGAGTACCAGAGCAGAGTGCCCTAGTCGAACAACCGATGGAGGGTGGTCCTCTTTGCTGAAGCTTATTGTAGTATCGGATCCCTTCAAGTATTCTGTCACCGCAGGTGACATGACCGCCATGTTTACCTGTCGAGTGCGAAGCTTTTGCTCCCTGTTGGAAGGTCGATCTTTTGTATCATGTACATCTGCCCTTGGGGTGGAGGGTACTGTGGCTCGTCCACGAGGTATGTGTGTATGGCACCCGCGAGGTTTCCGCCTGCAGCAGGCTGTGGTGTTGGAGGTGGTGCCATCAGAACAGGCACGTTGTTTGGCTGAGACACGGGTGCAAGTGCTTGTGCGGCTGCTGCCTTTCTGCGATTTACGTAATCAGTCGCCATTTGGTCGAACTCCCTGCAGTTTCTCATCGAGTGATTGGATCGCAGTTTTCCGTCGTCCCCCTTGTACAGGTGGAATCTGCAATCAGCGTCCATCTTTTCTTCGAATGATCGCTCAGATTGTGCCCTGACTTGCGCCAGTCCTTCCTCTTGTAGCTATCACTGCGTTTGGCTGCGATCTCGGCTGTCTCGACGATCATCTCGACTGTCCCGTCGATCTTCTCGACTGTCCCGTCGATCTTCTGATCGCTGGTCCCGTCGATCTTGGTCGTTGCGTGGTGTAGAGAATCCAACCGCCATGAATTCGGGTCTATCGTCGTCGTAATGTCGTTTTGAACGCTTGCGCCTTCGATCGTCCCTGTATGAGTCTCTGCGGCTTCGACTGCCGCTTTCATGATTGTCACGGGGTGAGGACCCGCGTGTTGTGCGCGCCATATCTTCTCCATTTGCCCATTCAGTCGCGGTCATCAAGAGGTTAGCCACAGAGGTTGGCTTTTTGCGACCGAGTGCTTCTTTGAGGTCATGCCTAGCGAGTCCCATTATGAAGGCATCCATGGCCATGTCTTCTGAAATTACTCCGACTGAGTTGCGTATCTCAGTCCATCGTCTGATGTATGACCTCAGCCTTTCGTCTGATCGTTGCACGCAGGCCCGTAGCTCTTCGAACGTTTTTGGGCGCTCACACAGAGGTTTAAAGTTTTTGATGAAGTCCTCGCGGAAGTGATCCCACGAGTCGTATTTTGATGGAGGTAGGGGATTGAGCCAGTCGCGGGCTGTGCCTTCGAGCATGAGTCGTATGTACTGCATGGCTGTGGTGTTCGTGCCTCGCTGGCACGCAACAGCCAGCCTGTAGTCTTCTAGCCACCCAAGGTTCCTGTCGACCCGTATACTTGGGCTGTTCGGATGTGAGTTTGAATCCTTTGGGCATCCGTGTCTCGCGGACGCGTCGAGTGAAGCACAGAGCTCCATGTGGCTCAGGCTCTTGATCAAGTATGAGTCGCTACTGTAAGATCTGCGTGACCTGCTCTTGGACCTGCGCCTTCGCGAGCGCTTCTTTCCTTCGAGTGGTGGCGACGACCACTGTGATTATGCTCTTCCCGAGGCGCGTCGACTAGGGCACGGTCTCGACTCACACCTGGAGTTCTTGGAACTTGGCGTATGGCCTTTGCAGCTAAGGCGAGTGATTGATCTGTTGCGATGTAGTTTTGCATTGGGGTCATCCGCTGGGGCTTGATTGCCTCCAGGTATGCTGCAGCGGTGTAGAGAGCACCTGCTGCTGTTTTGGGCACCGGCAGTCCTTCCTCGTCGTATGTCATGAAGGAGTTGCCTAAGTTGCGGGTGAGTGCCGCCTTCTCGCCTGGCGAGAGGTGTGACAACCTTGATCTGGTCTTGTGTCTGCTCGCCCGGTGGAGCTCACGGAGAGCTGTCTTCTGCGCGCACTCGATAAGCTAGCTTGCTTTTTGCGTTCTTCGAGTGTTGCTCTTATCTGCTTCAGTCGAAGTGACTCCTGCCAGTTGAAGTACTGGAAAGTCAACATCTCTTCTTGTGTTGCGTCTGCTGGCATCATTGTGCACTCCTTGATGACTTTATCTGCTTTTGCTGCCATCTCAGCAGTGATTGTGAGAGTTGTGACTCCGTCCGGCATAGTAACTGTGCACGGGAATTCTGTAGGCCTGCGACTGGCCGCAGTGTCTGATGTTTTTGCGGCGATGGCAACGTAGACCTGCTGGGTATGACCCGAGGGTATGTGTGTGCTTTCGAGTCCCTTCATGGACTCGACATCTTCATCGAGGCTCATGTCTGAGTCCGTATGTTCATCGAGTGGTCCGTCTGGACGGATCTCGCAGTCGACGCCTTCATCGCCTATGCTCATCTCGGCGTCGGCGAGGTTGTTATGAATCTCGAAGTCGAGGTTGTTGTTGGCGCAGATCTCGGAGTCGACGTGGTTGTCGATATGAATTTCAGGTTCGTCGAAGTCGCTGAGGGAAATCCTGCAGTCGAAGCTATCCTCGAGTGGGAGATCCAGCTCGGATCGTTTGTGCGATATGCTAATTCGGCCTCCTCACCCTGGAGTTCTTCAATGAGCTCGCGCATCTCTCGTGTGGACATGGTTGTTGCAGACGAACAAGCTTGGAGGGTCGACGATGGTATGGACACAGTGGAAAGATCCGCAGTCGAAGGAGCCGCAACCGATGGAGCCTCGGGTGCGGAAGTCACGAGTTGGCGTGGATCCGTCAAGTCCTGTACACCAAGCTTGTTGACGAAAAAATTGAACGAACCAACGGTTAAACCCAAACCTGACTCGAGATCGGAGAAAGCCTCCTGGAATCCTGGCGAGTGTGGCTCGAAATCCATCAGAGGATCCGATGCGCTTTTTGCGGGTGAAGCCGGCGTGTTGCCGTTTGTCGAGTGAGCCGGCAAGTTGCCGTGTGCCGCCTGAGTCGGCGAGTTCTGGTTTGTCGATGCAGCCGGCGAGTTGCCGTTTGTAGATCCGATCGGCGAGTCGTCGCTTTCCGATGGAACCGAAGAAACCGCGAGTCCAGCACTATTCTTTCCCACAGACGGCGCCAATTGACGAGGTGTACCCTCATCAAATCCCATGGTTAAGGACCTAGGGTTGAGATTATGGGGAGAGAACGTGGTAGTACTGGTAGTTTCGTCGGCTGACAAGCAGAGGCAAAGATTTACCCAGGTTCAGGCCCCTCGGTGGAGGTAAAGACCCTACTTCCTGCTTGTCTGGTATTGATTGTGGATTATGCGATTACAGGAGAGCTCCAGCGAGAGGTCGATCTCGCAAGAGCGTTGGTGGTTCGAGTATGGCTTAGCCCCAGATCGGTACCCCTCCCAGCCTTTAAATAGGCTGGGTCTCGGAGTTTGTAACCGACCTAGTTTACACGTAAGGAAAGCCTAAACCGACTATGCCTACGTCTAATCTTGGAGGGTACTCCATCTTCTTGGGCCTCTTGTCTTGGGCTTCGAGTAGGCTCTTCGATATTGGGCCTTAGTCGTCACGTGCACTAGGTACGCTCATGATAGGGTACCCGATATGTATACCCATATCAGGGCCGAGGCCAGGTCCGAGAGTGGAGATCTTCTGCGGCTCGCGCCGGAGCTGATCAAGCCCTGACATTTGTGCTCTCCTGGTATGAGGCCATCAACCTCAATGCCGTGCGCTCCCTGCGCCAAGGCTCCAAATGGACCTCAGATCCGACACTCATCGCGAGCCGCAAGGAGGCAGCCACCTTCATGGCCAGCTATGCTCCCACCCGACATTTCTTCCCTGGTCCAGCCTATTCGGAGGATGAAGAAGATGACGAGGATGATGAAGAGGGTGAAGACGAGGGAGATGATGTTGATGAGGAGATCGAGGTTGAAGCTCCCGACACTGCCACTGCCGGAGCGACCGAGACTGCTGCTGCCGGAGCAACCGAGACTGCTGCTGCCGGAGCAGCCGACACTTTGCTGCCGGAGCAACCGACACTGCTAAGCCGGCTGCGACCGAGACTTCTGAGAAGCCGGCAACCGAGACCTCGGTCGAGCCTACAACCGAGACTGCTCCTGAGCCTCGCACCGCTCCAACTGCTCCGAGCTCCTCCGAGGCAGCTGCCTAAACTTATCACAAACTGAACCATTAAATCCCCGGAATGCCGGGTGCAGATGTAAATATACTTTTAAGTATTCGCAGTGCTACTTTATCAGTGCTACTTTTATCATATTAGTTTCAACAAGACAGCTCAATGCCGGATCACTTTGCACCAAGTCCCCGAGTTTACTTTCTTGTTTACTATACTTAGTAATCTCTGCTCTTGTCTACCATTTAGGCGTTCGACAGTCGAGTCACAAGATCAACATTATAGCATACAATACTTGTAAATTTTGAGGTAAGGTTTAGAGTCATCCGACACAAGGAAAAGGAAAGAAAAAACCGGGTTAGTAAACGACATATGTCGGATCTTTTTAGGACCGAGTCCCCGAGTCCATTTTCATGTTTACCATATACCATAACCTCTGCTCTTGACTGCCATTTCGGCGTTCGTCAGTCGAGTCACAAGATCACAACAAAATAGCATACATTACTTGAACTTTGAAACGAGGTCTCAAAATCATCCGACATATGAACAACACAGAAAAAACCGAGATAAAACACAAGCATATAGACAAAGGCAGTCCCCGAGTTTCTTTTCGGAGTGCCGGCATTTTATTCAAAGGAAAACCGAGATACATACATTGCGCCCTTATGAGTAAAAGGGGCGGAGTAGAGCTACATTCCAGGGTCTTTTGGTCTCCTCTCCGGATTTGTCCATCACATTTTTCCTCGGTGCCTGCGCATCTATAAGATAGTATGAATCATTGTGCAGCGCCTTGCTCACAATGAATGGTCCCTCCCATGGAGGTGACAACTTGTGTCGGCCTGCTTTGCGTTGCACTAGCCTCAGCACCAAATCTCCCTCTCGGAAACCCGAGGGCTGATCTTCCGGCTATGATAGCGTCGGAGATTTTGCTGATATATAGCTGACCGAGATAAGGTCAGTTCTCGTGCTTCTTCGAGCAAATCAACATCATTTTCCCGAGCTTCTTTTGCCTCGGTTTCAGTGTACAGCGCCACTCTCGGCGAGTCATATCCATGTCGGTCGGCAGGACCGCTTCTGCTCCATAGACCAGAAAAAATGGCGTATAGCCAGTTGAACGATTCGGTGTGGTCCTTAGACCCCACAACACTGCTGGTATCTCCTCTATCCAGCATCCCGGAGTTCGCAACAGTGGTTCAATCAACCGGGCTTTGATACCGGCTAACACCAATGCATTTGCTCTTTCCACTTGCCCATTTGCCTCTGGGTGTGCCACCGAGGCTATGTCCAACCGAATTCTTTTTTCCGCACAGAACCGAGCAAACTCTCCCACAGCAAAGTTTGTGCCATTATCCGAGATAATGCTATGGGGGTAACCATATCTCAAAATGATGTCCTTCAAAAAGGACACAGCTGTGTGACCATCACACTTCCTGATTGGCTTCACCTCGATCCATTTGGTGAACTTGTCCACCATCACCAGCATATGAGTCATGTTACCTCGGGCTGGCCTGAACTCTCCCACCATATCCAGACACCAAACTGCAAAGGGCCAAGTGATTGGAATTGTCTTGAGTGCCGAGGCTGGCAGGTGGATCTTTTTAGCAAACCTCTGACATCCCTCACACTTTCGGACGATATCTTCTGCCTGGTTCAAAGCACTGGGCCAATAAAACCCATGCCGGAATACTTAGCCACCAAGGCTCTTGATGAAGCATGATGACCACACTCTCCCTGATGAATCTCCAGGAGCATCTCTTGCCCTTCCTGCGGCTCGACACAGCGCTGCAGTACCTCGGTCACACTTCTCTTGTATAACTCCTGGTTGATGATGGTGTATGCCTTGGATCTTCTTTGCACTTGCCTAGCCTCAACTTCATTACTTGGCAAACTCCCGTCCATCATATATGCCATTATTGGTTGTGCCCACTCCGGCACAGGACGCACAGGAAAGACCGGATCATCCACCTCCATGAGATCAACCGACATTGCTTCTTCCGAGATGAGTAACCAGTCCCCGGTTCTGCCAAGCAGTCCCCGGGTTTCCCAAATGCACCGACATCGACGTCCATGGGAACAGCACCAGACTCCGGTTTCGCCGGGATAAAGATTGACTCGGACTCGGGCGATGGTTTGATTGATGGCTTCCTCAAATGCTCCAAGGCTATGCCGGGTGGAATTGGATCCCGGATGAACCTAGCTTGGACAGTACATCGGCGGCTTCATTTCAGCCCGAGGTATATGCGTGAGCTCGCAACCTTCAAAGAACCCCGAGATCTTCTGGACATGAAACCGATACAACGCCATGTTGGCGTCTAAAGCATCCCAATTTCCCGAGACTTGCTGCACCACCAGATCCGAGTCTCCGAAGCATTCTATCCGGCGAATACCAATTTCTTTGGCCACATTTAGCCCATGAACAAGTGCCTCATACTCGGCCACATTGTTAGATGCCGCAAAATGAATCTGCAACACATATCTCAGTTGATCGCTTAGGCGAGGTAAGGACTACCCCGGCACCTAAACCAATTTTCGTCCTGGAACCATCAAAGTGCATTCTCCAGTAATTGGAGTCAGGCAATGGTGGCTCATATTGCATTTCGGCCCAATCCACCAAGAAATCCGGCAGTGCCTGAGATTTAATGGCATCTCTTCTTTCATAGTGAGGAGTGTAAGGGGACACCTCGATGCCCACTTGGCTACTCGGCCAGTTGCATCTTTACACCCAATGATCTCCGAGATAGGAGCCTCACATACCACAGTGATTGAATGCTCTTGGAAGTAATGTTTCAACTTCTTAGCAGCCAGATAGACACCATATGTCATCTTCTGGTAGTGAGGATAGTTCTGCTTGGATAACGAGATCACCTCGCTCAGGTAATATACCGGCCTTTGCACAGTTTTGCCATCTCTTCTCGCTCCACTACTAATACGACACTCACAACCCGGTTTGTGGCTGCAATGTAGAGCAACATCGGCTCTTTGGGTAATGGTGAGGCCAGTATCGGCGCAGTTGCCAACATCTTTTTTAACTCGGTGAACGCCGCATCTGCTTGCGGGGTCCACACGAAGTGGGTGTTTTCTTCATGAGCTGATACAAAGGCAATGCCTTTTCTCCCAACCTGCTAACAAACCGACTTAAGGATGCCAAACATCCGGAATTTCTGCACGTCCTTGAGACATGTCGGTAACCTCATGCTTTCAATAGCACGGATTTTTGTCGGGTTCACCTCGATACCTCGGCTCGACACGAGGAAACCGAGTAACTTGCCTGCCGGCACACCAATGTACATTTGTCCGGGTTAAGTTTTATCCGGAATTTCCTTAGATTCGCAAATGTTTCGCTGAGATCATCAATCAGAGTGGATTTCTCCTTAGACTTGATGACAATGTCATCGACATACACCTGCACATTTTTGCCTATTTGATCATGCAAGCATTTTTGCATACATCTCTGGTAAGTAGCACCAGCATTTCTCAAACCAAATGTCATGACACGATAGCAATAAGCCCCATACGGGGTGATAAAAGCAGTTTTCATTTGATCAGCAGGGTTCAGTGGTATCTGGTGAAAACCAGAATACGCATCTACAAAGGATAACAGCTCACACCCGGCTGTGGAATCGATCACTTGATCAATCCGAGGCAGCGGGAATGGATCCTTAGGACATGCCTTGTTCAAGTTTGTGTAATCAATACACATGCGCCACACAATGGCCACGTTCGGGTCATCTTTTTTCTTTTCCACCAGGACCGGGTTAGACAACCAGTCCGGGTGCAGCACCTCCATGATGAAACCAGATGCAAGTAATCTGGCCAGTTCATCACCTATCACCTTTCTCCTCTCATCCGAGAGACGTCGCATAGGTTGCTTCACCGGTTTCATATCCGGTCTGACGAACAAAGAGTGCTCAGCCAACTCCCTCGGAACACCTGGCAGGTCCTGATTAGACCATGCAAAGATATCCCGGTTCTCACGGAGGAAGTGACTGAGCTCGCCTTCCTATTTCTCCGTTAACCCGGTACCAATGATGACGTTGTGGTCCGGACATGCCGGGTCAACATTGATCTTCTTGGTCTCCTTGGGCCTCGAAAGTTGCATTCTGCTCCGGGTTAGCCATACCCGGCATGCCGAGTTGCGCGGACTGAGCCAATGCCACCACTTCATGGATCTTCTTCTTCTCTGCAGCGATAATCAGTGACTCGGCCAAGCACGATCCAGCCGAGGCACACTCCAGTGCACGCTTGTAATCACCCGAGATAGTGATGATGCCATTAGGACCTGGCATTTTCATCTTGAGGTAACCCACATGGGTTGATATCATGAACTTGGACAGCGCAGGCCTGCCGAGTAAAGCATGGTATGGACTTTCGAGGTCCACTACCTCAAACTGGATGCTCTCAGTTCGGCAGTTTCCTTGGTGCCAAACAACACATCAACCCAAATTTTGCCCATAGGTGCACATGAAACACCCGGCACTATACCATGAAAGGTTGTAGAACTCGGCTGCAGCATATTTGCCGAGATACCCATCTTCACCATGGTGTCTCGGTACATGATATTGATAGCACTCCCATTATCAATGAGAACTCGGGTGAACCGAACATTGATGGTGGGTCCAAAGAATGTCGGATCCACCACCAATGCATAACCTCCCGGAGTTGGCATAACTCGGGGATGATCCCTTCTGCTCCAATGATCTCTTGCTCGGACCAGTGCAAATACTTCGGCACTGCCGGCATAACTGCGTTCACCTCCAGTGCACGCCGATGCAAGCTCTTCTTGTCAGTTGGCTCGGTCACAAAGACCACATAGCTCTGATGAGCTTCTCTGTAATCTCCCTGGGGATACTCTCCCTGCCTGCTGGGACCAGTGTTGTTGTTCCCTCCGACATTCACCTGATTCACAGGTTTCGGATCTGCTTGCCTCGGAGCTGGCGGATTCACCGGGATAGCATTTGCTCCGGTGAGCGGTAAGTTTTGCCTCGGCGGAATTCTCTGAGGTGCCCCCGCCTGATTTCCTCCGGCTCTGCTCCTTCCCCCCTTGTGCGCTGATACCAGCTGCACTGCCGAGTTGTATGGTTCAGGCCTGCGGATGTCTTGGGTGTGGAAACTGCAAGGCCATCCAACATAGCCTCATAAGTGAAGGACTGCTTCTGGTCACCCATGGCTTCTTCCCTTCTTGATTCTGGCCCCATGCTGGGCCGTTGTACTTCGGACGCTGGCTATTGCCGGCATCTGGCTGGTCTTGGTTTACCGCTGCAACCTGGTTTGAGCCATACCGGTAATCCGGCTCTCTCCTCTTGTTTCCGAAGTCCTGGCGATCGTTCTGCCTGACTGGCCCGGGTCTGTTATTCACCGGGTATCTTCTACTCGGTTCCACCGAGTTCAGCAAGGGTTGCATCGGATCACCCAGTGCATAGCTATCCGCAATCCGGATTGTCTCGGCCAGGGTGGCCGGCATTTCCCTCTGCAACTTCTGCCAGAGCATGGAGCCGTGTCGGCACCCCTGGGCAAACCAAGATATGGCCTGCGCCTCCACAACTCCTTCACAGGAATTGCGAATAGTACTCCACCGGGTCAAGTAATCCCGGTCAGTTTCATTATCCCTCTGCTTGCACATCGCAAGCTGCTGAGGACGATTCGGTCTCTTGTATGTGCTGGAGAAGTTGCTAACAAATGCTTCTTCAAAGTCCAGCCAGCAATCAACGCTGCCCTCTCGCAGGTTGTTCAGCCAGATCCGGGCTGGCCCTTCCAACATTTGCGGGATATACCTCACCGCCCATCGGCGGTTTCCTCCCGCGATATGCACTGCCGACACATAATCTGTCAGCCAGTCCTCCGGCTTAGTACTGCCGTCATATGTCTTTGCGCCTCGGTTCAACTGAAAGTGCCGCACCGGTGGCTCCCTCATGATCCGAGGTCCAAAGCATGCAGGCCAGGTGGACCTTGCTCTTCCAGCATCTCGGACATATAATCCTGTCCAACTTGTAGCGTGCATCATTTGGTGACAACTGGCGAGGTCCCAACCGGATCCCAGTGCACCTTCATATCTCGGATACCCGGCTTTCTCCATAGCCGAGTAACCATCATCATAACGGTTAGCCACCTGGTCAACACCTTGTGGCTGCTGGACATGCTCTACATTTTGCTGCTGCTGGGCGAGATTTTGTGTCGGATACCGAGGTGGATAGCCTCGGCCAGCCGAGTTAACTACTCCGGCACCTGGACCGCCCGGACCGGGATTGCTTTTACCCCGGCCGGCACTGCCTCGCCCAACTAACTGTTTTCCGGCACATGCCGGATCATACACCTGTATCTGTTGCTCTTACCGGAGTTTACACTCCGGTCCCGATCTCCACCGACATGCGGTGATGAAGCTTGCCCCTTAGATCCACTGGCTCCCCTAGCCGAGTGAACAATCTCGGACCCACCTGCAACTGTGTTAGCCTTGCGATAGGCCTCATTCTGCCGGGTAGCCACAGCTACCAACTCATTAACTCGGTCTTGCTGCCTACGGAGAGCTTCTCCGGATAAGCCTGACAACTCGGCTCTTGCTGCCTCGGCAGCTCTAAGAGTCTTAGCAGGGGAACTATACTTCGGTTTTTCGACCGATAAGTTACTAGGAGTCTTACTGGAACTAGATCTACCATCTCTAGCAATCTCGGCATTGAGGTTTTTACCCCTCTTCGCACATCCTCTACTCGACTAGGGCGAGCAGCTACCGGGGTTAAACCATGTGCTTGGTTATACTCACGGAGAGTTATCCCGAACTCTCTCCTCACCTCGGCCATCTCCAGAGCCTCCTGATGCAAGCTCTGACGCCGTGCCTCCAACTCTGCCTCCATTTGGGCAGCATCTGTACCGGCAGCTACCGGCACAGCCAGTTTCTCGATTATCTCCTCGAGATGAGCCGGCCTAACCGGTACATCGGATGTACCGGCCTGGCCTCGGAGGTTCTCCCTCCTCTCCAGCGGCACTTTCGCCGATCTGGTGACCTTGGGGGCAGGATTACCGGCATCTCCTTTGCCGGGTTCTCTACCGGCACCACCCGCAGTGCCGGTCATCATGACCTCTGCGCAGCTCCCGGGGCGCTACGCCGGCCGCGAGCCGCACAGACAGCAGGAGGATCCTCGGCCACAAGCACCTGCTCGGGGTACTTGCAGACAACCTCGGTGGCGACGTAGGTCACGAAGGTGCCAAGCTGATGAGGCAGCCGTTCGTCGGGAACGGCCTGCTGCCGAAGCATCCCGCATTGTCGCTGATGAAGTTCAGCGAGCCGAGCTTGCAGATGAGCCCGCAGACGACGCGCTCGCCGGAGTCGATGATGGAACCCGTCCGGATGATCACACCAGCCAGCGCCGCTGCTGGCCCCACGGTGGGCGCCAACTGTCGTGGTGGTATCACGGCAGATGCCATAGGATGGCTAAAGAGCGGGGCCGATGGACGCTGGAGGATCCGGGAGAGAGCTAGCGCGCTAAGAAGCACACACAGATGAACTCACAAGCACAGGAACACACACGATCTACCCAGGTTCGGGGCCCTCGTGAGGAGGTAAAACCCCTACTCCTGCCTGTCCCTCTCTATACCTCGGTGTCACACGTACAAAGCTGCTCCTCGAGCTGTATGATCCCAACAATGGGGATGAACACAAGGTAGAAGAGGTAGCTATGGGGGGAAATATCTCTCAGTGCCTCGTCCCTCACGCAGGAGGGGGTGAGGCCCTATATATAGGCTAAACCGAGTTACGGAAGTGCCCCTCCACTAGCAACGGTCACATCACCGTACCGGCACTGCAGACGCGCACGCCTGCGCATCATGATTGTCTCTGCACAGTGGACAGGACGTGGCTTGCCCATGTCCTGTCCCATATCTCTGCTCCTAGGTACACCCGAGGTCAGCGGTGTCTTTCTCCTGCTCCCACGCGCGTCCTTGGTCAGCAGAGGTAAGCCTAGTCACCCCAGTCACGCGCCGTACCGCACGCCGCGCTCCCGTGCCAGACGGGATGTGACAGCAGCGCTGACCACCGTCCGACATAAGGTGCCTATCTCTGCAACCCGGCATGGATATGCCGGATTCCCTTCCTTGAATAACCTTCCCTGCACATAAGAAAACACACAAGATACCGACATTCATATGTCGGTCACGATGTTTCGGATCCCTTATCTCGGATCCCATAACTCGGTCAACATATGCCGGTTAGCACCAGCATGATACCTCGGTCCCTTCTGGCCCGGGTTACCTCGGCTTTGCTATGTCGGTTTGCACCAACTCCACACCCTGGTCACTCTAGAGGTCCAGGTATGTCGGCTTTCACTGTAACTTGGCCCACACCTGGGTATAGCTTTTGCCATACCATGACCCTACCTGGGGGTAGCCCCCGACAGCACCTTTGGTATTAATAAACTCTACCATTACAAATATGGTGTTATATGTTGTATCCATCCTTCTGTTATCAAAGGTGTCTTACCCATGGAAAAAATAGCGCGCTATAGCATATCTGGAGGGTCCACGCTAAATTTTGTCACTTTTGGGCGCTACGGTGCTATTCACGAAATAGCACGCTATATCGCGTTAAAACGTCATAACTTTAGCGCGCTATTTTCTTTTTTTCAGTGTATCAGTGAAAAGCACCGAGTTTTTCACCTTAAGAAGAAGCAGAAATTCCTTTCTATTTGTCTTGATGATGAATTGCAATCTACTGGTTCCTCTTTTGAAGATGTCATCGCTAATGGTGAGGATTTTGAATAAATAATTTACGTTATGTTGTTGCCCCGTGAGATGTTGATTTTAAGCTTTTAGACAATTGGAGAATGTTTTTCGTACGTGGTTATGCATATATTATTCTGTCATTTCTGGACTATATTCTTTAATCTTGTCAAAATTCTTTATTTTCAGCTATATGTGGTATTTTTTTCAGAACGCTATATTGAAATATAGCATGCTATTAGCACGCTATAGCGTGTATAGCATCTAGAGGAGGCCGCCGCTATTTCTCTTAGCACGCTTTGTTTTACCTTGTGTCTTACAGAGAATAGACTATTGCTGATCTAGATTGTAATTGGCAAGTGACCAACAAAAGAAACAAGATATCGTTTATCAAAAATAAAGCATCTTATATCGGTCAAAGGATCAAGGTGGATTATGGATTCATGTTTTGTAGTCTAAAAACACTGTATTATTTAGTCAATGGTTATTCAAACTTCTTATTGAGGGCGGTTTGTGGTAAGAAGTGTTGCTGAATAAGTATATTTGTTCCAAGGTCATCTCACAAGTATACTAAAAATCAAGCGACCCACACTTCCGTGTTGGTCTATGAAAGTGAAGCACCCACCGGAAGATCGCAGGGCGAGGCGAGCGCGACCTTTGGACCGTGATTGCATTGGTCCTTGTGGTGCCATTGCAACAACATCGTTTTCGACGGCGCGAGCCCTTCATCGGCGGGATTGATGACCAAGGTTGCGGCGGATGCCGTAGCCTGGCGACAAGTGGGCCTTTTCCGGGGAAGTTGATCTATGCAGGTGGAGCGGTGTGGAGGTTTGGCGAGTAGTTCGTACGTACATAACGTAACGCTTCGTATCAGCTGTTTGTCCACATCATCATTTGACTATATCTCGATGCAATGTATCCAAATCATATATTATTTTAACCGGTCCTCCTTAAGACTGGGCTTAGCTCTGTTCATAGAGCTCAGCTCAGTCTTAAGAGGGCATGTCTTAGTGGGTAGACACTTTGTGAGATGAAATCTTGACTAACCTGTACATATCACGAGTTCTATAAAATGAAAATGACACGGTAGGGACTGCCTAATTGTTATGAAAAAGGAAAACATTTTTCTCATCATTTATTGAGAAAAGATAAAAACATAAATATTGTAAAAATTCAAACTATTTGTCATGGATGACTTATTTCGGGGGGGGGGGGGGGGGGGGGGGGGGGGGGGAGGGCCGGAGGGGGATATGGGGTCATTTCTCAATAGCCAAAATTCACTTTTCACGGCTTTTTTGGGTCACGGCGTTGATTATGACTAAATGTTTAAAAATTTCTCGTTTTCATGCAGCTAGGGTTGTTACACTTGACTACTTGAGACTTGAGCGAGGAAGGTTGTACTCATGCCTCAACCGAGGATTGCGGCACTTGAGCCTTGGGCGAGGATCTGGCTAGCTAGGATTTGCCGTGCCCTTTTGCCGTGAGTTTTGTTGGCGGCTAGCTGTTGCCAAATTAAGTCTTTGCCTTGGTCCTGACAAAATGCTCACGGCACAAATCATCACACACATATGAAACTTGTTGTTTCATGTAGTGTGGCAACGATGGCAACACTAGCCAACATAGGATTACTATTGGTGAGCATACTTGGATGGTCTCGAAAAGTTAAGAAACGCTATTTGTGAAATTTGTGAACGGGGAAACTTAAGAGCTAAGCGATTGTTCTTGGGAGCTAATCGTAATTTTCCCGTATGTACCTATTACGATTCAATATCGGACTACCCCATATAATTAAAGGCGTACAAAGCGGCACTAGGGCCACGCTTCAACTACATCCTAACCCTAGTGATCCAGAGGAGCACTACACCCCCGGCCGCTCACACCCGGATCTTCCTTGTTCGGATCGTCCATGGCGACAGCGCGGGGCTTGACGTTTTGCCCGCCCGAGCACCAGCTCACGGACGTCTACCTCCAGCGCGAGCTCGCCGGCCACCCCGTCCCCGTCACGCTGGACTTCGTCCACCACGTCGACATCTACACAGCGGATCCCGAGCACCTGGTGGAGAAGCGCACGCCAGCGCCTGGTACCGGCAAAGGAGACAAGCCGCCGGTGTGGTACTTCGTCAGCCCGGTGCGCACCGCCGGCGGAGGAGAAAGGCACGTGCGGTGATCGGCGGGACGTGGCACGAGGAGAACAACAAGGCCGTCAAGGGCAGCACTCTCGGCGGATTCGTCAAGACCTTCACGTACATGAAGAAGACCTCGTCGGGTAAAGAAAGACTTGGATGGATCATGAAGGAGTACGACATCTCGGAGCAAAATGGAGGCGGCCATCGCGTTCTGTGCAAGATTTACCGGACGCCGCGCAAGAAACCCAGCGCGTCGTCATCCGCCACCACGTCGTCGTCAGTGTCCGACTCGGGCGATTCCAAGAAGAGGAAGGCGGCAAGCGACCATCCCGACGCTCCAGCACCAAGGGCAGCGCGAACATATCATCAGGAGAATCACTTCATGGAAGGATCCGGCGACTCCGAGCACTACGACGCGGCAGCATACTTCTACGCGACGACAACGCACGTACCAGGAGGCGAGATGACGGAGGTTCCGGGAATCGGGCAAGAAAGCTTCTTGCCGTCGCCGGCACACATGCAGGGAGGCAATTTGGAGTTGCCGACGATGATAGAAAACCTTGATGACTTAGAAGACCTGCTGAACCGGTCATCAGATTACAAGCCATCCGAAGAGGAGCTTCAAGCTATGATGCTTGAGTTGAGTAGATAGAGTACGGTCGATGCTCAGCTAGACTGATCGTGTGCTAGTCAAATCATGGAGGCGTGTAATTTTCATCAGCCGCCGCCCCAGATTAAGCCAGATCAATTCATATACAGCTACACTTGTATGTGTCAAGTCAATAGAACATCATTTTTAGTATATATATGCAGTTCAGGTTACCCGTCCCAAATCGTCAGACAAGAAAACATCTTGCGTTGTATAATTAGCCAACTTTATCGTTAAGAAACAATGAATTTTTCCTAGTTGAGTTGTAATCTTGTACATATGGTTGGTTTTCGGATTACGCTCGTGTAAAACAGAGAAGTATGCGGATGTTCACTGCTTCCCTGCCTTCGGGATCTCCCATTTTCAGTTTTGCTGAGATCATTGTGGTTTCGAGATCAAGAAAGGCACGATCTCTTATTGTCTATTATGCTTAACTCTTTCTTCCTTGGGTTCCATCCTGAATTTTTAGAGCCAAGGAGAATATTTTCTTGCCAAGACTAAATCATAAAATGGAGAATACAAAAATTCAACGAAAAAAATATGCATGAAACTAAAACGACATCTAGGAATTAAAATTAAGCTGAAAAATAAAGGAAAAAAATACTACTCCGCTCTGGAAAATGTGTCAGGAGAAAACTGTGCATCATGTACAAACCGTTTGTATAACGTACGACAGTTTTTTCGGACTAGAGGAGTATAACACAAACAGAAAACTAGAAGAGAAACAGGAAAGCCTGGCGGAGTCGAATGTCCATAGAAAACAGCAAACGAAACAACCATAGTTGGAAAGAAAAATATATGTCAGTGCACCTTTGGTATTAATAAACTCTACCATTACAAATATGGTGTTATATGTTGTATCCATCCTTCTGTTATCAAAGGTGTCTTACCCATGGAAAAAATAGCGCGTTATAGCATATCTGGAGGGTCCACGCTAAATTTTGTCACTTTTGGGCGCTACGGTGCTATTCACGAAACAGCACGCTATATCGCGTTAAAACGTCATAACTTTAGCGCGCTATTTTCTTTTTTTCAGTGTATCAGTGAAAAGCACCGAGTTTTTCACCTTAAGAAGAAGCAGAAATTCCTTTCTATTTGTCTTGATGATGAATTGCAATCTACTGGTTCCTCTTTTGAAGATGTCATCGCTAATGGTGAGGATTTTGAATAAATAATTTACGTTATGTTGTTGCCCCGTGAGATGTTGATTTTAAGCTTTTAGACAATTGGAGAATGTTTTTCGTACGTGGTTATACATATACTATTCTGTCATTTCTGGACTATATTCTTTAATCTTGTCAAAATTCTTTATTTTCAGCTATATGTGGTATTTTTTTCAGAACGCTATATTGAAATATAGCATGCTATTAGCACGCTATAGCGTGTATAGCATCTAGAGGAGGCCGCCGCTATTTCTCTTAGCACGCTTTGTTTTACCTTGTGTCTTACAGAGAATAGACTATTGCTGATCTAGATTGTAATTGGCAAGTGACCAACAAAAGAAACAAGACATCGTTTATCAAAAATAAAGCATCTTATATCGGTCAAAGGATCAAGGTGGATTATGGATTCATGTTTTGTAGGCTAAAAACACTGTATTATTTAGTCAATGGTTATTCAAACTTCTTATTGAGGGCGGTTTGTGGTAAGAAGTGTTGCTGAATAAGTATATTTGTTCCAAGGTCATCTCACAAGTATACTAAAAATCAAGTGACCCACACTTCCGTGTTGGTCTATGAAAGTGAAGCACCCACCGGAAGATCGCAGGGCGAGGCGAGCGCGACCTTTGGACCGTGATTGCATTGGTCCTTGTGGTGCCATTGCAACAACATTGTTTTCGACAGCGCGAGCCCTTCATCGGCGGGATTCATGACCAAGGTTGCGGCGGATGCCGTAGCCTGGCGACAAGTGGGCCTTTTCCGGGGAAGTTGATCTATGCAGGTGGAGCGGTGTGGAGGTTTGGCGAGTAGTTCGTGTGTGCTGCCGATGTAGCTGCCCAACAGCGTGGTGTACGCGCTTGCCGTTCGTGCGAACCGCGTTATAACTTGGCCGCTTGGCCCTCCTTCTATGAAAATTCATATGCCTTTTAGGGCATATCTTTCAAAAGAAAGTGAAGCAGTCCTTTAAAACGACCCGAGCCCATGCCGTAGGCGGGTTGGGCCGGCGTCCCTGTGATACGAGGATGCTTGCGTTCTAGTATGAGACCTTGGACCGGGCCTTGCTGGTGATGCTAGTAGTACATTCCGATCAAGGCACGAGAATAATTTGGGCGAGCTTCTTGGACTTGGACACACGGCAGGCTCATTGAGTATCGTGTACGTTCGCTTATAAAAAAAAAAGGAGATTCAGTATCAAGAACGTTCGCTTTTAAAAAAAGAGTCAATATCGTGTACGCAGCACCACCGTGCACCTGGCATGAGTGCATCAGATATATGTGTGCCGCATCTTGTATGCCAGCGCGTCGCATGCAGAAAAATATCAGCACCCAAGTTTAAGCCCGGGCCACGGCATCAGTAGCAGGCAGCATCCATCAAAATCTAATCATCAAAGCGGCGAACCTGATGCGTACCGGCCACACATAAAAGGAGATGGCTCATCGGGACAGCGACGCCGCCGAGAAGCCGTGCAAGTCGCCACGGCATGGCGACGTACCTACGAATGATACCAATGACCCATCCATCGATGGAACCAAAACCAATGGCCATCAGCTAGCTCATTAACAATGAAATCGCCGTGCTAGATCGGACAGAACAGGCATATGATGTTGAGAGTGTCTATTATTTCTTACGGGACTGGTATAGTTTTTTTTTTTGGCTAGCTGGTATAGTGATTCTCGCGGTTGCCACGGCGGCGGCGAGAGTTTTATCACCGGCCATTTGGATGGACGCGACTCAGTAGTACATGCCGTGTCGAGTTAAAACTGTTGAAGATTGTATGAGCTAGTATTAGATAATTTGCATGTGACCTCGGGCCTTTTAGTGCCCGGTCAGAGTACGCGTAGAGATAATTTACTTTAAGCCAACATATATACGTACGGATCAGTAGGGAAATGTAGAGCAATTTTGAGCAGCCAGACTGAGTATACTTGTAAGTTTTCCAAGAGTGAAACCGTCGAGCTAGCCTGAGTAGCTTCGTGCATAATTATTTTGGAGAACTTAAGAAGCCAAAGCTTTACAAAAACAGAAGCAAACAAGAGCAGCATGTCCGTCAGGCACGAATTGTCGGCCTGCACCCATCCTCTGCATGATTGGGCGGCAAGTACACTGATAAACCTTTGACGTACGTGCCGTGTCGAGTTAAAACTGTAGATGATCATCTGAAGAAGAAGAAGAAGAAGAAGATTTTTGGGCCGGTCCGTTCTCCCCTCTCGCTCTGTAGCCTGAGGGCGATTTTTGGGCGACTTCCAGCGCATCCACCTCGCTCGCCGGCGATCTGTGGGATTCCTCCCCTCCGCGGCCGCTCCGGCGGCGGGAGGGTGGGGGATCCCCAGATCCCGGCTTGTATATAGTGTAGGTAGCGTTTGGTTCCCGCCGGCGGCGTCGTGGAGGCGGCGGTGGTGTCGGTGGCTAGGTGTGGTGCCGGTGCGTTCCCCTTCGGCGGAGGTGTTCCTCGGAGCTCCGGCGTCGCGCACGCGGCTTTTGCTGGCCGGGGATCCACGGATCTGCCGGCTTTCCTCTGCTTCTTCCTCCTCCTTGCCGGCCGGCGGGGAGGTCGACCTCCTCGGTGTGGAGCTACGAGGGAGGTTGCGGAGGCTGGAACTCAGGGCCGGGCGAGCCTCGCGGCTTCTGCTGGCGCTGGGGTCGAAGATGGATGCGGCAAGGCGGAGGTGCTGGAGAGGGAGGGAGCTCGCCGTGTTCGTTCATCGGCTGAAGTTCCGCTGCTTGCGGCGGACGGGCTATGCGGCGATCTACAAGGTAGGAGGCTTCCTCAGGCAGTGGTTAGAAGGTGGTCGTCGATCTTCGTCTTCCTCGCCGGTGTTGTGGCTTGTGCTTGTTCTTTGCTCTGTTCCCCTGCGTCGAGTTGTTCTTCGTGTTCTTGTACTTCATCGTGTATGAGGTGCTTCTGTTGTACGCAGGCTTTCAAAAAAAAAAAGAAGAAGAAGAAGAAGAAGAAGCTCTAGATTATCACCATTTGATAATTTGCAAGTGACCTCATGCCTCTTCGGTTGTTGCCTGGTCAGAGTGCGCGTAGAGATAATCTTCTTTTAGCCAACGTATAATATACTCTCTCCGTCCAAAAATAAGTGTCTCAAGTTTGACAAAAAGTAGATATATCTATGTACGAAGGGAGTAGTAAGAAGTATGTAGTGCAATTTTGAGCATCCAGGCATAATTAGGAAAACTTTTTTTTTGCGAAACCATAATTAGGAAAACTTAAGAAGCGAAAGCTTACCAAAAAAGAAGCAAACAAGGGCAGCATGTCCGTCAGGCACAATTTGCCCGCCTGCGGCGACTGCGCATATATAATTACAATCCTCCGCATGATTGGCTGCAAGTACACTGATTTTTTTCTTAGATAAAAGGGTTTTCATTAACGAATCCAAGACTACAAGTACACTGATAAAACATTAGAGCAACCTAAAAAAATTTCCCCAGACAAACACGACTATCACACATACATGGGCGCTAGCGTGCCTTTGCGACCAGATGCTTGAGACCTCATCCCATCTGGCGCTAGCGTGCCCCTTCGCGAAGGAGGTTTGGTCATTCTTCAGCAATGAGTTTCCTCAGGCGGTGCAGCTGGCTGCTGCTCACCAGAACCTGAAGCCATGGTGGGAAGAGGCTCGCCGGGGGAAGATGGATGATCACAAGAAGCGAGGAGTTGCGATGGCAGTCTATGTAATATGGCACATTTGGAAAGAACGAGGAAGACGGATTTTCGAATCTCAAGCGAAGACTGCGACAGTGGTTGCAGGCCTGGTAAAGGCTGATTTAGAAGTGCTAAACCTAGCAACAAGAGTGACCTGCCAGTAGGGTAGTGTTTTATACGTTCACAGTGTGTGTGTTAGTTGTATACACCTCTATGAGGTTTTTGTTCCCTCCCTTAAAAGTCAATAAAAGCAGAGCTCCTGCTGTTCATGTTCAAAAAAATACATGGGCGTGATTCGTGTTAAAAGGACGCAAATTCTAGAACGCCTAACTCAAATTCTATAGCTCACATTTCATCTCGATTATTTTTAATCTTACATACCGTGACTGGCCTAGTGAGCAGTGATCGAGGCTATGGCGATTATTCTTTCTGTACATCAGAAAGTAGAAACCAAAGACAGATAACCAAGGTAAAATTGACGCCTAAGATTTCCACTGTTGTGTAATTGTGGTAAGAAAAATGTACAACTCAGTAGGAGTTGTCAAGTCAGAGTTGAGCAGTCATCGGTGATGTATAATAGTAAAAGTCCAAAAAACTTTCGTGCTAATTAAGATAATAACGCGATTAGAAAAAGCTGAGATGCTTCCCCGAATAAATATAAGACGAAAGCTTAACAGAAAAAAAAGCAAGCAAGAGTAGCATGCGTCGGTCGGGTATGATTGCCACCGTGTGGACGCTTGATTGGACCGCAAGCTGATAAAAAATCGGAGAGGCTTTTGGAAAATGATATATTAAATTTCTCTCTCTGCTTATTAATTATTGCCGCTACCGTATGTGTATTTTCACGATGCTTTTTTTTGGATCGGTGGGAGTACCATACATGCGGACCAATTTGTGTTAAAACGGGAAGCATGAAAAAGTTATCTCAATTTTCTACCTTGCATACTATGATTGGTGAATTGTGATCCACAAATTTTTTTTATGCTAACATAAAATTTCGATGTGTATCCAAAATTTTATTTGGAAGTTTTTGACATTTAAAAATAATTATATAACGGGTATATCCGCACTGACGTGAAATGCGTGTCCGTTGTTTGATTCCTTAAAAGAGTATGCTTAGGTTGATGAGCGATGTGATAAAAGCCTATAAAGAACACATCCAAGGGTGTGGTCGTAGCGTGGTCCACATTTCCTAAAAACAAAGACGAAAAAATCTGCAGATTCTTGTAGCATATCCTTTCACATTATGTTATGTTTGTAAATGAAAACCAGAGCGACAAACCTTCTCTGACACTGACCTGTGGGTCAACTCAGCACGTGTGGGCCTGCATCCACCGAACAGTTGCTGAGCACCACCACTTCAGCACCAAGCCGGGACCCACCTGTCAGTGTCTCTGCCCAACAGCCTAACCACCGCTGCTGGCCCCCACGCGTAGTACAAGAGGGAAGCATCCCGCACGCGAAAGCAAAGGGGAAAGGAAGACCAGTTCAATTAAATTAAAGGGGATTTAACTAAACCACCAGCCGCCGACGCCGATGCCGACGCCGCCGCCGACTGACTCCGGCGCCATGCTCGCCGGAGCGCGCCGCGGGGAGCGGCGCCACCTCCTCGTGGGGGCGCTCCTCCTGGCCCTGTTCATCTCGGGCCACTGCCTGGACGCGCACCACGGCAGCCGCAACCTGAAGCGGCGCCGCCGGAAGCACGAGATCCACTCCCCGGTCAAGACGGTCGTCGTGGTGGTCATGGAGAACCGCAGCTTCGACCACATCCTCGGCTGGCTGCGCGCCGGCCGGCCCGACATCGACGGCCTCACGGGCTCCGAGTCCAACCGCCTCAACCTCTCCGACCCGGCCTCCCCCGAGATCTTCGTCACCGACAGGGCCGGCTACGTCGACTCCGACCCCGGCCACGGCTTCGAGGACATCCGCGAGCAGATCTTCGGCTCCGCCGACACCTCCGCCACGGCCGCGCCCATGTCGGGATTCGCCCAGAACGCGCGCGGCATGGGCCTCGGCATGCCGCAGAACGTCATGTCCGGCTTCGCGCCCGACTCCGTCCCCGTCTACGCCGCGCTCGCCGACGAGTTCGCCGTCTTCGACCGCTGGTTCGCCTCCGTGCCCACCTCCACGCAGCCCAACCGCCTCTTCGTCCACTCCGCCACCTCCCACGGCCTCACCTTCAACGCCCGCAAGGACCTCATCAACGGATTCCCGCAGAAGACCATCTTCGACAGCCTCGAGGAGAACGGCCTCTCCTTCGGCATCTACTACCAGAACATCCCCGCCACGCTCTTCTACCAGAGCCTGCGCCGCCTCAAGCACCTCCTCAAGTTCCACCAGTACAGCCTCAGGTTCAAGCTCGACGCCGCCAGGGGGAAATTACCGAATTACGTTGTGATTGAGCAGAGGTACTTCGACTGCAAGGAGTTCCCCGCCAACGACGACCACCCCTCGCACGACGTCGCAAGGGGCCAGAGGTTCGTCAAGGAGGTCTACGAGACGCTGCGTGCCAGCCCCCAGTGGAACGAGACCGCGCTCATCATCACCTATGACGAGCATGGAGGGTTCTATGACCATGTCCCCACGCCGCTCGACCGGGTGCCCCAGCCAGATGGGATTGTTGGCCCTGACCCTTACTACTTCAAGTTCGAGCGCCTTGGGGTGCGCGTGCCCAGCTTCCTCATCTCGCCATGGGTCGAAAAGGGAACTGGTGAGCCAAATTAGTAAATTTTACAACACTAGCAATTGGAATGAACTAACTTCCGAACATTGCCTGAGATTCATTTTGGTTGGAAGAGTAACCCAAAGATGAAAGATGTTAGTCTGAAACTGAATTCCTCGTTCGTCTAGCATACAAGCATTTACTTGGTATAGAAGCATGTGGTGAGCTTTGTTTCTAATTATTATACATATCGATGACCTGACTTGAACCAGTTGGAATGAACAGCTTGAAATTTGGTTGGTCAACACTAGCAATTGAAATGAACCGAATTGTGAATATTAGCCTGCCTGTGATTTATTTCATTGGAAGACAAACTGAAAGATGGAAGTATGAAATTTTTTTAATCTAGCACAGAAGCATTCACTTGGTATAGAAGCATGTGACGATAACTTGTCTGTGGTTTACACACATATCGAGATCATATTCATTTTAAAATATTACGCACGAATAACTGGAGATCTATATTACTCATCTTGCTGATGATATGCCGCCAACATCGTCTTGCAAGTATACCTGTGGACTTGTAGTTGGACAAGTAGCAGTTTTATAGCCCTTGTCATCAGGAGCTGAACTTGCTTGCATTCTGATTCCATCTTTGGTTCTTGTTTTCCCTTTTATTAAGTAGACAAATATTGTGACTTCAGCAAATTGCTGAACCTCTCCACTTAGAAACTATGCTGCTATATGCTCTATGAGAAATTGAGTGTACAGAAGTAACCACAGAAATATTTATTCCTTTGATATGCTCCTATTTATTTTCAGTACTTAACTAGCTTGTTTTTAACTTGTGCAGTGATCCATGAGCCAAATGGTCCGCAGGAAACCTCACAATATGAGCATTCGTCCATTCCTGCAACAGTAAAGAAGCTTTTTAATTTACATTCTAACTTTCTCACAAAGAGGGATGCATGGGCTGGGACGTTTGAAAACTACTTGAAGATTCGAAAGACACCAAGGACTGATTGCCCAGGTAACTTGTTTTGTAGTTCTGTATGTTACTATACTAATATGTTCGGTTTAGTGAGGTTTCACATAAAGAAAAAAAAAGGGTCAGATGTTGTAACATTTTTAATTCTTGTGGCCCATGACGCAGTCTTATCAATATGGCGCTGTCTAGATGTTGTAATATGTCGTCAGGGATTTCTTCGATTTTATATTGCTTGTTGCTTGTCGGTGGAGTTGACTGATTCTATCGCTTTACTGGAATCTTAATTCTATATTCTTTTACCCAAACAGAGAAACTACCAGAGGTCACAAAGTCTCTGAGGCCATTCGGCGCTAATGAAGATAAACTTCTCTCGGAGTTTCAAGTGGAGTTGATTCAACTTGCCTCTCAGATTAATGGTGACCATGTACTCAACACCTATCCAGATATTGGCAAGACAATGACTGTAGTGGAAGCAAATCGCTATGCAGAGGATGCTGTCGCTCGATTCTTGGAAGCTGGCAGGATTGCGCTCAGAGCTGGTGCGAATGAGTCTGCTCTGATAACGATGAGGCCTGCACTCACAAGCAGAGCCGCGATGTCTTCCGGTTTAACCTCTGAACTCTGAAGGACTGTTCTTTGTACTTCACCCAGAAAGTTCCTCTTCATGATTGGCACTGCATCAGCTGCAACATATGGTTGTGTTGCGTAGTGGATAGATCGTAAACATGGCTTTTGTATAGACACCATGATACTTGGTATCTGAAGCTTACTTCAGCGGGATCATCGTGGTCACGCTGTGATATCAGCTCGGGAGTATCGCCCAACATACCAGATGCATGCTTAAAGAGCCCCTTGTGGGTAAGCTGTGTAGCTGGAATTTGGAATCCATTGTTGGGAAATTGTACCTATTCAGCTCTCTACTGTACCTGCTTGTAAAGCAGTTGAACTGCGCTTGGTATTGTACGGATGGTATTGTAATGAATGATTGGCGTGTTAGCTAGAGCTTGATCTGTTACTGCTTTTAAATGATTTTTGTCTGTGCCTTATGTAATTTCATATCAGTCGTCCATTGTGATAATATACTTGTAAAACTATGGTCCACCCCCAATTACGTTGAATCCTGTAAAAAAATTCACATGCTCCCCACGAGTCCATGACCCATGTTCAGTTCAGGATCATGCAAAAAAAAGATGCTATGTTCATGAAGATGCAAGTTCACCAAAATCGGAATGAAGAAACATTGGCTGGCTATGTGTGTCACAAACAACAGATCCAAGTGTTGCTCATCAGCTGGAAAGACATGACGGAACATCTGTATACTTCATCGTGAAACCATCAGATCCAAGTGTTGCTCATCGGCTTGGAGATTCGATGTTTGGTCTAGTATCCTGGTGCCGACGAAAGTCAAGCATCTATGTGTTGCCATTCAAGCGACCAAATCATAGTTTTCATCTCCTTCAATTCTCAGTTCTTGCTGATGAGGTACACAAGCGTTCAATATCCTTGGAATAAAACCGGCTTATACTCATCGCCTTGTCACACGCAAGCTGATAAGAAATATGAGGTATTTGAGAGTCATTTTTGTCCGTTCCCAGGAAGCGTTCTGTTATGATGCTCTGAAATGCTGCATGAGATACAAAATCAATTATTCTTTGAGAAGAAGGGAGAGTGTATCTGTGTGGCGTGGACGATGTTCATCATCTGAAGGAACTAGGTTTCTCATATGAGAACACAGTTGAGTTGCAGTAAGATGCAAAGAATGTAATTCAGATTTCAGAAGTCGAAATGGACCTCCCCATGTGTGTGTGAGTTAGAAATGAACATTAGTAAGCTACTTTCCTTTTCTGAATTTCATGGGGTGAGTTCTGCATGCCATTTCTGAGAAGGTGAAGAAAAATATAGATAAAAAATGAGGATCAGACGATATATGAATTCCACTACCATAAGATGTAATTTTTGTTGCTTCTAGATTTCTTTGTACTGCCTTGACAGTTGCTGAATAGATTGAAAGTTGCTCGCAAAAAAAAAAATCACAAGAAGAAATTGCAGTCATTCTACAGTACTTATCTAGGCTGACATATATTACTGTCAAATGATAAGGGTACCAGTCAGGGAGTAACTATTAACAAAAGTTCGCAACAAAAAAATCCATATATCATGTGCTGATGTTGATCAGCATCTGAGGTAGAAGGGCTAGAATTGACAAGAAGTATGCCACATATCATGTACAAATGAGCAACATAATACATCAACAAATGATGCATAATTGCAGCAGCGGTCTCGTAAAAAAAGTAGCTGCTGAAACCATACATTAAAAGCACTTCGAACTACAAATAGGGGAATGATATTAGGCATGTGCCAATGCATCATCTCTTAGCACGATTGATGGACGAACAATATGATTTTGCAATATTGATTGATATTGATAGAGCCCTTGGTTTGTTTGTATAGCGTATAAGACTTGGGGGCTAAGAATCCTAATACAAGTAGGTTCAGATTACAATCTTAAACTACCAAATCTGGACTTGCCGTAATATACTCTAACACCCTCCCGCAGTCGGATCGGTAGTGACGAGAACAGTAGGAGCGTCGCGGACGGTCCGGCTGGAGCACAAGCCGAAGGCGCGAACTGCAGAGGGACTCAAGGTGATAGCCCTTTATGCCGATGTCGATGGAGCCGATGGTGTGGGTGATGTCGTGGTCGATGATGCCGTGCGTGATGTAGTCGCCGTTGTGGTAGTTGATGAAGTTGATGTAGTTGTGGTTGATGCCGTCGTTGAGCCCGGGGGAAGTTGCCATGTTAATTGCAGAAAGCGATTGGAGCGATAATCAACTTGAGTTAGACGTAACTTTTGTCGGTGTAGACGAGGTAGGCAGCACGGCAGGCCGAGCTTGCCAGGCTCGGGAGCGTGTCGGGGACGAAGGCACACGCCGGTGTTGCCAATACCGGACATGCGAAGACAGGGACCACCATGAACCAAGCTTCCCAGAGTCGGAGAGAGTAGCAGAGAAGGTCTCCGTGAACGGTCGGTGCGAGAGAGACATCCATGTGCCGGTAATTCCGCCGTTGGCGCCGGAGTAGACGAAGTGGTTGCAAAAGAAGCAAAACAAATTGTGCACGAGTGCGAAAAATAAGAAAAAAAATAGATTGCAACTCTGGAGGCAAGGTGTGGTGGACGAAGAAGGCTAGGTGGTTGGTGAATGCGATTTGTGTTGGAGATATGCCCTAGAGACAATAATATTTAGTTATTATTTATCTCCAAGTTTATTATTAATGTTTATATCTTTATGCTATAACTGTATTGGGCACTTGAACAGCAATTCCAAAGTGTTCAAGAGGAAAACCTCCAATACAGGTGTAGAGATACGAACAAGTAAAAGTGTTCCTGGTCTTGTCTCTAAGACTAGCCTATCTTGTTATCAGATGATCACGTTTTCCTGATCATGGACTTTGTATAAGTCATGTAACTATAGGAGTTTATTATCGGAATGATAATAGTACTGAACCGACCCACTGTATGATCTTGCTATGAGACTAATCGTCAACGATGAAGATAGCAATTGATCATATGTTTTGTTTTCATTAGCTATATTCCTTTGCCCTGAGAATATCTGGTGACCGCTTATTCGACACTCATGCTTTGACTGTTACCTAAAGTCTGGCCGTAACTGGGGACCATGACGGTAACTTTTGGGCGTGAACTAGAGTAATGTATTGGAACAAAGATTATTCAAGAAAGGCACTTACTCCTCCAGTCGATGGAGAGATACATCCTCTAGGCCATCTCAGTATTATTATTGTCACCCAATCGTCTGGCCAGACACAGCGTGATTTATCACGGACAATATAAATACGGAATGAGAAAAGAGAATGATATTGGTACGAGAATTATATGTGTTATGATTAAATGGTTTAATCACATTAGAGCACATTGTCTCAATTTCGAGATATCATTGGTATCATGTACATAAGGGGATTAGCGTAATGAGTAACACACAGGTTCTGTCGTTCACTCATAAACACACGGAAGCCAGTACGGCCGTCTAGGTCCCAATGCTGGTTATTGTCTGGTAAGCTCCCGGACATGTCTTTGTGTTTACTGAACCTTTCGGATCACACACTTAAGCTGTGAGTCAATCCTTTATTGAGAGAATAAAGTTGTAGTCTAAGTGGTTGATGAGATATTGTATTATTGAGAGGGCGGACATGTAATGTCCCGGGGTGATAGGAATTGTTTCTGTCATCAGCGGATTTAATCCGAAGGTTTTTATATGAAGGAAATATTTATCCGGAGTATTTTGTCGGCGGACACTAGGTGTCCCGGATCATATAAAAGTGTTTTATATGATAGGTAATTAATTCAGTGAAATATTCTGTAAAAGGAAATATTCAAATAAGAATTAATTAGACAAAATATTATTTAATTAAATATTGATTTATTTAATTATTAATTAATTACGGAAAATAAAAAGGACCCACTGATGCATGTAAAATGCATACATGAACTTTGCACTTTAATTGCTTATATTCCAATCATATTTGCATCATATAAGGGTTATACCAATGTTTTATAATGATTTTGGGAATACTTCATAGTTTTCCCATTTATTTGGAATTAACCCTGTTTTTCCAGAAAACGTCTTTTTTAGTGTTTCAGACTTTCCGAGAGATTCGGGACTCCAAAAAGGGCAAGGTCAAAGAGCACGGTTCAGAATTTTTGAGACAAACGCAATGGGCTTAAATTGAAGACCAGGAGCCCAACAGGCTGGAAATGGGAGGGTCCCACGCAGCCTAAAGTACATGGCCGCGTGGGCCCAGCTCGTTTCCACCTCGGAGCTCCGTGGCCGTCGATCTTTCGTCCACCGACTTCGTCTTGACCTAAAAACGCCTATAAAAAATGTCCCCTGACGTTTCGCGAAAGGAGGCGGCGGAGAAACATGAAACACACGAAACAGAAGACAGAAGGCTGCCGCCGGAGAAGATCGGAGGGGGGAAACGCTGCCGGAATCACCTCCGGTAGGCTCCTCCATCCCCCCTCCGGAAGTCTCCATCATCACCACCGTGAAGACCAGCACCATCTCCATCACCATCTTCGTGATCCACTTCATCCCCCTCATAGTTTGAGATTGTTCGAACCCTAGCTATTGTCTAAGTACTATTCTACATGTTTGTGAATTGCTACTTGTCATTGTTTTGTGGGGAGATTATAATTTCAGATTGTGTTGTATCACTTATACCATTGAATCATACCATGTCTTCGCGTTGTGAGTAGTTCTCTCATGTTCCTGGGGGCATAGGATGGATTGGCAATGATTTCTACTTAACATGTATTGAGTATTTGGTCAAGTTTTTATCTTTTATGATTGTCTTGATGTACAATGTATGAAGTGCACCATACATTGAGTAATGCATGAAGGTGTTTCACACTAGTGTAATGAATTGAGGGAGACTTGGGAGGACACGTAAACCTGAGACCGAGTCATGAAGTTACATTAGGAGGGGATTTATATCGGGGACCTTAGAGTGTAATGCTATGGTGGGACTTTTTGTCTTAATAACTCTTGTGCAGTCATTTAGTTGGCCACATGATCCATCATAAGGGGTTTAGTTTATTTATTTAGCTACACCTAATTATGGCTCCGTCCAAAGAAGATTAAAACTTGACAAAATGTTTACCTTGTTGTTCTAGAAATATTTTTGCCATGAAATCCATGTAGCCCTTGGGAACGTTTTCCACGCATAAGAAACACCACTCAAGCTTGTCCTCTTGCTGCATAGGGGATTGGGCTTTCTCTCTCTTTGAGAGTTTTCACTCATCATATTTTATTTTCAGCTTTACATTCTCTACACCAAAAAACCCAAAAACACTTGCATCATTTTAGTTTGTCTAGTGCATAGATAATAAGAGAAGTGACACTCTTATTTGAGAAGATAAATACTTATACCTTCTACTCCTCGTGGGATCGATACTAATACTTACACAGCGAAGACTTCAACGATCTCCTGCACTTGGGAGTCATCACCCACTACCAAGGGGGCCGCCGAGTGGGCCGTGGGGCCCACAGGGCGGCCGCGCCCCAAGGGGCCGGGTGGGCCCTACACGCCTAGGTCGCACCGACCTAGGGCGGGCCCCACCAAGGCGGCGGCGGCGGTAGGAGGCGGTGGGGGAGGGAATTGGAGTCCTACTCCAACTCCTCCTCCCAATTCGAATTAGGCAAGGGGACTTTCCCCTTGCCCAATCCAAGTTGACTTGGACAAGAAGAAAGTTTTCCCCTTGCCCAAGCACCTCCACCCTTTGGCCTACTATATAAACAGCCCCAACCCCATGGGTTGAGACACAACAAACGACACAAGTTTTGCACAAGTTTCTCAATCTTGACATTGTGCAATTAGACAATGCTCTAATTAGACATTGCTCTAATCTCTCTCTAGTAGATCTCATGCGTTGAGAATTAGACGTCTCTAATCTCATATAGATCTAATCTAGTTGATTAGATCTACCACCTAAACTACGCCGCAAGGCTGTCTCTCTTCGTTGGTGCTAGTAGCTCTAGGCGGCGAAAGCTTCCGACGGGTTGGCGCGGTGTACGTGTGGATACTGCTAGAGCGGAGCTGTGAGAACAGTTCCTCGACGACAGGCCGGCAACAATCTCACCTCCCGGCGCGGACGTGGGATTCTTCATCAGGCATCACCGACATCTACTTCGACAAACACAAGATCTTCCGCAACGGTGTTTGTAAGTATTATAGATCTAGCATTATGGGGTGCAGCATATCTTCATAGAATAGATCCTGGCGGCAAGGTTACGGAAAATTTTAAAGTTTTACCCGCAACCCAATAATTTGAGCTCTTGCGATATTAGAGATAGTAGATGTCGGGGATCGAACCCGCGCTATCCAAATGCAAGGGCGAATTGGCGCTGGTTAAGTCGAAGAAGAACCCGATGGCGTTGACGATGACCAGGAGCGATGGTGGCGGCGACGATGCGGTACGGGCGATGATGTTGTTGATGAAGATAGTTGCCGGCGATGATGACCACGAGCGATGTTGGTGAAGCCTTTTGTTGATGGCGAGGCGCATACTCGGGGACAAGCTTGATGTCCCGGTAGATGTTCTCGAAGACGAGCCGGTGTGGTGGCGATGTGCGGACAGAGCGCCGGCGAAGGCGTCCCTTGGGGCGCTGCGCAGAGCGTCCTTGGCACTAGTGGTGATGATGATTTGCCCGGATGAGTCGACGACATAGTTGGAGCAGCGGCGGCGTTGATGACGACATGCGGCGATGGGCGACCCAATCCGATCTATGATCGGCGAAAAAAGAAGAAAACACCGGTCAAGCGGCCGACGAGAGAAAATTACTACGAGCGATGGCGCGACGATCGGAAGGGTCGACGGTCGTTCTAATCTACGAGTTGTGCGGCCCGCGGCGGAGATTGATCTCTCCGGGGGCGGCGCGGTGGAAGCGTGGGTGGCTAAACCCTAGGTTGAGTAACGAAATGCTTTGATACCATGATGGACGAACAATATGATTGTGCAATATTGATTGATATTGATAGAGCCCTTGGGCTGTTTATATAGGGTACAAGACTTGGGGGCTTAGAATTCTAATACAAAGTAGGTTCAGATTACAATCTTAAACTACCAAATCTGGACTTGCCGTAATATAATCTAACAACGATGTCATAGGTGTAATAAATATATAAGATTTATCTAGTCCAATGCATTGTTCCTATTTATATTAAACTTTTTTACTTTTTACAACTTCCTTATTCGGCCATGGATGATATGCCATTTTCTTACCGATAAAACTTATAATAGTAAATTATTTTATTCTTACTTTTATATTATGTTTTGTTATTTCTCAACGAGTGAGTAGTAATTATTTTGGTCAACTAAGAACCATTTGATGTGAAAATCGATATTCGTTTTTTGAAGGGGCGAAATCGAGATTCTTACTTTTAGTGAAGGATAAAAACCGGGCAATGCCCAGGTTGACTGAGCAATATTTATTATAACCAGTTGAATTCAGTAATTTTTTTGGGGTAAAATACATGTTTTTCTATTGGTTACTACCGTACATTTCATTTGTTGTACCGGTATTATAGTTCTCATTACGCATGCTATGAGCGGAAGTTCTGCTTTAAGTTAAGATTTTTGTTTGGGACATTAAGCGCGGATCTTTTTTCCCTATACCTTAGAAAACTTAAAGGATCACATCCATTAATAAATTAAGGTCTGCCTCTTAATGTATTATAATATATTTATATGTAGGGGCAACTAAATATCGAAATATCTTGGTAGAATATTCTAGGACACGGTTCTCTATTAGCTAAGTGCTCACGTGTTGCTCCAAATCTAAAACACATGTCAAAAGTAACTATGTGTTTACCCCACCGTTGCTATACCATCGTGTACATATTATCTACCGTGCAGAAGCCTAATGTAAACCTCCAAAAAAATATAATGTCAAGCCTCCCAATGCAAACGTCCAAACGAAGATAAGGCTGGCTTTCTGAGAGGGGCGATCTGTCCTCTCCATTCATGATTGGAGATTGAGTCGCGTAACTCCTCGTCGTGAGCTTGTTGTCAAGTGCATTGTAACCCGAAAGACGTAGTGTTTGTCGTGTGGCCATCATACGGTGTTGCGCAACTATCTTGTCCTTACTTTCTTTTTTATGAAACCGATGCATCTTTCACAAATAAGATACGAAGACTTACTTCACAAAATAGGAAAGCGTAGACGCTTTTATGTTTTCTCCATGAGCGATTGACTACAAAAGCATTCTTTTCTAGAACGTGTCATGTTCTCGTAGATTAATACTATGACATGGATTTCATGGTATGTCTACATCATCTTTTTTTGGTGGATTTTTTAGCGACTTATTAAGTGGTAATTATTTTTCGAAGCTGGCCGGGATACACCGAGTTATTAAGAAACGGAAACAGGATAAGGACCGGGCCGGCCCGAAATTGGCAAGAAATGAAAGCGGGATAATGCACACGTGGTTCTCACGTGAAGGATTCTGCAGAGGTCATTCATCAGTCACTCTGACCGTCTCTTCTCCCGTCCGTCCTCTGCAATCCCTCCCGCGCCGCCGCCCCCGATCCCGTTTAAGGGTCTGTTTGTTTGGGCTGCAGCTTTTGAGAAGCAGTTGTAGCTGTTGAGCTGTGGAAAAGCAGCTGTGAGAAGCAGCTATTGGAAGCAGAGATTTGATGTTTGGCAGCTGTAGCTGTTGGTTTTCTGGGTGAAATGTCTGGAATGCCCTTGAGTGCTGAAGATGTAATATAAGTGCCTATTTGAAGCGAAACAATTGTTTTTGACTTATTTAATTCATTATTACGATGTTTAGATAGCTAAATCATCTCAGTTTAAATAAAATAGTTATTTTGACCCACTTTATTCATAATTACTATGTTTAAGAGCTAAATTATCTTACTACCTCCGATCCATATTAGTGGGCACAACTTTGTCTAGATACACATGTATCTAGTCTAAATACTTAACTAGATACATATGAATTTAGATAAAGCTATGCCCACTAATATGGATCGGAGGAGGTAAAATATCTTTTTTCTCAAATAATTGTAAACACTATTTATCAAAATAATTTTGATTAAATATTATTAAGCCAATATTCTGGACAAGATTATCACAAGACTAACGTATTTATCGGAGTTCTTTGAATGTTAAGCTATACATGGAGTATGTGCATCAATCGAACAAGTGTACATCTAATTACAGAACCGTGCATGAGTTTGCCTCTCATGAGATTGGCGACATGGAGTGGGTGCCATGCCGATCTTCTTCCTCTTCCCAGCTCTTCCAAACCTCTCTTTTCATTTCCTTCCTTGCTCTTTCATTCCCGATCTGTTCTTGAGAATGGGTGCCATGCCGATCCTCCCTATTCTCTCAGTTCTTCTCTGCTCAAAATTCCCAAATCGACTCCTTTTTCTTGAGAATCTCATGGCCGTCCGCTATGATTTCCTCTATAAATCCCTCCTCCCTTCAAATCTGGAGTGCTGGCGTATGGGGACGAGCTGCTCCTGCCTGTGGTGAAGACGGGATCTGGCGTGGTCGGAGCAGCTCACGTGAACGGCGGCGTACGAGACAGGGCGAGCTGGCGGCTCGAAGCGCTCCTGTCTCCGGCAGCCGACGGGGACGAGGTCGACCTTGACGGCGCGAGTTGGACGAGCTGATATTCACACATGCGTACACAAAGAGGAGCTCTTGAGCACGAGCTACTCCTGCTGGACTGCGGCCAGAAAAGGGGAAAATTGGGTCGGGGGCTCCGATCGATTGCACGGAACTGCGGCTTAAAGGAGTCGGAGGATCGTCGGAGAAGGTCACCGGGACTGCGGCGTAAAGGGTACGGCGAGTCGGCGGCGTCTTGAAGAGCTCCTGTCTCCGGCGGCCGACGGTAACCAGAGCGACCCGTGGTAGGTCAGGGTCCGGCGACGAAGAGCTGGCGGGGTCGGAGCAGCGCTTGACCAAATCGCCAGTGAAGATCACGGGGGTGCCGGCGGACGAGGCAGGGCAAGGCGGCGGCGGCTCGAGGAGCTCCTGTGGCCGGCGGCCGGCTCGAGGAGCTCCTGTGGCCGGCGGCCGACTCGTGGTGCGCGGGAGAGGACGACGCACGGTCGGAGGAGGCTGAGAACGGAGTGGGGGAGGAGGATCTTGCGCGGCCGGCGACGGGAACAGTGGTGGCGGCGGGGTAAGGCAGCGGCGGCGGCGCTGAAGCCCAACCCTAGCCCGCCATGGCTACAGAAGGGAGAAGGGGAAATAGATGAGTCGGGGATGGGTCACGCACGCTTGGGCGACAATTTCCTGGGATGGCAGTTTTCTTGTAAATATTACGAACTATAGGGGGCAATTCCGTCCGGGAAACTCGGAAAGCAGGGAAAAGCTCGGGAAGCACCTCCTTCCTAGCTTCCGCTCACGCTCGCTCGCGCAGTGCATTTCCGGCCCAGCGCTTTCCTATTTGCAGGTGTTTGTTTGGCTTCTGCTTTTGGCCTAAATCCGCGCCAGATCCTCTCTCTCGAGTCTCGACTCCACTCCAAAACTCAATCCAGCCTAGCTCACATTGCCCTTCCCCCGACCCATGGCCGCCGGCCTCGCGCTCTCCCTGCGCCCCGCGCCGCCCCCATCGCCGTCGCCGCCAGCGACGCGCGGCCCGACGAGGACGTGCCTCGCGCCCTCACCCTCGCCACGGCCGCACGGGCGCCTCGCCGTCCGCCCGGCCGTCGCTTGCCGCGCCGCCACCACCTTCCATAAGCTCGACGCCGTCGGTGAGTGAGTCCCTCCGGTCAACCCTGCGCGCGCGAGACCGTATCCGCGCCGGAACGGCCGACATCCGATTGATTGATCGATTGACTGAAATGCGCCTTTTGTCGTGCAGCGGTTCGGGAGGAGGAGGCGACGTTCAGGGAGGCGGCGGCGGCGGGGCACGACCTGCTGCCGCTCCGGCGATGCATCTTCTCCGACCACCTCACACCCGTGCTCGCATACCGCTGCCTCGTCAGGGAGGACGACCGCGAGGCGCCCAGCTTCCTCTTCGAGTCCGTCGAGCAGGGCTCCCAGGGCACCAATGTGGTCTGTTCCAGCCTCACGATTGATTGATAGATTATTATCCACTCGTGGCTCGTGTTCCCCCGAATAAATTCAGAATTGGTTTTGCAGGGCAGGTACAGCGTCATTGGAGCGCAGCCCGCCATGGAGATCGTGGCCAAGGCCAACCAGGTGACGGTCATGGACCACGAGAAGAAGTCTAAGAAGGAGCATGGTGCGTCTGATCCGATGACCATCGCCAGGGACATTATGGAGCAGTGGAGTCCTCAGATCACTGATGGCCTCCCTGATGCCTTTTGTGGTAATATCACTCTTTCAAGTTTGGACTGGCAATGCTCTTGTTTGTCAATGTATTTATGGCATTCCTTTTTAGGCTAGAATATAGTATTTGACATTCTCCTGGTAGTAGCTGTCTATTTTTAATGGTCAATAATTCTGAGGAGCGACGTTCTCCCCACTTGTGCCAAGAAGTCCTGGGTTCGCCGCAGCCTCTCCGCATTGCACTGTGCATGGGTAAGGCTTGTCTTGTATAATCCTTCCCCAGACCCCACCTGGCGTGGGAGCTTCTAGCATTGGGTCTGTCCTTTTTAAATAATTCTGAGGAACGAAGTTCGCGCGTCGAATGAACGGCTAAATATATGGGATGGTGGAGGCATGGTAGTGAAGCAGAAGGAAGCTAAGCATGGGAAGTAAGAAGGGAAGGGAGTCGTGAGAAGGTGACGGAGGAGAGGTGGGGAAGAAGGGAAACATGGGAAAGAAGAGGTTGGGTTCTTGCTATAAGTCTAGGGCATGATTGTCGCGCACTAGTGATGTGCTTGAATTGTATCTGTAGCGTGGGATTCGGAACGTCAAGGCCTAGCGCTGTCTTTTTGTGCATGCCAAGTTAGGTTGAACAGATCTATTGTGGATGCCTTTTTCATATAAGAAGAAGGTGGTAATTATCCTTTGTTGGGCATTTGTTATGATTTCTGAAAAAATAACTATATTTTTTAAATAATCTGTAGGAGGATGGGTCGGAAATTTCTCATATGATACGGTGCGTTATGTTGAGACAAAGAAGCTTCCATTTTCTAAGGCGCCAGAGGATGATAGGAACCTCCCTGACATCCATTTAGGCCTCTACAATGACGTAGTCGTGTTTGATCATGTTGAAAAGGTATGATAATTATGGAATCTCTTAATGCATTTTATCAAACTTAGGCAGTTGTATCTAAATTGTATCGTACTGCTATTCTTACATAAATATGTTGTCTACCCTATTTTATGTTTTCTCGGTGTATTTTCAAGGAACATACTCAACTTCTAATTGTAATCGATCACAATAGATTGATCGTTGTATTTGTATAAAGAGTATATAATGTTGTATGGTATTGTATTGGGAATGATTATTTTGGTAGTTTCCTAATATGTTGTTCTCGCCATCAACAAATGGGTGTACTATTTAAAAGGCGATTAAAGAGTAAGCATAATACATTAAATTATTGTTTATAAGTTTTTTTTTCCGAATCTTTCCCTCAAATGAGCTACTTATCCAGTTATTTCGAAACATTTGCCTAATATGTTGCGTTTTGATTAATGCAGAAAACACATGTCATTCACTGGGTGAGGGTCGACTGTTATCACTCAATTGATGAAGCCTATGAAGATGGGAAAAATCGTCTGGAAGCTTTGTTATCAAGATTGCATAGCCTTAATGTGTGAGTTGCAAAGTTTGTCCAACTCTTTCTTATATGTGATGTTTTCTCCTTATTTCTGATCCAGACTGTTCTAACTCAACTATTTATGTAGGCCAACTCTTTCTGCTGGTTCTATTAAACTTAACGTTGGGCAATTCGGCTCAACACTACAGAATTCATCAATATCTGGTGAGAACTACAAGGAGTCTGTTGTACAAGCGAAAGAGCACATTCTAGCTGGTGACATTTTTCAAGTAGTCCTAAGCCAACGTTTTGAGAGGTGGACATTCGCCGACCCTTTTGAGGTTTATCGTGCATTGCGCATTGTCAACCCTAGCCCTTACATGGCCTATCTGCAGGTGATATGAATATTTGCAGTATTATAAGCGAAATAATTCACGGTCAGTTATGTGGCGCATACTAATCAGTATGGTATATCTCATGTAACATCGTCACAGGCACGGGGGTGTATTCTTGTAGCATCAAGCCCTGAGATTCTTACTCGGGTGGAAAAGGTATGCCGAAATAGAGGGTTTTATCTTTTGCATCTTCAGTTATAGGCATGCTTCAAGCCTTCAAAGTCTCACTTTATACTTGATTGCAAGAATGGTTTTAGTGAAGCTGGTTTGGATACATGCTGGAAGTTAACTTTGTGTGTCGTATGTGTTATTTGTTTGCTTTACAAAAAGGAGGTAGTTTATAATTATCATTTTGTATGTATGTGTCTTTCCTTAATGGAAGATATTGTGGATACTCTGATATTTCCATGTTCACAATATTCTAGAAAATTATCCGTGCCAAATGAACAACATGACCAATTACTTTTCCATGTGTCAGAGGACAATTGTCAATCGTCCACTTGCTGGAACAATTAGGAGAGGAAAGACGAAAGCTGAAGACAAGGTTCTTGAACAACTCTTGTTAAGCGATGAAAAGCAGTGTGCCGAGCATATTATGTTAGTAGATCTGGGACGGAATGATGTTGGAAAGGTTTGTGTTTCACCTTTTTATTTTTCATTTCCCACCCAATTCAATTTCCGGTGCATCATGGTTTGCCAAAATAAGTGGAACGTGTGATGTGTCATTACATATTTTTCTTTAAAGGCGTGTGCCATCAGTATTCCAACTAACAGCCTTTTATTTAGGCTGCCCAATTTTGGCATCCACTTATGTTTCATTAGTTATGCATCAGTGATGATAAAGTTCTTACTTCGTTAGGTGCAGCGAACTTATGTCCGCATGTTAGCTGCACTTTTGACTTCATCTTGTCTGACTTGTATTCAACTTTGCTATTTTGCAGGTGTCCAAACCAGGTACAGTAAAGGTTGAGAAACTGATGAACGTGGAGCGATATTCACATGTCATGCACATTAGCTCAACAGTAAGTCAGTCTTGTTCTTCTGATAGATGACTTGAAATATACATTTGCCACAACGTATAATCATATAAATATCAGCTGTGGCTATAATCAAATAAGAAATCAGATGCGGGCATGCGGCTAATGCTAATGTCCATCTCTAGTCACATTGTTTGCTGAATTGTGTTATCAGTTTCTCACAATGTAGGATCTATCTCTGTACTTCTGTAGGTTACAGGGGAGCTGCGTGATGATCTTACATGTTGGGATGCACTGCGAGCTGCATTGCCTGTTGGAACAGTTAGTGGTGCTCCCAAGGTATGATCATACTTATTGCTATGATTTTGGCACTTGTTCTTTGTAACTAAGAAAAGAGGCAAACATGACAGCATCACGCCATCACTGCAATGGAATCAAATTAGTCAGGAAAATTATCGCTGCTTGTTGTGACAATTTGATGTTACATCTCAAGAATTGTAGTGAGAATATACTGCTCAATCTAAATAATTGCTTTCAGCTAACTGTTATCTCCATAAACAAATAAATAACTTTTTTTTTTGAAAAGCAACCACAATGCTAAACCGAGTCTTTATAGGTAACAGATCGACTATAATTTCTTAAGTTCCGACCCAAATAACAATCATACAATATCTTCAGCAGTTATTTGGTACATGCCGCATCTTCTATGCATCCATGCTGCTCCTTTCAATTCACTCATTAGTCTCCCATATGCTTTCTCAAACTGACCAGGTGAGAGCGATGGAGCTGATCGACGAGTTGGAAGGGAAGATGCGTGGGCCATACGGCGGCGGCTTCGGCGGCATCTCCTTCCGCGGAGAAATGGACATCGCCCTGGCCCTGCGGACCATCATCTTCCCGACAGTGTCCCGGTTCGACACCATGTACTCGTACGGCGCCGACAGCAGCAGCACGCGCCAGGAGTGGGTGGCACACCTCCAGGCCGGCGCGGGCATCGTCGCCGACAGCAAGCCAGAGGACGAGCACCAGGAGTGCCAGAACAAGGCTGCAGGCCTTGCTCGCGCCATCGATCTCGCGGAGTCGACATTCCTGGACTTCACAGATGCGTAGAACAGATTAGCTCTTGTTTTTCCTCTGTTGAAGAAGTCTCAGCGGAGAACATTCCAAGCCTAAGTGTTGAGTTCAGCCAAATAAACGAACTGTAGCTACTGTAGTAAGTTCAGCCAATAAAATGTACTCCAACAGCAACCGAGTTAGTGTAATAAGCTCAGTCAATAAAATGTCCATTGGGAGTTTACCGGCTAGGTTCAGTAGTCTGTTAGCTGTGTTGGTGGACTAGATGATGATTAAAGATGCGCAGGAGATGAAAAATGTCACTTTAGAAATCGACGTATTCTGCTGTCTCCTTTCAGTTTGGCCAACTTGCTGAAGTTGTCACCTTTCAGCTATGCTTTCTGGCATCTTATAATCATTTCATGATATTTTGTTTATACTGAATTGTTCAGTAATGATATCTGTTTGCTCTAATAGTGTCAGTTTTATGGTAAAAATACAGGATGGAGGTGCTAAGAATTCTACAACTGGTAAAATTATCCATTCATCAGATCAGTGTCATAACAAGAATCACCACTGTGTAACCAATGGATTGAGTTAATACCCTGCAAAATCATTCATGGGCTGCGCAAAAGCTTTGTAAACGAAAAGAACTAGCAGATGCAACCTGCACATCTAGCACCAAACATCGAAGGACTAAACAAAATTGTTCACCTTGTACAAGTACACACATCAACCACACTAACAGAGATGGCAGCAAGTGCTATGACAAAAAACCGAGTTTTATCTCCGCGATCTCCCATGCCGTTCTGCATCCTCATCGCCCCTTCTCTCGTAACGGTCACCGGAATCTCTGTCTTGCCTAGACCGCTTGCTCTCTGATCTTTCTTCTCTTCCATGCGCATGTCTATCATCGCTTCTCTGCCTCTCTTCTCTTGATCTCTCAGGGGATTTCTCATGCCCGTTCCTGTCCCTATCTTTTGTGTCCCTATCACCATGTCTCGTCCTAGAATCCCTTTCCCTGTACACCTCTGATCTTGAGGATCGACCTTCTCTGTCCCCTGATCTCGCCTCTTCTCTAGTCCTGTCAGGGAAGTTTTTGTGGCTCTTTGGAGGATCATGGTCATGCTGTCGTCTTGCATTGCTGTCCTCCTTAGAACCTCGACCAGTGTTTGCATTTCTCTGAAAATAATAATTCATGAGCATCAGAGTTAGTTTCCAGGAAAGGTATTTTTACTGGAAGGAGTGAACAAAGTTTTGAACTATACGACCAAGTATAGAGGGCAAATATTTCCATCAGGTAACAATAAAAAAGGGCACACTTATAAAGCTAAATTGGTGATTATTATTACATTCAGAGAAGCATGTAGCATGCTGCAAACATGATACAAGTCATGTACAAAGCAACATATCTGCAATGCACTAATAAAAGAAATGGTGTTTGTGTTCCAACTTCCAACAACAAATGTTAAATCTGGCAATGTTACTCCATCGACATATCTGCTATGGAGGTCACGAAATATATTTTGCAGGTAACTAGCTCATTTAAGTGATGCACATGTATAGCCGTGACAAAAGCAATGTAAGAGGCCATAGCGTGATAAGCATGAGTTTCCAGCATATGGCCTTGATAAAATGTAAGTTTAAATACTTTAAAAGGAACATTGTAGCAAAATGATAAGCAACTCAACTAATCTGGCCATATGATTTGTTCATGGGCAAACCAAACTTGTCTGTGTATTTTCCTAGCAAACGATCATATAACTACTTGGTAATTCCAAAAGCAGGACAGCTACCTGCTCATCATGTGAAAATCTGCAGGAAGTTCCACGACTGCACTCGCCTTTCTGGAAAGCATAGCAAACGCCACGGTTCTGGACAGCTGCCTGCTCATCATGCGAAAATCTGCAGGAATCTCCCCGACTGCACTCGCCTTTCTGGAAAGCATAGCAAACACCTCCCTTATTTGCCGGACCACGGTGTTTGTCATGCTCCCATTTTGGCTCCATATCCTCCTTAGAACCCCAACCAGTGTTAGCATTTCTCTGAGAATATAACATCAGCATGAGAATTAGTCGCCAATCATGACTGTTCACAGGACGTACTAAAGCAGGTTACTGACAAACTCTAAGGCCTAGTATAAGGGCAAATATTTCCAGCCATGTAACATTAAAATAACACAATTATAATCTAGTATTAGTAATCCATTTTTGCATCTGGAGAAGCATATGATGTTGCGGAAATAGCAGTAATATTGTCCCAGATAATAATCTGTAGCATGTAGCCAAATCTAGCACAAGGCAATAAATAGTAACATAATAGGAGCATGAGTTTCCAAACAACTAATGTCTAAGTTCCTTCCACTCTGTCATAAGAGTTTCACAACATATGCTTTAAAAGGTAATTAGATAATTTAACTGCAGAGCGTTAAAAATCATGACCACAATAAACATAAAGGCCATACTGTGCAAGTATAAGTTTCCAGTATATCTTCATCAATGTAGGTCATTTAGCTGAAGTGTGTGCAAAATCATGACCACACTAAACGTAAAGGCCTTACTGTGCACCTTTAAGTTTCAAGCATATCTTCATCTTGAGAAAATATATTCGTAAATTATTCCAGACCGTTATTCTACAGAACATTGCAGTGAAATGACAAGTTACTGGTTGTCTACATAATGTTGATCAGGTAATATCATTTGATCATCCTACAGTAAATAGTAACATAAAAGGAGCATGTGTTTCTGACAAGTAATGTTTACATTCCTCCTATTCTTTCATACTAGCATGAGGATAGCAGTAACATATAAGGACGTACTAAAGCAGTTTACTGACAAACTACAAGGCCTAGTATGTATCACTAAAATAACACAATTATAATCCAGTAGTCGTGATTGAATTGTGTATCTGAAGAAGCATATGAATATTGCGGAGATAGCAGTAATATTGTCCCAATCTGTTGTTGGCCTAATGTAATCTTGTCATAGTGTAAACTGCACACATAGGTTGTGTGCATGCTATAGTGTGAACCCACACATAGGTTGTGTGCTGGTTGGGGCACATAAGTTGTGTCCCTAGTAGATAGGCTTGCTGCAATATGTTTGCAGGAGTTAAGTAGTAGGTGCTACCGTGCTAGTATGTTCTAGAGTACTATTTATATGTAATTCTTAGGCTGTAAGATAGGGTAGCAGTAGAAAGCAGTAGAAGCCTCTAGAATGCAGTAGCACCAACCCTGAACCCTCTATATAAGGAGAGGCTCCCTATATGGAGGGAAGCAAGCTGAAAGCCAAGGTCCTAGCATAGGTTGCTAAGGGCAAGCATAAGCTGCAAGAAGGTCCTAGCATAGGTTGCTAAGGTTTGCCAGCATTTGTTGCTGTAGTGTAGCATTTGTTGCTGCACAGTGGGCATAGGTTGCCAAGCTTGTAGGCATTCGTTGCATGTGTACTGTAGCATTCGTTGCTACAAAAATCTAATAGAAAAGGAAGGCATTTGTTGCCTGAAACTGGTGTTCTCCTCTATAGTGCTTAGTCCCCTGTTTTCCTCAATTGCTAGAGAGAGAGAACAGATAGAAGAGAGCAAAGAGAGGGAACACTACAAACAATTGGTATCAGAGCCTCAAGATTCGAGGAACAAAAAGGGCTGTGTGTTGGTCCCATGGCAGCTGGCTGTGTGTCGTCCAATGACGTGATCAATCGAGGAAGGGTGATCGTGGTGCAGTCCACGGTCATGCCAGTGGCCAGAACGACGAGGACAATAGCAGCGACTTTGACACCAGTGTGCGTAGTGGGCGCAAGGCTGGGAAGAAGGGGAAATGCTGCAACTGTGGCGTCCGTGGTCACTACTCGTCTGAGTGCCGCAACCCGAAGAAAGAAGAAGCGCTCTTGGCGTCGGCGGATGAAAATCCAGCACTGCTGTGAAGATGATTGAAGATGACAATATAATGGGGGTGGTTGTTGGCCTAATGTAATCTTGTCATAGTGTAAACTGCACACATAGGTTGTGTGCATGCTATAGTGTGAACCCACACATAGGCTGTGTGCTGGTTGGGGCACATAAGTTGTGTCCCTAGTAGATAGGCTTGCTGCAATATGTTTGCAGGAGTTAAGTAGTAGGTGCTAGTATGTTCTAGAGTACTATTTATATGTAATTCTTAGGCTGTAAGATAGGGTAGCAGTAGAAAGCAGTAGAAGCCTCTAGAATGCAGTAGCACCAACCCTGAACCCTCTATATAAGGAGAGGCACCCTAGAGGGAAGCAAGCTGAAAGCCAAGGTCCTAGCATAGGTTGCTGAGGGCAAGCATAAGCTGCAAGAAGGTCCTAGCATAGGTTGCTGTGGGCAAGCATAGGTTGCTAAGGTTTGCCAGCATTTGTTGCTACAGAAATCTAATAGAAAAGGAAGGCATTTGTTGCCTGAAACTGGTGTTCTCCTCTATAGTGCTTAGTCCCCTGTTTTCCTCAATTGCTAGAGAGAGAACAGATAGAAGAGAGCAAAGAGAGGGAACACTACAAACATCTGTAGCATGTAGCCAAATCTAGCACAAGGCAACGAAAGGAGCATGTGTTTCCAACAACTAATGTTTACTTTCCTCCCATTCTGTGAGAGTTCCGCAACATATGCATTGCAAGGTAAAGGTCATTTAACCGAAGTGCATGTAAAACGATGACCACAATAAAAGTATGCAAGTATAAGTTTCCAGCATATCTCCGCCTTGAAAAAATTTAGGTGTAAATTATTCCACATACTTCTACTCTATAGGTTGTTGCAGTGAAATGACAAGTTCGTTTACTTAACAATCGGTCTGGTAATATCGTTTGATCATCCTAAAGTGAAAAAATCTTAAGCTTGCAAACAAATATAAACCAGGTAGTGAATTTCTTGGGTGCATTCCTAACAGATAAATCTAATCACGGCCTGAATATTGCACAGGCAGGATTGGGTACCTGCTCATCATGGGAGAATCTGCACGCGTCTCCGCGGTTGCACTCGCCTTTCTGGAATGCATAGCACACGCCGCGCTCCTCCCTCTTCTTGTGCATCTCCTCGTCGTCCTCCTCCTCCTTCTTCTTGTACTTGGCCACATGGTCAACCTTTATGATCCTCCCAAGGACTTTAGCTCCATTCAAGTTATCTACCAGGACAATTGTATACATATTAGCACCTCAGCAAAGAACCAATTGGAACAACACAGGGAAAGGGCTTAGTGGAGAGGAGAAAGGAGGCTCACCAACAGCAAGAACCGTGCTCCTCTGGTCCTCGTACGCGATGAACGCGAAGCCCTTGGATTTGCCGGTGGTCTTGTCGCGCACGAGATTCACGTCGACCACCTCGCCATACCTGAGAAAAGAGACCGCTCAAATAACTTTCCTACCAATCAAATCCGCCAGGAAGGGGGGGAAGAGGCGGAAGAGCTACTTACTGCGCGAAGACGGCGAGGAGGTCGCCCTCGGTGAGGTCGAAGGAGATGCCGCCGACGAAGACGTAGGCAGAGTCCTTGAACCTGGCGTGCCACGAGGCGTTCTCGCTGAGGCCCAGAGCCGCCTCCTTCTGGTTTATCAGCTGCGTCTGCTTCACCTGCGTCAGGGGATTCATCTTCCCCGACTCGCCGCCGCTGAGCTGGGCCGTATCCCTCCTCTCTCTAGAGGGAACTGGCGGTGCTCGTGCAGAATCTCGAGTTTATACCTTGGAAGCGGCCGCCGACGGGCGCCGGCGACGGAGAAGGAGGGGAAGAAGGGGGATTTTTTTTAGGGTTCTTGGCTGGCTAGTCCTTTGGCAGTTTGGCCTGGGGTCGGTCCGGTCGGACAACCGACGCATAGGGTTCAATCTCCACCGCTGATTTCAAATCTAACGTTGGTCGTGACGCCACCGTCTCTCCAATTTATTACTTTTCGCGAATTAAGAAGCTTTATTTATTATGCCCTCAGTTCCGAGCTGTAATATGTTTTGGATATTTTTACACACTGTTTTATTTGTGTTCGCGAATTAAGCCGTTACAACCGTTTTACTGCGAGGTCCATAGGTTCTGGGTCATGGTGGGCATATTTCCCAATTCCTGATCCTGACACCTGATACGTCTCAAATGTATCTATTATTTTTGATTGTTTTATTCTTATTTTACATCAATGATACATGTTTTTATTATAATTTTATATCATTCTGGTGCATTTTCTGGAACTAACCTATTAACAAGATGCCAGTGCCAGAACCTGTTTTCTGCTATCTTTTTGTTTGAGAAAAGTTATTTAAAAATTAGTCTCAGAAAGAACTGAAAATTTACGGAGATTATTTATTCATCGGGGAGAAGACGGGGTCCAAAACCCATCCGAAGGGACCCACGAGTGGTGGGGGCGACCCCTGGGCGTGGCCTAGGGTGGGGTCGCGCCCAAGGGGCACCTGGAGGCCTCCTCCACCGTCGTACGCCGCCTCTTCGCCTATAAATTGCCTTATGCCCCGAAACACTAAAACACCTGAAGAATTCCACGAAAGATATCTGACACCGCTGTCAACGCAAATCCTAGTTCAGAAGGGTTGTGAAACTCTTCCCGACACTCTGTCGGAGGGGAGATCATCACCGGAGGGCTCTACACCACCATGTCTGCCTCCGGAGTGATGCGTGAGTAGTTCACCTTTGGACTACGGATCTGTAGCAGTACCTAGATGGTTGTCTCTTCTCCTTGTGCTACCATGTTTAGATCTTGTGAGCTGTCTAACATGACCAAGATCATTGTTTTGTAACGCTACATATTGTGTTTGCTGGGATCCGATGAATTTTGAAATTATGATCAAGTTTGTTCATCTTTCATATCTATTTTTATTTAAGATCTTGCATGCTCTCCAATCCATGTGGTTACTCTGCCCAAGTAGTTGTTTGTGTCTCCATGAGGGAGTATTTATGTTAGATAATAGGTTCATGCCTCCTACGAGTCTGGGCTCGAGTTGACATAAAAGATCACTAAGACCGAGAATGTGGTGTTGCTACTAGGGGTAAAATAACGGTGTTTATTGCTATATATTTATATTCATTGCTTACATTATTCACTTTGCTTACTGCGGTAATTTGTTGCTTGAAACTTAATACTTTTGGATGACATGCTGAATAGCGTTCCCAGGGTGGATTATTAGTCATAGATATAGCTGGATAGCAGTCTATGTATCTCGTTGTAATGCCCAGTTAAATACTGCAGTGAACTATATCTTGTCATAATAGCATTGGCATGTCTCATAATTTGTCAACTGCTAAGCTGTAATTTGTTCACCCAACATGTTTACTATTTTATGGAGAGACACCACTAGTGAACTGTGGACCCCGATCCATTCTTTTACATTATTTACAACACTGTTTCCATTGCTTTCAAACACCTTTTGCTTGCTATTTCTTTTTTACATTTACAATTGTTTTCCACACCATAAGTTTAACCTCTTTGATTTCAGCAAGCCAGGAAGATTAATAACCTTCCTGTTTCGTTAGGGCAAAGTAGTTTGTTTGTGTTGTGTCCAGGTCCACGTCAGCCAGCTTGCACCAGTGTTGGTTGACACCATGTTGAAGTATCTCCTAATGGTTTGATAAAACCATGGTTTCATAACTAAGAGAAACTTGCTACTACACTTATTCACACCTTACTCTTGGGGTTCCCAACGGGTGTGTGATCCACATCATCAAGCACTTTTCTGGCGCCGTTGCCGGGGACTTGAAAGTTTTAGCAAGGGGAGTTACACACTACCTCTCTCTCTCTATTTTGTTTTTGTCTTGCTTAGTTCGTTTTTGTTTAGTCTTGTTTGCTTTAAAAATATTTTTTTTTTGAAATTTCAGCTTCTAGTTTTTTTCTCCTGTTTTGTTAGTTTATCTTGTTTTTATCTTACTAAGATGGGTTCAGCTAAGAATATTAAGTTGTGTGACTTTACTAGTACCAACAATAATGATTTTATATGCACACCAATTGCTCCACCTGCTTCTTAGGCTGAGTTCTGTGAAATAAAACCTGCTTTATTAAATCTTGTTATGAAAGAGCAATTTTCTGGTGATAGTGGTGATGATGCTGCATCTCATTTAAATAACTTTGTTGAGTTATGTGATATGCAAAAATATAAAGAAGTAGAAGGTGACATCATAAAACTGAAACGTTTTCCTTTCTCTTTGAGAGGACGTGCTAAAGAATGATTATTTTCCTTACCTAGAAATAGTATTGATTCTTTGACTAAATGCAAAGATGCTTTTATTGGAAAGTATTATCGAACTACAAAAATTATACAACTGAGGAGTAACATAATGAACTTTAAACAATTTGATAATGAACATGTTGCTCAAGCTTGGGAAAGAATGAAATCTATGGTAAAAAATTGTCCCACTCATGGATTAACTACTTGGATTGTTATCCAAACTTTTTATGCAGGTTTGAAGTTTTCTTCAAGAAACTTATTGGATTCGGCTGCTGGAGGAACCTTTATGTCCACCACATTAGTTGCAGGAACTAAGCTCTTGGATGATATGATGGCAAACTCTTCTCAATGGCACACTGAAAGAGCTCCAATTGGTAAGAAGATAAATTATGTTGAGGAGATCTCTTATTTGAATGATAAGGTGGATATGATTATGTCTATGCTTGCTAGTAAACAAGTTCCTATTGATCCTAATAATGTTCCTTTAGCTTCTTTGTTTACTCAAGAGGATCAAGTTGATGTTAATTTCATTAAAAATAACTTCAACAACAATACTTATAGGAATAATTTTGGTAGTAATAATTATTATTATAAGCTCTATCCTCCCAATAGTGGCAATTCTTTTGGTAATTCCTATGATAATTCTTATATAAGTGTGTCCACTGATATTGAAAGTGTTCTTAAAAATGTTATCACTACAAAAAAGATTTTCAATAAAATAGTTGAAGAAAATTGGAGAAACTTGATAATCTTGTCTCTAAAGTTGATAATCTTGCTAATGATGTGGAAATTTTAAAGATCAGAACTTTACCTCTTGAAGTTAAGAAAACTGAATCTTTGAATGCTATACAAATTAAAATAGATAACAACATAAGGATGTTAGCTGAATTGTATGCTAGATGGGCTAGAGAGGAGAAAGAGGCTGAAATTGATTATCAAATTCAGAGACAAGATTGTCAAGTTTCTCCAATTTTTATTCAACTATTTTATTGAAAGCCTTTTGTGTAGTGATAAAATCTTTAAGAACACTTTCAGTATCAGTGGGCACACTTTTATAAGAATTATCATAGGAATTACCATAAGAATTTCCACTGTTGGGAGGATAGGGCTTATAATTATTATTACCAAAATTATTCCTATAAGCATTGTTGTTGAAGTTATTTTTAATAAAATTAACATCAACTTGATCCTCATGAGCAACCAATGAAATTAAAGGAACATTATTAGGTTCAATAGGAACTTGTTTATTAGCAAGTATACACATAATCATATCCACCTTATCATTCAAAGAAGAGATCTCCTCAACAAAATTTACCTCCTTACCAGTTGGAGCTCTTTCAGTGTGCCATTGTGAATAATTTGCCATCATATCATCCAAGAGCTTAGTTGCTGCACCTAATGTGGTGGACATAAATGTTCCTCCAGCAGCCAAATCCAATAAGTTTCTTGAAGAAAAATTCAAACCTGCATAAAAAGTTTAGATAATCATCCAAGTAGTTAATCCATGCGTGGGACGTACAATTTTTTACCATAGATTTCATTCTTTCCCAAGCTTGATCAACATGTTCATTATCAAATTGTTTAAAGTTCATTATATTACTCCTCAATTGTATAATTTTTTCATGTGAATAATACTTCCCAATAAAAGCATCTTTACATTTAGTCCAATAATCAACACTATTTCTAGGCAAAGATAATAACCATTCCGTAGCACGTCCTTTCAAAGAGAAAGGAAAAAGTTTCAGTTTTATGATGTCACCTTATACTTCTTTATATTTTTGCATATCACATAACTCAACAAAGTTATTTAAATGAGAAGCAACAACATCAGCTGTAGCATCAGAAAATTGCTTTCATAAAAAGATTTAATAAAGCAGGTTTTATTTCATAGAACTCAATCTTAAAAGAAGGTGGAGCAATTGGTGCGTATATGAAATCATTATTGTTGCTACTAGTAAAGTCACACAACTTAGTATTCTCAGCTGAACTCATCTTAGCAAGATAAAAACAAGATAAAGTAACAAAACAGAAAAAAGACTAGAAGCTGAAATTTTATTTTTATTTTGTATTTTGTACTTTTAAAGAAAACAAGACTAAACAGAAATAAACTAAGCAAGACAAAAAAATAATAGAGAGAGAGGTAACGTGTAACTCCCTTGCTGAAACTTCCAAGTCCCCGGCAACGGCGCCAGAAAAAGGTTTGACAATATGGATCACACACCCGTTGGGAACCCCAAGTGGAAGTTGTGAAGCAGTGTAGTAGCAAGTTTTTGTCAGTTATGAAACCAAATTTTATCGAACTAGTAGGACTTGAGAGACTTCAACACATTCTCAACCAACCCTGACGCAAGCGGGCTGACGTGAACCTGCACACAACACAAACAAAGTACTTTACCCCAACAAAACAGGAAGGTTTGTCAATCTTCCTGTCTTGCTGAAATCAAAGAGGTTAAACATATGATGTAAAAACAATTATAAATTCAAAAAGGAACAACGAGCAAAAGGTGATTGAGAGTAATAGAAACGGTGTTGTAAGAATGGACCGGGGTCCACAGTTCACTAGTGGTGTCTCTTCACAAAAAAGTAAACATACTGAGTGAACAAATTACAACTAGGCAATTGACAAATTGTGAGGGCATGACAGTTCTATTTATGACAAGACATAGTTCACTATGATATTTAATTGGGCATTAAAACAAAATAAATAGACCGCTATCCAGTTGTATCTATGACTAATAATCCACCCTGTGATCACTATCCAGCCTGTCACCCAAAAGTATTAAGTTGCAAGCAACAAATTATCGCAGTAAGCAAAGTGCATAATGTAAGTAATGAATATAAACATATAGTAATAAATACCGTTATTTTACCCCTAGGCCCCACTTGGATCGTTGTTTATTAGGCAATATGACAGGATTTTTTCGCGGACCTGCTAACCTTATGCGAAAAATCCGGCGCGCGCGAGGTGCAATTTTCTGGTCCCTAATTTCCCACCCCCAATCCAAGCGGGCCCCTAGTAGCGACATCACATTCTCCGGATTAGTCGTTTCTGTCAACTTGAGCCCAGACTCACAAGAGGCATGGACCTACTATCTAGCACAAATACTCATTCTTTGAGATACAAGCAACTTTTTGGCTAGAGTAACCACATGGATTGGAGAGCATGCAAGATCTTAAATAAAACATAGATGTAAGTGACACCATCTTTGTCAACAGATAGAAATACTGGCTTAGTAAATAGCACAAGATATTCACTCCATGTTTAAAGCAGCCAGTAGTGTTGCACTTTGCCTAATGACAGTCAAATTCATCACCTTTTCATTTTCTACTAGCTAATCATTCTCTACACCTTTTCCATGTTATCAACTAGCTCCATTTTTTTCATTTCAGTGCCCTTCTCCTTCACATAATACATATTATCCTTAATCCCATAACTTTGTGTGTCTATTAACAAATTCAGAACTACAATATCTGATCCGCTCAAGTTCTCTCCAAATTATCTTTTCCAAGAAAATTGAATCTTATTCTCTTAGTTTATCATCCGAACTATAGGAAAATTGCAGATTTATAATACCCAAAATGTAGTTCATATGTGACAGATCAACTCTAGTTATAATTGAGGAAACTTGATTACATAGATTCAGATCCAGAAATAGCAAAGTATAAAGAGGGAATTAGAGAGTGGATTTTTGGAACCCGTGCTACATGGAGTCCTTTTTTGAAAAATCGAAAATGATATTTTTGAGTTTCCAAAAATCACGAAAAAAATCACAGTTGTAGATAGTGTCGATATCTACAAACGAGTAAAATTTTAACTTAAAATTCGTTGTATTTTGAGCTGTACAAAAAGACATATCGGGGAATTTCAAATTTTTAAAACTATGTATTGTTCACCACCCAGATCCATCCATTTGTCTTTTTTGTGCAGCCCAAAATACAACCAATTTGGACTTTAAAATCTGCATGATTGTAAATCTCGACAATATCTACATCCGGGAATTTTTTTCTCGATTTTTGAAACTTAAAAATGTTGATTTCGAATTTTTGAAAAAATGACCTCCATGTAGTCTGGGCTCCACTATAAGTTTTCGGAGAGGATTAGGAAGACTTACTCAACGCAGGAGAAAGGGGACGCCCAATGGTGGATCTGCGTTGCCATTGAGGAGCACATCGCCTTGGTCAGAGCTGCCCCGTAACATGCTCCGACGACAACGACGGCAAGGCATTCGAGAAGTTGGAGCTTGCACACAAATCCTTCTCAAAGTACTGAATGCGCCGCCCCCAGAGCCTACTAGGTCGCCGCCGTCAGGATTCGTCACCGCCATCGCCAGGAGAGAGAGATGAGAAAGCGCGACAGGGGACATGGTGTACAACGACATGGCTCGTAATGGCCGTTAGCCCTGTCCATGTCCCTCTCCTCCACGCCACGTCAACCTGACATGTGGGCCCTTCTGTCATAAACTGTGTCAATTCGCTCTCATGCTCGCTTTAGTGTTTTCGGCAAAGGTGACTACAAATCGGTGGATTTTTATTCCCCGAACGTAAAGTGGTGGATTTTGAAAAATTCAGCCTTCAAAGGCGCTGCTTTCCATTGCTGGTACAGAGCCAGCATCGTCCGACGGCTCGTCGAAGTCTGGTGAATTTACAGGCACAAACTTGCCGTTTTTGTGGGCCGTTTGCGTCATGTACGCGCGCACGGCTCGTCATGATCTAGGCACCTGTGCGTCTGGGATGGCCCATGCATGCATGGTTCGAGCTATGAACTTCATACGTGGCTACATATGTGGCGTGCCGGCTCCGACTGGAGATCACAAGGCGTACTTGCAATTGCGAGCTGGTAAGGCCGGAGACACGCACCAATCCTATCTTCCAGCCGAAGATCTTGACAACCATGAAAATCACACATCAAGAAAGCTTGTCTTGCAAACAGATATTCCTCGATAAATGGATGTCTCACGAAACTCACATGCATGTCACACAGGACAGATCCCTTCAGAACAACTAAGAAAAACTTCGACCAGAGAAGTGAACATAAGAAGATCAAGGAATTCGCGACGGCGAAGGCGAGTGGCTGCCGTACAAATCTCCATAATACTGGCGATGACGGCGGACTGGTCCTGCTTCTTGTGAACTGCCATTGCTCCGATTCTGGTGCTGGTTCGTCCGGTACTCGCGTCTGGCTTGGTCGTTGAGGTTCGGCCGGTACTCACGCCTGGCTTGGTCGTTGAGGTTCGGCTGGTACTCACGCCTGGCTTGGTGGTTCCCGGCGTTGACTTCACCAGCAGCATCACGCGCGTCCGGATGGCGTGGCTGTCCCGTAGGGAAGTTGTGCCCACGGCCACGCGGCGGCCCCCTGTACTGATGACGATACCCGCCGTTCTGAACACTTTGCGCCGGAATCTGCCGGCCGACGTACGAATCATCCTCCCTGCTATGTTGCCCTGCAAAGAACTGGTTGCCACGGATGCCCCCCTGCCGCTGCGCCCGGAAGCTCGGCGTTTCGTAGCCACGACCCCCACGGTGGACTCGATAACCCTGCTGCGGTCTCCCGTTGCCACGGTATCCCCTTTGCTCGTGTCCGTCGTCGTACGGCGCGTACCTCCGAGGCGGCAGCGCTTCCTGGCCGCGCATTGTGGGCTCGCCATGGCTCCTCATGCTCCTCTCGTTGTGGCGGCGCCGCGGGTAGGCCGGCGGTGAAGTGCGGCGGAACCTCCCCACGGAGAACTCACCGTAGAAATCGTCGTCCATGGAGGAGAAATTGAGGCGCTGATCATAGAGTGAAGACGACGTGTGGCTTGTCCCGTTGGCCTCCGCGCGCGATGCGGATGACATGGAAGGCGGCGGCGGCAGCGGTGGCGGTGGCGGCAGCGTTTCGGTGTTGGGCCACGACGACGTTCTCCCGCCGTAACGGCTCGGAGAAAACGGAGCCGTGGGGCTGCCATGCACGTCCGCGCTAGAAGATCGACGTGCCGTCCCCATGTCGACGCCGGCCTGGCCGTGCGCCCGCGCGACAGGAGGAGCAGCGGCCACCTCGGCCTGGTACGCTGGAGGAGAGGAGCTTCTGGCCATCTTCTTCTCCGGGGATTGTCTCGGCGCGGGCGAGACATCGAACTTAGGCGGCGGCGGCGGCGGCAGTCCGATCTCACCCTCCTCCCCCTCTTCATCCTCATCGTCGGAGACATCAAAATCTAGCATCTCAGGCGTCCCTTCATCTCCCGGAAAAGCGGGCTTGCCGTCATCTCCCGGAGGCGGCGGCGAACTTTCACGCACCGCATCGAAATCTTCCTCCGGAGCAGGCTCGTTTAGGTCAAAATCAAACACTGCCATATTGCTTCTCCTGGCGGCGCGATTCTGTTTTGATTATTCGGTCCATGTTTATAGGCGTATATTTAAGGGCCACCTCAATTGCTAATCGGGAAAGAAACCAGAACATATCCGATCCGAGCACCACGTCACCACACCGGCCGACTTGGGATCCAATCTACTACTCGTGAAAATCGAGTACAATCGGAAAGAATCAGTTTTGTGTTTTCTAGTACCTTCTAACCTGCTCGTGATTGCTTACAATATGATTCTTATCCGGTTATGAGTTCGGACGACGGGCTTGGATGTAAATTAAGTTTGTGTTGTAGAGAAACGATGGCTGATTGATCGATGGGGCCTTCGTTTTCTTCTCTGATTCCCTCGCTTAATCTCAGCCCTTAGATCGATCCCTGACGGTTTCATCTCAGCCTTCTTTTTGTGTCCTGTTCTTTGCAATTACAAAACCAAGGCAGGAGAAAAACACAGTCTCCAAATTGTACTACTCCCTCTTACTTAACTGACGCATATTACAGTAACCGAAGTGCACGAACCCGGTGTACACTTTGTCTGTCTCCAGCAGACGGAGAAGACCGCTCCGGTGTGCCTCAACCTTGGGATGGTTGGGGAACTAAACTAAACCTCAACTAAACCCGCATGATCGAACCAACTTAGTGCACTTAAATTTGTATTCACACCCAAATCAAGCTGAACCACGTCCTATAGCTCAACCTAAAGTCCTAAACTGAACTGAAATCGATGGCTGGAACATAGTTTTAGACTGTTGGAAACAACATTAGTAGCCACTCAAACATGGCTCATGGGCACAATGTGTAGCCACTAATAACATGCACGACTCATGAAAAGAAAGGTTAACATATATATATATTTCAAAAGCATAATTATCTACTGGAATTTCCGAACAATTTTATCAGTTGTTGGCCTGGTACAAAATTTGAAAGGGAAGAAACAACATACAAGAAGCATCCTGAGAAGGAAGGCAAACATACTAAGCATAAATATCTCCTAAAAGTCACAAAAAATTTCTTTGGTTGTTGCAAATATCGAAAAGGAAGAAATAACATGCGAGAAGCATTCCGCAACATCCACTTCGGATTTTTGTCTTGCATTTTACTTATCAGAAGTTTCATTATTTGATCAACCTCGCACCAACATTGTTGTCGACAATATCAAGCGTCTCCTCGCAGCTTTCCTCTCTCCATAGTTTCCAAGACAGTTAGCACCAAAAAAATTGTGTTAACAATTCTTTTATGACGTTCAAGAACTATTGATAAGAGATATGTCAATTGACTTATGTAGAAATTCCTTTGAGAATCAACAAGGCTTACATGATTTTCAAATTGCAAACCAAACCAAGAGAAAAGCATAATCTAAATATATATTGCATGTCAATATAAAGCGACACAATTTACCAAGTACAAAGCGCATATGTTATGGTACAATTAATTTAAGATGCCGATAGTATTTGAATATCAGGAAAAAGGTATGAAATTGGTTATTGTTAACAGAAAAGTTAGTTAGTTTTTTCAATAAACAAAAAGTTAGTTACTTAGTTGCAGATAAGAAAATGGCATCCAGTGAGTGGCACATTACATTTCTCTGACCATTTCCATGGCATGAAAAAAGTACTAGTTATATTTTTAAGCACAAGTTTTTAGGATATCAACCGGAAGAGATAGTAACGTGAGAGGGAATCATAGGCTACAAATAGATATCTCATTCACAAGGACCTCCTAATGTTTGTCCTTCTATGACAAAAGAGGTCAGTGGAACATGTAGACATCTAGTTGTAACAGATCGACAAGGACTGGGTATACCGGCACGACCGGTTTATATAGAGGTTTCAAGAAATTCTAAATATAGTCGAGGAAATAGAAGCGCGACACGTATCTGAAATTCTAAACATAGTCAACGAAATGTGTGCCATTTTTTATTACAACAGATCGTGGAAGTGAACTGAACTTACAACCCGGGCAAAAAGTAACGAAAATACACAAAAATAAAAGGAATGAGAAATGGACCAAGTTGCAATCTGCTCTGACAAGATTTTCAGCTTGACACAAGCATACTCAGATCTTTTAGGGCAAGTACATTAGTCCAGTCGCCAGCCGTATGTAGCAACCCTCCATGTCACCTCTAGACAGCATTAGAGACAACCTCTACAATGTGATGTTTTCCTTGCTATCTATAGCACCCCAAAAATAGCTAATTATTTTTCTGAAAATTACATCTTATCAACCTCCGGCTGCAAGCGTCACCAAGGCACCAACCACACTGCTTCGAATCTCCACAGCATGAAGAGCTTCAGGACAGTCCAACCCGATATTAATCCAGGACGAATTTGTGTGCACCTGATAATCGAACATAGATGGTCTAGGCCAAAAGGTAAAAAAGATCACATAGCACGCTCCAAGAAACAATCTCTCCTAAATGCTTATCTCCCTCGAATTCTTCCTCCGTTCTTTATCTTTTGGGATAGGACCGACGGCATCGATGTCATGTTCTTGAAAACGCGGGCATTACGCTCATTCCCTGGGCCGGCAAAGAGGATTGTGCGGCCACCCCCTTATGGCAAGGCGAACAGAAGTCCAAAGTTTGTTCTGCACAATAAGCCAATCAAAAAATCTACACTTTGAAGGTGCCCAAGTCCTCCACACGAGACTATTATAAGAGCAAGACATGGTACGTACCCAGCGAATTGAGACTTGTAAGCCGAACCGGCCGTGTAGCGTCCACTAGTGTCTGCGTTGCCGGGGAACAGCGTGATGCCTTGGAGAAGGTCCCAGAGGTTGATGAACTGTGAGATATGGTCTATAGTGAAGTCCTGAACCGAAATGTTCGCGATCCAGTTGAGGTTAGTGAGGGCGTCCTGAACGCATTTTTTCTTGGAGACCTGAAAAATCTGGGCGCGATCGACTTTGGCGTTGTCCCGTTGAGCCCGGAAGAGGACCAGAAACTTGCAGTCAAGCCGTCCCCAAGGTAACTTTTGTCACAGCGTTGAACATCTCTTTGTCAGTTTTGTGATTAGGAATTTCCAAGCCAATCCAGGGCTTATCTGGAGCCGTCCACTCGAACCAGAGCCAACGCAGACGAAGGCACAAGACAATTTATCCAGGTCGATGCCAAGCCCCCCCCCCCCCGCGCAGCTTCTTTGGGCGGCAGATCTTCGTCCAACAAACTTTGCATTTTCCGCCACTCACAGTGTCGCTTCCAGCCCACAACATTGTCCTTCGAAGTTTGTCAAAAGCCTTTAGAGTAGCTTTATCCGCTTTGATGGTAGCGAGAAGGATGATCCAAGGCGGTGAGAACCAATTTTACTAGAGAATCGCATCCAGCCCGGTTGAGGATTTGGCCTTCCAAGGATTTATCCAAGGGATTGTGGGAGGCCCAGGTACTTAATAGGGAACTGCGCCACATTTAAGGGAAAGTTCTGATGGGTGGCGTTGATGTCAATGTCCACATAGCGGATGGGGGCAACCGAGCTTTTCTCGATGTTTGTCGCCATAACAGTAACCTCCCCAAAATTTTACAGTAAGGTAGCCATGTTGTTAATGTCCTGCGCATCCGTCTCAAGAAGATAACCGTGTAGTCGGCGTAAAGAGAGATGCGGATTTGATAAAATTTCCTGACAGGGTTGTTGCATCCCTTATCTTTATGCTTATGTGTGCCCAATTAATATTGGTTGCATCATACTATTTTTATGCTTATGTGTGCCCAAATAGTATATGTTGCATCATACTACACAGTGGCATAATACACTGTAGTGAAGACATAGTTGAAGGTAAAACTTGATAGCGATTAGCAAGGTGTGGGCACTTAGTCGTCTATCATATTCTAAACCGCAGGTGAGAAGGGTGAGCGGCGACAACGAGGAAATGAAGAAAGGCTTAGTCGTCTTTAGTCATCTCCCACTATTTTGATTAATTTGCTCCTTTAAAACTATATAGAGCTACAGTAGTTGGAACGTAGAAATATACTTATGGAAAATTTCTATTCTCCATTTGTGCTTGTGTATCTATGGAGACGTGAAGTGGAAGATAGCCGTACCAATTCATAAATTTTCTATTCTAAATTAGAAAAACAAATCCAACGTGCAGATATGATCTGGTCCGAATAAAAACTGAGACGTGTCAGGCGGTTGATTTGCCAAACATCACTAACTGTAATCGGCAAACTAATCTTAAACTTCCAGTTTCTGGTCGCTAACCCAATCCGATTCCATCCCCAACACGTAATCGATTCGGACGGTGTTACTCGCCTTCTCCCCTATAGATAGACTAGCAAACGTGCCCGTGCGTTGCAATGAGAGAGAAAAAACTCAACTTTTGAAAAAAAAACATAGGTGCAACCCAACTTTTTGGAGGAAACCAGGGACAGGGTGGAGCGTTTGGGGGTAATGGCAGATCCGTTCCTCCGTTCCACCAGTCGAAGGAGGGTGGCTGCTCCTATATCCGAAGATTGAGGGGGTGGCGGGGGTGTGCAATGTACTGTGTTTTTTAGGGAGGAGGGTGTTGTTCTATCGAGGAGAGGAGAAGTAGCTCGGGAGGAGCTCTGAGAAGGGAGCCAAGACATTAGAAGGGAAATCTTGCTCCCTTTGGTATAGAATAGCAAATATTTGTGTGTGTTTGCACTGTCGAACAAATTTGTATCAAGTTATCACAGAGAGTAGAATGTATAGTGTATCAACATATATTTCTTACCCTTCGAGCCATTTTTGCTGCTCTCACGACTTGATGTTCATTTAACATAAAAAAAATTATATGCGGGTCAATAGATTTTGGGGCAAAATTTAGCTCCTTGTGATGTTTTTATCAGAAGTTGATTTTTCACTCCCATTGCAATGCACGGCCGTATTTGCCAGTTATGATTTATATTTGGATACCATAAATTAGATATAACTGGTTATACCCGACGGCATTCAACTGGCTATATCCTTGTCTGTTATGCACCTTGCTAGCCTTTTCTAACTGTTCTTCCTCAGATTGCTTTCGATAGAGGCTACATACAACTTTCAAGCAAAGTTCACATTGCTGGGCAAAGTTCACCTTAGACTTTATCGTTCACCTCACTTCAGACTCTTCTGGTTTAGCTGATTCTTCCGATGCAACTAAAGTTACAATTAGTTTATCTCAGATGTGTCAGATACCTAGATAAAAGTAGGCGATTAAGACTGAAAGGATTTACGCGATCTGAATCTACTGAAACACGCGTGAGCTAGCAAGAAAAGGCGCCAGGAAGAAGTTGGGCGTCCACCTCTTCCCCTGCCGTTCACAACCCGCTAGGCGACGGCCACCAGCTCGCCCCTGCCTGCATCTCGTCCTGCAGGGAGGCGTCAGTGACGCAGCCCATGCCGACAACGCCACGCCTGTCCAAAAAGGACATAGTCTGGATGACCGGAACTTCGGGGGCGTCGCAAGCTCGGATGGCGTTTTGGTGGAGCAGCGCCGTGGAGGTGGAAGGCAGGTCGGGGACCTCTCCGCGACCGGCGACTGCTCCGCCTCCTCTTCGTCGCCTTCGTCTCTGGATCCGTCCGCCGCGGGGAGGGCCGTCTCCTGCGCAGCGAGACGACCATGGCCTCCCGCCACGAATCTTTTTCGTCGGCTCGGTTAGTCGGTTTGCACGGGGATGGAGCGCGATGTACGTCAAGAATTCGTTGGCGCAGTACAGAACGGTGCGGACAGTTTTTTCATTAAACGGACGGACCAACAAGAAGCCTTGCTTTTTTTATTATTAGGTAAAGATTCCCGTGGGGAACGTGTTCGTGTTGTTTCTTTCAGAGGGCTCCGATCGCAGCGGGTTGGATCAATCGAGTTCATCGGAGATGCACCCTGTCGATGACCCCACCGAAGTGGAGCTGCAGCCTTGCTGCGACTTCGGCGACAACGACGACGACTTCGGCGACAACGGCGACGTCTACGCCGCGGACAAGGAAAGCGATGAGTGGTCGGTGGCGGCGACGGTTCTCGATGCGGCGACGCGCGCGGCGGTGGGCGTGGGCGCCCGGGTGCTCTTCTACCCAACCCTCGTTTACAACCTGGCCCGAAACGCCTCTCCCCGTCCAGCTTCCACTGGTGGGACCGCGTCGACTCCACGCACATCCTCCTCGGCGCCGTCCCGTTGCAGAGACACGTGCAGCCACTCCGGGACCTCGGCGTCCGCGCCGTCGTGACGCTCACCGAGCCATACGAGCGGCTCGTCCCCGCGGATGAGTACGCCAAGCACGACATGGAGAACCTGGTGCTGCCAACGCGCGACTACCTCTACGCGCCGTCCACCGACGACCTCCGCCGCGCCGTGGAGTTCATCCACGGCGACGCGGAGAGCGGGAATCTCACGTACGTGCACTGCAAGGCCGGCCGGGCTCGGAGCGCAACGGTGGTGATGTGTTACCTGGTGAAGTACAAGGCGATGACGCCGGCCGAGGCGTACCAGCATGTCAGGTCGTGCCGGCCCAGGGTGTCGCTGGCGGCGGCGCAGTGGCAAGCGGTGAAAGACTTCTACCGGCTTACAACGTGAAGTGAGTATTAACTATTTTGAACTCGGTGTCGAATCGTGCGAGGACGAGGTGTTAGCTGGCTATAAGCCACACGCGGCGAAACACATGTCTTGTTTCTGTTTTTCATATTGAGTTTCTATTTGCACAATGGAACAGAGTATTAGGGTTGCGAATTCACCATGTCATTAGTCCTTTCAATTCTTTGAAAATCTTGTTTCTCTGTTTTGCGAAAAGGCCAAGGCCATATATTAAATTAAAATCACACATGTGGCTGCGTCAGGAGGTGGGGGTCGTCGTCGCGACGAACCATTGTATATTTGCGGTATTGGTGACGGGGCTGCTGTGGCAATGATGGTGGGGTGAGCGATGTTAGGGCCGCAACAATGGTTCTGGTAGTCATCTTTTCCGGCATGTCTGCGGGTTTTTCTCAGATTGTTTGTCGTCCTGAAGTCGGAGCTGCAATGGCAAGATCCGTGTGGCAATCTTCCGTCGCGGCAACACTGTATAGTTATCCTTTGTATCTCTACTTCAGAATTCATGTTGCGTTGTCCTCGTCGCGTGCCTGAGTCTTTTGGCATGGATCTTCTTCATGTAGCTTCACTCAGGCCTCTGCGGTGTGGACTGTGTCAGCGATCATCCGCAGTAAAGTTGGAGTCGCTTCTCAGCGAGTAGGGATGGCGATGGCACATGCTCGGGGGAGAAGTCATGACGATGATACCTATGTGCTATCTCGGTGAGGCTCTCTTCGCAATAATATGTGTGAGGTTTCAATTGGGTGTGTCGCTTGGTGGTTGTGGCCGTTTTTTCTGGATTTTCCATTAATTAACAGGGCACCTCTCTTCTTAATGAATGGATAAGGCAAATCTTTACCACCGTTTAAAAAAACTCAACTAGCCCTTACACAGCCATCCTTATAGGAATAGAAAATTACACATAGGTCCTAGCGGGAAATTGAGGATGCCTGCCTCGTGATCTAACTCGTCCATGGCGCTTGTTTACGAGTCAACCTTTTTTGAAACGAGGCAAAAGCTTTGCCTTTTATATTGATATAGGAGAAGCAAACATGACACGGCCGAGACTAAAAAGAAAAAAGTCATACATGACGAGGCGTACTAGACAAAAAAAAGTAGCCCGCGAGGATCCAAATCATCCTACTCCGTCTAATCTCTCAGAAAGATATACCGTCATATCTTCAAAACGCTACTACACGGCACGATCTGAGGATCGGGAAGCAGATCAGGCGGAGACGTCCAGCGCCGTCGGTGGCGGGAAATCGCTTCCCCCTGGGCCAGCAAGGCCAATCAAAGCTTCATCCGCTGCCGTCATGGACGGCAGGTTTAGCCTGAAGAGGGTCCTCAACCCGTTGATTGCCGAATCAGAGAACGGAGCCTTCTTGCAGGTGTTCGCGAATTATTTCGTAGCCTCCACCAGGGGCATATCTCCAAAGTTGAGCCCCATTTTCTTGTGGAGGACACGCTGCGCTTTGCCGACCGCTGGGAGTTGTGCCTTCGCCGTGAGCCTGCTGCTGCGACGTTCGGGATCGGGCAGGGCCGCATGAGCACGTGGCATTGGCGGAATAGGCATGGGCAGCAGTGGCACAGCAGGCAGGCTGAACAGATCCGTGACGTGGCGAATCGCGATGCCTGATGAGGGAGCGTCATCAGTATCGGCAGCGAGGAGGTTCCCAATCGTAGCAGCCTCCGCGTCAGCGTCAATGACGTTCAGGACGGGCTGAAACTCCCTCCTTGCCAAGTCGCCGTTGTCATCAAGGCCGTCTTCGTGCGCCACCTCCTCGCCGTCCAGCAGCAACACCTGCTGATCCAGCTCGGCGAGGCATGGCAGAAGCTGCTCCATCTTCCCGTCAACAACCTCATCCTCATCATCCTCACTAGAAAATCCCCCGTCGCACAGCGCGTCGCCAGCGAGATCAACACCGGGTCAGTATCGGCGACAAGGAGGTTTCCAAGCGTAGTAGCCTCCGCGTCAGCGTCAAAGACGCTCGCAACGAGTTGAAACTCCGTCCTCACCGAGTCGTCCTCGTTATCGAGGCCGTCTTCGTGCACCACCTCCTCGCCGCCCATCAGCATCACCTGCTGACCCAGCGCGGCGAGGCATGGCAGGGGCTGTTGTATCTCCCCATCCGTCCCAGCATCATCAGAGGTCGTAGTGGGAGGCATGGCGTTAGCAGACGTGGCCGTGGGTGAGGTGGCGTCCGAGCGAGCGACGGAGGCACGGTGCGGCGTGCCGTGTAAGCTCCTCAGATTGTGCTAGGCTTCGTTCCTGTTCGCAAACTCCAGCCGGGCCAGCAGACCGGCCGTTTCATCCACCTCTTCCCCAGCCAAGCCCTGCGAGACGATGGCGTCTAGGACGGGAGGCTCAGACGGTGTGACTGGGTCCGAGGCGACAGGGGTGCAGGTCGACGACGCGGCCTTGGCAGGCGAAGCCAGCACCGACGCCTGACAGAGCATCGCGTTTGCCTTCGCATTCAAGTCGCGAAGAGTCGCCGATTCCGTGAGCAGCGGCCTGACCGCACCGTCCAGGCACGCGTGGAGCTCAGCCCGAAGGGACGCCGCATGCTCGGAGATGATGTCGCGGAGCTCAACCGCCGAGAGGACGCCGGTTGCCGTTGGTGGCTGTACCGACGCAGAGATCGCCAGCGTTTGGGTCACGTCCAGCGGGCCCATGCTGGCGTCGGGCGTGCTCTCGTCGTGGCGGCGACCGTAGCCACTGCCGCTGGTGTCGCGGCGCCCAGGTGAGCGTGTGTGCACACGGCGGATGATTCCCTCTGCATAGGCCGCGCCGAACGCGTGCTGGTGAGGCCTCCACGGCCTGATTTGCACGAGCGCACCCACGGCCGTGACGCGCCCATGCTGCAGCACCTTGGATCAGTGGGCCTTCTTCTCGAACATGACCAGGAATTGCATCGGCTGGTGCGGGCAGACAGAGACGTCGCGGTGGCTGAGCCTGAATTCCTTGCGGATGGCCCGGTCAACGGTGAGGGCATCAACCCGGTGCTTGCCGTGCAAGTTGACCACCTAGGCGATTGCAGTCGTCTCCTCCCAGATCTTCATGTCCTGGTCGAGCTCACGCGACATGGCAATGACGACCGTGTCCTCCGCCGGCCGAGAAGCCGCCGAGCAAATGCCGCATTGGGTCATGGTTGGCGCGGGAGAAGGCGGAGCTTGGCATGGAGCAGCCGCAACCTTGGCCCAAGAAAGGGCGCCGAGCTTGAGCGGCGAGGAAGAGGGGCGGCGAGGCAGAGGCTGGGCAACGGCTGGCTTGGCAGCATTGGCGGCGAGGCGGAGGGGGCAGTTTCATTCCCGGTGGCCGGACAAGTTGCAGGAGAGGCAGCGCACAGGGTCACGACAGGCTGTGGAGCTGTGGTTCTTGAGAGGGGCGAGACAGCGAGAACACTTGCCCTCGGTGCGCCTCTTGAATCGCTGTAGAGCTGCTTCCTTCTGGGAGCCGCGCGGCCTGGGCCTGGCCATGCCGCCGCCACGTCGGCTCGAATGCCTGACCCGCCTCTGTCGGTGCCGCGACTTTGGGGTCTGCCATCCGCCACGTCGGCTCGAATGCCCGACCCGCCTCTGTCGGTGCCGCGACTTTGGGGTCTGCCATCCGCCACCATCGTCTGACGCAGATGGTGCCGCGGGGGGGGGGGGGGGGGGGAGGGGATGCGCCATGAAGCTCAACGATCCTTTGGTAGGCATCAGGGACGATGATGGTCGAGCGGAGCCGAGGCGCATTGAAGGAGGGGTGCGCAACGGCCGCAGAAGAGACGGCGTGCTCGACAGACGCGTTGAAGGTGGAACGTGCTCCCGCGAAAGTGGCAGAGGAAGCGCGCGGAGCGGGCTGTCCCACCGCAGGGGACCAGCCAGGGTCTACGCGGAGCTAGGCGAGCCCTTCCTTGCCGGAGATGCGGGATGTGACGCGCAGTGAAGAGGGGGCGGTGGAGCGGCAGGCTCGCCATGAAAGCGAGGCACGGGCAGCCTGAAGGAGACCGACCGAGGAGGACGGGATGCGCGCGCGCGGAAACTTACCCCGCTGCGGAGGATGCCGGCACGGCAAGGGGCAGCGGCGAGGCAGCCACGTTGACGCCAAGCGGAGAGGGCTTCATTGATGGCACGGCAGGCCGCCGCAGAGGGATGCTCGAGCATGGAGCACGCTCTGTCTTCAATATGACGCGGCGCAGCAGAGGAGCAGTCGAGGACGTCGCCAGAACCGCGGCGCGAAGCAGCCGCGAGGGTCCTGGGCGAGGCCGTCCCCTCACGCAACGGACGGGCGCTGGAGCGACCGGCAGGCGATGCCAATCTCGATCCAGATCGCAGGCCTGAACTTCTTGGGCAAGGTGGTTGGGGGTGGTGGGAGTAGGCTAGGGTGTGGGAGGCCAGTGGTGGAGGGTCTAGCGGCCGCCGCCGGCGACGACGACGGCCCCCTGGGGCGGTCGCCGCGCGGGACGCGAGAGCGGCGCTCAACGGTCATATTTCACCAGCGTCGCTATAGCACATTACGAGTCAACCTTATCGTTAGAGGCAATCTAAAGATTATGTCGTGTCAACATGTAAGTAAATACTAGTATCGCAATTCGTATCTTGTAAATAAAAGGATAAACTCCTCGCAAAAAAAAAATGCTTGACTCTTTTCCATGAGAAAGTATCCCATGGAAACAAAGTTTCAGGGGAAACCGGTGAAAACCACGAAAAAAGATGTTTAAAAGTTCTTAAAAATCCAACAAAAATTATTATGTTGAGAAGGTTGAGTTTTATAGACATGAGAATTTGCAAGTTGAAACTAACAATTCTTTAAGAGCTATAAAAATGATAAATCCAGCTATGAATAGTAGCAAATGTTACTATTCGTTTCTGAAGTACTATTCATGGTCGAATTTGTCATTTTCTAAACCATTTTGAGTTTTAACTCAACCTTCCCAACGTAACGCATTTTTTGTGAGAATTTTTTAGAACTTTTAAACATGTTTTTTTTTCATGGTTTTCACGGTTTCCACACCCACCTAGACTACTCTGTTTTTTCTACAAGTGTAGCATCCGAGACTACTCTGTTTAGGTACACAGAGCCGACCCGTTGCTCATGTAGCCCATGTGGCCACAAGGTCCAGCCCACTTTATAACTAACAAGTCTGAGTATTTATTTACACTGAAAAAGAAAACCGGTCTGATGGTGGCCGGCGGCTCCATAGCCCTGCCGTCCTATTCGCCAGCTCTCCAGCTCGTTCCTTCTGAATAATGGCTGATAACTTGATGAAACGGATTGGATCCAGTAGTACTCTGCTACCAATGGAACGAAAGGGTAGCCTGCAAGTTATCTGACTCCTCTTCATCAAGCACCCGAAAAAAGAATTAACACATACGGTACTAAAACAACCATAGAAAATAAACATGCCATCATCCAAGCTCAAACACACATGGAAAATTCCTCGAAAAAACGTAATGATAGAGCAAAAGAACAACCCACATCCACAGAATTTCAGTTGCAGGATAGACCAAAGAATTTCTAGATGAGACATATCTGGTCAGGTTCTGTACCACCTCTCCCTCCGTATACCACCATTTCCGTTCTCTCTTTTGTGCCACGCACATAACAGCAACAGAAAAAAAGGAACAAAACTAATCAACACATGTTCACTTCGAAATGTGTCGATTCGGTGGCAGCGAAACCTGCTTACGGTGTTCGTCGTCGCCAGTACCTAAGGTAACAATCATGTACGTATACGATCGTTCCAGATCCGTAATCCACAGTCTTCAACCCACTCCGAACTCTATCATGAAGAAAGGCTTACTGTGTCCCCAAAAAACTTGCTGAAGTTTGCTAATCTACTTCTACTGCAACAAAACTGTTAATCCTCCTTCCACTGCAAAAAAAAAAAACTGATCATTCTTCTTCTACTGCACCCTAACTGCTGGCCCACTCATCAGTTTCTTCCGGCACGTCTACTTCCTGCGCCTGTCAAAGGAAACGATGCCAAGTTAACTAAATTACCATACTAGCAAAGAGCAAAGACAATATTTGTTAAGCAATATGAGAACAGAGTGGACACGGAATATTTCTGAACTTTCATAGTGAAATAGTCTTTGAAATTTGTTTCCATAACAAATTCTCTAACAAGGACAAGCATAATAAGTAATTAATGTGTACATGCTGACGGAGGTTTGTGCAAAAATATGCAGGCCATTTGATTTAGTATATGAAACAATGATTTAGCACTATAGACAACCCTTTGGCTTCTGCCACCTCCTGAAATTTCCCATCACCATTTGCAAGGGAACTCAGAATCCAATTCTGGATATTAGTATTTGTACCACAGGTAGGGCAGGCACGCGCACATACTATTTGGACTTGCATTGTGCGAAAATGCATTTGAGAGAGTAGCAACAGACTGACAGACATATATGCTGCAGAAAGTAAAAAAAGATTTTAAGAAGCATCATGTAGTATTGATACCTTGTGGAAGAAGATCCAGAGCTTCTACCCTTCTTTCGAGGACAACGTTCATTTTTTTCATTACTTTGACTACTATTTTGATCATCCGTGTCAACAGCTTCATCCTTCTTATGCTCTGCCCTGGTCAAGCTTGCCAATCTTCTGGGAAGGAAAACATTGTAGTAATACTTCCCACAATCCTTTGTTTGCTTTGGACTGAACTCCTTGGTAATCTCCATCAAGCTCTGATGTTTATTCTGATGAATCAACTTGGAAACATCTTCAAGTTTCTTTTTCTCAACTGTGGTCCATAACTCTTCAACTTGCTCACCCATTGCATCAAGCCCGCAGTTTCTGAAAGCTTCCTCACCCAACTGATTCTTGATCGAGACCCTTGCCTTCGTTACATGAACTCGTACACAGTCCTCAGATCCTGGATGAGAACATTTACAGCGGTCCACCAATTTTTTCCTCCTCTTCTCTGGCTTATCAGTTGCTGAGTTATCCATGTTTAGCGGACAGATAATTGTACCCAATTTTGTTAAGGTTTCAGCTCTGTAATCTTCCATAGATGGAGCATTTTTCCACTCAGGGACAGAAGCTTGATGCTGGACACCTATTCCAACAGATATTTCTGGAGAACTGAATAAGTAATTTTCCTGGCAACATGCAGAAATGAATTAGGCATAGACTTGACAGACTTAGTATAATACGAGTACCAGATAAAAGAAGATAAGTTTTATAAATCAAAAACATATAATGCTTCGAAAAGCATATTGCAAAACAAGCATAACAATGTCAGATATTCTGAAGTGGCATCTAGTTGTCCTTTAATCCTGCTCCAAGTAATTTCATGCCACATATTATTCTGTCGGAATTAATTCAACATATTCAACTTCCAAATTGGGATAAATGGGTCTCAGTAAATGATTTTTTGGGGGAATCAGCAGCGGCAGCTCTTTATCAAAACCAAGCAGAGAGTTACATATTCAGATTAAATTCAACTCGATAGGAAGGGTGGCATGGTGGCAAGTCATCTACTCGACCTATTAGCAAGGATTAGGGTATTTACCACACATGTGTTTTGCACGATCCGCGTCGCTCGGCACAAAGACATGTTTTAGGAAGCTTAAAACCCAATAATCTACTCCTGGATGGCCATAAGGCCACAGGTCCCATCGATTTTCAAACATATAACACATAAAAAGAGGGTAGGAAGTGTCTTCTAGATCCTTAAATGCAGCAACACCATTGGCAGGGCTACAAACATGATCTATCGACTGGGTTGCTAATGCCAGAATGCATAAATGTGCATATTCCTGACCTGCCAAATTTGAACTACCATGCGCATTCATACATCATGATCTACGCTGAAAGAATATTTGCTTGAGATAGAAATTAATTTATATATACCAGATAGGTATACACCGTTCTGTTATTCATACATTCATCACTACAGTACCATCCAAAATCTAGGCACAAATTAAGTAGCAGCGAAAATGAAGCAAGGGAAGTAACTGTGCAGCAGAGATTAAAAGAGGCGACATCAATTCAACAGTACATCTCGTCAAAACACACTAGTGACAGTTAAGCATGAATCCCAGTCAACAGTTCATCTCGTCAGAACACACTAGTGACAGTTAAGCATGAATCCCAGTAAAAAACAGTTGGTATTAATCTAGCGGAACAAGATTACATGACGAAACTAGTAAATGCATCTCCTACTTAGTCACCAAGGCATCATGAACCTGACTCCCAAGGAGCATCAGATAGAGCAAGCACTACGAGGCTGGCAAGAATCGAATGAAGAGACACACAATTCTTGGGCCATGAAACTAGCAACCGGGTGTCCAAACTGGCACGGAGAATTCGAACACGCGTGACATGAGTGACCGACAAAGGATGAACCAAGCAATTGCCATCCTAAGAGCCCCAAATCTCGCACAGACGCAGACGCAGCAGATAATCCCGTCCGTGCCCTAACAGGAGAAAACTCGTGCAAATCTCGGCGCGGTACACACATCTAAGCCCCACGAACAGCGATAGAAGCCGTTACCACAACGAAGCGGCATCATCGACAGCGAGCCCCGCGTAAGCCCGCTCCAACCACGCGCCAACAACTCGGACGCGCATGCCGAACCCAAACCCCCATTCCGCGCGCTCGAAGGACGGATTCGTGTCGCCGCATGGCGAGGCGGGGAGAGGGACCTCACCTTGGGGTTGAGCGATTTGGCGACGTCGTCGGGGACGTGGACGGAGAGCACCCGGCGCACCCGGAGGATTACCTCCCGCATCTGCTCCTCGTCGGCGAGGCCGAGGCCGCGCCCGCGCCACTTCCTCGCCGCCCAGAGCGCTCCCGTGGCCGCGCGCCGCGCCATCCGCACCGGGCCGGCCACGGCCTTCCGCGCCGCGGCGGAGCTCCGCGTCGCGCGGCTCGGCGGAGGCCCCGCTGAGTCGTCGCCGTCGCCGTCGCCGCGCTTGCGCCTCGCGGACCTCGGCGGGGGCGAGCCTCCGTTGGACGGGAGGTCGGATCCGGCCATCGCCGGCGAGGTGTTTGCGGGAATGCGCCCCCGCCCCGCGGCGCTGGCCTGTGGCGTGGCCTGGGGTTTTTGCTTCTGCCGCCCCCCTTCCCCTCTGTCTCTGTTGGGTTTGTACTGTTGGAGCGCGTTAGAAATGCGGCGTTCCCCTCGAGTTGCGTTTCCTTGCTTTTCAAGATTGGAAACTTGCGTCTCAAAAAAGGAAAAAAGAAAAAGATTGGAAACTTGGCGTGTTACTTTAGAACATCTATTATGTGTATACGTTTTGATGACAAAAGAAATAGCCCTTAATCACACTGTTCAACGTTTAGGTATTCAGGTGTGTTTTTCTCATAGATCGTTTTTTCTATTTTGTAGATTGCATAGTTTTGTGGAGTCATGAATTTGTTGATTGTATCTCTATCCCTAGCACTATTTTGTTCACTCTTCAAAGAAAATACCACTATCGCTGCTAGCCCACTCACTAAGAATTGGTTTGAAATAAATAGACAAGTGGGTGTCATTAACTCTCTCGTGTTACGTGCCTCATTTCTCGTCTTTTTTGTAGCCTATTGATATGCTTTATTTAACATGAGAAGATGAGAAAGGAGACACGATACACGAGAGAATTAATGATGTGCACCGTTTAACTTGTTTTGAATCGTTTTATGTGTGCATGGGTTAAAGTGGATGGGGTATTTCAAAATGAGAGGAAAAAAGTTGACGCTCAAGACAGAGACACGATCTACAATTTAAGGGTTCCATCAAAACTAATAGAATCTATATTAAGAAAAGGAGGAAGTACCATCCAAACTTGGGAAGGGAAAGTCAATTAATGAAGAGTAATTGTGGGACCACCTACTTCATAACTAATGCGAAATATTAAATATGGTGCAAGTGGTTATGGATGTTATCGTGTTTTTTAAAAATAAAATTAGCGTAAAGATATCCGCAAGAACCATTAACATGTGACATATTCTAATTTTAGCACTATAATTGACTTTTTGCTCGTCTTTTTACTCAACGAGCCTCATATCGTGATTTCACACTATAATGGACTTTTTGCTTGTCTTATTACTCAACGAGCCTCATATCGTGATTTCACAAGAAGAAACAAATAACCTGAAAATTGGTAAATCGATTACCGCTAGATGCTACTTATTACATCGAGTGCTTCAGAACTACATACATCACATACAACAAATAGTAAAACGCTTTTCACTGCACCAACAAAACTTAATACACCCATCAACATCAAGTATCGCCTAAGTCACATCAATCTTGCATCAGCAAGAAGCCAACCATGTCTTATTGTGTATGCCTCTCGTATCACTAGTCAGATTTTTATTGTTCTAGTTTTAATATTTCTTTATCTCAATTTTCTACAATGTAACCCACAAATCAATAATGCTACAAAGTCTAGAAGTTACTATTGCTGGATCATCATGATAGTTGTGGAGGATATGCTGAACGGGTATGCTCACCATGTTTGCAAACACCCAGCCTACCAGGGTGGCCCATGGGTGGTAAAGCTTTCCGTCTTTATACCGGGTGGCTCAGTGGGCTTAAGCGCAAGGAGAAGCCCAATTCCGGCTTAGTGAAGACCAAGACGAAGGCCTGGAGACATTCGGCTTATGGAGCAAGTTAGGTCACAGACCGTGTTAGTCTAGGTCTCCTTGACTAAGTCGGTTAGGTCTTTCCTTGTAGGAGAAGGCATGACACCTATATAAGCCGGCCTCCTGAAATACTTGGGGCTACGCCTTACAACCCTCATTGTAACCTGTACACACATTCATCTTAGTTAATTATAGCAGCACGTAGGATGTCGTCGCCATTGTGAGATCCAAAGCTGGGTAAACCCTTGTGTGCAATCCCATCACCGAAGCCCCCCTCCCCCCCCCCCCCCCCCGCGCATTCTTCCCCACCTTCTACACGTGGCGCATGTCACCCTACTTCAGGCCGGCGTTACCAATACCTCAACAGTTGGCGCCCACCGTGGGGCCAAATGTGTCTGGGATTACGTTCGGGGCGGGAACTCTGGGCGAGATTGGAAAAACCATGGCCGTCGGTCACGCTCGCATCTCCGGAAACCTAGGGTGCATCGAGGCAGATGATTCTTGGACACCGGCAAACGACGAGATCATCGCCGGCTTCGTCATCCCCATCGACACCGTCAACATCTTCAAGGGCTTCACAGCCGCCGCGTACGGATTCCCCAGCGGATCTAGCACATTTTGGCCCGCCCACCACCCTACCGATCTAGCAATCGGTGCAGATCTGATCCGGCTTTCTCTCAGGAGTTAACCTATCGCGATTTAAGCGATTCTGACGTACAAAGTAAGACTGGCTCCACCTTCTCAGATGAGATACAGGAGTCCGACTTTCACTTTGTCGGCGTCATAGAAGCATTTGGTCCCTAGCCGGCCAGCTCTGATCCTGAGTCCATACTCCCTGCCTTGCAGACAGGGGCAGACTCATAAGCCGGATCTGAATCAACCGCTCCAATGGCGGAGGGTTCAGACTCTGATGATAGCACAAGGAGCAATTTTCATGCAAAGGTCGCGCAGTATACCAAAACCGGTGCATAAAAAGCGTTTATGGTTTTTCAGATTCTCCAACACAGTAATGCTCCACCGCAGAGCACCAGTTTGTGTTGGGAAGACGACAAGGAAATAATCTGATCCCCAACAAGATCCTTTGTACTTTAAGGAGGTCTAGAAAGACCAAAGAGGAAATAACCACTTGCCAAACTAGCTTAGCTAGTGCTCATACGAACAAAAGATGATCAACAGTCTCTCTCTGATCAATAAATGACATTATTTATTCCGGTTCAACCCCTTCTTGAGCTGTCTTGTCTTCTGCTAGTATGCTATTTTTAGCATCGGCCATAATTATTTTTTTGACTTTCAAAAGGATTTTGATCTTCGAGAGAAACTTGTATGCGCAAACCCCATTCAATTGCAGATATACATCTCTTAATTGGAATTTTCATGTCTTGCTTATCAGAAAGATGCAGAACATCAACATCTTTTTTCGTCTATATCCCCAAAGTTATCCTAAATCTTATACAACTTCATGCAGTCTTTCACTTTCTTCATGGTACCTAATTTGGAGACCGACATTTTATATAGTCTAGGATACTAGACCGTCGGTGGGGATCCATTAACTCAAGTAACCTCCCAAAACAATTTCTTAGCTCCATCGTGTTGTCATTGTTTGGCAAATTGTCGAAATATAAGGTTAATCTCCATCAGACTTGGCACAACCAGTTAGGTAATGTAACTTATTTTAGCCATACTCACTCCATCCCTAAATAAGTGTACTTTATAGAGGTAATAGCACTGGACATACAACTACTTGCGCTGTAGGTGCAAATTCATACAACAAGTTGTAAATTGGGGTGAAGTGGTACATAAACTTGCCAAGTTGTGCAAACAGATACAAAATCGTTCTATACCTGACACGTAGCACTGTTTTTATTTGCAAAAAACACCCTGCATATGTTTCTACCTCAAATATGACCTGCTCCTCTACCACCAAATACACAGGGAGTACGTCAAACTCGCGTTGGGCGCCACTCCACGGCGTCCCGCTCCATGGCATCTGCCGCTCTGCGTGCCAGCTCGCGCAGATGTGCGCCTACGATGGCAACTTCCCGTCACCGGCCGCCACGCTCTAGGATGGCAGGACCTGTTCGTCACCGGCAACGGCGTCGTCAGAGTCCAACTGCTCGACGGTGGACAACGGCCGACGGAGGCGGCGGGGCGTTGGCGCCGGCTCCGATCTCACATATGTCGTACTCCAGGAGGTTGTTTGCTCACCGCGATGAAGTCGCAGTTCGAGGCCGACCAGCTCGCTGCCTCCTCGCCGCCTCCATGAACGCCGCCGCCCCACTCGCAGCCTCCGCGCGCCTATGTTGTTACCCTGCGTTGTCCCTTGCGCACTCGAGGACGATGCAGACGACGGAGGCCAGAAAGTCCTGGCGCAGAGTTACAAAATCGTAGGAGCGAGTCCATGGTGCTCTGCTCGGCGGGGCTGCGGTGCTCCACGCGCCCCTGAAGGGCGAGTCCATGGTGCTCTGCTCGGCAGTGCTGCCCCGATCGACGTGGCTGTTTTTGCTCCTGATTGCTCCCATGTTCGTTGCTTGCTCTCGTGACTTCTTTATGAACTGATGGATGAAACAGATCCACGGGTATTTGATAGAACACACAGAGGCAAAATTATTCATCAAATTTCCTTGATTTGTTCTCCCATTGATCAATTTGTTAGTGCCGCTGTTTGAATAACTGAATTTAATAATTATATATATGTCATTAGCTGGGGCAAATTACAACATTCCATCTGCAAGGAGGCAATGCCATTACCTTGCTGTGTATCTGCGCAAATTCATTCATCTAACATATGTGCAGGAGCCTGCATCAATGCATATGCACTACCGTCAAGCTGAAGCTCTACTTCGAGACCTTCCTCGGTTCCTCCCCCATTGGCGTGCGCGTAGGAGTAATTCCTCAATTGGAATCATCACCGGCCATGGCAGCAGCGCGTCTTCTACGCGCCTTTTTCTTCTTGTGCGCCCTGGCCGGCGCGGGGTCGGTGAGACCGGTCAGCACCGGCGCGGTCACCTCGGCCTTCAATGCTGTCCTCAAGAACCTCACTGAGGTATTCCCTCCACGGTTGCGATGGGAGCTCGGCTACTACAAATTCTACAATCTAGGCATACGCCCTCCTCCTGCTCATCTATCTCCGTCTCTGTTCGCGGATGCACTGGCTGCTCGCGCAGCCCAGCTCCCCTGGGAAGGTCCTGGACAACGTGCGTGCTGTGCAGCCAAGGATCAAATCCGTGGGCACAGACCACGTCGCGCCGGGGCGCAGCTCGCGCGGCCGAGGATTGGAAGAAAAGGTGAAGGTTATAATTGCCATGGAAATACAAGAGGGTGTTTTCGCAAAAATACAATGCTACGTGTCAAGTCTAGAACGATTTTGTATGTGTTTGCACAACTTCACAAGTTTATGTACCACTTCATCCCAAGTTGCAACTTGTTGTATGAATTTGCACCTGCAACGCAAGTAGTTGTATGTGTGGTGCTATTACCTCTACTTTATAAGGTAGATAATGTAATTCTAGCTTTCCGCTAAGTCAAACTTTTTAAGTGTGACTAACTTTATACAAAAGTAGCACTATTTATGAAATTAAATTAAAATATTACCACACTACATTCCAATATACATCTAGTGATATTAAAAAATATATTTGTATGAAGTTGTTCAAACTTAATTTTTTGTCTGGTATATTCGTCTATTGTGTGGTGCTCTTCAAGGAGATAAAGCCCATGGACCAGGCTAAAGCCCAAAGAAAGCATGCCAAAAATAATTTAAAAGCCCAAAGAAAACATGTAAGTTGTCCAAGTTTTACTCCTACTAGCAAACTGCCCGTGCGTTGCAACGGGTGTCGTTTTAGTCGATCATCTCGCATAACCTACTATGATTTCACTGTTTCCCGTCGTCACCTTCAGCAGAGCACAAGTGGGAACAAAAGCTGCACTTTCTTATATGCATATGACTGTATTAGGATAATCAAGGAGGTAGAGGGTAAACTATGGAGAAAAATATTGATGTCTACATAGCATATGGTATGGCATGAACCTCTGCTTTGTTAAGTCAAAGTTGGGCATTAAAATGCCTTTTATCTAAAAAATGTCTAAATAGCATTTGTTCCGCCTATCAAATCCATAATCATAGAAAACATCAAGTTGATTGGATCACTACTTTTTTTTTTGAGCTGTCATCGGGGGAGCAAAAAAGCTCCCACCTGAATTTTATCATTTCATCAAAAAAGATGGGGTGGAACCCCCAGGTGCAGGTAGTGAAAACATCAGGGGGAAGAGGGAGGTACAGAACGCACACACGCACGCACAGTACAGCACGCACATACAGCAGCTAACTGATGCAGTTTCAGAATCGAACAGGGAGGAGGTAGGTCAACCACAGATCAACATCTGCCCTAACATTTTAGTGACCAAGATTGATTGGAGTACAAAATGAAAGAATGTACACCTAACATTTTAGTGACCAAGACCAATAAAGCATCAAGATTTCCTCAGATCCATAGACACACAAGAGTCAAGGGTGATTCTTGTACGCACGCACCCAATAATTTCCTGTACTTTATGTGGCATTTACAAGATATTCAAAAAAAGAACAATACAGAGCATGGCCAATCCATCTCTGGAAAGTACAAACAGACCTTTAGCTTAAGCCTGATAACTGAACTCCACGGTAAATACAACACTCAACAGAACATGTCGGCCTACTTGCCTACAACCAATACATAATTATCAGGTTATGCGCCAAAAAGCCATAGCTGGTGATTGAAGAAAACCTGCACTCAGATACCATTAGCGTCACTAAGTTTAAATAACTCAAATCTTGGTTGCAGACCGAAGTGCTGTCCCAAACCATTGAGAGCCTACAGCAGGTGCACAATACGCCCAGGGAGAAGCACATCAAATTCGGCTGCAGAGTCAGTCATGTTGGTTAATCTAGTAGTTTCCTTCAGGTTTCAGTTAGGTGTCAAGTGTCGAAGTTCAGTTAGTCGTCAGCTAGTTTTCAGGGTTTTTAGTTAGTCGTTTGTTCGAGTCGTTTGTGACCCGATCATGGCGCTGTAAGCACGATTGCCTGGACGTGGGATGGCACGTTCGTTGTGGGCATCGTGTGATCACACACGATCGATCTTTCCTCTATATATGTAAGAGAAAACAGAAAACGCCGTACGTTGTACGCGGCACCAAAACCATCGTCTTCAACCTCTGAACTTTTCTGAAGTTAGCGAGAGTGAGAGAGATCGAGGGCCACAAGTGGTATCAGAGCCATGTCTGGAAGCCAGTCACCGAACAAGTCCAAGACCCCACGAGAAAAGGCGAGTGAGCGCGGGCGCAGTCTGTCAAGGGGTGGCAGCGGCACGCGCGAGATCATCGTCCGCGAAGTGGTGAGGGAGGTCGGCGGCGGCGGAGGCGGCGGATCAATGCATCTGCCGATGCTAACTCGGACCAACTACACCGAGTGGGCAATCTTGATGCGTGTACAACTATAGGGAGCGTGCCTCTGGGAGGCGATCGATCTCGGATCGGAGGACGAGCGGCAAGAACGGTTGGCTCTGGGCGGATTCTGCGTTCAGTGCCGCCGGAGATGGTGTCCGTTCTCGCGGCCAAGGACAATGCCAAGGCTGCGTGGGACGCGATCAAGGTGATGCGCGTCGGCGTCGACCGCGTGCGCGAGGCCCGGTGACAGGCGCTGCGCCGCAACTTCGAGAACCTGGCGTTCAAGGGCAATGAGGCGATCGAGGACTTCGCCATGCGCCTCGCCGGCATCATCACCGAGCTGCAGTCCCTGGGAGATCCAATCACCGAGCTCGCCGCCGTGCAGAAGTTCCTGCGGGTGGTGCCGCCACGCTACGCGCAGATGGCCTGCTCCATCGAGACGCTGCTGGATCTCAGCGGCATGTCCATCGAGGAACTGAGCGGGCGCCTGGCGGCGTCTGACGGCCGCGGCGAGCAACAAGCTGACTCCGGTGGCCGGCTTCTTCTCACTGAGGAGGAGTGGCGCGCGCGGCAGTAGAAGCGCCCCTCCCACGATGCGGGCGGCGGCAGCACTGGCGGCGATCGCCGTCAAGGACACGGACGCGGCAAGGGCCGTGACGACAAGCGGCAGACCGGGGAGAACTCGAACACCTCCGGCGGCTTCAAGCGCGACGAGTGTCGCTACTGTGGTAAGAAAGGCCACTGGGCGCGTGAGTGCAGGAAGAAGAAAAGGGAGGAGGCGGCTCACCTCGCCAAGGTCGACGACGACGACGCCGACCCCGCACTCTACCTCGCGGAGGTGATCGAGGTGGACGCCGCGGACCCGCAACCTGCAGCTCCACCCGCTCCTTCACCTTCACCTGCGCAGGACGTGCAGAGCGCCGACACGGAGCGCACGCTGATCTTCCTCAACGAGGAAAGGCCAAGGTCGTGCCAGGGCGCGACGACGAGCCGGTGGAGACCGTCTGGTACCTCGACACTGGCGCATCCAACCACATGACAGGAAATCGTTCTGCGTTCACGGAGCTGGACGAGACGGTGACTGGCAGCGTGCGGTTCGGGGACGGCTCCGTGGTGCAGATCAAGGGGCGCGGCACAATCGCGTTCAGCATCGACGGCGGGCCGCAACGGGCGTTCACGGATGTCTACTACATTCCACGCCTCAAGAGCAGCGTCGTCAGCCTCGGGCAGCTGGACGAACACCACTGCGACATCCGCATCAGGCACGGCGTGCTTACGATCCACGACAGGCGCGGCGCCCTGCTGCTCAAGGTAAAGAGAGCACCTAATCGCCTTACCAATTGACCATGCGTCCAGTGCAGCCAGTGTGCCTCGCCGCGCGTCACGACACGGACTCGTGGCGCTGGCATGCGCGGTACGGGCATCTCCACTTCGAGGCGCTCCAGCAGATGGCGCGTGGCGGCATGGTTCGAGGCCTCCCAAGCATCGAGGCCAGCGGTGAACTGTGCGAGGCGTGCCTTGCGGGGAAGCAGCGCCGTTCACCATTTCCGCAGAAGGCAAAGTTCAGAGCGGAGGAGCCGCTCGAACTTGTACACGCGGACCTGTGCGGCGCGATCACGCCGGCGACGCCAGGCGGGCGCCGCTACTTCCTGCTCCTTGTCGACGACTGCAGCCGGTACATGTGGCTCGTGCTGCTCACATCGAAGGACGAGGCCGCACAGGCGCTGAAGCGCTTCCAGGCGGAGGTGCAGACAGAGGCGCGTCACACGCTGCGCACTCTGCGCACTGATCGCGGGGGGAGTTCACGTCGAACGAGCTCGCCGCACACTTCGCCGACACGGGCGTCAAGCGGCACTTGACGGCGCCGTATTCACCGCAGCAGAACGGCGTCGTCGAGCGCCGCAACCAGACGGTGGTGGGCATGGCGAGGTGCATGCTGAAGGCCAAGGGAATGCCCAATTGGTTCTGGGGGGAAGCCGTGATCACGGCGGTCTACGTGCTGAACCGCGCCTACACACGCAGCGTCGACGGCAAGACGCCGTACGAGGTGTGGTACGGGAAAAAGCCCTCCATCGAGCATCTGCGCGTCTTCGGGTGCGTCGCCCACGTCAAGTCCGCGCGGCCATGCCTGCGCAAGCTGGACGACAGGAGCACGCCGATGGTGTTCATCGGGTACGAGCTCGGCACGAAGGCGTACAGGGTTTACGACCCCAGCACACGACGCATTCATGTCTCGCGTGACGTGGTGTTCGACGAGCGGCAAGCTGGGACTGGAGCAGCGCCGCGGACACGGAGGCCGCAGCCCAAGGGGGGAGCTTCGTGGTGGAATACACGGCGATGCCCGCGCCGCGCACGAGCTCTGCAACTTCTGAACCTGCAACACCTGCAACACCTGAATCTGCAACTTCTGAACCTACAACGCCTGCAACTGCTACACCTGCACCTACCTCGCCAAGTACATCTGCAGGAACTGCGAGCGCGTCCACATCTGCATCACCTCCACCGGTCGTGCACCCGATGATCACGCGCGCCAGGGACGGCATCAAGCAGCCTAACACCCTCCTGCAGGATTACGTCCTTGCCATGGACGGGGAAGAGGAGTTGCTGCTCACGACTGCAGAGGAGCCAGCGAACGTGACGGAGGCACAGAAACAAGCTTGCTGGCACAGGGCAATGCTCGACGAGATGGCGTCGATCGAGGAGAACGCAACGTGGGAGCTCATCAACCTCCCGCGCGGCCACAAGCCCATTGGACTCAAATGGGTTTACAAGGTGAAACGCGACGAACAGGGCGCCGTCGTCAAGCACAAGGCACGGCTCGTTGCAAAAGGGTACGTGCAGCGCGCCGGAGTCGACTTCGAGGAGGTGTTCGCGCCCGTCGCTCGCCTCGACTCTGTGCGGCTGCTTCTGGCCATCGCCGCGCAGGAGACATGGGAGGTGCATCATCTCGACGTCAAGTCGGCGTTTCTGAACGGCGATCTCGAAGAGGAGGTCTACGTCGAGCAGCCGCCGGGCTTCATCATGCACGGCGAGGAAGGGAAGGTGCTGCGGCTGCGCAAAGCGCTCTACGGACTCCGTCAGGCTCCACGAGCGTGGAACGCGAGCTGGACAGCAGCCTTGCTGCACTCGGGTTCGTCCAGTGCCCGTCAGAGCACGCGGTGTACACCCGAACCAAGGACGGCGCACGACTCCTCCTTGGCGTCTACGTCGACGACCTCATCATCACCGGTACTTCTACTGCAGCAATTGGTGAGTTCAAGAAGGAGATGATGTCACTGTTCAAAATGAGTGACTTGGGCCTGCTGAGCTACTATCTCGGGATCGAGGTAACGCAGCGCCCAGGTTGTATCATGCTGGGGCAAGCAGCTTATGCAGACAAGCTGCTCGACAAGATGGAGATGAGCGACTGCAACGGCGCCTCTGTACCCATGGAGGCTCGGCTGAAACTCAGCAAGGAGGGAAACAGCAAGGTCGTCGACATCAAGGAGTACCGGAGCGTGGTCGGAGGACTGCGCTACCTCGTCCACATGCGCCCTGACATCTGTTTCACAGTGGGGTACTTGAGCAGGTTCATGGAGGCGCCAACAAGCGAGCATTGGAGTGCTGTGAAGCATCTGCTGCGCTATGTTGCTGGAACACGAGATCTTGGGTGCTGCTATGCACGCCAAGAGCAGAAGGCCAAGCTCGTCGGGTACAGCGACGCGGACATGGCCGGCGACGTCGATGATCGCAAGAGTACAAGCGGAGTACTGTTCTTCCTTGGACAGTGCCCAATCTCCTGGCAGTCGACGAAGCAGAAGATCGTCGTGCTCTCCTCCTGCGAGGCAGAGTACGTTGCCGCCACCGCCACAGCATGCCAGGGTGTCTGGCTCAAGCGGCTCTACGGCGAGCTCATGGAACACGACGGCGGCATCACGGAGCTGCGCGTTGACAACAAGTCAGCGATCGCGCTGACGAAGAACCCGGTCTTCCACGATCGGAGCAAGCACATCAAAACCGCTACCACTTCATCCGTCAGTGTGTGGACAAAGGCGACATCGACATTCAGTTCGTCCGCACCGGCGATCAACTGTCTGACATCATGACGAAGGCGCTGGGTCGCGTGATCTTCCAGGAGCTGCGCCGCCGCATCGGCATTGTCAAGGTGAAGGACAACTAGATTAGAGGAAGTTTGTTGGTTAATCTAGTAGTTTCCTTCAGGTTTCAGTTAGGTGTCAAGTGTCGAAGTTCAGTTAGTCGTCAGCTAGTTTTCAGGGTTTTTAGTTAGTCGTTTGTTCGAGTCGTTTGTGACCCGATCATGGTGCTGTAAGCACGATTGCCTGGACGTGGGATGGCACGTTCGTTGTGGGCATCGTGTGATAACACACGATCGATCTTTCCTCTATATATGCAAGAGAAAACAGAAAACGCCGTACGTTGTACGCGGCACCAAAACCATCGTCTTCAACCTCTGAACTTTTCTGAAGTTAGCGAGAGCGAGAGAGATCGAGGGCCACAAGTCACAGTTGCATACTGTAAAGTAACGCTGGTTTAAAAAAGACATGGAAGGAACATATATACTGATAGATGAATTTAATGGATTTCAGAAAGAGAGTGGAAGCATTTGTAGAACAGTTTCAGAGAGGATGTCAGGATTGTGCTAAGTTGGACTGATAGATGAATTGAATGGATTTTTTTGAAGTTAATAATTGAATGGATTTCAGAAAGAGAGTATAGAGGACTTCGACTTTGAGGTATCCCTTCTCGTGGGATTCCTGGAAGGCGGCTAGGGTGCCCCTCCTGCTTAGGACGTCCTCCCTGCAGGCTGCAGAGATAGAGGTGGATGATGGAGTTGGCAATGTTGCGCTTGGCGTTGCAGTCCTGTCCTGTGATAGTCATTGCAGTGCGTCATGTTCGTCAGTTTCTATCTGAAATTGGAATTAGGTGGATGAGAACTTACGAGCAGGTCGACGGACAGATTGACCTCCTCGAGGATCAATGCGGTTGCGGCAAATCTATGCCGGAATCCAGTCAAAATCCGAACCCTCAATCACTCTGACAAAAATCATAAGCAAGTAAAGTGTTGGGGATTGGCACGGCGGACAGAGCCCCGCGCCCCCGCCTGGCAGAGACGAATTGTTGATACTGCTTGTGGTGCGGGGAGGACAGAGACGGAGGGAGAGAAGAACGTCCGCCTCTACTCTGTCGCCGCCGAGTTATCCGCGCAACCACCACCACCAAGAGCTCCGGAGGGATGGCGCAGGCGTGGTCGTCGTCGCCCTGCAGGTGCCCAAGGGGGGCGTGTAATGGGCAGGAACGAGCGGAAACTATGGCGGAGGAGCGGTGGAGGATCACGGCCGGATCCACGCCGACAGCTCGAGGAGTCGAGGATCAATTCGTCCAACCGCTGCCACCGCCGACCGCAGTGCGAGCACGTCGGATCCACCTCCGCCATCGTGACGTCCCCTCCACTGCCTCTAGTACAGCCTGCCCGCCGCCCTGCACGAGCATACCGTGGCCGTCGTCCTCCCGCCGCGACAGCCTACCCACAGCCTTGCGCGAGCACGTCGTCGCCTCCGTGAGGAGAGCACACTCACGCCCTGCCCGCACACCTAACCAGGCGCCGCCATCACACCTGTTAGCCGCTCCCGGGAGAAATTCCTCTGTCCGGCGATGCTCCCAGCCGCGAGCACGCTGCCACATCAGACATCATCAGCGCCGCCGACGAAGGTATGTATCAGAGAGATGACATCCTCGCCCAAATCGAAGCACAGATAGGAGGTGAGAGGGAGCCGTCCCGCGCTGCTTAGTCACATCCGCTTCCCCAAGGTCGCCAGATCGCACCGGTTCGGAGCGAGGGAGAGGGCCGACCCACTTGTTCGTCGGCGTGATGACCGGAGCTGGGGGAATCGGCGTGCTGGGGTGGTGGGCCGGCGCAAGAAGCAGGGGCGGCGTGCTGGGGTGAGCCCCGTGCGGCGCTATTGGAACGAAGGGGATGAGAGGCGACGGGGTCACGAGGGAGAAAGGCTGTTGACTTGGCGGTGGCATACTTGGTAATTAACCTAGCAACACAAGGGTAAAATCGGAAAGTGAAAAACGGACCATCACCTGTAGACATATTATATAGTAGAGAAGAGAAGAGATTTATCTTTGATCTGCAACTTCTCGGTATAATAAGTTGGGACGACGAGTCGGGATGACTTTGTTGGAGTCCACAAGGAGCGCCTCCGTGAGGAGAGCACACTCACGCCCTGCCCGCACACCTAACCAGGCGCCGCCATCACACCTGTTAGCCGCTCTCGGGAGAAATTCCTCTGTCCGGCGATGCTCCCAGCCGCGAGCACGCTGCCACATCAGACATCATCAGCGCCGCCGACGAAGGTATGTATCAGAGAGATGACATCCTCGCCCAAATCGAAGCACAGATAGGAGGTGAGAGGGAGCCGTCCCGCGCTGCTTAGTCACATCCGCTTCCCCAAGGTCGCCAGATCGCACCGGTTCGGAGCGAGGGAGAGGGCCGACCCACTTGTTCGTCGGCGTGATGACCGGAGCTCTCCCGTCCAGTGGAAGGCGATTTTTGGATCCACCGGAGAACTCCACCCTCGCCGGCTCGATCCGCTCGATCCCTCGGCCTCCGCCGGCCGCCTCGGCGGCGGGAGACCGGGGGATCCCGTCTCGTGTCCTGTACATAGAGTAGGTGTTCTTTGGTTTTGCAGGTCGCCGGCGATCTGGAGGTGGAAGCGCGGCGGCTGGTGTTTGCGGGCGGTGGCTCTCCTCTCCGGCGGCGGCGCTCTGCGGAGCGTCGTCTTCGAGCCACCGCCACGGGCGCCCTCGCATCTCCGCGGAGGTGCCGTGGGCGTCGCTCCCTTGGTCGGCTCCGTGGACGGCGGAGTCCCCAAGTGCTCAAGATTCGAGTTTTCTGGTTGCTTCCGGCGGCGGCGACTCCGAAGACGGCCGTGGATTGGAGGATTAGCTGGGTCAGGGGGGCGCTCGTCAAGGCCGTTCATCGTCAAGGTTTCCGCCGCGGCGCGGCGGACGTTCAAGACGGCGTCTCTCATAGGGCAAATCGATCCCTGACAGTGGCAAGGTGGAGGATGGTGGTCTTCGTCCTCGACGCCGGCGTGGTCGCCGATCTCGTTTCTTGGTTTGATCCCTCTACGTTTTGCTCTTCCTTTGCGATTTTCTGTGTACTTTGTATGTGGAATGCTGGTGAATAAACGTGGTTGTTGGATGTGTCAAAAAAAGGAGACGAAGCAAGGCTGGCCCTACAATCCCATGTCGCGTGGCCCGCCCAGCAGCCACCACCCTCGACGACGATCGAGCGATCCCACTTGCGCTCGTGCCAATCGCACCTCGATTCCACGAGTCTTCTGCAACGCAACGCCGACCTCTCGCGAGACGCAAGGCCGGCCAGTGCTGCAGTGCACCCCACCCGCCGGTGGCTGGCACGCGTGGTGAGGATAAGCCGCCTGTGGCTGTGACCACGCCCACCAGATCACCAGCCAACTGCACGCATATATCCCAGCCCCCGCCTCTCGATCATACCTCACCAGGTTCAAAACTACCACATACGTATTCGCCGCCAAGAACACCCAGAGATCATCCAACCAAGACAGAGCAGAGCAATGGCGTCCGTTGGGTTCGGCAGCACCGTGGCGGCAGTGGCGCCGGCCTCGTCGGGAAGGAGCAACGGTCGGTGCCTGAGGCGGACGCGGGTGGCCGTGCCTGCGGCGACGAGGGGCACGCCGGCGCCGGCCAAGAAGGAGAAGGGCATCCTTGACTTCATCGTCAGCGCCATCGTCAAGGACGAGCAGGAGTTCATCGAGACCAACCCTCTGCTCAACAAGGTCGACGGCCCCGCGCCCTCCTCCGGCGGCACAGCCTCCAGGAAGGCCGGCGGCACCACCTCCAAGAAGCCCGCCTCCGACGACGGCGGCGGCGGCGGGTTCAGCCTCGGCGGCCTCTTCGCCAAGAAAGGCTGAGCATACGTACCAGCGCGCTTATGTATGTACGTACGTGCTTAATTATCATAGCACTCGATTTTCTGTATGTAACTCGTGAAACATCGCCAAGATTTGCATATATGTTTGGTTGGTGCCACTCAAAGTGATTTTTGCTGTGATGATGATGCCATAAACTTTATATAGTGCTGTACTTCACACAACATTCAGATTTCTTTCTGTTCACCTGGCTACAATATGGTATGTTTCACCCCACACACACACAAAAACAATGTTTCACAGTATTTTACCATTCTATGATCTTAAACGATCGCGGTCACATCATTCCGTCCTTCCCACCGATTTGCTAGTTCTGAAGAGACTAAGAATTACTTACGTGTGAAAATGTACAGCAATGAGAAGAAGAAAGAGATGGAGGCAGGTAAGAGCGCTCCCGCGACCCAGCTCCCTCCGCCGCCGCCACCCCCACCGCCGCCGCGCACCCTCCCCCCTCCACCTTTCAAGCCGACCATCCTAGCCCCCCAAGCCCCATGGTTCCTCTCCCCTACCCAGCGCTCCACCATCCTCGCTTCGCGTCTCGTGTCCCTCTCCCCGAGCTCGCAGATCCAGAGCACGCCGCCGTCCGAGTCGCCGCCGCGCCGTGCTGCGTCCCCCTCCTCCACGGCCGTTCCAGAGTCCGATCTGGGATCCCCGCGCCCCGACGCCACGTCCGCCCAGGCCGTTACTCCCCCACCCCCTATCCGTTCGGTGGTCGTTGCGTCTTCTCGCAGTCTTCAAGGCGAGGACGTTTCGTCTCCGGCCGTTTCGGGCGACGATGCTGGGTGGGAGACGGTGGGCTCGAAGAAACGCCCGCGCAGGCGTCAAGACGCGCCTCTTCGGCGCCACGGGCAGCAGGCGAGCAGGCGGGGAGACAAGCAGGCCTCCGACCGCGAGCTGGCCTTCAAAAGGCGCACTTGGGGCCGCTGCTTCCGATGCCTCGAGCGCGACCACCGCGTCGCCCACTGCCGCAACCCCTTCCGATGCCTCTCCTGCGACAAGCTCGGGCATAAGGCTCGGGACTGCACCGCCGCACCTCCGCCGCCTCCTCCTCCCCGCGCCGCCACTTCCTCCGGGCTACGCCGCGCGGGTGACCGTCGTTCCTGGGCTGGTGTTGCTGCGGGTTCATCTTCCTCTCCGCCCACGGCAGTCCGTGAGCCTCTACGCCGCTCCGTCGCTCCCATGGCGACCCAAGGCTTTGGTGCTCCGGCCTCCCGTCCCGAGGAAGATGCGTGCATCATCCCGGCCACCTTTGAGATCGACCGCGACCGCCGCGACTGGGAAGCCACGGCCGCCATCGCCTGGTCTGTCGACGCGCCTACGCCGGTGTCCGCTGCCGAGGTCGCCAAGATGCTAGTTTTCAGGTTCGACCTCCACCGCCGTGACCTGGTGGTGAGCCCTCACTTCCCGGAAGAGTTCTTGGTCAAGTTCGAGACCAAGGACATGTGCGACAAGGTGCTGCGCAAGGGGCGGGTCAAGGCCGACGACGGCACTATCGTCTTCATCCGTCCATGGCGCCCGCTTGCACATGCCCTGGGCGCGGTGCTGCCGTTTCGCGTCCACCTCGAGCTGGAGAACCTGCCGGCCTTCGCTTGGACTCCGGCCATCGTCGACCGGCTCATCTCGCGCCGTTGCTCCCTCCATCGCATCGACGACCACTCTGCGCTCATGACCGTCACCTCCACCCTCGGGCTCTGGGCATGGACGGCCAATCCTAGTGCTATCCCCAAGGTCCTTTGGGTGACCTTCACGACGCGCTCTCCGGACGCCAAGGTCTCGATCGCTGAGGTCCCTCCGGAGCACCGCAAGCGTGGCGCCACCTACAAGGTGCTCGTCCACCTCGACAAGGTTGAAGACTACAACGCCGCCCCAAGTGAACCTGTGCTTCTTCCCTCCGGTGGATACGCTCGTATCTTCCTCCCACGGAGTCCTTCACCTGGGTGCTTGGCTCCGTCGACGGAGCGCCTCCGCCCGCTGCACCGGTCGTTGTGCCTAAGGAGTTCGACTCCAGAGGCTCAGGTGCGGCCTCTCGTCTGTTGGGACCTGCCCGTGGCGGCGGCCGTCGTAGCTGCAAAGAGCGCAGGGACAGAGGCCCTCGCCGCGACCAAGACGATGATGAGGACCGCGACAAGGAGGGGGCTGGGCGCGACCGTGTGCGCCTTTCTGATCGCGGGATTGCGGACGGTCGTGGGGCCCCAAAGCGTGCCCGTACACGCTCGCCTCGTCGCCGTTCTGGAGGTGGGCGACGCGACGGTCAACGCCGCCACAAGGGCTCCCCGCAGCCATCTACTGTTTTTCACAGCCTCGACGTCGTCTCCATGGTCGAGGACAAGCTCCGCGCCTCCTTTGGCTCCAAGGAGGTCGCGCGTCGCGCCGCCGAGCGTGCGGAAATCACGATGGAGGCGGAGGAGCTGCGCAACCTCATTGCGCAGTCGACGTCTGTGGGGTTTGAAACCCGGGACGACATGGAGGGAGTCACCCTCGACAACGCGCCTCTGCCACCGACGTCGGAGCTGGCGTCTTCGCCTGTGCGCCGCGCCCGCTCCCGGTCGCCAAGGCCGACCCAGACGTCGCCACCGCGGGACTTCTCCCTGTCGCAGCTCTCCGCGGGGACGCCTCCTGTGCGCACTCCACTCCTGCCTACGTCGCCGTCCACTCCAAGGGCGTCACCTGGCCGTGTTTCGCCGTCCCCTGCCTCGGGTTTTGACATGATCACGCCCCCTGCCAGGACGGCACCTGAACTTCATATGGTGTGCTCCGCGCCGCCCGTGCCGCCCATGCCGACCCCCCAGCCAGATGTGGTGACGCCTGCTGCTACCGCAACCTTGGAGGGGTTCCTTGCTGAGATCACCAGGCCTGTGCCGCCTCCGCTACTTGAGCTCCTCGCTTCCCCGGCGCCTCAGAAGTCTGCGCGTTCATCGCCCACTTTCTCCCTTGCAAACCCTCGCCAAAGTGCACGGATTGCAAAGAAAAAGGCAAAGAAGCTTGCTGATGCTGCTGCTCAGCCCACGCGCAAGGCCGTCTCCAAGAAGAAAGTGAAGACGGCAGATGCTACTGTCCTGGCCGTGCGCGAACTGCTCGCCAAGGTTTGTGGCCTCATGGACAAGGATGCTTGCTTCGATGACACTGCCCAGGCCGCCTACATCGACATGTTTGCGGGACCCCTTGCTGCTCCCGTGATTGCTGCGATAGAGAAGCTCGTCAAGAACATCCAGAAGGTGAAGAAGGCACAGCTCAAGAAAATCAACGCTGCTGTGTCTCCCCTGGTTGCTGATGTGTAGACGCGCGTTGCGCCCCGTCTCGTTCCTGGCGCCTCAAGCCTGGAATATGTTGCTCTGCCTGATGTTCTTGGGTGTCTGTGTGCCTGACGTCTTGTGCACTTGCTGTGCTTGGTCGTTGCGCTGCCTTTGTCACTGCAAAAAGCCTACCTCTCCTAGGTCGAGGCTCCGTTTCAGAATAAAAGTTCGTTTCAGTTCCGTCTACGGCAGCACTTCTGTGTTTTTGCTTTGTTTTCGATATGGCGCAATCTGATGTTAGACTCCTGAACCTAAACGCCCGGGGCATGAACTCCACGGGCCACTGTGATGCCATCGCTGACTCCGTCCGCGACGCCCACGCCACCATCGTTTGCATCCAAGAGAGCAAGCTGGCTGTCGTCGATGATGCAACCATTGCGCGTGCCTTGGGCCCTCAGTTCGTCGCAAACTACGCCTTCCTTCCTGCCATGGGCACCCGTGGAGGCATTATCCTTGCGGTTTCGGATGCCTTCTTCACCATTTCCAATGTCTCTCTCACCACCCACACTCTGTCGGCCACGGTGATGATGATGAATGAGCGGGTGGAATGGTCTATATCGGTGGCTTATGGGCCACAGGGTGAAGCGGAAAAGGTGGCTTTTATCGACGAGCTCAAGCTTCTGCGTCCGTCGATGCGCACAGAGTGGGTGTTGTTGGGGGACTTCAACCTTATCACGAAGGCTTCCGATAAGAGCAACACCAACATCAACCGCCGTTTAATCGGCAAGTTTACGACTGCTCTTAGCGCTCTTCAACTTCGTGAGATCGAGTTGACTGGACGCAGGTTCACGTGGAGTAATGGTCAGGCCACCCCTACCATGTCCAAGATTGATCATGTCTTTGTCTCTGATGATTGGGACATGCTCTTCCCGGACGTGCATCTACAGGCGCTCCCCTCCGGCTGTTCGGATCACAGCCCCCTTCTTCTACAGGGCGCCACGGACGAGAAAAGAAAGCCCTCCTTCAAGTTTGAGCAGTTTTGGTTGAAAATGCCAGGGTTTCATGAAACCGTGTTTGACGCCTGGACAAGGCATGTTTCGGCGACTGACCCCATCCGCCGTGTACACATCAAGCTCAACCGTACTGCCAGGGCTCTCAAAAAATGGCACCGTGCCTCCATAGGCAATATCCGTATGCAGATCGGGGTCGCTAAAGAGGTTATTGGTCGTCTGGATGTTGCGGAGGAAACTAGAGGTCTCTCTGATGCTGAGCGTTCCCTTAGAAGATCCCTTAAGGCCCGTTATCTGGGGCTCCTTTCCATCCAGAAGATTCAAATTCGCCAAAAGTCCAGGCTCACTTGGATTCGGGTTGGAGATGCGAACACCAAGCTCTTCCATCAACGGGTAAATGGCAGGCGACGCAAGACCTTCATTCACTCTCTTCGTACCGCCTCCGGTTTTGCCATCTCTCGTGAAGACAAGGAAGCTGAGCTACATAAGCACTTTCATGAGCACCTTGGCACAACTTCCAACCGTAATACACTTCTCAACTGGGAGACTCTTGGATATCTTCCCCGTGACTTGTCCGCGCTCGAGGCCCCCTTTGATGATGATGAGATCAAACAGGCGGTCCTTTCCCTTCCTTCGGTCAAGGCCCCGGGTCCGGATGGGTTTATCGGTGCCTTTTTTAAGGCTTGTTGGGACACTGTTCGTGAAGATTTATCCTCCGCCATCCGGCACCTCGCCAGTCACAGCGGGGGTTGCGCTGGTCTCGTGAACTCCGCCAACATCATTCTCCTCCCAAAAAAGGTGGATGCGGCGGCCGTGGGGGACTATCGTCCCATTAGCCTCATACACAGCGTCTCGAAGATTTTTTCAAAGCTGTTGGCGAACCGCCTTGCACCTATCCTTCCCACACTGGTTTCCTCCGTCCAGAGTGCCTTTGTCAAGAAGCGGTGCATCCACGACAATTTCCTCCAGGTCCAAAACGTTCTTAAAGAGCTGCACAAGTCAAATTCTCCCGGCCTCTTCCTCAAGCTTGACATCTCCAAGGCTTTCGACTCTGTCAACTGGGCTTACATGATTGAGGTGTTGGAGAAGCTTGGCTTCGGGCCTAGGTGGCGTAGCTGGGTGTGTCACTTGTTCGCTTCCGCCTCGTCCAGGGTACTTCTCAATGGTACGCCGGGGCGGCCTTTCCGACATGCTAGAGGCCTGCGTCAGGGAGATCCGTTGTCTCCCATGCTTTTCATCCTCGCCATCGACCCCCTTCAGCGTATTATCGAGTTGGCGGCTTCACAGGGCATCCTCCAACCGATCCCTGCCCATGCGGCTAGGTTCAGAGTTTCCTTGTACGCCGACGATGCAGGCATCTTCGCCAATCCTACTTTTGAGGAGCTCCGGGCGATCTCCGACATCCTTGGCGTCTTTGGCAGCGCTAGTGGTCTAATCACCAACAAGACCAAGTCGGAAGTTTTTCCCATCCGCTGTGACAACATCGACCTCCACTCCATCCTGGCATCCTTCCCTGCTAGGATCATGGAGTTCCCAGGTCGCTATTTGGGACTTCCTCTCCACTACAAGCGCCTCCGTCGGGTCCATCTTCAGTATCTTATAGACAAAGCCCGTGCCCGTCTTCCAGGATGGATGGGGAAAAACATGACTCGTGTTGCGAGGGTGACCTTGGTGAAGTCGGTGCTCACATCCATCATCACTTTTCACCTCATGGTGTTGCCTTTGCCGAAATGGGCGAAGCGCGCTTTCGACCGCACCTCTCGCCGGTTTATCTGGCACGGAGATGATCAGGAATCCGTCAGCGGCGGGCATTCTCTGGTCAACTGGAAGACGGTGTGCAGGCCTAAATCTCTTGGGGGTCTGGGGATTGCGGACCTGGACAGTTTCAGCAGGGCTCTGCGCCTTCGATGGCCCTGGCTTCAATGGACTGAACCTCACCGTCCCTGGGTGGGATCCCCCCTCCCTTGCGATGCTTCCGATATGGACCTTTTCAGAGCTTCTACCGAGATCACCCTGGGAAATGGTCAAACCGCTCTCTTCTGGCATGATGCTTGGTCGCCGGGCGGCCCCCTCTCCACCAGGGCCCCCAATCTCTTCAAGATTGCTACTAGGAAGAACAGAACGGTCAGCGCTGAGCTTCATAATGATACTTGGATTCAGTCGGTGGCGCGACTATCCAACCTCACTCAGTTTGCCGAGTTCTTGGACGTAGCCACCATTATTCAGGAAACCCACCTTGTGGCGGATCAGGCTGACACCATCAGATGGCGCTGGACGGCGGATGGGTGTTACTCCGCCTCCTCGGCCTACGCTGCTCAGTTCGAAGGCTCCTTCCCAAAGTTCGAGTCCTCCAAGGTCTGGAGGGCTTTTGCTGAGCCTAAGACCAAGTTCTTCGCCTGGTTGGTCCTCCACAATCGCATCCTCACGGCTGATCTTCTTGCCACCAAGGGGTGGCCTCATGATCCTATGTGTCAGCTGTGTCTCTCTCATCCCGAAACGGCCTCCCATCTCTGTATGGAGTGCCCTTTCACGGTGGCGGTGTGGAACACCTTTGATGCTTGGGCCGTAGACAAGCTTGGCCCTTTTTCCGGGTCTCATGATTCCATCGACAAGGCGTGGAGTAAGATGATCTCGAGTACCACCTCCGTTCGGGCTCGGGAAAGAAGCGGGAGAATCATCTATGTCATGTGGAATGTCTGGAAGGAGAGAAACCGGCGCATTTTCACTGCGATGCGTCAGACTTACCTGGAGGTGGCCTATCTAGCTTTCGAGGAGTTTCGTCAGGTGTTGTGTGCTTTGCACCCTTCGGGGTCGGTGAGTGTTTTACTTCGTCGGGAGTAATCCACATGTGGGTTTCTCTCCTTTGCGTGGGTTTGTAATGTCCTGCGTTTCTCTTCTTCTATAATGAATAGGCAGAGCTCCTGCCAGGTTTCGCTAAAAAAAAATGATCTTAAACGATCATATTCCTAGGAGAAGATCTGGATACTAATTCTATGTGGAATATAGTTATAGAGATGACAAATTTATGGTCCACTTATGCCCCATATGGTGATGGAAGTAACACAAAAAGGATCTTACCGAAATCCCAATACTGGCTATCTTGCAGCTATGATCCAAATACTGTTTTCACTGAGAGTAATGATTCTGCGTACCAGCAAATATCTAGATTTAGCCAAATATTTGGTTTTCTCTGATATTCCGGTTTACCAAATTAGGAACTAAAAATCTTACAAAAATAGAGAAAGCTCTTGGGAGAGCAACAACAGACCAAAGTTAAGTATGATCAAATCTTTCCTTTTATTTTGTAATCATTGTTCTGTTCAACTTCTTGAGCAGACATAAATAATTGGATAGTTTGAGCTGGTGCCTAGTCTTGCACACTACCCTTCTGCTACCCACAGTTGTGAAACAAAATTGAGAAGGAATAAACGGTACTTTTCATGAAATCCCAATTGACTCATCAAGGACAAGTGAACTCTGTATATCTGTACAGTTGATTGGTGGCCTTGCTGTGAGACCTTTTCATGTTGAAGTCACGCCAGGAGAATAAACACTAGGACTTGGACATCTTAGCCTTTGCGAAGACTATCCCAGCAAAAAGACCTGTAGGTGTTAAGACCAAGTAGAAATTATGAGGCCTACACTCATAGGGTCATAGGGTAACATGTAATGTCATATAATCAGCAGTGATAAAGCAAAATACTCACCGAAAACTATGCTGAATAAATTTTCCACACTAACTGGGACTTTAAATAGCAAGACACCAGCAACCGAAATGGGTATCTTGTTTAGTGAGCCAACAAGGCTGACAAGAGAATTTTTTTATTATCAACATGTGAAGAACTCTGATGGTGTTACAGTCATGCTGTTATTTTGTCATTCAAGCATTTCCAGGGGCAGCTTGAAGAAAGTAACCAGATTGTGGCTAGAATATCACCTGTAAGTTGTCGGACCAGTCTCCTGTAAAAACCACACAGATGAGAAGCTGATAGCGAGGCCTAGCAATCCACTAGCTGTCGCGAAAAACCAGAACATTGGGTCTCTAGTAACTTCACTGCAGATGGCATGAAAAAAATGTGTATAAGTGCAACCAGAGAAACACTAGCAGCCATAAATTCTGCCTCTGAAACAACTATTAGGGGTTAATGCAAACGCAGGGTTCTGCCATTTCTTTCAAAAATAAGGAACTAGGGAGACAATATTGGCAAAGTAGCCGTCAAGATTCATATTAAAGTTCCATACAGTGACACCAAAAAAAGTTGAATTTCAAAGCGGCAAAGTGCAATATGAAGATTTATATGTTCTTGCTTACAACAACAACAACAACAACAAAGCCTTTTTTCCCAAACAAGTTGGGGTAGGCTAGAGTTGAAACCCATAAGATCTCGAAACCAGGTCATGGTTCTGGCACATGGATAGCTAACTTCCATGTTCTTGCTTAATAAAGGAATTTATATGTTTGCATGCAATATATAATTTGCATCAATGATAAGCACATAACAAGTTAAAAACAGATCATTGGACGAATTAGTAACTCGATTAATAACCACGGATTCTCAAGCAATGTCTGCATTACTTGAAGATATGGTTTGATAGGGAGTAAAGGTTATGTTCTTACGTTTGATAAACATATTCCCACTCGTTGAAGACAACGATCAAAATGATCGCGAAAGGAATTGAGAGTGCATTGTTAAGTAACACCATAGAAACTTCATTCAGGGAACCAGATTTTGTTGACTGTTTGGCTGTATCCATCAGTCGTCTGAGTGTAAGCTGTTACAAGAAACCATATGTCAGCGATACGCATTGCATACAGATAGAGTGCACCATTAACATAGTTTTGGTGTTTCGTATGGATTTTAGGCGCGTTAATCCAATAAGAATTAATATAATTACTTAATTTCAAGGCTTCATATGTCTAACATAATCATTTGCTCCGAAGTTCTGAAGTTATTAATACAACATGTGTAGCACTATGAGCACAAAATGAACTAACCGAGTAGGCTGCTGTTAGAAAACAGTTCAGAATTTGCCATGTGTAACCAATAAGATGGAAAGAAAGATCTGTCATCCCCCCACATACAGCTGATACGATCTGCAAACAGAAACAGAGACAAAGCAGAGGTCACCAATCATGGTGTTCAGTTGTTACACGCTTAATGCTGATGAATAATGAAGCCAATAGCTAATGCTTGGAAGGGAAATGAAGGGCATGCCAAGCAGAATGGACGTACCATCATAAATAAGGCAGCCCAAACCTGTTTGTTCTGACCCTTCCTGAAAACATATATTTCCCCCAGAGCTGTTAAAATATTTGTCATGTTCTTTAATATCGTCACCATGGCAACATTTATGTACTTCAAACTGAAAAATGATACACATGACAAAGAAGGAGATTAGGACAATAGTATTCCAAGAATATCATGCAAACTACACTTGGGTTATGGATTACACATCTAAAGTAGACACAAGAGCAGCAGGATGATATAGTATGAAGCAGAAAGTACCTGTACATTCCAGTTACCAGCATTCCAACAAAAATAAGATTAACTGGAATCCAGACTTTAATCAACTTCCATGTCAGTTGTTCTGTTGAAATTACTGTGAGCTGCTCAAGTACCAGAAGAATGACCACGGATATAAGATTCTGAACCAAAGGAGTCACGATCAGCGCAATGGTAAATTAATGATAACTTGTCAATGCCAGCATTGTATCTCATATGCATACACACATGTTCAAGAATTGAGATACATAATAAATTGCTATGTTCAATTACGTCAGAATGGTTCAACTAAGTGATACTGACAAACCGATTACCTGGTATAACATCAGCGATACGCCAGCGTTAAAGTTATAGCTGGAGAGAACCACCTTGTTGAGCAAAATCATACTGCAGGAAGCTATGCAGTAAGAAATCCCAGAGAGCAGAGGCCCCGTCTTGTTTCCCCACTTGCTCTGCTGCTGCTGAATCAAGGTGTCGAAAACGTCGGAAGTCTTCCTCGATAGCCTGCACAGCAACGCGCAAAACCGATCGGCCAGTCAGTCGATCCCTGAAGCTGTCATTCACGCATGCATGACGAAATTACAGAAACTAGTGCTGCATTTACTTGTTGGAGGCGGCCTTCCTGGCGACCCTGGCGGCGACCCTGATGATGGAGTTGTTCTTCTGCTTGAGGAAGCCGTGGACGATCTTGTAGACGGAGGCGTCGCCGTCCTTGACGGCGACGGCGGCGACGCTCCGGTTGGGGACATGGCCTCCTCGATGTCATCGTCGTACTCGATGAGGGAGCCCGTGGGGCTGTGGTCCAGTGACATGGAACCCGGGCCTGCGCTCGCTCCAGGAACCTCGCAGGGTGGTGTTCGGGAGGATGGGGAGGCGAGGTGGTAGGGGGAGGCCAAGGGGAATGGGAGATGCTAAAAGCGAGAGGGGAGATGCCTTTCCACGGCATGAAGGGGCTTGGAGAGGACGCAAAGGAGGAAGAAGGGTTTGGCGCGTCGGTGCAGTGGGGGTCAACGGGGAGCGGCCTCGGGGCGCGGGGGAGCCGGCGTGCGGCGGAAGGGACTGAGGTCGCGGGCCGGCGGGGAGCCGAGGCGGAAGACGACGACGCGTGCGGCGGTGCCCATGTTCGCCGTGGAGGAGGACGACTGTTGGAGTCAAACTCAAGTCATCGCGCTAAAAGAAAAGGTTTGACTTTGTTGCCACGTCATGATGCCCGTCCTACGCATTGTTGACCTGGATTCAGAAACTTTTGTCGACCAGAGTGTTAGGATTTCTCGAATGTTTTGCTCTTAGCCAGTTATTATCATACACAAAATGCTGATATATCACCATAGTTGGTGTTTTATCTTACTCCCTCCATTCTAATTCATGAAGATAATTTTCTGAACCTAATGGATTTAATGGCACTTCTCTCAATAAAATGTTGGGATTTAGTAAAACCTCTTTTCTACATGTTATATATGTTCCGAATTTGATGAGAGAAATGTCAATCTCGAAATCTTAAACACTCCGTGTATCACCCTTATCCCCAAACATGGCAATACTAAAATGGTCTTTGAATACACATTTCCGTAGTCAACCTTGCACTCAAATTTCTCACATTACTTTTAGCAAACATAGTTCAGAAGATCATTTCCCTATCATTCATAAAAATCAGTATGGATTCAACAAAACTAGAATCATTAAGGACTGCCTTGCCTGTTCATTTATGTATATCCATCTCTGCAATATATCTAAAAAGGAGATCATTATCCTCAATCTTGATCTTGATTTTTTTTTATAAGGTCGAATATCCAGCTATTCTCCTGCTAAAACAGGTGAGAAGTTTATTCAGTGGATAGAAAATATTTTATTTAATGCATCTATATTTGTTCTTCTAACATCAGTATCTCGAAAGGTACTCATTGCAAAAGAGGGTTCAGACAGGGCGATCCACTTTCTCCACTTTTATATGTCATGTGTGGCGAGCTTCTGCAATATGTGATCAATAAAGGCTGACGGGATGGAATTATCCAGTTAATATTAGACACTTAATTTGGCATGATTATCCTATCATCCAATATGCTGATGAGACCCTTTTGATTCCGCCAACTAACATTGCTCAATTAACCAATCTCAAAACTATCTTGTAGAATTTCGTACTTTCCACAAGGGCTAAATATAACTACAACAGATCATCCATGGTGCCTATTAATATCCCGCCTGATAGGTGTCATGAATTGGCAGATATATTTGGATATCAAACATAGCCCCTCCCCTTCACCTCTAGCATTGCAACTGCCCTCTCATACGATGGTAGATTAGTCTTTGTTAAAGTTGCTATTACTGCTATGACCAATGTTTCCATGTGTTCAATGAAGTAACCTCTTGGATTCCAAGATCATGTTCTGAATTCTTCTAGAGGTTTTCTACGAAGCGCGGAAAAGATATTGCTTGGTAAAATGGGGAAAGTTTGCTTTTAAGAGTGAAAAACCTAAGGATACAAAACCTTTCTCTTCTTATGATCAATTTATAAAAAGTCATGAATCAGAAGGATATTCCATGGGTCAACCTATCTAGGGAGCATATTATAGACATCACAATCGCTCATTCTAGTGGAAAGATTGTCTATCCATATGAAATAAGTTTATGGAGTTTACATGTATAAAATTTAGAGATGGTAGAACTTTGAATATTTGGAAATACAAGTGGATGGATCCTATTGCCAAGGATGTATATCCACATGTGTTCTCCTTCTCACTAGACCAAGACATCAGTTTAAAAATGCTATTATAGTATTATCCATGACCAGGATGAATTTATGAGCATTTTTATTTTCCTCTATCAATTATTGCACCCTAGGATCGGAGTAAGAGGAACATCAGCTTGTGATTCAAAACCATCTAAATGCTCAGCTACAAGCTGATGTCCAGCCCAAGCTGATGTTTGCTCACTACATTGGAATCATGGAAATTCTGTTACAACACTAGTAGAAAAAAGGACTTTTGGTCCGGAGTACTGTTTTGCCATTAGCCCCGGTTCAGGCAAAAACCGGGACCAGTGCCTGGCACTGGTCCCGGTTCGAGCTGCCAGGGCCCGTGGGGCATTGGTCCCGGTTCGGTTGGGGGCATTGGTCCCGGTTCATGCCAAGAACCGGGACCAAAGCTCCAGAGCCGGACCACGTGGCATGCCGCGGAGCTTTGGTCCCGGTTCGTGCCAAGAACCGGGACCAATACCCCTGCCTATATATTGTTGCCCCCACCCCCCTCTCTCTCTGTTTTTTTTTCCTGGATTGGTGGGAAGTGGGGGTGCTAGTTTTTTTTTCTCTTTGCCACGCACAAGATGTGTTCGATGAAATGCCCGACCCGCACCGAGGTTAGCAACTTTATCCTTTTCGTCTGTAATTGATACAGAAATATTGCACGTGTCGATGTACGGTGGTCATTTCACTATTCAAGATGTTATTGTAATGGTATTTGATAAACTTAATTATATATATGATGCAGATGGATGCACGGATGCGATGGATGTACGGCGAACGACGCAGTTCCGAGTTTATTGCAGGCCTGCATAAATTTCTCGATGTGGCTGAGGCAAACAAAGTGAATAATTTTATGCCTTGTCCATGTGAGAAGTGTCGGAACGTCAGGGAGTACTCTGACCCGAGAACCATTCAAGACCACGTGATTCGGAAAGGTTTCATGCCCAGCTATAATTGTTGGACCAAGCACGGAGAAAGAGGGGTTACGATGGAAGACAATGAAGAAGAGGAGGATGATGACAACTATCCTATGTTCCCTGAGGAATGCGGTGATACTGTTATGGAAGACGTTGAAGAAGAAAGAGGTGAACATCGGGCATCAGATGAGCCCGCTGATGGTCTTGGTGGGGTCATTTCTGATGCAAAGCGAGAATGCGATACAGAAAAGGAGAAGCTAAAGTTGGAGGCCATGCTTGAGGATCACAAAAAGTTGCTGTACCCAAACTGCGAAGATGGCAGCACAAAGCTCGGTACCACACTGGAACTGCTGAAATGGAAGGCAGAGACTGGTTGTTCTGACAAGGGATTTGAGAAGTTACTGAAAATAATGAAGCCGAAGCTTCCAAAGGATAACGAATTGCCCGAGACTACATACGAAGCAAAGAAGGCTATCTGCCCTCTAGGATTAGATGTGCAGAAGATACATGCATGCATTAATGACTGCATCCTGTACCGCGGTGAGTACGAGAACATGGATAAATGCCCGGTATGCAATGCACTGCGGTACAAGATAAGACAAGATGACCCTGGTGATGTTGAGGGCGATGACGAGCCCCCCGGAAGAGGGTTCCTGCTAAGGTGATGTGGTATGCTCCTATAATACCACGGTTGAAACGTCTGTTCAGAAACAAAGAGCATGCCAGGTTGTTGCGATGGCACAAAGAAGAGCGTAAGAAAGACGGGAAGTTGAGACACCCCGCCGATGGGTCCCAGTGGAGAAAAATCGACAGAGAGTTCCCGACATTTTCAGATGACGCAAGGAACTTAAGATTTGGTCTAAGTACAGATGGCTTTAATCCTTTTGGGGAGCAGAGCTCCAGTCATAGCACTTGGCCCGTGACTCTATGTATCTACAACCTTCCTCCTTGGTTGTGCATGAAGCGGAAGTTCATTATGATGCCAGTGCTCATCCAAGGCCCGAAGCAACCCGGCAACGACATTGATGTGTACCTACGGCCATTAGTTGATGAACTTTTGCAGTTGTGGTCCGAACCAGGTGTACGTGTGTGGGATGAGCACAAACAACAGGAATTTGACCTACGAGCGTTGCTGTTCGTAACCATCAATGATTGGCCTGCTCTTAGTAACATTTCAGGACAGTCAAACAAGGGATACAATGCATGCACGCACTGTTTAGATAAGACTGAAAGTATACATTTGGGAAACAAGAATGTGTACCTGGGGCATCGTCGATTTCTTCCGAACGGTCATGCCGTAAGAAAGCCCGGCAAGCATTTCAACGGTGAGGCAGATCGCCGGAAGAAGCCTAACCTCCCTGATGGTGATGTTATATATGACATGGTCAAGGATTTAGAAGTAATCTTTGGAAAGGGTCCTGGCAGTCTATCTGTTCCGAATGACGCTGACAACCACGTACCCATATGGAAGAAGTGCTCTATATTCTGGGAGCTACCCTATTGGAAAGTCCTAGAGGTCCGGTCTTCAATCGACGTGATGCACGTGACGAAGAATCTTTGCGTGAACCTGCTAGGCTTCCTGGGCGTGTATGGGAAGACAAAAGATACACCGGAAGCACGGGCAGACCAGCAACGTATGAAAGACCCATACAACAAGCAGACGGATAAAGGGCGTAAATACTTAAGCAGATACGCTCTTACCAAAGCAGAGAAGGAAATCTTTTTTGAATGCCTGAGCAGTATCAAGGTCCCGGCTGGCTTCTCGTCAAATATAAAGGGAATAATAAATATGGCAAAGAAAAAATTCCAGAACCTGAAGTCTCATGATTGCCACGTGATTATGACGCAGTTGCTTCCGGTTGCATTGAGGGGGCTTCTACCGGAAAATGTTCGAGTACCCATTGTGAAGCTATGTGCATTCCTCAATGCAATATCTCAGAAGGTCATCGATCCAGTAACTCTACCAAGTTTACAGAAGGCTGTGGTCCAATGTCTTGTCAGCTTCGAGTTGGTGTTCCCCCCATCATTCTTCAATATTATGACGCATCTCCTGGTTCACCTACGCGACGAGATTGCCATTCTCGGTCCTGTATTTCTACACAATATGTTCCCCTTCGAGAGGTTCATGGGAGTCTTGAAGAAATATGTTCATAACCGTGCTAGGCCAGAAGGAAGCATCTCAAGGGGCTATGGAACAGAAGAGGTCATTGAGTTCTGTGTTGACTTTATTCCTGACCTTAAGCCGATTGGTGTTCCTGAATCGCGGCATGAGGGGAGACTGAGTGGAAAAGGCACGCTAGGAAAGAAAGCACTGATATGTAGGGACGGGCATTCTTTAACTCAAGCACACTACACAGTTCTACAAAGTTCCACCTTCGTGGCTCCGTATATCGAGGAACACAAGAATTATGTACGCTCCAAGAACCCGGGGAAGGATGACTCCTGGATTAAAGAAAAACACATGGAGACCTTCGGCAGTTGGTTGCGATTACAGCTCATGAATGACACCACTGTCGGAGATCAGCTCTACTTGTTGGCCGCGTCACCATCTTCGACTGTATTGAATTTCCAAGGGTACGAGATAAATGGGAATACATTTTACACGATCGCCCAAGATAAAAAGAGCACCAACCAGAACAGTGGTGTCCGCTTTGATGCAACAAACGACGATGGGCAAAAGGACACATACTATGGTCGCATAGAGGAGATATGGGAACTTGACTATGGACCTACTTTTAAGGTCCCTTTGTTTCGGTGCAGTTGGGTCAACATGAATGGAGAAGGGATAAAGGTAGACCAGCTGTACGGGATGACAACAGTGGATCTCAAGAATCTTGGTTGTTACAAGAACGAACCATTCGTCCTAGCCAATGATGTGGCTCAGGTTTTCTATGTGAAGGACATGTCCTCCAGACCGAAAAAAAGAAAAAACAAGCAAACGAATACCGAAAAAAAGAAAAACAAGCAAACGAATACGATGAGCCAAAGCGTCACGTAGTTCTTTCAGGGAAAAGAAACATCGTGGGAGTCGAGGACAAGACAGACATGTCAGCAGATTATGATAAGTTTGATGAAATTCCGCCCTTCACAGTGAGAACTGACCCAAGCATCCCGTTAAATAATGAAGATGCTCCATGGTTACGGCTGAAGCGATCATAGGCCAGGGACATACGCGAAGAAGGGTTCATGGCTTTTATGTAAATCAATGTAATGTATTAAACCTTTATGTGATGTGTAGTAATGTATTAAACCTTTATGTGGTGAAACACGCGTGGTAGGTGGTTGTCGGCTCCCACACCTCCCGTGGGAACCTCTCAAACCTCAGCTTCGACCGTCCAAACACAGTTCCCCCTGCATACAGCCCGACGGTGGCTCGTGAGTTTGAGCGCCACTTCGATCCAAGCAGCGGTAAGACGTCTCTGATGATCTACAACCGTCCGGCAAGACGTCTCTGATGATCTGCAAACCGTTTGGAACGAAATTCCTCCCCCAGCGCTGCCCTGGAGGTCTTTATATATTGTCGCCGACGGGGTAAACCCTAATCCACCATTCCTAGCCACGAACGCATCGTCTCCACGAGATGGATCCGCCACGCCCGCCGCAGCGCCTTCTGGACGAGGTCGAGCGTGCTCGGCAGAGCGCGCTTGGGCGCAAACCGCGGGAGTCTATCCCGCCGTATGCCCACGAGCCCGGCGTGGAGAGGAATGCCCAGCTACCGGCCTCCTGCTCCACCAGGTGCCGCCAACCTCCACCTGGCGCCGCTGCACCTCCACCAGGCGCCGCCGCTCCTCCCGCGGAGGAGGAGGAGGACGACGACTTCGACTGGAGCGACGACGGGGAAGAAGGTTGTGGGTTGCAGATACAGGAGGCCATGGAAGCCTCCTTCCAGTCTGTCCGCGACTACCCTGTCCAGCGAGCCAAGACTTCCTACCAGCTGAAGGCGAAGGGCGCGCTGAAAGACTCATCCTCCATGGATCTTGCCCTCCGCCGCAAACGTGCGCGCGAGAACCGGGCGGCCGCCCACGGGGCTGGCTCCTCCGCCGTTCCCCCTAATCCTACGGCCTTCGAGCCAGCAAGTCCGTTTATGTAGAATAATGTTGGTGATGTTGGATCAGGGGTGTGTTTCTTTCAAGCGCTTGTGAGACGTTGTATCATGTGTAATAATGTATTAAACCTTTTATGTAATGCATTAAGATAAATGAATTAATAATTTTTATCTGCTTTCTTCTGCATTTTACAACACCAAACATTCATCTTACAAATATAGGTTTTCTGAAATTGTTCTGCATTTACTTCTGCTTGCCATGGGATTTTACAACACCAAAAATAGAATTAACTGAATTAATAATTATTATTACTTAATCATAAATCTTACTTAATCAATTTTTATCGATTTATACGTATTATTAGTCGAGTTTCGACTTACGGATTTAAAGATATGAATTTATCCATATTAAATTGAAAATGACAATAATAATGTAAAATTATTTTGGATTATTTATACAAATTCAAACACTTTTCATGTTGAAAGTTTTGTCAATTCAAAATATGCAATAAAGTTAATGCATTTTTAATTGAAAATGGCAAAATGGTTAATAGTTTGTATAGTTAGAATAATTATTTTAGAAAACAGAAAATGGTTTTGGATTATTTATTCAAATTTAATAACTTTTCATGTTGAAAGTCTTTTCAGATTCAAAACCATTTGAAATTCATATTCAAACACCTAAATAAGAAAAAAAAAGGCGGGAACAACATTTCAGAACTGAAAAGTTCGAAATAGTTTTGAAAAAGGACTCTTTGGTCCCGGTTTCTGGCAAGAACCGGGACCAAAGAGTCCATGAACGCGCCACTGGATCTGGCATTAAATGACCCACTCTTTGGTCCCGGTTGCTGTAAAGAACCGGGACCAAAGGGTCATTGGTCCCGGTTCTTGCCAGCAACCGGGACCAAAGAGTCCTAGTATAACTTCCCGCGCCCTCTCTTCTTCCCCATTCAGGCAAAATCGACTAAGGACTGGAGAAGGCGCGACCGCACGCGAAGCCGGCGAAGCCCTGCTCGTTTTTCCGGCGGCCCTGCTCCGCCGCGGCCCGCCGTCGCGCGCCCCTGCTCCGGCGGCCGTCGCGCGCCCTGCTCGGCGGCCCTCCCATCGCGCGCCCCTGCCCTCCGCCGCGCCCCCCGCGCCGTCGCGCCTCTCCCGTCGCCGGCGGCCTGCTCCTGGCCTCCGCCGCGCCCGCCCCTTCCCTCTCCACGGCCAGGTGATCGCCGCGGCGCCCACGCCCTCCCTCTCGTGCTCAACACCGAGCCGTAGCACCATTGCTAATTAGTGTTGTTTACAATTTAATTTGACAGAATTTTTTAGATAGAATTTGGTAGTGTTGTTTAAAATTGTTGAATTTTAGATAGTTGTTTAAAATTGTTGAATTTTAGATAGTTGAATTTTAGATAGTTGTTTAAAATTTTAGATAGAAAATATTTTAAATTTTAGATAGACTTAATTTTAGATAGAATTTTTAGATAGAATTTGATAAAATTGTGTATAAGAATTTAGCTACTGTTTTAGTTAGTTTTAGCAATTTTGAAACTTAGCAATTTTGTTTGTTTATCAGAAAAATATGAATAATATATCAAAATGCCAGAAAATGATTTAAACTTGTAAAATCAATATCTTTTAATCTGTTTATCAGAAAAATATGAATAATATATCAAAATGCACAGAAAAATAAATTGTAGCTATTTATGTCAAAATACAAACATTTTGGAACATTTCAATTTGGTGAATATTTGGAAATAACTTCAATGCATTTCCTTTAGTTATGGAGCTAATTTAAATAAGTGTTTATATTTGAAATTTGACTTCTATTAAATTGGTCATGCATGATTGAACAATGTTAAATTAGAAGAACTAAAATACCTTCTTATATTAAATATGGAATTTGTGGAAATGATTTTATTAGTCATTGCAATTCCATTTAAATTGACCTACATGACCTAGGATGTATCTTGACATATGGAACAAGTTACCCAACTAAAGTTTTGTGCATTGTTCTTAATTTGCAGAAACTATGGAACGAGACGAAGATCAGGAAAATATCCTCCAGGATATAATCCGCGGGCCGGAAGATATTGTCGATGTCACCACGGAGTTTTTGAACAACTCCGGTGAGGGAGATGAGTCTCTCAACCGAAGAGACGGCTCCGGTGAGGTAGAACCCGACGGCCGGGGTGAGGGAGAAGTCAGCGAGGGAGAAGCCGAAGGCTCCGGTGGAACATTAAATGTTGCAAACTCCGGCGAGGTGCATATACATATATTAATGAAGCCGAAGATTGTATTAATTAAGTCTCTGATGTCTATATACATATATTAACGCTCTTTCTTCTTTTAGCCCTCCGGATCGAGCAAATCTTCTGTAAGGACAAAACGAGGCCCAGCCAAAAAGTTGGGCGACCAAGAAAGGTACACGATCGAAAGAGTCGCTGAAGACGGCACACCGACTGCTCCCCCTGGTGTTAAAAATAAAATGGTAAAGCAATGCGGAGTTCTTGTTAGGGACTTCATCCCGATCACCGTTCGAGAATGGCATCGGCCAAACGAGAAAGGACAGCTATATGTCAGCGATGAGGGCAAAGAAAGACTTTGGAGAAAGCTCATGGTTAATTTCACCCTGCCGGCGCCAGAGGTGGATTCAGATGAGGAGGATCCAGATGAGGCAGAAAAGATTGCCCGGAAAATCATGGAGCAAAAAGTCAAGGACTGGGCACTTAAGAAGATGGCCGAGCTATTCAAGAACTGGAAGAAAAGATTGAACAAACTGTTTGTCAAGAAAAATAAGACTCCAGACTTCGATAAAGGGTATGAGAAGATAAAGGACTACTGGGAAGAATTTGTGGCGTACAAGAAATCAGAGGAAGCTCTGGAAAAGTCTGCAAAAAATGCGGCAAATGCTGCTCTAAAGATGTACCACCATACTATGGGGCCTGGTGGCTACGCTGGTAGCATGCCTAAGTGGGAGAAACTTGAGGCGGACCTGCTGGCTAATGGGATCACTCCAGAGCCACTCAAGTGGATCGAACGGGCAAGAAATTGGTTTTACGGGCATGGGGGCACGTTGGACGCAGAAGGGAAGTGCATATATAACAGAAGACACAAAGATAATCCCCTACTACCCATCCAAGAAATTAGAAAAGCAGTAAAGGATGTTGAAGAGGGACGGTTCATTCCCGATAGAGAGGATGACGAGCTCACACGCGCCCTTGGGAATAAGGAACACGACGGACGGTTACGAGGCGTACCTGGCTCCAAGCCCAAGACAATTGCGATTCCCGAGCACAGGAAGAAATTTCCTGATAGAAGCCATCAGAGGAGAAAGGAAAGGGAGGCAATGGAAGCACGCGCTGCTGCAGACCGGCTGCGTAATATAGAAGAAGAATTAAAGCTGCAGAAGGAACAAATTGCCGTGCTTAGCCAGCAAGGTACTAGCGGCCAATCTCAACGGCACATGGTAGAAGCTGCATGCGATGGTACCGGTGGCCCATCGAATCGGAAAAGCAGCGTGGCTTCCACGGAGCTCCAGGATGGTAATGATGATGCAGTGGCTCCACTTCGTCGCTACCCAGTGGATGATATCACGGAGAGCACACCTTGTGAGATGCATGTGAAAGTTTTTAACTTAACCGTGAAGGTGGCGGTCGGCTATGTCGTACCAATTGGACCTAATCCAACTTACCATTTCTCTCCGGTTCCAAATGGCTACGCTGTTGTCGCGGTGGATGAAGTGATGAAAGATTATGAGGAGCTGAAGCTGCAACACCCTGCAGGTGAAGATGGGGAGGTGCTTGAACTTGGAGAAGCCAAGAAAGCGACCATTCTATGGCCAAAGGAATTCATCGTGCTTCCGAACTGGCAGCCAAGGCCATCGACTCCTCACCAGTCTCCAGCGCAACAGTCCTCTTCACCGCCTCAGCATTCTCCAGCGCAACAGTCCTCTTCACCGCCTCACCAGTCTCCAGCGCAGCCGTCTCCGCCGCCGCGTCAGCCGTTTCCGCCCACCGCTCGTACTATGAGGGGTAAGCGATCACCGAAACGTAAAAGGTCGCCCCTCCCAACAGTACCTCATAAGAATCTTCCCATTAGACCTTATGACAGGACTGTAGCGGAAAACGCCGCGGAGGTGGCTGCCTACAATAAGGCTTTTTTTGCACCAAAAAAGCCCGAGCAGAAGCCGGTATACGATGAAAAATCCAAAAAGTGGAGAAAGTCCTTCCTTGAGCAGCCATCCCAGATATCGATGAATCTGCCATCTGACTATGGTCGTGAACTTACTAAGCTAGCACGTGCCCAGTCTGAGCAGAACAAGGGAAGAAGTGCAAAAAGCGGGAAACAAATTGCCCAGCTCGGACAGCAGAAAAATCAATCGGTCCCCCCGCTCATAGTGTGTTCCGATGTCGACAAGGACTTCAGAGTCGCTATGGATAAGACCTGGAATTATTGGACCCCAGAGCCATAGCTGCTGCTAAAGAACTTGGTGTCACTGTATCTCAGGCCAAGGAACAGGCTACCGCCTTGGGTATGAGCCTTGGTCAACTTTTAGGCTATGAACATGCGCCAATGTTAGAGATGGCACGGAAATATGTCCAAGGGGAGCCTATGGTCAGTAATGAGGAGATGACGGGTCTATCAACACATATGCGAAATCTGCATACCTGGTACCTGGTGCACACATCAAAGAAGGACGCGAAAGAGTGGTTTCCGCTGGACGTTAGAGTGGAGCATTTCTTCAAACGTTACACTATACAGGTTCAACTGACTGAACTGTTCCAGTTATTCCAAAAGCGCGCCCTCGACAAATCTATCCTCTCTTGCTATTGTCTGTAAGTGATTTATTTTCGTAATTAAGTCTCTAGCTCAGCTCGTTCATTGCCTGTATTATATTATCCTGCCTATATATATATCCTTTTGTACGCTATTATGCAGAATGAAGATGCTGGAATGCAAAAGATCTAAAGTTTTTGAGGTTGGGTTCGTTGACCCATATATCGTGAATTCACATACGTTAGTCAATCACCCCAAAGACGTGGAGCATGACCTGACCACCTTTTTAACCATGCAACATTTCTGTACGGAAATACTATTTCCTTACAACTTCAGGTGAGTGTTTCTGTCTTGTACATATTTTTATTTGGCTTTCTCGATGTTAAGTGTAATTGATGAGCTATGCATGTCTGCTTTATGTAAACGTCCGCAGGTTCCACTGGATTCTGCTAAGCATTCAACCTGACAAGTCCACAGTTGAAGTCCACGACTCATTAAGTTGGGACCAAGCGTTGTGGTCCGACATGAAAGAAATGCTCAACAAGTAATTTCAATCATTATCGCATTATATCGCCCTCTTTCGTTCGTTCCCTGATGTCAAGTAATTAATAACTCCTTTGTTCATTTTCTTTGCCAAAGCAGGTGTTGGACAATTTTCAAACAGAAGGTAGAAGGTCCATTCAAAGATGAGCTAACTTATAAAACGGTGGAAAGTCCGCAGCAGCCACCGGGGAGTAATTTATGTGGATTCTACGTTTGCGAGTTCATTCGCGAGTTGACCACTGAGCGGAGAACAACTGCTTTCAGCAAAATGCGGGAGAAGATCGACCCAGAACTGCGCGTAGGAGCAATTCAAGAGGAATTGGCGGGATTTCTGCTTAGGGAGGTCATCGATGAAAGGGGAGAACATTATGCTTCGGACGATGAACTACATATGCCTTGATGGCTTGATCTATCTCCATGTAATTAAATAGTTGTATTCTCGCAAGAGATCGAATATTAATTATATATGCATCAACATGTACTGTGTATATAGTAGAGCGTATAATATGCGTACGGAAACGATGGAGAGCACGTCGGCGATGCGAAGAAGGGGGAGACGACGGAGGCACCGGCGAGAGGGAGAGGGGGCACCGGCGAGAGGGAGAGGAGGCACCGGCGAGAAGGAGAGGGGGCACCGGCGAGAAGGAGGGGGCACCGGCGAGAGGGGGCACCGGCGAGAGAGAGGGGGCACCGGCGAGATCGAATCCTAAACCCTAAATACCAAAAAAAAAAACACTCATTGGTCCCGGTTCGTATTAAGAACCGGGACCAATGAGTCTCCCCCCACGAGCAGCCAGACCAGGCCACGTGGACAACCATTGGTCCCGGTTCGTGGCCCAACCGGGACCAGCATTGGTCCCGATTGGCCAGTCCCGGTTGGGCAACCGGGACTGAAGGCCCAACCGAACTGGGACCATAGGCCCATTTTCTACTAGTGAAAAGTTTATAAGAAGCTAGCTCCAACTAACATAGCCCCAAAGCCCTAGCATTGGATATGGAATTCACGTGTGCTTCTTAAACACATAAGTTTCCTTTTTGGTTTCTATTGCAAGAGATGCTTGATACTAGAGGCTTGCTAACTAGAAAGAATTTCCATGTTGAATCCACCTTCTCATGTTTTATTCCATAATGTGACTATGCATCATCTATTCTTCTAATGTGATCTCAGTCAATCATTTTGGTGGAAGCATAATTTGGATTAGGCTTGTTATCTTTATGTAATGGATATGCTGCTGGATGTCAAGTCTAGAGTCAGTTATATTTGTTTTAAGAAAAGTATTATCACTCGTTGTTGGAGCTTATGGAATCATCGGAACATAATCATTTATGCTCAGGAAAGTCAATCTAGATCCCGAGCTCCAATGCTCCCATTATTTTTTTGAAAGTAAAACTATATTTATAAGTTTTCAAAAAATCTGAAAACAAATCTGGATATAGCCAATGATTCATCCTACTAGTATGTAAAATCTCAAAGCAAAATTGTTTGTATTATGGTCTGCATAGTTGTATATTTAAAAATTTGAAAGTGTATATATTCAGATTCACACATTTTTTTTATTTCTGTGTAGCTCACAATATAAAGTATTTCAAAATGAAAAGTTACACGTTTGTGAGATATATTTTGAAAAACTTCTAAACATGATATTTGAAAAACAATTTAACAAGCAGATCACCGGAGCACGGTGCCATAAATCTTCACTCTTTGTGCTCGGGATGTACTAAGCCTTTTCGAAGAAGAAAATCCAAAACCTGGAGCAGTTTTCTAGTGGACCCTACCATTTGGGTTGGGCTGGGCTGGGCTGGGCTGGAAGCACAAAAAAGAAGAGCGGAGCTGTTAGTTTCCGTATTGGCACCGGTTTGATTTGTGGTCCGAGAAGTAAAACTGGGCCTCTCCCGCATGCAACGCTCGTCACAACGTTCAATCTCGCCTCTCGATCACAGCTCGTATCGCGTGCCGTGTCCGCCGCCGCCGCCCTCTGATATGGCCCGCGGTGAGGCCTCCGGCCACCACCAAGAGGAGCAGCTCGCCGGAGCTAGGGTCGTTCAGGGCAGCGCCGAGAACGAGGCGGCAGACGCCGTCGTTGAGCAGTCGAAGGCTCCGGTACTGGCCGCTTGCTGCGTCTGCATGGAGCCCTGCACATCCGACGGCGGGCACCGCGTCTGGTACGTTCTCATAGACAATCCGTAGCAAACGACGCCATACATGCGTGATCACTCGTTCCTACGTGCAGCTGCCTCGTCTACTGCGGGCATGTGTACGGCAGATCGTGCCTCGAGACGATAGTGCGCCGCTGCGGCGGAGACACTTACGAACCTCTTCCTAAGGTACATGTGATTTGGGTAACTCATATAAGATATATTAAGTGAACTTGTAAGTTTGTAATACTGATTGATTCTTTGAGCTGCTCAGTGCCCGCAGTGCGCCACCCACTTTCGATGCAGAGACATCCTTGATCTCTACATGACTGAATATCAGTGGGACGACGGCTGCCATATTAAGGTTTGGTCTATTCTGGTTTTATACCCCAACTCAAAAAGAAAAGAATAAGCAGATTTTTTGTTGAACGGAGGCATTACACATAGTTTTGAATTAATAAAGCACCAAAAAGGCCAAATGATAGATATTACAAGGTATATATGTACAATATCAGCAGACAAAGGAAACATTAAAGCACAACTAAAAACACCTACGATTTGAGAACTTGCCTGTGGCAAGATGGTTAGGAGGGTGGTTGTACCCCAGCCCACCAGAGTTCAAACCCCACACTGGTGTTTCTCATTTAGGCGGAATATTCTTCAGTGGAAGGCGACGTTCCCGTCGACAGCGAGACGCCTGTGTTGACTTCGTCAATCTCAAGACCCGACCGCCAGCTCAGTCTTTCGGAGGTGCTCATAGGGGTAGGGTGTGCGTGCGTGCGTTCATAGGGGTGAGTGTGTGCACGTGTATGTGAGCGTCTGCGTTGTACCGTGTTTCGCAAAAAAAAAACACCTACGATTTTTAGCCGATTGGAGGAGAAGCTAGACAACCTAAGAAGCATCACCACTCTTACTACTAGGGAGGGAGGAGAACAACTTTTGTCACCTCTACAATCTGACAAAACAGGAGCCGCAAACCGCCACAAACCTGTACGTAGAGGAAGGCACTTGAGAGGGGGAGCGAGAGGGAGGAGCAGCGGAGTATCCCACCGACGCAGTGGTGAGGGACGTTTTATGGATCCTTCTAGGCAGAGGCATATAGTCGTCTCACGAGCCGTGAAGCGTTCTGCACGGGTGGTCATTAATGAGCATTTTGACCACCTTTATAGAGGCGATTGCATTCGTGTGTATTCGCATCCTATCGATTTATTGCAGCTAATTTGTTTATTATTCTCTTGGTTATATTATCTGTTGAAATTTGATAATGTCCTTTTATTGTGTGGTTCATTTTCTTGTTTGATGTATGCAGATATTTGTTGAGATCCTCAAAGGCAAGACCATCACCCTCGAGGTCGGAATTTTAGATACAGTTGACAGTGTCAAAGCAAAGATTCATGACAAGGAGGGAATCCCTCCAAACCGACAGAGTCTCACCTTTGCTGGCCATGGGCTGGAGGAAGGACACACCTTAGGTGAATACAACATCCAAAAGGAGTCTACCCTTCTTCTCACGCTCAAACTCCAGATTTTTGTGAAGACCCTTTCCGGGAAAACAATCCCTCTCGAGGTCAATTCATCAAATACCATTTTTTATGTCAAGGGAGGGGTTCACGATCAGTACCGAGGGCTTAGCTACAATGGGAAGGAGCTACTGAACAACTTCATATTGGCTGATTATGGGGTCCTGAATGGATCCACTCTCGAACTCGATCTCGGTGTCCAAGAAAAGGTGGAAATCTCTGTCATGGAGACGCTCACAGGCATGATCTTCACTCTTGAGGTTGCACCAATAGATACCATCGACAATGTTAAGGCGAAGATCCAAAATAAACGTTGCTATCCTAAGGACCAACAATGCATCATCTTTGCCAACAGGCAGCTAGAGGACGACCGCACCGTGGCGGACCACAACATCCAAAATAAGTCAACCCTTCTCCTCGTCCTAGGCCACCCATGTCCCAGAGGTAAGGATGACTCCAACGGGGCGACGCATCGAGTCCATTTTTGTCCGTTTAGGAAAATCCAGGGCCCAACGGAGCGACGCATCCGGACATGGTGTCCTTTTTTTGTCCGTTTTGTGTCCGGCCCGACGCATTCCTGACCCAAATTTGGGTCACGGATGCGTCGTGAACGGACAGAAACGGAGACAAAACGCGTCCGCTCCATCCGCGCACGTCCTCCCCTGTCCGCACGCTGCCCCACATGGCAGCCACACAAATCTCCTCTCTCCTCCTCCCACCTACCCCACTGTTCTATCTCCAGAAAAATCCCCACCGCATCGAATCCTACCGCCGGAGCCGCGCCGCCGTCGAACACACGTACCCGACCTCCACAAAGCGCCGCTCCTCTCCAACGCCTGCGCCCTCCAGCCTTGACGCCGTCCTCGCGCCCAAGCACGTAGGGCGCAGTGGCGACGGCGACATCCAAGAAGTTGCAGGCATGCGGCGGAGGGCGACGCGGTTGCCAGCGGCCGCGGCGCTGGCCGTGGCCCTGGCAGAGAAGGCCCTCGTCGACGTCCCGCTCACCTCTGCGTCAGTGCGGGCGCGAGCTGGACGAGGCAGGAGCAGCGCGCATCGCGGCGAGAGGTCTCTGCTAGATCGATATATACTTTGAGCTAGCTCTACTGTACTCTGATCGATCGATTCAGTCTGCCGCTGGTGAGCTAGAGCTAGCTCTACTGCTTTTGCTTGCCAGGAGCAGCGCGCATCACGGCAGCATCCAGCATCCAAGTATCGATCTAGATCGACGCGGTGAGCTGTGCCGAGATGTGCAGCATCTCCAGGAGGAAGAAGACCCGGACAAATTCTCAAATGCGTCGGCGGCACCGTTGGGTGCACCCTCTGTCCCCTGTCCGCCCCCCGTCCGCCCGGCCGGACCCGACGCAAACGGACATAATTTGGTGTCCGTTTGCGTCGCCTCGTTGGAGTCATCCTAAGATGACCATCTACGTGAAAACACTAATAAACACATATTACACTCTCGAGGTTGAGAGCTCGGATACCGTTTACGATGTCATGGAGATGATCCAGCGTAAGAATTGCCTTCCCCCTACTGTTCAGCGCCTCATTTTTGCTGGCAAGACGCTGGACGTCAACCGCACGCTGGCACACTACAAGGTCGAGATGTACTCCATCCTCTATCTGGTGCTCAGGCTTCGTGGTTGAGATGTATGCCATGGTCGTTGGATTGGATGAGTTCGTACTGCCGGCCTGCCGTGCGCTATCTTCTTTGTAAACTAAGTACTAGTGTCATTTTCTTCTAGAATATCTTTGATACATGACTGCTTATGATTTTTCTTGTTACGTGATTGTCAGAACTTTTGGCTGCTTCGCACTATGTACACTTGTGCAGTTTGTACAAAGCCTGTGTTTGTTGCAGTGCGTTAAATTATCACAACAAAATTACTAGCAAGGTAGTATACCTCGCTTGAATGGCGAAGTGTTTGATCGCGTCAGGCTGAACACGCGGCTAGGCGTGGCATCGATTAGGACAGTGTCGAGGACTGGGCGATAGCCCAGTGGTAGGAGCCAGCGGTGGCTGCTCCTTCCGCCCGGGTTCGCCTCACCAGGTGCACTGTTCACGTGAACAGTGTTCCTGCTTCTGGGCCAATTCCATCGTGGTTCTGTCAGAGGTATTGTGGTGTGTCCACCACCGCAGGGGTTTTCCCAGTAGGTATAGGCTCACGGGCTCAGAAGCTTGGTATAGTCTGGTTAGATCTAGCTTACGCACAGGTGGCGTGCGTGTGGTGTTGAGTGTGTGTGGTGTGAGTTGTGCGTGAGTTCAGATACTACAGCTGTACCGTAAAAAACCAGGAATTCTCAAAAAAAAAAAAAGAAGACTAGGACAGTGTCAGGTTGCATTTACAAATTAGTAAATACGAACTTTGGTTTGGTTGAGTGTCTGGACGCAATGGCCCCCGCGCGGCGGATACTACTCAGGCTGTTTGAGATCATTGGCGCCAGTGCACGGTGCATCCTATGTCCACACCCTAGTTCAAAAAAAAAAAAAACTGTCCACTCCATTCACGCAATTATTCTATGGTTCTTTTTCTCCTAAGCTTCGTATAGGAAATCAGGAACCCGATCGACCACCCACACTTCAATTTACATGTAATGCTTTACTTGATCATAAATCATGATGCACTCCAACATGAACCTAGCGAGGTGGCATGACCGTATAGAATCGAACTCCACGTTATTTTCCAATCTCCATCCGATCCAGTTAAGCACCGCTCCCGGTGCTTTCCCCACTCAGAGCACTCGAGGATGGTACTGTACAAACTTGTCGTGGTCGCCGCACGGCTGCGTGGAGTCGATGGCGAGCCCCCCAAAGCACGTCTCTGATCAACCCGACCCAACCCCCTGTGACCAAAAAGTTTGGAACCCTACAAAGACTAACAAAAAAAAACAACCGAACGAGAAAATGGGAATACCCAACAGAAATACTATTGGTCCAATATTCTCAAAATAAAATGTTAGCTCAATCCAAATCGGTCCCACGACTCGGCAGGGTAGAATCGGACTAGGTACCCGCTCACGCAACCGGAAGAAAAAATATATTGCGTTTATTTTTCAAAATAGATTACCGTATTGTTTGTACGCTTCAAACTTTTTGAAATAAAATATGTCGCCTTACAGATAGACTTGAAATTGTTCCAGATCGACGACGTCACGCACCACGTCACCGAGTCTTCCTCCGCAGCCAACTCGACGTCGCCGTAACAGGGTCTAACCAAACCTTCTTCTCACTTGTACATTGACAGAAAAAAAAAATCATTGGATTTTGACCAAATTTCAATCTATTCAATTTATTTTAATCTAGTCTGAAATTTCTAAATCACATGAACTAGACCAGAGCACTGGTTGCTGTGACGTAGACGGATTGTTCTAGTTGAACAGAGGCATGTCCTCGGGCAGCAGGTCGTCTCTCCGGCACCACCGTCGGCTGCCCCAAGCTGAGCAGCGACTGTTGTTCACTCGTTCTCGTTGAATTCCTGTCAAGATCACTGACACTCGTCATCAATTCGCCATCGCTGCTATCACCGCCGAGGCCACCCCTTCCGGAGGCCACACGAATCTTGGCTTTATTAGAGGCACCGTTGGCGGCGGCGCCGATTTTGCAATGACCTGCACCACCTCCGGCATAGTCGGGCGCTCTGACGGGTTCGGGCTGCTGCAAGCCAAGCCTAAGAGTAGCAGGCGTTCCGCGTCGCCAGCAGCGGTATCTAGCAGCTCCTCTTCATCCGGAGAATAAGAAGAAGAAGTGATCAACATGGCATCGATGCACTCCACAAGCCTCCCTTCACGGTAGATGCGCCACACCCGGTCAGTTATATGGACGTCGTCGTCATCCACCGCCCGATGAATCAGCGCTCGCTGTCCCGTGACGACCTCGAGGATGAGCACCCCGAGCGCGTAGACGTCCGTCTGCCGCGTCGCCTTGCCGCACACAGCATACTCTGGAGCAATGTAACCCCATGTGCCAGCAACACCAGTGGCGGAGTTCCGATCCATGGCGACCGTGCAGGCCAGACCAAAGTCGCCGAGTCGGGCGCGAAAGCTCGAGTCTAGCATCACATTGCTGGCCTTGATGTCACGATGGAGCACCATGGGCTCGTACTCATGGTGGACGTAGTGCAGGCCGGTGGCTATGTCCCTGACGACCCCATAGCGAGTGGACCATTGCCGGATGGCTGCGCCAGTGGGTCGCTCCCCCTGATTCCCGGTGCCATTGCCGCCTTTTGGGAAGAGATGTTGGTCCAAACTGCCGTTGGTCATGAATTCGAACACAAGCAGGGGCTCTCCTTTGTTGTATGACCACCCTGAAAACACAGGCATCATGAAAATTATTCTTTTGGGTACGTCGTCGCGTCGTACAGAACTACAGATACAATGCAAGCAGGAGATTATGTGTATGAGTAGAGAGATGTCCCATTTCATCGTCCGTATATGTTGTTTTTAAATCTTAACATTTTAATGCATTAAAGTGAACCAATATAAATGTTCAAGCCCACTCTGATATAAGGACCAGGACTGGTACAATTTGCAATCTTTTCACCATTTTATGGTCAACCTGCAATGTGTGGTGATCTAAAAAATAATACATAACATCAAATGAACTCGTAATTTTTCACATATCCAAAATCAAAATATTATTGGAACAACGGAAGTTTGATGAGGAATTATAAGATAATAGTAGAATAAATAAAATAGAAAGAACAAAGAATAACAACATTCCTCAAATATCAGGAAATGTGTGCATTTCCATGAATCTTAATCATTATGTTGCAGTAGTCTATCATTAATTTATTTTAAATTATTAATATCGTTTTAATTCTAATAAGGAGTTGGAGAGGAATTTTAGCGGACTTCTCATCTATATTTTTGGGAATGTGGAGAAGAAAGACAAAGGGTGGATCTTTCAGCTCCGCTCTCTCTCCAACCAACCGATGTGTAGCTCGTGGGGACTCATCCAAGTGATCATTGTCAGGACAATTAATGTGACAATGAGTTAGTTGGCCGGAGTGATGTGATCTTTCTCAACCATCCAAGAATTCAATAAGGCATATGCCAATGCAAATTTCTTAGTGGTTTTATAAATATTTTCTTGACGTGTCATAGTAGTTAATGAATAGATAGGGTGAGATTGTACTAGCTAACTAACATACTCCCTATGTTCATAATTACTCGAAGTCAAACTTTATAAAATTTGAACAAATACTTATGAAAAAAATATCAAGATCTATAATGTAAATTTAATGTTATTAAAATTATCATAAATATATTTTTCATATTGTGTATTACATTTGATATTATAGATGTTGATATATTTCGTATATACCCGGTCAAAATTTCAAAACTCCGATTTTGAAAAACCTCAGAAAGCAATGTAAATAAAAATAGAGTGAGTACAACGCTTGCACATGGCCATAGGTTAATAGTTGCTAGCTAGTTCATATGTATGCATGTGCCCTAGATAATTATATTTAGATATAACCCATAAAAAACAATATATTTAACTAGTTGTATTAACTTCATTACTACTATGATAACATGCTAAGTGACGATACATTGGCATAGGCTACGATGCATGCTTGGAACAATCATAAAATGAAGCTTTTTTCATAATGATCACTCACATATTTTTTATATGGTTTCATAGATCTAAAGTTCAATTATTTCTTTAATGAATACAATAGTTCCTTAGAAAGTTTGTGGTCAAACATCTCCAACTTTGACTTTGTTAAATGAGATCTCCAACTTTGACTATTAATGTATATAAAATATTTATTTTATTAATATCAAGAAATATAGTACCATGTCTATACTTGAAACGCTAGGAGGGAGTATATTGATTTAATTAGCACTTTGATCCATCGATCAAGTGTTAAAGGAGGGTATGTTTCCCAATTGGATGATAAATATTACTTAAAGTTCATTATATTAAAGCTAGATTATTCAACTAATAATAAAGTAATAAGTACGTGGTAGACATTTTATAAATTATTATGTACAATTTTGGGTTTAGAGATGTGCAACTAACATGGTTTGCATGCATATTTGTTAACCCAAAGTTGCACATACACTTCAGAAGTGTTAACTAATACACATAATTAGGCAGGCTGCTCTGACAGCAGTGTGGCGTTGTAACTAAAACGTTGTAACGCTATTATTCTCTTCTTAACGTCATGACATGCAAGCTTTGTATGTTCTTGAAAAACTAATGCACATAATAAAAAATATACATTGATCTAATTATGGTATAGTACTTACCGACGAGGGGGACGATGTTCTTGTGGCGCAGCCTGTTGATGATGCTGACCTCTGCCAGGAAGTCGTCATAGCGACGATTCTGCACGTCGCGCGTGAACCTTTTGACCGCGACATCCATTGGTCGTTCCTTCTTGGAAGCCGTGGCTGGTAGAGTGCACCGGTAGACGGTACCGAAGCCGCCTCCACCGAGCTTCATGGTCTCGTGGAAGTTGCCCGTGGCTTTCTTGATGTCGGCGAATTCCACCTTCGTGGGCACTCCAGGCAGGCGCTCCATGGACTTGGCGAGCTGGCACAGCTCCTTGTGCCACCTCCGATACCTCGAGTTGAAGTAGCACGCCAAAGCGGTGGCCATCATGGCCGTCATGGCTATGGACCCAAGGACTGAGGATAGTATGGTAACCTTCCCCGACAGAAAGCCTTTATCAGGGTAGTCAGGGAGGTCTTCGACCGTCGCATTCCAGCAGCTGACGCTGAGCTGCTGCGCCACCGTGCAGAGGAGGCCGAAAGCAAAGGCGGTACTTTGCTGAGTTGTAATGTTGAATGGCGCCTCGGCTATGGCGATGGCAGGTTTGGGCATGCCCTCCACGTCCACGTACGCCGACAGCCGTCGCTCAACACGGTCGTAGTCGACCCACAACGTGTAGGTGAAGCCGGCAGCTGCATCGATGTTAATATCGATAGTAGTGACGATCTCATTGACCCCCTCCACGAGTTCTTAGACTCGAGCGCACCGATCGCAACGGAAACGGAGCTGCCGGAGACGGTGGCATTCCGCGATGCAAGTTGGAGATAGAGCGAGCCATTATCTTGCCTCGGGACCTGTGGCCAGAGATCACCGAGGAAAGGAATGATGAGGAAGGCGATGCCAGTAGGCCTCTGGTTCGGGAGCGGCTGATAGACGATGGTGACGCTGAACGACGCCTCGTCCACCCCCAGCCCTCCGGGGCGAACTTGCCAGAGAGGTGTAAACTCACCGATGGTGGACAATACTTGATTGCACCTCTTCTCGGAGCCGGACAGGTTGCGGAAGAAGTTGAGATCAACATATTTTATGAACTCGGAGCCGCTCGGATAGAATTCGGCGCTGGCGCCCTCCAAGGTGTAGTTGCCCCTCTGATCCTGGTCGGAGTCAGGGCATTTGCACGGTTTTGCCTTCGCGTGGGAGAAGGACATGATGGACAGGAGTAGGAGAATGGTGCAGCGACTTGGGACAAGCTGCTTCAGCGGAAAGGCCATTGTAAATTTGTAATGTTTCCCCAGACCTTAGCTGGCTCTCTGGGTCTCACCCTCTCGCCGTGGTAACACTATGGTTATGGGGGTGGGCTTATGTATAATGCAAATTCCACCAGCAAAGAGTCAAAGCCGTGCCTGGTTTTTGTTTTGTTTTTGAGAAATTCGTGCCTGGTTTTCTAGAAAGACTATATATGGGAAGAGTCAAACACACGCCAGCTACGGGAGCCACCCACTCAGCATCTCCAATTCTCCATGTGTCAGCTGTCCAGAAGTAATCCTAAGGCTCGCTCCATAGATTTAGGACAAAACAAAAATGGAAAGATCGACGAAAGTTAACTCAGCGGTCGGTCGCCGTTGGGCTCTACAAACCATTGCCCTGTCGCCATCACCGTGGATTTCTTTTTGTTGTTTTACTCCTTTCGTGTAGACTTTTCGACCATTTCTGCATGTGCTACTGTGGAAAAGAGGACACATGAAATATTTGATTAAGATTGAATTTCGTTTAACTTGCCTATTTCTCAACAATCACTAATACCATCAACTATTTGGTGTTTCTAGAGTGCCCCACCGTCATGTCCTGCTGGTTCGTGACCCGCTTTGTTGGCCCCGCCAAACACTAGCTTCCTTCATCCGAAATCGGTGTTTTTGTCGTACGGCCTTGCAGGTTGCGTCCTAACTCTACCATGAAAAAGAAAGCCAATCCATCCCTAAGTCTGTCCCACCTATTAAAAGCGACCCCACATGTCAGCATATTAAACGGTCACACTCGTCATGACACATGCAAATTACGGTCAACGAGTTTGACCCGTTTAGCCAATTGCGAGGTCAACTAGAGAAAGGAGGGTAAAAGTGAGGAAATTTAATCCAGTGTGATAAAACTGAGTATACGACTAAAAGAAGTGAGAAACAAAAATAAAACCCAACAAACTTTTTGATGGCATGGAACTAATCACGGCATCTTAGCGGAATAAATTCAACTACAAAGAACAAATTCTAGTGTCCATGGAACAGAAAACAGTTGCAAGGAAAACGAAAATTTGAGCCATAATTTTAGAGCATGTGGAATAAAAAACACGACTACAAAGAGGAACAAAAGTTCAGAGAAAATTGTACATAACACATGCGGAAAAAATAGTTACAAGTGAAACACAAATATTGACCAAGTGTAACAACTGTTTAGCCAGTGTAGAATCTAAAGAGGAGCAAAAACATAGACAAAAAATCCAACAAAATCTCATCACCACTCGAACACATCCCGAGTATAATGTGGAGCAAATTATATGAATCAGTTTTAGAGCAATAGAACTAACAATAAATAAAATTATACTAAATATAATAAATATTTATAGAACCCTGAATAAAAAATCTACATAAAATAACCCTAGAACAAAGAAACAGGAAAAATGAATAAAAATAATAAAATAAAATAAAATAAAATAAACCATGAAATAAGAAAAAGAAAGAAGAAACGAAAAAGAAGCGACAGATGAATGTTTTTTTTAGGGAGAGTTACCTACGTGGGCCTTGGGCCGGTATAGCCTCGTGCCAGCCGTGGACGCAGCGCTCTGTTGTTGCTAGCCATTGGCTCCGTTCAGGTCGACTTCCAGTCGTTCGTAGATATGATCAGATCCTTGAATCATATTTTATCTCGTTGAAGTTCTTGCTTGGCAATGCAGAGCAGGCTAAACTCTTCTCTTCGTTGATTAATGTTCTGTCCATCGCTGAATTACCACCCACGGTGCTGCTGCTGTCGGCCGTCGGGTCGCGGCGTCACGCTTTGCTGACCGCTGCACGGTCGAGGAGCCGCTCTTTCAGCCGGAGTGGATCAGTGACATCTCTGAGGCGCTCAGTGTGCAGGGTGGTCATGGATGGCCTCCATCGGCGACAGATTAGCTTGCCGGAGCGGAAGAGTTAAGCATATCACCGCGCGCAACACTGTCGCCCTCCTGATGGTGCACGGACAGCGGCCGTCAGCTGAATGCTGTCCAAGTTTTGACCTGCTCTAAACATAGCTTAGGCTTTTGCTACAGCTTTGATTTCGGTTCGGCACTTGGGCCTTCTGCACTCCCGGCGTATATTCTTCTCACTAGATACACGATGACAAGCATTTGTTCGAGGGGAAAAAGTTCGTTATTTGCCTCAACAAATTCCTTGAGCCTTGTTTCAGTGGCCATGTACTGTTGTGCAAGACAGGAGTTCCTAGGACAAAGTTCACCATCATGCTACATTCATATCCTTGACCTGATCATTAAAGTACAACTGTTTTTATCCCAACTACGCATAGATTGGTAGCGGTATGACGACCAAGTAGGCCAAAGTTCACCATCATATATTCAAAGTAAACATTTCATGAACAACAACCAACGAGAAAATAGCAAAAAACTAATGAAGCTTCAAGTGCGCTTTGAAATGAATATTCCACCACACATCAGCAAGATAATATTTCTCCAGAAACAAACAGATTGCTGCTCTCAGGTCAAACAAACCAGCAAATTAGTGCAGAAATTAAGCAGAAGCAGACAGCAGGACCGTTGACCCTGCATCCCCCGGCCCAATTGCCAGTATCAAATCATTGCCCATATCCCCCATACAATCTCTTCTCCATGTGACGATCGACGAAAGAACAGTGGTAGCATCAAGCGGATCAAGGTTGCTCATCCGTCGCCCCACCATGGAATCGGCCGCGGCAGCGAGGCAGAGGCGGGCGAGCACGAGCAGCATCGGCAGCAGCCAGCAAGTTTCAGGCATCAGCGACTACAGCAGGGCGGCTTCCGACGGGTACCCGTACCCTTCCTACTCCTCCTCCTACCGGCAGCAGGCCTCGTCGCACAGCGCGCCGTCCTCCTCCCAGTCCCAGGTGAGCCGGAGCTCCACCCGCAGCAGCAGCAGCGGCTCGTTCAGGGCGGCGGCGCGGGGTCTCTCCGGCGTGTTTGGCACCTGCTTCGTGCCCCGGGTCAGGGAGCAGGAGACGGAGGATGATCGGGAGGCTTCTCGGGGTAGCAGGAACGCAGGTTTTTCTCAGGGGAGCAGGAGCGCAGGGTTCCATGTGTCCACGGATTCAGGTATCGTTTCTGTCAGACATGCTCCTCGTTGGTTTCAGCATTAAATTAATTAGCGTCAGAAATCTTTAACAGAATTATGAGAATAATGAGTATCGTGGAGCATGACAATTTTGATTGCAGCAGGGACGGGAAAAAGAAGTGCAGGGCTCGCCGTTGCAGATATATCCAGGGCAACAACAAACTTCAGTGAGAAGAACATGGTCAAGCAGGGAGCTTCCTCCAGCATCTACAAAGGCAAGCTGAAGGATGGGTCTCAAATTGCCGTTAAGCGTGCCAGAAAGGTCAGGAAACAAAAATCATAAAAAACATATCTGCAATCGTTCCTCCAATATGTAGATTGCAGTATTGAATTTCTTTTATGTTCTTCTGGAAAAACAATGCTGTTCTGTTCCTGCAGTTAAACGGTCAGTGTTTATCTCCTGAGCTTAGCAGAGAGCTCACAACGCTTCAGAAGATCGAGCATCAGAATTTGGTGAGGTTCCTCGGGTACTTTGAGCAGAAAGATGAAACTCTGATCGTAATGGCTCCTTAAGGGAACACTTGGATGGTATGCAATTGAAAGCTTAAGCTGGTCCCTGACAGTGTTGAGTTCTGCATTCGTATTTCTAATTTCAGTTAACTACATTGGCAGACAAAATAATTTCAACTTGTGCAATTCAGTTAGAAATGCTGAATCACAATTTGGTCTCATCAGCAGTTTAAATGCTGAATTTTGCATTCATATTCTAATTCTGTTAGCTACTTTGCCAGAAACAAAACATTTTATGCAATCCTATTGGAAACTATTTACGCAATAACTACCAACTATAGTAGAAAGGAAACGTGGTACTGACTGACCAGGTTTTCTGCAATCTCTCAACAAAATGCAGAATCGCGCGGAACCGGGTTAGAACTCGCCCAGCGGCTCAACATCGCTATCGACGTGGCCCATGCCATCACTTACCTGCACGAATACGCAGGTATTCAGTCAATCTCCTGAAATCACATTGTTCACTGTAAGAAATACAGGAAGTGGAAGCTGACAGTAGGTGTGCAGAGTGTGCACGATTACCTGAATGAACTTTAAAAACGCATGGCAGAACGGGCGGTGATCCACCGGGACATCCGGTCGACGAACGTGCTGCTGACGGAGCGCTGGCGGCGAAGGTGGCCGGGTTCGGGCTGGCGAGGATGGCGGACGGCGACGGCCCGGGGTCGGAGGCGACGCACGTGACGACGCGGGTGATGGGCACTGTCGGGTACGTGGACCCGGAGTACCTGGTCACGTTCCAGCTCACGGACAAGAGCGACGTCTACTCCTTCGGCGTCCTCCTCGTCGAGCTCGTCACCGGCCGCCCGCCCATCGAGCGCCGCCCCGGCTTCGAGCCCCGTGCCACCACCAAATGGGTAAGAACGGAGAGACAATTGTATACATCATCCGTAGCAATTGGATGCTTACATTGACGCGACGTGACGCAGGCGCTGCAGAAGTTCAGAGGAGGGGACGCGGTGGTGGCCATGGACCCGAGGATGCGGAGGAGCCCGGCGTCGGTGGCGGCGGTGGAGTGGATGCTGCGGCTGGCCGAGCAGTGCGTCACGCCGGGGAGGAAGGACCGGCCGTCCATGCGGCTGTGCACCGAGGCGTTGTGGACCGTGCGGCGGGACTACCACCGGAGGCAGGAGCCGCGTCAGGACGCGTCCGCCGGTGCCGCCGCCGGGCGCCGGAGACAGGTGGGGCGATTGGGTTAGCCGGTGATGTTGCTGATGCTGCCGGTTCGGATTAGCGTGTGACCAAACGAAGTGCAGAAATTACAACCTGACCTCTGAACACGCGTCGTGTGTAAATGTTTGTAGATTTTGATGTTTCGCAAAAAATGTTTGTAGATTTTGACCAATCATGAGTAAAGATTTGGAGAGATCTGATTTGGGATACGCTACGGTAAATGAAAATGAGTGATAATTTGACCAATCAGTTTGACTCAAATTTAATAAAGTTTTAATATCACACAATACAAGAACAATCCATATTACAACAATCGATCAAATTCAAATAAATTAAACAAATAATGAATGCTCAATATGCCGGTATGCCTCAATAAATGTTTGGATCTTGTCTGGGTTTCTCAACGCCTTCACACAACTGCCAACATTCTCATATATAGGAAACAAGTTTAAATCCCTCTCATCATTAACAATCATTTTGTGTAGAATTACACATGCCTTCATGATATGGCTAAGAGATTTTTTATCCCAAAAACGAGCAGGACCTCGAACAATGCCTTTTTAATATTACCGAGCTTGCAACACACCAAATGCCCTCTCAATATCCTTTCAGCATGATTCTTGTGCCCAGGGGCGGCGCCAGGGGTATGCCCCTGTCTGCCGTGGAATACCCAAGTATTTGACACACACACAAAAATGTATATGTTAGGCCTAGCCCATCAAGGAAGAAACGCAATCTCAGCCCATACAGCACGCACGCACGCACGCCCTAGCTCGCACGCTCGCTCACATCACACACCACGCTCGCATCGCACAGCACAGCACGCACGCCGTCTTCCCTCATTGCTCTGCCCTCTCCCCTTTCTTGACCTCGACTAAGACAGCCGCCGGCGCCAGCCGATGCAGACTGGAGCAAGCGACGCCCCCGTGCCCGCGGCGGCGCCCCGCCCCACGCCCGCCCGCGCCCCTCCCCCTGCGTCCCCGCGGCGCCCCGGCCCCGCCCCCCGCACGCCCGCGTTCCTCCTCTTCGGCCGAGCGCAACAACGCAGAAGGTAAGGCCAGCCTCGCCCCCATTTTTTGTGGATTGATTTGCTATTGCTAGTTCGTTTTCTTGACTAGTATTTGAGTAGATGTAAGATTTCATTTTCTGCTTTACTTGATTTCTTGTAATGTAGATGAAGAAAAAGGGGACTGCTGGCAAAAAAAAATTTACTAGTGTTTGATTCATATATTACATTTAGAGCAAAAAAAAAAAAAAATTGGGTGGAATACCCAGGCGCCATTTCCTGGCGCCGCCACTGCTTGTGCCTAGGAAAAAACAGATTGTTTCTTACCATCTGAATGTTGGATGGTTTTCACAAATGTGGACCAAGAGGGCTAGATGCCGTCAGGCTAGGTAATAGCCCATGGTATATAGTCATGTCCGTTGATGGTATAATTGCAAGCCTAGCAAAGAGCACATTGATTAATTGAGTGAACCTGGCAAATCAGAAAAGCAACGCTAAATCCACAAGTCCTATGATGTCACTGCCTCAAGTACAATCGTTGGATCATGGTGATGGCCCGTTTATGGACCATGCCAAGCAGTAGCTAGGGCAGTTCTTCCACCTCCAGTGCATGCAATCAACACTGTCAAGCATCCCCGAGCAACCTCTAGCTTGATTCTGCGCCATCAACCTCTTGGTCTCCTCTTCGTTAGGAGCTCGGAGGTAATCTTCGCCAAAATACGGATGATCACCTTGGCAAAAATGTGCACGTACGGACTTCAGCGTAGCATCTTCACCAATGCGGATATACTCTTCACTGTAGTATGCTGGGATGCCATATGCAATTACTCGCATGGCTGCCTAGAGCTTTTGAGACGCGCTAAATGCAAGGAGGCTCACTGCGTTCCTCCGACGAGTGAAAAACTTGCAATTGGCCTGATAAGCTTGGACTATGCGTGCGAACAGATTCCTACACAATCGATATCGCCTATGGAAGAGGTGAGGCGGATAGATAGGTACCTCGGCGAAGTAACCTTTCAGGAGCATGTCGTTGTCGAGAGCTCGTTCTGCGGGATACAAAGCCGCCCCACGGTCGATCCCCTCGGGTTTCTTTTGGGCCACCTCTCTAGCTCCTTCACGGCGAGCAGTAGCACGAGATGTAGCGCATCTTCGCCCTCCTCTCTTTGGACGACGAAGAATAATCAAGAAAATTGCTCCAGCAGGCGTGGCGGTGGAGCGGTGGGAGAGCGGCTATGATGCGCCGACACGGTTTCCTCCTCTCTCTCCTCCATGATCTAGGGCGCGGAACCTTAGCCAGGAGCGGAACGGGAGCGGTGGGGCTGCGTCCGGCCTTGAGCGAGCTTAACGAGGGGCGGGAATGGCACGACAGGGGGCGGCTGCGCGGGCGGGGAATGGCGGGGGCGAGCGAAATCGCCAGGTGGGAGGAGGCGGCGGTGCGGGATTTGGGAGGGGAAGCTGAATATTGAGCACGTCGCGCGAGATGAGGGAAACCAAAAAATATTAAGGGTTGGGCGAAAATAAAAGATCTGCTAGGGTCACGGTTTCCGCCGAGCATTTAAAAGGCGGTTATTATAAGGGTTTGCTCATTTTAAGGGATCTGGTAGGGATGCCCTAACGAAGGGATGGGCAGCTAATATTCCCTCAGAATTGGACGCTCAACATGGAAGACTAGCAACGTGACAAGTAAATCGGAACATTCCCTTAGTTTCTTTAGCCTTATTAGCATTAGACAGTGTTGAAAAAACGGCCGATATACCGATTAATTGGCTGATTTTATAGTGAATCATGTGGTGACCGATAAGATTACATCATATCGTCTCACCTAATCGTCGATGCCGATCTATTAGTCTGACAGCCGATTTATCAGCCAATTTAGTTCGAATTTAGCCACATCTTAGATATTTTATCTCGACTAGCAAAATGCCCGTGCGCTACAACGGGAAGGATAAAATCTTCATCATCGGGATGTGAGTGGATTTTCGAGGTTGTACTTCTAGAAGCCAAAGTTGAGGCGATTTTTCGTACAACCAATTAATTTTCAGCTCGTATATGTTTCGCATGGCATATCCGAGTAGCTAATCAGGCTGCTCACATTTGTGCTCGTAGAGCTCCTTAAGTCGGAAAATAAATCGCATGGCACTGCTGGAGTCAAAGTTGATCTGATCATACTGGTACAACATGCTACTGGGCCGGCCCATAAGAAATCTAACCGAACGCAACTTGGTGCACGAACCGATCAGCGAACGGATGCAGAACTCGCGTGATGGCAGGACAGGCAACGGCGGCGGCGCCGGCGCGGTCACGCAGATAGCATCGATCGTGGGCATCAATCTCGCCACCACGCGCGCCTTGACGCGGTCGTCGAAGTCTAGAATCGACCGCGCTGGCGCTCGGCCGGAGGCGGGAAGATGAGGACTGGAAGCGTCCCAGGCTCCGGCCGGCCTGCTTCCTCTTCCCTTTTGTCGTGCAACAAGCATTCGCCGGCGCGTGCTCGACATGGACGTGCTGCTGTTTCTGCATGGCTGACACGGGCCGGAAGCCGAAGGCGCAACCAATCGATTTTCTCGCGGCTCGTAGGCTGGTATGGTCAGGTTCGGATCGTAGGCTGGGCGATGGAATCCGGAGCGAATTGGGTTTGCTTTTTTTTTTTTTGAACAGGAAGCGAATTTAGTTTGCTGTACGTCCCGGTTTGTTTAGCGATCGGTTTTGATCGAGCGTGCGTGCGTCGTACCATACCAGAACTGGATCGGAACTGGATTTGCTTGTTCTCTTGACGTACCACCGCCAACCATCACTTTTAACGATATTATATAGTAGAGATTTATTTTAGTAGTGTAATTAGGAGAAAACTCAGAACAGCCGTGTAGAGTCCTCTGACTCGAGCGGACCCGACTGAACTAGACCCGAATTCAAGCGGCCGAGCCTAACTAAAGTTCGAGCCTCCGAGGCGACGAGGGCGGCGGACTGGGACACGAGCGGCGCCCGCGGAGGTCGAGGGTGCGGGGGCTTGGCGAGTAGAGAGCGGCGGGCTCAGCGGCGGCGCACGCCTGATCGTGTCGAGGCGACGAGGGAATCCAGGCCGGTGGCGAGCGGTACACTGAGAGGGCTCCAGGCGGCGGCGAACCACGGGGCGCAACCGCGCGAAGAAAGGTACTAACATTTTTTCCGCTTTTATCTCAAGTCCCAAAATCGACGCGGCTACAGCTTTTCGAAATCTGACCTTGTATACAACACAATGTCGAATCCTTGCACATCAAGACATCGTTGGCACCTGTTCTCTCTCTATATGCACCAAGTAATCCAGCGTTTTTCCCTGCGCACAATATGACCAGATAATCGCCTGACAGGATGGGAGGGGCTACGTTAGGTGCCTTGACATCACAATGTGTGAGACTATGGCGACACGCGGCATATGGGTTCATGATTGGAACAACTGCGCAATTGTGTTGGGCAGCGTGGAGGTACTACTGTCACCGCGTCTCCCTACGCAGCTACGGCCGGGAGACGATGGCCGGCGAGAGCGATCCAGTGATCGGCCGCGACATTGAGATCGACCGTCTCATCTGCATCCTCTGCCGCCGAACCAAGAACTGTGCCGCGCTCGTCGGCGAGGCAGGGGTCGGCAAGACGGCCATCATCGAGGGCCTTACCTGTCAGGGTACCTACACCAACGGTACCTGACCAAACGATCGAGGCCGTGAAGCAAAGGCCAGTCCGGCCTGCGAAGCCCAACCCAAAGTACCAAGGCCCGGACTGGCAACGGTGACTACTAAAGACGACACCCAGCTACGAAGACGGCATCCAGTTGGATCACGGCGAAACGGCGTTCTCTCCTTGTCTCTCTGCTTCTTCTTCCTCCCCAAGCCTTCCTTCTCTTTTCCTGAACTCGCTGCTTGCGATTTGTATCCAATTCCTGGTTGTAATCGAGTGAGACACTAGTAGAGATCTTACACCTGGTATCAGAGCCAGCCCACCACCCACCAAATTTTTTCTCCAGCCCCAGATCTGGAGTCTATCATCGAAACTCGCCGGCAGAAGCAAGCTCGAGTGGAACGCGAGGCGACCATGGGCGCGGATGATCTCTCCAACGCGGAGCTCTTCAATCAACTGAAGGGGCTCCTGGTGGCGGCTGAGGATCGGCAAGCGGCCCGATCTGACAAGGTCGAAGCCCGGCTGGACGGAATCGCCAACGACCTCAACGCGTGGCGCCCGCGGCTCGAAAGCCGCGTCGACGCGCTTCAATCCGCCGTCAACACGCTCCAGCAGCAAGCGGCGGGCAAGGCACCGCTGCCGAATTCACAGGCAGCGGCGCAAGGAGGTCAGGCAGCGGCGCAAGGAGGTCAGGCAGCGGCTCATCTCGCTGACGCCCGTACGGCGGAGAGTCCATCTCTACTCGGACCACCGCCGGCAGGGACCGACCTCGGGCAAGGCCTCGGCGATCTGCAATTTCACCGGGGGCAGAGCGTTGGGATCCCAGCGATCTCAACGCCTACCCCGGTCACGGGTACGATAAATTTCCAAACTCCCAGACAACTTCGCTCTACCTTCACTGAAATGGAATGCTCCGCAAATCAGTTGTCAGCACGTTTAGGGCAGGCTAATCCTTCACTCCCCTATCCGGTGTTTGATGGGGATAATCCACAGATGTGGCAGTCCTTGGCAGAGCAATATTATGGCATGTTTGCTATCCATGAGTCGTACTGGGTACCCATGGCCACTCTGAATTTTGTCGGTTCACCCAAAGTGTGGTTACATTCTGTTAGAAACAAATTAAGTAGCCTTGATTGGACAGCATTTTGTACATTGCTGTGCACTCGTTTTGGTAGGGATAGACACCAGTTCCTCATTAGACAGTTCTATACTCTGAAACAACAAGATACTGTTGCTGATTACATAGAGCGTTTTGAAGTTGTTATGAACAATCTCGTTGCATATTCTGATGCTATACATCCTTTATATTTTTTGACACGGTTCATCGAGGGCTTAAAGCAAGAGATACGAGCTGTGGTTCTCGTCCAACGACCTCAAGACCTGGATACTGCCTGTGCTCTAGCATTGCTGCAAGAGGAAGTGGAGGACAGCACAAAATCACACAACTATTCTCACCAAGAGTATTCTTACAAGAGCAAACAATTATCTCTTCCGCCTCCAACTATTAAGGCATATTCACCACATTACAGTAATGAAGCAAGTGACAAGAGGGGACAGGAAGCTGCTCGGCGTCCCAGTGATGCTGCATCCAAGTTAGCAGCGCTCAAAAATTACAGAAGAGCACGAGGGCTGTGTTTTACCTGCGGTGAAAAGTATGGCAAAGAGCATAAATGTCCAGCAACAATTCAACTGCACATTGTAGAGGAGTTATTGGAGATCATGGGAACAGATGCTTTGGGTATCACAGTGGAACAAGATGAACAACCTGAAACTGCAGATTGTTGTTGTATTTCTGTACAAGCATTATCAATGACAGTGCAGGAACAGGAGAGTAATCCATCAGTGCTACAACTGCAGGGTTGGATCAATGGACAACCTGTGAGGATGCTTGTTGACTCGGGCAGTACAGCATCTTTCATCAACGTTAGCCTGAGGGAATCGTTACCGCAGTGCTCTGAAATCTTGAACCCTATCAGAGTCAAAGTGGCTGATAACAGAGAGCTCAAGTGTACTCAGGAGATAAGAGAATGTGTGTGGACATCATAGGGGCATGAATTTGCCACTGACTTCAAATTACTCAAGTTGGGAGTGTTTGATGTCATTCTCGGACAAGACTGGCTGTACAAGCATAGTCCCATGAACATTGATTGGCCTACCAAACGTCTTAAAATATCTGATCAAGGTTTCCCTGTCTACCTGCAAGGAATGGGAAAAAAGACACCTATCTGCCATGAGATAAGTGTGGAACAACTTATGGGCATATCCAAAAATGCAGATATTGAACAAATTTTGGTCATTCAGTCGGTGCAACCTGAGAAACAGTTGTCTGATAGTGAACTTCCCCATGATATACAACAAATACTTCAGCAATTTTCTGATGTTTTTGCTGAGCCAACTGGGATGCCTCCACAAAGAAGCTGTGATCACCAGATACAATTGATAGAAGGGGCACAGCCAATCCAAATTCGACCATATAGACACACTCCGGCGGTAAAAGATGAGATAGAAAAACAAGTGCATGAACTGCTCAAAAGTGGAGTCATTCAACACAGTACCAGTTCTTTTGCTTCTCCGGCCATTCTGGTCCAGAAGAAGGATCTCACTTGGCGGCTTTGTATTGACTACAGAAGGCTCAACGCAATGACGGTTCCCAAGAAGTTCCCAGTTCCCATTATTGATGAACTAATAGATGAACTCACAGGAGCTAGCTGGTTTTCTAAGCTCGACTTGAGAGCCGGCTATCATCAGATACGTATGGCGCCAGGAGAAGAGTACAAGACAGCTTTCTACACCCATTCGGGCCATTACGAATACAAGGTCATGTCCTTCGGATTATCCGGGGCTCCTGCAACTTTTCAAGGAGCTATGAACAACACTCTTCATACTGTTCTCAGAAAATGTGCACTGGTGTTTTTCGATGATATTTTGATTTACAGTCCTACCATTGAACAGCATGCCATGGATCTGCAATCAGTCCTTGAGCTGCTCAGGAAAGACAGTTGGCAAGTGAAGTTGTCTAAATGTGCATTTGCTCAGCAGAGTCTAGCATATCTGGGACACATAATTAGTGGAGAAGGTGTTTCTACAGATCCTGACAAAATAAAAGAGATTGTGAACTGGAAAATACCAACTTCTATCAAGGAACTCAGAGCCTTCCTCGCCTTATTGGGTATTACAGGAAATTTGTTGCACATTTTGGCATCATAGCTCGTCCTTTGTTTAACTTACTCAAGAAGAATGTGGCGTTTCAATGGTCTAGCGTGGCTGACACTACTTTTCAAATTCTCAAGAAGGCCTTGATGACTGCTCCAGTATTAGCAATTCCTGACTTCACCAAGCAGTTCGTCCTTGAAACAGATGCGAGTAACATGGGCATTGGGCAGTATTGCAACAACAAGGGCATCCAATTGCTTTCCTAAGCAAACCTCTGGGTCCTAAAAGCAGTGGCTTGTCGACTTATGAAAAAGAGTACTTGGCTATCCTATTGGCTGTCGACCACTGGAGGCCATACCTTCAACATGCAGAATTTGTAATCCGCACAGATCAACGCAGTCTGGTTCATCTCGAGGAACAGCGCTTGCACACACCATGGCAAAAGAAGGCTTTTGCTAAATTGCTTGGGCTGCGTTACAAGATTGTCTACCATAGAGGCAAAGAGAATGCGGCGGCTGATGCATTGTCAAGAAAAGAACATGATGTAATCTTGGCAATTTCTTCAGTGTCTAGCTGCCAGCCAGTCTGGCTAGAGGAGGTGATATCTGGTTATCAACAAGATGAAACAGCTAAGAAATTATTAGCACAATTGGCAATTAGCAATGCAAAACATCCCGAGTATGAGCTGATGAATGGGTTGATAAAACACAAGGGAAGAGTCTGGATTGGTTACAATGTGGCTCTGCAACACAAATTGTTCCATGCTTTTCATAGCAGCACGTTGGGTGGTCATTCGGGAGCGCCTGTGACCTACAAGCGCATCAAAAATCTATTTGTCTGGCCAAGTATGAAAACACAAATAAAAAATTGGGTTCAGTCTTGCCAGGTGTGCCAACAAGCAAAGCCAGAAAGGATCAAAACACCAGGACTTCTTGAACCACTGCGGGTACCAAAGAAATCTTGGCAAGACATCGCCATGGATTTTATTGAAGGGCTTCCGCAGTCGGGAAAGTACAATTGTCTGTTGTTGTTGTGGATAGGTTCTCCAAGTACGGCCATTTCATACCACTTGCACATCCTTATACGGCTAGCAAGGTCGCAGCTCTGTTTGTTGATCATGTATACAAGTTGCACAGCCTGCCGGAGACAATCACATCTGACAGAGATCCTGTGTTCACCAGCAATTTCTGGAGAGAATTATTCCAGGCAATTGGCACTGAGCTGAAATTAAGCTCTGCTTATCATCCTGCCACTGATGGCCAGACAGAACGCGTAAATCAATGCGTTGATACTTATCTCAGGTGCTTTGTACATTCCTATCCAAAAAAATGGAGCAGTTGGTTAGCAATGGCAGAGTATTGGTACAACACCAGCCACCATTCATCTCTCAATTCATCTCCATTCGTGGTCCTTTATGGCCATGAACCGAGACATTGGGGTATCACAGCTCCATGTCCTGAAGCACCATCAAACTTGCAGTCTTGGATAACAGAAAGAAGAGTGGTACATGATCTGCTGCGCGTGCATCTCCTGAGAGCCCAACAGTTAATGAAAAAATATGCAGATCAGAACAGAACATTCAGAGAATTCCAAGTTGGAGACATGGTATTTCTGAAGCTCCAGCCTTATATCCAGGCGTCAATTGCTCCTCGTGCTAACCATAAGTTGCTCTTCAAGTACTACGGCCCTTTCCAAGTGTTACGGCGTGTCAGTGACACTTCTTATCGCATTAGTCTTCCTGAAGGATCAACTGTGCACCCAGTTTTTCATGTTTCCCTCCTTCGCCAGGCGCTCAAACCGGGTACGTCAGTTTCACAATCTTTACCTGATGATCCTGACGGATTGGCTGTACCCCAGAAAGTGCTGGCAACTCGTCTTCGCAAGAAAGCCAATCAGGTGGTGACTCAAAATTTGATCAAGTGGTCGAATGCGGATGAAGCTGCGGCCACATGGGAGGATCGTGAAGAACTACACGGGGGCGATTTCCTGCTGCGCCAGCTTGGGGACAAGCTGGTTCTCAAGGAGGAGGGGGTGTCAGGGTACCTACACCAACGGTACCTGACCAAACGATCGAGGCCGTGAAGCAAAGGCCAGTCCGGCCTGCGAAACCCAACCCAAAGTACCAAGGCCCGGACTGGCAACGGTGACTACTAAAGACGACACCCAGCTACGAAGACGGCATCCAGTTGGATCACGGCGAAACGGCGTTCTCTCCTTGTCTCTCTGCTTCTTCTTCCTCCCCAAGCCTTCCTTCTCTTTTCCTGAACTCGCTGCTTGCGATTTGTATCCAATTCCTGGTTGTAATCGAGTGAGACACTAGTAGAGATCTTACATTACCCAGCGCATAGCCAGCGGCAAAGTCCCTGCCATGCTTGCCGGAGCACGTGTCTTGGAGGTCGACATCGGGGCCATGGTGGCCGGGGCTAGCCTCTGTGGCATGTTCGAGGAGCGCATCAACGATGTGATAAAGAGGGCAGAGGATGGGAATGGCAAGGTGATCCTGTTCATTGACGAGATGCACATGCTTCTTGGCGCCGGCGATGCTGCCAACCTGCTGAAGCCAGCGCTGGCCCGTGGTCGCATCCGCTGTGTGGGCGCCACAACTCTCAAAGAGTACCGCAAGTACATTGAGAAGGATGCCGCACTCGAGCGCCGGTTCCAGAAGGTTCATGTTGAGGAGCCGAGCGTGCAGGCGACCATCGCCATCCTGCAGGGGCTTAAACAGCGGTACCAAGATCACCATGGCTTGGAAATTCAGGATGCTGCTATTGTTGCTGCTGCACAGCTCGCTGGCCGCTATATCACTGGTATGTGTAGAATTTTACTCTTGTTTTGAGCAACCTGCAATGTTAGTCTCGAGTAGTTGTATTCACGAGTGACAAATAGATGTTTGAGAGTTGATGGATTTCTTTGCTATCTGTACTGCACTATAGATCGCCAGTTTCCTGATAAAGCAATTGATCTGATTGATGAGGCATGTGCTGCCACAAGTTTGCTGGTCGACAACGAAGGAGAAACAACCGACACAAAGACGCAGATTAGCAACAAAAAAGAAGTGAATCCGTGTCATGTCGCCCAGGTAGGCATTCATTGCCTGAATAATTTCCATTATTTCTATGGTGCTGTGTGCGTGTCATGTTCTAACGTTTTTGGTTGTTTGAAGGTTGTGAGCCTGTGGACTGGAATTCCAGTCGTTGCTATTGATCAAAAGGAGGAGAGATTGCTCCACCTAGCAGACAAATTGCATGAACGAGCAGTGGCGAAGCTAGACATCACGGTCATTGGGTTCACCCTGTTGTGTGAATACTGTTTGTGTAGTATTAAATACTAATTTACCACTGATTTACAAGATTTTATTGGGTTCATCTGAACCCAACTGTTGTATGCCAGCTCCGCCACTGTGAACGAGTTGTTGGCCAGGATGAGGCGGTCAATTTGGTTGCGCAAGCCGTGCTACGTTCCAGGGTTGGCCTTGATCAGCCTGGCCAACCAATAGGTTCTTTTCTCTTTTTGGGCTCGACTGGTGTTGGAAAGACAGAGCTTGCAAAAGCTCTTGCCGAGCAGCTATTTGACAGTGAGAAGATGTTGGTTCGCTTTGACATGTCCGAATATGGTACGCCCAGTTCTGTTTTGCGCCTCATTGGAGCACCTCCAAGGTGTGTACGGTGTGTGTGTCTTGTATGTTTAACGCTACATCAGCACATCATACCTAGGCTTTAGTTTGACTGTTGTTAATGCTTCTCTTACACTAAATTTTTACAGCTATATTGGTTATGAAGATGGTGGACAACTAACTGAGAAAGTCAAGAAGCGCCCATATTGTGTCATCCTCTTTGATGAGGTGGAGAAGGCACATCCCTCGGTGTTCAACATTTTTCTTCAACTCCTTGATGATGGTTTATTGACTGATGGAAAAGGTCAGACAGTAGATTTCAAGAACACCATCATCATCATGACCTCAAATCTAGGATCAAAACACATTGCAGCAGGAATAGCTGGAGAAAACACAATGCAAGGTGCATGTGACCTTGTCATGAAACAGGTTTGTGAATACTTGATCGCCCCTGTAAACTGCTGCGATGTTCTTGTGTTTACTGTCATTTTTTTTAGAGTAATTGTGTTTACTGTCATATGTTGGTGCAGGTTCGGAAACGCTTCATGCCGGAGCTTCTCAACCGGCTGAGTGAGATTGTGATATTTAAGCCGCTTCCTCACGACAAACTGAAGGAGATCGTGAAAATCCAGATGAAGGATGTTATTGCTAGGGTAGCCAATAAGGGCATCTCCCTACGTGCGACTGATGCTGCCTTGAATGTTATACTGTCGGAGTCGTACGAACCAGTAAGTGATACACAATCAGGCTCCTGTTTTCACACAATAAGGGCCTAGCTCCTGTGCTTTGATAACTGTATGTACTTGATTTGTCGCAGATCTATGGTGCAAGGCCTATTAGGAGGTGGATGCAGAAGAATGTAATGACCACGATCTCCGAGATGCTAGTCAGAGGAGAAGCTGGCGATGGCTCAACGATCTCCATTGATGCCTCCGGCGACAACAAGAGACTCAGATATGAAGTGGTGACTAAGGCGACAGAGATTCACCTCACAACCGCTCGGTGCCAGTACTAGAACCTCTTGGTGACCCCGACAAGAAGAACGATGATCCGGCCATGGTCACATCCCTTGGAGAGACAATGGCTAGTGAGCAAAGCGCGAGCTGAAGGGTTTCTGCTACGAGAGGCCATGCCCCTAATGGTCTGTTTTTGACTGTTTCGATCTAGCTAGTAGTAACGGGCCACTTGTTTTTGTAATTGTCAGTTTATATATTAGCTAATTGGCTATGTTATGGAGTATAAGTGAATGATTCTTTGATCAATGTTTTGAGATCGCATCATCTGCTTGTACAAAATCTGCCAACTGTGGTACCCGGTCTTTTATTAACAGCCAAACGACTTGCTGAATATATTTATACTACTCCAGATGCACTGGTCGAGTAACTTTCTTTATTATTATCCAGATAATAATTAATTAACACAACTTGCATAAACATCGAGAGAATATTATTAAACGTTTTAGGATCGGATTTGTGCAGAAGTGCAGAACTGAATTTTGCATAGGGTATCTTGATTAGGATGTCGTCTAAAACTCTGATAGGTAAAGCCTATCTCGCTGGTAGTCGACGCAACGTCTAAGTGCTTTCTCTAAATTAGCTTGATCCGAACTGCACGCTCGTGGTAGTCGACGCAAACACATAAACCGTACGACGTACGTCGACAGATGTATCTCTTGATGGACGCAACAGCTACTAGAAGGATACATCGTGACTAAAGGGCTCTCATTTATGGAAACCACAAATGTAGCCCGAGCTCCATGCTGGTAGATTTTGTGAAAAGTTGGAATCCGTATTTGTAAGTTTTAAAATATTCAGATAGAAAATGCTAGGTGTAAATAATGTTGAACTCTACCAGCATGCGCAATCTCTATCAACGTTCTTTATATTGTAGACCACACAAAAACGAAATGATCTGTGTAGTACACCGCATCCAGTTCCACACGTTTGTCAGTTTTTGTCAAGCTAAAATATAACTAGAAACTTTTCGCTCTTTTTGAATCTTTCAAATGCCATTTGTTTGTTCAAAACAACAAACTTCTCTTGAGCTCGGGAGACATTTGTTTGTTCTCTCTCATTTCTCTCTTCTATTTCTCTCCCCTCTCCACCCCCATCACATTCGTCCACTCCTCTGAGCCTAACCCATCAAGTCTCCGCGCTATAGTCGCCTCAATCGACATACATATCTCTTCTACCACATGTTTCCAGTCGAATTTTGTTGTTCAACGACGTGAAAATTTGTTTGCTTAAGGGATAATAGCTTAGCAGGCCCAGTACACTCGACGAATCGGGACTGGTTAACTACACATTCGGGTAAAACCTTACTAATTTTCAATCAAACTCGACTCCCCGGACTCGAATCTGGAACAAACTGGTCAGATTCGACTAGGCCGGAGAGGTCTTACTGAGTCGATCTGCAGTATAGATTTGAAATTTACCCAACGCGTCCGTCGGGATTTTCATCATGTCTGCTGGCACGGAAAGTATAAGGATTGTCGTTGCTGGAACGGTCCTTAGCCCAGCTCGAAAGTTCGGCGGGTCTTACCTTTGCACTATGCGTGCAGCATCCGAGATATTGCGGCGGACGCAACTCGGGAATTTTCGAGTATGATTTTGTATATGGACTGAGTCGAGCCTTTTATCGACTGATACTTTGTCGTTTATTCTATCGGGTGCGCGACAACGCTCCCAATGGGAGCAGCCCCCGAGATTGTGCTTTATTGCTTGCAATGGAGGATAATCTCAGATTTTATCACCCTGCATATGTTAATCGAAAAAAATTCTGCCGTAATTCTATCGGGTGCACGACAGTGCTCCCGATGGGAGTAGCCCCCGAGATTATGCTGTATTTCTTGTAATGGAGGATAATCTCCAAATCATTTTATCTTGAGCATCTTCAGTCGAAAATTTTTCGATACGCTCCCGATGGGAGTAATATACCTCAGTCGAAAGAACGGTCGAGTGACCAATTTTGCTTTAACATTGCTTTTTCACACCCGAACCAAACAAAGCAGTCGAATGACCAATATGCGTTGGGTAGACTCGATTGTATTTCTGAACAGATGCTTGCAATGACGTCAGGGATGACGTTTCTGGCGACTGCGATTCCTGACACGCGATGGCGTGCGTTATGCTGTGATGGATGGGACGTGACACATAGGTGGGCCCATTATGCAGCGCTGACCGAACGACGGTGCCGTTTGGACTTGATTTGACCACTCTGGCCCACTTTTTACGGAGGCGTGATGATGGCTCCTCTTTTTGCGTGCGTAGTGGGCGGAGTGGCCGGCGACGGTTGCCCTCTGCGCTTGCCACGTGTATGGTAGGATTGCTCGCGGAGCACACGATTCTTATTTGAACGGTTAAGATTGCTTTCGCCTTGTGGTAAATAGGGAGAACGGCGCTGGCATAATTTTTTACTAGACATTTGCCTCCTGCGCCGCCCCTGTTTCATCTTCTTCCTCGCGCTCCTCCTCCATTGTTCTTGTGCCAAAGCTTTGCGCGCGCGCCGCCACCTTCCCTTTGAAGATGACGAAAGGAGTGGGCAACAAGCGTTCTGCCGCGACTGCCACTGCCGCGAGCGATGCGGCGGCGGTGAAGGGAAAGAAAACTGCGGCTAGCACATCTGCAGCTGCTGCTGGTCTGAAGAAGAGCACCGGGGATTGGGCGAAGTCCTCGATCAAGGATGCTCACCTCGTCAAGCTCCGCCAGAAGGGCCTGCTGCCACCCGAGGACCAGTTAGCGGTCCGCGCTCCATCGCCCAAGGAGGTATTCCCCGAGCCTCGCGCCAATGAGCGAGTTTGTTTTGCGGAATTTCTTCCTCGAGGGTTTTCGCTCCCCCTCCATGATTTTGTTCGTGGTCTTATGTATGCCTATGGGGTGCAAATCCACGATTTCACCCCTAACGGTATTCTGCACATTGCGTGTTTCATCACGCTCTGTGAATGTTTTCTGAGAGTTTCTCCCAGTTGGGCGCTGTGGAAGTCAATTTTCGTTGTCCGCCCAAATGTGGGAGGTGGGCGCACTTACCCCATGGGCGGCTTCGGGATCCAAGTACGCGGCGACACCCGATACTTTGCCCTGAAGCCAGTCGATTCTGCACAAGGGTGGAGGACCAAATGGTTCTACGTCTCCACAGAGCAAGCAGGCCTCCCTGCCTTTTCGGCTGCCAAGGCTCTGGAGAAGACCAACGCATGGGCCCATCCTTTGTCGGCTGAAGAAGAAGCGGAGGCGCAACCCCTTTTGGAGAAAATTGCTAAGTTGCTAGGCACTGTCACTGGTGTGCATCTGATTGCCACCTTTGTCAAGTTGCGGGTGTGGCCGCTTCGCGCCCGCGCTCATCCCATGTGGCAATATGAAGGTGCACATGACGCCAGTCGAATGAGCCCAGACGAGTTGTCGAAGAATGAGCTGGACACGCATGTGCGATCCATTACCAGCATCAAGGCAACCGATCCCTGCAATCTTGACTGCCCTGTCGCTCCATATGGGGCTGACAACCCTTTGCTTGAAGTAAGTCTAGCTTTTATGTACCCGTTTGTCGTCGGGCTTTTGTCACCCTTTGTATTTGCATGTTTTAACTCTTTGGATGTTCTCCTTTGTGTGCAGGGGCATTCGACTGCGTCAACCCTTCCTCCCCTTCCCGAGAATGGCCCAACTGATGAGACAGAGGTGCAAAAGGTAGAGACGAAGGGAGGGGATGAATCGCCTCTACCTTCAGCTACCACATCTCGTATGGAAGAGGCTGAAGAGGGAGAGACAGAGGAAGTACAGACTGAAGAGCCAGCCACGACTGACCATGTGAGCGAGGTTCCCACTCGCAAACGTCGTCGGGTGGCCCAAGGTTTGTCTTCTTCCACAAGCTCACTTGCGAAGGAGTCGGATGCGAAGGACGACGGAGACTCGGGCTCCTCTCCTTCTGCCAAGGTTGTTCCTTTGGATGTGAGCCCTTTGAGGTCAGCTCCTCCTCCCCAATCGGGTGAGAAGCTGCTTTTTGGGGCCCAAACTTTGACAACCTTGATAGTGAGGAGGAAGAAGAGCACAGGTTTGCTCCTGAGCTTTTTGCACTAAAGTTTCTGCTGGTTGATATTTTTGCTTATGTTGTTTGTCTTCTGTCACTCGTAGTGCTGAGACTGTGCATCATCCAACTCCTCTATCCGACAAAATTTTGACTCCAGCGCATCCGAACCTTTCCCCCATTGCTCCTGATGTTGCTCAACCAACGGCCACTTCTACTGCCATTGAAAAGGCCAAGGCTACGAGTGCTGCAACTCCGGAGGTCGGGACATCGGCCGCGAAGCCTGCGCCTTGGACTGAACACGTAAGTGTCTTTTTGTCGAGTCCGCATACGGGACCGATTATGTATAACTTATGCTGGTTTCGTGTGCTTGCAGCCTTACTACCTCAACTTGGTGGAATCAGGCAAGGCTTTTATCCAGGTGGAGCAGGAGAGGGACAGTCTGCGTGCCAACTTGGAGCAACTTACTCGTAAGTATATTTTAATTCTGTACCCGAAGTTCTTTTTGCACTGTTTTTGCTTAGTCGATTTTTGTGAACTGCTTCTCGCCATCAAATTCAGCGACAAGGCATCGGCTGAGTCTCGAGTGAAAGAGCTAGAGGAAGCACTCGAAGCTCAACGCGCCGAGTCGAAGAAAGTTGTGGATGCCACCAAGGCCGCAGCCGCCGTACGCGAGAAAGGTATGCTGAGCGACTGGCTGGCCTTGCGCAAAATGTGACAGGTAAGTAACTATCTCTTTGCCTGTCCCTCGTGTACCCGTTGGGTATTATGTACTAATATTTGCGCTTTCTGGTACTTGTTGCAGAGACGATTGGCATGCCGGCACCTACTGACATGGTCGTGATGAGTTATCACTCGACCAAGTTATAGGTGACCTCGGCGCTACTTTCGTCCAGGCGAAGGACGCTCTTGCCAAGTCTACCAGCACCCTCGGCGCCGTGCACCAGAACGTGCTTCCACTGAAGGAGGTACCGTCGACTGCTGATGGCTTCGCTGACGTGCTTGGACCGGGGACCTCGACCATGGCGAGCTTTGCTCGTGCTCTAACGGTACGCGGCTCGGAGTCCACCCTCAAGCTCATTTTGGGTCATGGAATAAAGGATGACTTCGAAGCAGCCATCACTACCAGGAAACTGCCTTTCTATAGAACGGAATTTTGTGGCGCACCAAAACGTGCGTGCGCCACAAAAGAAATTCTGTGGCGCACTATACAAGGTGCGCCACAGAATGTGTGCGCATTTTGTGGCGCACGCAGCTCAAATGCGCCACTGAAAGAGAACATTCTGTGGCGCACGCATGGAGATGCGTCACAGAAAACGTGTGGACCCCACCACCAATCATTGGATTTCGAATTCTGGGGTCATTTCTGTGGCGCATGCCCACAGATGCGCCACAGAATTCATGCTTTCTGTGGCGCACGGTGGTCCATGCGCCACAGAAAGGAGGCATTCTGTGGCGCATGTGGGCTTTCCCATAGATGTAAAAAAGGGGACAACCCCCGGCTCACACGTGGGCCCATACTTTTCTCCATTTTTTGTAGTTAAATCTATTTTGGTTGATAGACAAGCATATATGTATATCATGTATAAAATAATGGTATACTAAATATAACCAAAAAAGTTTTTTTTAAAGGTACCAAAAATGTCTTTTTTTATGTATTATTTTGTGTGTGTGAGACAAACATATATATGCATATCATGAATAAAGTAATGGTCTACTAAAAAATGTGTGCATATTCTTTTCTTTAAAATGTGTGTCTGTTCTTTCTTTAAATATAACTAAAAATATATTTTTAAAAAGAATAACAAATGTGTGTATATTTTTTTCTTTAAATATATCCAAAAATATTTTTTTTAAAGAAAAAAATGTGAGACAACCAGGATTCGAACCTGGCTGCCCCCAAATACAAAGGTTCAGTGGCTAACCACTGGGCTATGTTGGAGCTGTTGGCATACAACAGCAGCACGTCTTTTTAAAAGTTCAAACCACCTAATTCTGTGGCGCATGCCTCCAGGTGATGCGCCACAAAATAATACATTTCTGTGGCGCACCCAGAAGGATGCGCCACAGAATGTTCTGACTTAGCCGTTTCAGAAGTGGCCCGGGCCCGCAGCCCAGCACCTTCCCCTCATCAGACGAACCCTATCTCGAGCAGGATAGCAGCAGCCGCCGCGCTCAGCGACCTCGCTCGTCAAATCCGGCGACGCCGTCCATCTGCTCGTCCGGTGACCTCGCCCGACCTCTCGTCCGCGTACCGGCCGTCGTCTGCCGTCTCTGAGACCGCCGCCTCTTCCCCTGCACCCAGCCGCCCCGACTTTCTTCGGCCGCCCCGCCCTTCTCTGGCTGCCGCGAACACCTCCGGCCGTACACCAGCTCGACCTCCACCCCGCTCTGCACGAAGGTAGCTCCTCCTCCTGTACCGATGCATCTGATTGATGTTCATTGCTACTGCCATGTTTATTTTCAGTTACAAATCGGCCCAGCAGTGTATAGCACTTTGCTAGAAAAATTTGTACTTGGGTATGGTACTTGCTTGCATGATTTTTGTACAAAACTATGCTAGAATTTAATTGTGCAATAGTGACATTCATTTTTATAGACTAGTTTGGATAAATGGCTGCCGAATGGAATGATGAAAACACTAGGATTCTTAATGCTTCAAATTACCCTTTCAATAAATTAGTTCCATTCAAAATGATGCTTCAAAATACGCATTTGATTAGTTGTTCAGTTAAAATGAATCATCTTTTAATATTGAAGACGTAATCGTCGCGGGAAGCTCAGATCAACCAACCCTTTGATTTGGTACCTTCTTTTGTATTATTTATCATTTCTATTGTCTTTTGTTATGTGTTACATTATCATATGAACCACTGTTAAATATTATGTTCAGATTCTTATTGGTTATGCAAACGAGCTTGACTTTTTTGGAGCATGCATGTGTTCTGTGCTACCACGACCATCGTGTCGTGGTTGTTTGTGCTCCGAGGTTGTTTGTGCTCCGACCATCGTGTCGTGGAGATGCCGGCCGGAGATGTGGATATTTTTGTGAAATGTTTGCAGGTACCCTGAGAGGCCCTTGAGATTGCCGGAACGTCGATTAACTTCCGTTCCGGCAAATTCGGGTACTCCATATGTCCTTTTTTTAGCAAAGGTCATGCCGAAAGTTTTCGTGAATTTTGGTATGACTTTGCTAAAAAATAGGACATATGAAGAAGACTCCCTCATAATTTGATAATTGATAATTTAGTTGTCTAGTTTGTAGTATATAGTTGTGTAGCTTAGATTGTAGATAATTTTAGTTGTGAGGGTTCCTTATTTACTTAAAAATTGTGTTTTTAGTTTATTGTTCTCGGCGACGATGTCACTGTTGGACCAGAGGGGCGATGTCCGCGACTGGACTCCGTTGGGCTGGCACTGGGAGGTGCTACCTTCCGGGACGCGTATCTTGGTGAGGAATCCGGGTGACGTCGTCGACCCGGATCTTCTTTGGTGGCGGTCGCGTGGGCCATGCTCGGTGCAGAGGGAGCCGGCCCCCGAGGAGGTGGTACGTCGCCGTATCAGGGAGGAGGACGAGCGCGTCCGTCGCTACATGCATTTGTTGGATAGGCAGTACAACAATGGATGGTCGTTTCTTCAGAGGGTTCCTCCTCACGTGAGCTATGACCCTGTGAGGGTCCCTTATCTTTGGATGTGCAGCGCCCGCGGCTCAAGACCCGGTCGAAATTAGTTTCAGAGATTCATGCATGGGAGAGGAGATGTATTAGTGATATTATTCGCGATGTATTAGGGTTAAATAAAAATGGACCAAATTATTCATGGGATCAAGATGTATTAGTTATACTTTTGCATATTTGATCAATGTCCCTACATGCATGAATATAATTTTGGCATGACTTTGCTAAAAATAATTTTAGGTCTGTTCATTGGTTTATATTTTGTAATTTCCACATTGTGTAGTTTGTAGTATATAGTTGTGTAGTTTTTTGATTCTAATGAATTTGTTTTTAATATGTTTTAGTTTCACGGAATGGCCGGGTTTAAGGGTGTGAGGGCGTGATATAGGAAGAAGCTTGGTCGGTACGTGTATGGATGTCAGATCCATATCAACAAGAGGAAGCACTGGGCTGGGCAGTTTAATACAGCGGAGGAGGCGGTGCGCGCCTATGATTATTTCGCCGTACATGAGTACGGTGATAAGAAGAAAGATAAGAATCTGAACTACCCAGCGGATCGCCACCGTGTGAATGAGTTCATACCGGATGGGATCAGACAGGTGAAAATGGCCAAGGAGATGGAGCACAGGTTGGCTGAGGCGCAGATTGCACGTCGCAATGCACGCCCCCAGGACGACCCGTATGTGAGGCATCTCCTGCAGAACGAGCCAAACTTGATGTCCTACCAGCAGTTCGGCGCTAGTCCTTTTGACGGTGCTGGTCCTTCGTACGGCACCGGTCCTTCCCACGGCGCCGGTCCTACTGACGACGACATCACTTCTCTTGGGATCTGGGCGGAGGAAGAGGAGCAGCAGGAGGAGGACTGGGAGAAGGACTGGGATTCCGACTCTGAGCAGCGACGGCAGAAGCGGCAGCAGGAGCGGCAGCAGGCGTCGGAGGAGCGGCAGCAGCAGCGGCACCAGGAGTGGCAGGAGTCGGAGCAGTAGCTACTGCGGATGTTCGGGCCGCCGAACCCCGATGCTTATCACCACAGCGACCCTAGGCACTGGGTCGAGGTGAATAGGCGGGACGGCGTACCTCCGTTCCGCACTCTTTCGGGTCAGCCGTAGGGGAGCGAGGACACTGATGACCTCGCAGATCCGATGTTCTGGGCTCAGCTGGATAGGTCGGACCCATAGAGCGACTTGTCCACTTCTTTCCGTACTATGTTTTATGTTGACTTGTCCACTTATCTATGTAGACTGATGTTTCCACCGTAGTTGGTTAAGACTAATGTTTTATTTTCATGCATCACATGGTTGACTTGTCCACTTATGTTGACTTTCATGTGGTTGTTTGTGCTCCGACCATCGTGTCGTGGAGATGCCGGCCGAAGATGTGGATTTTTTGTGAAATGCTTGCAGGTACCCGAGAGGGCCTTGAGATTGGCGGAACGTCGATTAACTTCCATTCCGGCAAATTCGGGTACTCCATATGTCCCCTTTTTAGCAAAGGTCATGCCGAAATTTTTCGTGAATTTTGGCATGACTTTGCCAAAAATAGGACATATGGGGTATTGCGACTAATGCATGGGCCGGGGTATCTTAGTACTTAATTAAGTGATTTTTTTCTTATATTTGGTGTACTAACTTCGACGTTTTTTTTCTTATAGGTGCGAACATGGCTGACAATAACGAGGCCGGGGGTTCTCGAACAGGAGGCGAGGAACCGATAGAGGAAAATAGTATGATTCAGACGGTCATCGCACAGGCAGTGACAAAGACGTTCACGTCGATCTTTCCTACCGTCTATGAGGGTGTCAGGGTTTGGATTGAGGGAGGGAAAAAAGGGCCTCCCCCAGTGATCAGCTTCGCTCCAACAAGTACTCAACAATGTGGCTACAGAAGATGCACCCCCAGCATCCCCAGAGGTAAAGAAGAAGAAGCACAGGAAGAGAAGTAAGCCAGCTCCTAAGACGACTATCCAGGGGTATGAAGACATGGTATCACCCCGTGCGGATGGCGTGACCCGAGTTCATGAAGCTGGTCAACCGATCCTATCTCGGGAGCTGCTCCGCCTCGCAGACGGATGCATGCTCTCTTTGCAAAATGCTATCTTGACGCTAGAGGGCAACCTTCTTAAAGAAGAGGATCCAAATTATCCGGTGTTCACTGTCAAGGTGCCAAAGGACTTGGCCGAGTTCGTCCATGAAACCCCCGCGGATCTGTTTTTCATATCGTAGGAGGACGTCTTCAGGCTGTTTCACTTTAGACGGCTGGACTATAACTTGGTCCGCCTATACGCGCTCAACCAGGCGATGAGGATCAGGAGAGATAATACCCCGTACATCAAGGTAGTGGATCCCTACTACATGCGTGACAGCCTGCTGGTGGAAGGATCAACGACACGGGCCAAGGCCACGAAGTTCCTCCAGAGAATCATGCTGAACAACCAGGATAAGAACAGTTTTCTTATGCCTTTCTTTTCCGAGTAAGTACACATCCGGTCGCCGCCGTCGTATCTTATGCTTTCTTATAGATTTCTTCCGTTGTTGATCCTTTCCAACATTCCGTTTCAATTGTGTTGAGCAGTGACGAGTATGCAGTACTCATCGTCGTAAGCCCGGGTGGTTCGTTGCCACTTATTTCGACTCGGGAGTCTTAAAGACTACACCAGAATAAAGGGTGTTCTCGATGAGGCTCTCGGGGGCTATGCCCAAAAGGGAGGCCACTTCCACAAAGAAAAGAATGGGGAACGTTTAACGAAGGACAACAAACACATTTTCTGGCATGGGACCGGGTTCCATTGCATCAAGCATGTGCCTGGCAGCGTGAAGGATGCCTTCTACGTCCTCCATCACATTAAAGGGCTTGTCCGGGATGTAGAGACAACGAGGTGGCCATCTAGTCTCCAAGAATGGAGCAAAAATGCGGGGGAAATCACCGATTCTGAGCTTAGAGAAGACTTCCATCGCATCCAGAGGCAGTTATCGCAAATCATCGTGGAAGATGTCATGACAGAAGGGAGGTCCTTACACAACGCCAGAGGTAGGATGTATTATAAAAGAAAGCCTTGCCTCACTCGATAGAAGTGCTTCTTTATTTTATTTATTATAGACTTATCCACTTAATTAGATGAATAAATCATACTCTATTTATATTATTAACCAAATATATATCCCAATCCATCTCCAGGGTTGTCTAAGTGGGAGGTCGAAGAACGCCTCGACAGGCAAAATGACATGAGGACGTGGATGACGAAAGACTGCTATAAACCGTTCCCGGAGCCGATCAAGAAGAAGGCTCAATCCTACCAGTGGAGCTAGACGTGTTCTCCATCATCGCCGATGTACTCGATTTGATCCTAGTGTAGGCGGTGAACACTTCATTTGTAACGTGTGAAACGATGAAGTTTTGTATCAACATTTGTGTAAAAATTCCGCACTTGTCAACTCTATATGTATGTTATCTCGGGATATATATAAGTAATGTGATGACATAGTAATGTGTTTTTTTTCATATACCTGTCAAAATATATTATTTTTTCTGTTATATCTGTATAAATACTGTAATATACCTGTATTTGTACAGCGGGCAGCAGCAAATTCCAAATACCTGTACATAAATTCTGTGGCGGATGATTTTTTGTTCTGTGGCGCACCCTTTTCTGTGGCGCACCCCTGAGGATGCGCCACTAAACAAGTTTCAGTGGCGCATGGAACAGGGTGCGCCACAGAATGTTGGGATTTCTGTGGCGCACCAGGGGGTGCGCCACAGAATTCACATTTTTGTGGCGACAATTCTGTGGCGCACCCACCATGCGCCACAGAAAGCCATTTTTGGTGCGCCACAGAAAGGCTTTTCCCTGGTAGTGCATGTCTGACTTCCCTCGAAGGCCCGGTGGGAAGCCTATGTCTCTGAAGGCCGTTAGCGAGCCAGCCGCTCGACTGGCCAACATCTTCATAACCACTATGGAGGGCCGAGCGGCGGAGGTTGCCACCCGCGAAAGTAGGGCTAGGTCGGAGTCTATGTCCGAGAGATAGGGCAGCCGAACCCTTATTTATGTTGTGTAATTATACTTTATGTTAACGCGAGTATACGTATGCTTTTGCTACACTTGTATGGATTTAGTTCCTTCTTATGTTTTCGCCTGTAAGGCTATGTGCAATTACTCGCCTGAGCTTTGTGATGAATTGCTCATATCTGACATGAGATCTTTATGACATTTGGAACAGCCACGGGCAGCCGATACTTCAGCTGGTTCGTCGCGGCATCGCGCCCCTACTCGATCTCGAGCTCAGGTGGCAAACGATGCCGCAGTAATGCGTTATATGAAGGCTCGAGTCGCAAAACTGGAGCAAGAGTTGGGGAGTGCCCGGAGTGAGCTGGATAGGATGAGGGCGAGGCCTGCTTTACCCACTCATCGGGAGGAGTATGTGCTTGGCGAGATGGAGATTGTGAACAGACAACTCGAATGTAAGCATGACTGCATTGCTCTCGAGAGTTCCTAGCCTGTCCCTTTGTTGATCCCGCGTGCGTTGTTGCAGGCTTTGTTCCAGACTTCCAGGCGGAGCAAGCTCGTGTTTATGAGCAATTGAACAATGCGACTGATGAACCAACGACGGGCCGTCAGCATTTTCGCTTGGATATGCACCGAGCGCGCATACTCGCAACTCTGCAGGATCGAGTATGGCGGAGCACTTTGCTGCTCGAATTATGCAGGTCAGCCTTCAGTCGCATCAACCAGACCCTTTTCCCGACCGGGCCGCAACCTCAAGGAATCCATGCGTTGCTCGGGATTTTCCGGAGCGCAGGTCCCATTCGAGATTTTATCACCCAGAAGCTGGTGGATGGAGCCAACGCAACGATGGCATATATCCGAAGTCAGCGTCCACATATGCAGCTACGTCCACCCGTGCCTTGATCGACTTTGTCGCAGTCGCATCTTGACGATACAGCCGAATATGCGCAGGTGTTGGTTGAGTGCTATCACGCTCCACTTATGGGCCATGTTCTTCCCGTCAAGGACGAACCGGAAGATTAGGGTTTTGCTGTATAGGGGTCAGCCCCCGAGTGTAAATTTGCCACTGTACATAATGTATATTTGTTTATTTGTATATATGCAGCCCCGAGTGTATCGAACAGGGCTTATGACAAACACTTAATATATAACATGAATTCTACAGCCCCCGAGTGTTCGAGTGAGGCTGTGAATTTTTGCGATGTTTGGAGCTTCAACTCATGTTATTGAGCAACTTGTTTGTATGATTTTTATGACCCAGCCCCCGAGTATTCGAGTGCGGCTGGGGTATTATGTTTGAAGAAGGAGCGAAAGCTCATGTTTTGAGTAGCGCAGCCCCCGAGTGCTCGGGTGAGGCTAAGGTTGTGCGAATAAGTTATGCGAGTAGTAAACAGGGAGAAATATGAGGAATCATTGACTATATTCCATTTTTGAATGTTAAGCTGCAGGCCGCCTCATTAAAAACCTTCCAGTCCCCTTAGGTACCCTGGTAAGGAAAAGAGCGCGTCTGAAACCTGCAGCCATCCGACATATGTGCCTATTACATTATGCGACTGAGCAATCTAAGCATAGAAACGGCGCAGCTGCGCAACGTTCCAAGGATTATGCGAGAGTTCGCCTGTCTTCGCGTGCTTCAGTCTGTATGCTCCACCACCAATGACCTCGGTGATGATGAAGGGTCCTTCCCATGGAGAAGCAAGTTTGTGCACCTTCTTTTGCTTCAGTCGAAGTACCAAGTCGCCAACCTCGAAGGATCTGGTACGCAGTCGACGGCTGTGATAGTTGCGGAGGTCTTGCTGGTAGACAGCTGTGCGTGCTAGCGCCGTGTTGCGTGCTTCTTCGAGCAAGTCGACTGCATCTTCGAGTGCTTCATCTGCATCTTCTTCGTTGTATGCTTCGACTCTTGGTGCATTGAATCTTACATCTGATGGCAGGATTGCCTCTGCGCCGTAGACCATGAAGAATGGGTGAATTGTGTTGAGCGTTGGGAGTTGTGCGTAGGCTCCATAGCACAGACGGGAGTTCTTCGACCCAAGCACCCGCGGCCCTTTTGAGTGGCACCAGGAGGCGTTTCTTGATTCCGCTCGTCACAAGTCCATTGGCCTTTTCGACTTGGCCATTGGATTGCGGGTGTGCCACAGATGCATAATTGAGCGTAATGTCTTGCTCTTTGCAGAAGGATCGGAATTCTTCAGCCGTGAAGTTTGTACCGTTATCAGTGATGATGCTACTTGGCACACCAAAGCGGTATATGATGGATTTTATGAAATTGACTGCTGTAGTGGCAGTCGAACTTGTGATAGGGACTGCTTCAATCCACTTGGTGAACTTGTCGACCGCCACCAGAAGGTGAGTATGCCCTCCATGGGAGGATTTTTTGAGTGGCCCGACCATATCGAGCCCCCATTGGGCGAAGGGCCAGGCCAATGGTATTGTCTTCAACGCCGATGCGGGTGCGTGCGGCTTTGTGGCGAATTTTTGACAGCCGATGCACCTTTTGACTATGTCCTCCGCGTCTTTGAGTGCTGTGGGCCAGTAGAAGCCTGCGCGAAAGGCTTTGGCTACGAGTGATCGACTGCTGGCATGATGCCCGCAGGTACCTGCATGAATATCACGAAGGATGGCTTGGCCATCTTCAAATGCTATGCAACGTTGGAACATACCTGATACGCTGCTTTGTACAGTTCGCCGTTGATGACAGTGTATGCTTTAGATCGTCGAGTGACGCGTCTTGACTCTGTTATGTCTTCAGGTACCTCGCCGCGGAGTATGTATGCGAGGAAAGGTTGAGTCCAGAGTACCTCGACTGGCGGGTCCTCTGTGCTAGGTGCTTTGCTCTTGGCTGGTGCGGCTGATGTAGGAGATGTTCGCTTTTTCTTGATGGACCTGTGCTCGATGCGCTCGAGGAAGACACCAGGTGGAACTGGTGCTTTGGTCGCGCCAATGTTGGCTAGCTTATCTGCTTCTTCATTGCTCTCACGCCCTATGTGCCGCAACTCGCAGCCTTCGAAGCTGCCCTCCATGAGTTGTACAGGTCACGGTAGGCGATCATGTTATCTGCGATTGCATCGCAGGCCTTCATTGTTTGCTGCACCACAAGATTCGAGTCACCATAGATCATCAGTCGAGTGCACCCGAGGGCTTTGGCCATCCGCATGCCATGGATCAGGGCCTCGTACTCGCTTCGTTATTGGATGGTAACTCGAATCCATCTGCAGGATATAGCGAAGCTTGTCGCCTTTTGGTGATATGAGGATGACACCTGCGCCTGCGCCTTCGTTCTTTTTGAGCCGTCAAAGTACATAGTCCATGAGTTGGACACATCTGGTGCTCCTGGCAACTGAGCTTCGATCCACTCGGTGTGGAAGTCAGGTAAGACTTGTGCTTTGATGGCCTTCGGGTAATCATACTTGATATCTCGTGGTGCTAGCTCGATGAGCCATTTTGCGACTCGCCCAGTTGCATTGGGGTTTGTGAGGATGTCCCCGATCCCTGAGGTGCTGAACAGTGATCGGGTGCTCTGCGAAGTAGTGCGTCAGCTTCCTTGAGGACATGAACACGGCGTAGCCAGCTTTTGATAGTGCGGGTACCGCTGCTTTGATATGGAGAGCACTTCACTCAAGTAATAGACTGGACGTTGTATGCTTTGGGTGTGTCCCTCCTCCCCGTTCGACCACCAGTACGGTGCTCACCACCCTGTTAGTTGCGGAGACATATAGGTATAGTGGCTCGCGTTCCCTTGGTGCGACGAGGATTGGAGGGCTTGTGAGGACTCGCTTGAGGTCCGTGAAGGCTGCTTCGGCTTCTGGCGTCCACTCGAATTTATCTGCTTTCTTCATCAGTCGATAGAACGGGAGTGCTTTTTCGCCTAGCTTGCTGATGAATCGACTGAGTGCTGCCACTCGACCCGCTAACTTTTGCACATCATGGAGCTTTGAAGGCCTTTGCATCGTCAAGATGGCCTGTATTTTCTCCGGGTCTGCCTCGATTCCTCGAGCCGAGACTAGATACCCAAGAGCTGCCCGGCTGGAACGCCGAACGTGCACTTCTTCGGGTTGAGCTTGATGTGGAAGCGTTTGAGGTTTGCGAACGTCTCTCGCAAGTCATCGAGTAGTGTGTTTTCCTCCTTGTTGTGATGACATGTCATCTACGTAGACCTGGACGTTTCGCCCAATTTGCTTCTTGAGGCAGTCTTGCATCATGCGCTGGTAGGTTGCGCCTGCGTTCTTGAGCCCGAAAGGCATTGTTGTGTAGCAGTAGACCCCGAGTGGGGTTATGAACGCCGTTTTCTCTTCATCTTTCCTTCATCCTTATCTGGTGGTAACCCGAGTAAGCATCCAGGAAGGACAAGCGAGCGCACCCGGCGGTGGAGTCGACGATCTGGTCGATTCGAGGTAGTGGAAAGTGATCCTTTGGACAGCATTTATTGAGTGCTGTGAAATCTACGCACATCCGAAGGATATCTGTGTGCTTCTTCTCTACGAGTACGGGGTTGGCCACCCATTGTGATTTCTTGATTTCTGATGAAACCTGCTGCGAGTAGCCTGTCGACTTCGGCTTCGACTGCGTTCTTTTTGGGCCGGATATGCGGCGCATTGTTTGCTTGACTGGTTTAGCATCTGGAAATAATTGGAGAGAGTGCTCGGCGAATTCCCTGGGAATACCTGGCATGTCGGCTGGACACCACGCAAATATATCCCAGTTCTCACGGAGGAATTCGACGAGCGCGCTTTCCTATGCGATAGGCAGACTCGACGAGACATTGACTGTCTTGGTCGGGTCAGTCGGGTGCACCTGATGCGATCTTGTGTCATTGGTGGCATTGAATGCTCTGTCGACTGCCACCTTTTTGTGCTCTGGCATAAGTGTTCGATCGTTGGAGACCGCTAGATCAGCGAGTGTTGCTTCCATGCCGAACATCTCAGAGATTTTGCTAAACTCTCGGTCGCAAGAGTCAGACTTTTGGAAGTTTCCTTGACTGTGATTACTCCTTTTGGTCCAGGCATCTTTAACTGGAGGTATGCGTAGTGTGGCACCGCCATGAATCGAGCGAACGTCGGGTCCAAGTATAGCATGGTATTGTGACTTCCAGTCGACAACTTCGAACTCAATCGACTCTGTCCTGAAGTGGTTCTTGTCCCCGAACGTTACGTCGAGTTGTATGGTGCCTTCTGGGCTTATTGCTTTGCCTGGGACGATACCGTGAAAGGTATTTGAAGATCTTGGCAGGTTTTCGACTGACCTGTTCATTTTGCGGAGCGTATCTGCGAAGATGATGTTTATGCCGCTGCCACCATCCATGAAGACCTTGGACATGGCGTAGCCTCCAATTTGTGCGTCGAGTACCAGAGCAGAGTGCCCTGGACGAACGACCGATGGTGGGTGGTCCTCTCTGCTGAAGCTTATTGCAGTTTCGATCCTTCAAGAATTCAGTTACGGCAGGAGGTGACATGACCGCCATGTTTACTTGTCGAGTGCGAAGTTTTTGCTCCCTGTTGGAAGGGCGACCTTTCTGTATCATGTACATCTGCCCTTGGGCGGAGGGTACTGAGGTTCGTCCACCCGAGGTACTTGCTGTATGGCACCCGCGATGTTGCCGCCTGCTGCAGGCTGTGGTGGTGGTGGTGGTGCATCAGAACGGGTACATTGGCTGGCTGCGGCGCAGCTACGGGTGCGGGTGTGGCTGCTGCCTTTCTGAGATTTATGTAATCAGTCGCCATTTGGTCGAACTCCCTGCAGTTTCTCATCGAGTGATTGGAGCGCAGTTTTCCGTCTTCCCCCTTGTACAGGTGGAATCTGCAATCAGCATCCATCTTTTCTTCGAATGATCGCTCGGATTGTGCGCCGGATCGTGACTTGCGCCAGTCTTTCCTCTTGTAGCTATCACTGCGTTGGCCGCGGTCTCGACTGTCCGGCGATCATCTCGACTGTCCGCCGATCATCTCGACTGTCCCGCCGATCTTCTGACCGTCGGTCGCTTCTGTCTTGGTCGTTGCGGGGCGTGGAGAACCCAGCCGCCATGAACTCGGGTCTGTCGTTCGTAGTGACGTTTTGAACGCTTGCGCCTTCGGTCGTCTCTGTATGAGTCTCTGCGGCTTCGACTGCCACTTTCATGATTGTCACGGGGTGAGGACCCGCGTGTGGTGCGCGCCATGTCTTCTCCGTCTGCCCACTCAGTCGCGATCATCAAGAGGTTAGCCACAGAGGTTGGCTTTTTGCGACCAAGTGCTTCTTTGAAGTCCCGCCTGGCGAGGCCCATTATGAAAGCGTCCATGGCCATATCTTCTGAAATTACTCCGACTGAGTTGCGTATCTCAGTCCATCGTCTGATGTATGACCTCAACGTTTCGTCTGACCGTTGAACGCAAGCTCGCAGCTCCTCGAACGTTTTTGGGCGCTCACATAGAGGCTCGAAGTTTTTGATGAAGTCAGTGCGGAAGTGATCCCACGAGTCGTATGTTGATGGAGGTAGGGCCTTGAGCCAGTCGCGGGCTGTGCCTTCGAGCATGAGTCGTATGTATTGCATGGCTGTGATGTTTGTGCCTCGCTGGCACGCGACAGCCAGCCTGTAGTCTTCCAGCCACCCGAAGGTTCCTGTCGACCCGTGTACTTGGGCTGTTCAGATGTAAGTTTGAACCCTTTGGGCATCCGTGTCTCGCGGACGCGTCGAGTGAAGCACAGAGCTCCATGTGGCTCAGGCTCCGATCAGAGTATGAGTCGCTACTGTAAGATCTGCGTGATCTGCCCATGGACCTGCGCCTACGTGAGCCGCTTCTTTCCTTCGAGTAATGGCGGCGACCACTCACTAGTACAGAACGACACATCAGATACCCCTCTATGGAAACGGCAGGCATTAGGCGACGGAGAATCGCGCTTTCCGCGCGGCCAATGCGTACAAAACCTGACCTGGGCCGTGGTTGGCCCGTCAACATAGGTAACGGAGAAAGTATTAACTCCGTTACCCATATTATTGGCAACGGTCTTAATTCTGGCTCCGTTTCCGATATGTGCCTCTATAGCAACGGAGACTTTGTGTGTCCGTGTGCAATGTGGACACATTCCATCTTCGTTGAATTCGATGCGAGTGGAGTAACTGCTATGGCGTAGTGGCGTAGTGGCGCCGCGGCACCGCCCACTACTCCTTAAAAACCCACGATCTCCCTGCTATCTCAGTACGCCACTTCGCCGCAGCCATCGATACTCCTAGCAACTCCTCGGGCGTTCGCCGCAGCAGTTTCCCGCTTTCGCTGAATTGGAAACGCGTCGTCGTGCCGGAGGCCGTCGCGCAGAGGCACTGGCAATATAGGAGGCCAGTGCCCTGGTCAAATGTTAGCCTCCCCGCTGGCTGGCGCATCAACCAAAGGAGGGTGCCTATGCCGCCGGAAGAGGACGCGGGATCCTCGGCGCCCGCGACCGCAGCCGCTCGCCGCGGCGGAGAGACGCTCGTCCGCGGTCGCCTGGATGGAACCGCGTCATCGTCGGGCAGGCCGTCGCGGAGCGGCACTGGCAATATAGGTGGCCAGTGCCATGGTCAAAGGTTCGGCTACCCGGTGGCTGGCACCCCGCGCGTCGGTGCCTATGCCGCCGGAAAGAGTTGAGCTGCTTCAGAGCCGCCGGCTCCTCCTCCCGCCGGAGCTGCGCGACGATCCTGCCTACGACGATGACGAGATGTGGGAGGGGCGCACGGGCGGCGATGACATCGTCGGCGAGGAGCCGCGCGACGACACGGACGACTACGCGGCTCTCCTCGCATACGAGCAGGAGAAGGCGGAGGCCGAGGAGTAGTTATAGTTATTTATTTTTATGTTCTTCAACTTCAATACTAGTAGAGATCAGTATAAGCCCAGTGTGTCAGTGAAAAAATCAAAGGAAACGGTTGTTTATACCCTCCGTTTCCGATGTTCTACTTTGCTATAAATGCGCCCTTCGCACAACCCTAAACTCTATCGCTCACTCTCAGCCTCACTCTCAAAGTGTGGCGGCGCCTCCACGCAGCACCAGATCTTAGCTCCACCGTGGCGGCGCGCATCTCCCTCCCTCCGACCGTGGCGGCGCGCATCTCCCTCCCTCCGACCGTGGCGGCGCGCATCTTCCTCTCCTCCGACCGTGGCGGCGCGCATCTCCCTCCCTCCGACCGTGGCGGCGCGCATCTTCTTCTCCTCCGACCGTGTCGGCGCGCATCTTCCTCTCCTCCGACCGTGGCAGCGCGTACCCGTTCTTTGCTCCACCCGGCAGATCTCGTCGCCTGATCTGTAGCTGGAGGGCGCATGGCGTGTCGATCCGAGGACGACGAGGACGACTACGTACTCCCGCCGCCAGATCCAAAGGTAATACATCTATTTGTGACCGGCCGTCGTGCCGACGAACTAGGTTGTTGTCATTGTTCTGTTTAGGTTTTCTTCCATAGGACACTCATGAACAGAACTAGAACTAGGGTTGTAATACATCTGAGGACGATGAGGACGACTACGTAGTGTCGCTCGAAAAGAACATAACTAGCACAAATCGGTAGTGTATGAAACTCATGGCTAACTTATCTTCTTTGCAAAACAGATGTACATTTCGGTGACACTGTATAAAAAGCCGGGTCCTTAGCCAAGGTGCGCTTGTCGTCCGGCATAATTGTTGGTACACAACAACTATGCAATGGATTTGTAAGTTTGTTATTCTGTCTTATGCATCCTTTTGTGTTGTATGTCCTTTATGCTAGATGTATAGTGAGCTAACATGGAGTCATATATTCTCTCTTTGCATTTCAGTCACCACTTTACAAAAGAGGCACCTTCAGTACATCAGCACTCGCTTATTGCACTATGTCCAGAGCATGGTGCTGATCCGTTTAGCTCATTTAAATGAGCTAAATACAAGGTCGGGACAAAGCGGCGAGTTGATTATATTTTGGCGACACCGTCCAAGAAGAAGATTGAATTCAGGAACTCTAACAGCAAGTCATGAAAATAAATTAAGTTGGAAATGACAAGGATAAGTTTAGAGAGGCATGACATAGATAGATTTAGCTAGACATGTCATGATAGATTTAGAGAGGCATGACAATGAAGATAAGTAATTGGTTGTCTTGTGATGCAATGTATCGGTGACATTTGTTATACCTTATGAATGAATTTGTTAGCATTTTTGTGCTTCTGCTGTGAAATTTTAAATGTCCAGTGCCAAATCAATTCCTGCTCTAGGCTTATGAAGAAACCTCAATGCAAACGAGCAGAAACAGAATCTCCGTTTCTGATGTCCAAAAACATCGGGAACGTAGACTGGATGGCAACCGTAGCCAAAATCAAGCCTCATCGGTGACGGTTTTTCTTGTCCGTTGCCGATGAGAGCCTTCACATCAGTGACAGGGTCGGGGACACGGACCCTTTTTCCGTTTCCGATGGGCTTTTTGGCCCGTTTCCGATGTGTCGTTCTGTACTAGTGACTGTGATTATGCTCTTCACGACGCGTGTCAACTAGGGCACGGTCTCGGCTCCCCCCTGGAGTTTTTGGAATTTGGCGTATGGCCTTCGCCGCTAAGGCGAGTGATTTGATCTGTTGGCGATGTACTTTTGCATTGGGGTCATCAGCTGGAGGCTTGATTGCCTCTAGGTATGCTGCAGCGGTAAAGAGAGCACCCGTAGCTGTTTTGGGTACTGGCACTCCCTCCTCGTCGTATGTCATGAAAGAGTTGCCTAAGTTGAGGGTGAGTGCCGCCCTCTCATCCGGCGAGAGGTGTGACAACCTTGATTTGGGTCTTGTGTCTGCTCGCCCGGTGGAGCCCAGGAGAGTTGTCTTCTGCGCACACTCGACAAGCTAGCCTGCTTTTTGCGTTCTTCGAGTGTTGCTCTTATCTGCTTCAGTCGAAGTGATTCCTGCCAGTTGAAGTACTGGAAGGTCAGCATCTCCTCCCGTGTTGCGTCTGCTGGCATCATTGTGCACTCCTTGATAACTTTATCTGCTTTTGCTGCCATCTCAGCAGTAATTGTGAGATTTGTGACTCCGTCCGGCATAGTAAACCGTGCACGGGAACTATGTAGGCCTGCGACTGGCCGCAGCATCAGATGATTCTGCGGCGAAGGCAACGTAGACTTGCTGGTATCACCCGAGGGTATGTGTATGTGTCTTCGAGTCCCATCATGGACTCGACGTCGTCATCAAGGCTCATGTCGGAGTCGATATGCCCATCGAGTGGTCCGTCTGGACGGATCTCGCTGTCGATGCCTTCATCGCCTATGCTCATCTCGGCGTCGGCGAAGTTGTTATGAATCTCGAAGTCGAGGTTGTTGTTGGTGCAGATCTTGGAGTCGACGTAGTTGTCGATATGAGTTTCGGGCTCGTCGAAGTCGCTGAGGGAGATCCCGCAGTCGAAACTATCCTCGAGTGGGAGATCGAGTTCGGGATCGTTTGTGCGGTATGCTGATTCGGCCTCCTCGCCTTGGAGTTCTTCAATGAGCTCGTTGATCTCTCGTGTGGACATGGTTGTTGCAGACGAGCAAGCCTGGAGGATCGACGATGGTATGGACACAGTTGATGGATCCGCAGTCGACGGGGCCGCAACCGATGGAGCCTCGGGTGCGGAAGTCGCGAGTTGGCGTGGATTGATACGTCTCAAACGTATCTATAATTTTTGATGTTCCATGCTTGTTTTATACCAATTGCTACATGTTTTGCATCTACTTTATATCACTTTTATACATTTTTAGGGACTAACCTATTAACAAGATGCCGAAGTGACAGTTCATGTTTTCTGCTGTTTTTGTATTCCAGAAAAGCTAGTCTAGAAATATTCTCGGAATTGGACGAAACTACACGGGGTCCCTATTTTTCCAGAACTCACCTGACGGAGCGAAGAAGCAACAGAGGAGGGCCACCAGGGACCCACACGCACCTAGGGCACGGGCCCCCCTCTACCGCGCCCTAGGGTGGTGTGGGCCCCTCAGGGGTCTCCAGCGGCCGCCCTTTCGTCTACTTATTCCCCCCGACGCGAAAACCCTAAGTACCTGAGCAAAATCCACGAAAAGATCCAGAGACGCCGCCGCCGTCAACCCTAGCTCGGGAGGGTTCAGAACCTCTTCCCGGCACCCTGCCGGAGAGGGAATCGTCACCGGAGGCTTCTACATCGCCATGCCTGCCTCCGGAGTGATGCGTGAGTAGTTCATCCTTGGACTACGGGTCCATAGCAGTAGCTAGATGGTTGTCTCTCCACTTTGTGCCATCATGTTTAGATCTTGTGAGCTGCCCTACATGATCAAGATCATATTATTGTAATGCTACATGTTGTGTTTGCTGGGATCCGATGAATATTGAATATTATGTCAAGTTGATTATCAATCTATCTCATATGTTATTTAAGATCTTGCATGCTTTCCGTTACTCGTAGATGCTTTGGCCAAGTAGATGCTTGTAACTCCAAGAGAGAGTATTTATGCTAGATAGTGGGTTCATGCTCCGTTTAACCTGGGACAGTGACAGAAAGTTCTAAGGTTGTGGATGTGCTGTTGCCACTAGGGATAACCTAACGATGCTATGTCCACGGGCATATGTGTTTGTTTACATTACGCACTTTACTTAATGCAATTATCCGTTGCTTGCAACTTAATACCAACGGGGGACTCGGATGACAACCCGGCGGTGGATTATTAGTCATAGATGCTGTTGGATAACGGTCTATGTATTATGTCGTAATGCCCAATTAAATATCATAGTAGTCAACATGTCATGTATATGCATTGTCATGCGCTCACTATTTGTCAATTGCCCAGCTGTAATTTGTTCACCCAACATGTTAGTTATCTTTTATGGAGAGACACCACTAGTGAACTGTGGACCCGGTCCATTCTTTTACACTGATTAAACAACCACAAACTGCAAACTGTTCCTTTTTCATTCTCTGCAATTTAATACTCATTTTCCACACCATACGTTTAATCCTTTGTTTTCAGCAAGCCAGTGAGATTGACAACCTCACTGTTTCGTTGGGGCAAAGTAGTTTGATTGTGTTGTGTGCAGATTCCACGTCAACAGTCCAGACTCCCTGCGACAGCTCTTTTTCTGGCGCCGTTGACAACCTTCTGAAGAGTTGCTGCTCCTACTGGTTCGATAACCTTGGTTTCTTTCTGAGGGAAAACTTGCTGCTGACTACATCATACCTTCCTCTTGGGGTCTCCCAACGAACGTGTGTTTCACGTCATCAAGCTTTTTTCTGGCGCCGTTGCCGGGGAGACAGCAGTCTTCTGCAAGGGGAGTTTCACGCTTCCAATCTCTTTACTTTGTTTTTGTCTTGCTTAGTTTATTTTATTTTATCTTGTTTGCTTTCAATTATCAAAAACACAAAAAAATTAGTTACTTGCATTTAGTTTATTTTCAGTTTGTTTCTGTTAGTTATTATGTCTAGCTCTTTACTTGCTATCAATGGTTACTTTCCTTGAAACTAGTCCTATGGCTGAAAACAACATGAGAGAGCTTTATGAAATTTATCTTGAGTTGGGACATGAAGTGTTTGAAGAGAAAATTAAAAAGCCTATGGAACTTTATTTGCATAACAATCATGATAGCAATGTTATTAGCATACATTCTTTGAACACCATTATTGCTAATGCCATGGAAAGCTCTAAGCTTGGGGAAGCTGGTTTTGATAAAAATGATATTTTTAGTCCCCAAGCTTGGAGGAGGAAGAATGCTATACTGTTGAATGTCATGATTCTATTGAAATATCTCTTTTTGATAAATTTGAAAAAATCCTCCTTGACTCAGTAAAGGAAATTGCAGAAAGTAAAAATGTGCTCCCTAATGTTATATATGATAATGCTCTTGATGATGGTCCTATATTGCCTAATGATATTATTATACTATTATTGTCAAAAGTGGGTTTGATAACCCCACTATTTTGAGCTTAATAAAAATTATGCGTTTGTAGATCATGAAAAGCATGCTTTATGTGATAGTTATATTGTTGAGTTTGTTCATGATGCTACTGAAAATTATTTTGAGAGAGGAAAATATGGTTATAGAAATCTTCATGTTATTAAATTTCCTCTCTTTATGATGAAAGTTTTGAGCTTTCTCTTGTGTTGCTTCTATATGATTTTTGCTTTAAGACCTAATGGTCCGTTGAAAGTTTTGAAGTTGCACTTGTTTTGCTTCCTATGCTAGTCACTTTGTGCTTAATTGACTTGTTTTCTTATAAGACTCCTATGCATAGGAAGAGTGTTAGATTTAAACATGTTTTATATATGCTCCTTGATGCTCTCTTTTATGTTTCAACTCTCATCTTTATGTGAGCATCATAAAAATCACTATGCCTAGCTAAAAGGCATTAAAGAAAGCGCTTTTGGGAGGCAACCCATTATCTTTTATTTTCAGTTTAGTCAAGGAGTGTTTACTTCTGTAGCAACTCCTTTGTATCTTTATTTTCTCGCATTGTTGTGCCAAGAGTAGCCTCTAATGATAAGATGATGCTTAATTTTGATTGCTGCGCAGAAACAGATTTTTGCTGTTCACTGTACGAAATTCCTAAAATCACCAGATTGTTAATTAAATCTGAAATTTTTTGCGTAATCTTTATGAATGTCTGAAACTTTCATTAGTTCAGAGTTTCTCGATCTGAGCGTCGTAAGTGCCTCGAAAAAATTCGTCTTTGCGGACTGTTCTGTTTTAGACAGATTATGCCTTTTTATTTTGCATTCTCTCTTTTACTAGTGTTGAGTGAAATTCTTTTTTGGGTGGAAGAGCTTCACATAACATCAGTGGCTGTAGCTAATGTTTAAAGTAACAAATCATATTGCGTCTTTATAGAACATGTGAATTTTTGATTATGCACTAACCCTCTAATGAGATCTACTTTGAGTTTGGTGTGACGGAAGTTTTCAAGGGTCAAGAGAGAAGGATGATATAATAGGATCAAGAAGAGTGAAGAGCTTAAGCTTGGGGAGGCTCCCATGGATCTCCCCAGCATATTTCAAGAAGACTCAAGCGTCTAAGCTTGGGGATGCCCAAGGCATCCCCTTCTTCATCGTCAAAATTATCAGGTCATCTCTAGTGAAACTATATTTTAATTCTTTCACATCATATGTGCTTTTCTTGGAGCGTCTGTGTGCTTTTATTTTCAGTATTGCACTTTTATTTTCAATAAAGCTTGACTGGACCCTAGCATTCTTGATTGGGAGAGAGACACGCTCCGCTTTTTCATGAGAATACTCCTATTCTTCACTTATATTTGTTGAGTATTCATATCTAGCGCTGTTCAGCTTTTAGCTCTTGTTTTCATGTATCTCTTGTCAGAGCTATTAGCTTTCTTTTGTAGAAAGTACTCTCTTGCTTCACTTATATTTGTTTGGAGAGTTGATGAAATAAATTGATTGGTGTTTGGTTGGTTCAGAAAATGTTGCATGTGGTAATTGGTATAAGGAAAAACTTGCTTAATCTTGTAGATCACTAAAATGGATAACTTGATGCTTGTCAATTGTTTTGAGTTAACAAGTAGATCATGATTAAATTGTGCATCACATGAGTTAAGCCTATTAGTGAAGAACTACCGTAAAGCTTGTTGAAAATTTGGTTTGCATCGGTGGTACTCTAAGGTCTAGATATTTTCTAATAACAGGGTTTGGTTAACAAGGAAGACGGTATGAAGTCTTATAACGTTTGCAATATGTTTGTCATATAAAACTTGGTGTACGGGTTGATATTCTTGTTTGCTTACATAACCTTGCTAGCCTAAACTCTGTACTGAGAGGGAATGCTTCTCGTGCATCCAAATCCTTGAGCCAAAATCCATGCCATTTGTGTCCACCATAACTACCTATATGTGGTATTTCCTTGCCACTCCAAGTAAATTTTTCATGTGCTACCTTTAAATTATTCAAAATGTTATTATTCCCTTTTTGTGTCAATGTTTACTAGCTCATGAGGAATTAGTGTGGTTATTCTTTATTCTATTTGTCGAGTGGACTTTTACACCTGGACTAGTGGCATATACATCCGCTTATCCAATAACTTGCAAAAAGAGCTGGCAACGGGGTGCCCAGTCCCAATTAATTACAACTTTAACCAATTAATTCTCTTCACACTTTTGCCCTGATTCATCAGTAAGCAATGACAAACAGTGAAATACCTGAATGTGTGTAAACCAAAGAGAAAGAGGGATGATCTGCCTTGCTGGTAGAAATAACGTCCTTCATGGGAGCCGCTCTTAAAAGTCCGTTCGACAGGTAGAATACTGTTCTCACCCGCTACCATTCGTTGACAATTAACAAACACCTCTCAAAAATAGATACTCCTCCATGGTATGTGATTGATGGAAGGCACCCGAGGATTCGGTTAGCCATGGCTTGTGTTAGCAAGGTTGGGAGGAGTATCAAATATTTTATGCAATCTCTATATGCTTTCAAAAACCTAAAAGCTCTAGCACATGATTTAATCCCTGCTTCCCTCTGCGAAGGGCCTTTCTTTTACTTTTATGTTGAGTCAGTTTTCCTATTCTTTCTGTCTTCCACAAGCAAACACTAGTGTCAACTTTGTTACAACATGCGTTATATGCAATGTATTGGACTTGTTATACTACTTTGTGTTGACAATATCCATGAGATAAATATGTTGAAAGTTGAAGCAAATGCTGAAACTAAATTCTTCCTTTGTGTTGATTAAATACCTTTTATTAGAAACTATTGCTTTATGAGTTAACACTTATGCAAAACTGTTTGATGCTTGTCTCGAAAGTACTATTCATGAAAACGTTTAGCTTGTGTGATTCATTGTTTACTCATTATCTATTTGGTAGCAAATTATAGACCATTGACTTGGATCACTTCATTCATTTACATGTGCCTTGCAATATTATATGATCAAGATTATGATAGTAGCATGTCACCTCAAAAATTATTTTGTTTTTATCGTTTACCTACTCGAGGACGAGTAGGAACTAAGCTTGGGGATGCTGATACGTCTCAAACGTATCTATAATTTTTGATGTTCCATGCTTGTTTTATACCAATTGCTACATGTTTTGCATCTACTTTATATCACTTTTATACATTTTTTGGGACTAACCTATTAACAAGATGCCGAAGTGCCAGTTCCTGTTTTCTGCTGTTTTTGTATTCCAGAAAAGCTAGTCTGGAAATATTCTCGGAATTGGACGAAACTACACGGGGGTCCCTATTTTTCCAGAACACCTGACGGAGCGAAGGAGCACAGAGGAGGGCCACCAGGGCCCCACACGCACCTAGGGCGCGGGCCCCCCTCTGCCGCGCCCTAGGGTGGTGTGGGCCCCTCGGGGGTCCCAGCCGCCGCCCTTTCGCCTACTTATTCCCCCCGACGCGAAAACCCTAAGTACCTGAGCAAATATCCACGAAAAGATCCAGAGACGCCGCCGTCGTCAACCCTAGCTCGGGAGGGTTCAGAACCTCTTCCCGGCACCCTGCCGGAGAGGGGAATCGTCACCGGAGGCTTCTACATCGCCATGCCTGCCTCCGGAGTGATGCGTGAGTAGTTCATCCTTGGACTACGGGTCCATAGCAGTAGCTAGATGGTTGTCTCTCCACTTTGTGCCATCATGTTTAGATCTTGTGAGCTGCCCTACATGATCAAGATCATATTATTGTAATGCTACATGTTGTGTTTGCTGGGATCCGATGAATATTGAATATTATGTCAAGTTGATTATCAATCTATCTTATATGTTATTTAAGATCTTGCATGCTTTCCGTTACTCGTAGATGCTTTGGCCAAGTAGATGCTTGTAACTCCAAGAGAGAGTATTTATGCTAGATAGTGGGTTCATGTCTCCGTTTAACCTGGGACAGTGACAGAAAGTTCTAAGGTTGTGGATGTGCTGTTGCCACTAGGGATAACCTAACGATGCTATGTCCACGGGCATATGTGTTTGTTTACATTACGCACTTTACTTAATGCAATTATCCGTTGCTTGCAACTTAATACCAACGGGGGACTCGGATGACAACCCGGCGGTGGATTATTAGTCATAGATGCTGTTGGATAACGGTCTATGTATTATGTCGTAATGCCCAATTAAATATCATAGTAGTCAACATGTCATGTATATGCATTGTCATGCGCTCACTATTCGTCAATTGCCCAGCTGTAATTTGTTCACCCAACATGTTAGTTATCTTTTATGGAGAGACACCACTAGTGAACTGTGGACCCCGGTCCATTCTTTTACACTGATTAAACAACCACAAACTGCAAACTGTTCCTTTTTCATTCTCTGCAATTTAATACTCATTTTCCACACCATACGTTTAATCCTTTGTTTTCAGCAAGCCAGTGAGATTGACAACCTCACTGTTTCGTTGGGGCAAAGTAGTTTGATTGTGTTGTGTGCAGATTCCACGTCAACAGTCCAGACTCCCTGCGACAGCTATTTTTCTGGCGCCGTTGACAACCTTCTGAAGTGCTGCTGCTCCTACTGGTTCGATAACCTTGGTTTCATACTGAGGGAAAACTTGCTGCTGACTACATCATACCTTCCTCTTGGGGTCTCCCAACGAGCGTGTGATTCACGCCATCATGGATCCGTCAAGTCCTGCACACCAAGCTTGTTGACGAAAAAATTGAACGAACCAACGGTTAAACCCAAACCTGACTCGAGATCGGAGAAGGTCTCCTGGAATTCTGGCGAGTGTGTCTCGAAATCCATCAGAGGATCTGATGTGCTTTTTGCAGGTGACGCTGGCGTGCTGCCGTTTGTCGAGTGAGTCGGTGAGTTGCCGTGTGCCTCCCGAGTCGGCGAGTTCTGGTTTGTCGATGCTGCCGACGAGTTGCCGTTTGTAGATCCGATCGGCGAGTCGCCGTTTTCCGATGGAACCGAAGAAACCGTGAGTCCAGCACTATTCTTTCCCACAGACGGCGCCAATTGACGAGGGGTACACTCATCAAATCTCATGGTTAAGGACCTAGGGTTGAGATTATGGGGAGAGAACGTGGTAGTACTGGTAGTTTCGTCGGCTGACAAGCAGAGGCAAAGATTTACCCAGGTAAGGCCCCTCGGGTGGAGGTAAAGACCCTACTTCCTGCTTGTCTGTTATTGATCGTGTGAGATTATGCGGTTACAAGGTGGCTCCGGCGAGATGTCGATCTCGCTAGAGCTTTGGTGGTTTGAGTATGGCTTGGTCCCAGATCGGCACCCCTCCCAGCCTTTAAATAGGCTGGGTCTCGGGAGTTCATAACCGACCTAGTTTTACACGTAAGGAAAGGCTAAACCGACTATGCCTATGACTAATCTTGGAGGATACTCCATCTTCTTGGGCCTCTGGTCTTGTGCTTCGAATAGGCTCTTCGCTATTGGGCCTTAGTCGCCACGTGCACCAGGTACCCTCACGGTAGGGTACCCGAGATGTATACCCTTGTCAAGCATTGTTCTATCATTTACAGAACCTGCTTGGTCTCTCTCTAGTACACAGGATCAACCTATTGTTGTTGAACAGCTTGTGCTTCTAGATTATGATGTTAACTAGCTGCCTGCTCCTCCTCGCTGCTTCAAATTTCCTAGAGTGTATTTAATTAGCTGAAATGGCTTGGACTGAATGGTTCAGGTTACTTCCATGATGTGCTCGTGGTTTGTGGTTGTTCTTGGTGAAGAACATATGGAAATGGAGGTGTTGAGTGATCTGGTGGTTGTGAAGTGTGGGTGTTGTGATTGCTGCGAGTTGTGTGTGAGTTGTGCTTCGGTCTGGTCATGTATTTATACATATTTGGTGATTTATGTGCTTGTGACACCAGGATAACTCACAGGTGGTGATTCAGCTGCTTGCAGTGGCCCTCTTCTACCTCGAGCTGCCCTCTTTGACTGCTTTTGTGCAGTCCTCCTCCCCTTGCGGATGAGCACATGCAGTTCCCTACAAAACATTGCCCCTTGTGGATGAACTCCTGATGCGGCTGCTTTATGCAGAGCTCCTCCTCCTAGGAGATCAACACTGAGTCACCATTCCTATCCATGGCTGCGGCTAAGCAAAAGATCTACTACGGGTGTTGGACTCATGCTTGAATTCTTGTTGGGCTTGGTTTGACTTGGGCTTAAGATAAATTATTATTTGTGGGCTTTCAGTTTTGGTCCATATGACTCAGAAGTGTCATATGTGATTCCTTAAGTTGCTTCCTTCTTAATTAAATCTCTAGTTTAAATTTGGAGTGTGCAGTTTTTATTGTTGCCTTTCTCTTCAAGTTCATGAAATGATGTGTTCAACAAACACTTGTTGCTTTGGATATTTTGGTTGCCTCGGATGGATTAATTCCAGTGCTAAGAACAAGCCTTTGCCCCTAAGATTGCCTTCGGATTAATGAATATGATCAAAAGATGATCAGTCCCTAAGTTGCCTTTGAGATCATTGCACTCTCCAAACAATTTGCATAATTGACCTTGGGTTTTGATTAGGTTAAACCAGATTTTCATACATGAATATGCCAACACCAAATGGTGTTGGCAATATTTTAATCCTCACACCACTCTATTCTCTTTGTTGTTTGTTTTGTAGGTTTGAAGATCTCCAAAGAATACATGAAGAGTTAGTTTAAGAAATTTTTACTATTCCCTTTTGTAATTTGCAATTGTGGTAAGAATGATGTATATTGATTACAATAAAGATTTGTATTCAACTTTTGGAAGATGTGTCATGTGAATTGTATAAGAATTGGTGTTGTGATATTTGACTTGAAATATAATTGTTCATTATGTTTTAAAATATAAGAGAATTCATATATGTGTTGGTGATGGAATAGATAAGTTATAGAATTGATTGTAAATTGAAATCATATTAGAACACCTTTTTGGGTTCACATATTTGTTTTAAGAAAACAATTGGTTTGAGAATATGATTCAAGGTTTATCGACAACTCTCGACTAACTATCAATGTCTGACTCCCAGAACATCGACACTCGTCTGGTATCGACCCTAGATGCTTTTAACACAAAAGCTCGGATTTTTTCCAAATTTCACTAAAAGATGCATGAATGCACAAATGCAATTCCTATATTCTACCCTCTCGAGTCGTATAACTGCAGGGTGTTACAGACATACAGTTTGTGAAGAAGATCGCGATCACCCGGCTGATCATTGCTATTATCTGGTACAGATTTGGTCCTGGCGGTGGTGCCGTCAAGAAAAGGGATGACGGTCCCCCAGGCGGCGTCAAGAGCCTTCGTCAGTCGTCTTAGGCCCGGAGCCCACTGAAGAGTTCTTGCTGAAACCGGTGGTAAGATCCAAATTATCCTTGAGAGGGGCTGGTGTCATAATTTTATTTCCTGGTATCATAAGTTTTCCATGGGAATATCCCTTTGTGTACCTTAAATTCAAATTGGCTCTCGAGCTCACCTGCTCCTGGTTGAATTAAAGAAATCAAAAATAGTAAGCTTTTAAAATTCTGAAAAATTTGGCGAATAACATATACAAGTTTTCTACATGCGTGCCAAGTTTCGTGCTAAAATGACAATCTCAATGCTCTGTGAAAAAAATCAGTGGCCAAAATAAGATTTCAAAATATATTTTTCAGATCACTGAATTTATCTTTTTTGCACAAAGCATTATGAATGTCATTTCACCATGAAACTTGTCAGGTATGTAGTCAATTTGTATATGTTTATCACTGATTCTTTAACGTTTTACTATTTGTTTCAGATTTTGTATTTAGACTGTAGCAGGTGAGCTCGGGAGCCAAAATGTATCCCTCTCTGTGTACTAGCCAGGTTCAAATTAAGCTATCCCTGTGTTTTATGTTGACCTCGGTTTATCCTTTGAGTAATGTTTGATGAACTCTATATCCTCCTTGTGATTTTGTATGGCACTCGGAATGGATCTCTTTGATTTATTTGTCCGTGTACTTGCATGGTTTTGTGGCCTCGACTGAGCCCCGTAAGTGAAACAACCGTGTAATTCGTTTTGGCTTGAATTTGCATTTTGTGAGTGTTATAGTAGTATACTAATACTAGTGTTCGACCCAGAACGTGCGTGTGAAGAGCCGTAAAGGGTAAACTTCCAATACTCAAAACAGAAGGAACCGAAGGAATAAGACATGTGTGGGATCTCATGGATCACCCATGTTTATGGTATGACGATCTTGGCACTACTTATTTATATGCAAAACTTGTCTTCCATGACCGGACAAAACATTGAGATTGATTATCATTTTGTGCGAGAAACAGTTGCAAGCAAACAATTGGATATCAAGTTCATCTCCAACACTAATACATATAGGCAGGGGCGGAGCTAGGCAAAGATCGACCATGGTGCACTTAATCATACAATAGTTATTTACTATAGTGTTTTAGTTTGTTGAATCGGGAGTGGAGCTGACTCAATTGTGTGCATTATAACTGCTGAAGTTTGTGCTCGTGAAGTTTCAATCGTGTAGTCCATAAGGTCCAGGTCATCGCGGCAAATTTTTGGATTCTTGCAGCAGTGGCACCCGCTCAGTAAACAGCGGACAAGGCACGGCTGGATGGCATGATCGAGGATCTTCTGAGTACGGCTCGCCAACTATCTGCGTCGTCCAACCGTTCAGTTGTATTCATGTGGAGTTTTTTCGTGTTGTATCGTCTCTTTGGGCTTGTTTGAGCTTGGCCCCATTGGAACTTTTTTTTTCGTTTATAACTTGTTCTTCAATCTTGTATGACTATGGGCGGTTGCTTTATTTATAAAACTAGGCATAAACCCTGTTTCGAGAAAGTTTCAATCGTGTTGGTAGAACTCGAATTATTGATCATCTTGTCGTTCTAGGTTGACTGCTGTTATGGTTGGTTCATGGATCATAGTAGTTACCTGAGAGTCATGAGGCCCCAGAAGATTGGGAGGAGGACCAACTAACTCCGGTTCAGACGAGCATGTCTCGCGATGCGGAAAAACTGGGCGACGCGCCGGGCGCCGGCGGCGCACCCGCGGTGCAGTTGACCGGCAGGTTCTGGGATGCCGATAGGGATCCGCCGCCAGAGGCTGCGTTCGGTGGGCGCCGCCGCAAAACCCTTGCGCCACCGGCGTGGGATGCGCGTAGCTCGGGATCGCGTTTCTCGTGCCTTGGCGAGCTGTATGCGGAGCCGTCTGGGTCGCCGAGCTTGGCAGCCGCGGGAACGCCGACAGGTCCGGCGACGGGAGAGAAGTGGCTGGATCAAGAAGAGTGGGTTCGTTTAGGCAGAGAGGAGAGGCGGCGACGGTCTCTGGACACGGCCGCCCTACCGTCGGCGGCCTCGTCGGGATCAATGTTTGCGGTCCTCTCGGAGGATGAAACGTGCTCGATGATGGCTGGATCGTGTCGCGAAACGACGTCCGACGGCCGCCCAAGACTGACGAAGAAATCGCGAGTGAGTTTTGGGAGAAAATCGGATACCCGACTCCGGCATCTCGAGTCTGGGAGACTTCTTCTCCGCCTAGCTCAGGCGACCTCCAAGGTACGTGTTCTTCTATTGTGTGTAGGTCGATCGACATGGAGGCAGCAAAGGGAGGAGGTGGGAAGCAGACACCACTGCCAGGGCTCACCGGACTTGGTGAAGATCGTGGAGGTTCACCCCAAGGCCGGGCGCTTCGGATGCCCAGTATCCGGATGGGGTGGTGGGGCCCTCTTCCTTGACCTCGGGTCACGCCGCCGCCTTGTCTGTGAGATTTCCTACCAGAGCTGGGGTCCACTTCGACGGCGACACAAGGCTTCAAGAAGCCGTCGCCGGCAAAGCCATGCGGCGGCGGCTCCGCGGCCTCGATGGAGAGGGGATCCGAGGTGACCACGGCGACTATTGCGGGGAAAGAGACGGTTCCAAAATTTCAAAAACTTCCGCCGCAGCCAGGTGGGCCCCAGGTGCATGCTACGGTCAGCCGTCCATCGCCCTGGGCACATCTCGGCCGCTGGTTCGAGGGCCTTTAGAAGGACGAACATTCGCGACGTAGGTCATCGTCTTCCGCCTGCTCGTCCCCGACCCAGCACCCAACGCACGCCGTCGCCATCCAGATGTCAAGCTTACCGCCGACTGCCGCTACGTCCAGCTCCTCGTTCCCTCGGCGGAGATCTTTCGCCGAGGTTGCCGCCACTCCGCCGCCGATGGTTGCGCCACCTGGGCGTGGTGGCCCTCCCGTCTGGGCTCCGGCGGCTCCCGCCCATGCTCGCGGTGGTGGAGGCGCCTTCGGCAACTCTACGGGGCCGCCTACCTTAGCGCCGAGGCAGCTGGGAGCAGTGCCGCAGGGGGGGCAGCAGGGTCCCATGGCTGTGCCTCAACCGCCGGCGGGCTTTGCCTTCGGCGCCGTGTCTCAAGCGCCTAAGCGGAAGAAGAAAAGGAAGAACAACGCTGGCCAGAATCAGGCGCAGCAGCAAGGGGTGATGCCCGGAGTTGGCGCCCAACAGCAGCTTGCCCAAGGTGCCGTCGTGTTGCAGCAACCGGAGGGTCTTCCGCAGATGGTTCCGGGTGCCGTGGCTGCGCCTGTTGCCGCCCCGGTGATGCCGTCGCAGAATATGGTGGTGCAGGAGGTTGCGCCTGCTGTTGCTATCGTACAAGTGACCAAGAAGCCGAAGGCATGGTGTTGGAAGTACGCGGTGAACTCACACGCCACCAAGGAGTGTCCGGTACAACACTATTGCTACATCTGTGACAATGCGAAACACTGATAATCCCCAAGAGAAAGGAATCAGTGTAGCACAATTCGATAAGTATTTGAGTGTCGAACCCACGAGGAGCTGAAGGTAAACTATCTATTCTCTAAAGCCCTATAACCCTCTTATATGGCCGTTTGTGCAAAGCAATAAGTTTAAATATGAAAGGAACTAACTAATGAAAGCAAGTGATGTGGAATGGGTTTATCTAGTAACAAGTTTCTCAATCAAGTTTCAAACGCAAGTTTCTTAGAGCAAGTTTCTCTCAGCAGTTTTCTCAAAGTTTCTCAAAGTAGCAAGTAGCAAATATCTCAAGTAGCAAATATCTCAAGGGAGCAAATGTTCTAGCAATTGTTATTTCATTCGTGTGGTTGTCACAATTAGTGAAGCACATGTTTCAGTCTTAATTGTTTCTTCTAGGAAGGAGCCATAAATAGGTGTAGCCAAGTAAATGAACTAAAACCCCTTATGATGGATCTCATGGCCAAGTAAATGAGCACACAAGAATTATTAAGACATAAAAGTCCCACCATAGCCTTAAGTTCTAAGGTCCCCTATATATATCCCCCAATAAAGTAACTTCATGACTCGGTCTCAGGTTTACATGTCCTCCCAAGTCTCCCTCACTCCATTACATTACCGGTGATCACCTTACATGCATTCCCCAACATATGTGTGCACTCATATATTGTACATAAAGACAATCATAAAAGATAACAAAACTTGTATGCAACCAATCAACGAACTATTTCACTATTGCCATGAACAAATCACTTCTCAAACATAGATGGGGAGACACAATAGATCAAGGGAATAGTATATTGCATCATATATCATGTTTGCCAAGAGTTTACAGTGGAGAGATGGAGATGATCTTGCTGTAGATGTTGATGATGAACACGCCGGAGGGGGTGGAGCCCTCCGGAGGTGATTCCGGCGGCGTTTCCCCCTCCGATCTTCTCCGGCGGCAGCCTTCTGACTCTCTGTTTCGTGGTTTTGTGTTTCTCCGCCGCCTCCTCGAAACTCCCCGGGGGACTATTTTTATAGCCGGTTTTAGGTCAAGACGAAGCCACGGAGACGAAAACGGACGGCATCGGAGCCACGAGGGGGAAAAGAGGGGTCCTCACGCGGCCAGGGAATCTGACCGCGTGGGGCCCTCTAGTTTCCAGCTGGTTGGGCTTCTGGTCTTCATTTTCAGCCCATTGCGTTCGTCTCGAAAATTCTGAACCGTGCTCTTTGGCCTTGCCCTTTTTGGAGTCCCGAAGCTCCCGGAAAGTCCGAAACACTAAAAAAGACGTTTTCTGGAAAACAGAGTTAGAACCAAAAGAGGGGGGATTGTTTAGAAAATCCCCGAAATCATTATAAAACATGAATATAACATCATATAAGTTGCAAATATGTAGGAATATCTAGTAATAACATGCAAAGTTCATGTATGCATTTTACATGCATCAACATCCCCAAGCTTAACCTATACTCGTCCTCGAGTATGAAGGTGATAAAACTAACATGGACTTTGCATTTTAATACTATCAATGGATATCAAAGATGATTACTATTGCTACATAAAGTCAAATGATTCATTCTCAAAGGAGTAGCAATATACAAGATAGATTATGAAGTGATATCAAATATTCAATGAAAGGATGTTCAATGATAATTCACAAAGTGTAACATAGAAGAAAGTACTATGGACCAAATGTATGCATAATGAAAAGTAAAAACATCCTATAATGGTCATAGAGTACTCTTGTAAATCTGAATATAAAAGGTGGACACTTTGGAAAGATAGATAAATAAGTAGAGGTAAAACATGAATAAGTTTCATCTAGCTTCCAAATGCTTCTACTTAAGTTAATGTTTGCAATGTGGTATCCATTGGTGTGGAGCTCTCATTACCCCTATCATAGCATCTTGAATGGTTAAAGTTTAAAGTGAAAGCAAATATGAGTAATGTGCTTGACAAAGTATGGGTTGAATGCCTCATGCCCCTTGAATACAAGTACCTCTCCAACTGGCTACTCAACTCGGGTCACAAAGCAAGTTCAAGTTAAAGTCATTGCAAGTAATAATAGCATCATTAAGAGTTGCTCCCGGGGTACCTCTTGTCCCAGGACATGGAACAAGCCCATGTCAAAATGACAAGACAAACAAACAAAATGGACAATCTCAGCACTCTTTTATTTACTATTGTTATAGCTTTTTATTGTGAAGTGCCTCACTGAAGGTCCACCGTGATATGTAAGTAAATTTCCACCATGAATGATGCATGGCTTGGGTTAGCCGCCCGGTGAGTCTCTCTAGCCATTTATACTTACTCCTCAAACTTACCAAGTTTCCACTTTTATTTCACACAATGTTAGGCATCCATAAACAAAAGTACATGATATCAACTAAATATAATTAAGAGCACTGTTGAAAGCTTGCCATGTGACAGCACATATGAGCTAACTCCCAACCAAGACTCTTGTCAAGCACACAACTTCATAATTTTAATCACAATGGTTCATGTTTATTAAGTGCAATGAAAGTAAAGTGTGCATCAAGTTCGTGAGAGCTTTTTAACCAACTTTTCCCATAACAATCAATAACATAAGCATTTTAATTTGGAAGCAAAGATAATACAATATAACATGATAAACATACTTGGAATAGCATAAAGCTAACAGGTAGATATGGTGGACTCACTGGAAAAACTTTGGTTGAAGGTGTTGGAAAACAAGTTTTTACTTGTTGGAATTTTTTGGGCTAGCAAAAGGGAGAAAGTTGACCGTCTAAATGCATGCATAAGTGTCCATAGAACTAACCAATCCATGTTAAACAAAGTAAAGTGACATTCAGCATCAAAACATGAATAAAAGATAGCTCTTGATAAAACACTTGCAAATTAATACTCATTAAAAAGCACATGAATCATGCAACTATATGTATCTTTTTGAATCAACTCAAACATCCCTTTCCCAATCTTTTTAATAGCATCCAACTTAATTCAACCCAAATTTCCAGTAGCTTTCTCATATATAAATGATAGTGGTGGTCTCAAGACAAACAAAAATCAAAATAAAAAGCAAATAAAAGACGCTCCAAGTTTATGTGATAGGGTGCATTGATCGAAAAACAGAAGTTAGACGTGTGCAAACCGAGAGTGTGTTGGTCCAGTGGGGTTGTCTTCACATCCCCAAGCTTATGGTCTTCACCATCCTTGGATAGCTCTTGGTGCATCTCCTCTAATCCCTGTGAAAAAACTTCAAAACACCGTTTCTCCCATTTCTTTTCTGTGGGGTGACATTAGTAGTGATAGACAAATGAATTGCTTGCTGCATAAAATCCTTAAACAAAAATTCATATGAATGTCCAGAAAGTGTATAATGTTGTATGCCTACTTATAAACTCAATTGGATCAAAAAGATTCAAGTTAAAAGTTCAAAGAATGCATCAAACAAAATGGGACAGAATCCGTCCAGAAAAACAGCAGCAGCAAAACGTATTTTTCTACCCTACTTAAATATGTCGAAAAAATCTGAAAAAATTCACGCTCACAGAGGATGAAAAGTTGCAACCACAGTTCAAATTTCAGCTCATTCGGAGTTACAGAATAGGAATTAAAAATCATACCGTGCACAGATTCGTGCTGGAATAAAATCTCCGAATGCAAAAAGCAACTTTTTCAAGCCAAAATAGGTAAAACTTGGCACTTTATTAAGAATTCCAGAAACTAAACTAAAAACTAAGTCTCTTGTTACAGCAAGAGGACACAAAGAAAATCAAAAGTAAAAACAACCGGGTTGCCTCCCGTAAAGCGCTTTCTTTATAGCCATATAGCTAGGCTTACTTACTTGGTATCAAGATGGTTGGAGTGAGGTGGCTTGGCATCCCCAAGCTTAAATTCTTGTACTTATTTGATATATGTAGGGTGAGCCTAGGGGTAACATCCCCAAGCTTGAGTGTTTGTCCCTCGTGATCTTTATTCATCACCCTCAACTCTTCCACTTGAAAGTTCTCTTCACACAAAACTCATCTTAAAACTTGATTAGAGGGGTTAGTGTCTCCATAAATGAAATCCTCATAGGTACAGCAAAGACATATCATGAGTTGATTCTACACATTAGCTAATATTACTATGGTTGTGTATTGCTCTTTGATCAATAGAACCACACAAAACACAAGTAATGAGAGTAATGCAAAATAAAGACAGAATCTGTCAAAAATGGACAGCCCGTAAAGAGTGAATTTTCAGAGGCACTTACGTTGCTCAAATCAGAAAACTTTGAACTAATGAAATGTGTATTAATAACTGAATATTGCTGTCGTAAAATATCAGGTCAAAATTCCTCTTCTGTGATTTTATACATTTTTCGCAGTGAAGCTCAGGCATCTGTTTTCTGGACAGCAAATCACTATTGTTTAATCCTACCTCTCAAAAGAGGTTATTCTTGCCATTAAGATGAAAAATAAGATACAAAGGTGATGTTACGGTAGTAAACAAGCACCTTGACTCAAAAACCCAAAACTTAAGCTGAAGATAAAAATAAAAAAGAAACAAAAAGAACCAAGCAAGAATCAAGAGAAACAATCAAAGAAGAAGGAAAATATTTTTGTTGTTTTTGATTTAGCAAAAAGGCAAAAGGAGAAGCAAATATATACAACATAAACACTCTTTTTATTTGGTTTTAGCTTTGGGAAAAGTTTTAATGATAGAGACTTTGCAACGGTTCCATTGGCATGAACAACACATGTTCAAGGTCGACCCCAACTTCTCCATTACTCATCCTTCTCATTTACTTTCCCAAATTTTATATAAAATGAAAATCTTAAACTAATTGTCACAAAACAGTAGGTAAAGATATTTTACATGTTGTAAAGATATAAAGGTGTGCTCAAACCGAATAGGAAATTAAAGCATAAGGAACACACCACAGAATATTAAACAATTTACTTTTAAGTCTAACTCTCTTCCTATGCATTGGAATTTTATATATGAATAAATAACAACAAATTTGAGGTAACCAATGCATATAATAATCAATAGCTTGCATTTTAAATAACATAGAAACATAAAGGGGATTCTTATCTCTTCCTCTCTCATAATAGTTGCAAGCATTAAAGTTAAACATAACCACATAGTTTTGAATAGAATCACCACATAAAGACTTATCATCTAATGAGCATAATGGATCATCAAACTCAATTAAATCACTTTCATCCTCAATAGTAGGTGGACTGAAAATATCATATACATCATTGTAATCATCATAAATGGGAGACATAGTATCATCAAAATAAATTTTCTCTTCCAAACTTGGGGGACTAAAAATATCATATTCATCAAAACAAACTTCCCCAAGCTTAAGGTTTTCCTTAGCATTAGCAATAAAGGTGTTCAACGAATTAGTACTACCACAAACATGATTGTTATGCAAATAAAATTTAATTTTCTCCTCAAACACTTCATGTCCTAACTCAAGATAGATATTATACAGTTCTATAATTGTTTGGTTGTTTTCCATTTTATAATTGTTTTAGATTTATATGTTAGTATGCAATGCAAACAAGAATAAAAGCTTAGCACAACGCTCCCCGGCAACGGCGCCAGAAAAGTGCTTGATAATCCCCAAGAGCAAGGAATCACTGTAGCACAATTCGATAAGTATTTGAGTGTCGAACCCACGAGGAGCTGAAGGTAAACTATCTATTCTCTAAAGCCCTATAACCCTCTTATATGGCCGTTTGTGCAAAGCAATAAGTTTAAATATGAAAGGAACTAACTAATGAAAGCAAGTGATGTGGAATGGGTTTATCTAGTAACAAGTTTCTCAATCAAGTTTCAAACGCAAGTTTCTTAGAGCAAGTTTCTCTCAGCAGTTTTCTCAAGCAAGTTTCTCAAAGTAGCAAGTAGCAAATATCTCAAGTAGCAAATATCTCAAGGGAGCAAATGTTCTAGCAATTGTTATTTCATTCGTGTGGTTGTCACAATTAGTGAAGCACATGTTTCAGTCTTAATTGTTTCTTCTAGGAAGGAGCCATAAATAGGTGTAGCCAAGTAAATGAACTAAAACCCCTTATGATGGATCTCATGGCCAAGTAAATGAGCACACAAGAATTATTAAGACATAAAAGTCCCACCATAGCCTTAAGTTCTAAGGTCCCCTATATATATCCCCCAATAAAGTAACTTCATGACTCGGTCTCAGGTTTACATGTCCTCCCAAGTCTCCCTCACTCCATTACATTACCGGTGATCACCTTACATGCATTCCCCAACATATGTGTGCACTCATATATTGTACATAAAGACAATCATAAAAGATAACAAAACTTGTATGCAACCAATCAACGAACTATTTCACTATTGCCATGAACAAATCACTTCTCAAACATAGATGGGGAGACACAATAGATCAAGGGAATAGTATATTGCATCATATATCATGTTTGCCAAGAGTTTACAGTGGAGAGATGGAGATGATCTTGCTGTAGATGTTGATGATGAACACGCCGGAGGGGGGTGGAGCCCTCCGGAGGTGATTCCGGCGGCGTTTCCCCCCTCCGATCTTCTCCGGCGGCAGCCTTCTGACTCTCTGTTTCGTGGTTTTGTGTTTCTCCCCGCCTCCTCGAAACTCCCCGGGGGACTATTTTTATAGCCGGTTTTAGGTCAAGACGAAGCCACGGAGACGAAAACGGACGGCATCGGAGCCACGAGGGGGAAAAAGGGGTCCTCACGCGGCCAGGGAATCTGACCGCGTGGGGCCCTCTAGTTTCCAGCTGGTTGGGCTTCTGGTCTTCATTTTCAGCCCATTGCGTTCGTCTCAAAATTCTGAACCGTGCTCTTTGGCCTTGCCCTTTTTGGAGTCCCGAAGCTCCCGAAAGTCCGAAACACTAAAAAAGACGTTTTCTGGAAAACAGAGTTAGAACCAAAAGAGGGGGGATTGTTTAGAAAATCCCCGAAATCATTATAAAACATGAATATAACATCATATAAGTTGCAAATATGTAGGAATATCTAGTAATAACATGCAAAGTTCATGTATGCATTTTACATGCATCAAACACTCGACGCCGATGTGTCCGACTCTGAAACTACCAAGGCCCTCGGTGCTTGTTGCGGGTCAGGGATGCAAGGATACGATGTTCACTCAGTTCCCAGACAATTTGTTCAAAGCTGAGCTGATTCTGAAGGATGAGCCAATTGCTCTTGTTAAGGTCCATGGTACGGCCGCCACTGCAAAACAGGTTGAGACCCAGGTGGCGCGGTTGTGTCCTGTTAGGTCGTGGTGTTGGGAAGCAATACCCAAAGGGGACGACTCCTTCACGGTTAACTTTCCGACCATGGAGGACTTGAGGAGATTTGATGGCATTGAGCTTGGTGCTCCTGCTCAGTCTACCAAACTTGTGTTCAGCCACTGGAAACCGGTCGATGTGATGTACAAGTTGGAGCTAGATCAGACTTGGGTTCATGTCAAAGGGGTGCCCAACCCGCTGAGACACTTCTGGGGGCTGTGGGCTGTCGGTTCCCTCATTGGTACCACCATTGACGTGGATATGCTCTCCCTTCGCCGCAGGGGAGTGGTCCGGATTCTGGTTGGGATGATGCCTTATGATTGCTTCAACATGTCAGGGGAGGAGGGGCCATATATCAATACTGATGGGGTGTTGCGGCTGAAGGGATATGACTTCGTATTCAGGCCGGAAAATGAGGACTACATTCCAGAGGCAGATTTTGTCCCTTTTGTTTGGCAGCGCAAAGGAAAGGATGGTTCCGATGACAATGGGATGGAGGATGATGGAGTCGGGGATATGGCAGGGCAAGGAGATACAGCCGACAACTCGATTTCCAACATGTCTATTGATTCTACTCCACCTGCGGTAGGGGGACACAGCCAAGGTGCTCCGACTTCACAGGTGATGAGGGGAGTAGCTGTTACACCGTTTAATCCTAATCTTCAAACTCCTAGAGCAAAAGAACTGGTGAAACAATGGAAGGAGGCTAATGGCCAAGCTATGGCGACTATGCCCCCTGTTGGTCGCAGCCCAACAAGGACGGTGATCGAGAGATCGCCCACAGGCGAAAAGTCTCCAAAAAACGCTCCTGGGCCTGGCCAGTCACCTGCGAGCGAGCGGGAGCTAGCGGCCGCCTGTACGCGCAGTTGGAAGCGACCGCTTGCGGGCCGAGGTCCCCAGCACCTGTGGAGATGGGCCATGGCGCGCCTGCGCTCGTGACGCGCGTGAATTCGGATGGCGGGCCGCTAACTACCGGCCATGCGGCCGACGGCTCTTGCGCTGTAGTTGCTGCGGATTCGGCCTCGCGTTCTGTCCCAGGGGCGACCGAGCTCCTGGTGGGCTCAGTGGACTGCCCGATGGAGTGCACGACCACACGAGCTTCGCTGGGCAATGCCGTTGGGGTGAAGGACTCTACCTCACCACCGTCCTCCCCCACGGTGGTGCCGGCCTCTACGTCGTCTCCGGCAGCTTGCACAATGGTTGAGAGGGCTGCTACATCATCTTTGCCCTCTCCCATTGTGTCTTCGCCTGTGAGGGAATGTCCACTACCTATGGTGACACCTAGGCGTAGTAGACGTCACCTCACCGGGAAGGATGGAGCATCAGCGACGGATGAAGATTCGATGGCGAAGGCGATGCGTCGCAAAGCCGAGTCTTTCTCAACTCCTACTGCTGGTATGTCCTATACTTTAAATTCATTTTTGTCCTTTCCAACGTCTACTTTATCTGCTAAATTGTCAGCGGTAGGCGTCAGTTTAGGAAGAAATGAAAATGAGGTAGTGATGCATGTAAAATGCATACATGAACTTTACATTTTATTACATGTTATTCCATGTTATTTGCATCATATAAGGGTTATATTCATGATTTATATTGAGTTTTGGGGATAATTAACAATTTCCCCATTTTTCTGGAATTAACCCTGCACTGTCAGAAAACCCCTTTTTCTATATTTTTTACGTTTCAGGCGACCAAATCACGTCATAATGACCTGAGATTTTACGGGGATCACTTTTTTGGAAGGAACGAAACGTAGGCGCAAAGGAAACGAAGAAACGGAGACCAGAAGGCCGAAAGAGGTGGGCCCACGCGGCCATATTCCCTGACCTCGTGGGACCCACCAAAATGGCCCTCGGGCCTCCGCTGCCGTCGATCCTTCTTCCCGAAGCTTCGTCTTGACCTAAAAACGACTATATATAGACCCCCACAGGGCTTTCGTGAAAAGGAGCGCCGCCGAAACACAGAAACACGAAACAGAGACCTGGAGCTGAAGATTGGAGGGGGAAAACTCCGGCGGGGCGCTGCCGGCGTGGTCTCCTTCTCCTCCAACAACATCTCCACCGACACCACGATGAAGAGGGAGTAGTCCACCCCTGGACTATGGGTTTGTGGAAGTAACTTATGTATCTCTCCTCTCTATGAGCTTCACTAATTAGTACCGTATGAGCTGCTGAACATGATTACGGTCATCTATGTAATTCCTTTGTGGTGGATCTTTATTATGAGTTAATACATGTTTGAGATTGCAATGGTTTTTGTTTCAGTTATGAAAGTAGATGCATATTATGTACCCCGTTCTTATTTACTTGTCATGATCAAGCATGTTTATGAGAGCATGTGAGGGGGAACGTGTGCATTAGTTGGAGTAACGGGGGGTGGCTAGTGCAGTGAACGTGACAGATAGTTCTGCGATCCACTTGGGTTTTCTACCATACTTTGTTGCCTCACTAGGGATAAACAAAAATACCATGCTACCGGAGAGTGGATGTGACCTTGGCCACTACCTCCATGACTAGATCTAGCATGTTCTTATTTTAACTTCATGTCATTGAACTTATTGCTATGCTCTGATTTATCTTCATTACTAAGGTGTTATGATTTAGTTCGCATCTTGGTGGAGCATAAGAGAGAGAACAACTTATACTTGAGATCTCTATGTTAGGACGTGATGCCCATATTATTAATAACTTGTCAAACCATGTCTTACCATCTTACATGTTAATTTTAGTGTTCCATTGTCTACCACGTTATCAAGAGAGAGTGCATTTGTGAAACCATGAACCCCGGTCCATTTTTAATCATAAGAAACACCTTTCCAACACTTTTATCACCACTTTTGTTTGCTGCCATTTTTAATTCCTAAAATACAAAAACACTTTCACATCTTGCATTCATTATAAAAAAAACCAAAAATATCATTTACCATTGTTTCCACCATCATTGCATATTTATTTTACCATCATTGCATATTTACTACTGTTTGCATATTTATTTATTATCATTCTCACACCTTGTGCTTGACAACCACTTGGTGAGGTTGAGAGCACAAAACAATTTATTTTGTTGCAGGTTCTCAAGAGAAGGATAAGGAGATAACACCTGAAATACTGGTTCCCCGAGAGTTCGATATTAAACCCTCGAGTCACCCCTCGTGGGGAAAACTGTCTTCCACTATTACATACACTCTGCACTTGGAGTCTCAACCTAACCCATTTACTTTTCACGCAGGTAACCACGCGAAGGGCACTAGTAGGGAAGTGCCTTTCTATGGAATGACATTTTGTGGCGCACGAAATAGCCATGCGCCAAAAAAAAATATTTCTGTGCGTGCGCCACAGAATTTTGCAATTGTGTGGCGCACGAAAACCACATGCGCCACAGAAATCACATTTCTGTGGCGGCGCACATGGCCAGGTGCGCCACAAAAATATGAATTTCTGTGGCGCACCCACCTCCATGCGTCACAGAAAGTGACATTTCAGGGCGCATGGAGGTGGGTGTGCCACAGAATTTTTTTTTTCCTCTCACGCATGCCTACCCCCCCCCCCCCCCCCCCCCGGGGATCGCCTTTTCAGTTTTGCAAACAAGAAAAGAAAATGATAAAATCTTCAAAAATAAAATCCTTTGACATGTAGTTAGGTTTTACTGTCTTCTTGGTATAGAAATTTTGAAATATGAATTTTGACCTTTTTTGCAAAAAACAGATAAAAAAGTTTGACCGGCCATAACTTTTCTCAGAATCGGCAAATTCCAAAAGAGTAAAAAGTTATTTCAAACAGAAGATTTTTATCTACAAAATCAAAAAAATAAAAAAAATTGGAAAAAAAAATTCTGTGGCGCACGGTGGCAGTGCGCCACAGAATTGTTGGGCGGATTCAAAATTCGAATCCCGCCCAACAGCCTTAATCCTCCTCTCCACTCTCCTACTCCTCCACTTCCTCTCCCTCTCTTTCCTCCTCTCTCCTACTCCTCCACTTCCTCTCCACTTCTCTCTTCATCCTCCTCTCCACTTCTCCTCCATCCTCCTCTCCACTCCTTCTCCTTCTCCTCCACTTCTCCTCTCCACTTCTCCTTCATCCTCCTTCTCCCTCCTCTACTCTACTCTCCTCCACTTCTTCTCTCCTCCTCCTCTCACCTCCATCTCCGGCGACCTCCTCCACCACCCCGGCGACCTCCGGCGACCCCCCCCAGCGACCTTCGAACGACCTCTCCTCCACCCCGGTGACCTCCCCGGTGACATCCTTCTCCAACTCCGGCGACCTCCGGCGACCTCCTGCTCCACTCCGACGACCTCCGGCGACCCCCACCACCTCCCGCGACTCCCACCTACGGCCAAGCCACTCTACGGCCGTGGCCACGGGCAACACGGCCTCCGGCGCGGCCTCCGCGAGCTCCAACAAAATTCCGGCGAAATTCCGGCGGCCAGATCTAGATTGGCCGCCCTTTTTTAAAATTCAAAAAATAATTTTGTGGCGCACGGTGTGGGGTGCGCCACAGAAATATTTCTGTGGCGCACGGTGTGAGGTGCGCCACAGAAATTTGAACTTTTTGTGGCGCATGGTGGGGTGCTCCACAGAAATAATATTTTTGTGGCGAGGATTTAGTGGCGCACCCGCCATGCGCCCACAGAAAGGCTTTTTGGTGCGCCACTAAAAGGCCTTTTCCTACTAGTGGGGTCAGTAAAGTTTTCTGGCACCGTTGTGAGGTAACTACGTGAAGGGCCATCAAGACGTTTTCTGGCGCCGTTGCCGGGGAACCATAGCTGAAAGGTTTATCCAAGGATCACTCACATCAAGTCAACTTCATCACCAACTTGTGTAACAACCTAAGCTTGGGGAGGTTGCACCTACGTGAGCATCATCTTATCCATCTTTACCTACAATCATTTTATTTTGTTTTGTTCTTGTCTTGCATATCATCTTTATATTTCGGTTTGCATATTTATATTCAGTTTTGCATTTTTGTGTTGCATTTGTTATTTCGAGTTGCATTAGTGTCATTTTACTTTCAGTTTTGCATAAAAAATTAAAAACACATAAAAACTTGTTAAATGGGAGATAGAACTAAATTGTGTGACTACACAAACACTCCTAATGATCAATTTATTGCTAAGCCTATCACCACACCTGAGATTACTGCTGAGAGCTATGAAGTTAGTCCTAGTTTGTTAAACTTGATAACTAGGGAACAATTTGGTGGTAGTGCTGTTGAGGATGCCTCTATGCATCTTCATGATTTTATTGAAATCTGTGACATGCAAAAGTTTAAAAATGTTGAAAGTAATGTCTTAAAACTGAAGTTATTTCCTTTCTCACTTAGAGGAAAAGCTAAAGAGTGGCTACATTCATTACCTACTGGTAGTATTAATTCTTGGGATGATTTAAAAGAAGCTTTCATTAAGAAATATTATCCCCCTGTTAAAATACTGCAAAATAGAAACAATATCCTCTCTTTTAGGCAAAATGAAAATGAACATGTTGCCATGGCTTGGGATAGGATTAAACTCATGCTTAGAACTTGTCCATCACATGGGGTTAATGAATGGACCATTTTACACTCTTTTTACAATGGTCTAAATTACATGTCTAGAAATATACTTGATTCAGCTGCTGGAGGTGCTTTCATGGGAAAAACTATATTAGAAGCTAAGAACATTTTGGAAAGTATCTTGCAAAATTATAGTCAATGGCATACTGATAGAGCACCTAGTTCATCTAAGAAAGTGAACTCTATAGAAGAAACAAATGATTTGTCATCTAAAATGGACACCATTCTTGCTTTTATTAATAAACAAAATTTTGAAAATATGCCTTTGCAAGAACTAGTTGGTAATAATCCTGAAAATGTTGATGTCAACTTCATTAGGAACTATGGTAATAATGGGTATGGTAACAACAATTATAACTCTTATAATAAGCCCCCATATGTTCCAAACAAATATACCACTAGTAGTAATGTTTCTAGTGATTTGGAAAACACCATTAGATCATTTATATCTACTCAAAAGGAGCTCAATAAGGAGTTCATATCCAAATTCGAAAAACATGATATTTTGTTTGAAAGAGTAGATCAACTCACTAAGGAAGTTTCCTCATTAAAGAACATCATTATATCTCAAAAAGAGAAAAAAGTTGAGGAAGTTAAAATGCTTAGTGAAGTTAAGGAACCATTTGTTGATTTAGAGAAGTGTAGCTTGCATGAATTAATTTCTATCTTACAAAAATTTGCAAGTGATCCTTCTGTTAATATTAACCAGGCTGGTTTTGGTTCCTATATTGCTAATCATGTCTTAAAAGAAAAGATTGCTAGGTACAATCAAGAAGCTATGATACCACCTAAGCTTGGGGATATCTGGATCCCAAGGTACTAGTAACCATTGGAAAAGAGACACACCATGCCATTTTAGATCTAGGATCTAGTGTCTCTATATTATCTAAAGAACTATATGAAGTCCTTGAACTTAAAAATATTGAGAAATGCTCTATTGAACTTGCACTTGCTGATGATTCCATTAGACATGCTCTAGGAAAAGTAAGTGATGTACACATGACTTTTGTGCCTGTTGATTTTCTAATCATGGACATGGGGAATAAAACCTCTAGTCCTATTATTTTGGGAAGACCTTTTCTTCGTACTACAGGTGCCATTATTGATTCAAAGGAAGGGAATGTGAAGTTTCAGTTTCCACACAAGAAGAGCATGGAACACTTCCCAAGGAAGAGGGACACACCAAGGTTCAAGCTCCCTCATGAGCTACGTCCCCTTTGATTATCAAGTAAGTAAGCCTAGCTATATGGCTATAAAGAAAGCGCTTTACGGGAGGCAACCCGGTTGTTTTTGTTTGAGATTTTCTTTGAGTCCTCTTGCTGTAACAAGAGAGTAGTTTGTTAGTTTTGTTTCTGGGATTTTTAATAAAGAACCAAGTTTTACCTATTTTGGGTTTGAAAAGTTGCTATTCATTTTCGGAGAGTTTTCTGCCTGCACGAAGTCTGTGCACGGTTTGATTTTTCATTTTTTATCTGTAACTCCGATTGAGCTGTAATTTGAACTGTAGCTTCAACTTTTCATCCTCTACACGTGATTTTTGCAGATTTTTCTGACGAGTTTAAGTAGGGTAGAAAAATGCGTTTTGCTGCTGCTGTTTTTCTGGACAGATTCTGTCTTGATATTGTTTGATGCATTCTTTGAGCTTTTTGCTTGAATCTTTTTGATTCAATTGAGTTTATGAGTAGGCATACAACATTATATACTCTCTGGACATTCATATGAATTTTTGCCTAAGGATTTTATGCAGCAAGGAACCTATTTGTTTATCACTACTAATATCACCCCACAGAAAAGAAATGGGAGAAACGGTGTTTTGAAGTTTTTTCACAGGGATTAGAGGAGCTGCACCAAGAGCTATCCAAGGATGGTGAAGACCATAAGCTTGGGGATGTCAAGACAACCCCACTAGACCAACACACTCTCGGTTTGCACACGTCTAACTTCTGTTTTTCGATCAAAGCACTTTATCGTATAAACTTGGAGCGTCTGTTTTTTTTGCTTTTGTTATTTCGGTTTGTTAATAAGACCACCACTATCATTTATATATGAGAGAGCTACTGGAAGTTTGGGTTGAATTATGTTGGATGCTATTAAATATATTGGGATAGGGATGTTTGAGTTGATTTTAAAAGATACATATAGTTGCATAATTCATGTGCTTTGAATGAATGTTAATTTGCAAGTGTGTTGTCAAGAGCTATCTTTTACCATGTTTAGATGTTGAATTTTAACTTTACTTGGTTTAACATGGATTGATTAGTTCTATGGACACTTATGCATGCATTTAGATGGTCAACTTTCTCCCTATTGCTAGCCCAAAAATTACAACAAGTAAAAAGCTTGTTTCCCAACACCTTCAACCAAAGTTTTTCCAGTGAGTCCACCATATCTACCTATTAGCTTTATGCTATTCCAAGTATGTTTATCATGTTATATTGTGTTATCTACATTTCTGAATTTAAATGCTTATGTTATTGATTGTCATGGGAAAAATTGGTTAAAAGCTCTCACGAACTTGATGCACAATTTACTTTTATTGCATTTAATAAGCATGAACCATTGTGATTAAAATTATGAAGTTGTGGGCTTGACAATTGTTTTGGTTGGGAGTTAGCCCATATGTGCTGTCACATGGCAAGCTTTCAACATTGCACTTATTTATATTTAGTTGATGTCATGTACTTTTGTTTATGGATGCCTATCATGGGTGAAATGAATGTGGATACTTAGTAAGTTCAAAGAGTTTGTATAAATGGTTAGAGAAATGCCTGGGCCGCTAATCTAAGCCATGCATCATTCATGGTGGAAATTTACAGCATAACCATAATGTTCATTCAGTGATGCACCTCATAATAAAAAGCTATACCCATAGTAAATAAAAGAGTGCTGAGATTGTTCATTGTCTGTTTGTCTTGTTGTTTTGACATGGGCTTGTTCATGTCAAGGGGCAAGAGGTACCCCAGTGCAGTTCTTGATGATACTATTATTACTTGCAATGACCTTTATTTGAATTTACTTTGTGGACCAAAGTGAGTAACACATGGTGTAGGTACTTGTATTCAAGGGACATGAGACATTCAACCAATACATTGTCAAGCACACCACTCATATTTGCTTTCACTTTAAACATTAATCATTCAAGATGCTATGATAGGGGTAATGAGAGCTCCACACCAATGACTACCACATTGCAAGCATTAACTTAAGTAGAAGTGTTTGGAAGTTAGATGAAACTTATTCATGCTTTACCTCTACTTATTTATCTATCCAAAGTGTCCACCTTTTATATTCAGTTTTCATAAGAAGTACTCTATGACCACCATAGGATGTTTTTACTTTTCATTATGCATACATTTGGTCCATAGTACTTTCTTCTATGTTACACTTTGTGAATTTATCATTGAACATCTTTACATTGAGTATTTGATATCACTTCATAATTTATCTTGCATATTGTTATTCCTTTGAAGAATGAATCATTTGACTCTATGTAGCAATAGTAATCACCTTTGATATCCATTGATAGTATTAAAATGCAAAGTCCATGTTAGTTTTATCACCTTCATACTCGGGACGAGCATGGGTTAAGCTTGGGGATGTTGATGCATGTAAAATGCATACATGAACTTTACATTTTATTACATGTTATTCCATGTTATTTGCATCATATAAGGGTTATATTCATGATTTATATTGAGTTTTGGGGATAATTAACAACTTCCCCATTTTTCTGGAATTAACCCTGCGCTGTCAGAAAACCCCTTTTTCTATATTTTTGTTTCAGGGACCAAACGACGTCCAAATGACCTGAATTTACGGGGATCACTTTTTTGGAAGGAACGAAACGTAGGCGCAAAGGAATCGAAGAAACGGAGACCAGAAGGCCGAAAGGGGTGGGCCCACGCGGCCAGATTCCCTGACCGCGTGGGACCCACCATGGCCCTCGGGCCTCCGCTGCCGTCGATCTTTCTTCCCGAAGCTTCGTCTTGACCTAAAAACGACTATATATAGACCCCCCAGGGCTTTCGCGAAAGGAGCGCCGCCGAAACACAGAAACCACGAAACAGAGACCTGGAGCTGAAGATTGGAGGGGGAAAACTCCGGCGGGGCGCTGCCGGTGGTCTCCTTCCCTCCAACAACATCTCCACCGACACCATGATGAAGAGGGAGTAGTCCACCCCTGGACTATGGGTTTGTGGAAGTAACTTATGTATCTCTCCTCTCTATGAGCTTCACTAATTAGTACCGTATGAGCTGCTGAACATGATTACGGTCATCTATGTAATTCCTTTGTGGTGGATCTTTATTATGAGTTAATACATGTTTGAGATTGCAATGGTTTTGTTTCAGTTATGAAAGTAGATGCATATTATGTACCCCGTTCTTATTTACTTGTCATGATCAAGCATGTTTATGAGAGCATGTGAGGGGAACGTGTGCATTAGTTGGAGTAACGGGGGTGGCTAGTGCAGTGAACGTGAGAGAGTTCTGCGATCCACTTGGGTTTTCTACCTTACTTTGTTGCCTCACTAGGGATAAACAAAAATACCATGCTACCGGAGAGTGGATGTGACCTTGGCCACTACCTCCATGACTAGATCTAGCATGTTCTTATTTTAACTTCATGTCATTGAACTTATTGCTATGCTCTGATTTATCTTAATTACTAAGGTGTTATGATTTAGTTCGCATCTTGGTGGAGCATAAGAGAGAGAACAACTTATACTTGAGATCTCTATGTTAGGACGTGATGCCCATATTATTAATAACTTGTCAAACCATGTCTTGCCATCTTACATGTTAATTTTAGTGTTCCATTGTCTACCACGTTATCAAGAGAGAGTGCATTTGTGAAACCATGAACCCCGGTCCATTTTTAATCATAAGAAACACCTTTCCAACACTTTTATCACCACTTTTGTTTGCTGCCATTATTAAATCCGAAAATACAAAAACACTTTTACATCTTGCATTCATCATAAAAAACCAAAAATATCATTTACTTGTTCCACCATCATTGCATATTTATTTTACCATCATTGCATATTTACTACTGTTTGCATATTTATTTTATTATCATTCTCACACCTTGTGCTTGACAACCACTTGGTGAGGTTGAGGGCACAAAACAATTTATTTTGTTGCAGGTTCTCAAGAGAAGGATAAGGAGATAACACCTGAAATACTGGTTCCCCGAGAGTTCGATATTAAACCCTCGAGTCACCCCTCGTGGGGAAAACTGTCTTCCACTACTACATACACTCTGCACTTGGAGTCTCAACCTAACCCATTTACTTTTCACGCAGGTAATCACGCGAAGGGTCAGTAAAGTTTTCTGGCACCGTTGTGAGGTAACTACGTGAAGAGCCACAGGTAGTGCTTTCGGCAAACGTTCTGAAACATGTAGAGTTTGATCGCCGTAGGGTGTCTTCTAGTGTTTCGAGTAGGCCGGTAGCCTCACCTGTAGATGATGATGATGCGAATGCCACAATAGATGGACAGCTTCTATCACATCTTGTAGGTGAGGTCACTGAAGTGGATATGGATGAGGCTCAGCTGGGATCTTTTGATGACCTGTATGCTTCCGGCCGGAAATCTAAATCCGCTAAAATAAAAAATAAAAATCATCGCGCAAAAACGCGAGAAAGTCAAAATCTCCAATAGTTTCCCGTTGAATGGCATATTTGAAAATAGCAGAGGTCTAGGCGACTTGGCTAAACATTTGAATATTGCGCATCATGTGAGGGATCATAAGTTGGACTTTCTGGCTATTTCCGAGACCGGTAGACGAGATTTTCCAAGTACCCTGCTAGACCGCCTCTCAGGTGGAGTGGATTTTACTTGGCATTCTTGTCCCCCTCGAGGTAGATCAGGTGACATGCTACTTGGCATCAAAACCGACACCATGGAGTTGTTGGACTGTTCGGATGGTGAATTTCATATTAAGTTTCAAATCCGCAACAAATCTGACAACTTTATATGGAGTTTGGTTGCTGTGTACGGTGCTGCCCAAGAAGAATATAAGGTTGCTTTTCTTCGAGAATTGGTTAATCTAGCTAAGGATAACCCACATCCTATTCTTATAGGAGGGGATTTCAATATGCTGAGGTACCGTTACGAGAAAAGTAGGGGTAGATTCGATGGTCATTGGCCTCACTTGTTCAATGCTGTAATTGATAGCTTGTCCTTAAGGGAGGTTCATATGACAGGGAGACAATTTACTTGGGCTAATAGTCTCCCCGAGCCGACATACGAGAAGCTGGACCGGGTTCTGATGGATTCCCGTTGGGAGGATAAATATCCATTGGTAACGGTACGTGCTTTGGAGCGTATTGATGCATTCTCGGATCATGCCCCCATACTCCTATCTACTGGAGCATCGATTCCGCCCGTTAAGCCTCAATTCAAATTCAAATTAGGTTGGCTGTTGCGGGATGGTTTTGATGATTTGGTTAAAAGGATATGGTCTCAACCGGTTGTGGGCGACGGTGCTATCCAACGGTGGAATAATAAGATGCGCAATATGCGTAAATTCCTTCGTGGGTGGGCGAGACACACAACTGGCATGCTTAAAAAAGAAAAAGAGCGCCTGTATTCCATTATTGATGAGCTTGATAAACTAGCAGAAGTACGACCCTTATCAGCAAATGAGAATGACCTAAAACAGCATTCAAATGAGCAAGTGGGTCGTATGCTGCGAGAAGAAGAGCTCAAATGGTACCAAAGATCTAAGTCTCAATTTATTCTGCAAGGGGATTCGAATACAAAGTACTTCCATAATGTTGCTAATGGCAGACATAGGAAGAAATGTATTCATTCTCTTCATCAGGATGAGGGCTTGATCGAAGGACAGGATCAGCTTAAGTATTATATCACGAACTACTATAAAGGTTTGTTCGGGGCTCCCGAGGAAGGAAACTTCACTCTAGATGAGTCTCGGACGGATGATATTACCCAAGTAACTCCTGAGGAAAACAACTTTCTTACGGCTCCCTTTTCTGAAGAGGAGATAAGCAAGGCGGTTTTCCAGATGGAGCACAACAAGGCGCCTGGACCTGATGGTTTTCGAGCTGAGTTCTACCAGCATTTTTGGGAAATCATCAAGTCTGACTTGCTTGAGTTATTTGGCTGTTTACACACCGGACAACTGGAGCTATTTCGCCTAAACTTCGGGGAAATCGTTTTGTTACCTAAGATTCAGAATGCTGAAAGGATACAACAGTATCGGCCTATATGTCTTCTGAATGTTAGTTTCAAAATCTTTACTAAAGTGGCGACCATTCGGTTAAATTCGGTGGCTGATCATGTGGTGAAACCTACCCAAACAGCTTTTATGCAAGGGAGGAATATCCTAGATGGGGTCGTGGTTCTACACGAGACCGTGCATGAGATGTATACGAAGAAACTAAATGGGTGATATTCAAAATCGACTTTGAAAAGGCTTATGATAAGGTCAAATGGCCGTTCCTCCTACAGACTCTGAGAATGAAAGGCTTCTCGGACGAATGGTGTTCCTTGGTTCATAATTTTGTTTCTGGGGGTAGCGTAGCGATAAAATTCAATGATGACGTCGGTCGCTACTTACAAAAAAAAAGGGATTAAGGCAGGGTGATCCTCTATCGTCTATACTATTTAATATAGTGGCGGATATGCTGACCATCATGATTGAACGGGCAAAGTCGGATGACCAAATTGAAGGAGTGGTTCCTCATCTAGTCGATGGTGGATTATCTATCCTTCAATATGCAGACGATACAATTCTCTTTATGAAACATGATCTAGATAAAGCAGCGAATCTGAAATTGATATTATCAGCATTCGAGCAATTATCGGGATTGAAAATTAATTTCCACAAGAGTGAATTGTTTTGCTTCGGCAAGGCTCAGGATGCAGCTGCTCAATATGCCGATATATTTGGCTGTGAGCAAGGTCAATTTCCAATAATGTATCTCAGAATGCCAATACATTACCGGAAGCTGACTAATGCGGAATGGAGACACGTTGAGGAACGTCTTCAAGCAAGGCTATCTAGCTGGAAAGGAAAATTGCTATCTCTTGGTGGGAGGTTGGTTCTCATTAATTCGGTACTGACGAACATGGTACTGTATATGATATCCTTCTTCCACATTCCAAAAGGGATCTTGCATAAGTTGGATTACTTCCGATCAAGATTCTTTTGGCAAGGAGATGGTGATAAAAAGAAATATAGACTGGCCAAATGGAATGTTGTTTGCCGATCTAAAGATCAGGGAGGGCTGGATATTCATGACCTTAATGTCAAAAACTCAGCCCTTCTAGGTAAGTGGCTTTTTAAGTTGCTTACCGAAGATGGGATATGGCAAACACTCCTTAAGAGAAAATACATTGGTATAAAGGCGGTATCACAGGTGTACTGGAAACCTGGTGATTCCCACTTTTGGGCCGGACTGATGGCGACTAAGAAACATTTCTTTCGCTTCGGGGTATTCAACATTAAGGATGGTACGGAGATTAGATTCTGGGAGGACAAATGGTTAGGTAACACTACCCTTCGGGATCAATATCCGGCCCTATACAACATTGTGCGTCATAAGGGGGATACCATTGCCACGGTCATGCAAAGCTCTCCTCCTAATGTGACGTTCATGCGAGATTCAATTGGGCCGAGACTAACGTCTTGGAATTCCTTGTTGGCACGGTTGACGCCGGTTCAACTCACACAAGGCTCCGATGAGTTTCGTTGGAATCTATGTGAGAATGGAAAATTCTCTGTGGATTCCATGTATAGGGCGTTACTACATTCCGACGTACCGGTCGATGATAATAAAAAAATATGGCAAATGAAGATACCACTTAAAATAAAAGTATTTACGTGGTATCTTCGTAGGGGTGTCATTTTAACTAAAGATAACCTTGTAAAACGGAACTGACATGGAAGTACTAAGTGTATGTTTTGTCCATAACAAGAGACAATAAAACACCTATTCTTCGAATGTAGTTTCGCACGTTCTATTTGGTCAGCCATCCAGATAGCGTCTAACTTATATCAACCAAAGTCTGTTGCTAATGTGTTTGGCAACTGGCTTCATGGTATTGATAAAAAGTTTAAAACCGTTATTAGGGTGGGAGCGATAGCCGTTATTTGGTCGCTGTGGCTTAGTAGAAATGACAAGTTTTCAATGATAAAGATGTTTCTCGTTTGCAGGTACTCTACCGGTGCACAAGTATTCTCCGTTCCTGGTCCACCTTACAACGGGAGGGACATCGAGGCCTCTTTACGGAGGCATGTGCACGTTTGGAAGAGGTGGCGAGGGATATTTTTACCCAACATGGATGGTCGCTTGATCGCCGGACTGGTCCTCCATAGGCGTTCGCATTCATCTTCAGTGCTGGCGTTTTACTTTATTCACTTCACGGTTGTAATTCGTCTAGTGCTTCACACTCTTTTTATTTTTGCTCTTGGATTGCGGCTGTGTGCATTAATATGCAGAGGCCGGGTGTAATGCTTTCATTTAAGTAATAAAGCCCTTTATCTAAAAAATGGTTGTCGGTTGCATAGTAGCAATTAGACATTTCGTTTCTATGTGTACATTCCAAATTTGGTTTTGAAATTTTTTAAGGATTGTGAACACACATCTTATGAACACTCATAAATTTGTTTCGAATTTTTTCATAACTTAAAATCTAAATTTAGGATTGTAAACACAAATCTTATGAACACACAAATCTAAATTTAGGATTGCCGGGCTGGACTTTTCAATAGTATTTACCACTGTTGGACTTGCGAGTCCCAGTGCTTGACGAGCTCTGACTCGAGCGGACCAGACAGAACTAGACCCGAACTCAAGCGGTCGAGCATGACAAAAGTCCGAGGCGACTAAGGCGGCGGCGGCCTGGGACACGAGCGGCGCCGGCGGTGGTCGAGGGTCTGGGGCGTCGTCGAACAGAGAGCGGCGGGCTCAGCGTCGGCGCGCGCCTGACCTGGTCGAGGCGACGCGGTGAGCGGCACACTGGGAGTGGTCGAGTGGCGCCGGCGCGCACCTGACCAGGTCGACGCGGAGAGGGCTCTAGCCTCCAGGCGGCGGTGAGCCACCGGGCGCAACCGCGCGAAGAAAGGTAACATTTTTTTCCCTTCAATCTCAAGTCCCAATCGACACGGCTACAGCTTCGGAATCTGACCTTGTATAAAATACAAGTTTAATCCTTGTAGAACAAGTCTAATGGGAATCCTCGTACAACACACCAGTTTCCTTATTATATATGTATATACATACACGAATTAATCCAGCGTTTTGCCCTGTGCGCACAGCATGGACGGATTGTCGCCTGAAAGTATGGGAGGGGCTAACTTGGGGGTCCTGAGTCTCCGTATGAACAGACGACATATGAGTACGGTATGGCGACATGCATACACGAACAGTATGAACAGATTGTCGCCTGAAAGTGCGGGAGGGGCTGAGTCGGGGGTCTTGACATCGTGATCTGCCGGACATATGAGTAGGGTATGGCGACATGCCCAACCTATGCTCTGGATTGGAGCAACTGCCGGATTGTGTTGGGCAGCGTGGAGGTGCTACCGGTACCGTGTTGCCCTACGCAGCTACGGCAGGGACATGATGACGGCCAGCCAGGGCAGCAAGGGTAGCGAGGGCGATCCAGTCATCGGGCGCGACATTGAGATCAACCGCGTAATCTGCATCCTCTCCCGCCGTACCAAGAACTGCGCCGTGCTCGTCGGCGAGGCAGGGGTTGGCAAGACGGCCATCATCGAGGGCCTCGCCCAGCGCATCGCCAGCGGGAAAGTCCCTGCCAAGCTTGCGGGAGCACGCATCGTGGAGGTCGATCTTGGGGGCATGGTGGCTGGGACTAACCTCCGTGGCATGTTTGAGGAGCGGATCAAAAATGTGATAAGTAGCAACGACGATGTGAACGGCAAGGTGATCTTGTTCATCGATGAGATGCACATGCTTCTTGGGGCTGGTAAAGGTTCAGGTAGCACGGATGCTGCCAACCTGCTGAAGCCGGCGCTGGCCCGTGGTCGTGTCAGCTGTGTGGGCGCCACGACTATCAAAGAGTACCGCAAGTACATTGAGAAGGATGCCGCGCTCGAGCGGCGGTGCCAAAAGGTTAATGTTGAGGAGCCAAGCGTGCAGGCGACCATCGCCATTCTGCAGGGGCTTAAACAGCGGTACCAAGACCACCATGGCTTGGAAATTGAGGATGTTGCTATTGTTGCTGCCGCACAGCTTGCAGGCCGCTATATCACTGGTATGTGTAGAATTTTACTCTTGTTTGAGCAACCAACAATGTTTGTATCGATTCGTTGTATCAATGAGTTTTATGTCGGAGAATATTGATGGAGTCTGTCTGCACTATAGATCATCGGTTTCCTGATAAGGCAATTGATCTGATTGACGGGGCATGCGCTGCCGCAAATATCCTGGACGACACTGAAAGAGAAGCAACCGCCACAAGGACGCAGATTATGGGTCCGGGTCATGTCACACAGGTAGGCATTCATTTGCCTGAATAATTTCCTTTATTTCTATGATGTTGTGTGCCTGTCATGTTCCAACGTTTTTTGTTGTTTGAAGGTTGTTAGCCGGTGGACTGGAATTCCTGTTGCTGCTATTGATCAAGAGGAGAAGGATAAATTACTCCACCTGGCAGACAAATTGCATGAGCGAGTTGTTGGCCAGGAGGAGGCAGTTAATTTGGGCTTGATCAGCCTGGCCAACCAGTAGGTTATTTTCTCTTTTTGGGCTCAACTGGTGTTGGAAAGACAGAGCTTGCAAAAGCTCTTGCCGAGCAGTTATTTGACAGTGAAAATATGTTGATTCGCTTTGACATGTCCGAATATAGTACGCCCGGTTCTGTTTTGTGCCACATTGGAGCACCTCCAAGGTTTGTATTGTTTTCGCCTTTATTTCTCATTGTTACATTGTCACATCATACCTAGTCTTTTGTTTGATTGGTGTTAATGCTTCTCTAATAAATTTTTACAGCTATCACGGTTATGAAGATGGTGGACAACTGACTGAGAAAGTCAAGAGGCGCCCATACAGTGTCATCCTCTTTGATGAGGTGGAGAAGGCGCATTGCTCAGTGTTCAATGTTTTTCTTCAACTCCTCGATGATGGTTTGTTGACTGATGACAAAGGCCAGACAGTAGATTTCAAGAACACCATAATCATCATGACCTCAAATCTGGGATCAAAGCACCTCGCATTAGTAATGGCTGGAGAAAACACAATAGAAGACGCACGGCGCCTTGTCATGGAACAGGTTTGTGAACACTTTGCTTTCCCCTGTAAAAGTCTGCCACAGCCTCATGCTGATTTGTCATATGTTGGTGCAGGTTCGGCGACACTTTGCGCCTGAGCTTCTCAACAGGCTGAGTGAGATAGTGATATTGAGCCACTTTCGGACGAGAAGCTGAAGGAGATCGTGAAAATCCAGATGAAGGCCGTAGTTGCCAGAGTAGCTAACAAGGGCATCTCTCTACACGCGAGTGATGCCGCCGTGGACGTCGTTTTCTCGGAATCATACGAACCGGTAATGTCAGCAGCTTATTTTCAGAATCATACACGATCAGTCTCCTGTTTGCAGACAACACAAGGGTCTTTGGTTGCTTTATGCTTTGGTAGCTATAATATATATATGCTTGGTTTGCCGCAGATGTACGGCGCAAGGCCTGTTAGGCGGTGGTTGCAGAAGAATGTGATGACGGTGATCTCGGAGATGCTGGTCAAAGGAGAAGCTGACGAAGGTTCAACGATATCGATTGATGCCACCGATGACAACAAGGCGCTGAAGTATGAGGTTGTGAAGAAGGGTGGCCAGAAGTAGAGCCTGTCGGTGACTGCGACGAGGACAATTATGATTCTTGGGCCATGCATGGCTGCGAGCAGTAGTGATAGGTCCCTCGTACGTGGTATATCTTTTGTAAATGTCAAGCCTAGAAGCTGGTCATGTCCTGCAGCTGAGAAGCTGCAACACACATTTGGTTGCTGACTGGGTTATATTTTCGTAGTATAGTTTCATTTTGGCTGTGGAAACCGGATGAGTCAATCGCACCATGCTTTTGAACATGAAATCAGTTATCTCTACTATATAATATTGTTTGAGTAGGTGTTGGTGCGTTTTTCACTTTTCCGGTTTTATCCCTAAGTTTTGGGAGAATTTACGGCCGCTGTCACCGCAAGTGAAATACAACGCGCAGTCCTTTTTTTTATGTCTCATACCGGTTCGCTACCACCAAACAAACTCTGCCCCACTAGCTAGCCAGAAAATCGCATCAGGCGGCGATCTCGGCTTGGAGTTCGCTACGGCGGCCGCGCCTATAGAGCATGTGACCTGTTCTCCCCAGCCTTCCCCAGCCGCGCAAGCTTCTCCCCGCGAAAAAATGGCGGCTGGAGCTTCATGGTCGACGGCGGCGGCACATCTGGGACGGCCGGACCGCCGGATCAGGTGAGGACATGTCGTCTCTTCCAGCTTGAGGCCACCCCGCTCCTTGCGCCGGCCTACCTACAAGCCAGCGCACCGCCCGCGTGACCAGCCCTCCCTTCACCTTCACCTTCACCGTCTGCCTTCCCCGCATCTCCGGCGGCCACCATAGCCAGGGGAAAGTGGTTCTCTTCGTTCAGTTTTTTCCCAAAACAATCCAAATCCAAATCTGAATAACCGGGGGTCTTCTTCCTCCTGCTTCGTTGTTCTCCACAGAGCCCGAGATGGAGGCCTTGGAAGGAACCCTTTTGGCGGATCTGCGGTCTGGCTCTCAGACCTGCTCACGTAGTATTCGATCTGGAGTCTTTGCTCTGTTCCCGTCCTCTTCTTCTTTGCCGCCATGGGGGTGTCCGGCAGCTTGAGAGCAGTTGATGGGGAGGTCTTTGTCGAGGACTTGGCTGTCGGTGTGCCACTGTGACCAACGCCATGGACTGTGCACAATCCACTTCGTACATCTCCCTCTAGCTTCCATGCCCGGTTGATTGAAATAGAGAGGTGTCTGTGCCCGGTACATGTTTGTGTTATTGTCCCAAGGAAGCTAGCAGAAATTAAGAGATGTGTATTTGTCAGATATGATACATGATGCATTCCATACAAAGGCAGAGAACAGTGTATGTTGATAGTTCATGCCTGCTGCTATTGGGTAAGTGCATGTGCGACTTGCAATGTTTGATTGAATGCTAAGAAGCAAAGTGGGATGGACGCTGAGTCACCGACCATGGGAGTTCCGACAGTCCGGTAGTCTCTTTGTGCAGGTATGTTACTCCTATGTCTCAACTTCCATTTTTCTTTAGCTGCATCTTGATCCATCTCATCCATTGGTGCCTAATCTAGACAACTTATTTGCTCTTTAGAATGGAGCAGACTCGCGGAGTTTGTTGTGCACCATGGTGTCATGTTAACTGTTTTCCATGTCTGGTTAATTCAGTTCATTCAGTGTGATAGGTTTTATTTCGTAGAATGTGTATTTTTTAAAACCATAGATAATGTGCCTAGAGATATAGTATGGAATTTGTTGTGCTTGAATATGTGCCACTGAATCATGCTGTGTACATGGCGATTTTAGATGTTGATATTCATGCAATATTTCTAGAAGGTGAAGGAAAGAGTCGATAGCACAAGCAGCAGCAAAAGTATTACAATACTTGCTTTAGCACTCATCTATGTTAATCACGACCCACTGCAACCCATGTCCGAAACCCTCATGAAGTGACTAAATCTGCTTGGAAGCCTATTACTCAGCCTGGTGTTCCGAGGGAAGAGCTGAAACAGGCAAGCACTCCTGTAACCAACCCTACTGCCAAGCGCTCCAGAGTTACTTCCTCATAAGCTGCTAAAGATTCAGCTTCCAAAGCTAATCAGAATGTTCGTAGTGGTGTGTCCTAGAGGCTTTGTGAACCCCCTTTTTATCATTAATATCCCATTCCTTGCTTTGATTAGCTTTACAGTAAAGATTCAGCAAGTATCAGGTGATTATCGTGAGAGTAACTTAAGATGGCAAACTACTTGTAGGGTATACAACAAAAATCATGATATGAACTATGATATATTAAACTGTTTTTCAGGTTTGCGAGACTATTTTTTTCTTTTTATATCCGTAGCAACGCATGGGCAGCTTCAAAATAAAAATAAAAATAAACTATAAAGCCATGTTATTTTGTAAGATTTTACAAGGTTTTGACCTATATTGTTATGTTGGTACATGAATATTTGGACTTCACAACCAGAGATATATGTCATTCAGTTTCTTTCTGGCTCAATGCCTTGGACTTTTTTCTTCTACTTTCAAGTATTTCCAAATTCGACCGCAAAGTGCATTACCCAATTGATCAATTAGCAAGAATGTCAGAATTTGTTTCTCTCCCGTTGCAACGCACGGGCATTTTGCTAGTGTGAGATAATATTGACTATTGATTATTACATGATCTTTGCGTCCGTCACAAAACCTACATTAAGTTTGAAAAGTATTTGCAAACAGAGCTGGCACGGATGTTGGTTCACAGGTAGGATTTGGGCACAAACAAACACGAAATGGATTAGCGAACGTTGGGCTCAATTTATTCGTGGGCCCAGCTTTGACCTGCGATTGCGTGACCAGACCGGAATTGCCTAAACCCGGACCGGCCAAGCCTGGCAAGTCCGAGGCGACGAGGGTTTTAAGGCGGCGACGAGCAGCGGAATGCGGCGCTGGCGGGCACCTATACAGGTCGAGGATCCACGGCGTCAGCGAGCAGAGAGCGGCGTACTGGGAGTCGAGCGCCCCCGCCGCGCGCCTGACTTTGTTGAGGATCCAGTGCGGCGGCGAGCGTCACGTTGGGTTTCCGGCGGTGCCGGTGCGCCGTGACAAGGTCGAGGCGGCTGCGATCCACGGAGAGCACCGGAGCAACCGCGCGAACAAAGGTAGGTAACATTTTTTTTTATTGTATCTCACGTTCCAAGTCGACATGGCTAAAGATGATAAAATACAAAATCTTATCTAGTAGCACAAGAAATCCCGGTTTCTTGCAATCTCTATATATACATGCCCAAAGTAACCCATCGTCTTTTCCCTGTGCGGCACGACGTGAACAGATTATCGCTTGACAGCATGAGCATGGGAGGGACTACCTTGGGGGCCTTGGCATCGCGATCTGCCAGACATATGAGTAAGGTATGGCGGCGAGACATCGAACCTGTGCTCTGGTTTGGAGCAACTGCCGGATTGTGTTGGGCAGCGTGGCGGTACTACCAGTACCGTGTCGCCCTACGCAGCTACAGCAGGGACATGATGAAGCCCGGCGAGGGCGATCCAGTCATCGGGCGCGACGTCGAGATCGACCGCGTCATCTGCATCCTCTGCCGCCGTACCAAGAACTGCGCTGTGCTCGTCGGTGAGGCAGGGGTTGGCAAGACGGCCATAGCCGAGGGCCTCACCCAGCGCATCGCCAGCGGGAAAGTCCCTGCCAAGCTTGCCGGAGCACGCGTTGTGGATGTCGATCTTGGGGGCATGGTGGCTGGGACTTGCCTCCGTGGCATGTTTGAGGAGCGCATCAAAGCTGTGATAAGTAGCGCCGAGGATGTGGACGGCAAGGTGATCCTGTTCATCGATGAGATGCACATGCTTCTTGGGGCTGGTAATAATACAGGTAGCATGGATGCTGCCAACCTGCTGAAGCCGGCGCTGGCCCGTGGTCGTGTTCGCTGTGTGGGTGCCACGACTATCAAAGATTACCGCAAGTACATTGAGAAGGATGCCGCGCTGGAGCGGCGGTGCCAAAAGGTTCTTGTCGAGGAGCTGAGCGTGCAGGCGACCATCGCCATTCTGCAGGGGCTTAAACAGCGGTACCAAGACCACCATGGCTTGGAAATTCAGGATGCTGCTATTGTTGCTGCCGCACAGCTCGCTGGTCGCTATATCACTGGTACGTATAGTTTTTTATTACTCTTGTTTTTGTTTGAACAACCTGCAATGTTTGTCTCGAGTAGTTGTATTGTATCCATGAGTGGCAAATATATGTTGGACAAAACTGATTGCTCTCTGTACTGGGTTATATATTATAGATCGTCAGTTTCCTGATAAGGCAGTTGATCAGATGCACTGCCGCAAGCATGCTGGTCGACACCGAAAGTAGATCTGTAGATTCTGTGAAGGAAGGGATTGTTGGTCCCCGTCATGTCGCACAGGTAGGAATTCATTCCTGAATAATTTCCATTATTTCTATGGTGTTGTGTGCCTGTCATGTTCCAACGTTTTTTGTTGCTTGAAGGTTGTCAACCGGTGGACTGGAATTCCTGTCGCTGCTATTGATCAAGAGGAGAAGAAGAAATTACTCCACCTAGCAGACAAATTGCATGAGCGAGTTGTTGGCCAGGATGAGGCGGTTAATTTAGTTGCCCAAGCGGTGTTACGTTCTTGGGTTGGACTTGATCAGCCTGGCCAACCAATAGGTTCTTTTCTCTTTTTGGGCTCGACTGGCGTTGGAAAGACAGAGCTCGCAAAAGCTCTTGCGGAGCAGTTATTTGATAGTGAGAAGATGTTGGTTCGCTTTGACATGTCCGAATATAGTGAGCCACATTCTGTTTTGCGCCTCATTGGAGCACCTCCAAGGTGTGCATTGTTTTCGCCTTTTATTTTGCAACAGTACATTGTCACATCATGCCTAGTCTTTAGTTTGACTGGTGTTAATGCTTCTCTGATAATTTTGTATAGCTACTATGGTTATGAAGATGGTGGACAACTGACTGAGAAAGTCAAGAGACGCCCATACAGTATCATTCTCTTTGATGAGGTGGAGAAGGCGCATCACTCAGTGTTCAATGTTTTTCTTCAACTTCTCGATGATGGTTTGTTAACTGATGGAAAAGGCCAGACAGTAGATTTCAAGAACACCATGATCATCATGACCTCAAATCTGGGATCAAAGCACCTCGCACGAGTAATGGATGGAGAAAACACAATGCAAGACGCACGGGGCCTCGTCATGGAACAGGTTTGTGAACCCTCTGCCGCATGCCCCCTGTAAAGGCTGCCACAGCCTCATGCTGATTGTCATATGTTGGTGCAGGTTCGGCAACGCTTTGCACCTGAGCTTCTCAATAGGCTGAGTGAGATGGTGATATTCGACCCGCTTTCGGACGACAAACTGAAGGAGATCGTGAAAATACAGATAAATGCCGTTGTTGCCAGAATAGCTGACAAGGGCATCTCTCTACACGCGAGTGATGCTGCCTTGGACGTTGTTTTCTCCGAATCGTATGAACCGGTAATGTCAGCAGCATATTTTCAGAATAATGCACGATCAGTCTCCTGTTTTTCGACAACTAGGGGTTTGAGGTGCTTTCTGCTTTGGTAACTATATAATACATATGCTTGGTTTGCCGCAGATGTACGGTGCAAGGCCTATTAGGCGGTGGTTGCAGAAGAATGTGATGACGGTGATCTCCGAGATGCTGGTCAAAGAAGAAGCCGACGAAGGTTCAACGATATCGATCGATGCCACCGATGACAACAAGGGGCTGAAGTATGAAGTTGTGAAGAAGGATGATTCTTAGGCCATGCATGGCTGCAAGCAGTAGTAATAGGTCCCTTATGTTTTTTTTCTAAATGTCAGCTTAGAAGCTGGTAATGTCATTGAGCTGAGAAGCTGCAACGCTGAACATCTGGTTGCTGGCTAGTTTTTCTTTTTTATCTCTTCTTTTAGGAGTAGTATATTTATTATTAATTCATGATTAGTAAAACTCTGCAGCCAAATGTGAATTCGGTTTGGCTGTGGAACAAGATCGCCACTGACACTTAGGATTGGCAAATTGTGCAGCGATTTCACTTGGAAACTGTGTTTCAAAATAGTGGTTCACACAACTGGAAGATGCTCAAAATAGCACTAGTGGTTCAGCGAGAATACATAGCTGGAAGATTGATCAGGAACGAGTCACGCATTTCTTCCCTTTACCGTTGATAACCAAACATACATTCAGAAATATCACAACTTGTTGCTACAAAAAAAAACATCAGCAACTAGAGGCCCCATTCTCTGGATGTTCACAAGGACGGGAAGAACTTGTTGAGGTTGACCGGCAGGGAGTTGCCTTGAAAGACCTGAACCTGTCCCACTGGTGTCTCCCTGTCCAAACATGAGTATATATGTGGGCTATCTATATATTCAAGAGTTAAACGAGAGAAAACAACTCCCGGATAGATACGAGTAATTATAAAGACCCCTCGAGTAACATGCAGCAGGTTGAGCGCCAGATGGACAAAATAGGACTCAGACCAACAGCGTGGCAAATCATCAGTTAGAAATAGTTTTAAGGATGTCACAAAAAAATTCCGCTAAACCCAAAGATTTCTACACTGTAAAATTATATCTGCCAGACTAGTTAACTGACTGGGAGTAGCGCACACTGGAAAATTTCTTCTCATGTGCATGCAGCTTGAGCTCCCCGGTGTGTGTGCAGAGGTCCCGCCCATTACGGGAGAACCAGACCGGTCTCTTTGGTCTTCATGACCGCAGGAGCCGCTAGTCGATGTTCCGCGAGAACGACGGCAACGGCGCGCCGTCCTGGGGCCGAAGGATGACTAGGACGCAGAACATCCCGAGCATCGGCAGGACCACGAGCCATTTCAGTAGCTTGAAGTAGTGCGTGTGGAAGGTGAGCGAGTACTCGTCGGTGAAGTGGAGCCCGTGCTTATCGATCATCTCCACGAGCACGGTCCCCGTGGTTCTGACGGGAACGGTTGGGAGCTGCATCCGTTTATGTCCTGGTTCATTGTAAACGTTGCTGACTGTGAGTTGCCTATCTCCCTGGGACAAGCAAAGTTACCAGAAACCCAGCAGTAAAATCGAGATAAGTTGAGAGTTAGTAAAAGTGTTTGGTTTGTGCATCAGGTGAGGTTTTGGGCTGGCAGAGTGTACCGTCACGTTGTAAGGAGCTTGATTTCCGTAAGGAACCCTGTACTTGTCTACAATCTCAAACTCTACCCAGAAGTGCTTGCCCTCTTCGTCCCGGAATGCCCTTGAACCATGCTTTAACATAAATACCTTGACGGTTGTGTTTGTATGCAGCATTATTCCTTCCTTGGTTTGATGATCTCCATTCCTGCAAATAAATCAGAATGAGAAGTGTTCTTGTTACCATCCTTACCACTATGTATAAACCAAACTCAAGCAGAAGCTGACGGATTCACTCAATAGAGAAGCCTGATATGAGTTAAACTTGTGTACCTTGAGCGGATGGTGCGGTGATTGAGTGGAAAAGCAAAAAAACATTGCCGTTCATGGTGGTAACAATAAGATCAAGGTCATCTCCGCCATCTACATTGTCAGCCAAAACCATAGTGTACCTGTCAATGTGCAAAGAAGTGAGGTCATGATTTTTCCCCAAATGTAAGTACAATACCCGAAAGTGCTATCAAATATCTTGAAGAACAGAAAAGCAATGACATACGAGGTTTCTCCAATGTCAAGAACATCTGCACAGCCGCTAGAGCCCTCGATCAAATACAAATAACCATCAAATGACGTAGTAGCAAGGGTTAGTCCTTGTGTTTTTTCTCCACGTTTGCTCATGTCAAGTAACAGAACAGGACTCATGATCCTTCCATGTGCTCTATATGGGAAAGGTTGAACTTTTGAGCCATCCTTTCCACTAAGAACATAGATGTTTCCTGATACAGTTGGAACCACAACATCAGTGTGGCCATCTCCATTGATGTCCCCGACAGTAGGTCGCCGTCATCATATTGTAACAACAATCAGATTGCAAATACAAAAGCCTAGTTGAAACAAAGTAAAGAAAATGAAGATGCCGCAACAGGAATACGACCATGTGACATCTTTATTTTAAGTAAAACCGAGTTATGATGTTCTGAATCCGTCTTTAAAAAAATAGATTAGAAGTCCCAGAAGTCAGAATGGTTGAATCTGAAAGGTATCTAAGCAAGATTCTGGGCAAATGTATTCTCCTGAGCTAAACTAGGCAAGCAGGTTCAGCATATGTAGCCATTGCAGAATATAGATTATCAAGAGACAGGGATTATGCTGGCATATGAACAGAGAGTCGAACTTATAAAAGCAATCAGTTACACCCATACAAAAAATTGGGTGAAACTTGCCTGTGGAACAAGGCTCTTAAGATGGACCTCCCAGATTTCTTCTCCCTTTGCAGTCCAAGCTGCTACATTGCCATGCACATCAGTAGTGACCATCTCGATTTTTCCATCATCGTTGATGTCTGCTGCAATGACTGGTGCATCGATCTCAGCCATCTCAAGTGGGAAATTTTTCCTAATCTTACCTACATTGACAAAATCAACAACACAAAGCTTGTAGTTATTTTACATATTAGTAGCGTGTCAGCACATCAAATATACAAGTATGGACGACTGGGAATTCTTGTTTTCGTATGAGGTTCACTGAATTATAAAGAAAATTTCCAAACTAAAAATAGCATACGGAAACTAATTATATTTTACACCAGGTTTTATACAATTATAGTCATGAAACGCTAAGCTATGTGAGCTAAATGTATGTACAGTATATGAAATGAAAGCTCAGGTTAAATATGCTTTTGGATGCAGTACTTCATCTTATGAGGTTAAGAATTTACCGTGATGATCGATGACATAAAACAAGCCATAGGAAGTTCCAACAAAGATGTCCAAATTTCCATCACCGTCCAAATCAACAACAGTTGGAGACGAATATGCATGAGCCCGGAAGTTCCCATTTTCGGTACTCAAATCAAGGTCTGCAGTCCATTTAACTTGTTTTGTGTCAAGGTTAAAAACAACTATACCACTTGCTATATATTTTCCAATGTCAATACCTCCTAACTCTTTTATATGCGCTGGGTTATCATAATACCTGCCAGAAAAGACAGCAAGTTACTAGAATGCATAATATACACAGCCACAGTAACACAAGCAGGAAATCATGAAGTGCTTATTTTGTGGTTCAAAGTTTTGCATTAAGATAAAACATGCCTATGAAATGCATCTGTCATTTAATAAGTTAAATAAAGCATGCCTATGAAATGCTTCTAGTTTGGAAGCAAAAATTAAACAGAGGAAAAACATGAAATGATCAAGTACATATGACACAGATGAGTGTGACTGTGATACTAAGAAAGAAGAGGCCAAATTACTTCAAACATATTTACCTATTGATATCAGCAATCAATGGACTTGCATAAATGCTGGAACTAACTTCGGTCTGCCATCTCAGCTCCACATGTTTCGGACAGTTGGTCTTCAACAATGCATCTTCATCACTACAGAAATGTTACAGACATTACATTGCTGAATGTACACATTAATCCGTACATACGGCTGATACTATTTGCCTTGGCACCTTTGAAAGGCGTAATCTGCATGATGATACTTTGCATATTCTCTGGTCTAATTAAATTACTAAGTTACACCATAAGTTGTGTGCTTGTGGCATTTGCAGAAGTGCACTTGAAATTAGTGCAATGTATAAGAGCATTTCACTTATGCCAGTATTTAGTGGAAAAAACAGTATTATACTGCAATAATTTGAAGGAATCCGCTTTTGATGTATAACTTACTCCTTTGAAAAATGTAATAAGCATTTTATTACTGTCATTTTGCTCCCTGTTTGTTGTTTTGCAGCCATTTTAAGAATCAATATGCCACTGAATGTCAGGTAAAGTTCTATCTAATGCCGTGTGATTTCTATGTGGACAAGTTCGAATCTATTTCCAGTTCTGTCATAGATATCAACAGATTGCTACATAACGACAATTTTGAAGAACCAGCCGCGGATCACACGCTTGTTCTACAACTTTCAGGTGATACTCATATTTTATGGCAACCTTTACATTCAGGAGCTACCACAAAGCAGTATTGGTGAAGTTCTGACTAGGTCGTGGTTGTAGGCCTCACAGAAGCAAGTGTTTCTGCCTTTTCAGCTCTGTCTTCGTTACTTTTCTCGGTTGGGGTGGTAGAGGGAGGTTGGGAGAGCTTACGGGATATGTGCAAAGCTATCAGCACAAGACATAATCAGATGGAATGAGCATATTTGCAGGGTAAATACTGCCCCAGGCCCAAGGATCCCACTGTTTGATAGGTGATGACACGCAATCATATTTTGTGCGGGCCAAATGAGCTCAGGTTCACATATTTAAGCAACCAGACTAGCATGTATTAGAACTGGGAATTGCATTCTTCTGCAGCAGTAGCCTGCTTAACTGAATACCATGACAGCTTATAGAACACCAGATTCAAATACTAGCATGTATGAGTAAATAGGATGGGTTCATTACTTTATAAGCTTCTATACATCAACTACTAAAGTGATTCTACACCAATACTTAAGTATTCCAATACAGAATTGTATAGTGATTTAACAATTTGTGCGCACTGCGTCATTCTAAGCATAGAACTGAGCCTGTGGTGTAAAGGCATGAATTGAGCACACTATTGCAGCAATCACACACAGACTGGTTGAAGTCAACAGTTGCAAGGGCGAGTACACGACGACTCACAGGTGGGGGTATCCGAGCATGTCGTCGCTGGCCTCGCGCTGCCGGAACTTGTTGGTGGTGTTGGCCTGGTCCGCCGCGGCGGACGCGGTCGCCGCGAGAAGGGCGCATACGGCGAGGGCGAGGAGGGGACGCATCTGCCGCGGGTTCGAGGGCCGGCGCCCGGGACGCGCCCCGTCGAGACGGTGGTGGTGGAGAAGGGGGATCTCGGCGCGGCGTGGTGGGATGGGCGGAGGGCAGTGGTCGGAGTCGGAGCGAGCCGCTTCTCGCCGACGGGTGGGTCCAAGGTAGTTGACCTGACGGATGGGTCCCACTACATTGGATGTGTGTTTTCCGGGCCGTGGACTCGTGTAGACGTGCATGCATGTTCTATGAATTCTAAGGAAAAATTCATAATGTGGTTAAACTGGATCATTACATCATCTTCTTCTATATGTAAACCTCCACCGGCAAACCTGACACGGATGGTGCTGTAGCAAAGAACCTGAGTAGAAGAGATGTGGCTTGCGGTTTGTAGGATAGCACCGGTCGGAAACCTGAAATGGAGCCCGAGCTACATGGCTCCTTATATTATTTTTCAAATTTTAAATTTGGCATTTAAAAGTTTCAAAAATTTCTGAAAACTATTCTAGATGAAGCCAATGATGCATTCAACCAATGAGAAAAATCTCAAGGTGAAATACATTATATTTTTGGCTACACAAAAAATGACAAAATCTAACAAATGTTAGAGGTTTCAAAATATGCACTGTTCACTATGTCAGGTCCACGATTTTGTCATTTTTGAACAATCCAAAATACAGTCTTTCGAATTGGATTTTTGCACATTGTTAGAATACATCATCATATACATCTAAGATTTTTTCAGAATTTTCTAAAACTTTAAAATAACGTTTTCGAATTTTTAAATAATACGGGTTCCATGTAACCCATGGTCTAAAATGCCATTCTCTAGCTCAGGCTACTGTATATGATGGTATTACATGTCCTAAAGTTCTGGAGGCAATGGCATGGTCTGAGGCGTTATCTCTTGTTGAAGACTTGCATGCGCCCAGATCGCTAGTGGTTTCAGACTGCCTCCATGTTATCAAGTCAATCAATGATGGATTGGAACGTGGCCAGAACTGTATGGTGATCAAGGCTACATTTAGGGCTCCTTTGATTTATAGGAACGGGAAAGTGTAGAAATAGGAAACTCATAGGATTGGGATGGCATGACTAATTGAATCCTATGGAAAGAGATAGTATTTTTGATTGTGGTGAAGGAATTTTCCATGAGGTTAAACCTCATGTTGTGTTTCTATGAAGTTTGCAATACAAGATTCCTATAGGATTTTTCGTACGGGATGTGATCATATGAATCAAACGGACTTCTAAGGAAAATATCCGATAGGCTTCCAATCCTATAGAAATCCTTTATAAATCCTATGAATCGAAAGAGCCCTTAGCATGAACGACGAGAATCGAATGGAGAGGCACATCGCCTAGCACGAGCTGCCACAAGTCTAGATGTGGGTAGGCATGTGTGCTATATTCAGCCACCAAACGATTTGGGTATCCCTGTACACGCTTGATTGAGTAATAATATTTTCGTCGTTCCGTTATAAAAAAGGATACTACGCGAAATGTGTGCGTGCGTGGTTGTGTTGCTGCTCCGCGGATCGGGTTTGATGTGTCGTGAGTCAAATTCTTTATGATTTGCAAACTTATCGAGAACGGAATTGGCTTGGCAGCTACTAGTAACTTAGACATCCAAACACAAATTTGTACGTATATTTTTACTTCTTTTCGAAATAGGGTCAAAAGATTTCCTCATTCATTCATTCATTAATAAAAAGACAATTGTACATTAATCCATGGAAAACCCCGTGAAAACCGTTATACCCCGCCGACGGCACACACAAGAAACCCCCATGCACACCACTGCAAAGAGAGCCAAGTATCATCATTGTCGTTCCTCTACCGAGCCGCCGACGAACTAGTGAACATTGCCGAACATACCAATTAATGATTGGTCGATGGGAGTGTAGCGTCCCTCGTCCGAGGACACACATGTTGACACGTAGAAAAATTTGCTCAGCTTTACCAGAAGTTACCACTCAAGTTACCTGCATTGGGCTAGTCTACTGCGTACTCAGGCGTTCTCTGTGCAACCACCAACGAGATAGGCCCTCCCTGTATAGTTCTGTCTGATTCTCCGTTTGACCGAGGCGCACAGGCAGAGCTAGCTGTCCCGCATGCCGCCTGCGCACCCTCCATACCCTCTGCTGTACCAGTAGCCAGTTGGTCTCTCTCTGGGCATTCTGTCTCCTGTTCCCTTCTCCCCTCTGTGACCGTCTGTGTCATTTGTCCATTCACTTCTCGCCAGCGGACTAGGGGTAGGCTTTGCCATGCATGCCAAACGGAACGAGGACAGATACGATGTGTTGCCCAGAATTTCATAGGAATTTTTCCGGCGAGAAATTTCATAGGGATTTTGGAGAACTTAAATCGTTAAATGTTTTCCTTCGAGACTTGTTTGGTTTGTAGGCTTGAAAAACATACTTTTTTGGCCTATTACCCAATTTGCATGCAGAAATTTTCCACCGAGTCTAATCTGAATAAATGTTTTCATTGTTCGGTTGATGACAGCTTAATTTGGCCCGCCCGCTCCATGCACCATGTGGTGTAGGTGGGTTTAAAGTGGGCGAGGACAAAACTAGCAATGCATGCATAGTTGCATACCCGTTGGGAGTACTTTACTCTATTTTCCCTTTCCTTTCAACCATTCCATCAACAGACGTAGACCATCACATAAGTACTGTAAGACAGTACATTGTGATTCCTGGTGCGCATATGTAAAATAGTAGTAGGTACAGTATACTACTACTACTGTCACAACTTATACTCAGGATCGATCAGGTTTGTAGTCAATTTAGAACATTTGAGGTGAAAACCCAACCTGCGCAGTCCACGGTCGTGATACGTACGAACTACGAACACCAAAGTGTTGGAACTTGTTGCGTGTCGACCCAATCTCTGCATTTCGGGATGGGTTTTCCGCCCACATTTGAGGTGAAAAACAAACATGCACTGTCCGAGATTTGTACGTATCTTTTTTACTTCTTTTCGAAACGGGGTCAAAAGATTTCCACGTTCATTGATTAATAAGAAGTGAGTTGTACATTAATCCACGAAAAAACCCCGCGAAAACCGTTATACCCCGCAAGAATTCCCCCGAGCCCAACCTCTCCTTCCCCCGAGCCCAACCCTAGACGGCGCCGGCGCAGCGGCCGGCCGGCGCCGCCCTCGACTCCCCCACCCCCCCCCCCCTTCTCCCTCGCGCCCCCGTCGCCCCCCGTGGCGGCGGCGGCGCGCCTCCCTTCCCCCTCGCCCGGGCACTCCCAGCGCTCTCTCCGTCGCCGCCGCCGGCAGGGGCTGCCGGGCGCGGCCCGGTGGCGCCGGCGGCGGCGGCCTTTCACTCCCCGTGGCGGTCCTGGGTGGAGACGGGGATCTCCCCTTCCGGCGCGGTGCTCCTCGGGAGGCGGCTGGCACGGCTTCGGCCGGGTGGTAGCGGTTCGGCGGCGACGAGTGCCTGCTCGCGGGGCGGCGCGACGGGCGGGTGACGGCGTGCTGCGGGCGTTCGCTGGCCGGCCCTTGCGGCCCAGATCTGGGCCCTTCGGGGCCCATCTGGGTCAGGGCGGGCCGGTTGACCTGCGGCGCATTCTGCGGATGTAGGGGAGATGGAGGATGCAGGTGCAGCGGCAACGGCGACCGATCTGGTTGCAGCGTGGCGGCGGGCTTCACGGACCCGTTTTGGGACCGGCTGGACTCCATTAGGACTGGTATGCCCCCATGGGGGCTTTACGGGCCCGCTGGGCTCGGCCGGACCTGACAGAGACTGGTGTGCTCTGCTGCCCCGTCCGGTCGGCTACCGTCCTCGGCGGTGGAGGTTGTTCCCTCCCGCTCGGTCGCGGTACTGCTGCGCCCGGTTCCTACTCCTCACCTCCGTCTGGCAGACGGCTTGACGACTACTTCGGTGAGACGACGATGGTGGTGACTTCGGTGTCGTTGGCGCATGGTGGTGGGCGGCTAGTCTGGTGGTTTCGAGGCTCGGCCTCGCGGGGCTCCTGTGTTACCGATCGTCCGGGGTGGTGGAAGGGGTTTCGGGAGAAATCCTTGTCGGGTTCGACACCGACGCGGTGCCGCCTCCGGGTGGCATCCTTCCTTCCTGAAGGGCGTCGAGGCTACCCTTCGCTTCCCTCCGTGCCGGGGGAAACCCTAGGACCAGGGCCCTGGTCCGGGCAGCAGCATGGCGTCCCTTCTTAAAGGGGCTGCTTGGTACTCGTCGATTCGGTACTAGGAGCGTGGTGGTACTTTGTTGGAGAGGGCGCAGCGGTTGCGGGTCATCATCGTTTTAGTCGATCCGCCTATGTCTCCTTTTTTGTTTCTTCTTTTCTTCTCTTCCCCTTGCTTTGGGTGTATGTTTGCTGCCGCCCCAGCATGTCGTGACTGTTGGTTGTATCGGGTTGTTGCTATATTTATATAGCGGGGCTATGGCCTATTTCGTCGACGGCACACACAAGAAACCCCCCATGCACACCACTGCAAAGAGAGCCACGTATCATCATTATCGTTCCTCCACCGAGCCGCCGACGAACTACTAGTGAACATTGCCGAACGTACCAATTAATGATTGGTCGATGAGAGTGTAGCGTCCCTCGTCCGAGGACACACTTGCAATTCACCGGGACATGCTTGTTTTTGAACCTCCAATCGCGGCAATGCATACATTTTACCTCCATTCCAAAATATAAGCAGTATTTCGTTTTCTTTGACCAAGACTTTGACCAAATATTAGACTAGTTTTCTTCTCCCTATCTTGTTTTGTTCTCCTTAGGGCATCTCCAGCTGTCCCCCCAACGCCCCCCCCCCCCCTCAGCAGGCGTTTTTAGCGTTGTTTCGCCTGTTTAGCGGTGAAATCTTCCCAGTCGCCCTCCCAGGAGCCGAAATAGCGCCGTTTCGGCCTAAAATAGCGCCGGCGCACCCAGGCCAAACCCAGCCCACTGGGTTCCGCTTGGCGCGAAAACACGGCGGACCAGCGTTGTTAGCGACCTGGGCGAAATGGCGCGAAATCGGAGCGAAAACACGCGGCGAAAACACTGTCATCCCCTCCGCTCTCGCGGTGGTCAAAAGCCCGCCGGGGTAAATGGCGTGGACAGTCGCGCCATTCAGCGACGGCCGACGCGTCCAATCGGCTGCCACGCGTCGGAGTAATGGCGCGCCACCGTCTCGCCTCCCTGTGCGCAATTAAAAGTAAAAAACCCCCGAACCTGCCGTGGCTGTTCACCTCGCCCTCTCTCGCCTTCTCCATCTCCCTCTCTCCCCGAGCAATGGTGGAACGCTTTCCCGGCGACAACGCAGCGGACAACGGCTTCGGCAGCCGCTTCCTCCACCCCGGGGAGTCGAGGATGCTGTACGGGGCGGGGTATCCAACGCCGTCCGACATGTGCGTCCCGGGCGAGTGGCGGCTGAGCGAGGGCGGCGTTCCCGTTCCTCCGCCACCGGAAGGAGCAGAGCGCGTCTACGCGATCCAGGAAGTGCTCGGCGACCTCACCGACGAGCAGGCGAAGGACCTGCGCTAGGATCCGGCGAACAACGCCTTCTGGACACAGTTCTTCGTCCAGCGCCACCGGTAGGAGCTGGACGACACCAATGCCAATAGCCCTGTCTCCGGCCGTAAAAACGCCAACGGCCGGAGGCTATGGTGTGGCGCTCCAGGGCGTACCCTCACCTACGTCTTGGAGTACATCGCCGGCGGCAACAGGCCGCGGCTCACGATGCCGCCGCGGCGTCCACCCATCCTCTGGCGCGCGTCCTGGCTGCCTAGGAGAATGGGGGCCTCCTCCTCTTCCTCGTCAGGGCCGCGGTCGTCGTCGGGGCCGCGGTCTTCATCGACGCCGAGCTCTTCCACGCCGCGCTTGGTGGTGACGCCGCCATTCTCCCGCGTCAAGCCCGAGCCAGAGGAGACGTCGCGCAGTTGGTCCAGCGGCGGCATCATCCTCAACTCCGGTAGGCGCGTCCCATCGCCACCACGGGGCCATATGCGCCTCGTCAAGCCGAAGCTGGAGCCTGGCACAGGCGGCATGTCGTCGTCGAAGAAGCCGAAGAGGGAGCCCGATGGGCGGCGCCGCAGGACTACGTCCACACGGCACTGAACTCGGGGGCACCCGAGGACCCGGAAGAGTACCCCGGCCAGCGGCTCGCCGAGCAGATGTCGCTCAACGACGTCCTGCCGTCTGAAGCCGACTTCGCCTGCGCCTGGTCCTTCAAGATGCACCAGCTGAAGGAGGCCGAGCGCCAGGCGCGGCTGATGAAGCGCGCCGCTCGTGAGCAGGCGTGGTACGACCGGGCCAAGCGCACCGGCGTCGTCATCCTCGACGACAGCGACGAGGAGGATGCGACGGCGAAGCCCGGGCCGAGCAGGTGGCATGACGGCGATGACGATGGCGCAGGCCCATCGTCACGTGCCCCGCCCAGCGACGACGATGACGACGGCAACTACACGTAGTTCTACAGCTAGCTGGGCATGTAGAACGGCGTCTAGATCGGCGTCTAGTTTATTTTAAGTTTTTATTTAAAGTTTCTACTATGTAATCGGCAAGAACTGCAAATTTCTCCTATATATGAATGAAATTTGCCTAAATTAGCTGTTTTTCGCCCAAATTTGAATTTTTTGAATCCCTCTTGGGTTCGACGACTGGAAACCCGTCCCCAGTACCCAAAATAGCGTCGTTGCCCCCAGGCCAGCCAAAATAGCGCCGGAAAACGGCCTGGGGCGGCCAACGACTGGAGATTCCCTTATGTGGAGCGGTAGAGATGTGGGCTAGCCGTTCGAGTTTGATGTCTCGAGATGTAAGATATTTTCTCTCTTCTTTTCCTTGAACTGGACAAACGACCATCCATTATAAATTTGAAAACAGCGGGGTAGTCTTTGGATGAGAGTGAAGAGGTTGCGTATAACGGTCACAATAAATTCCATTCTTTGCTTGCTTGTGAGTTCTTTTGACCATACCACTTTTGTGAGTCGCTCTACACAGCAATACTACAGTATATCAGTTTTGGACCAGAACGCCTCGCACGCATTGCCACAGCGTGAAACGAGAGTTGGCCTTTTTCTCTCTGCATGCTTTTTCAACAGCCAATGCTGAAGGATTAGGATCAGCCGATCAGGGTTCAGCCAGCCTTGGCTCTGTACTACAGTAGCTTGGAAATGCAGTAGCAGCAGCGCCTGTCCCCTACTGTTCTCCCTGCCCACGCAGAGTATCCTGGGTTTGTTTGCACTCTGCGGCGGTGGAGTTCACTTCCTCTTCTCTTTGGGCTTTTGCGTGGCATCCTTGCACGTACGTAGTAGTACACTAGTACCACCAACCCAGTGATTTTATGCTCCGCCAACGAAAGAGGTAAAATGGTAAAAGAAGGGTTAATGGGTAATCGTCGGTCCATTTACAGACTAGTAGCTGTTCTAGATTAGGCTGTAACAAGATGGCTATTTTATGAAAAAAAAAACCTTACGAATAAATAAAAACAACAACAAAAGTTTGGGTAAAAATTCTCTACTACTCTGTTTGCCGAGTACAACAGAAAAGGCAACAGTCGGTCAAAAGCACTTGTATTGTACAGACGTCCAAAGCTGCTGCCAGCGTTTGGCCGGGTCTGCTGCCCTTGCAACAGAGTGCCGTGGGCATGTTCCCTAGCCGGCATGGCGCATCCAACCAATGAACCAACACACACACATGACGCATTCCACGCGCTCTACCGCATGTTTCATAAGTAATAATCCGTGTTTTTGTAACATTGCTACGCACGCTCAGTGATTGTTTGAGATCCCGGTACATTTTCAATTTTCCACCTCAATTGTGATACTGTAGTTCTTTTTCATAATATTCTGTGGCGCTACGGTTCCTTGGCGGTTAAGCCAGCGTCTATCTTTACCTTCCATGCAGGGCCTCCGTTTATCCACGACCGATGTGTCGAGTTTTAACCGTTGGAAAAAAAGGCGATAGTAGTACAAATCAAATAAGATCAGCTCGTGACGTGCGTCAGTAAAATTGGGACTTGGTTCCTGGTTAACCAAAGGTTTGGTTAACCTATCCTAAAAAAGAGCCCAATGGGCCAGTCAAGCGATCGATTAACCGTTCGACTCGCGCAGTCGATCGTTCCCAACCAAAAATACTGCTACAGTAGTAGGAGTAGTAATTTCAAACCACCAAAAGGAATTTATTTCCTTGGCTCGGCTGGCTGGCACCGCGCGCACACACGCAGCAGTTAGCGGCGTTGAAGATGGGAGAGATCAATACGGTGGATAGTTCACCCAGATGTTAGCGGCGTGCCCTGAATTTTGTTAATTGGTATTTAAAAAAAATACAACCAAAGAAAGTAGAAAAAGTAGTAGTGATACAAACGATATTTTATCCAAGACTGATGTGCGTTCACTTACTCCAATCCATTTTAGGTCCTCGGAGGCTAGGCCAGGGCTCCCTATTTTGCTCCATATTCTACCCAATTAGAAAAAAGTTAAAAAAGGCCCTCGGGTGTATCTGATTAACCAACAGGCAACAGCCCTCCCTGTGTACTTTTGCTAGCTAGCGTTTGGGTTTTCTCCGTTTGACCGAGCCGGCAAAGTTGTTGCAGGGCTAGCTGTCCTGTCCTGCATGCGTCTGTGCGTGCACCCGCACTACCCAACCCATCGACACCAGCTCTTTGGTCATTCTGTCTCGTCTTATTTTTTCTCTCCTCTGTGACCGTCTGGCAGTGCAGTGCGCGTGGTGGCCGGTGGGCCTAATGGCAGCGGCCACGGTCGCGTCTACATTCACTTCTCGTGACCGGACTAGCGGTACTAAATCAGCCGTGCATGGCAAATTGAAAAAAATTACTCGATCATAAACAATCTATGGCATTGAACACGATGAAATAATCAAACGAATTTACAGGAAATATAAACTTGAAAAGCAGGGCCCCAAGAACTAGTTAAAACTAAAAACTCAAAATTTCATTGAAAACTTTGTGGTGGAACATTGGAAATTCCATAAAATTTTGACAATACACCGGAATCCTAATATGTACCATAATCAATGTAAAATCTCTTATTTTTCAAAATGGGGAGTTTAACCCCGGCCTCTGCATCAATCAATGCACACGATTTCGTAAGTACGAATTCTAGGAAAATGATATTGTACTTCATGCATATGCATTCTAACCGGAGGTTCAAATAGATTATATGATTCTAGTGCTTTTCCTTCGAGCCTTAAACCAATTAAACTTTTCTCCCACTTCTCCTTTGTTACCTTTATTTGAACCAAATAGATGAATAGTGTCGTTAAAGGAAAATTTATATTTCTATAGTTTTTCTCCAATTTAAATATAATCCAGCGACGCCTTTAAAGAATAGAATACACTCCCTTATAAAATTATTTCAGAAATGCACAATGGCTAGAAAAAAGCATAAATAAATGTGCATTCTAGATACATTTTCTTTATTACCAAGATGTAATTTATATTATATGATATAATTTTTCCATCATATTCTAAATCTGACAATATATTCACAATAAAAGTAGGCACACAGATAGACGTGGTCGTCTGCCAAAACCACTATATGTGGTCTCGGGAGATGGGTAAATTAAATAAATAATATTGAGAATTTAGTGGTGTCTCCTAACTGATTTTACCAGTTTTGAAGTTTAGGAATGAATATGAAATGCATATTATCGTTCCGTGTTATATGGACTTGTATGTTCTCTTAATTAAAATAATCATAAAAGTGAATCAAAAGATAGCTAGGAAACCTGTTGAACTCGATAGTAAAATAGCTAGACCATCTACCCATCGAAAAATTAGTTTATAACTTTCTAATTGAGAAAGACAAATATTAGCGGAGGCAAATTAATGAGAATAATCTAACCCTTTGTCTCTCACTTTGTCATGAGGTTGCATCGGCATTCGGTAGTAACCAGTTTATATAGCCCCGTCTGGTAAGATTGATTGTTTATTTATTTATTTATTTTCTCACGAGTGAAGTCAAGCCCCGAATGCATATAGTTTGTGCTCCACGTTAAGCGGGATAAGTTTATCCCGGTCGTCGCTCGTTGCGCCACAACTCCTCTCATTGACAATTGTTGTTTTTTGCAGAGGCGGTGGACTACTGATTCGGTCCGAGGATATGATCCCAATCAAGTCGGTGCATCGTTGAGAAGAGTACCGATGGTGGTCTTGGCAGCTAACTCCAGAATATTTGGAGCAACTATTGAAAAAACTACCATCAAGACGATGACCGGAACAACCATCCATATTTGGGTGTGAAGACCTGCCTTCACTCGTTAGATCTGGCATCGGCAAACTTGTGTCACTTCCTCATTGAAGCTGTTGTCTTTGTGCTCGTGCTTTGGCCTTGATTCAGCCGATCCCGAACAATAGATAAAAATCATTGTGATGTCCATTTAGGATGGCCTCAACCACGTCGACGCAAGTGTGTTACGGAAGATTCCAAATTTTGTGGGTGTTATTTATCAAATATTGTAATGAGTCTAATATGTTAATAATTTTGTGTGGTATCTTTGTAATGTGTTTTGGTCTTGCTGGTTTTGTTTCTTTAATGGCTTTGTGCAAAATAACACCAAGCGAGTAACATAGATGGTCTCATTTGTTAGCTTGTAAACTCATTTTATCTTGTGAAGCGATATATGATTTTAACTAGCTATGTTACTCTATTTGTCTCTCTCTTCATTATTTAGCTGCCACATCATCTTTTTTATTTAGGTGACATCTATGTTACCACCTTAATTACTCCCACTGTTGTGATCCTTAGCAGATTGGTCCTCTAATGGACTAGGCTTTAATAATGGCGTATGTCTAGCAAACATTTTGCTCATGGGTTAGGCGGGTCATGACCCAGATTTGGCCCTCATGTAGCTCTGCCACTGTTGAATATATATACGACCAACTCTCATTGATGGCATATAATAGAAGATGGTCACAAAGCCTCGACTATTATTTATGCAACGACGAATATTTGGACATGTTTTTGAAAAATAAAGAACGTTGGATGTGATGATTTGATATTGATTGCATGTCAGCTTGTTTTCGGTTGATTATAAGCTTTGCCTTTCTCTACATGATCCTCGACATTGGATCACCAACCGAGTACATCATCGGTGAAAGCGGGTGGGGGGTTCAACAGTGATGGAGTTACTCCGTCAACCTGCATGTCAACATTGGCATACGACAATCAAGTTGTATGATTGAGATCAACAAATTGGTTTCTATGTTGAAGAGAAGTTTTCTTGTACCCTCATCGTTTCAGTGAATCAGGCTTATAAATTTAATAAAAAACAAACAACATCAAAATTTGATAAAAGTTATAAAAAATATATGAACATTTACGACACCAAAATGATAGCAATACCATAAAATATACTAGTTTCATACTATTTATTTAATATTGTATAGGTTGATATTTTCTTCTTTATATTTGGTCAAGCTTGGTAATATTTGACTATTGGGTAATTTATACGCCTTAGTCGTTGGAAAGGAATAGTAATTTGTGCATGCATGACGGCGGTAAAAACCAATAAATATATCTCAACAAGTTGAAGGAAACTAGCTAAACTATATCTGGACGCGGACTAATTGCACTTGGAGACACATGCACTGATATACGGAATGTTTTTTAAAAAAATAAAAAATGTTCAAAAAATTCTGAATTGTTTTACGCTCAAGGATTACCAAGTATTCTAGTCGTGTAAATAATTTGGTAGTGAAATATTTTGCGTTGAGTTCTGGGAAAAAAAGACAAATCTCTGACGAACATAGCGTGTATATAGCGTCATTTTTCGCAAATCTTTAACCCAGCTTGCAATAAATGTTATTTTCTGACACATTATTTTACACGGGTGCAGTACTTGATAATATTTGCTCGACTGAAAGTTTCGGAATTTTTTGAATTATTGAATTATTTTTAAATATCAGGTGCAGGCGTACCCGAGAGCCACTGCATATTTTTGAAATGTACCTCTACTATTTTAATCCGATCCCACGGAAACTTGAGTTTTTTAAATTAAAGTAGCACGTAATGCATTTATTTGTGCACATATACTTATGATGCACATGATCATCCAACTAATTCTACGATTTGAGTTTTAAGAACATTAGTAACTATACGTTGGTTAGGCTACATAGCAAAATATTTAAAATCCAAACAATACATCTTGCATGGTCGAAGTAAACAACACTGTTTGGATTTGCTGCTACAACACCGCAATTGTATACGACCGAATCTCCTCTTACATGCACCGCGCGGTCCACCTATGCAAAATGTTACTCCTGCTGCTACGTACGCGGCAGTTCTCCACCTTGTGCGAATCATGATACATGATACGTATGAATCATTCCGATCCCCACCTTGTGTTGTTCACGTAGCGCACCTCTTTTACCATGTGCAGCCAATCGAGAGACACGAACAAGGCACGGCTCTGGCTCTGATCTTCATCTGCAACGGGTGGGCTGGCCGGCGGCGGTCGTTGGTGGGGAGTGCAGCAACCGATGCGTAGTACGAAAAGCTGATACGCTCGTCTGCGCGCGAGGTGTGTGACCCCAGAAGAAAACAAAGCTCCGATATGAGTTGTCACTTAAACTGGGGTGTTTGATACTCTGGTGTGATTGGCTGAAGAGATTTGAGGAGGAAGAGGAAGGAAGGAACGCCATTTTATAGGGTCGGCGGAGATGGATGGGTGAGAATCCAATGGCGAGGGAAAAGGATAGCCGGTATTTTGATCAAGTCCGGGCCATCAAATTTGTGGTCTAGAGTGAGTTAAAAGACACATCCACAATTTGTTTATACTAGACTTTTTTACTTTTGAAAACCAGAACCGTGCTCTTGACACATGATTTTAACCACTACAATTTTCGGTTGTACTAAAAAGTTAGTCCCATAATACTACAACCAAATATTAGGGCACATTTAATTTATATTACACAATTTTAGCTTGTGAAAAATCCACTTGCACTAAAGTTTGAGCATATATTGCAAACTAAGTGATATTAAATGTTTACTTTTTGGAGGTCTAACTCTTAAAAGTCTTTGGATAAACTAAATAGTTATAGATCACATAAAGTAAAATATCGCATTTCTTCATAGATTATTTTTTCACTGAGATGAATGCAAAATAAACGTACATGTGCATGTCTAGTTTGATTTCCTTAAATATCAACATAGAGAGCTCTGAAGCTACGAGGCGTTTCCAGAATGCATGGTTTTCGATTTTAGACGTAAGTAAGTAAAATAGATAATAATCAATGCACTACATATAAATCCTAGAATATACAATATACATATCGGTTTTGTCCTAAAATTCTTGCATTTCGCATTTGTTGGTTGTTCTAGGCCTAATACGTCCGGGGCCGGCTCTGGCACAGGGTGAGAGGTGCGACGGCCTTGGCCCCAGTCGAAATAGAGGCCATATCTAGTACAGGGCAGAGGTGAAAAAAAAAGGCCCATATATGGCCATGTTTTTCTCTCTATTGGACACATTGGTGGAGTTCGCCCTGTGCCCTTGAAATCCTAGAGCCGGCACATCGCTACTTTGCATTTTAGGTATGGGTCGGTTTTCCCATTTTGGAAGAACTACAAATATAACCCATGTTTTTCGTCCTACGAGTCAATGCAAGTGAAAACTAAGTAGGCACAATCTCCTCTCTTTCGTGATGTCAAGTATGTAGGTTTGTAACAATGTATCTGATATCCAATGACATGACGAACGTGTGACCACATATGTTAAAATGATACTGGAGAAAGTTTTTTCTCCCATGTGAGGCTGTTTTTCCATTTTGTAATAACTTCAAAATGACCCATTTTCGGGTCCACAAGGCAGTGACGCCGTGGGCTAAGTGGGCACACTCTTCTTTGTCTTGTCGATGTCAAGTTTGTAGATATGCATCAATGTATCGGAAAGTCATTTTGGCTCCCGAGATTTAGGATCTCGTTTTTTAAAAAATAATATTCAAAAGTTTCAGAAAAATCTGAAAACAATCAAGCATGTTCTCAATGATATATACTACGAACTTGCAAATTTTAACATGTTCTTTTTTACTACTTTTTATGTTTGAAGATTATATGCATATACTGGAATTAAAACTAGTTGTCAAATTTAGACTACAGACAACGGGTCAAAGGCAATTTTATGCGTATAAGTATAACTGGGTAGCAAGACAAGACAAGCAAGCTCCTACATTCACAAAGACAAAGTGAACATACAGGAAAACATAATCGACAGTAAAGTTCAAACACAGAGCATTCAGCTCTGCGCGAACCAGTCACGGGAGCGATTGGATTGGTATTAGGAAGCTATCCACCCTTATCTGCATCAGATTTTGTGAGAACACGCATTAATCCGTGTCCGATCTTCACACACATATACGGGCAAGCCCTTTTCTTGATGGAACTATATGGGCAAGTCCACCGCGCCCACCAGTTCTGACGAACTTTGATAAATCGTCCGCCCAACGCACATCACAGTGAGCAGTGTAGTACAAGCATTGGAACGGCAAAATTGACCGGCACATACTTTTGCAAATCGGATACCATCACCTGCCAAGGATTCAGCACCGGAACTACCCTGACACAGATCATCCAGCCTAGCCAGTTCTGTCTGAGAGGCGAATGGACTACGTGAGCCGGAAGCAAGTTCTCTGCCAGATCTGCAATGTGCCCCATGCCGTCGCCCAACAGAGACAGACCACCTATGTTGCTTCTCAAGATCTTGCACCAGAACCGGAGATCAGGACGGGCTTTCAGCACCGCTCCGACGATCTTTGCGCCGAAGAAGGACCCGTTCAGCTTCCTCGCGATCGCTTTGGCCGCCGCCACCATCCTTGGGTCCTCCTCGACGTCTCTGCCGGCAAACGCATGCGCCTTGAAGAAGAACCAGTACTCCGGATGCGGCATGACCTTCAGATTGATCGGTTGCATGGTCCCTATACTTGCGACACTACTGTTGCTAGTAACGATGATGATCTTGCTTCCCTGTTTTCCATGCCGTCGTAGGATCGGCAGCAACTCTTCTAGCATCTGTTTCTTTCGCATGTCGACGTCCTCGAATACCATCAGGAACCTCTTGTTGAGGTAGTTGTCCTTGAGTACACGCACTGCTCGATGAAATTATGAGCATCTCCAATTGTATGTTTGGATTCTATGATTAACTTTGGCTGGCCCCGTGCCATGGCTAAGGTATACGAGAAACTGGAGTACATGATCATCGGGAAGTGGCTGCGCACCCCTCATCATCGCAGACATGCTGCGCAAGGGTGGTCTTTCCGACTCCCATGCCACCAACAATCGGAAGCACACCCAGTTTTCCTCTGCCGTCATGCAGCAAGAAGTTGATGATCCTCTGCTTCTCGACATGTCGACCGAACATCTGTCCCTCTATGAAGATATTAGTAGCTAAAGGACGATGGATCGGCTGGCAACTCTGCAGGAGCATCAAGAACTCCTTGAGATCACCTGATATGGTCTCCAAGATCTGCACCACTCTATCTATTCTCTCATGAACACCAACATCATGGCGAGACAACAGGCTCCTCACGCTGCATGCCGCTACACGCACGCGCTTCGCAGGCTTAAACGAGGAAAAGGTGAAAGGTTGTGCAGCTACTACCATGTCAGCGTGCTCATCTTCTTCAGTTTCCTCCTGCTGCTCTCTGCATCCGACTGTGTCGAGCAAGTAGCGGCCTTGGTACCAGCCGTCGTTGAGCTCCGATAGCCACTCGAGGGTGCCGTAGTTCGTGATCTGCCTCCCTCTGGCTTCCTCTATTGCACTGTGGACCTTGACGAGCATATGGCAGATTCTTCGTAGCTTCGCTTCGGTGCGCTGATCTTCCCCTTTGAGCTGGCCAACAAGAAGAGATATCACCCTACCGGCCAGGTCTCCCACAACCGCTGAGAAGATGACCTCCGCCATGATAAATTTCTATAGTGGTGGTCTCAGTAGTGTGCTAGCCGATTGCAAGTCACCTGGCACACAAGTAGTCTGTTTGGTAATTCTAAGGCTCTGGTTGAAAACTTGAAATAAGAAGTCATGGTGAGCGCCAATGGTCTAGGTGCAGAGACATGAAAATTAGCAGGAGAGCGACACCAAAGACTTCCAACGGTCTGGGTCCATATTAGTACAGTGCGAGTCAAGAAACCGTGTTTTTCTTCTATGAAAGGGACGGAACGGCGTGGAGATATTGCACGACCAGCTGTCCCGGTTGTATTTCAAGTGACGTACTACTAAAAACAAGGTGGAACAAATAATGTTCATACTCAATAAATAGCAGAATATTTTGGTTGCCCATCACTTATTGGTTGTTCAGTACTAGAGCGAAGACTTATTCTCCACTGAAAGGACTTGAACAGGTCCAATATTATCTCGATGGCTACCAAAATAAAATGAGGTGATTTTGTTTTGAGGTGATAAACTAGTGACTTTTTCGTTTCGAAGAAAATAAACTAGCGACTTTCACGAATGGCATGACGCTACTTCGGTTGCGAGTAAGGTTGGTTTCAATTCGGTACTAACTTTGTTTCTAAATCTAAACAGTTTTGGGAGTTCAAATTAAACTCCCAAAACGTCTTATATTTAGGAACAGAGAAAGTATATAATTATTTCGATTCATGATCAGAGACTAACAAATACATAATGGAAACATGAGGATAAGCGCCTCTGTAAGAGATGGGCTAGCTGGAAAGAAAAACTTGTGTCTATTGATGGAATATTAGTTCTCATAAATTCAGTACTTGGTTTAGTTATATGGTATCGTATATGATATCGTTCTTCCAAGTGCGGAAAGGTGTTCAGTTAGGACGAGAGAATTTTTGGTGATATTGATTATTTTCCGAGTTGTTTTTTTTCATGACTAACTTATTCACGTTCGTGCCTCGTTTCACACAACCTTCTTCTTGAATTTGCCAATTGGTGTCCTAGCACCCGGACATTTTTATCTTCAAATGCACGAACATTTATTTTGACGTACATGCATATTTCTTTCTTACGCTGCATTAAGAGATGTTTCCATTTGTTTTTCACCTCTGCCCTGTACTAGATATGGCCTCTATTTCGACTGGGGCCAAGGCCGTCGCACCTCTCGCCCTGTGCCAGAGCCGGCCCCATACGTATTAGGCCTAGAACAACCAACAAATGCGAAATGCAAGAATTTTAGGACAAAACCGATATATATTGTATATTCTAGGATTTATATGTAGTGCAAATCTAAAATCGAAAACCATGCATTCTGGAAACGCCTCGTAGCTTCAGAGCTCTCTATGTTGATATTTAAGGAAATCAAACTAGACATGCACATGTACGTTTATTTTGCATTCATCTCAGTGAAAAAAATAATCTATGAAGAAATGCGATATTTTACTTTATGTGATCTATAACTATTTGGTTTATCCAAAGACTTTTAAGAGTTAGACCTCCAAAAAGTAAACATTTAATATCACTTAGTTTGCAATATATGCTCAAACTTTAGTGCAAGTACATTTTTCAGAAGCTAAAATTGTGTAATATAAATTAAATGTGCCCTAATATTCTGTTGTAGTATTATGGGACTAATTTTTTAGTACAGCTGAAAATTGTAGTGGTTAAAATCATGTGTCAAGAGCACGGTTCTGGTTTTCAAAAGTAAAAAAGTCTAGTATAAACAAATTGTGGATGTGTCTTTTAACTCACCCTAGACCCACAAATTTGATGGTCCGGACTTGATCAAAATACCTGCTATCCTTTTCCCTCGCCATTGGATTCTCACCCATCCATCTCCGCCGACCCTATAAAATGGCGTTCCTTCCTTCCTCTTCCTCCTCAAAACTTTCAGCCAATCACACCAGAGCATCAAACACCCCAGTTTAAGTGACAACTCATATCAGAGCTTTGTTTTCTTCTGGGGTGGGTCCCCGTTGTAAGTGACAGCTCATATCAGAGCTTTGTTTAAGTGACAACTGGAGTAGTAGGAGTACTAGGTTCACCTCGCCCTCCCCTCCGTCTTCAACCTCGCTCGCTCGCTCCTGAACCATCCATCATTGCCCACCTCGCTCCTGGTTCTCTCTCGCCATCCCCACCATGTCCACCAACCCAGCCACGGAGCAGGCCATCCGCCTCGCGAGAGCGGCCTTGGTGAGGTACGCCCTCCGTGCCAAGTACCCTAACTTCAGGCGATTCGTCGAAGGGGTGGCACAGGACGATTTGACCAAGAGGGGTCACCGCCACAGCCCTAGCTTCATCGGCGGCGGCGGAGGCCTCTCGCCGCCGGTACCCCTCGGACTCGTCGTGGACTTTGCGGCCGCCTCCTTCGGCTACCACCTCCGAGAGGATGCCTTCAACGACTACAAGATTGGTTCCGGTCTCCTGGCCCTGAAGGCCATGGCGGACGAGAAGAAGCAGCAAGAGGAGGCCGCCCGCGCGATACAAGACATGATGGTGGCCAAGGCAGTGAGAGAAGCACATGCCGGCGGGGCGGTGAAAGAAGTGCAGGCCGGCGAGGCGACGAAAGAGGTCCAGGCCGGCGAGGCGGTGAAACAAGTGCAGGCCGGCGAGGCGGTGAAAGAAGTGCAGGCTGGCGGGGCGGTGAAAGAAGTGCAGGCCGGTGAGACGGCAAAAGAGGTCCAGGCCGGTGAGGCGGTGAAACAAGTGCAGGCCGGCGAGGCGCTAGAGGTCACCCAGCCGCCCGAGGCCGAAGAGGCGATGCGTTCGGCCGACAAGGCACTGAAAGGACTGGAGGTCTCCCAGCCGCCCGAGGCCGACGAGGCACTGCGAGCGGCCGAGGCGCGGCGAACCGTCGACGAGGTGCTGAAGGCAGTGGAGGTCGCTGTGGCGGGGGAAGGCGTGAAGGATGCGATGACATGGAAGGAGAAGCTCGCCATCACCGTCGTCGTCGCCGCCATAATTTGGTGGTGGTTCGGCGGCAACGGTGGCAACTGAAGATTTGTTGGTGAAATCTCGTCAGTCCAGATGGATTCGACTTCGTGCCTGGTATCTTTAATTTCCTGTCTGGTGATGTCTTGTTCGCATTAAGTTATCCACATGTTTTTGTTCGACTCAAGTTATCCCGCGATCAATGTCTTTGAACTCTAGATGCTCGTTGTGATTTTGTATGGTATTCGGCATGGATTTAATGTTCACCGAACTGGGTTTATGATGAGAGTAATTTTGATCTGTCACTATTTGTAATGTTTCATGGAACTATGCATTCAGACGAGATTTGCTTCGTGCAGTAGTACTATGTTAGACTCGCATTCCGCATGACGATCTAATGCCCTCGGAACCAACACACCACCCGTGGGCCGTGGCGTCCGGTCCAATGCAGTGAGTGGAGCCCATCCGTCATGCAAACCACGTTGGATGGACCCGTAGGCGACGAGAAAGAAGGGACCAAATTATCGGATGTCTTCACACAAAGCCCCTCGCCCCTCTCCCATTTCAGCGTTCACCCCGACGAGCGGCTCGCTTCGAGTTCGTTCCTGTGCTGCTCGCTCCGACTCCGACCACTCCCCCCTCTCGCCCGCCGAGACGAGATCTCCCTTCTCCATCACCGCCGCCTCGCCGGGGCGCGTCGGGAGCGCCGCCCCTCGAACCCGCCGCAGATGCGTCCCCTCCTCGCCCTCGCCGTATGCGCCCTTCTCGCGGCGGGCGCGGCCGCCGCGGCGGACCAGGCCAACACCACCAACAAGTTCAGGCAGCGGGAGGCCAGCGACGACATGCTCGGATACCCCCACTGTGAGTCCCGCCTATCCCATGTCCCCCTTCTTTCTGTTTCCCCGAGTCGGTCTAGATTTGGAATCGCTGCTAGATCCTTGGCACTGGAGACGATCCGACGATACGTTAGTAGCCATGCAACTGTTGAGCTCGACCAACGGCCAGCGATCCTTTGTGTGTGGTTCCTCGTGTACTTGTCCCTGCAACTGTTGAGCTCGACCAGTCTGTGTGTGATTAGTGTGCTCAGTTCATGCCTTAGAATGACGCAGTGCCCTCAAATTGATAAGCCTCTATACATTTATGTAGTCGAATACTTTAAGTGTTGGTGCAGTATCACTTTGGTACTTGATCTAAACAAGCTTGTAAAGTAATGAACGCATCCTATTTATTTGAATCTGGTGTTCTATAAGCCGTCATGGTATCACAGTAAAGCAGGCTACTGCTGCAGAAGAATGCAATTTTCTCAGTCTTCGTACATGCTAGTCTGGTTGTTTAAATATGTCAACCTGAGCTCCATTTGGCCCGCACAAAATATGGTTGCGTGTCATCACCTATCAAACCGTGGGATGGATCCTTGGGCCTGGGGTAGTACTATTTACCCTGCAAATATGCTCATTCCATCTGATTATGTCCAGTGCTGGTAGATTTGCCCATATCTCGTAAGCTGCCCCAATCGAGAAAAGTAACGAAGACCGAGCTGAAAAGGCAGAAACAATTGCTTCTGTGAGGCCTACAACCACGACCTAGTCAGAATTTCACCAATACTGCTTTTTGGTACCTCCTGAATGTAATGGCTGCGATAAAATATGAGTATCACCTGAAATTTGTAGAACAAGCATGTGATCTGTGGCTGGTTCTTCAAATTTGTCGTTATGTAACATCTGTTGATCTCTATGATAGAACTGGAAATAGATTCGAACTTGTCCACATAGAAATCACACGGCATTAGAAATCACGTGGCATTAGATAAAACTTAACCTGACATTCAGTGGCATATTCATTCTTAAAATAGCTGCAAAACAGCAAACAGGGAGCAAAATGACAGTAATAAAATGCTTATTACGTTTTTCAAAGGAGTAAATTATACATCAAAAGCGGATTCCTTCAAATTGTTGCAGTATAGTACTGTTTTTACTTTTTTCCACTAAAGACTGGCATAAATGAAATGATCTTATGCATTGCACTAATTTTAAGTGCACTTCTGCAAATGCCGCAAGCACACAACTTATGGTGTAACTTGGTAATTTAATTAGACCAGAGGATATGCAAAGTATCATCATGCAGATTACGCCTTTCATGTTAGTAGTGTTCCTTCTCTTTGTTCTCTCTTCTCTCTGTTCTCTCTCTAGCAACTGAGGAAAACAGGGGACTAGCACTATAGAGGAGCACACCAGTTTTTCAGGCAACGAATGCCTTCCTTTTCTATTAGATTTTGCAGCAACGAATGCTACACTACACAGGCAACGAATGCCTACAAGCTTGGCAACCTATGCCTACTGATGCTTCACCACAGCAACAAATGCTGCAGACCTTAGCAACCTATGCTTGCCCTCAGCAACCTATGCTTGGACTCTCCTTACAGCTTGCTTCCCTTCATATAGGGTGCCTCTCCTTATATAGAGGGTTCAAGGTTGGTGCTACTGCATTCTAGAGGCTTCTACTGCTTTCTACTGCTACCCTATCTTATAGCCTAAGAATTACATATAAATAGTACTCTAGAACATACTAGCACCTACTACTTAACTCCTGCAAACATATTGCAGCAAGCCTATCTACTAGGGACACAACTTATGTGCCCCAACCAGCACACAACCTATGTGTGGGTTCACACTATAGCCTGCACACAACCTATGTGTGCAGTTTACATTATGACAAGATTACATCAGGCCAACATTTCAAAGGTGCCAAGCCAAATAGTATCAGCCGTCTATACGGGTTAATGTGTACATTCAGCAATGTAATGTCTGTAACATTTCTGTAGTGATGAAGATGCATTGTTGAAGACCAAGTGTCCGAAACATGTGGAGCTGAGATGGCAGACCGAAGTTAGTTCCAGCATTTATGCAAGCCCATTGATTGCTGATATCAACAGGTAAATATGTCTGAAAGTAACTTGGCCTCTTCTTTCTTTAGTATCACACTCATTTGTGCCATATGTACTTGATCATTTCATGTTTTTCCTCTGTTTAATTTTTGCTTCCAAACTAGAAGCATTTCATAGGCATGCTTTATTTAACTTATTAAATGACAGATGCATGCTCATTTTTTGCTTCCAGGTGCTGCCTTAGTGTCTTCTATCTTTTCATAATTCCATTTCTACCACTTATGTGAACTTTTTGTTGTGTTAGTGATGGAAAGTTGGAAGTAGTGGTGCCAACATTTGTCCATTATTTAGAAGTGCTTGAAGGTTCAGATGGAGACAAACTGCCAGGTGTGGTTTCATGTTACCATTTGGCATGCTATGCTAAGCTCTTTGTAACATATTTGGAAAAAAATTCAACTGACTTATATTATATACAAAGTCGCATAGTCCATATGATATATTTTTAATATATATTTGTTGAAACATTAATTCCAGGATGGCCTGCATTTCACCAATCAAATGTGCATTCAAGTCCTCTTCTATATGATATTGACAAGGATGGCACACGGGAAATAGCTTTGGCTACTTACAACGGTGTAGTGAACTTCTTCAGGTAAGGAACTCATCCGGGGATATTCTTATGTTTTTCTTCACACATGGGATCTTTATTTGTTTGTTATGTAGGATATCAGGTTATATGATGATGGACAAGCTAGAGGTACCTCGAAGAAAAGTACATAAAGATTGGCACGTTGGGCTAAATCCAGATCCAGTTGACCGTTCCCACCCGGATGTTCATGATAGTTCAATTGTGAATAAAGCTGCTTCTGTGGAGTCTCACCCAAACATTCAGGAAAAATCGGTTGTTGAAGAATCTTCTAAAGAACCCCAGCCACGTAAGTTAGCTTATAATCCAATGGCACATTGTTCACTTGTTTATACTAATGCCTGATTTTATTGCGTTTGGATGTAAGGATTGTTTTCTTTAGCCATTTGTGTCTGGCATGTTCTGCATTGAAGTTATATGCACTGTTTACGTCATATTAAAGTCTAGGGCTATTTAGTTTAGGGTTGGTGTTTTTCCTTCGAAAAACTAAAAAGTTCTGTGTTTTGAAATTTCGATGCATTTATAGAAACAGTATTGCTGTTGACTAGGCTCACTTATATTTGTTGATTGTATAATTGACTTTTCACATATTTGAGTTAGTACTATTGTACAATTTGTCCGTTGTCACCAATCTGAGGATCGATACTACTTTACAGAAAGTGAAGTCACATGCACACATTAATCATTGCTAGCCAGATATGGATAATGGATTATCCATGCTATCATGCTGTAGGTGTATGGTTGTAGGAAGGATGCATTTTGACCTTTTTTTTTTACCACTGTAGGAGGTGCAACCAATACAACAACACAGGGAGTTGATTCTACCATTGGAAAAGAAAATATGGAGTTGCCAAATAATCCGAACACCACCGATGCTGGGAGCATCTCCAGTACAAATACTACGATAGAGAATGCTTCACATGCTCAGAGAAGGTTGCTTCAAACAGCAGATAAAAGTGATGATCAAACAGGAAGTGCAGAAACTCATGGAAATGATGCGGGAGCAACCGCTGAAAATAGCGAGCCCTTAGAGGATGACGCTAATGCATCTTTTGATTTATTTCGGGATGCAGAAGATCTCCCTGATGAGTACAACTATGATTATGATGATTATGTTGATGAATCCATGTGGGGAGACGAGGACTGGACTGAACAAGAGCACGAGAAAGCAGAAGATTATGTGAGCATAGATGCTCATATCTTGTCGACCCCAGTAAGTGAATATTTTTGTTCTGTTTTACACACGTGTTATATTTATATCTGTAAATGGCCTGAGTTAGTTTGACATTCTTTGTACAGGTCATTGCAGATATTGACAGCGACGGTGTACAGGAAATGGTCATTGCTGTATCCTACTTCTTTGACCGCGAGTAAGGCTGCTTTCTCTGCTACTAATACATTTCATGCGTGTTGCTCATGACTTCTGGTTGATGACTTATAAATGAGAGCATCTGAACATCAATTTATTGTGATGTCCTATGTGGCATGGTGTGTCACTGATGCTCTCCAAGACAACTATAGAACAGTAGCTTTTAAAAACAGGATCCATCTGTTCACCCTTATCATGGATTGGTTGGTTAATGATGGCGTGTTATGGCTAATCTTATTTAGATTGTGCATTTGCTTCCCTATCTAAATTTATGCTTTGCTTTGATTGATTTTCTTCTTTATCATGTTTGTTTCATTAATGAATTAAAGGTGCTAAAGCAGAAGCTAGGTGTTTGTCTGGTTGTGCTATCTTGTAGCTATGATTGAAAAGTTTTATCTTAATGCAAAACTTTGAACCACAAAATAAGCACTTCATGATTTCCTGCTTGTGTTACCGTGGCTGTGTATATTGTGCATTCTAGTAACTTGATGTCTTTTCTGGCAGGTATTATGATAACCCAGAGCATATAAAAGAGTTAGGAGGGATTGACATTGGAAAATATATAGCAAGTGGTATAGTTGTTTTTAACCTTGACACAAAACAAGTTAAATGGACTGCAGACCTTGATTTGAGTACCGAAAATGGGAACTTCCGTGCTCATGCATATTCATCTCCAACTGTGGTTGATTTGGATGGTGATGGAAATTTGGATATCCTTGTTGGAACTTCCTATGGCTTGTTTTATGTCATCGATCATCACGGTAAATTCTTAACCTCATAAGATGAAGTACTGCATCCAAAAGCATATTTAAGCTGAGCTTTCATTTCATATACTGTACATACATCTAACTCACAGAGCTTAGCGTTTCATGACTATAATTGTATAAAACCTGGTGTAATATATAATTAGTTTTTGCATGCTATATTTTAGTTTGGAAATTTTCTTTATAATTCAGTGAACCTCATACGAAAACAAGAATTCCCAGTCGTCCATGTTGTCCCAGGGCTGGTGTTCTCTCTCAGCTAGCTACTCTCACGAACACACACTGTGGAGTGGATCGATCAGCAGTGCTGGATGGTCACGTACTAGTGCAATTGAAGCTTCATTGCTTGTGTTCTAGTTACCTTACAACGATGGGTACATGTCCTATTTATAGGACTACAAACCGACCTACTAGAAAATATCTACTGGCTTCTACTAGCTTCTACTGCCTTCTACAGTGTACTACAATCTCTTTTACTCTGGAGACTTCTACTAGTTACTAGCTTAGCTACTAAGCTACAGTAGTGAAAACCCCACTATGTGGTAGATATTTCTAGAATGCACAGGATTATTCCAACAATCACCCCCTAATCCTGATGCGTTCACTTGTGAAACCTAGCTGCCACACACATGCCGGTCGCCACCGTCACAGACACAACCTGGCGCTCACATACGCCGGTCGCCACCTCCACGGACCTAGTAAAGGCCCGACTCATCGTCAACTTCGGTTAGGAGCGCCGGCTCCTTTGGCTTCCTGCAGTCACGGGCGAAGTGACCACGAATCCCACAGTTGTGGCACTTCCCGCGCCTCCTCGTCACGCCCGAGGCCACGCTGCTTCCACCATCGTGGTCGTGGCCGCCGCCGTGCTGACGTTTGGTCGCCGCGCCTCCCACTGCTCCGCCGTAAGCAGGAGCTGGTCGTCGCTCCGTTCGCCGCCGGCCTGCGCGCGCCGCCGTAAGCGTTCCTCGAACGCCTTGAGCCTGCCCAGCGCCTCCTCGAACGCCATCGTCTCCACGTCGCAGAACTGCTCGATCCCGGCCACCGTGGGGTACAACCGGTTGGGCACGGTGTCGAGGAGCTTCTTCACCATGTCGGCATCGCCGAGCGTCGAGCCAAGACCGGCGAACCTCGCCGCCATACCGCTGATCTTGCCGGCGTAGTCGTCCAGCAGCTCCCCCTCCGCCATGTACAGCTTGTCGAACTCGCCTTTGAGAGTGGAGAGCCGCGCCTTCTTGACGCGATCGGCATCGACGAACCTTGTCTTGAGGCTGTCCCACACCTCCTTCGCCGTCTTCTTTGTCGACACCTGCATGAGGATGTCCTCCGACAGCGCGCTGAGGATCTGTGCCCTTGCCGTCTTGTTCTTCTTCTCGTCCACCGTCGTGCCCTCCTCAGGTGACACCGCCTCCCATACGCCCTGGGCATCGAGGATCGCCTCCACCTTGATCGCCCAGACGGTGTAGTTCGCCGGCGTCAGTATCGGACAGGAGAGCGACACCATGCTCCCCCCAACGCCTGCGCCTTGCGGAACCAGCGCCATGGCTCTGATACCAATTGTTGTCCCCGGGCTGGTGTTCTCTCTCAGCTAGCTACTCTCACGAACACACACTGTGGAGTGGATCGATCAGCAGTGCTGGATGGTCACGTACTAGTGCAATTGAAGCTTCATTGCTTGTGTTCTAGTTACCTTACAACGATGGGTACATGTCCTATTTGTAGGACTACAAACCGACCTACTAGAAAATATCTACTGGCTTCTACTAGCTTCTACTGCCTTCTACAGTGTACTACAATCTCTTTTACTCTGGAAACTTCTACTAGTTACTAGCTTAGCTACTAGCTACAGTAGTGAAAACCCCACTATGTGGTAGATATTTCTAGAATGCACAGGATTATTCCAACAGTCCATACTTGTATATTTGAGTGCTGACACGCTACTAATATGTAAAATAACTATAAGCTTTGTGTTGTTGATTTTGTCAATGTAGGTAAGATTAGGAAAAATTTCCCACTTGAGATGGCTGAGATCCATGCACCAGTCATTGCAGCAGACATCAATGATGATGGAAAAATCGAGATGGTCACTGCTGATGTGCATGGCAATGTAGCAGCTTGGACTGCAGAGGGAGAAGAAATCTGGGAGGTCCATCTTAAGAGCCTTGTTCCACAGGCAAGTTTCACCCTATTTTTTTGTATGGGTGTAACTAATTGCTTTTATAAGTTCGATTTTCTATTCATATGCCAGCATAATCCATGTCTCTTGATAAGTTATATTCTGCAATGGCTACATATGCTGATCCTGCTTGCCTAGTTTAGCTCAGGAGAATACGTTTGCCCAGAATCTTGCTTAGATACCTTTGAGATTCAACCATTCTGACTTCTGGGACTTCTAATTTTTAAAAGACGGATTCAGAACATCATAACTCGGTTTTACTTTAAATAAAGATGTAACATGGTCGTATTCCCGTTGCGGCATCTTCATTTTCTTTACTTTGTTTCAACTAGGCGTTTGTATTTGCAATCTGATTGTTGTTACAATATGATGACAGCGACCTACTGTCGGGGACGTCAATGGAGATGGCCACACTGATGTTGTGGTTCCAACTGTATCAGGAAACATCTATGTTCTTAGTGGAAAGGATGGCTCAAAAGTTCAACCTTTCCCATATAGAGCACATGGAAGGATCATGAGTCCTGTTCTGTTACTTGACATGAGCAAACGTGGAGAAAAAACACAAGGACTAACTCTTGCTACTACGTCATTTGATGGTTATTTGTACTTGATCGAGGGCTCTAGCGGCTGTGCAGATGTTGTTGACATTGGAGAGACCTCGTATGTCATTCCTTCTCTGTTCTGCAAGATCTTTGGTAGCACTTTCGGGTATTGTACTTACATTTGGGCAAAAATAATGAGCTCACTTTGCACATTGACAGGTACACTATGGTTTTGGCTGACAATGTAGATGGCGGAGATGACCTTGATCTTATTGTTACCACCATGAACGGCAATGTTTTTTGCTTTTCCACTCAATCACCGCACCATCCGCTCAAGGTACACAAGTTTAACTCATATCGGGCTTCTCTATGGAGTGAATCCGTCAGCTTCTGTTTGAGCTTGGTTTATACATAGTGGTAAGGATGGTTCTCTTTCTGATTTGTTTGCAGGAATGGAGATCATCAAACCAAGGAAGGAATAATGCTGCATACAAACACAACCGTCAAGGTATTTATGTTAAGCATGGTTCAAGGGCATTCCGGGACGAAGAGGGCAAGCACTTCTGGGTAGAGTTTGAGATTGTAGACAAGTACAGGGTTCCCTATGGAAATCAAGCTCCTTACAACGTGACGGTACACTCTGCCAGCCCAAATTCTCACCTGATGCACAAACCAAACACTTTTACTAACTCTCAACTTACCTTGATTTTACTGCTGGGTTTCAGGTAACTTTGCTTGTCCCAGGGAACTACCAGGGAGATAGGCAAATCACAGTCAGCAACGTTTACAATGAACCAGGACATAAACGGATGCAGCTTCCCACCGTTCCCGTCAGAACCACGGGAACCGTGCTCGTGGAGATGGTCGACAAGCACGGGCTCCATTTCACCGACGAGTACTCGCTCACCTTCCACACGCATTACTTCAAGCTGCTGAAATGGCTCGTGGTTTTGCCGATGCTCGGGATGTTCTGCGTCCTCGTCATCTTGCGGCCCCAGGAAGGCGCACCATTGCCGTCGTTTTCACGGAACATCGACTAGTGTGATGCCTGCGGCGAAGCAGATTAAGAGACCAGTCCAGCAGCTCTCCCATATCGGGAACCTCTGTGCACCGTAACACACACCAGGGGAGCTTAAGCAGCACATGAGATGAAAATTCCAGCGTGTGCTACTCCCCAGTCAGTTGACTAGTCTGATAATAGTTTTACAGTGTAGAAACCTTTGGGTTCTGCAGAATAATTTTGAGACATGCTACTTAATGAAAAAGTATTTTATCCATCTGGTGCTCTGCGTTGTTTGGCTGTATGAGCTTCAACAAAATCTTTGCAGGGGCGAAGCTGCAAAATAACATGCAAAATTATTTGGAACAACAACAATGAGAAACTTGAATTTGTAGTGATTCCAGAAACTCATATATTTAGATAGATTTTGTCCACAAAATACATTTCTTACACCAGCTACTGTAAAACCAAAAGAATCTAGATACTACTCAACTCAACCATGGATCTTCATTTGTCATCACAGAACCAGATCAGCTCTTCGGTTCTTTACGCCTGCGAAATGTTCAAGAACATCATCGTAGTTGTACTTCTCTGTGATTTCCCTCTCTATGTTTACAAGCAAGCAGTTGGCAAGGAAATCATTCTCCATCTTATTGCGCAGCCTTGTTTTTATAATCTTCAAAGTAGAAAATGTGCGTTCCGCTGTTGCCGTAGAAACTGGAAGAGTCACAAGCAATCGGAGCAACCTATCAATCAAGTTGTAGATAGAATTTCTTCCGCTCTCAACAAGGCAGCGACAAAGGTTTGTTAATGTTGACACATTTTTCAACTCCTTGTCAGTAGAAGCATCCACCACAAAATGTTTGAGTTGCTGCTCCAAACCATAGATTTCTTGTTGAGTGAAATCAGCGGGATAGTATTTCTTCACCATCTCAGAAATATCATCAACCTTGAAAGATCTGAATTTATTTTTAGGGATCAAGGTAGCACTAGTGGACAGAAGATCCATGACCTTGTCGTTGAACCGGAAGTTTAGTTCGTGCAACTGTGTATCAAGTGTAGCACGAAATATTTCCACTCGAAAATATTGCTCTTGAGTAAAGACACCTGGTTGTCGACGAGCACGACCACCACGTAAAATGTAAGGTTTCCCCAAATCTGGAATATCAATGGAATGAGTTGCACAAAAGTCGACAACTCGGAAGAAAAATTCTTCCCAACCATCATCTGTTCTCATTTCAAGGCGAACTTTTGTTGAGAACACTAGACGCATGGCATTTACTATGTCCTGTGATTTCTTTTGCAAAGCTTGGCCAAGATCTTCGGCAATTTCCAATATTTCTTCCATCATACATAAGACAAGTACGAACTCAAAGGATGATAAGTAGCTGAAAGCAGTATCTCCGTCTGCACGTATTGAACCAGCTGATCCATCTGAACCTATCTTCTGAAGCACTGTAGTGACTGCAATGTACATGGTCTTTAGGCTAGATATAGAACCCAAGTGCGAACCCCATCTTGTGTCCCCTGGTCGTTTCAGTGCATGTATTTGGTTTGCACCTTGACATGTTTCAATGTCATCAATAGCTAGTAAACGAACTAATTCATCCAATTGAGCATCATGAAGCTCGTCATGGCGCTTTGCCGAGGAGTCAACAGTGTTAACAATGAAAAGAAGTTTCTGAAAAAATTGAGTAACAGGGACCACCTCTTTGGATGCAGCACCAAGCGCAAGTTGCAACCGATGAGCATAGCAATGAACATAATATGCATATGGGCATTCTCTTAGAAAAAGAGCTTGCAATCCATTGAACTCACCCCTCATATTACTAGCTCCATCATACTCTTGACCACGAAGGTTTTGAACATCAAAACCATGTTTGGATAATACACAGCTCAATACCTCTTTAAGTGTTGCAGCAGCTTTGGTACTTGTCACATGTATCAAGTCAAAAAACCGCTCTTGCAAAATTCCATCTTTGTCGACAAATCTGAAAACAATTGCCATTTGCTCTCTTTTTGCTACATCACAAGTCTCATCCACTAGGATAGAAAACTTAGAATCCCCAATCTCTTCACGGATATGTTTCCTAACTTTAAATGCATAAATGCCCAAAAGCTCTTGTTGGATCTCCGGTGATGTGTACTTTGCATTGTATGGAGCATTTTTAATAGCTTCCGCAATATCAGGATTGAATTCTCCAAGAAGCTTTAACAACTCAAGAAAGTTCCCTCTGTTCTTCGACTCGAGTGTCTCATCGTGGCCTCTAAAAACACAAGATTGTGATGTGAGCCACTTAACAGATGCAATTGAAGTTTTCACCCTTAATTGGTTTCTTTCGATATCCCTCTTGTTTCCCACTTCTACAGCGTGTGCTATATGACCTGCCCGATTCAACAAGTCTTGACATCCTCTGGTTGCATTGTTGTGTTCAGAGCAAGGTTCAGAACCAATGTGGTTTAAAAATGCACACTTTCTTCCATCGTTGACCTTCTTCCAAGTAACAAATCCACGTACTGTGAAGACATCGGAACCACCTCGCTTGTTTTTGTTTCTGCTGGCATTGTGGCAGACTGGCAGGAAAGGAAATTTACCAGTGAAACACGGAGAGAATTTGTCGGACGGCCGGAGATCGGATGGACGGAGGACGGGCTGTATTGCTGCTGTGATCTACTTCCTGCTGCTGCTGCTCAGTGCTCACGGTCAAGACTCAAGAGGACTAGAGGAGCTCAGGAGGGGCGCTGCCGTCGCCCCGCGCTGACCGCCGCCGTCGCCCCGCGCTGCCGCCGGCCGGTCATGCCCAAGGCCCCATCCGCTCAGTCGCCGCCAAGTTCGTGAGAGACAAGAGAGAGCAGAGGTAGAGAAACGAGCGTTGCTCTGTTCCGCACAGAGTAGAAGATGCTCTCAGCTAACGAATGGGCCTTATTTGGGCTGAATCGATGGAGCATACTAAGGGGTAGTAATTTTTTTTGCGTTTCGCTGGGGAGGGCGACCGCCCTTTTCTCCCCCATTAAGCTCCGCCGTTCTGATCTGTGTGTATGAAGGGACAGGCTGCTCTAGGATCCAGATTTTGAACTGTATGTTTTCGATTTCAAGAGATTCCCCCCACGGTTTTGGTGAAACCAACATACTTGTATTAATCTGGCTAGTATGTATTATCCCAAAAATCCTGATATGTTCCATCTTGGTGGTGACACTCAGTCTTTAGGTTTCATACCAAGTTTACTCGTATCTATCTGGCAGGTTTTTGGCTCCTGATTCATTTCCCTTGTACATGCTGAAGAGCTACCAGCAGACACACTCCGATGTTTCTCATTTACTCATGTCCAGTTTATTGACATCATCGGTCATCATTTCTGGGAGGTCTTTCAAGACAGACCAGCAAAGCGAGGAGTTCTACTCATTGCCCTTCAACCTCAACAAGTTCCTCCCATCCTTCTGATTGATGCTTGTAACATCTAGAGAATGGAAAGATAACATCTATGGAAGCAACTTCTTGCAGATATGAATGCTGTTGTTTGACCTGCTGCCTTTTGTAGCTTCCGAGTTATGAATGTATATCAGTGAAGAAATGCTTAGCTCGTTCCTGATTAATCTTTCAGTTACGTATATCGCCCATCTTGCTGATGTGAATCCTGTTGTTTGACCTGCTGCCTTTTGTCGGTTCGAGTTCTGAATTATGCACATCTTGGTGTAAATTATTTTGAGAAAACAGAGGTGCCTTGATGTTGTATGTTTATCACCAGCAAAATGAAGAAAATGCATAGATCGTTCCAGATCTATCTTTCAGTTATGTATCTCGCTAGTGCTGTTTGGAGTATCTATTTTACATGAGCAAATAAATGTAGTCAGCAACCAAATGTTCAAGTCCTTTCCACCAGTCAGCCTTCCTTCATGACAGAACCATGCCATGCCAGCTAATACTATTACTCCCTCTGTTCCAAAATAAGTGGCGTGGTTTTAGTTCAAACTTATTTCAGAACCGAGGGAGTACATTTCAAGGAAAAGACGTGGAGCTACTCTCCATGACATAACCATGCTATCAGCTTCTACTTCAGGATGGTCCAAAGCCACCACGACTCGCGGTCTCTCCTAGCAGAAACCGTTTCAGAAGCCAACTTGGCCTTTCAGGGGCCATGACATTATCTGTATCGTCAGTGACCATGAACAAATCACTGCTGTCCTCACCAGTGTCGCCGAGGGGCTCTAGTGGTGGCACTGAGAGGTCGTCAGTAGAATCTGCCACCTTATTCGCCACCTCATACTTGAGTCCCTTGTTGTCATCGGTGGAATCAACAGAGATTGTCGAGCCTTCGCCAGCTTCTCCTCCAGCATATCAGAGATCTCCGTCATCACATTCTTCTGCAACCACCTCTTAATAACGCATATACAGGGAAGTTACATGTCCCAAAAGGGAGGAGCCCGAGAGATTTTGTATGATCTATAGAAGAAGCTATTGTGCTTAGGGGATCGTATGATTCCGACAAGATAACGTCCAAGGCAGTATCACTCCCATGTAGAGAGATGCCCTTATTAGCTACTCTGGCAACAACGCCTTCACCTGGATTTTCACGATCTCCTTCAGTTTGTCATGTGAAAGCGGGTCAAATATCACAATCTCACTTAGCCTGTTGAGAAGCTCAGGGTGCGAAGTGTTTCCGAACCTGCAGAAACAGAATTATATTTGACAGTCAATAGCAGAATTTACAGGGGCAGCAAATGGTTCACAAACCTGTTTCATGACAAGGTCCCGTGCGTCTTGCATTGTGGTTTCTCCAGCCATTCCTTCTGTGAGGTGCTTTGATCCTAGATTGGAGGTCATAATAATGATGGTGTTCTTGAAATCTACTGTCCAGCCTTTGCCATCAGTCAACAAACCATCATCAAGGAGTTAAAGAAAAACAGTGAACACTGAGGGATGTGCCTTCTCCACCTCATCAAAGAGGACGACACTGTATGGGTGCCTCTTGACTTTCTCAGTTAGTTGCCCACCATCTTCATAACCAATATAGCTGCAAGAATTTAGTATAAGAGAAGCATTAACACCTGTCAAACTAAGAGCTAGGTATGATATGATAATGTGGATTTAAACATACAAGACACACACAACGTACAAACCTTGGAGGTTCTCCAATGAGGCGCATCACAGATCCAAGCTCGGTATATTCCGACATGTCAAAGCGAACCAACATCTTATCACTGTCAAAAAGCTGCTCGGCAATTTCTCCTTTCCCTCTCGGTCAATGGCAGCAACGGGAATTCCAGTCCACCTCACAACCTTCAAGAGCAAATAACATTGGAACATGACAAACACACAACAGACTGGAATAACGGATATTATTCAGGCTAGGAATTCCTACCCGTGCGGTATGATCAGGACCAACACTTCCTTCCTTCACTGCATTTATAGATCTACTTTGCGCAGTCCCTTGCTTGTTGCAGATCTCTGTCCGTGTGGCAGTAGCTTATATTTTGCTGTCAACCAGCATCTTGTGGCAGGGCATGCCTCGTCAATGAGATCAATCGCCTTACCAGGAAACTGACGATCTTTAGTGCGGTACATACCGCAATAAAATCCATCAAATTTCTCCGGCATACATAGATATTTCCAACTCGACACAGACAGGATAATTTTTTTACACGTAGCAGTGATATAGCGGGCAGCGAGCTGTGCGGCGGCAACAATAGCGGCATCCTGAATTCCCAACCCATGGTCCCGGACACCATGTCCCCGTGGTCGATATCCATCACGCGTGCTCCAGCGAGCTTGGCAGGGACCTTCCCAGTGGAGATGCGCTGGGCGAGGCCTTCCATGATGGCCGTCTTGCCGACCCCTGCCTCGCCGACGAGAGCAGCGCAGTTCTTGGTCCGGCGGCACAGGATGCAGACTACGCGGTCAATGTCAATCTCGTCGTCGCGCCCGATCACTGGATCACCCGAGGACGAGCCTATATTCCGGCCGTAGCTGCGTAGGCATGCGCGGTACTGGTAGTACCTCTACGCTGCCCAGCACAAACCGGCGGTCGCTCCCAGCCAGAGCACAGGTTCGATTTATCGCCGTACGCCCATACCCTGCTCATATGTCTGGCAAATCGCGATGTCAAGACCCCTCCATGCTGTCAAGTGATAATCAGTTCATAGTGTGCAGCACAGGATAGAACGCTGAATTTGGGATGAAGCGGTGGCTCGCCGCCGACTGAAGCCCTCTCCCCCTCGACCTGGTCAGGTGCGAGCCAGCGCCACTCGACCACTCCCAGTGTGCCGCTCGCCGCCGCCTGGATTCCCTCGTCGCCTCGACCAGGTCAGGCGCGCGCCAGCGCTGAGCTTGCTGACGACCCGGATCGTCGACCTCCGTTGGCGCCGCTCGGTGCTCGCCGCCGCCGTCGTCGCGTCGGACTTGGTCAGGCTCGGCCGCTTGTGTTTGGGTCTGTCTGGTCCTGTCGAGTCAGAGCTCGTCAAGCACCATCGCAATTCATAACTTTTGAAAAATGTCACTTTAATTTTGAATACATCTACAGATGCTGCCGCAGCCATTTTAGCTCATTTTTGTTCAAAAGTTTGACAAATTTCCACTATAATTTTTAACATTTGATCAAAAAATGAAAAAAAAACATGATGAATATTTGACAAATTTTCGAACAAAAATAAACTAAAATGGTCGCAATAGCATCCGTTAATCAATAATTGGAGTGAATTATTTCAAAATTTGAAACTTGCAGTGGCGTTTCTCCATTTAGCATGAATTGCAGTGGTATTTATCCAATTAACTACTTTTTCTTTGTTGACCAGAATTCCTGAATGCACTATGACACTTTTCAACTATAACAGGTCAACTTAAGTTAGCGCCAAGGACTCCCTCTGACTCGTTGGATTCTTACAACACATCGTCAATATAGAAAACACAGAACTAGAACGTGATGTCTAGTTAAATCTTAGGATTAGGAACATACATAAAACAATGTTCAACATTGGAGGAAAAACAAAGGAACTGTGCAACGAGGTTTGAATGGATGTACATTTTTATATAGAACATAGTGCAATGTAGTCAGTTGGAAAAAAGATCCTTAAAGTTCCATTCATGTGAGACGTAGATATGAAAAGTTCCTAAGGTTAAATCTTCCGAAGTTCTTATTCAATTCCTTTGAATCAAAGGAGCTCCAAGCGTACATTGCATCCTTTGAAACTGGTGAAATATATGTGACCAAGATAGTAATTTATTAGCGAAGTCCAAATCGATGGCCAAAAGTACATGAATTTATGTTAAAATAAATTAGGAGTTAAGATTTAGGGGTTAGGGGTTAGTTTAGGAACCACATTTTTTCAATGGATCAAATACAGTGAGTTAAACTACAAGAGGCAATGTAAGCAAAAGGTAGTCGTGTGCATCAGTTGGGAGCTTGGACCCGACTCTCTCCCCCGCTACAGTAAAGGAGACAAACTTTTTCCCCTCCGTTCAATCCAGCTCGCCGGCGTCGATCTGCCGGTTTCCCCTCCCTCCGCCGGCCGCTCCGGCGGCGGTAGGGTGGGGAAACCCAGGATCTCGCCTGTACATAGTCTAGGGTTGAGTGGTTTGCCTGCCGGCGGCGTTGTGGTGAGGATGGCGTGGTCGGCGCGGCGTTTTGTGGAGGCGGGGATCCTCGCCGGTGGTGGTGCTCCGCGGAGCGCGGCCACGGATCTGCCTCCCCCGAGGCGCTCGCAGCTCGGTGGAGCTGTGTTGGGCTTCTTCCCCGTTCCGGAGTTCGTGGTGCGGCGACTCCGGCTTGATGGTTTCGGCGGTGATGGTGATGGCGGCCAGGTTGAGGGCGACGGCGACGATGCGAGGTGGAGGTTCTTCGAGCCGAGTTCTGTCGACCACCCGTCCGCCTGGGGTCTCCTTCCTTTCCAAGGTTGCAGCGGTTGCGCTGGAGGAGCGGCGGCGGCCATGCCGCGGTACGTCTTCTTCGTCAACGGCGTCCTCGAGGACTTGCAGGACCTATGTGTAATTTTTGTTGATCATTGGGCTGTTCTGTAAGTTTCCTAGTGTTATCACCGGATCTGTCTCGCAAAAAAAAAAAAACTACAAGAGGCAATGTACTCCCTTCGTTTTAATTTAGTTCGCGTCCTGCATTTTCTTAAAGTCAAACTTTTAAAGTTTGACCAAATATATACAAAAAATATCAACATCTATAATATGAATATGTATAATATGAAAATATATCTTATAAAGATTCTAATAATGTTAAATTTTGTTATAAAATTTTATAATTTTTTCTATATATTTGGTCAAACTTCACTAAGTTTACTTTTGACTAAACCCAGAACGAAAACTAATTATTAAACGGAGGGGTACTAATCTAATAGAGGTGCCCAGTATCGATTTATTTGTTGTAATCCAAATGGTTGGAAAGAGAGCTGTTGTTGTGCGTACGACACTTTATGTACGATTCACGTGCGATGCAGCCCATCGATCCATTCATAGCTACTCCCTCCGTTTTTAAATATTAGATATTTTAGGTGTTACATATGTTGACTAGATTCGAACTAAAATGAGTGAACAAACATATTAAAAGGTGTCTAGATACATGTGAATACATATGAATCTATACTAATATTTAAATAGCAAACATGTTCGGGATACATTAAATATATGCCGTTCAATATCCGATCAATAGTCCAGATCGATCCAATGTTTGACAACTCAACACACATTTTCAGTATCGTGATAATTACATGGGTTGCCACTGCCTAAAAATACGACAATAGTTGTCTCATCTCGGCGCGAAGCCAGCACCTGCTCGCTGCCGCGCGCTGCGCTGTTGCGCCGCCGCTCACGGGGAATTAATCAGCCACCCGCCCGAGTTACACGCCATCCCGCTGCCCTACCGCCACACACCTCACGCCGTCGCTGCCTAGGGTCTTCAGCCCCCTACTAGACTTGCATCGCCGACGAAACGCTGGAGGGCCGTCCTGCACTGCACTGTACCCAATCGAGTCCAGCGACGGCCTGCACGGCCGTTCTCCTCGCCGGCCAGCCAAACGTGGCTGCTATCCACGCCGGGAAGCGAGGCTATGGGCTGCATTGGTCCAGGCTGGTATTCCAATCTATGTACTAGCTACGTACGTCTATTTCCTTTCCTAAACCTAGCCAGATCGCTCTGTGGCGTTGCAGGTTTGCGGCAGCGCTAGCCGGCCGCCCGGCAGCCACGGCGTGGTGTATCACGGTGAAAGCAGCGCTAGCCGGCCGCCCGGCAGCCACGGCGTGGTGTATCACGGTGAAAGCATGGAGCTTACGGGCATTGAGGAAAATCCATGGGTAACCATGCACGCGAGCCGCGCTTGGCGGATAGCAGCTCGGCGACGAGCGGCGGCGTCCTCCCTGACCGATTCAACTCCATACTCCAGAATAGAGATGTTCTGTCAGCTGTTTCTTGAGCCAACATGCAGACATGCAGACGATTTGATAAAGGTGTACTGAAGCAGATGTATGAGGCCGATGCATTGCCTCAAAGAGAGAGTAATTAATTCTCAGGACGAGAGAAGTATAAGAGCTCCAATAGCAGCGAACAAGTGCACATGATTTTGTTGGTGTGCGGATCATCGGCTCCCTCAAGGTTTCATAGTACAGATAAACTATCGCTACTGTTACCCATTTCACTGTCTGAATATGATGAAATAAGCAACAAAGTTAAAGGAAAGTACGATAAACCTATGTTGGATTGAAATTATTTGACGGACACCCCGTTACTTACGAAATTCAGTAGTTTTTGAACAACATAATGATCTACTAGGTAAATTTAGTGCGGCGACACGCCGTACCCGTGTTGTAAAATTATAATTTGAAAATGTCGACATTTATAAATTGTGTAGATTTAAGAATCGTTGGTATGCAAAGAGAGTTTGTGTTTGAAAGTTGTCTAGATTTCAAAAAGTAGTCAAATTAGGAAGTTATTTAGATCCTTTTTGTTTCGCGTTAGTAAAATGGTTAGGTTTTAAAGGCAGTTGGAATTTTGAAATATTCAAAATTTGGAAATGTCCGTTTTTGGAAGTTGTTTAGATTGCAAAATTGTTGGAACTTCAAAAAAGTATATGTTGAGAAGTTGTTGGGGAGCCATTTATGTTTGAATTGTTTGCACGTTTAGTAAATGCTTAGCTTTTGTAGATCCGTAATTGGAGGGAATGAATTTGCATTTTTGCTAGAATATTTATCTAATATAGCTAGATAGTTTTAAATGATGGTATTTGTGAATATGTTAGGTAAATTGAAATTGTGAAATATAGTTCCATTTTGCCAAAATTTTCTTGTGTGCTACCATATTTAGAGGAAATGTATGGTGGGTATGTCTAACTATTATGTTTGTATTTCGACGTAAATGTGCAATTTAGATCATTAGTTAGAAGAAAAATACTGTATAAGCAGCTGTTAAATTCGATCCATCTTTAGAGGAAAAGAATTTGCGTTTCCTTGAAATGTACATGTAATAAAGCGTTATTTAAATTTGAGTTCATAGTTAGGGAGAGTTAAGTGCAATTTAGATCGTTAGTTAGAGGGGAAATACTGTATTAGCAATTGTTAAATTCAATACATCTTTAGAGGAAAAGAATATGTGTTTTCTTGAAATGTGCATGTAATGTAGCGTTATTTAAATTTAAGTACGTAGTTAGAGAGAGTTAAGTTCAACTTGAGTATTTAGTAAATTTATTTGTATATTTGGAGCGAGTTTAGTTATAATATTTTGTGAATGTTAAATTATTTGGTTTGATATGGTATGTTTGTGTGGTGTCTTAAGTAGTTAATTTAACTCAAAATTCGGAGATAATACGTTGTTTGAGCATTTGTTAAATTCAATTTGAACTCAATCTATAATTTGACGAAATGAATGTTCATTCTCTGCAAATATTCACCTAGTCAAACATTATTTTAAAGTGCAACTACAGAATTAGAGGAATTTAAGTTATATTACTTCCAACTTATGTTAGTTAAATTGAAATGGCTAAATATGATTCTGTCCTGCCATAATTTTATTATGTGTCACCATATTAAGAGGAAATAGAATATGGTTATGCGAAAATATTGAATTTTCGTAGCTTTTTTTTTTTGCATAATTGCAGGATGTTTAGTTAAATCGTGTGTAAATATTAGTTTGTTTTGAAATGTAAGCTTGAACAAATTTAGAATTTGGGTTGGAATGCTCAAGTATGGTTGTCTTTTCACATGAAGGTATATAAATATTGCCCAATTTGAATTATTTAAACATGTTTGTGGTCATGCGGCATAAATAGTTAACGTTTATTTTTTATGTTAATGTTGATATATTCGTGGTATTTCTGAATACCGTGGTGGAAGAAATTTGAACTTGAAGCTGCGCACATTCAAAATTTGTTTACATTTAAATGTATCGATATTAGAAAGGAAAAGCTTACATTTACAAATTGTTTGAATTTCTAAATTGTTAGAAGTTGTTTTATGTGTTTTTTTAGTGGTTTTTAGATAGTAAGATTTGGAAGGCACTGGAAATCTAAACAATTTTAAACTTGAACTTTGTTCAAATGATGTAAGTAGTCGTCTTTTTTTTGTAACAATGCCTACATTCAAACCCTAAACCCTAAAGTAGGCCCACTTGTCGGAATTCTATCAATTTCTGGAATTCTATCAATGCCTACATTTTTTTTTGTTTGCGCATGGTGTGGAAAACAGTAGTAAATTGCAGAGAATGAAAAGGAACAGTGTTTGCAGTTGGTTGTATTATCAGTGTAAAAGAATGGACCGGGGTCCACAGTTCACTAGTGGTGTCTCTCCATAAAAGATAACTAACATGCTGGGTGAACAAATTACAGCTGGGCAATTGACAAAATATTGAGCGCATAACAATGCATACATATGACATGATGATTACTATGATATTCATGTGGGCATTACGACAAAATACATAGACCGTTATCCAACAGCGTCTATGACTAATAATCCACCGCCAGGTTGTCATCCGAGTTCCCCGTTGGTATTAAGTTGCAAGCAACGGATAATTGCATCAAGTAATGTGCGTAAAGTAAACAAATGCATTAGACCTAACGGCGTACCCTTAAGCTAAGCATCGGTTATTTTATCCCTAGTGGCAACAGCACATCCACAATCTTAGAAGTTTTTGTCACTCTCCCAGATTACCGGAGGCATGAACCCACTATCTAGCATAAATACTCACTCTTGGAGTTACAAGCATCTACTTGGCCAAAGCATCTACTAGTAACGGAAAGCATGCAAGATCATAAATAACATATAAGATAGATTGATAATCAACATGACATAGTATTCAATATTCATCGGATCCCAGCAAACACAACATGTAGCATTACAATAAGATGATCTCGATCATGATAGGCAGCTCACAAGATCTAAACATGATAGCATAAAGTGGAGAGACAACCATCTAGCTACTGCCATGGACCCGTAGTCCAAGGATGAACTACTCACGCATCACTCCGGAGACAGGCATGGTGATGTAGAGCCCTCCGGTGATGATTCCCCTCTCCGGCAGGGTGCCGGGAAGAGCTTCTGAACCCTCCCGAGCTAGGGTTGACGGCGGCGGCGTCTATGGAACTTTTCGTGGATAATGGCTCGGGTATTTAGGGTTTTCGCGTCGGGAAGAATAAATAGGCGAAAGGGCGGCGGCTGCGGAGCCACGAGGGCCCCACACCACCCCACGGCGCGGCAGGGGGGCCCGCGTGGCCCCATGGTGTGGGAGCCACGTGGCTCTCCTCCGTGCCTCCTCTGGACTCCGTCTTCATGTTGGAAAAATAGGAGGTTCTGTCCAAGTTTCGTCCAATTCCGAGAATATTTCCAGACTAGCTTTTTTGGAATACAAAAACAGCAGAAAACAGGAACTGGCACTGAGGCATCTTGTTAATAGGTTAGTTCCAGAAAATGCATAAAAATGCTATGAAGTGTATATAAAACATGTAACAATTGGTATAATATCAACATGGAACATCAGAAATTATAGATACGTTTGAGACGTATCACCCAACACACCCAATACACTTGTCAGATGTATAGGTGCACTAGTTCGGCGAAGAGATATTAAAATACAAGTGATATGGATGATTATAAGTGGTAATTGCAATCTGAAATAAAAATGGCAGCAAGCAAACATGTAGCAGAATTGGTTGTAAACGGTGTTTCAATGCTTAGAAACAAGGCCTAGGGATCATACTTTCACTAGTGGACACTCTCAACAATAATAATATAATTGAATACATAGATATTTCCTCTTCACTATGCTACTCTGAACTATTCTCCTGTTGGATAACGAACACCAATTCACTGTGTAGGGCTATAAAAGCACACCTTAAAGTCGCATTCCACATCTAGGGAACCCCACACTATCAACTTGAGCGTCCTAAATAGTACTAGACAAACACCACAATTTCATAGAGACATCCAACACAAATAATAACTCATGATAAGTATTCCTGTAATCTGTAGCCTGAGAGCCACACACGGTGCGCACACTGTCAACTTCGCACCATGGGACAAAGGTGACTCTGGAGTTTACATTAATAAAACCACTCAAGTAGCATATAAGATAATGAAGAGTAACATCTATGGATTCAACTAGATTACAAAGCTCATGATCACATAAAGATCACACCATGGGAGAGAGAGATAAACCACATAGCTACCGGTAGAGCCCTCGGCCCCGATGAAGAACTACTCCCTCCTCATCATGGGAGGCAGCAACGGTGATGAAGATGGCGGTGGCGTCGATGGAGATGGCTCCGGGGGCAATTCCCTGTCCCGGCAAGGTGCCGAAATAGAGACTTCTGTCCCCCGAATTAGTGTTTTTGGTGGCGGCGGAGCTTCGGAACTCTTCTGGAGAAATCGTCGATTCTTCTAGGGTTTTCGGGGTAGGAGCAATATATAGGCCAAAGGGCAACGCGAGGGGGTGCACGAGCCATCCACACCACCCCCCGGCGCCACCCCCCTCCAGGCCGCGCGGAGGCATGGTGTGGAGGCTGTGGGCCTCCGTTGGACTTGCCCTTCTGGCTCCGTGGGTCTTCTGGCGAAATAGAATTTCTGTAATTTTTCTGGATTTTTCCGAGCACTTTGGTTTTCGGGCCTTTTCTGCAATACACAGACATAATAAACAGAAACTGGCACTGTGGCATCTTGTTAATAGGTTAGTCCAATAAATGTCATAATATGATATAAAGTGTATATAAAACATGTGACAATTGGTATAATATAAGTATGGAACATTAAAAATTATAGATACGTTTGAGACGTATCAGCTGCCACCGGCACGTCTGCCACGCTCATTGACGCCGACGATGCGTGCGCGCCACCGCCTGACCTTCCTGAAAGGACATGTCTCTCCTAATCAGTGTTGTGTGTTTGTTAAAAACATAAGTTTGATCTTACCGTGTGCTAAAATTACTAGGTACAAATTGTTGAAAAGCACAAGACGGTGTTTAACCCCTCAAAAAAGAGAAAAGATCGAAGACGAAGTCCCGAAGATTTAACTATTGAGTCATAGGGAAGCCGTACTATCAAGAGGGGTTTCTCGTTGGAAAGTTTGGGGAAATCACATTTGCACAATACACAATTTTTGCACCCAGATATTCCACAAAAACAATGGTGAAAAAGATCTCAGGATATTCTAGTGGCTGTTGGAAAACAACCCGGAGTATCCGGCGCTGCCTGTCACGAGATTCTGGTGTGCAGACACCGGAGTTTCTGGCTCAGGGTGGCCATAGACTCCGGCCTCCAAATTCCTGGACTGGGTGAATTTTGCCAGCAACTGGCGTTTCTCTCGGGTGCCCAGTCCGGAGACTGGCCGGAGACTTTGGAAGTCTCCGGTCTAGCCAGAATCTCCGCACCCCTCCGTGGGGCAGATTCTTGTCAGGCCCAAGATTCCGGTCCTCTAGGCCGGAGACTCTGGGGTTATTTTCCTGCAACGATAGATTTCTGGGATCAGTATATATAGTTCATCTTCTACCTTGAGAAGGTAACCTCGACCAGAACTATTTCGCCCACCATTTTTGAAAGCTTAAAACTCCTAGATCTCTCTCCAAACCCACTCAAACACCTTGTCCTTTTAGGACTTGGGGGAGTTGACCTAGATATACACTTCCACCAAAGCAATTTGATTTCCCCATCCATTCCATTGAGGAACTTGTTGCTCTTGAGTTCGTTGGAACCCTAAACGGTCGTGGTCGTTCATGCGGCTTTGGGAGCCACGGGGACTAGCTGGAAGCCTCCAATTAAGATGTGGAGTTGTGCCCCGGCCTTGTTGGGTCTTGTACCTTTGGGAGCTGCGGGGTTCCGGTGAGAACCTCCAATTCGGTTGTGGAGATAGCCTCATCCTTGTAATGACCTCGAGGGTATCATATAGTGGCTCGTGGATCTCCTTATTATAGCATAACATGAGGGAGATACGGTGTGCCATATCAAGGCAACTCGGTGTTCATTTTGTGACTCCGCACCGCTCCAACGGAGACGTTTTTCAATTGGGAAGTGAACTTCGGTAAAACATCTCCGCGTCACCGTGTGGTTATCTCTTAACCTTACTTTACTTGTACTGCTAGCTTATCTTTTTTTTTTAACTTTTCTACTGCAGGGGAGCCCCCCACAGCCTCACTCTTCCTCCTTTATTAAATAAAAGCAGTAAACACTGTACAGAGAGACTTACCAGCTACTTACCAGCTACTTACAGGATATTTACAAGATATATACAGAAAAGGAAACCTCGTGTAGGCTGTCAATCCATGATGACAGAGAACTAACAAGCGAACTCTTTACCCTGTATTTAACCAGGGTAACTTCATGTACAAATGAGGCCTTCCATCCTCTAAACGTGGGTCGGCTCTTCTTGAAGATCCAACCATTTCGATGTTTCCAGATGGCCCAGCAAGCTAGAATTACAATCTCAATGAAACATGGACCCTTGAATCTCTTGCTGGCAACAGAAAGCACTTGGGTAGGAGAGTTCCCAGGGAGCCATGAGATTTGGAGGTAGTTCCAAACACGGGTACTGAAGTTACAGTTGAAGAACAAATGTCTCCAGTCCTCATAGTGATGTCCCACGCAAAGCTCGCAATCATTGCTGTCAGACACATTCCAGTGTCGTCGAACAAGCATGTCTCTTGTGTTGATTCGATCATGTAGCAGCAACGATGCAAAGAATTTATGTTTGGATTGACACTTGCTTCGCCAAATCCATATACAAGGAGCATGATTTTCCATGTGCTGGAAATGATGTTTGTAAATAGCTTTTGGTCTGAGAATACTGGAGCTCCCAAGAGTGTGATCCAGACATCATGTTCTCCATCTACCAAAACAATATCCTACAACAGAATTTGCAAATTGTTGTATTCCTCAAAAGCTTGCACCGAGAGAGGAATACGGAAGGCTTGCAGCCTGTTATCCAGCGACATGAATTCTTTCACAGACTGAAGCTTGTCAGAGGCAAAAGAAAAGAGGCGAGGAAACTTGGTTTCAAGCCTTTCTTGACCCCATAAGTCTGACCAGAGGAGCACCGAAACTCCATTGTTTATCTGGCACCTGGTGATTGCCTTGTATACATCCGAGAGGGCCATGACACCTCTCCACCAGAAAGAACCTGAGGAAACCACAGTATGTGGTACATCATTATGATAATATGTGTCCCTTATAAGTTGCACCCAAGGAGTAGGATCATCGTTGTAAAACTTGTGCAAGTGTTTCATAAGAAGAGCTGCATTTTGGACCTTATGATTTAGTATGCCCAAACCCCCCTTTTCCTTTGGTTTACAGATCATGTCCCAGGCCACGAGAGATTGCACTTTGTCCTGTCTTTTTTCCGCCACAAGCAGTGGCGCCTTGCTCTGTCAAGAACTTCTGTGAGACCCAATGGCAGATGCAGGGTCAGCAAGAAGTGTAGAGGCATAGATGACAACATAGAATTCACAAGTACCAGTCTGTCCCCATATGACAAGAAGGAAGCAGTGGCAGTCAGTCTCCTTTCTACTCGATCTGTTAACGGAGATAATTCTCTGATAGTTGGCCTGGTCGTACCCATAGGGAGTCCCAAATAAGTGAAGGGCATACTTCCGATCTTGCATTGAAAGAAATCTGCAAGCTCGGTCACTTCTGAAGTGCTAAGATTAATGGGTATCATTGAAGATTTATGAAAGTTTATCCTTAGGCCAGTAAACGCCGAGTATATATGCAGAATGTTCTTGAAGGCCTCCAAGTCCTTTTTGCAAGCAGGCATCACTGTAAGGGTATCATCTGCATATTGTACTATTGGATAATCTCTTCTTATGGGAATAGGTCTCGATAAGATCCCATCCCTGTAAGCTTTATTGATAATGCTTTGCAGTAGATCAGCCCCTTCTACGAACAACAGGGGGAAAGGGGATCCCCCTGCCTTACTCCACGCTTGCATACGAAGGGTTTACCAGGAAGTCCATTCAGAAGCACAGATGAAGAGCCAGAATTCAAGATTTCCTTGACCCATAAGATGAAGAGTTTTGGAAAGTCCTTAGCTTGTAGAACTCTAGCAATTGCTTCATGATCCAGTGTATCGAAGGCCTTCTCAAAATCAATCTTGAGGAGCACACATTTTCTCTTTGACCGCTGACATTGGAAAATAAACTCGAAAGACCAAGCCAAACAGTCCTGAATAGTTCGCCCTTTTATAAACCCATACTGATTAGCATGTATTGTTTTGTCTATCACCAACTGCAGTTTGTTTACAAGAAGTTTTGTTACAAACTTTAAGCAAGTATTGGTTAGGGATATTGGTCTGAAATCATTTACACTTTCAGGGCTCTCAACTTTAGGCACAAGAGTGATGTATGATCCATTGATACTCTGCAGCGGTGCATTTCAAGCATGGAATTCATTGCACAATTTTGTGAAGTCATTTTTTACTACGTGCCAACATTTTTTGAGAAACATCCCATTGAATCCATCCGGACCTGGAGTTTTGTCAACTTTCATATTTTTCACCATTCCTTCAATTTCTTCGCTGTGAAGGGGGCCACCAGACTTTCCAAGTTATCAACTTCAGGCAAAATTGAGGCCAAGTCAAGTGGAACCACAGTGGGTATAACAACGCCCATTCTATTTTTGAAACTGCTTAGGAAAGCAGCAGCTTTCTGTTGATGATCAGTCATCTCAACTCCATCTTCATTCTTTATCAGAGCAATTGTATTATGTCGATATCTTTCAGTTGCTTTGGAATGAAAGAACTTGGTATTTTCTCCCCCTAATTGCACCCAGCGAATGGTACATCTTTTCTTCCAGTACTCAGATTGGATATAGAGCATCTTTAGGTGAGCTTTTACAATGTTGCGGAAATTAAATTCCGGCCTACTCAAATCTCTTTCATCCTCAAGCTGATCAAGAATTAAAATAACTTTGTTACATTTATCAATAAGCTTCTTGATCTGCGACAAAGATCTTCCCCATCTCTTCATTCATACCGCAGATTTTTCAGTTTCTTTGTGAGAACACCAGCAATATTGGGGGCATGGACTGGCATATTCCAGACCTTGGCAACAAGATCAGTGAATCCAGGTTGATGCACCCAGTGATTTTCGAACCTGAAGATCTGTGCCTTTGGTATGCTTGTGGAGATACTTATGACACAAGACGTGTGATCAGAGGTGCTCTTTGCCAAAGGGTGGACCATAGTATTTGGATACTTCAAGGTCCACTCACAGCTTGTGAAGAACCAATCTTGTTGTTCAAGTAGAGGTTGATCTTGCATATTGGACCAGGTAAAAGATCTCCCTTTTAGGGGTAATTCCACTAAGCCAAGGTAGCTAATGATTTCATTAAAAATAAAAATATCATTCATATCTGCTCCTGGCCTGTTTCTGTTATCAACTGATCTCATGAAGTTAAAATCTCCTGCGAGTAACCAGTTTTCATGTGCTGGCATCTGCAAGTCATGCAACCATTGAACAAAATCATCTCTCTCTTCGCCTCTACAAGGACCGTATACAGTCACCAGTGTCCAGGTCTCATGCGTATGCTTGGATGTGAATGCAATTCTTATGGCTGATCGCGTGATTTCTAAAAGCTGCCCTTCAAAAATGGAGATGTTCCACAACACAATAATACCGCCAGAGGCTCCCACCGAAGGAGAGTAAACAAATCCGTCGTATCTTTTGGGGCAGAAAGATCTTATGAAGGACTGATCGAAATCTTCACGTTTTGTTTCTTGGAGACAAATAATTGCACACTGGCTTTCATCAATTTTATTCTACACAAGAAGTCTTTTGTCTTTATCATTTATACCTCGGACATTCCAGTCAAGAACGTTCCAATCCAAAATCCAAGATGGTGTATTATCCATAAATACTAGTGAAGGATAAAAACAGAGCTAACAGGATTAACCAGCCAGCATACAGAATAGGAAAACACACCCAAGGACCATAGCGATAGTAATCATCATTACAGAGGATATAAAGGTCTCGACATACTGACATCAAGCTCCAAAAGGCAGTACTGACAATAATCCAAGACAAACCACTGACACAAACTGCAACATGACTCTAACGATTTGCAGAAGACAATCTGCAACATGACCCACAGAGATTTCTACTAGGACTCGACCAAGACTTGACAAAAGCAGGCCATAGACTAGGCCCATAGCAGTCCAACAAGGACTGGGTAAGCACCATGTTGCACTAATCATCGTCACCCTCAGGAGCTTTGCCTTCCTTAGGTTGGGCATTAAGCCTTTCCTCAGTCGTTTCATAATCAGGAATTTCAAGCTCTCTGCCAACTTGTTGCAGAGTGTTGATTGGCGTGTGCGGTGCTGGCATCCCTGGGTCTTCCATAGGCTTTGCAGATCGTGCTTTCTTCTTTGGCGTGGGTCTGTCTCTCATGGGTTCTAGCTTAAACCCATTGGTTTTAACAGTTTGCCTCGTGCTTCTCCTCACAGATGAGGTGACATCTGGTGCAATCTGTTTTCCTCTTCCTCTCTTCCTGGGAGCTACAATAGCAGCAGTCACTTCTTTCTCAGGTGCCATGGAAGGGATCTCCACTGACGGTACGTGCATAGAGGTGTTTCCTGCTTCCATATCATCAAAGCAAAGCCTACGAGCAGTGGGACTCACATCTTGAGACAAGTGAGCTTGTTCAGTCTCCATTTCCTCGTCAAGTTCAACCAGATGAACCGTTGATCGAGGTTTAGTCAGGCAGTAGGAGGTAATGTGCATGAACCCTGTCAAATTCAGAGGAACAGGAACAAAGGACTGCAGTAAGTCAAGAACCAAGATATTTAGGATCTTTGCCCACTTCATGTCAGGGGGTAATTCAGGACCAAAAACAGCAGGCTTAGTCTGATCAATGTTTACAGTCACGACAGGTAAATCAAACTGCACAAAATTGACAACAAGGTTCTGATGCTGAATTGAGTTAACTGAATTTTCAGAGTGATTGATCACAAGGGACCCTGACTCCTGCATCTCAACAGTATCCTCTTCATCATGTGGTTGGTGAATTTCCTCCATTGGTTCCCCCCAAGCATCATTGTGTTGCACAGGCTGACCGTTCCATCCGAATTCAGGATATGGGGCAGCACAAAGTGTCCCGGGTTCGGCTGCAGGTTTCCTGGAAGAGGTTGCGGATTCCCATCTACAGGCATTGGATCTTCATCAGCTGGTAAAACTGCAGCAAACTCTGCACTAAGGATGTAACATGGTGCAGTCCAAGATTCCTCTACATCTCCCAAATTGCTGAAGTTGCCAAACACAACATCCCTGGGGACAAGCTGCGGAGATTTGAAGGATGCAAACACCATAGTTCGTTCAAGTGCCCCATCATCCCGATGCCAGTGGTGCATCCGACCAAAGGTGGAAATCGCACCGACAATGTCCTGGTCATTGCGATAATCTAAAGGGACACCCAGAAACATAAGATATCCTCGTCTGTACCCTTGAGCAGATTTATGAATTTGGGTATGATCATCATGATTAACAAATCTAACGAAGACATCTTGCTGGATTTCATACGGGCCATGTTGGACAAGAGTGAACCTAGATGCAGAGCTACTAATCTAAAATAATCCAACCCCAAAGAGACATGGCTGGACACTCTGAACTATTCTCTGCAGATTCTGCTCAACAAACAATCGAACCTGCTGTCTCCAGAAGTGTTCCTCCTCTGGTGGCTGCGCTGGCTCGACAATGGCAACGCAGTAGGCTTCATGGGTGCGAGGAGGAGCTACCATTGGCGTGAAGAAGGTTTGCGGAAGCCGAATGTTGCCTCCATCGATGATCTGGAACCCTTCAGGGACCCAACGAGCAGGGTCAAGCTCGAAAGTCGCCATGCTCTGCGGCGGAGGCAGAGGTGGCGATGGTAGCGTAGGGTTTGGTGGTGGGCTCGATGGTGGATTGCTGTCAGGTGCGTTTGGGAAAGTAGATTCCCAAACGGCGCCCTTAATAGACGAGCTGGAGGGAGAGTCCGTATCGGTGCCGATACCTGATTTTTTAACCACCCAAGCTTGGGTTTTCTTTCCAAACAATTTTCTCAATATGTCCATATTTCCATCAACCACGGCAACGAATCTGATTTTTGCAGGCTTCAGTTACATGGGCCATGGTATAGCATCGGCGACATTTCCAGAAACGGTGGGCGATGTCCGTGACCACCTTTTCTAGCCCATCAAGGCCCGAATCATCCGGCCCATGTTCTTTCTCAGCCTATATAGTCTGATTTGAATCCGATAATCCCGCGCTGGGGCTGGAAACACTTCCTTCAGCATGAGTGGCTTGATTCTTCGGGAAGGGAAAATGACCAACAGTACCAAAAGTGATAGAAGGCGTAGCTTCTGTGTGGTATAGAGTCATCGAAGCAGTCGGAAGTTTTGGGTCTGAGTAGCCTTTACAAGCGCCATAGCTGATGGAGTCTGAGAAAATCAATTTTCTCCTTGGTGCATCCTTGGCTCTGATTATGGACTTGGGCACTGGTTTCTTGAGGGCCAACATTCCCATCTGAGCTCTGCGCTTCGTGGGACTAATCAAAGTCCACTCATCATTGCATTCTTTTGCCAGAGCTGAAATTCTCTCTGCCAGTTAGGCCCTCCATGAGTCCAAAGATGAAAATAGCATTTGAAGTGCTTGCACTCGTATGATCTCATGCTATAGATTCTGAATCCCACTTGCTTGGATGAGACATTAAATGAGAAAGTACGATCAGAGAGAATAGAAACTTTCATGTCAGATCCAGAACCACCAATAGCAGCCTCCAAGGCAATTGCTACAGAATCATCATCAAGTTTAAAAGTGGCTCGACCGAATGAGACAACCATGATGAAATGCCCAGTGTGGCGAGACGGATGAACATCTGCATAGTATTTACACCTGATCTCCTTGGCAAAACCATGACCATGTGCGAAATCTAGACCCAAAGAAACTGTATTCTGCTTTTCTGATCTAGTATCCTCAGATTGGGTGACAGTCTCAGTGATCATCAAGGGGTCAGTACCAGATTCAGGAACCGTAGGTTCGATTGCTGCCAAGTTACTAGCAGATCCAGGGCTAGCATCCACATTGGTGGACTTTTCACAAACGCCAATGGTGACGTAGTGTGTCGGGAAGTTTACCTTCAATCCGGTGTCGATCCACTCACCGTTGTACATGTAACGGCCGACGATGGAGATGCCCCTTGCGTCCTTGAGCGCGATCCAGTCCTTCGCCGCCCAAAGATGCAGCCATCCATCGTAAGTCTTCCGACGTCCACGATCCAGATCCTTAGCCGTGGTGTACGTCACTTTCCAGATCCATGCAGGCGGGATCTTGGGGGGCCATGTGGGATTTTTGGGTGGGGATTGGGGTTTAGGGATGTGGTGGAGAGATTTGTCGGAGCGGTTTGGTGGGAGGACCGCCGGAGATGGGTGATCGCCGGCGATTAGGTCAGGGTGTGGAGGGGTGGGAGGAGTCGCCATCGTCTAGTCTAACCTCACATTCGTAACCGTTACTAGCTTATCTTGTTTAGTATATCTTGCTAGCTTATCTCTTACTCATCATATAGGATTGTTCACCAAGTTGCATATCTAGAGAACTTATATTTGAGCAAAGTCTTAATTTATTTAAAAGAAAAAGAAAATTTGTAGTTGCCTATTCACCCCCCTCTAGTCAACCTAGTCGATCCTTTCACTTCCAGTGTTGCGACGACGCGTCGCGTCGTCTGCACCCCCAAGCCGCTGCATCATTAGAACGGGCATATCTGCCACAATAAATCTGCCCCGACCGTTGTGTCGTTGATGCGTCTTCCCCACCCGTCAGGATTGGACGAGGCGCGCGTTGCCGCGATTGCCTGTACGCCCGGCTGCGTCCCTAGAAGCTGGGCGTGAAGCAGGGTTGCCGGGCGCTGTATTGGGACATGCCGGCAACTTTTTCTCTATTGGGCACGCCGCTGGGGGACGGTTTGGTGCTGCCGCATCCAAAACGCCTATTTGAAGCGGAGTTGGACGTGCCTGTGGAGATGCTCTTACTTGTAGACTTCTCGTCATTACCATTCGCATCTATCAGGCACGTCGCTCCTTCCACTCTCTACCAATTTGCCGCTCTTGATCGAGAGTGGCGTTTTGAAGATGCGTTTTATTAAAAGTTCAAAATTTGCATTTTTAAAATTCCACAAAATTCAGGAAGATTATACTTCCTCCGTTTAGTTGTCACTAAAAGAGATGTACGTAGACGTATTTCAGTCGTTGATGCATCCGTTGCGGTGACAACTAATTCCGTACATATGGACTAGATCTTGATAATAATATGATCTACAAGAGTAAGAAAAAAAATCAGATTCGCAGGTGAAACTGGATCTAAGTCGTTGAATCGTACATAATTTAAAAATCTTGAAAAATTGTTAGAATTTTCTTTTTTGTGTATCCTAAAATAATACAAATTTTGCATTGAGATTTTGCATGTTGGAACATTGTTCCGATTTTCAAAAACTTAAACATGCCAATTTTAAAAAAACAATCTTCAAAAACATGCTTCATTTGCAGTTTCCGTCTCGTGATCGTACCTACAGTGCAATTTTTTCCTATAAATGGGTACTCCCTCCGATCCATATTAGTGGGCATAGCTTTGTCTAAATTCATATGTATCTAGTTAAGTATTTAGACTAGATACATGTGTATCTAGACAAAGTTGTCCCCACTAATATGGATCGGAGGGAGTACAACTTTTGTACGCATGAAGAAGCGAGGCCAATATACATATAATCGTCACTCATTCATTTCGGTATTCCATTTTATTCTTGCATGTCATAGGAATAAACTCACTTTCACCTTCACCTATACCTCCTGACCGGTGTCTCGTACTGCCGCCCTCCTATCGTGCAGCAGGCTGCAGTAGATCATCGGGATGCATGAGATTGCCGATGAGTAGTTCGCCCAATATATGAGTTCGCAACTAACTAACGGGATGTTTGATTCAGAGCACCACTTCATAAGTTGCTAGGGCTGTTTCTACGGAGAACCACGACCACGATTTTTTTCACGCAAAACAGTACTCTTTGCCGCAATGAACTGCATAGAGCCCAAATCTTCTAATCAGAGCAAAATTAACAAGCAATCGACCGACGATGTTGGCAACTACTCCCTCCGTTCCAAAATACTTGTCTTTCATTTGTCCAAATTTGGATGTTCCTATACACGTAATTCTCAAGGCCCAGGCTTGCGGACGAGTCGGAGGCGAGCTCTTCGGTGCCCTCCCTCGAAGGCGACCTCCCGGGTCGGAGCCCTGACCTCCGCGCAACTCCCGGCTGCCGCAGCCTTCGCGTGGACCTCGGGGGGCGTCGAGCGCGTCTCCACGTGAACCTCGGGGTGCGCAGTGTGCCGTCGGCGGCGCTTGCAGCCGGCGAACCTTCGTGCTCACAGATCGTAGCAGATTGAGGGTGGTATTACGGACGAATAAAACACACGCATAACTCAGAAATCCAATAGTTCATTCGATGCACGACAAAATATAAATTTAGCGGACGGACAATAATGAGGTTTCAAGCACAATCAGCAAAACGATAGTTCAGTGATGCATCAAGGGTTCACAAAACAGTCTAGCAACGATCGAAGCACAAACACGATAACTGACATGCTTAGAGTTTCAGGTTCACTCCGTACCACGAACACGACACCACCAAACTAAGACGAAACAGCAACGAAAACTTGGCATGATCGCTCACTGCCGTCACCTGGACTCACATGGCGCCGCCGTACTTGTCACCGTCCTAGGCGCCGCCGTTCCCCTGGTCCACGTTCTCGTCGGCGGCGGTGGTGCTGGTGGCGTCCACGGTGGCCGGGTCGGCGGTGTTCTCGTCGGTGTCCCCGGTGGTCGGAGCGGCGGCGGCGGTCGCGGGAGTGCCGTTCCCGGTGTCGGTGTTGGCGGCGGTCACTGCGGTGGTGTCGATGTTCCCGTTCGCGGTGACGACGGCGGCGGTGGCGTCCACGGCGGTGATGTTCTCGTCGGTGGCGTCCATGGCGTGGGTGTTGCCGTGCCCTGTGCCGGTGACGACGGCGGTGGTGGCGGCCGTGACGGTGCCGTTCCCGGTGACGACGGCGGCGGCGTGGTTCGCGGCAGTGCCGTCCGTCGCGGCGGTGTTGGTGGCGTTCGGCGCTGCGTTGGTGTCGAGGATTGCCGGCGGCGCGCGGTTCCTCCTTCCTAGGTAGTAACCGAGGAGGAAGACGCCTGCGACGCCACCGACGAGCAGAAGGGCAGAGACGAGGCCGTCCGGGACGCCGGAGTCGGCGATGGCGCTGCTCTTGCCTGTGGCGTCGGCGACGGCGGAGGCGACGGCTGCGGCGCCACTGCCGCCTCCTCCGGTCGCCACCTCGGCGACGGCCGAGACGACGGAGGAGCCGCCAGCTCCGGTGGTGACGTCGGCCGCGGCCGAGACGGCCTTGGCGATGGTGTCCTTGATTGCCGCGAGGGCTCGCGGCCCGAGGAGGGCGGCGAAGGGAGTGCCCTCCACCCCACCTTGCTCGAGCTCGCGGGTGAGCCCGGCAAAGAAAGAGGTGAGGTCGGCCGCGGTCAGAGGAACCGAACCAGAAGGTGCTGCAGCGGCTGCCTCGGCCACGCCCTGCCCGGCCGCCGCCACCCCGGCCATGATCCTGTCCAGGCCTAGAAGCCTTGCGGCGATGGGCACCCCCAGTGCTTCACCCGCAGGGCCTCCTCCGATGCCTTGGAGTGGTCCGCCGAGTCCGCCGACCGCGGTGAGGAGCCGCCCCAGGAGGTGCTGCACCGGCTGCTCGAGGCGCTCCATGAGGTAGTCTTCGCCGGCGGTCTGGAAGGCCGACTCAAGACCCGCGACGAAAAGCTCGAGCACGTTCAGGGTGAATTTCGGGGTGGGTTTGGGCGGAGCCATGGAGGAAGGCGGTGGTGTGCTCGAGTATGGAGGTGGGAGGTGGGCAGGAAGGCGAGGGAGGAGGAGGAAGGACAGGGAAAGAGGTGGTTTGGTTATAGGCGGAGAGGGGAGTAGTTGTCACGCAGAAGCTCTCCCTTCGCGAGTGCATGACATGTGCGCCCCACATCTCCGGGGCCCAAACAGTCATTGGCTGTGGAGCAGCTCTCCGTGATGCTAAGGTTTCTGGTCCCTTGGGCCTACCTGTCAGCGAGCTACTGGCTGTCGCCTATGGTGGGTTTTGGCAATACACCTTGTAGCATCCCGGTGGTGTCAGTGGTTTTGGTTCGCTACGATTCTTTCCTCGCGGTAAAAAAAAACGGAGGTCCTATTTTTTTTTTGCATGGTAATACGATTCTCATTGATAAATAAAAGACGAGATACAAAGTACGTATACACCGATCTTACAGATCTGGAAAGATAGGATAAACCTATGTGACAAACCAACGCCTATCCATCTTTTTCGGCACCACCCTAGCAGCCACCAAAGAAGAAATAGACAGATCACCTCTTCACCCGAGCTCGACGCGGCTCCATCGCTGATCATCAGCTTTTCGGACCTCCAAAGTAGTTTGCCATAAGACAAACCATTGCCGTTGAAAGAATCAGACCGGGGCAGCATGTCCCCGGACACGCCATCGAACTTCAGCACTGGCACCCCCGCACGACGACGTCGGAGTAGGGAACCAGAACCATCAGCCTCCAACCACGAACCCACCACAAGGTGCACCATCTTCCAGCTGTCACCAGTGCAGACCACCGTCTGCACGTACTCCTGGACGAATCCTCTCTGCTCTACCATGGCGCCGGAGACAACGCCGCAGCAACGGGGACAGAGCAGGAGGAAAAACCCATCTGATGGAGTCGCCGCCGCCGCCTCGCCGACACCATCCATGAACCCTACAGCCACCGATCTGAAAGATCAGCGAGCACACAGTGCCACCAACTCCGAGACGCCGCCATGAAGGACAACGCCGGTGTGGGAGTAGAGTTGAGGCAGATTTATTTGCCCGGGCGCCGCTCCCACCACCCCAACGGCGCACCATGCCAGAAAACTTCTAGCCCTAATTACCATGCAAAACGGGGTCCCCCTCCCTCCTGCCGCCGGAGCGCGGAAGGAGAGGGGCCCAGCTCATCCGCCGGTGACCTGCGGTGGCGGCGGCGGCCGCTAGGGCAGGAAAAAAGCTCGCATCGCGAGTCGCCTGGGACTCACGAGCGAAAACGATTCGTTTTTCGTCGCGGGGGTTAGGGGTACGCCACACCAACGTAAAAAAAAAAAAAAAAAAAAAAAAACGGAGGTCCTAGGTTAGATCGTATTGCTCCGTTCCGTTGTACAAATACAGTAGAAAGATACATCGGCTCGATTCCCTCGGTCGCATTTATGGTTGAGGATAGAGACGAAAACGTACATGGCTTCTTTCCGGTCTTCGCCAATAGGACATGAGGTGAAGCATTGCCAAAACCTGGCAAACCCAAAGCTGTTTCTGCTTTAGCCAATCCCGAGGCATGCCAAGGCCATATTGGGCCCACCACTCTGGGCAGCTGTCTGTTTTTACGGCACATCGCTGGAAACCAAAATTCGAAACTTTCTTTTGCGGCCAACTCTCTTGCCTGCGTCATGACGCCAATATTAACGCTTTGGACGGAAGGAAAACGGTAAATTTGACCATTTTTAAAACTTTTGACATAAAATAGACCTAAGTTTGAAATATTTCCCAATCTAACCCTTTTCCATACCGTCTGGCTTCCTCCTCATCCGAGTGGTTATGTCCGCACGGACAAAGGGCACGCCCCAACAGCTCCCCACAAAGAGATAAAGGTCGGCGGACATGTACGTTTCGCCCTGTTTTGGGACACCCCCTCCCCTCCCGTCTGGTGCCACCATCCCCTATCGATCTGCGGCGGCTAATGCTGGTCTGCACGTCCGCGTCCCGGATTTGTTTGTCGGCCCTCCACCCGTGCCATTCACGCCACCATACCTTATCCACCCGTGGCGACTGCTACTAGCCTCAGTCGTCGATTCCCACGTCGACACCCCCTCCCTAGTAGTGGTGGATGTTGTTCTTAACAAAAAAAATAATACATTATAAGTACAAATTAGCACATCTCTGGTCTACGCGATGTGGGTCACACAATGTGCAAAATATTTGTGAGAGAATATATATCTGATAATAGGCTAGTTTTGTAGAGTTCATCGTCTACATTACGATGGTGCAAACGGATTACAACTTCAATAGACTGTTTGCACAGTATGATCATCCAAAGTTGTGAAACGCAAACGATCTAGCTGGTCACCGTTGGGCCAGAAGATTAAACCGATCTGTAAAATAGGCACCCTTGCTCCTATAGTCGTGGTGCAGGGGTACACGACGTGATCGAGGGCTAACTTTTGGCTTCACTTTGTCAACAGCTGTTGCGTCAGGATGGATCAAGGTTCTGCCGGTTCTGCATGCATTGTCTGTATGCTGCAACAGGATCAGCCGATGCTTGAACCGATGCGATGCATGCTGCAGGGATTATGCAAGTTTCCCTTCTTTCCATCCCCGGCAGGCCTCACATCACTACTAGTTGTATTTGGCACCGCCGACTCTTTGTTGATTATTGGATGTAATAAGAATAATTTCTCCATTTAAATAAATATATTTGTTGCATCGAATTATTTAAAAAGAAATAAAAAAGTTTAGACATGATAAGCATTTGGTTTGTGATTTGTTCCTCGCACATGGGCAAGCAACATCTGTTCTCCCTGAAAGGAGGAGGACAAAAAGCCAAAATAGAAAGTCAGGTGGGGTTCGTTTGCTTTTTGCTTGCATGCACGTACGTACGTTGTCCCCTACTGTAGCTAGCACCAACGACGACCCCAGTGATTTTATGCTCCACCCAAGAATTGACGTAGCGGATTAATGGTTAATAGTCAGTCCATTTATGTTGCAATAAAAGAGATGCTGTTTTATGAACAATAAAATAGATCCCACGTATCGGGCAACCAACCTGCTACATACACGTCACGGGCCCAACGAGACGGCCGGGCAAACACGTACTCCACACTGACGCGGCTACGGAAGGACGACCACAATCCGCAACGCAATCGGCTGCAGTTATCGTCTGCCTAAAGCTGACGGTGTCCAGACTCCAGATACTTTGGCAGTTCGATCTGCGGACCTCTGCGCCGGAAAAACGTCACGCGGTAGTACATGTATGATTAAGAAAAATAACCACAACCAAAGATTGGGTAACAAAACTCCCTATCTACTGGCGAGTACAACAAAAAAAGGCCAGGATCGATCGGTCAAAAGCAATTGTATACTGTACACGTCGACGTTGGTGCCCACGTCTGGCCGGGTGCTGGCGTCGAAAGACCCCTAACCCGTACGTACGTCTGGCTCCTGCTACTCTGTGAGAACACATGCATCACGCATGTTCCACCTCTTTCCTTCGTTACACGCGGCTCGGTGAACGTTCATGTGCAGGAGGCTAGCTGTGTACCGGACGGAATCTGGATCGATCGGAGTTGCAACGGGCAGAAAAATAAATAACGTACGTCGATTGATTCATTTCGTGCATCTCTCTCGGAACGTTACTGGTTCATAAACAAAACACCACCGGTGGGTTATATTTGATCTGGCAACGGGTAGGTGTACAAAGCGAGATTCGTTCAAAACCGAAATTAAACACCATCCGTTTTCCGTTCGCGCAAAAAGGATGACATGCATGGATGCAACAAGGTTCCACTCATCCATGCCGACCACGGGTCCTTTCCTCTTCCGATTGCCACTACGGCAACATATATGAGGCACACGGGACGCCGGATCTATATTGCTTGCATCGTCTTCACCGGTGATTTCCAATACCATTATTAGACTAGCCACAATGGGAGTATCAGTATCACAGGTACTGTCATGTATGCCATGTTGGCAAAAAACTGACGTGTCACTGCAATTATGATGAGAGAACTGATAGCGGTATCATAGCTAGATAGCGTAATATAACGGATTCCAATGCAATATGAGTATATATAACCTAATCAATGTTGTATTATATGATACCACACATATGTTATTATCCATTGTGAAGTTAGTAACATAGACTAGTATCATATGCATGATACTAAATTCGGCAATAATCCTACTACGAAATTCAGCATGCCGACTACACATTATGCAGTCCACCCTCATGTTATGTGAGTGACACGCCAATTCGAATTCGTGAACATGTTGCCAAGCGTCGCGCCCGCTCGAAGACGAACGAGTTTCTGCATGTAGAGAAAATTCTAAACAGGCCTCGGATGACGTTCTATGGTAATTTTGATGTATTTCTTCCAAAAATTGTTCAGTGTTTGAACAGTGTTGGTCACCGGGATGCAAGAATTAATTGGTGTATCATTAAATGCTACTCCCTCTCTTGCCTTTTACTTGCCGGATGCCGCCATTAACACTTACAGATTTGATCGGTGCTATGTGTCCGACGGTTTCCATCCAATGTTTGTCCTGATGCTTAAGCTTCTGCTTAGACCGGGACGCAGCTTCGGTAACTTGTAGTTTACAAGTCACCGAGAGGACGTAAAAAATTCATCCATATTTAAATGTCAAAAATAAAAAATATTCAGAAAAAATTGGAAAAAAATTAGTTAATCATAAATGCTTCGTTAGCTATTATGTAAAAATTATGTCGCATTTTGGACCAATGGTTTGTGAAATAGCATGAAACTTTCAAATAATACAGTGACTGAATTTTTTTCATTTTTTCCTGAATGTTTTATTTTTAATATTTTGATATGGGCAAATCTTGTACGTCAGATCTAGTATGGAGGGCCAGATGAGGAGCAAGTCGCTCGATGACTTGTAAGCTCCAAGTCATCGAAGTTGTGTCCGCGCATGCATTGGCGACGTGCGCACACGATGTTGCCTCTCAGTAATACTCGCGGTTGTCAGAATGAACAGTGGAAAAATCATCGCATACCCCACGTACACAGAAGACATATGAGAAGTTTGTGGTAGAAGCGTGATTTTCTCTTATAAGACCGACAATTTGGAATTGGCTTGGATTAAAAACAAGTCCCCCTGTTTGTGATAGAAATGCATGTTGATAGTACAAAATTGGTTTTCATACAATTTAATATTTTATTTTTATCTGAATATGTCTATATCAGATCTTGTTTTAAATATATGGTGAAAAGAAGCACGATGATTAAATGAGTTTGTCATTTCAGCCGAACGGTTTAGAAGCAAAACAAGCCCCATCCTCTTTTTCTTTTGTCGTGTTGTGTGTTGTGGTAGAAAGTAAGTTTATACTACAAAGTTGCTTTTCATACCAGTTTATAGTACAAGTTTGTTTTTATTGAAGATAAGCAAGTTTACACTACACGGTTTATGGAAAACCATGTTTTGCACACGTACTTGCTTTTCAGGATAGAAAGTTATTTTCTAAAAATTTGATGATGCTTATCCATTCGACCGAATAACTCGTCGTGAGGAACACAATGGTAATAATAGATTTTGATTCGGTAAAAAGTAATATATTTTAAAAGTATGAACTAGTTTGCACGGTAATGACATATTTTAATTATGTGCATGTGGAGAAACCAGCGGGAGAAGGTCCTGTGTACTGTGGACGTGCACTCTCTGTCACGCAAAAGCGCTCCAGCACCACCAAGTTATGTCCGGCAAATAATAAAGTAACCCACAGCTAACCTCACCAAATTAAGTCTCTTCCATGCGTTGAATGTTGTACCATCTACAGGTAATGTAAGTTCTTGATGAATCTCTTCCATGCCTGCTTATATGTTTTAGTAGTGTTTTCTAAGATCTGGGTTGAGAAGATTGGGGAAACATGCACACATACTAGATTTGATCATTTTCAGGAACGTGATTAGTCCATACGCAGATGCTCTACTTGTCATCCAAAATGTTTTTGCTGCTTGGTCGTATACAAGTGCCCATTCCGTGATAACTGATAACACTCCCTACTTTAGTTCCCAATGTTCATGTTCACCTGACCGGAAGATACTAAATTTTTTCATGCAAGTCAGGATTTTTGAATACACATATTTGTGACGTGGGATAATCAATATGCAGTAATCTAGCTTTGTTAATTGTTATGCAGTCAGATAATTGCAATGCTCAACGCTTCATGTGTAAATAAATTCGTGCAATCATGGAAATATCTGAAGCACTGCCAGCAACAAGCAGAAAAAAGATAATATGCCCCCGATGTCATAGTTTACCCTCTCTCTGTTCAGTAGGTACTACCGTGGTGTTACTACCTAAACCACATGCTTTTGTAAACCATAACTGATACAAGTTTGTTGCAAAATTCTGGAAGGAGTGAAGTGGATTGTTCATGCCCTCCACTATGGTCCGGATTGCACAATGCAAATTGCAATTAAGTAATATCTATCTTTGCAGTTGATTCTCCAATCTTTTGCCTTAATACTCCTATGCAAAACCTTGTAGTCATGTATAGCATGTTCCCTCTTTTATTACAGAGGTTCATGAAGCTATGGAGCTCTTGAGAACCCTATGATAGCATTCATATAGAGAGGTCCAACTAGGTCAAGTAGTAATAGTTTTTCCCTTGTGACTTTCTTAAGATCCATATATGCATAGATACTTACAAAAGCTCATGTTCTCTGTTAATTTGGACACTTGCCAGACCAGTTCCTATGATTTATGTGCAAATGTGTGCCATTATATGCTTAAAATGTAAAACTATTTTTTCCATGCACATCTCTTGCAAAATGTCCCTGTGTTTCAGTCTTGATCTAACCTCTTGCATATTTGGAATTAAGCAAGGCTTTACACTGGCATCATGTGTCGTCTACACACCCAACACGCCTCATTTCTCAATCCTGACCGCTGATTCTTGTTTGTACATATTCAAGGACAGGTTCATTGTTTTTTTTTTTTTTGCTTTTTTTTGTATTGGGATGAGTTTGGCTATGTAGCCTGCAGGTTGCATTTATTATCAGAGCTGAAACTTATATTGTTATTTGTCTCCTGGAAGAATAGCTTCCCAAAAACGTTTCGGTCTTCTACAGAAATGAAGATTGAATACAACTTAATCCCCTCGGTTCTAATGAGCTATTGTAGCTGCATGTACTGTTGGAATAATTTTTCTACAAGCACAATAGAATGTTGTATACATAATTAGGTCCTTTTTCCAATCTAATGGGAAATTTAGTATTGCTATTTGCAAAAGTGTCTCATTTCTTGACATTATTGAATGTCCTGATGTGATTCGGAATATACTTATTACACTCACAACGTCACATGGTTGCTTTTACGCATACTTGTGTTCAATCTACTGTTGATAGTTTAGGTAATCAGAACACTGAACATATAATGACGCCCTTAGTGATCAGTGTAGAGTGCTTCCATGATCTAACGGATGGTCGGACAATCGCATGAGCCAGCAACAAGATTGGGTGAGGTGTAACGGGGCAGACTCCCAAGCCTAACAGTGTCAGACGAACTCTTACATTGCAGAGGCAACTATATGAATTTTGAGCACCCATAGCAACGGGCACTCAACTACTCTCTCCGTTCTAAATTACTTGTCTTCCATTTGTCCAAATTCGGATGTACCTAGACATGTTTTTGTGTATAGGTACATCCAAATTTAGACAAATGGAAGACAAGTATTTTGGAACGGAGGGAGTAGTATAGTAGAGATATAGAGTTGCAATGCAGTTAGTTATAACAATCGGAAATAATGGGCTGTCCACGATAGTGGTAGCTACACTCACTAATCCATCCATGATCCTTGGATCACACTACGGAGCATTTTCAACCGCAGATTGATTTAACACCGTTAGGCACCAAAATCTGGAGACATATTTCTGTCTATGGGTCACCTTATGAGGAGGGTAAGGAAAGCTTTATCTCTGAACTGCATCTCTTGTTCATGGATAAAAGCTACCCAACTCTGATTAGTGGAGATTTTAATTTGGTTAGAAGTGCAAAAGATAAAAGCAATGGAGTTGTCAACCAAAAGTGGTGTGACAAATTCAATGCTTGGATCAACCTGTGGGGTTTGTTGGAGGTGAGGCTATCTAATAGAAAGTTCACCTGGGCAAACAACCAAGCTAATTTAATCATGTCCACCATTGATAGAATTTTCTGCAACACGGAACTAGAAAGCATTTTTCCCCTTGCTAGGGCACAGAGCTTCTCTAGGATAGGTACTGACCACACCCCGATCCTTTGGGATTCAGGGGTTGATTACCTGTTTCAACCACCGCCATATAGATTTGAGAAATGGTGGCTTTTAAGAGAGGATTTTATGGACTTGGTTGACAAATCCTGGAATGCTCCCACAAAAAGTCGCTCAGCCATGGACATTTGGCAGGAGAAAGTTAGAAGGTTTAGGAGGTCATCTAAAGGGTGGAATAGAAACATTGAATCTGAATTGAGGCGACTCAAGCAAGATTTAATGAAGGAGTATGATTTGTTGGACTTGAAAGCCGAGGCTGATGATCTCTCTGAGGAGGACCACGCCCGGATGAAAGTGATTAGTCAAGAAATGCAGCAGCTCTGGCTCAAAGAGGAGACCAAAGCTAGACAGTGTTCGAGAGATAGAGATATCCTTGAGGGGGATAGGAACACAGCGTATTTCCATGCTGTGGCTAACCAACGTAGACGTAAAACGATGATCCTGTCTCTTGATGGACCAGATGGTCCAACCACGGACATTAAGGAGATGCTAGACATTGCTTCATCGTTCTATAAGGATCTGTTCCGTTCTGAGGATAGTTCAGGTTTTTCTCTGCGTGATGATTTCTTTAATCCGGAAGAGCTGGTCTCAGACGACCAAAACACTTTCATGGAAAAACCTTTCTCCGAGGAGGAAGTTAAAAAGGCAGTGTTTAGTTCTTACTCTGACGGAGCCCCGGACCAGATGGCCTTTCTTTTATGTTCTACCAAAAATGCTGGGACATTATTAAGAGCGATCTGATGGCGCTGTTCAAAGAGTTCTATGAGGGAGACCTAGATCTCTATAGATTAAACTTTGCAGTGCTTACGCTAATCCCAAAAGAGGCTGATGCTACTTCTATGAAAAAGTTCAGACCTATTAGCCTCTTGAACTGCGTTTTCAAAATCTTTACAAGGTTATTACCACACGGTTTGGGGGCATTATGGATTCCCTAATTGCCCCGAACCAGACGGCCTTTATCAAAGGCAGATACATTTTAGAAAGCGTAGTCACTGCGCACGAAGTCCTTCATTCAGTCCATCATGGACAGGAAGAAGGTGTTGTGCTTAAGCTTGATTATGAGAAAGCGTTCGATAAAGTCGATCTTAATTTCCTTGACGACCTCCTGCTTAAAAGAGGCTTCGGTCCCAGAATTAGACAGTGGATTCGTTTGGCCACTAGAGGAGGATCGGTTGCTGTGAAAATCAACAACGTTCAGGGTAATTTTTTCACCACTGGGAAAGGGCTTAGGCAGGGAGACCCCAGCTCTCCTATACTCTTTAACCTGGTTGTCGACGTTTTCACCAAGATGCTTATTAGAGGAGCGTCTTCTAACCTTATTAAAGGGCTTTGTCCCCAGCTGTGTCCTGGTGGTGTCATCAGCTTGCAATATGCTGATGACACCATCTTGTTCCTTGAAAACAATGTAGATACAGCTAAGAACCTCAAAAACATCCTGACTTGCTTTGAGCAAGTGTCGGGGATGAGGATTAATTACAATAAAAGTGAGTTGGTGCCTATCAACCTGAGCGAAGCAGACGTGGACACTCTCAAAAATATTTTTGGGTGTGTAATTGGGTCCTTCCCCATTAAGTATTTGGGGATCCCCCTCCACCACGATAAACTCAGAAGGGAGGACCTGCAACCGATAGTCGATAAAATTCTTAAGAGAATCGCTGGATGGAGAGGCAAACTCCTCTCTTATGCAGCAAGAGTGGCTTTGATTAGGTCTTGTCTGGCTAGTATTCCAGTTTATCTCCTGTCCTTCTTTAAATTCCTAAGTGGGCGCTAGAACTGATTAATACTCAGATGTCGCACTGCCTGTGGAATGACACGAAAGAAAAAAGGAGACTCCATCTAGCAAACTGGTCTTTGGTCTGTATGCCAAAAGAAGTTGGAGGCTTAGGAATTCCCTCTCTTAGGGAAGTTAACCTCTGCCACCTAGCATCTTGGATCAAAAGGTACTTTGAGGGTGGAAATAAAATCTGGAAAGCATTGTTGATGCTAAGTACAAAACCAACAATCCAAACATTTTTTGCAGCTCATCTCTGAACTCTTCTAGGTTTTGGAAGGGCTTCATGTGGGCAGCAAAATCTGTCCAATTTGGATACAGGTGGAAGGTTGGAGATGGGACCAAAATACGGTTCTGGGAGGACACGTGGTTTGGTACTTCTCCCCTTTGCGTCCAATTCTGGGACCTCTACTGCATTTGTAATGAGACGCTAGTGGCTATTAATCGAGTCTGGGATGGCTCAAGCCTGAAACTCACCTTCAGAAGGAATTTTAACCCTACCATGATGCAAAAATGGTTTGAACTGGAGCAGGTTGCTGGCGCAGCCGTGCTTTCTTCGGACTGTGATGCTATCATTTGGTCATATGAAGCTAAGGGAACTTACTCCACTAGTTCTCTTTACAAGATAATAAGTTTTAGGGGCGTAACGCAGGTTTTTACCCCTGTGGTCTGGTCTTTGACCATACCCCCTAGGGTGCAGATTTTTCTTTGGCTGATGTCAAATAACAAACTGATGACTAGAGATAATCTGCTTAAACGCAAAATGAATAACCTTTGGATTGTACATTTTGCAGCGAGCTAGAATCAATAGATCACTTGTTTTTTGATTGCATTGTTGCTAAGGAAATTTGGTCTGCAGTTTCTTCCTTCTTAGGCTGTAGTATTGGATCTGATTACATGTCTATTGCTAGATTTTGGATTTCGAATAAAAAGCATGCTAGTCTAAACGCTATTTGTGCTGCGGTACTTTGGAGCATTTGGAAATCTCGCAATGCTTTAATTTTTGATGACCAAACCTGGCTATGCATGAAACAGATTTGGTGGCTGGTTCTGAAGACAGTCAAGAAATAGAGACTTCTATTCAAGCAACCCATGTTGGCTATGATCGATGCTTTCGAGAAGATGGTCGTGGAGAAGTTGAGAGAGGTTCCAGCCTTGCCGTGGGGGTAGTCACAGGCTTGTCCCTGAGTTCTCTCGTGGTATCGCTCCCCTCCGAGAAGACCGTTGCTGCTCCAGTCACTCCCCTGTGCTACCAGCCGCCGCTGGTGGCCTCGCCATTGACACCTGCTGAGAAGAGCCACTGGGGGAAGCCGCTGGATGCTGAAATCTTGCCGCGCCAGATGATCAAGCACAAGCTGCATGAGATTATCAGTCGCGTCCCAGCCGAGTAGCCTCTCCCCTGTGCGCCTGGGATGAGTTCCCCCCTGTTCATGCTCTTTACTGTAATTCGGAAAATTCGATGTAATAAGACTTAGAGAACCTGCATACTCTAGTTTGGCCTCTCTGACTTTTAGTTTTTCTGTCGGCACTGTAAGGATTCGAATTCGGATGGTTTCATTTGATAAATGGAACTGGGGCTCCCCGTAGGGGTCCTTTATATCTAAAAAAAACACCGTTAGGCACCACGGACCATTTTTTTTTACTTTTCCCACCAGACCCAACCAGCGAGCACACGGTCATCACAATGCTCGTGTGCGTACGTAGCAGGCATGGAACTTACCGCGTTCCGGGTCTGGCAAGTATGACCCCGACGTAGCAGTGCATTTGATCCAGATAGGCGTATATGAATTCCTGGTGCATCCCAAATCTGAATAGAAAAACACCTCCACGCGCAAATATGCATGTCAAAGGTAGCATAGATTGCTCGCTATATGCAGTCTAGAGTTAAACAAAGTAGGTACTGTACTACAAACGATCGTTCCGATCAATCGGAACCACCCGCAGCTGCGTGCAGGTATTGCAGGAGTTACTTGTGAAATGTGATGACCGTGTGCTCGCTGCTATATATGTGATGTGTTGTGTGCATTTCTCAAGCAAGTCTCTCATCTCTCAACTAGTTTTATATACTACTGTAGTACTGCTACATGGTAATGGTAGGTACGTATATATAAAGATGCAAGGAGTACTGATCGCTAAAAAAAAAAAGATGCAAGGAGTACTAACTTCTTGCATGTTTTAGCACGAGCTCTTAATCTTTTTCTTGGTCCCGGAATTAATGGATATTATTTTACTTTTAGCACGTGGTGACTGACGAACAGTTGGTGATCCATATAAATCAGTTTGTCTCTTTGACTTCATCATGGCATGTTACTACTCTCAGCACTCCTCGTCATATCGACGGTCCTTATAGTTTCGACTTTCGAGCAATAATATGCACTAGTAGAAACATGGCCATCCATCCGGAGCTTTGGTCCCGGCCGAATTATAACCCGGGATCAATGCACCATTGATCCCGGGTCGAGCCGTCGTGGCGCCCGTGGACATTGATCCCGGGTCGGTTGGGACCTTTGATCCCGGTTCGTGACACGAACCGGGATCAAAGGGTCTTCACATGCGCGCACATGCGTCGCAGCGCTGGGCCCCTCTGGCAGGGGACCTTTGGTCCCGGTTCGTGTTACAAACCGGGATCAAAGGGTCTCCCTGCTATATATCATCTTCTTCCACCCCGAGCTAGCTCGAGTTCATCACCATTTCTCCTCCATTTTTCTCTCTCCCACTCAAATTAATCCCCATTTTTTTTGCACCATTTGAGAGGATTGAAGGCACCCCATCTATTCAAAGGTTAGCAACATCGTTCTTTTCTCCGGCGTTGCAAATTTAGCTCATTTCGTTGCTAGTTTAGCTCATTTCAATTTTGTAATGCTAGCAAGGTGTTTGATGAAATGCCCAAGCTAGAAAGTGTATTTGCGAGCTCAAATTAATTTATTATTTGTGGATTTTAGTGTTGTCCCCGTCCTCACCGCCGTCGATAGCCCGCGTCGTCCCGTCACCGGCACCACTTTGGTGAGCCTCTTTTTTATCTTTTATTTTTAAAACCTATATATATACTTGTATGATTTAAATGCATATTTATTTCTTGTATAATTAATTTCTTATGTTTTTTATATGTATAGTGTCATGGTTTTGATATCCGTCCCCGTCGGCCCTCGTCCGATCTATGATTCGGATGTGGTATATTTTCATAACTATTTGTTTCGTTTCGTGTTTATCACACTCATGCCCGACCAACTTGACGTAGAGATATTTTTATTTAGGAGGTAGTTGAACCGGAAATTCCAGTCGACCCTATTGTCGAGTATTTTAAAAAGGAAAACGACGATTTGAAAGCAAAATTGAAGATAAGCGAAGATCTTTGTCTCCAATACCTATAAGAGAAGAGTGTATTGGACTTGAAGATTGCCGACATCGATGATGCTTACGGGGTCGTCGTCGCTGCTCACGAGATGAAGATGGAGGCAATGCGCTTGAAGATTAAAAAGATTAGAAAATGAGCAAATAAAATACAAAAGATGCAAACCCTTTGGTCCCGGTTCGTATCACGAACCGGGACCAAAGCTCCCCCCCCCCCTGCGCGCCCAGCCGCGCCCACGTGGAGGCCCATCTATCCCGGGTCGTGGACACCCGGGATAAAAGCCACCCCCCCCCCCCCCCTCTAGTCCCGACCATTTAATCCCGGTTGTAAACCCGGGATCAAAGGCCCTCTGGACCCGGGATAGATGGGCTTGTTTCTACTAGTGATGTCATCACGAAAAAAAGAGCGGTACAAATGTAACTCAGGCTGAACCTTCCTGTTCTGCATCATTTTTTTTGCGTTAGCTGCCGTGACGTGGATCACGAAAGAAAAATATAATTAAGGAGAACATTTTCATCATCAACATATAAATTTAGGCTACAATGCGACTTTGTGCTTCTTCACAATGATTCTGCTAAACAAGACATTTGTATCCAAGCCATCAATTATCATATTATGAAAACAAAATTGAACTAATTCATCATGTCCGTGAATCCGTATATAGACTAAATAATCTTACACTTCATCCGGTTCAAAATATAGTGCATTATAATTTTGTATCAAGTCAACCTTTTTAAAACTTTGATCATGTCGATTATGCCATGCAAATTAATTAACCTATCTTTCCAGGCAAAAGTAGAACCAACATAACATAGTCAACCAAATTTTGCAGGAAAAAACTATGCTAAGTAAATATGGAAAATTTACACAACATTGTCAACCGAATCACAACATAGTCAACCTATCTTTGTTTGATTTTCGAATCTTCGGAATCAAAGAGGCCTTGGATAGTACACCACGGTTACAAAGCCTCAAAATTGTATACCAAACCTTTTACTTTGTACAAACCGTCCTTAATATTCATGTGGAAAGCGTTCTGCTGCCCCTCCATAGGTGGCAAACATTTTACAAATGCTTTCCTAGGATAATCACCTAGGAATTTCTCATGCCAAATCACCATTCCCAAAGAAAAATGGCCAAAAAAGAGGAGAAAACAGGGTGTTGCATTCCCTCACTACTTCATACTATTCGATTGGCTGTATTGTTATTAAAGACACAAAACTCGTGACTACTGAGGAAATAAAAAAATGAGTACATAAGTATCGTGTTTTATTAATTAATCTCCGTCTATTTATCATTAAATGGGGTTTCCATTTTAGGCTGTGTGTCGCATATCGATTCCTACTACAAAACTTTTTTGTTACTGCTAAGAGGAAGACAATTGAAAACACCCACCAACGGTGCAAAGATAAATAAAACTAGATACATAAAACTACGTCAACGGGTGCATATAAAAGTGACTAGCTGAACACTCGGCATGGATGCATCTGCAAGAGAAAAGATAGTGCTAATTTACATAGTAGTATGAAGTGTTCTCCTTGAGAGCACCTCCATGTATTCTTGTAAATGTGACGAGCAAAGGTCATCTCCTAAACATGCTCCCATAGACGAATGACGGAGACTTGTTTTATGAAAATAATGCATTCTTGATTAATTACTTGAAAGATCGCATTGCCACTTGATTTGGGGAAGATCGGGGTTAATTTGCAATGCCTATGAAAAAAGCATTACCTTCTGAACCCCTCCCAACAACATTTGTTAGGAAAAGCACATTAAAAATGCATAAATGGAGTTTTGTCGTGAAACATAAGTTCAATATTTAGCCAAATGAGAAAAGCACAAAAATGTGTGGTGGCATGATCGCATAATGAGGCATTTCTAGTACATGCATAATTGTAAACAATCAGATTAAATAAAATCATTAAAAACACAATCAACTAAACATAATTGTAGAATTGATGAGCCGACAAAGACACACAAGCATCGAGCGGCAGTGCGACTATCTGTTGGCAGCGGCAGTGCTTTGACATGGTTCTGCTTATGCAGGTCGAAATCTTGAAGGACGAATCATGCAAACGAAAGCGTGGGGTTAGTGGATGTTGCCTTGTTGCACCAGTGTTGGGCAAAATTCTCGTGAGGGGTGCACAGGGACAAATGATCGTACATTAGTCCAATGGTAAAGCGGAGCAGAGGGCACTCGGAGTAGCGGCGGGCGACGACCTTGACGATGAGGTCGACATAGTCGGTGCCGGGCGGCATGGAGACGCGCACGAGCCACCACTGCGGGGTGCGAGCCGAGCTCCGCCAGTAAGTCGATGTAGAGCTCCTCGCGCCACGTCCTCTTTGGCGGCTTCTTCCGCCTCCGCGCCGGCTCGTGGATGAGCCGCTCCACCACCACCTCCTTTGCAGCTGCCTCTCTCGCGCCGTCCCCGCTGGCACCGTCCGGCCTACAGGGACACCACCAACGTCGCGGCGGTGGACCGCGGCGCCGCGTGGGAGCAGCGGCATGGGGGCCGGAGGAGTGGATAAGCCGAGCTCATGGCTCCGATAGAGGATCTCAACAACAGTTATTTTTTTTAATAATGGGAATCTGCTGCTCGGGAATGAGACTATTTAATTTGCAACTTTTTCCAAAACAGAACAAACGAGGCTGACCGGTCCAAAATAGCAGGCCTCGTGTCGGCGAGTATAATGGGCCTAGACGCCGTGCAGCATTAGTATGAAGCCCACGCGCAGGTGCTCCTCCTCGAGTTGCTACACCTGATTGGTCGGAGGAGGTGTGGGGCCCACCGTGAAAATCAGGGATTAATGGGGTGACGACACGTAACAAATCAACCGTACGTCCTTCCTCTTCGCTCCTCCAAGAAAGAAGCAAAACCCTAGACTAGAATTGGAGGCGCGCGGCTGCTCTAAATTCTCCTTCTTCTTCGCTCCCGGCGTCTCGACCACCCCGCGCTCGCGAGATCTCCGCTCTCCCCCGGCCCCACTCCCGGTAAGAAAGGATTTCGCTCCTCATCTCTGTCCTATGCCGCCCTTTCTCCCTCCTCAGATGATCTCCTCGTGAGTAGTTGCGGGCTTGCGGCCGCCGTGGTTCCCTGCTTAGATTGGTGCGCTTTGGTATGTGCAGGTGAGGCGTCGCAAACAATGGCTGCCAAAGGAGACGGACCGAGTGACCTGAAGAAGGAGCAGGTACGCGCATCCGTCCTGCTCCCCCTATTTTGCCCTCCTTTCCGATTTCGAATTTTAGCCGAGATTAATGTTGGAGGTGGTGCGTGATGCAGATGTTTGCCACGGTGGAGGAGGATATGGAACACAAGCTGGCACTCTGCGACATGTGAGTAATGGAGCTTGTTAACTGTCGTGTCCTGGGGCTCTTATTTGTAGTTACAGTGAGATATCTACAATGGAAATTTCCTGCCTTTGAATTGCGGTCTCCATGGCGTCATAAACTGATATAAGTAACACAATGTAGTTGACAATTATAAGCCTTCAGTTTAGTTATTCACTGCTTTTCTAAGTTTTTGTTATGCTCTGCCGGGTGGAATTCTGAAAAAAAAACTTTGTAATGTACCGAGGATAATAATATAGTTAAACTGCCTAGTATAATGGTCTTCCCTGAACTCGCGAATAATGTGTTCATACTTCTTGTTACTGTACTCTTATGTACCACCTACTAGTCTCATTGATCAAGTAAAGAGATATCATAACCTGAGTTAGACATGTTGGCATGTTAATTATAAGCACCAAGAGTCTTAGATGCTTTGCACCTAGCTAGTATTAGTTATTTGCTTCCTATTCAGAACTAGATTAATGAAACAAATAAACGGAAATGTCCTGTTCCTCATACATTTGCCTTGGTAGTGTAGTTATATTGCTATAAAAGTCGTCCAAAATTTATGACATTATTATGAGTGACATATATTATTTAGCAATGTCACCATGGTGTAGCATCCTCTCTTTTCACTTTTACGAGGAGATTGTAAGATTTCCCCACATGACTCCATTCTGAACAGTCTTTTATGTGCAAAATCTGATGCGTCGTGTCAATTTTGTTATGCAGGGTGAGACAAACTTGTTTCGAGAAGTGTATCGAGAGGAGGTACCTTATCTGCCTAACTTGAATTATCTTGCCATGTTGTCAACACATTTTTTCTAGTACATTGTTTATACTTGTATAGAACGTGTATTCGAATAATATTGCAGTTTTACATATTTCTCATTTGCTAAGATGATAGTACTTTATTATAGTTCAACTAATGTGGTCAATAGTAAATTGGCATCCCTGTCCATCAATCAGATCTTTTCAGTAGCTCACAGTCAAGATGGATCTATTGTCTCCTGAACTTAACCATGGTCTTTTCCTGTGATTTTCTTGGTTTCAACAGGCATATAGAAGGTGATCTCAATATAGGAGAGAACAGTTGTGTTGATCGGTGTGTCGCAAAGTTCATGCAGGCAAGTTCACTGCCTCTATCCTGCTTTGAGTTGGGGACAAAACAGTATTCATGTGCTTTTGATCTAAGAGAAGACACAGTTTTGTCATGCTAGTTCTGATGTGGTAGTACTTTGCACCGTCTGTTATGTGCCATGAATAACCTTCTGTAGTTTCTCTTTCCTCAACCTTCTTTGCCTAGAACTGAATGGTTTAGATCAGTATATAGCGCATTTCCTTCATTTGCTTTGTAGTTGCTACACTGCTAATCCCTCATTCCGCGTAAAATCTTTTCAGGTGACTAACTTGGTCGGCAAGCTGCTTGCAAATCGCTAACCATGTCGGTCATATGCTCGGGAAGCAGTAGTTGCATTTTCTGTAGCAGAGTATTGTTGCTATGTTTCTCCATTTTGGTTCTAGAATGTTGGCCACTTGCTAAGTAAAAGAATGACTAATTCTTATACTGCTTAAAAGGAACACCCCGTGTGGGTTGCCCTTTCCAGTGATGTACCTTGTCTCCGAATCATGGGCAGAGGCACGCACATGCGTGTAATATTTCGATTTTGTTGCCATAGCTGCTCTTTTCATTTCATAGTTATGATTATATCGGTTGTCTGAATGTTTGTGCTCGCACGGATCTTATGTACTGCTGTTGCTTCCTCGGCTGAAGGACGAACATTGTCATGTTTGTTACTGGGAGTACATGAATGAATAACTAAAGTGACTAGAAAAACTGTTGTTCCTTCACCGTGCTGTCCAATTCCCTCATGGCTAAGCAACAACAAAAGCCAGTGCGTGGGAGTGGGAAACTATATACTCCCTCCTGTTCAATTTAAGTGTCGCTAGGAATAAACTGTCTATGCACAACTTACTAGTAATACTGCCGACACTTTTTTTAGGATCGGAGGTAGTATTATAATTTCTTTAGGAGAGACAGCAACTTAACAATGACAGTAACCTAAAATTCAAGGTGATGTGCAGGAGACTCGGCGGCCTTCAAAACCATAAAAAAGAGATGCTGAATTGTGTCCTTCACAAAAAAAAGGCAAACAGTTGATAGTCCTTTGTGTCCAAACCACAAACATTGCAAGCTGGCGTCATTCAATCTTTCAGCAAATTGCTGAGGAAATAATGGCCTCACCTTGACAACGCACTGCAAGTATCTGTTCAATCAAAACCATTGCAACCATCCTTCCCAGGAATGCCATTAACACAAAAGATCACTGAAGTATATAGCTAACCAAAAATGGTCTGAACACTTCTTCATTTCATAGTAGATACTTACAATTACCCTGTTTTAACTATGCATGTGGAAATTTCGGCAATGAATCGAGCACATGGCAATACTAGTGCGATAAGTTATTGGTGCACGATATTATAAGTGGTCTGTAGAATGGAGAAAAGTTAATCGGTTGAAACCATCACAAGCGCACATGGGCCTCGTGAAAGTTGCAGTGGTGCACTTCTACACCAATGCATTTCGCATATAGCACGTATCCTTGATATTATCATCGTAAAGGTAGGTATGTTAATTTTTATTTGTTGCATTTTATCTCGAAGGTCAGACGGTTTCACGTGAGGCTGCTTGCTCTGGCGGCATCCACCAATTCAAAGAACATCAAACAATTTGTGAACTTATATATTGTACACTTATTTTACCCGGCATGCTCGATACGAGGCAAATATCAAATTAGAGAAGAGAAAATTCAAGCAAGACATTAACTTGATAAAGCTGGACGAGATGACCTCAGGCCTGAACAAAAGGAGGACATCAATGCCCATAGAAGATCAGCCAAGAAACAAAACATAGCGATCGAGCAAAGGGAGGGGATGAATGCTCACAAAAGAAAGCAGCAAGGAAAAATAAGTTGATTGATAAGAAGAATAAATGCCCACTAATGGCATGCTGGGAAAATATACTAGCTGAGGACTGAGGTGAGGTAAGCGATGAATGCCCGACGAAGTGTACGGAAACCATACCACCCAAGGAGGGGCATGCGTTGAGTGGACATGGTTCTGAACGAGGACCTAGCCCACATTTCCATCTAGGGAAAATCCATATTCCTGGACTCCGCCCATGCTTACTATACATCACACTTGAAACTTTCATATGATTAGCCGGCTCGGTCGGGCGGAGAAAACACCTTGTGTTTTTATTTCTGTTTGCTAGGCTCATGGTGTTTTTTGTGTCTCCAAAATGCAATCTTCTACTCCAAACAACTGAACTTATATGTACTTCATAAAACACTAGGAGTAGGAGAGGAATTTATACTACTATGTATTGTTGTCCTACCCATGGTCTTGCCTTTTACTTCTGTGATTTTGCGATCAGCATTTGCGTACGTGATATCAATCAATTTGGATCATCATTTGCTGGTTACTGGCATCAATCGATTTGGATCGAACCACGTGTTACTCCTGGTCTCATAGTAAAATTTGATTCTAAAATAGTAAATAGTATCCCATAAAAATCTATTTTGTCACGGTCGTCTAGTGTAGACTTGGTGATATCAAATCAACCTATTGATATTGATTTTTTTTACGTGTTGATATTGATTTGGTATCATAGATTGATCGTTGCTTCATTAAACTTGGTCGAACCTACATAAGTTTAAAAACGTTTGCTCAAGCCTAATAAGCATTTGGTCACGTGCACGATCGTAGGATCCGGAGAACGTAAGGGCCTGTTTGGTAGCCTGCATGCCTTTCTCACCTGCGACGGGGCAGGCTGGGGAGGGCAGGCTCTGGGTCATCTTGGGCTAGTTGTTTGGTAGCCCGCATCGCATCGGTTGGGCAAACAACTCCTCTTTGTTTGGTTACATGCAGCTTTTGATTAGCCTCATCTAATTTCACATGGGTGAAGTTACCACCTACTATCACACTATGACAGCTCAACAATGGCGGCAAACGGCGGCATGTCGGCGACGGATCTGGACAAGGAGACGCCATGGCGGCGGCGGAGATGGACGACGACAACACGACATGACGGCGGCGTAGCTCGACGACGACGACACTACATGGCGATAGCAAGTTCGACGAAGATGAGTTCGAGCAGAGGTTGAAGAAGACGGTGACACGAACAGTCTAAATACGCATCCTCAGATCTACCCATCTATAAGCATCGAAACGCAAAACTTACAACACGATAGTTGTGCGGCATGACGAGGTGAAGCTGCTCCTCAAAGGAAATCGAAAACGATCAACTGTGTGCGACAAGATCTGCAAAATTCGTCCAAAAAAGCTTCAAACAAGAACACGAAATTAGCTCCACACGGTTAACAAAAGCTCGAACTGATTCCCGGAATGGAACCGCAACATCAAAGCGCATCATTTTGGTGTAGAGCTTTTTCTGAACCGAGTAGTGTATCAAGGATTAGAAGAGGGTAGGTGAAGAAGAGAGTCAGGGGAAGCAACGATAAGAACGAGGCTGCACAAGGAGCGCTCTCTTTTGCAGCTGCGGGACATGGCCGCCTGGAAACGGCCGATTCGGCCGTTCCTCCAGGGCCTGGCCCGAGGGTGCTTTGAGGAGCGTGCTATGCAGGCACAAGAGAAGAAACGAGTAAACAAACACCAGGAGGTCGCATCTGGCGGGCCGGGCCAGCCTCGCTGCAGGCTACCAAACGCGCCCTAAAACTCTAGCTAAACGGAAGTCAAAGATCCTGCCCATACCCGTCCGATTTGGTACCGTACTAGTACTACCATGTGACGGTATCACAAACCACGGTTTACGGTATGCTGAACCACCGTTGACAGAGACCAAAGAATGAAAGAAGACAAGTAGTAGTTCTCTATTTCTTTTACTTCTAGTGTCCTTGGATTTTACACAAAGATGTATGTTTTCACCTCACGTTTTTCTTAGCAAGATGAAGGTTTCCTTTTCAGTTTCTTAAGAAACTCAAGGTCACTTCTGTACTACATCAGCCACAACTAAAATAGAACGGAGGAGGAGAAGGCGTTTTGCCTCCCAGGAGGATATGCTATTGTTATTTGTTTCAAAATTAAAAAAGAATATGAAGGAAAAAATATGAAAAATTGGGCACAAACATATAAGTACAAGTTTTCAACGTTCATTCAAAATTTTGGAAGGAAATAACACTTTCTGTGGTCTCACAACACGTTCGTTCATATAAGAAAAAATATGAAAATAATTGGGCATAAACATATACAAGTTTTCAACCTGGGGCTCAATTATTTTTTATGCCCAATTATTTTCAGATTTTTTCGAAGTGTTATAACATTTTCTTAATTTTGAAAAAAAAAATAACAGGAGCAAAGCCCCAGGTTGATCGATCATGCTAGTAAACTACCAAGGACACTCCAAAGTCCAAAAGCAAGGGCCCCAGCAGTACTGTCTCAGATACTCCTAGATAGGCTAGAAGTGGTACTTTGAACAACTAAGCGTTTGCTGGTTATCCCAGTTCATCTAAGAAACCATTGTATTTGATTAATTGATATACGAACTATTTAAAAATTGAATATGGTTTCCTAGTTTTTTAATTACTGTATTAATTATCTGTATGAAACGTACTTGTAAATTGTAATAATAGGCTAAATGGTTTTCCAAAAATCAATTTATTCGCCACTCCATTTACACCGTGTGTCGCAAGTTGATCCCTACTATCAAGCTTCTTTGGTACTGCTAAGTGGACAAGTGAATTCAAATGCACCCACCAACAGTGCGCATCTGATGCGCAACTACGTCAACACTAGTGCATACAGAACTTAGCCACTGAAGACTCGGCGTGCCTGGATGCATCTGCAAGAAAAAAACATAGTGCCAGTTTAGAGACTAGTCTAAATTGCTGTTCTCAAGAGCACCTCCAGTCTTCTTGTAAAAGTGGCAAGCAAAAACGTGTTCCCGTAAAAAAGGCCGGAGCCTTGTCTTACGAAAATCATACATTCTCAACTAATTAGTGGAACAGTCTTATTGTTAATTTATTGTTTTACATGTGAATTCAGTGCTGGCTAGCCAAGTTTGAGGAACTAAGAAGGTCCTCAAGAGACCAACCATATGAGAGTACGTAGACTGGAACAAGAAAATTAACAAAGATACAATTTACAAACAAGGATGGTATATTAATCCTCCATCTCTCCGGCGTACAGATATCTTATATCTACCTAGCCAAACAGATGGATACTGATCTTCACTCCACAAGCCGTACATCGTCTGGTGAAGTGGAAGAGAACAATCATCTAATGTAAATACCGTGAGTTCTATTTCCTTATCCTAGGCTCACAATGTTTCTTGTGGCTCCAAAATGCAATCCTCTACACCAAACAACTAGACTTATTTGTACTTTATTTTCCAGGGAGAATGGTAGGCGATGAATTTATACTACTGTGTTGTTGTCCCTGCCTATCGTCTCGACTTTACTTCTGCGATTTTGCAATCAGTATTTGCCGGTGACCGACTTCATACATGTGGTATTCCTTGTCTCATGGCGCTATTTGATTCTATAATATTAGTACGTGCTAACAGATCTTTTACCGCAGACGTGTTGTCTTTACTTGGTCTTAGTTTGATATTAGTATAGTGTGCTCCCTCTGTTTCATAATAATCTACATCCTAGACTAAATATTGTGTTTCATATTAATCTACATTCTAGGTTTTAGGCATTGGTTGTAGTTCAGATTTAAATTACTTTCGGAACTCGGGATAAAGTAATTTAAATAGGCGAAATTAAGAAGAAAGCGATAAAATTCCTAATATTTGTGCATTATCCATCAAATATGGACTACTTTGTGTGAAATTTGGATTGGCGCCATTTTGCACCATATTTTTTATACTTAATTCACAAAAGTCATTTTTGGCACTTATAAAATGGAAAATGATATTCTAAAATAATTAGAAAACATTGTTTGGCACCACTGTTTCCCATAACAAGACACGCCTATGTGCCAAATATGAGCATTTTATCACAAACTATGGCACGGGATTGACCGTAACTTAGTCATTTGGATTGAAATCTATACATGTTTATAGATGATAGACCTTTTGTGAAGATGTTTTTGAAAAGTTTGTCAAAACTCGAGTTTATCATTTTTCCTAGCAACTAGTACACATAAAAGGACTCCATGCCAAAGAGTTTCTTTTTGAGTATTTTTTCACTTTTTTTGAGTTTTTTTTAAATGGTCAAAATGGCCACCATGGCCATTCATTGGAAAGGGGCGAAGTTTTCAAAGCTTTCGACGATTCTGTGATATAACCACTATTTATGTACCTTAAAATATCTTTGTAACAATATCATAGCAAACTATCACACAGTTGTAGTTCAAATTTGAATTACTTTCGAAAAATCAGCATAAACTCATTTAAATATGCGAAATTAAGTAGAAAGTGAGAAAATTACTAATATTTGTGTATTATCCATCAAATATGGACTACTTTGTGTGAAAATTGGATTGATGCCATTTTGCACCATATTTTATACTTGCTTCACAAAAAAGTCATTTTTACCACTTAGAAAATGGAATTTGGTCTTTACCATGTGTTTGCACACGGTAAACACACGGCAAAGACTGACAGTGGGCTTGTTTTGGAAAGCAACATGTTAGATCTTCGTCGTGTGTTTGCACACGGTATAGATTTAATCTTTGTCGTGTGCGGCACATGGCAAAGACCGTAACTGCGTCGTGTGCCTATCTTTGCCGTGTGATTTTGTTTTCCTTTGCCGTGTGCATTTCTTTGCTGTTTATTTTCCGTGCTAGGACGACCTGCGTTTTTGCCGTGTGTGGACATGTTAAAGATCGACTTTGTCGTGTGCCCGACATCCAACACACGGCAAAGCTTTTTGCTCACGGCAACGAGCCGCTCTCCCGTAATGAAATAAGGAATCTAGTTACTTCTCCGTCCTCTCCAACAAGAAGATATCTCTACTACCCAACTATACAAAGGAAATTTATCTTCCACTCCACGAGTCTTGCTACACAGCGATCTTGAAGACAACTATCATCTCATGTAGATATCATAATACAAATGCTTTCATGGATCATGGCTTCCAGTAGCACTCTAAGTTTTCACCTACGACTCCACATTCCTTACGCATCTCATGCTTACTATATTGCCACTTGAATTCTAATGTGATTATATGGTTGCAACTTGCAAGTTTGATCTCAAGAAAACATTATGTGTTTATATTTCCTTATTCTAAGATCATTGTGTTTTTTGGGTCTAAAGTGCAATCCTCTACACCAAACAACTGAACGCATTTGTTTCTTTTTCAGGTATAAAATGGTAGGATGTGAATTTATAATACCATGTGTTGTCCTACCAACCTATGGAGTTGACTTAACTTCCGTGGTTTTTCCATCATCATTTGCCGGTTAGTGATATTAATCAGTTACGGTCTACTTCATCCATGTGGTAGTCCTTGTTTCATGGTGGTTTTTTATTCTAAAATAGTATTATCTGATGAAAACTGTCATAATCGTGTAGTGTGTATTTAGTATCAACTTGATATATTGTACGGTAAAAAAGTGTTCTTTTTTTTTTTTTTTTTTTGAGAACACAGTACAACACAGACGCTCACAAATACGCACGTACACTCACCCCTATGAACGCACACACGCACACCCTACCCCTATGAGCACCTCTGAAGGACCGAGCCGGCAAATCTTGAGGTTGACGAAGTCACCACAGGCGCCTCGCTGTTGACGGGCACGCCACCTACCACTGAAAGAATAGCGCCGGATAAACCTGGAATAAATCCAGGTAAATGCAAACGCCCATGCCAAGTCTAGGACTTGAACCTGGGTGGGCTGGTTCCACCACAGGGAACCCAACCATCAGAGCCAAGCTCCGTCTGCCGGTAAAAAAGTGTTCATGGTTCTAACAAGACACTACTGCACTTTGTTGATTAAGTTTTACTGTATTAAATAGACTAGCAAAGTGCCCGTGCGTTGATACGGGAATTAAAAATTAAATTGGTCAAATGTTGGCACGACCCAAATTTTACTCCAAAATAGATTGACACACATAGAATAAGTATTTTTTTACCCGTATGAGTACGACGTTGACACATAAAAATAGCTAGACCGATAAACTATATAAATACATTCTTATCTCTGTGATAAGTTGATATTAAAAGTACACGCGTAAAATGAGTATGATGTAATAACTTCCTCTTCTATTTCCATATATGAATGGTTCTCCATTGCAATCCAATCTTTGTCTGGTGTTTTGGAGGCAAGACTTATACAGCAAAAACAGAAAAGAGAGCTAACACCTCATCCACCTCCACCTTGGAGGGTTTAGCAGAGGAAACCATCTCGTTCCTCTCATCACGTTAGGTGAACCGCGGCCTTCCAGGTAGGCTAAGTCTATCTTGGGTAAGAGGTAAAGCTGCTGATATATACCCTGTGTCAGATGGAACCGCTCGGCATGCGCGGCAGATCGACAAAACCGATCGATTTTGCATCGCACTTGCAAACTTCAGTCCAGCTGCACACGTAGAAGCTAGAAAAAATGCTGATTGATTAATCAGGTGAAATGCACGTATTGGGTAGCTAGGCTATGACCACTTTCGTTAGGTAGTAGGTTGACGTACAGTTTGAATTGCTTCTGTCGACTTATTTGTGCCCGAAACACACACGTATTGTGCGAGACGACGACACGAGGTGACATCTCGTCCGACTCGGCGGTGGCTCGCTGGCTGCTCTGCTTTCTCTCCGTCGTGAATAAACAAGTAGTCCTCCATACCGAATTATAATGTTTTTTGAATATCTGAATGTGACCTACATATAGATTGAAATGAGTGAACAAATACATTGTCTAGAGCAGATGATCTCTTCATACCTGCGCTACGGCCTGCGGGCTGCACCTTGGTAGGATTGTCTGATGACGCGACAACGATGGCCATGGCGTCGTTATTGGGAAGATTCGGCTCACTGCTGCTCCTGCTGGCGAACGCAATGGGCATGAGGTCGAGCACGGGCTCCGCATCCGCAACCACAATGGCCATGGAATTGACTGCTCCTTCGCTCTCGGGGGAAACGGACCTGCCGTCGACGGAGCCCCGCTTGCCGGTCACGGCCCAACCACAACTGATCGCCGGCGCCACCAGTGGCCGCTCCCTATTCCCCTGTTGGATTGGTTTCTTGTCCGACAGGCGGCAGGGTCATGATCTCCCACGACGGACGAACGGGATTGATACTCAGCGACGAAGCGGACGTAAGATGTACCAAAAAAGGACGAAAATTGGAGGAAGAAACACTACTCGTATTATATAGTAGAGATTGTGTAGTTGCTGTCAGATTATACACCGAACAGAGAGGAGTTAATACACGTGAGCTTATGGATGGTAAGAAGTGTCCTTCACGAGCGAATAATGTACCCAGGTTTCACGACTTTGTTGGACCTAGACACCTAGTCCACCTTGTATACAGTGTCGAGTAATTGATTTCGACCCGATCGTGCGTGAATAAAAGGACTCATGATGGTTGAGACGAACCGTGTGGTTGCACGGCTGCATGCGCGGCTGGCGAATCCAGGGGGCGAGCCGTGGCCAGGCCGCCCTAGGCCCCTATGCTTCGGCCACCCCCAACATAATGCAGCAGTGGCCACTAATAGGAGTACTATTAAACAAGCAAACATTATCTTTCTTATGGCCACCCAACAAAACGTACCTAGCCTGATTAGTACCATCAGATTATCCCACCAAATCACATTTAACAGTCAGGATTAATCTAATCTGATACCGATCGTACCTGTAGCAATTAACATTGGCGGACGAATACTCTGCCGAACCAAAATTTCCGCGTCTCGCAGCCCGCCCGCGGTCGCACTCTTGGGCAATGGACTGCAGGTTTCCGTGATTACCGCAATCGCATCAGCATTTCCTTCCAAGATTCGCCTCATCATTTCCTCCCGAGAAGACCCCTCCAAGATCGTTGCGTTTGGGGCGCGTTCGTTTTGTGGGCGGCTGGGACGATGCATGATTTGGTGTTTTCGGGTCGTTGCTGCTCCTCCGGGATCGCCGCGCACACACGCACGGCTGGGCACGGAACGGCCGAATCATTGCCGCTGCTTCCTCCTCCTCCAGGTGCGCACATTGCCCCTCTCGCGTTCTTCAACCTGACTTGCAGGTCGTGTCCCAGACGACTCCCAGTGCGCTGCCATCCATGGCTGGTCCTAGCTCCTAGGCCATCCAACTCTGCGCCCATCTCTATCACAAAGACCTGATCTGCTCTAACGCCTTTTTTTTCTCCACGCGGATTTGGTTTTGATAATAGACTCTAGGTCTATTTCCTGATATGCTTTCTGTAAAATAGGCGTCTGTTTCATGTCCAATGGTGGTGGATGCGCATCAAACCCATGGTACCAAGTCTGTTCATGCAAATTTCATCGCAAAACATATACTTGGCCTGCTCTCCATGGTATCCCATCTCTCTACATGGTTTTCAGGAACAATACTGAGAGATGACATCGGATAGATTATTAGACACTAGAAGAGGAAAGAGGTTTGTTCTGTAATCAAGACTTATTCAGCACTGATTGCTACTGATGTAAGCACCCACCACGTTGTTCAAGAAAGGGTTGCTGAGATAAAACGTTAAGTTGAGTTATTGTTAGCCCAGTAGTTTTATGCAGAACAGAGAATTCTCCATTTGAATATGTTTTTTGCGGGAAATGAATATGGTCGTGTTAATCCTATAATATTCTCCATTTCCAGTTTCCAGATTTCAAAGGAGAGGCAGCAGAAAAAGATATTGGGAAGAGCATTGCAAGGTAAAGAGGGGCAGTTCCAATCGGTCAAACTACATGATATTATAATCTGACGTGACCGCTAAACCCAGGTCAGTGCTCAAACAATTTTAGGCGATTGACAAGAAGTTAAGAAATGAAGATGCCTAGGGTGCAACCATATCACTACCCTGTCTATAATCATATTGTGCAAGATTTTTTTCAATTTCCAATATCTCAATGTTGCAGTTTGTTGTCCTTCTATAAAAGACACTCTTTAGTATTTTGTTACTACATTTTAGGTTTCTCAGACAGCTATGCATGGTGCTAAAGCCGGTATCTGGAGTAAGAATAGGAGATTCGGATGCTTAGTCTGAAGGTTGCATTTATTAGTCGAGATCTCGGTCTGTACAACAGGAGACTATATTTTTATCTCTTTTATTTTGCCTGTCAGTCTAGCTACCGTAGAACCAAGCCACTGTCATTTTGATTCCAATGAGTAATGCAGTAGGTATCACAATGATATGATATATATGTGATAGTTATCGGTATTTGGTTGTTTTGGGGTGCATGTTACATGTTCTAAACTTCTGTAGTTTCTTGGAAATAATTACTCCTTCCGTCCCAAAATAAGTGTCTCAAAGTTGTCCAAAAGTGAATGTATCTATACTTGTTTCATGTCTAGATACATCCAGTTTTTGACAAATCTAAGACAGTTATTTTGGGACGGAGGGAGTACGTCATTTGTTATCATTCTTCGAATTTAGAGGATGCATGATATTAGCGGGAGGATGGACGAGAACTTGCAGGTAGAGAGTATTGTCAGGTAGAAGGCCAACATATTGCAACATTAGTTCTCGATTTCATCATCGGTAGATGAACAGGACATGATCTTTTCTTCTTCTTTATATTGAAATCGCCAATATGTATATTACAGATTAACCATCCAGTACCATGGATGCTGTGAGACAAAGCATATAAAGTCCATCCGGTGCCATGGTTGCAGGTGACGAGTTGCATGCATGCTATTGAATCTATGTTTTTGTACTGCATTGAAAGTTTGAAACACACTGTTTTGTTCTGAAATGGTGGGAATTTTTTTACTGGTGATCCCATCTACGAACGGCTTGAAAGTTTAACAAATGAATCACAATTTTTTACTTGTCAGCTTAACAATACTGAAGCCTAAACATAACGAGGTTAGGGAGGTGTAATAGTCAACCATGAGCCCATGAGTTCGTCGCTGCGATGCGGCGTTTTCATTGTGTTCATGCAAGGGGTGCCAAATTAACTGAACTAAGAGTAAGTGACACACTATACGTCTATATACCACATATACTCTCTATTGTGTATGTAAAAACTAAAAAGTGTCATTCAATTGAACCATATATAAGATGTGTATTGTCGAGACGTGCGTGCACGTGCAAGGCTACTAGTTTGTACAAAGCCTAATCCTATTCGTACCCGGCCGAGCGACTATATACTCTAGAGTCTAGATTTGGTGGCCTGCTGATTTGATGGGTACTTCCTCCGTTCACAAAAGGATGTCTCAATCTTTTCTAGATTTGTATGTATGTAGACATACTTAGTGTGTAGATATATCCAAATTTAGATAAAGTTGAGACATCCTTTTATGAACGGAGGGAGTACGTGTCTAAGTCGGAAAATGGAATCCCACATCCGAAGCCCTAATACCGACCATGCCGCCGCCGACCGAGATTCTCGAGGAGATCTTCCTCCGCCTTCCGCCGGATGAGCCCGCATGCCTCGTGCGCGCCTCCCTCACCAGCAAGCTCTGGCTCGGCCTCCTCACCGGCCACGGCTTCCGCGCCAGGTACCGCGAGTTCCATGGAGCTTCCCCAAGGTTGGGCTTCATTTACTCCATGCCCCCGTACACCGGCTTCGTCTCAACCATCAAGTTCAGCGCGCACATCCCCAAAGACGTGAAATCTCATGTGATGGACTGCCGCCATGGCCGCGCTCTCCTCATGGACAAGCGCGAGGTGCCCATGGCGATCGTCGTTTGGGACCCCATGAAAGGCTTCTGGAGGGAGTTGTACTCACCCGAAGGCCACTACTTCAGCCATGCGGCGGCGGTGCTATGTGCGGTCACTGGCTGCGACCACCGCGCCTGTCAGGAGGGGCCCTTCCAGCTTGTCTTCGTCGGCCTGAAATATGTTGGTGGGTATAAGGCAAACGCCCATGTGTCCTTGCCGGAGGTGGGTGACTGGAGCGATCCGTGGTACTCTTGCCTTGATCTTCCCACTGACAGTGACGATGCAATCCTTGTGCCAATGGCCCCTATCCTCATCCAAGACACGCTTTATTTCATGTTTACATATCATGTCTATGGGGATCATGATGCTGAAGACGGTGATGATCATGTCGGAATTATCAAGTACGACTTGCGTTCTAAACGCTTATCACTGATTGATGCGCCGCTCAAGGAGATTGATGATGCTTGTTTTGATACACTTATGGGGATGGAGAATGGCAGTTTGGGGTTTGTACACATGGAAGGATTAATACTCAACTTGTGGTCAAGGCAGATCAGTTCCGACGAAGTTGCGGTATGGACTCCACGTATAGTCATCGATCTCAAGGAATTTCTGCCAATTCAAAATCTCGACCAAACACTTAAACCAATTGGATGTGTAGACCGCAGTGATATCATTTTCGTGAAAATGGACCTTGGCATATACGAGATTAATCTAAAGTCACTACGGTGGAAGAAGATATGGAAGAGACAAAATATTGATTTGTTGCTTCCGTACACGAGTTTCTACAATCGACGAGGTATATCTGCATATATATCTTCTTTTGTTATTTAGGAACAAACCTCTTAATTGGTAATAATACAGTGCAACAAGCAAATTATTGAATGCCTTATCAGACAGGGAGTTACATTTGATGTTTCAAGTTACTCTAACATATGTGCTGGAGTAAAATTTGAGTGCTATATGTATACTTCAATTTTAGACCTCACTATGGTTATGCCTACTTTGGCAATTTATATGCTATCATGCCATCTACTTTTTAGATCACATTGACAAATCTATGTTTGCAGAACGGTGGGCCCCTGCGATGCAGCGCAATTGACAATTTATGGTTCAATATGCCTCAGAAAAAATTCATCAACGAGAAAAATAACCAACTTGGAGGCGACGGGGTCTTGGGAAGAATTTGCTCACTATTTAGTAGCTGGTTTGATGAAATGGGGCTTGTTTCTCGTATTGTTATTGGGTTATGTCAGTAAGCGGGAGAATTCACCATGTTGTTGGTAACTTGGTATGCGTAAGCAGGTGAATGTATTATATTGTAATGGAACTCTAAGTTCTTGCTGAAGAACTATGCGTTCTTGTGGTCAATTAGCTTGAAAGTGAATCATCACTAGAGAATAGCTAAGGCTTCCTATTTTATGAAATGTGTCTATAGTTTGCACCCCCTGCTGTCATCCTAACTTCATCTCCTAATAGTGGTACCACTGTTAAGAGATGATGAGGGCATGCCTAGAGCAAGTGGTTTCAGTTGCCCAAGAGATAATGATGGTTTCTCCATGCAAGTCTTACTGATATGTATTAATTGATCTTTTCAATTTAATTACTGCTACATGTCAAATGATCATTGCAAGCACTTTGGTTTATCATAATTTTCATACTCATTTAATATGTTCCATCTTACAAAAGATAAGAGGTACAACTATGTTTCAAATTTTTGATAGCTAACTAATTTTGTTCATCCTTCGTGTGCAAAACGTATTGCCTTGGTTGTTGGCTTATTTTTTCAAGTCATGTAAATAGCTTGGATTTACATGACCTTGGTAATTTATTTCTTTACAATGGGATATACTCCCTCGTACGGAAAATGATGTCTTTGATTTGTCTAAATTTGGATGTATCTAGACATGTATTAGTGTGTACATACATCTAAATTTAGACAAAGTCAAGACATCCTTTTCCGAACGGAGGGAGTATATTATATCTTACTCCCTGCGGTCCTAAATGTAAGCATTTCTATCTTTTTTGTCCACATGAATCGTGTACTAAAACATGTATAGATAGATGTGAGGCAGAAAATGATAAAAAAAGCTTACATTTAGAAACAAAGGGAGTACTATTCTACATTGCTGGAGTATTACTCATTATGTTGGGTGAGTATATATGTTGAAGTGCAGGGGTACCACTCTAGTCAACATGGATCTTTTGGTTAACCATTTCACTACCTACTTGATATTTTGGTAGTTCTTTGTTTCCCATGCCTTTGTTTGATTTTGCCAGTAAACTATATATTTAATTTTCTGCTGTTGCTAGTACTATGCGTGCAATGCTGATTTTGTATCATTTAATCCCAATTTCAAGACTACCGACAAATCACGCTTCCAAGGAACACTACAAAGTCCAAAAGCAAAGCCCCAGCAGTACTGTCTCAGATAGTCCTAGATAGGACTAGGAGCAGTACTTGAACAACTAATCAGATGGAGCTGACGGTGCTCACTGTTGAGTGTTGACTCACACTCACAGCTGAGGTTAAACACGTAAATAAACTACCACGAGGCCGGGACCAGCTCAGCTCACTCCCTTGTCTGCATAGCGCAGAGCATCTCGAGTCCGCCACCCACGAGCGCGTCGCAGTCTCCCAGTGCGCGCAAGAAGATGGCGAGCAAGGCGGTGACCATCGGCGATCTGATCCACCGCGTCGCCTCCTCCTGCCTCTCCAACCGCTTCCCCGGCAACTACACCCTCGACGACAGTTCCGACCTCGACGACGACGACCCCTTCGCCGACTTCGGGGACGCTGACGATGCCGAGGAATGCCACCACTCTCCGCCGGAAAAGGCGGCGCCGGCGGAGGAGGAGGGGGACGAGGAGGTGCGGAAGCTGAAGATCTGGGAGGAGGGGCAGGAGGAGAAGAGGAGGCAGAATGTGTCGGCGACGACGGCTTTGGTGGTGGCGGAGGAGGAGGCGAAGGCGAAGGAGAGGACCGAGCGCGCGGGCGACGCGGAGGCGCTCATGGCCGAGGTGTTCGACGCGGTCTCCGGGGTGCGGCGCGCGTACGCGGCGCTCCAGGGCGCGCACTGCCCCTGGGACCCCGACAAGATGCGCGCCGCCGACGCGGGCGTCGTCGCCGAGCTCCGACACCTCGCGCGCCTCCGCGACCGCTTCCGCCGCTCCGCCGCCTCCCCGGGCGGCCGCATCCCACGCCCCTCTCCGCAGCCGCTCCGCGAGGCCGTCGCGCCGTACGAGGCCGAGCTCGACGACCTCCGACGCCAGCTCCAGGGCAAGCAGGCCGAGGTGGACGGCCTCAAGGAGAAGCTCGCCACCGCCACCAGCCGCCGCAACGCACGGCTCCACCCCTCCAAGAAACGCCATAACCACATTGTCACCGCGGACGGCAGCATCGGTGCGCCGACGGCGGAGCTGTTCGTGGCTTGCGCCGAGCAGGCCCGGGCGGCGACGCGTGGGTTCGCGGGGCACCTGCTCAACCTCCTCCGCGCGGCGGGGCTGGACCCGGCGGCGGCCACCCGGTCCATCACCAAGATCCCGGTGAACTCCTCCCCGCACCTCGCCAGGCACGCGCTGGAGGCGCAGGCGACAGCTGTGCTCCTCGGCGGGTTCGAGCACGAGTCCTTCTACCTGGACGGCTCCCTCTCCTCCCTCCTCGACCCGGCGGCCTTCCGGCGCGAGCGGTACGCGCAGTACCGCGACATGCGCGGCATGGACCCCGGCGAGCTCCTGGGCGTGCTCCCGACCTGCGCCTTCGGCCGGTACGCCGCGGCCAAGTATGCGTCCCTGCTCCCGCCGCGCGTGGAGGAGGCCGTCCTGGGCGGCCAGCACCGGAATGCCGCAGCTAACGGAGGAGCGCACCCGCGGACGCCGTTCTACGGGGAGTTCCTGCGCGCGGCCAAGGCGGTGTGGCTGCTGCACCTGCTGGCGTTCGCGCTGGAGCCGCCGCCCAGCCACTTCGAGGCCGGCCGTGGCGCCGAGTTCCACCCGGAGTACATGGAGAGCGTCGTCGCGGCGGGGCGCGGCGCCGGCACGGGCGGCATGGTGGTCGGGTTCGCGGTGGCGCCCGGGTTCAAGCTGTGCAACGCCGCCGTGGTGCGCGCCCGGGTCTACCTCGTGCCCCGCAGCAGCCGACAGTGAGACGAGATCGCGGATGGGATCACGTCGGGCCACCACCACCGTCTCCCCCTCTGCAGCTCATTGGTGGAGTACCTGGAAGCTGCAGTGTCCAGTACTGCTAGAGCTCCCTGCCTTGATTAGATTTCTACTTCGTCCTAGCTTAGCTTATTAGTTGCTTCTTCTCTGAAGAAATCTCATCTGCTGTTGTTCAGTGAAGTACTCGACTAATAGTGTACTGGACTGCTACTTTTGCCCGTTCATCTCATCGTGTACTGATCAATCGGTACACACTCGAGTTTTGAGATTGGAGGAGTGTAGCAATTCGGACATTCAGTTGGCTCATCATTGTGTGCATTGATGATGCGATGTGCAATCTGTTACGGCATGCAATGCGATGCACCAACTTGAAGGTTCAGTTCTTGCGAGCTGGGGCAGGTGATTAAATTTCTGAAAAATGTAGTTCTAAGAATTTTTCTCCGAAAATGTAAAAACAAGAATAGATGGTAACAAAAAGGAAGGAAGGTGTTTCGTTTGATGCAAAGTATGTTGTTGAAAAGCATGGCATGGGTGTGATGGCGATAGATCTGTTCAGGTGGAGACACTACAGGTTCTGTCTCTATTTTATCCGAGCATCCTCTTTGAAATCAAATATTCAGAAACTGCAGGGAAAGGAAAAGGGGGAAAGCAGGAGCTTGTACACTCTGAAACTTTTGGTCTGAAGAATAACAATCTCAAGACAAACTCTCAGTTGGATCGGTTTGTTCAAAGTAACCTCCAATGTGAGAAAGCAAATTAAGGGAGCACACTACGCAGATATAGACCGTTGACAAAATTGGTGTTCTTTTCACCACCATCTCAACTATAGTTTAAAACTGAAGGTGTTGATCATAATTGTGTAACGAATAGCCTATGCTGCAACAAGAATACACAAAATCTTCAAACATTGCTTTCTACATGACAAAACTAGGTCTATGTGGAGTGTGAGCAACCGAGTGGAGATCAGCGTTTTCCCCAGTTCGGCGGATCAGATCCAGATCCACGAACCCGCGTCCGAAAACACCTGTCAGATTGAAAATAAGCTATTTCAACATGAATAAGACTGCAAACAAATCAATCCCTACCCCTGCTGACTCTCCTCTACTAGTAATTTAGGAGTCATGTACAAAGCTCATTTGACTGTTCGGACGCTTGGTGGTGGAGGGAACTTACTGGTTAATGTTTACGGTGCCTCACGCGCTAACCATCTTGTAGTGCCAGTCAGGTGGTCTTCGACAGATCCACATAGTGAAGCGCTTGTGGTTTGTCTGGTCTAGATGCCTGTTCATACATGAAAAACAAATGTGAGAAACCTTTTTCTCATAATTAAAGAAAATATGAGAACTAGAATAGGCCCATAAAGTTCGGACGATCTGCAAAATAAGTATATTATGAAAAAAACAACTTGCTACTATATGATAGAAAACCTTCTGACATTTTCTGGAACAATGGTAACATTTCCATACTTGATTTACTTCACTTGGTAGAGGAGGAATAATAAGATAAGTGATAAGGTCACATAATCGTGATACACAATTCTTTTCTCAGACATTTTTTGTATGAAAAATATAGAAGTCTTCTCCCTACATTTTTAGGTGATCAATTTCCCACTTGTACTAACAACTCCCTACACTTTTGAATGTATTAATGCCTGGATCAAGTATTATTTTATTTTAGGACACTTGATGCAAGTTCAATAGTGGATGTTGATTCTTGGAAACTGTTGGTTAAACACTACGGTCCAGTACTCAGTCATAGCATCGCTTGGTGAAGTAAGCGAAAACAGAATTCATGAGTCTTCTGATGTAAGAGACAATCCTCATTACCGTTAAGTATCGACTGCCTCAATTTGATCAAAATCCAGATCTACAAAGCTCTCCTTGCCAAAAAGTGTCATCTGGACCGTAACCTGTGGACCAGGTAACACTTCTTAGATAACCAGACAATAGGTAATAAAGAATACATGACAATTAGTTCCATATGAAGCTGTCATCAGGCTAACCTTCTTATTTTTCCGATTCACTTCCAGAAGGGAGCCAGTGAAGCCTGCGAAAGGCCCGGACAGAACATGAACACTGGCACCGGGTGTGAAAGCGCCGTGGCTGGAGACACCTTTTGTAGTTGATTTCTTGACATGTTTCTTTATTTTATTAATTAACATAAGTTCAGAGTTTTCAACTGGTTTACTAACAGATTCAACATTATCCCAGTTTTCCAGGGCTTCAAATTCTTTGTCAGCTTTCTCTTGTTCCTCCTTTTCCTTTTTAAGAATCGATTCAACTTCTTCCACTGGAATAGGTTTAGGCTTCTTAATCTGCCTTTTACTGCATAGTGAGTGTATATTAGTATGATGACAGACACAAGCAGGACACGCTGGTGCACTAGTATATACATCACAGATCTATGGATCTACTATCATTCATATATTGTACCAATTGCAGCAAAAAACAAGTTATTGCTCCAAAAAAAAAATCTCCATGTGAAGTATAGTTTATCACCATTTTGCTCCCAAAAAAGAAGTCCAGATTATCAAATCGCCAAATCGGTACATTAGCTGATATGAGGAAAATTAACTGTTGAGCATTTATGGGTTAAAGGATGATTCTGAATCTATGGATGACACCCAATTGTCTTGACATATTTAGAGTAACATCACAAACACAAACAAAATCAAGGGTGAGTTGCTATCTGAGATCAACTGTATAACCAAAAATATGAATAACTCCAACAAGAATATAGAAGTGAAGAGCTAATAACATTTGAACAAAAAATAAATGAATGGTGATTACTCACACAGAACCTCTTGTAGCTCCAATAAAGCCATAACAACCTTCGGTGTCTCTGATAAAGTCATGAAGTTCCTTGTTTAAGGTGCAATACAGAAAGATCAACCCAGGATGCAAAGGCTTTGACTTGGTACTGATTAAGCCACTTTTCAGCCTCTTCTTGACTTGGATTGCTGGATTGTAAATCTGCAAATTATTTGTGAGAAAAATAGCCCAAAAAATATATGACAAGCTAATAAGTAAGGGATTTGAAGGGTATATTACTTGGCTTCACCTCACATCTCATTAACCTAAATTTGATTGAATAAGAGCTAGAAATTCGAGTTATAGAACTGGAACACGAGAATTGCCACCATGAGAATTTACAGCCAATAGCTGCAAATTTTCGAATACATTCTCACAGTTTCAGTTCTGTTATGCCCCATTGTCTGACTAAAGCAAGAAGGACTGGAAATGTAACAAGTTAGTGAAACTGGACTACGCAATTGCCCCTGTCAGAATTTATAACAAATAGCTGCAACTTTTCAGAATTCAAATACATTCTTACAGGTTCTGGTATACATTATCACTCTTGAGGTATTACATTAAAGTAGTGGCTGGAGCTTTGCACGGTGGCATTGCTCATATCATAATTCATACATCCCATGGCAGTATGGCACATTATGTTCGGCAAAATGACCGTGAGAGATGTGAGTTGAGCAGCACAGGCGCCAGTATGTCGGTCAGCTTCACTCACATCTCATTAGCCGAAAGTAGTAAAAACTAGAAACTCAAGTTACTGGAACTGAAATACACAATTGTCACCATGAGAATTTGCAACCAATAGTCGAAAGTTCTGAAATACATTCTGACAGGTTCTGTTGTGAGTTCTTAGATATGGCAATTAGTAATGGCACGAGTTTTACACTTTCCCATATCATAATTCACACATCCAATGCCACATTATGTTACAACTGTTCGGCAAAATGCTGAGATGCGCCAACAATGTAAACGAACGACCCATTACTCCATCGATAGGAGAGTAGCAGAAGCGCGATACCTTGAAGGAGACCTCGGAGTAGCGGCGTGCGACGGCCTTGGTGATGAGGTCGACGTAGTCGGTGCCGGGCGCCATGGAGACGCGCACGAGCCACCACTGAGGGCCGAGCTCCGCCAGGAAGTCGAGGTTGAGCTCCTCCCGCCACGTCCTCTTGGGCGGCTTCTTCCTCCGCCGCGCTGGCTCGTGGATGAGCCGCTCCTCCACCTCCTCCTTCCAGTCCCGCGCCTTGAGCACCCGCGCCTCCCTCCTCTGCAGCCGCCTCTCCCGCGCCGTCAGCTCACCGTCCGCCGCGGAGGCCGAGGCCGACAGCGACACCACCGACGTCGCGGCGGCGGACCGCGGCGCCGCGAGGGAGCAGCGGCATGGGAGCCGCAGGAGTGGATAAGCCAGGCTCATCGCTCCCGTAGAGGATCTCGACAGCTTCAGTTCAGCTGCTCTGAAACGAAACGATTTTAGCTTAACTTTTTTTTCAAAACGAGAAAGAACTCCGCTTATCCACCTACCGGCCCAGACGTGTGGGCCTCGTTTCCGGGCCAAGAGGCCCATTAGTACAGAGCCCATATTAGCTGCTGCTCCTCCAAGAAAGAGGAAGCAAAACCCTAGACTAGAATTGGGAGCGGTGGAGGCGCGGCCGCTCTAGAGTTCTTCTTTTCTCCTTCGCGCAGAGGAATCTGGACCACCGCCGCGCTCGCGAGATCTCCGTCCTCCTCCGGTATTATTCCCCGTAAGCAAGCTGCCCTCTACTCCCCGGCTCTCTTACCCTGCCACCCTACTCCTTCCTCTTGCGTAGTTGCGGCGGCCATGCTTAGATTGGTGCGCTTTGGTTCTGTGCAGGTGAGGCGTCGCGAACAATGGCTGCGAGCGTAGGCGGGCCGAGCGACCTGGAGAAGGAGCAGGTACGCGCATCGATCTTGCTTCCGCTATTTCGCCCCCTTCTCGATTTCGAGTTTGTCCCGAGGTTAATGGTGGTGCGTTGGTGCAGATGTTCAAGATGGCAGAGACGGAGATGGAGTACAGGGTCGACCTCTTCAACAGGTGAGTGATGGCCCTTGTGAACTACTCTACTGTACTACAGCCTGGGGCTTGTGGGATCAGATCACTGGTGGATGGCGAACCGCTCTGCACTTGTAGTTACTGTGAGATACCATTGTCTGGTAGAGTAGGAATTGCTTTCACTTGAATTGTGGTGCTAGGGCTAATCTCCACGGCATGCTAAACTGATATGAGTAGCACAATGTAGTTTACAATTATAAGCCTACAGTTTAGTTATTCACTGCTTGGTTTCTGTTATGCTCTGCCTGGTGGAATTCTGAAAAAATCTCTTTGATGAACCGAGGATAATGATATCGTTAAGCTGCCTAGTATAGTGGTCTTCCCTGAACTCGCAAATAATGTGTTCATACTTCTTGTTACTGTACTCTTATGTACCACCTATACTAGTCTCATTGATCAAGAAAAGAGATATCATCACATCATGAGTTGAGTTAGGCATGTTGGCATGTTAATTGTAAGCACCAAGAGTCCCAGACGCTTTGTACCTTGCTAGTATTAGTATTATTTGGTATCAATCTTTGCTTCTTATTCTGAACTAGATTAATGAAACAAATAAACCGAAATTTCCTGTTTCTCATACATTTGCCTAGATAGTGTGGTTATATTTCTATACAAGTCGTCCAAAATGTCTGACATTATTATGAGAATGATATATATTTAGCAACCTCGGCATGGTGTATCATCCTCTCTCTATGCTTTTGCGAGGAGATTGTAGGATTTCCCCCAGATGACTCCATCCTGAACCATGTTTTATGTGCAAAATCTGATGCATCGTGTCAATTTTTTTATGCAGGATGACACATAATTGTTTCGACAAGTGTATTGAGAAAAGGTACCCAGTCTGCCTAAATTGAATTCTCTTGCCATTTTGTCAACACATTCTTTTCCAGTCTGTTGTTGTGTATACTTGTATAGAACGTGTATTCAAATTACATTGCAATTTTAGTATTTTACACATTTTTCATTTGCTAAGATGATATTACATTATTATAGTTCAACTAATGTGGCCAAAATTGTAAAATGGCGTCCAACTGTCCATCAATCACTTTTTTTCATTGTAGCTCATTGGTGTAAATAAGGATTTATTATCTGCTGAATTAAACCGTGGTCTTTTTGTGATTTCTTCTGTTTCAACAGGCATAAAGAAGCTGAGCTCAATATGGGAGAGAACAGTTGCATTGATCGGTGTGTCTCAAAGTACTGGCAGGCAAGTTCACTGATGATATCTGTCATGTTTATAGCAAATAATGTATCACTGCCTTTATCCTGCTTTGGGCTGGGGAGAAAACACTATTTCTCTTGCTTTTGATCTCAGAGAAGATACACTTTTGCCATGCTAGTTTTGATGTTATATTGTTGATACTCAATTATGTGTCGTGAATGCACAGTTTCATATTTATTTCTTTTTCTCGATCTTCTTTGCCTAGAAATAGGTCCAATGTAATAAATCTGCTTGTGCGCGTTTCTTTCAAGTGCTTTGATACACTGCTAACTCCCAATTGTGTGTAATTCTTTTCAGGTGACTAACTTGGTCGGTCAGATGCTCGGGAAGCAGTAGTTGCATTTTCTGTAGCAGAGTATTGTTGCTATGTTTCTCCATTTTGGTTTTAGAATGTTGGCCACTTGCTAAGTAAAAGCATGACTAATTCGTTACTGCTTAAAAGGAACACCCCGTGTGGGTTGCCCTTTCCAGTGATGTACGTTGTCTCCGAATCATGAACAGAGGCACGCACATGCCTGTAATAATTCGATACAGCTCGACAGATTTTGTTGCCATAGCTGCTCTTCTCATTTCATAGTTATGATTATACCGGTTGTCTGAATGTTTGTGCTGGCACGGATCTTCTGTACTGCTGTCACCTTTTGCTTCCTCGGCTGAAGGACCAACGTTGTCATGTTTGTTCCTGGGAGTACATGAATGATTAACTAAAGTGACTAGGAAAATGTTGTTCCTTCACCGTGCTGTCCAATTCCCGCATGGCTAAGCAAAAACAAAAGCCAGTGCGTGGGAGTGGGAAACCATATTATAATTTCGTTATGAGAGACGGCAACTTAACAATGACAGTATAAAACCTAAAATTCAAGGTGATATGCAGGGGACTCAGTGGCCTTCAAAAAAATCCATAAAAAGAGATGATAAATTGTGTCCTTCACAAAAAAAGGCCAACAGTTGGTAGTCCTTTGTGCCCAGACAAGAACAGAGCAATCTGGCGTCATTCAATCTTTAAGCAAATTCCTGAGGAAATAATGGCCTGACCATGGCAATGCACTGCAAGTATCTGTTCAATCAAAACCATTGCAATCATCCCTCCCAGGAATGCCATTAACACAAAAGATCACTGAAGTATAACCATTGCAATCATCCCTCCCAGGAATGCCATTAGCACAAAAGATCACTGAAGCATATAGCTAACCAAAAATGGACTGAACACTTCTTCAGTTCATAGCAGATACTTGCAATGCTTCAATCAAAACCATTGCAATCATCCCTCCCAGGAATGCCATTAACACAAAAGATCACTGACCATTGCAATCATCCCACCAGGAATGCCATTAGCACAAAAGATCACTGAAGTATATAGCTAACCAAAAATGGACTGAACACTTCTTCAGTTCATAGCAGATACTTGCAATGCAAACACAGAGACGCCTGTAGCAACTCAGGTTTGGATCCAGATAAATTCTCTTTGGAATTCTGTATATACATGAATTTGGCGAAACAGAGATAAAGACTACATAATGTCGCTTTACAGTCTCAAATGCACGAATGCGATCGCCCAATTTTGTACTTATATCGATATATCGGAGGTGTAATAACAGCCAGCCTAGGAGTCTTGTAAAACCACTGGGGAACATCCATTCAGGTTAGGGAAGAGACCAAAAAAAAGCCCTACTGCCACTGATTTGCAAAAGCATCGAAATGCAGGCGGTGATCTAGGTACAGAAGCGAAGGCATCGTCGTCGGGCGGCTCTATACAGTCCTAGTTCTACCCTTTCTCTGAGCTTCCAAGGCACCGGCCATATTCAGCTTCTCGTGACCGTCGGGCTCCATGCCAAGGCCGATGAGCGCCATCCCTTGCAGGTAGTGCGCGGTTGGCCACTCAGGTGATATCCCCTCCGCTTTCCTTGCATCTTCGAGGCCATCTTCCAGCCTGCCAAGTACAATGTTCGCGAAGCCCCGTCGCACTAGCATAGTTGGAGACTCCATGGCACCAGTATCGACAAACTGCACAATTATCCACAAGCTCAAATGTATTAAGCTTTGTGCTTCACACACTGTCCATATGTTAAACTGGCTTGGATAAATTCATATTTCCATTTTCATGCAACAAAAGAACAGTTCTATTAGGCTCGGACTGAGCAATGCAACAACACATGATTAGTAATATGCCCACATAACCAATCCGCAATACCAGGCCAAATAGAGATAACACAACCAGTGACAGGATTTTTCTTACCCATGAGCCCACTTTGAAAAAATTCAGCCTAAATAAATACCGATAAATAGAAAAATTATTTTATCCATTTGTACGAGAGTATTGGTTGATAAATGAGAACTAGATTCACCCATGTCAAAGGATATTCTAATCTTACCCTTGAATAACACTCGACCACAGTCATGAAATCTTTGGATTCAAATGCATCGTCTCCATGCTTCTTGACATGAATACTCTCAGCTGGTTGGCCAGGCCAAGAGCTTAAAGATACCTGCGAGTTACAAACACTCAACAGCATATGTAAAACGAAACATTGACAATGATCAAAGTTCAGCAAGCATCAGATCAAAACTGTGGCGTTAAGAAGGCTACCACAAGAGCAATATATGTCCAGCAAGAGAATAGTTCTCACCTTGAAGGTAGCTCTTTCATCCTCGCTATATCCATCAATAACCAACATCTCATGTACCCCCTCAAGGTTGGCGCTGGCATAAGCTTTCCCAGTAGATGAAAATAACATTTGCTCTGAGTTTTCCTCCTTATCGGTATCCTGAGGGATGCCCAGCAAAGTCCGTGAAAGAGCCTGCAAAGATTTGGTGGCAAAATGTTATTACTGAAGCTTTTCAATACTACAGAAAACCAAGGAAGTCTATGAAAAGGTAGTGGCAAAACAGAACATTACCGAAGCGTCTTTCTGTAGGTTTGCAAGAGCAGAAACTACTGCTTTCAGGTTTGGCCTGTCGCGCGCTTCATATGCCAAGCACCTGGATGCCAATCGCACCATTTCGGTTCCATCAGAGCTGGAGACATGGCCTTCCAAGCATGAATCCATCAACACTGACACATTCCTTCCTTTGATAAGGTCAAGGGCCTGTGTGCATATTTTCAGGAGGACGTAAGCAGTGGCCTAGATAGTGCTCAATAGATTGCATGATAACTTAACCGGTGGCCAAGGTAGTGCTCAACAGATTGCATGGTAACTTACATGGCTCGGTGGAATGTGCTTCCCACTTAGGAGATCAAGCACGATAGTGCCAAAACTGTAGACCACACTCTCGGGAATAACCCTGCCTGCATAACATGTAGCAGTTAAGAAACAAACAAAATAATGTGCCCACGGCATGACTTTTCAGCTACATGATCAGAGGCAAACATGGAGTGCAAACATGTCTACAGAATTGCTCTCCTATGTATGAGACACTTACCAGTCTTAAGGTACTCAGGAGGCGTGAAAGCCAAATTGGTGCTGTAGCTCTTCCCATCCCTGCTATTCTTCATCAGACCGAAACAGGACAGCCTAGGGTTGCCATCCTACAATTTACAGGCCAAAAACGAAAACTGATCACATATTTTGTCCATGACAGCCCCACTAATCCTAAAGCAAAGCAAAGTAGAAACTCACCACATCGAAGAGGACCCTGTATGCATGGAGGTCATGGTAGATAGCCCTCCCTTTGTTGGAGCAGTACTCCAATGCCTGTGCCACATAGAGTGCAGCGCGTACCCTCATAGCCCAGCTCAATGGCTTTGCCTCCCCTGAGAAGCATAACCACCATGAGACGCAAAACGGAACTACAATCAATATCCTAATCCAAACAGAAGCTCCTGGTACTAGTGGATAACATTAAATGCCAAAATTCCCTGAACTGTCCATCTCGATACATGTGGAACACGATTTAATTGCCCTATGATAGATAGTACTAAACCATTCCTTAATGCAAAAGCCACATTGTCATGAATGGATAATTGCCCATATAACTACTAATCACATTGATGCTTAGACTAGCCACAATGGGGGTATCATAAGTGGTATCATGCATGCCATGTTGGCAAAAAAGCTGACGCACTGCAATTAATGATGAGAGAGTGATAGTGGTATCATAGGTAGATACCGTAACATAACGGATTCCAATGCAAGATGAGTCTACAAGCTAATAAATATAGTACTATATGATACCACATATATATTACTAACCATTGTGGAGGTAGTAACATAGACTAGTATCATATGCATGATACTAGCATATGATACTCCCCATTGTGACTAGTCTTAGTACCAAACAGAACCAGAAACAACGCTAGAAATGGTAATTGCAAGTAGTGCACCAGAACAAGGGGGGAAAATGTGTGCAACAAACGTACAGTGGAAGAGGTGCTTGGCCAAGGTGTCATGCGGCATGAACTCGGCGACAAGCAGCCGCTCGCCACCCTCACAGCAGCACCCGATCAGGTTGGACAGTCGGCCACTCCGCAGCAGCCCAACAGCCCTCGCCTCCTCCTGCAACCCACCCACAGAACCCAATAAATCAACCGGATGCTGCAAAATGTTTTAGCCTGAACATACGATCCATCCTGCGTGAGTGTGAACTGTGAAGCAAGCTCTGATTCACGAACCACGAACTGGCGGGAGTCGGGCCAGGCGGAGCGTCCGAAGCGCTTGATGGCGACGGTGCGGCCGGAGCTGAAGAGCGTGCCCCGGTAGACGACATTGGGCGCCTTCTCGCCGTGCTCCGACACGATGCGGTCCGGCGCGAAGCCGTCCGTGGCCGCCCGGAGCTCGTCGAGGCTGTACTCCGCGAACACCCGCACGCCGCTGCCGTCCTCCCCCGCGGCGCCGTTCTCTGCACACGAAACGAATAGCGCGTGGGATGGATCAGCGAGAAATCGAGCGCAGATTCTCCAGCAGAAAAAAACAGCCGAGCGGATCAGGCCCCTCGCACAAGCAAATTCAAGCGAGATCGACCGATTCGATCGACGCGGAACAAAAACAAGCAGAAATAACGGAACAAACAGGCAGAACAATCCCCGGAGAAAACGCGAGACCACGACCCCCAAATGCAGGGCAACGAAACGAAACGCATCGAGCGAGCACGAGGGGAAGCGTCCAGAGCAGGAACCGTGGCGGAATCTCAGAGCAATGCGCGTCGCCGGGAGAGAGATGCGGCGTGCGTTACCGAGGCGGGGCGACTTGAAGTGCGGCGGCCACCAGCAGACGGAGAGCTTGGAGCAGCGGACCCCCATGGCCGCGCGCCGCCGAGCAAGGCTAGATCTCGCTCCGCTCCGCTCCCTCCTTCCTTGCTCCGCGCTGCCGCCACCACCACCGCTCGCACGCTCGCTCGCTCGCTCGCTGGCTGGCTACTGGTAGGACTCGAATAGACTAAGCGAAGGGGAGTGTGGGGTGGGGTGGGTTGTGGATCCAAGGAAGGTGGTGGGCTTTCGGCTTCTTCCCTCTCTCTCTCTGCCTTCCTTTTAGCTTACTGGAGTAGCTCTCCTCTCCTGTTGGTTGTTCCTCTCCGTTGGCCCGCCTCCCTTTTATATTGCCCTCGCTCCCCCTTTCCTCCTCTTGTCACGGTGGATAACCATGCGCGTTTTTATTGCTTTTTATCAAAAGCGACGGTTACTTGTTATCTTGTCTCTGCAAATTATTTCAATTGTTTGGATCGGTTTATTACTTGGTAGAGATGATATGTGTGGTTTTATTTTATGTTTAAGATAGATAGAAGTGAGTAGCTTGTTTTTGTTTTGCAGATGAGAAATGTGAAAAATATTTAGTTTGAACAATATACATTAGTACATAGCTAACCTTATACCATGGTTTTATACTCAATGTGGAAAATTTGTGTGAAAACCGTTAGATGTTCATGCGGCATCGACAAGGAGGTGATGGCGGTTATCTTGTCGATAGTATGGCTAACGGTTTTGAACTTCATGACACGTGCAACAACATCGGATTACACGCGCTCTACTACTTATTGGAGCCGCTATATGGTATGTTTTCCGTTACCGAATTGCACTGTTGTTAATAGTGTGCCAGTTACAGAATAACCGGATTTGTGAACTTCTACCCGCACGAGCGTGTGTCATGCGCTCTATAAGGAAATATGCGTTATCGAATTAAGTGGGCACATGTAGCTGTTTGCTTTTGTCGAACCAATCATATAATTCCGAACTAGTTATTGTGCTCGATGTTAATATGTTCCACATCATCATGGCGCTCGTACATCACTACATGGACACATACATCACTCTACTAAAAACACCGTTGATGCTACTTTGTGTTACCGAATCTAATAGTTGACATTATATGTGTGTCACTGGATGGCTAGCAACTTCTTAATTTCACTATGTGTGCGTGTGTGAAAGTCGGTGTATCAAATAGCTTCAAGCGAACATCCGATGTCATATTTATTCATTTCTAAGCTAGCCACTGAGCGCTCACGCTGATCAAAATCTACAAAAACAACACTGGTTGTTTATAGAATCGAGTGATATTTACTTATCTTAACATTAAAGAGCGGGTAACGGTATCGTTCGCGTTAGTGTGGCATGACATCTTGAATCTGAAATCATTAGTTCATAGATTCATGGAAGGTAAGTAGTATGACCTGGCATCTTCGCAACAAGTGCTATTACTAAATAATCATTCAAGTACGAAGATATTTTACCTTTGAAACCTTTGAAACTGATAAGCAATTAAACCAGAAATGTGTAGCATTTAACACTCAAATTTTACAACAACAACAACTTGTTCTTACGTAGATAATTTAAGTGAATAAATTTGCGAATTTTACTTATACTCCTAGGCCACAAAAAGACTATAGTTAGCTCCAAAATCCAAAATACTATAGTCAACCCTCCCAATAATACTTAAAACCTATATTACCATCTTGTCGTCGATGTAAGGGCCACAAACGTGTTCGCGGAGTACTTGCTGAGAAGGCGAGTACTTACCACTCTACGCGTTACCATGATCTGGAGCTAGTATGAAAATATTTTATACTAATCGTTTTTACCTTTCCTAACTCATTGTACCGTGAAAGGTTTATTTATCTTGTTGACATATACATCATTTTATAATTTCAATATCATCTAAAGGTATAGCTAGTAAAGTTAACAATCTAAACACAGTAATGTATATTGGTGTACATATTTCTCATACTTATCATTACATATGCCTTTTGTAGTTCAAACTGAAATTGTATTTGGCGCAATTGTGTTTATGGATCCAAACGCTCTTCTTAGAATAGATTTCATTGTAAATGTAAGTAAACCAACATTACCACATTGTGTGTTTGTATGTATCCTTTTGCATAATGTTCTTAAATACCCACATAATTTGGTAGATTTATCTAGAGTGTATTATTCAAGCAAATACTTGGCACGGTTTTCTAGAGTAGAATAATATCAAGCAGTAGTAAAACTACAATTCAACCTAAGGCCCAATATTCTACATGAAGGCATACAAAGCACAGGTAAAGGCTTCACCTAGGGATCAAGCAATGTAAAAGTCGTTAAGGGACATTACAAGAAGAATATCTCGTAGATTCATTATTTTGGGTCATTACAGACATTATTAATGTCTCTACATAATTGTAAAAGGCACCGACGGGTTTATTTTAGACGAGGCAAAAGATTTGCCTATTCCATTAATTAAGAAGAAGAGAACTATCCAGTTAATTCATAAAAACCGGGGCGAAAACCGATACAGACGAGGCCAAGCCCACTAAAAACACCAATACAACAAGGGATACGCCCAAAGCAGCACTCCACTAAGACCGGAAAGCCTCTCACCAAAGTCGAAGAGAAGACGCCATTACTACTATGGGAGGAGCTGACATGGGACGCTCCAACGAAGATGAAGAAAGAAACCCTCCAAGAGAGCCACATCGACGGCACAAACTCAATGCATGTCAAATTTACTTGGAAATACATGTGGTTAATTTGTTACGTGTGATTGAACCAACCAACCAAATTAGCTTTGATGGCTACTCTTGCTTAGGTATTCAAAGTAGTATCATCTTACATGTAGTAAATCAAAGTTCAAACAAGTGTTGGTAGTTTGGCAACTTAATTGATGATCATAGTCCCTAGCCATTTTAACTAACAATACAATTTCGGTATTTTTATGTTTGAATATAGCACAATAATATGACGTCTCATAAGTATCGTTGTACCATTTGTTCAAGATAAACATGTACCATATTTGCTCACGATATACCATCTTGACATCTAAAGTATTATATACATACATTTTATCTTTCAGTGCCAAGAATAACCCGTGTTTTGATTTTTTTTATGTATTATCTTCCTTAGATAGTAGTACTCCACAGTGGAGAGTACTAAGGAGTATGTATAGGTAATTGCATAATTAATTGTTCATTATGGAACTCTAATTTTTGCATTCAATGTAGTACTAAATTTCCAGACGATTGATACGTCTCAAACGTATCTATAATTTCTGATGTTCCATGTTGATATTATACCAATTGTTACATGTTTTATATACACTTCATAGCATTTTTATGCATTTTCTGGGACTAACCTATTAACAAGATGCCACAGTGTCAGTTCCTGTTTTCTGTTGTTTTTGTATTCCAGAAAAGCTAGTCTGGAAATATTCTCGGAATTGGACGAAACTTGGACAGAACCTCTATTTTTCCAACACGAAGACGGAGTCCAGAGGAGACACGGAGGGGAGCCACGTGGCGCCCACACCATGGGGCCGCGCGGCCCCCCTGCCGCGCGTGGGGTGGTGTGGGGCCCTCGTGGCTCTGCAGCCGCCGCCCTTTCGCCTATTTATTCTTCCCGACGCGAAAACCCTAAATACCCGAGCCATTATCCACGAAAAGTTCCAGAGACGCCGCCGCCGTCAACCCTAGCTCGGGAGGGTTCAGAAGCTCTTCCCGGCACCCTGCCGGAGAGGGGAATCATCACCGGAGGGCTCTACATCACCATGCCTGCCTCCGGAGTGATGCGTGAGTAGTTCATCCTTGGACTACGGGTCCATGGCAGTAGCTAGATGGTTGTCTCTCCACTTTATGCTATCATGTTTAGATCTTGTGAGCTGCCTATCATGATCAAGATCATCTTATTGTAATGCTACATGTTGTGTTTGCTGGGATCCGATGAATATTGAATACTATGTCAAGTTGATTATCAATCTATCTTATATGTTATTTATGATCTTGCATGCTTTCCGTTACTAGTAGATGCTTTGGCCAAGTAGATGCTTGTAACTCCAAGAGTGAGTATTTATGCTAGATAGTGGGTTCATGCCTCCGGTAATCTGGGAGAGTGACAATAACTTCTAAGATTGTGGATGTGCTGTTGCCACTAGGGATAAAATAACCGATGCTTAGCTTAAGGGTACGCCGTTAGGTCTAATGCATTTGTTTACTTTACGCACATTACTTAATGCAATTATCCGTTGCTTGCAACTTAATACCAACGGGGAACTCGGTATGACAACCTGGCGGTGGATTATTAGTCATAGACGCTGTTGGATAACGGTCTATGTATTTTGTCGTAATGCCCACATGAATATCATAGTAATCATCATGTCATATATATGCATTGTCATGCGCTCAATATTTTGTCAATTGCCCAGCTGTAATTTGTTCACCCAGCATGTTAGTTATCTTTTATGGAGAGACACCACTAGTGAACTGTGGACCCCGGTCCATTCTTTTACACTGATAATACAACCAACTGCAAACACTGTTCCTTTTCATTCTCTGCAATTTACTACTGTTTTCCACACCATACGTTTAATCCTTTGTTTTCAGCAAGCCGGTGAGATTGACAACCTCACTGTTTCGTTGGGGCAAAGTAGTTTGATTGTGTTGTGTGCAGATTCCACGTCAGCGCGCCACTGACAACCTTCCGAAGTGATTTCTTGCTCCTACTGGTTCGATTAAACCTTGGTTTCATACTGAGGGAAAACTGCTGCTACACTGCATCATACCTTCCTCTTGGGGTCTCCCAGCGAACGTGTGATCCACGCAATCAAGCATATTTTCTGGCGCCGTTGCCGGGGAGCAGAAGCACTTCGGTTCAAATCTCCTTGCCTTCCTTCCACACGCCATATTTTCTGACGCCATATTGGGAAGCAAGAGGATTTCTGCAAGGGGAGTTTCACGCTTCCAATCTCTTTACTTTGTTATTGTCTTGCTTAGTTTATTTTTATTTAGTCTTGTTTGCTTTATTTATCAAAAACACAAAAAAATTAGTTTTCTGCATCTAGTTTATTTCGGTTTGTTATTATGTCTAGTTGTTTACTTGCTATCAATGGCTGGTCTTCTGAAGCGAAATCTTATTGGCTAAGTGGGTTCACAGAGGAACAACAAAATTATTATAAGGAATACCGCTTATCTCAAAAAGGGAAATATTTATGGGAACAAATAAGTAGATTGAATTATTTTGCTAAAAACTTGTGCTCTACTTATGATGAATCCTACTGCTTTAATGAATCTTTATGTTGTAGAAGGCATAAACACCTCCCTTTCCAATGTGATTATAATGATAATGAAACCTTGGCTGCTTATGCTAAAGGAAACTATGACTTTGTTAATCTTGAACAAATTGAAGAATTTTTTTTTTTAAGGGTGCCTATGAAATTGCTGGTTATATTCAAGATGATGATGCTCCTTATAGATCTGATACTTTTGCTATGCTTGGATATTGCCTTGAGTATTATAATGATAATCCTTATATTACTGAATTTCTTGAGAAAAGACATCCTCAAAAAGAAGAGACCATTGTCTTGCAGGAACCTGTAGAAGAAGAAACTACTGCTGAAGCTGAAAGCTCATTGGATGAAAAAGAGGAGGAGAGTGATGAACAAAAGAAGGAAGAATGGATTAGCTACCCATGCCTACCTTCTAATGAGAGTAACTCTTTACCTCTTACATTATTTGATCACCCTCCATCCTTATCAAAGGAGGATGAATGTTATGTTCCTGTGGATTCTCTTGAAATATTCCCTATGAGTAAAACTTGTGGAAATGAGTATGCTACTGTTATTTATGATAATCCATGCTATTTTGATAAATCTTATGATAATCCTTTATTTGTGCGTAATTTCGAAATGCATGGTAATGAGAAAGTTTGTTTAGAAAATGTTTATGATAAAGCTCTAGATGATGGTCCTATATTGCTTGATAATATTATGTATTCTACTAATGAAAATGGGATAGGAGAGGTCTTGAATTTATCTAGATGGAGTCCCATACCTCTTGAGAATGATCAATCATCTTGTTATAAAATGGTTAAAAGTGGGTTTGAAAGTTTTAATCCCACTATTTTGGAGCTTGATAAAAAGTATGTGTTTGTAGATCATGAAAAGCATGCTTTATGTGATAGTTATATTGTTGAGTTTGTTCATGATGCTACTGAAAATTATTATGAGAGAGGAAAATATGATTGTAGAAATTTTCATGGTACTAAAACACCTCTCTATATGCTGAAAGTTTTGAAGTTGCTCTTGTTTTACCTTCCTATGCTTGTTACTTTGTTCTTTATGAATTTATTTGCTACAAGATTCCTATGCATAGGAAGTGTGTTAGATTTAAACATGTTTTATATATGCTTCTTGATGCTCTCTTTTATGTTTCAACTCTTATCCTTATGTGAGCATCATTAAAATTCTAGCCTAGCTAAAAGGCGTTAAAGAAAAGCGCTTATGGGAGACAACCCATTATTTTATTTCTGCAATTTTTCTTTTTTTTGAGTCAAGGAGTTGTTTACTTCTGTAACAATTCCTTTGTATCTTTATTTTATCGCATTGTTGTGCCAAGTATTGCCTCTAATAGGAAGATGATGCTAGATTTGGATTTCTGCGCAGGAACAGATTTCTGCTGTTCACCGTTTTAATTCTGTAAAATCACAGAAAAATTATTTAAATCTGAAATTTTTGTGCGTGATCCTCAGATATGTACGCATCTTTCGTTAGTTTAAAGTTTTTCGATCTGAGCAACGTAAGTGCCTCGAAAAAATTCGTCTTTGCGGACTGTTCTGTTTAGACAGATTCTGTCTTTTATTTTTCGCATTCTCTCTTTTACTAGTGTTGAGTGGAATTCTTTTTTAGGGTGAAGAGCTTCACATAACATCAGTGGCAGTAGCTAATGTTAAAAGTAACGGTCATGTTTGTGTCCTTATAGAACATGTGAGTTTTTGATTGTGCACTAACCCTCTAATGAGAATTACTTTGAGTTTGGTGTGGCGGAAGTTTTCAAGGGTCAAGAGAGAAGGATGATATAATGTGATCAAGAAGAGTGAAGAGCTTAAGCTTGGGGATGCTCCCATGGATCACCCCAGCATATTTCAAGAAGACTCAAGCGTCTAAGCTTGGGGATGCCCAAGGCATCCCCTTCTTCATCAGCAACTTATCAGGTCATCTCTAGTGAAACTATATTTTAATTCTTTCACATCATATGTGCTTTACTTGGAGCGTCTGTGTGCTTTTATTTTCAGTATTTTATTTTTCTTATGGTCAACTTGATTGGACCCCAGCATTCTTGATTGGGAGAGAGACACGCTCCGCTTTTTCATATGAATACTCCTATTCTTCACTTATACTTGTTGAGTATTCTTATCTAGCTATTGCTATGCTTTTAGCTCCTGTTTTTCATGCATCTCTTATTCAGAGCTGTTAGTTCTTTTAAAGAAAGTACTCTCTTGCTTCACTTATAATTGTTTGGAGAGTTTATGTTGAAATAAATTGATTGGTGTTTGGTTGGAACAGAAAATGTTGCATGTGGTAGATGGTATAATGGAAAAAGCTTACATATTCTTGTAGATCATTGTATTGGATAATTTGATACTTGTCAATTGTTTTGAGTTATCAAGTAGTTCATGTTTAAGCTTTTGTATCATGTAGTTAAAACCTATTAATGAAGAACTACCGTAAAGCTCGTTGAAATTTGGTTTGCATGATTGGTATCTCTAAGGTCTAGATATTTTCTAGTAAAAGGGTTTGGTTAACAAGGAAGACAGTGTAGAGTCTTATAATGCTTGCAATATGTTTTCATATAAGCCTTGCTGTGTCGGTTGATATCCTGTGTTTGCTTCAAATAACCTTGCTAGCCTAAACTCTGTACTGAGAGGGAATGCTTCTCGTGCATCCAAAACCTTGAGCCAAAATCCATGCCATCTGTGTCCACCATAACTACCTATATGTGGTATTTCCTTGCCATTCCAAGTAAATTTTTCATGTGCTACCTTTAAACTATTCAAACTTTATTACTCCTATTTTGTGTCAATGTTTACCAAGCTCATGAGGACGGGGTGGATGTCTTTATGTCAACTGTCAAACAGACTTTACCACCGGACTAGCGGCATATACATCCGCTTATCCATTAATTTTGCAAAAAGAGCTGGCAAATGGGGTGCCCAGTCCCAATTAATTACAACTTTAACCGCTTAATTCTCTTCACATTTTTGCCCTGATTTATCAGTCAAGCAATGACAAACAGTGAAATATCTGCATGTGTAAACAAAAGAGAAAGAGGGATGATCTGCCTTGCTGGTAGAAATAACGTCCTTCATGGGAGCCGCTCTTAAAAGTCTGGTTGGCAGGGGTCATATTGTACTTTCCATTTTCTGATTCGTTGACAATTAACAAACACCTCTCAAAACTTATTTTTACTCTCTATATGATTTCAAAAACTTAAAAAGCTCTAGCACATGATTTAATCCCTGCTTCCCTCTGCGAAGGGCCTTTCTTTTACTTTTATGTTGAGTCAGTTTACCTACTTCTTTCTATCTTAGAAGCAAACACTAGTGTCAACTTTGGTGCAACAATTTTTATATGCTCGTATATTGCACTTATTATATGCTTTGTGTTGACAAATATCCATGAGATATATATGTTGAAAGTTGAAAGCAATTGCTGAAACTTAAATCTTCCTTTGTGTTGGTTAAATACCTTTTACTTAGAATCTATTGCTTTATGAGTTAACTCTTATGCAAAACTCTTTGATGCTTGTCTCGAAAGTACTATTCATGAAAAGTTTTTGCTTATATGATTCAGTTGTTTGCTCATTATCTACTTGCTAGCAAACTATAGACCATTGACCTGGATCACTTCATTCATAACATGTGCTTTACATATTATTTGATCAAGATTATGATTGTAGCATGTCACCTCAGAAATTATTTTGTTTTTATCGTTTTACCTACTCGAGGACGAGTAGAACTAAGCTTGGGGATGCTTGATACGTCTCAAACGTATCTATAATTTCTGATGTTCCATGTTGATATTATACCAATTGTTACATGTTTTATATACACTTCATAGCATTTTTATGCATTTTCTGGGACTAACCTATTAACAAGATGCCACAGTGCCAGTTCCTGTTTTCTGCTGTTTTTGTATTCCAGAAAAGCTAGTCTGGAAATATTCTCGGAATTGGACGAAACTTGGACAGAACCTCCTATTTTTCCAACACGAAGACGGAGTCCAGAGGAGACACGGAGGGGAGCCACGTGGCGCCCACACCATGGGGCCGCGCGGGCCCCCCTGCCGCGCCGTGGGGTGGTGTGGGGCCCCGTGGCTCCGCAGCCGCCGCCCTTTCGCCTATTTATTCTTCCCGACGCGAAAACCCTAAATACCCGAGCCATTATCCACGAAAAGTTCCAGAGACGCCGCCGCCGTCAACCCTAGCTCGGGAGGGTTCAGAAGCTCTTCCCGGCACCCTGCCGGAGAGGGGAATCATCACCGGAGGGCTCTACATCACCATGCCTGCCTCCGGAGTGATGCGTGAGTAGTTCATCCTTGGACTACGGGTCCATGGCAGTAGCTAGATGGTTGTCTCTCCACTTTATGCTATCATGTTTAGATCTTGTGAGCTGCCTATCATGATCAAGATCATCTTATTGTAATGCTACATGTTGTGTTTGCTGGGATCCGATGAATATTGAATACTATGTCAAGTTGATTATCAATCTATCTTATATGTTATTTATGATCTTGCATGCTTTCCGTTACTAGTAGATGCTTTGGCCAAGTAGATGCTTGTAACTCCAAGAGTGAGTATTTATGCTAGATAGTGGGTTCATGCCTCCGGTAATCTGGGAGAGTGACAATAACTTCTAAGATTGTGGATGTGCTGTTGCCACTAGGGATAAAATAACCGATGCTTAGCTTAAGGGTACGCCGTTAGGTCTAATGCATTTGTTTACTTTACGCACATTACTTAATGCAATTATCCGTTGCTTGCAACTTAATACCAACGGGGAACTCGGTATGACAACCTGGCGGTGGATTATTAGTCATAGACGCTGTTGGATAACGGTCTATGTATTTTGTCGTAATGCCCACATGAATATCATAGTAATCATCATGTCATATATATGCATTGTCATGCGCTCAATATTTTGTCAATTGCCCAGCTGTAATTTGTTCACCCAGCATGTTAGTTATCTTTTATGGAGAGACACCACTAGTGAACTGTGGACCCCGGTCCATTCTTTTACACTGATAATACAACCAACTGCAAACACTGTTCCTTTTCATTCTCTGCAATTTACTACTGTTTTCCACACCATACGTTTAATCCTTTGTTTTCAGCAAGCCGGTGAGATTGACAACCTCACTGTTTCGTTGGGGCAAAGTAGTTTGATTGTGTTGTGTGCAGATTCCACGTCAGCGCGCCACTGACAACCTTCCGAAGTGATTTCTTGCTCCTACTGGTTCGATTAAACCTTGGTTTCATACTGAGGGAAAACTGCTGCTACACTGCATCATACCTTCCTCTTGGGGTCTCCCAGCGAACGTGTGATCCACGAAATCAACGATGTAAGCAAATGTAGATTTAATGAGCAGTACGACGTCGCCTCCTTACATAAATATTAATTTGAGAATTAATGATTGAAAGTCCACATAGTGGGAGTAACTTGAGTACTAACATCACACATTTCAAGGCAAGTTTGTTATGTGGCATCTAGTTAATGAGGAGAGAGGTGTTTGTGGTAACTTAGCTAGTTACTATAACATCACACTTATCGAGACAAAATGAGTCTAATAAATAAAGTCTTATATGACACCACACATATGTTACTCTCCACTATGGAGGTAGTAACATAGTCTAGTAACATCAACATGTTACTACTCTATGTTACTCCCCACTGTGAGCAACCTTAGATATAGATGATAATTCAAATCCTAAATGGTTTAGCGGTGTAATCACTAGATAGCCTACACTGTCAAGGGTCTCTCAGGTTCCCATGGTTTCAAAACCGTGGAAAAATATAGAAAATTGTATGTCACGCATGTCAAATTAAGATTGGAAACTCACAAATCGGAACAAAACAAGCTCCATACAAAAATGTGATAGAATCCTCTAGGATAACAAACCATGTGTTTTTTCCTATGGTCAAGTTTGTATGCAATTTCAAAGGGTTTTTTCGTTCAGTCATACCAAGGGGATATTTATTTTTCTCATTAACAATTATGAAATACACACAATCCTTCACAAAATGTTTGCATACGACTTATATTACACATTAACGTGTTTACAATTTATATGGGATGACACTCTATTCATGTGTTTTTCCTATTCGTCCACATTTGGAAATTTTGCAAACAAAAGAGGCCTTGAACTTGTCTAGATTGTAAGATTGGAAGATATATGAAATTTTCTATGGAATTCTTTGCTTTCAATTTCAAAGATTTTTTTTTGGTTGAGGCCCAACTTATGGAATTCTTATTTGCTGCGAAGACAACTAGTGCGCACACTTAATCCTTCAAAACCCCTGTGTTTTTAACTGTTGTAGGTTTAAACTTGGTTAAACGAACAATTTCTTAGTTTTAACTGCGCTCTTCTTGACCCTAAGAACCAATGCAATACTCGAAGTAGCATATGATTGTTTCTTATGGTTAATAAACCAAATCCAATCGAGAGTGGGTAGTTTGGGAACTTAATTGACGATCTTAGCTTCTAGACGTTTTAGTACAATATTATTGATTTATGTTTGAATACAATTTGGTAATAGTGCGTTGTTTTAGTATTGGTGTAATTTTTTGTTCAGGATAAATTTGTACCATATTTGTTGCCGATATCACCAACTTGACATCCAAAGTATTATATAGATATTTTATTCTTTCGGTGCCAACCATAACTAGGAAGTTATTGTATTACCTTTGTTAGACACTACTTATAATATGGGCAATTTCTTAATTAATTTTTTATTGTGGCGGTAACTCTATTTCACACATTCAATGTAGTACTCCCCGTCCCAAAATATAAGGCACCTATTTTTATGATGATCTTTGATGCTAAACTTTGACCACTAATATATAATAAATTATAAGGATTGGGATTATATAATTGATAATGTTGGATTCGTCTTGCAGAATTCTTTCATTTAATATATCTTTATACTAATTTTGTAGACATATTATAAGTACAAATCATAGTCAAACTTGTACGTCATTCACTAGCGAAATTTAAGTGCGCCTTACATTCTGGGACGGAGGGAGTACTAAATTGTTGTCTAACGTAGACGAAATATAAAAGGTAAATTTAATGAGTGGTACTACATTACTGCCTTCCATAGGCGATACTTGTAGAATTAATGATTCACAACAGTATTGTATTACTTTCCCATTTAGATATACATATGATAAACCGACTACCCATAGTGGGAGTAACATAGATGGCACACAGGAAAAAATATGATGTGGCATGCAATTAACGAAGAGAGCCAAATAGAGTAATAAAGCTAGTTACCGTAACATAACACTTACAAATATAAATGAGTCTACAAAATTAGTATAGAGGTAGTAACATAAAGTAGTAGCATGTGTATGTGGAAAGTCATTTGTTCTCCCGAGCTCCAATGCTCCCTTCGTAAAAAAACAGAAATATATCTAGAAGTTTTAAAATAAATTGAAAATTATTCTGGATGTAGCCCATGATGTTTCCTCAAACGTGCAAAGTCACAACACGAAATTCTTTGTATTATGGGCTACACAAAATGACAAAATCTTAATTTTTTTGGAGATTTAAAACACTATACTCATATATGTAAATTTGTGTTTTTGTGTAGCTCAAATTACAAAGTATTTTAAAAGAAATTTTACACGTTTTTAGAATACATGATTGCGAATGTTCATGATTTTCTTCACATTTTTTTGAAACTTTTTAAATACAAATTTTGAATTTAAAAAATACCGGGAGCACTGGAGCTCAGGAGTAAGAAATCTCCACTCGCATATGCATGTTACTACTATATGTTACTTCCCACGATGAGGAGTATGCTTAGTGTTGTCGTCAATAGTGTACAATATTAAATGTCTTACATGTGTTACATTCTTTTCTATTTTTCGCTTATACCGACAACATTATCAAGGGTCTCTTTGGTTCCCATGATTTCACAAGCGTAAAGAAATGCAGAAAATTAGATGTCCCGTATGTAAAATGAATATGGGAAACACATGTATCAATTTTCCTACTGTATACTCTTCATGCAATTTCATAGATTTTTTTTTGTTGAAGGCCAACTTATGAATTTTAAAATTTGTTTCAATCACAACTAGTGCACACATTTAATGCTTGAAAAAATTATGTTTTTAAACTACTGTAGGTTTAACTTGGCTTGACATATTTTTCCTAAGTTCTCACTATTCTTGCACCTTTTCAGATTCTAAACACCAAAAACGCTCTCAGCCACTTTATTACATATGATAAAACTGACAGCATTACAACGTCCACACTGATTATTTAATTTTTGCATTAGTAGCATGATTTATAAATTCATTTTTAAAAGCATCTAAGACCAGTGGTGTCCACTTTATTTTTTGATCGACCTGGCTCTTGACATATTTTTGCATTAGTAGGACTTTATTTTTAACTAGTGCATGAGTATATTGGATCAACGACAGAGGCCAAGTATAGGAGCAGAATCATTTTTCGTTGCTTCGATATAACGGGGAAGACTCGATATAACCACCGTGAGAAAACAGTGTGGACCTGAGGGCACTAGGGCAGCAGACGACGGCGCGTCAGCTAGTTGTGCACATGCTGCAGGGTATGGGGTGAACTACGAGGAAGGTCGCTGTTAAAAAAAGAAACACGTCCCGGCTACTGTACATTAAACTGATAAGCATCACATGCTGGGGTGCAACGATCGGATTGACCAGGAGCACCGCTGGTATAGACACAAGCGACCCACTGGCAATTTTTGAATAAAACGGACAACATTGTCTCATTTTGTTAAAAAAGTAGGAAGAGAATTGACCAGTTTATTAACAGGGAACCGACCGAAAACCGTTACAAGTGCATCAATGTAGTCATGAAAACACCACATTGGGCAGACCCGGCCAACCTGGCTACCCACACGAAGCACACACGCCGTCGAGGAGAAAAACACCATCGAGATCATCACCGAGCGTCATCGTCGTCACTCCTCCCCGAGCAAGCGATTCCGACTTCACCTTCGACGACCACCGAGGAAGCCCCGCCGCAGCCGACGCCGTAAACCATGTCGGTCTATGCCAAACAGTCAACCCAAAGCGTCGAGGAGGAGGCAGCTCCGACTTCGACGGAGAGCTTCACCGGAGAAAGTTGCACCCCTTGCATCGACGGAATCCGCGAGGCCACTATAGAAAAAGTGTCATCGTTGCCAGCCTGCCGCCCCGGGACACGCAGCTCCGACTTCACAGCTTCACGGCGGGACGCAACACGGACTGTCGGTGACGACCCACTGGCAATGATATGCATATACAATTTCAAGTGATTCTAGTGATTATCAGGTAAGAAATAGGACCACCAACGGCCTCTGGATGTGTAAGTGCGTTTTATAGTATCTCCCTGAAATATCCAAAAATGTCTTTGGCTCCCAAACACGAGTGATTCCGGTATTGTAAAAACAAAATCGAATAATATATTTAAAAGTTTCAGTTTTTTGAAAAAATCGAGAATGTAGAACCTGCAAAAAATCAATTTCAAAAACGTTGTATTCTGTGTTACACAAAAATGATAAAATCTGATAAATTTGAAGATTTAAAAAATATACATGCCGATCTACACTTTTGTCTTTTTTTTGCTCAGAATTTAACGAATTTGAAGTTCATTTTTGACATGCTTGTGGAATACACCATTTGCTACATCCGAGATTTTTTTAAAAAAATTGAAACTCGTAAATATTTTCCGATTTTTTTTTTGAAATATCCGAATCACTGGATCTCGGGAGTACGAAATCTCTTCTCCATGAAATACACTTGATTGTCGTATATGGCAACTGTAAGCGCGCTGAATGCTAACTTGCACAAAATACGCATGTTTTCCCTTGTATCCGGAACAAAAGATCGCGACGGATCGTCTCTCACAAGTTGTCTGCGTAGTCGAACTCAATATGATTTTTTTAATCTTTTGAAACTTTACATTTCACAATCTTCACTTAATATGTCTTATTTTGTACGTGGCCCTTAATGCCTTCCTTATCTCTTGATACCGTGCACATCTCCACAATCCACATAGCAAGGATAAAATTGGTGCGGTGGTGTCAGAATATTTCGAATTTTCCGAATTGAAAAATGTTGGTTTTAATTTTTTAGCAAAAGGCAGGCTCCGTTTGAGATTTCGTGTAAAAATGTGCAATACTCAAACTTTGGTGAGAAGTAAAAAAAAGAGAGGATGTAGCACACCATAGCGTGGAGCGTAGGCTAGGTAGCTCTGGATGCCTGACCCGCTCCCTATCGCGATCGAGCAGCCGAAACCCCACGTACGGACGGGAGGGCCGATGGAGTCCCCGGGCGACAGCACGTCTGCACGCCGTGCGTGCGCCACCCTACCACCACCACTGCTACGCGCACGCACAGAGAGAGACACCGGGCCTCGTACAGTACAGCGGCACGGCGCTCGAGACGGCAGAGAGGAGAAAGGTCAGTGCTCGGCTACTAGCCTTTTTGCCCCTCCTCCCCGTGCACGGGATAGCCCAAAAAATCTTTTGCCTCCCTCCTATCCCCTCCTATTTTGGAACTAAAAAAAATGTTTGTTTTGAATTTTTTATCAAAAAGCAGGCTCCATTTGGGAATTGAGATATCTCGTGTAAAACTGTGCAATGCTCAAGCTTTGGTGAGAGAACAAACTGGGGCTGCAAAACCCCCGGATCGCTGTAAAAGGCAGATCGAGTGGCAGGCGAAGTTCTTGGGGAGAGTAAAAGGATGGAGCACCTGTAAAAAAAGAAAAAGAGGATCGAGCACACACCGTAGGCGATCGAGCCGGCCCCCCACGGACGGGAGGGCCGATGGAGTCCCCCGCGCGACAGCACGGTCCGTGCGTGCGCCACCCTACCACCACTGCTACGTGCACGGCCGCACGCACGCGCCGGGGTACGTGCAGCAGCGGCACGGCGCTCGAGACGGCTACTAGCCTTTTTGCCCCTCCTCCCCGTGCACGGGCGGCGCGACGGGATAGCCAGAAAATCTTTTGCCTCCCTCCCTTCCCCTGCTCTGCTTCTCATCAGAGCACGGATGGACGCGACGGCCGATCGAGCTCGACGTGACCGGAGACGTAAACGCCCCGCTCACGTGCACACGTACGCACGCACGGGATGGGCATGGGCATGGGCGTCTCCGTGCTTGCCCTTCAATTCGAGCGTCCCGTCCCTGTCGGTCGAGCGCAGGAGCGGCGAGGCGAGGCACCCTTCCTCCCGTTCTGTCCCACGCGCCGTCTCTCTCTCGTGGGACAGTACAGTACTACCGAGGCACTCATCATCGTCTATCCTGCAGCCGAGGTAGGTAGGCTAGTACGCCGCTGGATACATGGCTTCTCTTGTGCGACAGAGGGCAGTGTTCTCTCCTCAGGTCCGGCCTGTGACGATGCGCTGGGTTAATCTACACGTACGCGCGGCCGCGTCGAACGGCGTCCATTGTTGAGTGACAAGCAAGAGACGACGGCGATCGGAAGTTGTACTTACTACTCAACCAATCTACTTTTGTGACAAATCTAAGACAGTTATTTTGGGACGGAGGGATTACAAATCAATCAATCCGCGAAGCCGGATGTGAATTCGATCGAGCGAGCCAGGCCGAGGCGACGTGATGTCGCTCGGGTGGGGCTCAACCTCAACCGCAATGATGATGCCGTGGCCCCGTGGGAAAGGGGGCGAAGCAACGCAACGCAACGCGGCGTAGCGCTACCAATCCATGCATAGGGTGGCGTGTCGTGCCGGCCGGAGCCTGTCTACGGTCTACCCTGCCCTGGCTGGATATTCTCGCTTCTCCACCAAGTGTTGTGCTCTGTCCTGGATCGACTACCAATATGTTCTTGATCGGCCTGGTGTTCTGCTCTGTCCTGTCTTGAGATGATGCGGCTACCGCGCTAGTCCTAGTACCAGTAGAGGTTTCGTAGAGACGTCTGCGTGATCTAGCTAGCTGTTGGATCCAAAGATCTGATTCTTCCGACGCTGCTGCACTGCATCCTCCTAGGAATTGTCTGCACCGCACGGATTCCTCCTCCCCTTCGCATGTACTGTTCGTACGTGCAACACAGCACGCTATTGTCAGCCTCAGCGTGCGGCACTGTGTATCCACGTCCCCGCCGGACAACATACGTACTTGTGGTGTTGTCGATAAAAGATGAAACTACTGTGGTGTCCATCAGGGCTCGGACGACTACTTTGATTCAAATGAGTTTTATGGAATTTTGGAATTATTTGCTAAATACCTTTTCTTCATACATTGACTGCATGCGGTTTCATCTTGCACAAAATGTGTGGTTTCTGCTTTAGTTTGAGCTCTGTGAAGAAATGACATTGTTTTTAACAAAACTAGATGCACCAATGTTCTACAAGAGTATGCTGTATGCATAAGGCTACCCACAGCGACCGAGCCTCACAAAGAAATTAGGGATGTGGCCCGGTTTTGTCCCAACTAAGCTCCGCCCCTAACTACACATTGGATCCTCGGGTTGTCCTTTCTATCCCAGAGGGACAGTGGGTGTGTATGAATTCTCGATGCAACCGCCCGAAAAACGTTTGCATGAGATATCTTCAACCGGTGTGGCTGACGACATATTAATAAATTACATGATGCATAAGAGACTTATCTTATTTCTATTCTACTTGTTGATCTATGTATCCACCCTATGTGATTCATGAATTGTAATTTTTGAAATTATGTTGTTATTTCGATGGTTGATACATGTCTCAACCTTATGTCACCGCTGAATTGTAATAAGATGATACTAGAATAATCTTAATAAAAAGCCGCGTGCATCACTCGATGCAGAGGCTGGGGCTTCTCCCCATTTCTATAAAAAACTAATCAAAATGACCCTTTCAGTCTAAAACAGAGTTACACTCTTGTCTTCATCCAGAAAGATCGGACCAACATGTCCACCCAAAGTGATAATGCCTTGTCACCATATTGCCAGATACTTGAGAATGTTTTGTTGAAGGGAGTCTCACGTGGAAAATTCATACGGTGATAGTTTTTAATAATTAAACCCACCTACAAGTTATGTTGAAAAATATCCGTTGAAAACCATGTTGTTACGATAAAAACCAAGTGAAGCAATGTTTTCAGGTTTCCGAACATTCAGAGAAAAATACAGTTTTGTCAAGGGGTAATTTTCCACGAACGTGTAAAATTTCGAGGTCAGAATCAAATTCGTTGGGAGGGTATGAAACAACCAAGACGAACCAGTTTAACAATTCGGTACTGAATAGTGACAACCAATAAAACATCACCATTCATGCATAATTTTGGTCCTAGAATACTCGAACAATTTAACACTCTCCTTTGCACGCCCAGCCCATTCCATGATTTCCATCGCATGCAACGCACGGAGCACCAACCTATGACCTGGCCTCTAATTAGGCAGCTAGAAAGCGCGTGCTAAGCTACGGCATGTTTATTATTCCGGGTCCGGGGATGAAAAAGATGGATCGATCGAGCCGGAAAAGCCAAAAGCAAGAAGCTGATCCCTGTCGACTACTCCCTCCGTTCCAAATTAGATGACTTCCGTAACATGTCTAGATACATCCGCATGTGGACAAATGGAAGTCATCTAATTTGGAACGGAGGGAGTACGTACATGTGTAGTATGTTAATTAGATTCGTTTTGAGGCATTACTTAACTTGTGAATGTCCCACTGGTAGCGAAAGCGGGTTCACGTCGAGGGACAGAGCGAGGCAAAACGGGACGGGAAAAGGTGGTGGCGTCGCGGGCGGAGGGAGCACGGCGGCAACACAGCACAACGTACGTCTCCCCACGGCACACGTATGTTAATTAGATCCGTATTTTTTTTTTAGTGATCGACCGTTTTGTAGTTGTACGTGTCCCGCCTAGCTCGTCGCCACGGCACACGTGCTGTCGTCTCGCGCGTGTCGCCGCTTTTGTAGCCCGGTCTCGATCGCCAGCGTTATGTGTCGACCACCGTCTTGTACGTACGTACGTACGTGCCATTACGCAGATCGCCATGTGCATGCCTGGCCAACGGGAGTAATTGGTACTACCACTGGCAATTACTCCGTAGCTGGTGAGCCTAGTTTAGCTCGGAGGTTTGGAGCATGCATGTTGGGTTGGATTTTGTTCGTTCAGCTAAAAGGTCTGAACTCTGAAGCATAGACGAGTGCCCCCAAAGAAACAGGAAACAGCTGGTCCAGCTGGATTTGTTTTTTAAAGGGGAAACAGAGTGTAAATTACAGCGTCGTCTGAATTCTGAACAAATGTCACACTGGGCCCGTTTGAAGCTCGAGAGAGAAGAAGGCCAGCGGCCTATTTAGATGCGCTGGACCGCGGGTTGGACCGACCTCTTTCTCTCAGCGTTGTTCGGCCTTATCTTTTGGGCCAGAAGTAGACAAGCCCATGACCATCCAAAAGCAGAGGCCTTCCCGACTAAAAATAACGAGAGCTTCTTGTACATGCATGTGTTGATGTGTACCTTTTTTTCTTCTTCTGGATCTCGTTTTTATGCAACTGCAAGCAATTCGTACCTGCGAAGGTTGAGAGATCCGTCCGTCGCTGAGATCACAGCATCTTATCGCGATCTTATCCCTAACTTCCTGGTACGCGCGTGCGGTCCCGATACGTGTGAATTGGGGTTCAGCTTATCTGCGCGCGTGCGTGTAGCCGGTGCACGTCACGGTCGAGTTGCGGCCGCAATATACGCATGCATACGTACACGTACAAGGACGTCAATGCATGCGATCGACCGCCGTTGCACCGCCGAACGTTCAAACCTACAGCCTACAGAGGCCGGTCTCCGTCAGGACCGACGAGAAGACTCGACCACGCCCCGCCGCCCACCGCAACTGCTCTCAACTTAATTAGGACTTGTTTACCTCTAGTGTATTTTAGGGGATGGAAGAAGGGGATTATCTCGGATCTCGGAAAATGCCCACTAGTCTGTTTACTTCTAATGTATTTTAGGTGATGGGAGGGGATAATCCCCAAATATCCTCTACCAACCATCTCATTTTTTACTAACACAAAAACTCTAGTCCATGCTAGTATATTGTAGGGGAAGAGTATTTGCGAAATTTGTGGGGATTGGGTGTTCACCAAATCCCTTCTCATCCCACTCTTCTCATCCCCTAAAAAACTCTTGGAGTAAACAAGGCCTTACAGTCTTCAAGCTGGGAGAGAATACGGATTCCAATTTCACATACGTACACGGGGTACTGATCTGAACAGCACCAACACCACGTTGTGTGCGTTGTAACGTAGTACGTCTCGTCTGGAACGCCGCGTGCGTGCGTGAGCCTCACCTAGCTAGCTAGCTTGCGAGATAATGTGTCTATTGCGCTATCTCCATATGGGCTTTGGGTCGACTAGTGTCCGAGTTTGTTGGTGTACGTATCTGCCAACAAGTTCAGGATAAGATCACGATCGCTAGCTCGCTTCGACAATATCTTTGTTGGTACCCAGTCAGTGGAGAGAAAATAAATCTCCGCCCAGACATGAAGAGCGCATGCATGCATGGGTTCATTTCTGATCAGCCACCAGCACCAAGAAACCCAATAAAATAATGGACGTTATAAGTTATACTCCATGGAGTATAATTATGCATGGGCCCAAAAGACCAAACCAAACTATAGTATTTTTTTAATAAATGCTTTTGTTAGTTTTCGGTCCACACCTATAATTAGTTTGGAGCTCGGTCACCTGTAGAGACATCTGATTTGAATCTTGAGTTGTAACTGAGTTTTTTCTCAGTTCAAAGTGGATTGCGACTGAGTTTCCCACCTAAAAGTGAGTTGCAACTTGCGGAGAATTAAGCTAATTATCGGACGACCGACAACTAATGGCTCTCATATGTGACTTCTTAGTTGAGCATCATTTACCACCTCCCCCAATCGGCTTAGGCGTCTCAAACATATAAACACATTTGCTTCTCTTGCCATCACACAAAGCTCTCTCTCTCACACACACACTAGTAGGGAAACCCTAGTGGCAATCTTAGGTTTGCGACGTGTACTGCAATAGGCACGTTGCTGGTAAAACTTAGCAACGTGCGTTTACAATACGCGTTGCTACTATCACCATACTGGCAACGTACACGTTCGTGCAAGCGTTGCCAGTAGTTTTTTCCAGCCCCGCAGGTCTCGGTAAAATTAGTGGCAACGCGCACTCCTGCGACACGTTGCCAGTGTTGTAGTAGCGGCAATGTGTGCCACAAGCACACGTTGGTATGTTGCAACGTGCGGCCGGTGCTACGCGTTGCTAGTTTTATTGGCAACATTCGTTGCGGTGCCGCACGTTGCCACTAGTTAGGGGATAAATCGCGGTCGAGCGACACACACACACACACACACTCTCTCTCTCTCTCTCCAGATCGTCTCGGTTAGATTTTCACCCTCTCCACATTCAACGTCGCACCGCCGCTACCGCCTCCGCCGTCGGTCCATCCCCTCCCGGCCAGCCCTAACCCTCCGGTGCCACCGCCTCGCCGGACGGACGGCAGGCCTCGTCGAGATCCGCACGTCGACGGCTCCGCCAACTCCCGCCCCGCACCTAAACGCTATCCCATTCGGGTACCCGCCTTCACTATCATTCGATAGAGCCTCTAGAACCTAGTAACTTGAGAACCTACACTAGGCGAGGGACAATAATGTTAAGCGCGTGACTGTTTAGTACATCATCTACTATATATGTCCAATACCATTATGTCGATCGACGACCTCGCCTAGCTACGACCTCTTTGTCGAGACTATTTTGGTTACGACGACTATTATGATTGGACTATGTCAGCTACGACTACTTTTGAAGTCAAAACACTGTTGCGAGAACCAGTTTTGTCACCACGAGCTTCACCGACAGGGGAGGTTTGGATTCCCTCTACGTGAACCTATAAATGCTGATCATTTTGCTATTGGTATTTATGTTTGCTACATATGCAAATATTAGGCTTTTGCGAGTTTATTATCCAGCAACCTCTATTTTATTGCATGTGATTAGTTTTAGTAGCACACTAGTCATAATTCCAACGTTGTATATGCAATATATGGTATAATATTCTATAATTTTGTATGGTGCATCTACATGCAATGTTCGGTGTAAACAATGTGTTTCGAGTTTTTATTTGCGAAAAGCTCCACCGTTCTCTTAATAATCACCAACATCAGTATGAATAAATCATCAATTTATTTAAGCTCCAAATCTAGCATGTGTTTTAATTAGAACGTTTGTAGATTTGGTTATGTTAGTGTGGTTCAATGTTGCAATTTTTTTTTACACAAGCTTCAAATCACCATTTTCCTTAAAAGAGAATCGATATATGTTTTCTAACCTAATTTTGCTAGAGGTCATATAATATTGCATTAAGGTGTTTCTCCTTATTTTGAGAATTTGAGGTGCTTCACAATGATACACTTTTTTTTTTGGTTTGGGTAGTAATTCACTGCGGTTGGCATGCATTATAAAAATGAAACTTACAACTTAATATTATACTCCCAATGCCCTATACATGGTAAAATTTGAAAAACCACGAGAGGATCTTAATTGTATCGCATTCATGATTTTTCTAATTATAGCTGGCACACATAAATATATTGTTTATTAAAATTATTCGTGAATCTCATTAACCTAAAGTTGCACACTGACATCACCAAGCCCTATTTTATAGTTCGGGATGTCTGTAATTTTTTGTAAAAATAATATTCAGAGTAGTTTTATGAACATTACTACGAAAGTATAAAATTATAAATGTATGGAGTAAAGTGGGAACAAAATGGCCCCTCGTGTCCTCGACTTACAAACAGACTTTCATTTTTTTATATAAAAAAACAGACTATCCCCTTTACCATTCTGTATATGTATTTGTATACATAGAAAATTACACATGACACCACAAATTGTGGGAGTTGCGTCAAGTCAACGATCTGCAAGCATACTGAAAACAAATCCAAAATAACTTATATCGTACTTAATGAACATGTTCAGACCTGACAGTGTATTCTGATCACTGCCAAACAACAGGACGCATAAAATAGTAGCACGAGAATCACAATTAATTCTACAAGGAGAGCATGTGATCGACCAGCTTACCGATGGCCAGGTCCGACGAGCCGGCCTCGCCGGTGCACTCCTTGGCCGCCTTCTTCAGCTCGCCGGCCCTTACCCGCATCTCGGCACCTTCGCTCCCTGTGACGAGCCGCCGAATGGCGGCCTCCACCGCTTCCCTTTCGAGCTCGCCGCCGACCTCGAAGCCCACCCTCCAGACGTGCTCCACGTACCTGGCGTTCCCCATCTGGTCGCCGAAGTGCGGCCGGCACAGCATCGGCACCCCCTCGCACACGCTCTCGGTCGTTGAGTTCCACCCGCCGTGCGTCCAGAACCCGGCCACGGCGGGATGCCGGAGAACCTCCTCCTGCGGTGCCCACGCCACCACCATCCCGCGCCCGCACGTCGCCGCCTCGAACCCTTCCGGCAGCCGCGTCGCTGTCGTCCCGTGGGCGGCGACCAGGCCGGGGCGGACCACCCAGAGGAACGGCACTCCGCTGCCGGCGATGCCCCACGCCGTCTCCACCAGGTCCCGTTGCGACATGCACGCGAGGCTGCCGAAGCTCACGTACAGCACCGACGCCGGCGGCCTCGCGTCAAGCCACTCCAGGCAGCTCCGGTCCTGCCGCAGCAGGCTGCTCTCCGCGGCCGGGGAGAACATGTGGAGCGGGCCGATGTCGAACACTGGCAAGGTGAGGTCTCGCCGGAGCTTCTCCAGCTCGCGCCGCTCCAGCGCGTCGAACGTGTTGAGGATGAGGCCAGCCGACGCGTCCGCGGCCGCAACAACGCGCGCCAGCAGCTCGCGCGTCAGGTCGTGGCTGCCGACCCGCATCAGGTCCCGCACCCTGTACGGCGGCAGCTCGATCACCTCCTTCTCCAGATCCGACTCTGCAGTGCACGCAACAAAACCAAGAATAGATCGATCAGTACGCCCGCTGAGTTGACCTGATCGATCACAGAAAATCACGTTTGGAATTGTTCATGCCTCGCACAGGGAGGTAGCCTCTGTCGATAAGCAGCGGGCAGGCGAGGAAGCAGGAGAAGCAGGCGGCGCTGCCGGTGCGCAGGACGAGGACGGGCACGGCCATCCGCGTAGCCACCTGCACCATGGACAGCAGGTGGGTGTCGGCGATGAGGCACGCCACGCCGCCGTCTTCAGAGTACTCGTCCAGGATGGTGGCCAGGCGGTCACGGAAGGGCGCCTCGCACGCGACGTTGAGCGCGAAGATGTGGGAGACGACGTCCTCGATGGCGACGGGGGCCGGGCCGGACACGCCGTCGGGGACGGGCACGAAGCGGTACTCCGGGTGGCGAGACGGATCCGGGGCGTTGAAGTGGGTGTGGAAGATGGTGACCGCGAAGCCGCGGGCGTGGAGGATGCCGGCAAGCCGGAACATGGGGTTGATGTGCCCCTGGTACGCCAGCGGGAACAGCAGCACGTGTCGCCGGCGACGCCCACGGTTGCTGGCGGCCGTGGCCGCGCTTGTGCACTCCAAGGCCATGGTTGGCTCTGGCCGGTGCGGTTGTGACGTCACGGGATCATGGTTTCTGCTGAGTGTAGGGGCTTGGGTTTAAGAAGCCTACACATATATATGAGACGTGCATTCGACTATGAAGAAACTGGGACTCGTGCACAAGAAAAATTCTAAAATATTTCGAAAATGTGAAGCACGTTATAAAGTCTCTCTGCAAAGTGGATAATAACATCTTCCTTAAAACACTAGCAGTAGAATATAGTAAACATTTAAGAAGCGACAGACGGAACCTTGGCCGTCCCCTCCCCTTCGTCCTCAGAGGAGAGAGGCGATTTTCTGAAAAGCTCCCGGTCAACCCACCTCGCCGCCGCGGATCCGGCCGTTTCCTCCCCTCCGCCGGCTGCTTCGGCAGTGGGAGGGTGGGGGAACGCCGGATCTCGGTGTGTAAATAGTGTAGGGTTTGCTAGGTACTCAGCCGGCGGCGCTCTGGAGGCGGAGGTGCGGTCGGCGGTGTGTTTGGTGGCGGCGTTCTTCCCCTTCGACGTCGGTGTTCTTCGGAGCTTCGCCGTGGAGCGGCCGTCTTCCTCGTGCTCGCAGCTCCTGGGAGCTGCCGTGTGCGGGTTCCCCTACCCCCGGCTGGATCCGAGGCGACGGATCTGGTGGTTCAAGATCTTGAGGAAGACGAAGATGAAGCTTGGTACGCTGACGACGGTGGCCTTTGAGGTAGGTCTTTCGAGGCCGGTGGATGGTGACTTCCCGCTCGCTGGGGGTCTGCTTCAGTTCCAAGGCGTAGGTAGCAGCTGCGACGGCGCGTCCCCGCCAGCTTCGTCGCGCCGCCGTGGTCGGCTTGCAGGAGGGCCTGGTTGTAATTTTGCTTTATCTGTGGACCTTTCTGTAATGTTGCCAAGTTAATCAAGTTTCCTTCTCCCCAAAAAAAGAATATAGTAAACATTTTGATATGCAGCAATTGAGTATTTACCTTAGAAACATGCATGGACAGTTCTTGCAAGCTTTTACTGTGAAAATTAATCTGAAAATGCATACCACTTAGGGATATATATATGCCCCTCGATGGGACACCATTAAAAGATGGATAACATCTTTCTTAAAACACTAGTAGTAGAATATAGTAGCATTTCGATATGAAAATGCATGCCGAGTAAGGATGATACCTTCGGCACTTGATTACTTTCCTCAACTTTGAATTCCCCTTCATCGCCTTTGTATATTTCCTCAACTGAAAACCAGAATCTAAAAAACGAAACAAACATTCTTGCGCAAGAAAACTACAACTATTCGGGGTTGCCGCCAATCGAAGGGATAACATAAGAAAATGAACTGTTGTGCATTCTTATCTTAGGGTCTGTTCGGTTCTGGAATCAACTGGAATGGAATGGAACCGTTCCGTCCCTGAGACTCATTCCTGTGTTCGGTTAGATAGAGGAATGGAATGGACTGATTCCACAAAACGGAATATTCCATGTAGATCCGGAATACACTCGTCCGGCCGAATCGGCCGGACCGAGTGGAACGGCTGCCTAACCCCTCTCTCTCGTGCTCGCTAACCTATCCTCTTTCTCTCCCCTCGCGCTAACCTCTCCTCTCTCTCCCCTCGACCAGCGCCGGCCGGCCAGCCAGAGACCAGCGGCGGCGGCCAGCTAGCTCGAGGTGCGGCGGCCCGAGGCGCGGCGGCGGCCAGCCAGCCCGAGGCAGCCTGAGCTCGAGGCGCGGCGGCGGCCAGCCAGCCCGAGGCAGCCCGAGCTCGAGGCGCGGCCAGCCAGCCCGAGGCAGCCCGAGCTCGAGGCGCGGCGGCGGCCAGCCAGCCAGCCCGAGGCGCGCGGCGGCCGGGACCAGGGAGGGAGGCGCAGCGGCGGCCACACGCGCGGCGGCGGCCGGTTCCTTCTCCAATTTGGCCCCTTTCCTCTCTGGTTTTACTAATTGAATTGCTAATCCCAAATTAGTTACTGCTAATTGAATTGATAATCCAAATTTAGGCGAAATTGAATTGCTAATCTTAAATTATGTGAAGCATCCCATTCCATCTCGTTTTGTCCAACCGAATACTAGAACGGGATGGAACCGTGACATTCCATTTTATTGAAATGGAATGGTTCTCCATTCCATCTAGTTCTACAACCGAACAGACCCTTAAGAGCTAAGTTACACTGTTTGGACTATTGGATCCACCTCAGGTCAAGGGTGATGAACGAGATTTCAAGGCCCGAAAAGAATACTCAAACTAGTATTATATTAGTATTAGAGCATCCTAGGGCTATTGGACGAGCCGGACGTAAAACCGCGAGCCGCGCTTCCATACGTGGTTACATCCGGGGCCCTAATAATTTGACCGTCGACCGTCACTAACAGGCCAACCCCGTCCCATAGGGAGTCGCTTGGTAGTGGCATACAAAGCCATGGTCGCCGCCATGTCGGACACCGCGAGTGGACCAGGGCTGTCATAGACACAGCCGAAACCCTATTATTCTCTCTTTTCTCTCGTCCCAATTCATTCTCCCGCCAGTCGCTCCCATTCCCACCCATCCCACACCGTCGCCACCGACGCACCCGCGCCCTTGTCGCATTGCGCTGCCACGCGTACCTGTGAAGGGGAGCGTGCTCGGCGTCCGCGCTCGGCACAAGCCTCGTCGATCTAGAGAGAAGCCAGAGTGCATGTCCGATGTTGCGTCAGAATATCAACTGCATCTGGGATAGACAGAACACCCACCGCGACCTTATCCCCTTGCGCTACAGTGCACAGGGGCGATTTTTGAGCTCGTCCTCGTCAATCCTCTCTCGCGCGGCGGCGATCCGTGGGATCCCTCCGTCTCCGGCGGCTGCTCCGGCAGCGGGAGGCGAGGGAATCCCCGGATCTCGCCATGTACATAGTGTTGGGTTGAGTGTGGTCCTGCCGGCGGCGCTGTGGAGGTGGTGGCGCGGTCGGCGGTGGTTTTTGGGCGTGGTGCTTCCCCTCTCCGCTGCGGGTGCAGCGGGGCGCCCGCCGTCGTCTTGGCGCTCGCGGATCTCCGGATGCTTCGAGCGGTCCAGGCCCCTGCTTCGGGTCGACGGATCGGCGCCGTTGACCTGGGGCCCTGGGACTCCGGTCCCCCAGCTCGTTCGTCGTCACGCCGGCGTGTTCTCCAGCGGCGGTGTGGAGCTGGGGTGGTGGTGTGTAGGAGATAGAAGCGGCGTTTGCAAGGACTCGCTGCTGGCTTCGTCGAGCTTGGAGGCTGCTGGATGGTGGTGCTGCAGGCGGTGGAGGGCGCCGGCCGTGTTCGTTTATCGAGCAAGGTTCCGTCACCGAGTGGCGGACGGCTTCTGCGGCCATGTCCATGTGTGGAGGTGCTCTCGGGTGAAGGTAAGAAGGTGGTGCGGCTTCTTCGTCTCCGGCGTCGACAGCGGTGTTGTTTCCTCTGTAGCTTTGCTTCCTGCGTATGTGTGCTGTATTGCTCGAGTCTGTGTACTCGTATCTTGTTGAATACATATGCAGTTCTCTAAAAAAAAAAATCAACTGCATCTGGCGGGCGGTAAGCATAGCGTCCCGCAATAGGTGGCGCGAAAGGAGTTGAAAAAGATGCAACCATGGCGGCGACAAACCTTGCCTCCTTGAGCCAAGGGTTCAACACGGGGACCATCGGTCCTGGCGGCGGAAGCCAAGAGAGCCTCACGGTGGCTGCCCATTCGAGAAGCGGATCGCCGTCCTACCAAGAAAGTGCCGGTTCGACGCCTTGTCAAGGTGGTTTCGACCCAAACACAGTTTATTGGTGTTTATTGGTGGCGCGAGCTCTTGCGTCAGCCATGGCTTGGAATGATTTTTTAAATTTACAGGGGTGACACCCCCGGCTCCACTTATATAAATGAAACCATAACAGTCCATGGCTTGGAATGATGGATCGATGCCGCGTAGGAATCGATGGACTTGATGATGTTAGCGTCTTAGCGGGGCCACATGCGTGGCTGTTCATCCGACAAGCGCGTTAATTAGTATGGCGTCAGTGTACAGCCTCGCGACGACGCACTAATTGACTTGATATTTTAATCCGGTTGGGTCACACAAGTGCGTACTTACGCCGTACGCGCTGGTTAACTCCATAATGCGATCGATGTAGTGCTACCGACTGACGAGATATGTCACTAGCTTTTCAATTAGCACCACTAGTCTAGCCTGTCAGCACGACTCGCCATGCCCAAGTCGTGATGTTTTTTCGTTCTTTTGCTGTGGTCAAGTCAAGCTAACAGTAGTTGCCAATGCAGATAGCTTGGCCTTGGTGATCGACGCGACAGCAAATATACTATTCCTTGCTTGGCTAATACTTCTTCTAGAGAGGATTTCGTTGATTGCGTTGATGATTGGCCGGCCGGCTCAGCGCTCTCATCTTGCTTGGACGCCATGTGATTGGTTGGCACCGCCAGTCTGCTCTGGATAATGGAGTCTGGTCGTTTCCCATGCAGGACTTCGGGTTTCTTCGATTGGGGTGCTAATTTCTGTTTACGCCGCCGCAAAGGAGGAAGCGGACGCGACCCACGGCTCATGGTCATGCACCACCTTGCCGTGTACTGAATCAAAGCCACCGTTGACAGAGATGAGGGTGATCGTTCAGCGGCCGATGCAGGCGCGCGGGGGTAAAAAACAAATACATTGGCCGGGTACGAAATCTTGTACTCCCTCCGATCCATATTAGTGGGCATAACTTTGTCTAGATACACATGTATCTAGTCTAAATACTTAACTAGATACATATAAATTTAGACAAAGCTATGCCCACTAATATGGATCGGAGGGAGTAGATAAAAAATGGAACCTCCGATCAGAAAATGTCTGTATGGTTTGCCGGATGTGGCTTTATTAATTTGAACCCGGGCTCGCCTCGAGCCTACTGTCTAAATCATGAAATGTCTTGGGTTTGAAAACTGGAAGACAAATTTGCACAAACCTCCAACAATTTGCATCACGAACTCACACTCATGATGTCGCAACCAACTAGAACTATCGAATAAAGCTGCATATAACTTCAACTTTCGAGAACTTCAACACACACGTTGCACAGAGCACGGAATCAGCATAGAAGAATCAGCGGCCTCGAGACGGTGTCACATAAGAGAAAGACAATAGCGCCACTATCAGGTGATGCGGCCAAGTTTAGTCCGCGTAGACACTCACGATGCCAATCCCAGTATGTCTTTTTTTTTTAAACAAGGTAAAAGCTTTGCATTTTATATTGATAAAGTAGGAGCAAACATCAAGACCTAGGCGAACCGAAAAAAGGAAAAAAAAACATAGCTTAAGAAATTTTCTCATGTGGTAATTTCGCCTAGCTTCGTTGCTCCTGCGAGGATCCAATTCTTCCCTTCGTCTTTGATATGATTTAGTAGCTGGGCCGGTGTAGCGAACTTCTTGTTGAAGATCGGGGCATTCCTTTCCTTCCATATTTCCCAAGAGACGAGAATAATTGCCATCTTGAGCCCTTTCTTAGACTCCGTTGCCGTAGCCGCCACTGCCTTCCAGTACTCGAGCACCGTCGGTCTGTTATGTCCCATGTCCAACATCAGAGCCATGATGCCGCCTCCACCCATATACGCCTGGAATAGCAGTCTCAAATAGGATGTGCCTAACTGTCTCTGGCTGGCACCTGCAGAGCTGCCAAGTGGGGTTGTGGGGCAATCCCCTGATGGCTAGACGACCAGAGTTCCAGAGTATGTTTTGCACCGCGAGCCAGGCGAAGAAACTGCATTTGGGGGGGGGGGGGGGGGGGGGGGGGAAGTCTTCCACATAATGCTCATGAAGGGGCAGGAGGAGGCGCCAATGAATTGTGCCTTGTAAGCAGAGCTTGCAGTGTACTTCCCGTCACTTGTTAGGGTCCAAATTATGGTGTCGACAGTGTCAGGAGTCAACTGCACCTCCTGAATTAGCTCCCAGAGGTGGACAAACTGGGTGATGTGCTGAGTACTGAAGTTGTCAACAGAGAGGTCATTGATCCATGTGTGGTTTGTGATAGCGTCATGCACACATCTCCCTTTGCGTCTGGACGCCTCGAAAAGGTCCGGGGCAATGGCCTTTAGAGGCATGCCATCCAACCAAGATGAACAAGGAGGCTTTCTTTCCATCTCTAATCGTCACCTTTATAGCCGCATTGAAGAGGTTCCTGTCGGTTTGGTCATTTGGTGTTTCGGAGCCCACCCTAGTCTTGTGTTCGGCGACCCATTCATGCCATAGCCATTGAAGCCGCAGAGCCCTAGAGAATTTTTCCAAATTGAGAATCCCCAACCCACCCTAGTCTTGTGTTCGGCGACCCATTTGGTGTTTCGGAGCCCACCCTAGTCTTGTGTTCCCCAACCCATTTGGTGTTTCGGAGCCCACCTAGTCTTGTGTTCGGCGACCCATTCATGCCATAGCCATTGAAGCCGCAGAGCCCTAGAGAATTTTTCCAAATAGAAAATCCCAAACCCACCCAGCTTTTTGGGTTGGCAAACTTTGTCCTAGCTGACCTTGCATTTCCCACCTGACACCTTGTCGCTATTGTTCCAAAGCATGCCTCGTGTGAGCTTATCAAACGCCTTATGGGAACGTTTATCAGTCTTGATGGCTGTCAACATGATGGTGGGAATCGATGAAAGGACCGATTTGACCAGCGTTGCGCACCCCGCCCTGTTGAGGAACTTCCCTTTCCATGGCCGCATGCACGAAGCGGCCTTGTCGATGTAAGGTTGCATGTCAGCCCGGCCGGTCCAAGTCTGCCAAGTGATAGTGGAAATCCAAGGTACTTTAGGGGGAACTGGGTGATTGCAGCCAGGAAGTCCACAAGAATCAAGTGAAGATTGAGGTCGGAGCATCTGATGGGGGATATAGAGCTCTTTTCTACAATCCTCGTATGTCAGATGTGCTGTTAACTGGGCTGACCGAGTGATTTGTGTGCAATACGTGTATCCAAACATTGCAGTTCTCTTCATCTCCCCTTAATATTTGTAGTCATTGCAACCGAGGTTGTATTAAGCGCCGCTACTTAAGCACTATTTCAGCATTTTGCTTCCGCTCTTTCCTTTTTATGAAGGATTAAATTGCTAAGCGAAGTTAAGCTCCAACCGTTTTGCTTTTGTTCAGCGTTTAAGCGAGTTTAAATGTGCGGATAAGCCCGCTTTTTATAACCTTGTTTGCAACTTTTTTTTAGGGAACCTTGTTTGCAACTACTCCCTCTGTTTCATACTATAAGATGTTTTAGATAACTCAAGGTGGACTAGGTACGGACTAAAATGAGTTATACTCACTAAAACGCGTCTAGATGCATACAAATCTGAGAGAACTGAGAAAAGCTAAAACATCTTTTATTTTTTATTTTATTTTGAGGTAAGGCCATCATGGCTAGTTTTTTTGATATACTAGAAAATACCCCGCGCGTTGCAGCGAAAATCTCTTTACAAAATTATTATGTAAATGAAATTGGTATAAGATGCATGAAATATCAGTTATTCAGATTTAGTTGATCACAATAGTTGAGACGCTACATTTGATTCGTGTGAAATTGTTAAATATATGAGGACTAAATATTAGTGACAATTATATGGATGAAAAAAGATGACATGGATAGGTTGCATGAAAGATGTACTCCCTCCGATCCATATTAGTGGGCATAGGTTTGTCTAAATTCATATGTATCTAGTTAAATATTTAGACTAGATACATGTGTATCTAGACAAAGTTGTGCCCACTAATATGGATCGGAGGTAGTATTATTATTAACTTTTGTTAGTGGAGAAGACATGGACAATTGATTGGCTAAAATAGTTGGTGATGTGGATAGTTTGCATGTTGAGATAGAAAAATAATTAATGCACTTAGTGGGGTTTTGCTTTATAAGAGGTATAGATTTAGTAACGGAGGGAGTATGATTTAGCAATGGAGAATGGAGATATAATGGAGCGGTGTTTGTTGGGCCAGGCCGATAACTGGCCCAGCAAGTAACTAGCACGGTTTCATTCTCCAGAGCCCAGCCCAGGTGGCTTAGCCAGAACCAGCAGTAGAGCCACTTTTGCCATCTGCCTTTCTCCCCTCGCAGCCCCCACCCCGACGCACGCCGACGCAGCCCGGATTCCGGCGACGAGGGTTTTCCCGGAGTCGACGAAGATGGCGGTGATGGACATAGCGTTCAAGGCGCTGACGGCGGGGCTGGGCGTCACCACGCTCTACCTGGCCGCCACCTTCTCCGTCAACGTCTACCGCGGCCTCGCCTGGCACTCCGAGCAGTCCGTAAGCGCCTCCGCCGCCCCAGCCCCCTATGTCCTCCTCATGTTCCCTTGTCGCCGTGTTAGCCGTTGGTGTGGGGATTTGCCGCTGCCTTGTTCCCCTCGAGTCCGCCCCCCTCCTCTGGGCCTTCAAAATCGTAGCAGTTTTTTACCCCTCGTATATCGATTGAATGCGTGATGTGCTTTGACGATTGGTGGGTGGACTGGTGCGCGAGAGGGCGTGTGATTGCTTGCCGCGTTGCTGCGTAGTTGACAGGGATGATCCATACTGCGGTTAGTTAGTTCGTAGGGCATGATTCATGAATCTGTCTGTGTGTATACGCTTCTTCCGTATTCACAATGGGGAATCTCACTGTGTGATTGTTTGCTGCGTTCCTGCGTGGTTCACAGGGCATGACCGATACTGCACGTAGTTGGCAGCGCGTGATCCATTTATCTGTTGGTGTATGCGCTCCTTCCATGCTTACATTTGGGGGATAACCTGAGATTTCCTCGTCGGGTCGCACCGTAGCTATCACCTGTAGTTGTCTTGCTTGCTATGTTAGGGTTTCGGATTCCGTTTTCCGAGGTCGAGGTCGTGTCTGTGTTAATTGCGGTAGTGGAATTGCTCAGGTACTTACTATGAATCACATATCTTCAAACTTGGTTCAAGACTATATTCTGCTCTCGAAAGCAGAATCTGTAGTTTTTTTAGACAAAGGTCATACATGTGTGTATTTACATAAGCAACAGATGGGAACTGCCTTTGTTTTTGGATATTCTTCATCATATGTAACTGGATTATAATGGATTTTTCTTTTTGATATTCCTTCTATATAGTGACAGGATTGTCCTTATTGTACCTAGAGTAGCATGCCTGTCCCTTCGGGAACATCCGATAGAGTAGCATGCCTGGTTTGCGTTACATATTATCTGGGTTTCTGGGTAAGACTGAAAATTTGGCGCATTTTTTGTTGGACTGTTAGTCAGTTCATGGTGACTTTTTAGGTAAGCTATACATACAACAAATGTAGAGTGTACTTTTGGTTTCCAGGCGGAAACCTGTTGGCTCTTCTTGGTGTATCTTGCTTAAAAAAGCAAACTTATATTTGTTGCACCATGTTGGTTATACGTAAATCTGGTTTGCTTGAATAAATCATTCGATCAAACTATTGGCTGAGTATAAACCCCTGTGGTTATATGTAACTACCGCGGTTTCTCTCTTCATACCCCGGCTCACATGGCTTAGTCAGAACTAGCAGTAGAACCACTCGTGCTATCTGCCTTTCTCCCCTCGCCGCCCCCACCACCCCTACGCAGCCCGGAATCCGGCGACGAGGGTTTCCGTGCTCGAACCTCGGAGGCGACAAAGGGAAAGCGGTGGAGATGGCGGTGATGGGCATGGCGTTCAAGGAGCTGGCGGCGGAGCTGGGCGTCACGACGCTCTACCTGGCCGCCACCTTCTCCGTCAGCCTCACCTGGCACTCCTAGCACTCAGTAAGCGCCTGAACCATACCCCCAACCCGTCCCGTCGTTGCTGTGTGAGCCCTTGGTGTGGGCATTTCCTCCCCGATTTGCTGCTGCCTGTTTTCCTCGAATCCCCCCCCTCCTTTGGGCTTGCGAAATCGTAGCAGATTTCCACCCTCGTATATTTATGTAATGAGGGTTGTGCTTTGACGATTGGTGGGTGGACTGGTGCACTAGAGGCGTGTGATTGCTTAACGAGTTGCTGCGCAGTTGGCAGAGGATGATTGGTACTGTGTTTAGTTAGTTCGCAGGGCACGGTCATGAATCTATCTGTGTGTATGCGCTTCCTCCATGTTTACATTTGGGGAAAACCTGAGATTTCCTTACCGAGTCGCAACATAGCTATCACCTGTCGGTGTCTTGCTTGCTATGTTAGGGTTTCGGGTTCTCTTTTCGACATCGAGGTGGTGTTTGTGTTAATTGCAGTAGTGGAATTGCTCAGCTACTTACTATGAATCGCATGTCCACATATTGGTCGTACATGCCTGCTTTTACTTAAGCAACAGATGGTCATACATAAGAAGGTGGAATCTGTATTTTTTAGACAAAGGTAATACATGCCTGCTTTTACTTAAGCAACAGATGGGAACTATGTTTGTTTTGGATTTTTATTCATATGTAACTCGATTATACTAGGTTTTCTTTTGGATATTCCTTTAATATAGTGCCGTGACCATCCTCGTTGTACCTGGAATACATGCCTGGTTTGGGGTTACTGATTATCTGTGTTCCTGGGCAAGACTGATTATTTGGTACATTTTTTATTGAATTATTAAACATTTTATGGGGACTTGGTGCTCGAGTTTATGTGGGGTAATATATAGCTCGTGAGACTTAGCTTAATCAATTGAGCAATGTGACTGAATGGTGTAGGCAATGAAGGTTATTTGTTTATTTCGTAAGCTATACAACGAATGTTGAGTGTACTTTTGACTTACAGACGGAAACCTGGTTGCGCTCTCTAATATGTATTATTTGCCATTGTGTGTACCTTCTTCTGAAATGCATTCTAACTTCTTTTGTGTGCTTTACAGAAGTTAGAAAAGGAGAAGTATGAAGACTAAAGACGGATCAGCAAGTTACGATGTCAGACTTTACCTACCGAAAGGACCTTCAAGAAATGTCACATTTTGATGACTGACTGCTCATGCATGCCTGCTTATGTCTGGGGCTATTTTTGTAAACCTCTTAAGATTTCCAGACAGTCACTATTTTAACCTTGTACAAACATAAGGGTGTTGTGGGCGTATCTTCCCATTTTTCTGTTCGAGCGTTATACACTATCCTAGGACCAGTTAAATAAATGAGGTGTTCTTATGTTTCCTCTCATCTTCTTATTTGTAGTCCATCTTTTTTAATCACATGATAATTGCAAAAGGAATGCTTACCGGTAACCAACTACCCCCTCTGATCCCAAAAGAGTGTCTTAGGTAGTGCTATTAGACTATTAGTTTGCACGTAATCAGCTCATTTCCTCGTACACTTTTCATCAACATACAGTAGTTCTGAGAACTGTTTGCTTTTCATCAACATACAGTAAATATATAGCTCCAACGCGGAGGCAGTAACTCAAGCAGATTCCATGAACACAATCAACTCAAGCGACAACACATTGTTCTATGCCATGACACATGTGGCAGAAGTCACAGAACACAAAGCAGCCACATAATTCACAAAGTTACTAATGAACCAAAACATGTGTACAGAAGTCAACTGTAATTCTGGAAACGCTAGCCTATTTATGCAACTCCAGGTGAAACAACACGAGTAAAGTCACCCTAACAAGAGTTGGTCCTATAACAGTCATGTGTCTACGTGTCTTCTCTTTCCCACTATGTCGTGAGCAACAGATAGACGAGGCCTTTCAAATATCCAACTATTTCGGATCCACCGAGCTTTGAAATTCCAAAGACCCTGTCGACGAAGGTTATCGGGACCTGGATAAGATAACCCCAAAGTTTAATTATCAAAGCTGAGATATTAACCAATCCTAGCACAAATGAAAATGGGTCAATGTGAAATGGATTACCTCTTCAATGCGATAACCTTTCCTAGTGGCTCTCACAATCATCTCCATTTGGAATACATAGCCCTTGCTGACGCATGAGGAGATTACATCTTCCAAAACACTTCGCTTATATAGCCTAGGAAATCAGCCACATCAGGCAACAGTAATTACGAGGATTTTATTCTATTGAGGTACTGTACAACGTTACACACCTAAATGATCCTGTCAAATCAGAAGCTCCGGGCCGCAGCAATGTCTGTGCTAGAACATTTGCTCCCCTGCTAGTCAATTTGCGCATAAGATTCCAACCATGGACACCACCGTTTTTAACATAACGGGTGCCGGTTACAATATCAGCGCCAGTTTCCTTTTGCTTCCTGGTCAAGGAAGGAACATGGTTAAAAAGATATTAGTGATTCTAAGTACTTATTTTCAGTGGGCTTGCAAAGGCCCAACTATACTACACTTCACTGAAGTAGTTTCAGTTACTGCATCCAACAGCAAACACAAAACAACTTGCAATCATCACGTAAGTACATATCTGTGACCTAGCTAGCAAATATACCATTTATAGAGCTGACAAGACCAAACTGAATAATGAAGCGAGGTATCACAAAACTATTTTGCCAGAGAAGAGACCACTCAAAACAGAACAGTATTTTCAAAGCACAAAGTAGGGCAGTGTCTGCGCCTGCACCAGCCTCTAAAAATATCTGCTGAGAATGGCTCAGAGAAAACCTTTCGCCGAATCATATCACATCACACTACTACCATCCCGGAACGAGAGGATCTCGATCATTCATGTCTGGGAGGCAGCCGTAAGACCGGCCTTTCAATTTCTCCTCACTGCCATAAATTGTAATCTATATCTAGAAACAAAGTAAACAAAAACTTATTTCGATAAAGGATCCAACAAAGAAAGAGGTGTAGCGACAAAAGGAGAACGAGCAATTGAGCGGAGGCGCTGTCATCCCTTGCGTCTCATATCAAGCAATTAAATTGGAGGGACCCTTTGTGCACTACACCCTGGGCGAGCACAAAAGTACAAACTGAGAGCCAGGAAGACGAGAGCGATTAAAGAAGGAATTATAAGGTGAGAAGTGGCCAGTGGACAGAATGGGCGCTCCTGTCCACCTTGCCGATCTTTTTGATCTGTGGAGTGTGCTTACTGAAACAATGAGGCCTTGATCGACCTGGCAGAACCGACTCTATAGGTAGCGGGAAAGCTCCAATATCTAATATGTGTAGTTGGTTACCCTAGCAAACATCTGGAAGGCCCAGGCAGGGCCAAAGTTTAGGTTTTTCTCCTGGTTTGTGTTACATAAGCGGATTCTCATGGCGGATGCCCTAGGGATAATGTGTCGGCAACACAGTCCAATCTACTAACTTCGCATCAGAGCTCCAGAAGCAGCACTCACATAGTCACATGTGTCTAGAATGCTCTCTCAGCACGCAGGTTTGGCACCTCCACACCTTGTGGACGGCTGGCTTTTACTCTGTTCAATGAGTGGTGGAAGGGGATTCTGGTCATGACTGAAAGAGTCACTGAAAGAAAAGCAGCCATATTCTTTATGTGAGTTTGAATGTGTGAAACAAGTGCAACAGTCGCATTCGACGCTACTAGATTAACTTGCAAAGAGGTGGCCTCCCTGGCTATGGAAGACGTCAACCAACATGCTTTTAGTTTAGTTCAGTGTTTGGAGTAGTCCACATGTGGACTCTCGGGTTCTTTTGTCTTGCTCATAAACAAGTACCCGTTGTGATTATGTTTTTTCTTTTCCAGTAATATAATAGGCAGTGCTCCGGCCAAAATACTAAGCGTAAAAATATAACCATTCTTTCTGGATAAATTTAAATGCATCTTTGGATATATAATTCTTACCTGATGAAGCTTGGCAAATACTTTGGCTGTTCAGAACAGAAAAAAGATTCAGTAACTAAAAGGAAAATAAATATTCTGAATAATTTAACAATGGCAAATAAAAGAGAGAGAAAGTGTGTAGAATTATACATGATGAGATAGATCTGCATCCATTATAACAACGAAGTCCCCTGAGGCATGCTTTAATCCATGTACATATGCAGTACCTGAATGTTTACAGCTGCTTGTTACCACAAACATCAATCATAATATTTTCACTGTAAGTAGAAATGGGCATCTGAGCTCACCAAGTCCTAGCTTCTTTGGTCTAGCTCGCAGTAGCTGGCAGGTAAAGGACATCACAGTAAGTCATAACCAAAACCTGGACCATATATATAAAAAAAGTATATAAACTCGTACATCTCATGTTTGTGAAATTACTTACAACACGGTCTTCACCATATACTTGCTGCAACTGTTTTACGATGTCTTGAGTTCCATCGGGGCTTCCATCATCCACAATAATGATTTCAAACTTGGCATCCCTACGGTCGAAAGTTACAACATCACTAGTTCAGTAAAACAAATGTAACAACCTTGCCATTTGGCATACACACAACATTATGCTATAACAGGATAATAGGAGTATTCAGCAGCAACAAAAAACAGGTTGTGATGCTGACCAAATATTACAACTTACGAGTATAAAGCTGGAACAGAAAATATATTGGAAGTAACAAATAACGTGGTACATGATGGCATTCTCGAATAACCATTACATACACTGTGAATACAAAAGGAGCCAACACTTGAAAGCCCTAGAGAAAAGTAGGTCCTCCGAACTCAAAGTAAGATGGTGTACTCCTAACAACCAGTTGAGATAGCCAATAAATATGGTTTGCAATTTCCTTTTAGCGCAATCGAGCAAACTAGACACACCAGCACAATGATCTACCGTCTATAATACGAACACTGGTAAGTGATAAAGATATAGTTTGCCACCACCTGTAACTGCGGCATAACATTTCCGAGTCTCCGAAAAATAACACTGAAGTGAAATCTAGTTTGAAAATAGTCTAAGATGCAGCAGTGATCATATCACACGGTGTGAATTGAACACAGTAGTGAATTTTAAAGGTGTGTTACAGTAGCACTATGTGAATACAAAATGAGCCAACACTAGTAAGCCCTAGAGAAAAGTAGGTCGTTCAATTTCAATAAGACGGTGTAACCTGACAAATAACACTGAAGTGCAATCTAGTTTCAAATTAGCCATATGGCACTGTCACCTTGATCTTGTTCCTTTTGTGAGATCTTCTCACAAGATAAAGTGGACAACAGAGGTAATGCAAATGCACACAACAACGCTAGCATTTATCAACTACATCGGATCTAAGCTGCAGCAGTGATCATATCACATGGTGTCAATTGAACGCAACAGGGAATTTCCACAGTGGCACTATGTGATGAGAGAATGGACTAATAGGCGATCAAATTTTCCGCTCAACATGTGCGTGTGAATCTGAGAGCTGCTGGCAGTAAATTGTAACTTGTAATTTCGATTGCGGTCGATGCAACCCGCCCTCAGGGTCATCAGAAACATGAACGTCATCCGCCCAAGCCGATCTAGACTCTTGAGAGTCAAAAGAGGATGAGCAGATCGGCTGGCAAACAGGAGGGGGAGACGGGAGGATGGATTACGGGAGGTGCTTGAAGATGAGGTAGACGATGATGGCGACGTTGAGGCGCTCGTTGTAGGTGGGCACGATGATGCTGTACTCCGGCCTGCCGCCGCCCGCCTCCCCTAGTCCCTTCTCCATCCCAGGATCGACCGAGCACAGCAGCAGATCTCCTCTTCTCGGTGCGCGCTCTCGGCGAAGAGCGCCGCTGCAGCCGCCGTTGGGCAGGACGAAAAGGGAGAGCCGGCGAGATGGGCGAGGCCGATTCTGCGTCCGCCGCTGTCGAGTCGGAAGCAGGAGCAGCTCCGGTAAGTCGGGCTCCGATGATGGGCCGCGGAAGGAGTACAGGCCCGTTTTCATGTGGGCTTCCGCTAGGGAAAGCTTAACCAGAATTTTGTCGCTCTACTAATATTATATCTCTAAAAAAAACTATTTTGTCCAGTTCAAAAAAATTGTCTAAAAAAACTATTGCCCGTATTTTTTTAAAATAAAGTTTTAAAGTGTCTGAAGGACCAAGGCAGGCAGCGTCTGAACTCCAACTGACATAGTCCCCGACGGTGGCCGTGTTGCTTTCATGGTGCGGCGACAAAAAGGATCTAATCGCGTTTCCATTTGTCCATGTAAAGCCCTCCATGTAAAATGCATGGTTTGGTTTTTCTTTTCTTTGGGTCCTGTAATAGGTTGTAAAATGTTGGTTCTTATTGAAGCCTTTCTTTGTTTGGACCTTTATTTGTAAAAGCCCTACCCAATTGAAAGGATTGGGACCTCCTCCTCCCCATCTTCCGCCCCGATCTACTTGATGGTAGCAGGAAGAAGAGACCTCCATAGGCCAAGCCTCCATCCATAGAAGCAACGTGCTTATTATGGGTGCCTTTGTCGAGATCCAATACCAGCCTAGTGATGATCCAACACCCACATACGCTGCTCGTGGACACGTAGAGGAGGCACAGATCGGCGAAACACGTCATCGCCAACTTGGCATACCTATACACAACCCTAGAGAAGACCTACAAGTCTACAACGGATGTGGGACTTCAAAACCTTTGACGAGAGATGAAATGAGAAAAATGGACTTAGAAAACTGAATTTTGTCGCTGCGTTTCCAATGCTAGGCGCTTAACTTTTTAAGCGATTTCCCTCCTTAAAAATTTATGTCATTATGCGATTTTCGTGTGGAAACATAAAAAATGAAACGACTACGCATCGTGAAAACGGTTTTATTCGCATGCCATGCATGCCAAAAGCTAATTCGCAGCCACAGCCACACGGAAAATAATTCAATGGGACCTGGCCATAGCCACACTGCTTGCTATACTGTTCTGTTGTGCACTTGTGCTTTCCTGCACACTTGGCTGCAGTTCACTACTCTATTTTGTGTAGTACTCCGTATCTGCTATAGAGCGATGGACAGAGCACACAACTTTTGTGTCCGTACCTACCAATTAATAAGTGTTTTGTTCACGTGTTAATTTTGGACCTTTTAACCAATTTATTTTACCCACTTATCTGAAAATAAATAACTTTTCTGAACTTGTATGTCAATGTCACCTACTAGTCGACGTGCTAGCAGATACTGATTTGCGCGTGAAAGATCAATGAAGACCAATGAGAGAGGGAGAGAGACGTGCCAGTTACAAAAAGATTTGTGCAACATTTGGTACATGGGGTACCGGCGTGCAGTGTCTCTGCTGGGCTTGTCTGTATTTACTGCAGCGGTAGTCTTTGCCGTAGCCCGTACTGGTCTTTCAGGCTTTTGGAACCCTAAGGTAGACTGTAGAGCGCCCCGCATTGCTGCACAGCTCCCAAAGTCTCCAGCCAAAGTTCCTTTTTTATTCGAAATTTGGGTTTTCGAATTTTTCAATACTTTGAACTTAAATGAAAGTTTGGAATTTGTAACAGTTATAAATTCAGAAAGGTCAAGTTTGAAAAAGTTAACAAAATAAACGATTTGAGTATGAATCAGAACACCCATCTTTATCAATTATATTTTTGTAGGAACTAGGGCAATTGAAGGTCACCCGTCTCGACAATTATTTCCATGCTGCGTCCGAATGCTCATCCTGGTCGTGCAATTACTGTATCTAAAGGGACAACTAGTTATCATATCGTATTCACGTCCTCTCGCGACAGTAAGTTAGTATTAGGCGTTGGGCTTTACAATTTGAAAATAATTGGTTTCATGTATTTTACTTAAAGCAGAAAAAACTATATTGGAGTATCCAACTATTTCTAATGAGATTTTTAACAAAAAAAATCCCCAATAAAGTTTAAGCTTCCATTTTAGGAGATTTCAATCCAAAACATAACCACCTTCAACTAGTAGTATATATTTATGGATTGTCTAAATCTCAGTCGACTTATTTAATTAAATCTTAGTCGGTTTGCACACAATTGTATCTCATGTACAACTCTAAGTTTAGCTGAAATTCCAATGCAAACATGATGACTAAGGTGTCGACTTAGATTTAACTAAATCTTAGTCAGTTGCACACAATTGCATTCCATGTGCACCTCTGAGTTTAGCACGAATCACGACGCAAATCTAACAGCTATGAAGTTGATTAAGTAAGTTGCACACAATTGTAAACTATGTGCAACTCTCATATTAGCACGAATCACAATACAAAATCCAGGCGATCGCAAGAGCCTTATACTCTGACTCTGTACTAGACCGAGACACCGTGGCTTGTTTCCGAGCACTCCAGGCGATCAGATTAGGACCATAGAAGATAGCATATCCCTGAAAGGACACGGATGTCGCCTAGAGGGGGGGGGGGGGGGGGTGAATAGGCGATTAAAATTCTTTTACGGTTTAGGCTTGAATAAATACGGAATAAAACTAGCGTTTAATTTATCAAGCACGAAACCTAAACAAGCTAGGTTTACCTATGTGCACCAACAACTTATGCTAAGCAAGATAAACAAATATGTGATAGCAAGATATATTACTTCAAGCTCGAAGGCTATCACAAAGTAAATAGCATAAGTAAGAAGCTCGGGTATAGAAATACCGAGGCACTTGGAGACGATGATTTATCCCGAAGTTCACTTCCCAATGGAAGCTACGTCTCCGTTGGAGCGGTGCGGAGTCACAAAGTGATCTCCGAATAGCCGTCAAATGGCACACCGTAATCTCCTTCGTGCCTATACCAATGTAGAGTGCCACGAGCCACTATGGGACACTTGAGGGTGGTCACCGAACCCGTACAAGGATGAGGCACACTCCACAACTTAATTGGAGGCTCTCACCGGAATCCCGCGGCTCCCAAAGCCACAAGACTCACAAGGTTGAGGCACGACTCCACAACTTAATTGGAGGCTCCAAACTATCCCGCGAGCCACCAAAACTCCGAGATCAACAAGGACCGTCTAGGGCACCCCAAGTACCCAAGAGGACAAGCTCTAGGGAACCCCAAGTACCCAAGAGTAACAAGCTTCTCAACTTCGATTTCCACGTATCACCGTGGAGAACTCAAACCGATGCAACCGATGCAATGAAGGCAAGACCACTAGAGGTGGTCAAATCCTTCACTCCCAAATCCCACCAAAAGCAACTAATGCTTGTGGGGGGAGAAGAGAGGAAGAACAAGGAAGAACTCAACAAATGGAACTCCAAGATCTAGATCCAAAGGCTTCCCCTCACTTAGAGGAGAGATGGATTGGTGGAACAATGGATCTAGATCTCCTCTCTCTTTTCCCACTAAATGGAGGCAAGAATCATGGAGGGATAGAGAGTTAGCAAAGCTCAAGAAGGTCAACAATGGTGGCAAATTTCGAGCTCAAGAGTTGGGGTCTCCTTGGGGAAGAAGACCCCTTAAGTAGGTAGGTGAGAAATCTGCCCGTTGGCCAGTTTTCGCGCAGGGTCAGAAGTTCCGGACATTCACCCGGAACTTCCGGATATGTGGGAAATTTGCCCGTTGGCCAGTTTTTGCGCAGGGTCGGAAGTTCCGAGACTAAGAGCGGAAGTTCCGCTCCACCGGAACTTCCGAGCCAACTTCCGAACGAACTTCCGCTTATGAAATGAAAACACCCGAGAGCAAAAATACTAAGCGGAACTTGCATCGGAACTTCACCCGGAACTTCCGATACTCGGAACTTCCGGGAAAACGAGCGGAACTTCCGCAATAGGAAAACCTGAAATGCAATAACTTTCTCGTTCGAACTCCAAAACAGGTGAATCCAATTCTGTTGGAAAGGTAGCGACAAGAGCTTTATTAAGGGTCACAAATATAGAGGGGATACCACACATGGGAAGGTGTGGACCCTATCTCGAAGGTGGACCAATAATATTTCCAACCTGAAAACGCAACAAGTTTTCCATACGAAATCCGTTTTCGGAGAACTTGGGCTTGTCATGAAGATCACAACAAGCACCAAAACCCAACAAAGAGAAAATCCAAATAAGAACCAAGAAAGATGATGAAGGCAAGTATGCAAAGGTTTGAGCTCTCCCCAACTGATACGCTAAAGCTCAATCGAGAGCCCCTCTTGATAGTATGGTATCTATCCTATAACCCTATCATACCTTTGCCTTGCGCATACCACTTGAGCTAGATGACGTCGATCTTGATCTCTTCAAGTGGACCACCTTTCTTGATTGCGCTTCGCTTGGTGAAGACTTAAACATTGCTCCCCCATACTCCACTATGGGAGAGCCTCTCTTAGGCACATCTTCACAAGAACATTATCTCTAAATGGGTGGCAAGCTTCAAGCCTAGGATTTCTTCGAGATGCTCCTCTTGAACTTGCGCTTCTCAACATTGATGACGATCACCACTTGACTTCATCGATCATGGGCCATATGAAATCTTCATTTGATGCAAGCCCATAGAAAGATACCTAACCACACATAGAAATGCAACACACATATCATGGGTTAGTTCACAAAGCTATATGGACAATTGCTTACCATACCAAGAGATACATGATCCCACTTGGTACATCTTGTAGCTTTGTGTGTTGATCAATACTTGATCAACCTTGTATCTTTTCTTCTCTTTTCAATAGATGATGTCTTGAAGATAACCATGAATGATCACATAATTCTTTTCTTCAAGACATACTTGCAATATGCTCAACTCGATGATCTTGATGCCAAATACTTCATTATATCAATATATTCATGGCATCAACCTTGAATCCAACATATGGAGTTCAAGCATGGTCTATGGACAAACACTACAAGTAAAACTCAATGCAACCATTAGTCCATAGGGATTGTCATTAATTACCAAAACCACACATGGGGGCGCCATGCCCTTTCAATCCCCCCGTGGATCGCCGATCATCAGGATTACCAGCCCAATCTGCATCAGAAAACGCAGAGAGAAGGCCAGAGGGAGCACGCCGAAGATGAACTCCCTGTGAGATGGTTGCATGAACGTAGCGGAGAATACGTTTAACGGCAGACCAATGCGGATGACGAGGAGTCTGCATGTACTGGCAGACTTTGTTGACAGCAAAAGACAGATCAGGCCGAGTGACAAGCAAGTACTGGAGACCACCTACCATGCTGCGGTACAGGGTAGCATCATCAGGAGACAACGGATCACCAACAGTAGCAGTGAGGCGATCGGTGGTGGTCATAGGCGTGGACGACCCTTTGCACTTGAGCATCCCGGCACGGCGCAGAAGATCAAGTGCATATTTTTTCCGAGTGAGAGCAAGGCCTGAAGACAGAGTAGCAACCTCAAGCCCCAAAAAATAGTGCAAAGGACCAAGATCCTTGACAGCGAACTCAGAACGCAGCCCTGCCACAAGACGATCTGTAGCAGTGGAGGAAGAGCTGACCACAATGATGTCGTCGACATATACCAAGAGATACATGGTGATATCCGGCCGACGAAGCATGAAGAGTGAAGTATCCGCCGTGGAGGGAACAAAGCCATGAGCCCGTAGAGCACTCCCAAGACGTGCATGCCAAGCACGAGGGGCCTATTTGAGACCATAGAGGGCCTTGACAAGCCGACATAGATGTTGAGGCTGAGCTGGATCAACAAACCCTGGAGGCTGACGCATGTAGACCTCCTCCTCAAGAACACCATGGAGGAATGCATTCTGAACATCAAGCTGATGAAGATGCCAGCCATGGGTGATAGCCAGAGACAACATCAATCGAATAGTAGTGGGCTTGACAACCGGACTGAAAGTATCCTCGTAGTCAAGTCCATAGCGCTGCTTGAACCCTTTCGCCACCAAATGCGCCTTGTAGCGCTCAACCGAACCATTAGACCGACGCTTCACTTTAAACACCCATTTGCAATCGAGGATGTTGATGCCTGGACGGGGTGGAACAAGTGACCAAGTCTCATTACGGAGAAGAGCTTGGTATTCAGCCTCCATAGCCTCACGCCAGTGAGGAACTCGAAGAGCATCGTGATGGTTGACAGGCTCCAGAGAGGTGTCAGAAACACCATGAGTGGTGCACGCAGCGAGCCACGCCACAGAGCCATCAGTCCAGACCTTGGGCCGGGAATTCCCAGTCATACTGCGCGTCGTGGGCCGAATAGGCGCAACAGCCGGCTGCGCAGGCGGCGAAGAAACAGAGAACGCCGGGGCAGGAGACGGCCCAGCGGGCGAGGCGGAGTCCGTCGCACTGGGCGGAGCAGAGCCTGATGAAGGCGAAGGCGCGGGAGAGTCCGGCGGCCCATGGGCCGATGCAGGCGTGGACGGGGACTCGGCTGGGCCAGGCGACGACCAGACGCAGCCCGTGCATGGTCCTGCATGGGGCTGCTGACCGACGGCGAAGGATGATCGACGTGATCCGAGGCAGGAGGATCGCTCAGCAGCTCAAGCCGTGCGCCGCGCCCAGTTCCTGCACCATGGTTAGGAAGAAGAACAGGAGAATACGCAATATCTGCAAATTGGTCAATAGAGGTGGTGGTGGAATCGACAGGTGTGGTGGAGGAAGTGGATGGCAAGTTTGCAAAAGGGAACACATTCTCGTCAAACACGACATCTCTAGAGATATAAACTCGATTAGTAGGAACATGCAAACACTTGTACCCCTTATGAAGAGAACTGTAACCAAGGAAAACACACTTTTTGGAGCGAAACTCTAGCTTATGGTTATTGTAAGGGCGAAGATGTGGCCAGCAGGCACAACCAAAAACTTTGAGAAAGGAATAATCGGGAGTTTCATGGAGTAATTTCTCTAGAGGGGTGCTCATCTCAAGAACACGTGTGGGCACTCTATTAATAAGAAAACACGCTGTGGAAAACGCATCACTCCAAAAGTGGAAGGGTACAGAGGCATGTGCAAGTAGAGTAAGACCAGTTTCTACTATATGACGGTGTTTGCGTTCAGCAGCCCCATTTTGCTGGTGAGTATGGGGACACGCAACACGATGAGTAATACCAAGTTTCTGAAAGAACGTGTTGAGGTTGCGGTATTCGCCCCCCCCCCCCCCCCCCCCCCCCCAATCCGTTTGGACATGTAAGATCTTATGCTGCAGTAAACGTTCCACATGTGTTTGAAATTGTATAAAAACATTAAAAACATCAGACTTGCGTTTGAGCAAATAAAGCCACGTGAAATGACTAAAAGCATCAATAAAACTCACATAATAGTTATGACCACTAACAGAAGTTTGGGCAGGGCCCCAGACATCGGAATATATCAGCTCTAAAGGAGCTTTTATTACATGTGTAGATGATGAAAAAGGTAATTGGTGGCTTTTGCCTTGCTGACAGGCATCGCACACATGAACATCTTTATTACTAGACTCAATGGGAAGAGCATGCTTATGAATAACATGCTGGACGACTGGAGCAGCCGGATGACCTAAACGACAGTGCCATTTGGAGGATGACACTCTAACACCAGTGTAGACTTGTTTATTGGAAGAAGCAGCAACAGGATAAAGACCACCATGCGCCCGACCTCTAAGGATGGTTGCCCTCGTAACGCGGTCCTTCACAAGACAATCAAAGGGATGAATTTCCACAAAAACATTATTATCTAATGCAAGCTTGTGAGCAGAAAGGAGATTACGCGTGACTCGAGGAACATATAGGACATTTTTAAGATGAAGTGGCCTATTGGAAGGAGTAGCAAGGGTGGATTGACCAACATGAGATATGCGCATACCTGAACCATTAGCAGTGTGCACATGGTCTTTCCCTTGATACGACTCCTTGACGTGGAGCTTGTCGATGTCGCCAGTGAGGTGGTCGGTGGCGCCTGAGTCCATGTACCAGGCAGGGTCAATCTGGTACGTCGCAGGAGGAGCATGGCCGTGGTTAGCACCGTGGCTCACCATGGCGAACTGGCGCTCCATGTTGGCGCCGTCATTGCCGACGCCGAGGAAGTCCTTGTCGAAGCGTTTCCAGCACCGCGCAGCGACGTGGCCAACTGTGTTGCACAGCTGGCAGATAGGACGGTTCCCGTCCTAGGTGTTCCAGCGGCGGCCGCCACCGCCACCAGAACTGCCCGGTGCACTCGGAGTAGAGTTGTTGGAGTGCGGGAGCTGCGAGGACGATGTCGGCTTGGTGGGGAAGGGCGGCTTGGAGTAGCCGCCAGTGTTGCCGTAGACCGACTTGGGAGGAGTACCACGCCCAGCACCACCCCGGAACGCGGCGTTGACAGAGGAGTTGGGGAAGCTGGCAGCAGCCTTGGCGCGCCTGGCCTCCACCCTCTGCTCGGTGAAGAGGAGGCGGGAGTGCAGATCACGGGCAGAGATGGGCGTCTCGCGCCGTTGACGTTCTCGGCGAGGTTGTCGTAGTCCTCGTCCAGCCCCTTGAGCACATACGCAGAAAATTCTTCTGGACGAAGGGGCTGCCCCAGCGCCGTAAGCTGGTTCGAGAGGTTCTTGATCTTGTTGAAGTATGCGGAGGCGGAGGAGTTGAGCTTGTGGACCTCGCCCAACTGCGTACGATTCTGCACAGACTGTGCAGTAGATTGCTGGGAGAAGCTTTCTTCCAGCGTGACCCACGCTTCCTCCGCGGTCGCGGCGAACATGATGAGGCCGCCCACCTGCGACATCAGAGAGGAGACGATCCCAGAGAGGATCGCTTGGTCCTGCATCACCCACAAGCGATGCTCAGGGTTTAAGACGGAGACGGTGCGGCCGCCCTCGAGCTGCTGCAGAAGACGCTCCGGTGGACACGGGTACGATCCGTCGACGTACCCCATGAGGTAGCGGGATCGAAGCAGCGGGAGGATCGCGGCACGCTAGAGGAGGCAGTTGTCCCCCCCGCTCAGCTTGATGGTCATTAGATTGCTGAAGTTGAACGGTATCCGACTGGCGCCGCTTCCGGACGAGGAGATCGTTGTTGAACCGTATCCTCTCAAGATTTTCTGGCGCCGCTTCCGGACGAGGAGATCGTTGTTGAACCGTATCCGACTGGGGGTGATCAACATTGATGATTATTTCATATGGAAGAGAGGTGTTGTTGGTACGCTCGGCTTCTGCTCTTACCAAAAATGCACCGAAGCTATTCACATGCTTGTATATGGAGTTATCGGTGATCTTGTGGATGAGTACGTGCCGATGAGTGAGTCCACATGACTAGAAGCAATGTACAAATTTTGCAAAGTTGTGGTTCAGGTCTTTGGCCCGAAGTACTTGAGGGAACCCACTGTTTCACTGTTGAGGACACGACCCGACTCTTGTCGATCAATGAGTCCACTGGCTTTTCTGAGATGATCAACATCATCGATTGTATGCACTGTGAGTAGAAGAACTGTACATTTGCATGGCAGAGGCAGTTGAAGGGACATGTTGGACAGTGCACAGTGATACCTCAGGCCGTGGCATCACATTATCTGTGGATTTTACAATCTTTTTTTGGGCATGGCCGGTTCACACAATGATATCAGTATGCTTCAGCGGTCTCCGGTGTTCAACAGTCTCTGTCATGGCAATTCCCCTAGGTGAACTACCAGATCAATGGCGACACATATAACAAGGCATACTATCTAGCTGATGTTATTTACCCTACATGGACTATATTTGTGAAGACAATCCCCAATCCATCTGATGAGAAGAAGAAAAAGGTTTCCAAAGAATAAGAGAGTGCTAGGAAGGATATGTAGTATGCTTTCGGTGCACTATTGTTCGGCACCCTGTTAGAACATGGAGCAAGAAGACCATGTGGAAGGTGATAATAGATTGTGTGATCATGCACAACATGATCGTAGAGGATGAGCGCGATGATGACAAACATTGCAGTTCCAGTGTGAGTTGGTTGAGGCCAAGGAGTGGTAGCTTTTACTCAGTTACTCGACTTTCAGCGTGACATGCGTGAAAAAGAGACTCATATTCAGCTCGAAAATGATTTGATGGACCATGTGCGGCAGCACTACAAAAACCGGTAGTTCCATTTGCTACAATTTATTATTTATTTGTGAAACGGTTTGTATTATTTACTGAACTATCTGAATTGTAATAGTAAAGATGCCTGTATTATTAGCTGAAAATTTTGTTTGGTTAAACCATCTGTATTATTTGCTTAAATTTATGTTGTATGGAACGGCCGAGGCAAAAATAACTAAAATGATATAAAAATGGCTGAGCGGACCAAATGGGTCGCCCCATTAGGTGTAATGGCCTACGAAAGGGGGACATGGGCTGAACACCTATCCGTTTGGCGACCCAAATGGATAAAAGGCAGACATAAATCGTGTTCGTTTGCCTCGGACTGTTGGAGTTGCCCTTATAAACTTCAAAAAAGAATTTAATTTCGAGTGTAAAAAAATCATAATTTTTCCTATATGCGTTCACATACGCTGCATATTTTTGTAAAGTTTCCGTGAAGAAGTCGTCCTATTTTGTGCTATAGGAAAAACCAAAATTGTGGGAATAAGAAACTCCTTTTTTGGTTAAAATTATCTTCCCGGCCTTTGATGAGAAAGAAGTTTTTTTGGACACTAGAAAAACAATTTTGAAAATCAAAAGCACGAGTTACCCCCAGGCCTAAATTTTTGAAAAAATACACTTAAATAAACAAAGCTAACCAATATTATTCAATTTTCTTATTGTTATTTTACAACGGATTTGAGCAAAATATAAACCTAACCCTAAACTAAACCACATCGTCGGAGAGGATGAAATCCTATCTAGCCGACAATGACAAAAATTGTGCGAGGCCCACATGTCATGCGGGTCGTCAGAACAGTGGTACGTCTCCGACATGTACTAAGGTGCGCTAGCGGCCATGCGTGTTATCCGGGTCGTCAGAATGGCAGTACGCATCGTCTGCGGATACAATGTGCTCTCCGATGTGCAAGACGCGCTAGGGGACCGACGTGTCATCCGGGCCGTTAAAATGGCGATATGCATCGCCGACGGCTACAACATGTTCTCCTACACGGGCCTTGCGCGCGAAGGCCAGACGTGTCTTGGGGTCGTTGGGAACATGCAGATGCGAGGAGGCTCATCGCCTTCCCGCACCTCATATGTCTCCGATTTCGATGCTAGAGGAGTTGATGGAAGGCTACGTCGTCCCTTTGCCTCTACGTAATCCCGATGACTCAGAGGACACATGACCATTCTCTTGTCGGAGAGCATTGTTGCTGCGGAGCCTCTACCATAACCATTGTTGGGGATATCATTTATCGGGAACTTATCGGTCGATCCAATATAAGGGGTAAGTCGGCCGATTTAGGCATATCAGCTGATTTATCGGCCGATTTATCTTATCGGTGAGACACTGATAAACGATAAATCGACATCTTTATCAGAATATCAGAAGATATCTTAACAGTGACCATGACTCTCTCCCACCAAGGCCCCAACCTAGAGCATGCCGGCACATCGACCTCTCTCACTCCAACAAAGAGGATAGGGTTAGTTTTAAATTTTGTTCAAATCGTTGTAAAATATCAAGAAATTTTTGTGAAAATTATAGTGGGATGTACAATTTTTTTAAAAAATCTGGGGCCAGCACCAATAGGTCCGGACTCTTTTATTTGGGGTGCTGGATGGATACCGTGTATATACTCTTGTCCTCCTTGCACCCAACGCAGCTGCCCAGCCCACCAGCATCAGGCCACGAACAAGTTTCTTTGCACGCTGGGTGGGTCTCACGCTGAACCAAGTACCGGACGTGTTTGGGTGTAATAAAAAAGCGGAATTTTTTTTTGAGATTGATTTTTTTTTTCGAGATTGAAAGCGGAATTAGTTTGGGTAATGTTTTATAACATCATTATTTTGGGAATGCGATCCTCGCATTATGGCGGCAACACCTCCAACTATTGGGTTACATGTGGCCTCCCGCATTTGTTTTCAAATTAAAGTCTCTACTAGTATACGTCAGTCGGCGACGTAGCAATTGGCCCACGAGGACGGAGTGCGGTCTCCCCCTCGACTATGCAAATAATAGTAGGTGGCATAGATAATGTGAGAAACGGTCATTAAGTTTGGGTTGAAACAATATATTGCGCAAATACCAGGGGGCATTGGAGAAATCTACACGTCTTTAACTAGCCCCTCTGCGCATCTTCTTCGAGGCACGCCCAAATCGTCTCCCCACCTGCCTCCACACTGCACCCGAGACGAGCATGGCTTCAAAGGACGGCGGCAACAACGGCGACGGTGGCTCCTCGAAGCCACCGCCGCCCCATGGAAAGCAGCCGGTGCCCGAGTCGACCGAAGACAAGCCTGCTCGTAAGCTGATCATCTTCATGCTATTTTCTTTCTAGCCTACAACTTCTAGTTCCATTCTTCCTTTTTGTATCTTTGACAAATTGTTTCTGTATGATCTGCAGAGGAGAACGACAAGGAGGTAGCAGCAGCTGATAATAAGGGAAAGGGAAAGCTGGTGGTGTCCCAGGCTGCATCTGGTTCTACCAAGATCAATGATGATGAGACGGCTGCAAGTAAGTACAGTACTACAGGAGTAGAGTTGTTAATAGATCTGGAAGATTTCGGTTTTCTGTAGTATAACATCCTCGTTCTTGTTTCCAGTCCATGCTGTTACTTATAAATCTGCAAGATTTCGTTTGCTGATCATCTTCATGCTATTTTTCTTTCTTGCCTACAACTTCTAGTTCCATTCTTCCTTTTTGTATCTTTGACCAATTGTTTCTGATTGATCTGCAGAGGATAGCGACAAGGAGATAGCAGCCGCTGATGATAAGGGAAAGGAAAAGCTGGTGGTGTCCCAAGCTGCATCTGGCTCTACCAAGATCAATGATGATGAGACGGCTGCAAGTAAGTACAGTACTACAGTATTAGAGTTGTTGATAGATCAGGAAGATTTCGGTTTTCTGTAGTATAACATCCGCGTTCTTGTTTCCAGTGCATGCTGTTACTGATAAATCTGCAAGATTTCGTTTGCTGTTGTGTAACATCTGTATTCTTGTTTCCAGTGCATGCTGCAATCGCTGCACTTTCACAGGCGCCAGCAACCAACCCGGGCCTGGAGGATGCAGGGAAGACGAAAAGAGCTAGAGATGCATCCGAGGCAATGAAAGACAAGAAGCCAAAACTTGGTATAAATTTCTACCGAAACCCACTAATTTTGCTAAGCAAATTCCTTACCAAGAAAAGCTTTGTTCTTTGCAGAGGTAGGTAGCCCTACGAGGGGAAAGGCCTTTGCGATATCTGGTTCACTAGGTAACACCATTGTCCTCCTGTTTCTAAGTTTTATGGTTTAGGTTTGTGCATGTGGATACCAAGATCAGTTTTCGACATGATTTCGACAGGCACACTCTTGGCCGACAATCCCGCTCTTGCCTACGGTGCAGTGAGGTCTGCTATACAGTCAGGATACGTGGGGTTCTGCTGTGCCAGATGTGTGGCGTGAACGCAGCCACGACTTCCCTCCACCATGTCGACTTGCACCGTTGTGTGTGTTCACTCTGCTTGCCGAGTGTGGCAGCCGCGCCTCTGCAGACCCGTGCCAGGTTTGCCTGCGCCTGTCCAACGAGTATCTGGGCAAAACCAACTAAGGTATCCTCGCATGTTTAGCTTCTGAAACTTAACTCTATCCTTACGCATGATCCCTGTAATTTTGTTGATTGTTTTCCTTTTCTAATGTACGTCGTTCCACGAGATTGGATGGACTGCACGGGCATACTTCGTTTTTGTCTAGTTTTCTTTGTGTTACCTCGTCTCTGTGTGAGCCGTGGACTGGTCGTCAGAGGTGTGTGATTGCTCGCATTGTTGCTGATCAATGCTGCATTTAGTTAGTTGGCAGCACGATTCAGTTATCTGTTGCATACCTTCGTCTGGACCTGAGATTTCTTTGCGGGGTCACACCGTAGGAATCACCTGTTGGTCAGGTACTTGCCATCAATCAAATATGGTGTCAGGTTCCCTTTTCGACACCCAGGTGGTGTTTATGTTAATTACAGTAGTGGAATTGGTCAGGTACTTGCCATCAATCAAATATCCACAATGTTGGTTCAAGACTATATTCTGCTCATAAAAGCAAATCTTTAGTTTTTTAGGTAAGCTATACAACGAATGTTGAGTGTACTTTTGGTTTCCAGGCTGAAACCTGTTGGCTCTTGGTTATTCCTTTAATATAGTACCGCGACTATCCTCACTGTATCTAGAATAGCCTGCTGGTTTTGGATACCAAGAAATTATTAGGCTTCATTTGCTCTACGTACCTACTTATGTGGTTGATTGAAAATTCATAAATTAATATGACAACTTTTAGTCAAATCTAGGGTAAAGTAGAGTTGTTCTCCTTAAAATGCATTGGTTGATGTTCTTTTGTCATTGTGTAAATCTTCACAATGAAATGTCTTCTAACTTCTTTTTGGTGCTTTACAGGGAATGAGAGTTTGAAGACATAAGAGGCTAGGTTCAATCACTGCACAAGAGAACAATTTTTGGACAATTGCTAGATCATTTGTGGGCGTGCGTCTTGCACATTTTATGTAAAACTTTTAATGCTCGAGACATTTCCTTAATTTGACAATGGACCATTCGGATGCTCCGTCATCTCTGTACGCACTATTTCGCCTGGGTTGTACGCACGCTGTGCCTTTTAATGCTCGAGACATTTCCTTAGTTTTTCTTATGTTACCCGCTCATATTTTTTTTGTACTCACTGCTAACTAAATAGTTATCCTTTGGAAGTTTTATCTTCATCAATACCATGTAAAAAAATTATAGTTCATTTTGAGGCAGGAACCAGCAATTTTTTCAATTCAATCAACTTATGCAACAAATAATGTGCTATGCCACGATACATGTTGCAGAAGTCATCGAACAAAAGCAGCTACATCACATGATTCATTACTCATAAGCGAAAACTTATGCCCAATTTTAACTGCAAGTATGAAGACGTTAGCATATACTCCCTCCGTTCGGAAAAGGATGTCACAAAAATGGTCATCCTTTTCCGAACGGAGAGAGTATATGCAACTCAAGGTGAAGCAATGTAAGAAAGGTCACTCTTAACAAAAAGTTTGTACTCACCAGATACATGAGGACTTATAAATATGCCACAATTTCGGATCCATCTATCTTTGTATGATTGTTTGCTGCGTCCGTGCCAGTTCTGCTGCTCATAGTTGGCAGTGCGTGATCCATTTTTCTGTCGCTTTGGGGAAAACCTGAGATCTTCATGGAGAGTTGCATCATAGCTATCACCTGTGGGTGTCTTGCTTGCTATGTTAGAGCATCTCAAGGGTATTGGACGCGCCGGCACGAATTTGCACCCACCTACGCTCGCGCCAAAGTTGCGGGACGATCCCAATAGACCGCCCGGCAAGACCGGTTCGCGCCCTCTCTGTGGAAAAAACCCCAACCGACGCTCCCAATAGCACTAAAGTTGTCGGACGATCCCAATAGAGCGTCTGGCAAGCCCGCTCGATGTCTGTTTGTAGGGAGCCAACCGGGGGCGCCGACAACAGCGATAACGCGTGCCACGTTGCATACTGATGGATCAGACTGGTCACTCAGCGACTAAAAAATGGCCAGCATAATTTACTGCAGATGGTAGGCGACCAGTTAATCACCTACCGGTTTCCAATGATGCGTAGACGCGTCATGCCTCGCCTTTCCGGCGTGCCTCGCTGGAGTAAGTGCGCCTGATTAGACTCCCCGCCGTCTTTATAAGCGGCGCCACCCCCTGGCCTCCATCGGCGCTCTGCTCTCTTTCTCTTCCCTCCTCTTCAATCCAACACCACAACTGGTGAGCAGGGCTATTGCGCACAACGACGAAGCCGGATGCATCAGAAGCAGGGGCGGCAACGGATACAAGAGCTACGTGAGGAAAGACGAGGCGACGTTCCTCTCTAAGCACCATATCTCAGTGCGGCCAGGGTGCGCCTCCCCGACAGCTGGGCGATGGGCTCGCTGGGATACACCGTTCCGTCTCTTCTAGAAGGGGAGAAGCTCTGCACGCTGATCCGTTTGCGCTGGCTGTAGCTGACGCTGAAGCAGCAGGCCGACCCCGACATCGCCGAGGACATCCCCCAAATACCGTCGATTCTCGCAACATAGCGCTAGGTGGCGATCGACGACCATGAGGGTTCCACAAAGCCGGCGCACTGGAACAGGGAGTGGCGCCATCGCTAGTGGGGCTACCGGCCCCTCTACGACATGATGGGCCAGTACGGGTTCGTCCCGCCGCCAAGCAGCACGTGCCTTGGGTGACGCCGACGCCCACGGCATGCTCGTCCTCGCGTGGCTCTTCTAGTGCATGCTCAATGATGTTGACGTCGTAGACGCCGAACCTGCGCGTCCCAAAGCAGGATGCCGGCTCCTCGCGCACGCCCTCTACCCCCACCGTGAAGATCAAGACAGAAACACCTTGGCCAGCGCTGCCGCGAAGGACAAGCGGCGTAACCATCCGGGATTTCGTCCCGGTAAGGTCAAGGCCGAGCCATCCTCGCCGGTCCACGGCAAGAGGCGCGCCGGGCCATCACCGACGCATCAGGAAATGACAGAGGAGTAGGCTGAGGCCTACATCTCGAGCTCGCCGATGCGATGAGGCAGTCGTTCGAGACAGTCCTCCCGGCCTCGATGGAGTTTGCGGAGCGGTGGTCTGCTGTCAAGAATGGCATCGTCATCATTCCATACGACGGCGAGGAGGAGGACGCCGCCACCGCGTGGAGTTGACGCTGACGTCAAGGATGAGCCAGAGGAGGCGCCGTAGCAGGCCGCCGCATTCGACTTTGACGCTGCGGCCCAGTCGTTTGACTCGGACCAGTTATACACCGGTCTCTAGGTTTAGGTTGAGGGTTAGGTCAATTTAGTTTGAATTTCCGTCGAAATATGTAAAATACGAATGAAATATCATCGTTTTAATTTAAGAAAAATTAGATTCGCTACTGGTGAGCGTCTATTTGGAGCGGCTGGTGGGGAAGCCGCTCGCAATAGCGTGGCAACCTGTGCCGGTGGCTCTCAATACCGGACGGGGCTTGCCTGTCGCCTCGGCGTGCGACCATCCGTGCGGCCGCACGCATCGACGGCATCCAGCGCCTCTGCCTTCCCACGCCCTCGTCCGCCTTTTGTAAAAAAAAAAAAAAATGAAAAACAGAAATACAGCTGCGCACGACGGTCGTATTCCTCCCGCTGCTACGATTCCCTTGACTTTCCCCTCCCCTGTCTGAACGCGAGCTGGATTAGAGCTGAGGCAGCGACGCCCGGCGAGGCCGCTGGCCTTGCTTCCGTTCCCCCGGCTTCAGCCCACCCCTACCCCGCGAGACCTCTAACCTTGCTCCCGTTACTCCGTCCTCAATCCCCTTCCCATGTCGCCGCTCCGCTGCATCGGAGTCAAAGCTATGGGCTCTCGACCCGACGGCGGCGAGGAGGTAGTCGAGGCGGCGCAGCCGGACCTGGAGGTGGCGGATCCTGGAGCACGGAGCTGCGTCTACAAGCTCGACCCGGCGGCGGCGAGGAGGTAGACGAGGCGGTGCAGCCGGACCTGGAGGTGGCGGATCCTGGAGCACGGAGCTGCCTCTACAAGCTCGACCGCGGCAGCGGCAGCGTGTAGCTGGAGGGGCATGTCTTCAGGCTACAGGCGCGCGGTGCGTCTGTCTGTCCGCAAGGGAGCAGCTTCTCAGGTGAAACTCTTTCTTGCTTTCTGAATTTGATATAAGAAGTATGCGTAGGCCAATTGAATCCATGGTTAAAGTTTACAGTTTGTAACTAAATTAATTCCAGCTACGAAATTGAATAAGTTTAAACTGAAAACTAAGAAGGCTAAACTCTATATAACAAATATATTATGTTGGCTTCTGTTGCTGGAGAAAGGCATAGTTCTGTCCTGTCACAGCGCTAGAGATCCCTTGCATTGTGGGATTCAGAGCATAATTCTGTCCTCTTAGAGCGCCAGAAGTCCCAATGCATATATTCCCTTGCAGTGAGGGATTCGAAGCATAGTTATATCCTGTCACGGCGCTAGATGTCCCATTTCCAAAGTTCCCTTGCAGTGAGGGATTCGAAGCATAGTTATATCCTGTCACGGCGCTAGATGTCCCATTTCCAAAGTTCCCCTGTAGTGAGGGATTCAAAGCATAGTTATGTCCTGTCACAGCGCTAGATGTCCCAATTCCAATGTTCCCTTGCAGTGAGGGATTCAGAACATGGTTTTGTTGTGGTAAATAGGTGTATGTGGGATTTGTCGGATGACCCTGTGCACAAAAGTAGAGTTTAATTTCATAGAAAGTTTTAAAGTTGGAAAAACTTGGAAGCATGAAGTGCTTATACCATTGGTGTGTTGTATGGTTGGAATCCTGCTAGCGGTTCTTGGAGATGTTCTGACATTGGGTTCGTATTACCAATTGATGGTGGCATTGGAGCATTTAGCATAGTGTTGTAGTGTAACTGATATGCAGCCATTTGATTTGTGAAAAGCTCCAAATGATCCTGTGAAAAATGATATCAAAATGTTAATACAATTAAAGGTTTTGTAGGAAACAAACTACAAATGCTTATACCGTTGAAGTGCCATGGGGCTGTACTTGTGTAGTATCAACCGTGTCCTGGGACTGTACTTGTGAAGTATTTCCCTTGTTCTTTTTCTTCTTTGAAGTTGCTTTCTCAAAGCCACCGACTGGTCTTATTGATCCCTTGGTAGCCTTCTCCTTAAACTTGATACCTTTTGGTTTGGCAAGCCCCTGATTATGTTTCGAAATTCTACTAGAGTCGATGTTCAGTCCTGGCACAGTAATGCTAAATTTAAGTCTGGGTTTAGAAGTATTCTAGTTAGTTGTAAGTACAGGACATACCTTCTGTAGTACCTGGGTCACCCACTTCTGGATCAGCTATATTTTTCAAGGTAGTACATGAGTTACCCAATTCTGGATCAGATCGAGACGCGAAATCGGGCCTTCTGACTACCAGCACAGTGCAACGTACCCGCCGACGAATGGAGGGAGGCCACCTCGGACGGAGAAATCGGGCCCGAATTCTTCCTGACATCACAAACAGTGCAACGTACGTGAAATACCCAGCGTGCCCCGACATACTGTAGAAAATACGCAGCGGCGACGCATGGAAGGGAAAGATCAGCGACGCAACGTCCCGACCAACCGACCTGTGGGCCTCGGAACGGAAGGGGCCCATCGTCAGCGAGAGAGAGGAGGGAGGAAGCACGTACGAAGAAATCTATCCCAGAGGGGCATGCAATGCATTCGATAAAACCCAGTACGGTAAATGAACAAAATCGACCAATGGGAGGAACGCAGTGTGAATCTCGCCCGTCCACCACACCGATTAAACGCGCAGCATGAGACCGACGAGTGGGCCCTCGGGCTACATGGGCGATCCACGTAGGACGTCAGCGAGAGTGGGTGCACGAAGCTTGGTACGGTTAGCGACTTTGCGAATCCCTGTTCATTCCGACTCCAGGAGCCGTCAGGGATCGGACATTGCGGAGGCACGGAGTGGGGAGGATCGGACTGCCAGAAAGCCCAAATCGCGGAGGAGCCTCCAATGGGTCTCACCGTTTATATCTTTAGATGATATTTGTCATTCTTACTATTGACTCTGGAATGTCGATTGCTAAAATGTTTTATGCACTCGATATAGGAGAAGCGGCAAGTAAGGAGACGAAGGAGTAAAAGATGGAGATGTGTGTCAAGCTAGGCGCATGGAGATTCGTCCTCAAGATGAAGACATCTCCATATGTGTGGGATAAGTTCGTCCCATTTATCGTAAGAATATTTTGGATCTATCCCTTCATGGATGATCAAGTTACAAATCTTTTGAGTTATTTAAATATCATTTGTTCTGAAATGGATTTGTGATTATGTTGACTCCACCTTCGTTTGGCACTACCATCTCAAATGCATCATATGCATGATGGAAGGAAGTTTTAGATATTGTTGTGTGAAACAAGTGAAAGACTTGGTGAATTACATTCTTCAAAGAAGTTTTGAGTTCACTAAGTATTTAGGAACATAGTGAAGTCAATAAGGATAAGTTGGAAGGTAGCTGATTTTATTGGTATCTTATAACTTCACAATATTATTTTACAAGTATTGTCTTGGTAATATGATGAATTGAAGTAGATTTTTTTTCATGGACTTTGATTAAATTCAAACAAGTCATTACTAAGAATCTTCATTTGCAAATAAATACTCCATATTACCCAATTTAGAATGTTAATTGCATGTTTTAAAGGTTTATCACAATTTTTATGTCTTTGAGTTTTGCGTCGTTGTCTTGGAAGATAGACTATGTAGGGATGTAAGAACTTGGATGCCTCGAAACTCTGAAAGATGAAACTCGGTTCTAAGACTAAAAGGACTTAGCAAAATTATTTATCTTCTTACTTGTGTCATAGTTTTGAAAGATAAACGATAAAGGGACACGAAGTAATACTGACCTGGGCTAGGAAATCATTGCCAGTGTTCTATCCTGCAATCACCGGCGTGCGACGAAGAGTCGCTAGTGGTCATCCTTCAATCATTGGCGTGCGACCAGCTATCCACGCCAGTAAAAAAACTTGTCGTTTCTCCCACCTACCCCACACATACTAGTGGTGTGCCCTTATGACCGACATGCCAGTGATAACCAATAATCACTGGCGGGTGGATTTTTCCATGCCGGTAATTCGTTCTGGAAATTGGTCCCAAACTATTACCGGGTGACTCGCGAGTAATTAGGTGTCGGCTATTAGTTGTTTCTTTAAAGTGAATGATTACCAGAATGCCGAGGATCCCACACATGAACACATCCATCATAAGTTGAGGAAACAACAAGTCCATTGTGGACAATAGCATCATTCTACCAGCAATACCTAAAGTGATCTGGCCGGAAAACTTTCAATCCATCATCAACACCGTGAAGGTTGGCTATCGCGTTCACGAAGACAGCGAGAAGAGATAAATGTTGATATCCCCCAGCAAAGGTGGGAACCTGGGAAATAACTATCTTCCGAAGCATCTGGGCACAATCATTATCAATGTATCGATATAGGTCGAGGGTGGGTTCAAACACGTCTAGGAGAACGATCTGGCGACGAGTGTAAACATTGAAAAGCTCCCACCTTTGTTGCTGACCGTGGCGATCCAATCCCCATTGGCGCCTACCCACTGCTTATTCGTACCTTTTTGGCATCACAACATCGGCTGAGAACCTGTCTAGCGGCGTCAGTTTGCAGAGGCTGCTCTCATCGTCCAAGTAGACCTTGAATTCGTTCGGTCTGATCTCCGGGTGAGAATGAAGAATACATGGGAGGCCAAACGGGTGGGAACAATGTAGAGTTGCACTATATTTTGCTGATTCAAGCATATGTTTGGACGACCCAACGATGCTCGTGGCAGTGATAACGTCGTATCTGGTCATGAGTTCTTCAAGGGGACCTTCGGTGAACACAGTCTCACGGTGCTGAGAAGCATCATCATTGTCCTCACTCGATCCCACCATCGCAAGGCACCGGGTGAGACGAAGGCGCTTGGGATTAACTGATTGGGGTTTTGGAATAGAGGTACCATCAGTTGAGCTAGCTTGACCCATTGAGATGAAGACAAGGACTCTCAAACTGGTCGCCGGACAGGACCCGACAACGACAAGGCGGCGGGGTTGGAGCGTGGTGTAGAAGATGAGTTGGGGGGCGGGGTGGATGTGAGGAGGAAGAGAGGCCATGTAAATGGTGGTTGTGAAAAAGAAAAACGAGCTTGTCGGGCTTCTAGGACGGTGTAAACCGACAATCCCGAGTAGACCCTAGGACTAGATAGGAGTACCATTTTTATACATTGTAGCATGCCATACAACTGCCGCAATTTGGACAACCTTATCTTCTTTGCCTTAGTGGAGGTAGGTGTACAGTCTTGTCAACTTAACTTAATGGCCATGGACACTATAGTAGTGTCTGGATACGGTGTTTTGGCTCCTAGGTGTAGATACACCCGGTATAAAAAAAATAAAATTTAACGCATTTCAAAATGTCAAAAATTTCTAAATAAAAAACTAGGTTGTATATCTGAACATTATATGCGTGCACAAAACATTTCCTGAAAAAAAAAGACAATTTTGTGGACTCAGTAGAAAAGACAAAAATGTCTCGTGAGAAGTCATTTTTGTAGCAATGAAATTTCTCTTTTTACATAAGCCACAAAAAATGTATTTTTTAGTGAAACTTTTTTTTGCAAACATGGAATTAGATGAACAATCGGAAATTTTATTTGGAATTTTTCGACATTTTAAAATACACTTTTTTCAACAGTGGGTGCATCTACACCTATGATTCAAAATAGATTTCCGCTACTCCTACTCGTATAGTCCTACTATGGCCTTTGGGTCTTCGTGCTGCAACTTGTAGCGCGAAATGCGAGGATGCGATATGTATTTGTGCTAAACACAAATTTGTACTCAATTACATTCTGGTATATAGTTTGAACTTTGTGTTCAAATTTAAGATCAACCGTAGTCGTTTGATCTTAATCCGATGGTACTCAGAGCGGCAGAGTAGGGTCAATGAAGCTATTTCCGCACCATGCAGAACATACATTCATGTCATGGTCTGGTGCACACATCGATTAATATTAACAAATAACAAGTATAATACTTCATGTTCTAATGTAGTACCCGTACGGAGTATAACTTGTAAGAATTTATCCATATTCGGCACACATGTGCATCTAGTCCTTTCAAAGAAAAGACCCATACTATTTTGATACAAAGAAGACAAAACGGCTAAGCATGCAATTGTGCCCCGTTTTTGCAAAACATAAAATAAATCTAATAAATATAGAAAATGGAAACTTGCGCAAATAGTCATCTTATGTGGTGTGGTTTACACGAGTATACCAAACCTGGAATTTGGAACTTTTGAACAAAAAATGGTGTTCACAAGTATGCGGTTGTCACGTATGAACAATTATGGGTTTCAAACCAGATGACCAAGGCGGTGGACGTATCCATGGGGTACTTTGTTAATTGTTTGTCATATTCAGCACACATGTGAGTCTTGTCATTTTAAACACAAGACTTGACAATATTTTCCTCATTTTTTTTGCCCCATTTTGAAAAAAGACCAAACAAAATCTAAACATAAAAAATGGAAATCTTACGCGAATAGTCATCTTATGTGACAAGGGATATGGGGGAAATACCAAACTTGGAATTCGGAATTCATAGCTATACATGGTGGGGACCCTCACCCTCCTTAATGTCGGGTATCGTTGGAGGAGATAGGGGGAGGAGCCACTCAGCCTAGATCCATAAGAACCGAGGAAGAAGACATGGGAGCGACTAGGGCGAGAGGAAATGAGATGAAAATTCGTATAACTCACATAGTGATCATATATATTCCTCGAGAAATTATAAACACCCATGACCCATCCGTCCAAATATAGTTTATACGAATTGTACAAATATTTATTCTACTACTTGGAAAGAATAAAGGAAAAGTATTACTAAATATATTTAATTTTTACTCACAAAATAGAAATAAATAAAAAACAGAAAATCAAAGGATAGAAAATTAATCAAAAGAAATGCTTAATGGGCTGCTCAAGAGGGCAGAGGTGCGCGGTGGTTTGTTCCTTTATGTTACCTTGGGAACTCTGATCTCAACAAGTAAACTAAACGCTAACGCCTCTCGTGGGAAAACCAACATGTGTTGTTGGAAGCTTGGTATACAAAACACAGATCAGTTAGATGGGAATCACATTCGACACGGCGACAACGACGTCGTCCGGCGGCGGTGCCTCCTTCGTCCAGTGTTCCGGGTCTCACCTGCTCCAGATCGACGGCTACTCAATCGCCAAGCACGCACCCAACGGCACCAGCTTAAAGTCCTGCCCTTTCACGGTGGGAGGCTACAACTGGATCCTCCACCTCTTTCCGAACGGCGACAGTCCAGAAAGCGCCGGCTTCATCTCCGTCTTCATCGGCCTCCACGAGTACCACGAACGGCGGCGCCTAAGCCTGCAGGTCGAGTTCAGCTTCATCGACGAGTTTGATAAGCAAGATCCCGCATACGTCCGCACGAAGCAGGTGCTCGAACTGTATTTGAACTATGGCGTGGGCTACCGGAGATTCATCGCCAGGGAGGCGTTGGAGAACTCAAAGCATCTCCAGGGTGACCACTTCACCGTCCGTTGCGACTTCATCATCACGGGGTACGTTGATGTCCCGAGAAACGACGGCGACGGCATATCCAGGAAATGCGCCGCTTGTAACCTCCGGCCGGCGACGGTGGCGGACATAATGCTCGTCCACGCGTGTTTCTGCGATGTCTGCAACGAAGCTAGCCGCAACGACCCGACAGCGAGACAGTGCACAGGGTGCCATGGACCCTATGAAGGCAGATGCCTCATATAGCCAACTTGTTCCTCCTGACATAAGGAGGAAAAGATGGCCAACTATAGGTAGTTAGCAATCGGTCTTGCCCTTCATCTCTACAGCTATTTTAGTTTCTGTAGTAAGCTTAATTTCTTTGATGCTATCACTTGCGATTGTGATGTTATTCTAGGAGACTTGTATTCGTCATCCTGTTTATCGTGGATGAAAGGTTCGCCGCGACTTCCATAGTTCCATGTGGGACTTTACTCACTTTTTGTACTTATCAATAAATATAATAATCTTTAATCTTTGACCGCCCCTTCCAGAAAATGCGCGAAGCAGTGCGCATGGGGTGCCATGGACCCTATCAAGCCAGATTGCTGCTGTAGCCACGCTGTTCTATTAGAGGTTTGGAAGAAAAGAAGATCCAACTATAAGTACTTACTTAGTAATTGTTCTTGCCCTTGTCCTCGATACGTAGCTATTTTACTTTTCAGCGTAAGCTTGATTTTTTTTCCCGTGCTATCACTTGTTATTGTGATGAGCTACTCTAGGAGACTTTTATCCGTCGTTCCTGTTTGGAGCAGTTTTACTTGGATATAGCCCATAGGGTAAGAACTCATTGCTGATCTGTAATTAACTAGTTGAATCCTATGACGACGATGTGAATCATATTACTTCCGGAGGCGTCACAACTTTCGTGTGCCTTCCTTTTGCAACGCTTCTTTTGGGCTGTTCGGCGCTTTTGATAACTCCTGAAATAAATTTTAGTTGTGCGTGTTTATTTGGTCTAGAGGCCAAGAGTATGCTAGATCATTAAGGTTTTAGGGTTTAGCTTGTTCAGCGCCTGTGCATACAGTTGTGGCCGGCGAGGCTGACTGGGCTCTGCTCTGGGCATGAACGAAGGAACCGGGGGCTCCACTGCTTGCCAAGGCTCCTGAACGACTCCCGTGTTTGCTAAAACTAAACGATGGCTGAACATGCAATCTCTGATTCCGCCGCTCCAGCCACCCGAGGCCGTTCCACGGTGACCTGTTCCTGACTTTAACCTTGTGAAACAAACATCCTAACACTATTTTTTGGCTCCTCCTCTAAAAAAAAACATCCTAACACTACCAGACTCCTATGTTACAAACGACCCGCCCCAGTTTAGTTCCAGGAATACTTCTGGATTATCCATATAAAAAAAATATACTGAACATATCTAGTGCTACCACCCCTATGTGTGCTACAAATACTACCATCAAAAATACGTATTTTATACGTGTCAAAAAATTATACGAAAAATCGTGAGTGCTCTTGAAGTATGTCCCTACAACATCCTAAATTTGCATGTCCAAATTCGATATGGACAATGAGAAACAAAAAAGAGAAAATCAGCATGAATAGTGTCATTTTCTGGATTTTGTCTTTTTGTGACACTAGTGACACTATTCATTTCAGATTTGTCATTTTTGTTTCTCGATGCTCATTTTGAATTTGGATATGCAAATTTAGGATGTTGTAGGGACATACTTCAAGAGCACTCACGATTTTTCGTATAATTTTTTGACACGTATAAAATACGTATTTTTGATGGTAGCATTTGTAGCACCCATATGGGTGGTAGCACTAGATATGTTCTCACGTGAAGTCAGGTTCACTCAGCGGTAGAGAAGTTTACAGCAGATTCACTCAGCGATAGGAAAGTTTATAGCAGATTCAACTTGTCCAGCACATCTGGTCCAAGCTGACATCTTTCCTGGCAATGCATCCACAAAAGCTCACCATTTACCAGTAACGGTCGAAAACTCAAAATACGGAGTATAATGGAGGCACAGGCACAAACATACCATCATATTAAATAGATATACTATCATACACGGCTGTGTTGCAGCTAATTTTGTACAGTTCCAGAAGTTGGGCACGACTTCTCCCAGCAAAGATAAATAATAAGGTAAAACGAACTGCATAGGAAGACAATAGATTCATTATACTAGCACATATACACACATGATGCTAACATAAGAAACTGATTTTACCGATAAAGAAAGTTTGGTATTTATCATCTAAGATTCATTATACTAGCACATATTCATTATTACCTAAGTTCACCATGTCAGTCTTGTTCTTGTTTTCAGAGGCAGGTGAGAACTCTGACAGTAACACCTCACTCAAACATGTCTACATATACCACCGTACGAAATTTGCAAAGGATTCCTTGCTTGAATATGTTTCTCTATGGTAAAAGCCCAAACTGATGAAGTCAAGAGCTGCTACCATTCTTATGCCAGAAGGATCTGAAAGACAACTGAGAAAGCCACGAGGACTCGGATCCTGGAGATTTGCCGGATGGAGACGCATTTGAGCCAACAGTAGTGTCCTGCCAAAACTTGAGAACATAGAGGCTCTCCTCATCAGTACACCTCTTCAAGAGAACACGTGATGCAAACCCCTTCTCATTCATCAAATGGCATATACCCAGAGGATCATTGTCTTCGAGGGCAATCATGTACAGACACCCTTTTTCTGACAGCAGCTCACGCACAGCAGGAAGAATTCGATCGATCACTTGGCGCCCATTCAACCCTCCAGCCCAAGACGAAGCAATGCCCTTGATCCTGATTTCTTCCTCAGGAGTCGGAACATATGGAGGGTTCACAACAACCACGTCAACCGTACCAGCCAGACGTTTCTCAAGACCTGACACGATATCAGTAGCGACAACATCTGCATGAATACCATGGGCTTCAAGTGTGGCTTGAGTTGTCTCCACAGCATGCTGGTTGATGTCTGTTGCTAGGTACTGGGTTCCAGAGCCTAATTGCCTGAGCATGATGGCTAGAGATGTGATGACATAACCACTGCCACATCCTACCTCCAGGCATAAACTCGGCTGTAGTGTCAGAAGTTGAGCTTTGTCAGAGAGCAGCGCATCAACGAGGGCAAAGGAGTCATCACATGGTTCATAAACCTCCGGATGGCTTGCGACAAGCGGAATCTGGGCAGTGTTTAATGTCCTTGCTGATGCAGGCTGAAAAAAGTAAGTTGCTATAATGTTAGCATCAAATAATAGCCCACATTCTCTGAAACAAATACTGGTGGCATATTTTCATTTTGATCCGTTCAAAGAATGTTCAATCATTAAAAAAATGGAGAAAAAACAGAGCTTGACACACCACAAAATGCGTAATTTTCTTTTAAATCTTTATGACTGAAAAGATAAAAATTTGCATCTCTTTATAAAGTCCTAATTTCAAAGGTTATTTATAAAGAGATTTTATTGTCATAAACGGAAGGGGCACATTAGGATGTTTACTCTACTATTACACCTCATATTCATCCAATATTAACAGCTCATAAATTGAAACTCTATGGACAATATTTTCACATTAATCCCTTGCGATAAATCCGCACATCCAACCAATATGTTGCTAAAGTTACTAAGGAAATTTCAGTGGCAAGTCTAGATTGATTAGGGGAAAGAAGACGAAAAGATAAAGCATACCTGACACTGCACGAATAAGGTACCTAACTAGACTAAGAATAGAAACATTTGATAGTTCCAGTACAACTAGTTCCCAGTTAAGTATCAAGTTCAACCAGGATAAGTGTCAGATTCAGAAGCAGTTCTAACTGAACTGGAGTAGGTTATCGCAACACGACAAACTATCTTAGGTTCCATTTGTCATCACGGTGACTTTAAGTACTACTCCATCTGTTCCGGTTTATAAGTCATGGGCGTGTACTTAGGTCATCAAGTTGCCCTATATAACCTTAAAAAATATATCATCGGAAAATATAACATCTGAAGTTTCTAATGATATAATTTTTGTAATATATAATTCATATTAAGTTGGTCAAATTGACGACCTAGATACACACGCAGGACTTATAAACCGGAACGGAGGGAGTACAAGATATCCACTTCTGGATACAGCAATTTTGCCAACATTATCTTTTAGCTATAATAACAGCATATCAGACTTGCTAAATTTAGTAATATTCCTAAAGTAACTAGATTCCACAACACAACACGACAATCGCGAACTAGGTGGGAGGTGTGCTGAGGGCCGGTGACCAAAAAAATAGCTAGGCAGCTTCATAGCTAGACACTACCGCCACAACATATTGATCGAAAAAATAAATATCTATTGAGATGGACTATGGCGTGGCGTGATGCTGCTGGGCGTTTCACGTTGTCATGCTTCCAAAACGCATCCGCAGTAGCACGCACGGCCGGTGAGCCAATCAAAGGTGCGAAGTAGTGACGCATTGGAGGACGATGTAGGGAACGTTCGTTATCCGGGATTCCCATTTCCTGGAGGTTAGTATTAGGTTCAACCAGGGTAAGCGTAGGCTATCAACAAGGCAAACTATCTCAGGTTCTATTCATCATCACGGTGACTTTAAGTACTACAAGATATCCACTTCCGGATACAGCATTTAGCAAACATTATCTTCTATCCATAACAGCGTAGAGAACTTGCTAAATATAGTAATTTTCCCAAAACTAACTATATTCCACAACACAACACGACAACCGCAAACTAGCGCGGATAGCCGGCGAGCCAATCGAAAGGCGAGGACTACTGCCTTATTGGAAGACTATTAGGGAACCGTTCGTTATCCAGGATTTTCAGTTTCCTGCTTCCATAATATTCAATATTCACTGTAATCTTACAAGAGAATCTGGAGTTGATTGCCACACACACTAGACTGAGATTTCGGAACAGCATTCAGGTTCACTTGCTCGATCGTCCTGGTAATTTGCCCACACGGGATTCGATGCCATCTGACTGACACCCACGCACGCCCCTATGGTTTGACACTACTCGTCGCCCGATCCTAAGAGAAATAAGGTAAACGGGGAGGGTCAAGAGAGCTTGATTGACCTTGCCCCGCTTGGGGAGCGTCTTGAGGTCGCAGCTGGTGGAGAGCTCCGAGAGCTTCCCCTCGACGGCCGACACCGCCGCGCTGTCGCCGCCGACATGGAGCAACCGGAGGCGGCGTGGAAGCTACCGCCGCTAGGTCGCCTGAGAGTGCCTCAGATGCTGTCGCAGAGCACGAATCAAACGATTAGAAACCCATCTATCCAATAATAAGCTCTAATAAGGAAGGAAAAAACAGAACTGAAACATGCCTGGAAGAGGAGCTAGGGCCGGAGAAAAGGGCGGCTGCGCAGGTGGGAGTAGATGGAAGAGAGGTAGAGGAAGCTAGGTGGAAGCGGCGGTGGATCTAGGGGCGGTGGAGGAGGGGAGCAGGCGGCGGCGGCGGCGCTAGTGAGGGAGGGGAGGCGTCATGTTGTTGCTTTGGCGTCTGGTCCTCCAGGTCTCGTGGGAACGAATGTAGCCCGTGAAGAGGGCGAACTGGTTAGGCTTAGCCCATTCGTGTTCCGTCCCGGGTCGGACTCGCACCTGTCTCTCTCCGGACCTCGCTCGCTGGCTCTATCCACTTCGGCAGCAGCGCCGAAAAATCTCTCCCCAAAAATCTAAGGCAGCGTAGTGGTGAAATCTCAATCCAAAACCCCCACTCCTCCTCGCCGGGGCTGCCGCCGCTGCATGCTCCCATGGCGCTCGTCTCCACCACCACCGTCGCCTCCTCCTCTCCTACCACTGCGACCCGCTCTCCCCGGCCGCGCCCCGGAGCTGGTGCCGCCCCAGTCGCCGCGGCGGGGGCCCCGGCCGCGCCAGGCTCTCCGTGCCGTCCGCGCGGCTGAGCGCCTCGTCGCCCCCCTCCCCTTCCGCCTCCGCAACGGGGGAGCGGGACAGGTACTCCTACGAGGTGGACTCGCTGATCGACCGGCTCAGCAACCTGGCGCCGCGGGGCTCCATCGCGAAATGCCTCGAGTCGTCGCGGCACCGGCTCACCCTGCAGGACTTCGCCGCCGTGTACCGCGAGTTCTCCCGGCGCGGCGACTGGCAGCGCTCCACGCGCTCTTCAAGTACATGCAGCGCCAGTCGTGGTGCCGCCCCGACGAGCACATCCACGCCATCGTCATCGGGGTCCTGGGCCGCCAGGGCCCCGCGCTCCTCGACAAGTGCCTCGAGGTCTTCCACGACCTCCCCGCCGACTCCCGCACCGCGCTCTCCTACACCTCCCTCATCGCCGCCTACGCGCGCAACGCGCTCCACGAGGAGGCCCGCGCGCTGCTCGACCAGATGAAGGCCGCGGGGGTCGCCCCCACCGCCGCCACCTACAACACCGTGCTCGCCGCCTGCGCGCGCGCCGCCGACCCGCCCGTGCCCTTTGACACGCTCCTCGGCCTCTTCGCCGAGATGCGCCATGACGCGTCCCCCGCCGTGCGCCCCGACCTCACCACCTACAACACACTACTCGCGGCTGCCGCCGTGCGCGCACTCAGCGACCAGTCCGAGATGCTGCTGCGCACCATGCTGGAGGCCGGCGTCGTGCCGGACACCGCCTCGTACCGGTATATTGTGGATGCCTTCGCCAACGCTGGCGACCTCTCCCGTGTCTCCGAGCTGTTCGGCGAAATGGCGACACGGGCACACCCCGGACCCCTCCGCGTATCTCGGCCTCATGGAGGCCCACACGCGCATCGGCGCCACGGCCGAAGCGGTGGCTGTGCTGCGGCAGATGCAGGCCGATGGCTGTGCGCCCACCGCTGCCACATACCGTGTCCTACTCGATCAGTATGGAAAACAGGGCGGTTCGATGGCGTGCGTGAGCTCTTCCGTGAATGAGAACCGCTGTACCTCCTGACACGGCCACCTACAATGTGCTCTTCAATGTATTCGGCGATGGCGGCTTCTTCAAGGAGGTGGTGGAGCTCTTCCACGATATGCTTCGTACAGGGATAGAACCGACATGGAGACCTGCGAAGGTGTCTTGGCCGCGTGTGGTCAGGGTGGTCTCCATGAGGATGCGAGAGAAGTTCTTGACTATATAACGAAAGAAGGAATGGTGCCTACTGCAAAGGCTACACTGGGCTAATTGAAGCGCTTGGTCATGCAGCCATGTATGAGGTCAGTTTCTACAAACCAGATATTGGTATGATGACTCTTAAGATGGCCCATTTGTGATGCAGTATTTCATTGACTCTCTGTTTGGTATTTAGGAGGCCTATGTTGCATTCAACATGATGACTGAAATTGGTAGCTTACCAACATAGAGACCTACAATTCTCTTGCAAATGTGTTTGCCAAAGGTGGGCTGTTCCAGGAGGCAGAGGCCATCTTTTCTCGGATGACCAACAGTGCTGGCATTCAGAAAAACAAGATTCATTTGATGCCCTTATCGAAGCGTACTGCCAGGGTGCACAATTAGATGACGCGGTGAAGGCATACATGGAGATGCGCAAGTCCAGGTTTAATCCAGATGAACGCTCCCTTGAGGGGGTACTCAATGCCTACTGCATAGCGGGGGTTATAGATGAGAGCAAAGAGCAGTTTGAAGAGATCAAATCCGACATGACTGTGCCTAGCATTATTGCTTATTGCATGATGTTGTCATTATATGCTAGGAACGACAGGTATTGGTCGAACACAACTATATCCCTTTATAGTCTATCAAACTTGTGTGCTCTTCTTGATGACTGCTCATGTTCAAATGGAAGCGCTGAACTGACAAATTGTACCACTCATGTTTTACAATTTTTCTAATCACACTACCTAGCTTGGCATTGTTAAAAACATATACTCCCTCCGGTCCATTTTAAGTGGCGTGGCAAAATAACTAAGCATGAACAAGTTATTAGCACAGGTAGCGACACTTAATTGGGATCGGAGGGAGTACAACCTTTGGATCTTCATTTAGATGATCACAAAGCTGACCATCAACTCATTGCCTCTAAACAAGCAGGCTGCTCACTGGACAATGGAAAAAAAAGATTTAAAAACTTTGGACCTTGACTTTTTTTTCCAATCGTCTTCATCTAAGATGGCTACTCGATGTTTGAACTAGCAATGGGAACACAACTCACAAAATTGATCATCAACCTGCTGCCTCAAAACAACCATCTGTTGCTCCTCTGTATTTTCAGTTAATATGATATGGCATATGCATGTAAATTTTCAGTATGATATTTGTAGCTTGGGTTTTGGAGTCCTACTTTCTTTTTCAGAAGTTATATAATCACTTAATATCTTGGTTTAACTTCTAGAAATCACATGTTTTAACTATGTCATGCCCTTGAGTTTCCAGAATGACATGGGCTGGAATTCGTTTTCGTTTTGTCTGGTATTTATGTTAAATCATTTGGGCCCATTGAACTAGGTATAACCTGCATTACAGGCAACATTGACATAGCACATATGCAGAAGTAAAATGATTTGATGCAAGCATACTTGTGTTAATTGGAACTTAAAAGTGACCTGAGATTTATCTTCTTTTTTGCAACCAATTTTTTTTAATCCTTCTTATGTTGATAGAACTGGTCTGCATATGTATTTAACTGGTCTGCATATGTTGATAGATTTATCTTCTTTTTTGCAACCAATAATTTTTTTAATCCTTCTTATGTTGATAGAACTGGTCTGTACACAATTTGTGTTTCAGGTGGACTGATGCTTATGATCTGCTGGAAGAAATGAAATCATACCGTGATAGTAATACACATCAAGTTATTGCCTCCATGATTAAAGGAGAGTACGATGATAGCTCCAATTGGCAAATGGTCGAATACGTCCTTGACAGCAGTAACTTGGAAGGATGTGACTACAGTTTACGGTTTTTTAATGCTCTCCTTGACGTGCTTTGGTGGTTCGGACAAAAGGCTCGGGCTGAAAGAGTTCTAGAACATGCAGTAAATTATGGACTCTTCCCTGAATTATCCCGCGACACCAAGCTGGTCTGGTCTCTTGATGTACATAGGTAATATTATTTCCTATTTGCAATCTTTTCAGTAACTTGATCTAGTTTATAGTTGTCGGTCTTTACTAAGTTTGTTTACGTTCAGGATGTCGGTTGGTGGAGCATTAGTGGCTGTGTCTGTATGGCTCAATAAACTTTACACCAGACTAAAAGCAGAGAAAGATCTTCCCCAACTAGCCTCTGTTGTTGTATTGTAAGCTTTCTACCTCAGTCTGAATATGTTCCTTCCTACTATTGTGTTCTGTTCCTATATTATTGTATCTTTATTCTCTAATTGCTCTGTAAGTAGTTTATTTATATGTTGTGGTCATAAAAAGGAAGTTGATCTTAAGCTGTGGTAGCCATGCTTTTTTTCTTAATACCATGGGCAGTGCTCTTGCCATTTTCCTCGGATTTTTATAAACTGCTGCAGTGCTACTTCAACTTGAATGGAGGGTTTTAGAAGGATTCAGGGAAACATATTGGGTGGAAAAAAACGAAGCATAAACATATATAAAGCACTTCTGGATGAAAAGTTCACAAAATTAGAAATTGATTTCTAGCTGCTGCAGTAGACTATATAACATTTCTGCACAGAAAAATCCCTTCCTAGGAATCATTACGCCCATGATTAAACTTTGCAACATCCAGAAAATACTTAACTTATTTGTAGACATTTTTCTCTTGTTCTACTTTGGCCTGACAGTTTTCTGACTGCCAGGAGGGGGAAATGGAGAAAAGCACGATTACAAGAGGACTGCCAATCGCAAAAGTTGTGTACTCCTTTCTTAACGACACACTGTCATCATCGTTCCATTATCCAAAGTGGAACAAGGGGCGAATCATATGCCTGAAGTCACAGTTGAAAAAACTGCAAGCAGCCATAGACTCGTCAAATGGAGCGGCCATCCCTGGTTTTGTCCACATGACGGACTCCCGTTTGCCCTCTCCTGGATCGAAAATATACACTCGGGAGCCCCAGGTTGAGAACGGATCGGCCCATTCCACCGCCGAATCATCGGTAGAAGAAAAAGAGTCGGAACTCCTTGCACTGTGAGGTCTCAGTGCTGCAGATATGGTATTATCTGGCTGAACAAGGGAAGTTGAGGCACAGAATAGCAGTTTTGGGGTTTGGGCATTCAGTCTATTCAGATTTTCAGGCCGGGCGACAAGAACGGTCATGCCATGCCTTTGCACCACCTCGTTTGCTTCAATTATACGCGGTGGATTCTACGCTAATCTTTCTTGGAACAGCTACGTACAAGAGCTCCTGATACGCTGGTCGACGAACTATCTGGTGCTGCACTTCAGGCGCATTTCAGGATTTAGGGTGCCGTAGGTAGGATCAGATTACACACGATTTGTTGTTACTTGTTAGTAATAGCGGCTCGCTTGCTCTATATGCCATCTCGTGCTTTTGGTACGGCATGGATATTCTTTATGTTTTCACCTGGTGCAAGAAAAAATGCAACCCTGTAAAACATAGGAGCCTCGTCCTCGTGGCGGCGGGCGAGTCGAAGCCAAAACATATCTGGCAGAGGTAATGCTAGGACTAGGAGCTCTGTAGAACTTCATGATACATGTTTGTACGCTGCTGGTGTTTATATTTTAAACATCTTGTAATACACGTTTATTTAGACAGTTTTGCTGATTCCTTTTTGTAAAAATCTTGGTCACCTAAGACTGCATCATCACTTGGCCTGGATCGGCTTGCAACTTCAGCAAAAAATAATTGCAATCTTTAGTACCTACTCCAGAGATGGGGTCGATGGATGATGGTTTGGGCGTTGGTCCAGAAATTTGACCAGAGCTGGCAGCCCCCAGTGCTGCTCGCCGACAGTAGGACAACTCAGACGTGCCATAAAGCCGACGACCACCCAAGGCGACCCAAAGTCTAGATCTAATCCTGATACTATTTTATACAAACAGGGGCCCCATGTTTCCTTCTCCTTCCTCCGTTCGTCCCCAAATTCTCTCTCCAAAATTTCTCAATCAAACGAGCCGGCGTCGGCGACGTCGTGCCGACCGCCAGGGAGACGCGAAAGAGAAGACGTCCGGTGAGCCAGGACCGAGTCGGAGACAGGGCCGACACGGCCAGCCGCGTCGGCGTAGGCTCGGAAGCAACTTAACGGTGGGGGTGAGGGCCGGGCTTAGAGGGATGGCCTTGGACGACGGTGGACCGGCGGTGGGGGGCGGTTGGAGGAGGACGATGTCTTTTTTGGCGAAACTTATATGCCAACATAAAATGTCAAGATAAACACCTGTTTTTTTGACTTTTTTTACATTATGAAATGTGTTTTTTCATCCAGTGAGACTAAATGGATTTCCGCGTATCAACAAGCTAACTAACTTTATAGCCTATATTATTTGTTTAAAAAAGCTACTACACGGGTGACCGTGGGCACGGTGAGTCTCAATTGCTCATGCAGTCCGACATGGGGCCCACGGGTCGCAGACATCAGACTTAGGGTTTCGGGTATTGGGTCGTCGGTATGGAAAAGAATGAGGCGGGGCTTAGAGGGAGGGGTTGGGCGGACTGATAGAGGATGGGCTTTGGGCAGGGCGGGGTGGCACGGCGGTGTCGATGTTTAGCTCTTCGGCCTGTGCCACCGGCGGGGGAGTTGGAGATCGTGGTGGCAGAATCCGGTGGCAGCGGCGGTTCTCCCCTTCTCCCTCATTTCTAAGACATGCAGTCTCCCTTCACCACCCTCTCTGTTCTAATAGCAAAAGCACTCGTGGGGTGTCGAAATTCACCCGTGCCCACGGGTGCACACCATCTAAAAGTTTTGGTATCTAGCTAGCTAAAGGACAAAAAAAGATGCCAACAATCAAGTAATTGACGATAGTTAATTAAAAAATGACGGAAAATCGACTGAACTGTCTGGTAGCACGAATAAAATTGTTTGCTCTGACTTGTCAGGTCGGACACAACAATGTATGCGCAAGTGTGTGCCTCCTTTTTAAAGGTGTTTGCTCTGAAACAAGTCGAGTGAGTCATATGTGTTTTTTTTCACACTTTGCAAATGAACTGACTTTCATGTACTATGTTTGCAAGGCTGTGCTCTAGTTTTATTGTCATTACTCTATTTTAGTAATAAAACGATGGTTGCATGGAAAATGGAGAATGGATAAACGAGTAGGCACTGAAATTTGATCAAAAGGCCCCTCAATTTTTTTTTTTGAGAAAGGACTAGTTTTGTCCTGGGCAGTATTTAGCGCTCACATAAATCTCTTCTAACCGTTCAAAGAAAAAAATTCTAAGCCCTAGTCCGTCACTGTCCCCCCTACAGCTGCGTGCCGCCGTGCCGTGCCTTGGCTTCGCCGTCGGCGCCTCAATCCCACCCCCCCCCCCCTTTCCACACACACCACCGAAATACTCCCGCCCGCCCCGCCTTTCACGCGCGCCGTCGTAGCGCCGTCCCCGTTCTTCCTCCACGGAACATCGCGCGCGTTCTTTCTGTCTCCACCCCGTCCGCCGTCTCTGGCCAGCGAGTCTTGAGGTATGGGGCTGCTTCCATCTGGCGATTAGCTGAATCCCACTCCCCATGTGTTGTATCCGCCCCTGTAAATCGTATCTCCCATGCAGTGGCGGATCCAGTGGGGGTGTCATGGGTGCCATGGCACCCCCTCCAAAAATGCAAATGTTTTTTAACTAGTAGTATTCAGACTAATTGTACATGTATACGTAATGAAAAAAGACGAAATTAATAAACATGTGTGGTCAAAACTTCAGAGTCCCATCTATTTCTCGCAGCCCATCTAATTCTCTCAGCCCATTTACATCGTATTCCTCTCGCATCGCTTGTTCCGTCCATCCCAGCGTCCACTCGACCAAAAAAAAAAAATCAAACCTGAGCAAACTCGAGTACTCGTCACGCAAAATCAGAACTTAGCGGCGGCGGGGCTCGACCTAAATCGACGGCGGGAGGCTGCAGCTGCCGGCGGCGGACCAAGCTTCAAGCTCCCAGAGAGCAGCGCCGCAGCGGAGATAGCCGGCGAGTGGCGACCTAGTGCGCGACGCCGCGGCGAGCCGGCGACCGGTGACGGCGCGGCCGGGCGGGTGCGCGGGCGCCGGGCGGGCAGGCGACCGGCGGTCCGTCCATCATCCGCGTCCCGTGACCAATCGAGCTAGCGAGCTGATTCATCTCCGTCAGAGTCAGACCAACTGCAACATCGACAGGTACTAGCAGACTAGCAGTAACTGAATTCATGGCAGCAAGAACACGAAGAGTAGTGTAAGGTTGGTAATTGTGGTTGTTTTTGGTATGTTTTATTGGCATAAGATCTTATTAGATCTTTATGTAATTTGGTATTATTTTGGTATAACACATTAAGGACGAATTTATGCTGCATTTTGAACCGAATTTTTTAGGCTTGGCACCCCCATTGATCCGCCACTGCTACCATGCTCCTGCGGCGGCTGCAGCAGCGCAAATGGTGCAGACACGTCAGAGCTTCAGCCACTGAACCGTCCCCTCTCCGCCGCTTTTCCGCGCTCGCTGCTTCAGCGCATCCGGCCGACTACACCTCCAGCGGCACCTCCAGTGGTAGCGACGACGCCGACGAGACGCCCAGCTCTGCTCCTAGTGAAACTTTCCAGAGAAGAAGCCGTGGCCTGAGCCCTGCCCGAGTCGTCGAGAATCTTCAGTACCTCAAGAGAAGGCCTGATGTTGCATTCGCCTACTTTAAGGACACCGAGAGCATCGGCTTTATCCACGACTTGTCTACCTACGCGGAGATCATCGTCATTCTGTCCCATTCTGGCCAGGGGAGGATGCTGTTTTCCTTGTTCCGCGAGATCGTCTCGCCGATGACCAATGGAGGCGGTCCTGAAATCCTGCCGCTCATGGATCATCTTAGGAGAACATGCACTGATTCGTATCTGCTCTTGTCTGCGACTAATTGCTTAATCGCGGCGTACATCACTTGCCACGATGCACAGGACACGATAGTGTTGTTTGGTGAGCTTTTTAAGCTTGGAGTTACCCCGACAATTTGGGCTTGCAACGTACTTCTCAAATTTGTGGCTGAGAGTGGTGACTCGGAGATTGTTTTATCAGCTTATGAGCAAATGAAGTTATTTCGGTTGACTTTGGATGCTCATGCATTGGGCATTATCACTAGGTCTCTTTTTGAAGAAAAGAAGGCAGACAAGGCATTCGAAGTGTGGGTTGAGATGATTGAAATGGGTGTGACACCAGATATACATGGATACTCATCATTTATAACTAGTCTTTGTGACTGCGGAAAGATTGATTTAGCTTATGCTATTCTGCAAGAGATCGTCAGGGAGGGGGTTCAAGTTGAGGCCATGGCGTACAACAAGGTAATGGATGCACTATGCAAGGAAATGAGACTGGACGAGGTTGAAAAGCTCTTGGAGAACAAGACCAGACTAGGATTCACCCCGGATATATATGGTTATAGCTATCTCATCCGGAGTTACTGCAAAGCTGGCAACATACTTAAGGTGTTGGATCATTATCAAGCAATGGTATCCCATGGTCTCGAAGCAAACTGCCACATCGTGAGTTATCTTCTCCAATGCTTTACGAAGGGAGGCATGGCATCTCATGTTACAGAGCATTTCCAGAAATTTAGAGATTCAGGACTCCGTCTAGATGGAGTTCTGTATAACATTGCTATGGATGCTTATTCCAAGCTTGGGAACATGGATGAGGCGGTTAAGCTACTGGGAGAAATGAAGAGTGTGGGTGTGGCACCTGACAGAATCCACTATACATGCCTGATCAAGGGTTATTGTTTAAAGGGAGACATATCAAATGCACAGCAAGTGTTTGAAGAAATGCTGAAGGACAATGTAAAGCCAGATGTGGTTACATATAACATTTTGGCCAGTGGATTTTGCAAGAGTGGTCTTGTCACGGAGGTGTTTGACCTTCTAGACCATATGCAGGATCAAGGGTTAGAGCCTAATTCACTTACTTATGGTATATCGATTGAGGGGTTTTGTAGAAGAGGCAACCTTAGTGAAGCAGAGGTGTTATTTAATATAGTTGAAGAGAGAGGAATTGATCGCATTGAAGTATTGTACAGCTCAATGGTTTGTGGATATTTAAATTCTGGCTGGACTGATCATGCTTACGTGCTTTTTCTTAGGGTTGCTAAGCAAGGAAAACTTGTGGATCGTTTCTCACGTTCGAAGTTGATAAATGATCTTTGTAGGGATGGAAATGCCCAGGGAGCTGCAACTGTATGCAGCATCATGTTAGAAAAGGATGTTGTTCCTGATCTAATTTCATATAGCAAGCTCATATCAACCTATTGTCATAAAGGAGATATGGACAACGCTCGTCGATGGTTCCATGATATGGTTCACCGAGGAATTTCTGCTGATGTTATTGTATACACTGTACTAATGAATGGTTACTGCAAGGTTGGTCAGTTGCAAGAAGCTTACACATTATTTGTTCAGATGACAAGTTTAGGTATCAAGCCTGATGTAGTTTCATATACAGTGCTACTGGATGGTCACCTAAAAGAGGACCTGCAGAGATGCTGGCAGGGCATTAGTAAGGAGAGAAGGAGCTTTCTTCTTAGAGCAAAGCAGAACCGGTTGCTCAGCTCTATGAAAGAAATGGAAATCGAACCTGATGTACCCTGTTACACTGTATTGATTGATGGGCAGTGCAAAGCAGATTATTTAGAGGAAGCCCGGGGACTGTTTGATGAAATGTTGCAGAAAGGACTGGCTCCTGATCTTTATGCATACACGGCTCTTATAAATGGATATTGCAGCCAGGGAGAAATAGCTAAGGCGGAAAATCTTTTTCAAGAAATGGTAGATAGGGGAATAAAACCAGATGTACTGACCTTTTCTGTCTTAAATCAGAAAGTCCTGAGGCATAGGCGGGATCAGCCATATGTATGATTATCCTGCAGTTATGTCCACTGAAATCATGTCAACAGCAAGGTAATTTATTTTCCAAGTCATGAATTATTATTTTTGCTCCCACTTGATTATGTATGAAAATTTGATTATTTTAACCATTCATGTGCTTATTGCTTATTATTTTGATCTGTAATGATCTTACTATGTATACGCTTTGCAGACAGTTCTAGGGTGGATCTTCTTGAGCTGCAAAATCCAGCACACAGGGAATAATGCCAATCTTGTGATGATGGGCAAGGTTTGCTACTTGAATCTATTAGCTGCATTTCTTTGGCTAAATAATAATAATAAGAAAAATGGTTTCTGTTTTGTAGTAGGTTCTTAGGGAGGTTAGGTAGGGGAGGGGCTCTCGCCCAGGAGGACGAGTTTTTTTTTTCAATTTTCTTGCTCTGTTAATTCCTCAGGGTCCTCTTCATATATAGGGCTTACAGTTGAAATTAAGTAACAAATTGTAACTGTCAAAAAAAAGTAACAACATGTAGTAGGTTTTATCTCTAATTGGCTTCAGGCCAAGCTAAATGATATTTTCCTTAAGTCTCATGTATCTTGGAATGGAACCTAAGGTTACAGGTGCATTTGCTATATACTTGGAGCCTTGGCCTGCTGATATTTTTTAGTTCCTTGATCTAAGAAAGAACCATGGAAAGGTAAACACTCTGGAATACTACACAGCCCACTTTTGGGTAGAGATACTAGAAACTAATTACTAGCTTGGATTTACCTTTTGGCATCTGATCACCACTACTAAGCTGTAAGAATATGCTATCACCTTATACCATCCCATTTTAGTCTCATCATGTGCAATTTACAGGAGGAGAATCGTGCCAGGGATCTTTTCTATGCTCTCTGGATTCCTGATTTATTCATGGAAAGGGTGCAAAGTAACGAGCAGTGGTCGTTATTTTGTCCCAGCGAAGCACCAGGTTTGGCTGATTGCTGGGGAGATGAGTTCAAGAATCTATACAAGAAATATGAAAGAGAAGTAAGTTGAGTGCTGGATACACATATTTCTGTTAGTAACAGAAGAATATTTAATAACCTAGCTACACAATTTCAGGGTAAGGCGAAGAAAATTGTGTCAGCACAGTCTCTCTGGTTTGACATCTTGAAGGCACAGATAGAAACCGGAACACCATATATGCTTTATAAGGTAATATAGTTCATCAGGAGACTGGCTTGCCCTTAATTTTGCAATTCTATTAACACATGCCTTCTTTTACTGAAAGATACAGTGAATTTTCTTTAAAAATACTTAACGATGTGCAGGACTCTTGCAATAGGAAAAGTAATCAGCAGAATCTGGGCACAATCAAGTCTTCCAACTTGTGTACGGAGATAATTGAGTACACAAGTCCCACTGAAACTGCTGTTTGCAATCTTGCGTCAATTGCTTTACCACGTTTTGTTAGGGAAAAGGTATGTGTTGATGCCTACTGAATTCATTGGTCAGTTGGTGTAATCCAGTAGCTTGCGTGTATAACATGTCACCGTATGCTTTGATTTTTCAGGGTGTTCCTATAGAGTCACATCCAGCTAAGCTTGTTGGTAGCATTGGATCGAAAAACAGATACTTCGACTTTGATAAATTAGCTGAGGTTTGCTTGGCTCATCTTTACAGTGTATGCTTCTGTCCCATTATTCTGAATGCCACTAACAAATTGTTTGCTATATCACAGATTACTTCACTTGTTACATGGAATCTCAACAAAATAATTGATGTTAATTATTACCCTGTTGACACAGCAAGGAGGTCAAATATGAGGCACAGGCCAATTGGAATAGGGGTTCAAGGGTTAGCAGACACTTTCATTTTACTTGGCATGCCATTCGAATCACCCGAGGTACATCCCAAAGCTAACAAAAGTGGGGCTATTTCATTTTGTACTTCTCTGATACACATTATTTTGGAATTGTTTCTCAGGCCCAGCAGTTAAACAAGGATATCTTTGAGACAATCTATTATCACGCTTTGAAAGCTTCTGCTGAGATTGCCGCAAAAGAAGGTCCTTATGAAACTTATGTTGGGAGCCCAGTTAGCAAGGTTTGTTATGTCTGTAAATGTGACTGTCATTTATGCTGAATATTATGTGATTTTGTATTCAGGAGGCTTATGTTGCATTCAACACGATGACTGAAATTGGTAGCTTGCCAACGATAGAGACCTACAATTCTCTTGCAAATGTGTTTGCCAAAGGTGGGCTCTTCCAGGAGGCAGAGGCTATCTTTTCTCGGATGACCAACAGCGCTGGCATTCAGAAGAACAAAGATTCATTTGATGCCCTCATCGAAGCGTACTGCCAGGGTTCACAATTAGATGACGCGGTGAAGGCATACATGGAGATGCGCAAGTCCAGGTTTAATCCTGATGAACGCTCTCTTGAGGGGGTACTCAATGCCTACTGCATAGCGGGGGTTATAGATGAGAGCAAAGAGCAGTTTGAAGAGATCAAATCTGATATGACTGTGTCTAGCATTATTGCTTATTGCATGATGTTGTCGCTATATGCTAGGAACGACAGGTATTGGTCGAACTCAACTATATCCCTTTATAGTATCAAACTTGTGTGCTCCTCTTAATGACTATTCATGTTCAAATGGAAGCGCCGAGCTGACAAATTGTACCAATCATGTTTACAATTTTCCTAATCAGACTACCTAGCTTGGCAATGTTAAAAACATATACAAGCTTTGGATCTTCATTTAGATAATCACAAAGCTGACCATCAACTCATTGCCTCTAAACAAGCAGGCTGCTCACTGGACAATGGAAAAATAAGATTTTAAAACTTTCGACCTTGATTTTTTTTTCCAATCGTCTTCATCTAAGATGGCTAATCAATGTTTGAACTAGCAATGGGAACACAACTCACAAAATTGATCATCAACTGGCTGCCTCAAAACAACCATCGGTTGCTCCTCTGTTTTTTCAGTTAATATGATATGGCATATGCATGCAAATTTTCACTATGATATTTGTAGCTTGGGTTTTGGAGTCCTACTTTCTTTTCCAGAAGTTATATAATCACTTAATTTCTTGGTTTAACTTCTAGAAATCACATGTTTTAACTATGGTCATGCCCTTGAGTTTCCAGAATGACGTGGGCTGGAATTCGTTTTCGTTTTCTCTGCTATTTCTGGTATTTATCTTACTCCAAATCGTTTGGGCCCATTGAACTAGGTATAACCTGCATTACAGGCAACGTTGACATAACACATATGCAGAAGTAAAATGATTTGATGCAAAGCATACTTGTGTTAATTGGAACTTAGAAGTGACCTGAGATTTATCTTCTTTTTTGCATTCAATTTTTTTTAATCCTTATGTGATAGAACTGGTCTGTACTCAATTTGTGTTTCAGGTGGGCTGATGCTTATGATCTGCTGGAAGAAATGAAATCATACCGTGATAGTAATACACATCAAGTGATTGCCTCCATGATTAAATGAGAGTACGATGATAGCTCCAATTGGCAAATGGTCGAAAACGTCCTTGACAGCAGTAACTTGGAAGGATGTGACTACAGTTTACGGTTTTTTAATGCTCTCCTTGACGTGCTTTGGTGGTTCGGACAAAAGGCTCGGGCTGAAAGAGTTCTAGAACATGCAGTAAATTATGGACTCTTCCCTGAATTATCCCGCGACACCAAGCTGGTCTGGTCTCTTGATGTACATAGGTAATATTATTTCCTATTTGCGGTCTTTTCAGTAACTTGATCTAGTTTATAGATGTCGGTCTTTACTAAGTTTGTTTACATTTCAGGATGTCGGTTGGTGGAGCATTAGTGGCTGTGTCGGTATGGCTGAATAAACTTTACACAAGACTAAAAGCAGAGAAAGATCTTCCCCAACTAGCCTCTGTTGTTGTATTGTAAGCTTTCTACCTCAGTCTGAATATGTTCCTTCCTATTATTGTGTTCTGTTCCTATATTATTGTATCTTTATTCTCTGATTGCTCTGAAAGTAGTTTATTTATATTGATGTGCTAATAAAAAGTAAGTTGATCTTAAGCTGTTGTAGCCATGCTTTTTCTTAATACAACGGGCAGTGCTCCTGCCATTTTCCTCGGATTTTTATAAACTGCTGCCGTGCTCCTTCAACTTAATTGGAGGGTTGCAGAAGGATTCACGGAAAAAAATATTGGGTGGAAAAAAACGAAGCATAAACATATATCCACAGGATAGAAGCACGTCTGGATGGGAAGTTCACAAAATTAGAAATTGATTTTCAGCTGCTGAAGTAGACTATAACATTTCTGCACAGAAAAATCCCTTCCTAAGAATCATTACACCCATGATTAAACTTTGCATCATCCTACTTTCGAAAAAACTTTGCATCATCAGAAAATACTGAACATATTTGGGGCGACATTTATCTCTTGTTCTACTTTGGCCTGACTGTTTTCTGACTGCAGGAGGGGGAAAATGGAGAAAAGCACGATTACAAGAGGACTGCCAATCGCAAAAGTTGTACTCCTTTCTTAACGACACACTGTCATCATCGTTCCATTATCCAAAGTGGAACAAGGGGCGAATCATATGCCTGAAGTCACAGTTGAAAAAGCTGCAAGCAGCCATAGACTCGTCAAATGGAGCGGCCATCCCTGGTTTTGTCCACATGACGGACTCCCGTTTGCCCTCTCCTGGATCAAAAATATACACTCGGGAGCCCCAGCTTGAGAATGGATCAGCCCATTCCACCGCTGAATCATCGGTAGAAGAAAAGGAGTCGGAACTCCTTGCACTGTGAGGTCTCAGTGCTGCAGATATGGTATTATTACAAGGGAAGTTGAGGCACAGAATAGCAGTTTTGGGGTTTGGGCATTCATTCTATTCAGATTTTCAGGCCGGGCAACAAGAACGGTCATGCCATGCCTTTGCACCACCTCGTTTGCTTCAATCATACGCGGTGGATTCTACGCTAATCTTTCTTGGAACAGCTGTACGTACAAGAGCTCCTGATACGTTGGTCGACAAACTATCGGGTGCTGCACTTCAGGCGCATTTCAGGATTTAGCGTGCCGTAGGTAGGATCAGATTACGCACGATTTGTTGTTACTTGTTAGTAATAGACGCTTGCTTGCTCTATATGCCATCTTGTGCTTTTGGTACGGCTATGGATCTTCTTTATGTTTTCATCTGGTGCAAAAAAAAAAAATGCAACCTTGTAAAACATAGGAGCCTCGTCGAGTCTAAGCCAAACATATCTGGCAGAGGTAATGCTAGGACTAGGAGCTCTGTAGAACTTCACGATACATGTTGTTTGTACGATGCTGGTGTTTATATTTTAAACATCTTGTAACACACGTTTATTTAGACAGTTTTGCTGATTCCTTTTTGTAAAAATCTATTCCCACCGGGTTGCCTTGAGGATCAAGGATGGCTTCAACGTACTGTAAGTCCACTTGAGCGACAAGAGAAGCCTCCTCATCTCCTCACGGATTTGCCAATGTTTCAAACACGTATGAATAAACATAACCATTAGTTGTTTCTTTAACGATTCGTCCACATGTTGTGCGGCCTGGAATGATCTGCGACAGCATGACAATTTCAGTACCAACTCAACTGAAGAAGTCCAATATATTTGCTTCTCTTGATGCAGACCGCAGGAGTAACAGCACCACCTTAACATGTAGTACTAGGTCAGTTCACAAGGTTACTAAGATTTGTCAGCAAGCCATCATCATGTCCTCGCTTTTTAAAACTGAACCTCATCCCGGATAGGATTTTAGAGTTTGAATCAATGCTCAGAGAAAACAGTGTGGTTCTTAAGATGGGAAAGGTTAACTAAGCTACTGTCTGTAGATGAACTTCGAAGCAGCAGCTGATGCTGCAAACTGGGAGTTCAATTCAAGATCGCCCTTAGGTGACGGACAACAACATGAGAAGACCAGACACCACAAAAACACCGACTTGCACGCTGAAGAGTGGCATCCTGCTCTTCAACATGCTCAACCAGCATAACAAGCAATTCTCCAGCAATGTGCACTGATAAGACCTAACTATATATATCCTGCTGAAAGCGAGACAGGCCGTTCATGTATTTACTCGACATGCAGGACGTGTAGAAAATCAGCCAATGTAGAAGGCAATTCGTCGTGCCCATGAAGGATAATAAGGTTAATTAGCTATTAGGCATTTGGAACAGAGTCATACCTCTTCCATATATGTAGGTACAGAAACCATGGAGAAATGTGTGTTGATGCCTTTGGGTAAGAGATATTGTCAAAGTAAGGAGAATCTGTGAAACCATTCAGAAAATATAATAAACCAAAGCACTTGCAATGATCACTATAACCTTGCACTACTCTGTGACCAAACACCTGGACATCTTCATCTGACTATAACCTTGCACTCTACTGGTATGTGCAACATTGGCCAAAAGATGCAACAAATAACGAAAAAAACCTAACTTGTTAGGCAATGTTCTTGGGTCACTGAAGCTGTTCTAATGTTTTACGTCTTTGTTCAGTAGCTTCCCAGCTTCAGCTGCTTAAAAATCAGAATCCTGCTGATACTACACCAAGTCTTGCAATATATATGCAAGAGCATCCATCAGTAAAAGCACCCTCCCCTCGAAAATTATGACACACCTGGATGTGTAGGTGTCAGCCTCCCAGACGTGATACTACTGCAACTTAAGTTTGATTTCTGTGCTCTATCACTCATTTCCTCATGTATGTTTACACTGGTTGCAGTTGGTTTACTGTGGGCGTGTAGCTTACATGCGTACATGGGATTTACTGCTGTAATACCATTTCAGTGCATTCTATGGTGATACCGAGTCATAGGACTTCATCAACTGGAAGTGGAAAAGATGGAACCTACATACTACACAAGAGATTAGCTCTAGGCCTGCTAACTGTAACAAAAAAAACTGTATATACATCTCAAGTAACAGGTTTTCAGCAGTGTATGTACATGCTCCAGGACCAGTATCTGACGGAGTAAATGGTCGCCATGATTGTGAATTGTGATGAGAGAACCGAATACAGGAATACATCCCTTGTTCATTTTTTTTTTTGTGAGAAACAATCTAAATTAGGCGTATTATTTGCTGCGGCATTGACTACTACTCCGTATATGCTTGTAATGTCGCAAATTGTCCCATGGGACATGCCCACACCATCTGCTCATCAATGGTCCCTCTTATTGGGAGGTGAATTTAGAGATTGGATCAAAGCAGGGAGAGCAAACTATAGAGTTTCAAGATGGGAAGACTAAGTTACTATCTTCAGATGTATTTTCAAGAAAATTAAGCAATGGCCCACATGGTTACTGCTACTGCAAATTGGAGGTTCATTACATGTAATCCAGTCACCCAAACACGACAACATGGATATGTTATCAAGCTTACAGTCAACAGCGAAACTCCAACACTACTGTGAGAAAACAAGCACCACCACGCCAAAACAGCTACTGGATAGTGAATACTAACACGAGTGATCGGTGATCAGAAGACCCAGCTGGTCATCTTTGCTCTTGCCCTAAGCATCTTTAACCATATGTTGTCAATCTGTCACATCACAGTTCTGCAAACAAAGATTTCCATCATAGTCTTGTCAGCGCGCCGCCTACAAGGGATAGTCGCTCTCCCTGCATATAAAGTTTTTTCAGTATGCATAATAATAACTATGTGTAACATCCAAGTGTAGATAAAGCTTCGGCTCAAGAGCACATATTATCAGTTGTGATACCAAAAGGAGATGACATGATACTATCTAAAACTGCCAATTAAGCATGCATAAATAATAACTAGGTCATTCAAGTGTAGATAAAGCTTCTGCTCAAGAGCATATATTATCGCAAACTGAAACATTGCATATAATTTTCGGTCTGATTAAACATTCAAAATCTTATTGCATGGCAATTGTTCTCAAATGACAGAACAAAGTAGGTAAAGATATACCTGGCGGATCGTAGAAGCTCATGTACGGAATCAAAGCACGTACGGAATCAAAGCACGGATATTTTCTCTCTTCCATAGCTTGTTCCACTCTAGTGAATTGAGATTAATCTCGTAGATGCCAAGGTCCGTGGTTACAAAAATGGTAGCACTGTCATCCTCCTTAAATCCAACCAGCCTAAATTCATTATTGGGGTTTTGAAAGGGGAGAAGGTCCTTGAGATCCACAATTGTACGTCGACTCCCATGTGGCGACTCCATCAGAACGGATCTTCCTTGACAACCGATAGAGGGTAAAGCAACTGAAATATGTGAACCCTAGACTATGATGACTATCATCCTCCATCGCCATGAGAATAGGCAAATGGGCAGCCCGTGGCAGCGGTGGCCCATCAATCAGTGACATGCAATTAGAACCGATGTCGTACTTGAGAATTGCTATGTGATCAGGATACAAAACCGTGTGGTAAAGTGCGTTTTCGAAGAGGAGAGAGGGCATTGGGTGGATGAGTGCTTGCATAGACCCAAGCTGAAGAGCAGAGCACGGCTCGCTCCACTCTTCTGCCTCCGAGGAGCACACCCATGCGTGAGCAGAACCTCCACTATCCTTCGTGCTCAGCCCGAACAAGAGCAGCTGGAAGGGGCCCTCGTGACGACAGGAGTGGTGGTCGCATCCGGTGACGGCGCAGAGCACCGCAGCCCCTCGACCGATGAATCGGTCCGGCGCCTCCATCACCCTCCAGTAGCCCGTCACCGGGTCCCAAACGGTGAGCTCGCTGAATCCCGCAGAAGTATCCGCAAGAAGAACCTGGCCATGGCGGCAGTCCAGCGGCTCGTATTTCCTCTGTCCCCAGTCATGGACGCGGGGATCGAATTTCGCGGTGGGGATGAACTGTGGGCCGGCGGTGCGTTTCTCCTTGTCCCAAGGGAACCGGGACAAAAGGAAGCCGAGCATGCGGGCAGATCCATGGAAGTCGCGGTAGCGACCGTGGAAGGCAGCGCCGGTGAGGATGCCGAGCCAGAGCTTGCTGGCGAGGGAGGCGCGCACGAGACACGCGGGCTCCTCCGGAGGGAGGCGGAGGAAAACCTCCTCGAGAAGCTCGTCCGGTAGCGTCGGCGGCGGCGTCGGCGGCGGTGGCGGTGGCGGTGGCGGCGGCGGCGGCATGGTCAGGCGGTGGAGGCGGCGAGGGTTTGAGGCAGGGATGAAGAAAACTGGATTGAAATGATTCTGTCGTTCTGGTTTGGTTCCGTTCGGTTCGACCTCGGCTCGACCAGCTCCAAGCGGGGAAAGGCCGACATGTGGGGCCTGTGAAACAGTGAGGGTGAAGCACGCATCAGCTCTGAGCTGAACTTGATGGCACTCCGTTCTGCTCGCTGACAGATGATAGCATAGAACTACCACTTTACGCGCTAAATTTCGAAAAACTATCACTTTACGTTTTAATCGCACAGAACTACCACTCTTCGCTAATTTTGTTGTAATGTGCGTACATTGTTGTCTAAACCGAAATTGACACTCGTGCTGACAGGTGGGACCCACCGGTCAGGGCTGAGGTGGCAGCACGCGTGGACTCTTTGCTGACGTGGCAGCACACGTGGCCGTGGGCCCACCTGTCATACTAATAAAAAAATGAAAAATAAAATATCAATAAAAATAAAATATTAATAAAAAATAAATATAGAAATAATTAAAATAAATATAAATAAAAAATAAAAAATTATATATTTTTGTAATTTTGTTTACTGGTCAACCATGGGTCCCACATGGCAGCTCAATAAAAAAAATCAAAAATCAAAACCAGAATTGATAGCGATGCTCATCTGCGATGTAGATTTTTTTTTTTTAGAAACTGTGGGGCAATAGATTTGCCCCTTATATTAATTAAGAGAGAGTTGAAACAACACAAGTAAGATACAACCGGATTACTCTCCCGGTAAAATTTCTCCTAATCGTTTCGCCCCCGCAAGGGCCCAAATCTTAGCCTCATTTTTTATCTTTGAAAGAATGGCTTGCGAGGATGTAAATTTGTTGCGGAACACCCTAGCATTCCTCTCGTTCCAAATTTCCCATGACGTCAAGAGGACGAAGGAGGCCAAGGCTTTGCGGTTGTGATCGCCACCTCCGATCATAAGTTTCCACCACTCCTTGAGGGAGAGAGTCGGCCATAGAGTTTGGTCAAAATTGAGGCCAAGCCAATCCTTCAAAAGAGACCAAATCCTAATGGTGAACCGACAATGGAGGAGTAGGTGATCGACCGTCTCGGGCGTAGTTTTGCAAAGAGGACAAAGACCACAATTTTGCCAACCTCTACGGGCAAGGCGGTCCGTCGTCCATAGCCGGTTTTGGAGAGCAAGCCACGCAAAGTACTTGGTCTTCGGGGGAGCCCAAACCTTCCACACCAAGCGCTTCATGTCGGAGGAGGTAGAGCCGTAGAATTGCGCTTGATAGGCCAACTTGGCGGAGTATTCCCCATCCGTCGTGAGGTTCCACACAATGGAGTCACCGGTAGAGGCATCCAAGTTGAAGTTTTGCAACATAGTCCATAGGTCAACGAATTCGAGCAAGTGTTGCATGGAGAAGGCTTCGTCCAATTTTATCTTGTGGATCCAAGCATCATTAGACAAGGCTTGATGAATGGACCAATTCTTTCTAGAGGAGGCAACATAGACAAGCGGCGCCACTTCCTTAGGTTTAAGCCCATCAAGCCACGGCGCCTCCCAAAAGTGAGTCTTCGCCCCATCCCCAACGGTAATTGTTGTAGAGGCATAGAAGAGGTCCATGTCCTCCGTAGTGCAAGGCGTACCCAATCCCGCCCATATTTTGTTTGGGTCTTTCCAAATAAGCCATGGCCACCTTAGCCGCAAAGCCCTCGCAAACTTGTCGGTGTGAAGAATCCCTAGGCCCCCAAGGTTGGTGGGGCGACAAACGGCCTCCCAATTAACCTTGCATTTCCCCCCGGAGGCTTTGTCGGTACCCACCCAAAAGAAGGGACGGTAGATCTTGTTGAGCTTTGTAATGAGGCCCGGAGGGACAACCAAGGGTGTCAAGTGGTAAATAGCTTGGGAAGCTAGGACCGACTTTACAAGGGTGCCCTGGCCGGCCATGGTGAAGAACCTCCCAAACCAAGCGGGAACCTTTCTGGCACATTTGTCCACTAGAGGTTGGAAGTCGACTAATCGCAATTGCCAAATGGAGAGAGGCAACCCAAGGTATCTCATGGGGAAGGTAGCCCGCAACACCGGAAGACCGTCAAGGATAGCATCAAGGTTGACACCACCGCAACGAATAGGGACGACGGAACTCTTTTGGAAGTTGGTGCAAAGGCCCGTGACAACTCCGAAGCCGCGGAGAATGCCCGTGAGGTTATGTATGTCTTCCTTGATGGGCGCCACAAATATGGCCGCATCGTCCGCGTAAAGCGAGGTTCGCAAGATGGTTCCCCTCCCCCGAATTTTATGAAGCAACCCAAGAGTGGTGGCCTTCTCAAGAAGTTGTTGGAGCAGGTCAATGGCAAGGACGAAGAGGAGTGGCGAGAGGGGGTCCCATTGCCGAAGGCCACGGCCATGGTGGATGGGCAGCCCGTCCACACCATTTAGAAGAATGCGCGAGGTGGAGGTGCACAATAGGGCGGCAATCCAATTCCGGAAACGACTCGGGAAACCCCTCCGTTGTAGAAGATCAAGAATAAAATCCCATCTAACCGAGTCAAATGCTTTCCGGATGTCCAACTTGAAGAGGAGCGACGGCGTTTTGTTCTTGTGAAGCCTTCTAGCCAAATTCTTGACATATAGGAAGTTGTCGTGGATGCTCCGTTTCTTTATGAAAGCGCTTTGGGCGTTGGAGACGAGCTCGTTCATGAGAGGCCCAAGGCGAAGCGCAAGGACCTTGGCAATGATTTTCGCAATGGCATGAATGAGGCGTATAGGCCTATAGTCGGTGATCTCCTCGGCGCCCTCTTTCTTGGGAAGCAACACCACATTAGCGGAATTTAGCCAATGTAAATTGTTTGTGTGGAGGTTGCCGAAGAATCCAACAACCCTCATCACATCAACCTTGATAATCTCCCAACACCTCTTGAAAAAAGCCCCGGCAAAACCTTCCGGGCCGGGAGCCTTGTCACTAGGCATAGCATGAATAGCACTCTTGACCTCCTCCTCCGAAATTGGTGCGGCTAAGCCCTCAAGGTCCGAGCTCTCAAAGTGAAGCTCATCCCACTTGAGATCATGAGAACGCGTTTCCCCCTTCCCAAGGGCCGAAGCGAAATGGTCAAGAATAATCTTCTCCTTGTGCTCATGCTCCGTCACCCAACCGTTGTTGTGCTTGAGACGGTGCATGAAATTTTTCTGGCGTCTCCAATTCACTTTAAGGTGGAAGAACTTAGTGTTAGTGTCTCCCTCTTTGACATTCCGGATGCGAGAGCATTGCTTTTTCCGAGACCTCTCAAGGATGGATAAGCTTAGGCTAGGAGTTTGCCTCTCCAAGTGGAGCCGGTCCTTGTTCCCCAAGCCCAAAATCCTTCTTCATGCGGTCCTCCTGTGGGGACCCCGGACTAGCTGTCCAAAATACCCTTGTGCCTACAACATCAGCAATCCCATGATCAGTCTGTCGCTGAGCACAATCAAACTGGTATCAAAAGAACATCCAAAAATACCGAAGGAAATTACTTACTTGATTGGAGCCATAAGCTTCAACAGGTACTTGCAGCGGAAATCATCAAACAACGTGGAGCCCAAGTCAAATGCCACAACCCCACAGGCAACTGACTGGGAAGCGCCCTAGTTCGCACTGACGTCATTTAAAACTTCTCCTTCGAACTGCTCCTCTTCAGAATCTGGCTAAGACAATAGCCAGGGACGAAACCAATATGAGTACATTTGATTGTACTCGCAAACTACCCCCGGAATGAGCATGCACTACTCTTTTTATTGTTTAAATAAAACTTCGTTTGCTTTGAAAACTCTATATCCTTGTTGAAAAAGGAAAGAAGGCTTTTAGAACTTTTTCCCATAATTCTATCTTTGTAAGAAATCTCTTTAAAACTTTTTCCCGAAATATATCTTTGTCGAAAAATGATAAGAAGTCTCTTTTAAAACATTTTCCCGGAAAATCACCATTTTATCTGTTTCTCCAAAACTCCTCCTTTTTCTGACCATGGCTCGCCATAGGTCCAATTAACTCCAACACATCATACCAACTCATTGGTATAGTTGTGGAACACTTTCTCCGCTTCATTTCCCTTTTAAACTCAAAGCTTTTCAAAACTTGCACATAGTCTTAGGACAGCCTCCCAATTGTCCATATCCGAGGACTCGGCTATTCGAATAGTTTTAACCCTCTGCAGAGGTAGCACGCTTTTAGCCCACATTCATCCGGTAACTCATCGTGTCAGCCACGTCCCGCCACACCAGGTGTATGCGAAGTTGAGCCACCGACCATAGCCTCTCATTTGCTCATGCTAGTATAGGATCCTTCCCATATGACACTTTCCATCGACACTCAGTCCAGTTTCCCGTCAGTAACCCTAAGTGTGAGGACTCATAGTTTTGTCCGGCGGTTTATGGTGGAACCTTCTATCCTCCCCACCAACTTGTGTGAGGACCCGGGTCAGGGGGTAGGTCCTCGGACCATCCCCTCATGCATAACGGAGTGATCTCCGTCGATGAGGTATCCCATACTAATAAGAGCAAACTACATGACTAAGCCCTGTTCCCATATGGGGGTAAATGTGGTCGCACATGGCAAGATTGGTCGTCATAGTACTAGGACACTGTGCATTTTTCATAAACATCACCATTCTCCATTTCTCCACTGCAACACCGACATCTCGGCATTCCGTAACCATACAAGTATTTTCAAAGGAGTTTTGAATAAACAACATTGTTTCCCATCCTATAGTTTTATATAAACTCCTTATATTTCTACATAGGGTGGCAAAATAATATCCATATACTTTTTGAAAAGGTTTTGTAAACCAATGCCTTAAGAGTAAATCATTTGATCAAAGTAGATGCATATGTATTTAGGTGCAAGCTCAGGGAATAGCTTGCCTGTTTTCCGTATAATGTTCCTGGACTTCTTCTCACTGATCAAAGAAATAACTCCGATTCTTCTTCAATAAATCCTTTCAAAGACCACTCCGGTAGCGTTTACTTCTAGCGTCGCAACATGAAAATAAACAACACTCAATAAGCAAACCAACCCACAAGTGGTATACAAACAAGGAACAAACCACAAGTATCAAACTAATCACTCAAGCCACAAACTAAGATCTACATTTACAAGGGCATTATACTAATCAGGAGTATAACACCACAAACATGCTAAAACAAGAGGGCACAAGGACACCCTCAATTAGAGGTAATTAATAGCCATTTTTCCTAATCAGGAAATACTTCAGACAAAAGTTAAGCCACCAATTAATCTTCGTAATTTAAAATATCTCACCAAGCTAAGGTGGATACACTAACAGGATATTTAAGCTAGTACTCAACTCAAAGACTATCAAGTTCATCAAGCCATGCAAACATATTACCCATACCAATGTGTCTAACAAATACCACTAACAGTACTAACATATTATAACCTGCTAAACAATAATAATATGCAAGCAACAGTACCACAACAATCATTAACAAGCATAAAATACAATTTTGTAAACAAGGCAATTAGATTCCTTTCTTTTATAAAGGTAGGGTTGAAGTAGTGATTAATCATCCTTTAGGGACTTCTACTAATCATGCAAGGCTAAGCACAATTAGCAACTTGAGCAACCAGTAGCTAATTATTAGTTGCAAGTGGTTATTTAGCTCATATGAATTATTAAGCACACAAGCATAACTAAACAATTGTTGTAATTTGTTAAGCATCATTTAACCACATATACTTTACTCAATACTATCTTAACACAAGTTACTAACATACTAAACAGCAATAGCAAATCTATAACAGTACTAAAACATGCAACAAACAACACAAACAACATTTTCCTAATAAAGGCACTTAATTCTTTTTCCTTTTATTAGAGACAGAAAACATCCTTTTTAGTGATTAGTAAACCTAGACTGTTCTGTTGATCCAAAATTCAAACAGAGCTAGATCTAGGTTCTCTATTAGTATTAGAAGCTAACACAATTGGATTTACTCCAAAAATCCTCACACAAAAATTCACAAAAATCACCAAAGTGCCACTGGTGTGTTTACAAGAATGGATAGAACTTTTGTTTTAGGTTCCATTTGCAAGCAAGGCTTACATATCTAGAAAGGTATCACTTCAGGCTATCCATAGAATTTTAGTTTGCAATATTTGGATTTATAAAACTCTAGATATTAAATGTTTAGTGAAAAAGAGGCTTTTTACAAGATTAAATCTAGGCAACAATTAAAAATATATTTTTGCAAACAGCCAGCTCTGGATGTTCAAGAAAACACACAGGAACACTACAAATATTATACCAAAATTATTGCACACATAGATCCACCACAAAAGAATTAAAACTACACTGCAATTTAACAGGAAACTAAAACAGGAAATGGATCTACTAAAAAAACAAGAATGGGCCCGATCTGGCCCAGATCCGGCCGTGCGGCGCAGATTTGCGGCCCAACCTGCAGCCCACGCGCGAGGCGAACAGGTACGGGCCTGCGTCTTCTTCCTCGACATGCACCGCGACGCGAGGAGACGAGCTGGAGCCTCGGGCGGGAACGGCGACGGCGTCTCCGGCGTCCTAATAAGAAAGGGTGAGGTCCAATGGTTAGCCCGCGTTGAGGGGACCTCAGAGAAACGAAAATGGTGGAGAATGAGGGTCTGAGCAGCCCGCGAGTTTGCTCGAAGTCCGGCGGCCGGGGATGAAGAAGACGAAGATACTCTGCTCGATTCTCTGCTTCCCGCGTCGATTTCTTGCTCGAGGTCGAAGAGGACGATGAGGCGGATCTTCTGGTGGTCTTGGATTCGCTCGGGGAGGCTCCAATCGCCGGCGATGCGCGATGGCGTCCATGGATGGGTTCGGTGCCGTGGGGAAGAGAAGAGAGAGAGAGGAAGCAAGCGAGGGGAGCTGAGCTAAGGGAGGGCAGAGGAGCGCCGTGGGGGGGGGGGGGGGGGGCTCTTATCTCCTCACGCGGCAGGAGAGCGAGGGGGGGGGGGGGGGTCCGGGCGGCGCGACGCAGGACGACGACACGGCGGCCTAGCGCCATAGCTCTACTGTCGAGCTACAGGAAGAAGAAACATTTGCAGAAAACCCCCTGGATTTTCCTAAAATTACTCTGTTTCATTTTCTTTTAAAACCAAAAGCATTTTAGGGATTTAATTGAGGCAGTAAAACATTTTATAAAAATTTGAAAATATTCATGTAGTCTCCCCAATACCTGTAGAAGCTACTCAAAAATTGGAGTTGCAAAATAAAATATTTTGAACCACATTTGTTCATAAAGTTTGAATATGTTATTTTTGGATGAAACCAATTTGACAATTGAAATATCTTTGTAATTGGAGAATAGATATTTTGAGGAGAGAGTTATATGGTAATGAGATGGTTATCATCTCATTCCTGGATTTTACAAGATAAACTAATTGTTATAACCAAATAGAGAAATAAGTAGAGAGGGGAATTAAATAAGATCTTTCCTTTTAATCAAGATTTCATTTTGAGAGAGAGAGTAATCATAGGAGTCTTGTTTTGGTTTTCAAGTCACATTCCAAATTTGTGACCAGTGGGTTTTTATATTAGTGTTAGGCACAGCTGAGTAATTGTCCTCACAAGCAGCAGACACAACAAGATCAACATCACAATCAAGTCCACACAAGGTCAAACACAGCAATGGGAAGTAAAACACAATCATCAGTGAAACATTTCAAAAAGTTTTTGTTGGTTCTGAAATTTGGGCCTTGTGAAACTAAGTTTTTCTTAGTTTCTAAATTTGGGATGTGACACCTCCTTGTGATCCTCCAACTTGATTTGGCTCAAGAGCACCGGCAACTCTCCTTTGAGGAGCACGTGCTTCATGCTCGCCTCAAGCGATGTAGATTGAAGATGCACTGGGCGGAGGAACTCGCGACCTGGGACTAGGCGGGGATCTGCAGCGCCATCGCATCTGCTGGCCTCACCTCGTCGCATCTACGGCGCACGCAGGCTGCTCTGCTTCCGCGGCGCAGAGGAAGAGCAGGGGACGACGAATCGAACACGGCGGCGTGACTCGGCGCCTTAGGTTGCTCTGTGACTACCCCGGCGTGCTCGCCGTCGGCCCGACACCCTGGTTGCGCCGTTCGCAAGTGGAGCTGCGCAAGCCCCAAGATGCACCTCGTCCGGGCAGCCGCCCGCGGGGAGCGCCGCGCGGAAGCAGTCGGTGGCGAGCGCGTACCGGCCGAGGCCGCGGAGGAGCGCACCCTTGGCGAGCAGCGCGGCCGGATGGGCCAGGTCGGCCGCGAGCGCGGCGTCGCAGTCTGCGAGCGCTCCGGGGAAGTCGCCGAGGCGCGCGCGGGCGTCGGCGCGGTGGGCGAGCGCGGAGCAGAGGACCCGGCCGTCCGTGGCGGCGCCGTCGACGATACGGGAGCAGACGCCGATGTACCCCGCCCAGTCCTCCTTGAGCAGCAGCCGCGTCGCCTGGCTCCGCAGCTCCTGCAGCGACTCGTCGTCGAGGCCGTCTCGGGCTCCGGCGGCCATCGTCGACGCGTGAGATCGGCGCCGTTGGTTTGAGTTGGTTGGTGTTTGAGCTGCGAGTGATGCGCAGCAGTGTGGCGTAGGCCGGCACGGACTGGATCGCCGACCACCTCGGCCGCCTCCAGGCCGGCCTCACCGACCTACTCCGCCACCCGCAGGCGCAGGAACCGTTGCGGCGCTAGCAGCGGCGGAGCTGCAAGCCGTCCGCGCCATGGACGGAGCGGCTGCTCGACGACCTCCTCATCCTCGCCGACGTGCACGGCTGCTTCCGCGAGGCGCTCATGTCCCGCGTCGATGTCCGGCTCCGCCGAGGCCGTCTATGGACGTGGGTCCGCCTGTGGACTTTTTTATTTTTTTGAGATTTTTATTTTTATTGATATTTTATTTTTCATTTTTTTATTAGTATGACAGGTGGGCCCACGGCCTCGTGTGCTGCCACATCAGCAAAGAGTCCACGCGTGCTGCCACCTCAGACCTGACCGGTGGGTCCCACCTGTCAGCACGAGTGTCAATTTCGGTTTAGACAACAATGTACGCACATTACAACAAAATTAGCGAAGAGTGGTAGTTCTGTCTACGGCGCACGTAGGCTGCTCTGCTTCCGCGGCGCAGAGGAAGAGCAGGGGACGACGAATCGAACACGGCGGCGTGGCTCGGCGCCTTAGGTTGCTCTGTGACTACCCCGGCGTGCTCGCCGTCGGCTCGACACCCTGGTTGCGCCGTTCGCAAGTGGAGCTGCGCAAGCCCCAAGATGCACCTCGTCCGGGCAGCCGCCCGCAGGGAGCGCCGCGCGGAAGCAGTCGGCGGCGAGCGCGTACCGGCCGAGGCCGCGGAGGAGCGCGGCCGGATGGGCCGGGTCGGCCGCGAGCGCGGCGTCGCAGTCTGCGAGCGCTCCGGGGAAGTCGCCGAGGCGCGCGCGGGCGTCGGCGCGGTGGGCGAGCGCGGAGCAGAGGACCCGGCGGTCCGTGGCGGCACCGTCGACGATACGGGAGCAGACTCCGATGTACCCCGCCCAGTCCTCCTTGAGCAGCAGCCGCGTCGCCTGGCTCCGCAGCTCCTGCAGCGACTCGTCGTCGAGGCCGTCTCGGTCTCCGGCGGCCATCGTCGACGCGTGAGATCGGCGCCGTTGGTTTGAGTTGGTTGGTGTTTGAGCTGCGAGTGATGCGCAGCAGTGTGGCGCAGGCCGGCACGTCCTGGATCGCCGACCACCTCGGCCGCCTCCTGGCCGGCCTCACCGACCTACTCCACCACCCGCAGGCGCAGGAACCGCTGCGGCGCTAGCAGCGGCGGAGCTGCAAGGCGTCCGCGCCGTGGACGGAGTGGCTGCTCGACGACCTCCTCATCCTCGCCGACGCGCACGGCTGCTTCCGCGAGGCGCTCCTATCCCGCGTCGATGTCCGACTCCGGCGAGGCCGTGGTCGCCGAGGCCGTCCGTGGACGTGGGTCCGCCTGTGGACTTTTTTATTTTTTTGAGATTTTTATTTTTATTGATATTTTATTTTTCATTTTTTTATTAGTATGACAGGTGGGCCCACGGCCACGTGTGCTGCCACGTCAGCAAAGAGTCCACGCGTGCTGCCACCTCAGCCCTGACCAGTGGGTCCCACCTGTCAGCACGAGTGTCAATTTCGGTTTAGACAACAATGTGCGCACATTGCAACAAAATTAGCGAAAAGTGATAGTTCTGTACGATTGAAACGTAAAGTGGTAGTTTTTCGGAATTTAGCGCGTAAAGTGGTAGTTCTATGCTATCATCTCGCTCGCTGAAGATCAGTTCTTCCCTGCGAGCACAAACAAACACTCTCCTCTTCTCCATTGGACTGGGAGATTACTGAGAGACCTCTAATGGTTGTCTGAACCTGAAACTCGCAGAATCGTGATACAGTTTGCCGTCAACGTTGAAGGCAGCCGCTAAGATCATCCATCATTCACCGGCATGTCAAACATGCCTGTCCACTGTCCTGCAAAGCGCTGACCTGTTCCAGCTGCAGCCGAACATGCCTGCCTGCTGAAGATCGCTCCAACTTGTTTGCCCAGGAAAGACCATCGGAATCGAGCTGGTTCTGCCATCTTCAGTAGGACATGTCGTAGTAGATACATCTCCAATCTGCAAACCAAGATTTCAATTAGGTTATGGAGTTCATCACACATGCAGCACATAAGATTGCAGGACGTAAACACTAGCAAATAGCAGGGTCAGTCTGCTCGATTAATTATACCTTTCAGACAGGGCATACTATGCTTTTCCATGTACGGTTGCTGAGATTTTCTCTTGTTTGAGCCAAGTTAAACAGGGGCTACCCCACACAGGTAACAATCTTTTTACAGTTTATAATGCTGATCAAGGGCGCCCGGTGCTCGCGTCCTCGTAGTAGGTGACGAAGTCGGCCTTGGTCCAGACGTGGCAGTCGAATCCGTCGCCAGGGGCGAGCCAGTCGGGACGGACGATGCCGACGCCGACCTCGACTTAGCGGCAGGCACCGCGCGCCGGGGTGTAGAACAAGGAGGTGCCGTTTTTCCACTCGGAATCGTAGTAGGGCGCGTCGGCCGCGAGCTGGTAGTAGCGGATGACGTGCAGGTTGCGGCCCCGCGGCCAGTCGTACCAGAGGTCGGCCAGGGACATTAGGAGCTTCGCGTGGAATTGAGGTGGCCACGGGATGGGGTAGGGTCCTGGGGGTTGGGGTGGAGTCCGGCGAGACGGCGACGGCGGCGTGCGTGAACCGCAGGCAGAGGAAGAGGGCCGGGAGAGGGAAAGGCGTCACTAGAGCATTACCGTAAAATTCCGACCCGTATAACTCGGATACGGGGAACCGTAGAACAGATCATGCAAATCGACCCGTATTCGTTGTCATATGTTGCTCAACTAATGGAATGTGATGTGAAACTATAGACACACGTGAGAACCATATTGTTTCTTGTTTTGTTGTATCCATAGATCAAATCCACTACGTGTGAGAACTCTTAGATCGCACCTTTTGGTTTTTCATTTTGCTGTGCCCATATTATATTTTATGTCATTTACAAACTACAAATTATAGTTCTATCTATGCATAGGTCCTGAAACCAATTGGTACATTCATCATTCTATCTCTCTCCTCTCTACTACCTCAAACGAGGCTAAAGTTCAAGTTGAAGCCGTGTGATTTGCCTAACCAGTTGTTGCTTTAGTTTTAGCCCTACTAGTGGAATTTGGCGTGCCGTCATGGCACGCCCTTGATGTTTTTTTTTCTGCAGTATATATATATTTTTTTTAACCAAAATGTTAGCTAAATTGGTATGTTGGAACATGTTTTCATTTTGTCATGAATAGGTAGCATTTTTTATGAGTATTCTTGTCATATTTTGTGAGTTTTTTGTGAGTTTGTTTGTACGATGTCAGAAATGTTGGTGAAATTGAAATGTTGAAATATATTTGTAATTCGCTATAAGTATGTTGCGGTTATTTTTTGGGAGCATTCTTGTCATATTTTGTGGAATATCAGGAAAAGTCGCTAAAATGTTGGCGAAATTACAATTTGCAAACATGTTTTTTATTTTGTTATGAGTAGATAGTAATTCGTTCGATTTTTTTTATATATTTTGTAGAATATTCAAATATTTAGATAGTTGAATTTAGCGCGGCGACACGATGCGCCTTTGTTGAGGATATGTTATAATAATTTGTTTGTTTCTTTATTTGCGGTATATATATTGTAAGGGAATGTGGTTGTTCTAATTTGTATAATGTAGTTAGGTGGAATTCAATTTGGAAGCAATCCATAATTAGAGTAGACGTGTTTGTATTTTCTGAAAACATTCATGTAAAAAATATTTTTTTAAATGTAACTACATAATTAGAGAGATTTAAGTTATATTACTTGCAAATATGTTAAGCAAATTTGAATGGTTCAATATGGTTTTATTTTGCCATTATTTTCATACGACCCACCATAATTAGAGAGAATATATTCTGGTTATGTCTAAATATTATGTGTCTATTTCGCCGTAAATATGTGATTTAGCTTGTTGGTTAGAGGAAATATGTTGTGTTAACATCTATTAAATTGAATCAATCTTTAGAGGAAACAAATTTTTGATTTCTTTAAATGTGAATGGAATGAAGCATTATTTAAATTTGACTACATAATTAGAGAGAGTTAAGTTCAAGTTGAACATTTATTAAATTGAACCACATAATTGAAGGAAGTTCAGTAATATTATTTGTAAATATTAATTTAGTTGAGTTGGTATGATATGGCTGTGTTTTGTGTTAAATACTTAATCGAACTCAATAATTGGAGGGAATAAATTGTTTGAGTGCTTATTAATTTCAATTTAAAATCAAGCCATAATTAGAGAAAATGGTTAACTATGCTTCTTTTTTTTTCCTGTAAGTATGTAACTAGTGGGAATGCACAATTTTTGGATTTGATTCTACAATTAGGAAAAATCTATTTATATTGTATCCAAATATTAACCAAATTGGAATGTTCAAATATGTTTGTATTTTACCATAAATAGTTAGTATTTTTTTCTGTTTTTTATAGTTTTTTAAAAAATATAAAAATATTTAGCAAGTTGAAATGTTCAAACATATTTGTATTGTGTTATCAATGTTTAAATGTAATTAGAGAAAATGCATTCGAATTATCTCGAAATATTTTCCAAATTCGAATGTTTAAATGCGGTTGTATTTTGCCATAGATATCTAATGTAGTTACGTAATTAGAGGAAATGCATTATGTGTTTGGAAGGATTTGAATTTTTTTGGAATTTTCAAATTTGTATGATGTGGCTATGTGGTGGAATTGAAATGTTGAAAATGTCTACATTTTGAAGTTTTGCAGATCTGAAAATTGTTGAAGCTGTATTTCGGAAGGTACGAAAAAATTTCGGGGGAAAAAAAACCAGGGGAAATGTGGTGAATTTCAATTTTTGGAAATGTCCACATTTTCAAGTTGTAGTGGTTGCGGAATCAGGAGACTTGGAAAAAACCTCTGGTTTTTTTTCCTATTATTATAAAATCTACACCGTAGGGGTTTCCCCTACGGTAACGGCGTCAAAGAAAAAAAAACTTGGAAGTCATATGACAGTATGAAAATATTGATACTTGTAATTTGAGCTGGAATGGTGAAATATGATTGCTTTTCTCATAAAATTGTGCACATGTAGGGCAATTTGAATTGTTCGAATTTATTTGTTTTTAGTGGAAAATAGGTGATCCTTTTTTTTCCTCTAATATTTTCATATATTTTTTTATATTTTGGTGATGGGTATTTATAGTATTTTTTTCTGTTGGTTCTACTCTTTTATTACGGAAATTGAAAGATGCTTGCAGGTAAAAATTGACAATTTTTTCTGGTGGATATAGTTGAAGCTACTGATTTCGCGGCATTTAATAGTTTCGCAAAATGGTTCAAATATCGTAAAACAATATGTATAAAGTGTTTAAAACTATGTAAATCATGTTATATTTTATAACTTGGTTTCCAAACATAGTGGCTTAGGAAATAACTGTAGAACAACTATTTCTCGATATTTACAATTGTGGTATTTTAATTTTGATTTATTTAAGCTCATGGTATAGATGGGTAATTGTATTCTGGCAAAAAAATAGTTGACATTTAATTTTATGATCATGTTGATATATTTTAGAGTGTGTTAAATTCTTAAGCAAATTGGAATGTGCAAAAAACCTATGTATTTTGAGGAAGTGCATTTGGATGTTTTCCAAATATTAAGCAACTTGAAATGTCTGAATATGTTTGTATGTTGACTCAAATATTTACAATTAGGGGAAATGAATTTTCATTTTCTCGAAATATTCATGTAGCGGGAACAATTTTTTAAAAATGTATTTGCAAATAGTTACCAATATGAAATTTTTAATTTGAGTTCACAATTAGAGGAAATGCATTGTATGAGCATTTAATATGTTTATCTCTATGTAATTAGAGGAAGTGCAATTAGATTTTATCCGAATATTCGCTTGTTGAAAACATTAAAACATGTTTGGTTTGTACATACATTTTTAGCATTTGTTTATCTGAACATGTTGATATATTCGAGAGTAGCAAGCATTTTTTTATGGTGATCTTGATGTATTTTAGGGTAGTTTGAATAGTCAGCTAATTGATTTGGTGGAATATGTATTTAAATGGTCACATATGGTTCCATTTTCCCATAATTTTTATATGGAACATCGTAATTAGAGGAAATCTATTATGGTCATGTCTAAATATTAAGTTTCTATTTTGCTGTAAATATATGATTTAGTTCCTTGGTTGAAGGAATATATTGTATTAATATCCATTAAATTGAATTCATTTTTTAGATGAAACAATTTTTTTGATTTCTTGAGATGTGAATGGAATGAAGCATTATTTAAATTTGACTACATAATTGCAAAGAGTTAAGTTCAAGTTGAGCATTTATTAATATGAATTGCATAATTGAAGGGAGTTTAGTTATATTATTTATAAATATTAACTTGTTCGAATCGGTATGAAATGTCTGTGTTTTGTGTTAGATGTTTAATTTAGCTCAATAGTCGGAGGAAATATTTTTTTGAGCATTTATGAAATGCATTTTAAAATAAAGCTACAATTAGGGGAAATGAATTTTCATTCTCTCGATATATTCATGCAGCGGGAACAATTTTTTTTCTAATTGTAAGTACGTAATTAGAGAGATTTAAGTGACATTACTTGCAAATATGTTAGATAAGCAAATGTGTTTGCATTTTATGGAAACTAGGGGATTAAGCGCGGCCTTCGCCGCACCCGTGGGCAAAATTTTTGATTTTTTTTCAATGGTAAAGTGTTGAAATTCATTTAGAAACGATATGGAAATCTGGAATTTAAATTAGGAACGATATGGAAATTTGAAATTTAAATTTTGAAAATGACAAATATGTCAACGGGAATATGGATAGGTTGGATTGTTTTGCCAAAAAAAAATGGGGGCATTTTTGAAATCATTAGTTTGCATTATTTGTAATTATTGCAAAATCAAAATCTTGAATTATATAATCATAAAATTCTTGGAATTCAAAAATTGTCTAGATTGAGAAGTTGTTCAAATTTGTGGAATGGTGTAACTGGAGAGCTATTCATATTTGAATTGGTATCATGTCTAGATTGAGAAGTTGTTAAATTTTGAAATGGTCAAATTGGGGAGCTAATGGTAGTTGGATTGTTTTCACGTTTATTAAATGCTTAGATATTGTGGTAATGATCTATCGGTAATATACGTAATATTTGTGGAAGTCGCGGTGCAAAGAATTCAAATTTGGAAAATGTAAATTTTGTTTAGGTTTGCTTGCACCAAAATCCCGGGGAAGTTTATATTTAAAGTATATTCAACATTTACGTTTGCCGTTTTTTTATTTTCATATTTTTAAGCCTATGTTATAAATGGGTAGTTGTATTTAAATGAGTTATCAAACTTTATGTAAGTAACTTTTATGGTGACAAATTATTATATTGGGTTTATCGCATTGATTGATAAGCTTTTATTTTAATGGATTTTATTTGAATGCAAAAAAAAAAAAATAGAATCCATATTTTGTGAAATCTTGTGTGGATTGATCAAGCCTTTATGTAATACTTCAACTTTCAAAGTTTTTAAATAATTTCGAGAAGCTCACAAAGTGTTTGGAAAGGGCAGGTTGATTTTTCCAATTTTTTTAAAATTGGTTTGAATTAATTTGGAGAGTTACATTTGTTTTGGAAAATAATAAAACAGGGGGGAAAAATGGAAACCTGCCAGCCGGCCCAGCCCACGGGCGCGGCGAATTTGATTCACTTATGTACTTTGATATTTTGGAGCTTATGATATAAATGGGTAATTGTAGTGAAGTAGTGAATCGAACTATATTTAAATATGGTTTGTAGCATTGTTATTATTTTTCTGGGTTTTATTTAAAGTTGAAAGGAAATGATTGTTGTAGACTTAATTTCGACCTGCAATTTACTTACTATTTCTCGATTTCATTTTTCTTGCTATTTTATTTTCGAACGTCATACGTGTCTGGAACTATGTTTATTTTTCTGTGGTTGCCATTATGTAATAATTAATGGTTTATAGTAAGTTTGTGTCGTTTTAATTTGTTATTAGTGCTGCTTCGTTGATTTTTGTAGTAAAAACAAAATTAGAACTACCAATGTGACAGCCAACAGTAGATCAATTGGATAAGTGAACTGAATAATTGGAGGTAGTAGATGGTGTGAGTATTTAATGGAGTTAATTTAAAATGAATCTATAGTTAGAAGAAATGATTTTGCATTTTCTATAATATTCGGCTAATAAAGCATTGTTTTAATTGCAAATATGTAATTAGAGAGATTCGGGCTATATTGCTTCCAATCATGGTAGCTAATTTGAAATGAACAAATACGGTTCCACTTTCTATAATTTTCTTATTTAGCACCATAATTAGAGGGAATATAATGTGTTTATTTCGAGATGGTAGTTATTTTCAGAATTCGTTAAATATATTTGCATAATTGGAGGAAGCTCAGTTAAATTAGCTTTAAGTAGTTTTTTTTTTTGGAATGATGTAGTAAGTTTCTATGTTACCTTAAAAGTTTTATTTAACTTCATAATCAGAGTTGTCACATTACGTGGGATTCATTAAATTCAATCTATTATTAGAGGAGTTGAATATTTTTTTTCTACATAGTCACCAAATTTAAATTTTCAGATATGTTTGCAGTACGAAATTTTGAATTTGGTAAACATTGGAAGTTGTTCATATATGTTGTAGTTATTTAATGATACATGGAAATTTGTTGGATATAAAGGTTTCATTTATTTTAGAAATTTTGGTATTTTTTCCTGAGTTATAGTCTAGAAGTTATGATTTTCACAAACCGAAATGGTTTGAATTTTTTTTCCCGATCATTATTGCAATAGAGTTTTATTGCAAACGAAAAGAGAAGAGGGGGAAAAAGAAAATATGTAGGTAAGGTTGAATTTTAATGTTTTTTACAATTCCATATGAACAAACTAAAGTTGAGAAAAGTATTTTTTTTTCCTATTTGAGTATTATTTCAAATGTTGTTTTACTGTAATACAAAAGGTAAGTAAATAAGAAAAGTTGTGTAAACATGCATGTCAATGTGTTGGTTGCAAAGCTATAAATTTTCTCCAAATTTTGGTATGTTTTTTGTGTTTTTTTGAGTTGTATGTGAAGAGATACGTATTTTTTTGTTTTTTTGATTTTTCTGTAATTAAAACCCAACTGACAGGCGGGCCCCCCGCGTCAGCCGCACCGCGCTGACGTCAGCCCTCGACGTCAGCGGGCGGCGAACGGCCGGCGCTGCCGCGGCACCGCGGAGCTCGCGCTGCGCGACCGCGTACGCGCGCGGGCCGGAGATGGAGGGGATCCGCCGGAGGAGAAGCAGGCGCGTCGAACGGGCGGCGCGGCGCGCCAAATGGTGGCCGGAATCGCCGCCGGCGACCGATCCAGCGGTGGCGGTTGCGGAGAACGACGGCGACGAACTCCGGCGGTTCGGCGGCATCTCCGGCCGCCCGAGGAAGATTCCTCCGGCGAGGAGGTAGAGGGCTGGGCGGCGGAGGCGCTGGTGCCTTCTGTTTGGACCGGCGAGGATCGTAGGGTCGGCGCGGCACGGCGGCGGCGGCGGCGAGCACGGCGTCGCGCGAGAGGGAGATGAGCCCGCGAATGTTTTTGCGAAAACGACCCTGAGTTTTCCGGCATTTGGTTTAGGTCCTCCCGCAGCGGGAACCGTCGAATTCATGCGAATTTTGTAAAACAGGAGGTTTTTTTGCAAAAAGACGTGGCGACCGGGTGGGCGACCGGGTGGACGCCGCGCGACCGGCGAGTGACCGGATGACGTGTCGCAACGCGATTGGTTATAATTCGCTGTGAACAGTACCATGTGGGTTTGGGGGCAACGTGGGTGAATCCTGGCCGTCCGTCGCGCGAATCGGACGGCCAGGGTTTGGAGGCGACGTGGAGGGCTGGAGAGGCAGCGGAATCCTCTGTCTTTTATATATAGTGTAATATTCATCTAATAAACATTTTTTTAAATGCAAGTACATAATTAGAGAGATTTAAGTTGCATTACTTGCAAATATGTTAGGTAAATTTAAATGGTCAAATATGGTTCCATTCTGACATAATTTTCATATGGACCATCGTAATTAGAGAAAATATATTACGGATATGTCTAAATATTATGTTTCTATTTCGCTGTAAATATGTGATTTAGTTCCTTGGTTAGAGGAATATATTGTGTTAACATCTTTTAAGTCGAGTCCATCTTTAGATGAAATAGATTTTTTGATTTCTTGAGGTGTGAATGGAATGAAGTATTATTAAAATTTGACTACATAATTAGAGAGAGTTAAGTTCAAGTTGAGCATTTATTAAATTGAATTGCATAATTGAAAGGAGTTTAGCTATGTTGTTTGTAAATATTAACTTATTCGAATTGGTATGATATGTCTATGTTTTGTGTTAGATATTTAATTTAGCTTAATAATCAAAGGAAATAAATTTTAAACATTAATTAAAAGCAATTTGAAATCAAGCCACAATTAGAGGAAGTAATTTTTCATTTTCTCGAATTATTCATGTAGTGGAATGATTTTTTTTTTGGAATGTCATGTCATTTATAAATATTAACTTATTTCGAGCTGGTATGATATGTCCGTGTTTTGTGTTAAATAATTAATTTAGCTCAATAATCGGAGGGAAAAATATTGTTTGAGCATTTATTAGATTCAATGTAAAACCAAATCATAATTAGAAGAAATGAGTTTGCATTTTTTTCTCGAAATATTCGTCTTATTAAACATTTTTTAAAATGCAGCGTCTATTATAATTTTGTACAAATTTGTAGAATTTGGTCTGAATTGATTTCGAATTGCTGAGAAGTTTGGAAATGAGATCACATTTTATCGAAGTATTCATCTAATTAAACATTTTTTTAAATGCAGTGTCTATTTTATTTTTTATAAATTTGTAGAATTTGGTCTTAATTGATTATGTTTTGTTGAGAAATTTCAACAGTTTTGGAAAATAGAAAAGCAAAAAAGAAAAGGAATCGCATTTTTTCTCGAAATATTCGTCTTATTAAACTTTTTTTTAAATGCAGTGTCTACTATAATTTTTTACAAATTTGTTGAAATTGGTCTCAATTGATTTCGAATTGTTGAGAAGTTTGGAAATGAGATTGCATTTTATCGAAGTATTCATCTAATCAAACATTTTTTTCAAATGCAGTGTCTATTTTATTTTTTACAAATTTGTAGAATTTGGTCTCAATTGATTTTGATTTTTTGAGAAATTTCAACAGTTTTGAAAAATAGAAAAGGAAAAAGGAATGGAAGGGAAAAAAAAAAGAGGCCGAACCGGCGGCCCAGCCCAACAGCCAGCCCGTCTGGCCAGCCCAGGCCCACTGCGACGTCACGCTGACGTCGGCAGTGGCCGGAGCTGCCGCGGCAACGGCAGCGCGACGTGGACGACCCGCAGGCGGCGGCGCGGCCGCAGATCGTGGCCGGAGCGTCGCCGGCGAGCACGGACACGACGGCGGATGCCGACGGACGGCGGCGATGATTGCGACGCGATGCGTCCGTCCCAGCACGCGTCCGTTGACGGAGATGGAGGGCGCGCGACGGCGCACCGCGACGTGGCCTTCGATTTGGCCGCGGAGACGTGCTGCGGCGGCGGGCCGCGTCGGCGTTCGAGGCGAGCTCCGCGCCGTTCGCGAGAGAGAAGAGGAGGAGGGGGCGGTTCGTGGCAATTTTACGAAAAAGAACCTGAACTTTCGCGTAATTGCAAACAGGTCCCTGAAGCCGAATTTTCTGTGAAGAGCATGGAATTTTCGGACGCCCGCGTGCTTCTCTGTAAAAAAAACACCGGCGCGCTGTGAGGCTGACGCGCGGGCCCCACCGCGTACTGTAGAACACTGTTTTAATTCTACAGTACTTACTGTAGATGTTACAGTAACGTGGGGCGCGGAGAGGCCGCGAATTTGCACGTCTATTATACAATCGATGATGTGGCACATACACATAAAAACAACGTCGCTGTGTGGAAGTACTATCGCCCCAATCACAAACACTTGAGTTTTTTCCTTCGGCTCGAGGATATGTTCCCAGTACCGCTCAATCCGAATCTTGAGTTCCTAACTACTCTCTCCGTTCCAAATTAATTGACTTGGTTTTGTCCAAATATGGATGTATCTATACTTGTTTGATGTCTAGATACATCCATGTGTAACAAAATGTGTGTCAATTAAATCCGAACGGAGGGAGTACATCCATAATCCATTTTCATGGAATGATATTTTAGCCATGGTCGGGTATGTTGGAACTTCAATGATGAAAGAATCAAACCGACTAAACAAGCCACCATTAACTTCTTGATTTTTTTCTATGACGAGCTCACGAACAAAATTAAGTGTAGAAAACACAAGCATAGTCAGTCGTTGTGTTTGGAACCTATATTTTTTGAAACCGGGCAAGAGGCTTGCCTTGGAACCTATATTTTTTTAAACTGGGCAAGAGTCTTGCGTTTTCATAGATAACGTCAAGTTATATACAGGCTTTGTGTGCACACCCTTGCAAAATGTGTATTCGTCACATGCCTATGGCAGGGTTATTAATAACCGACAGATTGAGTCTAGACGTGGCTATGCACGATGTTTTCACTATGGCAGGGTTCGTCACATGCCTATGGCAGGGTTATTAATAAGCCTATGATAAGAATTAATAGCCTCTCACACGATGTTTTCATGTCACATCACTACTTAATTCTTGCAAACCAGTTTTTCCTGTTTCTGTCTAGCTACCCTTATGCCCTCGGAGTCCTAGCTTGTTAGAAAATCGTGGTGTAGGTGAGTCGCACCGGAAAATCACGAGAACAATACCAACAAATACATGTGAGATTACTTTATTAAGAGCGCCCCAATAACTATATCAAATTTCAGTGAAACCGATGAAGTAGAATCATCCATGTCAATTATTACAAAAGAAGGTTTTTGAGTACAAAAATACAACAAAAGGCTCAGAAATTCATGCGTATCCCAAAATAACTGCAATCTTTAGTACCTACTCCAGAGATGGGGTCGATGGATGATGGTTTGGGGTGTTGATCCAGAAATTTGACCAGACTGTAATTTTTTAAAAATGAACAAATGAGCGATCTGTCAGTTCAAACGAGAAAGCTCCCGTGAGCTACTGAGTGCTCACTGCCATGTGGGCCATCCCTTTCCATTTTCTTACTCAAACCAGGCTTCCATCAGCCGTCGTGCTCCGCTTCCACCAACAGCGCCTGAACCGGAGCTACTCCTCCTCCTACCAGAGAGACCACCGGAAGGGAAGCGAGATGGGACCGGAGGCGCCGGCGGGGGTTGCGGCGAGGCAGGCGAAGGAGTCGCTGGAGCTGGCGTTCCAGATGTCCCAGATCCTGGACACCGGCCTCGACCGCCACACCCTCTCGCTCCTCATGGCGCTCTGCGACCGCGGTGCCAACCCGGAGGCCCTCGCCGCCCTCGTCCGCGAGCTCTCCTCCGCCGCTCCACCGACGTCCAACGGCGCGGCGGCGCCGACCCCGACGGCCGCCTCGCTGTTCCTCTCCAGCTTTCGCCAGCCCTAGCTACGGTTTGTGTTCCCCTTTCTTCCTTCTGCTGCTGCTTCCCCGATGAGACAGACCACTCGTCGCTTGATCGCGTTGTACTGCGTCCTGTTCTGTATCCTGAAACTTGTTTCTCATCAGTATTTGTTCTCGAGAGTGATAGATTCAGTGAATCTATGTCAAACTCTGTCACATTCTAGCAGATAGTTTCTGTCCTGTAGGCTGAAGCAGGTTACTGATCTGCATCCTTGAGAGCGATAATGGAAGAGAGTTTGTGTCAAACTATGTTGCTCCACATGACTTCAATACATGATTAATAATACAAACCTCTCAATTATGGATCACTGGTACTACCAAACGCTGGTTTCATTTTTAATGAAATCGGGGGCGCAAAGCCTTTTGTGGTACCCTCAAATGAACCACAACCACTTATTTTCGTTAATCTAAAGGCTGAAAACGTTTCATACTGGTGTCTAAACGATGACCAGTAGAAGTCGTACTAGTGCAAAAATCGGACCCTCCCGCAGATGGGCCTTGACCCAATACGGTAGAAGGCTGCTGGCCCAATACAAAGTTGGGTAATCCCATTGTAGCCACGAGTATTCCTGCAATTCCAGAGAATCACCACGAAGCTTTGGAAAGTGAGGAAGACGACTGGAGATCTCCGTACGAGGAGTTGAACGGCGGCCCACCGGACTTCAGGAAGACGAAGTACATGTTGTCAATTTCAAATACTCCCCCACTCGATTCCTTCTGCGTGCAAGGTCGAAATGGCGAAGTGGATCTTTCTGACAAGGTTTAGGAGCTCGGGAAGGTCGATAACGATGGGGAGGACGACGAGGCCATCAATGGTGCGACCCGAGTGCCGATCGTGTTCCCAACGAATGGAGCATATGAGGTGCTTGAACTCGGTGGGAAGCTAGAGCATGGCGAGGCTGTCGCGATTATGTATGAAGGAGGGGATGGTTAGAAACGGCGGCGCGGAGACGTGGCCGAGCGCTTTTTTGGCAGGTGCTCGAATGGCGACGACGGCGTTGGCTCGCGAGTGCGCGACAGGGCGAACGGCCACGGTGAAAAATTTGTAGCGTGAGAGTTCGCGGGGGCGGCGGCACGCCAGCGATGAGGAATTCGTCCTGGACTCCTGTTCGACGAGCGAGACACAGTCCAGACCGCCAGCGACAAAGAACTGGCCTGGTTAGACCTGATAGATCGGCCATGGTGATTACTAGCTAGTGGGACCGAGTGATTTATTATGGAGAGAATTCCTTTCTTGGCCCTCTCTTAAATTTGGATGCCTTTTTTAGCCCTGGACAAGTTTCGTGTCCCTTTTTGACCCAAAAAATTTAGATGACTTCCTTATTTGGCCCTCTAGTTCATTTTGGATGTTAAAATGACTCTTTTGCCCCTGCTGCTGAAAAACTAATCTCAGATTTGAAAAAATCGAAATTTTGACAAAATTTTGGATGTTGATATTTTGACAAAATTTTGGATGTTGATATTTTGACAAAATTTTGGATCGCTCAGCCGACGCACGCACGCACGGCGGCCAGCACGGCAGCACGCACGGCGCGCCCGCGCGCACGGCGGCCAGCACGGCAGCACGCACGGCACGCCGGCACACGGTGGCCAGCACACGCATGCATGCACGGCACGCCGGCACGCACGGCACGCCGGCGCACGGCGGCCAGCACACGCACGCACGGCACGTCGGCACGCCGGCGCACGGCGGCCAGCACACGCACGGCGGCACGGCAGCCAGCACGCACGGCACGCCGGCACGGCGGCACGCATGCACGCACGGCGGCCAGCACACGTACGCCGGCGCACGGCGGCCAGCACAGATCGATCGATACGCGCCTTGTCGTTCTTGGCAAAATTTCGTGTATTATTTTATATAGTTTGTCAAAATTTTGTCAACATTTCGATTTTTGTCAAAATATCAACATCCAAAATTTTGTCAAAATATCAACATCCAAAATTTTGTCAAAATTTCGATTTTTTCAAATCTGAGATTAGTTTTTCAGCAGCAGGGGCAAAAGAGTCATCTTAACATCCAAAATGAACTAGAGGGCCAAATAAGGAAGTCATCTAAATTTTTTGGGTCAAAAAGGGACACGAAACTTTTCCAGGGCCAAAAAAGGCATCCAAATTTAACAGGGGCCAAGAAAGGAATTCTCTCTTTATTATGGGTTAAAGCGACTACACAATTGATTTGTGTTTGTTTCGCAACAAAAAAAAGTTGATTTGTGTTTTGTGCAATGTTTACATCAAAATCTGGCGAAAAACAATTGTGGTTGTGTTTTTTTCTCGCTGGTTAATCTCTTATCTCAACTGAATTACCACTAATGGGCCTCCTGGGCCAAATTTATATCATCCGTTAGATCAAATCATACTACTCATATTTAAGGACCAGTAAAAGGTACTGTAAAAGTTGCCTTGTGAATTGGACATTTGACCGTCAGGGAACAAGCTCATGAGTCATGTGCAGTGTGGTTGTCATGTCAATGTGCCTTGTTCTATTAGATTGGTTGAGTTGTGGAAAGGCTAATGTTTTCTATCTCGCTTACAGAAACAAATTTAAAATAGTAGTGAAATGATCATCAAGTTAGCTCATTGCCCTTGGATAAAAGGATGGAGGAAAGCCTTACAAAGGCAGCCTATGCTCCACACAAGTGGTGTATGCGAGTTGGCCTGCCCTGTCCATTGTCTCGTCTGTATTGTTGGCTGACGTGCAGCACACCAGCGATGAGCACCACCTGAATGGACAGAGTGAACATAGCTGAACAGCATGAGCTTGAGCACCAATATGACTATATGAGCTACAAAGAAAACATAGCTCACATCTCTGCAAACCACCAGCACATATTTTCTGAATATCTGAATAGCAAACCTTCCATCAAGCAGTATTTAACTGAATTTCTAAATAAATGGCACTTGATTATTTTCCTTCTGTTCACCACTGTCAGCTTAAAAAATCACAGCAGTATTTAACTGAATTCAACTCACGGTTTTCGATTTACTCTACCGCTAGATGCATTATGCATATATTAATATGTTTCCTAGTATTCTTAAAATTTACTACCCCACCTGCAGTTTCCTTCATCAACGCAGCAACTTGCTGATGCATTTACCATGTAAGGGTATACAAGCAATGAAGCAAAAGAACCACCAGGCTGGTATCCAGTCATGCATCACCTAACCGATTTTGCAATGGTGTATGAAGATGCTTCCGCGAACACCATACATGGTAAGCAAGCAAAAGCAGTAGAAACACAAGACTGCCACACAAGCTGCTTATACGGGGAGTCTTCTTCAGGGAATTTGAAACGGCCGCAAACACTAATGGAACCATAAGGATAGTAATCCTATATATCATAGGATGACAGGAGTACATGCTCCAGGTTACATAGCATCATAACTAATGCCATACAAGTTTGCAGCTCTCTGATCGTCCTTGATGGCACCCTTGTCGCTCACCATCCAACAATTTCCTTTATCTTCACATGGCATTTCTGTTTCAGACAAAACAGAGGAAGGATCAGGATATGTTGTTGCCACTTTAAGCATCAAAATATAAACAGGCTAGCAAAGCAACTGGCTAATACAACGATAGTCAAATGTTACACATGCTCAGAATCCAACAATGAATTTGGTCCAACAATATAAAAAACTGCAGCAGTACAGATACAAACCTTCATATCCCAGACACACGGTATTTCCATTTTATAGCTTGTATCTGAGTAAAACAAACTCTGATCATAGAAGGAGAAATGTAATACAAACTCAAACTGAACATTGTTAGCTTGGACTAGCCACTATGATGTAATGTATCTCAATCACAGATCATGCATAAGCTCAAGCTTTACCCGCATGTAATATAAGATTAACTTGTATTCGAGAAAGATATGATATCCACTAAGCACTATTCAGAAAATTACAAGTATTAATGATCTCATACATAGCTTCAGGTTTAGGGTTCAAAGGAAGGCAGCAGAAAATTACAGCATGGTTATATTTAAGAAACAGGAAGTCAAAATTCAACCATTGTTGGGATTGTCATAATATTTCAAAACAAGAGAATACAGTGGCCAGCATTATAACATGACTAGTTCGCACTGATAAGTAAAAGAAAAAGTGATACAGTAGAATAAGAGGTCCATGCTAGGCAAGTCAATTTTCAGGACCACTACAAGTTGCTATCATGAGAAGATTGAGCAAGTTCAGGAAGCATGTTGTCTGTCGCAAACCCAAGCTTTAACAAAAGTAACCTAAGCCCACATGTAAAAGTCCCTACTATGACCGCAAGTAATCAGCTTGTAATATATACTAATATTACCCGAGTGTACAAGTGATTTCAAATCATCTTACTGCATTCTCGAACATTGCTTATCTAGTATTGTTGAAAAGAGCCAAGAGGAATCACTACACAAGTGATTTCAAATGATCTTATGGCGATGATTCTCATATGTAGGTTAATTAGCACTGGCGGAGCTCAGTGAAGGTCGACCTGGGCATAACTGAAGAAATAGAGAAAACTTGGCTCATGAAAGAAAAAAATTGTGGTCTTTATTGGGCTGGCCCGCCCAAATTGTGGCTGGAGCTCCGCCAGTGTTAATTAGTAATGTCAAAATAACCTGGGGAATCAATCATGCAGCTAGCTAACACCACTATGTAGCTACAACAGACAGTGTGACGGATGATGCACGGTGCAACATTCTGTAACCTTATCAAGTGCACTATACAGGTCCTCTAAACATCAAAAGGCAAACCTGGCAGGGTCTTCCTTGAGGGCAGGGAATGTGGGAGGCCAGATCATCATAAAAGGATGGATATATTCGATGAATTGACTATTTACCGTTCTCTCATACACTTTACACATTGTCCTGCACTTAATATCCAAGTAGACTATGCATCTACATATCTGCAGGAATACAAACTGACCATTATCTCCCACCTGGCTTATCTTGACATCAGCAATACCTTCATTCTCAAGCGTGTGATCGAATATCCCTGAAGTAGAAAGCATCTCAAGCAAACCAATGGTATCAACCAGCAACCAGTTGTCCCCCTTGTGGAGCCAGACGCGAAGTTGAAACTCCTCGACATGGATGAGATATACACTTAAAGAATCATCTGCCTGTGACAGCGACAACATGGTCTTTGAATAGTGATACTTCACTCCTTGTGGGAGATGAATGGTGGAGAAATTTGAGGCTGTCAAATCCAAGACAATAATGCCGTCACCACTGGTGGTCGACACATAGATTTTGTTGTCGAAGAGAAGAGCTTTTTGGCCAAAATGCAGATCATCGAGGCATGTGGCCGTGGTATGCATGCGCCAGACTCCATCTTGCAGCATATACACACGCGCAATGGACAATCCTGTCAGCACATACAAGTATGACAAGTCCCTGCCTTCTTCTTTGGAGACGAGTACATTTAACTTTAGGAGACCTTCGTTCAGGCGGGTGTTCAGGGCGCGTGGTAGTGGTAGTGGCGGGACGATCTGCGTGCCTTTCGCAGCACATAATGGGTGGTGTACTCCATGAGTCCATTGTGTTCCTATGTGGCGCTTGGTGAAGACACTGCCGTTCCGGCAGTCCATGATCTCGTGGGTGCCGAAGTTGTAGGTCTCTAAGCGGCGAATGACAGGGGCGAGCTCTGTGGGCTGAGGCAGCACCGGCACAAAGCGTGGAGCGCCTAGCTGCGGTTTTAAAACCAACCCCTTGGTGATGTAGTAGCCGAGGAGGCGGGGCGGGTGGAGCTTGCGGAAGCGGGTTAAGAACTTGGGGTCGGAGGCGTGCCCAAGCCAGCGCTTGCAGACGAGGGCAGCACGGACGAGGGTGGTGGGGAAGCCGACGCGGACGATGATCTCCCTGAGGGCTTGTTCGGTTAATCCACTGTCCAAGAGGATTGAGGTGGATTGGAGGGGAATGGGGTGGAATTTGAACTAGATGGGATTTAATCCTCCTTAATCCATGCCAATCCCCTCATTTTCGGTGAAACCGAACGAGGCCTGAGGAGGTCGTCGGCGTCCAGAACCTTGGTCACTGCCACCGCCTGTGTCGTGGAATGCCCTTGTGCGTCAGCAGCCTCCACGCATAGTTTCCTCTCCGGATGGACCCTGGAATAATCGGCAGCAGCGAACAAATGCAACCGGACATAAGTGCGACGGATTGACTCCTCGGGAACATAGCACATTAGCACCGGCGACGTCTCCGGCATAAATGATAAGAACTAACCGCGGGATATGAATATGGGGAACCGAAAGAGAGTGAATAGATTGGATGTTACCGTTGGGGAATCTTCTCAGCAGGATCCATCACCAAATCTCCCCACTCAGCTGAACACTGCTGCAACAAGCAGATGTGGGTCGGACTTAGGAGAAAAATGTAGCTAGGTTTTTTTTTTTTCGAAAAAATGTAGCTAGGGTTTGACCGCGAGAAAAGAAAAGAAACGGGGCATCGATCACATATGAAGATCCGAAAACACACACTCAAAAAGTTTAGCCAAGGGCACTAATCGTGTCCATTGTTTTTCTCTTTATTTTTCTTTTGTCGGTACACAGCCCGACCCTCTCAATCATGTCCTACACGGACTCCAACTGATAACCAACACGACCGGTCCTTACCATATTAGAAATCTATTCCTAACTACACAGGTACATTTTTTTTTTGCGAATTAACTACACACGTACATGAACTAGTAATAATACCACAACGACTACTACTCCTCACGTACGTTTGGACCAAGACTCACGGTGACATGCCGATTAAACGGAGTACTACCTAATTAGACTCAAAATTACCTAGACATGATTGGATTATTTCCAACAACGGAAGGGGAGGACAGGAGCTGACCTCAATCGAATTGGGAGAGACGAAAAGCAGTCGGGAGAGAGAGGAAGAAGAATCGTCCGTCACCGCCACCGGGACGGACTCAGGTCGCCGGCGCCGCTCCTTTCTTCCAGCCCGGGTAAAGGAGAACAGGCGTTTTTTATTTTTTTTTACAAGAGAACATGCGTTGTTGAGCCGAGGCGAGCTCGGTTTTCTTTTTCTTTTTTTGAGAACAGCCGAGGTGAGCTTGGTGAAGGGAAGTGGAGGTGAAACGACAAGCCCATCCCAATCCGACCCAATCGAACATCGATCGATGCCCATAAAGCCCAGCACTGCCACTCCTTGCAAACTTTTAAATATATATTTGGATTTTTTTTAAAGGCGAGATCATTGGAACTCGGAGGAAAAATGATTGTCCGAAAAACAGGCGCCAAATTTCGCAGCTAGATCCCCGAGTTCAATACGCAGGTGTATCCTTCACAGTACACACTGCCACTGCGTACGTGCGGAGGGCGACCCATCAGCGTCCACTTCACTCCCCTGCCGTGCCGCCAACAGTAGCGCAACCCTACCCCGGGCGACGCAATGCCGATGAAGTGGACCGGGAAGGGGAAGCACGACCATGAGCACTGGAGTTCGGGAGCCAAAGTTTCCGTATTTTTTCATTTTAATTATATAATGTAAGACTTGTGATGCCCTATGTATATATTTTAAATAAAAAACTGAAATGTGTCCCGTGTGTTAGGTTTACTACGGGCTGTGCGGGCACGACCGAACATTTGGTATCCGTGATTTTGATAAAAAGCGGGCAGATTTCATTTGTTGGAGTTACGCTAACTGTTTACTTTCAGCCTGTGGGTTTATGTGAAGGAATGTTGAGAGAGGAGAGTGACGATGATGATTGGATGTTGATACAAATGTTTAGAACAAATTTGTTACTTGGAAGGCACTTCGCCGCTGGCATGTGGGGCCGTCCGTGGGACCTGGTCAGTCTCAAACGACACTTCTTCAGTTCCAGTTCCATCAGCCAATCGTCCACAACCGCCGCACATCACCGGAGACAGAGCTACTAGCCGACCGACGACTGCCTACCAGAGACCGGAAGGGGAAGCGCCCGCGACCGCTACCGCGCCGGCGGGAGATGGGAACGGAGGCGCCGCCGGGGGTTGCGGCGAGGCAGGCGAAGGAGTCGCTGGAGCTGGCGTTCCAGATGTCCCAGATCCTGGACACCGGCCTCGACCGCCACACCCTCTCGCTCCTCATGGCGCTCTGCGACCGCGGCGCCAACCCGGAGGCCCTCGCCGCCCTCGTCCGCGAGCTCTCCTCCGCCCCCGTGCCCGCTTCCAACGGCGCGCCGGCGCCGGCCGCCTCGCTGTTCCCCTCCGGCTTTCGCCAGCCCTAGCTATAGGGTTTGTGTTCCCCCTTCTTACCACTTGTCAATTGATTGCGTTGTATGTGTGCACGTAGGCGTCGTGCTTGCGGTCTGTTCTGTAAGCTGAAATTGATTTCTGAACTCAGTTTATTCTTAAGATCGATAAGTCAGTGAGTTCGTGTCAACTCTGTCACATTCGAGCAAATGGTTTCTGTTCTGTAGACTGAAACACGTTACTGGTTTGTATCCTCATGAGTGATAATGAAAGAGAAGTTTATGCCAAATTCTGTTGCTCCACATGACACCAGTTACATGATTACATAGACGAATTTAAAATACAAATATCTGAATTTTGGATCATCTGTATAATTGTGAAGTGGACATTTTAACTGACTAGGGACAGGCTCATGAGTACAGTGGTTGCCATCTCGAAGTTACTTGCTCATCCTAATTAGTAGCTCTTCTTTATCATTGGTTTGGTTGACCTGTTTGCACGCATGTTGCAGCAATTTTGCTAGGATTCATCAAATTTAAGGACTGAATAATTTTGTTTGCGGGTATGGACTGAACATTGTGCTCACCCTTCATTAAGCGGTTGTCTTCTTTGTCTCTTAGCGATTAAGATATTCAATACAGTAGTAAAATGATCATCGAGTTAGCTCATTGCCCTTGATTAGAGGGAGGAAATGTTTACAACCGCAGCCTGTGCTCTTCATCTGTACTGTAAGCAAGATGGCCTGCCCTGCTCCTCATCAGTGCTGTAAGCGAGATGGCCTGCCCATTGTAGATTTCGTCTTGTTTTCTGTTGTCGGATAAATCTAATAGTCAAGCAGTACCCTATATTCAAGGAAGTTGTATCTTCAGTTTTCTTGTTTGTATCAGTACAACTTATCATGAATTTGCCCCCGTGTCTGAAATTTCAATCAGTGTTCAAGTAGTACAAGCGCCACCTGTTATAATATTCCAAGAATACTTTGCAGCTCATATTTAGTTGGTTTAATTTATCTAATATACGGAGTAATAATCTATTTGGATGTGAAATCCATGTCCCATTAGGACTTGTGACCCAGCAGCATCTTGTCTACTTCATTAAAATTTTGCTGGACATCTCATACCTTGTCTCCAGACATTGTCGTCATTCGTTCAGCATCTATCGAAAAATGTAGGCAACTGGCGTTCTCGATTTGAAGTCCGAGCAATTCTGGTATTTGGCTTGCTGGAAGAGTCAAATGTGCTTTAGTCAGGAGGATGTGAATCTTGCTTTAGATGATGTTTTTTCCATGGTAAAGCCGTTGTTCATTGAGTTCCCGGAATTGACATGCTTCTCTGCTTGATTACTCTCAGGGTGAATTCAAACCTTACTATCGTAATTATAGCCCTAATGCTGAGTTGGGTGAAGTTGCCTACTTGCAATGTATATGCTTCCTTATCCTGAACAAATTTGCTCCCATGTCTTAAATACCTCGCAGCTCATATTTCATTGGTCTAATTTATCTAGTTCTGTAGTTTCATTCGGTGTAAACCCAAGTCCTGTTAGAACTTATGGGCTAGCACTACCAGCATCTTCTCTACTGCATTAAAATTTTACTGGACGCCATTCCATACCTTTTGTTCTTCTGAGATTATAACTCTGCCGTCATTCCTTCAGCAGGTACCGAAGAGTCGATGCAACTGACGTTCTTGATTTGAAGTAGGAGCAAATCTGGTATTTGGCTTGCTGGAAGAGCCGGATTAGCCTTAGCCAGTAGGATGTGAATGTTTTTCTTTCGAAGATGATGTTTCCACAGGAAAGCTGTGGTTCATTGAGTCCCCAGAATGTGCATGCTTCTGTGCTTGACTTGGACAAGTTCGATTACTACCGTAGTAATCATGAGGGCCACTACCTTTTTCACTCATAATTGTTTTGTTCCGATCAACCCGTATGCATCAGTTGGGCATCCTTTATTCCGTTGATCAATGATTATTCTCTCTTAAGTCTCGTTGACCATAGTGTCTTCCTGCTTATCCAAAATAGATGTGCCATAGCTGTTCATCAACCTCTCCTTTCCAATCCAGGGTAACAGTCAAAAGCCCCGAGAATGACGTCTCTATGGCCGCTAAGCGCTCGGTTTCTGGACCCTACCCTACATATGTCGCATACACAAATGCGTTGCCAATTTATTTCGACCATAGTGTCTGCCTGCTTATACAGAATGGATGTGCCATAACTGTTCATCAACCTGTCCTTTCCAGGGGTAACAGTCAAAAAGGCTCCGAGAAAGACATCTCTATGGCTGCTAAGCGTTGGGTTTTCTGGACCCTATCCTACATATGCGCATACAGAAATGCTTTAGCCAAATTTTTGTTAGAACGTGTATTTCCCAAAGTAAAAATAGCGTGATATAAGAAATAGCAGCGCCCTCCTCCAGATGCTATACACGCTATAGCGTGCTATATTTCAAATAGTGTTTAAAAAAACAAATATAGCTAAAAATTAAAGAATTTCAACAAGAATAAAGGGTATAATACAAGAATATCAGAACAATATATGCATCACCACGTATTAAAATTATTCTTCAGTTGTTAGCAACATCCCACATGACAACAACATAGTATACATTATTTGTTCAGAATCTCAACATTTGTGATGTCAACTTTCGATTTTGAAGATGAACCGACATATTGCAAACTTGCAGTCCATCACCACTATAAATAGGAAGCAACCTTTTCTTCTTCCTAAGGTGGAAAAAATTGTCCTTTGGGCTGATAGGCTGAAAAAAAATAGCGAGCGTGCTATTTGCGAAATAGCACCATAGCGAGAAGAGGTTGTAAAATTTAGCTTGGACTTTTCGGATATGCTATAGCGCGCTATTTTTTTCATGGTATTTCCTGGAGAAATGTTCGGCAAACAAATCTTGCCAAACAAAATGGCAAGGATCCAAGCAGTGCCCATGCCTTGGGCGGCCAGGCAGGACAAGTGGCTAGCATAGCCGAGACAAGAAGAAAAGGATTCGATGCCGAGACTGCACTTGGGGCCGGCAGGATAGGCCGCCAGGGTCGGTCTTCGTGCGAGCAGTTTGCCTTTTTGTGGGCTTGTGGGCCGAGTCAGCACGCAGTTGTGAGGTCATTTTCTATTCTATGCGGAAAAATATTATAGTACCTGTTTCTCCAACCGTGGGCGGCGCAGTACCTGTCCGACCGTGCGGCGCGGTGCTATTGTTAGGTTGCGACCAGCCGGCGGCGGCGATCGGAGATGGCGCAGAAGCGGCAGCCGGAGGAGGGCGAGAGGCCGCGGTGGGGCGGCGGCGGAGGATTCGGGCAGACCGAGTCGGGCGGGAGCTCCTCCGCGCCCAACCGCCCCGGGGAGCCCAAGCGGCAGAGGGTCCCCGCCCTCCGCGAGTACGCATCCTTTTCCCCTTCCCCTTACTCACTGTCTCGCGGTCTCGAATCCGGAGTCCTTCGTTTCGCTGATTCGATTGCCTCTGTTCTGCTGCTGCAGGGTCATCGCGGAGGTGATGCGGAAGAGCAGCATCGAGAAGCTCTTCATGTCCATCGAGCCCCTCATCCGGAGAGTGGTGAGCCGCCACATCCTCCCCCTGCGCGCTATTTTCCCCCCTCAGTCCTCATTTCCTCCAACCATGTCATGAAAAAACTCGTAGGCTGCACTCCGTCTAATCTGCAGCGCCTTTTCATTTCGTTGGGCTGCCTGGTTTGGTTTCCGAATTAACTTTGGATTTCTTAAATTGATGATCAGTAACACTACCAGGAATCCATTATGAAATCCATGGGTGTGTATTGCTTGCGCTTGTTTGAGGCTGTAGGAATCAGGAAGCAGACCCATGAATTTTGACTATGAGATTATAACGACCTCTTAGTTATTAATTTAGGAACAGGCGGTCCAGTAGGTCTCAAATCACGCTTTTGATAAGCTCTTCCTGTCGATCAAGCCTATGCAAGCTGTTTCTCCCCTCATTTCCTTCAACTGTACAATGAATATTTGTAGGATGGTCTCTGTTTAATCTTAATCTCCTTACAATTCCATGGGGATTAGGATTATCATGTGTTGGATGCCTGGATGGTATGGTTTCTGTTGCTGTCAGGAGTAAAACTTGTATTGGTAGCTGCATATTTCAGTGGCGGAGCTTCAAATTCTTTACAAATTGATCCAAAGCTGTGGGGGGGGGGGGGGGGGTAGCCCCCCTGGCTTACACTAAGCTCCGCCGTTGCTTGTGTTAGTTTTGAGGGTGTAGGAATTGGGAACTCACAACTTTTGATTGGGAAGATAGAACGACCCCATGGGTATTAATTTAGGAAAAGTAGGTTAATGATCGATAGATGCTCAATCACACTATTGAGAAGCCATTGTATTCAATTAGCTGTTGTAGACTTGTAGTATTGTTCTATATTCACAAGTCAGAACCATTCAAATCATATGTCCGTTTTGCCATTAATATCCAGAAGATAATATTTTTAGTCAAAGCTGTTGCTTGCATCCTAAAAGTTTGACCTAGCTGGGATGTTTTCAGCCATGTTTTCGTTTAAAGCTATCGTGATGCTTATTTCAACTCAATTTTTGTAGGTTAAAGAAGAAATTGAGTTGGCGCTTGCAAATCATGCTAGTATGATGACGAGGTATGGTATTATAACACTTCTTTGCCTACCGACATGACAAGTAATGGTCAGTGTATAGGTTCATAACTATAGAGCTTTTAATAACCACCTGTTTTCTTCTTTTTTTATTATTAGGAGTCCCACGGACATTGTTCCATCTACATCGAAAAATTTGCAGCTCCAGTTCACGACTAGGCTTTCTCTTCCGATTTTCACTGGCTCCAAGATCGAAGGCGAGGGTACCTTAAGTCTAACCATTGCTCTAGTTGACTCGTTGACCAGAGAAGTTGTAGCAACGGGTAAGGAGTCCCAGTTGAAGGTTGAACTAGTAGTGTTAGAGGGGGACTTCGAAGGCGGAGAAGGCAATGACTGGACAGCTCAGGAGTTCAATAATAACATTCTTAGGGAAAGAGAAGGTAAACGGCCCTTGCTTTCTGGAGACGTGTCTGTTGCCCTTGATAGAGGCATCGGTACAGTGGGAGATGTATCATTTACAGATAACTCCAGTTGGACACGCAGCCGAAAGTTCAGATTAGGTGCAAGAACTGATGATGGTTGTTTTAATGGCGTAAGAGTACGGGAAGCAAAAACTGATTCTTTTTTGGTAAAGGATCATCGTGGAGAATGTGAGTTATGCATTGGCTTTCAATAATTTTAGTTTCTTGCACTCCTTCCTTATGGACATTTAATAAGCTTCTGTCATTTTGGCATGGCATCCTTCAAATTGACAACTGAACATAAAATATGAGCACATGAATTCCTTTCTGCATTTTAGATTTGTTAGAGCACAGTATTTATGATAATCACTGATGACAGTTAATATCAGTTTGCTTTCTTAATGGAAGGATATTGACCAACTTAGTTTGTTGTTACTGTTAATGACTGACCTATGATAGTCTTAAATTCTAGCACGATGGAATTTTTTTAATTCCTCACTTGCTATGTCTTGTTCCTCTCTCCCAGTGTACAAGAAGCATCACCCACCAGTTCTTGAAGATGAGGTTTGGCGCCTGGAGAAGATCGGCAAGGAGGGAGCTTTTCACAAGCGTTTGAATAAGGAGAAGATAGTTACCGTCAAAGATTTTCTCACCATATTACATCTTGATACTCCTAGGCTTCGAAAGGTATTATGCATCCCTTTCAAAGTTTGTGTAATTTGCTTGTCTTCTTTATATATTTTGCACAGTTAATAAAAGATATCTATGGCTGTAATCCATTCTGTCCGAAGTTGATATGTATATTCTGTAAATCTTGTAATTAAGAAAAAAGGGAATCCAACAAACTGCAGTGTTCCTCATTTGGATGGATCAACTGTTTTTTATCTACGGTAGACATGGTTATGTCAATCTATTCTCTAAGGTTCTCCTTACGCTCAACACAGTACACATTTCTACATTCTTACCTGCACACCGTAGTGTGTAAATAAGGTGTGGCATGTTGTTCCAGATGATAGCTGTGGTTCAGCAAATATGTGGAATTTGTAACCAACTCTTACATTAAAATTGTGCAGATATTGGGCAGTGGCATGTCAACTAAGATTTGGGAGGTTGCCGTTGAGCATGCTAAAACATGTATAAAAAGTGACAAGGTGCATATTTACTATCTGGACAGCCCAAGCAAATCTGCTGTTCTGTTCAATGTTGTTGGAGAAGTGAGAGGGTTAATATCCGAGAAGTTTATTTCTGTCGATGACCTTTCAGAAAAGGAGAAGGTGTTCACTTGTCTTCATCTTATAAGTTATTTAGAGCAAAATTCATCTATACCCTCCTACCACTTGCGACCTAGACCATTTGTTCTTACAATGTTTGTTCCTTTTAGGCTGAAGCAGTTGCAGCTGTAAAACAAGCATATGAAGACTGGAAGAATGTGTCAACGTGTGACAGTGATTCGCTTTTGGAGAATCCGTCACAGGTTTTCAGTATGAGATCTCCATCTTTGCATGAAAACGAATTCTACCAGTTACCTGCACAAGTCGCGACGGATGATTTTGATCTAAGCCACTTGGACATACCATCAGATGACATATATTCTGCCGGACCATCGTGTGCCCTGGATCCCAGTGCAATGGGAACTGCAGAAACCAGTGGAAGTGGATTTCAGTCGGAGCTCCCTCCGCTTGGCGGCCATGGACATGGACAGCCTCAAGAACTACATGCTGTAGACAAGTTCCCCAATTCACTGGTCTACGAGGAGAGCACCAGTCACCCCTCATTCGGCGAAGACTACTACCGCTGTCCAGATCCTTCGGTATCATTTGACTCACAGGATCTTGGTGCCGCACTGAAGGGGTTCATCGCGACGATATCGAAGCCCAAGCCTTATAGGGGATGGAGGACATTATCTTATGTTATTGGATGGATATTCTACACAAAGAGGATTGCCGCTCTCAGACGGAAGAAACCCGGGAAATGATGGATTTCGTTTGCCTGTGGTTGCGTAGTTAAAATTGCGGTATATACAAGTCGAGGAAAGCATGTACATAGGAGCGTTTAGTTATATTATGATCTTGTTGGGACCCATGGCAAGGGCTGCTTTGTTGAGCCATCTTGCCAGCGAGAGTTTGCCTGTAAATAATAATATAGATTCTGCACATGTTGAAAGATCTTCACATAAATCCGTAGAAATATTGGTGAACGGTGATGCAATTTTGAAGGCTATCGTCACCAGCTTGTTCCTTTTTCTTGGAATTCGTCACCAGCTTGTTTCTTATAAAATCGTGTTGCTTTATAAGTCGCATACATGTCCCGTAACATGCATGCATATGAAGCGAGAATATGAAAGAAGTATAAAAGTTCAAGGAAGAGAAGTAATACCAAGTAAAGCATATCGTACATGTGTGCAAATTCAGTTTGTGGGATAGAAGTTGCAATAGGAGTGGTCGTTGTCAGGTTATGATGTGCCAGTTCTTCTAGGGTTTTGTCTCTGCTATGGCGATTCTAGGGTTTCGTGGCTGGGTGTGGTGCCCCTGAGATTCTCTCGTGTTTCGGAGGTGCATCGTCTGATTTGTTCCCCAACTAGTGATCGCGATCTCGATCTCTCCGTCGCTGCCATCTTAAGTTTAGGTTCTTGTACCCTCAAAAAAAAAGTTTAGGTTCTTGTTCTCCGTTCAGAGCGATACAGGGCAAACCTAGTTTGCTGCCCACCCTTGGCGAGACGGGTATTCGATCTTAGCTGTGCGGTGATGGCTGGTGATCGGCTCACGACGACGGGTGACACAGAGTGCGAAAAGAAAACAAACGATCCAGAGAATGGAAAAAATGACAATGCCTCTGTTTTCTCAAAACAGTTTACACCGAGATCTGCAGGATTCAGAACTCCAAGCTACAAAGAGAGATCGTTTAAAGTTAATCCACGTCATGTATCTCGCTGAACCACTAGTGCTATTTGGAGTATCCATTTTACATGAGCAAAAAAATGTAGTCAGCAATCCTGTTCAGTGCTTACGATGACACAACCACTAGTGCTATGAGGAATTGTTTCTACTACTACTGCTACTAGCCTACTACTACTACTCCCTCCGTTTTTTAATATAAGATATTTTAGCATTTGTCCACATTCACATATATCTAGATGTATGTAGACATATTTTAGTGTGTATGTATACTCATATTAGTATGCATATAGACAACATGTTGGATAGATAAAACGTCTTATATTCATGCATGGAGGGAGTATACTACTTAAAAATGGTCCAAGGCCATCACGACTTCCCAGCAAAAACCATTTCAGCAGCCAGCTTGGTGTTTTCAGGGGCCATGACATCATCTGTTATTACGGCAGTGATCATGGACATATCATCTTTGTCCTCGTCGGAGTCACCAAGGGGATCTAGTGCTGGCACCGAGAGGTTGACAGGAGAATCTGTCACCTTCTTCAGCACTTCATACTTGAGTCCCTTGTTGTTGTAGTTGTATAGGTGGCATCAATGGAGATTGTTGAACCTTCACCAGCTTCTCCTTTGACCAGCATCTCGGAGACCATGGTCATCACATTCTTCTGCAACCACCTCCTAATAGGCCTTGCACCGTACATCTGCGACCAACCAAGCATATATTGTTACCAAGGCATACAAGCACACATATAGAGGATTTACTTGTCCCAAAAGGGAGAAGCCTGAGTGATTTTGTATGATCTATAGAAAAAGCTATACTGTACTTACGGGATCGTATGATTCCGACAAAATAACGTCCAAGGAAGCATCACTCGCATGTAGAGAGATGCCCTTATTAGCTACTCTGGCAACGACGCCCTTCACCTAGATTTTCACAATCTCCTTCAGTTTGTCAGGTGAAAGCGGATCAAATATCACAATCTCACTGTTCGACGCATTTTTGTACGAAATTATGGACCTCATATGCGTACAAGATATAAGAGTTGAGCTAGTACTAAAATAAAATTACGTACATGCAGCTAGCTGGTTGTTCCATCGATCAACTCAGTACGTGCATGCATGGGGCTGGTCCATGGGTGGATCCATCAGCTTCGATCGTGTGCACAGGCATGAACTACCTTTCGGCAGCTAAAGTATACACAAGCGCCGTATCCAGGTTGGTTGGTTTCATCGAAGTGATCAGATAGGCATCAGACGAAGGCCGAGATTGCGAACGATCGGCGTTTCTTGCGGCAGAAGATCGCGCGGCCGGCCGGTCCGCCGTGGAGATATACTCACCCGTGCCTAACAGAAGCCGAAGATCACGTATCTGAGTTGTCGCCCGAGCATCGTTATCCTCTCACACGGGCTAGCTATAAAAACACACACCTGGAGGAGAGGAGGGGAGACGGAGCGGAGACACCCAGATTGATCATTCAAGGTGCAGCAGATGACATGCCCGGCAGGGCTGTAGATGCTTGCACCATATGATGGCCGTCCATGACATGCTCGAGCTGCCGGCCATGGCGCCCCGGACATACCACGATGCCGGATGTGCGCCGGAGAACAGGCTGGCGAGCCAAAGGCCCCATGGCGACGAGAAGACCATGCCTTCCTCGTAGGAACAATGTGGAGGCATCATGCATCTTGTGATGCTTGATTGTCTAGCACGCATATTCCTCTTTTTTACCAATATATGTATTTTCTCTCTCTCGTTGTATAGCAGATTACCGGAAGACGAGGGACGCGGCGGCAGCGTTGACACACGAGGCGGAGCTGAATACCCAGATCGATCATTGAGGAAGCAGCACATGATACGCCCGTCAGGGCTGTGCATGCTCGCACCCGGCGGTGGCCATTGAGGACACGCCCTCGAGCTGACGGCCACAGCGTCCTGGACATGCCATGCATGGCGATGGTGAGTGCACGCCGAGGAATGACTATCGATCCTTTCTTCATCGAAGTGAGCACATGCATCCGGGAGCAGATCAACCGCCACCATCATCGACCAAGACGACGAAGCCGAGGCCGACGATCCGGCGTCATCTCCATCTTCACAAGTACGTCTGCGTGGCTGCCGGTGAGCAGTACGGCGTCATCTCCAACATCAAGACGACGTCCCGACAGCCGGCGCATGGCCCGGCGTCATCTTCACCTTCACAAGTACGTCCGCCGCCGGTGAGCAGCACCGCGCCATCTCCAACGTCAAGACGATGTCCCGACAGCCGGCACACGGCCCGATGTCATCTTCACCTACATGTCAACATCGTCGGGCAGCCGCTGTACAGCCGAGGTCATCTCTATTTCCGCGACGTCGTCGACGACATGGCGCCGCAGGTAGCGGCCCAACGACGTGCCACGATGTACGATGGGAACTTGGCATGACGACGCAGTTCATCTCCGCTTCTCGTCTATGTGAGCTGAGCCCACGACACCCATCTTCAACAAGGTCATCTTCTTCGACAAGAATGACGCAGCCTTGCATCCCACCGACGCCAAGGTGCTACCCGACGCGCCGCCCAAAGTCATCTCCATCGCCATGATGTTCATCTAGGAGAGTAATCGATGGAGCTCGCTGCGATGCGGAGTTCATGCCGTTCATGTCGAGCCCATGTCATCAACATTCGTCGACAAGAACGTCGCCGTCGGAGCTGCCCATGCGCAGCCGGCCGCCGTGTTCCTAGTGATGCCGGCCGTCGTCGACATGCAAGCTATGTCGCCAAGATGTGGCTCATTTCCTTCCTTACCACCCCATACTGCCATGCATCTACCCCATGGCGCTCTAATCCATCTAAGTAAGGTACGTGAAATATACTGATTAATTATTCCACTACATGCATGTGTGCTACTATCAGGTACGAAAGATCAGAAGACATATCAGCATATGCATTGCTCACGACGTCACGATTTAGCTCCGTCACGCCCGTCCCTGGGATTTCAACGTCCGCACGCCAGTTGCTGTCAACGGAGCTGCAACGGAGACTACATCGACACACCAGGCCATCTTCAACGACCTCTCCCTGACGCCGACCACAGACACTTCATCGACACTCCCGCGCCAGACTTCCTCGACACATCTCCCCGACAAGGATGCCGACTGCACCTGCACATCGTCGTTCGTCAACGTCAACAATCTACGCCAGTTGAATTACACGACCACGACACATCAAGCCTCCAGAAGATCATGCATGCCTTTGGCGCCACAAGATCTACATCGCCAACTTCATATACCGTCGTCATCGAGCCACGTTGCCGCGCGACGACATTCAAGTCTTCTTCGACTTCTACACCAACATTCTTCCCCGACATCGTCCTAGCACTGACGAGGCGAGGCCACTCCACCGACATGTCTTCTTCCGATGAATCAAACCATTTCTTGCCGGGTACCGATGAGGCGAAGGCAAGACATCAAGTTCGACCGACGAGGCGGACACCACCAGGCCGGGCACCGACGAGGCGAAGGCCGCCTACCTGTCTGAGCTGACGAAGCCAGACATCTTCATCATCGGACATCGACAAGTCGGAGGGATGCGACTAAGCATCGCTGGAGCGACGGATGTACCACTCCATTTTCCTCTTCACCATCGCATCACCATCATCCACACCAAGCGCATGGAGAAGACGAGACTTGAAGACGATGACCATTGCAGCAGCTTAATCGGAGGTGGTCTGCGACCTTGCCTCGCGGACGTAATTAAGCGGGAGCCATCCGAGGCCCCGTGAACCAGAATTTCACGTCGCCCAAGTCATATTGGCCGCGCTAGCAGGCCACGGTGCGCATATTGTAAAGGGATCATGTACTTTTGTTTCTCCCTTGAGAGATTAATAAAATGCAAGTTTCCCTATATTTTTATTTGTGTACTTAGTACACTGGCACGCCCGCATATTTATTTTGCCCCTGGCGCGTAGAGAGATAATAATACGTTATACGCGTAGTTATTATTTTTCTTGTCAAACAAAATGGCACGCCCGGTGGGACATGGTTCTCCTCCCATCTTTGCTGCGCAACAATGGTCGTCGAATTCGTCTTATGGTTCTTCTCCAAATTACAAGATGGTGTGGATATTTCTTGGCAAAGTCCTATCTTTAATGGTGATTTCAATTAATTACCAGTGTCCTTGGTGATCCATCTTTGATCACTCATTGTATTGAAGATCCACGGGTGCAGTTTCAGTATGCCCCGATCATGGGTTTTCTATTCTATGGAGCGGCCATGTGAAGGAGGTGCCGCAATTCATCTCAAGGCTCAAGATGCCGCTGCTATTCAAGAGGCATTATTGGTGGCCGAGTACACTATCCACGCATTATTGAGGGAATTGTCAAGATCAATTTCATGCCCGATATGCTGGGGGCACCCATTGAATCAAGGACGTGCCCACTAAAAGCGATGGAGAGCTTTGTCAATCTCGACTGTAACTCCAACCGGTGAGGCCGTCAAATATGACGGCTCTTCTAATTTAAAGAAGTCATCCTCAACGTACACTCCTGATGGCCCCATCTCCTCCAACCTATGGGTGCCTTGATGTGATGGCGAAAGTTCGAGTGGACATCTTCACCAGGCGCAGGTTCTAGTCGAAGAGCTATGGCAGATATAGCCTTCACATATGGCATATATTTTGAAAATCGCACCACACATGCATCACATTATTTCAGCTCTTTGCATAATCTGATGCCGCACCGTACCTAAGCATAAATAATGGTTTGTCTTGAAAAATCCCGTTGATGTTTGAAGATTTGGCTACCTTGGGACTTGTCAGAGAGTTGCACAATGTATCATATTGTAGAGGGATCTGATCCCACACCCGTAATGCACGACACGTGCCAATTGTATGCTCCTGGAGGCTGCGGAGAAGATTACTTGGGTTGCTTCTGTGTAATGAGGGCCCACACCCCTTTGCTTCCGGATGTGTCTCAGGTTCACCGAGGTACCACACCCCCGGGGAAGACTCTAGGAAAAAGATCAAGAGAGGGCTGCCCTGCCCAACAAAAGTTGGACGTGGTGCGTAGTCACTTGGCAACCCTGGGGCGTGCCACCAAAAGCTCCACATAATATGCCTGAGGGTTTTAGTTGACCAAGGTGAATGACTGCCTTCCAAGTTCTCAAGGTGGCTCCCCGAGGAATTATCAAGTATCTCCAAGCAAGTTTGATCAATCGTCAAAAGAAGAGCAAGAATAAAGTAATTTCCAAGCAAGTGCAAGCAATCATATAAAAAAAATCTCGTGAAGTCAAGGGACAGCCCAATTGTCTGTGAAAGCAGTCCTCACAATAGGAAATATCCATGAAATGAAGAATCAGGTCCAGCAGTTTGAAGCAATAAGGGAATCACTGGAAAGAAGGCGGTCGGTAGTCATTCGCCACCCCTCAATAAAGGCATGCCAAATTTCAAGCCATTGTCCCAAAAACACCTACCCTAATTTTACCTCACCCATGCTTTGGTGTTCTTGAGGCACGGAAGGGAGCATGGTGGAGCTGTGGTGTTGCTCATTGCCTGATGGGCTAGAGTATGATTTTCTGTTGCCTCTCAGAAGCATACATGAAGCATGGCGTCTCCACACACGTACGCCAAAGGAAATTTAGTATTGAGTTGCAACTGCCATTCCTCCGATGGTTCCCAATGACAAGTCCTTTTGTAGCCTTTTCTGATTACAGATCTATGCATCATGATCTACGATAGGGTCAGTATACACATGCAATGTTTTCAAACCCTCTTCGTTTAAAAAAAAATGATACGCACATACATATGCATTGGGTTTTCTCACACTTAGTGCAGCCATCCTCTTTATTATGGCGCACATGTTGAACCTGCGCTAAGAAGATGGCTAAGCGGATTATACATCGGTACGCCGTGACATCGCCGACGACTTCTCGGCGCTCCATCCTTCTTCGCCACCAAAAACATCATGGACGCCGCGGGCAGAAACCCGTGCACCATGACTTCGCCGACGACATCCCGGCGCTCGATCCTCTACTTCAACATACATCATGGGCGCTGGGGCAGCAACCCGTGCACCATGACGTCGCCGACGACATCCCGGCGCTCGACCCTCTACTCCAACATACATCATGGAAGCTGGGGGCAGCAACCCATGCACTATGATGTCGCCGACGACATCCCGGCGCTCGACCCTCCACTCCAACATACATCATGGAAGCTAGGGGCAGCAACTTGTGCATCATGACGTTGCCGATGACTTGCCGGCGTTCGATCCTCTACTCCAACATACATCATGGTCGCTGGGGCAGTAACCCATGCACCATGATGTCGCCGACGACATCCCGGCGCTAGAACCTCTACTCCAACATACATCATGGTCGCTGGGGCAGCAACCCAAGCACCATGACGTCGCCGACGGCTTCCCGGCAAACGATCTTCTACATCAACCTAGATCACGTATGGACACTAGGGAATTAACACCCGCGTGTCCATGTCTTCTCCGGCCTATACATTAGGCGTACTGGAGAGCTAGAACACCACACCTGAGACTTCGCTGATGGCATCCCAGCGTCCGATCGTCTACATCAACATATAACATGGGCCAGTAACGCCCGTGTGTACATGACGTCGATGGCACTCCGACGCCTTATCTTCAACAACAACGATGCTGAGGCAACACTCTCGATCGTTTACACAGCCGATGGCTAATCCGGCACTCTCTCTCATGAGCTCGCTGAAGGCTTTCCGGCATAATATTATCCTCTTATATATGGACGGTCAATGTCTTTCTGACCTTCTTCTGCATTGCCAAGACATTTTGGCATTATCCAAGCGACTGTGGGATGAATACCAATGGCTTTCTGGTGCCTCATCTTCATCAACACGTCAGTTTTATGGGAGCAGTACAACGCGCCAGTATGATCAGCGTGAATCTGTGAAACCCTTCGACCTAGTCGGCGGGCACCGCGGTAGCTGCGGTCGTGACTAGATTGATTAAATTTCTTCAAGGTACGGCATGGTGTTTCGCTGTCAAAAGAAGAACTAAGGTTGTCTTTGTTGGGTGGCACCATGGCTGTTTCATGGTCACAACAAACTTCCTCATCCAATACGTGTGCGGGAGAATTAACTTGCACGACTCCAAGGATTTCTCATATTCAAACCGAGAGATCCTCTTCCTTGATATCAATTGATGTACCTTCTAAGCGTACTACCACTAAGCATTACCAATACACCCGGCCGCGCTAGGAGGCCCATCCACATTGTGGCTGCCAAGATCGCGCCTTCAACACCGACACCTTTGCAGGCCAGTCCGCCATCAAGTGAAGAACTCAGATGCATTTGTGCATGGTCATCTTACGCAGCATGTTCTGGCTTCATTGATCATGGTGGCAAGATCAAAATAGTGCAGCCGATTTGTGCGGCGCATAGTCATTGCACTACTACAAGTGCATGAGGTGGGGGTCCGGCCGAAACTGCTCCGACAGACTCCGATGCTACCTCGTCGCCGGGGGCACCGCTTGTCCCGTGCACAATGGCTGTCGCGGCCGTTGTCAAGTCAATCTACTGAAACAACGTCGCGCGCCATCATCGCCTCTTTTTTTTTTGTGCTAATGAAGGGATACATGTACGTGTGTCCCTGAGCAAGCAAGCTAGCAAGGAGAGATTGGAGAAGTGCGTGTATGTTGATGGTTATCTATATATTCTGTAGAAGCTCCTGCCCGCCTCATGCTGTTTGACCTTGATGATGAAACACACGGCAGGAAGCATCAAGGAAGATTAATTTCCGTCGACTGCATGCTACTATTGCATATTTATAGGTTACTAGCAAAATGCCCGTGCATTGCTACGGGCAAGAACTATAACACTGACAACACCTGGACATTTGTCGACGAATTCCATGAAAATTCTATAAACGTTGATGTGGTATTGGTGGAGAGGGTAAGTGGTGAAAAAAAAGAGTGCAACGAATCTTCCTCCATTTTCTTCTGCATCCTCATAAACCGACGTAATATTTTGTTTAATTGAAATCCCCGTGCAGCCCGGGCACCATATTCAGCTCCCATGTAAAGCTACCATCCAGATCAAATTTGCGTCAATCTTGAGCAGGTTTCTTCCAAGCTTCTGTATGACTGTATCATGTTATGTTTGTGTTTTGACAGCAACAATATGGTTCTGCACTTCTGCTCCAGCACTTTCTTTTTGGCCTTTCCTAGCGATGTTAACGGGTCCATTCTTCAAGGCCTCGCAAGGTAGGTAGATAATTAGGGAAATGTATACTTTTCACCCCGAAATCTTATGATTTGGAGACAATTCACCCTGAACTACAAAACCGGATAATTTGAACCCTGAAGTTTGCAATACCGGACAAATCACACCCTGGTAGTTGTTTTGCTCGATTTGAGGCGGTTTGAGTCAATTTGACATTTTCTTGGTATGACGTGGCGCTCACGTGGCACAACAAAAAAAGAAAAATCTTGAAAGTTGTCGTCGGGATTGCTCGTCAGAGCTCGCCGGAGCGCCGCCAGGCCTCTTCTCCGTGGAGGTGCCGTGGCGTAGGGCCTCCCGTCGTCCATGGACGGGCTATAAACGAACGGGCCCATAATGTGAAATTTGCCCATTCCGTTAGCTTCTTGCATAGTAGTAATTATCTGGAAGAAGTATACATTTCACCCTGAAATCTCATAATTTGGAGACAATTCATTCTGAACTACAAAACCGGATAATTTGTACCCTGAAGTTTGCAATACCGGACAAATCACACCCTGGTAGTGGTTTTGCTCGATTTGAGGCGGTTTTGAGTCAATTTTGACATTTTCTAAGTATGACGTGGCGCTGACGTGGCACAAACAAAAAAATAAAAAATCTTGGGATCGGCCGCCACCGGCCCGCTCGCCTCCTGCCTCCATCCTCGCCGGCGAGCACGCCGTCATCCACGGCTCTGTGGCCGTCGCCGCCGCCATCGACCTCTACACGCACTCCACCCTCCACCTCCTCCCCGCGTCAGAGGAGGGCGGCGCAGTGGAGGTGGACCTGAGGGACACGGGCCTAGTCTTCTCGTGGTCGTGCTCGCGTCTCTGGCAGGTGCTCGGCGACAGTCCAGCGGCGGTCAACGCGCCGAGGCCGTGCTCCTCCGGCGAGCTGGCCGCCCTCTCCAAAGGACCCGGCGCTGGACTCTCTTCTTTGCTCCACATCGACGACGACCGATCAATGGTTTAAATCAATGATTGAGTGTGGCTATCTCCTGATTGAATCTCGCGTGCGTGTATAATTTGGTCAAATTGACCACCAGCTAGCTAACTACAAGTTGAAGAATTAATTGGTTGGATCGCAAGCAACAGAGCTAGCTCGCCCAGTTGCTAGCTAGGAGAAGGGGAGAAGAATAAAAGCAGAGCAAATTGGATCAGCAGAGCTAGCTCCCTGATAATGGCTATGGGACAGACCAGATCGAGCGCTCGGCCGAATTATACACGCACGTGAGATTCAATGGTCCGAGCCGCCCAAGGCCAGACCGCCTCGCGCAGGTGCTCATGCTTGCCCGCTTCTTCCTCTTCAATTGGTGTCGTCGCCGCGTCCGAGCCGCCCATGGCCGACTGCCTCGCGCAGGTGCTCAGAGCCAGAGCGCGTGCTGCCCCGGATGGCCGTCCTGGCGTCGAGCTCGATTCCGGGCACGCGCTGCCCCGGCCGGCCGTCGTCCTCTGACGCTCCTCCGTGAGGGAATCCCTTCCCCGAGAAGGTCCACGGACAGGAGGAACGGGCGGGGCTGAAATCTCACCAGCGGTGCAGTAGACGTGGCACCGGAGGAAGAAGGCAGATAACGTCACGTCTTTTTATTTTTTCTATCGAACCGAACAGTTTTTTTTACATATGGATGGCACAGGTGGGTAATTTGTTTCAACTCCAGAGGGTAAAATCGGAAATTGAAAAAACGTACCAACCATCAACCATCACCTGTAGCCATATTATATAGTAGAGATTCCTACCATGATTCCTCCCGTGAGAGAGTCAGTTAAAAAAAGAAAGGGGGCACAATCATGCTACATACTTGTAGCGTTTTGTTTGCGTCTATGCTATGGAAAAGAATTATTCGGCAGAGGCGCTGATAGGCGGATGTACATACCCGTACTAATCTACATCAACACCCGTCATTCGACACAAGTCGTCTTGAGCCAGAAGATCGTCCTACATATACCACACCTTGGTGTACCGCCTAAGCGTGCTAACATGCTGGGTCGGAGTCGCGTTGGTTCAGGCTGCACACGTACTGGTTGCGTCAGGATTTCACCAAGCCAAGTTCTCTTTGCTTCGCAAGTGACCTCGCCTTGGCGAGGGGCATTTGTTCGACGCATTTTTGTACGAAATTATGGACCTCATATGCGTACAAGATATAAGAGTTGAGCTAGTACTAAAATAAAATTACGTACATGCAGCTAGCTGGTTGTTCCATCGATCAACTCAGTACGTGCATGCATGGGGCTGGTCCATGGGTGGATCCATCAGCTTCGATCGTGTGCACAGGCATGAACTACCTTTCGGCAGCTAAAGTATACACAAGCGCCGTATCCAGGTTGGTTGGTTTCATCGAAGTGATCAGATAGGCATCAGACGAAGGCCGAGATTGCGAACGATCGGCGTTTCTTGCGGCAGAAGATCGCGCGGCCGGCCGGTCCGCCGTGGAGATATACTCACCCGTGCCTAACAGAAGCCGAAGATCACGTATCTGAGTTGTCGCCCGAGCATCGTTATCCTCTCACACGGGCTAGCTATAAAAACACACACCTGGAGGAGAGGAGGGGAGACGGAGCGGAGACACCCAGATTGATCATTCAAGGTGCAGCAGATGACATGCCCGGCAGGGCTGTAGATGCTTGCACCATATGATGGCCGTCCATGACATGCTCGAGCTGCCGGCCATGGCGCCCCGGACATACCACGATGCCGGATGTGCGCCGGAGAACAGGCTGGCGAGCCAAAGGCCCCATGGCGACGAGAAGACCATGCCTTCCTCGTAGGAACAATGTGGAGGCATCATGCATCTTGTGATGCTTGATTGTCTAGCACGCATATTCCTCTTTTTTACCAATATATGTATTTTCTCTCTCTCGTTGTATAGCAGATTACCGGAAGACGAGGGACGCGGCGGCAGCGTTGACACACGAGGCGGAGCTGAATACCCAGATCGATCATTGAGGAAGCAGCACATGATACGCCCGTCAGGGCTGTGCATGCTCGCACCCGGCGGTGGCCATTGAGGACACGCCCTCGAGCTGACGGCCACAGCGTCCTGGACATGCCATGCATGGCGATGGTGAGTGCACGCCGAGGAATGACTATCGATCCTTTCTTCATCGAAGTGAGCACATGCATCCGGGAGCAGATCAACCGCCACCATCATCGACCAAGACGACGAAGCCGAGGCCGACGATCCGGCGTCATCTCCATCTTCACAAGTACGTCTGCGTGGCTGCCGGTGAGCAGTACGGCGTCATCTCCAACATCAAGACGACGTCCCGACAGCCGGCGCATGGCCCGGCGTCATCTTCACCTTCACAAGTACGTCCGCCGCCGGTGAGCAGCACCGCGCCATCTCCAACGTCAAGACGATGTCCCGACAGCCGGCACACGGCCCGATGTCATCTTCACCTACATGTCAACATCGTCGGGCAGCCGCTGTACAGCCGAGGTCATCTCTATTTCCGCGACGTCGTCGATGACATGGCGCCGCAGGTAGCGGCCCAACGACGTGCCACGATGTACGATGGGAACTTGGCATGACGACGCAGTTCATCTCCGCTTCTCGTCTATGTGAGCTGAGCCCACGACACCCATCTTCAACAAGGTCATCTTCTTCGACAAGAATGACGCAGCCGTGCATCCCACCGACGCCAAGGTGCTACCCGACGCGCCGCCCAAAGTCATCTCCATCGCCATGATGTTCATCTAGGAGAGTAATCGATGGAGCTCGCTGCGATGCGGAGTTCATGCCGTTCATGTCGAGCCCATGTCATCAACATTCGTCGACAAGAACGTCGCCGTCGGAGCTGCCCATGCGCAGCCGGCCGCCGTGTTCCTAGTGATGCCGGCCGTCGTCGACATGCAAGCTATGTCGCCAAGATGTGGCTCATTTCCTTCCTTACCACCCCATACTGCCATGCATCTACCCCATGGCGCTCTAATCCATCTAAGTAAGGTACGTGAAATATACTGATTAATTATTCCACTACATGCATGTGTGCTACTATCAGGTACGAAAGATCAGAAGACATATCAGCATATGCATTGCTCACGACGTCACGATTTAGCTCCGTCACGCCCGTCCCTGGGATTTCAACGTCCGCACGCCAGTTGCTGTCAACGGAGCTGCAACGGAGACTACATCGACACACCAGGCCATCTTCAACGACCTCTCCCTGACGCCGACCACAGACACTTCATAGACACTCCCGCGCCAGACTTCCTCGACACATCTCCCCGACAAGGATGCCGACTGCACCTGCACATCGTCGTTCGTCAACGTCAACAATCTACGCCAGTTGAATTACACGACCACGACACATCAAGCCTCCAGAAGATCATGCATGCCTTTGGCGCCACAAGATCTACATCGCCAACTTCATATACCGTCGTCATCGAGCCACGTTGCCGCGCGACGACATTCAAGTCTTCTTCGACTTCTACACCAACATTCTTCCCCGACATCGTCCTAGCACTGACGAGGCGAGGCCACTCCACCGACATGTCTTCTTCCGATGAATCAAACCATTTCTTGCCGGGTACCGATGAGGCGAAGGCAAGACATCAAGTTCGACCGACGAGGCGGACACCACCAGGCCGGGCACCGACGAGGCGAAGGCCGCCTACCTGTCTGAGCTGACGAAGCCAGACATCTTCATCATCGGACATCGACAAGTCGGAGGGATGCGACTAAGCATCGCTGGAGCGACGGATGTACCACTCCATTTTCCTCTTCACCATCGCATCACCATCATCCACACCAAGCGCATGGAGAAGACGAGACTTGAAGACGATGACCATTGCAGCAGCTTAATCGGAGGTGGTCTGCGACCTTGCCTCGCGGACGTAATTAAGCGGGAGCCATCCGAGGCCCCGTGAACCAGAATTTCACCGTCGCCCAAGTCATATTGGCCGCGCTAGCAGGCCACGGTGCGCATATTGTAAAGGGATCATGTACTTTTGTTTCTCCCTTGAGAGATTAATAAAATGCAAGTTTCCCTATATTTTTATTTGTGTACTTAGTACACTGGCACGCCCGCATATTTATTTTGCCCCTGGCGCGTAGAGAGATAATAATACGTTATACGCGTAGTTATTATTTTTCTTGTCAAACACTCACTCAGCCTGTTGAGAAGCTCGGGCGCGAAGTGTTTCCGAACCTGCAGAAACAGAATATATATGACGATTAATACGAGGTTATGGCAGAATGTACAGGGGCAGAAAATGGTACGCAAACCTTTTTCATGACAAGGTCCCGTGCGTCTTGCATTGTGGTTTCTCCAGCCATTCCTTCTGCGAGGTGCTTCGATCCTAGATTTGAGGTCATAATGATGATGGTGTTCTTGAAATCTACTGTCCAGCCTTTGCCATCAGTCAACAAACCATCATCAAGGAGTTGAAGAAAAACATTGAACACTGAGGGATGTGCCTTCTCCACCTCATCAAAGAGGACGACACTGTATGGGCGCCTCTTGACTTTCTCAGTCAGTTGCCCACCATCTTCATAACCAATATAGCTGGAAGAATTTTAGTATAAGAGAAGCATTAACACCAGTCAAACTACCCGCAAAAAAAACACCAGTCGAACTAAAGACTACGATGATGTGATAACGTAATGATGATAAATAAAAGGCACACACAATATCAAGATTAAACCTTGGAGGTGCTCCAACAAGGCGCATCACAGATCCAATCTCGGAATATTCGGACATGTCAAAGCGAACCAACATCTTCTCACTGTCAAAAAGCTGCTCGGCAAGAGATTTTGCAAGCTCTGTCTTTCCAACACCAGTCGAGCCCAAAAAGAGAAAAGAACCTATTGGTTGGCCAGGCTGATCAAGGCCGACCCTGGAACGTAACACCGCCTGCGCCACCAAATTAACCGCCTCATACTGGCCAACAACTCGTTCATGCAGTTTGTCTGCTAGGTGGAGTAATTTCTCCTTCTCCTCTTGGTCAATAGCAGCAACAGGAATTCCGGTCCACCGGCTCACAACCTTCAACGAGCAAATAACATTGGAACATGACAGGCACAAAACACACTGGAATAATGGATATTATTCAGGCTAGGAATTCCTACCCGTGCGATATGACCAGGACCAACAGTTCCTCCCTTCATTGCATTTCTAGATCTACTTTGCGTAGTCACTTCTTGCTTGTTGCAGATCTGTGTCCGTGTGGCGGTTGCTTTTGTTTTTCTGTCAACCAGCATTCTTGTGGCAGCGCATGCCTCATCAGTCAGATCAATTGCCTTATCAGGAAACTGACGATCTATAGTGCAGTACAAAGAGCAACAAAATCCATCAATTTTCTCCACATATCGATAGAAAGAGAGTAGAATTTTACATGTACGTACCAGTGATATAGCGGCCAGCAAGCTGTGCGGCGGCGACAATAGCGGCATCCTTAATTCTCAAGCCATGGTGATCTTGATACTGCTATTTAAGCCCCCGCAGAATGGCGATGGTCGCCTCCACGCTCGGCTCCCCGACGTGAACCTTTTCGAACCGCCGCTCGAGCGCGGCATCCGACTGAATGCACTTGTGGTACTCTTTGAGAGTCGTGGCGCCCATGCAGGGGATGCGACCACGGGCCAGCGCGGGCTTCAGGAGGTTGGCGGCATCCGTGCCGCCGATACAATCACCGACATCAAGCAGCAAGTGCATCTCGTCAATGAACAGGATCAACTTCATTCTCGAAAAAAAACAGGATCAACTTGCCATCCTCCTGCTCGACGCTCCTTATCACGTCCTTAGCCGCTCCTCGAACATGCCGCGGAACATGGTCCCGGACACCATGGCCCCGAGGTCGACCTCCACCACGCGTGCTCCGGCTAGCTTGTCGGGGACATCCCCGGTGGCAATGCGCTGGGCGAGGCCCTCCATGATGGCCGTCTTACCGACCCCTGCCTCGCCGACGAGCGCGGCGCAGTTCTTGGTCCGGCGGCATATGATGCAGATTACGCGGTCGATCTCTTCGTCTCGCCCGATCACTGGATCACCCGAGGACGAACCCATGTTCCGGCTATAGCTGCGTAGGCAGACGCGGTACTGGTAGTACCTCCACGCTGCCCAACACAGACCAACAGTTCCTCCCAGCCAGAGCACAGGTTCGATTTCTCGCCATATATAGCTCATATGTCTGGCAAATCCCGATGTCAAGACCCCCGACTTCGCCCCTGCCATATCTGGATTACTTGGTGTATATATTTAGAGATAGAGAAAACAAGTAGAGTAGGGAAGATGTCGTATTCTATTAGGGGATTAGGCTTCGTAATGTATTCACGGTTGGATTCCAAAACTGTAGCCGTGTCGATTTGGGACTTGAGATATAAAGGGGGAAAAATGTTGCCTTTCTCTTCGCGCGGTGGCTCGCCGCCGCCTCGAGTCTTCTTCGCCTCGATCTGGTCAGGTGTGCGCTGGCGCCGCTCCTCCCAGTGTGCCGCTCGCCGCCGCCCTGGATGGCCTCGCCGCCTCGACCAGGTCAGGCGCGCGCCGGCGCGGCTCTCTGCTCGCTGACGCAGTTGAACCTCGATCTCCTCCGGCGCAGGTCGTGTCCCAGTCCGCCGCGCTCTGCTTCTCGCTGCCCTAGAGCCAAGGCAAATTTGGCAAAATTAACCTTTTTTCTACAGTAACTTATTTCACAAAATAGAGTCAAGTTCAAATTATTTCACGATATAAACTTTTTCGTGGCACCATGGCGCCCGGCCCTGAGGCGTCATGCTCTATTACACGACGGCCCGGCAAAATGTGTCGTGGACTCTGCGGCTCTGCCACGACAGACTAGACGGGGCCGCACCTCGATAGTATGGCGCCTTGGACCGGGGCGCCATGCCTTTTCTTTTGCTCGTAAATTCCAAAATAGAATAAAATATCTCAATAGCTTGACTTAGTACTCGAAATTCGCTCTAGCCCAGTGGTTTGAACTTGGTGTGTTATGTTTTCTTTGCTGGGATCGTAAGTTCAAGTCAACTTATTGTTCGATTTTTTTTTTGGGTCCGTGAACATGATAGCACGATCCACCACCTTCTTTTTTTCCCGTGCAAGCCTTTTCTCTTCGGCCACCAACTTGGACCTACACTTCTTGCCCTTCATCAAATCCATCGGATCATAGTTGAGATCATCGACGTCATGGGCGTGGGAATGATCCAATTGAGTCATGAAATTAGCCACCTCTATGGTAGTCGGACTACATTCAATAAGAACAACTAGTCACCACCGCATGCCAAGGCCAACGCATCAACCAAAAAGAAAAAAAAACTAAAAAGTTGTACCTCGCTCTTGGGCATTTCATCGAACGCTTGGTGGGAATGGTGATCGGCGGCGGCTACGGCAGCCGAACTCGCCGGATGGCGAGGCGTGGGGTTGGCCGGAGACATGGTACGAACAACCAAATGAGGAAGAGCCGTCGGTGTCGATGTTGCCGCCTTCCTTTTCTTCTTCATGCCCCCCGTCGATTTCCTCGCCTTCTTGGCGCCAACCGGCGCAACGGGAGGGTGACCTGGCGTCACCGTGGCCGTCCCGCCTTGTCGACCTTGGTAGGTGGTGCGTCGATGGGTGCACCAAGTTTTTTGGCCCCGACCTCTTTCGTGACGCCGATGGGGCCACGTGGGTCGATTCCGGCGACGTCCCACCCGCGAGAGTGGGCGGCGGGTTGAGGAAGAGAGCTCAGGTTCCATACCGGGTGGAATCGGGGCAGCAGATGCCCGCGGCGAAGAAATTGGGCAGCAGCGACCGGGGGGGGGGGGGGGGGGGGGGGGGGGGTTTCGCCGGCGGTCGCACAAAGTTTTTTGGCCACAAAGAAATGGAGCGGCCTAAAAGTTTTTCTATCGGAGGCGCCGGTAGAGTACATGTAAAAGAGTTTGGCATCCTTTTGGGCCTGACTTTTATAATTTTAGTCATCTAAATTTAAACCTTTTAAGAGATCGACTAGATGCGGTTTAGAGAAGTAAACGAAATTTGTACTCTTCTAAACAGTTTTGGGGTTATGTGCAAATTATGCTTAAGGTTTGAAATATTTTTCTATAAAAGTTGCAAGAGCAGAGGACAATGTCACAAGTTTTGTCATCTTGAGTATTATAAGTTGAAATGTTACCAGACAGGAGCACATTACTTTCTGGACTTTTTAAACAGAAAGTGCTCATTTTTGCACATGATAGTACTTCCTCAATCCTCACTGAGAACATGCTCTCACCTTTCGTCGCAGAGAGGCTTGGATCAGAGAGACGTTGGGAAAAGTTGTAAAATACACTACGTTTTTGTACCCCTGGATCTGGATGATACATGTGCTAACAACAAGTAGCAACTCCAGTCCACGGTGAGTCGTCCTAAAAGGTAATAAGTATAGAAAATTAGGGATGGGGAGACCGTGGTTCGTCTGGTATTTGCAGGTGCCACTACTGCCAACGTCTTTATTCCCTGACGACGAGTGTCTGCACTGCCACTCCACCACCATGATCCATGAGTGCAGCATTCGTACCATGAGATTTGCTCTCGCCGAACGAACTCATCATCAGCATTAAACAAAACCAAGTTTAAATTAAAAACTAGGATGATATATGTAGTTAAAAGTACGTATGTGTCGGTCGGCTGATGATTCTTTGCGGCGAAAGTTGTACCTGGAGAGATTGATTAAAGGAGAGCCAAACAAAGAGGAGGTTCTTCTTTTCTTTCCCTGGAGATCCTTTGCTTGAGCCGTGCGTGTGCCATACTTTTCGCTTAATCTAGCCCATGTGGGGGAGGGAGGATCATTTCGAATTTTCGATGGGGTCCAAGTCGCCGGCCATATGGACCCCCGATGACTCACACATGGAGTAATTAACTGTCCTCCATTTACCCCAGAAAACTTCATCAATTCACGTTGTCCCTAACATCCTGATCGCACGAGTAATTTACAGGATTTTACATCTTAAAAAAAAATACATACATTTCTTGCGTAGGATTTGGCTTATGCTGCGTTTTGTTTTTGCAGCGTGTTACGATAGCTTGGCTTTGGTCTGCATTGGTACATCACGTTTGGAAGCTACGAGAAAGCAGAGCGTGGTCGGTCAGCCCAGTCCACCCATCGGTTCAGTTTAGGGAGGAGCGAGTCGACATGTCTCGTCGGAACGAATGAGTGTGTTTGAAAAGAGCCGAAACCGCCGCGCCGCACGCCGGCAGCCCGCCGGCCGCCGGAGCATGCATGAACAAACGGACACGGAATGATTTCACAAACGTGGTCGCGGACGTGGCACGGTCAAATGGTATCATGGTTAATGAATTCTCATCCCATCGACCTGCACAGCATGTGCCCCGCGTGCCGGGGAACGGGCTGCTGCTGCGTGCAACGTACTACGTACAGCACACACACATGGGATATATACGTAGGTCACATTCCGCGGTGAAACAGAGGTGAGGAGGAGTTAAGAGCAAGTATAATAGGTCCTAGTCAGCTGGCTATAAGGAGTTTCAGGTCAGCAAAATCTGATGTGGAGGAAAGAGAAGGGAGGAAAGAGAAGGCAGCGGGCGCTACACTTGCAGCCCGGCTATAGCACAGCACGCGAGAAAAAGTAATGACATGCAAGCAGCAAAGCTGACGCTGCAGCCTCCCTTCCAATCAGACGCGTTTTCCTCCCTCCCATGCGTGGAAATATTAATGACTATAACTAGTGCAGCAGCTCGCTTATAACCAACATCATTGTACGAGATCTTTTGTACGAAGGCTACAGCTGACATGGCATCGGTGTATAGCCGGTAGCCGGCTCTTCTATTAACCATGCTCTAAAATGCAGTCCACCAGGTACCGACGACAGTAATAAAGGCGGCGGCGACGGTGTGTGATCATGTCCTCCTGGTCGTCGCCGCGTCGGCCGGTCACTCCGGCATCGGCATGTGCGAGGAGGGGAAAAGAAGCTTTTCTCCTCCTTTTGCCCTTTCTGGTTTTACCTTAACGGCTAAACCCTGCTTGTTGTACGTCCTTCCGACGTGTGTGCTAGTTTTGTCGAGTCGGCGCGTAGTCACGCAATGCTGGTGCGAGCAAGGGTGGAGCACGGGAAATTACCCGGACATTTCTCGGGAAATTAGCTTCCGTAGGTCGCAAGGAATTTGACGCTCGAAACATACTAGTTTTTTCCAACATTTTCATTCAAGTAAGATTCATGATTAAAAGGTTACTGAGAATTTTTTCCAGCTTGTTTCTCGCTGTAGCAGAACTGCCACTACAGGACCGGACTAGTGAGTGTCAAAAAAGGAGTGGGTTTTTTTCGCCGGTAGTATTTTTTAGGGAGTTTTTTCAGTTTGTTTCTCTCTGTTGCAGCACTGGGCTAGTGGACTGGGTGACCGTTGTTCCGCGTGCCTGCAGCGCGTGCGCCTCCCCACTCCCGGCGATCTCTCGCTCCTTCTGCTCGGCCGCCTACAAATCACCACCCATCTCGACTACCGAGGCAACCTGCTCCCTCCCTCTCCTTCACCTGACGCCGTTGAACCTCGACCTCCGCCGGCGCGGGTCGTGTCCCAGTCCGCCGCGCTCTTCTTGCCGCTGCCCTAGAGGCTAGAGCCCTCGTCGCGTCGGACCTTTTTTTTTGCATCATGGTTCATATCATGAATTGCATAACCATTTAATCAATGTTTTAGACATAAATCTTTTCGGTAGTTCAATTATGAGTAAATTAAATGGCAGTAGAATGTATTTTAAAACCTCTGTCCAGAGTAACCAAGTTATATTTTTTTTTACAATTTTAATTGTTGTTTAAAGCCTCTTATGGTTTAAAAATGTTTAAAACTCAATTAGGATACAATAAAAATTGACATGTAACATCAAGCACGCATCTAATACCAGAGGTTGAATAAAAATGGAATTTGCTTATTTTGTGTTGACGGGGCCATGTGGGGTTGGCCGGAGACATGGTACGAACACCCAAACGAGGAAAGAGCCGTGTGTGTCAACGTTGTTGCCTTCCATTTCTTCTTCATATCCTCCGCCTCTTCGAGCACCTTCATGGCCCCTGTCGGATTCCTCGCCTGCTTGGCGCTAGCCGGCGCCCTGGCGTCGCCGTTACTGTCGCGGCCTTGCCATTGCCCTTGCCGACGTAGGTAGGCAGTGCGCCGACGTGCGCACCATGCAAGTTTTTTGGCCCAACGTCTATTCCCTCTGACGACGACGAGTGCCTGCACTGCCACTCCACCATGAGTGCAGCATTCGTATCATGAGATTTGCTCTCGCCGAATCGTCATAAAACTAAACCAAGTTTTAAAATGTAAAGCCTTGATTGTATGTATGTATGTAATTAAGCACGAATGTGTCGGTCGGCTGGTGATTCTTTGCGGCGAAAGTCCATCCTAGAGAGATTGAATAAAGGCGCGAGAGAAAATTTCCATGATGAGGTTCCCTGGATCCTTTGCTTGCGCCGTGCGTGTACCATACTTTCTGCTTAATCTAGGCCGTGTGGGGATCATTTCGATTAGGGGTCCAAGTCGCCGCGTGGGGTCCTCGCTGACTCACACATAATTACTCACGCCGTCCCTCCCTGAGCTGATAAACATCCTGATCTCGAGAGCAGAGCAGTGACATGAATATACTAGAGTGATCTGACAGGAATTTACAGGAGCCGGCTGGCCGGTCATATCTAAACGGGATCATATATATTTCGTGCTTAGTATTTGGGCTTATGCTGCGGCTGTTTTTTTCACGACAGCTTTGCCTTGGTTAGTTGGTTAGATAGACTGCATTTTATTTTAGGAGTACATGAGATAGACTGCATTTGTACATGAAAAGAGCCGAGACCGCCGCGCCGCCCGCCGGCAACGGCAAACACACCGCCGGCCGGCCGAGTGCCGACCCATGCACAAACGGACACGGAATGATTTCACAAACATGCGCGCCGACGTGGCACGGTCAAACAGGATCATGGCTAATGAATTCTCATCCCATCGACCTGCACAGCATGTGCCCCGCGTGCCGGGACGGGCTGCTGCGAAACAGAGGTGAGGAGTTAAAATGAATGCAGGCCACCAGCGAACGTACCGAGGACAGTAATAAAGGCGGCGGGGAGGATGAAGACCTCGGCTGGCTCCTGGTCGTCGCCGCGTAGGCCGGTCCCGGTCGGTGACCCCTCCGTGTCACTCCGGCATCGCCATGTGCTGCTGTTCCTTGTTCCGGTGTGTGATCAAGTCTTCCTCCTGGTCGTCGCCGCGTCGGCCGGTCCCGGTCGGTGACTCCTCCGTGTCACTCCGGCATCGCCATGTGCGAGGAGGGGAAAAGAAAGAATCTTTTCTCCTCCTTTTTGCCCTTTCTGGTTTACCTTACTTGCTGCTGTTCCTTGTTCCGACGTGTTGTCGAGTCGGCGCGCGCGGAGTCAGGCAATGCTGGTGCGAGCAAGGGTGGCGCCGGCCGGTGGCCGGTGGGACACGGAAATTACCCGGAGGTTTCACGGCGAAATTAGCTTCCGTAGGTCGCAAGGAAATTCAAGTTCGAAACATATAGTTTTTCCAACATTTTCATTCAAGTAAGATTCATATTTAAAGGCTAGTTTTGCGGTACTTTTACTACCCACGAGAAATCCTAGGAATAAACAAGCAGCCCCTAGTCTCTCGCGACCATGGCGGACTGGGACCGCGCGCCGCCGCCGGCGTGATCTCCCTCCTCCGGTCACCCCCGCGACCTCCGCGGCCAGATCCGGAATCCTCTTCGCGTACTCTCTCCGGCTCCTTCGAAGTTCGGTGCTGCCATCGCCGGGGTCGCCGAGGCCGTGGTCTTCTTGCTCCGTTCCTCGGCTCTGCTTTTTTCCAAGAAGCTTCCGTGCAGGCTGTTGATTCTTCCAAGGTTGATGAGGCTGCTGGTTCTACCGTGAAGGAAGAAGATGGTGAGGTAGGTGCCGCTGCTGGCTGTGAAGTGAGCATGGCTGTCTCGCGGCCTCGCCGGCGCTGGATGGGCTCGCGTCGCCGCCGACCGGAATACCGCCCTCCGGCTTCCACTGCCGCCGCCGCCACCAATGTTGGGCTCTCCGCAACGTGCTCTCTCGGTCCCTCCGGCTGCCAACCTCCTCTGCCTGCCTCTCCGCCGGCCGCTGCGTCTTGTCACCTGCAATCAACCCCGAGTGTTGCCACCTCCTGCAGAATCCTGCTGCAGGACGTGGGCGTGGCGACTGGGTCGTGGGCCTCTCTCGCTAGCGAGAACGAAGACGTTGATGAGGGGGAGCTGGCGTCGTTGACGCCGCCGGCTTCCAAAGGTTCGTCAATGGCCGCTCTGCCGGCTCAGCCGACCGCAAGGCGCGAGGAAGATGCGAGCAGCGGATGGCAACAGGTGCTGCCCCGACGTGGTCCGCTCCGTCCTGCGTCATCAGCCTCCACCTTGCGCCCTCGCCCTATCCCGACTTGGATGTATGGAAGATGTTGCAAATGTCTCGCTCACGGGCATCGTGCGGCTGTGTGCAGGGATCCCTTTCGGTGCTCTCGCTGTTTGGAGAATGGCCATCGTGGTCGTGAATGTCGCAACCCCTGGCGTCCTCTCAGCTCACTTGCATGCCTTGTCGTGCCACCAGTGTCCCGCCATGGCGCCATGCTTCATCATGCTCCAGATTCTTGTGTGGGCTCGATGGGATCCAAATCTCCGTCCAAGGCGCTTCCATCTTGGTCATCGGCCGTATCTGGTCTTGCTGGCGCTGTCCCCCTCTCTGATGTGGTGTTGCGGCCTTCTCAGGCTGAGCAGTTTCAAGACTCGCTGGCTCGGATTGGGAGCTTTCTTGAGCGGGCCGAGTCTGCTTTGAGCCGACTATCCCTTTTGCCGGCTATGTCGAAGATCACTCCTACGGTGTGTCATCTTGATGAGGTTGATGTTGGCTCGTGGAGGATAAGGGAGCAGAGTTATATGGTTGTTTCTCTCCTCGTTTGCGGGATGTTTCGTCGTCGTCAGCCTTGCTCTCTGTTCCGGCTACCTCTGAGGCTGAGGCTAGTGCTGAGGCTGAGGCTAGTGCTGATGTGGTGTCTCCAGTGTTGCAGACCATGCCAGATCTTGAGGCGTTGTGCACAAGCCGTGCTTTGCCTCAACCTGTGGAGGATATGAAGGTGGACTCGCGGATGACCTTGAGCTCGCCTGAGCAATCAGATGTTGTTTCGGCACCCGTTCCAACCCCGCCAGTGCTTGATGCCGATGTTCTCTTCGCAAAGGAGCTTTGCAGGCTGCTCACCAATGTGGAGGTTGCTATGCCTGGATGTGGAAGGGAAATTGCTTGCCTCCTAACAGGGTCAACAATCAAGGGAAAAAACAAGAAGATAAATGACTGCCCTCGGCTCGGCATTTCGAAGGAGAAGTCACTCAGATCTAAAGCCAAGAAGGGTCGCGCCGTAGGAAAGGCGCCAGCGGCTCCTTGATGGGCTCGTGCTTTTACTTGTGTTTTCAGTGGGTTACTTTGTGAGGAGTTGATCCATATGCCGAAGGTTTATCAGGTGTTGTGTGTTACATGCACGTGTTGGTGTGTCGAGGCGGTTGTGCAGTTTTTTGAGAGTGCTCAGTATGTGTTTGTTGTAACGGTTTTCGCCCGGTTTCCCGTTAATTAACTGGGCAATTCTCCTCTGCTTAATAAATCGACGAGGCAAATCTTTTGCCTCCGTTTCAAAAAAACTACCCCAGAGAGGTGAGTAGTATGATTTCAAATATGACCGTTGATTTACAGGGGCAGTGTGGACTTTTACTTAGAAAATCATTTATTCCAGTCCCAGCAGTTAATTTGGCCTAAAATCTTGGCTACCAGATCCGTTTTTTGATTCCAAGATTTTCTCGCGGTAATATCGTCTGATTTTTCCAACTTAATATCGATTATTCCTACAACTTTACAACCTTGAAGTAGTTCATGTACGCATGGCGGCCGGACGGCCGGTCGGTCGGCCGGCAGTACGACGACAAAACTCATGGCCATGGAACTAGGCTGACCATTACCACTCTTTTCAAACAATAGGCTACGACTGTCAAATCGTAAACTTTCTAGGAAGGCAAAATCTGGTTTTAATTTAGGCCATCAACGCGCGGTGAAGTAGCCTGGCAGCGATGCATGAAGTTATATCATGCATTAAGTTATAGCAGGCGTTACGAGGCCTTCCTTTTTTTTGGGATTTCCGATTTTCCTTTAGATGTCAGATACTCTATTGCAGAAGTTTTCGATTTTGACTCTACATGCATTAGTACTTTTTTTTTTGAGTACATGGGATTACAGAAATGAAAACCGAACTAGCAGTACAACCTCAGAAAAATAGGAAATTACAAACCAGTCCAAGAGGCCCAGCTTCCACCGACGCCGCCGCACCACGGTGACCGCCGACCGCGCGCTGCCGCCGAGCTCCACCCGAGCCGGCGAACGCAGCGAACCGCGGCCAGGAAGCCGCCGACGAAGCCGCCGTCTTCAGTCCCCGCCTGGGTCTTGGTGGTGAAAGGCAAAGCTGGAAGACCACCAGATCGAAGCCGCCGCCTTGAGCCAGCGCCGACGCCGTCGACGCCGAAGACGACCAAGATAGTCTGCAACCCCGGCCTCCTGTCCACCACTCGCAACCCGCACCGACGCCAGAGAAAGCGCCGGCACAGCAAAGCACGGCCAGGCAGCAGCCCACCACCACCGTCGAAGACGACGACGGGCACGGGGAGAGGCTGCTACCCAGAAGACGACGACGGCGGCGTCTCCCCTCCTCGACCCCGCCGCCCCAGATCCGCCCATCCCCGCCCCTTCTCCACCGCCGGAGCGCAGATCCAGGGGTTCCCCCACCTCCCGCCGCCGGAGCGGCCGACGAAGAGAGGGAAATCCTAGGATACGCCGGCGGACGCTGGCCGGGCCGAGGTCGCCCTCCGCTCGCCTCTGGTGCGGAGAAGGATAGGGGAGGGAGGAGAGTTTCCAGAAATATGCGGACCGTTGATATTCTGCATGCATTAGTACTAGTCTGGTTTTACCGACTAGTATGATTTCTACTACTCATAATGATTTAATACGAGACGTCCGTTACAAAAATAAACGGCCTATATTTTGTTGGGTACCATATAAGTCCTCTATTTAAGAGGTTACTGTAGCAGCACTGCCACTACAGTCTACAGGACCGGACTAGTGAGTGTCAAAAAAGGAGTGGGTTTTTTTCGCCGGTAGTATTTTTTAGGGAGTTTTTTCAGTTTGTTTCTCTCTGCTGCAGCACTGGGCTAGTGGCCTGGGTGACCGTTGTTCCGCGTGCGCCTCCCCACTCCCGGCGATCTCTCGCTCCTTCTGCTCGGCCGCCTACAAATCACCACCCATCTCGACTCCCGAGGCAACCTGCTCCCTCCCTCTCCATCTCTCACCTGAGTTGAGTCGCCTTTCCGCTCCAATTCGCTTGCGCCGCACACAGCTGGCCTTCCAACGACACCCACTCACGCAAACACCGTGACTTACACCGAGCGAGCTGCCGCTGCGATGGCCGCGCCGGCGCCGAAGCAGGAGGAGCTGCAGCCGCACGCCGTCCGGGACCAGCTCCCCGCCGTCTCCTACTGCCTCACCAGCCCTCCCCCATGGCGTACGTCACCTCCCCCAACACACCCCCGCCCCGCATTGCTCGCTCTGCCGTTGCGTCTTAATTTCGAATGCTGCCGTTCGTTGAGTTCGATTTAATTCGGATCTCCCGCAACTGAATTATTTCCATCAATGGCGATCCTGCAGCGGAGGCCATCCTGCTGGGGTTCCAGCACTACCTCGTCATGCTCGGCACCACCGTCATCATCCCCACCGCCCTCGTGCCCCAGATGGGCGGCGGCAACGTACGTCCGCCCCTCCCCTCTTCCCCACTCCCCCTCTCCTCTCCCCTGACACTCTCTCCCCCGCTCGTTGCAGGAGGAGAAGGCGCGGGTGGTGCAGACGCTGCTCTTCGTCGCGGGGATCAACACGTTGCTGCAGAGCTTCCTCGGCACGCGCCTCCCCGCCGTCATCGGGGGCTCCTACACCTTCGTCGCCCCCACCATCTCCATCGTCCTCGCCGCGCGATACGCCGGGATCGCGGACCCGCACGAGAGGTTCCTGCGCACCATGCGGGGCACCCAGGGCGCGCTCATCGTCGCCTCCACGCTCCAGATCATCATGGGCTTCAGTGGTCTCTGGCGCATCGTCGTCAGGTCAGTGAGGCTAACTGAATTCAGTGTTGTTGAACTCGTCTGTAGTGGTGTGTGCCTTCTGCTGTGGTTCTGGTCCCCGATTTTTGTGCTGATTGGTGTCTCCTGTTGTGATGCTGCAGGCTGCTGAGCCCACTGTCGGCGGCGCCCCTCGTTGCCCTCGCCGGATTCGGGCTCTACGAGCTTGGATTCCCAAGTGTAAGACCCATGTTTCTGCATACACGAATCTGCATTATGTCTGTCTGTATTTCTACAGCAGGGGATGACATAACTGTATGAATTTCTGTGTAGGTTGCGAAATGCATCGAGATTGGTCTTCCACAGATCATACTGCTGGTGGCTATTTCCCAGGTACACGCATCTCTCGATCATCAGGATGACTCGTGTGACTTTCTTTTCTAAAACGATATCTGAAGCCTTATGATTTGTTGTGCAATTTCGTCTGCAGTACATACCCAACCTGGTGCCTTTGTTGGGGACTGCATTCGAGCGGTTCGCCGTCATAATGTCAGTTGCCGTCGTGTGGCTCTACGCGTTCTTCCTGACCGTTGGTGGGGCGTATAAGGGTGCTGCTCCAAAAACCCAATTCCACTGCCGCACTGATCGAGCAGGCCTTGTTGGGGGTGCTTCCTGGTAATAATACAAGGCATCTTTTCACATGTTATTGGGGACCATTGTATAGTTGTATTCATGTTATGAATGGTTTCTGCAAATTTGCACTGAAGCTTAGCTACCCAGTTGATCGTTGCTTTACAATTTGCAGGATAAGTGTACCGTACCCATTCCAATGGGGAGCACCAACGTTCGATGCCGGTGAATGTTTCGCCATGATGGCAGCTGCTTTTGTTGCTCTTGTGGAGGTACTGTAGTGGATAACTGATGATATTTAGATGAATAGGAAGCATTGCTACTTCAGAAGGAATCGAGTATTGACGAAATATTACTCCCTGTTTTGTAAATGCAGTCCACTGGTGCTTTCATAGCAGTTTCACGGTATGCCAGTGCAACACCATGCCCTCCTTCTGTTATGAGTCGTGGCATTGGTTGGCAGGTATCATCTAAACTCCACTGCATTTGCAGTTAGTCTGTCTGAATATTGAAATGAAATGTAAGCATCTTACCTTCATTTATTTGTGCTCTTTGTGGTAGGGGGTTGGTATTTTGCTGGGCGGCTTATTTGGAACAGCTAGTGGATCCTCTGTGTCTGTGTAAGTTGATTCCAGATTATTGTTTCTTATAGTGTTTATGTAAATTTGTATAGTGTTATCTGAATACTGAATATTATTTTGCACTGATCTGGAACAGAGAAAATGCTGGGTTGCTTGGTTTGACACGTGTTGGTAGCCGGCGTGTAATTCAGATTTCTGCTGGATTTATGATATTCTTCTCTATTCTTGGTAAGCCTCTTTTTTTTTCCGAACCTCATCCTGCCCAGCATACTCTTGTGCTATGCAACTGAATATCTATCAAGTTTCGAAGGTGCCCATAAGGTGACAGTCCAGACTGTTATCCATGGTCTGAGCAAGTGTTTTCTGTAATGTTCTAGGAGAAGTTACTGATAGTTGCAATATTGCATAAGCATGCAAGATAAATAAATTATTAGATATAGCAATGCATCTTATAAGTTATAAGTAACTAGCACATGGGTAGTTAGCCAGAAGCCTTAGAACATAGCAGGAAATGTGGTTATATAATGACAAAAACCTATTTGACTTTAAGTGATACTAGGTCGTGGTACCATATACAAATACTAGTAAAGTGCTTTCCCATAATTCCATTTTTTGCGCTAATTTAAGCTCTCGTGCTTCTCACAAAAATCATGAACTGTATATGATGGTACTATTTCTGTGGTGTGTTTGCAGGGAAATTTGGAGCTGTTTTTGCATCAATTCCAACCCCTATAATTGCAGCTATATATTGTCTTCTCTTTGCATATGTTGGTATGTATTTTGAAGCTCATCATAGACATTAGACAGTGGATCTTACATTTCCTCATGATCGTTGATTATAAATGCAATGTGTTGCTTGTGCGCAAACAGGTATGGCAGGGATTGGGCTCCTTCAATTCTGCAACCTCAACAGCTTCCGAACAAAATTCATCCTGGGATTCTCCTTGTTCATGGGCATATCAGTTCCTCAGTATTTCAACGAGTACACCTCTGTCGCGGGCTTTGGGCCAGTACACACGCATGCAAGATGGGTAAGATACAGTACAGATCAATTGTCAATGTCTTCAATTTTGGTGATAACTAACTGACACGCTTGTGCCATGGAGCATTCGACATAGTAGTTTCCTGAGTGAAATGCAATATTCAGAACTACAATAGCTCATAAACATCTAGTGAAGTAATCAGGTGCTACCATATAATTGGCTCAGTGATGAACTAAATAGTATGTTCAGTCACATGATCTTGGTGGTAGCACTCAATATACAGGTTTCATACCAAGTGAGGTGATGAGTGACATTGTAGTACTTCTATCTATGTGGGAGTTGTTTTTCTGTTGTTTAACTCCTGAATATATAGCCCATGTACATTCTGAAGAGCTACCACCTGACACAGTTACAAACTGACACGCGATGTTTCTCATTTCCTCATGTCCAGTTCAATGATATGATCAACGTGGTCTTCTCGTCGAAAGCGTTTGTCGGAGGCATCGTTGCTCTTGTGCTGGACTGCACCCTGCACAGGCACGACAGCACCGCCAGGAGGGACCGGGGTCACCATTTCTGGGACAGGTTCAGGTCTTTCAAGACAGACCCGCGGAGCGAGGAGTTCTACTCCCTTCCGTTCAACCTCAACAAGTTCTTCCCGTCCTTCTGATCGATGCTCGTAACAGATAACGGAGATGACACACGATTAGTTCTCGCCTCTAGGGAAGTAACTTGTTGCTGATGTGAATGCTGTTGTTTGACCTGCTGTTTTCTGTAGCTTTGAGTTCTGAATCCTGCAGATCTCAGTGTAAACTGTCTGGAGAAGAGAGAGGTGTCTTGACATTTCTGAATGTATATTGGGTTTTCATTATTAAAGTGAAAAATTCGTAGCTTGTTCCAGACCAATCTTTCAGTTATGCATCTTCTCGAACCACTGTAAAATCTGGGGTATCTACTTTACATGCTAACCATGCTATAATGATAACCATGCTATGTCAGCTAATATACATTTCAAGGAAAAGAGGAGCTACTCGCCAAATCCAAATATAACTACGCTGCACCTAATATATAGTCTCTCCATTCTAAACTAATAGAAACTCTAGGTTTGTCCTAAGTCAATCTACTTTAAGTTTGACCAGCTTATAGAAAAGGGTATGCCATAGCCCATAGACATAGTCTACTGAGATGTAACATATGTGACTTTAGATTAGCGTTAGTAAGGAAAAGTACCGACTGTCAAGGGAAATAAGTCTGGGGAATATTTAACTCGGTTTTCACTTATTTTCAGTCGCCGATCGTTTATAGCGGTCCTATGAAACCTCCTCTTTCCGTTACTCAGGAGTAGTACATTCAGATCCTGAACTTGAAGTGTTGCAGCGCAGAGGTGCCGTCGAGGCCCTTGGCCAGTGCCGTAGCAGCTCATACACCGTTGTGCTCATGTACCGTGCCTCGCCCTCGCCGTCGGTGACGATCGGCGCGAGCACTCTGGTGCCGCGCCGTCTGTCGGGAAGAAGCACGCCACCGACACCCAGGGACCCACGCTGCTGGCCACCACGCGGTGCTCCACGCTCTTGAACCTGTCGTTGGACACGAGCTGCAGGAAGTCGCCCACGTTCACCACCACGCCTGCTGCTTCTTGCCGTCATCGACGAGCACCTGGAGGCCGCCTACGGCGTCCTGGAGGAGCACGGTGAGGAAGCTGGGGTCGGAGTGCCTGGTGGTGCCCAGCGTGATGCGCGGCTCCGGGCACGCCGGGTAGAAGTGGCCGGCGAAGTTGAGCCCATCCTGCACGCCTAGCGTACTCCGGCACGACACGCCTGCACGCCGCCGGCATCTCCTCGGTGGCCGCCGCCGGCATGTCCATGTACAGGGTGTCACGCCAGTTGGCCGCCGGCGACTGGAACAGGTCGAAGTTACTCTGATACCGGACGCGCCGTCCGAGGTCGCGGGTGTAGTAGGGCGCCTTGGCGTCCGCGGGCGACTCGTGGAAGCGGCGCACGCACGCGAGCGTGTCAGCGAGGAGGTCGGCCGGCACGCCGTGGTTCATTACCTGGAAGAAGCCCACCGTCTCAGCCGCCGACTTCACCTGGGCGACCAGGTCGGCTCGCGAGTCAGATGCGAGGTCGATGACCGGGATGGTGAAATGATGATGAGGCGCGTCGTGGACGTCTTCGATGGGGAGGAGAGATTCGGGTGGGTGGTGGAAGATGGAGGGCACGGCCGTGATACCCGCGTCGACGAGGCCTTTAACGCCGGCCTTTGTGTCGTCGAAAGCCTTGAGCGCGCGGAGGCGGTGGTCGGCGAGGCCATGGATTGTTGTAGCTTCGAACTGTCGATGCGTACCCGAGTGCACTGATCCTTTGGTTCAGTTTTATCAGTGGAAGCGCGTGAAGTCGTGGCACTCGCTTACGCGGTGTGTTTGCATCCATCCATGATTGCTGACCACCAACGACTACGAGGTGTACGTCAGTCTATATGTTTGGATTATGTATTTCCGAAACAAACAAACGAACCAACTCATCAAATAGTGTTTTCCTCTGCACAAAAGCAATTTATAGTGATGCAAGCGGGGATCCCGCCAATATATCATTTACATAGTGCATTTGGACATTTCTAATTTAAATTGTTGTCAGTTTGGCACTGCAGTAGGAGTCGTAGTAGTGTTTTGGAGGGTACTATTAATTGGTCGTGTGTAATAAAACACAAAAAGAAAAACAATGAGTAATGTATTTCTCTCGGTGAATCTGTGAGCATCACAACATGTTTTTCATCGCCTTTATCAGATTTTTGTTGTGGACATGATTTGTAATTATACAAATATTAATGTTGGAGATGCTTCAAGGCAGGTATCCTGGCTTCCTCCCCATATTCACCTCGTCCGCACAACATGACAGCAACATAGCAAACAATAAATTCTTGAAAGTTTATCTAGTTCAAGTAACAGATCAAATTGATACTTCTTATAAGCAAAACCCCACTAACTGTAATTAATGTGTCTATCTCAACATGCAAGCTATCCACATAGCTTACTCTTTTAGCCAATCAATTGTCCATGTAACGTCCCAAATTTTAGAACCAGGAAAAACTTATTTGTCCGAGACCTAAAATTTAGGGGCAACAAAAACTTTTTGAAATGTCTTGTTACTAGATGTGATTTACTCATGTTTGTTTGGTTTGTCAAGTTGTGGTATGGGTTTGTGTCATGACCTCTTTAAATATCAAGCTTGGAACTCAACCTGGTTATGATATGATCTTTGAGATCAATGTTTTGACAAGTAAAAATGGTCCATATATCTTCTCCTCTCATAATTTTAACAAACTCCATTTACCCTGATGTTTTGATTTTAGCAACTACCCAAAAATCTATTCTTTGAGAGAATAAAAGTACTTTCAAATTTACTCGTTTTTAAACCATGGAGGACTATATAATAAGTCCTAATATATCTTTAAGTTAAGGTGTTGCTAGTACTTTCAACCCTTATTTAAAAACTCTAAATTTCTACTTCTTGGGAAAATATTACTAAGAAGTGGTTTAATTCTCTTTCTACCAAAAACCTTGCCATGATCATGTTTGTCACCACCTCACAAATATGTTTGGTTATTTATCCAATTGTTTGTATGTTTGAACTTTTTGACTTGCGCTTATTTTATCTGTCTTGAGTGTGTATTTCTGTGAGTGGCATGTGGTTTTGTTGGTATCAAGTTAAGGTCTATTGCTTGAATTGGAATCATAGAGTCTTGTTTGATGTTTTTGCATGCTTGTAACTTGTTTACCTCTTTTTAGGTTGTTTGAGTTAAAACATTTCTAAAACAATTAATTATTAAATAGTGCAAATCTATCTTAGCTCATGTTAACTTTTAGCATTTCTAGAGCCTCACCATTTGTGTTTCTTTTGATCTTTTTGGAAATACAAAACTTCTAGCATCACCTACATCCCCTCTACTTTCCTTATATAGCCCTCTCAAAAATTTACTAAAATGTTTGATCCCTAATCCTTGCTTGTTTTTAGTGCTTCATATTAAGGTGACCAATTGCTCCAGTATCTAATACCATTTTGTCACCTCCGTGTTTCTTCGACATATTGATATTTGTGCCAATGAATCAGGACACCATTCATCCTTGGCACCATCTCTCACACCCCAAATCTTTTAGTGGGCCTTTTGAGCTTAAGAAACATTTAATCCATGATGGTTTTGATGCTACCACAATAACAGCATTTCAGGACTTAGAATTTTTCTGTCACTTTGTCTGAATTTTCTGAAAACTGTTATTTTATTCACTTTTGCACTTCTCTCCCTAAGCAAACCAGGACACATTTTGACAATGCACTTGCACCCCTCTCTTCTCCACCACCTGCCCTTGCTTGGAGAGTTCTCTTTAGCCCTAGTTAGGCCCCTGTTTGCTTATTTATTAGTATTGAACAGGGTATCATTTTAATTCTGTGCACTCTCCTCTAAACATCTAAAAACAACTAAAACCTAATCTATTCTCTATCCAACGACCCTCTCTGCTGGTCACAAGGAGAGAGACCAGCACCCCAACCCTGGCCCCCTTGCCAGCCCCTCTCTCACCCTCTCCTTCACTCATCTCTCACCTTTTTCCCCTCTACCCAACCCGAGCTCACTCCCTCTCCTCTCACTGGCCAGGACACGTCCCTCCCCGACCAAACCCTCTCTGCCCTCCCCTCCACCGCTCACGCTAGCCAATAGACGAGCCCAGCTCTCTCCCTCACCTCCTCTCACCCGTGAAAACCCAAAGACCGGCCCCCTTGTCTTAAAACCGAAGCACTGCCCCTCGAGCATCCATTACACGCTCAGACCATTCCCACGCCACCACCACCTCTGCCACTAAAGCCCCTACCGAGCTCTCCTCCCCTGCCGTTCGAGAGGAGGAGTTTTCGTCTCGGTAACCGGCGGAGAAGAACGTCTCTAGCCAGCGCCTCGGGCATCCTTTATTCGCCATTATTGACTCCTTGAGCTCGCCTTGGATAGACCTACCTCACCCGCCCCTCCTTTTTGTCCCAGGTTCCCTGCTGCCGCCGCTGCCATGGACGACCGGAGAAGCCAACCTCGACCGCGCCATCGCCTGGGAGCACGCTGGCAAGCTCCAAGACCCCCTCCGAGTTTCCCTGGACCTCCGCATCATCCCAGCGCCCTCCCCTTGTCCTACACGAGCCCTAGGTGAGCCTGCGCAGATCCTACCAATTTTCTAGGTTTTCCCGTGTTTTTCCCGTGCTTGTGTAGGATTCAGAGGTAGAAGACGCACCAGAGCCGTCCATCTCGTGATGAACGGCAGCATACCTGTTCGTTTTAAGTGAGCAGCCGCGCGGGCCGAATCTGCTAGCTGGGCTCGGATCTGGGAAGATCTGGCCCATTTAGTATTTTCCTGCTGTTTTATTCATTTCTGTTCATAGCTGTTTTCTGTGCTGTAGCTTTAATTCAAATTAAAATAGTTAAACTCCATATTTGCTCAAATCAAAAATCACAGAAGTACCTCGATGAGTTTGGAACCACATGCAACTTACAGAACTGAAAAATATTAATTTGTTTGAGGATGAAAATTACTGCACTGCCACTGATCTGAATCAAAGAATCTTTATTAACTTGAGTTTTATGAATCCAAAAATGATAAATCCAATTGTTCTGGAATGCTTGAGAGTGTATCTTTCTGTAAAAATTAACCTCATGTGTTTGCCATGCATATATTTGATTTGGCATGTGTTTGAAGTTTGGACCAGTAGGGTTCTCTAGCATTTAATTGATTTTCTGTGAATAAGATTTTAGGGTAAATCCAATTGCATTAGCTTCTAATACATATAGAGAACCTAAATCTAGCTTTGCATAAACTTTGGATAAACAGAACAAGCTAGACTTAATAAACTCTGAAAATGATGTTTTCTGCCTATTAAAAATGATAGAACAAATGTTTGGTCCTATATGAAATTGTTGCTTTTGGTGTTTGTGAAGTGTTTATGCACCGTAGATTACTAAATGTTGTTGTTATTAATATATTAGTACTGTTAGTGGCCTGAGATTAGGTTTGGTTTGAGTTAAGCATGTGTTGTTAAGTGGTGATTGAAAAGCTTCACACTTGTTTGATTATGTTGGTGTTGTCTAATAAATTACATGAGCTATATAACCATTTTCAACTAAGAATGTTAGCCTCTGGCTGTTTAAGTTGTTTGTGGTGTCCTATTAAATAACCCACCTGCACCTTTTAGTACCTAACTAAGAACTTGTGTGAATTATGGTGATAACTTTTGTTGATGGCTTAGTTACTTAATAGTAATTGTTCCTAGGGCTAGTAACATGCTCGCAGGTGAGTGTGCTTATTGCTAGTATTAATGCTTGCATAATAACATACTTTTGTCTGAGGGATTTCCTCAACCACTCAGATATTTTGTCTGAAGTATTTCCTGAAAACTAAAAAGATACTTTGTTTGGAGTATTTCCTGAACCACTGTAGCAGCCTTGTTAAATGATCTAATCACCTTAAGGGGTGTTTTGCTTTACTGTTTGGTTAAAACTACTTCTTAACAATTAGGGTTGCGGTGTAGATTTTTGCTTAGGTGTGTTTGTTGTTATCTTAGTTATATAGACTTGTTGTTTGTTGCTGTTTTAACTAAGTAAATTGCTTGCTTTTGGTTGTGAGCTTAGTGTCTTGTGCAATGCTTGCTGTTTGTTATGTCCTTGTGTCATTGTCTTGTATTTTGAGTGTTGTTCCTTTCTCTGTTTACGACGTTAGATACGATCGGGAAGGAACTGGAAGTGAGGAGTGTACCTGAGGAACCTCAAGATCAAGACCAAGGACATATTACCCAGCCATGCAAGCCACCTCACCGCTCTAATGAAATCCTATTATTTTTTTACAAGCATGTTTTGTTTTCAAAATAAAGTAATGCATGTTTTAATTCTTTCGTGGCATTTTGCCTCCCAAAAACTATTTTACAAAATATTGTTTGGCCAAAGATATCTACTAGTATATAATAGGATTTATATAAATAAGTCTTACTTGAGAAACCTTCTACTGAAAGCGCTATCAAGAAAATTATATTCTCTAGTATTATATCCTTATAATCTCACCTCAAAACTATAGGATGGGAGCCTGGATTTTGACGAAATGTTTTCGGAAGGAAACCCGAGTCGCTGGGAGCGATCGGCAAGAAAGTAATTTATAAAACCCATGTTGCTGGGAGCAAATGGAGATGTTTCATGAAAACCCGAAGTGCTGGGAGCATTCGGTGAGCTTACGAAAACCCGAGTTGCTGGGAGCAATCGGAGATGTTTACGAAAACCCGAGCTGCTGGGAGCAGTCGGAGGAGGAGATGTTTTTGAAAACAAAGTACTGCCCTAGCGGCCACCCGAACAATTAACACCGTGCAACCACGTTACCCCCATATGGGACGGGGCTTGACCGGAAGCTTGTTTGTATTAATATGGAGCTACCTCAATTTGCTTAGGGGGTGGCTATGGCCCCTGAACTGGTTGTCACCTAAGAGAGAGGGACATAAAGAGAGTGGGAATTAAGTTCGCCACCAGTTGCACCGATTAGGTCCCCTGTCATGGCGGTCGGACACCATGGGATGGGTCCAACGGTGCCGGGGGGAATCAACCTAGTTGAAGAGGTATCTCTGTATTAGTATGGACATAGTGAAAAGTCTTGATTAGTGTCCCGACGTTTGACGTATTGTCGTCTGGCAATCCGTGGGATGATCCGCGGCGGTGACCTATTTGATGTGGTGAAAGTGCACCACCTCTGCAGAGTGTAAATCTATTCGAATAGCCGAGTCCTCGGTCATGCACGGTTGGAAAGGCCACCGATCTAGGCGTATGGGCACTTTTATGTTTTAAAAAGAAACTGTTTTCTGCAAAGGAAGAAAGGAGGCATAAAAAAGGTACCTGGGAGGTACGGATTTTGGGGAGAAGATGGTTGGTCTCGGGGAGTCAACCAGTCGGAACCCGGAAAGGAAAAAGGGGCATCCCTATCCTAGTGTTTTTGAAAAAGTTTTACAAAAGTGTTTTCAAACGTGGAAATGGTTTCTGCCATTTCTAAAAGAAGGAGAATTATATCTCCAAATGCCTTTTTAACAAAAATATAGAGATGTTGTATTCTCTATGTCGAAAAACATCGTTTGCGAAAATTAAGCCCTATAGTCATATATAGCAGTTATCCCAGTTTTCGAAAACGCTCTTATTGCATTACCATGAAAACTTAAGCCTGGTGGTGGTCTTGCGAGTACGTAATTGTACTCATGGCTGTGTCCCTGGATATTCCAATGTCCAGATTTCAATGAGGAGATGTACAACGAGGAGGAGGAGTTCGCCGACGACTACGCCAACTGAGTGTCACCGGTCAACTGCTCTGTGGGAATGCGTCCGGTTGTGACGAGGGCCGACGCTAGCCGAAAGCTTCCGCTATATCGTAGTTAATTCCGTCCTGCGTGACGATGATTGCAGACTTGGTCATGTGACCACTATTTATTGGTGTAAGACTTGTATGTACGTTTGAATGATGTAACTTTGTATACCAGTTGGTTATGTGATCGCGATGCACTGATCATTGGGATCGTGATCTGTTTACATAACGTGGGCACCTCGGACTTTGGTATTTCGAGGGGTCCTTACAGTCCACATCATCCCACTAATATTAATGACTTATTGTTTATCTCACTTGCATTTATCCACAACCTTTTTTTATCCTTTAGTTATTAAATTTCTCACACCATTTTTTGTCGTTCTAATGATAAGATCACACCATCTCGCTATCTAATTACAAAACTAAATCATGTGAATAGCGAAGGAGGAGACCAGATCCCACCATCCACCGTCGGCTAGTCCGTGGGTTCTTCCCTCCTCAGACTGCCGTTTCGGCAGCGGAAGGGGTGGAGGACCCTAGAGCTAGGCTACGGCATGTATATAGGTTAGGGCCCAGTTTGTGTGGTGGCGGCGTTTTAATGGAGGCGGCGGCGTCATTCCGGCGAATAAGGTGTCCAAGGCTCCATCCATCTCGACTAACAATTCTTTTTCTGTCTTGTCAAATCTTGAGATTATGCCTAGAGCTTCGATGATGGGAGTAGATATTCCTTCTGATAACTTTGAGAAAATTGATTTGATCAGGGAATTAGAAAATTCTAGAAATGAGTTGAATGAAAAAGTAGTTTCTGTTGCTGATGCTCCTCTTGATATTATTCATGATAATGGGGAAAGGACTCCTATGCGTTTAACCTGGTTAGATGATGAGGAAGTTGATGATTCTTTTACTGTGGTTAAGTCCAAAAAAGTTAGAAAAGCCTGCAGGAAGAAAAATGTGGTGGTTAGTAAACATGTGACGAGGAGTCAAAAGAAATCTGACATGCCTACTCCGCCTCCTAGTAGGCCTATCAGAAGAAGGGAAAAACCCAATCGTCTTAAATGATTAGTGTTTTTTGGAACCTTAGGGGGGCAGGCAAGAAAGGGATTTCTGTCTGCCTCACTAACATCATCCAAGATAATGCCCTGGATTTTATTGGGTTGCAAGAAACCCTGAAAAAATATTACTCGTAGTTTTTTTTTCATAAAATTGACCCTGAGATTTTTTTTGGAAATGGATTCCCTCTGTGAGTAAATCTGGTGGAATCCTTTGTGGTGCTAAATATGATTCCTTGGAAGTTCAGACGGTTAAGGCATGAGATTTTATGATTTTGATGAAAATGTGGGATAAAAAGAAAAAGGGCAGGTCGAGTATTATTGTGGTGTATGGCCCTGCTCATGAGGAGTTTAAGGCTACTTTCCTCTCTCATCTTGCATCCTTTTGTGGAGCTCAGGAGCTGTTGATTGTCCTTACATTGTTGGCGGTGACTTTAACATCATGAGATTGGTAGCTGAAAAAGATAAACCTACCTCGCTCCCTCACTCTTCGGAGGTGTTTAACTCTTTGATTAACACGTTTTGCTTGAGAGAAGTTCATATGCTCGGAGGGAAATATACATGGTCCAATAAACAAAACTGTTGATGTTCCCTCCCAAGGGCAGGTTCTTACGCATTACTCACCCGTCCGCCACTGGAAACACCACTTCCCGTTCGACTTGCATGTGTTAAGCATGCCGCCAGCGTTCATCCTAAGTCAGGATCAAACTCTCCATGAGATTCATAATTGCATTACTTATAGCTTCCTTATTCGTAGACAAAGCGGATTCGGAATTGTCTGGCCCTATTCTAGAAAAATTAGACAGAGTGCTTATGTCGCCTGAGTGGGAGAATTTGTTTCCCTTAGTGACTCTTAAAAGATTAGTCCGAGATCAATCTGATCATAGCCTGATACTTCTTGATACTGGTGACACTCTTGTTGATCAGGTAAAAAGGGAGTTTAAATTCGATGTATCTTGGTTAAAGAAGGAGGATTTCTTGCCAAAAGTGGCTAAGATTTGGGCAAAACCGGTTAACTCTTTGAATCCTATTGATGTTTTAAACATTTAGATCAAGAGGTGTAAAAAATACTTTAAGGGTTGAGGTTCTAATTTGTTTGGAGCTGTTAAAAAAAGGAAGAAAGATTTAAAACAAGAGTTGGATGACCTGGAACAATTGGAGGAGGACAGAGACCTATCTCCTGAAGAGTTTGTTAGAAAAACTTATATTCAGGTTGAGATTTTTAATTTCGATTCTGAGGAGGAAATCTACTGGCATCAAAGAGCTCATGCCAGGTGGCTCCTGCGAGGTGATCTTAATACCTCCTATTTTCATAGGATTGCAAATGGTACAGAAAGAAAAAATACATTATATTCCCTCGATGATAATGGCACACTGGCTGAGAGTCCGGTGAACTTGCTGAATCATGCCACTGCATATTACAAGGAGCTTTTTGGTGCTGCTCCAAACCTTTTTTAGTTGAAAAAAGCCCTATTTTCTATGAACATAATAAGGCTCCGGGGCCTGACTGTATTCCTACCGAATTTTACCAGCATTGTTGGGAGGTGGTTAAAGAGGATATCATGAATCTTTTTATGCATACCGTCTCAATTATGGGACTATTGCCCTGTTACCTAAGGTTACTGAGGCCAATAAAATTCAACAGTTCCGACCAATTTTCCTTTTATATTGTGTTTACAAATTGATTACAAAAGTTTTAACTCTGAGACTTGAGTCTCTTGCTGATAAGTCGTTTAGCATTCAACAAAATCCTTTCAATGAAAAAGGAAACATCATAGATGGGGTCCTCTCACTGCATGAGATTATGCATCATGCGCATGTTAAAAAACAAACTGGGATTGTGCTTAAACTCGATTTCAAGAAGGCGTCCGATAAAATGAATTGGGATTTTCTCGTTAACCGCATTAAGGTATGTGGTTTTAGTGATTGTTTTTTCTCTTGGATTCGTCAAATCCTTTTTGGGCTACGGTGAATGTCAAGTTGAATATTCAGACAGGTGCCTATTTTCAGAGTGCTAAAGGGGAGAGACAAGGTGATCCCTTATCCCCTTGGTTGTTTAATATGGTGGGAGAGGTTTTGACCAAGATGGTGCTTCAAGCACAACAAAATGGTGTCCTCACATGTTTTGAACCAATGGAAAATGGAGTTGTAATTTTGCAATATGCTGACGATACAATGCTATGTATCTCCCATGATCCAGACAAAGCTGTCAATCTAAAGTTGCTCCTTTACATTTTTGAAATGATGTCAGGATTGAAAATCAATTTCCTTAAGAGTGAGATGTTTTTTATTGGTTGGAGATAACACAATTGCTGAATTTTATTCAGAGTTGTTTAATTGCCGTGTGGGGCATCTTCCTTTGAATTATTTGAGAGTCCCTATGACTTTTTCCAACCTAAAAGCTGTGGACTGGGACTTTTTGGATGCCAAGATGATTAAAAAAACTTGATGCATGGATCGGAGATGCTGCTTCATCGGGAGGTAGACTGACACTTTTGGATTCCATTTTAGTTGGAGTGCCCTTTTATTATATGTCCATGTTTTTTCTGGGCAAAGGTTTTATTGAAAAAATGGATAAGCATAGAAGAGGCTTCTTTTGGGCTGGTAAGAGAAAGAAAAGAAAATACCATATGGTGAGATGGACCAGGGTGTGTAGATCGAAGAAAAAAGGGGGGTTGGGTGTAGAAGATTTGAGGAGACAGAATATTAGCTTGCTATGTAAATGGTGGTGGAAACTTGATACCCAAGATGGGATGTGGCAGCGTGATACGTCTCAAATGTATCTATAATTTTTGATGTTCCATGCTTGTTTTATACCAATTGCTACATGTTTTGCATCTACTTTATATCACTTTTATACATTTTCTGGGACTAACCTATTAACAAGATGCCGAAGTGCCAGTTCCTGTTTTCTGCTGTTTTTGTATTCCAGAAAAGCTAGTCTGGAAATATTCTCGGAATTGGACGAAACTACACGGGAGTCCCTATTTTACCAGAACTCGCCTGACGGAGTAAAGGAGGAGCAGAGGAGGGCCACCAGGTGGCCACACGCCACCAGGGCGCGGGCCCCCCTTCTGCCACGCCCTGGGGTGGTGTGGGCCCCTAGGGGGTCCGCAGCCGCCGCCCTTTCGCCTACTTATTCCCCCCGACGCGAAAACCCTAAGTACCTAAGCAAATATCCACGAAAAGTTCCAGAGACGCCGCCGTCGTCAACCCTAGCTCGGGAGGGTTCAGAACCTCTTCCCGGCACCCTGTCGGAGAGGGGAATCGTCACCGGAGGCTTCTACATCGCCATGCCTGCCTCCGGAGTGATGCGTGAGTAGTTCATCCTTGGACTACGGGTCCATAGCAGTAGCTAGATGGTTGTCTCTCCACTTTGTGCCATCATGTTTAGATCTTGTGAGCTGCCCTACATGATCAAGATCATATTATTGTAATGCTACATGTTGTTTTTGCTGGGATCCGATGAATATTGAATATTATGTCAAGTTGATTATCAATCTATCTTATATGTTATTTAAGATCTTGCATGCTTTCCGTTACTCGTAGATGCTTTGGCCAAGTAGATGCTTGTAACTCCAAGAGAGAGTATTTATGCTAGATAGTGGGTTCATGTCTCCATTTAACCTGGGACAGTGACAGAAAGTTCTAAGGTTGTGGATGTGCTGTTGCCACTAGGGATAACCTAATGATGCTATGTCCACGGACATATGTGTTTGTTTACATTACGCACTTTACTTAATGCAATTATCCGTTGCTTGCAACTTAATACCAATGGGGAACTCGGATGACAACCCGGCGGTGGATTATTAGTCATAGATGCTGTTGGATAACGATCTATGTATTATGTCGTAATGCCCAATTAAATATCATAGTAGTCAACATGTCATGTATATGCATTGTCATGCGCTCACTATTCGTCAAATTGCCCAGCTGTAATTTGTTCACCCAACATGTTAGTTATCTTTTATGGAGAGACACCACTAGTGAACTGTGGACCCCGGTCCATTCTTTTACACTGATTAAACAACCACAAACTGCAAACTGTTCCTTTTTCATTCTCTGCAATTTAATACTCATTTTCCACACCATACGTTTAATCCTTTGTTTTCAGCAAGCCAGTGAGATTGACAACCTCACTGTTTCGTTGGGGCAAAGTAGTTTGATTGTGTTGTGTGCAGATTCCACGTCAACGGTCCAGACTCCCATCAACAACACTATTTTTCTGGCGCCGTTGACAACCTTCTGAAGAGTTGCTGCTCCTACTGGTTCGATAACCTTGGTTTCTTTCTGAGGGAAAACTTGCTGCTGACTACATCATACCTTCCTCTTGGGGTCTCCCAACGAACGTGTGTTTCACGTCATCACAGCGAATAGTCAAAGCGAAGTATTTGCAACGAAAATTTGTTGCTGAAGTTAAAAGCAAAGTATCTGACTCCCCAGTGTGGAAACGTTCCTTAAGATAGAATATGTTTATTTCCTGGGTAGGAGAGTTCTTTTGAAAAAAGGTAACCTGGTATGTTTTTGGAAAGATACTTGGTTCGGTACCTCTCCCTTGATGTCTTCTTATCCGATGTTATACGACATTTGTCAAGCACAAGATTGGACTTTCGAACGAGTGAGAGATAGGGATTTTGATATCCCCTTCAGAAGAAGATTTACTCTAGCACAGGCTGAACAATGGGGCATTATTGTGGATGCAGCAAGACTGGTTGAGGTCGACAATTCCCCCAACCTGGTGACTTGGTCTCTCACTGGGAATGGTAGTTTCTCGACTAAATTGTTGTACCAACACTTGGAGAGAAACCTGGCGGGAGCTCACAATAAGTGGATTAGAAAGCTAAGTTACCCTTGAAAATCAAAGTTTTTTTGTGGCAAATGTTTCAGGATGCTATTCTTACCAGGGAGAACCTGTAAAAAAGAAAATGGATGTGTAACCTCAGTTGTTCATTTTCTTATCAACTTGAGACTGCACAACACTTGTTCTTCTCTTGCACTCATGCTAAAGTAGTTGGAGGGGGGGGGGGGGCTTGGGTGCTGTTCTTGGAACTTCCTTTTGTCATGTGTCTATGTGGCAAAGTTTTGCATGGTTTTATGCTTATTTTCCAAATCGAAAAAAATCATATGCTGCTTCTTGCTTCAGCTTGCTGGGCTATATGGAACATTCGAAACAGAATCACTTTTGAGAAGTTGGTGGTAAAGTATCCTATGGTAACCATTTTCTATATGTGCTCTTTGCTTCATTATTGGGTAGGTTTGTATGGCCAGGAAGATCGATGGAGGGTTCATCAGAGGAGGGGCTGACCAGCTGATGCAGTTTGTGGCCAAGCTGACATCTACATTGTAACGTCCCAAATTTTGGAAGCTAGAAAAACTTGATTATAACAGACCCAAAATTTAGGACCGTCAAAAACTTTTTGAAATGTCTTGTTAATGGGTGTGTCTTTCCTCTGTTTGCTCTGTTTGCCATGATGTGGTTTGTGTTTGTGTGGATGACCTCTCTAAATTACAACCTTGGAACTCAACCTTGTTTTAAAATGACCCCTTGTGATCAATGTCATGACAAGTAAAATAGTCCATATATCTTCTCCTATCTTCTTTTTAACAAACTCTTTTCACCAAGATGTTCTGATTTTTGCATCTCTTAGTTCAAAACTCTTAATTTAATATTCCTTTGGAAACTATTACTAAGGAGTGGTTTAACCCTCTTTCTCCAAAATCTTGTCATGATCATGTTGGTCACCACCTCACAAATATATGTGTTTTATCTTAAGTGTTTGGTGGAATGTTTAATTGTTTGCTTGTTTGAAATGTTTAACTTATGCTTGAAATTGTTTGCCTTGAATGTAAGTATGTGGATAATGTGTGTCCACTAAAGTGTATGGTTTGATTTGATTTCTTCCATGCTTAAATGTGGTCTTTTATGATTTTGGTGTGTTTACCCCTTTTTATTATGATTTGGTTCTTAGGAAACTCAAAAATTGTATTTTCAAAATAGTGGATGACTATCTTCATGTCTATTAATTTTTAGAATTTCTAGAGCGTGATAACTTGAGTCTATCTTGATCATTTTGGAAATGCACCACCACCTCATCCATCCTTGTCACCCTATGTATCATCCTATGTTTTATTTGAGCTATGAATGTTTTTAACAATCTTATACCATGATGATTTTGGTGTCATCAAAATAACAGTTTTCTGAACCTGTTATTTTGTTATCTTTTTATCTCTTTCCAAAACCATCCAAACCTTCCCGCAAAGATGTGCATTCTTGACCCCTGTGATCAGCATAGATAGCACCTCATCCCTGTACCTTTGTTCTGGACGTTTTCGTCCATTTGGTCATGTTTCCATGATGGTTTTGTTACCCTCAGGATAACAGTTTCCTGGAACTTAGAATTTTCACTAAGTCTGAAAAACTGCACTTTTCTGAAACAGTTATTTTGTTCTCTTTTCGACCCCTTGCAAAACCCTGCAAACCTCCTGTATATTTGTGCATTTGTGTGATACCTATAGGTAGTACTTCACCTCTGTATCTTTATTCTTGGTCATCTTAGCCTTTATGTCACTTAACCATGATGGTTTTGAGACCTCCGTGATAACAGTTTTCTGAAATTTCTGTCAACATTTAAACCCACCCGAAACCCTAGCTAACCCTGCCCACACCCCTCCAACGGCTCATCTCTCTCTCCCACTGCCTCGAGGGACCAGCCACGACACCCCTGGTCCACTTGTCAACCCCTCATCCACCTCACTCCTCCACTCATCTCCCTCCCTTTTGCAAATTCGGCCAACCGGAGACCACTCACCCCTCCTCCCACTGGCCAGCACCACGTCTCCCGACCAACATCACCCTGCCCACTCCTCCACCGCCCAGGAGAGCCAGTAGCAACGCCACGGCCCACTCCCCCATCCTCCTTGTCCTGAGAAACCCTAAAAATGGCCCCTGCCCACCACCCGCAGCCGAGGCACCCACACCCTCTCTCACCTTGCCATTCGCACTCCTCTCGCCTCACTCTCCCACCCCCTGCGAGCCCGCTCAATCTCTCCTCCTCTCCTGCTCGAAATCGTCGAAGAACCGCCGCTCGGTCCCGAGCTCATGCGAGCACGAATGCCTCCGGCTCCGACCCCCTCCTCTCACTCCCTCTGCACTGCCTTTTCCCCCTCCTCTCGGGCGACCCTTAGACACCCTCGTTTGATTTCAGGTGTACCGGAGCTGCCGGGGCCGTGACGTGGCCGTGGCGGGCGTCGTCGACAGCGCCGACGTTCGGGAGCTCCATTGCCGGAGCTGCCACCTCCCCTCCCCTGCCTCGACCTACCGCAGCCTCCTTGGCCCTCCCCTTCGTCTTGCTCGCCCCCGAGGTGAGCAGCCCGAGCTCCACGCCATGGCTGGTTCTTCAGCTGCGTTTCGTGCGTTCTGGTGAAGGAGATGAAGCCAGCACCGTGTTGGGCCGGCCAGCTCGTTTACTCGGCCCATCCATGCTAGATCCGGCCCAATCTGTTTTTTTTCAGCAGTTTATTCATTTTCCTGTGTAGGCAGAAACTGTCCCCTAGGTTTTAATCCACCATTTAATCCTCGAGCCTGCAAATTGAGTGATTCAAATTTTGTTAGATTGCTATGTCTTTTCTTAACCATGTGGCACTGGACTTTTTCCAAAATATGTTTTTATATGTGTGTTAGATTAAATCTTGTAAAAAGTATCTTTTTCACAATTTATTTAATAATGAGAGTTCAGTAAATCCAAATCATGCAAACTTTATTTCACTGTAAAGCTTAAGACAATACATACCTAGATCTATAACCATTGCATGCAGGAGTTTTGTAAAATTAAAGTTCTATCTAGATTGGTTTTAGGCCAGTAGCCCTTGTAGGACTTTCATTCTTAAATGGAAATAGATTTTGATGCAAATCCAATTTTCATAGCTTCATATGGTTACTAGGTGTACTGTGTTAAAAGGGTTTATTTTTAGGAGCTTTATTCTGTGAGTAGCGAATTATTTCCTAAAGCAGGACCATTTAAGAGAAGAAAATGAATTATTTTAATTCCTGTTTTTATTAAACTTGAGTAACCAATCTGGTTATACTCATCTTATAAACTCCTGTTGTTAACACTATGTTTTTAGGGTTGGTCCTCTGTTTTTGATTTACAAAGGTTTTTACTTAAGTAAAGGTTTTTAATCATGTTTCTATATAAATGAAATATTCATCAATTGAACCTTAAAACTATTTAGATTTTAAGTGCTGTTAGTTTTTACCAATAAGCAACCAGTAGCTCTTGTTTGGCTTGATGGTTGTAGTGGTCTTATTGTGGTGTTCTATAAAAAGCCAACTGCACCTTGTTGGCCCTTAATCAAAAACTTGTGTGAACAGTAGTGTTAACCTTTGTTGGTTGATTAACTACTTAGTGTTGTGTCCTAGAGCTAGTGACATGCTTGCATGTGAGTGTGCTATGTGCTTGTGATAATGCTTGCATGCTACCCAACTTTGTCTGAAGTATTTCCTTAACTATTAAGATACTTTTGTCTGAAGTATTTCCTGAACTAATGTAGCAGCCCTTGTTAAATGATCCAATCACCCTAAGGGGAGTTTCGCCTTTGTGATTAGTTAAAACTACCTATTTAACAATTGGGGTTGTTCTGTATACTTTCTTAGGTGTGTTTGTTGTTTACCTGAACTATATGGACTTGTTGTTTGATGCTTGTCTTAGCTATTAGAGCTTGTTGCTTGTGTTGTTTAACTAAGTGAACTGCTTGCTTTTTAATTGTTAGCTTAGTGTCTGGTGCAATGCTTGTTGTTTGTTATGTCCTTATGGCATTGTCTTGTATTTTGAGTGTTGTTCTTTTTCCTGTTTACGACGTTAGATACGATCGGGAAGGAACTGGGAGTGAGGAGGGAACCTGAGGAACATCAAGATCAAGACCAAGGACATATTACCAAGCCAGGCAAGCCACCTCACCATACCCTACTGAAATCCTATTATTTCATTAAAGCATGTTTTGTTTTCAAAATAAAATAATGCATGTTTTATTTCTTCTGTGGCACTTTGCCACCCAAAACTATTTTATAATATTGTTTGGCCAAAGCTATCTACTAGAATATAATAGGTGTTATAAAAATTAAGTCTTCACTTGAGAAGCCTTCTACTGAAGGCGCTATCAAGAAAATTATATTTTCTAGTAGTATATCCTTATATCCTTATCTCAAAACTATAGGATGGGAGCCTGGTCTTTGGTAAAATGTTTTTAAAGGAAAAACCCGAGTCGCTGGGAGCGATCGGCGAGAAAGTGTTTTATAAAACCCATGTTGCTGGGAGCAAATGGAGATGTTTATGAAAACCCGAAGTGCTGGGAGCATTCGGTGACTTTGAAAACCCGAGCTGCTGGGAGCAGTCGGAGGTGGAGATGTTTTGAAAAACAAAGTACAGCCCTAGCGGCCGCCCGAACAATTAACCCGTGCAACCACATTACCTGAGATGGGTAGGGCTTAGCCGGAAGCTTGTCCACTTTAGTACGGAGGATCTCATACTTCTATAAGGGTTAGAGTCCCTCGAAGCCGGGTTGTCGTTGTACGAGGCAATACACATGCGGATGGACCCGCGCCGGACGATTACGTTGGGTCCCCTGCCGTGGCGGTGTGGCGTCCTAAGAGAAAGACCAGGGGTCTAGTGGAGCACACGGTGCCGGGGGGAATAAACCTAACGGGAGTCCTCTGTACTAGGGCGGATATAGTGGAAAGCTTTGATCTGGTTATCCGAACCCCCGCATACTGTCGTATGGACCGTGGCTGATCACGGCGGAATGACCGTTTGGTGTGGTGAAAGTGCACCACCTCTGCAGAGTGTAAATCTATTCGAATAGCCGAGTCCTCGGTCATGGACGGTTGGAAAGGCCACCGATCTAGGCGTATGGGCACTTTTATGTTTTAAAAGAAACTGTTTTCTGCAAAGGAAGAAAGGAGGCATCAAAAAGGTACCTGGGAGGTACGATTTTGGAGAAGATGGTTGGTCTCGGGGAGTCAACCAGTCGGAACCCGGAAAGGAAAAAGGGGCATCCCTATCCTAGTGTTTTGAAAAAGTTTCACAAAAGTGTTTTCAAACGTGGAAATGGTTTTCTGCCATTTCTAAAGGAAGGAGAATTATATCTCCAAATGCCTTTTTCAACAAAGATATAGAGATGTTGTATTCTCTATGTCTGAAAGCATCGTTTTGCGAAAATTAAGCCCTATAGTCTTATTTAGCAGCTATCCCAGCTTTTCTAAAATGATTTATTGCATTACCATGAAAACTTAAGCCTTGAGGTGGTTTTGCGAGTACGTAATTGTACTCATGGCTGTGTCCCTGGATATTCCAATGTCCAGATTACAACGAGGAGGTTTGCGCTGAAGAGGAGGAGTACGCCGACGACTACTCCCACTGAGTGTCACCGGTCAACTGCTCTGTGGGAATGCGTCCGGTTGTGACGAGGGCCGACGCTAGCCGAAAGCGTCCGGTTGCAGGCTTGGTTGTGTGACCACCATTTATGTAAGTCTTGTACTAATCGAGTTGGATGATGTAACTCTGTATACCATGTTGGTTATGTGATCGCGATGCACTGATCATTGGGATCGTGATCTGTTTACATGACGTGGGCACCTCGGACTGGTAAATCTTAGGGGTCCTTACATACATCATCTTCTCGCTCTAGGGGAATTGCTGATACTAATAAGATCCTTCGCATCACTGATGGGAATTGAAGCTCAAGGAAAAAGATGTTGCTGCTGGGATGCTGTCGCTGATTGTGACTGGGATGCTGAACTGAGTCTTGTTCTGTTATGTTTTGTATGAGGAGACTTGGTTCCTATGTTGTTTGAACTTTGTTAGGGGTAGGTTTTTTGTCCCGTAACATGGCTCTTCGATGCCAGGAGCTGTGTGGTGGGTTTTCCTACCAGTAGATGTTTCATTATGTTTGCTTACTTCCTTTTCTAGCTCTTTTTGTTGGTTTGGTGCTTGTAGCAGAACAATGTATTTCCGTTAAGCAATTAATGGAAAGGGGAGTAGCCCAGTTGGAAAAAATGAGCAAGGCCGCCCGCGCGGCTTCTCTCCTCCCGTCGCCCTTGAGTCAGGCGGGGCAGACGAGCGTGATGCTCGCCCGAGGCGTCGCCACCTACATGTCTCTCATATCGGGCCACATCTAGATGGGGTCCCCCGTCTGCGCTGCCGAGGCGCTCTCCCGCCGCATGCGTCCCCGGATCAGCTTATCCTCCCCTTCGATGGGAGTTAGGGCCCTCCAATCTACGGAGACGAGTCTAATTCTGGTGCTCATCCATCCGAGGGTGTTTTCCTCTCAAGATCAACTCGCCGGACTGACCTCCAACTGCTTGCTCGAGGTGGAGCACGTCCTGACGAGCAACGAGGCTTTCTTGGACCTCTCACATTGGCCTGCTTACTAATAATTCTTCCAAATCACGTGTGACCCGATGCGACCTCGGCTCTAGGCTGGAACCTGAGCGCTGCCCCAATCACTGGACGCCGAGCACCAATGCGCCACCCCAATCAACAGAGCCGACCGCCAGTCATGGAGGGGCACGCCGCCACCACTGCCGCAGGAGGGCGAGCTCTCCATCGAATCCTCGTATCACCCCCCGAATCCCTGCCGCCACCAGTGCCGCCGGATTGCGAGCTCTCCATTGAATCCTTGTCGCCAGCCCCCCCTCGAATCCCCGCCGCCACCACTGCCGCCAGACGGCGAGCTACCACTATCGCGTGAGCCCGCTGCCCTCCGGGTGGTGGCGTGCATGTCGGCGATGGGTCGGTATTTATTGAGGGAACAGTAACGTGGACACCAGTGGGGGGTGTCACACGTCGAGGAGAGAAAGCCGTGTGGTTAGACGTCCGGTGATTTGCGGTCGGGATTGCACACGACGATTTAACTAGCCGGCGTTGGCGGAACCCTACGATGCTATTATAATTCAATATGTCGTGTACATGTTACAAGATTGATCTTACCCCTAAGGCTTTCCGTAGACCGGTTTATATAAGCAAATGGGTCTAGCTTTTACAAGGAGACGTAGATGATCAGGAGATAGAGTCCCAAACTAATTCAGCTTGGGACGTGTCTTGCGGTCGGATCAAGGGCCTCTATCTTGGACCCTCCTTAGACGGCACTGCGAGGGACGTCGCTAAACTGCGGGTAGACACTATGCCGATTCCAATGATAGAGGATGAAGCCACCACACCACGAGCAATCGTCGCCGGACAAAATATGGGTGTGTGAGAACAAGCCCCGAGTGGGCTTCGACCGACGACATCATCCTACGGTGGGGAGGTGGGAGGGGAGGGGAGGGGGGAGCGGGAGAGAGAGGGTGACAACGATGACAAGGGTTGTGGAGTGGGACCATGTCACAAGAATATCAGTGGTAAGTGTAGAATTCCAGTTTGGACCAAATATGTTTACTACGCATACGGTTCCAATTTTTTTTGTAGCTTTGCCAAATTATATCGCCTTAATTTCGTCGGGTGCTTGATTTTTTTCCTCTTCTAAATATGTTCATGTAGCTTCCATACTGCTCCATCATATGTGAATAAATAAAATAGTACGAGAGACGGAATGACTCTCAAACACGAGTTTGGTGCCGCTTGGTTCTGTGAGTGGTTAGCGTCCTCCAACCCATTACCCATCTCGCCGGCCATCGGCGGTGCTGCACTGCACTGCTGCTTGTGGGTGGGGCTAGCCGCCTGGCCCTCGCCTTCCGCGTCGCCGTCCTGTCCTCGAGCCCCAGTTAAGTGCGCGCTAACTCCTCCATCCCAATCTTCGGTTTCTCCCTTCCTTCGCTTCGCCAACACATTCCTGAAGTTGTTCGTTGGTTAGGTTTCCTAGGGAGCGGAGAGCAGGATGGGCCCGGACGGCGACGAGGTCCTCCGAGCGCTCTCGAGCTTCCTCCCCATCCCGATTCAACAGATAGACACCGTCGTGCCGCCCTCCGCCGTGGTTGTGCCGAGCCCCTAAACCAATGAACCACATTACACTTCAGAAAATGCCGTAGCCTTACTGCCTTAGATGTGTGATCCTGCAGCATTTGATTGTTCAATGCCATGCTCTTTATTTATTTATTTATGTATCGAAAGCATCATTCTCTGGTTGATTTCTCGCTCTTAACTGTGGATGGTTTGTCAAGTTTCATACTTCACGACTCTTCTTTTTGACAGTTTACAACTCTGCTCATGTATTTGACACTTTATCCTGCTAACCTAGTGGCGTCTGATAAGTATTTGATGGTACTTCTCCGCAGGGATATTGACTATGCATGAATTCTAACCCTGTCTATTTGATTTTCCGTATTTCCACTGGCCCAAAATATAAGTGTGCTTAGATGCAGTTCACATCATTGTACATCCGTTTGATGCTTCCATGTTTCTAAACTAATAGATGGCATGTTCTTGCTTAATTTACATAAAGTACTGAGCGTGTGGTTCGATTTGTGGTGAAAACATTTCTTTTGTTGTAAATTGTGAAATGTTCGTGGTACATTGGATTCTCACAATATTCTGACCTGGACTACTGTTAATCTTTGCGTCGCAGGCTTCCTCATTGTCCATGTTGACTTTATAATAAAGTCTGTGAAACAACATTTTATAGGCAGCAACTGAATATGGTATCAGTTAGTACATCGTGAATTGGGCAACACATACGAGACTTTCCTTGATCACACAAATTCTGAAGACCGAGGGTGGGGAGGTACCCAACTTGATTTGTTAGAGAAGATCATGAAGCAACTATTTCCTGAGGCATACTTATCAAAACTAGCCACCAATTTCTGCCCATATGGAGAACAATTTGAGAGACATACAATTTTTGTTTGTGAAAGGGCGTTTTCAGAACTACATGAGGCATTGTGTCCTGGCAGTCCCAATGCATGAGTTGCTTTTCTTACACCGAAGTGTGTTTCATCAGAGAAGATGGCTTCTTGTGTGTGTGATCCATCTAGCAGGTACATATTTTGCAACTTTATGCTACCATGTGTCTTGATGTGCCACTATGATGTAGTGTTGATAATTCTTGTTCGAGAGTTAGTTCTCCAATCTTTATCTCCCTCACCTCATGTCTTCAACTTGCCTAAGCTGAATGATGACATATCTTTCTGGTTCTAAAACTCTTATTTTCACACCGTAGTGCATTATTAACTGACATGCATTGTCGAGATATTATGTGTGTATGAGTTCACTTAAAAAAGATTGTTCGTACCCAAAATAATCTGTACTATATAGAACCTTTATCTGGACTTGCATTTAGTTGTTCCTTTAATTTTTTCTCTCATAATTCAGACACTGGTGACCACTCATTTTCCACAAGGCGTTCTCTCGGTGGATCTCTTATGAATGATATCATTGCAGCTGTGGTTCTTGAGAGGTGACACTTAAGAGGGTTGCGTTGCAATTTCGTTGGTACCGAATCTTTCCAAATAACTCACAGGATCTGGTATCTAAAATGAATTGCAGGCTGATTTATGGACAACAACGTCCTAACATGAAGCATGGGTCAAAGCTCGAGTGTGGAAATGACTTGCTAGTGGCTACTCTTAGTAAAAGCCACTGTTGAGGACGCTTGCAGCTTGTTCTACTGGTTGCAGGCTGAGGCTAATTATGGCAGATGCGCATACGTGGGCTGAGCGAGTCAGCACGGGTATGTAAGATCACTCAGTATATGTTCTTCTTGTCCTTCATTTGATTCCATAAGTCCTGAACCTGCAGCTTCACATGTATTAAAACGATCTCAATCTCGCCGTAACATGGTTCCCAAAGATTCCTATACATGTTTTTTTTCATGATAGCAAACTGGTGGTGATAATAGATACAAGTTTTCTCAAAGAAATTAACCTACTTATTGTTATATACACCTTGGGTCATGTTCCAGCTAAAAAAAGGTTTCCTGATAGTGATGTTGGGTCTGCATAGTTTATAAATTTTGCTTAGACCTTATCAAACTTTTCAATACTTGTAATATTTTGTTGATTATTCTCACAATTGTTTTGCAATAACAGGTAGTGATTTACATGCTGCAATGGTTGGAATCGTGCATCCTACCATATTGCATTACAATCTACTCACAACGCAACCAGCTGTGAGCTAATGGAAAATCTTGGTTCCGTTGGCTAGTCTTGCCTACATTTTCTAAGGGCAAGGCAACTGTTATTAGTGGGGAGCCAATCTGGCCCTCCCTCAAAACGAACTAAGTACTTGCGTACTACCAAAAAGTGTGGCAGATACTAGCCAGTGGCAAGATGATCCTTGCTCATGGAGGATTATTTCTCCACAAAAGCAAGGAACATTTTGCTGGCTTTGGTTAAAAGTATGGCTATGCAAGGGCATGAGCCTTGTTTAAGAACTTCTCACAACACAACAAACAGTGAGTTAATGGGAATGTTTGTTCCCTTCCCTAGCCTTGCCTACATTTGCTAAGGCAAAGTATATCTTGCCAGTGAAGAGGCCAACTTGGTTCTCCCTCAAAACATTGACAACACTTGTGTACTTTTCCCAAAAGCATGGCGCATACTTGGCTAGTGGCAAGATGATCCTTCCTTGTGGAGGATTAAATCTCCACAAAAGTATGGAAACCTTTGTTTAGTTTGCTTAACTCATGTCTATGGAGTGGGCATGAGCCTTGCTCGTGGAGGATTACGATCCACGAGAATAAATTCTTCCTCACTTAAGGTTACTCAAGGGGTAAGGCAATCCTTGATAGTGGATAGAGCAATATTTTGCTCTCCCTCAAAATCAAGGATTGCCTTGCTCATCTTGCCCACTTAACGCTACTCAAGGTGTAAGGCAATCCTTGATAGTGGATAGAGCAATAGTTTGCTCTCCTAGCCTTGCCTACATTTGGTAAGGCAAAGTATATCTTGCCAGTGAAGAGGCCAACTTGGTTCTCCCTCAAAACATGAAAAATACTTGTGTACTTTGCCCAAAAGCATGGTGCATACTTGGCTAGTGGCAAGATGATCCTTCCTTGTGGAGGATTAAATCTCCACAAAAGTAAGGAAACCTTTGTTCACTTTGCTTAACTCATCTCTATGCAGTGGGCATGAGCCTTGCTCGTGGAGGATTACAATCCATGAGAAGAAACTTAAGGTTACTCAAGGGGTAAGGCAATCCTTGATAGTGGATAGAGCAATATTTTGCTCTCCCTCGGAATCAAGGATTGCCTTGCTCATCTTGCCCACTTAAGGCTACTCAAGGGGTAAGGCAATCCTTGATAGTGGATAGAGCAATATTTTGCTCTCCCTCAAAATCAAGGATTGCCTTGCTCATCTTGCCCAAAGAGTATACTTTGATCCTCAAAATAAAGTAAATACTTGCTAAATTAATCCAAAATAAAGGCTAAGCAACTATCAAGGTGATCCTTGATAGTGGGGAGAACCATCTGGCTCTCCCTCAAATCATGGAAATCCTTTTCCCTCAAAACTGAGGAAATTCTTGATTAGTTTGCCCAAATTTCAGGCAATGCAAGGGCAAAGGGCAATCCTTGTTCATGGCGGAGAGCAATATTTGCTCTCCTTCAGAATCAAGTAAATGCTTGCCCAAAAGTAAAGTTACGTAAGGGGCAAAATGCTTCTTGCTAGTTGTTGATCTAATTTTTTTCTTCTTGTTGGAGGGTGGGTGGGTAACTCTGCCTATGCTATGCATAGCCGGTCCCAAGCCGGGAAAAAGAGGAGGGACCAACACCATCCACTTACAGGGGACCCGTCGCAACTTTAATGTAGTTTTATGCTCATTGTGTTCTTTTAGAATATAAAAGGCCTAGCAACGACAAACCTCTATACTAGAAATGATTAGAATAAGATAAATCATTCAGGAGATGTAAAAAATCCCTTGTATATACTAGATAGTCTGATATTGATAACTAAGATTGCCACCCCCTTTTGGGCCTCGTTAGCTCATTGCTTTACCATTTTCTATCCCTTTTTGATCAATAATATGCCAAATATCTTGCTTATTGAATAAACATTAAAAACTTTTCAATTCACATGATTGGAATATTCTCTATCTCGACACTATCAAGCGTGGAGATGAAGATCTTAGGAGCCATGGATTTATTTTGATCTTTTCATGCTTCTTAGGAGTAGTTCCGTCCATGTATTTGTATTCTAATATTTTGCTTCGGTGTAAATGATTGGCTCGTTGATCAGGATACCACTGGACATATGGCTATGGAGGTGGGTGGTGGTCTCTCCCGAGGTCATGGGTCAATGCCATCATGGCAAGTTTAAGCATTACAAGCATGGGCATGGACATGGGATCTTTGGTGGCAAGTTCAACAAGCGATATGGATCGGTTGCTCCCTCAAAGTGAGTTTCTGCTAATCTGCTTCCATGATTTCGCTGTACATATTTTGGTTCTTTAGGAGTAATAATTTGTCCCTGGGTGATAAGTTGGTTTGCCAGCAATTAACTGGATGACCAACCGTAGATTGGGTTTTGATAAACAACTGCAGGTTGGTCAGCATTTGAGAGCATCATGTGCAAATCATAGTGGTTTTTGAAGAAAAAAAACAGTGTTGGAGCTGTGCTCTAAAAATGATAGGTAGATATAGGCTAATGTTGGTTCTGAAAAAATAGTCTAGTGATGGAGTTTCAAAGAATTGTAGCCTTGACTCCCTTTTTGCTTGAAACCTTCGTTTGCTAGTATTGTTTCTGAACTGTGAACTGTGATGCATTATTTTGAGACTTGTAACTGTGAATTGTGGCCATATATACATTATTCGTGTGCAAAAAACACAAGAAAAATTCATGTCGTTTGTTCTTGTTAAATTGCTGCCATGTGAAGTTTTTGGTGACAGTCAAAGCCTCTAAATATTCTGCGTTCACTCATCTCATCTCAAACTTGTCACCAAATATTTCATGTTTATCCAGAGGTTTCATTGCATTCGCACTTTGATAGCATTGCATTATGTTTTGCACAGGGTACATGCAGTAGCTACGGCCATCAGAGCAGTGCAGATATTTCTTTTTCTGTAACCAGATTAGATCTTTTCAGGGACTAACACCAAGTGGTTATGTATATGCTATTGGCAAGGATGGCAAGAGCTATGAGCTGCACCCTGATGGTAACAACTTTGATTTCTTCACGGGATTGGTGAGGAGCAAGATGGAAGCCTAGCACGTCGTCAGTACAGAGATATCAGTAACACGGGGTGGAAGGTAGCAACTATCCCATAGTAGATCAATGGCATGGAAGGATATGATTCAGATATCAGTAACATCACCTATTCACCTGCAGTCCGGTGTGTGCTTATAGAACTGAGTGTTGTTTCTCCGGATGGCATACTGAAAACTCCACACGTTATGTCTATTCCTTCACGGGATCCTGCAGAAGGTGAAACTTAAACTCGGGCCTGGAGAATGAAACACAGGATTGAGCTGAATCTGAATTTCTCATGGGCCAGCCAATGAGGATCAGTCTGCTGAAGAGGGAGGACAGCTCTCTATTCAGAAGAAAAAAAGTTTACCACCATACATCTGAATACAAACTGTGAATCTTATTATGCGAAAGTCCTACCTGTTGCTGCACTTTAGGTGATATTACTACTTCTGCGGAAAACAAAATGAGACGCCATAGCATCGTCTTGTCAGGTGCATCTCACAGCGTTCCCCTGTGATATCGCAAACCCAGTGTGAGTTCCTCGAGAATGGTCGTTATCGCATTGATCTTCGTCGCACTAAGCATTTGACTTGGTTTTGTACTATCTTGCAGGGATGCGAAGTTGGCAAGCAATGCTTGTATGCCAAGCATCATAGTAGTAATTAGCACTCGTTTCAGCGAATCATCCGGTTTTTTTTTCTTTTGCCACGAGGATTATACTACTCAAATACTGTTGGCCCCAATTTGCTTGTATGCCCCGCTTTGACCAGTGGTCAGAATGGGCCTCAACCCCGACTGACCGAGCCTGGACTAAGTCGGAGGCGACAAGGACCCTAGGGCGCGCGAGCGGAGGGGGTATTACGACGTCGAGGTCGAGGATCCAGATCGTATACGCTATATAGTACAAAATTTAATCATTTTATGATAAAATGCTTTTTGTTTAGCTTAAAATGTTGCATCAATAAGACACAAGCTAAAATAGTTCGCACCCGGCCTCTGTATAGATATAATTCACACAGCCCATGAAACAAAGAAAAAAGAAAAATACGACATGTAACAGAGTATACGAGGGCCTTGTTGAAGGCCTATGGTCACGATTGTGAAGGGCTGATCCTTAGACTACGCCGTCATCCAGGTTGAGAACAAATCCCCTTGTCACTGACTCCAACCGTGTATTGTCCTCCTTAAAAATTTCTCTGTACTCCAAATGTTGTAAACATGACCACAAACAGAACAAATGTGTACATGGTAAATGACCTGAAAAGGAGAAGTCTTACATAAAAATAAAATCGTTTCTACATAGCCAAAATTTGAGCGGAATTTGTACTTTCTTTGCGTGTACAAATCTAATCTAGTAGCACAAGACATCCCGGTTAGTTATAATCTCTATAGTCAAGTAGGTAGCGTGGCTTGCCGCGCTCTTGCCTGACAGACAATTTGTAACGATCATATATTTTGACAGATGGCTATGTTGTATCGGTACCAAGTCACAGTAATTTGCATTGTGTTGTAAGTTCCTAACGTACATAACATATATATTTCAATACCATGTTTAGTACATAGGTGGCATTAGGAAAAAGCATGTGAAATTGGAACATGGTATTAAACTAAACCACGATACCGCTGGTATTTTAGAATTAACCCTATTACCAAAAGGGGACCAGAAAACACCTAATAGAGGAACATTTTCTATAGCCAAACTTTTCTTGTAGAACCGATGAGAGCCATTTCTAGGAAAGAATTGCGATCGTTGTGGAAAATAACTATCATAAGGTTCTCACAACCCGTGGAGTCTAGTGGACGTGGTTTTTCTGAATAAAACTTGACTTTTCAACAAAAGATTTAAAAACTTGCATAATTCTTTGACTTATGGTCACAGTTGTAGCTAGAGCATTCCAAACACTTATATACTATCTGAACCTGTTGATTATGTTGTACTCATCCCAATATTTATAAACCTTTGCTTAGGCTTCGGAGTAGCAGAGGAAATGTCAGTTATCCAGAAGGAAGCGAAGGATGTCTAGAACGAAGAGCCGAAACTTTCCGGCAGAGTTGAAGGAGTCAAGCACTACATCTATAATGGTGTGCACAAGCACAACGAGTCTAGAACGAAGAGCCGAAACTTTCCGGCAGAGTTGAAGGAGTCAAGCACTACATCTATAATGGTGTGCACAAGCACAACGAGAAGGATTCCAGAACCCTAGATAGTGCAAACACCTGCATCAGTAGAGCATTTTTGCAGCAGCAATAGTGGACGAATAAACCGAGAGGTGTAGCCGTGTAGGTGATATCTATATTAGAGCTACGAGTTGACTTTTTGGTATTTCGGTTGAACGAAACTTACCTCAATCTACTGAGAAAGTTCTTGAGTTTTATACGATATAGAATTGTATTCATAAAATACTATCTTGGACCAACAATGTTTATGTTGTACCACTATTAAATTTTGTGGAATTATTTCATAAACATCAACGACTGGCATTAAATTACTTTAAGATTCTTTTTATTTGTTGGTACTACGTCATGTCAGGCGGTAAAATCAATCTACTGAGAAAGTTCTTGAGTTTTATACGATATAGAATTGTATTCATAAAATACTATCTTGGACCCACAATGTTTATGTTGTATCACTATTAAATTCTGTGGAATTATTTCATAAACATCAACGACTGGCATTAAATTACTTTAAGATTCTTTTTATTTGTTGGTACGTCATGTCCGGCGTGCAAGAAGCTGACCAGAATAGAGGACGTTTGCCATTTGCATCTATGTTTGTTTCTGGGTTTGTTTTGTTTTGTTTACCTTGATATGTTAATTTTTTCTAGGCCGGTTTTCATTGGGATCCTTCCGTGGGTCCGAGATTCTCGTGTTTTGTCGACAAGCATGGTTCTCTTGCTGCTTGGATTTTTATACTTCCTCCGTCCGAAAAAGGATGTCTTGGATTTGTCTACATTCTGATGTATTTAGACATGTTTTAGTGTACACATACACCCGAATTTGGACAAATCAAATACATCTATTTCCGTTCGGAGGGAGTAGAAGTTTTCGTAGAAGAAATGGTTCTCTAGATGCTTCGCCTTTTGCAGGAGAAGATTTGCCAGTCCGTGTGCATGTACGAGACTCTTGGGTCTCTTTCGCTGGTTCGCTCTTCCGGTCCTCACTTCTGACCGGCCTTCCTTCGCCTTTGCTGGCAGGTCCACAACAAGGGCCGGCTGACAGAGAAGTGTGTTCTTTAATGATTTGGAGTACCGACTCTAGAACTATTTATGGGACATCATCCATGTTATCTCTTTCGTCCATTGCCATGAAAAGTACATTACTTGAGGACCCTGAAGTTGAGATTGCAAGTGAAAATTTCAAAGTGGTCGCGGTCGCTATTCGGTGCATACAACCTGATCCACCGTACCATCCCACGATGCAACATGCAATCAAGGTGTTCTTTACAACTAAAGGACCTAATGATTAACTTGATTATTCGTACACGAACATTGCCATCCCTAGCTGCCGGTCATGAATGTAAATTTAGCACATTGTGGTTGCTTCCTTTTTGTTAGAGACTGTGTTTATTACATCATCTGTATGGCTGTTTTTCTGGTATTACCCTTATACCTTGTAATTAATTATACATGTCCTTTCTAGGTCTTGTAGCCATTGCTAGATGCTCAAGCCTTTAGCTTTTGCCATTACTTAGGGCTGAAACAAGGTCCAGTGGTAGCTTTTTCAACAAGAATGTGATGGGTATAATGAAGCATTACTTCATGTGGTTTTGGAAAGAACAAAATTGCAAATGATTATGCATATATACATGCAATTATACCATAATGCTCATGGAGTACTAGATAATCTTTTTTAGCGTGCATGCTAATACATGCAATTATACCATAATACAACAAATTTTTGCAATGAGCTTCCCTTATTCTAATGCAGATATTGTGGCTATAAAGACATACGATGAAGGAGCGGATATATGAACATACATTTCCACTTGGATATGCATTTTTTCTGTATCACTTTGATGGTGTAGCCTTCAAGCCCATGTGTGGAATAACTCTAAGCTGAAGATTATTTCTTCTGTTTACTGTCAAGCCAAACTTCTCAGACATGTCAAATGAAGCTAGGTTGGCTCCACCAGGAAGCATCCAGTCAAAGTGATACAACAGGTTTGCCAATGTGATGTGCACGGTAGACGTGCTGAACAACATCCCAGGACACTGTCGTCTGCCAGACCCGAAGGGAATAAGTTCGAAGTATGTCCCATAATAATCCATATTGTTGTTCTCAAATCTCTCGGGTTCAAACTCTTCAGGATTTTTCCAGCAACTTGGATCTCTAGAAATTGCGAAGATATTAACTAATACATTGGTTTCTTTAAGCATGTCATAACCCATAACTGTACAATCCTCTCTGCTCCTGCGGGGGACTAGAGGAAAGGGTGGATGCAATCTGAAAGCCTCCTTGATGACCATCCGCATGTATGAGAGTTCACCAATATCACCATTAGTAATGATAGATCGGTTTTCACCAAGCACCTCTCGAATCTCTTGTTGTGCCTTGGCCAGAGCTTTAGGATTGTTCACGAGCTCTGACATAGCCCACTCTAAAATTGTTGCTGTGGTAATCGTGCCACCAGCAAACACGTCCTGAAATGATGATATGGTATCCCTAGTTATACATCATATTTATTGAAGTGATATTTAATAATAGTATGAAATGTAATGTATAGGCCAGTACGGAAAGTGCAAATCACTAAGGTTTTCTAATAGTGTCAGGTGATCATGACACGATAACTTCGTAGAACTTGTTTAAAGGCTACTTTTGTCGGTCTGTTTTGCCTGGTCGTATGCCACACAGAGTATATATATAACTAGTTTGACGCTTGTCAATGCTTTTGTCCAGTCTTCGTCTAATTATCCAAGTGTGCTAAGGTATTCGTCCTGATTTTGATGTTTGTATGAAGTAAAGGAAAGGCAAGGAAACAATGAAAATAAAAGGTCTATCATGTCAAATATACTGGGTCCATTTAATAATAGGATAAAGCACGGTTCGATTATGTCTAATATTACTTTCGTTTTATGCTTTCGCGATGTACTTGCTAAACAAAAGAATGGAAAAATGGAAAAATTAATATTTGTGTTTAGATCTATATGTTCTTCGTGTTGATAATTTGTCAAGTATTTGAAGCAAAAAAAGTTACTCCCTTGGGTCCACTTTAAGTGTCGTGGAAAAAGAGCTATCCACGTACAACTCATAGCTTAGCCCACGACAGTTATTTCACCAGGTGCTAATTCCATGAGTAAATATGGCCAGGCATCTTTGATCTAGGCGTATTAGTTTGGATCGGATAATAACCAAATCATGCTAATACCATCGTTCTCCTAGTATATATCTGAAGAGAACTTGCCTGTGGCAAGATGGTTAGGTGGGTGGTTTCCACCAGAGTTCAAACCCCAGGTTTGACGCTGTCCTTTCTCATTTAAGGCGGAAATATTCTTCAGTGGGAGGCGACGTTCCCGTCGACAGCGAGGCGCCTGTGGTGAATTCGTCAATCTCAAGATTCGACCCGCCGACTTAGTCTCTTGGAGGTGCTCATAGGGGTAGGGTGTGCGTGCGTGCGTTCATAGGGGTGAGTGTGTGCGCGTGTATATGAGCGTTTGCGTTGTACTGTGTTTCGCAAAAAAAAAAAAGTATATATCCGAAAGAAAAAGGGGGTGGAAAGTACTCACAAACAAGACGGCGCCTATGATCTCTGTGGTAAGGGGGAATTCCAGCGAGTCCTCTAGCTGCAGCCTGAGCAGAACTCCCAGCAGGTCCTCGTCCTCGGTGCTGCTGCAGGTGCCACCGCGGGAAGCTTTGCGCTCGTCGATGATGTCGGCGATGATGTTCTGGATGCGACGGTGGCTCCTCCTCAGACGTCTCTCGCCGTTGCTAAACCACCGCGCTAACCGCGACGACGGGAAGAGGTCGACCAGGCAGAAACCTGCCACCAGCTCCATCGCCACATGCAACTCACGGATGAACTCCTCCTGCCGTGTGAACTTGCCGCCGAAAGCGGCCCGACACACGACGTCGTTGCTCAGCGCCGTCACCGTCGCGCTAAAGTTGACGGTGGCGCCGGTGGAGGCGGCGGCGGCGATAGAGCGTACGAGGTTGCCCACTTCCTCGGCCTTGATTTCCTCTGAGCGCCTCACCTGCTTGGCGCCGAGGAGCTCCATGACGCAGACCTTGCGCATCTGGCGCCAGGTCTCGCCGTAGGGGGCGAAGGCGATGTCCATCCCGTGAGAGCCGAAGATCTCTTGCGTCGCGCTGCGCGGCCGGCCCGCGAACGCGAGGTCGTTGGTCTTCATGACCTCCGCCGCCGCCTCGGCATTGGAGACCAGCAGAGTGGGGACCTCGCCCAGCCTGAGGTACATCAGCGGCCCGTGACGGCGAGCCAGCTCTGCCATGGTGCGGTGCGGGAGGACGCTGACGACGTGGTGGAGGCTGCCGATGACGGGGAGAGTCCATGGCCCAGGAGGCAGCCTTTGCTTGGGCTTGTTCTCGCGAACGGAGAGCAGCTTGAGAAACCAAATCGCCAGCAGCGTGGATAGGGCTACGAGACACAAGCTTGGCCATCCCTCCATGGCAGGCAGCTGCTCAGCAAGTGCCGTAACGCTAGATGCTTTGAGTGGAAGAATGACTAGTGGGCTTGCCTATATAAAGCCAACTAGGTTGGACGCGGATGTTTGGCACATGAATGAGCTAATTTTTTTTTAATAATACGTTTTTTAATTAAATTTAAAAAATATTACGCAAAATCACAAAATTTCAGAAATAATACGGCCTCGGCCCAGGCTAAGCCGACAGGCACTAATCGGCCCATGCAAAATACGTAATATTTATCAAATTTCTGTAAAAAAATGTATTATTAAAAAAAATTAACCATGAATGAGATAAGCGCCGACGAAATCCGACGGGGCTGACGAACTCGTGATGCGTGAACAAAAGTAGTTTTAATTTGCTTAGGAAAATCAAATCTAAAAAATACAGTAGAAATACGATGACATTTAAGAGGGTAGTAAATGGTAAGACAATAAATAACAGTGATGTGATGAGCTGTTCGATGAACCTCCCACCGAGTTTCATAGTTGTCAGTCTTTCAAGCTGACGATGTGGGGATAGCTGATGAATAAAGCCCTGTAGTTTCAATGCAAAAAAAAACAGTTAAGGTCTTTATTACTCCCTCGGTTTAGATGTATTTTTAGGTCTTTATAACAAATGAAAAACTATTTGTTCCAAAACAAACAAGGAATAAGTCCCGAATCAATTAATTAGGCTAATAAATTGGTGGACCATGACCAGTGCATGCATGCAACAACCAGTGCATGCACGCAAGATTCCCGTGCCACCAATGCATTTACGAAAAGAGAAGATCGATTGAAACCAGTAAAAACCCACCTTGGTCACCATGCAATTTATTAGGGGCCCAATACACCTACACAGAGGGAGTATCTTTTAATCCTCTGGTGAATGCATGGATTTAATTGGAATATAACATACATAATAATTCATGTGGCTTAGAGTGATAGTCATTAGGCAGGTTGTATTAAGGACCTTATATATGTATAATAATTTAGTAATTTTAAAATAAGTTATAAAATCGAATATCTTTAGAAGTAAAAGAAGGTCAGATATTTTACTTGTATAAAAATGTTTGCCAATGAATGATTGTCATTCACTTAATGGCAATGATATAAAAGTATGACGATAAATATAGCGTGCATACTAGATGTATATAGCGTTTGTTGGCGAATCTTTGACACAGGTTACAATGAAAGTAATTCCGTGCACTAAAATTTTAATACGAATAAATCATGGTTGATTTCAAAAAAAGATTTGGCGAATCTTAGGCACACGATTTTTTTGTTCTTTTTCTTTAATTGCTAAATTATTTTTTGCATGTATAGGGTGCACTGGTGCACGAGAAATACTCGGGTACAGCCGCACTGCATACATGCAAAAAATAATTAGCATTCAGAAAAGGTTAAAAAAATCCAAATCATTTGCTGGAATCAAACATGATCGAGCACTGTAGTATTATAAGACATTCGCGTAGGGGATGACTTGTATTGTATCCTGTGTCAAAAGATATACTTTATCATACTTGATTCGTCAAAAATATTCGGCACTTTTTGACTTCGTTAGAGTTACTAAATTATTTGGTGCAAAACTGCAAATAGAGTGCTTGGGCAACAGAGAGGCAAAAATTTCCGTTTGGCATTTGCATATTTTTGGACATACAAAATCTTGCTTTTATCCAAGAAAAAAACAAATAAACTGTGTTAATGGAATTTGATGACATTTAATGGCCCGTGGTACAAATTTAATAATAGAAAAAATACAATATAGATGAGGGCATACGGGCTAATTTTTTTAAATAATACACGAAAATTATTTAATTCTGGAAATATTACGCAAAATTTATTTTTTTCAAAAATATTATCCAGTCGGTCTTGGCGAAGCCGACAGGTGCCTGTCGTCCTTGACGAAACCGACAGGTGCCTTGTCGTCCTTGGCGAAGCCGACTAGTGCCTTGTCGTCTTTGGGGAAGACGACTAGTGGCGTGCAGTAACAAAAACACGCCACTGGTAATATTTACTAGTGGCGTGCACTAGCATATACACGCCACTGGTACGCCACCAAGGACTACAGGCACCTACTCGTCTTCGCCAACAACGACAGGCACCTGTCGGCTTCAGCAAAACCGATTGGAGAATATTTTTGAAAAAAATAAATTTTGCGTAATATTTCCAGAATTAAATAATTTTCGTGTATTATTTAAAAAAAATTAGCGGCATACGGTAGCTCTGCTAGATCCATCATGGCCGTGTGTTTAGTTGGGAAGAGGACGGTGGGATATACTCCGTGGGTGTGCTCATGGCATTTTCGCAACTAGGTTGTGCTAGAGTCGCCAAAACAATGTTGTTAATCACACGCATGCAGTAGGCTGCCACAACAGTAACTGAATTCGCGGTCTTTTTTCTTTTGGTAGAAAAGTTTTCTTCCATGTCTTCATTCGGTCGTTGTCACGCTCGTATATGATACTATGTTTGTGTAGCTGGAGGAATCGTTGGAAGTATATATAAACATATAGCATCCAGGCCCACGAGGTCATAGGCGCCCACGAGGCTACGTCAGGAAACCACATCGATCAGGCCAATAAGAAATTGGAAGGACAAACATATAGCATGCACGCCCACGAGGCTACGCTGCATGGCCCATACTTTGGGTGTGGCACACTCCACGCGTCTCAGACCTGGACCCTCCTACGGCGGCAAAGATCTAGACTTATTCACGGGTATGGCGATTTTGTACTCACCGATATTGCATGATCATAGAGATAAGTCAGGATAGGATATTATGCCAGCTTCAGATCGGTGATCGAACAATGCGCCCATTCGGTGTATGGAACCAAATGGAATGGAATGATATGGTTCTATTCTATGGGAATGGGAACGTTCCGTTTCTATGTTTGGTAGGTGGGAAAATAGAATGAGTTGATTACATTCCTACATTCAGTTCGAGAGGTAGAATGACAAGTAATCAAGAAAAAAAAAATCTAGTTTAATAATTAGCATCTGGCACTAACTTCTACATATTCGCAATCATCAACGAAATGTCATCCAAATCTGCCATTAACTTTTACACATATATACCTCTTATAAAACAAAACCCCACTAAGATGTATATTAATTATTTTCTATCTCGACATGCAAGTTATCCACATCACTCACTATTTTAACCAATTAGTTGTCCATGTCATCTCTACTAATAATAATACATCTTTCATGCAACTATCCATGTCATCTTTTTCAGTCATTTAATTGTCCATGTCACTAATATTTAGTCCTCAGCCATTTGACAATTTTACTCGAATTAAATTTAGTGTCTCGAATTGTGATCAACTGAATCTTGACAATTAAATATTTCGTGCGTCTTATACCCATTTTATTTACATAAAATAATTTTTTATAGAGGTTTCCGCTGCAACGTGCGGGGTATTTTTCTAGTTAGCAATCAATTTCCAAATCGACATTAAATTTGATTTCTCCCGAGTCGCTCGTCGTTTAGTTCGCCTGCTAGCCGCCGGCCGCCCTGCTACCTTCCGGCCGCCGCCGTTCCACTGCAATTCGCCGCTGCGGCCGTGGCTGTCTGCTACGACCTCCCTGCTACTTCCGTATGCCATCGTTCCGCCTTGCCGCTAGGACGTCCTCGCTGGTTAGTTAGGGCGGGAGAAACAAGCAGGGGGAGGTTTGGGTCAGGGGAGAGAGATACAAGAAATCAAAGTTGGGGAGAGAGAAGCGCAGCGAGGTGATTCCACCGATTTGGGGGAATGGGAAAATTCTGTATCTGGTGGGTTCCAGTTCCGGATTCCTACCAAATACAAGAATTAGGGGCAAGTGCATGTCAGACCCGTTCCATCCGACCCCATGACTCAAACACGAAAAAACATCTCCACCGATGCTCCCAATATACGGTCCGGTAACTGTGTCGGATGGGCGCTATTTAGAGCGCCGACACATGTTGCCGGCCTATTAGGACTGGCTGCTCCCAGCAGTGACCCCAAATACGTTTTTTTTTAAATGGTTTTGAAACATGAATTTAAATGAATTGATGATTTTTTTATTGAAAATTAATCAAAATTTTACAAATTTAAACGAAATTGAAAGTAAACCCTAAATCTAGTGGCGCATTTGGCTCCGGCCTTGAGAAACTTGGATACGACTGGTCGGCGGTGAAGCTGGCGGCGCCGCCAGGGACATTTCGATCATCGCCTGCATGTTGATCCACTATTCGGCCTCGTCCCCGAGCACCTCCTCCAGTATCGGGTCGCCCACTTTGCACGGTTGCCGCACGTACATTTTCGGACTTTTCTGCAGCGTTAGTTTCGTCGGACTCCACCTACATATCATCGCTCGATAAACCACTCGTCAGGTGGCTTGCAATCCTCGGAGGTATATAGGGAAGAAGTTGTGGAGGTGGCAGTCGTACTCCACCTTCAACATGACGTCAGGATGGATTCCCGAACCCCCACCTGGAAGGAGCACTCGTTGCATAGGTGTTAAACCGTCTCCAGGTGGGTGTGACATAGCTCGCATATCGGGTCATGGAAACAACCACGGAAGGCAAGGTTATCGACCGTTCTGATCTTCCAGCACGTCACAAGCGACAGAGAGAATCTGAATTTAGGCTCATAAGTGGCTCTCCAACTCTTCTTGGAGTCAAATGGCGCAACACCATCCTTGAACTGACTAGGGTAAGCCGAGGACGCCGAGTAGATCCCAAAGCCGTCCATATCCATATGATCGAGTCTGGCTGGTCAGTCAGCTATTCATGTAGCTAGTCCTCAAAGGTCGGTTAAGGACATGTGCTGATAAGGAGTGCTAGCATTCTGAAGAGCACGAATCCAAGTGGCGCATCTCTCTTTTAACCGATCTGTTTTTCTCGTCGTGACGGAGAAGAGGTCCCTTAATATATTTCCGTTGGTAGCTAGCAGTCGGACAACCCTCTTTTGATGGAAACCCCTTTTAATGGAGTGACGAAACCGTTAGGCCATGGCCCCACTCACTACTGTTCAGGATTCATACAATTTCATAAAAAACACACATAGCGTTGTGTTAAAATTGTAGGGACAAGTGAGCATGTTCTGCATCACGGGCAATGATAAACAAGTATTGTACATGCCGCAAAAATGGAATTCCACAACTAATTTCACTTCTCCATCCTATTTGGGACACCCAATAACTACTTTACGATTGGTGCTAGCACATTTCAAAACAACCCTATGCTATCGCAAGATTCTCCTTTGAAAAACTTTCATTTTGCACAAAAAGTATTCACATATTCTCTTTCTCATGTTCCAGCTAGCACACTTAACATGATGATACTCACCATTAGAAGCGGTAACGGAGTTCCGATCATAGCAAATATGTATGCAAGACCAGTATGCATCGGCATCGCATTGATCATTATTCGGTACCTAGTCGCCATGCCCAAATACTCATCTACCCGATTAAGCAGCGGCGGTGGTGGCACACTCGATGTCCCCCGCGGCATCCTTCTCGCCGTTTACGGTATGTTTCTGCTTGTATGAGTAACTGGTGGTAACAAGCAGGTAGAACACCAGGTTGGCGGCACAGATGCCGGCGAGCAGCAAATAGAAAAGGTCCAGCCTGCTTCGGCCCAGGTCTTTTCCGAACCACCCGTCCCGCCGGCCGCCGTGCGAGCTCACGTGGTCCGCCGCTGCGATCAGCAGGCTGCTTAGGAAGGTCCCGGCCCCGATCACGCTCATGTACAGCCCCATGCCGAGGCTGCCCATGGTGTCCGGCAACTGGTCGTAGAAGTACTCCTGGAGCCCCACCAGCGTGAACCCGTCGGCGACGCCCATCAGCGCAAACTGCGGTACCAGCCAGAACACCGACATGGTGGTGGCCGAGTCGAGGCGGTGACGCTCGACAATGGCGGCCGCGGCCATGGCCACGACGGCCACCGCCATTCCGATGCCAATGCGCCTCAGGACGCTGATCCCGCACTCGGTGCCCGTCGCGCGCCGCACGAAAGGCTCGAGCACCTTGTCATAGACGGCCACGGTGGCGGTCATGGCCACGGGGGAGCGCGAAGATGGACGCCGGCGGGATCACGAAGTGCGGGCCCAGGCGTCGGTCCATGTCGCTGCCTTGCTTGATAAAGAAGGTGGACATCTGCGCCGCCGTGATGCCGAACGGGAGCGTGGCCAGCCAGATGGGCACCATCGACACCACCAGCTTCGTCTCCTCCACCTGCGTCACCGTCGCCAGTCTCCACGCCCCGCGCTCGCCGCCGTGATCCACGATTGCCGCCTTGTCGAGGAACCGGAGCTGGTCGGTGTGGCAGAGCGGCCTCCTATTGCCGCCGCACTGCGCCGTCGCAGCAACCTCGTACAGCTCGCTGGCGTCTGCGGGGAGATCCAGACGTCGCTTCCTGGCGGCGGCCACGGCGACACGCACGAGCGGCGTGAGCGGGCTCCCCCTGGCACCCTGTACCGATACGTCCGCCAGCCGGCGAGGAACACCACGAGGGAGCAGCTCATGACGGCGGCGAGGAGGACGGTGGCGGCGCCCCATCCCACGCGCTCCTGGATGTAGACGACGACGGTGACCCCGAGTAGCACCCCGGAGCAGAGAGCGCAGTTCCCCAAGTTAAAGTATGACATCTTCTGCCGCCGCTCCCCCGCGTGGCCGTGGTCGAACTGGTCGGCGCCGAAGCTCTCGAGCGCCGGCTTATGCCCGCCCGTTCCCACCGACACTAGGTAGATCCCCACGAAGAAGAGTGTCTCGTGAACTGCCGGCGCGGCCGTGGGCCTCAGGCCCGGCGCCAGCTGCGCCGTGGCCAGCAGGACCAGGCCGAGGAGGTAGATGGCGGTGGAGAGGATCACGGTAGCGAACCGGCCGAGGTAGGCGTCGGTGAGGAATCCGCCGAGGAGTGGCATGAGCGTGGTGACGCTCATCCAGTACTGCGCGTTCTCAGCTGCCACCTTCATGTCCTGGTGCAGCACCTTGGTGAGGTAGATCATCAGGCTCGTCGCTATCCCGAAGTAGCTCAGCCGCTCGCTGAAACCACACACTGAAACCATACAAGAAGAAGAGAAGAAGAAAACGTTTACACACCGACACATTGACCAAACGATTCGGAGACAGACGGTCTAGCGGTTCGAGCTAACTGATGATGAACATGGCGGCCTTCCAGGAGCCGGTGGCGGCGCGGAGGGGAGGCCGGCCGCTGTGGTCGACGGTGGAGTCGTCCACCCACTTCTCCTCCTCCTCCTCCTCCTCCACGCCGACGACGCCATGGCCGCTTAAACCCTGCTGCTGTTGATGCTTCGTCATCGCCACCTAAATCCCCAAACAGCGTCTCAAGTCTCAACTAGCAGCAGAAGTATCACAGCTAAGAGTAGTGCTAACTAAAGTAGCTTTGCAACTTGTATGAACTGGCAGGACCCACTAGACGCCGGGAGTTTTTGTACCCAAACAGGACGCCGGCGCCGTGCCGTGCACACCGCCGGTGAGTGCCAGTAACAAAGGGCAGGAGTGGCCGATGACACCCCTTGGCCGTTTTGCATGCTTGTGTTTCTGTCCCTGTACTGAACGCCGGCGATAGAATGCTGCCAACTTTACAAACCAGACACAGACCTGCAAGACAAACTGCAGCAGTTTGGCTCGTCACGGCCTTGTCATCGATCTAATCAGAGATGGAACTGAAGATTGTTCTTGCGTATGTTGGGCATGATCGACACGGTGTTTCCTCTCTCTCTCTCTCTCACTCTTTTTTTCATCTCTTCTCCAATTCGGTTGTGTACTCGTTATCAACAGAAATCGCAAGGCAGAAATAATCATCGAGTCTCTAGAGTCTAGACCAACTCCGTGCAAATTTGTTTTCGCGATCCTAAGCTAGCTGAAGAAACCCCGTCCCAACTCTAACAAAACATCTTATAATTAGTAACGGAGCGAGTACATTTACACTTTTTTCATTTTTATCAGCATAAAATATAATTATTTTGTAGGAGTATTAATATTTTGCACGTAGAGTTCATCCGTACCTACATTTAAGGTTATAGTATCTGATTTTTTTATAAACTTACAAATGCCATTTTCAAAAATTCCAAAAAAGAGGCCCCTTGAACTCGGGCTCCAACGCGGGCTCTATGTAGTAGCACAATAATACTCCATCCATCGAGTCAACGAGTAGAGTAAAATCGACATGATTTGGAACGGTGGCGAAATTTGACCAAAATAGGGGGCGATGCCCCCCCCCCCCCCCCCCCCCCCCCCCCCCGCGTGCACGCTTTAAGCTCCACCACTGATTTAAAATCATCGAGAAGTTACTTTGACCTATATAGCCTCTCGTAAGTAAGACACGCGGAGTTCATAAACGAGCAAACCCCGACGAAAAATACTATTCCCCTGGTTCGGTGTCCATGTATGGTAGTGTGTTATTACGCATCATATAAGCATAGATACAATGCTGAATTCATTGAGTATGGTAGTTTCTGAGTAGTACTACCTACTAGAGTACCCTTAATTTCACCCACTCCGGCGTAAGCAAGCATGCAATGGCAAGTTCACGGATCAGCGCGCGCCGTTGGGGAAGGTTTGCTAGCGAGCGCGCCACATCGACAAGCTAGTACACCCTTTGTTCTTAAATGTGCGCATTTCTAGACTTTTTCTGCACACATGTATCTAGACATGTTTTAGTGCAAGATTCACATGAACCGTGACGCAGCGAGAGTTCGATGAGAGTCAGACCTGCTTCTTCCACTCTGACAGGTTAGCTTTAGCAGTAAGTGCCATTCCATCCACATGGCGCTCCTTTTCTCTCTTTTTCCCTTTAATTTTAGTTTGAGTTCGGATGCATATGGTACCAAGCATCTTTCATATTTTGCTGCAACATGGAAAACATCAGTGCCTACGTGAGTACGTGTGCTTTTAGGGTACTTGGACTTGTTCATTGTGCAAGTAATTGGAGACCAAAAAGATTTAGTCATGGGCATTTTTCCTTTTATTTACTATATCTTGTGTTTTTAAGCAACTATGTACACTGTATTTTTAACGCCAGCATCTTTTCTCATTTCTGCAGAACTGAGCACCCAGGTTCCGACTCCACCGGGCACCCCGTCGGATGACGTGGTGGTGAACGAGTACCACCCCGTGCAGGCGACTGCAGTAGCGGTAGCGGCGTCGCCCCGGAGGGTGGGTCCTGCTCCGGTAGTGGCAAAACTAGACCAAAATTTCCGGGGAGGGAGAGGGGGGCGATGGCCTCCCTGGCACACACTAAGCGCTGCCACTGATTTAAAGTCATCGAGAAGTTACTTTGACCTATCTAGCCTCTCCGAACTAAGACACGTAGAGTTCACAAAAGCACAAACCCCGATGAAAAATACTACTCCCCCGGTTCAGTGTCCATATGTGGTAGTGAGTTATTACTCGACATATAAGCATGTAGATACAATGCTCATCTTTGAGTAGGGTAGTAACGCTTCTTTTGAAATGCAAAATACATTAAGAAACGACCTTTAACCTTGCCACAATTTCACCATCAGAGCATCATCGTTGGCTCATCATCTGGTTCATCCTAAACCTACCCATGTTGAGATTCGCCTCCACCAAAGCTGTTGTGCCTTGTAAGATGTAGGATTTACGAAAGTGCGTCTGGTCCAAATCCATGGAAGTTGTTTCCTCTAATTCTGTGTTACACAATTCAGTTCAGATGATACATAATTCAGTCAGACTATAATCAGTTAGTATGATAATACTCCCTCCGTACCAAAATATATGATGTTTTAGATATTTTAAATATGACTACATATGAATTAAAATGGCTGAATCTACACACTAATACACGTCTAGATACATCCGTATCAGAAAATGCTAAAAAACATTTTATATTTTGATATGGAGATAGTATAATTCAGTCATCTGTAAACAAGCACCAGTAGACTGCGTAATAAAAACATGAAGTATTATTCCGTCAACACTCAGTTCTTTCCAAGTAGCAATGCTATATCAAAAGAACACCGGAAGATGTTGTCGTCCATTCACCTATATTTCTTCCGGTTCTGATACGGGTTTTGTATGATCTTTTCTTTGTGGCTTAGGCCTTTTGCTCCTTCTTAATTAATGAAAAGGCAGAGCTCCAGCCCCCTTTCGAAAACATTCACCTATATCGTTAGTTGGAGCTCCCCATTTGAATGGGTACGGTGCACTTATCCTGCAAATTGTAGAGCAATGATAAACCCAGTAGCTAAACTTCAGTTTAAATGTGCAGAAACCATTCATCGTGTGAGGCTTCGACGTATGGCAGGACGGCAGCTGCAGGGTTTTTTATACACGTACGCACTAGACCACGAACATGATAGCATGTTATCTTGCAATAAGCTTACTTAATTGATGGCAAAAAAAATAAGCTTACCTAATCCGAGGAGCAGCAACGGCCGGTGCTATAGGTTTGGGCTAAATCGATCGGCAACAAGAGGTCGGGACCCTATTCATCGCCTTCTGCGAGTCCTAACTCGGACTCGCCCAAGAAGAAACAAGATGGCAGCGATGGGGATCGAACTCACGACCTCGCTTCCGCGCAAACAGAGCATAGCCGCTGGGCTACGTTCGGTTTCATGTTAATATTACTTTATCCGCCTTTCTATTGTTTGCCTTTTTCTTTTTCCGTTTTCGTTTTTTCTGTTTCACTTTATTCATCCTTTTTTTATGTTTATTTTTCGCTTATTTTGAAAATGGTTCATATTTTGGAAAATATTTTTAAAAAAATGTTTTGTTTTGAAAATATTTGTTTTTTGAAAATTGTTTGGATTTAAAAATGGTTCCAATTTTCTGTAAATGGTTCAGATTTTTCATTTTTTGAAAATGGTTCGGATTTAAAAAATGGTTCCTTTTTTGAAAATTGTTTTGATTATAAAAAATGGTTTCGATTTTTGAAAAATGGTTTCGATTTTTGAAAATGGTTCTGACTTTTGATAAATGGTTCCGTATTTTTATTTTTTGAAAATGATTCCGATTTTTGAAAATGTTTCGACTTTTGGAAAATGGTTCTGTCTTTTCATTTTTTGAAAATGATTCCTATTTTTGACAATGGTTCAGATTTAAAAAATGGTTCCTTTTTAGAAATGGTTCCGATTTATGAAAATGGTTCCGATTTTCGAAAATGGTTCCTTTTTTAAAATAGTTCCGAACCGAAAAAATGATTTCTTTTAGAATATGGTTCTGAACCGAAAAAATGTATCCGATTTTTTAAAACGGTTCCAAATAAAAAATGGTTCCAATTTTTTTAAATGGTTCCTTTTTAAAACAGTTCCGCTTTTTTGAAAATGGTTCCGAACCGAAAAAATGGTTCTTTTTAGAATATGGTTCCGAACCGAAAAAATGTTTCTGATTTTTTGAAAACGGTTCCGAATGAAAAAAAAAAGGTTCCGATTTTTAAAAATGGTTCCGAACAAAAAAATGGTTCCTTTTAGAATATGGTTCCGAACCCAAAAAATGGTTCCGATTTTTTGAAAACGGTTCCGAAAGAAGAAATGGTTCCGATTTTTAAAAATGGTTCCGCTTTTTGAAAATGGCTCCTTTTCGAAAATGGTTCTTTTAGAATATGGTTCCGAACCAAAAAATGGTTCCGATTTTTTTGAAAACGGTTCCAAATGAAAAAAATGGTCCCAATTTTTAAAAATGGTTCCTTTTTGAAAATGGTTCCACTTTTTTGAAAATGATTCCTTTTCGAAAATGGTTCCGAACAAAAAAAAATGGTCTGAACCGAAAAAATGGTTCCGATTTTTGTAAATGGTTTCGCTTTTTTGAAAATGGTTCTATTTAATCTAGCTAGGAGAGATTTCTTTTTGGGATTAATTTTAAAAAACTAGTCAACTAAATTAAACTTGATTTCTCCTCAAGTTTCTTTTTTTCTGTCCATAACACATCTGCAGCAACAGTAAAAAAAGTAAGAAGCAACGAATTATTATTATTCTAAAATCATCAAAATAGAAAAAATAAAGGAAAACAAAAAGGAAAAATATGCGAGTGACATCTACAAGTACCGTATGTGCGTCACAACCATCACTAGTGAAACTTGGGCGCACTGGTCATGTTCTTCTCATTCGTAGCTGGTGGTTGCGGGTTCGAATCCCCACCTCAGCGCGTTTATAATTCTTTTTGGCCGTTGTGTGCTTTGGTCTGCTGCGGGTCCTAAATGGGCTGCCTTCGTAAATGGACTTCCGTCGGGAGAGGGATACTGCGGGCGAGCCGAAACTTCCAGCTCGCAGAAGGCGATAGGTGGCACACGCACCAGCGGTCGCCTAGAGGGCCAGCTGTAGGTGGGCCAGTCACGGGCCAAGCGGCAGAAGCTGCGCTGGTGGGCAGATCGGGCCGCAGCACTAGTGAGCAGCAGATAGGGCTGGTGCGCGGGAAAAGCCCACGTGAAAGAGCTGGGCCATGAGCGGACGCGCGGCCTCAGCCGAAAGAAATTATGTCTCTTAGGTGAGGAGTTACAGCAAAGCCAGCATGTTCATTGACTCTATGACTGTTCGGACACAAAACATTGGTGTTCATATACTCGTATATATTTTACAAAAAATATTGGTGTAACTTTTGTAAAGTTCTAGGCCTGAGAGATCTCATCCAATGATCCATAGATGAACAGTCATTGGAGATCCAAAAATATTGGTGTTCATTGACTCTATGATAGATCCATGCTTGCTCCTTGGACACACGATGAAGTTATGGACTTGGGTGAAGCATCATCAAGCAAACGGTCTAACCAAAAGATAGTCTTTGCTCCATTTCCAATAGAGAGCTTCGTGTCAACCCTAAATAGATCCATATCTTTCATGAGCGACCATTGTTACCAAGGCCAGCGTAGGCGCAAAGAGCTTGCAGTCACGTATGCCTAGAGACCCGACATCTTTAGGACATACCGTGTCCCAATTAACGAGGAGTGACCTCTAGCGTCGTCCTTCTAGACGAAAACTATGCAGTTTCAAATGATTTGGCGCACCATTTAGGGAGTGGGAGCACCGCCATATAAAAAATCTCAATTGCCGAAATGACGTATTCTGCAAGTACCATTCTTCCGGCACGAGTGATCTTTTTCCCTTCCAACCATTAAGGTTTGACACTATTTTGTTGGTGAGGGGCTAGTAGTGAATCTTCCTGGTATTTCTAAAGTGAAGAGGGACACCGAGATAGATGCAAGTGAAATTCCCAATTTTACCGACAAAGAAAAAATAATGTTTTACACATTCGATCTCCTCGCATCTAATGGGTTATTGTGAACCCAAACATTCCCGAAGAACCGCAAAATTCTGGCAATAACCTCAACTCGGCCATGACGGGCTGGCAAAAATTTCCACATGATCCACGTAGGATTATTGCAGCAAATGGGCTTCAGGAGCCCCGTCATGTTTGGGTATATTTTGTACACATGATTTTGCTACAACTTTTAGCACAACAAGAAATTGTGTCACATTCTACACCTTTGTTGTGACACACATGAGATTGTGTTAACAAAATTGCGGACGAGTGTGAACTGTTATCCAGTATTTCAAGCAAAGGGAACAATGCTCATATAATTGTACACCCTGCTGGGGTGAGTTGAAGACACTGCATTGTTGTAAGATTTTACAACATGCATCTCATGTATTCAACCCCCCGACATGAACAATCTACGACACAAGGATCCCAAGCAAACACATACAACTTATAATCCCTTATAATTTATAACGAACGATGATGCCATTGGCGTCATCGATCATCCTTCTTTAGCTAGCCCATGTCCAAATATATACTTATCTAAGTAGTACTTGATTAAGCAGCGCACTCGATGTCTCCCGCGGCATCCTTCTCGGCGCCAACCCTGGTGGCCTTGACGGTATGTTTCTGCTTGTATGAGTACCGGGTGGCGACGAGCACGTAGAACACCAGGTTGGCGGCGCAGATGCCGGCGAGCAGCCAATAGAAAAGGTCTAGCCTGCTTCGGCTAAGGTCTTTTCCGAACCACCCGTCCCTCCGGCCGCCGTGCGAGCTCACGTGGTCCGCCGCTGCGATCACCAGGCTGCTCAGGAAGCTCCCGGCCCCGATCACGCTCAGGTACAGCCCGATGCCGAGGCTGCGCATGGTGTCCGGGACCTGGTCGTAGAAGTACTCCTGTAGCCCCACCAGCGCGAACCCGTCGGCGACGCCCATCAGCGCGAACTGCGGCACCAGCCAGAACACCGACATGGTGGTGGCGGAGTCGAGGCGGCGGCGCTCGACGACAGCGGCCGTGGCCATGGCCACGACGGCGACCGCCATTCCGATGCCAATGCGCCTAAGGACGCTGATCCCGCGCTCGATGCCCGTCGCGCGCCGCAGGCACGGCTCCAGTACCTTGTCGTACACGGCCACGGTGGCGATCATGGCCACGGCAGCGAGCGCGAAGATGGACGCCGGCGGGAGGACAAAGTGCGGGCCGAGGCGGCGGTCCATGACGCTGCCCTGCTTGATGAAGAAGGTGGACACCTGCGCCGCGGTGATGCCGAACGGGAGCGTGGCCAGCCAGATGGGCACCATCGACACCACCAACTTCGTCTCCTCCACCTGCGTCACCGTCGCCAGCCGCCACGCCCCGCGCTCGCCGCCGAGCTCCACGATCGCCGCCTTGTCGAGGAACCGGAGCTGGTCGGTGTGGCAGAGCAGCCTCTTCTTGCCGCCGCCCTGCGCCGCCCCGGCAACCTGGTACAGCTCGCTGGCGTCTGCGGGGAGGTCCAGACGCCGCTTCCTGGCGGCGGCCACGGCGACACGCACGAGCGGCGTGAGCGGGCTGCCCCCCGGCACCCTGTACCGGTACGTCCGCCAGCCGGCGAGGAACACCACGAGGGAGCAGCCCATGACGGCGGCGATCAGGACGGTGGCGGCACCCCATCCCACGCGGTCCTGGACGTAGACGACGACGGTGACCCCGAGTAGAACCCCGGAGCAGAGAGCGCAATTCCACCAATTGAAGAATGACATCTTCTGGCGCCGCTCCCCCGCGTGGCCGTCGTCGAACTGGTCGGCGCCGAAGCTCTCGAGGGCCGGCTTGTGCCCGCCAGTGCCGACCGACACGAGGTAGATGCCCACGAAGAAGAGCGTCTTGTGGATTCCCGGCGCGACCGTCGGCCTCAGTCCCGGCGCCAGCTGCGCCGTGGCCAGCATGACCAGGCCGACGAGGTAGACGGCGGTGGAGAGAAGAACGGTGGTGAAGCGGCCGAGGTAGGCGTCGGCGAGGAAGCCGCCGAGGAGGGGCATGAGCGTGGTGACGCTCATCCAGTACTGCGCGTTCTCGGCGGCCACCTTCATGTCCTGGTGCAGCACCTTGGTGAGGTAGATCATCAGGCTCGTCGCGATCCCGAAGTAGCTCAGGCGCTCGCTGAATTCGATCACTGAACCCATGCACGAAAACGCAACGTTTACACACCGACATCGACCAAACGAATATTCAGAGACAGATGGTCTGGCACTTTGAGCTTACTGATGATGAACATGGCAGCCTTCCAGGAGCCGGTGGCGGCGCGGAAGGGAGCCCGGCCGCGGTGGTCGACGGAGTAGTCGTCCACCCACTTCTCCTCCTCCTCCACGCCGACGACCCCATGGCCGCTTAAACCCTGCTGCTGCTCCTTCCTCATCGCCACCTAAATCTCCAAACCGACCGAATCACCTCTTTCTTTTAAACAATTCGCCGCAAGACAGAACCCGGTTACACTTTCGACGTGCTCGACTGATCTGTGGGTTCTTGGTGTGAGGCTGGGAAGAAAGGGGGTCCTGGCGTCGCGTTATATAGGCGCGCGGCGTGGGGCAGCTGACATGGACGGAGGGAGGCAGGGAAGAATGGGGGAGAAAGGGGACGTCGCTATTGAGGAGATATAGGCCGTGTGCGCATGCGTGAATCGAATCCAGGAAAGGAGCCCATCGTTTGTTCTAAATTGTTGTATGAGACGGCAAGCGAATCGATTGGAAAGAATAGATTAGTAATTAATGATATGATTTGTGTTCATTCCTTTCCAAATGTGTGTTAGTCAAACAGTCAAAGCATAGCGGGTAGTGAATTTTTTACTGCCAAAACCCCGGAGGGAGCCCGAACTCCAAGAAGCCTTTTTCTTGAAAAAAAAAACAACAAAGGGCATTTGTAAGTTTAAGCAAACTCGGAAAAAATTTACTAGATGATAATGTTGAACTCTACCAGTGTGCACTATTCACCGCACTAGATCTAGATATTTGTGAAAACTTGCATGTGTCAAGATGGTTAGGAGGGTGGTTGTACCCCCGGTCCACCAGAGTTCAAACCCCAGGTTTGACATTGGTGTTTCTCATTTAGGCGGAATATTCTTCAGTTAGATGCGACGTTTCCGTCGACAGCGAGGCGCATGTGGTGACTTCGTCAATATCAAGACTCGACCCGCCGGCTCAGTCTATCGGAGGTGCTCATAGGGGTAAAGTGTGCGTGCGTGCGTTCGTAGGGGTGAGTGTATGCATGTGTATGTGAACATCTGCGTTTGTACTGTGTTTCGCAAAAAAAATCTAGATATTGTCATTTTTTGCTCAGGGTAGAAAACAAATGATTTCATATTGATTTTTGCACTATTAGAGTTCAACATTATGTACCTATAGGATTTATTCCAGATATGATACAACCCTCAAAACTTTAATTTGACATGTCAAACACAATAATGAAGTTTGATGTTGTTCCCCCCACCCCCCTTAATAATTACAGTTTTTTTCGGCAATATCAATAATGTTTATACGTTCATATATCGATATCGACACTCAGTTGGGATGAAAAGCAGATGAAGCGTACGTCATGCATGCTTTTCCATTAACCACATAACTTCATTGATATAGAAGAAGAGAATTGGCCAGTTTATAAGGGAAACTGGCCGAAAACCGATACAACACAACACACTATGTCGGCCCTGAGGCTGTGCCCCACACGAGTCGACGACCAAGACGCCCAAGCAACCAAAGCCGACGCCAAAACATCTCAACGCAAACGGCGGAGGCGAACATCTGGAGCCGCCGCTCCGACATCCACACCGGCCCCAAGGCCGTGCCACCGCTGCCTCGTTTCAAAAAAAACTTCATTGTTGACTTCTGTATGCATGTGACAATGGGACTAGTGATGTATACGTTCCGGAAAATAAGAGTAACATATATAAATTAACTAGAAGGTTACCCCGCGCGTTGCAGCGGGAATCTTTTTTAAAACTCTTGTGTAAATGAAGAGGTATAAGAAGACATGTAACTTGAATTTGCTTATAGAAATATGCGAGATTCAATCAGTCAAATAGTCGAGAGGCCAAATTTAATCGACGCGAAATAATTTTGTATTTAACAACCTTTAATAGGTCAATAAAGTATTGCATAGTAAGACGGCGTGATTTCATCAACAATACAGGTTGCTAGAAATAGTAAGTACATAGAAACGTGATAGTTTGGGGCATAATCTAGAGGGTCGGAATTAAGAATTGTTCTCGCGCAAAAAAATTAGTGAGGGTCTGGCATAATATATACAAAGCTAACCTTGAATTTTATTTTTCAATAAGAACACATGGCATGATTGAAACTTGGAAGCAATATATATTAGGTTTGGAGCAATGTGGTATACTGTTTCTATAATGATGGGAAAGTCACTTGAATCTGGACAACTCACGCACACAATGAGAGTAATAGAGTTTGAATTAGTACACATCATGGAGTGACCATCCCCTAAAATTCACTATCTACTTCGTCTTCTTGTGTGCATAATTCGTAATGAATACCTTATAATTCAGTAAGCACATATACTCAAACGATTTATAAACACGAATGTACATTTGAGATGAACATGCAACTTACTATCGTTTGGCTTTTCCAGCAGTTCAAAATCTCATGTGCAATGGGGCCGATTAGTCCATATGATACAACATAAATCACCGTAATATTTCCAATGTTTCCCTGTCTTGTAAACTACATAGTTCACCCGTACAAAAAATGCCTCTCTGAGTTCTCAATTGGTATGGAAAATCATGTACTCCTAAATCTTGGTATCACAATTCTGTTCTTAAATATCCCTCAAGCTTCTCCTCGGGGCTAAGGGCATCAGAACCCCTCAACTCCTCCAAAGCCAAAGGCACCAAGGGCACCTGCACCCCTCAACTAAAAGGACCTCTCCATACCCACCTGCACCACCAAGGTGATGGCCGAGTTTGATGCGATTGAGCCACAGGAGAAGACCTTGCCTTTCTCGATGGCGGACCTCTGCCGTGAGATTGTCGACATGCCCAAGGACAAGAAGGTTCGGGAGGATTTTCCCCCTTTGGCCAAGCGACGAAGCATTCGGCTGGACAAGAAGAACAAGGATTGTGTCATTCCAACAGCCAAGCGCGCCGAGTTTAGGCGGGCGGAGGCGTTTGGAGAGACCCGTAAGCTCAAGAGCAAAGGGAAAGACACCGAGGAGGCCATAGATGAGAAGATGCAATTTTTTTTTGCAGATGTACAAGGAGCAGCACACACCACAGGTGAGGGAGGCTGTGCGAGCTTTAATTGTGACCAATGCATGAGCTCTTACGTGTGGAGGATGCACATCGGTGCATCACTAGTGGAGATAGCTCGTGTGTGTATGGAGAGGTCCTTTTAGTTGGGTATGAGAGGTGGTCTGTTAGCTTGGGTTTAGGTTCCCTGGTTTCAGGCACAGACGATGTTCCATGAGTTGGAGTATGCGGTTTTGTAACCGCGTTTTGTATGGTTTTTGGATCCGGTTTCCCTAATTAACTGGATCAATTCTATTCTTCTATAATGCAATGCGGGAACTCCCCGCCCTGGTTCTCAAAAAAAAATATCCCTCAAGCCCGTTTATATGAACACTGAGAAGAAACCATAACAGATATGGATACGTGAAATAGAAAGAGTTACACCAAAAATATGGTGCACAAAGTATTTACTGTCGAATATGAAAAATTGGTGAGTTGAATGAGGATCACACACAAATTACTGAAAATGGGCAAGGAAAAGTTTTAAAAAGCTAAAATAAATGAAGAAAATTGGTGAGGGTAAGCCGGATTGGTTCCTAGGTTTATACTGCTGATGGTGAGTGTGGACCATAAGTAGCTGTATATATGATTTCCCTGCACAAAGTACCACCTAGTCTAGGCAGAAACCCAATAACGATGAATAACCTAATGGTGTATATAATAGAAAATCAAGAAATCCTCTTTGTATCTCTGCCACAGTATCATCCTAACTCAAGACCGGAACAGCAAAACCGATCCACTTGAGATTTTTCTCACAACCACACAATCACGACATGGAAGCTCATCGGCCGACTCGGAACATCCCTCACCCGACCCGCTCGCTCGCTCGCCCTCCCGCGGCGACGGGCGAGCCACCCATCCTTCCCCGCCTCCGGCCACCCCCCCCCCTCCGCCCTCTCCCCTGCCGCCGCCGCCGGCGCTTCTTCCCGCTCGCTCGCAGGGGGCGGGATCCCTCAACGGCGGCGGTGCTCCTCGGTTTGGCGGCGGCCCAGGTCGGCGGCGTGAGCTCCCGCGACGGGGAGGCGTGTGTTGGCGGCGGCGGCGGTCGTTGACCGGCGAGGGCGCGGTAGTCTGCTCCCGGCCAGCTTCCTTCGGCTCAGATCTGAGCCCTTTGGGGCCCATCTGGGCCTGGGCGGGCCAAAGCAGGCGTGGTGGCGTCTCTCCGGTGGACAATGAGCAGAGGCAGGAGCTTGGGATGGCAGCGTCGGCGGCGTCCCTGCTGCAGTGCGGCGGCTGGACTTCACGAGCCCACTCGGGCTCGGCCGGGCCAGTGAGGGCCTGGTCTGTCCGGCTACTGCATCCGGTCGGCTACCGCTTCCCGGTGGTGGAGGAAGTTCCCTCCCGGGTGCTGCTGTGCCGCTGACCCAAGTCGTCGCCTTTGCTTCTTGGCCCTTCCGGCCTCGCGACATGGACCTCGGTGAGATGGCGGTGATGATTGCAAGACCGTGGTGGCGTGCGCTGGTGGGTGGCAGGATTGGTGGAGCGTTCCAGAGGGCCCGGGGGTGTGGTTTTCTGGAGGTTAGGAGAAATCCGAGTCGTCTTGACACCGACGCGGCGACGCCTGAGGGTGTCGCCTCCCTTCCTGAAGGGCGTTGGGTATACCTCTTCTCCATCCCCTGTTGCGAACCGGGGGAAACCCTAGGAGGATACCCGAGGTCACCCTAGAACCGTCCGGGCAGCAGCATCGTCGTCGTCGCATCCCCTCTTGAGGTGTTGCTTGGTTCGCGGCGCTTCGGGGCGCTAACAGCGTGGTGGACTTCTTCGGAGGGCGCAGCGGTTGAGAGTCATCTCCGTTTTCGTCTAACCGCCGGTGTCGGCATTGTTTTCTCTTGTTTTCTTCTTTTGTTTCTTTTGGGCATGATTTGTACTGTTTTGTCTCAGCAGTGGTTTCACAGTTGTATCGGTTGGTTGCTATATTTATATAGCTGGGCGAAAGCCTGTTTCGAGGAAGCTCATGGGCCTAGTCCAGATAAAGGTGATGCCAGCATACACGTAAGAACTGTGTACCTCTCAAAGCACAAGAACCATTCGGGAGGATGTCAAAGGGGCACATGGCCATGGCACGGCAAGGATCCAAGACAGCGAAAGCGACTGCGGCGGATTGGGAGTTGGGGGCGATGGTAGAGGGAGGCAGACAGATGGGGTTGTACTACTAAAGGATTTCAATAAAGCGAACAGTGTGGAGATAAACAGGAAGCCACTATTTGCTCACACGATTTAGGAGCGGAAGAGGCACAGGGTCCACTGCGCACCATAATTATTACAGGAACGGGCGCACTCAGTGTCTGTTTATGACTTCTTTTTTACGGGAGATTATTTCACAGGAGTCTGTACGACGTATAGGACAAATTTGTGTGGACTGCAGCATTGACACGCTTGGGACAATAAAATGGACGGATGAAGATGGAAATCGCACGGCTATGATTAATTGGTGATGTGGACATGCTGCATGTGGAGATAGAAAATTTATAAATGAATTTAGTGGAGTTTTGCTTTATAAGAGGTATAGATTCACTGCCAGTAGCTAACACACCATGCTAGCCATCGGATGCAGAATTTAATCTGGAGGTACGCCAACGCCAGAGCACGTGGAAAATATATCTTCCTTCTTCCCTGTCGAACTACACATGCAGGGACAGATTTATTTGCATTTCCAGAAACGAAATCAATCAAGAGATCGATATGCAAGAGTAGGTGGCATTGACTTTATCTAAAAGAAAGCTGGGTTTGACTTTTGCATAAGCACGCGCGCTGTGCGGCGGAGCACATGTTCCACGCGCGCCTGTCTTGCTCAATTCGGCAGGTCCCATACGCCGCATCGAACGGCTGGCATGGTCTCGCGGGCACGATCGAGCGGTCAGAACCCAGACGTGAGGACGCCCAAGTCTCCCAGTGCCATCAGCCACCAGATCGGCGGTGCGTCCTTTTGCTGATATACACTTGGCCGGCCTGATAAGAAAATGACGCCACGGAGCTGTGATAGAAATGCAAATTCAGGTGGCCGGCCGGATATGTGCATTTGGCAGTTCGCGCCGAGTACCGACGCGCTTGCTTCCGTATCTTTATTTGGCCGAGCGTGCTTGCACCGTTTGGTATTTCGGGGGCCTCGTCCGAAGCTAGACCTGAAAGTTTCCGGCGAGAGTCGATCTAGACTTGGCTGTCTAACGTTGAGTGAAATGAATTAACGGTTCTATAACCTACTCCTGTGCGCGGGAGAGAGTCTTCTGTTAGGAGAGAGTTGCACAGACACTGAGTGCGCCCGTTCTATTACAGGAGAAGTGCGCGGGCCATGTGGTGCAACTCTCTCCTAAGAACACCAAGCGTGGGCCATGAGGAGGAGGAGGAGTGAGCGAGCCTTCTGTTCTCACAAGCACACCAAGTAGCACAACACTCCACCTTATAAAGTGGTGCAACTCTCTCCCAACTAGCAATGTGGGACTAAATTTTAGTCCCCAACCAGCCATATAAATGGGCCATGAGATTTTCGAAATTTTAATTGAGCCATGTGCAAAAGCTGGGATTTAATTGGGCCATGGGCAAAAGCCCATAAAATTTCAACAATCCCCCACAAAGTCTCATTGGCACACATCTCATCATTCAGTTTCAAAACATTGTTTTATATACCGGTGATTAGGGAGACTGTTAAGTTGAACTTTCATTTAAAAACTTATGCAACACTAGATCACAACTTAGATAGTGAACTATGCCTTGAACTACAAGTTTGCTGCGACCTAGTTTCACACAAATCCTTGACCGATACTGGGCTGCCGCAAGGCTTCCCCGCGGGTGGAGCTTATGCGTCATACTCCAAGAGCTTTCATGAGTTTATTAAAGAGCACCCAGCTCTCATAGACTACGACGTTTAATAGTCAGACTCATATAGGTGTATTCCTCAAGAGATACTCTGCAGGACAACATCTCCGCTTATAAAAGTAAGCCGCTTGGAACACATTAAGAAAAATATCAACCTGTCATGCAGATCAGTAGAGTATTGCATCTTCACGGAGTGGGAAAAATAATGTAGGGATACTCTCCTCACAGCTGACCAACAGCTTGTCTCCCACTTCTAATTCACGGGATCTCCGATCACATAGAGTGGTTTACCACTTTGGACAACTCATACCGTGGGTCTCAAACCCATCTCTCTCGATGCATTATCTATCCTATTACGTGATAAACCCTTTGTGAAGGGATCTGCCAAGTTCTTAGACGTTTGGATATAATCCAACGCAATAACTCCGGAGTTCTTCAATTTTCTGACAGATTTCAATCTCCTCTTCACATGGCTTGATGACTTCAAATTATCCTTAGAACTTTTAATCTTAACTATCACAGTTTGATTATCACTGTTCATAAGGATAGCGGGTATTAGTTTTACAACCATAGGTAAGTCCATCAAGAGCTCGCGAAGCCACTCTGCTTCAACAGTGGCTGTGTCTAACGTTGTGAGTTCTGCTTTCATAGTTGACCTCGTTAAGATGGTCTGCTTGCAAGACTTACAGGAAACAGCGCCACCACCGAGTGTAAACACGTAACCACTCGTGGCCTTAATCTCATCAGTATCAGATATCCAGTTTGAATCACTATAACCCTCCAGTACCCTCGGATACCCGGAGTAGTGAATTTCATAGATCGCAGTGCCTTTTAAATAACACATAAGTCTCTCAAGAGTATGCCAATGATCATCTCCCGATTAGAAACAAACTGGCTCAACTTGCTCACAGCAAAAGAGATGTCAGGCCTCGTGGCACAAGCCAAATACATAAGAGAGCCAATAATCTGAGAATATCTCAGCTGATCTCTAGCACTTTGTTGATTCTTCCGAAGCAACACACTAGGATCATATGATGTCGGAGAAGGCTTGCAGTCGTCATACCCGAAACGACTCAAAAACCTTTTCCACATAGTGAGACTGAAGCAGTGTAATCCAACCATTACCATCTCTCAACAGCTTGATGTTCAAGATAACATCATCCACTCCTAGATCCTTCATCTCAAAACAGCGAGATAAGAAATCCTTAACCTCCTTAATCAATTCAAGGCTGGTTCCAAAGATCAGTATGTCATCGACATACAGACAGAAAATAACTCCTCGCCCCCACCATAGCGATAGTACACACATTTGTCAGATTCGTTTACAATGAATCCTGCAGCAGTTAAAGTTCTTTCAAACTTTTCATGACATTGCTTAGAGCTTGCTTAAGGCCATATAAAGACTTCAACAACTTGCACACATTTGCTTCCTGACCAGGTACTACAAAACCATCGGGCTGATCCATGTAAATTTCCTCGTCTAACTCTCCATTTAGAAAAGCTGTCTTAACGTCCATTTGATGAACGAGGAGACCATGCGAGGCAGCCAATGAAAGTAGCACCCGAATGGTGGTCAGTCTAGCCACAGTGAGTAAGTATCAAAAAAGTCTTCACCTTGTTTCTGGGTATAACCCTTGACTACAAGCCGTGCCTTGTACTTCTCAATAGTACCATCGGGGCTAAGCTTTTTCTTGAACACCCACTTACATCCTACAGGTTTACATCCATAAGGACGATCAGTGACTTCCCAGATTCCGTTGGCCAAGATGGAATCAATCTCGCTACGAACAGCTTCCTTCCAGTAGTCAGCATCAAAAGATGCATAAGCTTCTGAAATGGTACTGGGTGTGTCATCCACAAGGTACACAATGAAATCATCACCAAAGGATTTTGTAGTCCTCTGTCTCTTACTCCTAACAGGAACTTCATTGTCATCCTCCACAGGATTATCAGTGTGTTCTATCGAAATGGTAGGATCAGGAATATCAATCAATTTCTGACTAGATGTATTAGGTATCTCCTGATTTGATGAGCTAGGCATATCCTTCATGGGAAAGATATCCTCAAAGAAAGTCGCATCCTTCGATTCCAAAATCGTACCAATATGAACGTCGGATACCTCAGATTTTACTATCAAAAATCTATAACCAACGCTATGGAAAGCATAGCCCAGAAGAACACAATCCACGATTTTTGGTCCAAGCTTGCGCTTCTTGGGAATTGGTATATTGACTTTCGCCAAACAACCCCAATCACGTAAGTAAGAGAGTCTCGTATTCTTCCTTTCCCATTCCTCAAATGGAGAAACGGTTTTCTTCTTTCTGGGAACTCGGTTTAGGACATGACAAGCTGTCAATAGAGCCTCCCCCCACCATGCCTTGGAGAGACCCAAAGTATCTAACATGGCGTTAACCAAATCAGTTAGAGTTCGGTTCTTTCTTTCGGCCACCCCATTTGACTGAGGCGAGTAGGGAGGCGTCCTCTCTTGGATTATGCCATGTTCCACACAAAAAGAATCAAACTCATTGGAAAAATACTCTCCACCACGATCAGACCTTAGTCGTTTAATTTTCCGATCAAGTTGGTTCTCTGCTTCATCTTTATAGATTTTGAAGAAGTTTAAAGCCTCATCTTTTGATTTCAGAAGATACACATAACAATATCTAGTAGAGTCATCAATTAGTGTCATGAAATACTTCTTTCCGCCTTTTGTCAACACGCCATTCATCTCACATAGATAAGAATGTATAAGTTCCAGTGGTGCCAAGTCTCTTGCCTCAGCAGTTGATACGTCTCAAACGTATCTATAATTTCTGATGTTCCATGTTGATATTATACCAATTGTTACATGTTTTATATACACTTCATAGCATTTTTATGCATTTTCTGGGACTAACCTATTAACAAGATGCCACAGTGTCAGTTCCTGTTTTCTGCTGTTTTTGTATTCCAGAAAAGCTAGTCTGGAAATATTCTCAGAATTGGACGAAACTTGGACAGAACCTCCTATTTTTCCAACATGTACACGGAGTCCAAAGGAGAGGCGGAGGGGAGCCACGAGCCAGCCACACCATGGGGCGGCGCGGCCCCCCCCTCTGCCGCGCCGTGGGGTGGTGTGGGCCCCACGGGCGTCTCCAGCCGCCGCCCTTTCGCCTATTTATTCATCTTTACGGGAAAACCCTAGACACCCGAGCCATTTTCCACGAAAAGTTCCAGAGACGCCGCCGCCGTCAACCCTAGCTCGGGAGGGTTCAGAAGCTCTTCCCGGCACCCTGCCGGACAGGGGAATCATCACCGGAGGGCTCTACATCACCATGCCTGCCTCCGGAGTGATGCGTGAGTAGTTCATCCTTGGACTACGGTCCATAGCAATAGCTAGATGGTTGTCTCTCCACTTTATGCTATCATGTTTAGATCTTGTGAGCTGCCTATCATGATCAAGATCATCTTATTGTAATGCTTCATGTTGTGTTTGCTGGGATCCGATGAATATTGAATACTATGTCAAGTTGATTATCAATCTATCTTATATGTTATTTATGATCTTGCATGCTTTCCGTTACTAGTAGATGCTTTGGCCAAGTAGATGCTTGTAACTCCAAGAGTGAGTATTTATGCTAGATAGTGGGTTCATGCCTCCGGTAATCTGGGAGAGTGACAACAACTTCTAAGATTTTGGATGTGTTGTTGCCATTAGGGATAAAATAACCGATGCTTAGCTTAATGGTGCGCCGTTAGGTCTAATGCATTTGTTTACATTACGCACATTACTTAATGTGATTATCCGTTGCTTGCAACTTAATACCAACGGGAACTCGGATGACAACCTGGAGGTGGATTATTAGTCATAGACGTTGTTGGATAACGTTCTATGTATTTTGTCGTAATGCCCACATGAATATCATAGTAATCATCATCTCGTATATATGCATTGTCATGCGCTCAATATTTTGTCAATTGCCCAGCTGTAATTTGTTCACCCAGCATGTTAGTTATCTTTTATGGAGAGACACCACTAGTGAACTGTGGACCCCGGTCCATTCTTTTACACTGATAATACAACCAACTGCAAACATTGTTCCTTTTCATTCTCTGCAATTTACTACAGTTTTCCACACCATACGTTTAATCCTTTGTTTTCAGCAAGCCGGTGAGATTGACAACCTCACTGTTTCGTTGGGGCAAAGTAGTTTGATTGTGTTGTGTGCAGATTCCACGTTGGTGATCGAGTAAACGACGCCACCAACAACCTTCAGAAGTGATTTCTTGCTCCTACTGGTTCGATTAAACCTTGGTTTCATACTGAGGGAAACTGCTGCTACACTGTTTCATACCTTCCTCTTAGGGTCTTCCAACGAACGTGCGATCCACATCATCAAGCACTTTTTCTGGCGCCGTTGCCGGGGAGCAAGAGGATTTCTGCAAGGGGAGTTTCACGCTTCCAATCTCTTTACTTCGTTATTGTCTTGCTTAGTTTATTTTTATCTAGTTTTGTTTGCTTTATTTATCAAAAACACAAAAAATTAGTTACTTTTATTTTCGAATTGTTATTTTTCAGTCTTGTTATCATGTCTAGCTCTGCTCCTTTTTCCGTAGTGCCACCTGTGGGAGAAATTATTACCTTTAGACAAAAAAGTGGGGAATCCTTTAGGAATGCCTAGGAGAGAATTTTGGAATTGCACAAGAAGGTGCAACATAAGATGGATTTGAGAGTTCTTATAAAAAATTTCTACTATGGTTTATTTTCTGTTTATCAACATGCTCTAGATACCATGGTAGGGGAAACCTTTACTGAGTTTGATACAATGAAAGCTCATAATATTTTGAGTGGTTTGTCAATTTTCCCAATGGTGGACGAAACTGGGATATTCACTAAGCTAGATAAAATAGAAAAGTCAATTGATAATTTAACTCTGAGCCATAATCTTAAAGAACAACCTTTAGTTGAGCTAAAAAATGATTGGGAACCATTCATTGAGATTAATATTGGTAATGAAAAGTTTCGTGCCTACTGTGACCTTGGTTCAACAATGTCCATCAAGCTTAAAATGGTTTATGATCTATTAAAATTTGATAATATGGTTGATTACCCTGTTTTTCATTTTCATGCTGATGGAACAATCACAAGAATCATAGGGATTATTAATGATATTATGGTCACTGTTCAAAATAAGACCATCCCTGTGAATTTCATGATCCTTGCAAAATCTCCCAACCATATTGTTTTAGGGAGATCCTTTTTAAAGAGTAATGGGGGTTTTATCAATGCAAAGTATGGGTTTATGAAATTTAATGCTCCTATCAATCGGAGGTTCTTCTTCCCGATCAAAAAAGATGACCCCACCGAAAGGTTGGGAGATTTTAATGTCTTTGGAAACACTTGATTCTTACTTTCAGCGCCTAGCTGAAAGGCGTTAAAAAAAGCGCTTATGGGAGACAACCCATTATTTTATTTCTGCAATTTTTCTTTTCTTTTTGAATCAAGGAGTTGTTTACTTCTGTAACAATTCCTTTGTATCTTTATTTTATTGCATTGTTGTGCTAAGTATTGCCTCTAATAGGAAGATGATGCTAGATTTGGATTTCTGCGCAGGAACAGATTTCTGCTGTTCACCGTTTTACTTCTGTAAAATCACAGCAAAAATTATTTAAATCTGCAAATTTTTGTGCGTGATCCTCAGATATGTACGCATCTTTCGTTAGTTTAGCGTTTTTCGATATGAGCAACGTAAGTGCCTCAAAAAAATTCATCTTTACAGACTGTTCTGTTTAGACAGATTCTGTCTTTTATTTTTCGCATTCTCTGTTTTACTAGTGTTGAGTGGAATTTTTTTTTAGGGTGAAGAGCTTCACATAACATCAGTGGCAGTAGTTAATGTTAAAAGTAACGGTCATGTTTGTGTCCTTATAGAACATGTGAGTTTTTGATTGTGCACTAACCCTCTAATGAGAATTACTCTGAGTTTGGTGTGGCGGATGTTTTCAAGGGTTAAGAGAGAAGGATGATATAATGTGATCAAGAAGAGTGAAGAGTTTAAGCTTGGGGATGCTCCCATGGATCACCCCAGCATATATCAAGAAGACTCAAACGTCTAGGCTTGGGGATGCCCAAGGCATCCCCTTCTTCATCAGCAACTTATCAGGTCATCTCTAGTGAAACTATATTTTAATTCTTTCACATCATATGTGCTTTACTTGGAGCGTATGTGTGCTTTTATTTTCAGTATTTTATTTTTCTTATGGTCAACTTGATTGGACCCTAGCATTCTTGATTGAGAGAGAGACACGCTCCGCTTTTTCATATGAATACTCCTATTCTTCACTTATACTTGTTGAGTATTCTTATCTAGCTATTGCTATGCTTTTAGCTCCTGTTTTGCATGCATCTCTTATTCAGAGCTGTTAGTTCTTTTAAAGAAAGTACTCTCTTGCTTCACTTATAATTGTTTGGAGAGTTTATGTTGAAATAAATTGATTGGTGTTTGGTTGGAACAGAAAATGTTGCATGTGGTAGATGGTATAATGGAAAAGCTTACATATTCTTATAGATCACTATATTGGATAATTTGATACTTGTCAATTGTTTTGAGTTATCAAGTAGTTCATGTTTAAGCTTTTGTATCATGTAGTTAAAACCTATTAATGAAGAACTACCGTAAAGCTCGTTGAAATTTGGTTTGCATGATTGGTATCTCTAAGGTCTAGATATTTTCTAGTAAAAGGGTTTGGCTAACAAGAAAGACAGTGTAGAGTCTTATAATGGTTGCAATATGTTTTCATATAAGTCTTGCTGTGTCGGTTGATATCCTGTGTTTGATTCAAATAACCTTACTAGACTAAACTCTGTACTGAGAGGGAATGCTTCTCGTGCATTCAAAACCTTGAGCCAAAATCCATGCCATCTGTTTCCACCATAACTATCTATATGTGGTATTTCCTTGCCATTCTAAGTAAATTTTTCATGTGCTACCTTTAAACTATTCAAAAAATTATTACTTCTTTTGTGTCAATGTTTACCAAGCTTATGAGGACGGGGTGGATGTCTTTATGTCAACTGTCAAACAGACTTTACCACCAGACTAGCGGCATATACATCCGCTTATCCATTAATTTTGCAAAAAGAGCTGGCAAATGGGGTGCTCAGTCCCAATTAATTACAACTTTAACCGCTTAATTCTCTTCACATTTTTGCCCTGATTTATCAGTCAAGCAATGACAAACAGTGAAATATCTGCATGTGTAAACAAAAGAGAAGAGGGATGATCTGCCTTGCTGGTAGAAATAACGTCCTTCATGGGAGCCTGATAACCCACAAGTATAGGGGATCGCGTGTAGCCTTTTCGATAAGTAAGAGTGTCGAACCCAACGAGGAGCTAAAGGTAGGATAAGTATTCTCTCAAGTTCTATCAACCACTGATACAACTCTACGCACACTAAACGTTTGCATTATCTAGAAATAAAACTACGGTAGCAATACGGGTATGAGAGGTAGTTTTGCAAGATAATAAATACAAGAAAGTAAATGTTAGTGCTGCAGCAATAAAATACACTAAGTAACCATATACTAACAGTACCATGAGTGTGGAAAAGTGGTGGTAATTGTGGTGGCTTTGTCCAAGATTAATTAGTGAAGGTACTTGGTTCATTGTCTTCGATGCAGTTTTCTATGTGGGAGAGGCTAAATATACATGCACTCCACTACTTGGGATTACAAGTACTATATGATTGGATTGTTAGAAAGCATCCGCAAATACTAACAATGCATTAAGGTTTCCCCAACCATAGCCTTAAGTTCAAGGTCCTCTTACTCCCATACGTGCAACTAATCGGTTCGCGTTCTCAGGTTTCTGTCACTCCGGCAGAACTTCCCCCGCTTCGTTACAAATACTACCAACCCTAGGGTGTTTGATCCATGCGCGCACAAGTATAATGGACACCAAAGGACAGCACCATATAGACATACAACTCTAATGAACCTCATGCATTCAATTAAGCAATCAAAAGACAAATAAACTACGGAAACATGATGTAAATCATAGGATAAATATTATAGCATCAAACACCATGTTTACATAGGACGGTACAGAGGTTTGTGGGAGGATGAACCACTGAATACAAGGAGGAGATGGTGATGGAGATGGCGGTGAAGACGGCGGAGAGGGGCAGCGCGGCGGCGCAGGGCGGCGGCGGCGCCGGCGGTGCGGGGAACTCCTTTCCCCGCCGCCGGCAAGCTTGGGGAGCGCCGCCCCTTAGCCTCCCTCCTTCATGGCTTCTTGGGAGCCCTCCCCCATGGAGATGGGATCCATGGGGGAGGCAAAAACGTGGCTTTTGGTGGCTGAAATTCGTGGGTGGAGGAGTCCTCCACGAATTAGGTTTCCTCCCTTTATATATCTTCTCGGATTTCCGTCACCCCTTTTAGGGTTCCACCAAAACGGGCCTACAGGCCGCGTCCGAACTCCGATTGGGCTGATCTCGGGCTTAAAATCTTCGTATGGAAAATTGTGACAACTTTCGTAACAGCCAGGTCTCCATTTGACGTCATCTTCGAGGGTCAAACTGGCAATCTTCGTAAAAAGTTCTCAGACAGATTTCAGGAAAGTCCCAATTCGACTCCAACAAGGTTTCCTCTTGTATTCTTGATAATTTCTACACATCAAAGAGTAAAACAAGAACATTGTGCACTTTTGCAACTATTAGTAGGTTAGTCCAAATAAATAATAAACTTAATATAAAACAAGTGCTAAAAGCATAAAAATGGCATGAAACAATCAAAAATTATAGATACGTTTTGGACGTATCAACATCCCCAAGCTTAATTCCTGCTCGTCCTCGAGTAGGTAAATGATAACAAAATAATTTTTGATTGTAAATGCTATGATCAGGTCTTTAACAATTGCATGATGTATGGATAATAAAACTTAGCAATCATGTTTCCTAATGAAAAGTATCAACGAACTAAGAGCTTATAACATGAAATTTATAAACATCAACAAGATTGTAATGACCATAATAAAGCATGATAGAGTGGTATCTCGCTTGCCCTTAATTGTGGAGCAAAACATAAATGCCAAGGCACCTCTGAAGTTCAAGTGAAGACTAGATATAGAGATATCAAAGATAAAAGCATCATGGTTATACCTCAATTAATCGTATTCTGGGACAAGCACATTACACTAAGAACGACAGCTATGCTCTCGAAGAAGTGCTCAAAGAAAGGATGGTGACTCAACATAAAAATAAAAGATTGGCCCTTCGCAGAGGGAAGCAGGGATTAACACGTGCTAGAGCTTTTTGTTTTAAAAACAGAGGTAAAAATGTTTTGAGAGGTGTTTGTTAATTGTCAACGAATGGTAGCGGGTGAGAACAGTATTCTACCTGTCAAACGGACTTTTAAGAGCGGCTCCCATGAAGGACGTTATTTCTACCAGCAAGGCAGATCATCCCTCTTTCTCTTTGGTTTACACACATTCAGGTATTTCACTGTTTGTCATTGCTTACTGATGAATCAGGGCAAAAGTGTGAAGAGAATTAATTGGTTAAAGTTGTAATTAATTGGGACTGGGCACCCCGTTGCCAGCTCTTTTTGCAAGTTATTGGATAAGCGGATGTATATGCCACTAGTCCAGGTGTAAAAGTCCATTTGACAAATAGAATAAAGAATAACCACACTAATTCCTCATGAGCTAGTAAACATTGACACAAAAAGAGAAATATTTTGAAGGTTTTAAAGGTAGCACATGCAAATTTACTTGGAATGGCTTGAAATACCATGCATAGGAATTTTTTGGTGGACTCTTTGGGATAACTTGGTTTTAAGGATTTGGATGCACGAGCAGCATTCCCGCTCAGTACAAGTGAAGGCTAGCAATAGACTGGGAAGCGACAACCACGAGAGCGATAACGGTCATAATCATGCTTGCGACAAAATAAAATTAACGGAGGCATAAAAACGATACTAAAACTCTGAGGCAAAATAGATCATCAAGGCTTAATTGACTTTTATTTTTCAGTCATAACATGTGTGAGCATGTGCCAAGTCGATTCAAGTGAATTATTCAGAGGAGGATACCACAATACCATACCATCTTATGAACAGGACAATGCATGTTGATATCAAAATAACATAATATGCACTATTAGCTAGTTGAGACTAACCATAAGAAAACATAAACTACTAAACAGTATTATTCACACATCATTTTTAAGTTTCAACAAGTAATCCATTAACCAAGTAAACATTGAAAACAGAGGATAAATAAAATATGTGACGATCCACTTATTAATGTAACTGGTGTTTGATGCTAAGATAAATAGATAATAAAATACAGCCGCTTCAAGTTTAGTTAAGTTCCTATGTTGCTCAAAAAACAAAGTTTAAAGGTTTGCAAACCGTGGGGTTATTGATGAAGAGGGATGCGGGGACATCCCCAAGCTTATGACTTTGGTAATTCTTCAATATTCCATAGTTTGGTGTTCCTTCATTCTCTGTGAAAAAACTTCAACACAAAAACTTTCCCATTCTTTTCTGCGGTTAGACATTAGTACAATAGATAATATTTCCCAAGTGCTACTATTAAACCAAATAAAATTTTGTTTTTAAGTTACAGAAAGGTTGCTTAAATGGCCAACTTATAAATGAAAGGTAAGAACCATTAAAAATCAAATGAAAACGAAAAGAGGCCACTCTTGCAACAAAAGTCAGAATCTGTCCAGAAAAACAGCAGCTGGAAAACGCAATTTTTAGGTGCACTTAAACATGCCCGAAATTTTAGCCAATTTTTGTACATGCAGAGGATTAGGTGCTACAACATCAGTAATTTTTTCGTGATTTTTAGAGCTTCCAGTAAAATATGAAAAATCGCGCAATAAGCAGTAGATACCGAAAACAGAAAATCACTTTTTACATATGTATCAACTAAGCTAAATGGATAAAACTTGGTACTTTATTTTTGATAAACTAAGAAACCAGAGGCTAAGCAAGACCTAAACATGCTAGCTACAGCAAGGAAAACTCTAAATAAAAATCAAAAGTAAAACCCAAATAAAATTAAAATAAAGAACCAAACAAAGAAGCAAAACAAAAGAAAATATTTTTGTTATTTTGAATTTATAAGTGAAAGTAAAGAAGCAATCGAAACCAAATAAGGAGCCTAATAAAACTAAAGAAGGTAAAACCAAGACATATAAAAGCAATTATAATACAAGTTAAGACAATACATATCATGTGGACGGGTAATATAGAGTATGAACGAGACAACCTCATGTTAGTTGATGAATAGGGGGATGACTCGGGCATCCCCAAGCTTAGATGATTGTATCTTCTTGAATATGTTCTTGGGATGCACCTACACATCCCCAAGCTTGAGCTCTTGCGTCTTCTTATTCATCTCATATCACCATATTGATTAGATCTTATAAGCTACATCCACATAAAACTTCACAAAACTCATTAGTAGGGTTAGTACTCATTAAATAAAATCCACTCATGTTCAAGCATTGACAAGTTTTATAATTTTTACTCAACATTAGCCACTGTATATACTAAGGTGTTCATGATTTCCGTTGTCCGTCGAAAAACTAATGAAACTAACAACACCAAGTACAATATTGAATAAACAAAGAAATCTGTCAAAACTGAACAGTCCGTAAAGATGGCATTCAACGAGATAGTTAAGTAGCTCAAATCGAAAAACTTTAGTCTAATGAAAGAAAGATAATAATCTCAGGTTTATGCACAAAAATTTCAAGTCAAAATACTATTCTGAGATTTATCACGATTTTATTTACAGAGAAGCACAAAATCTGTCTAAACAGAACAGTCAGTAAAGATCGAATTTTTCGACCTATCTACGTACCTTAAATCAGAAAAAGTTAGTCTAATGAAAGAAAGCTAATAAGCATCACTTTGCACTCAAGAAATTTCAGATCAAGATCACGTTCTGGTGATTTTAAACATTTAATACGGTGGAGCACAGAAAATCTGTTTCTGGACAGCAAAGTAAAACTATCAACTTTCAATTAACTAAAGACTATAATTAGCATTTTATTTTTATGTACAGAGGTATATACACAATATTTACATGTTTTTAATGAAAAGCTTCCATGGAAAGATTTGTTTTGGTTTCATAGGCATGAACACAAGTGTTCAAGGTCGACCCCCATTTAACCATTACTCATCTTTCCAATCACTTTTCTTTTTGAAAACGTTTTTAGATAACAACTACACCTAATTTTTTTTGTAATTCGCATTCCCTATCCATAGTAAGATAAAGAACAACTTAATACTGAAAATAAAAACTACTTAGAGATAAAGCAAACAAGTGCACACAAGAACATTAACCTACGCTATGGCTCCCCGGCAACGGCGCCAGAAAAGGTCTTGATAACCCACAAGTATAGGGGATCGCGTGTAGCCTTTTCGATAAGTAAGAGTGTCGAACCCAACGAGGAGCTAAAGGTAGGATAAGTATTCTCTCAAGTTCTATCAACCACTGATACAACTCTACGCACACTAAACGTTTGCATTATCTAGAAATAAAACTACGGTAGCAATACGGGTATGAGAGTAGTTTTGCAAGATAATAAATACAAGAAAGTAAATGTTAGTGCTGCAGCAATAAAATACACTAAGTAACCATATACTAACAGTACCATGAGTGTGGAAAAGTGGTGGTAATTGTGGTGGCTTTGTCCAAGATTAATTAGTGAAGGTACTTGGTTCATTGTCTTCGATGCAGTTTTCTATGTGGGAGAGGCTAAATATACATGCACTCCACTACTTGGGATTACAAGTACTATATGATTGGATTGTTAGAAAGCATCCGCAAATACTAACAATGCATTAAGGTTTCCCCAACCATAGCCTTAAGTTCAAGGTCCTCTTACTCCCATACGTGCAACTAATCGGTTCGCGTTCTCAGGTTTCTGTCACTCCGGCAGAACTTCCCCCGCTTCGTTACAAATACTACCAACCCTAGGGTGTTTGATCCATGCGCGCACAAGTATAATGGACACCAAAGGACAGCACCATATAGACATACAACTCTAATGAACCTCATGCATTCAATTAAGCAATCAAAAGACAAATAAACTACGGAAACATGATGTAAATCATAGGATAAATATTATAGCATCAAACACCATGTTTACATAGGACGGTACAGAGGTTTGTGGGAGGATGAACCACTGAATACAAGGAGGAGATGGTGATGGAGATGGCGGTGAAGACGGCGGAGAGGGGCAGCGCGGCGGCGCAGGGCGGCGGCGGCGCCGGCGGTGCGGGGAACTCCTTTCCCCGCCGCCGGCAAGCTTGGGGAGCGCCGCCCCTTAGCCTCCCTCCTTCATGGCTTCTTGGGAGCCCTCCCCCATGGAGATGGGATCCATGGGGGAGGCAAAAACGTGGCTTTTGGTGGCTGAAATTCGTGGGTGGAGGAGTCCTCCACGAATTAGGTTTCCTCCCTTTATATATCTTCTCGGATTTCCGTCACCCCCTTTTAGGGTTCCACCAAAACGGGCCTACAGGCCGCGTCCGAACTCCGATTGGGCTGATCTCGGGCTTAAAATCTTCGTATGGAAAATTGTGACAACTTTCGTAACAGCCAGGTCTCCATTTGACGTCATCTTCGAGGGTCAAACTGGCAAACTTCGTAAAAAGTTCTCAGACAGATTTCAGGAAAGTCCCAATTCGACTCCAACAAGGTTTCCTCTTGTATTCTTGATAATTTCTACACATCAAAGAGTAAAACAAGAACATTGTGCACTTTTGCAACTATTAGTAGGTTAGTCCAAATAAATAATAAACTTAATATAAAAACAAGTGCTAAAAGCATAAAAATGGCATGAAACAATCAAAAATTATAGATACGTTTTGGACGTATCAGAGCCGCTCTTAAAAGTCTGGTTGGCAGGGGTCAAATTGTACTTTTCATTTTTCTGATTCGTTGACTATTAACAAACACCTCCCAAAACTTATTTTTACTCTCTTATTGATTTCAAAAACTTAAAAAGCTCTAGCACATGATTTAATCCCTGCTTCCCTCTGCGAAGGGTCTTTCTTTTACTTTTATGTTGAGTCAGTTTTCCTACTTATTTCTATCTCAGAAGCAAACACTAGTGTCAACTTTGGTGCAACAATTTTTATATGTTTGTATATTGCACTTATTATATTGCTTTGTGTTGACAAATATCCATGAGATATATATGTTGAAAGTTAAAAGCAATTGATGAAGCTTAAATCTTCCTTTGTGTTGGTTAAATACCTTTTACTTAGAATCTATTGTTTTATGAGTTAACTCTTATGCAAAACTCTTTGATGCTTGTCACGAAAGTACTATTCATGAAAAGTTTTTGCTTATATGATTCAGTTGTTTGCTCATTATCTACTTGCTAGCAAACTATAGACCATTGACCTGGATTACTTCATTCATAACATGTGCTTTACAATACTATTTGATCAAGATTATGATTGTAGCATGTCACCTCAGAAATTATTTTATTTTTATCGTTTTACGTACTCGAGGACGAGTAGAACTAAGCTTGGGGATGCTTGATACGTCTCAAACGTATCTATAATTTCTGATGTTCCATGTTGATATTATACCAACTGTTACATGTTTTATATACACTTCATAGAATTTTTATGCATTTTCTGGGACTAACCTATTAAAAAGATGCCACAGTGCCAGTTCCTGTTTTCTGCTGTTTTTGTATTCCAGAAAAACTAGTCTGGAAATATTCTCGGAATTGGACGAAACTTGGACAGAACCTCCTATTTTTCCAACACGTACACGGAGTCCAAAGGAGAGACGGAGGGGAGCCACGAGTCAGCCACACCATGGGGCAGCGCGGGCCCCCCCTCTGCCACGCCGTGGGGTGGTGTGGGCCCCACGGGCGTCTCCAGCCGCCGCCCTTTCGCCTATTTATTCATCTTCACGGGAAAACCCTAGACACCAGAGCCATTATCCACGAAAAGTTCCAGAGATGCCGCCGCCGTCAACCCTAGCTCGGGAGGGTTCAGAAGCTCTTCCCGGCACCCTGCCGGAGAGGGAAATCATCACCGGAGGGCTCTACATCACCATGCCTGCCTCCGGAGTGATGCGTGAGTAGTTCATCCTTGGACTACGGGTCCATAGCAGTAGCTAGATGGTTGTCTCTCCACTTTATGCTATCATGTTTAGATCTTGTGAGCTGCCTATCATGATCAAGATCATCTTATTGTAATGCTACATGTTGTGTTTGCTGGGATCCGATAAATATTGAATACTATGTAAAGTTGATTATCAATCTATCTTATATGTTATTTATGATCTTGCATGCTTTCCGTTACTAGTAGACGCTTTGGCCAAGTAGATGCTTGTAACTCCAAGAGTGAGTATTTATACTAGATAGTGGGTTCATGCCTCCGGTAATCTGGGAGAGTGACAACAAATTCTAAGATTGTGGATGTGCTGTTGCCACTAGGGATAAAATAACCGATGCTTAGCTTAAGGGTGCGCCGTTAGGTCTAATGCATTTGTTTACATTACGCACATTACTTAATGCGATTATCCGTTGCTTGCAACTTAATACCAACGGGGAACTCGGATGACAACCTGGAGGTGGATTATTAGTCATAGACGCTGTTGGATAACGGTCTATGTATTTTGTCGTAATGCCCACATGAATATCATAGTAATCATCATGTCATATATATGCATTGTCATGCGCTCAATATTTTGTCAATTGCCCAGCTGTAATTTGTTCACCCAGCATGTTAGTTATCTTTTATGGAGAGACACCACTAGTGAACCGTGGACCCCGGTCCATTCTTTTACACTGATAATACAACCAACTGCAAACATTGTTCCTTTTCATTCTCTGCAATTTACTACTGTTTTCCACACCATACGTTTAATCCTTTGTTTTCAGCAAGCCGGTGAGATTGACAACCTCACTGTTTCGTTGGGGCAAAGTAGTTTGATTGTGTTGTGTGCAGATTCCACGTTGGTGATCGAGTAAACGGCGCCACCAACAACCTTCAGAAGTGATTTCTTGCTCCTACTGGTTCGATTAAACCTTGGTTTCATACTGAGGGAAACTACTGCTACACTGCTTCATACCTTCCTCTTGGGGTCTCCGAACGAACGTGCGATCCACGTCATCGGCAGTCTTATGGGACTTGCGAGGTTGTTTAGCTTGCACACACTTGACACTTGGAACCTTTGACAGTAGTGAATTTCGAAATTAAATTTAAACTAGCTAGCCGCGTCATGCAACCAAAGTTAATATGACAAACTCGTGAATGCCAAATATTGGACTCAACCTCATGACAAATATGATTAATAACTTTAGTGCAAAAATCTGACAAAGATAGGCGGAACAAGGCTCCGCACTCATAGCCTTTGCCAACAAATTGTCCATACTTAGATATTACAACTTTATTGGACTCGAAAACCAACTTATAACCATCTCGACATAGAAGAGATCCGATGACGAGGTTTTTATTGATGAAGGGCACATGATGCATGTTTTTCAAGCGCACGATCTTTCCCGAAGTAAACTTCAGATCGACCGTGCCAACACCACGAACAAAAGCATGTGACCCGTTCCCCATCAGCACGGGTGAAGTTCTTGTGACCTGGTAAGAAGAAAACATGGAGACATCAGCACAAACATGTACATTGGCACCAGTGTCAATCAACCATTCAGGAGAATGACAAACTGAAAGGATGGTAGGAAATATACTGTACCCAGAATCCTTCATCTCAGTGTCGCCAATGACAACATTGGCAGTCTTGCCATTGGTGTCCAGTCCGCGCAGCTCATGGCGGTTGGGACAGCGAGGTGCCAGTGAGTTGGATCACCGCAAACATGGCATGATCCCTTCCTCGGTTTATTGTTGTTCTTCTTGAAGTTGGTAGGCTGTTTTGGCTTGTGCCTATCATCAAACTTGCCTTTGCCCTCAGATTTGCTCTTGTTATATTTGGGCTTGTGGGACTGCCGGAAATTCTTCTTCTGTACCATGTGGGCACTGGAACCAGCCTCAGCAACTCGAGCACGAGTGTCCTTTGCTCTCGCCTTCTCTTCCACGTCAAGAGACCCAATGAGATCTGAAACAGAAAACTCTTGCCTCTTGTGTTTCAAAGCAGTAGCAAAGTTGCTCCACGAAGATGGAAGCTTAGCGATAATACCACCGGCAACAAACTTATCCTGTAGATTACACTTGAAGTGCTCAAATTCTTTTGCGAGTGACTGTATCCCATGAGCCTGTTGTACAACAGAACGCTCACCAGTCATCTTGTAGTCATAGAATTGCTTCATGACGTACAACTCGCTGCCAGCGTCCGAGGCCCCAAATTTGGCCTCGAGCACATCCCACATATCCTTGCCGTTATCAAACGACATGTACGAGTCCACAATGGAGTCGTCAAGGATACTAAGGAGGACACTCTTGAAAAGAGTATCGAGCCTCCCATATGCCTCCAATTGTTCAGCATTAAGCTCGCCATCAGGCTTGCCTTTGGTGGCGGCATAGCAGTTACTGTTCTAGAACCAGTAAACTGCTCTCATGCGCCACCGTTTGTAAAGCACCCCTTTAAAGGGAAACGGCTTCGTTGACGCGAGAAAGCCAGATGATGCAAATTGCCTATAATCAGGTCTTTGGATTGTTGAAAATTTAAGCAATTTAGCATATGATTTAATTCGCGAAAACAGTAAACAAAATATGACTAGAATAATTAGAATTAAACTAATCATGTGATCTACCAATACAGTAGACAGACAGATGCGATCTACCAATACCGTAGATAAACAGATGAAATCTAGGGCAACTACTATAAGCAGAAACTCTAGCAAAATATGAAACAGGAAGATTAAGAACGCATACAGTGCAGCAGCAGAAGTGTTGGCGTTCACGTTGTCAGCCGTGTCGTTGATGAAGAGCCTGCCGATGTCGGGGAAGAAGTCGTCGTTGGGAAAGAACTCGAAGCCAGTAGTCGCGTGAGTGCGCTCCCCAAAAACCTGATCGCCCCTCTCCCGTACAGGATCACAAGAGGCGGGGTTTCGGAGGCCTACTGTCCCTTCAACCGGTGCACGCCGGAAGACGGGATGGAGAAGATTTGGAAGACGGCGGTGCAAAGTTCTGGAACTAGGACGGCGAGCGACCATGTGTTGCGTGTGTTCTGGCGACTAGGGTATTCCTCTGCTTATATAGCGTGAGTCGGGTAGGACGTGGGCGCAGCCCACGATCGAGTCGGTAACGTCTCCACGATCCAAAAGAATCGGAAATGGCAAAACAATTAACTCGTCCGTTAATTATTAATCAATGACTCAATAAATTTTCCCAGACTGCAAAACTATAACTCGGCTCGGCGTGATTTCCGCAACCCGCGGCGCGACGCGGCGTGTCGTGACGTGACGAGACGAGCGAGCGGCGGAGGAGGAGTGCGCGGGAGAGAGTCTTCTGTTCTCACAAGCACACCAAGTAGCACAACACTCCACCTTATAAAGTGGTGCAACTCTCTCCCAACTAGCAATGTGGGACTAAATTTGCGTTGCGACCATGTTTTGCGTGTGTTCTGGCGACTAGGGTATTCCTCTGCTTATATAGCGCGGGTCGGGTAGGACGTGGGCGCAGCCCACGATCGAGTCGGTAACGTCTCCACGATCCAAAAAAAAATCGGAAACGGCAAAACAATTAACACGAGCGGCGGACGAGGAGGAGGAGTGCGCGGGCCATGTGGTGCAACTCTCTCCTAAGAACACCAAGCGTGGGCCATGAGGAGGAGGAGGAGTGAGCGAGCCTTCTGTTCTCACAAGCACACCATGTAGCACAACACTCCACGTTATAAAGTGGTGCAACTCTCTCCCAACTAGCAATGTGGGACTAACTTTAGTCCCCAACCAGCCATATAAATGGGTCATGAGATTTTCAGAATTTTAATTGGGCCATGTACAAAAGCTGGGATTTAATTGGGTCATGGGCAAAAGCCCATAAAATTCCAACATTTAGGAACAGTATTAGATCATTTCCAATCCGAAAACCGTTTCGGACACAGCCAACAAATTCTATGACTTCTAATACCGTGGATGCATTTCACTGAGTGGAGATTTTGTGCTCCCGGGCACCATTGATTGTGTCGTTTTAAAAAATTGAAAAAAATATTTATAAATTTCAAAAAAAATCTGAAAAAATCCCAAATGTAGCAATTAATTTAGAGTTGGTGAGTTTGAAGATTGACAAAGACTCACATGAACCTAGTTGTTGACGAGCATTCTCTTAATCATAACTCAAAAGAGTAATATACCTTAATAAGGCTCACACATACCCTGCTATTAAAAAACAAACGGTACCATGCATGGCTGTATCGCTAACGAGAGTTCTCTCAGTTTGACTATTGAGAGCCGCTCAAATTTTTACCCAAATAAAATTAAAGGAGTTAGGAATGGGCAAACATGCAACAACTAGACTAGGCAAAATATCATAGCTTTCACGTATCAAACATTAGCAAGTCGATATGTCTAGACGGGGAAATACAATATGGGTTCGCAGCGACTTTAGTCACCCGTGAAATAGATGTATTTGAATTATATATGATTGTACAATATAACATTGACATGCTTTGTTTGATCTTACTAGGAATTTTCGTTTTAAATGTAGATAAAGTCAACCTTTGGAACATTTGGCTATGAATATTCTAAAAAATATTTCTATATGTACAAAAGAAATCATATACCTAAACTTATCATGATAAATATAAATTTTGTTTCGATCTTGGGCATAAAATAATTTGAAATATAAAGAAGTACATCTAAATTAGTGGCCATGGTAGGTTGGGTCCATGTACAGACCAACAACTTTCGGGCACTTGACAGAGTATTCCATCCATTCCAAAATACAAGGCAATAAATATAACTGTGGAAAAAGTTTTTAAAACTTTAGGGACTAATTTATTAAAAATATATAAGTAAGTATACCGTTGTTACATTTGTCTTGCAAAATATGTTTATATCCTAATTTTATAGACATGTTATATTTATATATCATAGTCAAAATCGTACATAATGACTAAAAAAATAAAGCACGTCTATGTAATTAGAATAGAGGAGCATAAAATACATATTACGTGAGGTGGTCAAAACTCAAAAGGGTTAATCACAGGGTGCGGTAGTGCCTACACCATAAGTTATAATTTAAAACAACCACCTGTTCAAATAATCAGGAGCAGCCGCCGGCAGTCTTATTCCAGGATTAGATCTCCTAGGTAGCCCATATCCAGGGGAAAATAATTCTAGGTTTTACTGTTTTACGACAAGTGCCAGCACCTGAATACCATTTTGTGGTTGGCATTAATCTGACCAAGAGCTGATAATCGGTTTTGTACTGGGTGTAATCATTATCTTAAAGCAGTGGTACTGAAATTATTACATTATTCTATTGCCAAGAACAGTGGAATCACTGTGCTACAAAATTTGGTCCCGAATCTGCATTTTTTGCGAGTTAATTGCACTGACGGTCACACAACTCGTCGGTATGTGCACTTAAGTCACACATCTGGAGAACGTGATTTTTTGGTCACACAACTGAACTTTTGGTGCACGCTGGTCACTAACCCCACATGTCAGTCCGTTTTCTGTTTTCCGATGCTGACGTGGACACATAATTTTGCAAAAAAAAAAACCTGTATGTTTGGATATTTCGCAAAAAACTCCCTGTAATTTTGACCCGATTTGGTTTTTTTTTGCGAAATGTCCAAAAATACAGGGGGGTTTCTGCAAAATTACGTGTCCATATCAGCGTCGGAAAACGGACTGACATGTGGGGTTAGTGACCAGCGTGCACCAAAAGTTCAGTTGTGTGACCAAAAAATCGCGTTCTCCAGATGTGTGATTTAAGTGCACATACCCGACGAGTTGTGTGACCGCCAGTGCAATTAACTCATTTTTTGCTAAGCAGATCAGGGAGCGGATCGTCTAATTAAGCCGACAATTTCCCAGGTAGCCTTTCTTTTTTTTTTTTTTTTTTTTTTTTTTTGAAATTCCTCTTCTGAGAATACAAGTTGTAGTATCTGATCGGACATACAGGCACGCACACCACACTCACACACACCACACGCACACCCCACCTATATGTCTAAACAAGACCTACAACCTATATCCCTAAACCGTCCTGAGAGACCTATCCGAAGACCAGCGCTCCGGGACCGACGGGCACGTCGACCTCGCCTGTGGCACGTGGACGTCGAGAGGCACCTGCGAATATACACTGTTCCAAATGAACAGTGTTGCTACAGTGTTCCAGGAGAACAGTGCAGCACAGTGAGACACCCAGCAAGTTCGCTCCAGCGGGAGTCGAACCGTGGGCGGGCTGGCCAGCCACTGCTGTGCCTTGCCATCGCGCTACAAGCGCGTCCTCAGGTAGCCTTTCTTCTGACAACAAAATGACGCTCGTTCCAACTATGTGACTAACAGAAAAGGAATGCACTCATTGTTTCGATTCGAGTCAAAGTGCACAAACAATGGGATTTACTGACTAATGATAAGATTTTTAAGATTGGTCAGCGATAAGACTATGAGACTGCTTATAACCAGCTAGCATTGCATATCAAGTATCGATCCGACAGGATCAAGTTGGACGCAATCGGTGATGTCTGATGGATGGATGGATGGATGGAGGCCACAACTTTAGATTTTGCTTTACAAAGTAGTGCTTCCAAGTTCCAACTAACCAAATTTAGCACATGGGAAAAATTGACAGAAGATTGACACGCCTAATATAGCTCGTACTTAGCTAGCACCAGCACTTACAATTAGTGGGTGAGAGTGGCACAACGCATGGAGACCTTCGGCTGCCAGAAGTGCTTCAGGGTGCTCATAAAATAGAAAAAAAATATATGTATCACTCACGTGTAGGCACGGTCGAAATTGCAGGCGCCGTTGATAAGATCTGCCGATCGATCGGCACTGGCAAATCGAACCCCACTGTTACACACTTACACCTAGCAGCGTCTTTGGACTTGGTTCCATGATACTGTCTATCTAAAATGGATTGTTTGGTCGACCCCAATTGGGTAGGCAACCACTAAGCTTCAGGGCTCTTTTAATTCATAAAAAAAGGACTTGAAAACTTCCGCTCGGGCGGCTCGCGCGAGCCGCTCCAGCGGACCCCAAACCCTAGAAAAAAAAAGCGGCGCCGATCTCCTCTCTCCGGCCGCTGGCGCCGGCGGTGGCGGCCGCGCCCGGCCGGCAAAGACGGCGGGTGAGGCGGGCGCGCCCGACGAGCTCCCTTCGCGCGGAGGCGGGGCGTCAAGCGGGCGGCGCTGGTGGCGGTGGCTACGGTGATGTGTGCGGCCGGAAGACGCAGGGGAGGCGACATCGACGTTCAGGGGCGGCACAACGGCGGTTCTAGCGGCGGTGGCGGCGCCGGGAGCTGCCGGCAAGGAGATGGGTGCGGTGGCGCCCCGGGCCCGATCTGGGCCCGATGCGGGTCGCGCGAACGGCCGGTTTTTCTCGCCTCCGACTCTGCTGCTCGGTCTCGATCCAAGGTTGCTGGCGTGGCGACGGTGCTGCGGGTTGCTGGTCTGCTTGGAGGTCTCCGGGAGGCCGGTAGGGTGTTGCGGCCATGGCCGCCTCGTTTCTCGAGCTCTACCGCATCTGGGCCTTGTCTGGTGCCACGGCTAGCCATGGGGGCTGCCGGTGGTTGACATGGTGGTGGAGCCTCCTTCCTCGTCTTGCCCTCTTCAGCGGTGCGCGGAGCTAGGACGCCGGGGCGGCGGCCCTGGACGGTGGGAGTCCTTTGGTTGGCGGGCGAGCCAGGGACTCAGGTGCTGGTAGGTGACCTCGGCCACAGGGGTGGCGGGGTGGCTGGCGTGTGGCTTGCGGTGACAGTGGCTTGGGTGTCGCTTGTCGATGCTTGGTGCCCCGTGTAGAAGGCAGGGAGAGTTTGCCGGGGGGAAACCCTTACCCTCGGTCTTCTCGGGTTGCGACGGCGGCGTCCACGGACGTCGTTCCCTTCTTGAAGGCGTCGTAGCGGCTTCTCTTGGTCCTTCTTCGCTCCGGATGAAAATCCAAGGTCCTCGGACCGGGCGGTGGCGGCGCTGTGGCATCGTGTGCTTCTTAAAGACACCGCCTTGGAGTTCACGGCAGGTTGCTTTCCGGAGGTGCTGTGGCGTTGTGCGTCGAGCTCCCTCGGGCAAAGCTTGTACCTTGTTCTGCACCTCGGTGTTTCTTGTGCAGGGTCTGCTGACTGAGCCTGTCTGCCTTTGCGGAGAGTGGCGTTGATGATCCTGCTGGCGGTGCTCCTTGGTTGGTGTAGTTGGTCTCGGCGGTGTGCCGTGTGCGTTGGTGTGCCCATGCTCTGGGTGAGCTCCGGCCCGATACCTCGGCCCGTCCTGCTTGTGCTCTCCCTCTTCGGCGTTGCTCGCCTTTGGTGTTTCAACTGTAATCTCGACGGTAGCTCTGTGTTTCTGTGTGAGTGTGCAACACTTTGTTGTAAGCTGGGTTCAGCACCTTGTACTCTGTCGCCGTTCTTGGCGTTATTAATTTAACGTTGGGCCTTTTGGCCTTGTATCTAAAAAATTCATAAAAAAGTAATACGATTCTTTGAGGATACGAATTCTTAGGATTTTTTTCGTAAAAATATATTTTGATTCTTTTATTTGAGATTTTTTTACTCTGACTTGGAAGAAAGTTTTCATCCACTGAAAGGTCTTGTTTCAATAAATGTGTTTTTAATGTGGTGCTAATTACCATTCGATGTAAATTATTGTACTTTTCCTATCATATTGAATTGAAGAGGACATGACACTCCTAACGTGTGTTTTACTATTCATGTGCTCTAACAATCATGTGAATAAAAAAAGCCTCAAATCTGTGAAAAGCTAGCGACTACATGACAAATTCAACTCTTATATCAGGTTCATAAAAGCCAATAAAAAATTCACGAGAAAATAGATGATTGTGATTTTTTTTTGAGCGAAAGGATGAGTAGAAACACATGTGTGGAATTTTGAGGAACATTCCCTTTTTTTTCTATAATACTCTAACAGAGAGTTACATTTATACCAAGTTATGTGAAGAACCGTATGGTAACTTAATTTTTGATTTGTCTCCAGCTTGTAAATGATCATATTTCTTCATCAAAATCCATATGTATATGTGTCTAACTCTCTACACACCTGAATCTTTTAGAACCTATAGCCATTTTTTCTGACATTCTAACTGTACATTTTTTAGTGCGCAAACACCTCACGAGCAAAAATACTTTGTTTACAATTAAAATACAAAAATGAAATAAAAAACTTTTGAAGGATTGACCCGGGTCTGTGGAAGCTAGACGTAGCAGCAGGCAGGCCCGGGCCCACAGTGGTGCCAAGTGTGCCGCCCGCACAGGGCCCACGAAATTTGGGGCCCCAAAATTTCTATAGGTAACTGTACATGAGAATAAACTTAGCTGTATATAAAACGAACCGTATTTCGGTCAAGTGGTTCCTGCTTGCAGGAAGCACCAGTAGGTTTTGTGTTCGAATCCCCACTCCATCATTATATATTTTTAATTTTAGATCTTTTTACAGCTGACAGGTGGACTCGCATGCTGGACAACACCAAGATCGCATGTCATTATACAATTTTAATTTTAGATCTTTGTACAGATGTTGACAGGTCGACTCGCATGCTGGACAACACCAAGATCGCATGTGTCAGAAGAAAATACATAGGAGTCGAAAATATAAAGAGTCATTTCGCAAAAATTACAACGACACATGTCAGCTCCAAAATTATTTTGAACCTGTTGGCTCCAAGAAAGTATACACTTAGCAGGTAACTAGGCTAGCCCGCTGGATCGAGCGCGCTGAGCCACATCTTGGACGAGTATCGATCAGCTCGATCGATCGCAAAATTCTAGCGATTCCCCGGTCGTGTCGCATGCCTCACGACAACGTCGCGACAGGCCTTGCGTCGCGATTGCTTCGCTAGTTCGCTCGGCCTCTCACGATTCCCCAGGCCGCTCGCCGCCTCACCCGAAACAGGAACAGCGGAGCGAACAGAAGACAGACTACCAGCGACAAATCGATCGCATCCAGACTCTAGAGCGCCGGCGACACTTCCTCTTTTGGTTCGCTGATCGCGAAAACATGTACGCTGTAGCGAGTCTTCCTTTCTGGTTAGCTTTTGGCAGATTTGAATTATTATGGGGAAATATCAGTCCGGTTCTAATAAATGCAAGAGAAAAGAAAAGGAATATAATTTAGTTAAATCTTAAAAAGGTCCTAAGTATATACCGTAAAAGGTTTACTGCACTATTCTATACTAGATCTCTATCAAATGGGGAGCATAGTGATAGAGTTTGGCTTGTCTACTCTATACTAAATACTTGTTTATTAGATCAAACTTTCCTCTGAGATAGGGCCCGTTTTGGAGTTTCGCACAGGCCCCGGATTTTGCCGGCCCAGCCCTGGCAGCAGGTGGGTGTTGCAATCCAACCAAAGATTGCGTGCACTCAACATCATGACATGAGCATCATCACCAACACACACTCGAACTATTGTCACTGTGACATGGATACGCGTCTGACTATTAGATTTGCAGTGATCCGGATTGTGATGGTTCCTCACTAATTTCTGTGTGGATAAAGAGGTGTAGATCCACGTGTTGACCGTCGGTGTGGTTTCATTAGCTCTCTCCCATGCAGTAAAACTGAAACTTTTTTTTTTGACAGAGAGTTTTTATTGGCTTATAACGATGCGCAAAGACGATATAGTCGGAACGAATTCACATGTTGGCTCTGCATAAAAATATGCATATATGTTTAAACACAAATATGCATGCTGCACGTCGATGATCGAACGGGTAAGGATTCTCAGAACCGTGATCTGATGGCTCATGATGAGCTGCGATTTCCAGACCAACATAACTCCTTATATATAGTACTCCCTAATAGGGGTTTCCATGCTTATCTCCAAAGTAATCCGTGGTAGGTCATGTCATGTCCAAATGCTACACCACAGGTAGGTCTAGATCCCCCAAGTCAAATCCATGGATACTGTTGCTGGATTTGGATTGGCATTTCGGCATAACCCAACGTGCTGAAGATACGTTGTATGATGGATGGGAAATGCAATGCCACTCAAAGATGCAGAGCAGGTACAGATGGTGTCCATACCGAATTCCACTCACTTGATCAAGATCATGACAAAATCGTGTTTTTATTCTTTGGAAAAAATATGTGTTCTTGCAAAGAATTTCAGTGTTGAGACGGGCTAGAAGTAGAGAACGTGTCCAGTGCTTCTACCACCCTTTGACATGCTCCACATCCAATGTTTTCTATCGATTACTAGCCCTGGGATTTAAGTTTATGATTTTTGCACGTCATTTATTGTTTTTCTGAAGAAAGAGGAAAGCACATTTTGTTTTCTTCTGGAATACTAGTTTAGTGCTGCTTTGGGTAGAAGATAGATGTATATAGATAGGTTTGGATCTTCTGGTGCTAGAAGTATAAGATTAATGCTAACTGCATATGCATCTATCTATACCTATATCAAAGCTGACCCTCAAGCCCTCCGCTGGGCATGAGCAGTGATACAGTAAAGCACTTTCTACAGTACCCCGTGTGTAGCACTTTTTTTTTCTTCCCAGAAAAATAAAAGACCACCCCTTACGGCCTCCCTAGCTGCACCACGTCACGGCACTGTAGGTTGCTACAGTACCGTGCTCTACAGTGCATCGTGTACTGTAGCACTCTACAGTACTGTTTTTTTTTTCCTTTCGCGATAATATACACATGAAATATATGCGCGCCGACAAGTAGATTTCATTCCCAAGATCGGTTTCGAGATTGGTCGACACTACCTTCTTAATTTTGGATCTAAACTCGCAAAAACATTTGACGAATTTTGTCAAATTCGTCGCACTCAGTCATCCGTTTAAATTTCCCTTTCACAAGTAGACGATTATTATCCTTCCGAACAATTTTCATGTTTTAACCTTTTTGTTTTGACGGACATAAATATATTTCTCTCCAATCTTCAAATTTGTTATATTTTAGTCTGTGAAAAAAAAACATACTCTGACAGATTTAATTTTTTTGAATCCGGGTATTTGGATCCAGAAATTTATCTTTTATATCTAGCTTAGAGTAGCATTTTTATTACCTGCCTGTCATGTATAAAGTTTTCATGAACCAAATTATATACCTACAATCTCAGTTAATACCTCATTTTACAAAACTACGTCACATAACAATACAACAGGCGCGGCAGTGGTCGACATAACCATCGTGGCCATTGCTGATATCAACAGCTAACGTCATTAGTAGACCAGTTGCCAGCCTTTTAATATTTTGAAAAATGATTTATAATTATTAAAACTCTGACAGTGGGTCCAGGTTGTCATAATTTTAAACTTTCCTAACAATTTCACAAATTTGTCCAATTTTGCAAATTCAATAACTTCTGATCCATGATTCATAAAAATGTGTTCAATATACCAAAATATTTAGAAAAAATGGATTCTATCTACTTATGATCAATTATGTTATCTATAATACCAAAATATTGCAGAAACCGAATATTTTATCTATAATACCAATTATGTTATCATAGACCGTGAAAGTTAACTAACGGTATTCTAATTCCGTATGTGTATATATATACATATATCTTACTACCTATATATAAACTTTATGTATATGACCATATTTTAGAAAGAATACTTTACGCATCGTCATAAAATACACTTTAAATTACGCAGCAAAATTAACACCACGGGCGAAATTGAACATTTCAATTTAGTAAATATTTGGATGTAATCTAGATGAACTTTCTTCAAATATGGAATTCAATTCAATAAATGTACATCGAACATGTTTAAATATTTTGAATTGGTGAATATTTGGACAAAAAACTAATGCACTTCCTCTAATTATGGACTTAAATTGAACATTTCAATTTGATAAATATTTGGATGTAATCTGGATGAACTTTCTCTAAATATGGAATTCAATTCAATAAATGTGTGTTCCCACTAAATTAAATATTACTGAAAAATAGAAACATATTTGAACATTTCAATTTGCTAAAAAAAAATTGGAGATACTCTAAAATATATCAACATGTTCACAAAAATATATGCTAACTACTTATGGCATAATGCAAGCATATTTGAACATTTCAGTTTGGTGAACATTTAGACACAATCTAAATGAACTATGGAGTTAAATTAAAAAATTATGTCGAAATACAAACATATTTGAACATTTTAATTCACTAAGTATTTAGACATACTCTAGACGAAAAATTCCAACGGATTTCAACATTTTTCGAATTACAACGGGTGACGCATGTCGCCGCACCAAATTTCACTAGTATGTATATTAAAGGGAATCAATTCCTTGTGTCTTGAGTTATGTGACATGTGGCTGTGGGTAGCATGCAATTTCCAGCCACAGCTTCATGATGGGACACAGAATGATTAGCTCTAAACAAAGTGGGTGAACTCTTGTTCGACGCAGCCTATATTAATTATTTAAAACTGAATGTAGAGAGGAATTGGAACACTAGCTTGGAGTAGTAGTACCACTTAATTACCCCAACTGGTACTAGCTGGCATACTTAGCCACATTTTTTCTATTAGACATTATTCCAGCATTAGCCTGCAGGTTCAGCTTTGATTAGGACAGGCATATAGATTGTGGGATGAACCTTCTTTCCATGATAGGCAAGGTGGTGCATAGACACATTAATGGGAATATTTAACATTCAACAACATACAATTAATATACTCACAATTGGAGTACCATTAGCTAACCTTGGTAGGAGAGGAAGAGCAAATATTGCTTTGGGTATCTCACACTGAAATTGTTCCCCAAAGTGCGCATGCCATCATCAGGGGTAAACTTTAGCTTTGCATAATAGTTGCACTTGTCTTGTTCATAACCAACTACTAATACTAATTTACTGCGGAACACAAGAGAATAAACCTTGTTTTCTTTTTTGTACTTGCATAAACCCCTTTTGACTTGGAAATTGAACGGAAGCATCTGTACTTGATTAGCAACAAAATGCAGGACACTGAGCATCAAGATAAAGGAGACCGAACATAAAACATATAAAAGTTGAATTATCTATGCCATCAAAGATAATAATCGAGGATACATGGCCCCCAACGTCCACTTGTCAGGCTTATCTGTGATGTTATTTTTTTCAAGTTGTACTTCTTTAATTTTATTTTCACAAGGGTACGATTTTGTACATCTTCACAATGGCACCAAGAATATTTTTTTCCATATTCAGAGAGCAGATGATCATGGGACATGGAAGGATGCACTAGATTTGGATCGCAGAACAGATATTAACTGCATAAAAAAGAAGGAAACGGACAAAGCAAGAAAGGTATAGGTCGGCAAATTCTCTGAAGTGAACGGAACAGGATTCGGCAAACGTTGTGTCAACTGACGGAGGAGACTCTGCAGTTGACAAAGCTACTTGCGAGCATCTGGTCTACCACCCCCATCCCGGTTAGTTGAAGGTATTTTGACTGATATTTGCGGCGAGAGAGAACATATTCTTCTTCCAGATGAACAGAGCGAGATCGCGAAGTCGCGAGAAGCTGAATCGACTGATATTTGCTGGGAAGCCTTGTCACTGAAGGTTCCACAAATTTTGTAGTGGTTATCACTTACCAGTCGATGTCTGAAAGACTGGGCATCTGAATAATCCTTCCCAATCTTCTGAAAGAAGTGATAAACTGTCGCAGAACGAAGCGGACGAGAATGAAAAGACGGTATAAAGGCATAAATGAGTGGACTGAAAGTTTAAAGGAGATTAAGGTTGAATAGAAGCACGAGCTTTGCATGGACTCAGCACACTGTACTGACAATGCGAAGCGGATTATATGCTAAAGCAGAACAGGACCAGTTTCCAACAGGATGCAACGAACTGAAATCGAGATACATTACACGAACAAAACTGAAGAGGACAAGTTACACGAACCCGTCCGATCAGAATGGAATACAGTGTAGTTGAAGCAACAAGAGATGTGCCAGGAAGGGTCATCGAAAAGGTGGAAAATCATACAAAGAGGAACAGATGAGCCGCTACTCGGTTTGAAAGAACCAATGGTTCGGCCATGGAAATTGGAAAGATGCTCTAGTTTCTAGCACAAAGATGTTGGATAACACCACCAATTCGCATAACAATACAAGAGATATATCCCATTCTTGCTGTTCCGGTGATTCAGGGCATAGAATGCTTTAGGACAAGAATACACTTTAAGGAAACATGGTATTGCACTGAAGCCTGTTGTAAGTCTGCCAAACAATGGTCTCTACCAAAAATTTGCAACTACACATGGTATCTACCAAGGAGAATTTTCTTTCTAGCAGTATGAATTGTCATTACAACCCCACCAGAAAATTACAAGCCAAAGGAGTCAAAGTGACCTAGGTAACACCTAGAGTGTTGCAAGATCCATGTGAACATCCTTTTGTAGAATCACCAGCTCTCTGTTCCTACCTAGGTAGAACAGCACCCTCTCTTCGTGTTACCAGATGAATCAGCGACGTTGATGGTAGTTCCTTGAATTGGAGGTCCACTGCCTGCTGCCTCTTGGGCAGCAAGCGCCTTCTTGCTTATGATCTGATGAATGTCAGAAAGGATAGTTTGAAATGCCTTCTCGACATTCAAGGCTTCCAGTGCTGAGGTCTCGAGGAAGGATAGCCCTTCCTTCTCTGCTAATGACTGACCCTCTTCCTCTTGGACTGACCTCAGGTGGTTCAGGTCAGATTTGTTACCAACCATCATAATGACGATGTTGGAGTCAGCATGGTCGCGAAGTTCACGAAGCCACCTATTTATGTTTTCAAATGTCTGCTTCTTTGTTATGTCATAGACAAGAAGTGCTCCCACAGCTCCCCTGTAGTAAGCACTTGTGATTGCACGGTACCTCTCTTGACCAGCAGTATCCCATATCTGAGCTTTAATCGTCTTTCCTTCTATCTGTAATCATAATTTCAAACTTGATCAGAATAGCTAATATGACTAAAATGGTAATTCCCACAGTATCTCAGGGAAGTGTAAGCTTGGAAGTTTGCTTGCTAAAATAAACTTATCAAAGACAGAGACAGGGCAACATAGAAATAAGCAAATGGTCTCATATATTCAAAAACCTGTGCAAGATGACGAAACTCTCTGCCGGTACCAGAGCAGGAATATGATAAAATTAAAGAAGTGCTAAACTTCACAACTGAATGTGGTCTTTAGGATGTAATAAACTCAAAGAACCTAAGGACATAAACAGACCATGTTTCCAGACATGAACATTACAATGCCTGGTTCACGGAATGATTGTAAATGAAGTTCTCACATGCTTTGTAAATGCACCAGCCATCAACATCATTCAAGTGATAGTGAAAATTTTATTTGCTGTGCCAGTTTATAAACATTTGTTTCAATGGAACTGATCTTCTATAAACCAGTGCAAAGTTAGGTGGTTGTAGGCAACAAGCAACTGTAACATAAGACAGCAAGCAGTTTATAAGACAACAAGCAAAGTTTATGGAAAAATGATAAATCACATGTCAAGGTATAATAAACACAAAAAAGTGGAAACCATACAGCTAATGTTTTAGAGGGAAACAAAATAAAGAAGTTTGTAACATAAGATTCATGTGTGGATGGACTGACAGGATTTTGAAAAGATTAACAGCTTACTGAAAGACACATCAGCTTATGTGCGTCAAGGTAATTGTCACTTTATATATCTACACTATTAGTACTTCCATGGAGCAGTACAAAATTTCCACCCCATCCATAAATTAAGAAGACAAGTCAAAACTGGCAATTGCAAGTTTAAACTAGCATCTTTAGGGTCAGGAACTTTCAGTAAGATTTATTCCAGTAGCTGGACACTAGCTCAAAATATTTATAAAGGAAAAAAAGGCACAAATCTTTCTGCAAGGAACTCGTCATATTTGTATAGCTGCTCTCTGTTATAACTCTAGTTGCAGAAGAGCCAAGATAGGAAGAATTCTTTGATTGTGTGTAATGCATACAAATTATGGGCGACATACTATCTGCAAGAACTAACTATCCATACAAATTTTCAGTCCCTATTGATCAATTAAATATGCACATGAAAACGAGATTTGGATCTGGTTTACATTGCTACCAAGCATTGCAGTGAATGAACTCGGTCCATCTTACGCAGTCAATTCGAGGTTCTCCTGATCACAACTTAGATGACACATGCAAAAAGACCATGAGAGATTCCATGATCGTTCCCATCTTATTCTTCAGAAATTGGCATAATTTGGAACGATCTCGATTTTAAAAAACAGGTCTATCGCGAACCTACCATAAGTAGGTGCAAAACGCATCACAGGGTGCTACGACCGTGGCAACAAAAAACACCCTAGATCGTGATCGCGAGAAGGGGACGGGGTGTGGGGGCAAGATACCTGGAGAGTACGGGTGGCGAACTCGACGCCGATGGTGGACTTGGACTCGAGGCAGAACTCGTTGCGGGTGAAGCGGGAGAGGATGTTGGACTTGCCGACGCCGGAGTCGCCGATGAGCACGATCTTGAAGAGGTAGTCGTACTCGTTGTCCACCCGGTGCGCCATGTGTGGCAGGACAACAACCGCCGCCGCGGATCCTGCACCAACCACGTACGCGGCCGAGATCCAGCCGAGACGGGGATCAGTCGGTAGGCGAGGGAAACGGAGGAAGGGATCGACCGAAGCGCGGGATCGGCGCGGGCGAAATTGGGCGTACCTCGGGTCTCCTGGATTTCGTCGGCGGCGGACGCGGAAGGTACGCGGCGGACGCGGAAGGTACGCGACGGAGGGGAGGAGGAGGTGGGGAGAGTGGAGGAAACAGAAACGAAACGAGAGGCGGAGTGGGCGGTGGTGGGTATACAGCGAGGCAGGAAGAGGAATTATTGTAATTTATTTAGGAAAGAATTATTGAATAATTAGTTTACCGTAATCATTAGAGAATTCCTTGTTTGGCCCTTCCTTAAAATTGTCTTCCCTATTTGGCCTTAGAAAATAAAATATTTCCAAATTGATAACTTAACTTCATTTCGTTCCTAATATGGCCTCTAGTGCATTTTAGCACTAAAAAGACTTTTTGCCCCTGATAAATTATGTGATCAAAATTCAGAATTACAACACGAGCGCGTTCAGCTGCCGATCTTCGCACGCCGTGCACCGCACTAAGCCTGTAGGCAGGAGTAGTGTATGGCGTTGCCTTCTCCTCCCGGCCGACGGCCGGCGCGCGCCTGCGACCGGGGCGTGTCCCGCGCCTCCAACAGGAAAGGAAATAATCAGCTGTACACGTACCATGAATGGCCATGCATGCATAATGGCTGCATGTTCGTTCAGCTCCTGGGAAGATGGTTCGCCGCCGGCCAAGCGTAGTGGCCGGCAACAGCACATGCGCCGCTACAGCTGCTCGGCACGCAAGAGCAGCGTGTGCAGACGATGACTTCTTCTCCGCCTGAGTCTGCCTCATAGAATTCTTTTACTGGCCTGAATTTTGTGTCACATAATTTATCAAGGTCAAAAGAGTCTTTTTAATGCTCAAAATGCACTAGAGGGCCATATTAGGAAAGAAATGAAATTAAGGTGTCAAATTGGGAAGAATTTATTTTCTAGGGCCAAATAGGGAAGAAGATTTTAAGCAAGGACCAAATAAGGAATTATCTCTAATCATTATTAGGTAAATAGTAATGATTTGTAACAATCTGGCCCTGGTTTGTAATATGTAGGGAAACAAAACTAAATAACATTGGAAAGATTTTTTTTTTTTGCTTCCCACCGAAGCACTGCATGCCTAAATTGCACTGAATTTATTAGTTTCCTTTCAAGACATGATTTCGTTTCCAATAAATCCGAAAAAGCTAGATTAGTCATGGAAAATCCGGGAAAGCTAGATTGTGGAGCAGTTAATTGCCTATCCCACTAATTACTAACGGTTACGGAAGCATGCAATCTGGCACTGATTTCACATATATAGTCGCGGGGCTGTTGAAAATCCGACGTCCAATATGCTTCCAATTGTACGGTCTGGCCCTGATCCGATGGGAAGCCATACATACATCGGCGTCCGATTCTCTTACAAATCCGACGTCCAATATGCTTCCAATCGTAAGGTCTGACCTGGTCCGATGAGAAGCCATACATCGGCGTCTGATTCCTAGCAGCTCCCTAATCATTACTGTTTTATTTTTGAAAGCACCATAATCATTACTGTTATTACTGGTTAGGTTAAATCATCCTTTATCAATCTATTTAATTACTTTTATTTAATAGATTTAAAAATAAAAATATCCAGGTACTCCTACGACTTTCAGCATGTAGGCGGACCAAAAAGAATAATGGACCTAGAAACGTCTAGAAGGACAAAGTACGAGCTGAAGTAGTTAGAGTAGGGAGAGCAGTTTTAATCCCGAGTTCATATGCTCCTGTTTGAGTATAAAATTTTAAAAATATATAATTTAAAAAAAATCATAAACAAACATGTCTCGGTGTTCTACATATACGTACAAAATTTCGTAAAGAAATAATACTTTTTGTGATCTGTGCAAAAAAAAAATAGTGCTTACAAAGATATTTTTAAATCCTATGTTGGGCACTGATATATGTATTTTTCGCACAGGGCACCAGAAATGTCTTCACAGAACCTTGCACGTATGTAGAACTTTTAAATATGTTTGTCCCTGATTTTTTTTCAGAATTTTTTGAAGTGTTTTTCTATTTTTTTCGAATTTTGTAATGAAACAATAGCATATGAGCTCGTGAACTATATATATTGAATTTCTGGGATGATAAGTTCTTTAAAATCTCCATAAAAAATCCACTCGATTCATAGCATTGGGGCGTTTGACGTTGGATCCTCCACTATACTGAATCATACGCCGCCACTCCGTGGGAGCGGGAGGAGGTGAGTGCGAAGGAGCAGTACCAGGCGAAGGTGGTGACAAGACAACTATGTCGATGATGACGGAAAATGAGCTCCCAATGGGACTTAGAGGCACGCTTTATTAGGGCACGAATATGACCTAACTTGCTGATATTTTAAGTGAGGGACAACGGTGATCTTGTGATTAGGAGTGGATTAAAATGATAATGGCAGGAGTATTGACCAGGTCGGCGTCGTTCGTCTAGAAAAACTCATCGCTGTTTTGCAGCACCGTAGGATCCGTGTCACTGACAAACAGTCTCCCTTCCTTGTACAGTTATACTCCATCGTAACTGCTGCTTAAGGATTTTAATTTCGTAGGACAGAGATGCGGTATGTTATTTACTTGGGCGGTGCAGAAGGACTTTCAGCATCAGTGGATTCAGTCTGTCCGAACTGGATAGAAAACAAACTGGTCCGCTGGTGGCCCAGCTCCTCCAGCGGACACCTCTGACGCCGGCTTCAGTACCACGGGTATGTGCAGCAGCTCACCTCTGTCCGAACATGATCCACCAGCGGTGACTGAGCAGGCTTGCAGAGCACCTTCCATCCATGTACCGTCAGAGGTGATTTTCAACCAGAGTTGACATCCATGTACTGTCAGAGGTGATTTTCTCCCAGAGTTGCCCCATTTACCCCTGGAAACAAAAGCCATTTCTATGAGATTATAAAGCCCACAAAACTGCACAAGTATGAACAGAAAATTTCTTCTTACTTACTCAAGTCAGGCCCAAGTTGGAATCCAACGACATCAAATAAAAGTTTCCACATCTGCAGACTGCAGGAACATTGTGCATTGCGTGGTCGATTCTTTTCTACCACAGGATAAATTTATGTCTCTGTAACAATTAAAATCCTTAAGTCATCCCACAATCTGATGGTCAGGTTCATTAACACTTATCTAACGGTTATTTTCTTAAGCGATTTGCGATTTGGGTGTACCATTCTCTCGCTACACTTGGCTCTATTTTATGAAATCCACGCCCATTCGTGTTTTTCGTGCTGACTCGGCTGGTACACTTATCTAACGGTTATTCGTGTTTTTCGTGCTGACCCTCGCTACAGGAGCTACAGGATAAATTTTATGAAATCCCACAATTCTTAAGCGATTTGCGACACAATCTGACAGCAGCGACAAGCACCACAAACAACTGTCCTCAGAGAGTCAAGTTGACGCCAGATGGCAGAGCACTGTGTGTAGAACTCATCAACAGTAGAGTCACCCTGCTGAAGATCATGCTCCTGACGCACTACAGAAAGGTAGAGAGCATCACCAGAGGGCTGATAGCGCTGACAAAGATAAGTCCACATCGCAGCAGCAGCGCCCAGCCCCATAAACTCAGAGGCAAACTGGGGTAGTACACTAGCAGTGAGGACGGCAGCAGCACGAGCATCATCATTGCACCACTGGGTGTAAACAGACAGAGCATCCCGATAGATGGAGAGAGACTCCGAGTAATCCGATACCTGCTGGTCATAGGCTTGAACTGCAAGATCATCAGCATTCTTGGCGGCATCCCGATCAGCCTGAGAAGCATCAGTGGCAAGAACAGGTGGCACCGGTGGGGTGGGAGCCACAGGAGCAACGGGGCACGGCGGACAGGAGACCTCGCCAGAGAGAACACCCCACAGCAGGAGGCCACGCATGTGGATAAGCATAAAGCCCACAAAGTCGGCGTAGTTGGTGCCATCAAAGATCACAGAGCACCGAGGAATAGCAACATAGCCCGAAGAAGACATCGCGAGCTTTCTGCCTGTTGGAATCCGGTATGCAATCCGGAATTTTCCGAGCCTGGTACCGGAATCAATCCGGTATGAAATCCGGAATTTTCCGGGCCTGGTACCGGAATCAATCTGGAATGAATTCCGGGTCAGCACCGGGCGAGAACCGGGCGAATCTGGGAGAGTCCAGTACCGGTTTTTGGAATCCGGTTTGAAAACCGGAATTTTCTGGGATCAGCACCGGAAGCCCGTCGCGATGCTCACCTCGTCTCCGTCGATGGTGAGCAAGCCGGCGGGGCAGCAGCCCGCAGCGGCGGGGCTGGGCGGGGCCGGAGTGGCGGCGGCCGAAGAGACGGCAGCAGGCCGTGGGAGGCGGCCGGAGGGAGTCCCGAAGCAGCGGCGGCCGGCGGGCCTGCAGCAGGCCGTGGGGGGCGGTGGCGGACGGCGACGGCCGGTAGCAGGCCGTGGGGACGGCGGCGGCGCGGCAGCAGGCCGTGGGAGGAAGAAGAAGGGCGTAGGTCGGCCGGAGCAACGGCGACGACGGCGACAGCACGCGGAGTTGCAGCGCGCGGGGAGGAGAAGAGCTACCTAAGTTCTGATACCATGTTAGGAATGAGCAACTGTATTCCAATGGGGCCAAAGGCCAGTACATATACATGTGGTGAACAGTAGATGAACAGTATCTAACAAAAACAGGGACAGCAAGATCCATCACCGACACAAAAATCGAAGAGCCAAATGGAATTGTGATGATATGTTCAACTTTATATACTGTATGTTTCACAAATACTTGGCACTCTTTAAGTTTTGCTCACAAGATCTCTATCCATTCTGGTGGTGAATGAAACAGCACCAGATAACTTGTCCCACCAGATAAGGGCATTCACGGTGAAGAAAATAACAAAAGCGATCCCCGGCAAAAGTAAATCTGTGCGCAAGATTATCTGCTTCCAATCTGAACCCTTGAACATCTTGTAGCACATGAAGAAGAATAACCAGCAAGCAGCCCCATCAGGAATTCAGGACCTAGACGAGAAGCATTGCAGTGCAGTCACCAATCCTCCTCGTTTGTTGGAGAAAGGAAACCAAGTACAACAAAGGTCACTGTAACTAGCAGCATGTCAATGAACAAAAGCATAATTCTCAGATGTTAAAAGAAAATATATTAGGATAAGCAAAGGTTCCGACAAACGTGAGCTGGAATGACAGCAGAAGTTTGATTTTTAGTGGGGGAAAGCCCAACGTTGCTATGTTTGTTGTTGATTTGTCATCTCCTCCTTAATCTCTTTTGTAGGAATTTTCTCTACGAAAGAATCAAGATCCTTGGGAAGAAGGCGCGACTGAACAAGAGGGATACGGAGGAGGGTCACAACGGAAAAAGTAGGTGATTTAGCCTGAACATGATCAATGGCTGTTCTGGAGATGCAGGGGTCGGCAGGTTTACCTTTCTTTTTTACAACAAAAAAAAATGCAAGATTCAGTTTCAAGGTTGGGCGAAGATTGAGCCTTTCTTCTTTGCGTAATGTAGCAATTGTTAGTGATTGGATGTTAGTCAGATCAGTTTCAGACTTTCAGGAAAAAAGATCCAGATCACATAGGACAAGGGTGAACACGAATGCTTCGTCTGTATTCTAACTCTCGCGTCTCTAGTTTTGGTAAAGCAACGGTGCCTCCTCTAAGCTGCATTGCTGCACACATTACAGAGAGTTAAGGATTGGACAAATTATGAGCTAACTGCAAACAACAAGTTCTGAGTTCTCCACCATGAACATAGTCAACAAAGTGTGGTTTACAATTTGCCATATTAACACTTTCTTCTCTAGCTGCACTCGTTTCAGAGAGTTAAGGATTGGGCAAATCACATATATCTAGATATGGATGTACGTAACACCAAAACGTGTCTAGATGCATCCATATGTAGATATATGTGAGTCAATTAAAATGAAACGGAGGGAGTAACTGCAGACTGAAGTTATGAGCGTTCTCCACCATAAACATCTTCAACAAAGTGTGTTAAATTTGCCAACAGCGATCAAACTAATTTCAGACCAATGCGTGCTCATGAAAAACATCTAAGAAGCTAGATTGAAGATGGAAATTAACCCAATCAGCACAGAATCAAATAGATCAGAACAAATTTAGCGAAGCACCATACTCAGATTAGCCATTGTTCCAAAGCATAGTTACGAAGCTCAACCAACTATTACTACTGATCGACTAGATAACTGACACCAAAAACAAACAGAGATTAAGGAGGAGATGAGGCCACCCCAAACAGGAGTAGTAGTTCCTCTGCTTGGTCAGCCGACGCTTCCGGCGCTCCTCCACGGAACTCTTCCGCTCGCCGGCTGCTGCCGCCGCCAGCCGCAGTACCTCCTCCGCATCACAAGTACTCCCTCCATCCCAGTTTATTAGGCATAGTTTGCAAATCTCTGCAACCTAGGTGACAACTGATTGGGAGAAGGAGAGAGTTGTTGGTGCAGTAAATGACTTGAATTATGCCTAATATTGCTAGCAATTGATGCAGAATGCCAACGATCTCTCCAAGCCCACCTATGGTTAAACTCCCTTCGCTGCATGCAGGGAGAGAATTAAATGGGTGGTGGGCCTGCTGCGGTTTGCCCTCCTCTAATCTAGCATTAATTACAAAAATTATGCCTAACTCTTGAGAATTCTTAGATTTGAAATTATGCCTAATAAACTGGGATGGAGGGAGTAGCTCCTCCGCATCGTGCTTAAGCCGCAGTAGCTCCTCCGCACATGTTGCTTTTCACAGAACTAGAACTCCTTCCCCTTGCCCCAAGCCATGCATCAACATCTCCCGGTCAGGCGCTCACCTGCTGCAGTTATGTCCAACGTTCAATTGAGAATGTCTTCTAAAGATAATAATCTTGTTTCTAATGTTAGTCAAAACAATCAATATCTAGATGATATGCAGCACACCATATCCTATGTTGATACAAGCTTCCATGAAACTTCACTGTCCAGGGTCATATATAGATACAAGCTGCTAAGTTTAACTACTTCTCATGTATAAACATAACTCTACGATGTACTTTCAGCAGCTGCCAGCGAAAAATATTTAACAAACAAATGCTACAAGGAATCTTTAACATCGATTGATGGTAAAACAAGACCCATCATTCAGATTAACAGGCTATCCAAACACCCTCTTGGGACAAACATTGTGACCTGTTACAACTGAAAGGAAAGCATAAACACAGTGCATGTTCTACCACAGACATGGAAGAAGCAAGAATAAACCGCAATCAAGAAACACTCTATTGAAGTTACCAGACCTCCCAATCAGGGGAAAACTCACCTGGGAAAAGGCCGCGGAAGGGCCCGATTTCCCTCCTCTCGCGGAGCGCCAAATGGGCCCGTCGAGCTCCCCGGGTCAGATTCGCTCGTGGATATTTCACCCGGGGAAAAGGCCGGGTTCCTGTGTTTTCCCGGAGCACCAAACTGGCCCTGAGCGTGCGTGGCAATGTCACGCCGTAGAGCATCCCGCTAGGGAACATGCCCACGGCAGCGCCCTCTGTTGCAAGGGCAGCAGACCCGGCCACACGGCAGCAGCTTTGGACGTCTGTACAATACAGGTGCTTTGACCGACTGTTGCCTTTTCTGCTGTATTCCGCAAACAGAGTAGTAGAGAGTTTTTTAACCCAAACTTTTGTTGTTATTTTTTCTGGTTCGATTAGTGTCTTCCTAATTTATTCGTAAGGGGTTTTTACATAAAATAGGCATATTTTTACAACCTAATCTAGAATAGCTACTAGTCTGTAAATGGACCGACGATTACCCATTAACCCTTGTTTTACCTCTTTCGTTGGCGGAGCAAAAAATCACTGGGTTGGTGGTACGTGCAAGACTGGCAAGGATGCCACGCAAAAAGCTCAAAGAGAAGAGGAAGTGAACCCCACCGCCGCAGAGTGCAAACAAACCCAGGATACTCTGCGTGAGCAGGGAGAACAGTAGGGGACAAGGCGCTGCTGCTACTGTAGTACAGAGCCAAGGCTGGCTGGCAAGTGGCAACACAACCCTGATCGGCTGATCCTAATCCTTCAGCATTGGCTGTTGAAAAAGCAGAGAGAAAAAGGCTACCCACCTAACCGCGATGACCAGATCAACTCTCGTTTCTCGCTGTGGTAAACTGGCAATGCGACCTCTTATACGCAACCTCTTCGACTCTCATCCAAAGACTACCCTGCTGTTTTCAAATTTATAACCGATGGTCATTGGTCCAGTTCAAGGAAAATAAGAGAGAAAATATCTTAAATCTGGAGACATCAAACTCGATCAGCTAGCCCACATCTCCTCTACCGCTCCACATAAGAGCAGCTTTAAGAGCATTGTTATATTGGATTTACATATTGGGTATACAAGAGGAAATAGAAGATATAGCAACTCTAAAAAAGTTTTGCTCCAAATGTATTGTTTAAAACTTAGCAATCCACTCAATTACATGTGGGGACTAGGGGGCTGCATGGTCCACATGTCATGGGTTAAAACGATGTGGGGGACCACTTTTACCAACTGTTATAATTTGGTTTTGGATTTTAATATTTGCCAATTGAAAACCAAATGCCATCAGGATTTCTGAAATTCCTGAGTAGGGACCACTTATACAAATGGTTCTAGAGCAACTATTTTGGCCTAAATTGGTAAATTTTCAGTTTTACAAATTTCGAAGCAAATATACCAATGCTCTAACGGATCTGGTAAAAAGGCATGTCATGAAAATGGTTATGCTTTACCGTAAAATAGTTGAGTAGGAAACCAACATCTTGAAGAATGGTACCCAAAAACAGAGCATCACGTTTCATTTTATTTTGTCCTTTTTTCACTCTTCCTACTTCCTCATGTCCCCCAATTTTGGCCGCAACCTCTCCTATCACGACCGCCTCCCTTCCGTCCTTCTCAAGGTCGGGTATGACAGGCAAACGCCCTCCCATGTTGCTCGACCTCGCGACACGAGGTCTTGCGCGATTGACCGCCATGAGCTCCTAAAGCGACGGCTCGAGCTCAGGTCGCCGCCACTTCCTCCAATACCTCTGTCGCGCGACTGGACGCCGCCTTCATGTTTTGATTTGCTGCTCGACCTCACGCACGAGATTCGGTGGGACCAACCGCCATGATCCTCTATCGGCGCCTCCAGATCTAGCGCGACTGGCAGCCGTGCCTCCAGTGCAACCCCCTTGGTCCATACTGTTTGACGTCCGTCCACCGAAGGCGGGCATACGCGAATGTGTCACATAACTGACCAACGTCCGCCTCGAGCTCGCAAGGCGACATCATTCCCTAGCAATGGCGAGCTCGCACAGCGGGCGACTCCTGTCTTTGCAGATAGGCGTGCATAGTCCCACATGGTGAATTTTTGCATCTGACTATTTTGGCGGCGACTGGCCTTGAAACTTCGCTCCCTCCAACTGTCTCATTGTTTAAGGTAAAGTGAAAAAACCCTCCACCAGTTTCGAGAATCTAAGATATTATAGGCTCAATTTAAGGTTTACCAAAAAAAGGTTATGGCTCGCCGAGTTTGCAATATCTTTTTGGGTCATGTATAGCTTAAAACCGCGAATAGTGGTTATTTAACTGTTTTGCTACTTTAACTGGATATGTTAGAGATGATTTAATCACCAATTATACTCGACATATAGCGAGTTCACGCCTCTAGGTCTCACCGTTCTTCATTTGCCTGCTGGAATAACTTCAGTTGTCTGGATCCTTGCATCGTAACCTCCTTTATCGACATGAGGTGAAATTTTCAACGGATCAAACTCCACCTTCAACATAAGCCTACGGTAAATTATGGCTCGGCAAGTTCTCATGTGTGCAACAATTTTTAGTTGACCCCGACATTGTCTTATAAACATGCAATCCCTTCGCATGTGCAATATGTTGTCGCGCCGCATAAGTCAGACACCATCATCATCTATTTTATGTGTTGTCACCAATCCCACCGCGGTTTTTATGGCAACCGACCTTGCTATCGATCCACTAAGTGTATCTAACCTGAGCTGAATTTCCGACCGCAACCATGCTTCATCTCGCGTTGTGTCTTAGACAGCAATGTACAATGCTTCACGTAGATGCATGATCTGGCACAACGCACTCCAGGTTCTTGTGAACCTTATGCACAGGTGTGCCATCCTCAACTTGTCGTTGCTTTTGACGGATCCTCTATAATGTTCTTGGTAAAATGGCTGCAAAGTGCAAATAACCAGATGAACAAGGAAAATAAGACTTCCAAAATAAACATGCAACGCCGAGCTGCACGAGTTTTTCCTCCGAATTATTTTATTTACTTTTCCGTACTTTCCAAATGAAGAACTCATCGCCACCAGCAAAATTCTCATCATGACACACCCTTTTCTTTACAAACAAATTTCATGTCGGATTCTGCCAAAAAAAAACATGTAATTCACAACCGCGAGTGGCCTGCTTCACGTACGAGGCCAGCTGCCTAGGCCGTGCGTTCGGTTGTGGCCCAGCTCCTTCACGTGGGCCTCTCCCAAGCTGCGGGCCGATCTGCCCACCAGCGCAGCTTCTGCCGCTTGGTGCGTCCGCCAGCTCTCTTGTTGAGACCGATCTGCGAAATCGTCCCCTCAAAGAAAAAAACAATCTGCGAAATCGTCGAGATCGATTTAGCCCAAACCTATCTTTGCCGTTTCTGCTGATTTCATGCTATTTCTTGCGTGGTCTAGTGTATAATAAACCCTGCAGGCTGCAGCTGCCGTAGCGATCATCGTCGCCGGCCGCCATTGCCGTGCTCCGGTTGTCTTCCCCGTACACGTCCACCCGGTAATCAGATTCTTCCTGTCGACAGGAGCGGCGAGTACGCATGTTGCTTCTTCATGGTTTTTTTTTTTTGGCTGCGAGTGCATTAGATTTTCCGGCCGGATCCCCGATCGAGTGTACTTTTTTCGGCGAGTAGCTATAGATTACTACTCCGTAGTTGGTAGAACAACACATTGTTTTTATCATGGAGATTAACTTTGAAGATATATCTAGTCTAGTGCTAATGGATACATCACACAAATTGACAAACGTGCTGCAGGTCCATGATGAACGCATCGCCGTATCAGCTGCTGCATCTGCCTAGCCTTGCCGTTCCATGGGGTCAGAAGAAACCCCAGCTTGCTGCTTGCTTTGACACCAGCCGCCGGCATCATTGGAGACGTCATCTCGCAGCACCCAAGGCCCAGCTGACGACAGAAAGTGCAAACCATGACAACTTCAGGGGTGTCCTTAAGCCATGGTTCAGCCTTCTCGGGATGACTGTCGCTGATGTCTACAAGGAGTTCCCCGAAACCATGTGGAACGTTTTCGGGGACTCCCTCGACACTCTTAGAAAGAGGGTATGCATTTTTGATATTTTTTGCGCGTTGACGAAAGCCTGATCCATGTTTCTTACTAATCTATATATACTCTTGTAAGGATCGGGAGCCGAATCAGAGTCGATGGAGCACTGACGCAGACTTTGACAGTGGCTTCGCGGAGTCAATTGTGTTTGACAAGGGCCTCTACAAGTATGGGATTTTGGGCTGCAAGACCAACGTGGATAAAATCATGAATGGGGTATTTCTCACCGTGAATTATATTCATGTTTCTCACTCGTCTTCATTCTATTTTCAAATCTGGCATGTACATGATTTATGTTTTGTCTCTTTTCAAATAATTCCAATTGATTTTGTTCCAATCCATTTGAGCTCCAGGTTTAGAACGAGGGATTCGTTATATCCACTCTATTGAAACCTTCTACTCAACTAGATGAACTTTCTGAGTGTGTGTCGTGTTACTAGCTAGAGCGGCGTTCTCCATATCACGAGTACTAAGAATTTGATGAAATGTTGCATTGCCCAGATTTTTAGGCCTTCTGTACACAATGCCTTCTCTTACGCTAAACTTTGTATTTGTGTAGGGTGCCATATCTTCTTGCGACAGAGATAAAATTATCCATTGTCTTGAAAGTATAGAAGGTGACATTGAGGTAGGAAAGTTTGAGTGGAAAGATGGGGGAGATGTATATACTAATATTGTGGAAGCACTTGCTGATAAGCTTGGAGACATACCGAAGGATCTTGTCATAACTAATAAATATGAGAGTTGCCTCATGATCTTGGAAATGTGGTGTAAGAGCTACATTGATCAAATTAGGACGCAGATGAAGCAACTTCAGGTTCTTCATTTATCTCGCTTCCTGATCTACTTTAGGTCCCAACATTTCATTGTTGAATTGAGCTTACTTAAGTTAGTTAAACTGTCTGACGATTTTACGACGCTGGGCTGCAGGTTGCGTTAGTTCTCTTTGCACTAAGAATTGATGGTGTGGTCCATCGTGGTGTTAGACGAGTTCCGGACAACACGTTCCTGGAGAGTATTGTTTTACCAAGCCTTAAAACGGTAACTATTTTTATCTTCGGGTACTCACAAATGACAAATTAATATACCTTATCTTTACAATGTTGAAACTCCCATATGGGTAGTGTTAGACGAGTTCCGGACAACACGTTCCTGGAGAGTATTGTTTTACCAAGCCTTAAAACGGTAACTATTTTTATCTTCGGGTACTCACAAATGACAAATTAATATACCTTATCTTTACAATGTTGAAACTCCCATATGGGTAAAGGCACTACAACCTTCTAATGCACAGATGAACCCTTGATTGCCTAAGAGGATGTACATACTATTATCACTAAACCGAAAGGGCTATATTTGACTCTCTTTTCTTCATGTATACAGCTAGAGCATGATGCATCAAATCTTCGTGGCTTCCTTGGTTTAATTTATTCATCAAGTGATGGTGTCATTAGTCTCAGGAACAGGTATCTCTTCTATTTTATTATGTTTTCGTTTAATTATTTTAAACAACTAGTTCTCTAATATGAATGTAGACTTATATATCCTTTTGACTGATCAAATATTTATATTCCTTCGAATGTACTAAATCATATTTTTTTAAGCTTTTCTAGTACGAAATAATAATGATTTCCATTTGATTGTACTTTTCTCTATCAGGAACTATTATAGTATTATATCCTTCAAATATAAATTCTATTCGATAAAAAGCAACTTGACACCGTAACATGTTCAAACAAATGAGAGGCATAAACCTCGTTTTTTTTCACATTTGTAGAGAAGACACGTAATGGTTTTGTAATCTTCTCCTTAATTGTATAGCATTATTCTTGTATTTTAGCCTATTAGATATTTGATCGTTGTTACTTCATTCACTTTTATACTATGCAGTTTTCCAGAGGAACTCTCGCTTTCCAAACGTTGTACCATCGCGGATTTTGCAAGATCAATCAACTATTGCATTCCTGACCATCTAGTACAAGTACTTAAGAAATTTATTTCATCGAGCCATTTTGTATTAATAAGACCAGCTGGTGAAGCAGTAAAGGATTGGGAAATGTTCGAAAAATTCACTAAAGGTGAACATATGAGGGAACGGGAACACAGACACTTAGCTTTGTCAAAATGTCTGAACTTTGGAGTAGGTGAATTACCTCAAGATTGTGAAATCCAGGTATAATGATTATATTGTCACGGTGGATATCGTCATACATCGCGGCAGTATTTTGTTCGCGACATCAGATAAGATGCATGGTAGCATCTGGTTCTAACAACTGTAAATATGTTTCCTTGGAACAGAACGGGAAGCACCATTTGTTTTCTAGTGCCAAAGTTGTGCTAGAAATGATCGACCTGTCCATTAAATGTGTGGAAAACATGACCATCGGTCTGAAGAAGCTCCAACTTCCCCATCCAAGAGGTTACGATGATGTTATGGGGTTTGCATATTTCCTCACTAGCAAGGTGATCGATCTTCTAATCCAATTTTATTCTCACACGATTTTAAGAGATAATTTAGGCTTTACAAGGTTATATCAGAGGACATCTATTATTCAGCTTAATTTGCTGCTATACCTTAGTTGCCTGCTTTTGAAACACAGTCGATTTTTTAGCCGTTGGCTTTGCGTGATTTCGCCTGACCTTAGCCCTCTTTGCTTAGTGCACGGCTACTAGACTAGTTTGTGTTTTGTGTACATATAGTAAAGACATATTCTGTTGTATCTCCCCAGTTTTGATTATCTTACTTGTATAATTTGTTTGAGTCTCGCATTGTGCATTTGCACTTTGTTGGGTGCATTTACACTACTTTTGGGTGCAACTACAGCTTTTATTTGTCCAATTGCAACATGTGCGATTGCTGTGCAGTCATGCCTTAATATGTTCCTAAACCTTGTGATTGGAATAAAGCCTAAAATTAAACATATGTTTTTCTGTGTAATTTCAGATTTAGAAAGTGAACTGTTTCAATAAAAACTATTTCGGGTTAGCATTTGTATAGGAAATTTTATCACTTTATAACTTATTACTAAGAAAAACCCGTTAATTATAGCGTGTAATTAGTCACAGAACTAATTTGAGGATCTATCCTTGCAAATGATTCAGGGAATTGCTTTGGAAACTGCATACGCCGTGGTTCATTTGTGCCTGGAGAAACAAGTCCAACCTTCGGAGCTCACTTTGAAAGAACTGGCACAGATTGATTTCCCCTGCGAGCGCACTCACGTCCTGTTGAATGATAAGGAGAGTGTGTTTGGCCAGTTCACCCGCCAAGATCGACATTCGGCCAAGACGTTGATCAAATGGTGCTGCAAGCTTCGCATCAGTCCTGAAACTATTTTCCCACGATACATTATTTATTTCTAGTCGTGCACGGTCCTACATGTTGAACAGTCCCAAGTTAAGATTCAAATTCCAATTTCTGGTTGTTTATTTTATATTTTTCTCAAGTTTGCTTTTCTCGACAAATAAAAGCGAACACAAGAGGTAAAAGATACATTTATAGAGATTAGGATCCGGAAGTGTTGGAGCGCAGAGGTGCCATCGAGACCCTTGGACCTGTACTGCCATAGTAGCTCTCCTCCTATGGTCGACGTGGCCACGCCATGGGTCGTCCGAAAGAAGCATGCCATCGTAGTATCCTCGAAAATTCAGAAGTTTAGTTTTGATAAATTTAGAAGAGAGTTGATAAGAGTTTGACTTTTTTACGAATGGGTAATCCAAGACCATGCTTGAATTCGTCTCGAAAGATCGGAGTTCGATTCAATTATTGACCGTTGGATTTTATTTGGATTTCAGTTGCAATACAAACTCAGATTGTATTCTCTTTTATCGAATGAAGAAGAATAAACACTGCACCCATAAAGTCTCGCAGCCCGCCCCACCAACTTCTAACCCTAGCCTCCGAGTTGTCAAAACCTTGCCACCGGGGTAGCCTACGAGTTGCCACTGGCGGTGGCGGCGCCATGCTGCATGGCTAGTTTGCGTGAGCGTTGCTGTTGCGGTGCTATCAGCTATGCTGTTCTACTTCGATGAAGTAAAAATATAACGTGTATTATTTTATTAAAGTTAAGTTGTATTTTCTTCGTAATAAACTTAGGCGCCAGAGAATCTGAACCAATTAAGAATAGGGAAAGCTTTTATTTTTATAAGTAGTGTGTTCTCACACTTAGCATCATATTTGGTCTCTTGAATGGTCGAAACAACGAACATGAAAGACATATTTTGGGCATTGAAGAACCGAAAAACAAGAAATGCAAGTATTTGTTAAAAAACTTAAATTGATATTTTTTATATTGTAGATATTTTAATCAATACATTGATAATTATTATTCGTATTATTTTCTTACACCCAAAATAGTTGAGCAAACACTCTAGAAACATCTCAAATTTAGGGCTCTTTGCAATGGTATTTTAAGAAGCTAAAATAGATACTATCACAAAGATATATTGTAATCCCTCTAAGTGACATAAATAAATCTATGAAGATATGTGATTTTGTTCTTTTGTATTTCTACCTGATCAGGAAATTATGTTCAACCAAAAGCTCTGAAGAGGGGTCATGTAGTTTCGTGAAAAGTACACAAAAAATGTCACTATCCTTGCAATTATATTATTTGAATTAATGTAAGCAAATTTTCCATGGCAAAAGTTAAAACTTACCAAAGGTGCACCGTATCTTAATATTTATCTGCACTATTATGTGGTTATTTTATTAAGTATGAAAAAATTGTAATATCCAAAATCGTATGTCTCGAGAATGGATTATAATTTTATAGAAGTAAAAATATCTAGTATAAATATTTATTATCTGTTAAACCACCAGCTAACAATAATAGAATTCTTGCGGTGTTCCCCAGCTTGGTAGAGGTCAAGTCCTGAACCTCAGTCATGCCAATGCCGCCTAGACGACGAGGCGTTGGGGTGATGGCGACTCGCCCGGTGGCCGTAAGGCCATCTGGGAGGGCCTCCTACGCGAGAATATAAGTTCTCGTCTGTCTATTCAATTTCCATTCATGGAGTCGCCTTTGTAGTTTAGATCTGTGCATGTGAGCTTCGACCTTGGAGCCTAGGACTGGACTTTACAAAAAACGCTTCTTTCGCAGCTTTCCCGCGACAAGCTCCTCGACCTCCTCGCAAAGAAAACCGTGGTGGTGCTCGATGGGGTGCAGCTACCCGAGGTGGAGGGCGTTGCCTTCCACCAACTGGAGCTGTTGCGGTCCGACTGCAAGGATTTCGGCAAGGAACCCACGGAAGGCCGGATCTCAATCGTGCCGGGGACTAGGGGTGGGAACTGGTAGCGGATAATACGTTTTATTCGATATTCGTATTCGAGAAATTGAAAATGGAAGTTGTAAATATTCAAATCCGAACAAAATAATGAAGTGGTAAATATCAGTATTCGTTTTTACAAATACAAAACAAATGTGGTATTGAATTTTGAAGAAAATATGGATATGGAAATGGATATATCCATATCCGAATAAAATTATGTTAGTCACTTTTTTAATTCTAAACTGATATGTCAATTAACCACTCTAAAAGAGTACGAAAGTGGTCAAATATATTTATCTGATTGAATTTTATACTATTGTGCATTATATATCTATATTTATGGCTAGACCATTCTATATTTGACTCGTTATAGGACATGAGTCTATTATTTTGTTATATTTGTTTCCGTTCTGAATAGAGAAAACATCTGATCCGCATCCGTATTCGAGTAACATCCGCTCCGCATTCGTATCCACAACATTCGTATTCGTTTTGAAAATATGAAAACGGATATGGGAAGGGTACTATCCGATCCGTTTCGACCCCTACCGGGGACATCAAACTCCTCGGCCTCCATAGGCGGGTCTCCGTCATCCTGGCCGACTTCGGCCTACATGCGTCCTCCGCCAGCCTCGAGAAGAACATGAAGAGCAGTCTGCGACTCTCCGTGTTCGCCATGCTGCATGAGCTCTATCCTTGGCTCAAGAACCCCGGGCAGAAGGACGAGTTCACAACAATTGGGCACAAGATCGAAGAGCTCAAGGATGTCGGTCTCCTCCTCAAGATCTCCATCAAGCTGACTGCAACCATCGTTGACAAGATTCCAGGCATCCTTATCGTCCAACGGATGGTGATGGTCCTATGGAGAGCCTCCGGGAGCTTCTCTCATTCTCGTTCAAACTTGAAGAGTTACAGAACCGGTGCCGAGTCCTGGAGCAGTAGGTCGGGACGGAAGTATCCCTGACAATACCAGCTTTTGGGCAGATTCCCGCGATTCTGCCTCTGCGCCGAAACGGTACCACGAGGCTGCCCTTTTGGTTGCTAGTAATTACAGCAACTGCCACCCTCCTCCTGAATCGCATCTCACTGCGCCGTTTCCTCCGCCGACGCCCGTCGGCGCCGGACCCTCCCCTTGCTGCGGCCATCGGCCCCTCCCTGTGTGCGGCCTCCGATACCTCTTCCGCCGCCGCCGGACCCTCCCCCGGCTTGCCTCTGCGACGCGGACGGCCCCAGCCGCCGCCGCCCCAAGCCGCCGCCTGGACGCCTGCGGCCAGCGCGAAGGACTGCTGCCGCCACCGACGACCAACGCCCGCCTCCCGCCGCCCCAGCAGGCCCACGCGAGCTCGCCCCCCTCCCCCAGCCGTTGACCGAGAGCTCGAGCTCGAGCTCTTCCCCCATATGGCACAAATTCCATTGCATATATTTTGCTTTGTTTTAATTCCAGTGATTTCTCGTGTTGTATCTCAGTGCTAGGTTCAATTATTGTGTCAAAATTCAAATTCATATTTTAGATCACATATGAAATCTAGGGGTGTTATAGACATTTCCCAACTCAACATAGCTAGAATCTCAAATTTTAGAAGCTAAAAAGAATGGAAGAAAACGGATTCTTTGAGCTTCTCCCCACCACAGCTTCTGGCCAGAATTTTCCAAAAGCTAGCTTCTCTAGAATCACAAGCTGAAAAGAAGGGGCCAAATGTAGCTCTTGGGACCCTCCTGGGGATTCGGAGTCGCGTCCGGGTGCTCTTCAACGTGGTACGCGACGGCTTCTACGGCGCTAGGGGGGTCGATGGGAAGGTTGCCATTGCGGCAATCCTCGCGGGGGATCTTGAAGCGCTACCTCTGCTTTTCCATGTGGTAGACTGAGCAGAGCGTTGCCATCTACGACTATGTCGCTAAGTAGATTTTGTTCTTATTACTCTTCTATCACCATTCATGTATCCTCTGCGAGCTACCCTATGTCCATTGCTATTCAGAACTTAGTTCTTTTCTGGCAGATCATTGTACAGCTGTTTGTAATGGTGAGATTAGGTTTGACATTTACAACTCGATGATCATGTGCGATTCTTATTCAGAACTTGGTTATTTTCTGGCAAATTGTTGCACTGTTATGTCTATATGTAGCGATGAGATTGCTTCATTAATTTGCAGTCGTAATTGAGAGCTCATTTTGCACTATTTCAGATCTGTTCGTACATGTGAAAACTCATATTTAGTTAGTTGCCAGGATCAAACCCACTAAGTAGGTTTCGTTCTTTGTCTATGATCATGTATCCCGTGAGATGAGCTAGCGTATTTGCATCGCTACAGAAGAACTTGGGACCTTCCTTGACAAATTATTGCTATTGTGTCATTGTTATGTGTAATGACAATACATCTTTTTTTTTTTTTTTTTTTTGAAGGTAAAGCAGACTTTATTAATTATCAAATAAACTTACATCATCCGATAAAATGCCCCTAATTGAATCGGGAGGGTCCTCATGCCAAACAACAGATGAGGAACCCTCAGCTAAAGAAGCAAGGGCATGGGCCGCGAAATTACTTTCCCTAGGAGCGAAAACAAAACGGATAATTGAAAAACCCCTAGCTAGGAAAGTACACTCTTCATAAATTGCTGCAGCTGGGCCAATGGAGTTTCCCTCATCATTCATCGTATTAATCACATCCATGCAGTCGCTATTGACGATTACCTTGCTGCATCCTGTCTGACTCGCCAGGATCAGCCCATCTTTAAGAGCTCTAGCTTCAGCGGTGGGAGCATCCGCAACATGTGGGATACCTGAGCAGCTCCCAGCTATAAAAATCCCATGATCATCACGAAGTATGGCTCCCGTTGCACCCTTTTCCTTTGCCAAAGAAAAAGCAGCGTCAACATTAAGTTTAACAAAACCTTCAGGTGGTTTTTCCCAGCCGTGCCTCCTGACACCAACACATGGTTTAGCTGATCTGAAATAGTTCAATGCAAAGGCCGCGATCGCTTGCGCCGATCTGGCTGGCTTGGTGATAGCCTCACCATGAGTTACCTGCCTCCTCTCCCACCATGCATACCAACATGTAGAAGCAATCAATTCTTGTAGTCCCAGCTCAAACCCCGGGCTGTCGTTGTCTGTTTTCTCATCAGAGCTTCGAAAACCGCAGATCCGTCATGATAAGCATTGCAGGCTTGCTCAATTGTAGACTTCAGACCGAGATTTTCCCAAATTTCTTGGACCCTCTCACAGGTGAAGAAAACATGACGAAGATCCTCACAGTGTACGTTACATAAGGGGCACAGACTAGAAGGTATGATGTGCCGATTTGCAAGCGTACAGTTGCAAGGAATAGTCCCATGGACGAGTCGCCACGCAAAAATTTTAACCTTGGGACACACTTTCAGTTTCCAGATTTTCCCCCACACTGGATTATTTTCTGATGTGCTATTACCTCCCGTTCTTGCTAATTTTTGTCCGTGTTGAAATTCCCACTCCGTGTAGTATGAAGATCGGACAGAGAAGGTGCCCGATTTAGTATAGTTCCATGATATAAAATCTTCCATTCTTCCCACTGCTAGCGGTATATTCAAAATCCTGTTCACATCAATAGCAAGGAAGAGAGAACGAACAAGTTGTTCATCCCATTGTCCAGTTTCCCGATCAATTAGTTCCGAAACTTTCGTATAGACAATATTTCCTCTACTTGTGAGAACCTTTCTTGAGGGGCTGTTGGGGATCCAAGCATTCGACCAGATATTGATATTCGATCCGTCCCCTACCCTCCATATATGACCTCTCATGAAAGTTTGAATACCAGCATGAATACTCTGCCAAGTGTAAGACGATCCCTTCTTTAATTCTGCATTCAGAAGATCTCCCGAAGGGAAATATTTGGCTCTCAATACTCGAGCACACAAAGATTCTGGCTCGCATAAAAGTCTCCACGCTTGTCTGGCTAACATTGCTAGGTTGAAACATGGTAAATCACGATAACCCATGCCACCTCGTTTCTTGGGGATACACATCTTCCACCAGGCAAACCAATGCATATGTTTCTTACTATCTTCATCTCCCCACCAGTAACGGGTCATAGCATCTTACTACTCCCTCCGACCCGAAAAACTGTTCGCGGCATTTTACGAAAACCCCCCGCAGTATTTCACCTGAAGTTTCCAGTTTGTGGACACATCCTCCCCCAATCTCCCATTCCGTCCGTCGCATCCTTTACCGTCGCCGGCCATTCCCGGCGTTCTCCGCCCGCCGCGCGACCACCGCCGCAGAGCCACCCCGCCCTCCTCTCTAGACCCCGTCGATTGGAAGCTTTGGTCGGCATCCCCACCACAAATCTTAGCCCGGCTCCCGCAAGATCCGATTTTTGGATCCAAAATCCATTCTTCGGCTCGGTCGCTCGGCGACGGGCCGATGCTTCCTTCCGCGCTCAGCGACGGGCAGATGAGCCGCCTGGAAGCCTTGCCGTCCTCCATGGGCAAGACGTGCGCTAGCACCACGTCGTCCTCCCGTTCGGGCGCCAGCACCACCAGCTTCTCCTACGCGTTCGGTGCTCGTCCTCACCTGGTTCCCCAACACACCACCAGGGGCAACATCGTCGAGCTGCTCTGCGACGCCGTGGACGACGACGAGCAGGCGGAGCGGCTCTGCCTCGTGCTGGACGACGTCATGGCGGAGTCCCTCGAGACGCTGAGGCTAATCCCGGCGACGCCGACCACCGACCTGGCCGAGTCTGTTTCGGCTGCCGGCGACCACCTCCCTGAGCTGCCGTCGCCACCAAGCGCTCCGACGTGCTGCTTCCGGCGACATCCCGAGCCTTCTGCTTACGTTGAGGTCTCTCTCCTCCTCCTCCTCCCCCTCCATCTATTCTTGCTTAATTTTTCTCCGTTTTGCTGCCTATGCTAAAGGAGTTTCTCAAATGCTGAAGGAGTAACTAAATTCTGTACAAACCAATTCTCAATGCTTGTGCTGGAGTACTCCATCCTAGTGCCAATAAGAATCGTAGCTTAAGTATTTTTGCTGGAGTATTTTGGGTGGGGTAGAATTATTTTTGCTGGAGTAGAAAGCAAGCAAGCTTCACCACACAGATGTTTGCTAGCTTGCTTGCTGTGTAGTTGGTGGAGTAGAAATAATATTGGCAACTTGCAAGATTTTTTTATCAAATCATACACCTGCCGATGGTTTAGTACTTACTGATGCACTAGTAGTAGTTGTTGTAAACTTGCTTCTGTTTATTGTGTTGGAGTATGAAATTGCTTGTGCTCTTGTAAAATTGTGGAAAAAAAAATGTTTGGAGCACATATAGTGGAAGCAAGCTTCACCACACAGAATCTGTTTGGAGTACTGTATTACAATCTGTGATTTGGACAGTAGAAATATAGGCATCTATGTGTAATTCAAAGCATATTGGGTCTGTAACCAATATCCATCTGTTTGGAGTATTACAAACTTAATTGAAACATATCTCATCTGCCTATGAGTCTGAGATACAACATCAATGTATGGCATCATTTTTACTACCTTGTTGTACTGAGGAGATTATACTCCACTAGGAGTATTTGTTTGATCTAGTATCACATGCCAGCTAATTAGGATGGCTTGTGTTTGTTTTGTGCCTTCCTGGACCTCTTGTATTGCCTTCTTCTTCTCTCCCTCTTCTCCTCTTGATCTCTTCTTCTCTCACGCTTCTCTTCTTCTATTCATGGTTTTTCCCTTCCTCTTCCCTGCTCAGGCTTCTCTTCTTCTATTCTTGGTTGTTAATGTAGCTTCAAAGTCGCCTATTGTGTTTCCCGATGAGATCAAGTTTCTGCAAATAGTAAACATAAAATTAAATGTCAGTAGATGAGATCAAGTTGCTTGCAAATAGTAAACATAATTACAAGCAATAAGACATTGACATACACTCTTGACTCACGGCGTGGACGGACAATGCTTGAATGGGTCCTTCAACCATGTGGCATATTCTTTTCCTGAGATCATTCCGTCATAATCTAGGATTAGTTGGGACCTTCCTTTTCTCTTTGATGCTTTCTTTGCTTGTTTATCCTTCATCTTCTCCTCCTCTTGCTCCACTAGTTGTTTCTCATAGTCGGCATTAGCTTTAAGGTATCTTCATACAGTGTGCTATCAACCTCTAGTATTATGTAGGCAGCTTTCCCTCTTTATTAGCTTGTCCTTGCCCATGTGGGGTGGCTTATATGTGTTTCCACACCTTGTCTTTCATAATCTCAACAAGACAGACTGCAAGGTGATATACACTTTGGCAAGGTCTGCACGTCATATGCATCATAATGCTCGACTGATTAATCAGTTCTTTGAGAGTGTTTAGGTGCACTCTCAAATGCCAAGGATTGATGGAGCTGAAGAAGCAAAGGTCCAAACATTCACATCCGGCGAGTTTGGAGTTGGAAAGTCAACCTAATATCTAGTCCTGAAGCTTTTAACGGCGGCAAGAAATACAGGATCATCAGGCTGAACATGCGTCTACATTGTCTTTGTTTGTATCCATAGTGTTTTCCACATCTCCATCATCAGGCCACACTTCTACAATTGCTTGAATTCCTTCTCACAGAGGTATTCCCGCATGACGTCTCTATAACATTGACGTTCTTTAGTTCCATTGTGCCTTTTGTCCTGTACTTCGATGTATTTGGTGCATCTCTCTGTGACAAAAGCCCATATGCCTACCTTTCCGTCAAATGTCACATTTCCTTGCGCATAATGTCTAGGTCTTGCAACTATAGTTAAGAACAGACCTTGCCGATGCTGTTTTTGTTATGGGTAGTGCGAACTGTTCTGGTTCTTCTCGTGTTAGGTAGTTAGTCCGATCCTCGCTTAGTCATAATCAAACCATTTTTCATCCATATGCATTGTGTTCCCCATCTTTTTGAACACCAAGCTTTGCTTGTAATATTGTTGATTCATAGATCATTGAGATGCAAAATAGAGCCTTCTTATTCTGTTTTCCAAAGTTAGATGGGGTTTTAGGCTAATGGTATGGCGCCTTAAATCGCCCCATTCTAACCTCCTTTGTAGTGTTGGGAAAGGGATATCAAGGACCTTGCTAGCGCCCTCATGTACCTCTTTTGTTCAAGGGAACTTGAGGCACACCCTTTCATCGATAAAGCTCTCCTCTCCACTTTCTTCCGCACCTGCCCTTCCGCTTATTTGAGAAATCAAGCGCTTCATTTCTGCCCTCCTGAATCTATGGCCTTCTTTCATATCTTCTCGACAGATCTAAGACTTATTCCCAAAAGTTGAGAGCACAACTTCTTTATCCGCCTTCACCACTGGTCTATCTTTTCCTAGAGCTTTCAGTGCAATATATGCTGCAAATTTAGAACTTCTGGGCACATCTTATGTGCCTCTGCACAACATGTTCTTGGTCTTCTTCTTCTTGAATGTGGTCTGCCTCGACAGCATGTTCTTGTTTCTTCTTCACTGGAACATGAGCAGCTTGTTCTTGTTCTTGTGGGTATTTGGACGAATTTGAGATCCAGCTCTTGCGGAGGAGTTAAGTTGATATCAAAGAGGACCATCTTGTCCTATGGTGACTGGGCAACCTGCAGAAAAAGCAATTGAGGAGTATTTAGTTTCTCTGAATTGATATAGGCACATAATTATTTACTTTCTTACAATTCCTACTTCCTAAAATGCTAGGACATAGATGCATATCATGCCTCTTAGTGGCAAATTTGGACAGTTTTGCATACTTTGTACTCTACTGTATTATCCTCATATGTGGCATGATCTATTATGCTTTTTTACTGGCAGTAGTAAAGTCAGTTCTCCTGAGTACTAACACTTTTTATCTGCTGTCTCTGTAGAAGTTAACCTGAATGAAATGTTGATACCGTGGGCTTACTATATAGAGATAGAGTTGGTATTCAGTCAGATTAGCATACTTGCAATCACTATATCCTGTTTTATTTTCATTGTTGTGCTTGATTGCATCAGTAGACAGTAGGATCTTTGGAGGTAGCACTAGGATCTGCGTTAATCAACTAGCAGTGCTCTTCTGACAGTTATGAGAGAGCATTTCCTCCTTGCATGCGTCCAATAATTTCTTCTGTGTTGCAATTATGATATGTGCACTGCTCTAAGGACACTGCACTTGGTAGAAGCTAGACTATAGGCTGTGATATTTCTACATTCGAAAGAAGCACTTGGTACTGTTTTTAGGAGCTTAGAATGCTATGATGCTGGACTAAATTGTGTAATCTCTTTCCCTGTGGCTTATTCCCTGTGCCCTCTACTAAATTTCAGGTTAACCCAGACCTATATGGAGACAACAACACCAGACTCTTTACCTACTGGACGGTAAGATAAACATCACAATCCTTTCACTCTCCATTGAGAATTGTTTTTAGCTTCTTGATGCGTCTCAAACGTATCTATAATTTTTGATGTTCCATGCTTGTTTTATACAATTGCTACATGTTTTGCATCTACTTTATATCACTTTTATACATTTTTTGGACTAACCTATTAACAAGATGCCGAAGTGCCAGTTCCTGTTTTCTGCTGTTTTTGTATTCCAGAAAAGCTAGTCTGGAATATTCTCGGAATTGGACGAAACTATACGGGGGTGCCTAATTTTCCAGAACACGCTGACGGAGCGAAGGAGCAGCAGAGGAGGGCCACTAGGAGGCCACACGCACCTAGGGCGCGGGCCCCCCTTCTCCGCGCCCTAGGGTGTGTGGGCCCCTCGGGGGTCCGCAGCCGCCGCCCTTTCGCCTACTTATTCCCCCCGACGCGAAAACCCTAAGTACCTGAGCAAATATCCACGAAAAGATCCAGAGACGCCGCTGCTAACGCTAAGTTGACGAGGGAATATCTCCCCGGCAACAGCACCAGAAACAATGCTTGTACGTCACACGTCAGTTGGGAACCCCAAGAGGAAGGTATGATGAGTGCAGCAGCAAGTTTTCCCTCAGTATGAAACCAAGGTTTAATCGAACCAGTAGGAAAACGAGGTTGCTTCGAAGGTGTTGGTGAAGGAGTGTAGTGCGGCGCAACACCAGGGATTCCGGTGCCAACGTGGAACCTGCACAACACAATCAAATTACTTTGCCCCAACTTAACAGTGAGGTTGTCAATCTCACCGGCTTGCTGAAAACAAAGGGTTAAACGTATCGAATGGAAATGATGTTTGTTTGCATAAAACAGTAGAGAACAATGATTGCAGTAGATTGTATTTCAGATGTAAAAGAATGGACCGGGGTCCACAGTTCACTAGTGGTGTCTCTCCAATAAGATAACTAACATGCTGGGTAAACAAATTACAGCTGGGCAATTGACAATTGATAAGTGCATATAACATGCATGTGTGAGCTGTGGTGTCTACTATGAGATTCATTTGGGCATTACGACAAAGTACATAGACCGCTATCCAGCATGCATCTATGCCTAAATAGTCCACTTTCCGGTTAACATCCGTACCCCTTCCAGTATTAAGTTGCAAGCAACAGACAATTGCATTAAGTAATGTGCGTAATGTAAACAATACATTCATCCTTGAATAAAGCATTGCTGTTTTACCCCTAGTGGCAACAACACATCTACAACCTTAGAACTTGCTGTCACTATCCCAGGTTAAATAGAGGTTGAACCCAACTATCATGCATAAATACCCCCTCTTGGAGTTACAAGTATTCACTTGGCCAAGGCTTCAACAAGTAACGGAGAGCATGCAAGATCACAAATGACATAGACATGATAATATAATATTCAGCTCCACATAGGTATCAATATAAGTCAGATCCCAGCAAACACAACATGTAGCATTACAATAAGATGATCTTGATCATGATAGGCAGCTCACAAGATCTAAACATGATGGCACAAGTGGAGAAGACAACCATCTAGCTACTGCTATGGACCCATAGTCCAAGGATGAACTACTCACGCATCACTCCGGAGGCGGGCATGGCGATGTAGAGCCCTCCGGTGATGATTCCCCTCTCCGGCAGGGTGCCGGGAAGAGCTTCAGAACCCCCCGAGTTAGGGTTGACGACGGCGGCGGCAGCGAATATGTTCTGGATGAAAGGCTCGGTGTTTTAGGGTTTTCACGTCTCGGGGAATAAATAGGCGAAGGGGCGATGTCGGCGGACCCCCGAGGGGCCCAAACCACCAGGCGGCGCGGTGGGCCCCTGCCGCGCCGCCTGTGGTTTGGCCACCTCGTGGCTCTCTTCGTCTCTCCTTCGGACTCCGTGTACGTGCTGGAAAAATAGGGACTTGGCCTTTTGTTTCGTGCAATTCCGAGAATATTTCCAGAAGTAACTTTCTGAAACCAAAAACAGCAGAAAACAGGGAACTGGCACTGTGGCATCTTGTTAATAGGTTAGTCCCAGAAAATGCATAAAAGTGATATGAAGTGTATATAAAACATGTAGCAAATGGTATAATATAAGCATGGAACAGCAGAAATTATGGATACGTTGGAGACGTATCAAGCATCCCCAAGCTTAGTTCTACTCGTCCTCGAGTAGGTAAAACGATAACAACAAATAATTTCTGAGGAGACATGCTTTCACACAATCTTGATCAATATATTGCAAGGCTCATGTCATGAATGAAGTGACTCAAAGCAATGATCTATAGTTTGCTAACAAATAGATAAAGAGTAAACAATGAATCATATAAGCAAAAACTTTTCATGAATAGTACTTTCAAGACAAGCATCAAAAAGTTTTGCATAAGAGGTAACTCATAAAGCAATAGATTCAAAGTAAAAGGCATTGAAGCAACACAAAGGATGATTAAGTTTCAGCATTTGCTTTCAACTTGTAACATGTATATCTCATGGATAGTTGTCAACATAAAGCAATATAACAAGTGCAATAAGTAAATATGTAAGAATCAATGCACACAAAGTTGACACAAGTGTTTGCTTCTAAGATAGAAAGGAGTAGGTAAACTGACTCAACATAAAGTAAAAGATAGGCCCTTCGCAGAGGGAAGCAGGGATTAAATCATGTGCTAGAGCTTTTTAAGTTTTCGAAAGCATATAGAGAGCACAAAATAAGTATTTGAGAGGTGTTTGTTGTTGTCAACGAATGGTAGTGGGCACTCTAACCCCCTTGTCAACCAGACTTTCAAGAGCGGCTCCCATGAAGGACGTTATCTCTACCAGCAAGGTAGATCATCCCTCTTCTCTTTTGTTTACACATGTATTTTAGTTTCTTTATAGATGACACTCCTCCCAACCTTTTGCTTACACAAGCCATGGCTAACCGAATCCTCGGGTGCCTTCCAACATTCACATACCATGGAGGAGTGTCTATTTGCAAATTAAGTTGCTTACTGATAAATCAGGGCAAAACATGTGAAGAGAATTATTAATGAAAGTTGTAATTAATTGGGGCTGGGCACCCCGTTGCCAGCTCTTTTTGCAAATTATTGGATAAGCGGATGTATATGCCACTAGTCCATTGGTGAAAGTCTGTCAGAAGTAAATGACAAGATTGAAAGATAAAACACCACATACTTCCTCATGAGCTATAAAACATTGACACAAATAAGGAGTAATAAAGTTTTGAATAGTTTAAAGGTAGCACATGAAATATTTACTTGGAATGGCAGGAAATACCACATAGTAGGTAGGTATGGTGGACACAAATGGCATGGGTTTTGGCTCAAGTTTTGGATGCACGAGAAGCATTCCCTCTCAGTACAGAGTTTAGGCTAGCAAGGTTGTTTGAAGCAAACACAAGTATAAACCGGTACAGCAAGAATCACATAAAAACATATTGCAAGTATTATAAGACTCTACACTGTCTTCCTTGTTGCTCAAACATTTTACCAGAAAATATCTAGACCTTAGAGAGAACAAATATGCATCCCAAGTCTCAACAAGCTCTACGGTAGTTCTCCACTACTAGGCTTTAACTACATGATGCAAGAGCTTAAACATGATCTACTTGAGAGCTCAAAACAATTGCAAAGCATCAAATCGAAACAAGACAATGATCTACAAGAATGCATATGTCTTTTCCAATACCAACTACTACATGTAGCATTTTCTTTCTTCCAAACAAACACCAATCAATTTATTTAAACATAAACTCTCCAAATGATAATATAATGCAGCAAGAGAGTATTTATAAACAAGTGCTAACAGCTCGAAGAGATGCATGAAAAACAGGAGCTAAAAGCACTGCAGTAGCTAGTTAAGAATACTCAACAAATATAAGTGAAGAACATGAGTATTCACATGAAAAAGCGGAGCGTGTCTCTCTCCCACACAAGGATTGCTAGGATCCGAATTTATTCAAACAAAAACAAAAATAAAAACACACAGACGCTCCAAGTAAAGCGCATAAGATGTGAAAGAATTAAAATATAGTTTCACTAGAGATGACCTGATAAGTTTGTTGATGAAGAAGGGGATGCCTTGGGCATCCCCAAGCTTAGACGCTTGAGTCTCTCTGAATATGGTTGGGATGAACCACGGGGGCATCCCCAAGCTTAGGCTTTTCACTCTTCTTGATCACATAATATCACCCTTCTCGCTTGATCCTTGAAAACTTCCTTCACACCAAACTCAAGACAGTTCTCATTAGAGGGTTAGTGCATAATCAAAAATTCTCATATTCTGTAATGATACAATCAATCCCAAAGCTTCTGGACATTAGCTACAGCCACCAATGCTTTGTGGAGCAAAGAAATCCACACAAACACAGTAAAAGAGCGAATGCAAAACAAAAGGCAGAATCTGTCAAAAACAGAACAGTCTGGAATGACGAATTTTTTCGAGGCACTTAAGTTGCTCAGATGGATCTGGCCTAAAATAATGAAAGTTGCGTACATATCTCAGGAATATGCGTGATTTTTTCAGAATTTTTTGAATTTTCTACAGGGAGATAAGCTCAAATCCGTGACAGCTAAAAATCTGTCACTGCGCAGAAATCCAAATCTTGCATCAACTTTCAATATAGAACTTTACTTGGCACAACATTGCGATAAAATAAAGATACAAAGGAGTTGCTACAGAAGTAACAAAACTCCTTGACTCAAAGAAAACAAAAATAACAGCAAATAAAAACGATGGGTTGTCTCCCATAAGCGCTTTTCTTTAACGCCTTTCAGCTAGGCGCAGAAAGTGAAAATCAAGTGTTGTCAAGAGAAGAAGCATCAACATCATAACTTGCTCTAACAATAGAGTCAAAAGGTAACTTCATTCTCTTCCTAGGGAAGTGTTCCATACCTTTCTTGAGAGGAAATTGGTACCTTATATTACCTTCTTTCATATCAATGATGGCACCAACAGTTCGAAGAAAAGGTCTTCCCAAAACAATAGGACAAGATGCATTGCATTCAATATCCATAACAATAAAATCAACGGGGACAAGGTTATTGTTTACTGTAATAAAAACATCATTAACTCGCCCCAAAGGTTTCTTCATAGCATTATCAGCGAGAAAAACATCCAAATAACAATGTTCCAAAGGTGGCAAATCAAGAATATCATAAAGCTTCTTGGGCAAAACCGAAATACTTGCACCAAGATCACACAAGGCATTGCAATCAAAATCATTCACCTTTACCTTAATGATGGGTTCCCAACCATCTTCTAATTTCCTAGGAATAGAAGCTTTAAGTTTCAACTTCTCCTCCCTAGCTTGCAAAAGAGCATTTGTAATATGCTTTGTAAAAGCCAAATTAATAGTGCTAGCATTGGGACTTCTAGCTAATTTTTGCAAGAACATAATAACTTCAGAGATGTTACAATCATCAAAATCAAAATCATTATTGTCAATGGTGGTGGAACCATTGTCTCCAATAGTTTGAAAAATTTCAGCACTTTTATCAGAAAAAGTTTCAGCAGTTTTAGGCAATTTCAAACGCTTTGCAGAAGTAGTAGAGACATTACCAACACCAATAACATTACCATCAATAGTAGGAGGCTTACTAGCATGTGAAACATTAGCATTACTAGTGGTGGTGATAGTACAAACTCTAACTATACTATTCTCTTTTTCAAGTTCTTCCTCTTTTTCCCACCTAGCATGCAATTCAGCCAACATCCTAATATTATTATCAATTCGAACTTGGATGGCATTTGCTGTAGCAAATGACTTATATCTTTAACTTCATTAGGCATAACTTTCAGTTTTAGAATTTCAACATCATGAGCAAGACTATCAACTTTAGAGCAAGATCATCAATTTTTTCAAACTTTTCCTCAACAGTTTTATTGAAAGCTTTTTGTGTGCTAATAAATTCTTTAAGCATAGCTTCAAGATCAGAGGACACACTTCTATTGTTGCTGTAGGAATTACCATAAGAATTGCCATAACCATTTGAAGGATAAGGCTTATAGTTGTTGCTACCAAAATTATTCCTATAAGCATTGTTGTTGAAGTTGTTGTTTTTAATGAAGTTTACATCAACATGCTCTTCTTGAGCAACCAATGAAGCTAAAGGAACATTATTAGGATCAACATGAGATCTACCATTCACAAGCATAGACATAATAGCATCAATCTTATCACTCAAAGAGGAGGTTTCTTCAACAGAATTTACCTTCTTACCTTGAGGAGCTCTTTCGGTGTGCCATTCGGAATAGTTGATCATCATATCATCAAGTAGCTTTGTTGCTGCACCTAAAGTGATGGACATAAAGGTTCCTCCAGAGGCTGAATCCAATAAGTTCCTTGAGGAAAAATTTAATCCTGCATAAAAGGTTTGGATGATCATCCAAGTAGTCAGTCCATGAGTGGGACAATTCTTCACCAAAGATTTCATTCTTTCCCAAGCTTGAGCAACATGTTCATTATCAAGTTGTTTAAAATTCATAATGCTACTTCTCAAGGATATAATCTTAGCAGGAGGATAATATTTCCCTATGAAAGCATCTTTGCATTTTGTCCAAGAATCAATACTATTTCTAGGCAAAGAAAGCAACCATTCTTTAGCTCTTCCTCTCAAGGAGAAAGGAAAAAGTTTCAGTTTTATAATATCCCCATCCATATCCTTATACTTTTGCATTTCACAAAGTTCAACAAAGTTATTAAGATGGGCAGCAGCATCATCAGTACTAACACCAGAAAATTGCTCTTTCATAACAAGATTTAATAGAGCAGGTTTAATTTCATAAAATTCTGCTGTAGAAGCAGGTGGAGCAATAGGAGTGCATATGAAATCATTGTTGTTTGTGCTAGTGAAGTCACACAACTTAGTGTTCTCAGGAGTACTCATTTTGAAAAACAAAATCAAACGAATTAAACAAGTAACTAATTTTTTTGTGTTTTTGATAAAGAGAGCAAACAAGACTAAATAAAAATAAACTAAGCAAGACAAATAACAAAGTAAAGAGATTGGGTGTGAGAGACTCCCCTTGCAGAAGCAATTCGGTTTTCCCCGGCAACGGCGCCAGAAAACGTGTTGCTGCGCTAAGTTGACGAGGGAATATCTCCCCGGCAACAGCCAGAAACAATGCTTGTACGTCACACGTCAGTTGGGAACCCCAAGAGGAAGGTATGATGAGTGCAGCAGCAAGTTTTCCCTCAGTATGAAACCAAGGTTTAATCGAACCAGTAGGAAAACGAGGTTTGCTTCGAAGGTGTTGGTGAAGGAGTGTAGTGCGGCGCAACACCAGGGATTCCGGTGCCAACGTGGAACCTGCACAACACAATCAAATTACTTTGCCCCAACTTAACAGTGAGGTTGTCAATCTCACCGGCTTGCTGAAAACAAAGGGTTAAACGTATCGAATGGAAGATGATGTTTGTTTGCATAAAACAGTAGAGAACAATGATTGCAGTAGATTGTATTTCAGATGTAAAAGAATGGACCGGGGTCCACAGTTCACTAGTGGTGTCTCTCCAATAAGATAACTAACATGCTGGGTAAACAAATTACAGCTGGGCAATTGACAATTGATAAGTGCATATAACATGCATGTGTGAGCTGTGGTGTCTACTATGAGATTCATTTGGGCATTACGACAAAGTACATAGACCGCTATCCAGCATGCATCTATGCCTAAATAGTCCACTTTCCGGTTAACATCCGTACCCCTTCCAGTATTAAGTTGCAAGCAACAGACAATTGCATTAAGTAATGTGCGTAATGTAAACAATACATTCATCCTTGAATAAAGCATTGCTGTTTTACCCCTAGTGGCAACAACACATCTACAACCTTAGAACTTGCTGTCACTATCCCAGGTTAAATAGAGGTTGAACCCAACTATCATGCATAAATACCCCCTCTTGGAGTTACAAGTATTCACTTGGCCAAGGCTTCAACAAGTAACGGAGAGCATGCAAGATCACAAATGACATAGACATGATAATATAATATTCAGCTCCACATAGGTATCAATATAAGTCAGATCCCAGCAAACACAACATGTAGCATTACAATAAGATGATCTTGATCATGATAGGCAGCTCACAAGATCTAAACATGATGGCACAAGTGGAGAAGACAACCATCTAGCTACTGCTATGGACCCATAGTCCAAGGATGAACTACTCACGCATCACTCCGGAGGCGGGCATGGCGATGTAGAGCCCTCCGGTGATGATTCCCCTCTCCGGCAGGGTGCCGGGAAGAGCTTCAGAACCCCCCGAGTTAGGGTTGACGACGGCGGCGGCAGCGAATATGTTCTGGATGAAAGGCTCGGTGTTTTAGGGTTTTCACGTCTCGGGGAATAAATAGGCGAAGGGGCGATGTCGGCGGACCCCCGAGGGGCCCAAACCACCTGGCGGCGCGGTGGGCCCCTGCCGCGCCGCCTGTGGTTTGGCCACCTCGTGGCTCTCCTTCGTCTCTCCTTCGGACTCCGTGTACGTGCTGGAAAAATAGGGACTTGGCCTTTTGTTTCGTGCAATTCCGAGAATATTTCCAGAAGTAACTTTCTGAAACCAAAAACAGCAGAAAACAGGGAACTGGCACTGTGGCATCTTGTTAATAGGTTAGTCCCAGAAAATGCATAAAAGTGATATGAAGTGTATATAAAACATGTAGCAAATGGTATAATATAAGCATGGAACAGCAGAAATTATGGATACGTTGGAGACGTATCAGCCGCCGTCGTCAACCCTAGCTCGGGAGGGTTCAGAACCTCTTCCCGGCACCCTGCCGGAGAGGAGAATCGTCACCGGAGGCTTCTACATCGCCATGCCTGCCTCCGGAGTGATGCGTGAGTAGTTCATCCTTGGACTACGGGGGACTCGGATGACAACCCGGCGGTGGATTATTAGTCATAGATGCTGTTGGATAACGGTCTATGTATTATGTCGTAATACCCAATTAAATATCATAGTAGTCAACATGTCATGTATATGCATTGTCATGCGCTCACTATTCGTCAATTGCCCAGCTGTAATTTGTTCACCCAACATGTTAGTTATCTTTTATGGAGAGACACCACTAGTGAACTGTGGACCCCGGTCCATTCTTTTAAACTGATTAAACAACCAAAAACTGCAAACTGTTCCTTTTTCATTCTCTGCAATTTAATACTCATTTTCCACACCATACGTTTAATCCTTTGTTTTCAGCAAGCCAGTGAGATTGACAACCTCACTGTTTCGTTGGGGCAAAATAGTTTAATTGTGTTGTGTGCAGATTCCACGTCAACAGTCCAGACTCCCTTCGACAGCTATTTTTCTGGCGCCGTTGACAACCTTCTGAAGAGTTGCTGCTCCTACTGGTTCGATAACCTTGGTTTCTTTCTGAGGGAAAACTTGCTGCTGACTACATCATACCTTCCTCTTGGGGTCTCCCAACGAACGTGTGTTTCTCGTCATCAAGCTATTTTTCTGGCGCCGTTGACAACCTTCTGAAGAGTTGCTGCTCCTACTGGTTCGATAACCTTGGTTTCTTTCTGAGGGAAAACTTGCTGCTGACTACATCATACCTTCCTCTTGGGGTCTCCCAACGAACGTGTGTTTCTCGTCATCAAGCTATTTTTATGGCGCCGTTGCCGGGGAGACAGCAGTCTTCTGCAAGGGGAGTTTCACGCTTCCAATCTCTTTACTTCGTTTTTGTCTTGTTTAGTTTATTTTATTTTATCTTGTTTGCTTTCAATTATCAAAAACACAAAAAAATTAGTTACTTGCATTTAGTTTATTTTCAGTTTTGTTTTCTGTTAGTCATCATGTCTAGCCCTGTTCCAGTAGTAATGTCACCTGAAGAAGAGATCTTCACTTTCAAACAAGGGGTGAGGAGAGTTTTAAAGATGCTTGGTCTAGAATTTTTGAGTCTAATGCTAAAACTGAACCCAAAATGACTTTAAGCTTGCTTCTTAGTAGCTTTTATTTTGGTCTTGTTCTTTGCTACAGATATGCTTTAGATGCTGTGGTAGGAGGAGATTTCCTTCGTTATGATGGGGATCAAGCTTTTAATGCTATAAAAAAAATGATTACATTTCTAGCCCTCCAATCACTAAAATTGATTTGGCTTTGACAAGCATAAGTGATAGACTTAACACTCTTGAAACGAACATATCTGGTCTAAAAGAAGGTTATAATCAGATTCGTGAACATTATGATAATGTGCCAGTAAATTTTGAACCATCGGGATGGATTCCCTCAGTAAATGTTGTTATAAATGGTGAAACTTTTCATTCTCGCCGTGATATTATGTCTGAATTCTGTTTAATGTCCAAGGATTTTTTTATTCCTTAAATCTTTGGGAGCTTTCCAAATGCGAAGATTGTATAACTTTGGGTGATAATACTATTAAATTACCAAGGGGAGTAGCGAAGGAGTATTTACAAAACTCTTAGGAATAACAATATCTATTGATTATCTTGTCATTGAATGTGCAGGAGTAGGACAAATTACGCTTGGAAGATCTCTGTTGAAAACGCTTTGGAGCAATAATAGATGTGGGCCAAGGCACTATGAATTTCGCCTCTTCACCTATGTGTAACCAAGTATTTCCTAAAGATAAGGGTAAAGGTAAGAGAGCTAAGCGTAAGATTGTTGATGCTTCTTCACTTGGTAATACTTGATGCATGCTTTGTGCCTAGCTAAAAGGCGTTAAAGAAAAGCGCTTATGGGAGGCAACCTATTTTATTTTTCTACAATTTTTCTTTTATTCACTCAAGGTGCTTGTTTACTTCTGTAGCAACTCCTTTGTATCTTTATTTTCTCGCATTGTTGTGCCAAGAGTAGCCTCTAATGTTAAGATGATGCTTAATTTTGATTGCTGCGCAGAAACAGATTTTTGCTGTTCACTGTACGAAATTCCTAAAATCACCAGATTGTTAATTAAATTTGAAATTTGTTGTGCGTAATCCTTATGAATGTCTGAAACTTTCATTAGTCTAGAGTTTTTCGATCTGAGCGTCGTAAGTGCCTTGAAATTTTTTCTCTTTGCGGACTGTTCTGTTTTAGACAGATTATGCCTTTTTATTTTGCATTCTCTCATTTGCTAGTGTTGAGTGAAATTCTTTTTGGGTGGAAGAGCTTCACATAACATCAGTGGCTGTAGATAATGTCTAAAGTAACAAATCATATTGCGTCTTTATAGAACATGTGAATTTTTGATTATGCACTAACCCTCTAATGAGATCTACTTTGAGTTTGGTGTGACGGAAGTTTTCAAGGGTCAAGAGAGAAGGATGATATAATAGGATCAAGAAGAGTGAAGAGCTTAAGCTTGGGGAGGCTCCCATGGCTCTCCCCAGCATATTTCAAGAAGACTCAATCGTCTAAGCTTGGGGATGCCCAAGGCCATCTCTAGTGAAACTATATTTTAATTCTTTCACATCATATGTGCTTTTCTTGGAGCGTCTGTGTGCTTTTATTTTCAGTATTGCACTTTTATTTTCAATAAATCTTGACTGGACCCTAGCATTCTTGATTGGGAGAGAGACACGCTCCGCTTTTTCATGAGAATACTCTTATTCTTCACTTATATTTGTTGAGTATTCATATCTAGCGCTGTTCAGATTTTAGCTCTTGTTTTCATGTAACTCTTGTCAGAGCTATTAGCTTTCTTTTGTAGAAAGTACTCTCTTACTTCACTTATATTTGTTTGGAGAGTTGATGAAATAAATTGATTGGTGATTGGTTGGTTCAGAAAATGTTGCATGTGGTAATTGGTATAAGGAAAAACTTGCTTAATCTTGTAGATCACTAAAATGGATAACTTGATGCTTGTCAATTGTTTTGAGTTAACAAGTAGATCATGATTAAATTGTGCATCACATGAGTTAAGCCTATTAGTGAAGAACTACCGTAAAGCTTGTTGAAAATTTGGTTTGCATCGGTGGTATCTCTAAAGTCTAGATATTTTCTAATAAAGGGTTTGGTTAACAAGGAAGACGGTATGAAGTCTTATAACGTTTGCAATATGTTTGTCATATAAAACTTGGTGTACGGGTTGATATTCTTATTTGCTTACATAACCTTGCTAGCCTAAACTCTGTACTGAGAGGGAATGCTTCTCGTGCATCCAAATCCTTGAGCCAAAATCCATGCCATTTGTGTCCACCATAACTACCTATATGTGGTATTTCCTTGCCACTCCAAGTAAATTTTTCATGTGCTACCTTTAAATTATTCAAAATGTTATTATTCCCTTTTTGTGTCAATGTTTACTAGCTCATGAGGAATTAGTGTGGCTATTCTTTATTCTATTTGTTGAATGGACTTTTACACCTGGACTAGTGGCATATACATCCGCTTATCCAATAACTTGCAAAAAGAGCTGGCAACGGGGTGCCCAGTCCCAATTAATTACAACTTTAACCAATTAATTCTCTTCACACTTTTGCCTGATTCATCAGTAAGCAATGACAAACAGTGAAATACCTGAATGTGTGTAAACCAAAGAGAAAGAGGGATGATCTGCCTTGCCGGTAGAAATAACGTCCTTCATGGGAGCCGCTCTTAAAAGTCCGTTCGACAGGTAGAATATGTTCTCACCCGCTACCATTCGTTGACAATTAACAAACACCTCTCAAAAATAGATACTCCTCCATGGTATGTGATTGATGGAAGGCACCCGAGGATTCGGTTAGCCATGGCTTGTGTTAGCAAGGTTGGGAGGAGTATCAAATATTTATGCAATCTCTATATGCTTTCAAAAAACCTAAAAGCTCTAGCACATGATTTAATCCCTGCTTCCCTCTGCGAAGGGTCTTTCTTTTACTTTTATGTTGAGTCAGTTTTCCTATTCTTTCTGTCTTCCACAAGCAAACACTAGTGTCAACTTTGTTACAACATGCGTTATATGCAATGTATTGGACTTGTTATACTACTTTGTGTTGACAATATCCATGTGATAAATATGTTGAAAGTTGAAGCAAATGCTGAAACTAAATTCTTCCTTTGTGTTGATTAAATACCTTTTAATAGAAACTATTGCTTTATGAGTTAACACTTATGCAAAACTGTTTGATGCTTGTCTCAAAAGTACTATTCATGAAAACGTTTAGCTTGTGTGATTCATTGTTTACTCATTATCTATTTGGTAGCAAATTATAGACCATTGACTTGGATCACTTCATTCATTTACATGTGCCTTGCAATATTATATGATCAAGATTATGATGGTAGCATGTCACCTCAAAAATTATTTTGTTTTATCGTTTACCTACTCGAGGACGAGTAGGAACTAAGCTTGGGGATGCTGATACGTCTCAAACATATCTATAATTTTTGATGTTCCATGCTTGTTTTATACCAATTGCTACATGTTTTGCATCTACTTTATATCACTTTTATACATTTTTTGGGACTAACCTATTAACAAGATGCCGAAGTGTCAGTTCCTGTTTTCTGCTGTTTTTGTATTCCAGAAAAGCTAGTCTGGAAATATTCTCGGAATTGGACGAAACTAACGGGGGTGCCTATTTTTCCAGAACACGCCTGACGGAGCGAAGGAGCAGCAGAGGAGGGCCACACGCACCTAGGGCGCGGGCCCCCCTTCTGCCGCGCCCTAGGGTGGTGTGGGCCCCTCGGGGGTCCGCAGCCGCCGCCCTTTCGCCTACTTATTCCCCCCGACGCGAAAACCCTAAGTACCTGAGCAAATATCCACGAAAAGATCCAGAGACGCCGCTGCTAGCGCTAAGTTGACGAGGGAATATCTCCCCGGCAATAGCACCAGAAACTATGCTTGTACGTCACACGTCAGTGGGAACCCCAAGAGGAAGGTATGATGAGTGTAGCAGCAAGTTTTCCCTCAGTATGAAACCAAGGTTTATCGAACCAGTAGGAAAACGAGGTTGCTTCGAAGGTGTTGGTGAAGGAGTGTAGTGCGGCGCAACACCAACGTGGAACCTGCACAACACAATCAAATTACTTTGCCCCAACTTATCAGTGAGGTTGTCAATCTCACGGCTTGCTGAAATTATCCGTTGCTTGCAACTTAATACCAACGGGGGACTCGGATGACAACCCGGCGGTGGATTATTAGTCATAGATGCTGTTGGATAACGGTCTATGTATTATGTCATAATGCCCAATTAAATATCATAGTAGTCAACATGTCATGTATATGCATTGTCATGCGCTCACTATTCGTCAATTGCCCAGCTGTAATTTGTTCACCCAACATGTTAGTTATCTTTTATGGAGAGACACCACTAGTGAACTGTGGACCCTGGTCCATTCTTTTAAACCGATTAAACAACCACAAACTGCAAACTGTTCCTTTTTGATTCTCTGCAATTTAATACTCCTTTTCCACACGATTCGTTTAATCCTTTGTTTTCAGCAAGCCAGTGAGATTGACAACCTCACTGTTTCATTGGGGCAAAGTAGTTTGATTGTGTTGTGTGCAGATTCCACGTCAACAGTCCAGACTCCCTTTGACAGCTATTTTTTTGCGCCGTTGACAACCTTCTGAAGAGTTGTTGCTCCTACTGGTTCGATAACCTTGGTTTCTTTATGAGGAAAAACTTGCTGCTGACTACATCATACCTTCCTCTTGGGGTCTCCCAACGAACGTGTGTTTCACGTCATCACTTCTCTTTGTCTAGATCGACATACCCATCTCTTGGAATTGTCTGATGGTACTGAGTACCGACTTTTGTATTGCTGCTGAATACTGTAGAGCGATGCTTATCAAGCAACAGGGTGCTACAACCTGCTCTGCTCAGGATTCATCCAGACAAACAACAGATAGCCATGGTAGCACTAGGATCTTTGGAGGTACCATGTCTCAACAAAAAAACACCTAATGCCATGTTCTTGTATTCAGTGTCAAATTGCTTATTCGAAATTTCTTGAACGGTAGCTCTCAGACAATAATGTCTCGATTTATTGATGTGTACAGGCTCTGCTGAAGATGGTCAGCAGCCACGATTCACATGCGGAAATGGTAGAGCCAGAGGAAGAAGAAAGAGACTAATCCGTACCTCCTCGTCGGTCGCTGGGCGAGCTCCTGCGCGTCCACCGCGGGAGGGCTTGACGGCTCCTGCGCCACCTCCGCGCGCGGCGTTGGCTGCTCGCGCGTGACCTCCGTGCGCACACCGGGAGGGCAACATCCCGGACCAGGGCGGCGAGGGCACGGACGGGACAGCAGAAGGCGCGGCCAACGGAGGCGGAGTGGTTGTCGAGGAAGAGGAGGCCGTAGCTGGACGGCCGACGGCCGCCGTGGTCGATGATGGAGAGCTCGACGGCCTGGGCTGCGAAGGGGAAGTGGCCGGCCGGCGGGAGCCCTCCGCGGTAGCCTCCCAACTTCGGGCGGAGCGGCGGCGGACTCCCTCTCGCCGGGGAGCTGCGGAGGGCAGCCGCGCGCGGTCAGCCCCGACCGTGGTTGAAGACGATCTGTGATTAGGACTTGATTGGAAAACAATTTGAAGTATTAAGGGGTTTTTATAAAACTTAATTAAAACACTGCCCTGCCCAGTTTTTCGGGTCAGAGGGAGTAATTAATTTGCATTGGTAATGGCAGCTAATTTTATATTGGTGCGCGTGTTAAAACTTATACTACTCCCTCCGTCTCAAAATAAGTGTCTCAAGTTTGCACAAAAGTGGATGTATCTATACATGTTTCATGTCTAGATACATCCACTTTTTGATAAATCTAAGACAGTTATTTTTGGACGGAGGGAGTATTTATTTAGTTGCCGATTCCATTGTTAGTTGCCGCGGAAGAAATGCGTAAGCTTGGAGGTATTATGGCAATAGTTGAAGCAATTATGGAAACAAAATCCGATAATTGCTTCAACTAATCACCACGTGTCGAGTTCGGATAGGCTTTCCCCTCTCGCTACAGTGAACGAGAGCGGCGACCAGGGCGAAAAGAAGTTCTCCCCTTCCTCCCGCCGGAGCCGGAGCGGATCCTTGCCGCTTCTCGTCGCTGCGGCGACGGGGGGTGGTGGGGGTCGCGTTCTCGGTCTCCTGGCGTGTAGATAGGGTAGAAGTAGGTCTCCTCGGTGCGGATTTTGGGAGGAAATCGCCGCCGATAGGAGCAAATAATTCCGGCTCCCTCCCTCTTCCTCGTCGGCGTCGGCGAGTGGGGGCCGTGCTCGTTCCACCGGACCTCGGTTCGGGTGGTTTTGGTTCTCCTCGTTCTTCGGATCGATGGAGATTTTGTTTCCTCCGGGCGGAAGGCGGGGCGACGCGTCGTTCGTCCACTGTGGGGTTCCAGTTCCTCCGCCCCTGCGTGGTCGCGGCTCCGTTTTCTCCGGCGGTTGCTGTGGGGGTGTGAGGTGGTGTGAAGGGGATTCGGGAGCTCCGGTTGGTGGTGGAGGTCAGAGCTTTGGCTGTTCCGGTGGGGGTCTGCTGCAGAGCTCGGGAGGATGGTGGGTGGAGGATCCGGCGCGGCTGGGTCCAGAGGAGGAGGCGGCCTGGCCGTGCCCGTTAAGCGTTCATGATCCCGTCGCTTGCGGCGGGTGGCTCCTGCGGTCGTCAACAATGTTGGAGGTTTGCTCTTCTCCAGGTTTGTGGTGGCTTTGCTTTCTTCTTCGTCGACGGCGGTCGTTCGGAGGAGGGCTTTGTGGTTGTCTGCAGTTTCTTCACCGTTCTGCTGCTGGTTCTGTTCTCTGTTGTCAGCTGGTGTAGCGTGCGTGTGTTGGTGTTTCTTCTCTGTATCCTGATTGAATACACGCAGCTTATGTTCAAAAAAAAAAATCACCACGTGTCGGTATAGCGCTCTGCTCACCGTGGAGCCTCGCCACGACTATCCTCACGGCGATCCCGTATTTTGAACTCGCCAGTGGCAGACTTTCACACCAAGTCAATTTAAAATATTTTTGTCGGGAAAGTAAATTAAGGCAAAGCAAAGTTGAGCTAGAGATTGTGAAGAAACGAGAGAAGCGAGAGAGAGTGAAGTGAATGGAATGCTTTATTGATAGAGACTGCGGCTATTTATAGTAGGCCAACAGTCGGGTTACAATGTCGGTTGTCGCTTCCGAAGAGGCACGGCGACGGTTCGCTCTTACAGCGTTTGGACAACTGCTAATAATCCTAACTGCTAGGAGGAATATTCGGTAGGATATTCCTAGTACAATTCTAACTGCCATTTTAGCCTAATACTAACGCTAGTTGTTCCTAACACTCCCCTTGGACAAACGCTATCCTTTGTATGCTTCATCATCATGAATTCTTCATATGGTATTGAGAGCTTGGGATGTCCTTGTTGATCTTCATAGTCTTTGATCTTGTAGAATTGATATCCTCGAAAGATCCTGCAAAAATATATATGGAGAAAATATAGGAATTTGATATACCGTAGGTATAGTTATTGTCTCAATAAAATCCATATGAGAAACCAATATAGGAAAACTCATAAGGAAAGAGTACAATATATTATTATCGGATGATAATTAATAAGTTCAGTTCTAGGAATTTTCTCCCCTGAACCTTGCAAATTCCGTAGTCGTCTCATACCAATGCCATGAATGCATTTTTGAAATGCAGTTGTTGGTAAAGACTTAGTGAACAAATCTGCAAGATTGTCACATGATTTTGTTTGCAGAATATCAATTTCTCCTTTTTTCTGTAATTCATGAGGATAGAACAGTTTTGGAGCAATATGTTTTGTGATGTTACTTTTAATATATCCCATATGCATTTGAGCAACACATGCAGCATTATCCTCGTAGATAATAGTTGGTGATTCTAATGAACCAATACCGCATGAAGTTTGAATATGGTTGATCACTCTGCGAAGCCATACACACTCTCGTGAAGCTTCATATAATGCAATTATTTCAGAGTGATTAGTGGATGTTGCTACTAAAGTCTGCTTTGTTGACTTCCATGAGATAGCAGTTCCACCATATAAAAACACAAACCCTGTTTGTGACCTGGCATTATGGGGATCGGAAAGATAGCCAGCGTCAGTATAACCAATCAGGGTCATTTCTTGATTTTTCTTATAGAATAAACCAAGATCTTTAGTACCATTTAAATATCTGAAGATATTCTTTACTCCTGCCCAATGGCGTTTTGTTGGAGCTGCACTATGTCTAGCCAGTAAATTTACTGCAAAGGCAATATCTGGTCTAGTACAATTCGCGAGGTACATTAGTGCTCCTATGGCACTCAGGTATGGGAACTCAGGTCCCAGTATCTCTTCGTCATCATCCCTAGGTCTAAAGGGATCCTTTTCCATATCAAGGGATCGAACGACCATCGGTGTCTTGGATGGATATGATTTATCCATATTGAATTTTTCCAAAACTTTCTGAATATAGGCGGGCTGATAAACGAGTATTCCTGAGGGAAGGTGCTCAAGTTGTAAACCTAAGCAAAATTTGGTTTTACCCAAATCTTTCATCTCAAACTCCGTCATTAAATGATTGCGTGCGACAGTTATGTCTGCTGCGTTACCAATGATGTTGAGGTCGTCAACATATACTGAGATGATACAAAATCCCTTTGAGATTTCTTTATAAAAACGCATGGGCAATCATTATTGTTTGAGTATCCTTTTGGAGAAGGAACTCACTAAGTCGGTTATACCACATTTTACCCGACTGCTTCAAGCCATAGAGTGACTTTTGTAATTTTACACAATACATGTTGCGATTTCTGTCTGGATTCGGAATTTTAAGTCCATCAGGAACTTTCATATAAATATCCGCATCTAGTGACCCATATAAGTATGCGGTCACTACATCCATTAACTGCATTGATAAATTCATTTGTACTGCCAATGATATTAAATATCGAAACGTAATTCCACTCATTACAGGAGAATATGTATCGTCGTAGTCGATACCGGGTCTCTGCGTAAACCCTTGTGCTACTAGTCTCGCTTTGTATCTCACCACCTCATTGTTTTCGTTCCTTTTTCGAACAAAAACCCATTTAGCTCCCACAGGGAAGACTTTATGAGGAGTAGGTATTACTTTAGAGAATACCTCTCTTTTGTTAAGCGAGAGTAGTTCTGCCTCAATTGCCTCCTTCCATTTAGGCCAATCCGAGCGCTTCAGGCACTCTTTCATAGATTTTGGCTCTGGATCCAGTTGAAGGGTTTCAGCAATTTTCGAGGAGAAATATATGTCGACAATAGTAGTCTTTCTATCGTATGATTCTCCTGAATCAATATAATTTGTGGATATTTCTTTGATTCCTTCAGGCACCGTGTGATTTCCCATAACAACGGGGTCTGAGTGTTTCGATGTCCCAGCATTAGTATTTGTGCGCACATTTATGCTGGGCTCTTGATGTTGAGCATCAATTTGGTGTCTATCAACTTCAGGTTGATTTTCATTTACTGACATAGATTTTGATTTTCTTTGTTTCCGCGGTGGCTTTGGAGAAGCCTTTTCCCTTGTAACCAGATCTCTCCCCCTTTTGTTTGCAATTGGGAGTTGAGTAGTTTTATTTGGTACCTCTACTCGTTCTGGTGCATTAGCTGCAGGGATATAAGATTTTGTGACACCTTTGTGGTCAGTAAATGCGTCTGGCAGATTGTTTGCAATGTTTTGCAAATCTATGATTCTCTGAACTTCAGATTCAGATTCTCTAGTACGTGGGTCTAAGGACTGGATGCCTGTAACATTCCAATCTATTTCCTGGCATTCTTTGTGGTTTGTTTCTCCCCCTAATGCCGGGAAATGGTCCTCATCAAAAATTGAATCAGCGTACCGGGCTGTAAACAGGTCCCCTGTAAGGGGTTCTAAATATTTTATAATTGACGGAGATTTATATCCCACATAGATTGCTAATTTTCTATGGGGGCCCATTGAGGTACGCTGCGGTGGTGATATCGGTACGTAGACAGCGCAACCGAATTTTCGCAGGTGGGAAATACTTGGCTGATTGCCACGTACTATTTGAGATGGGGAAGTTTCATGATATGCAGTTGGTCTGACTTGAATCAGATCTGCGGCGTGTAAAACCGCATGTCCCCAACAAGAGGTTGGTAAATTGCAATTCTGTAATAATGGTCTAGCAATTAGTTTTACCCTTTTGATTAAAGATTCAGCCATTCCATTTTGAGTATGAACATACGGTACTGAATGTTCTAGATGGATACCTAAAGCCATACAATAATCATTAAATGCGCGTGAACTAAATTCAGCAGCATTGTCCATTCTTATTGATTTTATCCTGTGTTCAGGATGATTTGCTCGTAATTTGATAATTTGAGCAATTAATTTGGCAAAGGCATGGTTGCGTGTGGACAATAAACACACATGTGACCATCTAGTGGATGCATCAATTAGCACCATGAAGTACCTAAATGGTCCAGACAGAGGTTGTATTGGACCACATATATCTCCTTGAATTCTTTCAAGAAAATTAAGTGACTCATTTTTAACTTTAAGGTAGGATGGCTTAATAATTAGTTTCCCAGTAGCACATGCGGTGCATACAAAATCTGATGATTTAGGAAATCTTGTAGTTGGTAAATTGTGACCAACAGAATTGCCTATAATTTTTCTCATCATACCTATTCCAGGATGACCAAGGCGATCATGCCAAGTCTTGAATTTATCAAGATTCTGAAAAATTATTTTATACGCAACATAAGGTACGGGTTTAATGTATGTAAAGTATAATCCGGATGAGAATGAAGGGAATTTTTCAAGAGTTTCTTCCTCATATCCGTTGCTTTTTGTTAAAAGCAAAAATTCTTTCTTATCCACCTGAACTGTTTTTAGGTGGAAATTATTAGATCGGATATCTTTGAAACTTATAAGGGTACGTGTAGATTCAGGATACAAGAGTGCATTCTGAATTACAATAGTAGTACCCATAGGGAGTGTGAAAGTGGCTCTTCCTGAACCAATAATTGCTTTGTTACTACCAGTTATGGTCATAACATCTTCCTTTCTCTTTGTAAGAGTTTGGAAGTATTTTGTTTCCCTTAAAATTGTATTAGTGGTAGCACTATCCACTAAACATAATTCTTCTTCCATCGGATGTTTCCCGTAAAATTTCTATAAATAGAAATAGAATATTTTAGAATAAATCTTATTTTATTCATATATTCATCAAATTACATACATGGTATTTATATTACAAACTTCAAATATAAATACATTACAATATTATGTCTGATTCACATAATACTATATACATAGTCTGATGACTTTATTCTACTTATTGTTATACAATATAGTATTTCTTAGTATATTCAAATGGCTAAATGACATCGACTGTTTATGGAGTTTAATTCATGTCTCCAAAAACATCTTGGGTGTAGTCCACAAGCATGTCTTCATCGAGGATGATATCGTCCTTTGGCTTGAATTCTTCAATAGAACTCTGAGATGGACCAACTTGAGAGTTGTCTTGAATGTCGTTGAAGTGAGCTTCAGCTTTGTTCACATGAACTTGTTTCCCTTTTCCTCCATACTTCATGTATAGATCCACGAGGTGCTTGGGAATACGGCATTTGTTAGTACGATGATTCGCACATCCACACCTTTGACAAGTTTGAGAACTGTCATTACGGTCATTTTTCTTGAAATGACCTTTCCCCTTAGATTGACCGTTGGTCTTTTGACCATAGTTCTTTTTCCACTTTCCTTTAAATTTTCGGAAGTTCCTTTTACGGTTTCCAAATTTGTTAGTAAAATGAGCATTAGCATGTGCTTCAGGGATTGGCATTGCGCCCGTTGGGCGAGCATTGTGATTTTTCATGAGAAGTTCATCATGCTTCTCGGCCTGAAGTAATGTGTATATAAGCTCAGAATACTTTGTGTATTTTTGTTGACGATACTGCTGTTGCAATATCCTCATTGAGGGGTGGAAAGTGCATAAGGTTTTATCTATTAAGTCCGCATCTGAAACTTGCTGATCGCAAAATCTCAGTTTGGAGTTAATCTTATGCACGGCAGAATTATATGCAGCCACAGACTTAAAGTCCTGGAACCTTATGAGAGACCATTCTCTCTGGGCTTCCGGCAACATTACTGCTCTTTGTTGATCATATCTCTCCTTGAGGGAGTTCCATAAGACTAGTGGATCCTCCTCCATTAAATATTCAGTTTTTAAATCAGGATGGAGGTGGTGCCTTATGAAATGCAATGCCGCATACTTTACCACTTGTGGTATTTCTGGGGCATTTGGAGGGGGTGTGACAATGCAAGGGCCAAGGTTACGTCCAGTCAAGTTTATTTTCATATCCATGGCCCATGATAGATAGTTACTTCCATCAACTTGTAGTTCTTCGAATTCTTTCTTATTGATGCCAGCCATTTTTTCCTGCATGTATGATCATGCATTTATTAATTTTACTTGATAGTAAAATTATTTTGGTAAACAACAATTTTTGTTCTAGAGGAACAATTTTAAGCTGATGCTTTAGAACCAAACATGTGTAGATCTTCGAATTTCAAGTTAACACATTGTAGATAATCTCCATTTTATGGAGTACACCTCTCAGTACTAGGAAGCATAATCTGACGTATGTCAGTAGACGCCCATCTAGTACCCTGTGTTAATACTTTGACTTTAATATATTTGGAAGAGCACTTTGGAGATAATCATTCATCGAAATGACAAATGAATATACTCACAGTAATGGATAATCTGTATTTGTACAGTAGATGCCATCACCTTGTGATTCACAAATATGATTCGAGATAGTCACATTTTTTTTTTTAATCTAATAATTTATTGATGATAAATTTGCACGAAATTAAATTTCAAATGCAAAAAGAAAATTGTTGTACCAAATAAACATGTTATAATATGCTACATGCAAATATATTAATAACATGTCATGTACATATTGAAATTCAAATAGACGTAAGGTCTAGAATATGTATTTACAATACGATACTTGTCACACTGAACTAAGTACGAACTGAGGTTTCTAAGTACTGCTCAACTAAACACAATACGATAGTGGCAGATATGGTGCTTTCTAGAAGTACAATGACTAAAGCAACATGTAATTTATTTAATACTAGAGTGGCACGTAAGGCCTTTTGGCCACAAGCCTGTGTCGGCACCGCTTGGAGCATTGGACCAGCAGGGTCAAAGGGGATCAATCGTCTCCTGAGGAGTGGATAACGACCAGTTCGTCTCTTCCTACCACCGCTCCTCTGCTCCATACGAGTGCCCACAGGTAGTTCCATCAGCGGCGGCGGCAGGGGCCATCCGCGGAGGAGGAGGGGTGACTGGTGGTGTCCTCGGTGATCCGAAGTACTCCGTTTTCGTCCGTGAAGCCGAGCGCCGCAGGCGACCATGTTCCTCTGCGGATGCCGACGGGGCGAGCCGCCATGGCTGCGGCGAATCGGCGGAGGATGACGCGCGCTTCCGGCGAGGGCGTCGGGAGTGCGAGGACCGGCTCGTCTTCCTCTTTCTCCGGCGCTGGGAGATTGAGGTCGGGGAGCACCGGGGCGGCCGGCGCGGGAGCCATGGCCTCGACCTCCTCCATCGCCGCCTCCGGCTGGACCGCGTAGGGCGGCGCGGAGAACTCCGGCACGGGGTCGTAACCCGGCGGAGCAAAGTGCGAGCGGTCCTCGTCGGAGGGCGTCGGGGATGGGAGGCATGGCTGAAAATCATGGCGCATGCAGTAGTACATCGTCGGAGGCGATGCCGGCGGTGGTGGTGGCGCCAGGAGTTCCTCGTCGCCGAAGTCGCGCTCGAGGTCGTCGACAAGCCAGCCGGCGCTTGGTCCGCCCAGCAGCCACTCCATGGGTGGAAGGGCGAATTCCGGCGGCACGGGCATCAGTTCGTCGACGTCCGCGCTGACGTTTGAGGCTGAGGCCTCGTCTTCGTGCACTGCATCAACCACTTCTTCGGCGACGACCGCCGGCGCCGCGACGACGACGGCCGGTTCAGCAGCGACCACCGGGGTTTGTTCCCGGCGCACGACAGCCGTGGTGCTTGGCCCGGGTCTCCAGGGACGCGGTGGCGCCGCATCCAGTGGCGGTTGTGGTGCTGGGGCGTCCGACGGCTGCTGCGGAGGCGGTTGCTGTGGAGGCGGCGGCGGAGGCCACCACCACGGAGGCTGAGGCCTCGTCTTTGTCCACTGCGTCGGGGTACCCAGCGGTTGCCGCGGTGGCGGAGGCCACCATTCCAGTCCGGGCGGCCATGACGGCGAGGGCCGAAGTACCAGTGGCTCCAGCGGCGAGCGGCAGTGCGAGCGAAAGCTCGGCGAGGAAAACCGAAGCGACGTTCCTCGGCCACAAATCGAGCGAATGAAAAAACGAGTTGCGAGAGCGAAGCCATCTTTTTCTCACCTTTCTGTCTCTTCTTCTTGTCTCTTCTACCGTAGCCTATGGCTTTTGGCAGAGCGCGTGCATGATAACGTGTGAAGAAACGAGAGAAGCGAGAGAGAGTGAAGTGAATGGAATGCTTTATTGATAGAGACTGCGGCTATTTATAGTAGGCCAACAGTCGGGTTACAATGTCGGTTGTCGCTTCCGAAGAGGCACGGCGACGGTTCGCTCTTACAGCGTTTGGACAACTGCTAATAATCCTAACTGCTAGGAGGAATATTCGGTAGGATATTCCTAGTACAATTCGTGTGAAGAAACGAGAGAAGCGAGAGAGAGTGAAGTGAATGGAATGCTTTATTGATAGAGACTGCGGCTATTTATAGTAGGCCAACAGTCGGGTTACAATGTCGGTTGTCGCTTCCGAAGAGGCACGGCGACGGTTCGCTCTTACAGCGTTTGGACAACTGCTAATAATCCTAACTGCTAGGAGGAATATTCGGTAGGATATTCCTAGTACAATTCTAACTGCCATTTTAGCCTAATACTAACGCTAGTTGTTCCTAACAGAGATAAGGCACGAGGGAAACATATCACCGGTCGCCGGAAGGAACAACACGGCCGCGTCCCTTTCCTTCATTTTTTCCCAAAGCGACACAGCGTCTCCCGGTCGCCGCGGTCCCATCGTTCAACGTGTTGCAGCACTCGCAGGATCTTCTGTGCCGTCGGCTCGTCTGGAGTTAATCAGCGCTCTCTATGTCGCCTACGTGAGCTACGGTGTCGCGAGCGCAGACGATCCGATCCTTAGTGGGGGCTTGTCGTTCTTATCTGGTGACTCATTTTTCCGAATGCAAAAAAATCAGGTGACTCATCTTGCCATGCGAATATATGGCCGCGACAGGTCCGACTCATCACCCGTTATCCTCTTCCAGAACAATTTTGCTCGTACCACCTCGTGCTATCGAGTTTACCATCGTATACACGTGGCCGCCTCGATTTTCTTGAAATCAATTAGATGCCCTCGCTCGTCCCATGTTCGGAGGTAGGCAAGGCAACCATGACAAGTACTATCAGCTTGGACGTAGTTCAAACAAACCAGTGCTTCCGCTTCACCTAGCTCTGCATGACTGAAACTCGGGTATAAATTCATGCAACTTCCAGCTATGTACTACAGTACGTCCACTTGTTTACAAAAAGCTCTCATTTTCAAATAAAAATGTGCTCATCTGTTATATATGTGCGCTCCTTCGCTTCGATATTTGTCATGGTTACAAGCTGGTAATGCTAGCTAGAGGAATGGTGGAAGAAGGTGCTGCTATAATTCAGCAAGTGGCTATCACGCAACACGATTCTGCTGTCCAGGGGTCTGAGAGCTAGGATTGAGGATGACGTACGAAGGTAGTGTCGACATGGAAGAATGAATAAAACATGAAGCTGATGTGATGATGTCAAGTCCTAGCTACTCGTTTGGGAGCCTTCTGTCTTGGTGTCTTATAAAAACTAGGTTCTGTTTCGTTTGGCGATGCTGAAGTTGTGGCATGCGTCCGCCCATCAGTGCAAATATTGTAATATTCTTGTTTAGTCCCCTCCATAGTGTGGAGTGTTAAAAACTCTTGGCAGCCTCGTTGTGCTCTTCCTGGTTGTGGAGCATGTCGCCCTGTTTTTTCCTTTTCATCTCGGGGCCTAAAACTCCCGTATTGTTGCTGTAGCTTGCTACTTTTTCTTTTGTAGTTCTCTTTTTTTTCTGTAAGCACTCTCTTCTGTTATCATTTGATAGTGCAACCCGCGGCTTCATGTTGAAGTCATATGAAAAAAAAATCCAAATGAAAATGTTTTTATCGATCCATAGTATGTCAAGAAAGAGAGTGCTTCAGCGCGATATTCGATTACAATAGAATGATCTTCATAGGGAATATCCGGGGGGGGGGGGGGGGGGGGGCGTGTTTCTTATAGGTTGTCAAGATTTAAATCGATTGTGAAAAGTACCTCCACGGTTAGGTGAAAATATAACTTGTACTCTTTTATTAAATTGAAGCTGTATTTTCTTCATAAATAAAGTTAGGTGTCAGAAACTTGACCTGATGAAGGCTTATGATCGGGTGGATTGGAAATTTCTGGAAGATGCTATGCGAAAGATTGGCTTTTGTGAAAAATGGATTGGGTGGATCATGACATGTGTTAAAACGGTTAAATTCTCTGTCCGCTTTAATGGTAAAATGCTCCGCAGTTTTAAACCCTTAAGGGGTTTGAGACAAGGTGATCCTTTATCACCTTATTTGTTTCTTTTTGTTGCTGAAGGGTTATCTTCCATTCTTCAGGACAGAATCAGCAAAGGAAATCTTAAAGAACTGCATGTCTGCAGAAGGAGCCCGGGCATTTCTCATTTACTATTTGCTGACGACAGCCTCCTCTTCTTTGAAGCTAATGGAGAGCAGGCAGCTCAAATTAATGATGCTCTTCGTAGGTATGAGAAAGGTACTGGTCAACTCCTTAGCCCTGCTAAATGCTCTATCATGTTTGGACAATCGGTTAGTGAGACCGATGGAGCTCTGGTTGTCTCCACACTGAATGTGGAAACTACCTCTTTCGATGACAAATATCTTGGCCTGCCGATTCCGGAGGGGAGAATGAAAAACGACAAATTTCAACCTTCAAAAGAAAACTCTTGAAGAAATGCTCTGACTGGTCTGAGAAGTATATGTCTGGGGCAGCGAAGGAAACCCTTATAAAAGCAGTTGCACAATCAATCACAACCTATTCTATGAGTGTTTTTAAATTCTCTGCTAGCCTTTGTGAGGAGCTGAATCACATCATTAGAGATTTCTGGTGGGGGGATGATGTGGACGCCAAAAAAGTTCACTGGCTGTCTTGGGAAAAATTAACAAAACCCAAGAATCAAGGGGGCATGGGCTTCAGAGATCTTAAATTGTTCAACCAGGCTCTTTTAGCAAAACAAGCTCGGAGACTAATTGTTAAACCTGACAGTTTATGTGCTCGGGTTTTGAAGGCCAAGTACTACCCAGTGGGTGATCTTATTGATACTGCTTTTATTCAGAACACATCTCCTTGTTGGCAGGGTATAAGCCATGGCTTGGACCTGCTCAAAAAGGGTGTTTTTTGGAGAATTAACTCAGGTTCTAGAGTGAGAATCTGGCGTGACAACTGGATCCCAAGAGGTAACCTGAAGAGCTTGGGTAAAGCAACTAATGCTAGAGAAAAATGGGTGTCAGACCTGATTGACCCGGTGTCCAAACAATGGAAAGTTGAGCTTGTCAGGAAAATCTTCTACCCGGCAGATGCGGATCAGATTCTTCAATTAAAAATTCCTTCTTTCAATGGTGACGATTTCCTTGCTTGGCACCATGAGAGAAATGGATGTTTCTCGGTTAGAAGTGCCTACAGGCTTGCTGCCTCTCTTACTTCAAGTTGTGCTAAATAGGGATCTAGCTCTAAACCAAATGGGGAAAGTGATCTCTGGAATTTGATTTGGAAAGCCAACATTCCGCCTAAAGTAAAGGTGTTTGGCTGGAAATTAGCCACGGACTCTTTAGGGGTTCAGTTCTTGAGGTGCAATAGAAAGATGGATAATATTCCTATATGTCACATTTGTGGCATGGAACCAGAGACAAGCCATCATGCGATGGTAAATTGTACAAAAGCTGTGGCTCTGAGACAATGCATCAAGAGGTCATGGGACCTTCCTCTTGAACAGAACTTCTTGGAAACTGGAAAAAAACTGGGTTCTTGTCCTACTGAGCCAAATCAGTGAGGACATGCATGCAAAGCTGCTACTGTTGTGGTGGAGAACTTGGTATATCCGGAATAACCTCATCTTTGGGGATGGGAAACTAACTATTGAACACTTAGCTGTGTTCTTGCAATCGTATCTGGCAAATTTCCAAGATACAAGGGATATCAATTCTTTGTCTGATCCAAAAGGCAAGTCCCCTGTTTCACAACAGGCCAATAGAAGCAAGGCCAGGAGAAAAGAGCAACCTGGCAACTGGAATAAACCTGATATTGGTTGGGAAAAATTGAATTTTGATGCAAGTTTTTCAGTCGAAGATCAATCAGGGTCCTGGGGTGGTATCCTCCGAGACAGCGATGGTAAGGTGTTGCTATCTGCCTGGGGACGCATTCCTTTTTGTACAGATGCTGAACAGGCAGAAGCAGTAGCCGGGCTTGAAAGTTTGAAAACTATGATGCCGATATTTTCGGGACAGCTATCTGTAGAGAGTGATTGTGCCTCTCTTGTTTCCCAGATCAATTTCGCTAATGAAAATAGATCAGCTATTTCTGGAATGGTCTATGACATCAACAGATTGCTTCAGACTTTGCAAAGGGTGAAAGTTTTGAAAATCAACAGATCTGCTAATCAGGCAGCGCACTGTCTAGCTAGGCTGAGTAGAGATGGGTTGAGTTCAGAAGTGCTGATTGATGCATTCCCTCCCTGCGTGGCTGGGGTGATCAACCGAGATTGTAACCAAACTGATGTTTCTTAATTTATAAAACCCAAAATTCAAAAAAAAAAAGTTAGGTGTCAGAAAATATAACCAATTAAGGATAGGGAAAGCTGATTCTTTTTATCACGAACTTAATTATTTATATTCATGCAAATATTTTATGAGAAAGTATGGATCTCGTTTACGGTTTTGGAGAAGGACATGGATTATTGTGTCGAATGATAATTCTCATCATCTCATGATAACCTTGCAATAATTAAGAAAACAAAGCTATCTTGTCACGGACCCTGCTACTACCACGACTCGCCAAGCCAAAAGAGATGCGGAGAAGAAGATCATGAGCAGCGGTACACCGGACGAGCGTGAAGAGCTGCGTCGATCGAAAAGAGAGAAGAGGAGGACCGCCCGATTGGCAGGACCGGAGTGGACGGCGTGATCTGCATCTTCTTCTTCCAGCTACTCGACAACTGGCGTGGGTCTCGGGCGATAGCAAGGATGTCGTTATCTAGGCCTGCGTTCCGTGCTTGTTCTCTGCTTTTGGAAAGCCAACAAACGAAAGGAACTCTAAACCCGTCTCCCTGTTCTTCTCCTCCCAGTCCCCTGCTTCTCCTCTACCCCAAACTTCTCTGTATGAATCCTATATGAACTCAGCAATCGAAGGCGTATCTGGGGCTGTATCATGAGTTGTCGTTGTTAAGTGTTGTTGTGTGTTCACGGTGCTTAACATTTGGTATCAGATTGCCAGGCGGCTTCCGTTTCGGTGAGATCAGATCGAGATCCAACTGGATCCTCATCATTAGGCGCAGATCCTTGCGGATCTGCACAAAGCTTCGCTTGCGAACGCCTGCGGTGGGTCGATTTTGGTCGAGTTGATTCTTCTCCAGTCGTGCAGTCCAACTGTTCGACTGAATTCCGCCGTCAAGCTTGGAACGGACAAAGCGCAGACTCGGTGGGATACGTCTAAGCGGCTCGACGGGATGGACGCCAAGTTCGACAAGCTCATCAGCATGATCGAAGGATCGGACGCCAAGTTCGATAGGCTCTCTGGCGAGATGCAGGCGATCCGGAACGCCGTCGACGCCATCAAGCCGGACATCGCCTCGCTACAAGGCTCGTTCGTGGCTCTGCAACCTGAGATGCAAAACCTCAAGGAGACGCTCGAGACCTGGAAACCTGAGATGGAATCCAAGTTGGGCGACCTCGGCTCGGCGGTGACTGCTCTACGCCGCCAGGTCGACCACATCCCGAAGGGAGTGGGAGTGGGCGCGCTGGGTTCTCCTCCCGCAGCGCACCCTCCACCGGCGGGCCCATCTTCGTCGGAAGCGCAACTCAGGGCACACTCCGGGCAAGGCCATGGCGACAAGCTCATCACCGGGGTCGTGGTGGTGGAGGATCCAACTCCTCCATCCCCCACCCCGGTCACATGTCCGAATCGCTTCTTGTCTATGGTTCCATTCGATCCAGGCGCACCTACTGAAACTGTCGCGGTTACGGGGGATCACATGTTGGCAATCCTCCGCCGCAAGCAGAATTCCCAAATTCGATGGAGATAATCCTCGTCTTTGGAGGAAAGCGTGCGAGAAATACTTCCGTGTCTATAGCGTTGGATCTGAGTACTGGGTTGAGTATGCTACCATGCATCTCACAGGGAACGCAGCTCTGTGGTTTCAGAGTGCTGAAGAGAAAATGGGTACAGTCAGTTGGAATGAGTTGTGCGATATCATTAGCAAACGTTTTGATCGTGGTCACTATCAGTTGCTCTATAGACAAGCCTTCAAAATCCACCAAATAAGTACTGTCAGCGAGTATGTAGAGCGATTTGACACCCTCATGCATCATATGCTGGCTTATAAACCTGATTTAGATCCTATGTTCTTCACCACTAGATTTATAGATAGTCTAGAGAAAAATATCAAAGCTATTGTGCTTATTCAGCAACCAGAAGATTTGGAGACTGCTGTTTCTCTCGCACTTTTGCAGGAAGAAATCGGCGCGGAAGGTGATTGAGCAATGAGTTATTCCAAGAATAATATCTATACACGCGTCAACTCTAAAGCGTTTTCTCCTCTGACTACTCCTACTATTGCACGCAACAAGCAACTGCAGAACCATGACGAGAAGAAAACCTCGGACAGTGCAAAACCTGCAACGAGCTCTCAGAAGTTCCAAGCATTGAAGAATTATCGGAGAGCCATGGGGTTATGTTTCAAGTGTGGAGAAAAATTCAGTCCTACTCATCAGTGTGCCAAAACAGTGAACCTCAATGTGGTGGAAGAATTGTTGAACATGCTCGATGGATCCGAGAGCCCTGAATCATTCACTACTGCGGTTGATGGTGAAACTGTGCTCGAACAGGACCTCTAGGCCTTGTCTCAGCAAGCAATTGGTGGTACAGAAGATAAATCTTGTTTCAGGTTGCAAGGTGTTATCCAAGGCAAGGAAGTGCTGATGCTGATCGACTCAGGTTCTTCTGGTAATTTCATCAGCAGTGATATTGCAGCTAAATTGACAGGGGTAACCAAAATGAGCAAACCAATCAGAGTAAAACTGGCCAATGGCGCTATACTGCAAGGGACTGATATCATCAACGATTGTGCATGGACCTGTCAGGGTGCACAATTCGCTACTAGCATGAAAGTGATTCCTCTGCATTGTTACGATGTGATATTGGGTATCGAATGGTTGCAAGCTCACAGCCCTATGGAAGTTGATTGGACCTCCAAGTGGTTATCAATGAAGCAAGGTGATCAGAACATTAAACTACAAGGAGTCAGGGCAGATACTTCGAGCTGCAATATTATTTCCTGGCCTGAAATGGTGGCAGCTGAACAAGCATGTTCTATATTGTATATCCTCCAAGTAACACCGGATGATCCCAAACATCCAAGACCCATTCCAGAAGCAATCAACCATCTGTTTGTTGAATTCGTTGACCTATTCGATGAACCAAAAGGTTTGCCACCTAGGAGACTGTGTGATCACAAGATTCCTTTGCTGCCTGGAGCAACACCAGCAAAACTCAGGCCGTACAGATACAATCCTATGCAGAAAACAGAAATCGAAAAACAAGTCGCTGAACTGCTGAGTCAAGGAGTTTTGCAATACAATGCTGGCCCCTTTGCTGCTCCTTCCCTGCTTGTGAAGAAGAAAGATCTCTCGTGGAGATTGTGCCAAGACTTCCGTCACCTCAACGCAATGACAGTAAAGAACAAATACCCCTTGCCAGTAATTGACGAATTACTGGATGAGCTGTCAGGCGCTTGTTGGTTTACCACCTTGGATTTACGAGCTGGATATCACCAGATTCGCATGGCAGAAGAGGATATACACAAAACTGCGTTTCAGACGCACCATGGGCACTTTGAATATAAAGTTATGCCTTATGGTCTCACAGGAGCACCAGCCACCGTCCAGGGCGTGATGAATTCAGTCTTAGCCCCGGGCTTGCGTAAATTCATATTGGTCTTCATTGATGACATCCTCATATACAGTAAAACCTTAGAAGAGCATGTCGAGCATCTCAAAACTGTGTTTAAGCTTCTGCAGAGCAATCAACTCAAAGTTAAAAAGAGTAAGTGTTGTTTTGCACAGTCTGAGCTAGCTTATCTGGGGCATATCATCAGCAAGAATGGAGTTGCCACAGATCCGACAAAAATTGCTGCAATACTTAAGTGGCCATCACCAACGGATGTCAAAGAATTGAGAAAGGTGCTCGGAATGACAGGGTATTATAGAAAGTTTATCAAGGGTTATGGCATCATCAGCAAAGCTCTGACTGATTTACTGAAGAAGGGAACTCAGTTCATCTGGACTTCTGAAACTGAAGCATCCTTTCAAGCCTTGCGTTCTGCATTAGTGTCTGCCCCAGTTCTAGCTTTGCCCAATTTCTCAAGGAAATTCATCGTCGAGACTGACGCCAGCGACAAGGGCATAGGCGCAGTGTTAATGCAGGATGATCACCCTCTCGCTTTTCTTAGCAAAGCATTGGGTCCTAAACAGAGGGCTTTGTCCACATATGAAAAGGAATGTTTAGCAATCTTGCTAGTAGTGGAGAAATGGCGACCGTACCTTCAACATGCTGAATTTCTAATCAAGACTGATCAGAGAAGCTTGGTCAACCTAACCGAACAAAGGCTGACAACTCCCTGGCAACACAAAGCGTTAACCAAACTGTTGGGTCTGCAGTTCAAGATCATGTACAAGAAAGGATTGGATAATCGAGTGGCTGAGGCTCTATCTCGCAACCCTAACCTAGATTCTCCAAACCTCATGACCATAGTTGAATGCAAACCACTTTGGTTGGAAACAGTGGTGTCTGGATATAAAGATGACAAGCAAGCCACATTGTTATTGCAGAAGCTGGAAGTCTGCAAAGAATTTGAAAACTTCACTTTAAAGGACGCCATAATTCGTTTCAAAAATCGCATCTGGATTGGTAACAATGCCAAACTGTAAACTCAAATCACGCAAGCTCTGCATGATAGTGCTTTGGGAGGGCATTCTGGGTTCTTTGTGACTTACCACCGTGTGAAACACCTGTTCTCTTGGCCGGGAATGAAACAGTTCATCAAAAACTAGGTGCAGAGTTGTTCCATTTGTCAGCAAGCTAAATCAGAAAGAGTGGCTTACCCTGGTCTGCTGCAGCCTCTGAAAATCCCCAAAGGAGCTTGGGAAGTGGTCACCATGGACTTCGTGGACGGGCTGCCTAAATCTGCTGGTTTTAACTGTATCTTGGTGGTAGTGGACAAGTTCTGTCGCTATGCACACTTTGTGCCTTTAACACACCCTTATACAGCTCTTTCAGTGGCAATGGCGTATATGAAGGATGTATTTAAATTGCATTCGCTCCCTCAAGCAATAGTGTCAGACAGAGATCCTGTGTTCACTAGCAAAGTTTGGCAAGAACTGTTCAGGTTATCTGACACTCAACTTTGTATGAGCACTGCTAGGCATCCGCAGACTGACGAGCAAACGGAGCGAGTAAATCAATGCATGGAGGGGTATCTGAGATGCTTTGTTCATTCTTGCCAGACCAAATGGGTGCAGTGGTTGCATTTGGCTGAATTCTGGTGTAACACAAGCTACCATACTACTCTCAAAAAGACACCATTCGAGGTTCTATATGGACATCCACCAAGATACTTTGGCATTGACCGAGTAGAATCCTGTGCAATTCCTACATTGGATGATTGGTTGAAGGAAAGAGATACTATGACCAAATTGCTGCAGCATCACTTAGAGCGTATGCAACAGCGCATGAAATCGCAAGCTGATAAAGGCCGTACTGAGCGATCCTTTGAAGTGGGTGAGCAAGTGTTTCTCAAATTGCAACCGTATCTCCAATCTTCTGTGGCATTACGAGCTAACCATAAACTTGCATTCAAGTTCTATGGCCCTTTTGAGATTGAGCAGAAGGTTGGCTCTGTAGCTTATAAACTAAAGCTGCCTCCTTCTAGTATGATTCATCCGGTGATCCATGTGTCTCAATTGAAGAAATTCGTGCCTGCTAATCGAGTTGAAGCATCTACGCTGCCGGATGATCCACCTGAGTTTCAGGAACCAGAACAGGTCCTTGCGCGCAGAACCAGAATGCTAGGGTCTTCATCGATCAAGGAGGGCTTAATTCGCTGGACAGGTATGTTAGATACTTTGGCTACCTGGGAGAACTTGCAGGAACTCAAGCAACGTTTTCCGAAGGCACCTGCTTGGGAACAAGCAGGTTTTCAAGAAGAAGGGAATGTCACGGACCCTGCTACTACCACGACTCGCCAAGCCAAAAGAGATGCGGAGAAGAAGATCATGAGCAGCGGTACACCGGACGAGCGTGAAGAGCTGCGTCGATCGAAAAGAGAGAAGAGGAGGACCGCCCGATTGGCAGGACCGGAGTGGACGGCGTGATCTGCATCTTCTTCTTCCAGCTACTCGACAACTGGCGTGTGTCTCGGGCGATAGCAAGGATGTCGTTATCTAGGCCTGCGTGCCGTGCTTGTTCTCTGTTTTTGGAAAGCCAACAAACGAAAGGAACTTTGAACCCGTCTCCCTGTTCTTCTCCTCCCAGTCCCCTGCTTCTCCTCTACCCCAAACTTCTCTGTACGAATCCTATATGAACTCAGCAATCGAAGGCGTATCTGGGGCTGTATTCTGAGTTGTCGTTGTTAAGTGTTGTTGTGTGTTCACGGTGCTTAACATATCTCGTATGTTAGGTTAGGACTCCCTTGAGCAATCCTAATTAGGCGATGTAACATCAAGTAGTGTGACGCCCCTTGCGGCACCCTCTTGATATGACGTTCCTCCCACATGGGAAATGTATGGGGCCAAACATGATGTCTCTCAGTGAACTGGTATGAAGTGGCATGGGAACCCTCCTCCGACTGATTTCATTGGAAAAAGTTCCAACATTGTTACAAAAGAAAAAAATTGTGGTGATCCAGAATATTGTAACAAACAATGGTGCACTATTCGTAGATCATCACTTCACGTCTTGTTTTTGTCTATCTCACAAATAAAACCATTCTCTCATGAGGCCATGCTTATAAGTAATGTGTTCTCATACTTAGCATGATATTCGGTCTCTTGCATGGTTGAAACAACAAACATGAAAGACATATTTTGGTCATTCAAGAACCATAAAAACGAGAAATACTACTATCTGATAATAATAAAATCTCCTTTATACTCCCTCTGTTTCAAAAGTATAAGGCGCGATATTTTTGTGCTGGTCTTTTATTGTCGATTTTGACCACGAATATATACTAAATTATATGGGCTGAGAGTGTATAAATGGTACCGTCATATTCGCCTTGCAAAAACCTTTCATTTCATATATCCTTATACTAATTTTCTGGACATATTATAAGTAGAAATTATGGTCAAACTTTTACGTCGTTGACCAGGGAAATTTAAGGACACCTTATATTTTGGGATGGAGGGACTATTTTATATATTGTATATTGTTGCATGCAACCACAAGTCCACAGTTCTTCGAGAATCGAGATGGCAGCTAGCTCGGCCATCTAGATAAGAAACACAAACATGCCCGGCCATCAATCACTTGTCCAAATTGTGGTCTATTTATCATTCTTTGAATCCGGATAGCCGTGTAATAAGCATCGCCCAAGACCAATAGCTCCGAGCTACATTGTGTTATGTCACCTAGATACAATGCATGAAAAAATAAAAGACTCTCATTTCCACACACAAAATAGTATTCGATGAGAACAAGATAAACAAGGATGAGCTGTCTACGTATTTGGAGTTGACAAGATTGGCCCCTTAATTAAAATAACTGGGGGAGTATATTTCTTAGATTCTTTTTAATGTTTAAATCGATTCTCGGTTAAGTCTGAAGTACAACACGCACAACGTTATCATAATGAAGCTACATTTTTTCCTAGAAATTTACTTGGACGTTAGAAATGCTCAAGTGATTTAGTATTAAGAAAGCCGATTCTTTGTTATCACGAACCTTAATTTTAAATTTCGCGCATTCCTTGTATTATTTCTACAGACATGGACCTCATTTGCAGTTTCGATAAAGGTATGGGCTGCTGTGCAAAAACAGAGCCCTCGTGATAACCATGCAAATTGTATCACCAGTACAGAGTGCTCCCACCAAAGTTTATCTCATCTCTTGTCTGATCCGTCGTCGTCTCAGTGGCCAGCGCACGCAGCTTTGCTTCTCCCTATCCCGGGACCCCTCCCTCTATAAGAACTGAAGACTTCTTCCATTAGCCGCGTACAGATTGAGATAGAGAGAGGCACAGAGCTACTACAGCAAGCAGAGCAACTAAGGTTCTTTGCAAGCGAAGGCCAAAATCCAAGATAGAGATGGGGAAAAGAAGAGCTACTACGGCGCCGTTGTTCGTGATCTTCGTCGTTCTCGCCGTAGCTCTTCCTCACCTCGCCGAATCCAGCGCCAGGCACCACCACCACCACTCCCATGCCCAAAGCAGAGGTACGAGGCTTTCCATCCATTCTCGCAGGAAAACAGAGGAATGAAGCAAGGCGTTCGTCTTAATTCGCCTTCCTTCCTCGCTGAAACAGCGTGATAGATCGGATTAATTAGCTCATGACTAACTGGGGACGAAATTACATCTTTGTATTTGCAGGTCACGGTGTAGAAGAGGTGTCGTCGGCAAAGGCGAGGGGTGCGAGGCAGTGGCCGTGCTGCGACAACTGCGGCGGGTGCACCAAGTCGATGCCGTCGCAGTGCCGGTGCATGGACGCGGCGCGCGGCGGGTGCCACCCGGCGTGCCGGGACTGCGTCAGGTCGCCGCTCAGCGTCCACCCGCCCGTCTACCAGTGTATGGACCGCGTCCCCAATTTCTGCCAGCGGCGGTGCAACGCCGTCGCCGCCCACTGACACGACCAACTTGCTCACCTACCGCCACCCGCGACGCAGAAACTTATCGCCCTTGTGCCAGCCAGCCTGCCTGCCAGTTTGAGTTAGCCGTGGCTGTGGCTTGCTGAGTGATCCTGTAACGTCGCTTTACTTTTTCCCGCGTAATGCAAAGCTAAAGAGACTGTCTTCGTTTGAGCATATCGGCCGACCGATCCCACCAAAGATATCATGGATCTGCACACTGGATCAGGAATTCAGAGAACAAGTTGAAGGAATGGAGATCCTGATATCTGTTGTGGGTTGGGAGGAGCAAGTTCAGAGAATGCGAGCGAGAAGTTTGTCGGATCTTGCTGCAGTATGCATGTTGATCGTCACTCGTCAGAGTTTTTGAGAACAGAGGATGTAGATTCGTCTAGTCTAGCCACGCTCACGGAGGATCTGACGCACGTCACGGCATGGCATGGCACCGGCCGTACGTGGTGGAATCGTGTCACGAATATCCTCCCCAAGGTCCGATAACCAAAATTATCAATCACATTTTTCTGAGCGCCGTTTTGGCTCCCGGGAGCATATGCTTCCGGTATTTGTAAAAAAAATTCAAAATTTGAAAACTTATAAAAAAAATCTGAAAAAAATTATGCACGTACATGACCATGGTACGCACCACCGTGTATTTTTTTGCGTCGAAATGACATCGTATGCGCCCTGTACAAAAAGACAAATTTCTGACAGGGAAATGAGATATAAAAATTTGAATTTCTGACAGGAAATTTGTCATTTTTGTACAGGGCGCGTACAATGTCATTTCGGCGCGAAAAAAAACACGGTGGTGCGTACCATGGTCAGGTACGTGCATGATTGTTTTCAGATTTTTTTGATAAGTTTTCAAATTTTAATTTTTTTTTGAAAATACCGGGAGCATATGCTCCCGGGTGCCAATGCGAATTTCCGCATTTTTCTACTGTATCTTCCAGTGGCAGCACATGAGCACAAGTTTGATTTGGTTTATTTCGGGAAAGGAAAGTAAACTCCGCGAGAGAAAAGATAAGCCACGAACGAAAATACGGGCTCTCCTTTTCATTTTTCAACGTTTCCGCGTCGCCGCGGTCCCATGCCCAGAGCAGCGCTCGGGGATCTTCCGTGGCGCACAGTTCAGTAACCCTCCTCCTGCGGCTGCTACTCGTCTCAATCCACAGCAGCTCTCGGTGTTAGCCGGCACAGGAGATCCCGGCGAAGGTAGTGCAGGTTAGGATAATAGTGGAATAATTCCCGATAGGTGCATGGGAGTGGGGCCAGCTTTGTCGATCTTATCTTAATTATCTCCTTATCTTAATTATCTCCTGATGACTCATTTCGCCATGGGAGCGACAGCCACAGCTCCTACTCGTCGATTATCTCTTTGTTTGTGGACGGTTTTGCTGGTAGCACTTCGTGCTATCGAGATTAGGCTACTAGTCATTGCGGACAAATCGAACAAAGGTCCTCGTTTTATCGAGTACTCCCTCCGTTTTTTAATATTAGATGTTTTAGGTGTTGTACATGTTGTATAGATACATAAAAAAGTGAATGAACATACACATTTAAACATGTCTACATACACTTGTGGACAAATGCTAAAACATTTTATATTAAAAAACAGAGGGAGTAGGAGGCAAGCCCTGGCACCAACGAGTCTAGACGTGATAGATAGCGAAATAGGTGCTCCTAGTAGAGTGGATACTATCGATTTTGGCCTCATCAAGAAATCGAACATAGGTCCTCATCAACCACGATGTTATTCTTTAGATTGAATTTCAATTTTTGTTAATCTCTAGTTTGACATTTGGGTCATAACTATTCTATTTTTGAAAAAAAACTACAGATTACCCTTTCTTTTTCAAACTTTATGCCCGGTTTTACCTCTCGTAAATGTTTATCATTTGCATTGGAAGCCGCAGGACTGACGATCATGTCGATGGAGAGTCGTACTTCGAGGTTCACCACGGTATGTCAACATGACGAGCAATCGAGAGGCGAGACGTAGCGCCGACTATGCACAGAACCGCCACCTGCCACCATGTGCGCCGCGGGAATGCTAGCGGTAGGGCTTCCACCACGGTAACAATACTCGTACTCGCGAGGAGTTGGCGCAGGGCCGGGACAAAGGCCGAATCGATGAGGAGTTGACGCGGAGCGAGAAGGAAGTGGCGGATGTTGGAGGGTGATGGGCAGTCGACCGGGACCTGTCGGGAAGCGGGGATCAGACGGCGAATGCCAGGGCCGGTGCGGACGCGAAGATCTGAAGTGCATCAAGTTACCGATTTATGTACCATTGCAAACTAGTATAACATACAATGATGGTATAATATAATAAAATTGTTTTTGGAAAATTATAGTATTGCCTCTTGGGCTATAACATATAATGACGGTATATTGGTCTTTACATGAAACCTTATGAGAATATTCTATACAAATCTCCCAAAACAATATTTCGTAGCAATAGTCTTGGAGTATATTTCGTGGGAATTTCTTTGATCTTTCTTCATTGAGCAATCCTTATCAGGTAATGTAACATGGATAAAAGAGTCCCTTCGATGAACATAGCCTTGTGAATAAAACACCCTCTGTGGCGGGCTTACCCCTTGATACGTACTCCCTCCGTTTTTTAAATATAAGATGTTTTAGGTGTTCCACATATTGTCTAGATGCATACTAAAATGAGTGAACATACACACTAAAACGTGTCTAGATACATTTGTGTACATGTGAATGTGGACAAAGCGAGTACTCATCTACTACGTAGGGTATAGCCTTGACGGCACTCCCCGACGAGCATACCCTTGATATGACACATGGGAAACATATGGGGGCAATTGGCCAAACACAATGTCTCTCGTTGAACCGATTGTGGCTAATGAAACATGGGAAAAAAATTAGTGGAAACATTTTTCAAACATTTTTACACAAAAAAAATACGATTGTGGTGATCTCTCGAAAAAGAATCATTTTCTCGTACAACTTCTAGATCATCCACGCTGTCATAATGACCAGGGTGTCAAATTTTGTTCTATCAGCTTTCTTAACTTGTTTCCTTGCCGCCAACCACCAGTTAAGGATAGGGAAAGCTGATTCTTTCTGTCACGAAAATATTTGCATGAACTTAATTGCTCATATGTAGTGTGCTCTAATACTTGGCATGATATTGGGTCTCGTGCATGGTCGAAACAATGAACATGAAAGATATATTTTGGTCACTGAAGAACCAAAAAAAGAAATGCAAGCATTTGATAAAAAAACTCTCCTTAATATTTTATATATTGTAGATATTTTTATTCAATGTACTGATAATTATTATTCGAACTATTTATTTACACCCAAAATAGTTGAGCAAACACTCTAGAAACCTCTCAAATTTAGGACACTTCCCAATGATCTTTAAGGAAGCTAAAATAGATACTATTACAAAGATATATTGTAATCCATCTAAGTGGCACAAATAAATCTACAAACACATGTGACTTTGTTCTTTTGTATTTCTACCTGATCTACAAAATTATGTACAAAAAACTTTGGAGAGGGTCAAGTAGTTCTCGAAAAGTAAACAAAAAATTTCACTATCCTTGCAATTATATTATTTGAATTAATACAAGCACATTTTCCACGGCAAACATTAAAAACTTACCGCAAGTGCAGCGTATTTTAATATTTATATGTACATTTATCTGGTTAACTTTATTAAGTATGACACAAAATGTAATATTCAAAATCAATGTCTTCGGAGTGAATTTAACTATAGAGAAGTAAGAATGTCTAGTATAAATAAATAATATCCATTAAACGCCAATTAGCAATAATAGTATGTCCACGGTGTTTCCCGGCTTGCTAGAGGTCGCCTCTTCAATTGAGGGCCATGCCAAGGTCGCATAGATCGACCAGGCATGGGGATGTTGAGGAAGATAGCTGAAATTCTTGGCACAAAACATTTTTTGCGACGAGAATGAGAGTTTATTCACTACGATGGTTGAGAAATGAGGACGCATGGCTCCTCCCTCAAGGCGGTTCCACATAGATGTTTTTCTAATAATAGTAAGATAATAGACAATATGATTATGTGTACGTATAAGATAATACTAATTTAGGTGGTGTTTTCGTAAAAAAAATCAAGTTTATCTAGACCTAAGTCCACATTGACTTTTTTTGTCTAAGTTAACTCTACAATGTGAAACTTCAGTTTAGTTTAAAATAGTAAATTACATTTTTTTAGACTTGCACCCTTTCCCTCAATTGCATAGAAAATTGCATTTGATTTAATGAAGAATAGCACTTTATGAAAATCGACTTGGACATAAAAATCTCAAGCAACTTAGAATGAGTAGATCGACAAAAAATATACAAACCTTCTAGCAGCATGCATGTAATTAGTCGATGTTGAGGGTAAATTTTTAACTCTAAGTCTGTCAACCACAATTCTCCAAGATGCAGCTAGCTCGACCATCTCGATAAGAAACACAAACATGTTCTTGATCAACCTATCATGCAAGGATTGTTGGCTTGTCCAAATTATGGTCTATTTATCATTATTTGTGTTGTATCATCTGGATACAATGCATTAATAAATACTCCCTCCGTCCAAAAATAAGTGTCTCAAATTTACCCAAAAGTGGAGGTATCTAGACATGTTTCATGTATAGATACATCCACTTTTTGCAAAACTTAAGACACTTATTTTTGAACGGAGGGAGTAAAAGACTCTCATTTCCAAAACAAAACAAAACAAAAATCGATGACAATCAAGATAAGCAAGGATGAGCTGTCTAGGAATTTCGAGTTGACAAGATGGTCTCCCTTAAAGAATAATTGGGGGAGTATATTTCTTATGTGTTTTTACATGACAAAGCCGGGGTGGAGTCCCCCCTCCGGTCTTGTTATTGTTATTTTTATGTGTTTTTACATGTAAGTTATAGCAGATACGTTTTAATCTTTAAATTAATACTCAGTTAATTCTAAAGTACAACATGCACAACGTTGTCCTAATGAAGCTACATTTTCTCTCAAAAAAAAATGAAGCTACATTTTTTTTCCCAGGAATTTACTTGGACATTAGAAATGCTAAAGCGATTTAGTATTAAGAAAGCCGATTCTTCTTTATCACAAACCTTAATTTTAAATTTCGCGCATTCGTTGTATATTATTTTTACAGACATTGACCTCATTTGCAGATTTTGTAAAGGTATGCGCTCCTGTGCAAAAACAGAGCCCTCGACAGACATTGACCTCATTTGCAGATTTTGTAAAGGTATGCGCTCCTGTGCAAAAACAGAGCCCTCGTGATAACCATGCAAAATTATCACCAGTACAGAGTGCTCCCACCAAAGTTTATCCCATCTCTTGTCTGATCCGTCGTCGTCTCAGTGGCCACTGGCCAGCGCACCCCTCCCTCTATAGCTCTATTTAAGAAGTGAAGACTTCTTCCATTAGCCGCGTACATATTGAGATAGAGAGAGCTTACTACAGCAATCAGACCAACAAAGTTTCTTTGTAAGCCAAGGCCAGAATCCAAGAGAGAGATGGGGAGAAGAAGAAGCTCGGCGCCGTTGTTGATGATCCTCGCCGTTCTCGCAGTAGCTCTTCCTCACCTCGCCGAATCCAGCGGCAGGCACCACCACCACCACTCCCATGGCCAAAGCACAGGTACGAAGCTTTCCGTCGATTCTCGCAAGAAAACAGGGGAATGAAGCAAGATGTTGTCTTGCTTCCCCTTCCTTCCTCGCTGAAACAGCATGACAAATACAGTACTGTATGTGATTTGCAGGGCACGGTGTAGAAGACGTGTCGGCGTCAAAGGAAGCGAGGAGGCAGTGGCCGTGCTGCGACAACTGCGGCGGGTGCACCAAGTCGATCCCCGCGAATGGCGACGGAGAATCTTATCGCTGTTGAGCCAGCCAGCCTGCCTGCGAGTTTGTAATTAGCCGTGGCTTTGTCTCTGCTGAGTGGTGACTGACCCTGTAACGCCGATTTACGTTTCCCGTGTAATGTAAACCTAGAGAGAATGCGTGAACCTTGTAATTAAGTCGGTGTTAGTTCGTCGGAGAATATCGGCCGCCGCAATCCCAAGAGAGACCATGGACATGATGCAGACATTGGATGAGCAAGTTCAGAGAACAAGTTGAGCGAATGGAGATCGTTATATCTTTCTGTTGTGCAATGGGAGGAACGGGGTGTTAGACAATGTATCCGTACCGTATAGGCATGGTCAGGGGCGGAGACAGGGGGTGCTAGCAGGGGTCCGACCCCCCCCAACCGATCGCCCCCCTCAAGAAATTACATGGGTGTCTGGTAGTACTAGGAGATGCGTGTACGTGCTAATAGCCTTATCTAATCACGCGCACAGTACTACTTAAGCCCAAACTGAAGTATCCATTCACGAACTGAAGCCCAACAAGTAAAAAATAGCCCATCTACACCCACGTACAGCCATCTGATCTGACCAGTTCAGCTCTCGCCTAATCTTCCAAAAAAAAAACTCTCGCCTAATCAGATCGATCAATGTCGATTGGCAGGGTACGAGGAAGCATGCCGCTCGCTGCCGCCGCCGCCGCCGATGTTGGAGTTTGATTGCCCATGTGTTCAGGCAGCTGAGTAATATGGAGGCGACCACTGCTCTTCTGCCCGCTTATCATAAGTCCACACCACCGTCCGGCCAGTTCACCACCGGATTAGCCAAGGTACACTTGCTAATCTGATCTAACTCTTTTAATTTGTCCTACTAGTTTAGGTATACATCGTTAGTTCAAAGATGAGAAACAATATAGTAGATGATTTTTTCGTCCAAATGATTTGATCTCAATAGTGCTGAAAATTTAGAATTCAGTAACATTGTACGTATATTTAAACTAGTGAAAAAATAACTAACTTCTTGCCAAACATATGAGAATTTGCTTGGCAGTTTTTTGCGTTTGTGATATTATATATACCGTTAGCTTGCCGCTAAACATATTTCAAGACTCGATATCTACCTTAGTATAGTGGTGTCATAGTGGTCGGTGGTTGTACACCATTTTTAGAAAGAGATCAAAATGTGTATCTTGAGCAACACACATCTCACTCATTTTGAGCAAGGCAGTCTTGCTTTGGACGCCATCAAGCATTGTGTTCTTATTTTTGGGCACACCCTTCAACTCTTAGGCATTTGCTAGTTCTTAGGTTTTTGTCGCTCGCCCCCCCAAAGGTCAAATCCTGGCTCCGCCCCCGGGCATGGTGTAGTACACCACCCTATACGGTACACCCATGTATTCAGGCCACGGTGGGGGCTCTTCCTACCCTATATAACATGCAACCGATCCCCCCAACGGGGGCTATCGTTTCCGCCTAACCCTAGTACAATCACATGGTATCAGAGCCTGCCTCTCCCATGACCTAGCCGCCGCCGATTCGATCTACGCAAGAAAAACCCAAAACCACGACCAAAACCCTAGCTCCCTCCTTCGCCATGGCATCCTCCTCGTCGAGCTCTGCCCCGGCCGCCTTGGGTCTCCCCCAGCGCAAAACTGACACCGGACAACTTTCTCTTCTGGAAAGCTCTGGTGCTCCCGACGCTGCGCGGTGCGCGCGCCACTGGCCTGCTTGACGGCACTGATGCCGCGCCGGCCCAAACCCTGGAGGTTGAGGATTACAATGACCCAAAGAAGAAGAAGATCATCACCAATCCGTCCTACATCGCCTGGCTTGAGCGCGATCAGCAGGTGGCGAGTTATCTCGTAAACTCCCCTCCCCGGATGTTCTTGCCCATGTCCTCGGATTGGAGACATCTGTTGACATCTGGAGCGCCATCATCAGCATGTTTGCATCCCAGTCCATCTCTAGGGTGCAGCATCTTCGGACATCGCTCAATACAACCAAGAAACACAACATGACCACGGCGCAGTACTTCACCATCATGAAGGGGTTCCGATCTGAACTCGCTGCTGCCAGAAAACCGATAGATGATGCTGAGCTCGTCGGGTACATCTTGAATGGCCTGGACGGCTCCTACAATGGCCTCGTGCACTCGGTGAATGCGAACCCAGGCACGACCCTGTCCGATCTGTACGGACAGCTGAATTTCCATGACATGCGGCGAGTCCATGACATGCGGCAGCAGATGCTCGCCGCGGACCAAAGCCCTTCTGCTGATGAGTTCATCTCGTCGGCCATTGCTGTGCAGCGCGGCCGTGACGACCGCTTCCGTGGTCGCGCTGATGGTGGAGGACGTGGCCGAGCCCTGGATCGCGGCCGTGGTCGCTCCCCTGACAACTACGACAACAGGCGCCGTGACGGGCGTGGTGACCGCAGTGAACGCGGTGACCGCGGCCGCTCTCTAGATCGCTATCGCCGTGATGATCGGCGTGATGACAGGCGCCGCGATGATGGAGGTGGTCGCCGTGACACTGGTGGCTGCCGCGACGATGGCGGACGTCGTGATGGTGGTGGTGGTGGCCGCCGCCGTGATCGACGTGGCCGTGCTCCCACGCCCTATGTGGATGTCACGTGCCAGATCTGCAAGATCCACGGGCATCCTGCGAGTGAGTGCTGGTGGCGCTATCAAGATGACTCCGATGATGATGGTGGCGATCGTGATCGTAAGGATGCTCACATTGCTTCCTATGGCGTCGACACCAACTGGTACTCCGACACGGGTGCTACACACCACCTCACCGGGGACTGAACAAGCTCACCACAAGCGACAAGTATCATGGACGTGATCAAGTCCATACGGCCAATGGTAACGGTATGAAAATAGCGCATATTGGTCATTCAACATTGCATACCCCTTATAATTCATTGAAACTCAAAAATATCTTGCATGTTCCTAATGCTTCATGAATTTGCTATCTGTTCATAAACTCACACTTGATAACAATGTCTTTCTAGAATTTCACCCATATTTCTTTTTGATCAAGGATCAGGCCACAAGAAGAACTCTGTTTAAAGGTCCCTGCCGTGATGGTCTCTACCCGCTACTGCCCATCTCCACCGGTTCACCCAAGCAAGATTTCGTCACAATAAAGCCATCTTCATCCACATTGCATCGACGTTTAGGCCACCCATCTTCGTTTGTGGTTCAGCAAGTTCTTAGGAAGAATAATATTTCGCATACTCCAGACATAAACCCTTATATTTGTGATTCTTGCCAATTAGCTAAGAGCCATCAATTGCCATACCCTGTTTCCACTAGTGTATCCACTGTTCCTTTGGAGCAAGTCTTTTCTGATGTGTGGGGCCCTGCGCCTCAGTCTGTTGGCAAGCATTCATATTATGTAAGCTTTATCGATGATTTTAGTAAATTTACTTGGATTTATTTGCTCAAAAATAGATCCGAGGTTTATCAAGTCTTTCTGAATTTCCAAGCTCTTGTTGAACGCAAATTTGCGAGAAAAATAATCACCATGCAAACCGATTGGGGAGGAGAGTATGAAAAACTCAATGGTTTCTTTCAGAAAATTGGAATCACGCATCATGTTTCTTGCCCACATGCTCATCAACAAAATGGGTTGCTGAGCGCAAACACCGTCATATTGTATTAGTTGGGCTTTCTCTTCTTGCTAATGCGTCTATGCCTCTTAAATTTTGGGATGAAGCATTCCTCACTGCCACTTTTCTCATTAATCTACTTCCTAGTAAGGTGATAAACTTTGATACTCCTGTTCAGCGCCTTCTACATCATAAGCCCAACTACGAATCCCTTCGTGTTTTTGGATGTGCGTGTTGGCCAAATCTTCGTCCCTATAACAAGAGAAAACTGGCTTTTCGCTCCATACAGTGTGTGTTTCTCGGCTATAGTCCCTGTCATAAAGGTGTCAAATGTTTAGACACAAAAACAGGCCGTGTTTATATCTCTCGAGACGTTGTCTTCGATGAAAACGTTTTTCCTTTTGCCTCCCTCCATACCAACGCTGGTTCTCGTCTTCGTGAAGACATTCTCCTTTTGCCGTCTCCATCAAACTCCACTCCATCTACCTCCGGGGATGCACATGTTGATGACTATATGCCCTTACCTGTTGTACCAATTGTTACTACTAATGCTCCGGATCATGCAGATACTCCTTCTACAGATGCTCCTGCTACACTGGGTGCCAATCCCGCTGAAAATCCTGCTCAAAACGATTCAGAAAATGATGAAACAAGTGCTTCAGAATATTCAGAAGAAGACGAAACAGAAGCTTCTCCGGCAGCCTCGGATCTGGCGCCATCCGATCCCGAGGTTGCTTCCCTTGCTGATTCTCCTGCAGCGCGGCATCCCGAGGGTGCTGGACCGCGGTCGCCACACGCGGCTGGCCAGTCCCCGCGCGCCACGTCGCCCAGGTGGGTCCCGTCGCGCACATGCTCGCCCCGGCGGTCCGCGTCGCCACACGCCTCCGGCCGGTCCCCGCGCGCCACGTCGCCCAGGCGGGTCCCGTCGCCCACATGCTCGCCTGGACGGTTCCCGTCTTCACATGTCTCCGGCCAGTCTTCGCGCGCCACATCGCCTCCGCGGTCCCCGTGGCGCCCACGCTCGCCATCGTCTTCTGTGTCTGCTGCCACGGAGCCGACCGACCCTGCTGCTGCGGGATCCTCTGCTCCATCTGCTCATGTGGCTCCGCCTGTGCCTGAACCTCGCACACGCCTGCAGAAAGGTATCCGACAGCCCAGAATTTTTAAAGATGGCACTATACAGTATGGCAAATATGGTAGACCTTCTACAGATGGCACTATACGTCCTCGAAAATATGGTATGCTCACAATTGCAGGAGAACCTCGGTCTTTAGTTGAGGCTCTTGATGACACAAATTGGCGCAATGCCATGCAAGAAGAATATGATGCTCTTCTCCACAATAAAACGTGGCATCTTGTACCCCCTAATTCTCACAGAAATGTGATTGACTGCAAGTGGGTATATCGTGTCAAGAAGCGTGCTGATGGTACTATTGACAGGTATAAAGCGCGCTTGGTTGCCAAAGGTTTCAAGCAACGGTATGGTATTGATTATGAAGATACGTTCAGTCCTGTTGTTAAAGCAGCCACTATTCGCATTGTCCTTGCTGTTTCAGTGTCTCGTGGTTGGAAATTGCGGCAGCTAGATGTCAAGAACGCGTTCCTTCATGGCGTTCTGGAAAAGGAGGTCTACATGAAACAACCTCCAGGATTTGAAAACTCTGATGCTCCTAATCATGTTTGCAGACTTGACAAGGCTTTATATGGTCTGAAACAGGCCCCCCGAGCTTGGTTTTATCGCCTAAGCTCCAAGTTACATGCTCTTGGGTTTACCCCTTTCAAGGCCGACACCTCTCTTTTTCTCTATCATCAGTCAGGTATTACTATATATGTTCTGGTTTATGTTGATGACATCATAGTCACAAGCTCGTCTGACCAAGCTATCACTATCCTGCTTCATGCTCTCAATGATAATTTTGCTATCAAAGATCTAGGTGATTTACATTTCTTTTTGGGAATTGAAGTCAGGAAAATACAAGATGGTCTCTTGTTGACACAGGAAAAATATGCTCTTGATCTCATTGAAAAATCTGGCATGCGTGGCTGTAAGGGGTCTCCCACGCCTCTATCTTCTGATGATAAGCTGTCTCTCATGGTGGGGACACCTCTAGGCCCTGAGGACAGCACCCAGTATCGCCGCATTGTTGGTGCCTTACAGTATCTAACTCTTACACGGCCAGATTTGTCCTTCTCTGTGAACAAAGTTTGTCAGTTTCTTCAAGCACCTACCTCTACTCATTGGACAGCAATCAAAAGGATTCTGCGCTATCTCAAGAATAGATTGAAGCTTGGCATTACTTTCAAACACTCATCATCTACACTTCTTTGTGCTTTTTCTAATGCAGATTGGGCATGATGTATTGATGACCGACGATCTACAGGAGGTTTTGCAATATTTGTTGGACAAAACTTGGTCTCATGGAGTGCCCGAAAACAAGCTACTGTTTCACGGTCTAGTACTGAAGCTGAGTACAAGTCACTAGCTAATGCTACAGCTGAGTTGATATGGGTAGAAGCCCTGCTTGGTGAGCTTGGAGTCAAATTACAACAAAGACCGTGTCTCTGGTGTGATAACTTAGGTGCAACCTATTTATCTGCCAATCCTGTCTTTCATGCACGCACAAAACACATTGAGATAGACTTTCATTTTGTAAGAGAACGAGTAGCAGACAAAAGACTAGATATTCGGTTTGTTTCTAGTAAGGATCAGATAGCAGATGGTTTTACTAAAATTATTCCTGTAAAGAACTTAGATGAGTTTAAGCGTAATCTCAACATGTCTGCAGGTTGATATTAAGGGGGGCTGTTAGACAATGTATCCGTACCGTATAGGCATGGTGTAGTACACCACCCTATACGGTACACCCATGTATTCAGGCCACGGTGGGGGCTCTTCCCACCCTATATAACATGCAACCGATCCCCCCAACGGGGGCTATCGTTTCCGCCTAACCCTAGTACAATCACACGGGGTTCAGAGAACACGAGTAAAACAGTTCAGATATCGATATAACAGGCCTCATATTTGACAATAGTTTCGCACGGTGGACAGATCTGACAATAGTTTCGTCATGGCCATACTTGTATTAAAACGATAAGGAAAACATTACAGGAACGGATACAAGGAACGCGGCCGTTGTGCACCCGGGAGCATGTGCTCCAGGTTTTTTCGAAGAAATATAGAAAATTGAAAACTTATCAAAATATGGCGAAAAAATCATGCACGTACCTAAGCATGTCACGCACCATCGTGTAAAATTACGCGACGAAACGACATCGTGGCCGCCCTGTGCAAAAATGACAAATCACAGATCTGAAAATTCAAAATTTTGGATGCTATTTTCTGTCAGAATTTTGTCATTTTTTCACAGGGCGGCCGCAATGTCGTTTCGTCGCCAAATTTTACACGATGGTGCGTGACATGCTCAGGTACGTGCATGATTTTTTTCGAAATATTTTGATAAGTTTTCAATTTTCTATATTTTTTCGAAAAAACCGGGAGCACATGCTCCCGGGTGCACCTTGGAGTTTCCGCGGATACAAGCAGTAAGAAACGAAAAGGATACGAATCAAGGCACTGCTGCCACACTCCTACACGAAGAACACCCAGGAAAACAGAAAACCAGAAAAGTCCTTCATCTTCCTCACGACCGAAGAGCAGGCAGACCTCCCGTCGAAGCCGACGCCTGCAGAGTCGCACAGCGGAGCAAGAAGAGCTACTAGCCCAAAGGCGTTGACGAGCCGCAACATCCACCAGCTCCAAGGAACTGGATCTAAAGCCCAAGAGAGGATATCGGCCGGGGACGCACACACAAGTTGCACATGTTTCAAAATGGTGTACACCTACCGGCCTAGTCACCCCCACGTGTCGATGCTTGGTCACACGTACTCACACCCACGGACGGCACAGCATGGTGGAATCGTGTCATGAATATCCTCCCAAAGGTTCCATAATCGATCACATTTTTCCATCTGCCAGTGGCAGACTAGCAGCACAAGTCCGATTTGGTTATTTCGGCGAAACGTAAAGTAAAGAGCGCGCTGGAGATAAGCCACGAGCGAAACGTATCATTCGTCGGAATACGGCCGCGGCCTTTTCATTTTCCAATCCACGTTTCCGCGTCGCCGCGGTCCCATATGGCCAGCGCTCCTGGATCTTCCGTGGCGCCCAGTCCAGTAACCCTCCTCCTGCTACTCGTCTAAATCCACAGCAGCTCAGTGTTCGCCGGCACAGGAGATCCCAGCGAGCGAGAGTAGTGCAGGTTAGGATAATCCGGGAATAATTCCGCGTGGCCCATCAACGTGGACGGAGTGGATTGGTTGGCTTTGTCGATCTTATCTCGTGTGTCGTGATGACTCATTTCGCCATGGGAGTGGCAGCGACAGCTCCATTATCTCTTCGCCACGGTTTTTGCTCGCAGCACCCTCGTGCAATCGAGATTTAGGATGACTCCAACTGGGCGACGCATCGAGTTCGGGCGTCTCTGTTCTTGTCCGTGGAGCCAAAAACACGGCCCAACGGGACGACGCAAACGAACCGCGGTCCGTTTTCTTTCCACCGCGAACTATTCTTGGCCCAAATTTAGCCCATTCTTGGCCCAAACGGAGCGCTATTGTGTCATGTCCTTGTCCGCCCCTGGCCCAACCGTCAGACCATTCCCCACCCCAATCTCCTCCGCCTCTCTCGTCCCTCCCGCCGCCACCCCACCGTCGCTCCCTCGATTTGGCACTGCAGGCCATTCAGGGGACGCCGTCTGCTGCTCTTCTTCCCCGCCGTCATCGGAGCTGCTTCCTCCCCGGCATGGCCGGTGAATCTTGCGGCCACATCTCTCGGAGCGCCCGCGACACCAACGCCGCCCACAAGGTGTTCGGCCGTTTGCCCCGGCAACAACTCAGGTACGAACTCGGCCATGGATAGCTCCGATGAGTGGTACTACAAGAACTACATCATGTGCCAGTTATCATCGGACGATGAGAGTGACGGCCTGGTTGCCACCCTCATCGTCAACGAGTACATAGAGAGGATGCGGCCGGTGTTCCGAGGGTCGTTGCGGGGCCGTTCTCCTGCCTTGGACCGGAACCGGAGAGCTGGCCAAATCCAGCTCTATGGGGACTACTTTCGTCCCCATAAACCCACGTATCCTCCCAAGATTTTCCGGCGCCGTTTCCGGATGAGAAGATCTTTGTTCAACCGTATCCGGTTGGGGGTGATGCATTTTGATGACTATTTCATATGCAAACCAGATGCATGTGGTACCCTCGGCTTCTCATCGTACCAGAAGTGCACCGCCGTCGTTCGCATGCTTGCATATGAAATTGTCGGTGATCTCGTGGACGAGTAGTGCGGATGAGTGATTCCACGTGCCTAGAAGCAATGTACAAGTTTTGCAAAGCCGTGGTGCAGGTGTTCGGCCCGGAGTACTTGAGGGAGCCCAATGCTGCCGACATGACCCGGCTATTGGCCATCAACGAGGCCAGAGGGTTCCCTGAGATGCTTGGCAGCATAGATTGTATGCACTGGGTGGAGGAACTGTCCATTTGCTTGGCAGGGGCAGTACAAGGGCCATGTTGGGGCGTGCACGGTCGTGCTTGAGGCCGTGGCATCACAAGATTTGTGGATTTGGCACTCGTTTTTTGGCATGGCCGACTCACACAATGACATCAATGTGCTGCAGCGGTCTCCGGTGTTCAACAGTCTCTCCAATGGCCTGGCACCCCAGGTGACCTATGAGATCAATGGTCACGAGTATGACAAGCCTTACTATCTTGCTGATGGGATTTATCCTACATGGACTACATTTGTGAAGACCATCCGCAATCCCAATGATGAGAAGAAGAGGTTCGCCAAGTAACAAGAGAGTACTAGAAAGGATGTGGAGCATGCATTCGGTGCCCTCTAGTCGCGGTGGACTATTGTTCGCCACCCTGCCAGGACATGGGACAAGGACCAACTATGGGAGGTGATGACAGCTTGTGTGATCATGCACAACATGATCGTGGAGGACGAACGCGACGAGGGTATGCATGATCAGGTATGGCAGTTTCAGGGACAGTTGGTTGAGCCCAGGGACCGTCCACATTTGCTCAGTTCCTCGACTTCCACCGTGACGTTCGTGAGAAGTTGTCTCATCAACGGCTCCAAAATGATTTGGTGGAGCATGTCTGGCAGCACTACGGTAACCAGTAGTTCCATTTGATGAACTATTGGTCATATTTATTTGGTTTGTAAGACTACGCATGAAACAATTTGTTATTTGTGAGTTATTTGTGAAACATTTGTATTATTTGCTGAATTATTTGGATTGTAATAACTATTTGATGAACCATTTGGATTGTATTATTTGGATTGTATGGTTTATTTTGTTTCCTATATACTTGTTTTGTATGGATTGATATAATGATCAAATTGATCAAATTGATCACAAACCCTGGCCGTTTGTGGCCCACCTCCCCTAAATATGAATGAAAATGGCCCATATATGGCATGTTAACTAAAAAACATGTGTCCGTTTGCGATGCGTCGCCCCGTTGGGCGCAGTGGCCGGAAAGGGGCGGACCTGGGCCGGACGCACGTCCGTTTGCCGACCCAAACGGACAAAACGCGGATCAAACGCGCGTCCATTTGGGTCACCCCGTTGGAGTCATCCTTAGGCTACTAGTCACTCCGGACACTTCGACATCTTGAAATCGGACATAGGTCCTCGTCTTAATATTGAGCATCTTGACATCGGGACCCTTGCACCAACGAGCCTAGATGTGGTAAGTAGCAAAATAGGTGCTCCCTAGTAGAGTGGATACTTTTCGACCAGCCTCATCAACGTCGGTCTTGTCTTCAAAGTGAAATCATTTTTGAATCCCTAGTTTGACATTTGTGACAAATTGTTTCAGTTTTGGAAAACACCACACTATTTTAGGAACTTTATTATGCTCGATTTTACCCCTTGTAAATGTTTACACGTTTGCATTTGACGATCTAATTTAGTCAGGAATGCTCAGTGCATATAATATATGAAAGTGCACAACAATCCATTCAACTAGAAGCATTGCTTAATACATAACTCAAACTCATGTATTCTAATACTCCCTCAGTTCATAAAAGGATGTCTCAATCATTTCTAAATTTGTATGTATCTACATACTTATTCTGGAGAGATATTTATTCTGGAGAGACAAACTAGGATTTTAATATCTCCAGAGATATTTATTCTGGAGGGTAAACTTGGATACAAAAATACTTATTCTGGAGAGATATTTATAAACTAGGATAACCAGTGTCACAAACGATAAATTAGAGGTTAAAAATGAAAATCGCTCTATTTTAGTTAATAAATTAATATCCCACACTATAAGTACGTGAAAGTGTGTGCTTATGAGTTTAATTTTTGTACATGTATGAAATTGCTTTCAAGTGTGCGATCGCCCCTAGTTGCTCCCTCAAAATTTTCTTTTTGCACGCTTAGAGTGTCTTGGATTGACACAAATGCGCAGTCATAAAACGCCCCACGGTCTCCAACCACTTGAAGTGCCACGGCCGGAGCTGTGACGTTACCGACATCATAGGTGTTCTACGTACAAGTATAAGTAATATGCGTTTGGCTCTTGGATCGCCGACGGAGCTACGTTGAAGCCAGGGGGGGCGCCCCCCCCCCCCTTCCCAGCCCATCACTGTTTCTAAAGAAAATATTTGATATTTAGCCCATCCCCCCCCCCCCCCCCCCCCCCCCCAACCACCTACACACCCACACCCACACCCACACACACCATTTTGCCCACCATAAGTAAACAGCCCAAGCTCTGCCATAGTCTTGGATGATTGATCTTTTTTACTCCCTCCGTTCCTATGAACATGGCGTACATGTTTTCCCAAATTTGCCATTGTTCCTTCCAAAATTAACCCTGGGTTGTGTACATTGACCAAGAGGGGCAGTAATTGTTGGGCAGCTATTGGTTGCATGCGTTCCATATGAAGTGGAGAAACTAGGAGATGGTTGGCCATGGGAGAAAAAAATCAGAATAAATATGGTGTGTCCAATAATTGTGGGAATGATAGTTCGATCTCCCTCAACCCCCGGTCGTGATGCAACTTATTCTACTTCATCTACGTGTGACAAGCCACAAAGTATTGAGAAGGTGAGTAGTAATAAGTATTGCCATAATGACAATGAGCTTATTATTGATGATACTTCATCACTATCTTATTGCAATGTTTTATCTATGAACTTACACACGTATAGCACTCAAACTGATTCACAATCTTGTGGTTATAGCCCATGCATATCATGTATAAATTGCTTGATTTATTCTCGTGATGATATGATTGATATATCGTGTTGCCATGATCAAAATGCTCCTATTTACTCTAGTATTTGTGTGTCTAACAATGCAGAAGAAATGCAACAATCTATGGAACAAGGTATTGATTTGAATGGTGTTTCAAGTCATGGTTCATCATCATCGACCATCCTTCAGAATTTAATAGGTGTACTTTTGGAAAGATTTACTTCCTTGAACGCTCTCTTAATCCCCAAGCCAAAATTTCCACCCCTTGTTTACAGGAACGAAGGGAGTACATCATAATATGCACTAATATGTATGTATGTTTTCAGGTTCGACGCGATGTATCGGGCTAGAGATCCGATATCGAGATTCTCTATATTCAAATCGTTGCACATTCATTCTATATTCCTGTGTGAATCTAGCTTTAGCTATTTGTGACGATACATATTTCTTATCAACTCCCAAAAACACATGGTTTAACGTTAAACATGATATCTAGCTTTAGGTATCTGCTCCCGTTCCACAGTTCCACTCACGTTCCATATATTCTTGTCATATCTTGTAAACTCTACGTAGATTAAAGAGGATGATTCAGTTGTGTACTACCCTATAGGTTTTTTCGAGAAGAAAATGTATTTACTCCAAACGGAACATGCTTCACTAATCTGCAGTTTTGAGAAAGGGCATGGACTCCCCTGCTGCAAGAAGAGGACACTCGTGATAACCCTGCAATTCTATCAGCAGTAGATTACAGGGGTACTCGTTTATCCGATCTTTTTTGCCTGATCCGTCGTCTCAGTGGGCAGAGGCGCGGCAAATTTCACTGTTCTGACCCTGACACGAAAATTCAGCACAAAATGAACCAAGTTTGAAAATTTAGCCGTTTCTGACCCTTTTTCGTACCGCTCAACATACAGGCGGTAGACTACACGGGGTACCGCCAAAGACCCTGGCGGTACGAGTCCTGGTCCACGGTCCGCTCGGGCCGGTTGACTGCGCTGACGTGGCGATACCGCCTCTGACATCGGCGGTAGACTATTAGGGATACCGCCAGGGAAGCCGGCGGTACACTTCATCACGGTGCCGCCGCTAGTACTGGCGGTACGCGTTGGAGAAGAATTAGGTCGCCCGGCCGCCCCTGCCCAGCCCGCATCTTTCCTTTTCCTCTTCTTCCACCTAGCTCCCAAGAACACGGCGGCGGCGGCGGCGGCAGCGCGAGCTCACTCTCCCCTCTCCCCTCTCCATTTGCGGCGGCGGCGCGGCGCAAGCCCTCTCTCCCGTCAGGTAAGCCTCCCTCTCTCAATTTCGTCCATAAATTTGGCCAAATTTAGATGATTTGTTGAACCCTAGATGTTCTCTTTGCTCTAGATGATTTGTTCAATCCGTAGATGGTATATGTGCTCTAGATGGTATTTTTGCTCTAGATGGTATAAACTTGTCCGAATCTAGATGATTTGTCCTAGATTTTGTAGCGTCTTTTGCATCTAGATGATCTTCTCCATTAGAGTGCTTGCATTATAAGAGGTGGGTGGAGAGGCACTCTCTGATCTAAGTGCTTTAACGATGTAAAGGCACGGATGATTTATTTTGTTTGTTGTTATTTACCTTACTATTTTTTATTTATGAAAAACAAAGATATAGAAATATAAAATTCATGGTAATCATGTCTTACAAGATGACTACTTTGAAAATATGAAACTGATAATGGAGGAGCAAAGAGACATGACTTTATCAAATTTGGATACGACATACATGAATTATCAATGTGAGTATAGAAATGGTATAGATTTTATGGATTGGCCGAATCTAGATGATTTGGCCTCAAAGATGCTCTAGAAAATTTGCTCTAGATGATGCCTAATGCTCTAGATGATTTGCTCTAGATGATGGCTTATTTGATTTGCTCTAGATGATGTCTTATTTGATTTGCTCTAGATGATTTGCTCTAGATGATGCATCATCTAGATGATTTGCTCTAGCAACAAAATTTTGCAGCAGTGTTTGGTGTATAAGTTATGCTCTAGATGCTCTAGATGATTTTCTCTAGATGATTTGCTCTAGATGGTCTAGATGATTTGCTCTAGATGATTTTCTCTAGATGATTTGCTCTAGATGCTCTAAATGATTTGTTCAAACCTAGATGGTATATTTATTCAAATGATTTTCTCTAGATGATTTTCTCTAGATGCATACTGTTTTTTGGCATACCGTGTTTGCCTATTTGATTTACGAGAATGTTTTGCATTAGGATGGATGACCCGCCGGAACGTTATTACCCCGGGCTTGATTTGGTGTACGACAGGGAACATCGTGCCCGGCTTATCGAGAGGGGAGATATGGACTTAGCTGAGAAGGTAAATAATGTTCTCCATTTTTTTGTTGTTGCAATTACAAAGATAGTGAGCACTGAGCACATCATGTTTGTTTCTTTCGCAGCCTATCGGTCCTATGCGCATGAGGGGCCATAGTGCGGAGGACATGCCCTACGATGTTCGGTACGAGCCATACTTTGAGGCGGCTGGTCTTCTCCCATTTGTCCTTCAGTTCAGGCGTAAGCCGCCGGCGTTCAACCACACGGCCATTACCGCCCTTATTGATCGTTGGAGACCCGAGACCCACAGTTTCCATTTGCCGTGTGGAGAGATGACGGTCACTCTTGAGGATTTTGCCATGATCACGGCTCTTCCGATCGACGGAGACGCTCTGACTGGGAGGGTGGATCTTGTCGGGTGGCGTCAGCGGGTTCTTGGTCTCACCGGCAGATTACCACCGGTGCCGCCGGAAGGAGTGAAAGATACTAGGTCAGCGGGTGTCTCGTATTCGTGGCTTCGACAGTTTGGGCCATGCCCGGAGGATGCCGAGGCACCGATGGTGCAGCAGTATGCCCGGGCATACATGTGGTATGTGTTAGCCCGGGTGATCTTTCCAGATGGGTCAGGGGACACGGCCTCGTGCACCAAGTAATTTTATACCATTTATTTATTTAATTTGTTAACGCATCAGTGGCGAGCACCACGTGCACCACGTGGATGACGAACTCTTCTACCACGACTCATTCCAAGCAAAAAAGGAAAACCACGTGCGGAACCACCACCACCACTAGCTCCAGCACCACTGTTCCCACCCCCTCTACCACTAGCTCCAGCACCACTGTTCCCACCCCCTCTACCAAAAAAGGAAGGCCACAGGCAACACCCGGTCACCGGAGTCGTGCGCAATTGCAGTCAACATCGACCCCTTGTACTTGCCGGTTAAAAATGTGCCATCTATTGATACAACCGGTCTACAATGGTGAAATGCCCGAATGCATTGGTCGAAGGTCCAAAAGGCACGGCGGAACACTCCATCAACATGTTCAACCTCGTAAAACATGCCCGGGTTTCTATAGGCCATCCCTCCCAACAACCTCGGGAGGCGGTTGTACGCTTCTTTCCATCCACCATACAACATCTTAAATGCGGCATGCTTGGCCTTCCATGCCTTCCCATATTCGATGTTGTATCCAAAGAATTCCTTTACAAGACCCATCAAAAACCTCGGTTTAATGGTTGGTTCATTCTTTATACTGTTGATGAATTTGTATGCGATGAAGTCGGAGGTGAGTTGACGGTGCTTTGTGGATGGATTCCGGCCCCGTTTCTTGCACATGTGATGGGCTTCACAACTTGTTATCTTCCATTGCCCGTGGCGGTTTGGTCTTGCACGGACTACCCATGGGCATCCTTTTTGGTCGCAAATCACGGTGTAACGATGCTTCTCGTCCGAGTGCTTCACTATGAATGGCCTATGGTGCTTCACCGCATATTCCCTAAGCCACATTTGCAATTCTACCAAGTCCGGAAACTTCAAACCTTTCTTTATGCGAGAATTGTTGTCATCGTCGTCTTGCGTTGTGCTTGGTGTTGCTTCTAGATCTTTATACTTGCCACCATCCACCATAGCCTTATCGGCAAGCGTGAGATCACGAAAAAATGGAATTCGGTGATCCCGGCCTACCACTTTTAAAAAGGCTTGGGCTTCTCTCGCCGTGAACCCATCTTCGTCCACTTCTTCAGGGCCCTCGTCCTCCGAGTCGGAGGCATAGCAACGGCGATAGAAGGTGTCACGGTCAATGCCATCCTGTTCGACTTGTGCCTCTACATCTCCAATATAAATGTCATGATACTCGTCCTCCCGCTCGGACACATCACCCTCCATGTCTCCTTGCTCCCTATCTTCTTCCTCAATGCCAAAGCCATAACCAAGATCCACATTGACATATTGTTCTTTTTCATCGACTTGGTCACCATCATTCATCTCCAAGTCAAATTGTTGGCTCAAAGGAGGTTGGCTCATAGTATTGAACTCAACCGCATCATCAAGTGACACATTTCGAGTGGGGGTCATTGCATCATGTGTGGGGGAGGCACACCGGTTCAAGTCAAAATGCAACCGATCACCGCCAACCTTGGTAGCAAATAACTCGAGCGACTTGTCTTTGGAAGCCGCCACAACCTCTTTGTATGCCCCCCAATCTAACTCGCATGTGATAGGTATTTTCTTCTTTCGCGGACGATGTCCCGATCCAACAAAATACCTTCCATCTAGTTCAACCTTCTCCCTAGGATCCATCCATTCAAAAACTTCCCGTACTCTTGCAACAACCTCGGCATATGTTGGACTATTGGCAAATATCATAACTTTTTCTCCATTGTCAACAATCTCTTCTTCATTGTTACTAAAAAATGCTTCTTTGTCAACATGATGGACATTCACGATTCTTTCCATCTATAATTATATGACAAGACACACAAATGTATCACATTGATGTGTAATAGCAAACACACCACAATAATCTAAATTAATACTAGGTAAGAAAAAAACATTGATGGATGGATCCTAGGGAATAGCTAACCACTACCTCAAACCCTATACTCAACCATAATACTAGGTAAGAAAAAAACATTGATGGATGGATCCTAGGGAATAGCTAACCACTACCTCAAACCCTAGACTCAACCATAATACTAGGTAAGAAAAAAACATTAATCTATCTAACCAAAATGATTCCACCATGTCACAAACAACATATAACCCGCAATGCACCAATTCAAATAATAGATTTAGGACAAATCAACAAATCTAGGGTTTGCCTCAAACTAAACAATGCCACAAAGTAACACAAATCCAACCAACAAAAAGCGAGAGATCTGAGAGGGACTACCTCAGAGGAAGGAGATGGCCCGATTCCACGAGCTATGCCCTCCGATTTGGAGGGATTTGAGAGAGATTTGAGTGTGGAGGAGAGAGGGGAAGAGGGCAGCAGCTCGGGTGAGAGCTAAGTGAGAGTGAGGATGAATGAGAGGCTGTGGGTGCTCGAGCCATTTAACTGTCTCCAACGCGTACCGCCAGTACAATCGGCGGTATCATGTTGAAGTGTACCGCCGGAAGTATAGGCGGTACCCCTACAAGTCTACCGCCGATGTCAGAGGCGGTATCGCCACGTCAGCGCAGTCAACCGGCCCGAGCGGACCGTGGACCAGGACCCGTACCGCCAGTGACCGCGGCGGTACCCGTGAAGTCTACCGCCAGTATGTTGAGCGGTACTAAAAAGGGTCAGATCCGGCTAAATTTTCAAACTTGGTTCATTTTGTGCTGAACTTTCGTGTCAGGGTCAGAACAGTGAAATTTGCCCAGAGGCGCGCACGCAGCTTTGCTTCTCCCTGTCCCGAGGCTGGACCCCCTCCTTCTATAAGAAACCAAGACTTCTTCCATTAGCCGCATAAAGACACAGATATAGAAAGAGAGCTGCAACTCTCGTAAACCAATCCTCTGCAGCAACCTGAGCAAGAAAATACTCTCGTACACAGATCCTTGCAAGCCAAGAACAAAACCAAGTAGAGAAAGAGAGATGGGGAGGAGAGGAAGCCCGGCGTCGTTGTTGCTGATCCTCGCCGTCGTCCTCATGGCTCTCCCTCACCTCACCGAATCCAGCGGCAGGCACGACCACCACCACCACGGCCAACGCTCCCATCTCCAAAGCAGAGGTACGAGACCTTCAGCTGATCCTCGCAAGAAAACAGAGGAACGAAGCAAGATGTTGACGCCTTGACGGAGCAGTGTGGCAGATCGATCTCTGGTCACCTCATGGCTAACTGGGAATTATCTCTCTTGTTGCAGGGCACGGAGGAGGAGATGAAGAGCAGGTACTGTCGCTGACGAAGGAGGCCAGGAGGCAGTGGCCCTGCTGCGACGACTGCGGCGGGTGCACCAAGTCGACCCCGGCGCAGTGCCGGTGCATGGACGCGGCGCGCGGCGGCTGCCACCCGGCGTGCCGGGACTGCGTCAGGTCCGCCCTCAGCGTCGACCCGCCGGTGTACCACTGCATGGACCGCATCCCTAACTTCTGCCAGCGGCGCTGCAACGCCGTCGCAGCTCACTGACCCGACCCAACCAACCGGCCAACTGACCCATCGCCCACCTACCGCCACCGGCGACGACGAATCTTATCACCTGCCTCCACGCCAGTTTTTAATTAGCTCGCGGCTTCTTTGTTTTTGTTGACTTGACTCTGTAACATGTGTGATTGGTCCGTCGTTTTTCCCCGTGTAAGGAAAGACAGAGAGAGATGAGTGCCATGGACCCATGGTTTCGTTTGTGAGCATCTCGAATTCTCAATCGCATCTCCTGGCTTTCGCTAATTAATTTTCAGAGATGGGGATGCATTTAGCAGAAGCATTACCAGTTCTCGATTTTTGCAGTAGGATTAGTCTCGTCGAGTTTTCTTGCGTCTACACAAGTTTTGTTCTATACCCCGGCATGAATCAAGTAATTGAGTGAAGATCGTAAGAGCATCTCCAACAGCAGCGCAAAACAGAGTGTGCGCGCCATTTAACCGATTTTTCACGCGCGCAGCACCATTTCGCGCGCTCAAGCAGACGCGGGAAAAAAGCGCGGACTCGGAAAACGGCAGCCCCCACCGCGCGTCCAGCGCACGCTCACTCCACGCGTCGCCTCTCTCTCCCCCAACCGCTTTTCCCCTACCACCACCGCTCGCGCCACCGCACGGATTCTGCCACCGCAGCCACCGCGCCCGCGCTGTCGCCACCATGTCGCCGCGCCTTCGGAACCAGTCTGGCTACCGCGGCAGAAGCTGCCGCCGAGGCGGAGCTCTTGGCAACCTACGCGGCGGAGGCGCAAGGCCGAGGCGGAGGCGCAGCTTAACAACACCACCTGGGACGACGAAGACCCCAGGTGGGAGCATCTCTGGAGCGAAATCTCCGATACGTCGGAGGGTTCGGACTCCGACTTCGATTAGTCAATCGAGTCTGTTTAATCGAGTTTAGTTCTATGTTTTAGTTAGTTTAATCGAGTCTGTTAGTTTAATCAAGTTTAGTTCTATGTTTTAGTTAGTTTAATCGAGTCTGTTAGTTTAATCGAGTCAACGAACGTTCGTTTGTTCGTTCTTCGTAATAAAATTTTATTTTCAGTCAGTGTTTTGATTATGTTTCAGTCAGTGTTCATCCCTGAAGTTGTTTGTGCGCCGCCCCGCGCTGGAATTTTAGAGCCGCTCTTGGAGCGAAAATTTTGGCGCCGCGCCACGCTAAATATAACGCATCTGCTAAAACAAAAAAGACGTTGCGCGCGCGAAAACGCAATTCTAGCGCTGCAAATAAAATTTAGCGCGCCCGCGCGTTGTGCGGCTGTTGGAGATGCTCTAATGCCGGCTAGTAAAAAAATGGTATGGTAGTGCACGAGCAAGTGACGGGGAGGTGGAGGGGCGATCCGTATTTCAAGAAGAGCCTCTGTTACGGTGATTGGCATGTACTTTCCAGTACTGACCCATCGCCCACCTACCGCCACCGGCGACGACGAATCCTATCACCTGCCTGTTTGTTAATTAGCCGCGGGTTCTTGTTTTCTTGACTTGACTCTGTAACGTGTGTGATTGGTCCGTCGCTTCCCTCCATTTTTCCCCGTGTAATGTAAAGAGAGATGAGTGGTGACTGGTGAGTGCCATGGTTCGTTTGAGCATCTCGATCGCATCTGCTGGCTTTCGCTAATTAATTTTCAAGAGACGGGGATGCATTTAGCAGAAGCATTACCAGTTCTCGATTTGGGCTCACGAAACCTGCCGTAGGATTACCCGCATAGAGTTTTCGTGCGTTTACACAAGTTTTGTTCTACCCGGCACGAATCAAGTTGTCGAATGAAGATCGTGGCGCCGGCCGCCAGAAAAAATAAATTCTAGCGATGCTAGTGCACAACCAAGTCACGTGGAGGGCCAGCAGTCCGTATTTCAAGAGGATATGCGTCGCTATAGCAACCTGATAACCAGGAGTATCACTAACTATATGAAAGCTGAGCAATTTCTCGGCCTCTCAGCGATCGTCAACTGTAGTGTTCAACAGTGCGTCGATCCGCACCGTCGACCGGCAATCGGACGGCACACAGGACATTGATACGTCTCCAACGTATTCATAATTTCTGATGTTCCATGCTTATATTATAACATTTGCTACATGTTTTATATACACTTCATATCACTTTTATGCATTTTCTGGGACTAACCTATTAACAAGATGCCGAAGTGCCAGTTCCCTGTTTTCTGCTGTTTTTTATTCCAGAAAAGTACTTCTGCGAATATTCTCGGAATTGCACGAAACAAAAGGCCAAGTCCCTATTTTTCCAACACGTCACGGAGTCCGAAGGAGAGACGAAGAGGAGCCACGAGGTGGCCAAACCACATGGGGCGCGGCCAAGGGTGCCGCGCCACCAGGTGAGGTGGGCCCCTCGGAGGTCCGCCGACTCGCCCCTTCGCCTATATATTGACTCAGACGCGAAAACCCTAAAAGACGAAGCCAATTTCCACGAAGAGTTCCGCAGCGCCGCCGCCATCGACGACAAGTTTCGGGGGACAGAATCTCTGTTCCGGCACGCCGCCGGGACGGGGAATTGCCCCCGGAGTCATCTCCATCGACACCACCGCCATCTTCATCGCCGCTGCTGACTCCCATGATGAGGAGGGAGTAGTTCTCCCCCGAGGCTGAGGGCTCTACCGGTAGCTATGTGGTTCATCTCTCTCCATGGTGTGATCTTTATGTAATCATGTGTATTGCTAGTATCGCTGAATGCATTAATAATGTTTATGCTACTCAAGTGATTTTGTCTAGTTTCTGGAGTCATTGTGACAACACGGTATCAAGGTGACAGTGTGGGTACTTGTGTGACTCTATGAATAATTTAGACATTTATCATGGCTTATTCTTGGGAATTGTGGTGTTTGTTTACTCAGACTTTGAGGTGTGCTTTTGCAGCCCTACGCATAGTACTCTTGCTTCATCAAGAAGGAGAATAATCCCGAGTAGTATTTACTTGTGTTCAGTTGTGCTAATCTAGTTGAATATGTAGATGTTACTCTTTATCTATTATGCACTCTAGAGGTTACTTTAATACGAACTCCGGTACTCTCCACGGTGTAAAGGTGACAGTGTGTGCACCGTGTGTGACTCCTTTATGACGTTGTGGCGCTTGTTTACTCCGGCTTGAGGTGTGCTTTTGTAGCCCTACACAATGAATGGTGTTTGTTATCCAACAAGAGAGTGTTTAAGAGTAGCTTTTACTTATTCAGTTATGAGATCATTGTTGAGAGTGTCCACTAGTGAAAGTATGATCCCTAGGCCTTGTTTCTAAGCATTGAAACACCGTTTACATCAAGTTCTGCTACATGTTTGCGTGCTGCCATCTTTATTTCAGATTGCAGTTACTACTTATAATCATCCATATTACTTGTATTTCACTATCTCTTCGCCGAACTAGTGCACCTATACATCTGACAAGTGTATTAGGTGTGTTGGGGACACAAGAGACTTCTTGTATCTTAATTGCAGGGTTGCTTGAGAGGGATATCTTTGACCTCTACCTCCCTGAGTTCGATAAACCTTGGGTGATTCACTTAAGGGAAACTTGCTGCTGTTCTACAAACCTCTGCTCTTGGAGGCCCAACACTGTCTACAAGAATAGAAGCACACGTAGACATCAAGCTATTTTCTGGCGCCGTTGCCGGGGAGGTAAGGTAAAAGGTATTCACATCCTCTGGCTACTAAGCTATTTTCTAGTACTGTTGCTAGTGTGTGAGTGCTCGAAGGTATTCCTTTAGATTCTGCAATTATTTCTTTTTGTTTCTTGTTTTTATTTTCACTAGTTAGGCTTAATGGAAAACAACAAAAAAATTAGAGATCTTTATGAACTTTATATTGAATTAGGACATGATGCTTTTGAAGAGAAAATTAAAAAACCTATGGAAGTTTGTTTGCATAATAGTGTAGTAATGTTATTAGTATAAATTCTTTGACACCATTATTGCTAATGCTATGGAAAAGCCTAAGCTTGGGGAAGCTAGTTTATATGAAAATAATCTTTTTTGCTCCTCAGCTTTGGAGAAATTTGCCTTGATAATGCTTTGTCTCCAATATGTGATAATTCGAATGATGCTTGTGATATTCCAAATCCACCTGTTGAAAGTATTTCTTTTAAAATACCTATGAAAATTGTTGAAAGGTTATGAATGATCAGTATGCAGGGGATGGATCAGTCCATCCAAGTGCTCACTTGTCGAAACTTACAGAACTTTGTGAGTTATTTAAGGTTGCAGGTTTATCAAGAGAAAATGTCATGAGGAAACTATTTCCATTGTCACTTAAGGACAAAGCAAAGGAATGGTATAGGCTGCTGGATGAACAACCTTCGAATTGGAAACAGCTTGAATCTCTCTTTTACTCTAAATTTTATCCTCTTCATGAAGTGCATCTAGATAGGAATTACATTTATAATTTTTGCCCTCATGATGGAGAAAGCATTGCTCAAGCTTGGGGAAGGCTGAAAACATTAATACTCAAATGTCCTAACCATGAGCTTTCTGAGGAAATAATTGTTACTAATTTTTATGCAAGGCTTTCAGGTCATTATAAGGATTATCTAGATGCATGTTCACATGGTTCTTTCACAAGTAAGAAGGTTGAAGCTAGATGGGATCTTCTTGAAAGAATTCAAAGCAATACTGAAGATTGGGAGAATGACAAAGGTAAAGAATCAGGTATAAACTATGATTATGATTGCATTAAGTCTTTCGTTGAAACTGCTAGTTTTCATGAGCTTAGTGCTAAATATGGTCTTGATTCTCAAATTATTGTTGATTGTTGTAGAACCTTTGCTTCTCATATTAATGTTCCTAAAGAAAGTTGGGACATGTATCATGAACCTTTTAAAGACACTTGCATGAAAAATGAAATTGTTGTTAATGATTGCAATAAACATGCTCAAACTTCTGAAAATGCTATTTCTTATAAGCATGTTAATTTTTGTGGAGTGCTTAGACCTTGTGAAAAGACTAATAATGAAGAAGATTATTGTAAACTTCATAAGCATGAGAATACTAGAATATGGAGTAGGGCTCTAAATGATCTTGCTGAAGAGGTTTGTGCCCTATATCCTTTCATTTGTGAACTCTGCTATGAAGAAGGTCACTTCGAATTCCAATGCTCAAAGTTTAATATACAATTTCGAGTTTGTTTGATGATAGCATGATCCATCCCGATCTTTATGATGAACTTGAATTATTTTTGGGGTGTGAAGAGTTATCAAGGAAAACTTCTTTGTTAGATATGAGTTCTTTTGATATGAATATTTTGCGGGGATGCCATCTCCATTGTATTGATAAGAGCCACAGTAATCCTTATATAGAAAAAATTATAAAAGATGTGCCTTTGCCAAAATATGAAAGGACTTATACTTGTTTTACTCTAATTAATGAAAGGGAAGAATCCTCCCAAGTTTCTTCTATTGTTTCTAACAATGAACCAGGGCATGTGGAGAAGCTTCCTTTCAAACCTCTCCCTCCTAAAGATAAAAAGAAGAGGGGAAAGAAGAAGAAGAAGAAGAAGAAGAGGAGGAGTAAAAAGAGAGAGGAAGAGGTATCCTCTCCTAAGCATGTTGCTCCTTTCATGATTGTTTCTAATGAGTCTAAATTTATTGAGGAAGATTCACATACTTGGGGTCATTATTATCTCGACACTAAATCTATAGGCACTATTGAAGATGATTATATGTCTGTTACTTCTTGTAGTGATCATGATTGGGAAAATGAAACTACTTTTGATATTGGAAATCTTTGGGGCACTAATTCTGAAAATGATGATGTTAATAATGTCTATACTATTAGTACTATCCATGTTCCTTACAATGATGATATGGAAAGCTCTAAGCTTGGGGATGAGGTGTTTGAAAATCCTTTTGCTAGTGATGATTATATATTTGAGACCTCTCCTTCTAGTGAATGATGATGGTATGTTTACAAATGAACACACTTTGGAAGATAACTATTCTGTTGTTTATGATGATACTATGCCTCCAATCTTTGATAATTATCATAATGACAACAATTGTTATAGTTACAATCATCCTCATCATACTTGTCATAGCTATGGAGGGATTACCCAAAACCATCTTTCTAATATACAATTTGTCTATCATGTTCAAGTTCTTTATGATTATCATACTCCCATTGTTATTAATGAAAAGAATTTTGCTTATGTGGAAAATATTGATACTCCTATGCATATGGATCATGGTAAGAATGTTTCATGTGATGGTTATATTGTGGATTTTATCAATGATGCTACTATAAGTGTCACATGAAACATTCTTACCATGATCATTTAGAGCCCTACTCCATATTCTAGTATTCTCATGCTTATGAAGTTTACAATAATCTTCTTCATTATTAGTCTTTTCACAAGGTCTATGCATTCCACAAAAATTAACATGCTTATAAGAAATAGTATTTTCAGAAGTTTGAGCATGTTTATTGCAATCATTAACAACAATTTCATTTTTCATGCAAGTGTCTTTGAAAGGTTCATGATACACGTCCCAATTTTCTTTAGGAACATTAATATGAGAAGCAAAGGTTCTAAAACAATCAACAATAATTTGAGAATCAAGACCATATTTAGCACTAAGCTCTTGAAAACTAGCAGTTTCAACGAAAGACTTAATGCAGTCATATTCATAGTTTATACCTGATTCTTTACCTTTGTCATTCTCCCAATCCTCAGCATTGTTCTGAATTCTTTCAAGAAGATCCCATCTAGCTTCAACCTTCTTGCTTGTGAAAGAACCATGTGAACATGCATCCACATAATCCTTGTAATGACCTGAAAGCCTTGCATAAAAATTAGTAACAATTATTTCCTCAGAAAGCTCATGGTTAGGACATTTGAGCATTAATGTTTTCAGCCTTCCCCAAGCTTGAGCAATGCTTTCTCCATCATGAGGGTAAAAATTATAAATGTAATTCCTATCTAGATGCAATTCATGAAGAGGATAAAATTTAGAGTAAAAGAGAGATTTGAGCTGTTTCCAATTCGAAGGTTGTTCATCCAGCAGCCTATACCACTCCTTTGCTTTGTCCTTAAGTGACAATGGAAATAGTTTCCTCATGACATTTTCTCTTGATAAACCTGCAACCTCAAATAACTCAAAAAGTTCTGTAAGTTTCGACAAGTGAACACTTGGATGGATTGATCCACCCCCTGCATACTGATCATTCATAACCCTTTCAACAATTTTCATAGGTATTTTAAAAGAAATACTTTCAACGGGCGGATTTGGAATATCACAAACATCATTAGAATTATCACATATTGGAGACAAAGCATTATCAAGGCAAAATAATTCCTCCATAGCTGAGGAGCAAAAAAGATTATTTTCATATAAACTAGCTTCCCCAAGCTTAGGCTTTTCCACAGCCTTAGCAATAATGGTGTCCAAAGAATTTATACTAATAACATTACTACCACTATTATGCAAACAAGCCTCCATAGGTTTTTTAATTTTCTCTTCAAAAGCATCATGTCCTAATTCAATATAAAGTTTATAAAGATCTCTAATTTTTTTGTTGTTTTCCATTAAGCCTAACTAGTGAAAATAAAAACAAGAAACAAAAAGAAATAATTGCAGAATCTAAAGGAGAAACCTTCCAACGCTTACCTCCCCGGCAACGGCGCCAGAAAATAGCTTGATGTCTACGTGTGTTTCTATTCTTGTAGACAGTGTTGGGCCTCCAAGAGCAGAGGTTTGTAGAACAGCAGCAAGTTTCCCTTAAGTGAATCACCCAAGGTTTATCGAACTCAGGGAGGTAGAGGTCAAAGATATCCCTCTCAAGCAACCCTGCAATTAAGATACAAGAAGTCTCTTGTGTCCCCAACACACCGAATACACTTGTCAGATGTATAGGTGCACTAGTTCGGCGAAGAGATAGTGAAATACAACTAATATGGATGATTATAAGTAGTAACTGCAATCTGAAATAAAGATGGCAGCACGCAAACATGTAGCAGAACTTGATGTAAACGGTGTTTCAATGCTTAGAAACAAGGACTAGGGATCATACTTTCACTAGTGGACACTCTCAACAATGATCTCATAACTGAATAAATAAAAGTTACTCTTAAACACTCTCTTATTGGATAACAAACACCATTCATTGTGTAGGGCTACAAAAGCACACCTCAAGCCGGAGTAAACAAGCGGCACAACGTCATAAAGGAGTCACACACGGTGCATACACCTTTACACCGTGGAGAGTACCGGAGTTCGTATTAAAGTAACCTCTAGAGTGCATAATAGATAAAGAGTAACATCTACATATTCAACTAGATTAGCACAACTGAACACAACTAAATACTACTCGGGATTATTCTCCTTCTTGATGAAGCAAGAGTACTATGCGTAGGGCTGCAAAAGCACACCTCAAAGTCTGAGTAAACAAACACCACAATTCCCAAGAATAAGCCATGATAAATGTCTAAATTATTCATAGAGTCACACAAGTACCCACACTGTCACCTTGATACCGTGTTGTCACAATGACTCCAGAAACTAGACAAAATCACTTGAGTAGCATAAACATTATTAATGCATTCAGCGATACTAGCAATACACATGATTACATAAAGATCACACCATGGGAGAGAGAGATGAACCATATAGCTACCGGTAGAGCCCTCAGCCTCGGGGGAGAACTACTCCCTCCTCATCATGGGAGTCAGCAGCGGCGATGAAGATGGCGGTGGTGTCGATGGAGATGACTCCGGGGGAAATTCCCCGTCCCGGCGGCGTGCCGGAACAGAGATTCTGTCCCCCGAAACTTGTCGTCGATGGCGACGGCGCTGCGGAACTCTTCGTGGAAATTGGCTTCGTCTTTTAGGGTTTTCGCGTCTGAGGCAATATATAGGCGAAGGGGCGAGGTCGGCGGACCTCCGAGGGGCCCACCTCACCTGGTGGCGCGGTCCCACCCTTGGCCGCGCCACCATGTGGTTTGGCCACCTCGTGGCTCCTCTTTGTCTCTCCTTCGGACTCCGTGACGGTGTTGGAAAAATAGGGACTTGGCCTTTTGTTTCGTGCAATTCCGAGAATATTCGCAGAAGTACTTTTCTGGAATAAAAAACAGCAGAAAACAAGGAACTGACACTTCGGCATCTTGTTAATAGGTTAGTCCCAGAAAATGCATAAAAGTGATATGAAGTGTATATAAAACATGTAGCAAATGGTATAATATAAGCATGGAACATCAGAAACTCAAGAAAATAGCTTGATGTCTACGCACGCTTCTATTCCTGTAGACAGTGTTGGGCCTCCAAGAGCAGAGGTTTGTAGAACAGCAGCAAGTTTCCCTTAAGTGAATCACCCAAGGTTTATCGAACTCAGGGAGGTAGAGGTCAAAGATATCCCTCTCAAGCAACCCTGCAATTAATATACAAGAAGTCTCTTGTGTCCCCAACACACCCAATACTCTTGTCAGATGTATAGGTGCACTAGTTCGGCGAAGCGATAGTGAAATACAAGTGATAGGGATGATTATAAGTAGTAACTGCAATCTGAAATAAAGATGGCAGCAAGCAAACATGTAGCAGAACTTGTTGTAAACAGTGTTTCAATGCTTAGAAACAAGGCCTAGGGATCATACTTTCACTAGTGGTACCTCTCAACATGTTAGCACAACTGAATGCAAGTAAATGATACTCGGGATTATTCTCCTTCTTGATAACACAAGAGTACTACGTGTAGGGCTGCAAAAGCACTCCTCAAAGTCTGAGTAAACAAACACCACAGTTCCCAAGAACAAGCCATGATAGATATCTAAATTATTCATAGAGTCACACACAAGTGCCCACACTGTCACCTTGATACCGTGTTGTCACAATGACTCCGGGAACTAGATACAATCACTTGAGTAGCATAAACATTACATATGAATTCAGCGATACTAGCAATACTCATGATCACATAAAGATCGCACCATGGGAGAGAGAGAGAGATAAACCACATAGCTACCGGTAGAGCCCTCAGCCTCGGGGGAGACTACTCACACATGGTCGTGGTGAGCACACTTGATGGAGAGGTTGATGAAGAGGTGCAGCCCGGAGAGGAGACGACGGACCGCTGCAGCCACGGCGCGGCGGCGGCGCTGGAGATGGCGATGGAGTCGATGGAGATGGCTCCGGGGGCACTTCCCCGTCCCAACGGCGTGCCGGAACAGAGATTCTGTCCCCCGAAACTTGTCGTCGATGGCGGCGGCGCTGCGGAACTCTTCGTGGAATATGACTTTGTCCTTTAGGATTTACGCCTCGGGGGGAATAAATAGGCGAAGGGGCAACGTCGGTGGAGCCCGAGGTGGGCCTCCTCACCAGCTGGCGTGGCAGAAGGGGGGGCCGCGCCGCCAGGTGGTTTGGCCACCTCGTGGCTCCCCTTCGTCTCTCCTTCGGACTCCGTGTACGTGTTGGAAAAATAGGGACTTGGCCTTTTGTTTCGTGCAATTCCGAGAATATTCGCAGAAGTGATTTTCTGGAACCAAAAACAGCAGAAAACAGGGAACTGGCACTTCGGCATCTTGTTAATAGGTTAGTCCCAGAAAATGCATAAAAGTGATATGAAGTGCATATAAAACATGCAGCAATTGGTATAATATAAGCATGGAACATCAGAAATTATGGATACGTTGGAGACGTATCAAGCATCCATAATTAATGCGGCAACAGCACCAGGCTTTGAGCGTGCGTAAACAGCAAAAATTCCGAGACGTGCTTGATACGTCTCCAACGTATCCATAATTTCTGATGTTCCATGCTTATATTATACCATTTGCTACATGTTTTATATACACTTCATATCACTTTTATGCATTTTCTGGGACTAACCTATTAACAAGATGCCGAAGTGCCAGTTCCCTGTTTTCTGCTGTTTTTGATTCCAGAAAAGTACTTCTGCGAATATTCTCGGAATTGCACGAAACAAAAGGCCAAGTCCCTATTTTTCCAACACCGTCACGGAGTCCGAAGGAGAGACGAAGAGGAGCCACGAGGTGGCCAAACCACATGGTGGCGCGACCAAGGGTGGGACCGCGCCACCAGGTGAGGTGGGCCCCTCGGAGGTCCGCCGACCTCGCCCCTTCGCCTATATATTGCCTCAGACGCGAAAACCCTAAAAGACGAAGCTAATTTCCACGAAGAGTTCCGCAGCGCCGCCGCCATCGACGACAAGTTTCGGGGGACAGAATCTCTGTTCCGGCACGCCGTCGGGACGGGGAATTGCCCCCGGAGTCATCTCCATCGACACCACCGCCATCTTCATCGCCGCTGCTGACTCCCATGATGAGGAGGGAGTAGTTCTCCCCCGAGGCTGAGGGCTCTACCGGTAGCTATGTGGTTCATCTCTCTCTCCCATGGTGTGATCTTTATGTAATCATGTGTATTGCTAGTATCGCTGAATGCATTAATAATGTTTATGCTACTCAACTGATTTTGTCTAGTTTCTGGAGTCATTGTGACAACACGGTATCAAGGTGACAGTGTGGGTACTTGTGTGACTCTATGAATAATTTAGACATTTATCATGGCTTATTCTTGGGAATTGTGGTGTTTGTTTACTCAGACTTTGAGGTGTGTTTTTGCAGCCCTACGCATAGTACTCTTGCTTTATCAAGAAGGAGAATAATCCCGAGTAGTATTTAGTTGTGTTCAGTTGTGCTAATCTAGTTGAATATGTAGATGTTACTCTTTATCTATTATGCACTCTAGAGGTTACTTTAATATGAACTCCGGTACTCTCCACGGTGTAAAGGTGACAGTGTGTGCACCGTGTGTGACTCCTTTATGACGTTGTGGCGCTTGTTTACTCCGGCTTGAGGTGTGCTTTTGTAGCCCTACACAATGAATGGTGTTTGTTATCCAATAAGAGAATGTTTAAGAGTAACTTTTACTTATTCAGTTATGAGATCATTGTTGAGAGTGTCCACTAGTGAAAGTATGATCCCTAGGCCTTGTTTCTAATCATTGAAACACCGTTTACATCAAGTTCTGCTACATATTTGCGTGCTGCCATCTTTATTTCAGATTGCAGTTACTACTTATAATCATCCATATTACTTGTATTTCACTATCTCTTCGCCGAACTAGTGCACCTATACATCTGACAAGTGTATTAGGTGTGTTGGGGACACAAGAGACTTCTTGTATCTTAATTGCAGGGTTGCTTGAGAGGGATATCTTTGACCTCTACCTCTCTGAGTTCGATAAACCTTGGGTGATTCACTTAAAGGAAACTTGCTGCTGTTCTACAAACCTCTGCTCTTGGAGGCCCAACACTGTCTACAAGAATAGAAGCACACGTAGACATCAGACACGCCCGTCACGATTTTGCAAAAAAAACCTTCCCCAACAGACGAAACAACCCGCATTCCATCATTTTACGCTACAAAGGACCAAACTAAAATTAGGACAAAATAGGAGGTTCTTTTTGCAAACCCATCACCAAATCCCCCCACTCCCCTCCTCCTCGCGCGTGCGGCCGGAAAATCGCCGGCGACGCCGCCGCGCCTCGCCGCCGCTCCGGCCCTCCTCCCTCTGATCTATGCCCACGGTGATCTCCGCCGTCGTCGCCTCTTCCTCCCGGCTGCAGATCGCGTGCCGGGCCGCCCCACAGTCACCGGAATCGTCGACGTCGCGCCGCGCGTCCACGGCTGCGTCCGCACGCCGCAGCGGCCGCTCCGGCGACCTTCAGGCGGCGGCGCCGCCACTTCCGGGTTGGCCGCGTCGCGGCGCGTCCACTGCGCGCATCCGCACATCCTGGATGGCAGTGCTTCGCCGCCGGCGTCCGCATCGCCGCCGCGGCAGCTCCGCCGCAGTTCCACCTGCCCCTTACGTCATTGTGACGTCAAGGCGGGTCTGGGCTGGGCAGTGGGCCGCCTCCTGGGCTGGCCTGCTTGCTGCGCCGGTGCCTCAGCCCTCTCTTTTCCCCCCCTCTTTTTGTTCTTTTTCCATTTTCCCACAATTTCCCTAACTTTTGTAATACAAATCAAAATCAGTTCAAACCAACTTCTAAAAAACTATGAAAACAAAAAAACCATTTCAAATGTTCTGAAACCTTCTCCAAAATATTTCAAACCATATTTCGCAAACAAATATATTTCAGCCAAAAAACCAAAATTACAACCAAAAAATGTTATCTCACACACTATAGAACACACTATGCAGATATTAATATATAGATACAAAAATATGTACACACTATGGTAAAAGAATATGCAAAAACACATAAAAACACACATAACATAAAAAAAAAATCAAAACAACCATTTGTACAACTTTGTGACCTTCTCAGAATTATTACAAATTATACAAATTTTACATCACACATAGAACAACCATTTTCCACATACTTGTGACCTTTTCCAAATTATTTCAACTTTAATAAAAAAAAGGAAAAAAAATGAACAGCTACTTCAAATATTATGGTGCCTTCTCAAAATAATTGCAACTCTTCAAAATCTTAAACAATACATACAAAACCATTTGACACTTCATGTCATTTTATACATGGATTCAATCATTTTTCTTTCGACCTCAATTAACATCCAGAAAAATATTATCAGTGCTACAAAACATATCATTTAAATAGAGTTTAGTACACCACTTAAATACAATTATCCATTTATATCATGGGCTTCAAAATATCAAAATATGAATACCACACAAATGTAAAAATTGACAAATAGCTGTTCCAAACTTATTTTCCCACTAAACATAAGTGAATCAAAGAAAAAAGTGAAATAGAACATGCTTTACATAATTTCAAACACTTCATTGGTAGCTCTTTAAGCATTTAAACAATTTAAAAAAAATGCTTATTGCTTCAGAATGGGTAACTTAACCTATATCCATCGACAAATTATGAAAAATATATCAAAAACAACCACACACAAAAAAATGACTACTTATGGCGTACGATCAAATTTCGATATTTCAAATTTTAAATACCTTCCAAAACTAATCATTTCACAAGTGTTGAAAGAAAACCAATATGAAAAACTTCCCAATTTCAACGAATTTAGAAACCTTAACAGTTTTACACCACAAACTTTCTCTACATTCTAATAATTTCCAGATCTACACACTTCTAAAATGTTGTCATTTTCAAAATTTCAATTTAAACACAGAAACACGACATACACATTTAAATATTTTAAAATGTGTCATGCCTTCCAAGTCTAACCATGCTTCTACCGTTAAAAGAATTCAAATCTAAATAACTGTCCAATTTGAACAATTTTCGAGCTCTAAACAAATTCCAAATGTAATCCCTCTTTGCATTCGAACATTCTCAAATCTGCACAATCTTAAAATGTCAAAATCTTCATATTTGAATTTCACCACGCGCTTTGGAGTTCAGTTAAAATTTTATAGCAGCATATAACCATATATCTGAACATTTCAGTCCACCAACTATTTGGACATACTCTACACAAACAAAAAATCCATAATATTTCAAAATATGCATTACAAAAAAAAAATTACAACTACTGCATTCCATACTGACGAGGTGTACCCTCACCAAATCCCATGGTTAAGGACCTAGGGTTGAGATTATGGGTAGAGAACGTGGTAGTACTGGTAGTTTCGTCGGCTGACAAGCAGAGGCAAAGATTTACCCAGGTTCAGGCCCCTCGGGTGGAGGTAAAGACCCTACTTCCTGCTTGTCTGTTATTGATCGTGTGAGATTATGCGATTACAAGTAGGCTCCGGCGAGATGTCGATCTCGCAGGAGCTATGGTGGTTCGAGTATGGCTTGGTCCTAGATCGGCACCCCTCCCAGCCTTTAAATAGGCTGGGTCTCGGAGTTTGTAACCGACCTAGTTTACACATAAGGAAAGTATAAACCGACTATGTCTATGTCTAAACTTGGAGGGTACTCCATCTTGTTGGGCCTCTCGTCTTGGGCTTCGAGTTGTCTTTTCGCTATTGGGCCTTTAGTCATCACGTGCACCAGGTACCCTCACGGTAGGGTACCCGAGATGTATATCCTTGTCACATACATAGATAATCAACTTCAAAATGATTTTAATTGAACTTCCACAATTCTTATATCTATTTTTATCATTACAGGAAGATCTAAGATTTGTAAAATTTATAACTCCCCATCTAAAATTCGGAACAATGCAAAAATGTATGAAAATTTGTGGACCAATTGCATTCCATACATGATTGATGAACTTAAGAATAATTACAACAAAACATTCCAATTTGGTGAAATTTTAGAAACAAACTGTATGATTTTCTCCAACTTTATATAATTGAATCTAATAATTACTCGCATAATGTATTTCCTCCGACTGTGGAGTTACAATAATTTTTAAAGCCAACTAATTGCATCATTTCATGTAGATTAATATTTAGAGATCATTCAACTGAATTCCCTCCAATTATGCATATAACTTAAATACATGCTAAAAACAATCAATATTTCGAACTACCCATAATATATTCCCTCTTATTATGGTGCTAAATAAGAAAACTATGGCAAAATGGAACTTTATTTGACCATTCCAACTTATTACAAGCAGTATAACTTAAATCCACCTAATTACGTACTTACATTTCTAAAAAAAATGAATGGTTACATGAATAATCGGAGGAATACAAATTTGTTCCCTCTAATTACGGAATGATTTCAAATTGAACTTATAGCCTACATACATTATACAAATTATAACTATCTCCTTTCCTTATAATATATATGACACAATAAAAAAACAAATTACCACAAAATATTCTCATCAAACGCGCGGCGTGACGCCGTGCAAAATTTAACTAGTCTCTGTCTACGAGAGGAGAATATGCCCAACTCCCAAGGAAAAAGTAATTTTCAATAAAGCTAGAACATGAAAAGAAATCTTACAAAAAAATGAGATTTTTTCCCTTTTTCCTTCTTCTATATGTGACTGGAATCTTCATTGTTGAAGTCCATCTTAACTAGTAATTCAAAGTTCTAGGTTTCTATGACACACGGTTTGACAACGTTTCAAATACATAATTTTTATTTTCCAATTCCTAATTTGAAAAATATTACAAGAAATTTATGAAATGGTCCAAATGAAACATGAAGAAATTGACAAACCCTTTTAAGTACTCCTCCACGAGTGAGTTCATCTACACAAATTCATGGATTAATGTCAATGAGCATCATGAAGTTGATCACTCCAATCAACAAAATAGTGAGAAAAATATTGCCCAAAAATTCCGTCGAACACGCCATGTGAACGATCGCCTCCGATCTTCGCCTATCCACGAGGCCGTTGGTAGCTCGCCCGGGAGAGGGGACGACCACATGAACTTCCCTTACGGTTTGACACCGCCGCCAAGCTGCACAAAGCTCTCAACTCGGCTTGGCAACGAAAAACATGTGGAGACGGTGGTGTTTTATGAGAGGCCGTGGGAGGGCCGTGGAAGGTGGCAACGGGTCCTAGGCGAAGAGTGGCGATGGTTAGAACTCGACGAGGAAGTCTTAGGAGCTAGCGGGGGCGCGTGGCAGATTGACGCTATCTAGTAAGGCAGAATACGACAACGCCAGGAACGGAGAAGGCGCCCCGACGAAGTTGAACGATGATGGCAATTCAACGGGCGATACATGGGATTGATCTGGGACGTGACAACCGGCTACAAGTGGAGTACCACTAAGCCTTGGGAACGAATCTTCCTCTGTGTCTTTTTTTTTGTGTTGTTCGTTTTCGGATCTGCCTCGTTTTCTGTAAATTTATAGATTGGGAGGGCAATTCTACGGAGGGTCCGTAATTTTTGTAAGGAATGAATTGTTTTAAAAATTCCCTAAAGTGGTTTTTTTAATACTCCATAAGTGCATTATAGGCCGAGATGCTCTAAAATGCATCCCATATGTCCCATATTAGACCATGCAAATTTGCAAGACTACCTTCGTGCCTGAAGAGTGAAGTGTTCTGCTTGATGCATGTACCACACCACAAAAGTAATATCTGAACAATGAAAGACCAACAACGTCATTCTTGCGCTTGCAACCGTCACTAGGAAATCTACGTCCCCTGGGGCAGAAAATAATACCCACCTCTCCACAAGAAAATTATCGCAATAACACATAGTACGTTTAAATTAAAAAGTCCATAAGACGTAGCGAGCATACATTAGACAGCAAGAGGGAAATACAGACATACAGCCAAGTAAATATTGGTGATTTAGTTCGTTTTTGTTTCTGAGAATCAATTCATTCGTTTTTTGCAGAAGTAATAGTATCGGGCTGGCAACTGAAGACACGAATTCTCAGGCCCAACGTATCTATTCCAGCCTTTCCTGCAGGCCGATGCATCACCACGGATAGCGGCCCGTTTCAGAACTGCTGCTCATTCCAGCGCTAGCGCTCTCCCTGCTGCGTTCGGGTTTAGTCCCACCTCGGCCAGCCGAGGAGGATCGCGCAGGAGAGGCAGCTATAAGAGGAGGGCGTGGTGCGACCTAGTTCCATACTTACCTGGACGGGGTCGACGGGGGATCAAGAAGCCTCGTGGCCTAGGCTAGTGGCCCACATTGCACTTGGTGGGCGCGCTGGCTTACCATCTCCCCAAGTGGGAGAGTGGACGTCGTAATTTGTGGTAGAGGGGGTACGCGTTCGCGCGGCCCCTGCCAATTCTAAGAAATTAAATTTTGGTCCCTGTCTTGCTGGTGTCCCTGATACTTGTACCAGAAACTATTTTTATTTACATTTGGGCCTTATCGGAAATGTTATATAAATTTATTCTAAAGTAAATAATGCATCGTGCAAACGCCCCCCAGGCCAAGCTTAAGCCAGAACCATGGCCATGGCGACCATCGTGTGCCTCCCCTCGCCACTCGCAACCGCCGCCTCCACGTGGCACTCGGCCCGCCGCCGCTGCCTACCTCGCCGCCTCCGTCGGCCCCACCCGCTCACCCGCGCCGCCGCGGGGATGGACGCCTTCCACGTGTCGTCGCGGGACGCGGAGCCGCTCCTGCACACCGCCGCCAACGCCACTCACCGCCGGCTCCGAGTACGGCGCACGGCCCCAGTCCTCACCGTCCCAAATATAGCAAATCCATGTGTGCCTTCTATTCTGGGGCGACATCTGGGGTGCAGGTGGAGGTTCTGACGAGATGGGGGATGATGATGATGTGCAGGTGCGGACGCAAAGCGCAGGGCGCCGAGGATGTGTCGACGGGAGCCGGAGATGGCGCGGCCGCCGCCGAGGCGGCGGACTACTCGCTGGCTGCCATCATCCTCCCGTAAGCCATTCCTGGCCACATCCATCTCCGCTAGTGGCATTTGGGGATAAATGCATTTCCAGCTAGATTCCACCTTCCAGATCATCTGAATCAATCGCTCATTTTGGGGAGGATTAGACCTCTTACTTCAATGCATCATGAACAAATGATGCATAGCACAGGAATCAGCACGATGCAGTGCATTGTAAGAAATGTGCAACCTGATTATACATTATCTTCTGTTATGCTTCCCATACATTAGACTGCCAGGATTCTTTTCCATGTTAAACTTTGATCCTCGTGCGAAGCGGTCATAATAATGGCATCACAAAGTTTAGGACATTTAGGTTTGCATACCATTTTGACAAAGGATATGTTGCATTTGGGGCTTGAACCAGTGTTACTTATAGCAATTCTTTTTGGTTTATCGATTGGTATTGCGACAATTAATTTGTAACTGAGGGAGTAATATGTCAAGGGACAATTCGAAATTTCTTGAGCTTTCAGTACTAATGTGCCAATGTTCTGAATCTAGGTTCGTGTTCCCTGCATTGGGTGGTCTTCTTTTTGGATATGACATTGGAGCAACTTCAGGGGCGACCATATCTGTGCACGTAAGTCCCAGTTTGGTAGTTCCCAGAATTTCTTGTAGCTGACGCTCACCCTCACATAGTTGCTCCCTCATTCTTCAGTCTGCTGCTCTAAGTGGCACCACTTGGTTCGGCCTCTCTTCTGTTCAGCTAGGGCTTGTGGTAATCCTCTTGGAAGATTCCTGCGATTTATAAGCTTTCGCTTCACCTTCCTAAATGCTAATCAAGAACAGTATTGTGCTTAATGAGTTTTATTGTCTTGCTATTTAGGCCAGTGGTTCACTTTATGGTGCGCTTGGGGGATCCATTCTCGCATACCGCATTGCAGATTTTCTAGGTGCTTTGAAAAGATAGCGAGCTTCATTTGTTTTTGCTATGTGAACTTTGAAGATGAAATTAAATAACTGTTACCACCTTGGTGCAGGAAGAAGAATAGAATTGATCACAGCAGCCGGATTATATATTTCTGGTGCTTTAGTCACTGGATTTGCTCCTAATTTTGTAGTCCTGATCATAGGTCGTCTCCTTTATGGCATTGGTATTGGCCTGGTGAGTAGCTGCAAGCACAACTACTTTGTTCAAATGATTATGTGCAGTTGAACTTGTGGGTACCAGTAGGTAGATATTCAACAGAATGCGCAGGAGCATATTCATGTTCAACCAGAGCCTGGAAGAGATAATATATAGCAATCCTGTTCCCCTTATTATTATGCCACTGAAACACCATGCTGCTCTGTGGCAGGCAATGCATGGTGCTCCTCTTTATATTGCAGAGACTTGTCCTCCACAAATACGTGGAACATTGATATCCTTGAAGGAGCTGTTTATTGTATTAGGAATACTGGTAACTCTCTCCTCCTATATCGCCTTAAAACTATGTTCTCTTGCAGATGCTATAACTTGAACCTCAGTATACAATCTGATGCTCGACTGACCATTTTGTTAATTTCACATTTTACAGTTTGGATACCTCGTAGGGAGCCTTGAAATTGATGTTGTAGGAGGATGGCGGTACATGTTCGGTTTTAGTGCTCCGATTGCAGCTATAATGGCTGTTGGTATGTGGACTTTACCACCTTCACCTAGATGGCTACTTCTAAGGGCAGTGCAAGGAAAAAGCCCTGTGGAAGATAACAAAAAGAAAGCAATACAAGCCCTGAGAAGACTGAAGGGCCGGTCAGCAAGTGACAAGGTTTTGACAGATGAGGTTGATAGTAACCTTTCCTCAATTAGGGCTGCATATGCAGATCAGGAATCCGAAGGAAGCATTTTCCAGGTATTTGAGGGAGCAAGCTTGAAGGCCTTCATTATTGGAGGAGGACTGGTTCTATTCCAACAGGTATTTGTCCTTTCAACCCCACTAATAAGCAGCTGAACTGAATTTAAAGTATGACCACCCTTCCATCATCCTTTTAAATTTGAAATTAGCTGCCCCTTTAAGTTGAAGCCAAAGGTCATTTGCATGTACCTCCTAATCTTAATATGTTTATTTTGGCTTGAGAGGTTGAATCCATAATGAAAATTTCCAGATTTTTTTGTGTATTCATTTCAACCTACTTCGGGCCTTCTTAATTCTTAATATTGATTAATATGTGGACTTAACTTATTGACGATATCAATCAAGTAAGCTAAAGGGCCTAAACTCTTATCTGGCAGATAACAGGACAGCCAAGTGTTCTATACTACGCAACCTCCATTCTTCAGGTACCTCAATTTTTGTCGGAGCTGTTCAATTGGTTCATTTGAAGTAGGGACATTACAGCCTGTCATATTGCTGCATTGCTTTGATGCATACAATCTAATTTGTTGTCTATGCTTGTCTTCTGTAGACTGCTGGGTTTTCAGCTGCATCTGATGCTGCAAAAGTGTCCATTTTGATCGGGCTGTTCAAGGTAATACTATGGAGCTAGATCAGTACTGTACTCCGTTGAGCATAAAATGTAATAGCTGTCTCCTTTTTTGTAGTTTCTGATGACAGGTTTTGCGGTGTTTAAAGTTGACGATCTTGGAAGGCGGCCACTATTGATAGGAGGTGTTAGTGGAATTGTGAGTAACTTCGCTCGGCCCTCACTCCTCACCACCTATTTGAATGGATAGCCCTACTAAGCAGATGCTAAACGACATCAATAGTAATATTCAGATAAACCACTAATTATGCTTAAAAGCCTTTGTAACTTCGGTAAGTTTCGTTCGAGATCTAAACAGTTGTACATGATATGACATTATTAGGTTCTATTCTAAATGCCTTTTGTCTAGAAAAATATCATCAGGTTCTGAATGAACGATCCTTACGTTTTCCTATTCAACCTGGAAATGCAGACCATCGCACTGTTGCTACTAGCAGCATACTACAAGGTTCTGAGCGGCTACCCTTATGTTGCTGTTGGTGCTCTACTTCTATATGTTGGCTCTTACCAGGTTGGTGCTTTGCTTGGGTAGGGGGTCTATGAGTGCTGACTGGTAGTGCACGACACTGAGATTTTATTGAATTTCAGGTGTCGTTCGGTCCGATAAGTTGGCTGATGGTCTCCGAGATCTTCCCGCTCCGAACAAGGGGGCGTGGGATCAGCCTCGCGGTGCTTACAAATTTTGGCTCAAACGCGTTGGTGACATTTGCCTTCTCGCCCTTGCAAGTAAGTCTACATAAACTGTTTTCTTCTTTGTAACTTTTTCATCAATTGCTGAACAACCATTCTACATGTATGATGTTTCTTGCTAATGTCGATCCTGTAACAGCACAACCTACAAAAGCAGAGAAAACTGTGCAGCTGACAGATAGAAAGAAGTTAACAAGCCGAGCTGCCTACTTGTGCGAACAAAATAACCCGGTCTTTTTTTATGTTTACAGGGGTACCTTGGACCAGCCAACATCTTCCTTCTGTTCGCGGCCATATCGGTGCTCGCTCTCGTGTTTGTCATCCTCAACGTTCCTGAGACCAAAGGGCTTAGCTTGGAGGATATAGAGTCGAAGATCCTGAAATGAAAAATGTAGGGGCGGAGGAGTTTTCATCACGTGAACTCACACGGGTCTCGGTGTAAAGTTGCTCCCGCTGATCTTTTTGTTGTTGTTGCGTACATAGTTGCATAGCTGAACATGCATCTGTAGTTCTACTGCCTCTGCTCTGATGACCACGCTTACACGGCCTCATGTTTTGTTCATGCCTGTAACTCCGATGTTGCTGTTAACAGTGTCCGTAATATGTATGTCACTGGGGAAGTCAAATTGATAACTGTTGCCACCACATCGCACTATTCGCCATTATAAAAAGGACACAAAATCATGGACGCTGAACAATTATTTTTTACATGGAACACTCGTGTTCCATTCCATCAAGACATGGCTAAATCACCGGTCAGCTCACGGGTTACATCAGCGGGGTAGTTTAGCATCCACATAAGGTCGCCGTGAACATAATATAAATCGATAGCTGGGTTGGCTCAGACTGTTTGTATTTGAGGGTCAGCCTCGGTTGACAGCTAATCTATGTAAAGAAGTAACCTGACACGCCGAAATCAGAGGTCATGATCAACGTAGCTATTAACTGGAGTAGATTAACGCGTTCGCCCTAGACTTGTTTAGCCTGACTCAGACAATTAACTGTACTCCCTTCGATTCATATTAATGGTCTCAACATTGTCTAGATACGGATGCATCTAGTCTAAACACTTAACTAGATACATCCGTATCTAGATAAAGTTGAGACCATTAATATGGATCGGAGGTAGTATATACAATTATACAGGTCAACCCAATCGTCGAGTGAAAATGAGGCGTACAGAGACGCCACAATTATTGCCATTATTTAAACATTTAACAAAACTATATGTCCATCTGCAGTATTTGGCGCTTGCCCCTGTTCCAGTCGAGGTGGTCCGCTCGACGTACCTGGTCGCGATCCCGTCCAAATACATGTGGTATACCGGCGTTATACCTACGCCAAGGGTTGGGCCGGGCGGCTAGGTACGTCGTACGTAGCGGACATACACACAGTGTCAACACAGGCGAATGGACAGAGAAGGAAATGGCACCATGAGCTCGCACGATTAAGATAAGATAAACACCTGCCCACGAACACTGCACAAAACGGGCCGACAGCGTTAATTGCTCACGGCTTGTAATTAACATTTTAATCATTTTGTTAGGACTAGTAGGTACTCCGTACTATTAATTCTGAGTGATTAGTGAGTCTCTCTTCGTCGAGAGGAAGGAACATCACTACTATATATAATAGCTTGAAGCGTTTCGGCCACTGTAGCTTCTGTAGCATCGCACTGTAGCGTGCTACAGTAGCTACAGTGTTAGCTACAGTAGTTTTTTTTTTTTTTTTTTTTTTTTTTTTTTTTTTGCGAAACCCGCAGAAAAAATGTACACGGAAAATTTTCGCGCCGATGAGTAGGTTCCATTCCCGTAATAAGGACTTTTCGAAAATTGCCTGTTGTATTTACTCCATTCTCTCTCTCGTGCGGCGCGGAGGTCGCCGCCGCCGCAGCGAGCCTCCCCGTTCCAATCGGCGGATGCGGGGAGGTGCGCCGCCGCCTCCCCTACAATTACACCGGAGATCGGCCGCCGGGCCGCCCCGCACGCGCTGGAATAGCCGCCGCGTCGCTCGGCCTCCATCGCCGTGTCCGCGCGCCTCTAGCCGCGCTCCGGCGATCTCCGTCGACAATAACGCAGCGGCGCCGCCGCAACCGGGTACTCCGCATCCGCGCGCGTCCACCGCGGCCAGCCGCGCGAGCTGGTTCGCGGGATTCGGCCGGATTCAGCCCGGCTCCGTCGTGGTCGCCGCGGGCAGCGCCGCCCGCCGCTGACGTCAGCGTCACGCCGAGGTGGGCCCCGTCTGTCAGCGTGACACGATCTTTCCCGGAAAATAAAATTCCAGAAAAATGAATAAAATTGAAAAATTCATATCTTCAGATTTATACATAAGAAAAATACAAAAAAAAAACCAAAATGATCGCAGTAAAATAATCTAATTACTTATGTTAAAATGGAAAGATGTTTGCTTTTCCCCATGAGGTGAATATTTACAAAAATTCTATATTCGTTCCACCATATTACAAATTGAAATTAATAATTGCTCACATATTGTGTTCCATCCGAATATGTCGAGACGGTCACAAAAAATGCTTACTCATATTAGAAACGCAAAAGAAATTCAAATTTACAGAATGCTCCACCTTAACCAATTTCGATAGTCTGAACAATTCATAACCGCAAGATTCTACAACCTTCATTGATTTTCAGCCTTACATCAATTCTAAATATATACACTACCAAAATTTAATTTTAATTGCTACACGGGTGCGGCATGGCCGCGCCAATTCCACTAGTAATGAGGAGAATCGGAGGAACCACTGAAAATAATATTGTGGCTGGCTTAGCCAATGGATCCCTGACGTATACAGTACGTATGTGCTTATGTCAAAGTGGCAACTTTGAGTTTGAGTTGACCGAGCCTGAGGAGGTAGAGCTACACGAGTGAGTAAGCGAGTGACTAAGCGTGCCTCAGGTCCACCAGCTTGGGGAATGTCGACTGGTTTGGGTGTCGACGGGGACAGTTTTGTAGCCAAGCAAGCGCATATTCAAGGCGTCTTCTGGTGGTGGATTGACTATATATTTGTACACACCTTGGGTGCACAGTAATAACCACTATACGTTGACCGGCTCCAGAAAAAAAGAAAAGGAAGCTACATGTGATTTACCTTATTTTTTGTTCAAGGTTGCTCTTGTTATTACTGGAAACAAAAATGGTTCTCCACTTCTCCTAGATGGTCTGTTATCGTTCCACGTGCAAATGTCCGTTAGAACTTTTGGTTGGAAGCGATGCCCTCTTCCTGCTCAGCTACGTGTAAATATTATATGATGTGAACAAACAGTGTCGTGGATTAAACAATGCCAGGATCATCATTGATTCAGTGGTTACAAGATATTGCTAATTAACTTGACATATAACACGTCGTGATCTTATCTATACCTAATAATAAAAACATTAAGCTTTCTTCTCGTACGTCGTTGAAAATACCCCTAAATTTCAGAAAAATTACCCACCATTGCCACCCATAAGTTATGTACCGATTCGTGTTTTTTATTTCCTCTCCTCACGTTGTCCATGAGCAGCGCCGCGGAGATCAACGAGAGGAAGCACCGTGCCTCCCGTCCATCCGCCCCACGCATCCGCAGCAAGGAGGAGTATAGGCCAACGCCCACCACCATCCGCTCACGACGACGCCGATGCTGACGCATTCCCTATGCTCCCCGCCGGCGTCGCCGGAGAAACGCCCGATCGGAAACCTGCGCGGACATGGCCGCTAGGCAGTCAGACGTCGATGGACTGGCGTGTGCACCGTTCCCACCGCAGAGGCAGCAATAGGTTGACGGATTGCAGATCGTCGAGGTGGCGACGAGCCAGCGGAGGTCCGCGCGCAACGCTGCGCTCATTGAGATGGGTGAGAGCTCCACTGAGTCGATGTACTCGTCGATCGAGGGGATAATTTGCGAGGGTGGGCCAGCCCCGATCGGCGGATGGCTTGATCACGGGCCCTTTCCAGCGGCCGCTTTGGGGAAGGAGCTTGGAAATCGCTGCAGGGGTTGGGTCGACTTGGGGTGAGCTTGAAGCAGCAGCGAAGAAGTCAAGGACAAGCAGAGGCGCTTCCTGTCTTTGCCTGCATCGTACTTACGTACAGCGCAACGAAGACTATTTAGCTTTGTTTCAATTGTTTAATATGTTAGATATTAACAACCATGCAAACAATTTCATTTTAGGCTATCGACTTCCATATTCATAGAGAAGCAGAATTTAAAATACGGAGTAGTGCCTTGATATGCAAACCTGTCCCCAAAAAATGCTCCATCTGTCCTGGGTATCTTCAGTAGGAACTAAACCATAGGACACTATCTGAATTTGATTTAGTTCCTTAAATGCTTCAGGAGATAAGGGTACGTGAAAAAGATCATCCATATCCCGAGGGGAGCAGAAATTAGCAACTGATACATCATAACTTTTTTGAATAGAAATAGACGTGGAGTCTTGCATGATCTAATCATTCGTCATCTTTCAAAAATAAAACTACATCTCCTTGATCACCTAACCAAGATGTAACTCGTGAAGACGGGTGCTAACTTGATGACCGTTTTCCACCAAAAAGAACTAACCGGGTCTGCTCCATGGGGTACAATGCCAAGATAATAAGTAGACCAAAATCAGAGTCAACCATTGGAGATCCTCTCCATTATAGAACTCTTGGAGAATAAATTCAAAGGAAATATCAAATAAATTGAGAAAAATCAAGAAACACTAACGAAGCTGAGATATATGTCACGAGGCATGGAGTATGCATCTCTGAACTAGGACAGGACAACATTAAGAAACAGCTAAATTTCTTAACGGTGGGATGAGAGTCGCAAAGAAATAGCTGTCTTTCTTACGTTGCACCACCCGACAAGGAAACAAACTTAATTCTTGTAGGTAGTTGTGTCCACATCAAGACCGTTTCGTCCCATTAAAAAAACTAATTCCACTACTGAAATTCTCCATTGATTTAAAATATTTAATAATAAACAACCCATAGCAACGCACGGGCATGTGTGCTATTTCAACTTAAATCCGTGACTTCAGCTCTCGGGCGCTGCAGAAACAAGCCCATGAAATTTTCCAAACAAGAAGACAAACACCAGTTGGGAAAAAACGGCTATACACTGCCTAACGTGCCCAATTAAGGTTGAAACTATCAATGAAAAAATTTGTTTTTTTGTCAACTAATTATCTCAAATTATGGTGTTTTGTGCAAAAGTAGATCATGATTGTGGTTCGGCAAAAAAAAAACAGCATTGCACATCTATCTGATACAAATCATTTTCTCTCCGTTGCAACGCACGGGCACGTTTCCTAGTCCCTTATAATCACAGGATAGATAGTTAGAATCCTAAACGATTCAGGTTGTCTCGCTATACGCTAAGATCCTTCCTAGGTTGAGACTGCTCTTGAAATTTTCAAGGAGTGTGATTGAAAAAGTTTTTGTGAATCCATCCACAACTTGGTCTCACCAAGAAATGAATCTGATTTCAAGCAACTTTTGTGCAACTCTTTCTCTGACACCCTTTCCCTTATCGCTCCTACCTTCGCTACCCCTATTCACTATGGCCGCCCTCTCGCTTGTAGCTGTGTTGTCCCCGTTCTTGCAATTGTCGGGGTTTTTAGGACCGGCAATAGATTTGTAGGTTGGTACGAGGCCAAGATCCCCGATGGGTAACACACAATGACACAAAGATATGGACATGTTCGGGCTCCGGGAAATATCGCCCGCAAAGACCCTACTCATGTGGTGTGGGTGGATTTTGCATAGGGTATCCTCTCGAAAGAGGGTGAACAAAGGGACTCGAAAGTCCTTGTGACTGTTTGGGTGAAGTCATTGTAGAGTGTGCTTGGTCTTGCTCCTCTCCAGTGAGGAGATGATTAATTTATATAGTCGTGGGGTGGGCTGTTACGCTAGCTTCATAGGCATGGCGTGACGGCGCTACAGTTCCCCCGACGGGACGGAGAGTCCGATAACACCAGGCTAATGACCTTGCCATGTAATCTGGTGCTGCTTATGTAACTCATTGTGTGATGTGGCCTTCGTCAGCCGCAAAAAGTGGGCTTCATATATTCGTCCTTTCCACGACGGCATGATAGAGCACCATCAAGTCTCATCGACTAGATGGACCTTGATCCGGGAGGGAGGTGTGCTCGGTCTCGTCTCTTGTTTACAGGGCGCATCGGCCCTATGCGGACGTTCTTGATTGCGGGGAAACCGAGGCAATGCTCAAGCATTCGCCTGTATTAGTAAGTCCATGATGATGGGTGCACCGTCTGAAGAGAGAGAGAGCCGAGTCCATCTGTCGTGGGGCTACCCTTCGACTACCCCACAGTGAAGATACCTGGTGCACGCCAAGACTAGGACCCGACATGCGGCCTATTAGAAGATGACAACAAAGGCCCACCTGGCGGCCCAATGAAACCCAACAAGCTACAACTTGGAGTACAAGACAAGAAACTCATGTAAACCCTACCTGGCTCCCTTTATAAAGCCAGGCAGGGGCACCCCATAAGGGAGATCCCCACGGGACACACGGATAGGCATAGCCCTACGAGGCCACGTCTCACCTCGCCCTCGCGGCCACCATGTAACATCAACATACATCTATACAGATCAGACAAGCAGGATGTAGGTCTTTACCTCACCATGAGGGGCCGAACCTGGGTAAATCCTTGCTTGTCAGCCGACGGAACTACCAGCGCGCCATCTCTCTCCCCCTCAATCAACCCGGGGTACACAACCCAGGGATTTGCCGAGTCCACCCCTCGTCAATTGGCGCCGTCTGTGGGAAAGAACGCGCGCTGGATTCAACGTTTCGCCGGCTCCAATCTTCATCAACAACGGCGGCTATTAGATCGCATCTGGCCGGCATCGTCTCGGTGACTCGGTGCAATCTTCGTCAGCAGCGGCCGCCTTGACGTCGGGCGGATCGCATCTGATCGCTGGCACGGCGGTCAGCGGCCAGCGGATGCTCCCTGGACTCCGATCGATCGGCTGCCCACACGACAACAACGTCAACAACATGGCTGGAAGACGCAGGCCACCGCGCACTCTACGCGATCTGCCCATGGCTACATGCATCCACGCTAAACCGACGACTACGTGGCGCTCCGGTTCGATTTCCTAGCTGCCGCCCGTACAAGTCTGATCAATCGGGAAGAGCTAGCTAGCTCGTACAAGCAAAATCCATCAACGATCAAGCCCCGAGGCAACAAAGCATCAGGTGCTATTTTTCTATTAAGCTGTTTCGTACAAGTTAATTCCGTGGAAGAATTGTTTTCTGCCGACTTGCACTATGATGTTCACAGATTTTCCTAAATTGGATCGTGTGAATCTTTTGACGATTGTGCCTACACGCGGCACCTGATCAAGAGTCGACTACACGACCAAGCAGTCGTCCGGCTGGAACCTGCATACTCGGCTGCTTCGCCTTCGCCGACTCCGCCTCCAGCACTCGGGGGCTGGCGGCCTCGCCTTCGTCGACTCCGCCTCCAGCACTCGGGGGCTGGCGGTCTCGCCTTCGTCGACTTCGCCTTCGTCGACTCTGCCTCCAGCACTCGGGGGCTGGCGGCCTCGCCTTCGTCGACTTCGCCTTCGTCGACTCCGACTCCAACACACGGGGGCTGGCGGCCTCGCCTTCGTCGACTTCGCCTTCATCGGCTCCGCCTCCGACACTCGAGGGCTGGCGGCCTCGCCTTCGTCGACTCCGCCTCCAGCACTCGGGGGCTGACGGCCTCGCCTTCGTCGACTCCGCCTCCAGCACTCGGGGGCTGGCGGCCTCGCCTTCGTCGACTTCGCCTTCATCGGCTCCGCCTCCGACACTCGGGGGCTGGCGGCCTCGCATTCATCGACTCCGCCTCCGACACTCGGGGGCTGGTGCTTCATCAGCAACAAGTTCTTCGCTTCACTCGACACGCAACTCGAGTGCCTTCATTGACTCGGCACCGTCGACTCCCCTTCGCCGGCCTAATAAGGGACTCGGGGGCTGAGCGTTGCCCGCGCCGCGTCGACTCCGGCCCGCCGCTTCGACTCCCTCCGTCGCACTTCACGGCGTCGACTCCGTCCACTACGACATCCACAACTCGCCAAGATCGGCATCCAAGACTCGACAACTTCTACAACCACTTTTACGAGTCAACCTCAACGTACTCCGCCGCGTCGACTCCGGTCCGCCGCGTCGAGTGCCTCTACGGCACAACTCCGCCGCGTCGACTCCGGTCCGCCGCGTCGACTGCCTCTACGGCACCACTCCGCCGCGTCGACTCCGGTCCGCCGCGTCGACTGCCTCTACGGCACCACTCCGCCGCGTCGACTCCGGTCCGCCGCGTCGACTGCCTCTACGGCACCACTCCGCTGCGTCGACTCCGGTCCGCCGCGTCGACCGCCTCTACGGCACAACTCCGCCGCGTCGACTCCGGTCCGCCGCGTCGACTGCCTCTACGGCACAACTCCGCCGCGTCGACCGCCTCTACGGCACAACTCCGCCGCGTCGACTCCGGTCCGCCGCGTCGACTGCCTCTACGGCACAACTCCGCCGCGTCGACTCCGGTCCGCCGCGCACAAACATACTCGCCTTGGCCGCACCCGATGCTCTCCCGGGTACTGCGCCGCGCAGGCCATAACATACTCGCCTTGGCCGCACCCGATGCTCTCCCGGGTACTGCGCCGCACAGGCCATAACATACTCGCCTTGGCCGCACCCGATGCTCTCCCGGGTGCTGCGCCGCACAGGCCACAACAAACTCGCCTTGGCCGTACCCAATGCTCTCCCGGGTGCTGCGCCACACAGGCCACAACAAAATTGCCTTGGCCGCACCCGATGCTCTCCCGGGTGTTGCGCCGCACAGGCCACAACAAACTCGCCTTGGCCGTACCCGATGATCTCCTGGGTGCTGCGCCGCACAGGCCATAACAAATTCGTCTTGGCAATTCACGGTCATCGACAAAACAAATCATTCGGTAGGCCAACAGGCTGAACGAGCATTCGAACAACTTTCAAGTGCCCATAGAGAAGTAAGCCAACAGGCTGAATAAAATACACTGTAAGCCACCAGGCTGAATAAAAATACACAGTAAGCCACCAGGCTGAATAAAAATACACGGTAAGCCAACAGGCTGAACGAGACTCTACTCATTATCGAGTCCCTCATTCACTCCCATCGGGAGTATGGCAATAACCGGCTTTCGACTGAAGGCTAATTAAGATTAACCTCAATTACAACAATTCAGCTTAATCTCGGGGGCTACTCCCATCGGGAGCGCTGTCGCGCCCCCGATAGCATGAGATCAATATTCAGTCAAAACATTACCGACTAAACCATCCTCTGTAAGCCCTCAACGGCCGGAGTCGAATCATTTTTACTTGTCCCTTTCAGAAACCCGACGGCGTGCCCAGGAGGAAAGAGTCCTTACCCGAATCTTCGATTCGACCAAGCACTCGGGGGCTCCTGTCGTGGGGCTACCCTTCGACTACCCCACGGTGAAGATACCTGGTGCACGCCAAGACTAGGACCCGACATGCGGCCTATTAGAAGATGACAACAAAGGCCCACCTGGCGGCCCAATGAAACCCAACAAGCTACAACTTGGAGTACAAGACAAGAAACTCATGTAAACCCTACCTGGCTCCCTTTATAAAGCCAGGCAGGGGCACCCCATAAGGGAGATCCCCACGGGACACACGGATAGGCATAGCCCTACGAGACCACGTCTCACCTCGCCCTCGCGGCCACCATGTAACATCAACATACATCTATACAGATCAGACAAGCAGGATGTAGGTCTTTACCTCACCATGAGGGGCCGAACCTGGGTAAATCCTTGCTTGTCAGCCGACGGAACTACCAGCGCGCCATCTCTCTCCCCCTCAATCAACCCGGGGTACACAACCCAGGGATTTGCCGAGTCCACCCCCTCGTCACCATCCTACTTGGTGGCCCTCCTACCGACTAGCATCGGCCTTTCGTAGCTTGCCAAGTCGGGACTCCCATCTGACTTGTATCGGGTTATGAGGAACCCGACATCGATGCATATTAAGGTCTTGCCATGGATGAACTCATGGTGGGATCTCGAGTTTTGAGCTCAAGGGAAGACAATGGCTGAGGGAAAGGAGGGGATCATGCCTAGGTCATCGGTTCAAGCTAGACGGCAGGGCCGGCCCTGACCCTAGGCAGGGTTGGGCGACGCCCAAGGGCCCAGTCCAGGGGGGCCCAATATTATATAGGTATATGTTACATATGTACTAGGCAGCGTCAGAAAAAAAATTGATGGGCTAGACCAGACGTCCAGACTAGCATCTACACGGCCATGTCTCGATCGATCGCTGGCCATGCGTTTGCGGTTTGCGATCGAGGGATAAGCTGGACGCGTTCACTTGTCGTCGCCTCGTCTGTTCCAGTTCTAGGGCGGTTCGTCTCCTTGAGTCCGTGAGGCGCGAGCGCCGCCGCCGCGTGCCCGCGTTTGATCGCCTCCAGTCTCCCCGCTCCCCTAATCCCCTTTGATCGGCGACAGGCCTGCTCCTCACGGCCGTGCCTGACTGTTGCCTGTAAGTACTCTCCTCTCGGCATCCTTCTTGTTCTCTTCAAATCCTTCAATTAGGGTTTTAACTTTAGAGGTCTGTAAATTCCATTATCATTAATCGATTTTAGGTGTTACAATGCCGCCCAAACAATTGTCCGGTGCTGCGAAGAAGAAGAAACGAAAGCGAGAGAATCAGCTTATTGAATCACAAAGAGGTGCTTTAAATAAGTATTTTCCAACAACAAGTAGTGTTGATGTTAACAATAATAATCAAAGGCAAGAGTCTGATCCGGACAAGAGGATGAGCATAATTCAAATGCAGATCCTGAGGCCAACGAGCAATCCACGGATAATAGTAAGTACCTAACTAGCGTCAATTTTTGCAAGTGTAAGTAAGTAACTAACTACAGTTTTTTGTTTTAGATGCAGATCTTGATGTTGATATTAATGAGAATAGTACGAGGGAGGAAAATTTGCACCCTTCATCTGATACTCGTAATGGTGATGAACAAGCTGATTCTCTTTTATCTATCTATGATCCAAGAACATGGGATAAACTTGACAGTTGCAAAAGGGATATTTTAATTGAAAAGGGGCCTATGAGAGAATTGGGTTTGGAATTCCCTGAGGGTGTCGGTGGAAGACGTTTTTCTTATGCTTACTTCTCCAGAAAGTTAACTAATCGTGAGTCTGTTGATAGAAAGTGGTTGGTTTACTCCAAGGACACAGACAAAGTTTATTGTTTTTGTTGCAAGTTGTTCAAATCAAATAAGAGCAAGAACTCTTTGCTAGCATCTAATGGATTGAGGGATTGGAAGCGTCTTAGTTCAAGACTCCAAGAACATGAGAAAAGTATTGAGCATTTGACAAACATGAATACATGGAATGAATCTAGGTTGAGGCACAGTCGAAATGATTGCTGAGTTTGACCCTGTGATGCAAGAGCATATTAGGCGCATTCAAAACAATGAAGTTCATCATCATTATCTTGGCCACAGAATTCAGAATGAGTTGATCTCACTACTTGCCGATGCCGTGAGAAAGGTAATCTTAAATATCATCAAAGATTCCAAGTACTTCTCTGTTATCTTGGACTGTACCCCGGATGTGAGCCATGAAGAACAAATGACACTAATTGTGCGTTGTGTCAATATGTCAAGTGACATTCCTAGAGTGGAAGAATTTTTCCTAGAGTTCTTGAAGGTTGATGACACATCGGGATTGGGGCTTTTTAATGTATTATTGGATACATTGGATTCTCTTGATTTGAATATTGATAATGTGAGGGGGCAAGGTTATGACAATGGTTCCAACATGAAGGGCAAAAATCTAGGTGTTCAGAATCGTGTGATTGAGGTAAACCCGAAAGCATTATATATGCCATGTGCATGCCATAGTTTGAATCTGACTCTTTGTGATATGGCGAAATCTTGCGAACAAGCTATTTCATTCTTTGGTATTATCCAACGTATATATGTATTGTTTGCACATTCTACTAAAAGGTGGAAGATTTTGCTTGATAATGTTCCAAATCTGACTCTGAAACCTTTGTCTAATACTCGCTGGGAGAGTCGAGTAAAGAGTGTTCAACCTATAAGGTTCCAAACAGCCCAAGTAAGATCAGCTTTGAAGGAGCTAGAGAAGGCTTCTACTGATGATCCAGCTACAGTAAGTGATGCTCAATCTTTGTTCAAGGCACTTGGGAAGTTTGAGAATTTAGTTGGTATGGTTATTTGGTACGAGATTCTATTTGCTGTAAATATGGTGAGCAAAAGTTACAGGAAAAAATTGTATGCATCGATGCTACTCTCAAACAAATTGAAGGCGTCATTTCATATTTTCAGAAGTTCAGAGATGAAGGCTTTTCATCTTGTATTGAGAGTGCCAAAATCATTGCATCTTCTATGGACATAGAGCCAAAATTCCGTACTAAACGTCAAAGTAAAAGGAAGAAGCATTTTGATGAAATCATGATGAAGATGAAGAGCTTCAACTTTCAGCTATTGAATCCTTCAGAGTTACTTACTTTCTTGTCAGTGTTGACACTGCAATTGCTTCATTGACTAGTCGATTTGAGCAGTTGAGTAAATTTGAAAAGGTTTTTGGTTTCTTATTCAACTCAAACAATCTGAAGGCCATGGATGAGAGTAATCTACGAAAATCTTGCACTAATTTTGCTGAGTTTTTACTCATAACAAGTCGATGATGTTGATCTTGTTGATTTTTTCTCCGAGTTAAAAGTGTTGCAAGTAACTTTGCCAGATGAGTTAATGTCAGCGCCTGAGATTCTTCAATTTGTTACAGCTGTAGATTGCTATCCAAACGTCGCAGTTGCCTATCGGATCCTTCTGACTATACCTGTGACTGTAGCCTCGGCTGAAAGAAGTTTCTCTAAATTGAAGCTACTGAAAAATTGTTTGAGGTCAACTATGTTACAAGACAGATTGAATGGCTTGGCTACATGTTGTATTGAGAAGGATGTCTTGGACACCATTGATATCGATGCCGTCCTTGATGATTTTGCATCTAGAAATGCGCGAAGAAGCTTTTTCCGAAGCACTCAAGCATGATACGGATACTGTCCTTGAATTTGGGCTTCTTATTTGAGGTAATCAAATAATAGAAGAGAAAAACTTGTTATATTTTGCTACACTTTTTATGTTTTCTATAGTAATGTGACATTGCTTTGGTACTTGATAATTATCTATAGACAACTCAGACTACGAACGTGTGGTTAGATATTAACTCTAAATTTTTACATGTGAAAATAAGCATATATATATTGGCTTTAGGGGCCCTTTTGTCGACGTCGCCCAAGGGCACCACAAAATATAGGGCCGGCCCTGCTAGACGGGGCTCCAGCGAGCAAGAGACAACGAGGTCGGTGGTCGTAATCAAGATTAATATTTTTTTATAGATCTTTGGACGTTGCAGGAGTGTTTTTCAAATGTTGCAAACTCATGTGTATTTTGCAGCTAACACATGAGTGAGATGCTGTAATGTTTTAGGTGCAGTGTTATAAATGTTTTTTTTGAGAAGCTGCAAACGTTGTCCTCCCATGTTGCCTACGTGTGTTGAATTTTTTTTCTCAGGATTTGCTGCTTACTCATATTTTTGGATACATTTTTTTTTCTAGAAGTGTCGTGATGCTTTTTGTATGGTTTAACTCACGATGGAATGAAATGCTGCAGTGGGCTAGAATAGTAAAAAACAATATTGCTGCACGAGTGGGGTGTAAGCCGCAAGAATCGAACAATCTAAATTTGCAGTTTATAATGATCTGACGGTGGGAGGGGCCTGATTTAGATCATTGGGAGAACGCCCAACACTGCGGTTTTGCTACTATTCAAAGTATACGTCCAATGAAGGTAAAAAAAAACTATACGTCTAGTGTGGAAGCGAAGAAAGGGACGCTTGACGAGCTACAAGTGGTACTCTTAGTGCACGCTTAGGGTTTTTCGATTTAAAGAATTATCATAGGATTCGTAAGGATTAGTTTTATGCTGGTTGTTTGATCTATATAATTTTTCCTTGACTTAAACCTCTTGGAAAGTGAATCCAATAGTTTCTTTACCATGCAATCCGACCTTATTTCAATCCCATGTGCTTCAAAATGTTTAGGCTTGCGATCCTATACTTCATGAAAACACATGAACCATCTTTTGGAGACAACAAAAAATGCAGAAAAAGAAACCATCGCAAATTCGAAAGTCAACTTGGAAACTGACAATATAGGCCTCTTCCGCTTCCCCCCGATCCGTCCTTGTCAGCTCTGCGGAGGCAACCTCAACCTTGTCCCCTTCCGCCAACACTGCTTCCCAGGGTAGGGTTTACTAGGTAGCCCCCTTGACTAGCCACGCACATCCTGTTCCACTGCTCGCGCCCGCGCGCCGATCGATCACCGCCAATTCGCCATGCTTCTGCATCGGCGGCGGCCGGCGATCGAGCTGGTGGCCGCGCTAATCTCACTGTTCCTCCTCATCCTCCTCGAACGGGATGTTGCCGCCGGCGCCGACGACGAATTCGTGTATGCCGGATTCGCCAACGGCAGCGTGACGACCACCGGCGCAGCCGCCGTGCTCGCTTCCGCCGGCCCGGGCCTCCTGCGGCTCACCAACAACACCAAGGAAGTGTTCGGCCACGGATTTCACCCGGCGCCACTCCGATTCCGCGACGCGTCCACCGGTGTGCCGCTCTCCTTCTCCACCACATTCGTGCTCGCCATCGCGCCGCGCTACCCGGACGCGCACGGACATGGCCTTGCCTTCGCGCTCGCGTCCTCGGTCGTCGTCCCGGGCGCCGTCGCCGGCAAGTATCTTGGCCTGTTCAACACGTCGGACAGCCTCGGCAACGGCACGAGCCTCATCGTCGCCGTCGAGCTCGACACGGCCATGGACGCCGAGTTCGGTGACGTGGACGACAACCACGTCGGCGTCGACGTCAACGGCCTCCACTCCGTCAAGGCGACCCCCGCGGGGTACTGGATCGAAGATGCCCGTGCAGGCGGAGGGAGGAGGTTCCAGAACATCAGCTTGAACGGCGGCGAGCCGATTCAGGTGTGGATCGAGTACGACGGCGCCCGCGCGCGCCTCGAGGTGACGATGTCGCCCGCGGGCGCGCCCAGGCCGGCCGTTCCGCTCGTGTCGTGCGACGTCAACCTCTCCTCGTCCATCGTGGCCGACGAGACCTACGTCGGCTTCTCGGCTGCGAACGGCGCCGCCGCGAGCTCACACTACGTCGTCGGCTGGAGCTTTCGACTGGGCGGTGGCCGCGCCCAGGACCTCGACCTCTCCAAGCTCCCGAAGCTCCCGCCGTCGCCGGGATCATCATCCAAGGGATCACCGCCGCCGCTGTTACTACCCGTGACGCTGCTCGTCCTGGCTATCGTGGTCCTGGGCCTGGGGTCAGCGGCCGTTGGGACGCTCTACGCGCGGCGGCGCAGGCGGCTGTTCGCCGAGGAGGAAGAAGACTGGGAGAGGGAATACGGCCCGCACAGGATCAGCTACAGAGAGCTGCACGGTGCCACCAACGGCTTCCGCGACCTCATCGGTTCTGGTGGCTTCGGCCGCGTGTACCGTGGCGTGCTCCGAAGGTCCGGCGCCGAGATCGCCGTCAAGGTGGTCTCCCAAGGCTCGCGGCAGGGGCTCCGGGAGTTCGTCTCCGAGATCGCGAGCATGAGCCAGCTGCGCCACCGTAACCTGGTGCAGCTCCTCGGCTACTGCCGGCGGCGCGGCGAGCTGGTGCTCGTGTACGACTACATGCCGAACGGCAGCCTTGACCAGCACCTGTACGGCGGCGCTGACCGTCAGGTGGCGGGGCTTAGCTGGGAGCGGCGCGGAAGGATCCTCAGGGACGTCGCGGCCGGGCTGTTGTACCTGCACGAGGGGTGGGATCAGGTGGTGGTGCACCGGGACATCAAGGCCGGCAACGTGCTCTTAGACGCCGACATGAACGGCAAGCTCAGCGATTTTGGCCTTGCGCGGGTCTACGACCACGGCGGCGAATCACAGACTACGCGCGTCGTCGGCACACTCGGGTACATCGCGCCGGAGATGAGCAAGACCGGCAAAGCCACCACGAGCTCCGACGTGTACGCCTTCGGGGCTTTCCTGCTCGAGGTGGCGTGCGGACGGAGGCCCGTAGTGTTCCACAGATCGGACGCCGACGACTCGCCACCGGGGCTCGTGGAGCTCGTCCTGGAGAACTGGAAGGCCGGGAGGATCACGGAGGCGAGGGACCCGAGGATCGGCGAATGCGTCGACGAGGCCGACCTCGAGCTGGTCCTCAAGCTGGGTCTGCTCTGTTCGCATCCGGACCCGCTGCGACGGCCGAGCATGAGGCAGGTGGTGCAGATTCTGGAAGGCGCCGCGCCGACGCCAGACATGTCGCCGGACGATCTCGGAAACAGCATAACGCTGTTTGAGTACAGCGAGGCGTTCGACGAGTTCGTTGGAACGTCGTTCCCGGCGACGTCCGAGATGGTCACCATGACCACGGCGCGGACGTCCTCGTCGCCCTCCGCCGACGAGAAACGGCAGCTCCTGTTCAGCTGAGTAGTGATTTCTGTCGGGAGGCTCGAAGCTAGATTAGCAAATATCGGGAACAATCTATTTAACGGTTAACTGTTTTTTCAAATGGTGACGGCCAGATTTTCTAGACCTTTAGATTTTTATCTAGGGGCTCAGCTTCACCTCCTTCTCCCAAACCATTTATTAGATGAAATATCTCAAACCTCAACTTCCTTTCTCATTGTCTCACTCGCCAGCCGCCTCCT